>CM037584.1:93611355-96111355 GCA_021018995.1 Chloranthus sessilifolius | reverse complement strand
TAACAATCTCTTTCAGGTATAACTCTGCAAGTCTATTAGCTGTATACGTAGTATTGTAGGGCTGGAAATGAGCAGACTTGGTCAGGCGATCAACAATGACCCAAATGGCATTGTTCTTCCTCAGTGTTTATGGCAACCCGAGAATGAAATCCATTGAAATAGCTTCCCATTTCCACTCAGGCACAGGTAAAGGTTTCAATAGGCCTGCAGGATTCTGATGATCAACCTTAACTTGTTGACAAACCAAGCACAATGATACGTACTCAGCGACGTCGCGTTTAAAACCTCGCCACCAGAAACTCTTCATGAAGTCTTGATACATCTTGGTGCTACCAGGATGTATGGCATACTTGGATTTGTGAGCCTCTTCCAGAATGGTGTCCCGAAGCTTAGTACTCGACGGTACACATACACGGTCGTGTAACAACAAGGTCCCATCTACTCGTATGGTGAAATCCTTCTTGCTGTCATTCTCCACATCTCGTTTGAACGCCATTAGCTCATCATCTGTCATCAGAAGCTTCCTGATATTCTTGAAGAGAGTAGGGCGTAATTCAAGTGTAGCCATCTATGCTCCCGAGCCTTTTACATCGAACCATGAGCTGCCCAAAGCCATATCTTCCAAAAGCTTCCAGCTCTGAATCCGACTAACAAGATGTGACAACTGTGCTGAAGACCTCCTACTAAGAGCATCATCAATGACGTTCGCCTTTCCTGGATGGTACTGAATCGAGCAATCGTAGTCCATCAAGAACTCCATCCATCATCACTACCTCATATTCAAGTCCTTTTGAGTGAATAGGTACTTGAGACTCTTGTGATCGGTGCATATATCGAATATCTCACCGTAGAGGTAATGTCTCTAGATCTTTAAGGCAAATATAACTGCTACTAACTCTAAGTCATGCGTCGGATAATTTCTTTCATGGTCCTTCAGCTGCCTAGAACCATACGCAATGACCCGCTCGTGTTCATTAAGCACACAGCCTAATCCGCCATAAGAAGCATCACTGTACACTGTGAAGCCTCCACTGCCGGAAGGTATAGCAAGTACTGGTGCCGTAGTCAATCGACGCTTCAGCTCCTGAAAGCTCTGCTCGCACTGCTCTATCCAATCAAACTTCGCATTCTTTCTCGTGAGCTGTGTAAGTGGACCCGATATCTTTGAGAAACCGTCGACAAATCTCTGATAATACCCTACCAAACCAAGGATACTTTGGACTTCTGTAACTGTCGTAGGCTGCTCCTAGTTCACCACCGAATCTATCTTTGTAGGATCCACTGAGATACCCGCTTAAGAGACCACGTGGCCCAAGAAACTGACCTGCTCAAGCCAAAACTCACACTTACGGAGTTTGGCATACAACTGATGATCCCGGAGTGTTTGAAGAGCCATCTTCAGATGCTGCACATGCTCCTCTCAGGTTTTCGAATAGATGAGGATATCATCTATGAAAACTATCACAGATTTATCAAGGTATGGTTTGAACACTCGGTTCATCAGGTCCATGAAAGATGCAGGCACATTCGTCAATCCAAACGGCATCACTAAAATCTCATAGTGGCCATAACACGTCCGAAACGCAGTTTTGGATATATCTTCCGCCTTGATCTTGAGCTGGTGATAGCCTGACCTCAGATCAATCTTTGAGAAGAACTTTGCACCTTGCAATTGATCAAACAAGTCATCTATCTACGGAAGAGGATAACGATTCTTAATCGTCATCTTGTTGAGCTACCTATAATCGATACACAGACGCATCGATCCATCCTTCTTTTTCACAAAAAGAACCGGTGCACCCCAAGGAGAAACACTCGGTCGAATAAAGCCTTTATCTAACAGCTCCTGAAGTTGTTCCTTGATCTCTTTCAACTCAGCAGGCGCCATCCGATATGGATCTTTGGATAACAGTTCTCTACCCGGCGCTAGCTCAATCGCGAACTCAATCTCTCTATCAGGTGGTAATCCAGGTAAGTCCTCTGGCAAGACATCAGGATACTCACAGACCACCGTGATAAGAGCCAAGTCATTCTTCTTTTCTGTAGAATCTTGCAACTAGGCCAGATACCCACTGCAACCATTCTTCATCATGCGCTCAGCCTTAATGGCTAAAATAAATGGCGCAACCTTTGATTTGACTTCATAGAATTGAAAGGATTTTCGTTTTGGCGGTCTGAAGGTCACGATCGTCCGTAGACAATCCACGCTCGCGTGATAAGCTGCCAACCAAGCCATTCTGAGAATAACGTTGAACCCTTCCATCCTCAATATAATCATGTCGGTCACTGTCTCGTGCTCATCAATCATCACGATGACTGACTGACATGCTGTATTAGTGCATACTGAACTTTCCGTAGGAATCTTTACGTCCAAAATGAAAGCAAGAGGCTCGGGAGTGATACCCAACTTCTCTGAGAAAAGAGGAGTAATAAACGAGTGCGTAGACTCGGGGTCTATAAGTACTCGTGCTTCAATTTGACTCAAGTCGCCTCGATGACTCATCATAAGGGTACCTTTATTAAAAAGCTTGTTAATTATATGCAATGATTTCAATGTTGTTTAAAAATTTACTTAAATGAATTTAAACTTTAAATAATAGAATCAATGCAGAATTGACATCTCAACTTTTATGATACCTTGGATTACGTCATTCGACGTTTGGGCATCCTGTGCAGTCACCACATAAGCTCGACCTTGAACTGTAGGTCGCGTCGACTTCTGCGTAGAGACTGACGTAGTCCGTCCTTTTTCAACGATAGGGCAATCCTTGATCATGTGACCAATCTGTCCACACCTGAAGCATCCTCCAGTGTTCCGTCGGCAATCCTCTGTCTTATGTGGTTTTCCACATCTTGCGCAAGCTGGAGTAAAAACAGGAGTAACAGCTGATCCCCAGACTGAACCTTAAGCCACAGAAGCTCCACTCGCAGTAGTGCTCCCGGCTCTGAAAGGTCGCCCTGGTGACAAACTCTGCGGTCTATGATAGGAAGACGACACTGGTCTTGAAGCAACAGCCAGTCTGGAATAAGATGGCTGAATAGGATAGGGAGGAGGTTTAGAGAACCTCGGCTTTTTGTTCCCCTGCTCTGAAGCACTCAACTGTCCCTGGCCAAACCGATTTTTATTTCCCTGCTCTCGCCTCAGATACTATTTTTGAATGTCTTCCTCTCCAATGAGAGCCTTTGACATGACCCCCGCATACGGCTCCATCTCCCACATCGACACCCTCTCCTGAATATTCGGCCTCAATCCTCTCTGAAATTTCCGAGCCCTCATCAGCTCAGTGGCCACGTGTAAGGGTGCAAATCGAGAAATTCTATCAAACTCTGTGTCATACTCGCGCACCGACATATCATTCTGTTATAGCTCAATAAACTGGACTTCCCACTGGTTGCGTACGATCTTTAGAAAATACTTATCGTTGAACGTCTCCACGAACTCTGCCCAAGTCCATGGAGTATTGGGGTAGTCCTGCTCTCTCATCCTGGAAACAGACTTCCACCACGGACTGGCCTTGCCTAAAAGTTTGAAGGATGCCCAGCGTACCTTCTCAACATCTGTACACTGTAACACCTCAAAAATCTTTTCTATCTCATCAAGCCATGCCTCGGCTTCCATCGGATCTGTCTATCCTAAGAATGTAGGAGGTCTCATCCTCCTGAACTCAGCGAATCCTCCTGGCTGATGTCTGGCTGCCAGCATCTCAGTCTGTCGGTCTATGGCTGCAGTCTGTTGAGCCATGTTATTGGCCAAGACTGCCAACACCTGGTCAACATTTTCCCCTTCAAGCCTAGCAGCTCCGAAAGGATCTGTATTAGGGCCAGATACGAATCTCTCTGCCATGTGAGGTGCCTACGCCCTCATCAATCTCCTCTATACGTGCCATACGAGGTCCTTCTTTACCTCGGCCTCTGCCTCTAAACCGTGGAGGCATGCTGATCTCTCATTGTTGAAAAACAATAACAATTGATCAGTATTGATTGTTAAAAACAATCCAACCCTTAGTCCTAAGACTCCTAACCTAGAGCCTTGCTCTGATACCAACTGTGATGACCCGACTTTTCCAATCCCTAAGGTATAGGAAAGGCCGGTTTATCAACTTATTGATTTCTCAATAAGTCGTAACAAACAGAAGCTGGCAACATAACATAATCTAAAGACAGAGGCAAAGCATAGAATAATAAAAAACAAAAGCATTTAAAAAAAAATATATATATCACTCTAAGGAACCAGGAAGAACCACTGGTGATGGCCAATCCAACACCTAAAATAGTGGTTCACAATAATGGTTCCTCGTATGATATCAAAATGACAAAACAATGGCCTAAGGCCCAATATTCAAAGAATATTCTAACAAAAGTACTAAAAAAAGTGATCTAGAATCAAGGGAAAAACTCCTCAGTAGGTGTATCCAACTCCTCCTTAGGAATGTAATCGGAGTCCTCCAGATCCTCTGATCCTAGGTCAGTCTCAGCACCTGTGACGTATAGTCGAGGGTGAGCTAACAACAAAGCCCAATAGAGGAAATAGATCTATTTGCATTTCATTATAAGTACAGGTTTTCAAAAGACAGAAATCGGATCAATTATGGTTTTCAAATGATGCTTTGCAAACTAAATCTCCAGTTCTAACCCTGAGTCAAAACTGATAACATAATCTGATGTGTTCAAAAAAACTTCTGAATTAGCATGCTTCTTGTCTTAAAATTATAACTTAATTTTATCTCCCAAATTTCCTATAGCATGAGAGCGGACTACGTGACCGATAGAAAACCCTACTGACCATCGTCGTTCATGAACCCATTTTCTAAATAGCAACAAGCCCCTACGCTATGGGGGAAACTTGCACCAAAATAAACACCGTCCACACGGTTGGTAGAATCTAGGGCATCGTTCGTATGTACCTCAAATCGAATGCAAATGCTAACTTATATCAAAGCTTATTATTCATAACATATTATTGATTTTTCGAAATTCTGAGTCGAAATTCTCATTCAAAAATTAACTGAGGTTCTGAGGTTCAAAGTTCAAAGTTCTTAGTCATAACAAAGTTTCTAAATTTTTTATTTGTATCATATTTTCAGATTCGTTTTCATGCTGTTTTCAACCAATTGTTCTCAAAATTTATGCTTTTTATCAAGCAGTCAAAACAGTCCCTACTTATAATAGAATGCAAATAATGTGTAGGGTTCCCCTACCTCAACAAAGAAGGTTCAAAAACAAGCATAAGCAGTCCTCACCAAGGACTCCTAATATTCAAAACCTACAAAGATTAACACTCTCAGTGTTAATATAGGACCAAAAGTCAAACTAAGAGTCTACCTATAAAATTTTTAGCCAAAATTTCGAAGGACAAATACAGAACAAAAATCAACCCTTGAATTCCAAAAATTGCATCAGGCATGAAAAATAGAAAATGGACCCTCGATTTTTAATTCGATGGTCGAATTCCAAATTCGACCCTCGAATTTCAAAAACTACATCAGGCCATAAAAATCACATTTCGACCCTCGAATTTCAAATCGATGGTCGAATTCCAAATTTGACCCTCGAATTGGAATTCGACCCTCGAATTTCTTCAGGTCTGTGTTTGTCAAAATTTTCATCTCCGGACTCTTTTCTTTCTCATTCAACCACAGCCTGTGCAACTAAAATTTATACCAGTTTTCTACTCTAATCAAAACATAATTCAAACAACATAAGGAGGTTTAAAAAGCCTACCTCTTGTCGTTTAATCCCTTGATCCCGTTGCACCAAATTTACGCACCGGAATCAATCTCCAAAACTTAACGGTTTAGAATCTCCAAATCAGTCCATCATAACCTTTCTCTATTGCACAGATCAAAACTATACAGAGACATCCTCTCCCCTATCCTTCTCTTCCAATAGTCCAAACAAATCAGAATCCAAGCACAAGGCTAATCAATGGTTGAGATGGGGAGAGGAACTCTCAAGCTCACAAGATCTAAGATTAAGGTGAGGCAAGGCTTATAAGCTTCCAAAAAACCAACGAGAGAGAGAGAAGTTACACTTCTCTTTAAAATCTCTCTCTTATAATACAAAACAAAGCTAACAAAAATCTAGATATTTCTAATTACAACTTATCCATTAATCTTGTAAAAATTTCCAGTGCTAAACACAAACATCAAACTTATTGCGTATGTTAACGCATATAAGACTTTCACAAGGCCCGAGACAAAAGCCTTTGGTCAATATTCCCATCAAACACAAGACTAACCAAAAATCTAGAAAAATCCCTCAATAATTTCTGGACACGCTTACCGAGGTAAACGAAAAATAGGCCAAAAATATCAGGGATATTACAGTTTAAATCAAATATTGAGAGCAGTTATACTCTTACCACTCAACTATATCAAATGGTTCCTAATTATGATTGATTATGTATATTGCATCAACTATGCGTAAATTATGCTGGGGGTTGACTACGCTTGCCTCATATATATATATAGCATTGGCATTATTAGGTGTCAACTTTGATTTAACAATTATTTTAGTGATCTAATCTAACTGTAAAACATTATATTTATGGCTGCAATAACATTGTGTTTGGCCTGATGGTCTGTAATTATGACTGCTTACTAGTTGAAATTGTTGAGTTTAGTACCACATTGGACACCTTTTGGCTCAGTTTAGCCAACACACGCAAGGGCATGGTTAATTTAGTGCTATATCACAGAATTCTAGCCATGTCTCCTTTTATAAGATTCTGGTCCTCTGCTCGTTGCCAATTGGTTTTGAGTTGGATGGCCGAATTTATCATTAATGGCATGGCATGGCTGTGGGTAGTACAATAATCTGAGGCTAAATTTCAACTTTGTCTCCTCTCTATATATAACTTCTCTGCCTTTTGAAGATTGTATAGCATTTTCCATCGTGTTTAATCTTCCTTTGATGCTATAATATATGATGTCATTTTCCACAAATTGTTTCAGATCCTTATGCACTGGTACACTTTGGACTCTTAGGTTCTATTTTTGAAATTCTTCATTTGGTGTTGACTGACATTGAAAAACTCTTCTTTCCAGTACATTCTATCTTCTCTTGTTTAGATAAAAGCATGTATTCTTGGAATCTGTTCTTTCGTGGATGTTTTGGTTTCTGCCTTGGCTTCTAGGAGAGGAGGTTGAAGAAATAATAGAGTCAATGTGTATCTCCCGTAGGCCTTTAAGTGGATATATCTTAGAAGTATGACATATTTGTGGGTGTAAGTTTGCTGCCAAGGTGTTTTGGAACTATTCTTTTATACAATTTTCAATATTGTTTTTGGAAATTGTTTGAAAATTTTGCTTCTAAGTCTTTTTATCACATATAGTTAAAAAAAAAAAATTTCACTCTTTCATTTTTCTAAACGATTGCATTGGAGGAATCACCTGTACAAAAATCCTTGTGATTATTGGTGTCGATAAACAACCACCTTTATGTAACCACAAACTAAAGAGTTTCCACAAATGTAATGGAAACTTGTTCGTTTGATTTGAGATTCAGTAATCAAATAAAGTTAAAAGTCATTCCAGCAGTATTAAGAACAAATAAAGCTAAAGCAATGCAGCAAGTATGTATCGGTCCCTAGAACCATGATTGTAACACAAACCATAGTTTTGGTGTCCTTTTTCCTGTGGGCTTGGGTGGCCTACTTTGTGGGAGCTGTCACTTTGGTACCCATTTGTGGGCCCCAGGTAGCCCTTCTGCCAGTCGCCCCTTCCGGGACTTGAACCCAAGGCATGGTTCGCTTTGATACTAATTGATAGGGACCTAAATAATACTCCAAAAGCTGCAGGTGTTAATGGCATGGAAAGTTAAGCCGTTATTACTTTAAGATCGTAAAGCATGGCCAATGAAGCCTGCGAAAAATGGAGCGGAAAGTTTGACATGCATATGTTTGAATTTTCTTTATTTTAAGGAATTTTCGTTATTTTAAGAGATTAAGTTTGACATATTTATCCCTCTTTGCCTGAAAATGCTTTGGGTATTTTATATAGAACGTCTATATTCAATAAGCTTTTTTCAATTGAAAGTTTGTTCCCTTCTATTTTGGATCAGTTAGAACTGTAGTTGGACTATTATATATAATCCACTGATGAGGTTAATTTTCTCCTAATTTTTTCTAGTACCTACCAAATTCCCTCCATTCATGCGATTCTTCTTCAATACAATTATGAAATTGCAGTAAGAGAGCCTACCTATAAATATAGAATATGATGAACAATAATTTATGAGCCGTTTTGTCACAACCCAGATTTTTGAGATCTATGCACGGCACATACTTACACATAGGTGTATGTGTTTCACAAGGAGACCAAAAATGACCCATATACGTTAAGTGTGTACGTGGGAAACACACTAGTATTATCCCAAAAATTTTAGATATAAAAGTGAAAGAGATAGAGAAGAACCTTCACGTAACTCTATTCTAACCTAAATAGAGAAGAGAGAATAAAGAGAGAAAGAAGAAAAGAGCCTAGTGGAGAACTAGGGTTCATTGAGACTTAGGTCGAAAGAAGGGATCAGAGGAAATGACGGGAGATAGAACCAGGGAGGCCGGATAGCCGAGTAGATATTCAAATCATAAATCGGACCTGTGCGTGATTCATCGTCAGAGGTACGTTAAAAACATGATAGATGCCTAGGAATGTTTTAAATAGTAGGAAGGATGTTGGCTGTATGTTACTTTATATAAGATTAAGGTTAAATGAAGGATGGAAGCATGATCTCGATCGATCGAGGACAAAATCATTGTTCCTCGCCGAAGCGGTCTAAAGAGGCTCGCCGAGCGAGGATGAACAGAGAAAAGAAAGACTCTGGGCTCGCTCGAGCGGTCCCTTAAACTAAAGGGAGTCTCGCTCGAGCGAGGGTCCACAGCAAAATTCGAAGGCTCGATTTAACCGCTCGAGCGATCTCGATTTGACCACTCGAGCGAGGTCAAGAGACCGCGCGAGCGAGGTCAAGAGACCTGCTTGGCGAGGTCAAGTGACCGCCGGCGAGGGCTAATGACCGCGCGAAATGCAGGTCCGTGATCACTCAAATATTGGTTTTCTAATATAAGAAACTCGGGTGTCTTACACCCCAGAGACCTTAGAGCATCCTAAAGTAAAATTCTTTTAAATGTAGGTTGATGCATTTTAACCCTCTAAGGACAAGCGTGCTTTGAGATTCGTCGAGGTAGGGATTCTCTCGAACATGTACATTATTCTGTGAATTCATATGTGTAGTATAGTACATTTAAATAGTATATACTTTATGAATCCTCATGATAAGGGTGTGTGTGCGTGTTCCAATGTGGAAAATCCTGAGGTCCCCAGGGGACGAAAGATAATGTGGTTAAATCGAAGAAAAGTGAAATAGAAGCATGGGGCATCCCAGGGATGCGTAAGAAAACTAACAGAGAAACAAAGATAACGTGATAAGGCCTAATGTAATATATTTAACACAATCACGGTGAATAACTATATGTAAAGCACATTGATACTTTTGTTATTTAAGGTTGATTAGAATACCCCACCGACGTATGATACCCACGATCGACTCGGCAGGATATCCGTGACTGCACGGCGCCAATCCAGACAATTATAACATCCTGTGGATGTAGATTGAGAATAGACCCCGCCTATGAGGAAGGGGGCGGCGATATTCGGGGAATACGATAGCAACCTGTAGTTAGATGACGATGGCGGGTATTCCATCGGGGCTCGATGCTATATTGCTCGAGGATTAATTAAGTTAAGATTTAAGTGATTAGGCCAAGTTCACGAACAAGCTTATAAAGAGATTAAACAAAGCCATGATAAGTAGTGATTGGAACCTTTGAGTTATTCCTGTTATCCAAATTGTTGTACATAAATGTCTTCTTGAAAATTTATGTTTTATTAGGTTACTGACATATGTGTGAAGGATGATCTATATGTTCTTTTGTTTTCCCTACGGAGCTAGGATGTAGCTCACCCCCTTAGACTATACGTCACAGGTCATGGACTAGCGGCGGCAGGGACTTCAGGTGAAGTTAATCCAAGGGCATTGGAGTTCGTACCCACTGAAGAGACAGAACCTCCTCCTGAGGAATTCTTCTAGGAAACCCACTGCATAACCTAAGAGTGAGTTGAGAAAGAGTACTATGTATGACATGATATGTCGAACCTCATCATTTGGAAGGTCTAAATACTGTCTCTTGGTAAACTATTTAAGAAGAATAATTGTCATTAAACTTTTGGGTGTGTCCTTATGTCCATGAATTGGCATGGAACAGGGACAGCCTTATAGGATCAACTATACTATAACTTCTTAATTTTTTATTTAGAGTGTTCGCATGTGCTTCAATTACAGTTTGGCTGTATATATATCGACGAGTTATGAGATGAATTTAAGGCACGGCCTTGAAGGTCGTGCAGATGGCACGGATTTCGGGATGCCGAAATTCGGGCTGTCACAGTTGGTATCAAAGCACTTTCTTTCCATAGTTCTGATTATCACATCATCAGAATATAGGGACTTCTGCTAACGAGATTATGAATTCTCATGCGCACTGCTATGTTTCCTAGGGGGAGAGGCCGACCCAGGGGTGGCCATGATAGGAATTTGCGCAGTGGAGATGGGTTCGTCTCACCTGCAAACAGAGTGCCGTTGGGAAACAGGGAGATTCCCGAGAGCAGTGGCCAGGGAGGAAACCAAAATCAAGCAGAGGGGCAAGATCTAGATAGGCAAGATAGAGAACAGAGGGAACAAGATAGGGTGAGAGAAAGAAATGAAGAAAGAGAAGAATGATGCACACAATGGAGACCATGGCAATTGCTATGGCACAACAAGCAGCGTCCTTAGCAGCGCATACAGTACCAGAACCACAACGAACACCTACCCCTCCAGTAGGACTTACACCCTCAGTGGCTTCAACATTCACCGAGTTCAGAAGAATGAGACCTCCCAACTTTTCAGGGCAGGCAGACACGATGGCCGCCGAAAACTGGTTGGGAGAAATGGAGAAGGTGTTTAGTGTACTGACATGCACGGAGGATGAGAGCGTCCGTTGGGCAGCATACATGTTAGATGGAGAAGCTGGACCTTGGTGGAAATCAGTGTCGCGGACGAGAGCACAAGAAACTCCAGATGTGCCGTGGACTTGGGACGAATTTGTAGAAGAATTCAATAAACAATATTTTCCTGAAGTTGTGAGAAATCAGATGGAGACCCAATTTTTACAACTAGCACAGGGAAGAATGACCGTCAGAGAGTATGGAGTGGAATTCATGAGATTGGCTCGCTTCGCTCCAGACTACGTAATCTCAGACGTGATGAAAGCGAAGAGGTTCCAACAGGGCTTAAGGTCGGACATACGAGGAGGGGTTGCGCCCTTCCAGCTGAAAACTTATGGAGAAGTAATGAGTAAGGCATTGGTGGTTGAGGAAGAAAATAATAACCGATACCGTCAGAGGGAACACCAAGGCAGAGAAAGCATCGATCTAAACAGGACGGGGGGTTATGAATCGGCATATAAGAAACCGAGGTTCATAACACCAAATCAGAAACAGTCGTTCCAGTCAGGTTATGGGAGAGCTGCACAACAACCGACTCATCAAAATTATCCGTTGCTGGCATCGGGGAGATCGATGAGGTATCAAGGTCCTACTCTTTCCAGCAGGGCTACAACTCCACAAGTTTTTCCGAGAGCTGCTAATCCATTTCCAAGAGAAACTTGTGCAAAATGTGGCAAGTCCCACAGAACAACCGACTGTAGGCAGGGAATGCGAGGCTGTTTCAAGTGTGGCAAGATAGGCCACATGATTAGAGATTGCCCTGAGACAGTCAAAGAAAAGACGGCTCCAACTTCCATGCCACAACCTATTCAATCTCGAAAGCCTGTTATTCGAGGGAGAGCCTACGCAGTTACCGCCCAAGAAGCAGGGAGTGTACACGACGTTATCCAAGGTGAGGTCTCCTTTAAAATAAAGAATTTTCGTTTGCAATACAACTCTAGATAATGAATGAATTTTCCATTAGGATAAATATCTATATAACTGTTATTAAACTTACGAGTGAAAAAAAAAAAATTTCTTTTTGTATTAAGTATATGTTATGTACGTATATGCATGCATTGTAGGTACGTTACAGATTTATGAGAAAGGGTGCTACGTAGCACATGACGCGCGAGTGCTGATAGACCCAGGGTCTACCCACTCTTTCATCACCCCTAGATTTGCAAAAAGGATGAAAATTATTCCGGAAACGCTGGACTTTGTGTTATCAGTGTCCATCCCAACAGGAGAATTAGTGGACACAGAGTTAGTTTGCAAATCGGTAGTAGTAAGCATTCGGGATCACGCGGTCCACGAATTAGACGCAAATTTAATATGGTTGGACATGCAAGGATTCGACGTAATCCTTGGCATGGATTGGCTGTCCCAACATTGCGCAACAGTGGACTGCAAGGATAAAGTTGTTGTTTTCCGTCCTAACACGAGAAGATCGTTTCGATTTCAAGGGGAGAGGTCGACTCAGGTACCACTCATATCTGCAGTAAGAGCAGAACGTTTAATCAGGAAAGGGTGTAGTGGTTATTTGGCATTTTTGAAAGAGGATAAAGAAGAAAAGAATATTATCTCTGACATAGCTGTGGTGCGAGAATTCCCAGATGTATTCCCAGAAGAATTGCCAGGATTACCTCCAGAAAGGGAGGTAGAATTTGCAATCGACTTAGCACCAGGAACGGAACCTGTTTCAAAAGCACCTTATAGAATGGCCCTGCGAGTTGAAAGAATTGAAAGAACAACCTGCAAGAGCTCATGGACAAAGGGATTCATACGACCGTGTCTCCATGGGGAGCACCAGTGTTGTTCGTGAAAAAGAAAGATGGATCGATGCGGTTGTGCATCGACTACCGCCAATTGAATAAAGTCACGGTGAAGAATCGATACCCGTTGCCAAGGATAGATGACTTATTCGACCAATTACAGGGTGTAAAACATTTTTCCAAGATCGACCTAAGATCGGGTTATCATCAGTTAAGAGTCAGGGCCGAGGACATTCAGAAAATGGCTTTCAGAACTCGGTATGGACACTATGAATTTTTAGTGATGCCATTCGATGACGATTTAATGCACCAAAGATCGCTTATGGACTTGATGAATAGAGTGTTTAAACCACACTTAGACTCTGGTAGTATTTGTTGATGACATCCTAATCTACTCAAAATCGAAAGCAGAGCATGAAGAACACTTACGTGTTGCTCTGAACCTTGCGTCAACACACAGTCGCCAAGCTCGGAAATGTGAGTTTTGGCTAGAAAAGGTTAGCTCGGGACATGTCTCTCCAAGCATGGTGTCACGAGATCCTGCTAAGATCGAGGCAGTAGTGAACTGGGAACAACCAAAAACCGTGACAGACATCCGAAGTTTCCTCGGACTGGCAGGTTATTATCGACGCTTCGTAGAAGGATTTTCAAAAATATCAGGACCTCTTACGAGACTTACAAGAAAGGACTCAAGATTTGAGTGGAGTGAGGCGTGTGAGAAGAGTTTTCAAGAACTCAAGAAGAGGCTCACCTCAGCTCCAGTGTTAGCCATTCCATCAGGCAGTGGAGGATTTGCAGTTTATAGTGATGCTTCGTATAACGGGTTGGGTTGTGTACTAAATCAATATAAAAGGGTGATAGCTTACGGCTCCAGATAGTTGAAAGAGCACGAAAGGAACTACCCAACACACGATCTAGAGCTAGCAGCAGTCATATTCGCATTAAAGATATGGCGACATTATCTATACGGAGAAACTTTTGAAATTTTCACTGACCACAAAAGCCTCAGATACCTGTTTACACAGAAGGAACTGAATATGAGGCAGCGTCGGTGGATGGAATTCCTCAAAGATTACGATTGCTCTATACAGTACCATCCAGGCAAAGCTAACGTAGTGGCCGACGCCTTGAGTCGAAAGAGTTCTGGAACGCTAGACTAATTTCGGGTATACATCGATGGAAGTTGTTGGAAGATCTAGCGTTGTGTGGCGCAGACATACAACCACAAGCCACAGGATCCTTCTTAGCCAACATAACAGTGAAGCCAGTGATATTTGAACACATACGAGAACTACAGATGAAAGATCCGATTCTAACAAGGATACATCAAAATGTAATAGAAGGTACGACCTCTGAGTTTTCAATCAAGGAAGACGGTTCCTTAACATTCAAGGGGCGGCTTTGCATTCCGGACAACGCCGAATTACGGCGAACGATTCTTGATGAATCCCACAGGTCAAGCTATGCGATCCACCCGGGAAGCACGAAGATGTATCAGGATCTGAAAAAGAATTATTGGTGGAGAGGTTTGAAACAAGATGTGGCAGAGTATGTGTCACGATGTTTGACGTGTCAACAAGTGAAAATCGATCATAGACACCCCGCAGGCCTATTACAGCCCTTACCCATACCGGAATGGAAATGGGAATCTATCTCAATGGATTTCATAGTCGGATTACCACGAACTGCAAGGAGGCATAACGCCATTTGGGTGGTGGTTGATCGATTAACTAAGTCGGCACATTTCTTGCCGTACAACACGATGTACACAGCTGGAAGATTAGCAGAACTTTACATGAACGAGATCGTTCGGCTACATGGGATTCCAAGTAGCATTGTTTCAGACCGAGACCCATTATATACATCAAAGTTTTGGAGGAAATTCCAAGAAGGAATGGGAACTAAGTTGGATTTCAGTACGGCGTTTCACCCACAAACAGACGGACAGACTGAGAGGGTCAACCAAGTCATTGAAGACATGCTTAGGGCATGTATGTTAGAATTGCAAGGATCGTGGGATCAACATCTACCATTGATTGAGTTCGCTTATAATAATAGTTTTCAGACGAGCATTGGGATGGCACCGTATGAAGCCTTGTACGGAAGACGATGTAAGTCGCCAATCAATTGGGAAGAAACTGGGGAGAAATTCGTTTTGGGACCCGAGCTACTTGAAGATAACGCTGCCATTGTCCGCATGATCAGGGAAAGACTAAAAGCGGCTCAGAGCAGACAGAAAAGTTATGCTGACATCAAGCGGACTAGTGTAGACTTTAAAGTGGGTGAACATGTGTTCGTGAAAGTATCACCGATGAAGGGGGTGATGAGATTTGGGAAGAGAGGGAAACTAAGTCCCCGCTATCTTGGACCGTTTGAAGTTCTGGGTCGAGTGGGAGAAGTAGCCTACCGCATTGGTTTGCCACCATTGTTTGATCAGGTACACAACGTGTTCCACGTGTCTATGCTTAGGAAATATCTCAATGACCCTGATCACGTGTTGAGCAGTCAATCATTCGAAATGCATGAAGATATGACCATGATTGAAGAACCCGTAGATATTTTAGATCAAAAGGAACAGGTGTTGCGAACAAAAGTAATTCCCTTAGTGCTTGTCCGATGGAAGAACCATCCGGCCGAAGAGGCAACATGGGAACGTGAGGCGGATGTTAAAGAACAATATCCTAAATTGTTCGAACTTGAAAACTGAAGGTTTCATTCGTGAGAATATGTAGTTTCGGGTACTATGAAGACTATGTATGTCTTCTTTTAATATTTTGATTTCAAACAATGTTTGAGAAATTTTTTTTTTTTTTTTTTTTTTTGTTGAAATCTAAATTGATGAAACTAGTGATAAATTGAAACTAAATGAGCAAAAAGGTACGGAAAGCGTTTACGGTCTCGCCGGCGACCACTTATGACCGCCGGCGAGCCCATAAAATCATACTTCCTCTCGCCGGCGATAACAAATCCTCGCCGGCGAGGTATATCGCTCGAGCGATGATTTATAACCGCCCGAGCGAGGTAACAGTATATAATATTATGATTTCTGTTCTCGCTCGAGCGAGGGCTAATAACCGCTCGAGCGAGGTGGAACTATAAATATGACGAACTGTATGCCTTCATCTTCAAGCGAGAGAAAAAAAAAAAAAAGGCGATCGGGGAAAAGGTTAGGGCAGCCGTTTTCAACCATTTTTCTTCCGATTCCAAACGGATTTGAGCAATCCAATCCGTTAAGACGATTCTCCTAGGTAAACTCTACCTATTTCCTAAAGTTTTTTTTTCCTTCTTTTTGCATTATTATACTAGATGGCCTCAAGCCCGAACCCCCAACCAAAGAAACGGATGGCGACTCGATGCATGCCACCGCGCAACAAGCGCCACAAACCTCTCAACAACCATCAAACCCACCCTCTACTCCAATCACCTTTGGATGATTGGTGGGGATCAAAATTTTGAAGCCGAGTGGGAAATACACCCTCTTGTTTGAGATCCGCGCCCACCGGACTTCATCACCAATAATCAGCTCAAGACCCTACTTACCCCATTCGGGGATCGATACTCCCCGAGGCTAGTGAAATTATTTTACCAGACCCTACAATTGAACGTTGATGAGGATGCCATACTCGTTACCATCGATGGTAATGAGTTAATTTTCAGATGTGCCGACATTTCCTCAATCATGGAATGTCCTCACATCTACACCCCTAGCCCACTCATCCTACCACCTTTTTCTGGGAACGTAGATTTCCCAACGGTAATCTCCGATATCATCGGCGGCAGACCGCCGACAATCCATCACCCGCTCACAACTACCGCCGCGCATGTGGCGTTTAGACATTATCTTCAAGAAGGATTTGCACCCAACCGCCCATGACCAAGAACGCCGAGATGCGTTTTTGCGAGCACTACATACCGCATTTCACAATAGGTGGATCAACGCACCTATGGTGGTCATAAAAGGCATGGCGCATGCCTACAAAAGGAATGTAAGGGGTGCTGTTCCACCACCGATCAACCGATTACCTTATGCTCGGTTGATTTCCCGACTTTTGGATTCGCGAAATGGGAAGGGAGGATTTAGGATTCGGGAGGACGAGTTGTTCCTCACCGACAACGTCGTCCCATACCTTGCCCAAGATTGGAGCCGAAACCTTAAGAGCCTCCAAACCAGCGTCGACAAAAAGAGAGACCGACAGGTCTCCAGATCAGCCACCCATCAAGCACCGGCAGGACCGACTACTTCCTCTACCTCAATACCGCAGCCCATACCCACTACTGACACGGGCATGATGCGGGAGATCCTTCAGCAAGGGAGGGAGATCAGGCTCCACCAGAGGTTCCAGGAGGCGCTACTCATAGACCTTATGGGCCAGGCATACCCGCAGTCTTACATGCAGCGCGTAGGTGCCATGAGGGACGCTATCTTTGGAGCATCTAGCTCCGGCCCGACTACGAGGAGCGCCACGGTACTCCACGGTGGACGATGGCGATGATGATGGCGAAGACGACTACGACGACGACGACGACTATGAAGAGGATGAGGATTAGATAGTAGCAAACATTTGAACACTTTGGCATGTAATATTTTGAAACTTTTGAGATGTAGGTTAAAATTTCCTTCAAACTATCGTGACATGTATGTCACAAGGTTTTGTTTGAGTAGATGATAAATATTTATGGGATGAGATGTCGATAATATTTTTGTGTAATCGTTTTGATTTATTGTATGAAAAATTGTGGGTGTGACCAACACGTCGTGCAAAATGCGGCAATTTATGTAAATTTCGATTTAATATGCGAGTCGATGACGTATGTAAGTACGATTAAGAATAATATATCGATTTCCGAGGGCGAAAATCTTATAAGTTGGGGTGATTGTCACAACCCAGATTTTTGAGATCTGTGCACGGCACATACTTACACATAGGTGTATGTGTTTCACAAGGAGACCAAAAACGACCCATATACGTTAAGTGTGTACGTGGGAAACACACTAGTATTATCCCAAAAATTTTAGATATAAAAGTGAAAGAGATAGAGAAGAACCTTCACGTAACTCTATTCTAACCTAAATAGAGAAGAGAGAGTAAAGAGAGAAAGAAGAAAAGAGCCTAGTGGAGAACTAGGGTTCATTGAGACTTAGGTCGAAAGAAGGGATCAGAGGAAATGACGGGAGAAAGAACCGGGAGGCGGATAGTGAGTAGATATTCAAATCATAAATCGGACACATGCGTGATTCATCGTCGAGGTAATGCGTTAAAAACAGGATAAATGCCTAGGAATGTTTTAAATAGTAGGAGGGATGTTCGCTGTATGTTACTTTATATAAGATTAAGGTTAAATGAAGGATGGAAGCATGATCTCGATCTGATCGTGGGGCAAAATCATTGTTCCTCGCCGGCGGTCTAAAGAGGCTCGCTCGGCGAGGATGAACAGAGAAAAGAAAGAGCTCTGCTGAGCGGTCCCTTAAACTAAAGGGAGGCTCGCTCGAGCGAGGGTCCACAGCAAAATTCGAAGGCTCGATTTAACCGCTCGAGCGATCTCGATTTGACCACTCGAGCGAGGTCAAGAGACCGCGCGAGCGAGGTCAAGAGACCGTGCGAGCGAGGTCAAGTGACCGCTCGAGCGAGGGCTAATGACCGCGCGAGCGAGGTCTGGTGATCACTCAAATATTGGTTTTCTAATATAAGAAACTCGGGTGTCTTACACCCCAGAGACCTTAGAGCATCCTAAAGTAAAATTCTTTTAAATGTAGGTTGATGCATTTTAACCCTCTAAGGACAAGCGTGCTTTGAGATTCGTCGAGGTAGGGATTTCTCTCGAACATGTACATTATTCTGTGAATTCATATGTGTAGTATAGTACATTTAAATAGTATATACTTTATGAATCCTCATGATAAGGGTGTGTGTGCGTGTTCCAATGTGGAAAATCCTGAGGTCCCCAGGGGACGAAAGATAATGTGGTTAAATCGAAGAAAAGTGAAATAGAAGCATGGGGCATCCCAGGGATGCGTAAGAAAACTAACAGAGAAATAAAGATAACGTGATAAGGCCTAATGTAATATATTTAACACAATCACGGTGAATAACTATATGTAAAGCACATTGATACTTTTGTTATTTAAGGTTGATTAGAATACCCCACCGACGTGGCGGGATACCCACGACTGACTCGGCAGGATATCCGTGACGATGCGTGACCAATCCGACAATTATAACATCCTGGAGATGTAGATTGAGAATAGACCCCGCCTATGAGGAAGGGGCTCGCATATTCCTGTGGAATACGATAGCAACCGCCTAGTTAGACGACGATGGCGGTATTCCATCGGGCTCGATGCTATATTGCTCGAGGATTAATTAAGTTAAGATTTAAGTGATTAGGCCAAGTTCACGAACAAGCTTATAAAGAGATTAAACAAAGCCATGATAAGTAGTGATTGGAACCTTTGAGTTATTCCTGTTATCCAAATTGTTGTACATAAATGTCTTCTTGAAAATTTATGTTTTATTAGGTTACTGACATATGTGTGAAGGATGATCTATATGTTCTTTTGTTTTCCTACGGAGCTAGGATGTAGCTCACCCCTTAGACTATTCATGTGTCATGGACTAGCGGCGGGGACTTCTGTGAAGTTAATCCAAGGGCATCGGAGTTCGTACCATCGAAGAGACAGAACCTCCTCCTGAGGAATTCTTCTAGGAAACCCGCTGCATAACCTAAGAGTGAGTTGAGAAAGAGTACTATGTATGACATGATATGTCGAACCTCATCATTTGGAAGGTCTAAATACTGTCTCTTGGTAAACTATTTAAGAAGAATAATTGTCATTAAACTTTTGGGTGTGTCCTTATGTCCATGAATTGGCATGGAACAGGGACCGCCTTATAGGATCAACTATACTATAACTTCTTAATTTTTTATTTAGAGTGTTCGCATGTGCTTCAATTACAGTTTGGCTGTATATATATCGACGAGTTATGAGATGAATTTAAGGCACGGCCTTGAAGGTCGTGCAGATGGCACGGATTTCGGGATGCCGAAATTCGGGCTGTCACACGTTTACATTTTCTTCGTCCATCTCTTTCCGCCTTCTGTACTAAGAAAGAGTTTACAAGTTTGATGTAGTCCCCAAAATTTTGATCATGTCTTAAAAAAATATGGCCTCTCAAAATCTCAATTGAGTACTAAAAGACTTGAACCCTCTGATCATATTTTTCAATCTGCCACTAAGCTATTTGTTTTTGGCGCCTACCAATTTTATGTCTAGCATTATGAGTTTCTTTGGCAATAACAAGAACTTGCGTCAGTTTCCAAAAAAAAAATTATTTATGGAAATTGATGTTGTGGGAATTGGGAAGCAAGGATTTAGGATTTTTTAGTCAGTTTCCGAAGCTGTGGGAAAAAGCAAGGATTTAGGATTTTTAAGTCTCCTAAAGTGAAACTAACTTGATGAACTGCTATGATTTAAGTAAAGTGACATTACACACAACAATGTAGTAAAACAAACACATTTTACTCATGTAAAGTAAGGAATTACAAGTGATATCGTTTTGAAATATTACAGGCAATGCCCACTTTGCATGTAAAATGATTAAAGCGAAGTGAACCTGCCCTAAATCTTTTTAGTACTTGGAGCGAGACTGTGATCTCGCATTGAATATTGAAGCCCTCTCTTTAGAACCAGGTTCATTTGGAAAAAGGGTACTCACCCCACTTATCCATGGGAAACAAGATTCAAAATCTCAGCTCCGATATTGGTACCAGTTATGACAATACCGATATATACCCAAAGTACTTGCTAATATTTACCAATAAATATAGTAGCAAATTCAAAAAAAAATTTAAGAGAGAAAAAATGTATGAAATGATAAAAGTTAAAAAATACACTAATATAGAAAGTAAATTTGGAATACCGAGCAATATTTGGCAGATGTTACAGAGATTTTAATATAACAGGCTATATTCCAAGATTTTGAACCTTATTGAGAACCCATAGAAAATCAAATTCCATGAATCTCAAGGCCAAAAAACTGACACACATTAGTTTAAGGGAACCTGTTTTTGCAACTTAAGATTCTTGCATTGCCACCAGAATTTTCAAGGGAGAAAATAGTTAAATGCTTTCAATCAGAAAATAGTTAAATGCTTACAAAAACAAGGGAACCTGTTTTTTGTAATTAAGCTATCCCCTCATGCATCTATGTTGGCTTCAGGTTTCCGTCCAGAATTGAGAAGTAATATTGGTTTCAGTGTTCAACGATAACAATAACTCGACATTATGTTCAGCGCTAACAGTATCATGTCTAAAGTTCATCGATTTGGGATTGTTCAGTTGTCCAGTTTCAAGGTTCAACAATTATTATAACTCAGGGAAAAAGTAAACCAAAACAACAATTCAATGCCAAAATACACTGGCATAAATAAGAGGCCATTATACCTTAATAACTATTTAAAATCACGAAAAAGAAGTTTACCTTCCCAATCACATTGCTCAATCTGGAAAAATCCTCTACTTACAAAAATTCTGGCAAAGCCTGCAACATAAAAGAATAAGGAACTAAACACTAAATCAAGGGCCTCAGCTGAACTATCCAAAAAAAAAACCACCAAATGAAGGCCATGATAACTCACTTTTGCACTTGAAGCAGCATAATTTGATAATCTCTCCATTAGCTGCAATAACACTGTTTTGATATTAACAGTTGGCTCTGAAATGAAAAGGAAAGGAGAAAAAAGACTTAGTAAGCCACCATATGTTACATTTTTTAAAACAAAAATTTGCCCAATTTTAATACTAATAAATTATGAGCTGGAAAATCGATATAATTTAAAATAATAAAAAAAGAAAGGGGCATTACTCATATAAACCAAAAAATTACATCCAAAAAATATAATCTAACTCCAAAAAGATTCATAGAATAGCCTCGTTCTATTCTTTATTGATGTGTCATTGGAACACAAGCAATGTAAATGTTATCAACAATGTTTCAAGAAAATGCACATCAGTCAGAGTTAGTGTTAGGAACCTGTCCCATGCACCAAACTGTAGAGGTCAATCTTCGTCCACCAAAGTATTCAAACCTCTGGAGATGCACCCACATTCTATCAATGCCAAATCGGTAGAAGGCCAAAAATCACTGAAACAGTGCTCCTAAATATTTGTGCATGTTATATATATAATAACACCTAAAGAGGTTTGAACCTTTTAGCGAAGGGAGATCTCCCTATGCACAGCCCTTGGTACACTGGTTAGGCACCTAATACCTACTCAATTAGTTATAGGAACTCATAATTACTTAAGAACCTGCGAAAAAAGGGCATTAAAAACTTCCAAAATCTAAACACATTATCTCTTTTCATGGATAGAATCTGAATAAACATAGCTTGAAAAAACTAAGAATGCAATGCAATCAATCCGATGCTACTATTTACTATCAGCTAAAACCCCTCAAAAAATATGAATTACCCAAACATAGTCAACATCTCGGCTTTAAACACCAATACCCCAAACTCCAAAATGCTCAACCAGGGAAACAAGCCCCCAAGTACAACTCAAAAACTGCGATAAAGCCCAAAAGACCATAAGTATTTTTATCAAAACTGCCAAAACCTGAGCCTAAAATTCACATATCAATGCCCAAACGAAAAAAACTGACTCCACTTATGCAATGGTTTCCACTTTTACAAACTGCAAGCTTGATCTCAACTAAACAAAATGGAGAAAATGATGGATCTTGGCAAACATAATCACCAATACGCTAGTGCGTAGAGCAAACTCAAATGACAAAACAACAATGATACATATTTCAAATCTACCAGCAGATCTCGGCTTAAAACTCCATAAATGTACAGAATTCACTATAGAGAACCATCAAAACTATTGCTTTAGCACACCCCCACTCCTAAAATAGGAACACCCAAAACGGAAATGCAAATATCTTCAACTGCTATAATTGATACCCAATCAACTGAAAAGAGGTTAACCATTTAGTTTTACCTAAATAAGACATCAAAATCTTAACTGCAACAAAGCAACTCAATAAGTATAAGCAGATATCGACTTTAAAAATAAAATTGTTAATTTAACAAATAGAAGTACAAAACCATCAAAATTCCACTAGAACAAAAAATAATCTCTTAAAAACAAATCAAATTCTCGATTTCTAGATTTGAAAATGGGATCTGAGTGACACAAAATTCTGGATCTATAAACCGTAACCATAGATCTAAAAAAAACACTGAAGTTACCAGTAATCTGAAAATGAGATGTACTAAAATAATAGATCCAAATGAAGTTACAAGTATCACATGAATCAATGCCAGCTAACATAGATCCAAATGAAGAAATTGAAATAATAATTGAAAGGGATTGAGATGATGAATATGTAAAATTAGGGTTTGGAAACCAACCTCCGCCGTCTCGATCATCGTCTTTCTTCACAAGAGGTTGAGACATCGAGAGAGAGAGGATGCAGAGATCTCTTCAACATTCACCAGCTTCCAATCCATCTCAAAATCAACCAAAATGTAACCAAAAACCATATAACATACCTAGATCTGCATTCACCAGTTTTCAATCCATCTCAAAAACCATATAACAAACATGGATCCTTCCCGACCTTCTCCTTTTTCGCAAGTTTTTTACTCACTCGATCGTTTCCACCAGCTTTCTTCTTCACGGAAAGCCTAAATACGAAACAAAAGACAGATCGAACTGATTTCAGATCTAACACTCCAGATCTCATGATTCATTAATAAAAATGATAAAATTGAGGCAAATACATAGAAACTGATGAAATAATCAACGAAAAATATAAAAAAATATGAGAAAACAAGAAAAACTCACTTGATGTCTGTTTTTCGATTGTCTAGGGTTTCGAAGAGGGAGATAGAGCGAGAGAGAGGGGAGGAGGCGGTCTAGGGTTTCCAAGAGGGAGATGGAGCGAGAGAGGGGAGGAGCGGTCTCAGCGTTCTTTCGAAATGAGTTAAAAAGTCAAAATGAAATTGAATGGTTTCACAATTTATATTTTGGCGAGGAATCAGTTTAACGAACGAATTAAACCACTGTGTTGACATAATAAACAATCGATTTTGGTAGTGGATTATCATACTACTGCTTGGGCAGTGATTCTTTTGATATTTGCAAAAGTTGTATTTTTATCATTTTGACGTAGTGACTGCAGATGGAGGCACTCACTGGCCGCTCTCATGGCCAGGGACGAATGACGAACGAATCCAACTCCAGATTGTTCACAATATGTGAACGATGAAGAACTTGAGTTCGATAATGTATTTGGTGAACCAGATCCACATCGATGACCTAGAGAGGGGAATCCACGACGATTGGTTGCCGGATTATGTATAGATCTCCCTGAATTCTAAGGCAGCGTGCAACCCAAAGAGTTTCTCGATTGGCTTTATTCCATCAAGGAGATCTTAAAATTCAAAGAGGTACCCGAAAACAACCAGGACCCTTTGGTTGTAACTAGATTTGAAGGGAGAGCCGCCGCATGGTGGCAACAAATTAAGGTCACATGCGCCCGACAAGGGAAGCGAAAGGTAGATATATGGGAGAAACTAAAGAAACTTCTGCGAGTGGCATTTCTACCTCATAACTTTACCAGAGTGTTATATCAACAGTTGTAGAACTTGAGGCAGGGGCAAAAACTGTTGATGATTACACAATGGAGTTTTATCGATTGTTGGTACGCAATGACCTGACGGAGTTCGACGACCAACTAGTCTCTCGATATATTGGGGGTATGTGGATTCAATTTCAGGATATTCTTAATTTGTTTGACCCTTTAAATGTCACAGAGGCACACCAGAGAGCCTTGTAGTTCGAAAAATAACTCGATCGTAGATTGGGTGGGGCGAGATGGAGTAGTACCTAGGGTGTTAGCGAAAATCAAGTCTACAGAACCAATACACCGCGGGCAGCCTACCCAATTAGTGGGCAGCCTACCTGAGCCCCTACTGGTGGTCTCCAATGTTTCAAATGCGGGGAGGTCGGACACCGAATTGGAGACTGTCAGAAAGGAGATCACGCAGGAAAAAGTCTTTTCAAGGACCATCTGGACGATTCTGATCAGGAGGACGTCAAACCTGAAAGAAATCCCATCTTCGACACCATGGAAGAGGAACATGTCGAGGGTGATGAAGGGTGATTGCTTGTGGTACGCTGAACATGTTTGGCTCCTAGGGTGGCCGATGAGAATGGGTGGCTACGAAACAACATATTCCAGTCGACATGTACGATCGAGGGTAAAATGTATTGATTCATTATTGATTCGGGCAAATGTGAGAATGTGATTGTAGAGGAGGCGATACAGAAGCTGGGACTACCTACAGAAGCGCATCCCAATCCATACAAATTATCTTGGCTTAAGATCGGAAACGAGGTAATAGTTTCTAAACACTCTTTGGTTTCGTTTTCTATTGGGTGAAATTATAAAGATAAGATATGGTGTGATATCGTTTGGATGGATGCATGTCATATTTTGTTGGGGAGACCATGACAATATGATAGAAGTGTTTCACATGATGGCCGATCGAACACATACAATTTTATGTTTCATAATATCAAAATTGTGTTAATACCGAAGAAGAGTTGACACCCAAACCACCATCTGGGGAGGGATCCAACCTCTTATCCATGAATTGATTTATTGAGGTTGCGTCATAAATCAAGGTGATATATATGTTGATCGGGAAGGACAATCGTGTGGATGGTGAGATCCCTGACCCAATAAAAAAATAATAAAAGAATTTCAAGTGTTCCCTACAGACCTACCCCCTAGACTACCACTCCTATGAGACTCAGCACCAGATTGACCTTGTCCCAGGATCTGCTCTGCCTAATAGACCTCACTATTGTATGAGTCCCAAGGAACATGATGAGTTGTGACGACAAGTAGAGGAGTTGCTTGAGAAGGGGCACATCAGGGAGAGTCTCAGTAGTTGTGCCGTAATAGCACTACTTACATAAAAAAGGGATGGGTCCTGGTGTATATGTGTCAATAGCAGGGCTATAAATAAAATTATCATACGCTATCGCTTTCCCATTCCATGGTTGGATGACCTGTTAGATCAATTAGGAGGAGCTACTATCTTTAGTAAGCTTAACTTGAAGAGTGGATACCACTAGATCAGAATCCGAGGAGATGAATGGAAAACTACCTTCAAAAGTCATGAGGGCTTATTCGAATGGATGGTTATGCCGTTCGGACTTTCCAATGCCCCGAGCACTTTTATGCGAGTGATGAATCAAGCCTTTCGTCCTTTCATTGGCAAGTATGTTGTGGTTTATTTTGATGATATTTTGATTTATAGTGCTACCCCAGGTTTGCACTTGCAACACTTGCGAGAGGTTCTTTTGGTGATGCGCAAGGATAAATTCTTTGCTGCTGCTAGCAAGTGCATGTTTATGACGGATAGCGTCCTCTTTTTGGGCTACGTGGTGGGCAAGGATGGTATCTCGGTGGATGAATCAAAGGTGGAAGCCATCAAGCAGTGGCATGTACCTACTAATCTGTTCGAAGTGCACAGCTTTCACGACCTCGTGTCCTTTTATAGGCAATTCATCCCAAATTTTAGCATGATCATGGCACCAATTTTCGGATTGCATGAAGGCAGAAAAATTTTCAGGGACCGAAGTAGCCACATAAGCTTTTCACAGAGTCAAGCAGCTCATTACCGCTGCACCCCTCGTATTGCCAAATTTTTCTCAACCATTCGAGTTGCACTCTAATGCTTCCAAAGTCGGTATTGGGGCAGTATTGACCTAGAATGGTAAACCTGTTGCTTTTTTTAGGGCCAAGTTGAATGGGGCGCAATTAAGTTACAGCATATATGATGTGGAGTTTTATGCAGTGGTTCGAGCCTTATGACATTGGAGATCTTACTTGTCCTACCATGAATTTATTTTGTACACAGATCATGATGCTTTCAAGCACATCAATAATCCGGACAAGCTCTCCAGTCGGCATGCTGGATGGGCTGCATATCTTCAGCAGTTCACGTTCGTTATTAAGCATAAATCTGGTGCCTTGAATAGGGTAGCAGATGCACTTAGCAGGCGCGCATCCTTGCTAATTACGATGCATACAAAGGTACTCGGTTTTGACTCATTTTTGGAGCACTTATCTACTAACCCCTATTTTGTGCCTAGTTGGAAAGATGTAATGGCATGCACGAGAATGGAGTTTGTGATATACAACGGTTTCCTTTTCAAAGGAAATCTCTTATGCATTCCCGAGTCTAGCCTCCACTTGAAGATAATCAAGGAGGTACATGATGAGGGCCACGTGGGTCGTGACAAAACTTTACATGCTGGGATGGGTACTTGCTTTTGGTCGTCAATGAGTCATGAGATCATAAAGTTTGTGGAGAAATGTTACATTTGCCAAGTCTCTAAGGGAACAGTGACCAATGCAGGCCTTTATATGCCTCTGCCTATATCGAATCGGCCATGGGATCATGTGAGCATGGATTTCATCCCGGGACTTCCTCAGGCATAGCGAGGGATGGACTCCATCTTTGTGGTGGTAGACAGGTTCTCGAAGATGGCACACTTTATAGCTTGCAAGAAGACTACGGATGTTGTTAATGTCGCTCAGCTATATTTTCAGGTGTACCGGCTTCATGGATTGCCTGTGCCCATAGTCTCTGATCGGGATACACGATTCCTTAGTCACTTCTGGAGGAGTTTATGACGCATTGCTAACACAAAGTTGGACTTCAGCAGCGCGTATCACCCACAGACTGATGGTCAAACTGAGGTGGTGAATCGCTCATTAGGGAATCTTTTGCACAGCGTGGTAGGGGATCATCTAAAATAGTGGGACCAAAAGCTATACTAGGTGGAGTTTGCCTACAACCGTTCGATCAATCATAGTATGGGATTTTCTCAGTTTCATATCACATATGGTGTTGACTTGAGGTCACCACTGAACTTGGCCCTCGTACCGGACTTGAAGCGTGCTCCCAAGAAAGCAGATGACCTGATTACTGAGATCCAGATAGTACACAAGGCTACGAAGCAAAACCTCTTGGACGCCATAGCCAAGTATAAACAAGTTGTAGACCAAAAGCGTCGTCCTTTGAAATTTGATGTTGGGGATTTTGTGTGGGCCATCCTGACGAAGGATCGATTCTCGGTGGGAGAATATAACAAACTAGCCGCTCGAAAGATTAGTCCACTCGAAATCATGGAGAAAACAATTTCCAATGCCTATTGGTTGAAACTCCCGAGCACTTATCGTACGTCTGATGTCTTTAATGTCAAACACCTAGTTCCTTATCATGGTGACAGTTTGGAAGGCGAGGCTATGAATTTGAGGGCGAATTCTCTTCAGCCTGGGGAGAATGATGTAGTGCAAATTACTGCGGATGAATACATGGAGGTCTTGGATCGACGTAGGTCCACTCGGGGTTAACATAATAGCTCGTTGTTAGAATTTTGGGTCAGACACTAGTAGAAATCATGGAGCCAAACATCAAAAAATTACACGAAGGCCCATTCTGGAACGGAAATGCCATAACGGTCAATAGTCACAGCTATTGCTGTGAGGTCCACGTTTTTTAGGCGAATTCCTTCATTTAAGGCTCAAAAATGGTAATTTTGCTATTTTAGGAAATAATCTCTTTCGCAATTTTCGGATATTTACAACTGAAAATCGATCCGTTTTGATTCTGGATTGATTCTAACAAGAATATCTTTTCTTCTATAGGCTTATCTCGTTTTTGCTATTTTTAGTAATTTTTGCTTTCTTTTCTATTTAATAGATGTAAACCAAATAAAAATGAGGATTGAATGAATTAAATTTGAAGGTCTTTTGAGATCTTTGTTATCGTTTCTCTTAGTATTTGTGTGAATCAACAAAAAAGGTGGATGCCCATTAGAGATCTGGTATTTCTATTCAGAAATCAACAGTTCTAGTGGAAGGTTATAGTTTAGCGCTGCATCAGTTTACCATTGGAAACTACAATAATTTATGGATTCCGGAGAAGTTTGAATAGGTACCCTTTCATAAGTCCGATAATGCCAAGGTTTGTATTAGGTACCCTAACTTCACACGAAGGGCCGTGATCCAGAAGATCTCCCTCTGGCAACTTTAGAGTTATAAGAAATTTTTTGGAGTGGTGAATCAAGGAAAAGGTCATGTGTACCTTTACTGATTTATGTGTTCATAAATAGTATGCACTTCCTTGGGTTTGACTATGGTGCAAATGGGTTGGTTTAGGTTCGGGGTGAACCAGTCACTACCTAGCTGGGGTTACCCATATAGCAGCCATCAAAATGAGCATGAGCCAGTTAGTAATGTAGAAGCAATGACAACTTTAAATAATAATAAATAAAAAAGTAAAACCCCCGGTAAATTTATCCTTCACCGGCAGTTCTTAATAAACCGTCTGCGAGTTAAATAGAGCGTTAGTAATAGCTTTCATTTAGTGGCGGTTTACAAATAACCGCCGCTAAAAACTTTTAACGACGGCATTTTTAGCAGCATTTGTGACACCCGCCACAAGGAGCAATAGTGGCGGCCTCTTTGGATTTTGCGGCTGTTTTAGGCCCCCGGTAAAGCCTAAATATTTTGTAGTGACCCATTTTTCGCTTTCCTATAAAGCTGGGTTTGACATCATTGACCACATGTACTTTGGGGCAATAGGAGACAAGAAGTTTCCTGAAAGAATACGTCTCCTGTCTTTCATTGAGGGGCTATAAAAGAGAGAGCTATTTAAAAGAGACAACCATCCCCTCTTCCTCTTAACCTAGCTTATTCGCATGGAGGCAAACCTAGAAAAGATGAGAAGTAATATGTTGCCAAAATCGGCCTCGTCAAGGAGTAAATTAAGATTTACTTTGTTAAATTTTCCTAGTTGTTTGATCAGTTAATCCAGCCTAGATCCGTAGAAAAGCTTACAATTGGTATCAAAGCTTCATTGGCCCAATTACCATATCAAAATTTCAATTATTTTTAGAATAAAATCAAGTACGTTTGTTCCTATTTGTTTTGAAAGTGATCAATCTATTTTCAATGCACCATGTTGTGATCCTTTTCCCCTCCCAGAGACCATCTCTAACGATGGTCTTCTACGAACAAAGCACACAGTTGTTTTTATTAAAACACATGAAATCTTCTCTAGTTTGGAGATGCCCTATCTCTCGGGCTTGACCTTGTTCAGAGTACAACATCACGATGCTTTTTTGTTGTTAACGAGTTATATAATTTAAGTCGTCGGTCACCGGATTGATCAGCCTGTGCCGGGAGATCGTCCGATGATCGCCAATGGGATATCATGGTGCACCAGTGGGCCTTATCCACATGGGATTTTCTATTGAAAAGCTGGAGTTTCAAGTTTTCCCTTAAAGGCGCGTTTCTGGTAATGCGAAGGGAGCACCTGGTGCTTCCCAGAAACACAAAATAATAATAAAAAAAAAACTAAGGTGTTTTATTGTACCATAGTTACTTAGTTCTTTGATTTGGTTCGATATTCGTAATTCGCTATTTTTAAATGACTCCAATTCGCTGGGTAAGAAGAGTTTTAAAATTATTTATTAATTATGTAAAATTTTAAGTTCAAATAATCTCTTTATGCTTTTAAAACTTTAAATGAATCTAATTCGAAAGGATTAATTCGACAATTCACTTGTTATGTCGAATTCGATTCACTGTATCCAAGTCGCATCATTGAGTGAGCGAATTAAGTAACATAGGTTTGTACACTTATTTTGTCTTACATTGAAAATTATTATGTTGGCTAAATAGTATGTATGAAGTCGAAGTCATCGACGTGGCAATCTGCAATACTGAAATATGTGAAAGTCGAGGTTCGAGTTTACAAGTTTTATAGACCATGATAAATGAGATATGTCCTTTTAAAGTTTAACTTCTATATTTTTATGACTTTGAAAATTGTGAAAATCAATGGTCGATCGAGTCCTGCTCATGGGTTTTGGTAATCTCGATTAAATTTTCAAGGATAAACAAAATGCATGTTTGACCTGGTTTGACTATGATTTTCTTAGGGCATACCTTTCTCGTTTTAAGTTTGATTGAGCCCATACGTATTCAATTTTTATCTACCCAACTAGATCATCCATATAAAATAGTTATTAGGGTTGTTTAAGATTGTTCTAAAGTTTTTTTAAACCTTTAAAAATTATAAACTCGTTCTGATCATTACTGACTCGTTAAAGTTTGTTTTGGCGTTGTAAGATATCATTTCACACAATCTTGTGGGTTCTTTATAATGGATTGAAAAAGAGTGTCATTTGGAGACAATTTGTGTTTCATGCTTGATTCAAGGTTGAAAGCGTGTTCTTTGGTTTATGAATTATTGTTAACATTCACAACAATTGTACATAGATATGCACATGTACCCCACAACTATTTATTTTTAATTGATTTGCTCATTAAATGCAATGTTTATTATTATTTTTTTGAAACTTTGATGCTTGGCGTGATGTGTATATATCTAATATATGATTTTGAAACTTTGAAATAGACGTTATGCGGTTAAATGAGTTTTAGGTTGTACCTTAGGGTTCAAGGTAAATGAACAGTCACATAATTTACCAATTTATCACCCTTAACTTAGTGATGCTAGACCTCAATTTGCTACTAACGAGATGTCTTATGTGCAGATATTCAGGACAGATAGCAGAATACTACTAAAGTGCTAATCTTTGCCAAAGTGAACTCAAAATACAGTAAGAAAGACGATCGTATGCAATTACGACTAATCGTATTGAGAACCAGTCCATAAGCAGAAAGAATGACAAGATACGATTAATCGAATGACCAATAGTAAGCTCGCTAGAACGAAAGAAGCTAAGAAAAGAGAAAAACTGTACTTACGATTCCTCAAATAGACGTTGAAGACTGGAAGACAAAAAAAGGAGAAATACGATCGATCGAAAGGGAGAAATCATATTGAAGAAGAGAACAATCGTAAATTACAATTGGTCAAAATTAAAGCTTCCGCTACTACTGATCATGTGAGATATACACCGCCATGCACGGAATTACAAGATCACTTGAATTAGAAGTTTGGCACCCCACGGATCTGAAAAGATTGGTGAAGTTATAAAAGAAAATTCAGAATATCTCTGCTATTGAAATCATGGAAAAAAGTCCTACGCGCATCTATCATCCCAAAGCAAGGAGGATTAGAATTAGAAGTTAGAGTTATATTAGGAAACTTTTGTTTTAGTAATATTCTTTTATTAGAATTCGAATAATGTAAACCAACCCCTTATAATCTATAAATAAGAGGCCTCGACATAGGAAAAATCTTATCAAAAAATTTTCAGCATCAATTGATAACTGAAGTTGGAATTCTGAAAGATCACCTTAGAGTAGTTTTTATCAAGTAAAATCATCCATAGTTCTCTGAAAGTCTTGCCTGACAACCAAGACTGAGGAAGCTGAAAGGTCGACCCTTTGGATGGTTCTACTTTTACTTTCTAGTTTGGATTTATTTTATTGTGCTTTCTTACCTTGTAAACATTCAATTCTTCTTGATTTTAATTGTCACCTAAAATTGAGAGTTTGAGGATATTAGTGTAACGGTTTTAATTTTTCATCTTCAGTTTTCTTGAGTTTGATTGATGCTCAAATTTCAGAAAGATTGTTGATTAGTATAAATCTGTGTTGAGGAAATCTAGTTTTTGATTGACGCCCAAATTCTAGAAGACTGACATACAGTGTAACGGTACTTTACTTTTATAAGCATCCGAGAATAGAAGGGTTGTGATTGACGACCATAATCTAGAAGGAAGAGGATTTAGATTTACTTTTCTTGCAATTAGTTTAAATAATTATTATTTTATTATTATTTCTCCAGTAGATTAGATTCTTAAAAGACAAATAAAAAGTTTTCAAAATGTATAAAATTTTGGCCTTCCTCGTGGGAACGATCATATACTAGTATTGCAATTTCTATTGTGCACTTACAATAGGTTAAGGCTAAGTACAATAATATCTATGAACAAGTTTTTGGCGTCGCTACCGGGGAAGCAAAAAATTTTAATTTTGTTTTGAAAGCCAATATTTGCCTTTCTCTTTTTATTTTTCTTTATAATTTTATTTTATTTGATCACTACTTAATCGTTTACAGGTTTATTCGGAGCAGGGAATCAAATGTTTCGACACTTCTTCGGACAATAGAAGCTAGAGACTTAGATTTATTTTCTCTCCCTGTTTTGTAAAATAAAAATTAGATAAAATAAAAACAAAAATAGAGATGTACAATAATTTTTCTAGCCAACCCGACTTATCTTCAAGTCAAATTAATATGATGGGAAAAGAACAATTTATGACTAAAACATTGGGTGAGTATTATGCATTGATTTCTCTTACACCTCCCCCGTGTATCTGCTTACCCCCGGGGACCGGCGATGGAACCTTTGAAATCAAACCCAGTGTCCTTCAATTACCTCCTATCTTTTACGGGTTTGGTCAGGATGATCCATACATGCACTTAATGAGTTTTTTAGAAATCTGCGCAATAGTTAAAATTAAAAATTTGTCGGAAGAACACTCTCGGTCGAGACTCTTCTCGTTTTCCCTCAAAGATAGGGCAAAGTACTAGTTGAACTCTTTTCCCAGTAATTCAATTACTAGTTGGGAAGAGTTGCAAACCACGTTTATCACAATGTACTTCCCAATTAGCAAAACGAGTCGAATCCGAAAGGTTATAACAATGTTTCATCAATTTTCGAAGGAGTCTTTTCAGAAGAGATGGAAACGTCTTAATGATCTTCTAAGTAAATGCCCTCACCATGAGGTCTCGTGTTGGCAAATAGTGTTTGATTTCTAAGGTGTCCTTAATGAACAAACCCGACACATGATTGATGTCGCTTGTGGAGGAATGTTCTGAACATTGACTACAGAGGATGCTCGGGAATTCTTTGAGACCCTTAGCGAGGAATCAGTGCAGCACCATGCATCAAATGAGACTGATTCGAAGATTTTAAGGAACATACCTCCTAAGTGAGGAGGACTAGCCGAATTAAAGCCAATGATGAATTGCCTCCCAAAGTTAAAGCTTTGGAAGGCAAAAATTAGTCTTAGATGGGTATAAAATCACACCCAACATCTCAAAGAGGAGAGGCTTGTGGTCCACACCATAGCCCATCTCAGGGAGACCCTCAGTACCCTGTTGTACCTTTTTGCCCCATAAGAATCCTAGACCATACTGTTGCCATAAAGGATGCCATGCTGCATACATGTGAAAATTGCGACAGCATGACCAAAACCAATAGAAGCTACTCCTCGCTCGGCAACAATCAATTTTTAAGTTAGAAGCTCAAGTTGAGCAACTAACTATTTTAATTGGTAGGAGAGAGAGTAGCTATTCATCATCATGGCCAGATGGCAACCCTAGAGGACATATCTTTATGGGAAGCACATCAAATCCCCTTGAACCAAAGTAAGTTTCTCATGGACTCGTCGTGCTACCGACTTATACGTAGCAAAATTTTGTATCATATGTACAAACATCGCCAGTAGGAAACTTTGTTAGAGAATACCCTACAATCTAAAGTGTGCCAAAACACACTCGATCATAAAGATTTATCTTGTGCAAATAGAATCACGTGTTAACACAAGGACTTGCGTTCGCTCGTGAGTCTCCATTGCTGAATCGTAGAGATTATGCTTCAGTCATTTTAGAGTCTGTTTGAGTGGAGTACTATGATCTAGAATCGTAATGCATAATTCTAGGGAATAGGAGAATTCAGTGACCAACCTTATCGGTTGCCTTGGCATTCGAACCCACTTAAATCGTTAAGGAAGCAGACAAGTATCGTACATATGACTACCAACCCCAACCTACCCCACCTACCTGAGCTTTAATGCTTAGTCTTTGAAATTTAATTCGAAGCGACTGTTCAAAGCCCTATCCTGTCCCTATAAAACCATACCTTTACTGAGCAAACCCCATCTGTTTCGTCTTCCTTTACCCTAGCCCTATGGCGCAAGAGCTTGACCAAGGCAATTTCAGTAAAAGACTCGATAGAATTCTTGAGATACAGAGGGTCGAACTCCTGGCTGCAATAAATAAAGTAGAAAAACTGAAGTGTCAGCGACCCATACCAAATGTTGAATCGTCCACTGAAACTACCCTTTCCCCCAAACCTAACCCAAATCCGAAAACCCTTTCCTATGACCCTTCTTTCCCCACTTCTTAACCATTCTACCATTACAACCCACCCCAAGTGCGAGTTCCTTTATAATGATGGTGGGTTGAGCCGTCCCTCTCCATTGCTTGTACTCTCCTCTTGACTACACTACATTCTCTTCATGTAGTCTTCGCAGGGGAGTAGTATAGGTTGTGGGAGGCTAGCGGCGTGTTCACTTTCCACTATTCAAAGCACTTCCCCAAGTACAGTGCATTTATTTCGAGGGAAGTGTGTGGTGTGGTCTGGTTGGGGGAGACATCTGGAAGATAGGGGGTGCGACTCCACCAAGGTGTTGATACTCCTTTAGGCGGGGAGGAACGTGACACTGAATCAAGGTGGTTAGATGCTGAGGGCCAATCTTTATCGAAGAAATTTTTTGCCTTGGACGATTACTGCCAGTGTCGTAGTTAGCCTGTGTCTAGATTTTTCCTAGGTTTAATCTTTTATCTAATTATTTTTACTTCTTTTTCATGCACTTTGTAAATATTTTGTTCAATGTATGAAAATTTCTTTTGATTATTCTTACTGTTTCTAATTCTTTTTATTGATGGTGCTCTTTCTGTTTGTTTATGTTGGAAGAGATTTCTCTTAAGTTTGGGGGAGATCTTTGATTTACCTTGAAGATTATACACCTGGTTCATTCACGACACCATTGCAGTAATTTTTTTTAGTATCCCCTATTTTGTAAATAATGAGGACATTGTCTTATTTAAGTTGGGGGGGGGGGGGGGGTTACACACTCTTTGTGTATACTATTATAATTTTACTCTTTGCATCTATTTTTGCTTAGTGCATAAAAAAAATAATAATAATAAAATTTGTGTTCTTAATTCTATTTTTTGAATTTCATTTTAGGATAGTTTTGTTTTAAAATTTTTCTTTAGTTAACCATTGCATGTGAATATGATAAATGAAGTTAGATTCCATCTACATAACCATCATCATAGAAGAAGTTCAAACATTAATGATATAAACCAGTTGATATTCATTTCTAGTTCTCTTATACACTGTATCATAATTGACTATTTGAAACTATCCATTGCTTTAAATTATAGAATTTAGATAATAATTTAAACAAAATTTATACCCAGAGAGCTTTTGAACTAATATTCTTTCTTTGGAGAGAGATTGCTATTATCCGATTCTAAATTTCTTTTGAACTTTTAGACGTGCATTCCAATGAAAATCTCCATTGCTATTATTTCAATCAAATTTCTTTGATTATGTTGTTAGTTTTTCTAGAACTGTGTGTTATATGCACCAAAGCAATATGACATTCTTGGTAGCAACCTTGGAAATGATAGAAGGTCATCTTTAATTCATTTGAGCCACAAAGCCAAAATCTCAAAAAAATATTTATCCCTTGAACCCATATTAGAAACCTAAACCGAATTTCTTTGTACAAAGATTTTATAAACCCTTAACCACATGTACTACCCAAAGCTTTCAACTTTAACCCTTAATTTTTTTTGAGAATTTTAGAATAGAAGGGAGAAATAGGGAGTGAAAGGAGTATGGAATAATAGATAAGGGATAAGTCAGAAAAAGGTACAGCTGGAAGAAATAAAATTTCTGAAAATATGGGAGAGAAGAAAAGAAGACATATCATAAATATGATTCTACAAAAAGAGAAGCAAAAAGCTTCCAAAGGAAATTTTAAGAGGATACCTGAAATAACATAAACTGAAGAAAATGGGATTTACTGAAGAATAAAAAAAAAGCAAATGGGAAGAAGTTATCCAGCTTTTGGATACTTACTAAAGTAGAAAAGAAAGAAAGAGAAGAAGAAGAAAGGAAAGAGATGAGCTGAATTCTCAGAACTTTTGAATCATTTCTACCATTCTTTGGAACCTCTTAACCCATAGCCCCATTACAAGCTGAGAAAGACCTTTTTGATCCTTGGTTTGCAACAACATGAGTGTAGTAGAGATGTACATGATACATACTATGGAAACTCTGATAAGCATATGAATAGAATAGATTATCTTTTTCATGAGATTTATTTATCAGTCATTTGTCCTTGATATTATCACACAGAACATCATATTGAGAGAACCCAAAAAATTTGATATTCTTTTAGAGCGTATGCCTCAGTGAGAGTTTGGATGAAAAGATTTTCTAAATTTGTAGTTTAGAAAAATATATGATGAATAAACTTGTCATTGATACGCACACACTTCATGCTTTACATGAATTGAAATTGTTGAGGATCTTGATCAAGGATAACTACTAGGATGAGAAGTCATGTATCCATGGAATCGTAGTGATTGACCAATAATTAGTTAGCATAAATAGCAATATAGAATTTATATTTTCTATTTCAGAAAAATCTTTGAAAAATCCAAAAATATTTAAAGTTTGTAGGTAACTTTATTGAAAACCTTCAAGAGAATATAACTCCTCCACTAGGGATCATCTAGGGGTTTAAAGGCTTGTTGCATCTGCTAAATGCAATCGTTCTCTCTACGAAAGTGACATTTAAATTTGTAGCTCTAGGATAGTTTATTTTCCTTGTTTGCTAGCGACTAGCAAAGCTTAAGTTTTTGGGTGTGATCAGTCACATAATTTACCAATTTATCATCCTTAACTTAGTGATGCTAGACCCCATTTTGCTACTAACGAGATGTTTATGTGTAGATATTCATAACAGATAGCAGAATAAAGCCAAAGTGTTAATCTTTGCCAAAGTAAACTCAAAATTCAGTAAGAAAGACGATTGTATGCAATTACAACTAATCGTATTAAGAACAAGTCCATCAGCCGAAAGAAAGACGAGATACAATCGATCGAATGACCAATCATAAGCTCGCTAGAACTAAATAAGCCAAGAAAAGAAAATAATCATACATACAAATCCTCAAAGAGATGTTCAAGACTGGATGACAAAAAAGGAGAAATGCGATCAATCAAAAGGGAGAAATCATACTGAAGAAGAGAACAATTGTAAACTACAATTGGTCAAATTTGAAGTTTCTGCTGCAACTGATCACGTGAGATACACAACGCCATGCACAGAATTAGAAGATCACTTGAATTAAAAGTTTAGCAACCCACAGATTTGAAAAGATTGGCGAAGATATAAAAGAAAATCCAGAAGATCTCTACTACTGAAATCACGAAGAAAAGTCTTGCATGTATCTATCATCCCAAAGCAAGGAAGATTAGAATTAGAAGTTAGAGTTATATTAGAAAGCTATTGTTTTAGTAATATTCTTTTATTAGAATTCTTGTAAACCGACCCCTTATGATCTATAACTAAGAGGGCTCGGCATAGGAGAAATCTTATCTAAGGAATTTTCAACATCAATTGACAACAAAGGTTGGAATTATGGAAGATCACCATAGAGTATTTTTTATCAAGTAAAATCATTCACAGTTCTCTGAAAGTCTTGCCTAACGTAATATCTCAAAAATTTTGAACCTGAAGGCGCCCTAACTATGTGTACGTGTAAATTACGGTACACGTTACATGTGTAGGCAATAAGGGATAAGTTTAGGATACATTCGGGCTTCATTTGAAATTTTTTGGAAAGATTAATAACTTAATTGTGTGTGCTAGCTTCACACTGAGCTACAACTTCATTTGGATAGGATTTAACACACAAGTTCGGTGTGTGGCTTTCACACCGAAGCCAAATCCATGTACATAAGTGGCTTCTCATGTAAGCCTCACTTGAGCTTGCATTGCATGGAAATTTCAAGAGAGAGAGAGAGAGAGAGCTTGAGGAAGAGAAAACCATCCCCTTGCAATTGCTATTGATCTCCCTCTCAACCTTCTCCTTCTTCGATTGTTTACCGCAAGAGATCGTCGATCCCAACGCGATTACGATCCACGATCGTGGGAGAATTTCGTTTCCCCATGTCCTCTTTTGTTTTGTTCTAGAGCCCCCAATGTTTATGGATTTCGCAAGGTCCTTTTCTTACATGAATTGCTAGTACATCATTTTTGTGTGAAGGGTTTGATCTCCGAACTCGTTTTTGATACAATCGGAAGGAAGTGAGTTCCGAAACCCTTGTACGTGTGAGAGGCGAATGCGCCAATAATTTATATTTCCTCTCATCGTAAGCGTCTTTTGAACAGAAGTTAGAATTGTGCGACAACTTAGATCATTATAGTTAGATTAAGGTTTTATTCCTTAAATTTTGTACAAAGAAGTGTGGAATTAGTTTAAGAAAAGAACAAGAGAAAAAAATATGAAAAACAGGGCTGGGTGTGCAAACTCACCCAAAATCGTGTGCGTGAATCGAAATCGCGTGTGCGATTTACCTTTAGATATAAAGGGGAAATTTTTCTGAGAAAATCACACGAAAAATGCACCCCAAATTCAGGCAAAAAACCACATTGATCTTGGTCGCGCACGTGATTCTAAAGGTTGCAGGTGAAATCGCTTGCGCGATTTTCCCTGATTAGCTTATTTTGAAGTTTTCCTTGGAAAACTTCTATGAATTTTACATGTGAGCTTTCTTTAGTCATTGATGAGTAAATTTTGGGTGTTTTGAATATAGATATTGGGTTGGAGTCTTCCGTAAGGTCTTCATGTAGTTTTCTTGAGCCGTAAGGATCTACGCGCCAGTTTCGCGTGACTTGGAACCAAGGTAGGGGAAAACTCAATACCAATTGCATTTCGTCTTGATTTTCATGGATATATATATGAAATGATCGTCGAACTCAAAAATTTTGAATCCATTTATGAATAAGAAATGTGAACTTGAAATTGCATCTGACCTCCGAATTTTGAACTCTGAAACTAGTTATGAATTAAGCACACTGCACTATGTTGAATTATATATTAAAATTTGCACATTGATTTGAGGTTCATCTGAACGAATACCCCGCTCTTTGAACCGGTATGACGGTTTATCCGTACACTCTGAACCGTTTGACGGTCATTCAAACCGCACAAGTATCCCTCATAATGTAGGGGCTTGTTGCACTTCCAAACAGTGTTCATTGAACCAAGATGGTTAGATGTGGATTCCCATTAGGCTCCCAATGCTATATTCGTTTAGGAGATTAGTTATGTTATGGTTTTAAGTTAAACCTTTAGATAAGAAATTAGATGTGAATTACAAATCGAATAAGAACTTGGAAAACTAAGAGAATTTCGCTATGATGATTTAATTAGCACCTTTTCTTTACAACCCTGTTTTAATATGAAGGTTTATAAGCTTGCCAATTAAATTCAGTTTTTGAATTTTGTTATTGCACTGATATGGTTCCGAATTCTGTCATTGAAACTATGCTCTGATATAATGTGATGCATTGATATTGAACTTTTCTTCTATTGAGCTTAAACTATTAGCTCACCCTGACAATACATCACAGGTGTAGATACTAATCAGGACCCAGGGCTTGAGAACGATCCGGATTACGAGCCGAAAGAAGAAGAGCTCCAGCTTGATGAGTTCTATCCATAGATTTGGGATATTGGATCTGATATAGACTTGTTTTGTTTTGATTTTTTTTTAGGCTTGGTACGGCCACTGAATTTTGATGCATGTGTTTTGTATAGAAGTTTTTGCATATACTTTAGTATATCACTATTTAGGTGATGGTCGGCCATCACCGGTGGTTCTTTTGTTCTTCTATTTTAAATAGAAATGGAGTATCCTTTTTTATTTTCCATATATGATTAATATTTACTCTGTTTTCCACATCTGTGTGGATCTATCGAGCCAATGGTGAACCAGCTTTGTCGATATTTTGGGTACGGGAAAGTCGGGTCGCCACAGTTGGTATCAGAGAATGGAACTAGATTTGAATTCCATAGGACGATGGGCTGGATTGTTTTACAATCAATAATGATCGATGTTGTTGTTTGATCAATGACTGCTCAGTATGGCCCCACGTGTTAGAGGCAGAGGCAAACCGAGGACGATCCGCATAAGAGACGTCCCACATGTCGAGGGCAAGTCGGGTGGTGTAGGAATCACCCCCAGTCCTAACACCATCCCATTGGGAGAAGGGGCTGGCCTTGACACCATTCCATTGGGTGGAGGGAATGGAGGTGAAAGCAATAGGCAATTGATGGAAAGAATGGCCAATTCTATAGTGTAGCAGAAAGAGATACTTGCGACGAGAAATCAGCCTTTAAGGTTTTTAGAATTTAGAAGGATGCGTCCTCTGAGTTTCTTGGATTAAGCCAATCTGCTTGAGGTCGAGAAATGGCTGAATGAGATGGAGAAAATCTTCAGCGTGCTACCTTGCACTGAGGATGAGAAAGTGAGGTGGGCATCTTTCAAATTTGATGGTGAAGCTGATCCCTGGTGTAAGGCAGTGTTAAGAGATAGAGTGCAAGAGAAGTCAACGAGAAGTGAGAAATCAAGGAGAAGTTCAATTTATACAATTGGAACAAGGCCGGATGTCCGTACGCGAGTACGGGGCCGAGTTTACTAGAATCTCAAGGTTTGCACCTCTACACATGGCCACCGAATTGATGAAGGCTAAGAAATTTCAATGTGGCCTGAAGCTGAATATACAGGGACGAGTCTCCCTATTTTAGCTAGGGACATATGGAGAGGTAATGGTCACGACCCTTATAGCCAAGGAAGACATTGAAAAAAAGTACAAGAGAAGAGGCCAGTTCAACTGAAATAGGACCGGTCAGGTGCAAACAAATGCCTATGGGCAGGCAAATAAGAAACTAAGGTTTTTGGCACCAGCACCACGTCATCTTGCTCAAACTACCTATTCTAGATCGATTGCCTATTCGAGACCACCTGTGTCTAGATTTGTAAGACCTTCTCTTCCTTCTGGCCCTATTACAACTGGGGCATCAATACCGCAAGGATATTCACGCGCTGCATCATCCACTCCAGTTGAGTCGTGTTCAAGGTGTGGAAAACCACACAAAATTGAAGAATGTAGGAGGAACATGGGTGCTTGCTTTAGATGTGGCAAGATGGGACATCAGATAAGAGATTGTCCTGAGGTAAGAAGAGAAAAGATGATGTTAGCATCTACTCAAAGGTCTTCTTGACCTGCAGTTCAGGGGTGAGCATTTGCTGTCTCGGCACAAAATGCACAGGCAACCAATGAAGTGATTCAGGGTATGATTTCACCACTTGTGGTTAAATTATTGGCTTATTATTTTCTATTAATGAATGTTCTGAGAAAGTGTTTCCCATTATAAAATGTTATAAATTTTACTATATCATCATATGTACACCTAACCAGTTTAAATACATGAAATTTAGGTACTTTGCATACGCATCAGGAATGCGATATTTTTTATCACAAGGCACGAGTGTTGATAGACCCAAGGTCTACTTACTCTTTTGTGACATCTTAATTTGCTGCCAAAATAAGTATCAGTCCTGAGATACTAGACTTCATTTTGGCAGTATCAGTCCCTACGGGAAGCTCAGTGAACATAGACACTGTGGGCCGATCGGTCATCATTCGGGTTGAAGACCATGAGACTGTGGCCAATCTGATCCTATTGAATATGGAAGGATTTGATATAATCCTTGGAATAGACAGGCTATCCACTTATCATGCAAGCGTGGATTACCTCTGAAAGGTGGTTACCTTCCGCCCTCCCATGGGAAGATCCTTTCCTTTTCAAGGATTTAAGTCCAACATCGCTTCTTTTATTTCTGCCATTTGAGCGGAGCGTTTGATGAACAACGGGTGCTGTAGATACTTCACATTCGTGAAGAGTCAATGGGAAGAGGAAATTAATGTCGCCAACTTTCCTGTTGTATCTGAGTTCCCGAACGTGTTTCCCGAGGATCTCCCAGGACTACCCTCAGATTGGAAAGTTGAGTTCTCCATGGATTTGGCTCTAGGCACTGAACCGATATCGAAGGCACCATATCATATGGCTTTGGCAGAACTGAAGGAGCAGCTACAAGAAATCTTGGACAAAGGATTTATAAGACCAAGTGTATCTCCTTGGGGAGCATCGATTCTGTTTGTCAAGAAGAGATACGGATGAGACTGTGCATTGACTATCGTCAGCTGAACAAGCTAACTATCAATAACCGATTTTCACTTCCTTGAATTGATGATTTTTTCAATCAATTGCAAGGAGCAAGATTCTTTTCAAAGATAAACTTGAGATCCGGTAATCACTAGTTGAAGGTTAAAGCTGAAGACATTTAGAAGGCCGCATTTCGTACCAGATATGGACACTACGAGTTTTTAGTGATGCCTTTCGGTTTAACTAATGCACTGACATCGTTTATGGATCTCATGAATAGAATGTTCAAACCACACCTTGATAAATGTGTGGTCAGTTTCCTGGATAACATTTTGTTCTACTCAAAGTCACGAGAAGAGCATAAGCAAGACATACGAATTGCTCTTCAGACACTCCGCGACCATAAACTCTATGTGAAGCTTAGCAAATGTTATTTTTGGTTAGAAAAGGTTAGCTTCTTGGGACATGTTGTCTCTGAGGCTGGTGTAACTATGGATCCAACAAAGATCGAAGCCATTATGAAATGGGAACAGGCAAAGACCATTATGGAAATTCATAGTTTTCTTGTTTGAGTGGCTATTATAGGAGATTCGTTGAAGGTTTCTCCAAGATATCAGGACCGCTCACTCAACTCTCAAGGAAGAATGCAAAATTTGAGTGGAGAGATATGTGTGAGAAAAGTTTTCAAGAGCTCAAAAGCAGGCTCACCTCCACACCAATACTTGTGATACCTTCAGGCAGTGGAGGATTTGTGGTATTCAGTGATGCGTCACACAGTGGTTTGGGCTGTTTGCTTAACCAAAACGATAGAGTTGTCGCTTACGATTTGTGATAACTTAAAGATCCCGAAAAGAATTATTCGACATATGATCTCCAACTGGCAGTGGTAATTTTTACTTTAAAGATCTGGAGGCACTATCTTTACAGGGAAACTTTTGAGATATTCACCGACCATAAGAGCCTTAATACTTATTTAATCAGAAGGATCTCAACATGAGGCAGAGAAGATGAATGAAGTTCCTAAAGGATTATGACTGCTCCATTCAGTATCACCCCGGTAAAGCAAATGTAGTGGTAGACACATCAAGTCAGAAGACAATGGTTCAATTATCGAGTCTTATCATGAGAATTCATAGGTGGAAGTTATTGGAAAGTGTAGACACCTAAATTTGGCGCAAGGTCCAATCGAGACACATTCCGAGAGAGGCGCATCTTCAAACTTTTGATTGCATGTATGGAACCCTTAGGAACCTGTTTGAACTCTTAGGAATCACCCTAGATCCCTTAGGAACCTTCCTGAACCCTTAAAAATTCATCCCAACCCTTAAAACTCATTCCAGACCTAAACCTAGCTTTCTCGAATAATGGATAAAGAGTGGGGAATTAGGACTAGATGTGACCTTATACTATGATCAAATCTTATACCATTGAAAAGTAAAAGTCCTCTGCTTTCCAGCAAGCTAAGAATCACCCCAATCGGAGCTGTGTGCGAGAAGATATCGCAATCCGAAGTGCAAGGGCAAAGTGGTAATATCAATTTAACCCCCTAATGATTTGGCACAACTAATAGTTGCACCAGTTATAAGGTGGGTCTCACCCGTGGGCAGCCAACTTCCAGGCACTGTAACTCCACTATATTACTGTACATATGCTTGGCGCAACTAATAGTTGCGCCAGGCATATAATAGTAACCCTGATTCTTGGCCTTGAATTTCGAGATTGGGGTTTGACTTGTTGACGATCTTGACCTTTGGAGTATATTTTTCTAGTTCTGTTGCACCCATTTACTATCTATGTACAACTCCTTAAGTGGTTTAAAGCTCCACCCGATCATCCACCATTGGAGCAACTCTTCACACTTTTCAAGGCCCCAAAAACCCCAAAAAACATTAGATTGCCCATTACCTAATTACTAATTCCAATTAGCTTTTAAACAACCTCCTAACCTCTCATTTTCCTATAAATAGAGAGGCACCCTTCCCTTTACAAAGGCTTGAAAAAATTTATAATTAAGAGATTAAGGAATCCCTTCTCTCTCTCCTCTAGTGCACCATTCTCATACAAACTCCAGAACTTTAAAAATCCCTTTAGACCTTAGCATTTTACCCAAAAGCTCTAGGCTAGGTGTGTGTTACCCCTTAGCCTTCCCTCTCTACCTCTTAGCTGTCAAGCAATAGGAGTTAAAACTGCATTTCTCACCATACAAGCTTTCAAAAGCTCACCGAAGCAAGCTAACGCAAGGCTTCAAAGCGGTGCAACAAGGGCCCGAGAGCTCCAGCTCTCCCCTCTTTTCCTCTACCTTCTCGGTTATTCCTCCATCCTCTCATTTGTGCTATTACGCCGCCGAATTTTTGGTAGGAACGGAGGGGCACAAATAGGACTTTAAGATTTCTTTGGGCAAGAGGAAGTCTTTTTATTTTCTTTAACATTATTTTTATTTTGCCTATAAGTAGAGACCGCATTAAGCGGGTTGATTTGAGGCCTAAGACCTCCCCAATCGATAACCGAAGCCCCTACCCAAGAGCCTTTGGCGTAGACCGGATTGAGAGTCATATTTGTGGCACTTCGGTGCTTATAAAATTGATCTAGGTTACTCAGGACACCAAAAGCTCTGAGTGGCGACTCTAAATATTTCGTTAGAGAGTGCATCGTCACGACGGGATCATCTCGAATCCCACGGTTGCACAAATGGCGATTCTGCTGGGGAGTAGCTAGTAGAGCTTCCCCTTGAATTTGGCCCTTTTATTTTTTATTTACTAACCCTTTTATTACTGTTATTTTTTTTTTTTTTTACTCACCCCTCTGATTACATTATTTTACTTACCCCTACTTTTACATCATTTATGAGCCTTAGCTGTTTGGCGGGCCTACTTGCGCACCGTCATTCAATTTCTTTACATTTTCGTTATTTCAAGCACCTTAGTCGATCGGTAGGTCTACTTGTGCATTGTCTTTTAGATTCCTTACATTTCCATCATTTCAAGTGCCTTAGCCGTTTGGCGGGCATACTTACGCTTTTAATTCCGCAAACATATTCCGCTAGTGAACACCGGCCCGTAGAGGCGGCATGGGGTCATCACCCCTAGTATTTGAACTTAAAAAAATTCCCTTAAAAGTGGAAAATAAAATTTAACTAACAAAGGGGATTTAAATTGATTTTTGTGGGGTAGATTTTCAAGGGTTGGGTTATTTAGGTACACATACAAACTCCCGGGTCTTAGTACGGCGGCAGCCCCTAGTGGTGATGATTCGGAAAAGTCTCAGCTCACCTAGTACCTAAGAAAAGTATTTGCACTTTCGGTATATCGGGTGGGTAACCTTCTCGTTACCAAGCTTAAAACTCAGGAAAAAGAGAGCGATAGTGAACCCAATTTGGCCTTAAACCCTTAGGTTCGATGAGGAAGAGAGCTGGATCATATAAACAGTCAGTCCTCAGAAGCCTAGCTTCCACAAAAAGCGAGTTTGGAGACTCATTTCGGACTGAGGTTACTGCTGTCAAACAATCTAGAGAACCATTTTGCTCTGGTGCCACTATTAGTTGCGCCAGGTTGGTTCTGAGCAGCATCAGTCCGGATCTGTGGCCTATTTCACACCCCAGACTCCTTGATCAGTGCCTTTAGTGCCTCTGTTTAGGCCCCGCAACTTCCGACACCCAATATACCCTCGCCGGTCAAAAGAAGGTGACTTCTTTTTTATTCATTTCAGGGGATCGGGTTGTTTACATTGGTTTTTATGCCTTTAATAGGTCGAGGGGTTTTCCTTTGATTCTTCCAAAGTGCTTTAGAACCTTTGTCGTGGGACCTATTTAGGATACGAGAGACACCCGAGAAGGGAATTCAAAAGGTCTCGGAACCCTCATTTCTTTTTCACTTGTAAAAATTCAAAAAAATTTAAAATAAAAAATTCAAAAATAAAGTCTTGATTGGTGCCGGCACAACAACATCATCGTACCCTCCGTCATCCCGTAGGGGAAGAAGGAGGAAGCTTTATGGGTCCCATCCGAGGCACCCGTACCCGACCCGATACCGAGAAATGTCGTGGGCTATGGACCCAGCTTATGCTAATCTTGACTCATCCTCGCCACATTCTCCAACCCATTCCCATACCGAAGAAGTCTTTACTTCCACCCCCCTTGCTCAATCAAACCTCACCATAACCGGCCCGTTCGGGGCCCCTATTTTCCCTTCCACCATTTCCTAAAATACCCAAAATCTAAATTTCCCATCATTTTCCCAAGCCATGCCTTCCTCCATGGCCATCTCCAACCCATCTCACCTCCCTTCAACACCCACTCAAAACCCATCCTCTACCTTAACCAACATACCCTATTTTTCACCCACCCAACCCGATCCACCCACATCCAATCCCCCACACATCCCTCCATTTTCCCAAGTCATGCCCAACTTTACTGAAGCCATGGCCAATTTTCCTCTCTCATTCTCTACCTCCATGCTGCATATGTCTCCCCCATACATGCCTAATCCATCCACCAATGCCCCACCTCATTTCTCCAATCCACCCCATATCCCACCCCTCACCAGGGCCATGCCCGATTTTACCGGGGCCATGCCCAATTTTTTCTCTTCACATACCCCATCCATACCCCTCCAACCCTCAAATAACCCATCTCCATCTAATCCCCCTTTCATGGCCATGATGGAGGAGATGTTCCAAACCTATAACAAGTTGAAGGCCTCCCAACACACCCCCATCATCCATATCACACACCCATGAATCCATTCGAGACCCTATCAAGCCTCCATGCCTAACTCTCCCATGACCCCCATCAACCCCCATCATCCACACCATCCAAACCCCCTTCTCCCACATACCCCAAGGCCCAATGGCCCAAACCCCCGTCTCCCACATGCCCCAAGCCCCAATGGCCCAAACACCCATCTCCCACATGCCCTAAGGCCTAATGGCCCAAACCCCCATCTCCCACATGCCCCAAGGCCCAATGGCCCAAACCCCCATTCCCCACATGCCTCAAGCACCCATGGCCCAGACACACCGAGGGCCCATGGCCCAGACCCACCAAGGCCCAATGCGTTTGACCCACTAAGGGCCCATGGCCCAAACACATCAGGGCCTAATGGGCCAGACCTACCAAGGACCCATGACCCAAACCCATCAAGGGCCCATGGCCCAAACTCATCAATGGCCCATGGCCGAAACCCCCTAAGGCCCCATGGGCCAAACCTGTCATGACCAAGGTTTTGTGGCCCAAACTTCCCAAGGACCCATGGGCCAAACCTTCGTATCCCAACCCTCCAAAGGCTTCATAGCCTAAACCCAAGCCCAACAAAAGCTTGGAGCCTCACACTCATACCCTTCACAATTCTTCTAAAATTTCCCCTATTCACAACCCTCATACCCAACTCAAACCCATGCCTTACATCCACCCCAATTCACCCATATCCCAACATCCCAAAGTCAATTTCAAGCCTTTCCCCAGGCCTAATGGCCTCATCAGGCCTCACCCCGAAATCTGACTTCCACTCATCCCATCATCCAACCCACCTTCCCTCATCCCCAATGGACTCATCCAACCCCCATTCATGCCATTCCCACCCAGTCCATGCAGCACCAGCAAGAGAATCCCGCCCTTACTGTACCTTATATAGACCAGTAGTATGAAGAGGTCGAGATTAGAAACAGTGGAGCCTATGTTGGGGCATTGACCAATCTTAACCCTCCTCCTATAATTGCCCACCCCCTGGTAGCCCAAAGTGAAGTCCAACCAACCATTGAGAAAGTGGCCCCCATATCCAAGGAGTTAGAGCAGTTGAAAGAGCAGTTGGACAAAATCCAGAAACAGTTGTTGAAAATGGGTTGTGCTGAAATCCACGCCACAGACTTCACGCATTTATGCTTGTTCGTCGAGGTATCTTTGCCTCCTAAATTTAAAATGCCATCTTTTGACAAGTGTTAAGACCTGAAAAGTATCACTTTTCACTCCTTAACTTAATCTTTGTTAGACCTTTAATCATTTAATAAATATATTTTAAGTCTATTCTGTAGGTAATAAGCAGCAGCTACAATTAAACCCCTAACCACGCCAACAATCCTACTGCTGACCCAAAAGCCCCTCAGAAATGTGAAGGTAGAACTCAGACAGAGAATTGGTTGCAGCAGAGGCACAGCAAAGCAGAAACAAATCAAGAAGAATACCTCGCACAGATGTCACAGGGCTCAATTGAACCAGAATGAATGCGTCGTGCAGTTGTCACGAACTTCTGAAGGGAGCACAAGAATCGGTCGCTCCTCGCACGCTTTCAGCACGCAGATGGATGTCGAGGAGTAAAAGCATAACTCGCATCAATCTTAAGCGCTCGTGAAGCACTCTCGCAGTCTCGCGCAGCTCAAGAGATGAGTCTTCAACCTTCGCTCGATTCACTAAATAGAGAGAGCTCCAGGCATTCCAGTGCGCGGCTGTCGCGCAGTGGTCGCGGGACACATACTATCAAGGAACAAACTTCGCACACAATTCTTGCGCCTTTCAAATGGAAAGACCAATCTGGCGACGACCCAAAGCATCCCCGCGATGACCACAGTACCAATCCGGCGACTACAAGAGCTTCAAGTCAATTCAACCCCGTGACACCAATTCTACCACACGGCAAGACCTAAAAATCTTTTCTATCGAGCGAGGATCGGGTTCCTAACTTCTCCCCACTTCTGTAAGGGCAATCTGGGAACTTTCAGTAATTAGGGCATGCACTCCAATGCTCCAATCTCCGTGCACACGCCCCGAGGCATCCAATGGGACAAGAATGGGCCGCAATTGCATTGATGAAATTAGGATTTTCCTAACCCTAATTCACAGAGAACCGACGGCTATATAAGTCTAAGCCTAGCTTAGGTTTAAGGGACTTTTTTGGTCTTGACTCCTGTGCTTCTTTTTTGGTCTGTAGAATTATAGAAGGCTAAGGTTAGGGTTTAGGAGTTTTTCTTTTTCCTTCTTTCCATAGTCCAGCACTTGCTGGCTATGCCTTTTTTATGATTATATGGTATAGTTTTTAATGGAGTTTTTGTAATAGGATCTATTGCATGTATGGGATGGTATTTTTATTGTGAGTTGTTCTGTACAAGGCTGCTGTCTTGAGATCCTCCATTGTTAAGTTGTATTGTAAGCAATGGAGGATTGCTTTTAAGGTTTTATTCAGATCCAAGTGACCTGTGTGTCCAGGTTAGGCACATTGCTGGCCTTCCCCCACCACATGATCCACTAAATCTGAATCCCCATGGGAGCTTGAGCTGGTAGCCATGTGAACATGGTGGCGGCAGCAATGTTCTTGTTCTGTCTTAGACCTCTATGAGGAGGATAGCCTCTGTCAATAGTCTGTGACCATTCAAGTGGACAGATTATAGCCCTAGGGTGAGGCCAATCCACAGATCTAAGACAGATTCTTCTTTTCTGCACTTGTGCTTGTAGCCTTGTGAGAGATTATGCAGAGACAGACTCCCCTATATTTGTATAGACCCACCATCAGATTGCAGATCTAATCTGGATGTAGAGATTGTAGGCTTGTGACTGGATCACTGCTGTCTTTCTAAAGCAGTGAACAGCCAAGCTTAAAAGCTAGTACTCAAACTCTTGTTGGTCCTGTGTGTCCAGGCTTGTGCACTTTGTAGGCCTAGCCCACACACACAGAACTTTAGAGGTTGAGGTTCCTATGGATTCTTGAGCTTGTAGCCTGGATGAAGTAGTGCTTACAATGATAATCTTGTTCTGACCCATCTCTAGATTGTGGTTCCCCTATTGGATAGTCTGTGACCATTAAAGTGGACAGGTTATAGCCATCAGGGAGTGGATCATGGCACAGGGGTGAGTTGGATCCTTTCTCCTCTTTGGTGATAATGTAGCCATTGGACAGGACTTCTATAGCAGCAGATCTGAGTATGAGTTATAAGACCCATCAGATCTGTACCTAATAACATACTTCTCACCCTTTTATATTTATTTTCTCACACTCCACCCTCTTTCTCAACCCTTTCTGTAGTTTAGACATTAAGTTACCTTAGGATTTAGATTATAGTGACCTTAAATCCCCTTCCATTTAGGATTGCCCGATCTGTAGTCAGATCTGGAGAGCCTACTAAAGATAGCTCCCTTCGAGCTTTAGATCAACTTTTCCTATGGGACAAACTCTTATCAAAACTTGCTACAACAGGCCCTATATCTTGCAGGACTGTGCATATTTTCGGCTTGCTGCTTCGTAGTTTTCACTCCCCCTTTCATTCATTTTCATTCACCCCATTCTTATCACTGTTTCCAATAAAGTTAATAGCAAGCACTTAAAATATCCTAACAACAAGTACAATGGCACTGGCAATCCTATAACACACCTCAAGTCTTATTATGGGGACATGTGCCAGTATGGAGGGAACGAAAGACTATTAATAAAAGTCGTTCAGAAGAGTTTGATCGGTCCAGCCTTGAGATGGTTTACATCTTTAGAACCATCTATGATGAAAACTTGGAAGGACTTGACGCACTTATTTCAGAAACAATATATCTATAATATAGACATTGAATCGTGTAAGTCAGATTTGGCCTGTTTAAGGCAGAACCCGAATGAGACCTTTAGCGATTATTTGAGGCGTTGGAGAGCATTAGCAACTCAAGTTAGAAACAGGATACCTGATGACGAACAAATCGAAATGATTTTTAAGAATTCTCTGCCAGTAATCTCAGACTTTTTAGTGTACCAGCATAGTCCAACTTTGCTGATCTAGTAAGGAACACCAATCGCTATGAAGATGCTATCAGGGAAGGTCTCCTGAATAAGAATGTGCCGAGTGGAGCCAATGGGGTTAGAAGGTTTTCAGAGTAGAGGAATGAAAAGAGAACAGGGGCCGATGTCCAGAACATTGCCAACACCAGGCCCAATAATAATATAACCCAGCCCAACTAGCACCAGTCAGAACTGAGCAGATACAGAGAATAGGGAATGGGCAAGGAATACAGATGACTCTGGAATAAAGGAGAGCCCGGCGACTGAGTGTTTACACCCCTAGGATACTCATTAAGTTTACTTTTGCCTTTACTAATAGAAAAGGGATGAGTTACTATTCATCAACCGCAACCTCTTCCTCACCCAATCCCAAACAATTATGATCCTAATACTCACTGTAATTTTCATCAGGGTCCGGGTTTCCCAACTAATCGCTTCTTCCCATTGAAGCACACGATCCAAGATTTAATCGATGTCGAGAAAATCATTCCACCGGCACCTCCTCAAGTAAACCAACATGTAAATATCCATCAGGTGTCGTTACCCCCACATCCTACCGGAGGAGCAGGTCCTAGACCCATCATCGGGATAATAGAATAATGTGAGGAGGAATTTGAATTTGATTTGTTGGATTACATTAGTGATCGAGAGAGTAATGTGGCACCATTGCCAAGAAATTGTAAAGAAAGGAGCATTTGGGTGATTGAACCCCTAAATTTGTCGGATTATTTCTCCAACTCGACACTGCGAGTTGAGCCCTTAGATCTTAGGGCTTATTTTCCATCACCCAAACCCATCAATTATTTGCAAGTAAATGCATATCAACCATATTTTGCCACCCCATCAATTACCCGATAGGCCATCATAACCCTAATCTCCTGCCAGCACCCATCTGCCACCAATGGCCTACTCCTACCCTTTACCCTCGATGCAACCACCCACAAGCTTCACCACCCCCATCTGGCCTAATTTTTCCATCCAACCAGCTATCACCGAGGTGAACCAAGTGTTACCCACACCTCCGGAGCCCGCAGTGCAAGTGCATCCGATACCGGCAGTAATACCGTTTCAGATTTCACGACCAACCTACGATCCTCATCAGGTCCCACTGAGTTATGAACAAACATATATCAATGTTGGCAACAACAAAGAAGGGGTAGTGGACTTCGTCACAAGATTTAGGAAGATCTCTAAGTAATTGAAAGCACCAGCACAAGCCCAACCAGAGGGAAAGAAAGACAGTGCCATGAATCCCTTTGAGAAAATGAGTCGAGAACATATACTGGAGACTCAGCTGAGAAGAATGCCCGCTCATATTACTGTGTGGGATTTATTAATGACGTTCCCACTCCATTTTCAAGCTTTAATGGGAGTGCTAAAGAATGCATATGTATCGCTTCAGGTTAGCCCAGATGAAGTCGGGCAAATAATTGGTTAAGTGATGGCTCCGAATCCCATTTCATTTTTAGATGTCGATTTACTCGGGGAGGGAGGTAGCCATTCAAAATCCTTAAATATAACTGTTGAGTCTGGAAATATAATAATCCCACTGGTTTTGATTGACAATGGGTCTGCTTTAAACATATGCCCACTGAGAACGTATACTAAGATTGGGGTAGATCCGTGCATGCTGAGACCCATGAGAACTAGTGCCAGAGGCTTCGATAACACACGAAGAGAGATAATGGGAAAAGTTGACCTTGAGCTATTGATTGGGCCAATGACCCTCTCCATGTTATTTCAAGTGATGGATATCAAATCCGCTTAATCTACTGCTAGGGCACCCGTGGCTGCATGAAGTTGGAGCGATCCCATCCATGCTGCACTAGAAGCCAAAATTAGCATCCAGGCATAAGATCATCACTATCATCGGTGAGAGACACAACGAGAAAGAAAAATCCACCAGCAACATTGAAAAGCCCAAAGTGGTGGATGTGCCGCACACCGCTGAGGACATCGACCTCCACAATTTCGAATACAAGGTGTCGGCAGTACTCCTGGAGCCCATCGAGGGCATCATTCCAAGAACCGGAGGTGGAATGGTAGCAGCAATGGCCATGCTTCAAAAGTGGGGCTATAAAAAAGGAAGGGGACTTGGGCCCAGATTGAAAGGAAGGAAGGAGCCCGTCACAACTAAGGGTGATCAAGAAGTCAGGTTCGGGTTAGGTAACAAGCCCACGAAAGAAGAAGTAGGAGAGGCTAAGGAGAAAGCCCGTATGACGGCAGCTGTAAAAGCTAGGGGGATACACATAAAAGAAAAACCCCGCCCCAGGCCTCACACCAGGAATTCATTCGTGAGCGCCGGGGTTGTGAAGATCGACCGAAATGGAGTAACCCGATTAATCCCACACAAGCCTACAACACCAGTTCACCCCACCAATCCCCGCATCACCCTTCCTAGCCTGGAAATAGACTTGGCTACGTTATCCCTCTTCGAGGAATGATGGCTCGTACCTAAAAAAACTCCTGTGGTGAATCACCACAAAACTGTGTTAACATTTGAGGATGTCATCTCAGACGAAATGGAGATAAACATGATAGAGGCCAACTCTGAATAGCCATATCAGTTAGCACCCTCCATCCAAATAGGTAAAGGAGCAGCCTCTCAGGTATACAATTGGACATCTTTGCCCCAAACCCTGGAAGCGGGGAGTGGCCTAACATTTGGCACCCGTTTCCTAAACTAAACCTATAAAAAGTGAGATAAACCTTTGGCAGACAATACCTTGTATATACATAGACTTGTGCTGCCAAGGGTCCGTCTCCGAAGAAAATAAAAATTCCAAAAACTTTGAAAAAATATAAAGTCCGAAAATATTATCATTTAAAATTCCAAATAAAATCCCACAAAAAGATGCCCTAATTGAAATACCCCTCCCACGTAAAATCTCCCCCTTTCCTGTAGAAATACAAGAAGAGGGAGGTGTTACGAGTTTGGATGAGGATATCCCTTTAGAGGAGCTCCCCAATGAGCTCCTTGACTGATTTGGAAAATTTGAGCATGGCCCTACCCCATTGTCGAGGAAACCGAGGACGTTAATCTAGGGACTGAGGAGATTTCCCGAATTACCAAAATCGAAATGTCGCTGTCTCCCGAGGAAAGAAAAAGTATGATCGACTTCTTTCGTTCATACCAAGACATTTTTACATTGTCGTACGAGGACATGCCTGGTCTGGACACTGATTTGGTCGAGCATGAGTTGCCTCTCTACCCAGATATGAAGCTGGTTAAGCAGAAGTTGAGATGTCTCTGACCCGAGTGGATGCTGAAAGTCAAAGATGAGGTCATCAAGCAGTATGATGCGGGGTTTCTCATGGTGTCCAAGTACCCGAAGTGGCTAACAAATATTGTGCCTATATTGAAGAAGGATGGAAAGGTCTACATGTGCATTGATTTTCGCAATTTGAATTGGGTGAGCCTGAAGGACAACTTCTCGTTACCACACATCGACATCCTAGTCGATAACTCTGTTAAGCACGGGATGCTTTCTTTCATGGATGGATTCTCAGGATACATTCAGATTAAGATGGCAGAAGCAGATCAAGAAAAGATTGTGTTTATCACTCCTTGGGAAACCTTTTGCTATAGAGTCATGTCATTTGGGCTAAAGAATGCCAGTGCGAAGTACCAGAGAGCTATGACTGTGCTGTTTCACGACATGATGCATCACGAAATTGAAGTGTATGGAAATGATATAATAGCCAAGTCACTGAAGCGAAGCAATCACTTCGTAAACCTCCAAAAGTTGTTCGAGAGGCTGAGAAAGTACAGGCTGCCTCTGAATCCACAGAAGTGCGCTTTTGGCGCTATGTCCAAAAAATTGTTAGGATTCATCGTCAATAGGAGAGGGACCGAGGTCGACCCAGTCAAAGTTAAAGCTATCACTGAAATGCCGCGGCCATCTATTGAGAAAGAAGTTAGAGGGTTCTTGGGTAGAATATAATATATCAGTTGATTCATTGCACAACTAACGCCTATCTGCACACCCATCTTCAAACTACTAAGGAAGAATTCGCCCATTGAATGAAACGACGATTGTCAAGCAACGTTCGATAAAATCAAAAGCTACCTCCTTAACCCACCTGTGTTAGTACCACCTGAGCCGAAGAGACCACTCTTGATGTATCTCTCCACAACGGAAGTTTCGATGGGATGTGTCTTAGGGCAGCATGATAAGACAGGAAGAAGAGAGTAGGTCATCTACTATATGAGCAAGAAATTTACTAACCACGAGATGCGCTATTCTCATCTGGAAAAAGCATGCCTGGCTCTCGTATGGGCTACTCAGAGGCTCCGCCATCGCTTACTATCCCAGGCCATTCTACTTTTGGCCCGAATGGACCGTTAAAGTACCTTTTCGAGAAGCCGACTCTTACTAGATGAACTGCACAATGGTAGCTTTTATTGTCTGAATTTGACATCACATACGTAACTGTTAAGCACTAATTTTTGCCACTTTCTACACCATTAAACCTTGATTTTGCTAAGCCTTAGAGCTGTTTATAATCACTTTTAGTTTATTTTGCAATTTAAGGAAGAAATTGTAGCATAGTGCAGAATTCCAGTTAATAAGTGCCACAAAGATCAGAAATAGAGCCATTCATTGGGGCTGACACAGATGACGCCCATGATCTGAAAGAGAGCTACTGTTGTTGGAGTAAATAGCAGAACAAAGAACCCAAGCCCCAACACTTTCAAGTTCCAAACTATCAAGAATAAAAGATCTTCAGCTTGGTCCACACTGAGCAAAATGGTTTAAGCATGTGAGCATTTCAAGTCCCCATCTTAAACCTGTCGAGCAGCTGGCTGTTTTGACCTATCGATTGGTGCAAGAACTAAAAATAGATCCTATCGAGAAGTCTGTATTGGCAACAACAACAAAGGCCCATCCTGTTGACTTGTTGATACATTTTGCAGTAGTAGTAGAACCTATTGAATGGTTCAAGAGACGTAAGGCTGAAGTGCTCTTGGAAAGCAGCCCGCTGATGCTACTAGAAATATAACATATCGATAGGTCATGAAGATCCTATCAAGCAATCCCTCAATGGATCGATAGAACCTATCGAATGATTCAATCCATGAATCTAACGACTTGTTCAAGATTGAAGGAGGACCTATCGAGCTGCACTTATAATTGTAACCCAAACCTGTCGAACTGCTGTGCACTCCAACCTGTCAAGAACTCCCAGCTGCAACCCTACAAAGCAGTCGACAGGTTCAACATTAGAACCGCACGACCAGATGCTCAACCTCCCATTGCAGCCTATCGAATTGTTAGTTGGAGCATGCAAGCATCCTCTCGAGCAGCAAGTCCTTACACCTCTTGAGCAGCAGCAGCTCCAAGCCCTCAAAAATATCGAATGGTTCATGCATGTTGCACCTTCAACCTATCGAATGCTACAAAGTTGTAGCCTTCAACCAGCTTTCACCTATCGAAGAGCAGCAAACTCCCATGCAACCTCACGAATAGATGGCTACAACCCATCATCCTCTTGATCCCCAGCTGCAGACCACACCATAGAGCCTTTTGACCACTTAAATATCCGAACCAGTCGAGATGCCCAACCTCCAGCTTCCTTCTAACCTGCCGATGTACAGTCAAGATCCTATCCAACTGGTTGATTAGAACTCCAAAGCTTCCGATCCTGTCGACCATTGGAGGAGGTTCCCAACCTCTCGAGTGCACCAACTATTAACTTCAGCTCTTTACTTGATTGCATCCTTGGACTGTTGAGATGAGCTCCATGCACACACCAATCCTCTCGCGGTGCATTTAATCTCCCCAAGAACTTTGTAAACCTACTTCCCCCTTGAACCTGTCAATTACTTAAGCCTTGAAGCTGTCAACATCTCCAAACTGCAGCCCCACCTTTGAATCCCAACGACTTGTAGCTGAACACCCCAGCCAATTGCTTGAGCAGTACCAAACTCCAAAGCCCATCCTCTCGACTACATCCTTGCACCAAACCACCAACCTCTCAACCACATATAGCTTCAATCCTATAGAGGTATACTTCCTTACACTTAGCCTAACCTCGTAAACTTGATCTTCCCTGCCTCACAAAGGAAACTGCAGTTGGCCCTTCTGAAATTAATCTGGCTCGGGCCACATCTACATTGAGCTGTAGCCAAGAGATTTAATATCAATAGTTTATTAAAACGGGGCCCATTTGGGGCTGTTATGGTGACAAATAGCAGAAGCACATTGGGCTATTTAGAAATAATTAGAAATAATTACAGCAGGGGTATGTTTGGGCAGCCAAGAGGATAGTGAGTTTTATGTGGGGCATGTTAAGACCTGAGAAGTACCACTTTTCACCCCTTAACTTAATCTCTGTTGAACCCTTAATCATTTAATAAAAGTGTTTTAAGCCTGTTCTGTAGGTAATGAACAACAACTGCAATAAGGCCTTAATCCTGCTAAGGAGCCCACTTTTTCTCCAGAAGTCTCTCAGAAGAAGGGAAGCTGGATCCAGACGAGAACTTGACTGCATGAAGGAAAAGCACAGCAGCAACAAAGCAAGAAATGAGCCTCACGCAGTTGCCGCAAGGCTCAAAGGATTTAGAAAGTAAGCCTCATGCAGTCCTCTCGAGTTTCCTAAGACTTCATACCGAGTGTCTACGCTGTTCTCGCTTCAGAATCATGACTCGCGCAGCTCAAGAAAGCAGCACTCAAAACCTCGCGCAGTTCACTCTAATCAGCTGAGGAGAGAGAGAGCTCCAGGTATTTCTATATACAGCTATCGCGCAGTGGCCGCGGGATGCAAAACTATAGAAAAACTTCTCGCACAGTTCAGAGACCAATGCACATCACACCCTCGTGAGGATCCTCACAAAGATCCATTGAGGAACAAAGTGCTTGCGCGATTCCCGCGCCATTCAGAAGGAAAGTGAAATCTCGCGAAGACCAGAGCAATCCAACGAGGATTCAATGCTCTATCGCACGACTGCTTAAGCTGCAAACTAAGACAACCCCGCGACGGCTAGAATTTCAAGTTAATCCAATCTCGCGAAGACCGTGCTACCACGCGACAGTCTTGGAAACCAGTGCTACCGGGTGAGGCTCTGAACTCTAACTCTCCCTCACTTCTGTAGAGTACATTCTGGGAACTTTCAACAATTAGGGCACGCACTCTAATGCCCTAATTTCCATGCACGCACCTCGAGGCATCCAAAGAACAATATTAGGCCACATGGCATCATTAAAATTAGGGTTTCCTAACCCTAATGCACTGCCAAACTGACTGCTATAAACCTAAGCCTAGTTTAGGTTTAGGGCCCCTCAGAGGATAGAATTTTGTCTATCTTCTTCTGACAGTAGCTGTAGACCTCTAGTAAGGTTTAGGTAGATTTCTTTTTACTTTTTCTTCTCTCCATAGGCCAGCACTTGCTGGCTATGCCTCTGTATGCTTATTTAGTTTAGAATTAATGGAATTTCATGATTTGGTGTTTTACATGTATGGGATTGAAGTTTGAGATTCAGTTGTTCTGTATGAGGCTGCTGCCTTGAGATCCTCCATTGATAGGTCATATTATGAGCAATGGAGGACTGTTTTTAGAGACCTATTTAGATCCAAGTGACCTGTGTGTCTGGGCTAACATGCTCCCATACAAGCCTAGCCCCACCACAGGATCCACTAGATCTGAAATCCCCATTGGAGCTTGTGCTTGTAGCCTTGTGAATATGGTGGTGACAGCAGTGTTCTTGTTCTGTTTTGGTCCTCTGTGAGGAGGATAACCTCTGGGATAGTCTGTGACCATTTAAGTGGATAGGTTATAGCCTTAGGGTGAGGCCAATCCATAGATCCAAAATAGATTCTTCTTCTCTGCACTTGTGCTTGTAGCCCTGTAGAAAAACTTCTCGTGCAGTTCAGAGGCCAATGCACATCACGCCCTCGTGAGGATCCTCGCGAAGATCCATTGAGGAACAAACTGCTCGCGCGATTCCCGCACCATTTAGAAGGAAAGTGCAATCCCGTGAAGACCGGAGCAATCCAACGAGGATTTAATGCTCTATCGCGCGACTGCTTAAGCTGCAAACTAAGATAACCCCGCGACGGCTAGAATTTCAAGTTAATCTAATCTGGCGAAGACCGTGATACCACGCGACAGTCTTAGAAACCAGTGCTACCTTGCGAGGCTCTGAACTCTAACTCTCCCTCACTTCTGCAGAGGATATTCTGGGAACTTCAAGCAATTAGGGCACGCACTCCGACGCTCCAATTTCTGTGCACGCGCCTCGAGGCATCCAAGGAACAGTATTAGGCCACATGACATCGTTAAAATTAGGGTTTCCGAACCCTAATGTGCCGCCAAACTGACTGCTATATAAACCTAAGCCTGGTTTAGGTTTAGGGCCCCTCGGAGGATAGAATTTTGTCTATCTTCTTTTGGCAGTAGCTGTAGAACTCTAGTAAGGTTTAGGTAGATTTCTTTTTATTTTTTCTTCTCTCCATAGCCCAGCACTTGCTGGCTATGCCTCTGTATGCTTATTTGGTTTAGAATTAATTGAATTTCATGATTGGGTGTTTTACATGTATGGGATTGAAGTTTGAGATTCAGTTGTTCTGTATGAGGCTGCTGCCTTGAGATCCTCCATTGATAGGTCATATTATGAGCAATGGAGGACTATTTTTAGAGATCTATTTAGATCCAAGTGACCTGTGTGTCTGGGCTAACATGCTCCCATACAAGCCTAGCCCCACCATAGGATCCACTAGATCTGAAATCCCCATTGGAGCTTATGCTTGTAGCCTTATGAACATGGTGGTGACAGCAGTATTCTTATTCTATTTTGGTCCTCTGTGAGGAGGATAACCTCTGGGATAGTCTGTGACCATTTAAGTGCATAGGTTATAGCCTTAGGGTGAGGCCAATCCACAGATCCAAAACAGATTCTTCTTCTCTGCACTTGTGCTTGTAGCCCTGTGAGAGATTGTGCAGAGTCAAACTCCCCTGTATTTGTATAGGCCCGCCATCAGATGACAGATCTGGTTTGGTTCTAGAGATTGTAGGCTTGTGACTGGATCACTGCAGTCTTTCTATAGCAGTGGACAGCTAGACCTAAGACTGTACTCAAACTCTGTTTCTATGTGCAGGCTAACATGCTCCTATACAGGCCTAGCCCCACACATAGCACTTTAGAGGTTGAGGTTCCCTATGGATTCTTGTGCTTGTAGCCTGGATGAAGTAGTGCTTACAATGATAGACTTGTTCTGACCCATCTCTGGAATGTGGTTCCCCAATTGGATAGTCTGTGACCATTTAAGTGGACAGGTTATAGTCATAAAGGGATTGGATCATGGCACAGAGATGAGTTGGATTCTTTCTCCTCAGTGGTGATAATGTAGCCATTGGACAGGACTTCTATAGCAGCAGATCTGAATTTGAGTCATGAAACCCATCAGATCTGAACCTAATAGCCTACTTCTCACCCTTTTATATTTATTTTCTCATACTCCATCCTTCTTCTCAACCCTTTCTGTAGTTAAATCATTAGATTACCAGAGAATGTAGAAATAAGTGACCTTAAATCACCTTCCATTTAGGACTGCCAGATCTGTAGTCAGATCTGGAGAGCCTACTATTGATGGCTCCCTTGGAGCTTTAGATCAACTTTCCCTATGGGATAAACTCTTACTTATCAAAACTTGCTACAACAAGCCCTGTATCTTGCAGGACTGTGCATATTTTAGGCTTGCTGCTCTGTCATTTTTCAATCCACCTTTCATTCATTTTCATTCACCCCATTCTTATCACTGCCTCCAATAGAGTCAGTAGCAAGCATAAAAAATACTCTAACAAGTTTTTGGCGCCGTTGCCGGAGAAATCTTGATCTAATAGTAGACTCTAGAATTTTGTATTCTTTATTCTTTGGTAGTTGTACTTGTGAATAATTGATACTGCTGATTTACATTTGGAATTCTTTTTGTAGATCTAGAACGTAGCAGAGAAGGAGACTGGAACTGCATTGAGAGTCTAGCTACCTCTGTTTGCACTTCTCTAACCTTCAAAACCTCAGTTTATTTCTCCTTTGAAGATTTCATAAGCAGTTGAATAGGATAGTTATAATTTTCTTTAGTGCAATGTGCTTGCGAACTGTTTCCCTTGTTGGCGGTGTGTGTGCATGTTAGGAGGGAGATCTCTCAGTCCTACTTTAGAGCCTGCTAACCCTGAGATTGAAAGGGGTACAAGACCGAAAAGGCACAGACATACCACAATCGAGCCCCATATTGAAATAGAGACAACAATTATGGGTGAAGAGCAACCTAGAACATTGAAGGAATTGAATGCTCCGAATGATTACAATTCTCCATTCAGCATTCAATTCCCAGATGTTCAGGGTAATTATGAGATCAAAACTTCCATTATCCAAATGTTTCCCTCTTTTCATGGGCTTAGCAAGGAAGACCCTTACAAGCACATTGACCAGTTCTTGGCCCTGTGCACAACATTTTCCATTGCTGGTTTGGGACCAGAAGCCACTAGGCTAAGGCTCTTTCCTTTCTCCCTAAAGGACAGGGCCAACACCTGGTTGTCTATTCTCCCAAACAATAGTATCACTACTTGGAAAGGCCTCCAGACAAGATTTTTGTCTAAATTTTTCCTAGTGACCAAGACCAGCCAATTGAGGAAGGGTATACTTTCTTTTGCCCAGTTCCCAACTAAAGATTTTAACTAATGTTGGGATAGATTTAAGGAGATGCTCAAACAATGCCCCCACCACAAGATCCCTGACTGGCAGCTTGTCCAGAGCTTCTACAATGGGATTGATGAGAAGAGCAGAGACATGGTAGATGCCTCTTGTGGTGGAACATACATGCATAAAACAGCTGATGAGGCATGAGACTTATTTGAGGTCATAAGTGAAAATGCTTTCCAGAAGATGTCCTCATCTAGAACTGTTCAAGAGCCTTCTCCTAAGCTGGGGGTGGCTGAAACTTATAAAGGAAAGATGTATGAAGTTAGAGGAAACGATGACCTGAGAATGCAGATGGCCAATCTTATTGAAAGATTTGATAAACTTTTGACTGTGGTGCAGCCCAGAATCGTTGCACAAGTGATGGAGGCATGTCTGATATGCCAATTTCCACAACATATAGTGGAAGAATGTCCATCTACAGGGCAATACCCTGAGTTTGTAATGGAACAGGTTGCTACTGCCCAATCTTTTGGACAGTAACAATCTGGTGGCTACAATAAACAACCATTTGGATACCAGCACCAAAATGTTGGTTACCAATGGAGAAACCACCCAAATTTGAGGTGGAGGCAAGACAATTATATGCAGCCACAGTAGATGTTGGCCTTACCTCAAAGGCCACAGCAACAGTTTAGCCAGGGTTATGCCCAAAGGTCGAATTTCTAACAACAGCAGCCCCAGCAACAAAATCAATTAGTAGTTCCCCCACCTCAGCCCCGAACTGCTTCTTTCGACGACCAGGTTTTGGCCCAATTGCAAAGCCTTGGACCCTTAAATCAGGCTGTGACTTCTCACAGTCAAAGCATTAAGAAAATAGAAGAGCAGCTTGGCCAAATAGCCAGTGCTCTGGCTAAGAGAGAGGAGGGTAGGTTGCCAAGCCAACCAGTAGCCAACCCCAAGGGCCAGTATTCCATCGGAGAAGGCTCCTCAAATTTTGAGGGGGCCAATGCCATCACAGCCTTAAGGTCTGTCAAGCTGGTAGACAACCAGGTGGGAAAAGAATAAGGAGAGGTCTACCCTAAGGAAATATCAAGTAAAAATGATAAGGACTTTGTTAGAACATAGAGTAAAGAACTGCCTGCTACCCTTCAACAAGGGAAAAATAAAGAGTTTGTAGTTGAGCCTTAGCAGGAAATAAAAATAGATAAAAGAAAAAAATAAAAGTTCAGCCATAGACTTGCAGCTGAGGAACCAGTAGTACCTCAGCTGCCATTTCCTCAAGCTTTGAGTGGCCCTGACCCTTTTGATAAGGGTCAGGCACAGATCGAGAAAATGATGGAGACCTTTAAGCAGGTCAAAATAAATTTACCCCTGCTTGATGTAATCTGACAGGTCTCAGCCTATGCAAAGTTTCTGAAGGACCTCTGTACTCCGAAAAGGAAGGCCAGAGGCCATTTGTCCAAAAAAGTCTTTGCAACTGATACAGTTAATTTTGTACTAACTATGACAATACCTGAGAAGTTGCAAGACCTAGGGATACCCACTATTCCCTGTATTATTGGTGACCACACGATTGGAAGGGCCCTTTTAGACCTTGAAGCCAGTGTTAACCTACTACCATACAGTGTATACCAGCAGCTAGGATTGGGGGAGCTGAAGCCCACCCCCATTATTCTATTGATGGCTGATAGGTCTGAGAGGAAGCCCATGGGAGTGGTTGAGGATGTCCTAGTGGGGGTAGACAAGTTCTTCTATCCTGCAGACTTCCTTATTTTGGACATGGGTTGTAATAAAAGTACATCTCCGATACTTGTTATCCTGGGCAGACCATTTTTGGCCACTGCCAATGCATGCATTCAATGCAAGTCTGGAATCATGGAGATCACTTTCGAACATATGAAAGTTGAGCTTAATGTGTACAACAGTGTGAAGTACCCTCAGCTGGATAATGAGGAATGCTTTGCAGTAGATGTACTAGAAGAAATTGTTGAAGAAGAACTGCCCACTCTGCTGGAGTGGAGCAACATTGTTACTGATTTAACTGAAGTTTGAAACTTGGTGGAGGAAGGAAGCCTAGCTTTAATGCCAGAAGACATGCCCCTGGTGAGGTCTTCTGTGGGCTTAGTGCAGCACTCCAATTGGAAACCTACATTGCTGCCCCTTCCTCCAACCAACAATACACCAATCCTGCCATCCATACAACAAGCCCCTGATCTGGAGCTCAAGAAGCTGCCAGAGACATTAAAATATGCTTTCCTCGAGAAAGAAGAGAAACTTCCTGTAATTATCTCTTCTTCTCTAACCTGTGAGCAAGAGGAGGAATTGCTAACAGTTCTGAGGAAGCACAAGAAAGCAATTGGTTGGACCATTGCTGATCTGGGAGGGATTGATGTATCAATCTGTATGCATAGGATTCATCTAGAGGAGGGCTCAACACCCTCCAGGGAAATGCAAAGTAAATTGAATCCTTACATGTAAGAATTGGTTCTGAAAGAAATCATTAAGTTGCTGGATGCTGGGGTAATTTACCCCATCTTTAATCTTGAATGGGTGGCACCAATCCAGGTGGTACCCAAGAAGTCTGGCATCACAGTGATCACAACCGACTCTGGAGAGTTGAGACCAGCTAGGGAGACCACTGACTAGAGAGTTTGCATTGATTATCGAAAACTCAACTCCAAGACCAGAAAAGACCACTTCCCTCTCCCTTTTATTGATCAAATTTTGGATAAGTTGGTTGGGAAAACTTTTTACTATTTTCTTGATGGGTACTCAGGGTACAACCAGATCCCTGTGCACCCTTTGGATCAAGAGAAAACAACTTTTACTTGTCCTTTTAGCACCTTTGCTTACAGAAGGATGCCTTTTGGACTGTGTAATGCCCCAGCCACCTTTCAGAGGTGTATGTATGCCATCTTTTCTGATATGATTGATAAATTCTTGGAAATTTTCATGGATGATTTATCGGTTTATGGGGATAGCTTTGACCAATGTCTACAACACCTCCATCAAGTCTTACAAAGATGTGAAGAGACCAATTTGGTCTTAAGTTGGGAAAAGAGCCACTTCATGGTAACACAAGGTATTGTGTTGGGCCAAGTGGTCTTTAAAGATGGAATTGAGGTAGACAAGGCCAAAGTTGACCTCATTGCAAATTTGCCCCCTCCAAGAACAGTCATGCAAATCAGATCCTTCCTCGGGCATGCTGGATTCTACAGGAGGTTTATCAAAAACTTAAGCAAAATTGCTAAACCATTGTACCACCTACTCTGCCAGGATGTGCCCTTTGATTTTTCTGCTGAATGTCTTGAGGCTTTTGAAAATTAAAAAATCTGCCTCACCTCTGCTCCTGTACTCCAAACACCTGACTATTCCTTATCCTTCGAGTTAATGTGTGATGCATCTGACTTAGCAATAGGTGATGTCTTGGGCCAGAGAAAAGATCAGCTGCCAGTGGCCATTGCATATCTCAGCAAATCACTTGTTGAAGCTCAGCTGAACTACACAACCATTGAGAAAGAGCTTCTGGCAGTGGTTTTTGCTGTGGACAAGTTTAGACCTTACCTACTTAGGTCTAAAACTGTCATCTTCACTGACCACTCAACATTAAAGCACCTACTGTCCAAGAAGGATGCAAAGTCCAGATTGATTAGATGGATACTCTTGTTGCAAGAGTTTGGGATCGAAATCAAGGACAAGAGGGTGTAGAAAACGTGGTGGCTGACCACTTGTCCAGAATTATGTTGGAAAAAGGTGATGATGACCTTACTACAAATGATGTCTTCCTGGATGAGCAACTATTTGCCATTCACTCTTTAGTTCCCTGGTATGCACATATTGTCAATTATCTAGTTATAGGCAAGATCCCTTCCCATTGGTTAAAAGTCGATAAAGACCTGTTTTTCTCACAAGTCAAATTCTTTTTCTGGGAAGAACCTTGCTTGTACAAGTATTGTGCAGACCAAATCATTCGGAAATATGTCCCCGAAAGTGATGTCCCCAGTATTCTGGCCATGTGTCATGAAAATGCCTGTGGGGGTCATTTTAGTGGGAGAAAAATAGCTGACAAAGCGTTGCAGTGTAGGTTCTATTGGCCTTCTCTTTTCAGAGATGCCAATACACACTGCAAGACCTGTGAAAGATGTCAGAAACTAGGAGGGCTGTCTAAACGAAATTCAATGCCTTTACAGCCCATCCTTGTTATAGAACTGTTTGATGTGTGGGGTGTTGATTTTATGGGCCCCTTTCCTCCTTCAAATGGTTTTTATTTTATCTTAGTGGCAGTGGACTATGTTTCCAAATGGGTAGAAGCCATTGCCACAAGAACTAATGATAATCAGGTGGTCCTCAAGTTCATAAAGTAGAATATCTTCTCCAGATTTGGTACCCCTAGAGCCATTATCAGTGATGGGGGGAGCCATTTCTATAACAAAAATTTCGAGAGCTTACTCAAGAAATATTCTGTTACCCATAGGATTGCTACTCCCTACCACCCACAAACTAGTGGGCAAGTTAAAATTTCAAATAGGGAGATCAAGCATATCCTTGAGAAGACTGTGAGGACAGATAGGAAGGATTGGGCTGACAAGCATAATGATGCACTGTGGGCTTATAGGACTGCCTATAAGACCCCCATTGGTATGTCCCCATTCGATCGGTCATGGCAAGGCTCACATCTCCAGTGGAGTTAGAACACAGGGCATATTGGGCCATCAAACATTTAAATCTAGATCTAACTTCAATTTGGTCATCACAAGTTCTTTGTCGGCCTATCTAATTGGAAGAACTAAGGATGGATGCATATGCCAATGCCAGGATCTACAAGGAAAGGTCCAAAGCTTTCTTTGACAAAGGGCTATTGAGACAGAGTTTCATTGCTGGTGATAAGGTTTGGTTGTTTAACTCCAAACTTAAATTTTTTCTAGGCAAATTGAAATCCAGATGGGAAGGTCCTTACATTGTCATGCATGTTTCCCCATCTGGTGCTATAGAAATCAAGGATCCTACGTTCAGGAGACTCTTGAAGGTGAATGGTCAGAGGCTTAAGCCTTGTTTTGAAAAACCTGCCGACCTTTTGGACACCATTCACTATCAAGGGGATCCTTTTTCAAACTGATTCCATTGGTGCGTCATAACTGTATCATATGTACTTCATTTTTGGTTGATTTATCTTACTGTCTTTAGTTTCTATTCTCTAGGATTTGCTAGTGGCCTTATATGAATTTTGTCCTATCTGTTTTGAACTTTTGATGCTTGCCTTGATTCTTACTGCTTTTGAATTGATAGCTTCTGTTGAATGCCTAATGTGGAAGGTCATTTTTGTTGTCCTTAAGTGCATGATTGAGTTTACATGTGTCTCAAGACAGCCATAGGAGAGGGTCATGCCCAGGATTCAACCACAACAAACATGCAAAAAGGGGCAGAACAGAGAGCACATGCTCTCTGTTTTATTCCTTACTGCCGCTAGGTCCAAAATCAAAGTCTGAGAGACTATCGCGACATTCTAAAGCTGTCGCGAGGTTAAAAAGGACGCCTGGGAGCATGTCGCACAGTTTGTATAGAAACATTCAATGCCTATCGCGAGCTTCATGTGTGCCTGACAACCTCTCGCGCGGTCCACATCGCACTATTCAGTAGTTCTCACGAGATATCAGGCTCTCACGAGGTTCACAGGGCAAACTGGGAGACTCTCGCGCAATTCAACATAATTACTTCATTTCCTATCACAAGATTCTAAGTCTGTCGTGAGATTCAAAAAATGAACCTCTGAGCTTTTCGTGCAATCCAAAAGAAACCTAGGAGCTGCTCGCGCGATTCACATAAATTAATCTCACTCTGTCGTGCGCTCCAAGGATAACTTGAGAGATTGTTGCGCAATCCAGATTTAATCCAAACCTTCGCTAGGTTCATTCCCAACCCCGCGACCAAAGGATCCAAAGTGCGCCGAGCTTTGCGATAGGTATTTCAACCCCGCGTTTTGCTCCTTTCCTAGTACTCTTTCCTTTCTTCCCTCTGCGAAACCTTAGCTCCTGGCACTCTCCCCCTTCTCTCCTCCAGCATCACTCCTACAGCTCATCATTCACTCCACATATCTACACAAGTGTTCCTAGCATCACCCTCATCTATTACCCTCTGCTCAAAGATCTTGAGGTGCCCTGTGCGTCCAATCAAAGCAAACCCTAGATCTCGGCCTCCATTGCTCATACTAGAAGACAGAGTTAGAAATGGCTCCCAAAATTGCACAAAAGAGAGGGGAAGAGCAAGGACCCTACAGAGACCACCCCTAAAAAGGCCAAGACCTCAAAGTCTCCCAAAAAAGGAAAGGATGTGGTTGAGGAGGCAGCGGTACCAACCACAAAGTTCTCTACTCCTTCTGAGCTCATGGAGTCAATTCCATTGGAGCCTGAAACTGCCTTTGATGTACCATTTTTTGAGAGCGAACCTCTCTCTGCCCTTGCAGTACAATTTATGAGCAAAGCGGGCTTGATGCCATTGATGAGAGCAATTTCAACACTAGCCTACCCTAGGCAAGTGCAACTGTTTTATTAGCACATCAAGGTCAAGAAGGACAATGATGGACAAGGGTGCTTGTTGGTAATGATTGACGACTTTGACATGTTAGTGGGCCCTAAGATGATCGCTGAAGTGTTGGGAATCCCAGCAGCATTCAATCCTAGCTGTGGATATGGCACCCCTCTGACTGCATCAATTGATACAATTGCACGGGCCCTAACTAGAGGATTAAAAGCCACCGGGGACTCAATCCAAAGGAGGGAACTAGAACCTGAACTGCTGTTCATTGACCAAGTCCTGCGGAAGAACATATATTGCTCAAGACTTCAGCAGGAGAGGAGAACCCCCATTACGGATGTTGTCTACTCCTACCACATGGGCCATGGCTTCCATGTAGCATGGTTAATTTTTGAGGCAATGAAGGACGTAGTGGAAAAGTTAGGATCAAACAAGAAGCCTCACACTCTACCCTATGCAAGAGTCATTACCTTGCTGCTGATCAAGGGGGGCTACAAGATAGGAAGGAATGAGCAGACCGCAACCCTTTCCCCTACTACCTTTGCCAAGAGGCAATGGGGAATCAGCAGGAGCTTGATGGAGACCCAGAAGAAAAAGAAAGCTGAGGCTCAGGCTCTGCCCAAGCAAGCAGAAGAGGGAGCCGGATCAGGGGCCATCTCTGCTACAAAGGAAGTACCCCCAGAGCCTGTTAGTACCATCACTGCAGCAGAACCCATTCCCCCTCCACCTTTTACTTCTGCATCCACCACCCCTCTTGCATCCATCTCTCACCCCCCTCTGTTTCCATTCTCCATTCCCACTCCCCCTTCACCTGTGCTTGATTCCTGGGAGGACTCACCATCCCCTACCTTACCTCAATACATAGTCACAATTCCCCCCTTATTTCCACCTAAGCCTGCCAGCCCCCCACTCATCTCATACAAAAAAACGAAAAACCACTGAGACCATTCCAACCATCTCCCAGACACCACCCTCAATCCCTTCTATCCCCATAGACCCACCCCACCTTGAAGAAACCACCACCCCAGCCATATCCACTACATTCCCTCTCCTAGACATTGACTTAACCCTTAACACATCCATAGGCTTCCAAGCCCTCATCTCCACCTTCCTTGAAACCATGCCTACCTACTACACCCCTCTTCCAGACTCCCCAACTACTTGACGACACCATTCCCCAGAACCCCACTCTTCCCCTCCCTCCACTTTCCATCATGCTCCCTCCTCCCCTTTCCAACCAGTACCCTCTTCTTCCCAAACCCAACCTCCTAACTTTCACACACTCACCCTCATCCTACCCCTTATCCAAGACATATAGGCCCAATTATCCACCAATACCCAAAAATAAGACCAGATGTAGGCTGAACTCACCTCCATCCAATCCACCCTACACACCTTAACCACTCCACCCATCCCCCCACCACCCACTTCACCCCCCCTGGTCCTGTTCACTGAAAAAACTACCCAAATCGACTTCCCTCCTGAATCATTAATCCCCCCACCATCACCATTACCTCTTCCCCACCCCCTTCCTTTTCTCCCTTTCTCCTTTCCACTTTTCCCTCCCCATCACCCCCACTCTTGTTGAGCCTACACCTTCACCTTTCCCCTATACCCTCTTCCCCCTCTTCCCCCCTCTTATCCTACCCCCTCCCACCTTCTCTGCCAAATCTACACAAACAGACCCAGAACCTGACCCCATTCCCCCACCACTTGACTTCCCTACTATCATCCCCCCCCCTCCCCTCCAGGACCAAGCACAATCTGCCCCTTCCACCTCTTATCTTCCCATTGCCCCAAAACATCATTTTTACAGCCCTCCCTACCTCACCATCCTCCATCACATGAGGGATAATGCTTACCTGAGGAAGGATGTCCTCAGGGGCATGGCCAAGCTACGTCAATCAATTGAGACCCCCCTACTAGAGAAGATTGATGAGATGACGGAGGCCCACAGAAAACAAATACTGGGCATCTCCTTGGGGTGGCAAAATATCCTGGAGGAATTTCAGAAGGCTAAGGCTACAGCTACTTATCTTCAGATCAATTGGGAGTACGAGAAATCAAATGCTGTTGCAGTGAATGCCCGGGCAAGAATGCTTGAAAAATGACTTAACAATGCCCAGGAAATCTAAAAAATTCAAAAGGAGATCCATGAGACTGACGCCCTCAAATTTCAAATCAAGATAACCTCATTGGAATCCGCATTGGCTGCTACCCGTAATGAACCTTACCATCCGACTCCCATCTCTGTTAACGTGCCTGCGCCAACTACTACTCCAGCTCCACCTGCCCAGTCTGAGGAGGCACCACCTCAGCCCCAGAAAGCGAAAGGAAAAGCTCCTGCTTCACCTCCTAAGGAGCAACCTCCACCTCCCAAGGCCTCTGCTGCACCTCCTCAAGCGCAAACTTATCCTCAAAGGAGGAAAGTCACTGCCAAGAGGTCTGCTCCCAAAGTTGTCCCTTTAAAAATTGGCAAAGAGCCTGCTGCCCAGTCTGAAGAGGCACAGTCCCCTGCCAAACCTGAGTCCACTGGAAAAGGAAAGTCACCAGTGGTCCCCACTGCGGAACCCACAACTAAAGGAAAAGAGAAATCCCCAGTGGTCCCCCATGTAGAAGCTGAAGCCAAAAGCAAAGGCAAAGGAAAATCCCCTGCCACCCCCCCTGCTAAGCGCAAAGGAAAAGTCTCTCAAGAACCCAAGGAACCAAAGGCTCCCAAGGCACCAAAAGTAAGGGTGAGGGCACCTAAAGCTCCATCTGCAACAAAAATACCAGCCGAAAAGAAGGAGAGGGAGGAAAAGAAGAAACAAGATAGAGCTGCCCTTAAGGCAAAGGCTAAACAAATGGGTTGGAATTTCCTTACAGATTCTGATTCAGATTAGATCCTAGCTTCTTGATTGTATCTTAGGTTTTTCTTCTTGTAATTCCACTTGTAACTATTTTTCTTACACTTTAATAGAAATTCTAGTTTTATCTATTGCTCTGTTCTGTGTGTTTCTTTCTGATTGTTTGATACTTTTGATTTTGTTCTTTTTGCCGTTCATGGGAGAAGAAGTTTTGGGAGGATATTTTTCGTTGAACCAGTAATCCATGTAGCGGATAGATGTAGTTGGTGGCTGAATAAAATTTGTGCAATACTTGCCTTAGGATTTTCAATGGCTTCCTCTTCAAATTGATGTGCCCTGTTTAGTGTACCTCGCGAAGATCCCCAGCTCAGCTGTGCGAGACATGTCCTTCACTCATCACTGATTGCTCTTCGCAAGGATCCCCGCGCGATACACTTACCTCTTTAAATACCATGCCTCTCTTTGGACATTCATTTAATGCTACTTCTCTTTTCCAAAGAGCCAGTTGTGTATTTTCTTCTTTCCTCTCTTTTAAACCGACCCTCATCCCTCTCTTTTAAACCGGCCCTCAGTCCCTTTTCATCTCATCCCTCCTCTTCTAATCATAGAAGTCCATACCTCCTCACACAAATGGCGGATGACAGCTCCTTTGGCTTCCCAATCAAACTTTACCCCATCTGGGACGATCCCCCATCGTCGAAGGAGCCGGACCCCGCAATTTCTCTGGGATGAGTATGATGAGGTCCAGCAGATCCTGGCCAAGGAGGAAAAGAAAAAGAAAAAAGAGAGAAGCGAGAGAAAAAGAAGAAGAAAAAAATGGCACCACCTGCATCTCCCCCTCCATCTTCCTCAAACCCTCCCCCGGCTACACATTGACCCCCCCCCCCCATTTTCTCTTTTCTTTTTCCATCTTTTTGTCATATTTTCTTTTTACTTCAATGAAAGTTTCATTTAATTCTATACTGTGCAGTTTGCATTCTCTGTTTCTCTCTCTTCTTCTGTGTTTATTTTTGTCTGACTGCTCGGATTCTACTGCTTTTTATCACCTCTAAACCAGTGAGGACACTGCTCCAAATGGTTTGGGGGTGTGGTAGTCTACCAATAGAATAGTTAATTTTAGTGCAATAATGGTGGCATAACTGAGATGAATAAAGCTAATTTCCACTAAACTTGATACAATGAGGAAACATGTAAAAAATTTTAAACATTTTTGCAGACTTTTGAAAAAAAATAAAAAAAAGTTGAATTTTGACACCACCATGAAGCTAATATTAGAAAATTTTTGAGTTAAGTACTCAGTGAGCCTAAGAGGAGAGAAACAGATGAAAATACAACCCATGAGTTAAATTAGAAGACCATACCTAGTGAGATTTGGGCTCAAAATTTTCTTTTGAAGAGTGTTTTTGGCATTATTTCTGCTCTAAGGACTGATTGAATCAAGACTTTGTCACTAGAAGTTGTGCAACTCCAAATCAAAACTAACTGACATCACTCATGAGACTAAGGAAATAATCCAAGGCCCTTATTTGGACAGTTTGAGCCTAAAAATCCAGCCTTTTAAAATCTGCCCTTTTGCATATACCAGTTGAACCTTAAAATCATACTCTTCTTTCACAAACACCAGAACACTTGCACCTTAACCTTATTACCTGAATTTACCTTACCCTCACTCTGAGAATTTAGAAGGTAAAGGAGAAGGAAGAAAAGATACTGAGAATGGTCCAATATTCTGTGGAAGGTGAAAAAAAGCATCTTGTGAACAGCTGTGTATCAATGGCAGTTGAGTGGCATTTCATCAAAAGAATGAATAAAGAAAATAAAAAGAGGAAAAGAAAGAGAAGTCTAGAGAACTTCGTCATCTGAAAAGTGAAAAGAAGAGGAGAAGCTGGCCACTTTGTCTCTGAAATAGAAAAGAACAATGAAGTTTTTACTGGAATGAAGGTCGTGAAGTCATGAACCACTCCTGACCTTGCTGATTTCTCAATTTGGATTCCCTTTTTACCCCTTTTATTCTGTACACCCCTCAGTCACAAGCCACATTACAACCCATTCTAAAAAGACCTTGTGGATCCAAAGTCAAATGAGCTGTCATGTGGAGATGAAGAGTTGTCCAATCTATGGTGAAAATCTTTGAAGATGTCAGAAATTAGAAGCTTGGCCTATGCTCATGCTTGGAAACCCATTTGGGGTCTGCAACTGCTCTTGAGCTGTTAAGAATGTGAACACCCTAAGGATATTAATGTTGAGAGATAGCCCAAGTGAGAATTGGGTCTGAATTTTAATACCATTAGGATTGTATCCAACCTAAATTTTGAATCAAAGGCAAGCTGGGTACTAATTTTTAAACATTGAAATTCTAATGTTAAATGGATGATGGTCAGCCAAACACATGTTAACTTTTAAGTTTTAAATGGCCTGCAACATCACTGCAATTTCCTCTAAGTGTTAAATAAATTTACTGTGGAATGAAACTTTAAACATTTGAATTTGTGTTGTCATTGTCTGCACTATACTTAACTGACTCTAATGGTGAAGTTTGTGGGTGTCTTCACTGAAAACCCTTAGGAGACTTCACTCCTCCACTAGGGATTACCTAGGGGTTTAAAATGCTTGGTACATATGCTAAATGTATCTGTGATCCCTACGAAAGTAGCATTTAAAGCTTTGCTAAGGGACTAGCAAAGATTAGGTTTGGGGGTGTGTTAATACCTGAGAAGTACCACTTTTCACCCCTTAACTTAATCTCTATTGAACCCTTAATCATTTAATAAAAGTGTTTTAAGCCTGTTCTGTAGGTAATGAACAACAGCTGTAATATGGCCTTAATCCTGCTAAGGAGCCCACTTTTGTCCCAGAAGTCTCTCAAAAGAACGGAAGTTAGATCCAGACGAGAACTTGACTGCATGAAGGCAAAGTGCAGCAGCAACAGAGCAAGAAATGACCTCGCGCAGTTGCCGCAAGGCTCAAAGGATTCAGAAAGTAAGCCTCGCACAGTCCTCGTGAGTTTCCCAAGACTTCATATCGAGAGCCCACACTATTCTCGCACAGTTTAGTAACAAAAGGGCTTCAGAATCATGACTCGCGGAGCTTAAGAAAGCAGCACTCAAAACCTCGCACAGTTCACTCTAATCAACTGAGGAGAGAGAGAGCTCCAGGTATTTCTACGTGCAGCTATCACGCAGTGGCCGTGGGATGCAAAACTATAGAAAAACTTCTCGCACAGTTCAGAGACCAATGCACATCACGCCCTCGCGAGGATCCTCGTGAAGATCCATTGAGGAACAAACTGCTCGCGCGATTCCCGCACCATTCAGAAGGAAAGTGCAATCCCGTGAAGACTGGAGCAATCTAGCGAGGATTTAATGCTCTATCGCGCGACTGCTTAAGCTGAAAACTAAGATAACCCCGCGACGGCTAGAATTTCAAATTAATCTAATCTCGCGAAGACCGTGCTACCACGTGACAGTCTTAGAAACCAGTGCTACCTTGCGAGGCTCTGAACTCTAACTCTCCCTCACTTCTGTAGAGGATATTCTGGGAACTTCAAGCAATTAGGGCACGCACTCCGACGCTCCAATTTCTGTGCACGGGCCTCGAGGCATCCAAGGAACAGTATTAGGCCACATGACATCATTAAAATTAGGGTTTCCTAACCCTAATGTGCCGCCAAACTGACTGTTATATAAACCTAAGCCTGGTTTAGGTTTAGGGCCCCTCGGAGGATAGAATTTTGTCTATCTTCTTTTGGCAGTAGCTGTAGACCTCTAGTAAGGTTTAGGTAGATTTCTTTTTATTTTTTCTTCTCTCCATAGCCCAGCACTTGCTGGCTATGCCTCTGTATGCTTATTTGGTTTAGAATTAATTGAATTTCATGATTGGGTGTTTTACATGTATGGGATTGAAGTTTGAGATTCAGTTGTTCTGTATGAGGCTGCTGCCTTGAGATCCTCCATTGATAGGTCGTATTATGAGCAATGGAGGACTGTTTTTAGAGATCTATTTAGATCCAAGTGACCTGTGTGTCTGGGCTAACATGCTCCCATACAAGCCTAGCCCCACCATAGGATCCACTAAATCTGAAATCCCCATTGGAGTTTGTGCTTGTAGCCTTATGAACATGGTGGTGACAGCAGTATTCTTGTTCTATTTTGGTCCTCTGTGAGGAGGATAACCTCTGGGATAGTCTGTGACCATTTAAGTGCACAGGTTATAGCCTTAGGGTGAGGCCAATCCACAGATCCAAAACAGATTCTTCTTCTCTGCACTTGTGCTTGTAGCCCTGTGAGAGATTGTGCAGAGCCAAACTCCCCTGTATTTGTATAGACCCGCCATCAGATGGCAGATCTGGTTTGGTTCTAGAGATTGTAGGCTTGTGACTGGATCACTGCAGTCTTTCTACAGCAGTGGACAGCTAGACCTAAGACTGTACTTAAACTCTTGCTAGTTCTGTGTCTAGGCTAACATGCTCCCATACAGGCCTAGCCCCACACATAGCACTTTAGAGGTTGAGGTTCCCTATGGATTCTTGTGCTTGTAGCCTGGATGAAGTAGTGCTTACAATGATAGACTTGTTCTGACCCATCTCTGGACTGTGGTTCCCCAATTGGATAGTCTGTGACCATTTAAGTGGACAGGTTATAGTCATAAAGGGATTGGATCATGGCACAGAGATGAGTTGGATTCTTTCTCCTCAATGGTGATAATGTAGCCATTGGACAGAACTTCTATTGCAGCAGATCTAAATTTGAGTCATGAAACCCATCAGATCTGAACCTAATAGCCTACTTATCACCCTTTTATATTTATTTTCTCATACTCCATCCTTCTTCTCAACCCTTTCTGTAGTTAAATCATTAGATTACTAGAGAATGTAGAAATAAGTGACCTTAAATCACCTTCCATTTAGGACTGCCAGATCTGTAGTCAGATCTGGAGAGCCTACTATTGATGGCTCCCTTTGAGCTTTAGATCAAATTTTCCTGTGGGACAAACTCTTACTTATCAAAACTTGCTACAACAGGCCCTGTATCTTGCAGGACTGTGCATATTTTAGGCTTGCTGCTCTGTCATTTTTCAATCCACCTTTCATTCATTTTCATTCACCCCATTCTTATCACTGCCTCCAATAAAGTCAGTAGCAAGCATAAAAAATACTCTAATAGGGCATTCTTAGCATTTTGGGTGCAATTACTTGAGGTGTGTTGCTACAAATATTAATGGACAACAGGGATAATTTTGGGAACTCCAATGCACATGAAACTCTGCACATGGGTGTGAACTAATTTTTGATGGGGAACAAATTAGCTTCAGCTGGGCACAAACAAAACCAGATCCCTATCTCTTCTCTGATTGGTTGAAACTCTTAAACATGGATTAAGCTTAAACTGAAATCCTCTCCTCTGATTTGCTGCAATCCAAAACACACGGATCACTGCAAATATATAAATATAACTCCTTTATGTTGTTTTTCTTCAACAAGGAAAGTAGGAACAAAGGAATAGCCTGAGTTCTCCTTAGCTCATTTAGGTTTAGTTTTAGGTTTTATTTTTCCCTTTTTTTCTTCCCCCTCCTCTCTCTAATCTAGCCTGTTGGATTAGATCAAGGTAGCAGCTCAGATCTGTTTTGTAATTGTAATTTTGACATGAAGAAATGTGGATCGATGCATAGACTACAGATCTAGGAACAATGTTATTGTAAGTTGTTTTTTATTGAAGCAATAAATTGTTGATTTTAAAGCTTAATTAAATCTAAAGATCTTGTGTTCCCATTAGATTCTCGATCAAATTTTTACACTCGGCACAAGCCCAGGCCCTTTTTCAGTAGATCTCTTGATGACCATCTGATTTGCCTGGGTTTGATATGCCTGTGGGTGCCTGTGCCTGTGCCTGTGGCCTTACATCCACAACATCATAGTGATTATCCTGTTCTGATTGAAGCCGTCGGGATAGAGGAAATCTATTGGATGATCTGTGACCATTTAAGTAGACAGATCATAGCCTTAAGATCAATCCAAACCACTAGTCTAAATCAGATTCTTATACCTTGCATTTCTGCTTGTAGCCAAATGAAGGATTGCTGCAAATTCCCAGCTCTTGATCTGTTTTACAATAAAAACCAAGTCCTAGCTGTCTATTTCTCACCATTTGATCTTTATTTTACCATCCATCTTCCTCCATCTCTTAGTTTAGTTTTATTTCAGTTTTGTAGAATTTGATCTAGTGACACCCGAAAAGCTCTCTTTCTTCTTAGAATTGCCAGATCTGGAGGTCTACTATGCACCCTCTAGGTTTAGATCACTACTCCCTGTGGGACAAACTCTTACATATTAAAACTTGCTACAAAGGACCCTGTATCTTACAGGTCTAGGATATTTTAGATGTGCTGAATCCATCCTCTGTTTTACTTTGATTTTATTTTCTTTCTTTTACTTCATAATAATCAGCACACTGAAATTTCCCAACATTAACTCAGAAGTCGATCAAGGGGCAGGCACTCGCCGATCATCTTGCTGACTATCCTTTGTGAGATTATGAGCCTTTGAGAACTGATTTCCCCGATGAGGACATTCTGTTCATGATAGAAGATGATATAAAAGAAGCAAAAATCATGGGTAATGCAATTTGACAGGGTAGCAAATACCGAGGGTCAAGGAGTTGGTGCCATTCTAATTTCACCGAAAGGATCCCATGTGCCACTCTCTATCAAACTCAACTCCCTTACACTAACAACATGGTCGAGTACGAAGCTTGTGCCGCTAGCTTGCAGGCGACTCTCGATCTGAATATAACTCACCTATGATTATTTGGAGATTCACAGTTGATAATATGCCGGACGAATGGGGATTGGAAGATAAAATATAAGAAACTGATCCCCTACCATGAGCACCTTGCGATCTGATAGTTTATTTTTAGGATGTGACATTCTTATATGTCCTCCGGATAAGGAATGGTTTTGCCGATGCACTAGCCACTTTGGCATCAATGATTGAAATCTCATATGGTGATGAGATGAAGTCGATCCTGATCGAGTAAAGGAATGAGCCGGCTTTCTAGCTACAAATTGAGGAACCGACAAAGCCTGATGATGAGCCACCTTGGTTCTCAGATATCAAGAATTTCCTTGAAACACTAACTTTTCTTGAGGGTATGTCCAAGACGGACCGGCGAACCATTCAACGTTTAGCAACAAGCTATGTCATTTGTGGGGAATGGCTTTACAAGTAGTCGTACAATAACATCTTGCTCAGGTGCCTTACTGAAAGTGAAGCGATCAATATTATAAAGGAAATCCACGAGGGAGTATGCGGGGCCCACGTCAGCGGTCACATGCTCGCTAAGAAAATTTTACGGTAGGGATACTTTTGGAACACTATGGAATCAGATTGTTGCAAACATGTTCAGAAATGCTACAAGTGTTAGGAACACTCTAGTTTGATACACGCTGCTGCCATCGATCTTCACTGCATGACCACTCCTTGGCCATTTATTACCTGGGGCGCATTGACGTCGTCAGAATGATTAATCCGAAAGCATCGAACGGACATTGGTTCATCCTTGTCGCCATTGAATACTTTATCAAGTGGGTAGAAGTGGTGTCATATGCCAATATCACGGCCAATCATGTCGAGAAGTTTCTCAAAAATAATATTGTGTGTCAATTTGGAGTACCCAAGGACATTATTATAGACAACGGCACAAACTTTGAGAATAAGTGCATCCGAGCCTTATGTGAGTAGTACATGATGAAGCACCATCGCTTGTCCCCTTATCGGCCTCAAACTAATAGTGCCGTGGAAGCTGCGAATAAGACGGTCATTCGCATCCTTGAGAAGATGGTCGTCACTTATCGAGATTAGAGTGAAATGCTGCCATTTGCTTTATGGGCCAATAGAACATCGATCCGTACTGCTACATGGGCAACACTATTCTTCTTTGTGTATGGAACCGAGGCCATCCTACCGGTAGAGGTTGAAGTACCCTCGCTCTGAATCCTCATGGAATCATGCTTACCCGAAGCAGAGAGAGAGAGATCCCATTTTGAACAATTGAATCTACTAGACGAGAAAAGACTCTTAGCCTTGTGTCATACTGAAGTTTACCAAGGGCGAATTCCATGAGCTTACAATAAACATGTTCGCGGTCGAGATCTAAAGGTAGGAGACACTGTGCTAGAAAAGATCTTTCCATCCCTCCACGCCGATCCGAGAGGGAAATTCAAGCCAAACTAGGAGGGACCTTATGTCGTCCAAGAAGTACTGTCGGGATACGCCGTCTGCCTCGCCACCATGGACGGAGATCATCTTCCTAAGCCATCAATGCAGGATATGTCTGACGATTCTACTCTTAGTCTATCGTGACAAGATAAGTATTGGTCAAACAGATACATAACTGCTTAAGAGCCACCTAAAAGAGGTCATCATTCCAAGCACAGTAGCCAAAAAGCATCCCAGAAAATAATGATATCCTTTGCTATCCCATTTGAGCTTGGGCCTTCTTTCTATAAACCCCTTACCTGAAAAGAGAGAAATATGTACAAAAGAAAACAAAGAGAGAAAAGGATAGAATCACTATCAAAATTGAAAAAAAATGGGAAAAGTAAAACCTCAAAAAAGAGATTGCCCGAAATAAAATAAAAAATAGAAGAATTATGGGGCATGTATAGTAAAATCCCCCAATGAAGAAAGTATGTTGTTGAAAACTGAAACTGTATCAAGGAAACCTTTTTTAGCCTAGCATACCTTCAAATCCTAACCTAACCTATGGCCAAGCTACACCCTAAAGAAAGCCCTCTTTCTAGGTTCATAAGCAGTTATAGTATCTGTTAAATCAATACAAGCCAAGTTGTGAGATGACATCAGAACCCCATCTAGCCGGCTATGATGGAATCGACGTCTATGATGTAGCCTTTGAAAAAAAAATGAATGAAATAAAAAGAAAAAATAATAAAATAAATATACAAGCTCAAAGCAAGATGGACGTGGTGAAAGCCCGAAAGGTCACTATAGGTAAAAACAAAGAGTTTATGCGGACTAGCTGAAAATTCGAAAGGGCGCTTGGGGTAAGAGAGCTAAACCCATGGACGTGGTTAAAACCCGCAAGGGCGCCACGAGTAAAAATAGGGCAAAAACAGGCACGACGAACCCACCTTGGGCATTGTGAGTAAAAAAGGATTAAAAAGAGAGTTGAAAAGGAAAGGTTTGAATTGATTGATAAGTTTGATGTTAGAGGAGCCCTCTTGATTACTCTCCTTGTTACCCACTCTCTGACTAGACCGCTCATGTTAGTTCAAATCAGGCCCTGACCAGAATTGTCTTTGTGAAATTGCTTTGTCAAACGTATGACTCAAGGTAAGGAGAAAGGTTTGACTCAATTCAAAGGGATTGATGTTCCAGTCTTAGTAAAGCTACTGAAACTCACCCAGACCCGACCATTTAAAAAGGGGGGTTCGACCGTGCTCAAAGGGGGACCCGAGATCTCACCCAATGATTAAGGCACCACACCCAAAAAGAAACACACATAAAAAAAAAGAACAAAAAAAAGTCTTTATAAATATAATAGATTTCCCTTTTCCATTTACAACTGCACCGCCTACACCACATACCAAAAAATAGTCAATATGATGTCTAGCTTTCTTTCTTTTTTACAAAAGCAAAAAAAAAAACATAAAGAAAATATGTATACCAAAAAGTGTGTACCTGTAAAGGGATTTCTTACGCCCCTCTTCTATGTATCTGATCTATGCAAAAAGATGTATGTGCAGGAAGGAATCAACGGCCCAGCTCGCGCTTTAAGGCACAAATCTCAGTGCGAAAACCATCCTCCCAATCATTTTGCTCGGTCAACCAATGACCATGCAAGCTCTTGTACCTCTTCCGGGAAGCATCAGTAGCCCCATGAGCAACACTGAAAGATCCTTTCAGACGAAGGACCTCGCTCTCTGCTATCTCTACTCTATCTTTTTCTTGTGCTAGAAGCTCTTGAAGGACACTCTTCTCATCCACCAATAGCTCAATGTGAGCTCGAAGTGTCGTCTCCTTCTTCGGCCAGGGGCCTCCCACATCAACACTCTTCGTCTGATCCAGATGATTAGCAGCATGCTGCTTAGCCAATAGCCAAGCCTCGTATCTTGGGAAGTCTAAACTGAATCTCTCTGCTCCATATCACACATCAATGTCGACTGACGCATCTCCCAAAGAGCAGCAATCCGATCTACATCCCCAGAGGACCCCCTAGAAAAGATCAAGTAACATAGAGGGGGTTTCGCCTCGCAAGGCACTTACTGAGAGCAGTCGAATTGACGTAATATCCAAAATGGGAAATAGAAGGGGCTGCTAGTCAATCCTATGAGGGTGATGCCCTCATAGTCTCTAGAACGAACTACGGGGGTCTGATCCAACCAGGGAAGTCTCCATATTAGGTCTGCATAAGTCAGCCAAAGCTTCAAAACTGACAAGTCACCCTACGGAAGCAAGTGGCGCCTACCCAGAAAGCATCGAACTGCCTCACCTAACCAGACCTGGAGCAGCAAAGGACATCCCCGGAGGCTCTCCACCTTGCCCAGAGAGAATGCATCAAGGCATCAGTATAATTCAGCAAGGACCAAGTGCATCATTGATCGACCCTCTACCAACTCGATCAAACGTCGCAGAGAGCCAGAGAGAAGATCTCTCCCCCAGTAAAGAAAAGGACTTTCGAAATGAGACTGAGAGCAAAGGCTTTTGCATTGAAGATATTCCTAATCCAAATTTTTTTAAGACTTTCGTCACCGAAAAGTTATTTGAGGAATTTGATTGAACACCTTATGGGCCCCCCACTGAAACTTTTCTCGTACTCAAATTTCTTCAAGCTGAGGGTAAGGTGAACGGATTTAGAGTAACCCGACTTTGGCATGACTCTTGCAAGGCCTCTGTGGAGCTTCAAGCCGAACAAATTGGATAACTCCTCAAAATTGGGAGTTAGCTCCCACTTCCCAAAACGGAATACATGGGAATTGCATCCCAAAATGAAGTGGCGACATGAAGTAGGTCCCACCGTAGAGGAACCTCGAGAAAGAACAGAAAGCATGATAATCCAAGCCGTTCTAGTTCAATGAGCTCGCTCTCATTCAAGCTTTTAAGCCAACTTTATAGAAAATTGGGCCCCAAGCCCAAAGAAAGAGGTAAATTGGTTCCAAGACCTCCATGTAAAGGAGGATTGCAAAGCGGGTCCATAGACGTACAAAGATCTTTCAAAAATATAAAATTCAATGTATGTCAATGGATCCACCCTTGGAAAGCAAGGAGAAGAAAAATTAGTTGAAAAGGCTAAGTTAAAAAGAAAAGAAAGCAAAAATGGACTGTCTCGGGCATATAAGGGCCCACTGCCCCCAGGCTCAAACTGGAGCAACTATTAGTTGCACTAGTGCAAATTTCCCCAGGCCAAGCCTGGCGCAACTAATAGTTACACCAGTACAAAACTGCACCCTTTTATGCTTTTTTGAGCAATTTTGGGCATTTTTGTGGGCCTTTGATGGTCCCCTTGGCCAGATAGCCTGATTCACCTACTTTATGCTATGAAGGCATTCAAATGTGAAAATTATAAGGGCACCTAACATTGAAATAATTTGACTTTTTGTGCAGGAGAAACCCGCACCAAGGCATGCGACCTCGAGGGCCACTTTTATGAGCAATCGTCAAAACCATCCTCCAAGCAGTCGAATATATGCAAGGGAGAGATAACATGCAATCAAAGGAATAGCGCCAAATATTTCCAAGCAGAAAAATCATCCATCACAATCTGTTTAAACATCCCAAAATTATCCCAAAATGTGCTATATGTTTGAAAAAAAGAAACTAAGGCCTAATCCTTGTTGGCGCCCTTCGATTTCTTCCATCGGTGTGAGGAGCTTTGGATGGTCTACCTATCTCCTACTCATGACCATGCTTGGGAAAGCCGGCTGAGTAAAGAGCGTGACTCCTTGGCACGTGCATGCTGCAAGTCATAGTCAATATCAGAGATTAGGATCAATTGAGGAACAAAGGATAGTAAAATAGTGAGAAAGACTGAATAACAAGATACTCACCACCTCCAAGTCCCGTAGCTTTACGATGTTACGATAATACACTACATGTTCCATAGCCGAGTCAAAGTTCTACATTCAGAGGGAAAGGATGTCAGTTGCAGGGACTGGTAACAAAGACATGCTTTTTATCAAAGGAGCCAAGACAAAGGAAGAATGTTTGTGAGAAGGCTTACCCCTAGAACCACCTTAGGAGGAGGAACCTGGACTGCTTCTACTGAGATGCGTGCCTGCTTATGCACGCCCACACATAGGTTTGAGAGAAAGTCGTCGTCAAGGCTTCGGAAGGTCCCATAGACCACAGGCGGAGCACCACCGCGGGCACCCACATGAGAAGTACCCAACAGACCCGCACCTAAAGAATCCTCACCCGATGGGCCAGCACATGAGGAACCTGCACCTAAAGGACCTGCACCGAAAGGGCCAAAACCTGAGGGACCTGCCCCCGAAGCATCCGCAGTACCCACCGATGCTCCACCTTTTCCATCCGAGTCATTCCCTTGAGCAAACTATTGAACTAAGTAGAGATTCATTCAATAGAAATCAAAGCTGAATTGAAACCAAAAGAGGACTAATCTAAAAGAGAAAGGAGAATTAACTGAGTGTGCGGGCTGCTGAAAGCAAGGAAGTTGGCGCTAGGGACAAAGCGTGGTAGAATGAATCGGTGCGGCAGGCACTCTTACCATAGCTAATAATCCTCGGGCACGAGAAGCGCATTCGTGGGGATCCCATTATGGAGGAAGGCCGTAGAGAGCTCCTCAATGCTACCCGCAGGATCCAAATTATATGCAGGAGGATCGATGGGTATGGCAGGATAGCCCTGATACTAGTGAACCACCCGCTCCGCTAGATAGTAGGCCCGGGCCCATGCCCGCAGAAGAAGACAACGTGGCGATTGATAAATAGGAGCGATGGGCCTACGGCTGCCCGGTTTCAGAAAATGGAGGTGAGGTACGGATCATAAAGGATCTATCCAAATCTAGAGGTGGTCAATTAGTCAAAACATGCAGCATAATAACAAAGGAGAATTTTCAAACTGAAATGAATAGAGGAGAAAAGGCCTTACCTGCTCGGGAACCATCAAATTGAGTTGGGACCTCAGGCCCATCACTAGGTGCTTCATGCCCACGTCACGGTACCGGGTTTGGGTCCAATTGCTCAGGAGAGGATAGGTGTACACCTCGGAGTGGAGAAGCTGGTGCCCAGGCTGAAAGTGAAGGTAACCCCATGCCTAACGGGAGCAATGCACAAAAGATAAGTCAGTAGCATAAAAGACCATCCAAGTAAAATTGATAAAAGTGAAAGGATTAGAGATTACCTCCAATGCCGCCCAAAAACCAAAAACGGACTTGGCCTCCCTAATAGTTACTTAGGCTATGCCATACATCAGCCACGCATATCTGGCCCCACCCCAGTCGTACCTATGGATGTTGAGCAGTTCTCCATAATGCTCAGCAGTGCCAAGCTGACTCGTCCACTGCTCGCGTTCGTAAAGAGGGTCTTGCCCAACATGAGCAGAAGCGTGACACGGGCCAAGATAATCGCCCGCTCGAGCGTAATGTAAAGCTCCCTATCTGGCTGGCCCAGATCTACCAACTCATCAGCCCCATAGAGCTCGAATAGCCAGCCCATCTTGACCTCGGTGCCATGCAACTGTCCACGAGGGGGATAAGCCCCTATCAATCTGACAATGTCTTCTCTGCTCGGCACCGCAAGGCCAGCTATCGGTATGCCCCCTACTCTGATGCCAATAATCATCACCCAATCTACGGGCGTCAGTGTCATCTCGGCATAGGCCATGTGGAAGGTCATGGTCTCCGTGCAAAACCGCTCTATCAAGGCCTTCAGGTACGCAGCATTAACCCTCACGGGGGGGCAGGATAAGAACTCCCCAAAACCCACCTGCTCCAGCAAATACTTCACCACAGGAGGAACGTAGCGGTAGAAATCATGAAAGTCCAACCAGCTCCCATGGAACATGATAGGGGGCAGGTCCTGCGTCAGAAGAGAAAAATGCATCAGATCATGGAAATGAAGTAAAACTGCACAAAAGGAAGAACTGAACCTATCTTTTACCTGACCCGCTATGCCGAAATTGGAGATATGGATGTACTACTGGTGGAGAAGGCCAGCTCGGGCAGCCTCACCCTGCATCTCTAGCCAGGGACCCGCCTTGCGCTTTATCACAAAGAACTGCTCCCCGCACGGGCCATAGACTATATCAGGCCCCTCCTCATGGCCCTCCTCAAGCACGTACTCTTCGTCGCCAGACATTCTGAGGAAAAAACAAGCAATCACATCAATGCTGATCAGTGATAGAGAACCATTTATGTGCTACACGCCAAGGGAAGGTAACTATGGCCGCCCTTTTTCTATTTTCAGAAATAAAGATACACACACACATAAACAAAGAAATCCCTTTTAGAATGAAAATGCAAAAAAATCCCTTCCTTTTTATCTTCAAAAGTAAATAAAAATAAAACAAATTTCCCTTTTCTATGTTTAAACAATAAAGCAAGTTAAAATAAAAAAAAAAAAACCATATCTTTATGCTTCTAAAATCAAGAATCAAAATTAAAAAAAATCCCTCTTTTATGTTTAGAAAAGCCAGAAAATCTTTTCTAAAAAAAAAAAAAAATAGAGAGTCCTTTTATGTTGATAAAAACAAAAACAAAGAAAAATCCCTTCTTTTGTGTTCATAAAGTCAAAACAAAAAAAAAAACAACAACAAATCATTTCCCTATGTTCATATACAAAAAAACTAAACAAAACCCAAAAAAATCCCTTTCTTTTATAAAACCAACAAAAAAAAAAATAATAAATTCGTGCCTTAGGTAGTTTTCAAAAAAAAAACCCAAAAGCAAAAATCAATTCCCTTAATTAAACCTCAAAAAAATATAGAAATCAAAAATCATTTTCCTTAATTAATCTTCAACAAAGAAAAAAAATAATAATCCCCTTTTCCTAATTAATGTTAAAAAAAAACTAATAAAAAGACCAAAAATCCTTGCTTTATATATCAAAATAAAAACAAAAAATATATAAACCCCTTTTTTATATAGACAAATAAAAACAATGCAAAAAGAGTATATAACTATATATATATATATATATATATATATTACGCATCAATAAAATCCATAAAAATAGGGCATCATTCACAAAAATCATCAACACCCCATAAATAAACATGCTGACAACGAAAATAAACCATTATTTATCCAAGAATGCAAGATCATGATCATGTTTGTAAGAAAAAGTAAGAAAAATCAAAGAAAATGGTTTTTAAATGGCTACCTTTTGGAGAAAATAGGGTCTTTGATCTAATGCAATGCAGACGATCAATCGGCGCGAGCGAATGCTGACAATGAGGCACGCGTTGAGGCGATATAAAGGAACCCTAGGGAGGCTCTATTTTTCAGTTTAGAGAGGAGGAAGGGAGCTGTTTTGAAAATACACAATTGCTGCCCGAACTCGGGCTGCTTAAATTGGTTCCCCGGCGACGTTTGGCACAACTAATAGTTGTGCCAAGCTATTTTAGGCCTCTTTTGGCTTGGCACAACTAATAGTTGCGTCAGCCACTTATGAGTCAGGTTTTTGGGCCTGACGCAAATCACTTGTATGGCCTGGTCCCTCCCTCTCTTCATTTTGTTACTCCCACCCGATGCACGTGCTCCCAAACGGCATATTGATCCTCATACGACTTGCCCGGGAAGCCGTTCTATAATAAAATTGATCGAGATCAATAGGCATCCCGATCCTACACAGAAAATGTGAAAAAGTTCAAAAAAAGATTAAAAAATCCCACATAAAAAGACAAAATAAATCCCATAAAATAATAGTTTTGAAAAACAAAAAAAAATCACATAAATAGCTTTGAAAAGGATAGAATAAATCACATAAAATAATAGCTTTGAAAAACCAAAAAATCCCATAAAATAATAGTTTTGAAAAGCCAAAAAAATCACATAAATAGCTTCGAAAAAGATAGAATAAATCACATAAAATAATAGCTTTGAAAAAGGTAGAATAAATCACATAAAATAAGAACTTTGAAAAAACCAAAACATCCCATAAAATAATAGTTTTGAAAAACCAAAAATCTCATAAAATGATAACTCAAAAATCTAAAAACATGTAACATGATAAACACAAAAAAGATAAAAAAATTTCCACATAAAATAACAAAAAAAAATATATATGCTTTGAAAAGACAACATGCACTCCCAAAAAGCGTTACGACATCTATTCGCTCCACTCGGGTAGTCGTGCTAAATAAACTTTGGGATCAATGGGTTCGCCCAAAGACCTCTCAAGCAGGGACACTCGTGGCCAGTTAAATGAGGTGGTCTATGCCTCATATAATTGGATGCACAGCTCCGCACATGCGTGTTCTAATGTGGTAAAATGTCAATATTTTATCAGCAATGCAGCTGTGCTAAATTAATGTCCTAGGTCTAAGGTTCACGTTGGATCTTTGGATCCTACTTCAAAGTAGGAGCAACGACGTCAATCCTGATCAAACGGTCAATGTTTTGATCGGGTCGACTCCACCGCTAAATCTTTGCGATGAGCGCTCTATTTGTGGATTCATAGGAATGTAAGTGTCTAACTTGAGATTCATCACGAGCTATTTCAGAGGTGTGGACTCTTAGTCTGCGTAGTCTGGGCATGCGCCCTACGGGGTTTGAGGTCCGGGTAACTCTGTTATGAAAAGGTAAATCGTTGGTTGAAACTAACCTGTTGAATATGAAACTACATTCAATCAAACTATGTGTAAACAATCATGCAGAAGGGTTCATTTCCCTCATTTTTGCAGGCTTAAAACTTGCGTTGGCGTGGTGTCCCTGTAAATATACGCCTTGCGTCTAGGTATCCGTACGATGGTCGTTTATTCTCATAAATTGTACCCGAATGGGATCTGGGTTGAGACTTCCATCGCCTTTGTTGCTTATTTTCCCCTAATGAGTGCATGTTTACGCATAGTTAAATAATTTGTAAGATCATTGTCGGCAGAGACTAGGATTGGGTGTCTCCTTTGGTGGGCACTCGGTTTTGGCCGAATTTGCTCAGTATTATTTAAGGTTGGATGCTCTAGTTCATGATGATCCGGGGCACGTTGGAAAAACAACACATACTCCTAAAAAGTGTTGCGACATCTGTTCGCTCTACTCGGGTAGTCGTGCTAAATAAACTTCAAGATCTTTTTGTTTGCCCAAAGACTTTGAACCCGCTTCAAGCAGGGGCACCCTTGACCAGTCAGATGAGGCAGTCAATGCCTCATATGATTGGATAAAAATTATGGAACCTTGCGTACTTGCGTTGCGCCTATCTTTGAATGTGGGTCAATCACCCCTTTACTTACGAAGCTATTGTATTCAGAATGAACCTTGAACATCAAACTCCTTCAAAACATCTCGAGAAGTGACCATTTTTACCAGCTATTGGGCTTTCGCAACTCATTTTCCACCTTGATTATGCCCAATAATGTCGCTAAACTCTTGGGGACCGATTACCTTAAGAAACGACCATTTTTTCCGACATACAGGGCTTTCATTTTCTCGCCATGTTACTCATCTGATGTTTGAAGTTTGTTCTGAATTGCAGTGGACTCATCAGTAATGCCTTGGGCCCCTTCGAATGTCTCTTTTCTTTGGCATTTGATCATTAGTGATCAGAAACCTAAGAGGGGCATCTGTAGACACCAAAATTTTGCCCAAGGCCCGATTAAGGCACATTCCGAGACAGGCGCATCTCTGAGCTTTTGATGGCATGTATGGAACCCTTAGGGACCTTTCTGAACCTTTAAGAATTACCCTAGAATCTTAGAACCCTTAGAAACCTATCCCGACCCTTAGAACCCATTCCGGACCTAAACCTAGCTTTTCTGAATAATAGATGAAGAGTGGAGCATTAAGACTAGCTGTGACCTTTTACTATGATTGAATATTATACCATTAAAAAGTAAAAGTCCTTAGCTTTCCAACAGGCCAAGAATCACCCCAATCGAAGTTGTGTGCATGAAGATATCGCGATCCGAAGTACAAGGGCAAAATGGTAATATCAACTGAACCTGCTAGAGATTTGGCGCAACTATTAGTAGTTATAAGGTGGGCCCCACCCGCGGGCAGCCAACTTCCAGGCACTGTAGCTCCACTGTATTACTATACATATGCTTGGCGCAACTAATAGTTGTGCTAGCCATATGAACAGTAACCTTGGTTCTTTGCCTTGAATTTTAAGATTGGGGTTTGACTTGTTGACCATCTTGACCTTTGGGGTGTGTTTTGCTAGTTTTGTTACACCCACTTACTATCTATGTGTAATTTCTTAAGTGGTTTAAAGCCCCACCCTATCATCCACCATTGGAGCAACTCTTCACACTTTTCAAGGCCCCAAAAACCCTAGGAAACCTTAGATTGTCTATTACCTAATTGCTAATCCCAATTAGCTTTTAAAAACTATCCTAACCTCTCTTTTTCCTATAAATAGAGAGGCACCCCTCCCTTTACAAAGGCATGAAAAAAATTTGCAATTAAGAGATTAAGGAATCCCTTCTCTCTCTCCTCTAGTGCACCATTGCCATATAAATTCCAAAACTTTAAAAATCCCTTTAGACCTTAGAATTTCACCCAAAAGCTCTAGGCTAGGTGTGTGTTACCCCCTAGCCTTCCCTCTCTACCTCTTAGCTATCAAGTCATAGGAGTTAGAACCCCATTTCTCACCAGACAAGCCTTCAAAAGCTCACCGAAGCAAGCCAAAGCAAGGCTCCACAGTGGTGCAACAAGGGCCCGAGAGCTCCGGCTCTCCCCTCTTTTCCTCTACCTTCTCGGTTATTCATCAATCCTCTCATTTGTACCGTAACGCCACTGAATTTTTGGTAGGAACGGAGGGGCACAAATAGGATTTTAACTTTGGGCAAGAGGAAGCCTTTTTCTTTTCTTTTAGATTATTTTTATTTTGGCTATAAGTAGAGACCACATTAAGCTTGTTGATTGGGTACCTAACACCGTCCCAATCAATAACCGAAGACCCTACCCAAGAGCCTTTGGCGTAGACCGGATTTAGAGTCATATTTATGGCACTTCGGTGTTTATAAAATTGATTTAGGTTTCTCGAGACACCAAAAGCTCTGGGTGGCGACTCTAAATATTTTGTTAGAGAGCGCATCGTCGCGACGGGATCGTCTCGAATTCCACGGTTGCACAGAAAGCATAACTTTATATAACATGAACATTGAGGTGAAAGATTCAAGAGCCTTGATGGATAATGTCACTATTCGATCGACGATCTTCGATAACATATATGAACTTTAGATGAAAGATGATGAGCTCATAAAAATTAGACAAGAAGTGATCGATGGCACTAAACCCGATTTCTCCATCAAGGAGATTGGATCGCTACTATTCAGAGGGCGTTTGTGCATACCGACTGATGCCGATCTATGACATACAATTTTAGATAAAGCCCATAAATCGAAGTACGCAATTCATTTGGGTGGTACCAAGATGTACCAAGATCTGAAGAAAAACTTGTAGTGGAGAGGTTTAAAGAAAGAAGTTGCCGAGTACGTGTCGAAGTACTTGGTGTATCAAGAGGTGAAAATGGACCATCGAAAACCTTCTGGTTTACTACAATTATTGCCAATACCTGAATGGAAGTCGAAAGCAATATCCATGGATTTTATCCTTGGATTGTCGAGGATAGTGAAAGAGCATAACGCCATCTTGGTGATCGTTGATAGACTAACCAAGGCAGCTCACTTCCTGTCATACAACACAAAGTATATAGCAAGTAAGCTTGGAGAGTTATATCTCAAAGAGATCGTCAGGTTACATGGTATCCATGTGAGTATTGTTTCAGATAGAGACCCATTGTATACATCACAGTTTTGGCAGCAATTTCAAGAAGGAATGGGATCGAGGCTAGATTTCAGTTTCGCGTATCACCCTCATACGGACGGACAGACAGAGAGGGTAAATCAAATCATCGAAGTCATGCTCCGAGCCTGTATGTTAGATTTCCAAGGGTCATGGGATCAACATCTACCCCTGATCGAGTTCTCTTATAACAACAGTTATCAGGCGAACATAGGGATGGCTCCGTATGAAGCCTTATACGGACAAAGATGCAAATTTCCACTTAACTGGTAAGAAACCAACGAGAAATTCATATTGGGTCTGAAAATTCTGGAGAGAATAATTGAAGCAATACGTGTGATCCGCGAAAGGTACAAGGTCACACAAAGCAGGCAAAAGAGCTACACCGATCTGAAAAGAACAAACATCGAGTTTCAGAGTGGAGATAATGTGTTCATCAAGATTTCACCTATGAAAGGTGTAATGCATTTTGGAAAGCATAGAAAATTAAGTCCACGCTATGTAGGCCCGTTCGAAATAATGGACAGGGTAGGCAAATCTGCATACTGGATTTCTCTACTGCCGCAGCTCTCAAGCATGCATAATGTGTTTCACGTATCCATACTGAGAAAGTACGTAAAAACCTAACTCACGCTTTAGACTATCAACCGATTGAGATTTAAGAGGATTTGACCATTCGAGAAGAACCAATCTAAATCCTCGATCGGAAAGAGCAAGTGCTACGTACCAAGTGAATTCTGCTAGTACTCATAAGGTGGTAGAACCATTCGACAGAAGAAGCCACCTGGGAACGCGAGTCAGATATAAGCGACACAAATTTGCAACTTTTCGAGTGAAGCAGGAGACTTTTAAGGATGCGTCGTAGTTGCTCTACAGTTTATAGATATTTAAGAATTTAATTTATTATAATTTTAAATGTACAGAACGTTGAGGAAAATATCTAGTTTATGATGCAATTCGTTATGAACTTTGTCCTAGTGTGTTCTCTTAATAGGCGAGCCATGGTTAATTAGCATAAATAGTTGAGATGGAAAGGGGACCCTTGAAGTCCCAGTCGATAGTAATCTTTCATGCCAATTTTATCCCAACTTAGCACCATTGTAGACACCCCAATTTTGACCTCTCAGAGTATACAAACCTGTTCAGTCAACCTTTGACCCTACCCATGACTTTTAAAAGGGACTTACCTTCTCTGAAAGCCTTGAAAACCTAATACGGGGACCATATACTGAAACAATAGTATATGGCTGAAACAATAGCTCTGTGGCTCAGACCCCACAACCCTAATACGAGGACTATATACTAAAACAATAGTATATAGTCGAAGCACAGGCTGAAACAATAGCCTTGTCATTTGGACCAAGCTAAACCCAGGGAAAGTCCCAATTACCTGCCCTATCCGGCGTGCGTAATTTGATTGCACGCCCCATAGCTGGCGCGTAATTGGTCCCACTTGGACCAGACATGTTCTTCTTGTGGGTCACCTTACGAGTGGATTACGCGCCCTATAAAGCACGCGCAATCCACTCCTAAGGCCGCCTTAAGACCCGATTGCATGCCCAAACCAGAACGCGCAATTGATTGCTCGCCCCACCACCAGTGTGCAATTAGTTTTAATTAGATTAGAACTCGAACACTCGACTGAGTGTTGTCTTGCTCACCTTGTAATTTTTAGCAGGTTCAATCTTTATTCCTTGCAGCTGGACGTGGTCTCAGTCCTTTCCAAATGGGTAGCCCAGTGCATCTTGGGCTCTTTTAAATGAATTTCTGCACTTAGCTGCAATTTGTTGCTTATCTACAAAACACACTTAAAACACCTTATTAGTTAGCTCAAGGGTCCAACAAAGGTCAGGTTAAGAGGTGAAAAATGGTATTTTTCTCTACTTAACAAATACATCAGGGAACTCATAGGCAACCGGAATTTTGACAATGTCAACCTTCTCATCCTTCTGACCCCGAATGAATGCAAGGTATGCTTGGTTTCCTTTACTGATTAATCTTTCGGCTCGTATTATTGATATAAAGGGTAGGATGACTGGTTGAATACCAATGGCTTTGAATGGTTTCTCCCTTTTGGGATAAAGTGTGACCAATTTCTCCCGGCAATCCACTTTAGCTCAAAGTTTAGTTAGCTAATCCATGCCGAGGATAACGTCAAATTCTTACATTTCAAGTAAGATTAAATTTGTCATAGTTTGACTGTATTCCATGGTAACAACTAATGATCGACATACTGTATCAGTAGTCTTTGAACTCCCCGTCGGTGTAGATATAGCTAGGACAAAATCCAGAGGGTCCGACGTGTAGCCTATCTCCCTAGCCATTGCGGGTGTGAGGAATGAATGTGTAGACCCTGGGTTTATTAATATGCGTGCAAGATGGCCACATATATCACAGTGTCTACTCAAATGGATGAACCCTAGATTCAAGATATTCATGATGAGATCAATCAAAATTATGAATTGTTATAGTATCAAGTAAAGTGATTTCTAAAAATTTCCTATTAATGCACGTTTTTCATCTAGAATTCAAAAATTTGATATTGATACTTCAAAAAATTTCTATACCTTGGATTACGTCGTTACTCGGTTGGACATCCTGTGCTGACACTGCGTAGGCTTGGCCTTGTATTGTGGGCCATGTAGATCTCCAATTTGGAAGTGTAGCGTTCGCAATACCCTTCATCTCCGGGCATTCTCGATGCGGTGCCCCATTTGGCCACACTTAAAACAGGCCCCAGTAGCTTTTCTACACTCCTCTGTTTTGTGTGGTCTCCCACACTTTGCACATGTAGTCTGGGGTGTGGAAGATGCAGTGTGAGAGGCTGTGGATTGAGCTCTTGGTACTCCCGTTGTCGTAGTGTTGGAGGCAGTGAAGGGTCTTGAAGGTCTGGGACACAAGGGTGGTAATGATGCCGAATAGAGTGGCCGAGATGTTGTGGTGGTGATAGGTTGAGTCGGCAGCGGCATTAGGTACCTTCGTCGTTTGCTGGTTTGATTGGTACCAAGTGCTTGCAAAGGTCCCTTTCTATATCTATTATGTTCTTCCAGTCTCTGGATCATGCTATTAACATTGTTTTTTACAATTAGTGCCAGTCTCACTACTCGATCATAAGTTATGGTTTCAAAAAGTGATATTCCTTCCTTAATGGTCGGCTTCAACCCATACTCGAACTTCTAGGTTTTCATTAACTCAGTGGCCACTAACGCCGGTGCAAAACGGGAGAGTCTAGTGAATTCTGCTTCATATTCCGAAACCGTCATTTCTCCTTGGACCAAGTTGGCGAATTGTATCTCCATCTGCCATCTTTTCCTTGCCGGAAAGTATTTCTCATTAAAGACTTCTATAAATGCAGCCCATGTTCAAGGGGCTCCTGGTGCCCGAGTTCTCTCTACGGATTTCCACTAGGGGTCCTCTTCTCCCTCGAGTTGGAACGATGCCGAACTCACCTTCTCCTCTTCCGTGCACCTAATCCTCTGTAGGATCTTTTCTACTTGGTTTAACCATTGCTCTGCCTCAAGTGGGTCAGTCTGACCATAAAAGCTTGGAGGTCTCATCCTCCTAAACTCTTGAAATCTGAACGAATGACGCTTCTCCGTGAGTAAAGTCACGACATTTGCAACGTTCTCCAATAACTACTTGTTATTCCCAGCGTTCCTTTCGACTTCGGGAGCATTTCCATTAGTTTTGCCCACTCCAAAGGCATTGTTATTATTGCCAAGTGGAGTGTTGTTTTGCTTCGTGACAAATCCTTAATCATTATTCACGCCTCTGGTATTTACTATTCTCGGTCTTCCTCTTCTCGGGGGCATGTTGACCTGCGACGGTCACAAAAGTAGTTTCATCAGATCAATGTAATCAACTCTAAGAGTCTAGTCTAAAACTCATAGATTCTACTAGTATTGCTTCTACTACGTCATAGCTCGAAACGCAAGTCCTAGCCCCATGGGTGTTTCAAAAAGGGCTCTGATACCACCTGTGATGGCCCGGGGTTTCCTTATCTAAAAACCCATGTCATCAGATCGTGAATTACAGTTACTTTATAGTATCAAAGTGTGTATCTCACTTTCTGACAGCTCGATCTTTACACAAAACACGTGTTTTGAAAGATTGGGTCATCAACAATTGGTAAGCGTGCTATGACATAAAACAATAATAGCGCCAAGTGGAAGCTGAGATATAACATAAAGCAATAAGCAAAACTAAACTAGCATATACATCTATCTATCACAAAAGAAACTCAAAAGTCCACCGGCGAAAGCCGTCCTTCACCTAAATAGTGGAAATACACAAAATTTTATCAGAGGGTTTTATATCAATATCCAAAAAGACAAAATAACTTCCGCACACTGTGGGAATCTCAAGACACTACGGAAAATATTCCTCCAAATTCTCCTCCTCTTCTGCTGGGTTATAATCTGGATCCACAACTTGCTCCAGATCCCTCTCAGTATCAGCTCTTGCAGCTGTGACGTATAGTCGAGGGGTGAGCTTCATCCAAGCTCAATAGGGAATAAGATTTTGCAAAAAAATGTTCATTTAACATATTCAAATTCATGAATTTACCTTGTAATTAACTATAAGAGCAGTCCTTTAATTAAATAAATAAACAAAATCATAACTTTGACTACATTATCAAGTCACATTTTTTAAGGTATGCAAGTAAACGTGATTAAAATAATGCATGTCAGGTAGACAGAAAATATAACGTGCTTGGAGGCATGTCAATCAACAAGTTTCAAACACACTAAACGAGAATTCTTATAAAAGAAAATGTGTCAAATTCCAAGCCCCCGAGCTACGTTAACAGGGTTGCTTGGGCCAAGAATCCAAGCCCTTGAGCTACGTTAAGAAGGTCACTTGGGATAAGAGTTCAAGCCCTTGGGCTACGTTAACAAGGTCACTTGAAACGAAACATCAAGCCCCTGAGCATAGTTAACAAGGTCACTTGCACTGAGACTATCAAGCCCCTGAGCTACGTTAACAGGGTCACTTGATCAGAGACACAACAATGTACTAGAGTCGAACATGTGAGCAAAGTGGAACAGTGAAACAACTCGAAGTATAAAAGCCTCATACTATGAAATCAAATGAATCATTTATGTAACAAGATGCCATTTACTAAAATAGTAAAACTAAACATGTACGATTCGCATTTAAAATTTCAAAGAAATATTTCTAGATTTTTATTCATTAATCTAGAAAATTTAAACATATGTACCATGCATGTCGATAGCAAGAATTTGAGTAAAATAAGGAATCTTGCATAAGGTTACTCCCTACCTTAATTGCTACTACTACTCTTTAAAACCCATGTCCAAGAATTCCTCTCTTTACCTAATTCAAAATAGACTTGTAAGTTTATAAGCATGATCAGTCCATTAAAACCCAACTAAATCATTTACTAAGGAATCTAGTCTTGATCTCACTAAATCTGACGAAGGAGGGGGTCCTTTGGTTGACCTTACCGATTCTAAGTGGCACAAAAGGTCGTCTCCTTCAAGTGGCACTTGAAGTTGTACTTTCAAAAGTCCCTAAAATTATTCCCTTTTAAAAGGCACCTAAAGTCGCCCGGGCAAGTAATTAAAGATGCCTGGCGCCTTCACTTAAAACCCCAAGAATGCCACTTATAATCGCCCGGGCGCTGTCCGCCCGAAACGTTTGGCTTGTAAAAGTCGCCCGGGCGAGCTCGCTTATGAACTTAAGCTCCCACGCCATAAGGCAACTCGCCCGGCCACTTAATTGGTCTCCTGCACGGCCACTTTTGACTTATTCCAGTCGCCCGGGCACAAAATGCCTGAATGTTTTGACCTCAATAACTCGCCCGGGCGAGTTCTTTATCCCTCTGCTTCTTTACCTTCAACCATGGACTCGCCTGGCAAGCATTTGCTTAGCCTTGGCGGGTATGATCTAATAGGCTCTTTATTTACGCCTCTTCACTCCCAATTTTTTTAGATTTCTTTCCATAAATTTTATTGCATGTTATCATGGTTCATGCCCTGATCATCAAAATCACACAAATCATGCATTAGCTTACCGTTTGGCCTTTGATTTCGAGCCGCATGCAACGTTTTCAACCAGCATTTTCTCAGAGATTATCATTTCTCCCACGCATGATCGTCGTGTAAGCAGTTTCTATTTTGGTGGCTATCACTATGGTCAAACCCGTTGACCAGTGAATGGTATAAGATCAACCTTAAGATGTACAATTGCTATTCTGGTGAGTTTGAAGAGAATAGGCAACTGCTTATTGAGTCTTTCAGTTAAAGTATGATTGTGATTTCTAATCACACTATAATTAGCAATTTCAGTCCTTAATTGGATAGGACTCTTTGGCTATAAATAAAAGGGGTGCCTGGTCCCAACGATAGCTCGACATAATTCAATCCTCCCTATTGGCGAGAGCATCCCCATTGTGCTAGGAGACATTGAACGCGAGAACATCGTTGAAGATCGGCAACCATCAATGGCTAACGCTCAAGGTGCGCATATTTATAGTTTGTTGGTTTTTGATTGATCATGCGCCTAAATCTTTAGGCTTAATTTTGGATGGTCGGATCGTCAGATCCATCTAGTGTCCATCATAAATTTTATTGCATGTTATCATGGTTCATGCCCTGATCATCAAAATCACACAAATCATGCATTAGCTTACCGTTTGGCCTTTGATTTCGAGCCGCATGCAACGTTTTCAACCATCATTTTCTCAGAGATTATCATTTCTCCCACGCATGATCGTCGAACCTGTTGCATGCAATCAAGCTAACGTCGTTTCTCAATCCTAACTACCATAGAGTGAGATTTACATGAACGCAACACCACACATACCTTTTACGTGTAGTGTGTATGATCAGTGTGGTAAAGATTTCGGCTGAGCTTGGGACATATCAGGCGGTTTTGATCACTACTCTCGACTAGACCGTGGAGTTTGCTCTGTCGATCTCAGACCCCACCCATCTCACAGTGGCCGGAGCTGATGATATCACCCAATGGAAAGCTAATGAGCTGAGTTCAAAGCTTGGTTTTCAAGAGTGAAGTAAATAGGGGAAGGTTCTATTCCTCCTTGTTTCCAATGAAAAGGGCAGGTGCTTAATGCGTGTAAGGCTGGTCTTATAGTGTAAATTTATGCTATGGTGTAAGGACTACATACCGGAAGGTTGTGTGCGGGTCTTCCTATGGCTCTCCACAATTCGATCTCAAGTGGTTGGTTTCCACGACTGGGTCCTAAGGGTGGGGTCCCTTTATGGTCTAAGTGATTTGAGTTTTCAATCAATGGGGCTGCTCCAAAGTGTGGCCAACACACGCAAGGTTTGTGTGCGGCATTAAGGTGCCGGCCATGAGGCTCGAGAGATTCTCGATCAGGTCTTATACAAGACATGATTTTTAATGTGGGTCGGCATCGGAACGTGTGTATGCGGGACCACCAAGGTTGCGACATGCTTTTGTGTATTCTATCGCTAAAATACATTTCCTCCCAATTGAAATGCTTAATCAAACTAGTGATAGTATACAGTACGCGATGCGCGTGACACCCGATACTATGTATTGACATGACGTACAAGGTTTCAGAATCTTGGGGTTTTACAAGTTACCTCTTCTACCTTACCTTCCATCTTCACCTCCTCACCACCTCGTACACCATCTCCCATCATCTCCCTCCTCCTCTTCATTCCATCCACCACATGCCCAACATCCATTATCCCTGCTATTCCCATTCCCGACTTACAATATCTCTTCCAAGATTAGCGAGTTGAGGATATCCCGGAGTCGGGAGAGCAAACCATTCTTTTGACTAGATAATTGTGGTTAGAAGCCGGAGACAAACTTCGTTCTCGGACGTTGCTGCCAGTGTCCTAGTTTAGTGTGTGTCTAGATTTTTCTTAGGTAATTTTTTAATGCAATTAGTTATCTGTCCATGTCTCTGTAAATAGTTCATATATATATATATATATATATATATATATATATATATATATATATTTCTTTTATTTGGCTATCATTGATTTTTTGTTACTAATAGTGCTACTAACATCTAACTATGTAGTTCTATAAACCTGGTAGTATTTTCTCCCAAGTTGGGGGAAAGATTTTTTATTATTTTTGCAGATTACAAACTGGTAATTAACCCAACATTTAAAATTAGGTAATATTTTCCCTGTATGTCCCTTGTTTTGCACAATGAGGACATTGTCCTATTTTAGTTTGGGGGAGATATATATGTCGATTTTAAAAATATAATATATTAGTATAGGTTTTTTTTATTTTTAACTTTACTTATAAAAATTTTAGAATTTTAAGAAAGTTAATCATTATATGGGAATTATAATAAGAAAAAATATATGAAAATCCAAAATTCTTAGTGATCCATCATAGAAGTAGTTCAAAAATCAAAATAAAAATAGTTACAATTCAAAGTAAAGCATCTTTAGAACATTGTATCAGATGAATGTTTGAAACTATATTATTGATCTGAACTACAATTATTTTAGATTATAGTTTCAAAATTATATAACTAGTGAGCTATAGAGCATATTTCCACTTTTATTCTGAGAAAGAGAGACTATTTTTATTCATGCCAAATTTTCTTGAACTTCTCTACTATATGAAATCTCATTGTTGAATTTAGAATTAAGAAATTCTGTAAATATGATAATTTATTTATTTAGAACTGTCTATTAAATATATCAAAGCAGTAAGACATCCATATTAGTAAATCGTGAAAATGACCAAAGGCCATCTTTTGTTAAATCAGAGCCAAAAGCCAAAATCTCAGAATATTTTACCCTTTGAACCTATATTAGAAGCGTAAAAACTAAATTTCTTTGTACCAAAATTTTATAAACCTTTAACCATATGTGCTACCCAAAACTCTCTACCTTTAACCCTTACAATTTCTGAGAGTTTAGAATGCAAAAGAAGGGGAGAAGATGGAGTGAAAGAAGTATAAGTTAAAAGATAAAGGATCTACTAAAAATTGTACAAGTAAGAAGAAATAAATTCGTATGAAAAATATGGAAAAATGAATGAAAAATTGTAAAAAGATGATTTGAAAAGGTAAAAAAGAAGAGAGAAGCAAAAAGCTTATGATTTAAAAAAAAAATTGGGATTTATACTAGAAAAGAAATGGGAAGAAGTTATTCAAAATAAAGATACTTACTGAAGCTGAAAAATATAGAAGAAGAAGAGAAGGAAGAGCTAAATTCTCAAAAATAATTTTGAATCCTCTTTACCTTTTTTCTTTTGAAACCTTCTGAAAACTCAAAGCCCCATTACAAGCCGAAGCAAAGACCTTTGTGATTTACGATTTGTAAGAATATGAGTCTAGTAGAGATATATAAAGTAGATACTATAAATGAATGAAGAAGTTATATGAACATAATTGATTATCCTTTCCATGAGATTATTAGTTGATTATCCGATGAAATTTGCATATATATCTACAATATTGTGAGAACCCAAAATTTTGATTATTTTTGAGAATATGCCAATAAGTGAGAGTTTAGATGAAAATATTTTCTAAAAATTACAGTTTAGAAAAATCTATGATGAATAAACTTTTCACTGATTTGCACACACTCCACGCTATACCAAATTGAAATTATAGAGTTCTGATAAAGGATAATTACGATGATGGAAAGCTAAGGATAAAAGATTTGAATATTTTTTTTTAAAACACATTGAACATGTAATGAATGACTGAGTATTTAGTATATAAAAATAAATCTATATTTTGAATTTTTACTTTCGAAATTTTTTGAAAAAACCAAAAATATATTGAAAGTTTATAGGCAACTTCACTGAAAACCTTCAGGAGACTATAACTCCTCCACTAGGGATCACCTAGGGGTTTAAAGGCTTGTTGCATCTGCTAAATGCAATCGTGCTCCCTACGAAAGTCAATTCATAGTTTTAGATATTTTATGTTTCCTTGTTTGCTAGGGACTAGCAAAACTTAAATTTGGGGGTGTGATCAGTCATATAATTTATCATTTTATCACCCTTAACTTAGTGATGTAGGCTTTAGTTTGCTACTAACAAGTTGCTGATATACAGATATTAAAGATAATATGTAAAAGGGAGCCTAAATGTTAACATTCATCAAAATGAACTCAAAAGGCAGTAAAAAGACGATAGAGCATAAGAAGACGATTCGCCAACTGCTGAAAGCTGAAAAATTGTAATTCTTCAAAAGACGATTCTTCAGAAAGCACCAAAAGAAGAAAAGCGATCGTTCATTTTAAAAAATTGTTCAAGTAAGAAATGCAATGAGAAATATAAAATCGTGATTTACGATTTTCCAAAGAAGCGAAAATAGAAGAAAGAAATCGTGATTTACGATTTTCCAGAATAAGGCCTTCTTCTGCTGCTAATCACGTTATAATTACCACCGCCATGTACAGAATTAGAAGAGCTCTTTAATTCGAAGTTTGGTTGATCACAGAAGGACTCTGCTACTGACATATAGGAAGAAATCCAGAAGTACATCAACCGTGGAAAGCAAGGAACTATAAAATTGGAATTAGAGTTATATTAGGATAGTTTAATTTCTTTTATTAGAATTAGAAGTCTTGTAAACCGACTCCTTATGGTTTATAAATAAGAGAGCTCGGTATAGGAATAAGCATCGAAGAATTTCAGCATCAATTGATGCCTAAGGTTAGATTTTCTTCCAATCAGTAGTGTATACTAGTTAGAGCAGATTAGATATCAGAGGTTCCTCAAGAGCAATTGACGACTGCAATTGAGTGTTGAAGATTAGAGTAGATATCTGTAATTTCTCAGGAGCAATTGACGACTGCGGCTGAGGGATAAATGATATATTTTACTGTGCTTTCTAGATTAGATTTTAATTTCTTTTATTTACTGTTTTATAAACATCTCCAAGTGTTTATTTGAATTGAAGAATTTGCAGATTAGTGTAATGGTTTTTACTTTTCCATCATCCGTTTTCGAAGGTTTGATTAATGCCCAGATTTTAGGAAGCTATTGATTAGATTAAATCTATATTGATAGAATCTTAGACTTGATTGACGACTAATGCTAAGAAACTAGAAATATGATGTAATGGCACTATTTAAATTCATAAATATTCGATAGCTGAAGATTAGGACTAACGACCTCAATCAGAAGGAGGATTTAGATTTATTTTATGCACTTTAGTTTAATAAAATTCTTTTATTCATATCTCTCTAGTAGCGTAGATCATAAAGATAAATAGAAGTTTTTAAGATAAGAATTTAAATAGAAGATAGAAATAAAGAGATAAAAAGATAACAAACTTCCTCGTGGGAACGATCCTATGCTAGTACTATAATTTTCATTGTGCGCTTGCAATAGGTTAAGACTTGAGTTTAATATAATTTATATACACATTAAAAGCACAACCAAGCATTTGCAGTTGTTGGTTTGCTTGAATGGTTATTTGCTGCAGCTTGGCCTGAAGGTGCTCAAATGTATGGTGCAGTAGCAACAGCAGATCTTGGGGGCCAGGTCTGTAATAGCTTGCATGGTTGCTTGAAGTAGAGTCAACTTCAGCTACTGGTATGCTTGCTTGAGCTGCTAAGTGCAGCTGCTTTCAACTATTGTGTTCCACACGCACTGCTACATTGCAGCTATTCTCTTTAATCCACTACAGTAGCACTTCACTAACTCTGAGCTTCACCTTTCTTTCTCAGCAGGACTTCAAAGGCCCAGAGCATGCTAAACGGCACACATAGTGGAGACCACCATGGTGCATTCAATGTGAATCCATCAGCTCCACAATCTTAATCCAAAATTCTTTCTTCTTGGTTGGAAAATGATTGATTGTAGTACTAAGCTATGTCTTCCTGTCATTTACAAAAATACACTTAAAAACACATTATTAACCAGCTCAAAGGTCCATCAAAGGTTAGGTAAGGAGATGAAAAGTAGTCAATTTCAGAGATTAACATACCCCAAAACCTAATCTTTGCTAGTCCTCGAGTAAAAGAAAAATTAAAAATAATTATTCAAAAAAGTAAATGCCACATTCGTAGGGAGAACGGATACATTTAGCATATACATCAAGCCTTTTAAACCCCTAGGTGATCCCTAGTGGAGGAGTGAAGTCTCCTGAGGGTTTTCAGTGAAGACACCCACAAACTTCACCATTAAAATAGTTAAGTAGAGTGCAATCAATGACAAAACAAATTTTAATAGATAAAGCATAATTCCACACTCATTCTTTTAAAATCAAAGTAAATTACAGCAATAATGCAAACAATTTAAAACTCAAATCAGCATGTGTTTACATCACCACCAATCAGTTGACATCAGGAATACAATGTGCACAAATCAGTACTAAGTTCACTCTAAATTCAAAAATCAGGTGTAGATATAACCCCAATGAAATTAAATTTCAGACCCAATCCTCACCAGGGCTATCTCTCAATAATAAAAATTCAAGAGTGTTCATATTCTCATCAGCTCAAGATCACCCACAGACCTCAAATAGGCCTGCAAGCATGAGCATGGCCATTGCATCTAAGTTCTGACATCCTCAAGTACTTTCACCATAGATTAGACATCTCTTTATCTCCAAATGACAGCTCATTTCACTTTGGATTAACAAGGTCTTTTTAATGGGTTGTAATGTGGCTTATGGGTGAGGTTTGCAAAGAATAAGAGGGTTAGAATGGATCAAAATTGGAGAAATCAGTAAGGTAAGAAAGTAATTCATGACTTCACCTTCTTCATTTCAGCATTGATTCATCTTCTTTAATGTTTTTTAGATCCGAAGTGGCCAGCTTCTTCTCCTTCTTCTAATTTTTAGATAAAGTAATTCTCTTAACTTCTCTTCTATTTTTTATTTATTTATATATTTTTTTAGATTTTGATGATGAATTGCCACACATATACCACTGCAACACTGCTGTTTATAGGTTGCTTTTCTTCTCCTTCCACCAAGTGTTGAACCCATCTCACCTATCTTTAACTTCTTCTCCTCCCACCTCTTGAATTCTCAGATTGAGGGTAAGGTTGAATCAGGTCAAGAGGTTCAGGTTTAATTAGTCTGGTGTTTTTCAAAGAAAAATAGGATTTTAAAGGCTCAAAGAGTGTATGCAAAGGGCAGTTGAATGGGTAGGGAATTTTAAGCTCAAACTGTCCAAATGAAAGCCTTAGATCATCTCCTTAGTGTGATGAGTGCTGCCAATCAATTTCAATTTCGGGATACCTAACTTCTCGTGAAATGCTGTTGAGTTTGTCAGTCCTTAAAGCTGAAAAAATTACCACAAACACTCTTAAAAGAAATTTGATAGACCCAAATCTCATTGGGTATGGTATTCAATTTAACCCATGGGGTGTACTTTCACATTTTTCTCTCCTCTCTAGTTCGCTAAGTACTAATTGAAAAGAATTTCTTTCAAGGTCCGGCGAAGGCTAGGTTAAGAGGTGAAAAGTGGTACTTTTCAGTGATTAACACCATTGAGCCTCATCGCGCTTTGATGTTGGCTCGCATCTCACTCCTCTACCTCCTAGGCAGAACTCTTTTTGCCAACACTAGCGGAGGCCGGGTTTCATTATCCTTGCTTAGTCTCATGGGAAATTTGGGTAATGTGCACCGGTATGACTGGGGCGGGGTTGGGTATGTTGTATTAATGTCCAGCTTGGCTCGAGCTTCGGTTGAGGATTTGGGTTTTGTTGTTGGTTTCTGTCCTACGATAGAGGACCCCTTGACTCTTCCACTCCTCTTGGTTTATTAGTTCATCCTTCATCTTGCCTCTGACGCCTCTTTTATGTTTGCTCCCTTTCAGGTTTGGGGATACTTGCACTTTCAGCCAGGCCGCCCTCTCCTCTTCTCAGACATTTACACTTGTCCTCTTATGAGTAGCTGGCACAAGAGTCACCGCAGGGATAATAGAATGAAGCATTTGAACTTGTGCCTGAGGTCCCAATTTGACTTACTGATCCCGGAGTAGGTATGGCTACTTCCCTCTTCTCTTTCTCAAATTTTCTTTTTTATGCTACCCGTTTGACAGATAGGACACTCTTTGTCTGGACAGGTCATCGACGACCCATACGTTGGTTCTCCCTTCTGGGATCGAGCTGCCGTGGGCCAGTCCCGTCTTTTTGTCAATCGTCATGTTATCTTCTTCTATGGTGCGTGGGTTCGAGCATACTATCTGGGGGAGAGAGTGGTACATCAGTACTGAGATTATTTTGCCGTGCCGCAGGGCCCTCCTATGGATGTCATGATTCTTGAGGCTACCATTGAGGAGCTCTCAGTCGGAATTCTCCATCACGGGGTCTCTGTTGATGATCTTCTCGTGCCTAGAGGGTATCAGATATGGTATGAATCCCTGTCCTATCGGTCCCTCCGTCTGCGCTTTGTACTTGGGCCAACTTTTTGGCCTTCGATGGTCCGCGATCCCAGGTAATTATCCTCTTCCTTTATGCAAGTCCCTGATGGTTATGATTTGATTTTTCTTTAACTAACTGGGCCTTGCTTCTTTCCACAGTTTGGCGGGGGGATGATTCTGATGATGATGATGCGGCGATAGGTCCTGACGAGCCTCCCAGTGCCACACCTTCCGACCTTTCTGATGTTGAGGCTTCTGGCGATTCGACTGCAGAGGTTCAGGGGACTTTTAGATGCCTTGACAATGCCTTCCTCTCGAGGTCGTGTGCGGACATAGATGAGCGGGCCCGCCTATCAGCCGATGCGATCTGGGTCCCTCCTCTTGAATTGGTTCCCGGGATAAGTTTTTCCTTTTGTTTATTTCATCATAGATATGTTTGCTTTTGTATTATGGCTCTTGCAGCTGACCTCTCTTTCTCCTTCTCTCTTGCAAGCAAGCAGAATACTATCGCCACATTGCGAACCTTCAGGAGGTGGAAGTGGTAAGTGTTATCCTGACTAGTTTTGATCATTTGCCTTGCTATCCTTTCCTTCTGATTGACCTTGTCTGATGATTTTTCTGTATGACCTATAGCGTGCTCATGAAAAGGAGTCATGCTCACTGCTTAGTCAACTGTCTTAGGCGTGGTCCCGAGTGGGGGATGTGTAAACCTTCCAGAGCACCTCGCGCCAGTAGAAGAAGTTGAAAGGTGCCGATAAGGATTAGCTTTTTCTGTTTTGATTGAACATTTGAGACTCTTGGGATTTTTTGGGAAAATGTAATGGATTAATATGAGACCGCACTTTGGATGGTCTTTATTTCAAGAATGAGCATTAGTGCTTTCTTTTTCATTGCTTGCTCTATCCTTTTCTTGATGTGGTATACTTGATTGTTTGCAGGGTGGGCTTGGGTTTTTTTCGAAAAATGGCCTTTGGGCAATGTACTCGGTTAATACTGGCAAATTGTCACACCTCTTGCACTTGGCCCCGCGGTCCGTCAGCAAGTTCGATGCGAGTTGGCGTCGGCGAGCACCATTCATTTCTTTCATATTCATGTTCATATTCGTATCTTTCGGATTTAACTTCTTAATTCGTATCTCTTCTTCATGTAACTTACCATTTTTTTTTTTTTTTCTTTTTCTGTGAAACTTTGCGAAAAATTCTTTAATTGTAGAAACGATTAAATTTCATTTATTAAAATAGTCATTAATTTATCAAAGTTTGCATAGAAACTTAAGTTAAACACTATCGGTTTAACCTTCCAATTTCGTTAACCTGACGGACATATTTAGAATTACGATTTGATCATAAACGGTTTTTACTGAGTAAAACAATATAATGAAGGCAACTTTTAAAACTTTTTTCTATCAAAATAAAAACTAAAAAGTGAAATTGTTCATACAAGCCCAATTTTAAAATTATAACTACAAATTCAAAAGTAATGGACTTAAACAGAAGCCAAAACAAAAAAGAATGATCCTTTCAAAACTAAGTGCATGTGTCGGTAGCTCTACTAGCCAAAAGGAGCTTCAAAACTATCAGCTTGTTGTCATTCCTGGATCCTTCTGTATCCAGCTACTTAAATCTTGGCTTCGTGGCTATTGACTGGCCTCTGGAATTTTTAGGTCATAAAATGACCGTAAGCGATGAAGCTCAATAAAATCTTAGTTAGCATTGTCTTAGAATTCTAGTATAAATAGTATACAGATAGTCCATAGGTGCATGCCCAAGTGGGAGCAGTTGTGAATATAACTAATTATCAAGCAAGAATTCCAACTAAATGTAATACAATTGATGCTAATTAATACTCAGGTAAGCATTTGTAGAAATAATAGCAGTTAAATGATATTCTAAATTATTATTATTAAATTTAGTGAAATGTGAGATTAATTATTATTAGTATCTTTTAATTAATTCGGTGTTGATACCAAACACCAACCATGGTCCAGACAGCATTCAGATGCCAATGTTGATCAGACAAGAGCTGACACTCTCTGTTGTTTAGCCAATCTTAGGCAAGGATCAATGACCCTGCTAGTCTAACTAGACCCGATCCTCAGCTGCCATTTTAATATTCTTGCATATACAAGGGGCCCATTCATATATGAGGTGCTCATACGAGCCTGTTCGTGAGAACAGTGATGAGTTATGTGAGGCTAGAACAGAACAGAATGGTATCATCTTTCTACTTTCCAATTTTTTAGTTTTCGTTGCATTATCTTTCAAATTCGGTATTCTTTACCCCAATTTCTGGGCTTTTGTATCATGTATCTTTATCTTATTTTTTCATTTCAGAGGTCTAGAATCATATTCAAATACCCATTTCGGGTCTAGAGTTCAGATATTCAGATACCCATTTCGGGTTCAGAGTTTCAAATATTCAATTTCCCATTTCGGGCCCAGACTTTCAGATATTCAATTTCCCATTTCAAGTTCAGAGTTTCGGTTATTCAAATAATCTTTTCAGATTCTTAATTCAAGTATTCAAATATTCCTTTTCAAATTTAGAATTCAAATACAGATTCAGATTCAAGTTCAAGCATGTCAAATAAGTGATTCAAACACTTCATGTTACTATCAGATATTTCATTTCAAGCATTTCAGCTTCCTATCATATTATTGTCATATCAGATCATATCATATATTTTTCATGTACTTATCATGTTCTTATCATTTACTTATCATGTACCCCATGCCACTATCTATCAGATCCTATCATGTCCAAACAGAAATCAGGTCCGAGTTTTAGATGACTTGATCCTAAGGGAAGATCTTGTCGGCTTACACTTATATCAAGTGTTACCCCAGTTAAAGTCTAAAGGGGGACTTATGTTTATCATCGTCGATAAGAACTCAGTCGTCTCTAACATGGTTCGAGGCACCCTCGTGCATACTCCTAAATGTCTTATCTATTCAAGTTAACCTAACTTCAACTATCTGACTATTCAACGAAGATCAATCGCTTTACTTATCCTATACTTTCGGGTATGGGCCATGGGTCCAACGAGTTATGGGTCCAATGATTGATAGGTCCAAAGGTCCAACAGGTCCAATACCATATGGGTCCAATAGATTATAGGTCCAACGAGTCCAATACAATATGGGTCTAATGGATTATAGGTCCAATGGGTCCAATATAATATGGGTCCAATGGATTATAGGTCCAACGGGTCCAATACAATATGGGTCCAATAGATTATTGGTCCAAAGGGTCCAAAGGGTCAAACGGGTCCAATACAATGTAGGTCCAACATTTCGTAGGTAATTCGGGCCTTTACTAGACTTAAATCTAGAGGTATGGGTCTTATCCAAGGTCCGAGCCATGTGAGTTCGTAGTTCTCATGGGACTTAAAGAACATGTCTTAGGCCAAAGTCATAATCAAGTTCATTGAGTTATGGGCCGGGTCCTTAAACTCTTGCCATTTATATCAATCCTATTTATTAATAGTTTAAGATTTTGGGCCTCATTAGGCCGTCAAAGAACTCAATCGAGTCCTTTGACCTAGTTGACCAATTTCACATCGGTTTTATCATATATTAACAACAACAAACCATGTGTTTGGGTCTGCCCAATCGGTCATGGGTCTCAGGCTAAGGTCTGAATACTAAGCTTCTATTTCATATATTCAGATTTTTTGAAGAGGTGACGGACAGCCAACGGTAAATCGGCTGCCATTTTCGATTTCGATTGAATTTTTGAGTGATTCCAAAACTGTAGACAAGATGACTGATGAGAGCATCTTTCCCAAGTGGTGGTATCAAAAAAATCAGTTCAAGTCTGATCATGGTGCACTCAAATCACCGAGATATGTTCTATTTTATCAGGGTTTCGGGCCAGAATTATGGGGCCTCGGTGTCGAGTCCGTAACTTTATGTTTCGAAAATGGAATTAGGTACTCAGTAGCTCAATGGAAAGGTTCACAAGTCACCCAACTTTTTCATTTACATTTCATGGGTCAAAGGTCAATGGATCAGGACGTATTATGGTCCATCCGATTGAAGGTCGGGTCTGGTTTTCTGGCTGTGTGCCATTTGCCAACATTCCGGGCTGAAATTTGCAAAATTTATTGCTGTCAATTCTGATCGAATTGAGGCTTGAAATTTTTTCAAGCTTTAAGGATGTACTGATCTATGTGTTCAATTTGTTTCAAATTTTTTCATTAATTTTTTGGTCACGGGAACTGGAGCTTCTTAAAGCTATGTTTTTGGGTGCAACAAGACAGATTTGTCGCTTCGCGTTCCAGGTGTCGTAACCTTCAAACCGTAGGGGGTTCGGGTCTGATAATTTAACTGGACATCGAAAACTCATTCAAGTGTATCCTAGAATTGTTATGGATTTTTCTAATATTTATTTCCATTTATTCTGTCGCTGTTCCGGGACTAATTTTCTGTGGGTTGTTCCAGAGATCTGGGCCTTAGATGGGGTCCGTATAGAGGTCCATCCTATGCCACATATCTTCGGGTCTCGGTCCGAAGAATTCCCAAGATAATCTCAGTTCCATGGGGATCAAATTTTTGGGTCATCATATCCATCTAATTAATTAACATTAATTGGTTACTGATACTTTTCTAGTCGCCGGTATCAGTTTTTCTTAAATTTATCGGGTTCTAGCTTTGAGAGTCATCCGATCGAACTTACCGTATCGGGCATCTTTATATTCTTAAAAACCCATTTTTCTTTTTAAAATTCTTTAACAAAAATATCATTTAAAACTCTTAATTTATTTGATATTTTTGAAGATCCCATGTAAATCCTAACCATTCATCTAATCCTATCCATTCATCTAACACCGTTGAATCAATGGTCAAAACATAACATTTTTCAGAATTAATACTCTTGTCATGACTTTTCAAGAGTTCATGATTCTATGATATAACGAGTGAGTTCTAAGCATTTTATCAAGAGATCCTAGCAATTCAAGCAAATTCTCAAAATGATCAATCGGGACCATCCGGTTGGATATTCATCATGATTAATAAATGAATCACATTTTACTGGAACATGACCATATAAATGTTACTGTATTCCAGCCACATAATCATTTTAAAATCCTATTTTAATTCCATAAAAATAAGGCAACATTCTACACTAGATCTCATTTACTTATTCTCAAGTTTTGGCGATCTAGGACCACACATTTCACGTATGATCAAAAAAGTTCATGATGAAATAGAACTTGATATTTCACCTAGACATTCTACTAAAATACATCAAACATTAACTCATAATTCCTATGATTAATCAATGCAAGGAAAAATCACATCTATCAATACTATATTAGGCATAGTGTAGAAATGCAATCTTTGACCACTATTTGACCTAAAACTCCATGAGTACAATGATGAATCATAGTGATTAAAAACTCATGAATGTAATCTTTTGTGCCTATAACATTCATCTATATGGATCATATGTCTCATAATACTTAAGATGATCAAGAAAATCTAGAAATACACTAATTTTCTAAAAGTTGACCTTCTTGATCAATCTAAGCCACTAGATGGCCTTGCATGTGTACCAAGATCACATACATGGCATCATTGGGATCAATTCCATGTGTCATTACAGAATATTCAAAAACCTCATATTAAAATTCTATTTTATACTATCAAAAATATAAAATACTCAAACTATATTACTAGAATGACCTAATTTGACCTTCTAGGTCATTTGGGACCATTGGATGGCCATGCATGTGTGTAAAAATCACATGCATGGTCATCTTTATCTCAGGTCCATCCTCATTTCATAATTTATCAATGTCACTTAAATAAAAATCAAATCTAACATGGAAATCTATGAGAAAATCCATAAAATACAAGAATCTAGTGGTCTAGGCTCATTGGCCATCATGGACCATTGGATGACTCTTAAGTGATCCCATAGATCACATCCAAGAGTGTTAAGGTGCTGGTCCCATTTTGGAACATGATCATACCAGACTTAGTCATCCAAAAATAAGAAAAGAAAGCACACAACTATGAGAAAAGTCTACATAATACAAGCTAAAAATCTAGACAAACACCTAAACTAAGATTTTACCTTAGCAAGCTCCAACCTGCAAGCTGATTTTTCTCCAAACCGTGGGAAGAAGATGGCTGAGATGGGGCTAGAATTTATGCATGTTGGTGTGGGGAGTGTGGGGAGTGGAGTGGCAGTTTTATATTTGGAATTCAAGGGTTAGATTGGGAGGGGTGGTTTTTCTACAACTAGAGCTTCAAGGAGCTCTGATGGAGCTTGGAAGAGAGGGAGAAGAAGAAATTGAAGGCAAAATGGGAGTCCCCTTGAAAAATTCGAATTTGGCTTTGGGTAGGGGGAACATGGGCTGAATTTTGGTGACATGTGTCACATTTTTACTTTCCAAGCTTAATTCCTTCAAGTCCCCATATATGCTCATAATTATATTCTCTCTCTCTCTCCACCACACATCAAGTCAACCTCTTGTCTTTTGTGGTCTTCAAGACCCTTGAACATTGTGAAATTCTAAAGTCTTACAAATCTTGTGATGCATGCCATGAGGTGCATTTTACACCCTAGATTTCTCCAATAAAAATAGATGATGTAAGATGGGTCAAATCTTGGTCAATTGAACCAAGGGCTAGGATTTGCTAGAGATTTGCAAATTCTAATTTCTAATTTCTAACTTGATCAGTGCCAATGTTTCGATGAATTTGGAACTCTTGGCCATGGGTGCTCAAAATTTTTTTAAATGAGGGTTCACAAATCTCGAAAAATGCAGAAGGCAATGAGTACACATAGAAGCACTAAATTTTGGCCCTACTTTTCTCTAAAAATCAAATCAATCACAACACAATGAGGAAATGGAGATCGTACCATTTGAGAGCTAGGGTTCCACCTCAACGTGTTCACAGTGGCTTAAATCCCCTCAAATCTTGTTCAAAGAGACCGGAGGGTGCTGGGGAACAAAATGGTAAGAGGAAAAAGCTTTAGGTGGAGAGGCTTAAGAGGTAGACAAGAAAGAAAGAACTGGGAGCTCTGATGGAGTGTGTCGAAAACTAGGGCAGACAAATAAAATGAAGAAAATGAGGAGTTTCATTGAGTTTATAGAGCAAATCTCACAATTCGCGGAGTTGGCAACTAATCCTCGCGGAGTAGATTTCTCGCGTAGTTGGTTTTGAAGTCTGCGAGACATTCTGTCATGCAGCAATCCTGTAAGCAATGCCAAGAACACGTTGCACTCTTCAAAGCTCAATCAGTTGCATTGAATACTATGACCTCGCCATGGTCGGTTTCGATGTGGGCCTTTGATGTCATTGGACCTTTCACAGACACCGTTGGGAACACTCACAAGCACGCGTTCATACTTACAGCGACCGAATACTACACCAAATGGCCAGAAGCTGAATCCTATGTCAGAATCACCACTTCAACACTCGTAAGGTTTATCATTTGGAATATCATCACCAGGTTTGGAGTACCCAGGATGTTTCTCACTGACAACGGACCACAGTTCATCACGGAGAAGATGAAAATGTTATACAAGAAGTACGACATCGATCTATGCCACTCATCACCGTTCTACCCTCAAGGAAATGGACAGGCAGAAGCTACAAATAAAACATTGATTTGAATCCTGAAATACACAGTAGAAACAAGCAATAGAGCCGACTGGCCTGAACGACTACCAGAAGCGCTCTGGGCCTATAGGACCTCTATTCGTACGGCCACTGGCCAAACTCCCTACCTCCTTAGCTACGAGATGGAGGCAGTCCTACCATATGAGATACAAGTACCATCCTTACGGATTCAACTTGATGATGAGCTATCCTTAGACAAAAGGAGAATTGCCCTACTCATGCAGCTAGAGCAGCTCGATAAAATATGCCTAAGGACAGCTGATCACGCTCAGGTATATCAGAAGAGAGTGGCCAGGACTTACAATAAGAAAGTCCTTGAACGAACCTTTAATATTGGAGAATTAGTCTTGAAGAAGATCATGCCTTCCAAGCACGCCCATCTGAAAGGAAAACTAAAGCCGAACTGGGATGGCACGTATGTCATAACAGCCTCATACCCTGGAACTGCCTACAAACTGGAAAACCAAGACGGGGAAGAATTCCCTAGCCCTTGGAACGCCATGTACCTCAAAAAATATTACCCTTAGCCCTATGATCGTCATATCCTATGGTTAAATACTTGTACTTATCACCACTGTAGTCGTCACAACCCATTCATTGGTCGTACGCCTTCAATTATTAGAATATTCTTAAGACCTCCGATTTATCACCCACCTTTTCCCACTCGAACAATTTGATTAAAGGACTAGTGACTTATCTAACCTCTTTCAAAAGTATAAGTAACACCCGATCCTCATTTCCCTTCCCCCGCCATTGGAGGAGAAGATAGAGCAAAAAAAAAATGAAGATGTTAGGTTCAATCAAAACTCATTATTCTTGTGCTAGCAGGATACTTTCAAGAATACATACATCAAAAATTTGGAGTGAGAGCATTACAACTAATGAACAAGTCAATGAGCTCAGGGAAGCATAAGCAGACGGTGAGGACATCCTTGGTAACATTACTACAAGTGTATAAGCAAGCTGTGAGGGCATCCCTGATGTCCCCATATTACTATATGTCGTCGTAAGGTGGCGGGAGGAGGACAAACTCTTGCTAACCATAAAATGTGAGATTTTGATGGTACCGAAACATGATGAAGGAGCTCGATCATGGCATCCTGTATCCCCTCTGAGAAAAAGATTGTTACTTATCCCTTTTGGGAAACATTAGATATAAACTATTCCCCATATCACTGACCCTTACCTCCCTCTTCTATTTTTACTTCGGACGATAAATCAGGAGCCTTATAGGATGCTCCTAGAAATTAAACTGAAAATTGATGAATGATGACTGATGCAATCACCTACTATACCTACCATACTTCTCCCTAATAACCATGGGATAGGATGACGACCACCCTAAGATAGACCCCTATATATAATTGACCTAATAGAAAAAAAAAAAGAGAAAAAAAAAAGACCTCCCCGGTTCTATGACAACACCAGTCAACTTTTCTTCAAAACTAACTCACCAAATACCCTTGACTGCTTATAGACCCAAAGTGCTCATCTCAAAACCTAAAAAAGCTCCATTGCATCTTGACACTGGGGCATTTTTTTGGATTAGAAGAAGAATCATATCAGAAGCGCCGACTTGTCAACAAAGAAAATGAGGAACGACGGAGTTATCATCCGAAAAGTTCTATCGAAGATATCATACTGCCAATCCTACCACGCTCATACACTGGGGCATTTTTATTATTATTGTTTTTGTTATTATTTCTATCTTAGCTATTTGCTTTCCTTGTTGCATTATTTTCATTTCAAAAAAAGAAGAAAAAGAAAAAATTAGGAAAAAGAAAAAAAAGAAAAAAAACACATATCCATCTTTTACTACCAGACCCCGGTCTGAGACACTTACCCCCTTGACAACTAACAAGGAGGAGAACAAAAATTACTAACAGCATTACTCTCACATGTACAAGTATAAAACAACCATCAACCATCAACCATCACTGGGCCAGCTCAGGGAGCATCCAAGTCCCAACAACGGTCGATGGCGCTAATGCAACTAAAAAGCAAAAGTAGACGCAAGAGGTAACTAAACGAAAAGGAGCCAATCAGTTACATCTAAACCAAAAATCTCTCTATATATATGTTAAAATCTTTTCATTTCCTTTTACACTTGTCACCGGGGGCATCTCCCCTATATATACAGCACACACATACCATGGATACAAAAACACACACACATCCCTACTCCCTATGCTGTTGCTGGGACGGCCAATCACTGTTGTTCCCAGTATCATTAGCTCGGAGGTTCGTAGACTGGTCCTCTGAAAATACAATCCCAACACTCGGAGTCCTCAGAACTTGTAAATGACGAGGCTCTGCTACAAAACTCCCCTCACTCGTCTAGCTAACAGACCGCCTTGATCGAGAACGAGGAGGATACCTCATAAGAATATCACGAACGGCCGAATGCCTATGAGCATCATCCCTGACGTGATCATGTGACGTATGATGAGACTGCCCTGCCGAGGAACCCGTATCCCTCGACTCTGAGCCATCAAGCTGACTAACCAACCTACGCACCCCTCGCTTACTCCTCGTCAGACGATACTGCAATCCCTACATCTCCGCCCGCGTCGTCTGGCGTGCAACCTCTAACGTCTCGGTCTGAGTTCTCTATGTGACCATCATCTGAATGACCAAGTCCTCACAACCCTGTGTCTCCTCGAGGTTCCGTCTCACCTCGGGAGTGGCGCGCGCTAGCGCCGCCTCTAGACTTGCCTCCTCAAGCTGACGGACCTACATAACCACACCAAGTAAAAGGAAAACTAATATATATATATATATGAAAAAAATAAGAAAATTTGAAAAGGAAAGGATCATACTAGATCCAGCCTCTCCTTCAGGAGCTGCCCAACCATCTCAGCAGTTGCCCAACTGTCTCAATAGTCACTAGATCAGTAGGAGGCATGAAAGGAACATCAAACATAGGTGGTTGCAACAAGAATAAACAAATACATCAAAAAGTACTATAATGATAAATAAATCATGAACACAATAACTAAAGCATACCTGAGTAGGGATAGGAACAGACTCCTGAGGGGGAGCATCGGGAGTAGAGTCCGAAATAGCCTGCACAAAGAACCAAACAAACCAACACAAGACATGTAAAAAAAAAATAAAGATGAAATAAAAATAGAATTACGCCACAAAAAAAAAAAACTATACTTGACTCTCCGGGCGCAGAGAGGCAGCAGTCGCCTCTCTCGCCTGAAGATCTTCGAAAATCCAACGCTGAAATACCGCATGATATTAGTAAGCTACTAAGAAGGCGAAACAACGACACCCAACAAACTAATGCAATGACACAGACAAGATAAAAGTTTGAATGGAACTTACCCAATGATCTAGCTCGGCCAGAAGCTGAGCCATCACCGGATCCTCCCAACTGGAGGAAGCAACTGGAGATTGATCAAAGAACCAACTGGTCAACCTCCAGTACCTCCTCTCTAACCACCTCTCTAGCATCCACCTCCGCGATAATGTCTGTCTGAGCCTCAAAAGTCTCACCCATCTACTCCCCTAACATCCTCTCCAACTCAGAAATAGTAATATCGTGCCCACAAATACCATCACCCTCCATCCTAGAAAGAAGAGCTAAAAAAACTAGAGAGGACAAAAGAAACGGCGCCTGAAACAGGCAATCAGATCGAAAAATATCATGAAAACACGAAAATTAGAGTACAAAGAAATAAGGAAACAGAGAATCGAAGACTAAAACAGATCGAATGACAAAAATAAAAAGTTTTGAACTATTTATAGGATACGCCAAAATCATGCGCATAAATTCATGCGCTCAATTCAATCACACACCACTCTTACCGCGCTTCATTCAGATCACACAACCATTCTTGAGCGCGTAACATAATCGTCACCCACTTAAACCAACCCGACCATCTGGTTGCACGCAGTCTACTAAGTGCGTAACCGCTTCAAGCGTCCACACAGTGGCGCACAAATGCCAATGGTCACCCGTGCAGTAACTAGCCACCGCCCTAATCATGCACCCGGAATCATGCGTTTAAATCGGTCAAACGATCAAAAACTGGCGCTTAAATATGTTCTGACGCTCTTACGTGCGTCCACCCTCTGGCGCACAATTAATTTATGTGCTCGTAGTGAAGCGCACAATTCCCCAGAAACACAAAGAAAAAAAAAAGCCTGGGATAGCACGTTCACAGGCCTAAATTGGGTGATCTCTGACACTGACTATTAGCCTAAACCACGCCCTTATTAAGCCCGATCTAAAACATTCCAGACTTAAAGAAATATGCACCCCGATAACTAAAAGAAAATGCTCCAGAATAAGATCAATCTAAAAAAAATGCCCCGACACCGTTTACAGACTCCAACCAAAACTAAACAAAAAAATTTGCCCCAACTAAGGCAAAACTAAACAAGGAAAATATCCCCATCATTCATACACTCCAACTAGGCCCAAACTAAGTCAAAATAATAAAAATGCTCCTAACATGCCCCGATCCAAAATAAATAAATTAAACAAGCAAACCTCGCACTTAAAATAAATCAAATAAGCTACAAAATAAACTAAACTTGAATTTACAAAAGAAATTAAAATCATAATCTCTTCATAAATAAATAAAATAATTACAAAATACACCGAGGGCATACCCTCTAAATATACAACTTGAAACAAGAAAATAAAAAAAAAAATCCGTACGTTCAGGCAATGTACGAATCCAAATTTATTCGGGAAACCAAAAATCCCATCGTCCCCTCTTCCCTTAGCATGGCAGCAATTCGACTGCTACCTTGCATTCTCAATCCTGTCCATTCCCAATAATCCATGCAATAAACACAACTCTTCAGGTCCAACACCCGGGATAAAAAAAAGAGAAAGGAAGAAAAGACATTAATAAAAAAATTACCCAAAATCACAAAAAATGTCCCAAAACTTTTAATCCCAAACTTAGAATAAAATTTTAAACAACAAGAATCCAAAACTTTTAGCTCACACATTTATAAACTATACCTCCTGAATTACCAAATGACAAGTGTCACACCTTTAAATCCTTCCAATCTAATTAAATCTAAACCAAACACATACCCCCTTTGAAAGACCACAATCCATGGCAAACTCAGATGAACCAATAATCACACAACACTTACCCCTTTAAGGAAACACAAATCCCAATGCAAAGTAAACAAGCCCATAAGATTTGAACACTTAGAGCCTACCCAAAACATTTGGAAAACTCACACCTTTTAACAAGTGTCACCTCAAGTCAAACAAAAGACTAGAACAAAATACCTTAAACTTCACTCTAAAAAATGAAACCCTAAATTGTTTGGGACCCCACCAAGAAAAATGCCCCAACCAAACCCATCAGAACCAAGTAAACTCTCTAAACAAACCCCATAAAACAAACTGAATTCCAAGCTAAACTAAATCCTGAAATAAGTCAAACAAATCAGATCAGTCCAACTAATTTGCTAATAAGTTTAAACGAATAAACAAGCACGACAAAATAAGAAAAATGCTTCTTTATTCATAACTCAAAAGTTTTACACAATATCACTAGAGGCATACCTCCTGAATATACAACCCAAAACGAAGACTGGGTTCAAAACTGAAACAAAGCGAGGAGCAGATCTCGGCTCGGAGCGTCCAATCGGAAGCTTCAAGGAGAATTGGTTGGGAAACACATCCCTCTACTTTTTACTCCTTCTCTTCCGCTATCTTTACCTCCTCCATCGCCGCCTCCTCAACGCTGCCTTCCCTACTCCCTAAAAAGGGCTGATGTGAATACTAGCGCCCTCATTCCCAATACTGCCCACTCTCAAAACAATTCTGTCCACGAGCATCATCTCAGGACGGAGATCACGCAAAATAACAAATATAGGAAGAAACGACATCCCAATCGGACGGTTAGATCGCCTAATATCGCTAAAACATGAATTCCATAACACAAGATATCCAGAGAAAGGTCAAAACTTGAGACTAAACCAGAGAATGAAAAACAAATGAAAGCTCCCTCTCTTATATAGAGAACGGACTCAATCATGCGCTAGAGCACAGGCATTTAATTCGATCACGCGCTACACACACTACGCACAATTCAAAACACGCGCTATGACCTAAGCGCTCAATGAAACCATCGCCTACACCAACGATGTGATGCTCCGATCATGTGCAGCCTATAGACTGCGTAAACTAGTCAAACGACACACTGCCGTCGCATGACCTGAAATGTCACCCGTACACTGACCTGGTGATGCCTCGATCACGCGCTACGATTATAGCGCATAACACAATCACGCGCACACTCACATGCGCGTAATCGGCTCCTCAAGCCTGAGATGGCATGCTCGAAAATAGGCACATAATCATATTAAGCGACCTAAAATGGGTGCTCAATGCCTAACTTTGCATCACACTTTGATCAAAATCACCCGTTCTATCGTGCACCCTTGCATGAGAAGGAAGCGTTGACAGCACCCATCACGATAATGTGTACACATGTGATATCACCTTAATATTCAGTCTCATCATAATAAATTAACCATACCCTCATGTCCCATCGCGAGAAGCTGAAAGCAAATCTCCCGAGAACGCGAGCACGCCACCGCTAACTACACTTAGTCGACTTCCCATCGCAAACATCACTACCTTCATGAAAAGAGCTGAAAGCAAAACTCTATCACACCATATCATGAAAAGAGGGAAAGCTCGATCATGTCCCATCGCTAAGGCAAAGGGCTCTCTCTCCCGAATTGATCCCCATGTCCCACCAGAACTGACCCAGCACGCAGCCAAAGAAAGGGAGAATTCCTAGGTCCCATCACAGCATCATTTCTTCCAAGACATCACATCACAACCGCCAAGCCCTGCCAGAGCAGACCTAAAGAGAAGAAATCTTCAAAGTCCCATCGCAAAACTACGACGCTACCAGACCGTACAAGCCACACACAATCCAGGTAAGTATCACCCCCAGGTAAGTACTACCCACTTTTTTTTCAATTACTTGATATTCCTCGTAAATATATAGTTAGCTATGATTAGATTAAATATTTTCAAAACCCGTCTCTCTCGACTCGCAAATCACTGTAGTCCTCCCATAAGAGACAATCATCAGTACTCGCCGAGAAGGTTAGACGGAGTATCCAGCATGCCAAGTGTTGTCTTGACAACCACAATAACGGTCGGGTCCACAAATCTTGTACCAGTGGATCTGCTCAGCGATGCCTCGGATGTCACATTTTCCACCATTTTTTCACCGAATTGATCTTAAGTTAAAATTCCTAAAATTTTAAATTTTCAAAACCCCTTACTTCACTAAAAATAAAAATAAGAAAAAAATAATTAAAAAAAGAGAAGAAAAGAAGGACAAAGCAACAAGATAAATAGACCCAACAAACCTTTCTTTAAATACCAAAAAAAAAATTGATTAAGTGCCCCATCACCCGCGCAGAATAAATTACACTTAAACCTGACCTTTAACTCCTAAGACCCCTGAACTCGCAATCAAGCGCATATTCCACTGCGCAAAATTGGATCAAGCACACACTGCAATGCGCAGAATCATTTGTTCAGACACATTAGCACTAGAATTCCTAACTTAAAGGCCGACTCCAGATAAATCAAGTGCATGCGCCACTGCGCAAAATTCAATTGAGCATACCTCATAAGACCCCCACCTCAATTACCAGCCCAAACCGGCCATTCCCCTGGAAAACTGAACATTGAGTATATTTAATCTAAGAACTTACAAATGCCTATTGGAAAAGGAACGACTGATGTGCATTGGTGTGAATAATGAGACGCTCGGTCTGACATGACTTGTAAAAGACTTCGATATTTCATGATACTTCATTTTATTATTAACGGTCCCTGAACCTTGTTTTGGACATTTGATTGATGCCCCAGTACCTTGATTGTATAAAATCCCTCTGTTAGCCCGCGCCATATTGTGGGATGCGGCATGCACCCACAGACCCAGAATGTGCCCTTCAACAACTACTATTTACCGTTCAAATGCTCCATTTTAGCTTGCGCTGATAAATAAGAAAGCCAACCATGTTATGTCAGCATCCCCAGTTCACATTTGTGATTTCCCAAGAAAAATGAGAAGACACCTCGAATGACGGGTGTTTACTTCTTTGACGCGTTCTTACTTCGCAAGAGCGAACTGAAAAGGGGCATCTGTAGACACCCCCATTTTGCCCTCTCAGAATATACAAATTTATTCGGTCAACCTCTGACCTCATAACCCTGATGTGAGACCATATACTAAAACAATAGTATATGGCTGGACACAAGTTGAAACAATAGCTTTGTGGCTCATACCCCATGACCCCGAAGTGGGAACCATGCACTGAAACAATAGTACATGGCTGAACACAGGTTAAAACAATAGCTCTGTGGCTCAGATCCCAACGTAGGGAGACTATATACTAAAAAAATACTATATAGTTAAAATGCAAGCTGAAACAATAGTCTGGCATTTCATACTCGAACCCGGACAACCCCGAATTAAGCGCCCAAAACTAAGCGCTCAATTCAATTGCACGCCAAATCACAAGCGCGCAATCAGTCCCTTCTTAGACCAGACTTCCTTTCCCACAAACTAACTCCAGACTCAATCACGTGTCTATCATGAGACGCATGTTCGGATTGAGCGCCCCATCACCGGCGCTCAATTGGCCTACGCCCAGCCTAACCTCACTGTCTTTGACCCCTAAGTTTCCTCGATTAAATGCTTTGAGAGGGGCACATAATTGGATTACGCACCCGAAAATGGGTGCGCAATTAGTTCTAACGCTATTATGACTAGGAAACTCACTGAGCAAGTCAGCCAGTCTCTCACCGAGTCGGCAATCGACTCAAAGCGATTAAGCACCAGGAGACTGGTGCGTAATTTAATTAAACGCCTGAAACAGGCCGTTTAATTGAAGAAAAACCTAAAAAAGAATTTTTTCTTAATTTTCCCGAAAGAGGCTGGCAATTTTCGACAGAGAACAGACTTTTTTGGGATTCTGAAACCAAAGAACTCCGAGAATGAACACATGGAGCAACCTAACAATGATTTCGAGATTCAAATTCCGAACGTCCAATGATTTCTCTCCATAGCCCCAGCCCTAGGTAAAAATTTAGTTTTAGAATTAAGATTCGCCTTAGTTTTAATTATTAGTCGGAGACCATAGCACCCTTTTTTTTTAGACCACAATTTTTTATATTTGGTTCTAATTCTCTGAATTTAGAACCAGTCCTTAATCCGGCGGTTTAATTTACCGACCCTAGGCTTCAATTCTGTTCTAAAATCTCAATTTCCAGTCCTATCATTAATTTTTAGTTCTAGTCCTTGGATTCTAGAACTAGTCTTTAATCATACGGTCTGATTTTCTGATTTCGGACTAGAAATTTAAATTTAAATTTAAATTTTGTAGTTTAATATTTCTGAAAATCTTAAATATTACTTTTAGTTTCTATAATTCTAGTTCATAATTTAATTCATAATTATCACTCCGAAATGCTTAAAATACTATTTTACAGTTCAAAATCTAATTTATCTTCAATCTCAGTCACCCGATTTGCCCAAGGGAGCTTACGGAGCGTACTCGGGAATGAGGCCAATCCTCCTTAGCATAGAGGGCCAAAACCCTTTTCTTAAAGAATTTTAGAATTAATTAATTGCTTTTCTTATCTTTTTAGTATAATTAATTAGTAGATTTATTTTATTTCAGCATAATTAATTAATTAAGTTAATTAGATTTTAGTATGATTGATTAATTTCTTTAAATCAGATTTTAATTGGTTAATTTCTTGCTCTAATTAGAATTTCAGTCTGATTAATTCATTGCTTAAATTGGAGTTTTAGTAAAATAGTTCTCTATTTCAATTAGAATTCTGGTAAGACTGTTATACTTGATTTAATTAGAATAAAACCAGCATACTTGCTTAAATTTGAATTTCAGTATAACTAGCATGCTCGATTTAATTAGAGTTTCACTAGAACTACTACATGTGCACTCCTAGTACAATTAGGAAACCTGATCACAACTAGACTTCAAATGGGATTAGGAGACTAAAATTAATTAGACTTCTAATGGGATTAGGACACTTAATTAATTAGACTTTCAATAAGGATAGGAATAGTAAAAATTAACTCGACTCTTAATAGGATTAGAATAAACTTATATAACTAAACTCATAACAGAATTAGGAAAGTCTAAACTGATCAGAACTATAACAATAACAGGAAATAAAAGAAAAATTAAACTATCTAAATTATAAGAAAAGACATAGCTGTTGACGTTCGCATCGGACAATACAGTAAAGAAGTAACCCATACCCGCTCTACAGCGTGATTATTGACGTGTTGCAGCATCGTTAAATATCTACAGCTGGCGATCGCAACCAACTTGGAACCTTTCTAGAAAACCCTTTATTTTACCTCCACTATTCCAAACGCTGCATCACTAGAGTCCACTTGGACAGAATTGGAGCCACTGATTCAACGGGGACGGAGAGGAACCCAGAAAAAGTGCGCACAAATACTAGACACCCTCTCTTTACCATGCTTTCTAGTGTAGGTTTAGAGTTACAAGATTTGTAGCTAGATTTGTAGTTTACTATATGCCTTTAAGTTTTTAGATCATCACTCTCCGTGGGACAAACTCTTGTTCATTAAAACTTGCTACAATAGCCTTGTATCTTATAGGCCTGTGAGTTTGGTTTTATGCTATGTTCAATCTATTTTATTTTGTTTTGTTTTGTTTTTGCTTTTTTTTATTTTCCTCATTTTATCATATTCTTAATAAAAAGCATAATCTAAATTCACCAATAGTGTTGCTGCAGAGGATTAAATGGACCAGTTGTTCAAGACATTGTTGTTGTAGCAGACATGTCAAGCTGCATCTTATAGCTGCTGCAATCTACCTGAACTGTCAAGCAACAGCTGAGATTGTACCCCACAAGATGCAGGCCTAGAGTTTCAAGCTGTAAAGCTATTGCAACATTAAAACCAGCCACATTAGCTGCATGGAGAAGCAAGACATAAGACCTGCTGCTGTGCTGCAATCTTCAAGACTTGCGGAAAGAACCATGTTGTCAAGTAGTCCATTAAAGCTCTCGGGTAGTGATGATGTAATGCTTATGGAGCCTGATATAATATTGTTAGGAGATAAGCATCATTCATTATAAGATTCTTTGAAAATTCTTGATGCACCATACTTCTTATATTATGTGAGATCTTTTGAGTCATGTTGTAATTCCATCTCACATGTGAGTGAAAAGTAAACCATTCATTGGAGTGAATTTGTTGTGAGTGTATGCCTAAGGTGAGGGTTGAGTCAAGACTTGGGATCCGACGATTCCTTGTTTGGATTAATCCAGCGATAGAATGATTAAAGTGTTGGTATATGCACACACAACACTATAGGCATGAATGAAATATTTGTCTAAGGATTAGAACATGGGTTAGTTGGAATAGGCAACAGTTGAATTCACATGGCATCGATATTTGAGAATGAAAATTTGCATGCTACAGTGATTACAAGTTTTTTATTTTAGAAGTATATAGTATGAAAACCAATTTTTGGAAACTCATTTATCGATGATTTTGAAACTGTTTTGGAAGTTTGTGGGTGCCTTCACTAAAAACCCTCAGGAGACAACTCCTTGATCGGTCTCCAAAATGATACATTTTTTACTCAAATCTCAGCCTTGTTAGCTCTCTCTTAACTACTAATATGCATTTTTAGTTCATGTTGTGTTGCAACAAGTATAAAAGATAGAAAAATAAAAAATGAGTTAAAAGAGCAAAGTTAAGGAGAAACCCAAAGCTTTGGCAAGTTATCATTGGGAAAACAGTTGAAGAAGGACCTGAAAGGTCACTCTGACCGGTCAAGATTGCAAATGTGACCAATCAGGATCACACAGCAGACAGGTGTTTTAAGAAGAATCAGAGAGAAGAAAAAAAGTCCAAAAAAGTCCAAATGGACCGGTCGAGATATCATATTCGACTGGTCAAATACCAAAAGAGCTTCAGATACACAAAGTCGACCGGTCAAACCAGTTTGACCGGTCAGGAATTCAAGCCATTCTGAAGTCCCGTGAAGCGCCTCTGACTTGAAGATTTAACTTGAAGTTTGACCGGTTGAGAATCCAGTTCTGGCAGGTCACAACAGATTTTCTGCACAAGAAATCAGCCTTTCAATGGGATTTTCTTTGGCATATCAGTTTCCTTCCGGATTTTTCTTCCTCCAGCTGATTTTCAGGGAATTTTGAAAGATACTTGTCGTGTATAATTGTTCTAGGGCCTTATACTCTATAAATAAGGACCCTAGGATTAGGTTTTACGAGATTCGCACGGCAGACTTTTCTATAGAGTTTCTGGCATGAGTTTTTGTAGTTTAGGTTAGGTATAGTTCTAAAATAGAGGGATTGACTGTAATCATCGATTAAAGACTAATTCAGCAATGATGAAGGTCTCTGAATTGATGCAAGGCTAAACACACTCAGGCTGGGATCTCTTATAAATTTTGTTTCTTCACTTCTCTGTCGTACAAGTGCATAGTGGCTATTTACATGTCGTTTGACTCTGAGCGTGTATTGATCTAGGTTAACACGCGAGGCAGCCAATAGATTCCACGAGATGCCCTTGCATTCAATCACGTGTATTGTCGACTTTGAGGTAGGGAAAAATGTCGTGCTTGATGATTTATTCCTCGCATTCGTGTATTTGATGCTCGTACCTAAATCCACAATACTTTCTCCAAACTGCTAAGTGTGACAATTTGATTTAATCATGAAGATTTTCACGAATTTATGTACACAAAATACATGCATATCTACATTACCTCTTGATATAGTTGGGTTCATCTTAGTAAAATTTCATATTTGTCTATATATTTCTCGTGTACTGATTAACTGCTTGTGTACGTGTTTAATTTGTATCCCATTATGTTCTTGGCTATGTTTCTGCTCAAGCGACCCTGTTAACATAACTCAAGGGCTTGAGCTCCAAGTTCCCAACCCATGTGACCTTATTAACATAGCTCAGGGGCTTGGCTTCTCGAGTTAAGTGACCCTGCTAACGAAGCTCAGGGGCTTGACTGCTCAGCTAGAGTGACCCTGTTAATGTAGCTCAGGGGCTCGGCTATTTGGTTAAAGCGACCCTGTTAACTTAGCTTAGGGGCTTGACCTTTTGTCTTGCTTGATTTCTGGTATACGCATTCATGTTACTCGTTCGATATGTTCTCGCACCTGCTATGATCATTTGAGTTGCTATGCATTGTTCTGCATGTGACATTTTGTTTATGAAATGCCATATTTTAATATGATAAAGAATTGTTTGGTTTTTGAAACTTAAATCATGTGATAAGTACGACTTAAATTATTTCCCATATTTTATATGCATTAAGATCATGAATAAGAAAGATAAAGATGGTTGAGCAATGCTTTTTTCCTTATTGCACTGGGATAAAGCTCACCCCTTCATTATACGTCATAGCTGCAGGAGTAGATTTGGAGCGTGATCCGGGCGTGATCCGGAACAAGAAGAGGACCCGAATTACAATCCTGACAAGGAAGAAGATCTACCTGACAAGCACTTTCCTTAGTTGATTAGTTGGAGGGTGTAATATTTTGGGCTTTGTAAAGAATACGGTAAAAATACTTGCTAAATATTACTTGTTTTGTGATTTTGTTATCCACTATTTTAGGTGAAGGTCGGCCTTCACCGGTGGATTGATGGTTTCAATGTACGTGTGAATGGACATCTTGTAGGTTTATCTTGCCATTTTACTTATGCCATAGCTCTGATATGCTTCCCCATTGTGCACTTCGAATTTGCATCATGTAAGCTTACCATTTATTGATTGCCCAATCCTTCCTATTGTTGATGTGAGGAAATATCGAGTTGTCAGGAAGCTAGTTAAATGTATCCATACCATAGCGTCACTGTAATTCAGATCATGTACGATCTGACGACGCGGGTATTATGTAAGGAAGACCCGGGCTATCACACCCCGGGTCTATCAACACTCGTGCCTTGTGAAAACAAATATCCCTTTTCTGATACATATGAATGATACCTAGGTTTCACATATGCGTTTTAGTTAGATGTTAATTTATACAACACTGTCATGGTAATTCCAAAGCAGCAATTAAAAGACTATTCTATTTTATGCACCTTCTTCATCTAAAATCAAATAAATTAGATTCACACTTCAAAAGGGAAATCATACCTTGGATTACTTTGTTGCTGGTCTGAGCATCCGGTGCCGATACAACATACACTCGGCCTTGGACTGTAGGCCTCGATGGCCTCGTGTGAGGCTTGGCTGCGGTAGTGTCTTTCTTCATGTTGGGACATTCTCTGATTCTCTGTCCCATCTTTCAGTAATGAAAACATGCTCCCATAGTCCTCCTACACTCCTTGGTCTTGTGCACTTTGCCACATTTAGCACACAATTCTGCCAGTGTTGATGACGCGGCTCGGGACGTCGGTTGGGCTCTTGACACCACTATTGTCGTAGGAGTTATAGTGCGAAAAGGCCTCGAAATTGGTGGATTAGGTGGTCTCGATGACATGGTATGAGCAGGTTATGATGCCGGTGGCGTCAACATCTTTGGTCTTTTGTTAGCCTGCTCAGAGACAGAAGATTGTGCTCAACCCTGTTTGCTCTTATCTTGTTCCTCTCTCCTTTTATACATCGCCTCAATATCCCTTTCTGCAATCAAGGCCAACTCCATAACTTGTGCGTACGTCGTTGCTTTGAACAGGGAGATCCTTTCCTTAATCATGGACTTCAAGCCCCTCTCAAACTTTTGTGCCTTCATTAACTTTGTGGCTATATGCAAAGGTGTGAAGCGAATTGTCATTTGCCCTTGTTCTAATGTCATAAATTGCACTTCCATCTGATATCGAACGTGCCAGGGGAAGTACTACTCGTAGAACACTTCTACAAACTTTTCCCACGTCCATGGGGCATTGGGTGTCGTTTGCACCCTAGTCCTCTCAACGGATTTCCACCATGGGTCCGCCTCTCCTTTGAGTTGGAAAGAAGCCTAATTCACTTTCTCCTCCTCATTGCACCTGACTCGTTGGAGGATCTTCTCAATCTGGTTTAGCCACTTCTCCACCTCAAGCGAACCAGTCTGTCAATAAAAGCTGGGAGGTCTCATCATCCTAAATTCTTAAAATCCAGACAGCGGACGTCACTCTGCCAGTATTGCGATGGTATTCACCATGGTTTCTAATAGCTGGTGGTTGTTTCCTACATCGTTCCCTCCTCTTGAGGTGTTTCCAATGTTATTTCTGACTCTCGAGGCATGGTTGTTGTCCCCTATCGGGGTCGCATTCGGACCAGTGGCTATCCCTTCGCCACTTGTTACCCCTCCAGTGTGTATGGTCCTCGGTCTTCCCCGTTTTAGAGGCATGCTAACCTGTCATGTTCAAGCAAAGGCTTAATCTAGGTAACTGTAAGAGTCTAGCCTAAAATTATGGAAATTAATGCAATTGCCTTGAATCTAGGCCATAGCTTCAGTATCCCATGAGACGTACTGCCTAGGCTCTGATACCACCTGTGACGACCTGGATTTTCCTTACCCAAAACCAGTGCCGCTAGATCGTAATTCCAACTCTGATTTCTAATTTCTCTTTGGTATCGGGATACTTTGATACCTTTCTAATAGCTCAATCTTCCCGTGGTAAAAAGCTGGAATATTGGGCCATCAATCACGTGGTAAGCCTACTCAAACACGGAAGGAAAGTAGCAAAAGAAAACACATGGAATTTCCATCATTCTAGCATAAACAAAACTACACAGACCAACAGTGACAACCGACCGTCACCTAAATAGTGGTTTAAAATCTCTGCAACTATACATTAGTTTAATCCAAAAAAGAGATTGTACCCAATATCCAAAAATAACTATCCACACTATTCCAAGAATTTCAGAGGAGGATGAAGGAAAGAACTTCTCGGGTGGCTATTGTTCCTCCTCATCTGGGACGTAGTCTGGATCCTCTGCTAACTCTAGATCCACCTCTGGATCTATATCTGCACCTATGACGTATAGTGGAGGAATGAGCTACAGTCCAAGCTCAGTAGGGAGAGTCATTGCAATATTACATTTACCATTCTACTTCACAAGTATTGATGGATAGAATCAAAACAATTTCATTTTCATTTGTACAAAATACATAAGAAACAAAGTACTTAATTCGAAAGCATGATTCAAAAGATCACATACCATGATACTGAGTATATATATGATGATTGCTTGACTGAACAAAGAACAGATCACGAACAAGACTTGTATCGGAAGCAATGTGCATTAAGGAACAAGTAAGTCGGATAACAACTTATCAACACACGGATATATCAGAAAGACTTGTATCATCAAAATTTATAATCATATGATAGGGTATCTCAGGAATTTCAGAGCATTAGTGTAAGTATCCCGTAGCGGGAACAGGGCCTTAGACCCCGAGGACTCCACCCCTATCTTGGAGACTCCACTCCCCTGTGCACTAATATTACATAAGTGTGTCAAATATAGGCACCATCTCGAAGCATCCTGTAGCGGGAACAGAGTAGTTCGTAGCGGACACAAGGCCTCAAACCCCGGGGACTCCACCCTCTCTTGAAGACTCCACTCCTCCTTGCCCATGATTTCGAAAATTAGAACACTTAGGATCAAAGTTCAAAGGTTGGGACACAATGGTCAAAGACTCCATATTTCAAATAGACATATAGATCAAGATTTGAGATGCACTTACTTATGCTCATGTTCTAATAAAATCAGTTTATAATTATCAACAACAAATTGAAATATATACATGAACATGTTCTAGTAAAATCAATTAATAACTATTAACAACAATGGAAATATGTGCATAAACAGATTTTCTGAGATCACGATTCAGGTACAATATTAAAACATCATCAATGGTCATGAATCAACATTTAAACGTAATCTTGTAAATGAGAGTTTCACTACCTTAGTTATGAATGCATGCTAAATGAAACGGAATTGAAAAGGTTATCTCCTCTACGGTCTCTCGTAATCGACCTAGATCATGGTGGGTTTACAAAACACAAGTCAGTAGAGAAGGGATTGATGACTCGAGGCTCTCCTAGCCTTCCCACACACAAAACTGAAGTGGTCATAGCCTGAAAGGGTCGCCCGGTCGAGGTTCAGGGTCGCCCAGGCGAGGCCTTCAGATTCCATCTGGCACCTACAAGCTCGCCTGGGCAAGAGTTTCCAGAGAAATTTTAGCCTGGAAACTCGTCAAGTGAGTTCTGCTTCTATGTATCTCGCTCGGGCTACATTTCACTCGCTTGGGTGAGTTTGACAGTTGCAGAACTCAATTTATCTTCTTCTCTAGTTCGACTTCTTTGAATTTTATATGGTCTAGCCTTCAAATCACAAGTAATCTACGCATAGTTTATTCCTAAACTATACAACAATCATTCTATCTTGAAAATTTTCACATGCAACTAATTTTATTCGATGATTTTTAGATTCGGCTAACGGGAATTTCGGAGTTTGTATTTCCCATGCAACCGATGTCTGAACCTTCACATGCGATTCAATCATGCATGATTCTAAGCCTAACTTATGAAATTAAAATGTGCAAGATAAGGTAAAAGCGTTTACCTTCGTAGGTTTAGTGGACGCGAGACTCACAATCTTTGGCATCGGAGATTATCGGTGTTAGAACGCTCTTTCTCTCACGAAGGATCGATTTTAGCTTTCGATGGGATTGTCGATCGGTGTTTCTCGCGATCGGGGTCATCGTAGAGTTTCTCACAGAGCAAAATTTGAGATGGAGCTAGGAGTTCTAAAGCTTTTCCTCTTCAAAGGGATTGAGAGTGCATATTTCTCGTGGGTTCTTATTTCTCAAACATTCAAAATGGAAGGCATGCATGTATTGTGTGTGTGAGTGTTCTTTATACCATTGGCCCAGATCCAATGTCCATCCGGCACATATAAGTCAATGTACAGTCTTTATATCACTGGCTTTAAAAAGAATGGAATAGAGCACTTAGTCCCTTCGACCCCCTTTAATCTCTAGCCTATAACTTAAGTCCCTAACCGGAGTGCTCCCCTAGAGTTTGCGTAATTAATCCCAATAACATACTACACACCCTGTAATTCAAAAGTGCTCCACACACTTAAATGACTGATTTTGCATTCGATGGCACAAATTGCCCTCGATATTGGAGACGTGTACAATACGCGACATATTCGGTTTTAGAATTTCTAGGGTGTTATAATCCAGATACTAGAAGATCTGTTGGGAGCTTGTGTTCTCAACTTTCAAGGAAGTGGGGACCATATTTGCCTTTATGCAAGTTTGCCTACAGTAACAGCTATCAGAGTAGCATTAAAATGGCACCATACGAAGCCCTGTATGGGAGACCTTGTCGATCACCACTTTCCTGGAGTGCAGTTGGTCGAAGACAGATACGTGGCCTCGAGTTGGTCCTGGTTACTGTCGAAAAAATTAAGTTGACTTGATCCTGGTTGATAGCTGCACAGGATCGACAGAGGAGTTTTGCCGATAAGAAGAGGCAAATCCTAGAATTTGAAGTTGGAGAGAAAGCTTTCATTAACGTTTCCTTGACGAAAGGTGTGATTTAGTCCAAAACGAGGCAAGCTGAAGCCCCATTATGTCATACCTTACCTGAAAATGGAATGGATCAAAACTATAGCGTACCGACTACAAGTTCCTAAAGAGATGGCACGAGTACATAATGTCTTCAATGTCTCTACCTTACGAAGATATATTTCGGATCCGAGTCACTTGTTCTTGGAAGAAGTCTTTGAACTATGAGAAGACTTGACCTACATGGAGAGACCCCTGCAAATTCTAGACTAGAAGGAACAATAGTTGCATTCCAAAAAGATTCCCCTAGTGAAGGTACTTTGGAGGACTAGGATGTGGAAAGCGCTACCTAGGAGTTGGAATCTAAAATGTGAACAAACAACCCTCATTGATTTGAAGGTACCAACATTACTCTAGAATTTTTAGCTATATGTTCTAATTACTTGGATGTGACTTTGATTGCTTGAGTATGATCTCGCTTGCTTGAATATATATGTCTTGACCTCTGAATAGGATTGCTTGAATCCGTCTTTGATCCCTTGATATGAGTGCTAGAATGTAATCCAGATTGCTTGATTTTGACTCCGAAATTGATTGAATATGAATCTGATTCCATGATATGGATTTGATTACTTGCCTTCTTGTTATTATTTGGCACCATTTGACTACTTGATAGTGATTAGATTTCTTGATATGTCTCATACTACTTGATCATGTTTTGATAAATTGATATACTCGTGGTCTTTTCATGCATTACTTCTTTCTTGATATAGATTGATTTTCTTGACATGATATGATTATGATTTTGATATTTATGCTGCTTGTATTAATATTGCTTATGTTTGATAGGTGTGATTAGGTTGTTTGATACCACCATAAATGGTGTTCTAGATTGATTGATTGACACGGACCGCTTTGAGTCAATTTGACATAATAGATAAAGTCACCGATCGAGCACATGTTTGAGAGATTTTAATTAGTAATATTTTCTTGATTGATTGATAAAAAAATCATCACTTGCCGACAAACAAATATTATCCTGAGTAAAAATCTTTAAGGTCTAAGCTGTAGGCGATAACTCTCAAGGTCAGTCAACCAATACCCTCCTAGAAAACTTGAAAGGGAGACAAGATCACACCTATCATCAACATAACTAAAATTTGTCTTGATCCTAAACTTACATTTAATTGGTGTATATTTTTAGACAGACATGACTTTGAAAATAGAAAAGAAGGGTGCAACCCTGAAAGCAGATAGGAGGAAATTGAAGTACGAACTTTTTGATAGACATTCGTCCTTAGAGAGAGATACCGACGAAAAGACTTGGCTTATGAGTCTCCTACGAGATGATTGTGACATTAGCGAAGATGACTAGGAAATCACCGTCTATGCGCTAAGGGATTGTAACAAAAAGATTAGAATGACTAGAGCTCGAATCTTGCATATTGAATGCAAGATGGCCGAGATTTCCGATGAATTGTTGAGCATAAAAACCTATTTGAAAAGGATGAGAGGTTAGAAGTAATTTTGGAAAACAAAATTTCTTTTTCTTTTTGGGATTTTGTGGTATTTTGGGATGCCTTGCACATGTTTTACGGCAAAGGTAGTTATTCTGGAAACTTTGGAAAACAATTGTGGTATTTTATTTTGTCGTTTAAAAATTGAATTTGCTTTACCAAGTTGTTTTGAAGGGCAATAGCAAGAAAAATTGTGGGAACCTATGGAAAAATTGTAAATGATTATTTTGGGTATTTTGGATAAAATATCATCTTGAAAATTTTGATCATCTTTATGTTCTTTCATGGTTGATTTTAAATGGGTAATCATAGCATCTCATTTTGAAAATTTTGATCACCCTCATATCTTTGTCTTCATCGATCAACATTGACACTAAAAAGCCTTGTCTTAAAAATCCTGGTTGTTTAAAGTCTTGAGAAAAATTGCAAATCTTGCATACATTTTTTTTTGTTATTTGAAATTTTACAAGAAACACTTGAACTCATTTCAGATGAACCCGGTGGACGAACTTGTGTACACTATGGATACTAATAGAGAAACAACACTAGAACACTTCACATTTCTACGAGGATCGCTTAAATACACTCGAAAGATCCTGAATTGAAATGTACTCGAGGACCGCCAACTGTAGACATTCACATAAGAATTGTTGGGTGTATTGTGAGGCGATAAACCCAGGAGAGCTCGACTCTTGATGGAGTTGAAACAGATAGAACAGAACTACACCGAAGACCTGAAGAGTTTGAGAAATGTTGAGAAAAGCCTTTGTAACTTGACAACCAACATAGAAAGGCTACAAGCCGAGGTCCTTACCTCAGACCATTAGAGATCAAATTAGAAGTATCTTAGTATAATTTGTTTTGTCTTGATGTATGCTTGATATGAGCAGAAAGACTTCTAGGAACTTGATGTTGACTGTTTGACTAGAAATCTATTTTGAATATTATGAAAAACTTAAATTGTGGTCAAATTTTGAATATAATTCCTAATTTGACATTGACTTTCTTGTACTTGAACACTATCATCCTATAAGTAAAGAAAACCACATCATCACTAAAAGTAAACCTCCTACAGATGGAAGCTTATGCTCGAATTCCCGAGACACTGCATGAAATTCAACGAGGAAGAAAGATGTTGCGTATATACTGTAACAACCCTGAAATCTAGAACACGAACCTAACTGTTTCGATCTACGTGCCCGGCACGGAAATCGAGACCGATTTAAAAATTAAGAATTAATATTAGTTAAGATAAGGTTGCACCATGGTCAGATGAGTTCGCATGTATATTTTCGTTTAAGTCTGAGTTGGGTAAAGGGTCAATGTAGCACGTTGCGTCGGAGCGACCGTGCTTGTGCTCCACACCGGAACGTAAACTAAGGGAAAACATAAATATCTGTTTATTAGCTTATAAGAGAAGGAAGGAGAGACCTAGAGAGAGTTCTTCTTCTTCTCCTTCTTCCCCTTGCACTAGAAGCTGAGAAATCTGTAGTTAGGTTGGTCTGTGAGAGTGTTCTTTAAGAAAACGGGGTTAGTGGTACCCGGGGTCCTACGTTGTCCGAGATAGAGGATGGAGAGATGAAATAGGACACTCCACAACTAGTTTAAGAGTGTGTACGGTCTTAAGAGTTGAAAGGGAACTGGGCATCAACTTATCCGAGCCGTAGCGACGATGAACTCCGAGAGCTAGATCCGAAACCCTCATTCGAAACGATTTGCCGAAACCCCGTAAGGGCCCAAACAAAGGTGAGTCTGTGTGTTTAAATAGGGGCAAATGAGATGCCCAGATATGGGCATTGATGTCGTAATAATGGTTGTTGAGAACCATTAAAGAGAAATAGGAAAAATAGGGCTGGAGATGAACTCCATTAATGACAGAGTTCCTGTCATTATTGATCGATCAATGAGTGTATTGATCGATCAATGACAATTGGTGATCGATCAATGAAGGCATTGATCGATAAATCTGTATAAGACTGAATGGGGAAAACCCCAAACTTCGGAAGTTCAATGCTTCGAAGGCATTGATCGATCAATTGGGTATTGATCGATCAATGAGGCATTGATCGATCAACAAGAGAGTGATCGATCAATGACATTAGGTGATCGATCAACATAAGTATTGATCGATCATCAGAGGTTGATCGATCAATGAAGGCATTGATCGATCAATCTATATAAATAGTTAATGAGAACAGAAGGTGGGAATTTTTGAAAAAGGGTTGGTGATCGATCAATGAGGGCATTGACCGATCAACAGGAGGCATTGATCGATCAACCCAAGTGGTGATCGATCAATTTAAGCTGTGTTAAATGTGAGTAGGAGAGAGGTTATTGATCGATCAATGAGTGTATTGATCGATCAATGATGATAGGTGATCGATCAATAAGGTGTATTGATCGATCAATTGGCTTATTGCAGAGTGAGAGCTAAGAGGGTGGTGATCGATCAATGAGAGGTATTGATCGATCAATAAGAGTGGTGATCGATCAATCACCCCTGTTTTGTTCTGTTTTGGTTTATGGATTAAACACCACCGGACATTGTGCCGGTTAACTTTCTGACATCTCTAACACTTAAAGTGCTATGTTTATGGTCTAGGATCAAACCTTGACACATTGAAAAGGCTTTGGATTTGCTTAGAAGATAAAGTGACCTTAGGTAGGGGAAAACCAACCTAAACTGCTTTTGAGTATGATTTCATGTTTATTTTATATCTGTGCCCTGATTTCTGTTTTTAACAAGCATGTATGCATATCATAGATTCCTGCCATCTTTGATTCTGCTTCCTAAATCATATCCTGAAATTTGTTTCTGATTCTGCTATCTGATCTGTGAGGTATATATGTATGTGATTTGATGATTTAAACCAGATGATCCCCACCGACCCGGCGGTATATCCGATGCCTGGCACACTTGTGCACCTGCTTGTAATCCTCGGCGCAATTGCACTCCATAGATGAGGCATTGTTGCACTTTCAAAATTGTTCATGTGGACGACGATTGGTTGGGGTTTCCTATCGGACATTCCTGTTTACTCCGTGCTATATAGTCACGGGAGTTTCTTAAGTTAAATACACACAATTAGTGTACTCTGATAATATATTTGCATAACATCTGATTTCTTGCATAAAATCTCAGTTTTTAGTTTGATTCGTCATGATTGTACGTTTCTGATTTGATTTCTGTTATGAGATAGCATGATCTGCATATTTAATTCATTTAGTTGGAATTCTTCTATTGAGCTAGGATGTAGCTCACCCTGTTTTCTAAATAAATTTTAGGTCAGAGTTCCTGACGTAGAGTGACCTGCACCGATCCAGAGGCTGAGGCCGAGGACGAGGAGACTGACGTCCAGGCGGACGACTTTTATCCTTAGTCTGGGTATACGAGTCTACTATTTTTGAATTTGTGTAAACCTTTGGATTATTGTATGCCTGGTGGCCACTTTTGTGTATATTTTAGTAAGATTACTTATTGTATTATTTACGCATTCTATTCGGAACCACTATTGGGAACCATTGTTTGGGTGATGGATGTCCATCACCAATGGTTCTTCTTGGTTCCTTTTTGAGAATGCATTTTCTTTGGTTAATATAGAATTAATTGTTTTATAATTATTGTTCTTTATGATTAAATGCGTTGACAAATGACTGACTCGATCCACCACTGCTGGGTGGTGTCTGCTTGGCTTCCGCTTTACGGGCAGACACTTATGATTTGTCCCGGGGATCATCCAGAGTATGATCCTGATGGCACGGATTTCTGGGTGCAGAAATCCGGGCTGTTACATATACGAACGAATCTACCTACAACAAATAAAAAACCACAAAAATATATTGACCTGCATTCAAATGAAAAAGAGCAACATAAAAGAGGGAAAAATATACAGTAGAACATTTCGCTACGACTCCTTTTGCTGGCATTGAAGAAAATCGTGCTAAAGTAAGTAATATCTTGACTAGCCTAGAAACCCGTCAAGAGTGGGAAGACTATTTCCAGCTCATGGAAGAGACAGCCTGTGAACAAACCCGTCTTGCTTGAACAAAACTCAACAATTAATCCACTCATATGAACGGGGTCTATGTGAGAAAAATGAAGGTATAAATTGTCATAAAACTTCATTGAACTAGTAAGATTACTGATTTTGACTGTTAGTAATTTATAATAATTCTTGAAAACTTTCTTGTTTTATTTGCAAAGTCACGTTAGTCACTATTGTTATTACGCAATTAAAAATAGCTGGAATCGAACACGTCTCTAAATTTTAATGACCTTGATGTTTTCACAAATGGGAAGCGTAATGATTCCACTAGTAACAATGATGGAACTAAAACGTAAGAAGAAGAAACTGGAACGAAGAAATCTTATTTTTTCATCAATGAGCTTTGCACCGATCATCGATCTAGTATCTCAAAACACGAATCAACAATTTGACTAGTGAAAAACACATCTTATCGGTACGTATTTCGCTTCTTAGAGTAAATCCACCTGGTAAATGTGAAGCTAATCGACTCATGAATGATGTGAAACTGAGAATTCGAAACTGTAAGTGGCACCTCACTAAGGAAGTTGCTAAACTTGGCCAAAGTGAGGGAATTCTTACAATGATCCAAGACGAGATTGATAGGCTTGACGTCGTTATCACTGAAATCGAAACCTTAATGGAAATCGCATGTGTTATACATTGAAAGTACCATTTTTCAACTCTTAACATAGCCTTTGCTGGACCTTAAAGCAAACTAATAATCATTTGCTAAGTGTGTTTTGTAATTAGCAATAAAATGTGTAGCTTAATATAAACTCCTTGCTTTTTGGCCCAAAAGAGAGAGAGAATACACTTAAAGATGATAGCTGAGACAAAGTCTGATGGAACACCTTGGTAGTGCTTACCATGGTGACTCATTATTGTTGATCACCATTGACCAAAGTCTAGCAGATGAATGAAGTTAGTTGAGAAGGGAGGAGACTGCGACAGCAACAAGTGCAACGCACCAGAATAGCAAAAGATAGACCTCACAGAATTGAGGAGCGTCCTCGCGAAGCTAAAGATGTAGTGGAAGAGGCACTCCCATAGATACGCCGAGTAGTAAGAAGGACAGCTGAAATGACCTCGTGAAGATCTCGAAGGTTAAAGTCCCCAGAATCTGTGGTCACGAAGCTCTCGCGGAGATCAAGCCTCAAGGCAGCCGTGCGAAGAACACAGCGAGTCCATATGTACACTAAACAAACTATCACCTTACGGAGTTCTCACGTAGCCTGGAAGAGAGAGACGCCCAAAATTCTCTTTACGTAAATCTCGCACACTCTGAAGCCTTACCATTGACTACGTGAGCGCAGGAGCATAACTGCACCAGTACTTAGCGAGAGAGAGATTTTGAAGCTCAACTGAGCGAGAAATCCTGGCGCTCTAGATCATCTCTGCGACAGCATTGCAGCGCCAGCGAACTGTGCTATCAAATGAAGAGCTAACACGTGAGCAAGCACTTCCCACCAGCCAAAGGCAACTCCGCGAAGGCATAGCAGCTACGCGAATGAGCTAAAAGCAGATACCAGCCTCGCGAAGCACGGGCTCTCTACTTCTTAATTTTAACTGAAGAACTTTTTAGGAATTTCCTAAGGCTAGGGCACACTTCCTGAGGTGCGGATTTTGAGGCACATATCTCTAAGAATTCAAAGGTTGAAACAGTGCCACGTCTACTAGAAAAATTAGGGTTAATCTCTTTAGAGACAAGGCCGTTTTAACAAAGTATATAAGCTGTACTTAGAGTTTATTATTTTCATCTTTCCTTCATCCTCTGCCGGCTGAGAACTCTAGCAGGCTAGGGTTAGGGTTTGATCATCTCTTTTTCTTATTTTTCTTCTCTTTTAGCCTAGCACTTGCTGGCTAACCCCCTTGTAAGTAACTAGGTTTAGTTTCATTTCAGTTTGTAATCAGTTTTTGGTATACATTGGGATTCGATTAGTAGTTGTGTACAGGCTGCAGCCTGGAGACAATTCATTGTAAGTTTTATGTTCATCAATGGATTGCCGTTTTAATGCTTAATTGAATCAAAAGTTCTTATGGTTTCTTTAGATGTCTATAGGATCCATATATTTGGGACTAGCCCATTCAGTTTCTAGTAGATCTATTACTTACCATCTGATTTCCCTTAGTTTGATAGCCCCATAGAAAATAATGTTGGATCGGTAGTGAGATCCAGAGAGCTCGGAGTCCTGTGGACCATGCTGGTTGCAACAGTTTTCATGTTCTTACTCAATCCTCTATGGGATAGACAGACCAATGGGATATCCTATGACCATTCAAGTGGACAGAGTATAGCCCTAAGGTTGTGTCCATTCACATGTTTGAGAAGGATTCTTCTCCCCTGCACATGAGCTTCTAGAGCCTGGTGAGGAGGTTTGTACAGGAACTAGCTCCCCTCTGTTTTACCTAGCCGACATAAGATGTTAGATCTGATCTCTTTATAGTAATTACAACTTGAGGCTGAGTCATTTCAGGCCATTTGTAGCAATGACCAGCTGAATCTAAAGCCTTATTCAAACTATTGCATGGTCCTTTTGTGGGCACTAGTGAGCCGTTAGCCTTTGCAAAGCACTTAGGATCTTATGGATTGGAATACCTATGGATGTCAGCCAAGTCTGTGCGTAGATCTGGAGAGCTGGTAGCACTGGCATTACATAGTGCTGCAATAGTATTCATGGCTTACTCTGGCCCAGTGGCTGGGAGAATGATCAGTCCACTCCCCTGGGTTAGATTGGCAATGTATTTTTTAACTAATGGGATTTGACAGACACTATCGGATACCTTGTGACCATTAGAGTGGATAGAGTATAGCCCTAAGAGCGTCCCAAATGGCATGGGTTAAACCGGATATTTTTACCTTGTTGTGGATTTTAATAGCGTCTCAGCAAGGAGCACTGCAGAGACAGACTAAATCTGAGTTACATTACTGCATCATTAACTCTAGCTCAACCTGCTTACTTCTCACCAATTTGTGTATTTTATTTTGGCACACACTACCACCATCTTCCTCTTAACCCTTTCTTTAGGATAGGGCTATATTTTATTTCTCTGCTTTTAGGATTAATTTAGTGTAGTCGTGACACCCAACTCCCTTTCTTTAGGATTGTCAGATCTGTAGTCAGATCTGGAGGCCTACTATTATAGCCTATTTTGGGTTCTAGATCAAATTCTCTGTGGGACAAATTCTTACTTATCAAAACTTGCTATAATGGACCCTATATCTTGTAGGACTGTGTTTATTTCAGACTTGCTGTGCTGACCCATCTCCAATTCCCCACTCTTGATTTATTCTCTCCACTGTTCTTAATAAAATAGCAGCAAGAGTCTCGAAGAATCAACAACATAGGTATTTCTGAAACATCCTTGATAGTTCTGATTTCGAGGATGGAATCCTCTTTAAGGAGGGGAGGATGTAACACCTGTCCCTCGATTTCTAGGTTGGTCAAACTATTGACTGAGACATGATGACACCTAACTGTGCCAGGTGACTTCTTGAGGCCATGTCCATACAAAATTGTGAGGCACCCACCTTAGATTGATGAGATATTATCTAATTCTAGTGGCATGCATAAGGCACTCCATTTATTTTAATGGGTGTGTTAGAAACTTAGTAAAATACACACCACCTCTTATACCTTGTAACCAGCCCAGACTATTCCTTAATGAACCATGAACTGAGGTTTGCTCCGAATTGGGCCAGAGCCTTGGTGGTGATGAGGGGATCTTCACCAATAGATCGAATTTTGAAAATAATCATGAGATTTCTTGATGGGTTGAGTCAAACCTTGACACATAAAATAGAAGCATCTAGATGCACTAATACATAGGACTGTGTTTAAGATTTGCATAGAACCATGACATTTCTTATAATTTTGACTAAAGCCCAAGGGCATTTATAAACTAATTATCTAATTTTGGAAATTAAAATTTTGAATATTCCAAATCTCTAGCAAATCCTAGCCCTTGGTTCCATTGACCAAGATTTGACCCATCTTACACTATTTATTTTCTTTGGGGAAATCTAGGGTGTAAGATGAACTCATTTATATGCACAACAATATTTCATAGAATTTTGAGTATCGCAAAACTTAAGGGTTATACGACCACTAAAGACAAAAGAGGACTTTGATGTGTGGTTGGAAGTGGACAAAAGTGAGGCCCACTTCAAGAGAGAGTATTGGGAAGGAGAGAGAGAAGACTTGGGGAAGCAAATTTGGGACACTTGGCAAAAAAATTTAGCCCTTGTCTCCACCATGCATTGCAAAATTCGAATTTTGTAGGGATTCCCTCTTCATTCTCTATTTCAATCATCTTCTCCACTTGAAACCTCTATTAGAGCTCTCTTCAACCTTGAATTTGCCCTCCCATCCTAGCCATCAAACCTCTAATCCACCACCACCAATCAACTCCACTCCTCTTCTAGTTACACATATATTAAATTGAGCCTTGTTCCAACCCTTTTCACCATTCAACTAGAGCAAGCTAAGGAGAACTAGCTAAGGTAAAGTCTTGGTTAACTTTAGTGTAGGATTTTTAGTCTAGAAGTTTGAGATTAGGCTATCGATTTTCAATTTTTGGATTGTTTTTGAAGCTTAAATTCTGGAATAACTATATACACTATAGGACTAGAATATTGGAGGTCATGCATGTGATCTATATGAGTATGCAAGGCTATCCAATGCTCTAAAATGGCCATGTGGGTTAAGGCCAATCTAGTGTAGAGATTTGTGGATTTTTGCTTGGATTTTATAGCTTGAAAATTGATTTTTGTTCAAAGTTTTATTTGAAAATCTCGAAAATATGTTATACCAGTGATATTGGAGGTCATTCATGTTATCTATATGATCATGCAAGGCCATCCAATGGTCTAGATTGGTCAAACATGTCAAGACCAATGAGATTTCGAAATTTCCTTGAAATTTCTTGAGCTATTGCAAATTTGATTTGATTTCTGATTTGGAAATTGTATGAAATATGGAATATGTTTAGACCAGTGATATTGGAGGTCATGCATGTGATCTACATGATCATGCAATGTCATCCAATGGTCTAGATTGGTCAAAACCTAGAAAAAATTTGAATTTCTTTGATTTCTTCTTTGAAATGTTTGAAAAATAAATTGATTTATTATGAAAACTTTTGGAGTTTCTATAATATATGATACACCAATGAATTTGGATGTCATGTATGTGATCTGCATGATTATGTAAGACCATCCAATGGTCTATATTGGTCAAAGATGCTAAGACCAACACATTGTTGTAAATTCTTTAATTTTCTTGTATTTTTGTAGATTAAAATGTGATTTTTGATTTTTGATATCTGAAAACTATTATGCTGATCAAGGATTTCTAGGTCAAATAGTGGCTATAGATGCATCTTGATTCTATGTATAGTATAGTGTTGAATGATCTTACTTCCTTGCATAGAAATTTTATAGAAATTATGACATGGTATTTGATGCATGTTTTGGTGGAATATTTATGTGAAATCTTAGAACTTCAGCTTATCATATACTGGTTTAACCATGATCAAAATGAATGGTCTAATATTGCTTAATTGCTAGATTAGCTTATATGTGATTTAGCATTGAATTTTTTGTCTTATTATTTATGGAATCAAATTAATTTTTGGAATGACTTGTAGCTGGAATATACAGAGATGGATACGGTTGTTTCTCAGAGTATTTTAGTCTATTTACTAGTCTCAATGAACGCCCAATCGGATGGTCATGATTGGTTGTCTTGATAGTTTGCTTGATTTGCTTAAATTTCATGGTTTATATGCTTGATTTTGTTATGCAATCTTGATCTTAGAAACTGATCCATCAATAGGTTTAGATGAATTAGTTAATTCTGGAATGACATGTTAGAATCCTAAATTTTGATCACGAAATTTTAATGGTGATAGATACATAGATAGGAATAATTTTGATCCATAGGTTGATGTTGTTCAACTTTAATCGGGACCACTAGATGGTCTTTTTGTGACAACCTTACTTTTTCCTCACGAATCTCTAGGAAAAGTTGAGTCGTCAGGTAACAATCCGATTTTCCCTTAGACCTAATTCTAGGAAAAATTGGATCGTCCAATGCATTCTGACACATAGCACTTCTACAGAAGGCCAAAACACCCATCATATGGCACCAACATGATTCCATTTCTATACAAGCGTAAACATAACCAAATGAACCACCGGTGACGGCTGACCGTCACCTAAATAGTGGTTTCCAAAACTATACGACGTTATACATATTTCAATTCAAGTATTTTACTTACACCCACTAGAATGTACTAAGCCAAAATCTATCTCAAGTTAGACTATGGAAAATAGTCTTTAGGCTAAGCTCTTCTTCTACCTCTGGTGTATAATTAGGATCCTCCCCTAGCTCAAGATCCTGATCCAAATCTAAACCTGTGATATAAGATGTCGGGATGAGCTAACAGTCTAAGCTCAGAAGAAAAAAGATCAATGCCAACTCACATTTACCAATTGGAAACATAGATTCATTGACTAAAATCAGAAGCATTATCATGTCACAACTGGATCAACGATAAATATTTAAGTATCATTTCAAATTCAAATAGAATTCAAGAGAACTTAAAATTTCAATCAATGTTTAGACAAATTTTGAAAATTTCACATGATTTCAATTTTTTATTAATTTCTCATATCTTACATGCTATACTCTGTTCATCAATGACTTAAATCATAACTTAAGTAACTCCAACTTGATTATAGCGTTGTTGAGCTAAATTATCGATGAGAATCCCCCTAAGCATCTTTGTTCAATGATATTTTCGAGTATGTGATATGACCATCGTACCGGTCCAAGGTGGATGGTATAAACCGCCATACCGGTCCATATCTGTATGGTATAAACCACCATACTGTTAGGCTGCTTTTATTGGCATCTATCTAATTAAGTCTTAACCTATTGCAAGCACACAATGAAAATTATAATACTAGAATAGGATCGTTCCCACAGAGACAGGTTTATCTATATATTAATTTAATTCTTATGAAAACTTATACTTATCTTTTAAGTTCCTAAACTACTAAAGAAATATGAATAAAGAATTGTTTCTTAATCTAAATTACAGAAAATAAATCCTAATCTTCCTCTTTCCAGATTATGATCGTTAATCACAATCCTTTAAGTATCGAATGTTTAAAATTTTAAAATACTATTACACTATATCAAGTATCCTAGTGTTGGTCATCAATCAAAACTAGAATCTTATCAATACAGATTTAATCTAATCAATAATCTCCTAAAACTTGGGCATCAATCAATTTCGAAAAAATTGAAGATGGAAAAGTAAACCCATTACACTAATTTGCAAACTTCAACCTGAGTCGTCAATTCAAATTAAAATTCGAAGATATTTACAAAACAGGAAATTATAATAAAATAAATCTAAACTAGAAAGCAATAAATTATATCTTCCACCCCTTAGCTTCAGTCGTCAAGTGCTTCTGAGAAACTATAGATATCTACACTAATCATCAGCTCCCAATTGCAGTCACCAATTGCTCTTGAGAAACCTTAGATATCTAATATACAAAGTAATAGAAATTTACTCTAAGTTAATCGAAAGAAAACCCAACCTCAGTCATCAATTGATGCTAAGAATTTCTTCAATGCTTATTCTTATACCAAGCCCTCTTATTTATAGATCATAAAGGGTCGATTTATAAAACTCCTAATTCTAATAAAAGAAATTACTAAAATAAAAACTATCCTAATATAACTCTACTTCTAATTTTATCTTTCCTTGCTTTCGATAGTTGATGTAGTTCTGAATTTTCTCCTTTATGCATAGTGGTGTAAATCCTCACGTTACAACAACAATGGAAAGCCTCTTTTTTTAGAAAATCGTAAATCACAATTTTCTATTCTTTCCTCTCTATATAGCTTCTTATTAAATGATTCTTTATTTACGATTCAACGCTTTCTTATGTGTCGCTCTTCTTTTGAACGGCTTTCTCTGAAAAATCGTAAATTATGATTTTCTTACTTTTCTTTTGCTTTCTATTATTCCGTAAAATCGTAAAGCACGATTTTTCATTATTTCAGTAGGCGAAGATTCGTCTTTTGGTTTAATCGTCTTTTTATTGGTTTATGAGTTCATTTTGACGAATATTATCATTTTACTTCTTTTTTACAATTTTTCTTTAATATCTGCAAATCAGTAACTTGTTAGTAGCAAACTAAGTCCTAGCATCACTAAGTTAAGGGTGATAAATTGGTATATTATGTGACTAATCACATATCGGTCCACATGTGTATGGTATAAACCACCATACCGGTCCATATATGGGGTTTCATTCACATAACCTTAAATCATCATGCAATACTCATATACACTATTAACAGTTATAACTCATAACTAATTTCAGAGTACGATGGTTCCATATACAAGATTCAGAGTTCAATATTTTATTTCAAAGATTCAATATTAATAAACGATGTTCAGATGCAATGGTACATGGTTTGAAATTCTAATGTTCCAGTTAGCACTCAATAAATGTATTCGATGTTCTATTGTCGATGAAACATACATTCAAATTCACATTCAATTTGCATTGATTACAACAAGGAGTCTATGCATACGATCAAAAACAAAAATTGTGCATTGAGTTTTCCCTACCTTAAGTTTGGAGTAGTTCAAAACGATACAAAAGTTCTTATCGATGGTCTCCCGTTTTAGACCTAGATCACATCAGATCACACACTACATGTCAATGATGGAGAAATCGATGATTCAAAACATCCCCTTGCTTTTCCAAAAGAAAAACCAGAACCACTCATTAACATAGAAAATCGCTCGAGCGATTTCTCCAGATTCCACATAGCACACTAAAATTCACTCGAGCGAATTTTTCCAGATGAATTTTGCATGGAAAAATCCCTCGAGCGATTTTTCCTCTCTATTCTTGAAGCCAAATAGCTCGAGCGATTTTCCAAAGGATGAAAATCCGCTCGAACTAAGATGGTGTAATATAAAATCCAACCATCTTAGTTCACACATATTAAATCTAATGTTCTGAAACCAATTTGTATGATAGATGCTCACCTTTTTAGATCGCGCACACGATACTCGCGATAACCATTATCAAAAAGGGTTTTGGCGTCAAGCTTGAGGATTCTCACCGTGATCGAACTCAACGAAGGTCCACGCTAACGTGCGGTGATCTTCCTTATCAAGTCACTCAAAACACGCTTACGATGATCGATTCACGCTCGTTCACTCATTTGAACTACATTCTTTTACGCTCCTTGATCTAAGCAACGTCGGAGCTTGAAGGTTCTTTGGGAAACACAAGGAGTGATCAGAGATTAAGACGATCTTTGCAAGGAAGATGGAGCTCGAGGAGATCTCCCAATTTGGTTCTCACGAGAGGATTTGAGAAGAGGTTAGAGTGAAGGGAGTGTTCTCTTTCTTTCTCTCTCTTACAAAACAAAATATCAAGGATATTTTGTTTCATTTGGTCTTATCCACTTGTGGCTTATTTGATGTTGAGCCGGCACACCGTGAGTCGGTACACGGGCTTCTTATCAAGGGCCAAACAATGATCTCTAAATTCATTTTTTTCACACAATGTATTCTAATAAATTTAATTATTCTAAATTTCAAGGTGGCATTGTGCACCTTGCTGAACCAAGGAGCACTCGTACACGAAATTGGACTCGTTCGGGTTCGAAATTTTTTGGGATGTTTCACTTTGGATCAAAGTTTGACCATTTTGATGGACCAATGGTGTGATGAGATTCCTAAATGTGGAAAGTCGTGACCAATGTCGATCACGAATGATCAATGGTGATTGATCGTTATCGATGAAATCTCGAATTTTGGATAATTTTGACTATAAAACGCATCGGTTATGTTTTGAAGATTTAATCAAAAACTTATTTGAAAAACATGATTTTGGAAAAACTAATCTTTGAAAGCAATTTGAAAGATATAATCGTGCCAGGAAATTTAGGCTCGATTGGATGGCTCTCCAGCCATTTCGAAATTTCTGGATAGATTGGCACCCGACGAATAAGGTAGTACCGACAAGAGACTCATGCCGACTAAACTAATAGAAAGTCCCGAAGCAGGACCTTGATGACTCTTGGACTAACTTAGGAACATCCCAAATTGAGACCAGAAAATTGTGGCATGAGATGGACCACTAGATGGGTCCCATCGATGGCCCAAGTCTGTAGGCCTTGCAGCCCATTACAGTTTATCCCCAGAACAGAGACCAAACTAAATGGAAATAAAATTTGAAAAATTCTCAAAAAACTAAATTAAATAACCCAATGGATTCCCAATACCTCGTAAAAATTTCAGACCCGAAATCAACGTGGTTTGAAAGTTACGGCACCCGGAGCACAAGGCATCAAACCTGCCCTATTGCACCTGAGATCAGAGCCTTGAAAAGTTGTGATTTCAGTGCCCAAAACCTTTTCTAAGAAATTGGGAATAAATCAAGAATGGACCCCTTGGGTAAATTTCCATGCCATGATTCTATCAGGACTATCAGCGAGAAAATCGAGGAAATCGTAGCGCAGAATTGCGAATCATGGCACCCACCTAGTAATCTGTCCTGACCCTTGATCGAATGAGCCTGATTATTTTATGATTCCTTAATGTTCGACCCCCAAAATGTAGAAGGAAAATTCAGGTAACTCGCTAAGCTTTCCAAAATGCCGCTGAGTGTCCGATTTTGACATCGCCACTAAGAGTTATAGACTCGACATTTAGGCCCAATAAATCTGACCCAAAAACCTAATAAAGGAAGACAAATCTCAGTGATATGTCAACCATGATCAAACCCGATCATATTTTTAACTGCCACTACCTGGTAAAGATGTGATTATCGGTGTTCTTTCACTCAATTTTCGTAGGGCTCGAAAATTCAATTGGAGTTGAAAATATCGAGCTATTTACCGCAAGGTGTCCGCCACACTTATGGAAAAATATGCAATTTTGATAAGTGAAACCTAGAACTTGGACCTTTACCCGAAACCTGCGACTACCTGGGGAATACCGGATCACATGGTCACCATGAAGCTAACCTGTGAAAAGACTTGTGTGAATTTGGTCAACTAATTCAAAAGATTCAGCTTCATCTTTTGATGGCCCAATGAGGCCCGAATGCCAAAGAAAATGGTAAATAAGAATTTTGTTAAAAATCCAACTACCTGGCCCACGGCTCGATGAACCCTAGATGATTTCTCTAAGGTTGGACCTAGACCAAAATGTTTTAAAAGAAATTATGAAGGTCCAAATATAGAAATCTGGAATATACTAAATCCAGAATATTTATTATTTGATAATGAAGCCTGAAATATCGAAAGTCAAAAGATGATACTATTTTGAATTTTCGAAAACCTCCCATAGCTAATCATTATTTTTACAGACAGGCTCACATGAGCACCTCGTATTTGAAAGAGATTTTGAAATGTTAGCTGAGGATCGAGTCTAGTTAGACCAATAGGGTCATTGATCCTTGTCTTGATTGACTAAATAGTGGAGAGTGTCGCCCTTTGTTCGGGCAAACATTGACATTTTGAATGTGAATTTGAATTTGGACCATGGTTGGTGTTCTGGTATCAACATTGAATTAATTAAAAGATACTAATAATCAACTTATAAATAGCAATAATATGCAAATAATATCCAAATAACTGAAATTACACTTAATCATTTCAGAAAATCTTAATGTAACTTGTAAACTTGTGCTTGCTAATGGTATATTTCTAAGTCTTTTTCTAGATAATGTTGTAGCAGTAACCTATAGAATAATATTCTATGCCTTAGTTGTAATTCTCCTTATTTCTTGCTTTAGTTATAAATTGTACATCATGAACTGCTATCCTTATTATGGATGCTTACCTTGACATTAGATAGAATTTGCTTACATTATTAGCACTTAGAATTTATGTTCAATGTTAGTCTAATCTTACTTAGTTTATACTATCACAGCTACTGGAAACCTCACTTGCACTTGTACCTATAAAATCCTCTTATACTACTTGTACCTATGACATTCATCACGTAGAAAATTATGATAGGACATATGCATGATATGTTAAAAAATAAGATATGACACATGACATAAGCCTTCGCCATAGCAGGAATTTTTTATGATCACGTAAAACTTGTAATGTAGGCATCCATATATGGATGCAACACCTCTATAAGAGTATGGGTTGCCAGACGAAGTAAATGCAGGTTATTACGGAACTCGTCCCTTGGAAAGTGTGGTTTAGTGAACCATATAACACCGTGACCCACTCTAATTAAGTTATGAGAAAAAGATGAGAAACGTATATATTGAGATACGAATATGATAAGAAAGTGGAGACTTAAGCCCACGTCAATATAAAATTGAGGCGGGGACCTAAGCCTAAAATCAAATAATGAAATGATAAGACATGCTGTGAAGGTCAGCTAAATACGGATTAATTTGTACACATACAATATCTTACGAGCCACCATAAGGGCCCAACGTCTACAGTCAAAATGGGTCTTAAGGATAATATGATAGCTTTGTCTGAAACTAAGGAGACATTAGAGGTTTCGACTTAAGGGAATCTGTTTTACTAATGTGTGCAACCTCATCTAGCTGGATGGTAGTTTTTGTTATGATATAGAGGTTAGACAGTTATCTACATGTGAACCTCGCATGGTAGGCTCAAGCAGTGGCCCTGACACAGATCATTTAAATAAGATAAGTAAGATATAAGGTACATTTGTGTAGGCGTATAGAGTAATAACAAGACTTCAGATATGTCATATATGATATGTTGAGAAGACATATAGGAAAATACCTATGAATTAGATGCATCATATACATTTCCTGTTATGATCTAGGTTCCAATTTTAGATAATATGTTATGAAATTATGGATATTTTTATCATAATATAAAATTGTATGGTTTTATATTCAAAATGCATCGCAAATCAAGTGATTGCACACATGATCACTTGGGTAAGTTATGATGGATCAATGGTGCAATCCACTGAGTTTACGCGACTGAGTAAACTCAGTCCCCCAAAATCTAATAGTTTCAAGTGAACTCAGATCATCTTACCTACAATGACATGTAGGCAATTGTACCGGAGGCGGCTTATGAAGATGAGGACGTCAGCAACCACTTGAATGAGAGCATAGGTAGTCCCCCGACGGACTATTATAAGCCTTGATAGTCCATTTAGCTCTAGTTTTGGTCTTTTTCTTTGAGAGACTTATTACCTGTTGAAGCCGTTTTCATGCATTTTATGAGTTTACGTATGGGGCGGTTTTACCCTACGTGAAACTTCAGTTCATTTTATATCTTAGATGTGTGGTTAGGATTTTTACCATAGTAATTATCACCTACGCTTTCCACTTTTGTTTACGAGCCAGTAAATTTAATGTTTAAATGCCTCAATTTTATCATCTAATTTGAGAATTGGATTATGTGTATGTCCGCTTATTGCCTTAACAAGCGTGCGGTGTCATTATACGAAATTTTAGGCTCTCCTGATCGGGTAAGAATTCTGTGTCGTGACAGATTTACTCTTAGACAATTTAATAGTTTTGGTAGAGGGCACTGTCATCTACATCATTTCTTTGGCGGTTCAGCCATTGGAGGTCTATAAAAGTTTCTATAGTTATATGAAGTTAGGGAAAAAACCAAACTGGTTAGAGATAGAATTTAGGCATCTACCTCTAATTTACATGCTAAATCAAAATTTCAATGATATGGCCAGCATAATCAATTATCGTACATAAGAATTAATATACATGTGCTTGTACACATATGATTAATTTACTCTTTTAAGCAAATTATCAAGCAAGTAAATAACGATCTATGAAGATTTTTTTATTCATATATGGCCAGATAAATAAATAGGTCGAAACTAAAGAATGACGAATTAAAAATTAATTTCTTGTTCATACACTACTAATTAATCAAATAAGTCAAATACAGAATAAGTAATTAAATTTCTATACCTTGGATCCAAGCGCCGCAAGAAAAGTTTGTAATTTCTAACCGATGATTTGGGCTTTTTACTTCAAATAATAGAATGATGTCAACAACACAAGATTTAATGACCCAAGTCTAGTCTATAATATATTATCACAAAAAGACAAAAGTCAATGCCATAGGTATAGTGCTATCATGTGGCACTACGATCATACGAATATTAGTATTTAAATCCTTAGGTCTCTAGAAATAGAAGAAGCAGTAAGATTAAGGAAGTGTAGTTCACATACCATGAGAAGGCTGAGGTAGTATTATATATTATTATTATTGATGATCCGTGGAGGAAGATTGCTGCTGCTGAAAACTTTCTTCTTCTTAGAGAACAGAGTTGTTGTTGTGACTATATAGATGCTGATGTATGATGTTGTGCAAGAGAAATTAAGAGCAGAGAGAAAGAGGGAGAGAAGGGTCATGTAGGTGTTAGAATCTGTGTGGAGTCTCCTTTAGAATTAGGGTTCCTTGAGAGTATTAAAGATTTATAACTAGTCTTGTGCGAGAAGTTTTGGGGCATTTGATGGACTGTGGTAATTCAAGTTTCTTTGTTGAGAGTCCTGATGAACTCAAACTCTACCTCTTTTCTTTTCTTTTTTCCTTGCTTATGTTTCTTTTTCTTAATAGAAGAGACTCCTAAGGAAGTGGACGGTTAGTGGGATTTCTTAGCTTAAATCACAACAAAGAAGTCCCAAGGCCCCTTCTTGCATGTGGACATGAATTGTTGGGAAGTTACATGAGAATTAATGAGGAGTTGAGATAAGGTGTTAGGCATACATATAGACATGTTGTATGAAATTAATCTAAATATAATCATAAATTTATTCTACACGGGTTTCAAGTAATTTGGGTCATTGATCTTAGGTACAAGTCTCAAGACATCTGTCAATGAGCTATCTGTCAATGAGCTATAACTCACTATGCTTAAACATAAAACTAATAATAATAATAATTTATTTATACTCCATATAACTCATGAATAAGTCTCTTTATTTATATGAGCTCATCGGGTTCAAATCAGCGATGCGATAGTCGAAATCGAACATAAGTAGTTCCCTCGGCTACAACCTCACATGTATATTATATTTTATCATTAAATCAAGAGTATTATTTAAATTAAAAGATATAAATAAAATTTTAATTAACATCAATCAAAAGTCAACAGGTAAACGATCTAAAATTGGGTCATTAAACAAGCTTCCATTGGCTGCATACCACGTTGATTGACTTTTTAAAGCCAGCTTGTATGAAATCAAGCCAATATGAGCTCAAGTCATAGGCTTATCGCCCAATAAGCCAATAATAATAAGTCTTCTAAGAAAAAATATATCAGCCTCATGGAACATATCAGTCACTTAAAAAAAATTTTGACAATTTCTCTTAGGCACTCTTGGTGGAAGACCAATCGAGCAACAGATTTCCTTGCGAGAAAGGGTGCCAATGATAGTTTGGTGATAAGATGGAATAATCTGGATCAATTGCCCCTCTATTCACCTGCCTTCTTGATGAAAATTTGTATTGCATTTATACCCATATGTAACTCTTCATCCACATATTTTTTAATATAGGGTGAGACCCCAACAACCTCGAGCATTATTATCGAAAAAGGACACTACAAGAAAAAGGATTATATATGTGCAATTCACATGCCATAATAATCCCTTTTTTCTTCCTCGAAACAGTGGAACCTTTGGCTCAACAGGTTCATAAGGAGAACTTTGATAAGGGGCTGATCTATCCGCCTTTCACAAATATAAGAAAAATATCTGCCGAAATAGCTGCTGATGTTGCCGCTAAAGCATATGAGCTTGGTGAATTACTTATTTATTTCTAGATCTTCATTTACTCATTGTTAATTGGTGAATCCTTAAATTCTAATAGCCATATGATTTTATTTGCTTTATATAGGTCTAGCGATGCGTCTTCCTCAGCCGGAAGATCATGTGAAATACGCCGAGAGCTGCATTTACAGTCCTACCTACCGAACCTATAGATAGAGATTGGTCAAATTGGCCTCAACAGTTTCGTAATTTATTCATAATTTATTTTTTGTTGGAATTTCAGTTCCTTTTTTTGTTGTTGTGAAGTATTACATAATTTGTTTGTACTTTAAAGAGCATGGATACCCGAGCATGAATAATTGATTTTTTATATTATTTACAGAAATATTCCTCCCAATACGAAATCACCGTATCGTTCTTCTTGTGCTAAATATAAAATAGAATAATTATTTCTTTTATATTATTTACAAATTATGGATGTGTACTGTTGAGCAATATGATGTCTGGAAAAAAAATAGCATTAAAAAAATAAAAATTTTCATTAGAGACGGCCAAAAGCTGTCTCGAATAATAGAGTAAAACTTATTGGAGATGGTTAGTAGCCATCTCCAATAACAAAAGAAAACTTATTGGAGACGGCTTGAAGCCTTCTCCAATAGTAGAACATTGTTACTGGGGACGGCTGAAAACTGTCTCCAACATGCGTTGATATGTCAATGGAGACGGCTTATAGCGGTCTCCAATAAGCTCAAGTATTGGGGACGGCCAAAAGCCTTCTCCAATGTTTGGTCTTCAAAGATATTGGAGACGGGGCTATTGGAGACCACATGGAAGCCATCTCCAATAGTATTAGAGACGGCTTAAACATCTTTGGAGGCGGCCAAAAGCCGTCTCCAATAGTCTTATTTTTTGTAGTGGGAGATCGGAGAAAAGTGTATATATATATATATATATATATATATATATATATATATATATATATATATATATATATATATAGGGTGAGAGGGTTACTTATTTCTCAAAATAAAAATAAAAATAGGGAGCCGGTTTCGTCCTCCAAGATGTCGTGGAGCTCCACTGGTACCCGAAACACTGTTTGGGCACGTACGTGGAGCACAAGGGATACGTTAGATCAAGTTTAAAAAAAAATAATTCAAAACTAATATTTATAAGGCTTTTATTAAAGTTTGACTGATTGCAACAGTTTAAATTTAAAGGCTCAACAAATGCATGGTAGAGATGAGTTTTCGATTTTTTTTTTTTTTTTATATGATCTAAGCAATGCACCCATGCTCTGTGTATCATCAATTTGGTATCCCGCTTTTAATTGGAGGTTTTCCCCAATCTTGGAGGACGAATCCCTTCTCCTTATATATATATAATGAGTTTAGTGAAATATTTAACTCCATGGATCCCAATGGTAACAGGCTCAATCTATTACTGTAATTTCAAAAAACAAATTAGAGGACAGAACAGCATATGTCAATCAATACATGAGATTGGAGTCCAAAATTTCATTTTGCAATCAGATGAACAATCTCTTTGGTTATACTTCTCATTCCGGATGGTATGGGTTTTTCACTAGTTTAGCTAATTTCCAAAAGACTCAGCTTTATATAGGACGTATAGAAAAAAGGATTCTAAATTCATGGCCACCATGAAAAGAGGAATCCAACCGCCCCAACAAAAAACTCATATATGTAGATTCTTCAAATCCGTTTTAATCTTTATGCCAAATCCCCTTTATTCTCTTCCCTTAACTTTTAATAGCTCTCCTCCCCCCTCTCACTCCCTGTACTAAAAGCTTTCTAGTTCTTTCGCTACTCAGATGACAATAGGAAACTCAAAACAAACACCATTTCTTTCTCCTTCAATCTTCTTTTTTCTCTTCTCTATCTATCTTGCTTCTTCGTCTTCTTCTCAAAAGACATGTCCTACCTGTGGCTCCATGGTTGTCCCATACCCTCTGAGCACTAACCCCAACTGCGGCGACCCCAATTACCCTCTCCTATGCAATAATTCGACACGAAAACTTTACTTTCAAACCCTCAATGGAAGCTCCTACCTTATCCTAAGAATTCAAGCCCCTTCACAGCGCTTTGTAGTCAAAGCATCACCGTGGGTTCCTAGCACTTGCATCACACAAGACATGCTAAAGAGCGAAGGCATCTGGCTAAATCAATCTCTCCCCTTCAACATCACATCCTCAAACACCATTTTTCTTTTCAATTGCTCGCCTCGCCTATTGGTATCTCCTCTAAATTGTAGTCTCACTAGCCTCTGCCATCGCTACTTAGAGGGCTCGGGCAGCATCCAACCTCTCCAGTGTGCGAATGATCTCGTACCATGTTGCACATTCGTTGCCGGTGGCTTGCCTTCAGCTTACAAGATAAGGCTTCACACTTCTGGCTGCCGAGCGTTTCGAAGCATCCTTCATCTTGATCCTGAAAAACCAGTTATCGAGTGGGAAGAAGGGTTGGAGATTCAATGGGCTTCTCCACCCGAACCAGTGTGTCGAACTCAACTAGATTGCTCTAAAAATTCAACTTGTTCAAGTGTTAAACGCAGAGTCAGCCGCTGCCTATGTAACAATGGGTATTACTGGGACGATGCTCTCGGAGAATGCTTGAGAAAATTTCAGCACTATAAACCCTCTATTTCCCACCTTGGCCTAAACATAATGGCTGGACTACTCGCCTTCTTCATGATTTTAGCAGCGATATCGGCCATTGTAGTTTGTAAAACCCGCAAAATCTCACACCAATCAAGGCTCGCGAAAGCAAGAGAAGACATGTTGAAAGCCAGCAATGGTGGGAAATCAGCTAGAATCTTCAGTTTGAAAGAAATTAAGAAAGCAACATGTGGGTTTTCTAAAGAGAAGATCTTAGGAGTTGGGGGTTTTGGAGAGGTTTATAAGGGAGTTCTCCGTGATGGGACTTTAGTAGCGGTTAAGTCAGCAAAGGTAGGCAATGTGAAGAGTACCCATCAAGTCCTCAATGAGGTTGGTATACTCTCTCAAGTCAACCACAAGAATTTGGTCAAACTTTTGGGTGTATGCGTGGAAGCAGAACAACCGTTGATGATATATGAGTACATATCCAACGGTACCCTTCACGACCATTTACATAAAAAGGATGCAGCCTTTTTAGATTTGAAAACAAGGCTAAATATAGCTTTACAAACTGGTGAAGCTTTGGCCTATCTTCACTCATCAACTCACACTCCAATTTACCACAGAGATGTGAAATCAACAAACATTCTGTTGGAGGAGAATCTAACGGTGAAGGTCGCCGATTTCGGGCTATCACGATTGGCGGATCCCGGACTGAGCCATGTGTCAACATGTGCTCAAGGGACCTTAGGGTATTTGGATCCCGAATATTTTCGAAATTACCGATTAACAGATAAGAGCGATGTTTATAGTTATGGGGTCGTGTTGCTCGAACTTCTCACTTCGAAGAAAGCTATAGATTTTACGAGAGACCACGACGACGCCAACCTCGTAATGTATGTGGCGCAACGAGCCGACAAGGGGTTGATCATGGAGGTGATCGATCGTCGGTTGCTTGTTAGTGAGCCTTCGGTCGGGGTGATGAAGAGCGTCACAGTTTTCGGAGAGCTCGCACTTGCATGCCTTCGGGAGAAGAAGGAAGATAGGCCATGCATGAAGGTTGTAGTTCAAGAACTCCAGTGCATCATGGGAACGCTGGCTCATGAAGAAGTGAGTGATGGATTTAAAAAGTAAGGCTTAAAAACATGGTAGCGAAGGGCGTATCATTCCAACTGTAGGAACAAATATGTATAGGCAAGTTGCACCTGAAGATGTATTGCAAAGAAACCCCATATTGAGTTATATCAGACCATATGGGTTTGTATCATTATATTGTATTTTTTTTTTTTTTTTTTTTTTTTTTTTTTTTTTTTTTTTTTTTTTTTTTAAAGATGTCATACGGCACAGACAGCCCAGATCTTGTAACGACCCGAATTTTCAACACGAAAATCCTTGCCGTTAACATTCATGTCATGGGCATGCTATTGTTTAATCCTAATATGATGGTAATTTATTTGAGAAAACACGAGCTATTTTTTTTTGTAGTAATATTATGAAAACATTAATCAAATTACTCACTAAACTGAAACAAATAATTTTAACATCCATTAATGAAAATACTAATCCAAAAATACCACCACTACAAAAATAACGCGTATTAGCGGCATGTGCACAATGACGGTTATTATGGGCCGCCACTTTAGATCATGTATCTCTGTAGTGTTCTTTAAGGAAAACTTGCTGCCAAAATCTACTTAACCAGCTGGGCTCTATATAAATGCCACCTTTCCGATCACAACTCCAACTCTCTCTCGTTCCCTTTGATCTCCCAAATGGCAAAACCCAACCACGCGAAAGGCGAAACCGAAACCCTTTCTCCTTTGTTCTTTCTGTTCTCTAAAATTGCGAAATCCTTTCTCCTTCGTTCTCTGTGATCTCTGAAATTGTAAAACCCTAATCAAAACCTAATTGTTATTCCAATTTATCTCTCTAATAATTTTCTCTAATCTCAGGCTCTCTCTAATCTCTCAAAAAATTGCTCAAACGACAACTAATTGAAGGCTACATCGTTATTTTTGTTCTTAAATTGAAGGCTCCATCAGATTGAAGGACTTAAAATTTTATCATTACAAAAGGTTAGATCTCTTGTTTCGATGTGTGAATCTCACATTATGATTGGTGATTCTGATTTTAAATATGTTTATAGATTTGAGATTTGGTTTTTTTAGAGATTTTTATCGATATATTTTTTATCTATTAATTTTAGAACGTACAAGGGGATTTTTGGCTACACTACTAATTGAAGGCTCCATCGATGATTTTGTTCTTAAATTTAAGGCTCCATCAAATTGAAGGCTCTAATATTTCACCATCACAAAAGGTTAAATTTGTTGTTTCGATATGCCGGCAGCTCTCCGATAAAAATGAAACCCTAGAAAGGTGATTCGATACGTTTATAAGTCTCAAACTCGTGATTCAAGTTGTGGTTCAGTATGGATTCAAGTTACAGGTAAATTTCGATTCAAGTTGCATTCCAAACTCTCAAAGTTTGATTCAATATCCATTTATCTTGCTGATCAATGTTGATTTCGATTCCAGTTGCAGGTCGATTTTGACTCTAGTTACGGAGTCGTAGACGATTTCGTAAGAACTCTTCGTACACGATTCAGTTGAGATCGTGATGCAAAACCTTCATCTCCTTTCCTTCTTTAGCTTCATGTAAGTTCAATTTGCTCTCTCAAACTCAAACTTGATTCACCTCCTATGTTTTTTCAAAGATCCTTCACGAGGTTCTCTTCCAGTTACGGAGTCACAAGTCGATTTTGCACTTCATACACAATACAGTTAAGATCGTGAATTGCTAACGCCAAACCATTATCTCCTTTCCTTGTTCAACTTCATTTAAGTATAATTTGCTTGCTCAAACTTAAATTGGATTTATCTCCTATGTTTTGTCACAAATCCTTGCCGAGGTTCACTGTATTTTCTAATTTTCACGTAATCACTGTGGTATCTCACCAAAAAGAAAGACCTATCTCTCCTTCCTATCTCCCACATCACTGTTTTTCCATGTTCCATTGCTCACAGAGGCCTTAATTATAGGGTGGAAGGTAGATTTTCTAGTTTTCAAATTAAACTGAACTTCTCAAAGGACACTATTGAGTCTGTCCTTGAGTGCATTGATTATGAATTCTGGTAGCATCATGTACAAGCCAATAGCAATGATCTTCTCCCTATTGGATTCCTCCTCCCATGCATTCCACAAGTGGAACAAAAAGCAATCTGGGAGTTTTCACTTGATCATAGAGCAATAGGGAGCTGTTGGTGATCATCTCCTGGCACCTCAAATCATTTGCTGATCGTAAATTACGTTGACTCGATATAATAAGAGAATTATGGTGAGGAAAAGATTGAGGTTTTTTGTGTGGGCAAGATTTAAGTGATGTAGGTAGGAGATAAGATCCCAAAAAAGTGAAGAAAATCTGAATTTTGTTAGAATTATAAGCTAGACCGGCCCATCCGGCCCATTTTGTCTTTTTTGGGTCATTGGCCCATTTGCAATTATATTGGTCAATCTTGGAATTCTTTTTTGTCATAGAAAATTGGTGTAATTAATGTAGTGTCTTGAGAATATTGAAAAACTTTGAGAATGTAATTTTCTATCTTTTTCTAGGTTAGGTAGTTGCTTTGGAAATGTATTTTATTTATTCCCGGTTTTGTATTTTGGGCTATATATATCACTCATGTATCTTCATGTTATCAAGTCATATGAATGAAATTTGAGAGGTTTTAAGTAGTATATCATTTTAGTCTTCATTTTTGATATTTTTTCTACACAAGAGAACAACTTTCTTCTCTTTAGAGTGTCATCTTCTTCCAATCCTAGTTGGTGTAATCCAACAAAGTGGTATCAGAGCTCGAGATTCATGGCTTCCAATATGTTGCAACCTCAACTTCCTCATTTCACCGGTAAAAACTACAATCAATGGAGTATTCAAATGAAGGTTCTATATGGGTCTCAAGATTTGTGGGATATTGTTGAGACCGGATATGTAGAACCGGAAGATCAAGCGGCTCTCACACAAGCTCAACTCAATGAGTTGAAAGAAAATCGCAAGAAGGACAAGAAGGCTTTGTTCTTCATCTATCGTGGATGAAGTTATTTTTGAAAGAATTTCATCGGTGTCATCGGCAAAGCAAGCATGGGATACTCTCTATGCTTCATACAAAGGCGAAGATAAAGTCAAATTAGTGCGGCTCCAAACTCTTCGAAGTGAGTTTGATTCTATAAGAATGAAAGATTCGGAAGCGGTTGAAGATTATTTCAATCGGGTAATTTCTCTCGTTAATCAATTAAGGATTAATGGTGAAAATCTTCAAGATAAAAGAATTGTAGAAAAAATTCTTAGAAGCTTGACTCGTAAGTTTGAATATATTGTCGTTGCAATTGAAGAATCTAAGGATTTATCTACTTTGTCTTTGGAAAGTTTGTTGGGATCACTTCTATCCCATGAACTTCGAAACAATTTGATTCTTCTCCTCTAGAGCAAGCTTTTCAAACTCAAATTTCTTTTAAAGAAAGCTCTAGAGGTGGAAGAGGAAAGCATTCTAATGGTGGACGAGGAAAGCATAATGGAGGAAGATATCAAACAAAAGAAAAAGATGAAGATGAGTCATCTACTTCATCAAGAGGAAGAGGAAGAGGAAGAGGCCGATCTTCTCTTTCTAATGTTCAATGTTATCATTGTCAAAAATATGGTCACACCATAAAATTTTGCAGAAAAAGATTGGCGGAAGAAGAAAAAAAGGAATCAAATTTTGTTCAAGAGAACATTCAAAGTAAGGAAGATGACACTCTCTTTCTTGCTTGCAATGTTCAAGAAGTTGCATTCAATGAAGATTGGTATCTTGATAGTGGTTGTAGTAACCACATGACGGGAAACAAAGGCGTATTTGTCACTTTGGATGAATCTATTCAAAGTGAAGTAAGGACCGGCGATGATAAACGACTTTCTGTAAAAGGAAAATGTGATATTCTTGTTCAATCAAAGAAAGGCGTCAAACGCATCTCAAATGTTTTCTATGTACCCGGCCTCAAGCACAATCTTTTAAGCATTGGTCAACTCCTTTTGAAAGGACACAATGTTTATTTCAAAGGAGATGCATGTGAAATCAAGGATATGAACAATGCCCTCATTGCCAAAGTAAAGATGACTTCAAACAAGATGTTTCCGCTTAAATTTCAAAATGAAGTTCTTCCTTGCTTCAACTCCATCATCCAAGACAAATCATGGCTATGGCATCTTCGGTATGGCCACTTGAGTTTTAGCTCTTTGACTCTCATGTGTAAAAATCATATGGTGAGAGGCATGGCAAATATTGATCGCCAGGACCAAGTTTGTGAAGGATGCGCACTCGAAAAACATCAAAGAAATTCATTTCCGGTTGGGAAAGCTTGGAGGGCATCAAACCCTCTTGAGCTTGTTCATTCGGACCTATGCGGGCCTATGCACACAACTTCTATTGGCGGTAATCGTTATTTCCTCACTTTTATTGACGATTATAGTCGAAAATCATGGGTTTATTTTCTCAAAGAAAAATCGGAGGTATTCGGTCACTTTAAAATATTTAAGGCCTTGGTTGAAAAGCAAAGTGGTTTCATGTTGAAAACTTTGCGTACCGATCAAGGTGGTGAATATGTTTCTCATGATTTTAAAAATTTCTTAAAAGATAATGGCATTCGGCATCAATTAACCACTCGGTACACACCTCAACAAAATGGTGTTGCCGAAAGGAAAAATAAAACACTTATGGAATTGGCTAGAAGTATGTTAAAAGCCAAAGGGATGCCAAATATATTTTGGGCCGAAGCCGTTGCATGTGTCAACTATCTTTTGAATCGTGCCTTATCCAAAAGTATTGAAGGCATAACACCACAAGAAGCATGGAATGGACACAAACCATGTGTTGCTCATTTGAGGATATTTGGTAGCATTGCATATTCTCATGTGCCGGATGAAAGAAGAAAAAAATTGGATGATAAATCCGAAAAATGCATTCTTATTGGTTATAGTGAAACTTCAAAGGCATACAAATTGTTTAATCCCATCACCAAGAAAACTATCATAAGTAGAGATGTAAAATTTAATGAAGAAGAAGCTTGGGATTGGGATTTTCAAGAAAAGACACAAAAGTCTATTTGTGTCAATGAAGAAGAATTGAAAGATGTTCAAAATTGTGAGCATGAAGAGGATAGGTCTCTACCCTCCTCTTCATCTTCTTCATCTTCATCATCTTCATCATCATCATCATCATCAACGAGTTCTAATTCTCTTCCAAAGAAGACCAAAAGCATCAATGAAATTTATGAAACATCAAGAAGACTTTTTGATGAAGATGAGATTAACTTTGCACTATATGCCGATGCCGATCCAATTTCTTTTGAAGAAGCATCTCAAAAAGAAAAGTGGAATCATGCAATGAATCAAGAAATTGATTCCATCAAAAGAAATGAGACTTGGGAGTTAACGGAACTTCCAAATGGGCACAAATCCATTGGTGTAAAATGGATATATAAAACCAAGTTAAATGCAAATGGTGAAGTCGAAAGGCACAAAGCTCGGTTAGTGGTGAAAGGCTACAAGCAAAGACATGGCATAGACTTCAATGAAGTTTTGCTCCGTTCGGCTTGAGACTATTAGAATGGTCTTAGCATTGGCGGCTCAAAGAAATTGGAAGGTTTATCAAATGGATGTCAAATCGGCATTCTTAAATGGTATTCTTGAAGAAGAAGTTTATGTTGATCAACCTCCCGGTTATGTGGAAAAGGGTAAAGAGGACAAAGTTTGTAGATTGAAGAAAGCACTTTATGGTTTAAAGCAAGCACCAAGGGCGTGGTATAGCCGTATTGATGGGTACTTCATGAAGAATGGTTTCAAAAGGTGTCCTTTTGAACACTCTCTCTACATCAAAGAAAACACCCAAGGTGAGTTCTTAGTTGTTTGTTTATATGTTGATGATTTAATCTTCACCGGCAATAATTCATGCATATGTGATGAATTTAAAAAATCCATGATGCTTGAATTTGAGATGACCGATATGGGTCTCCTACACTTCTTTCTTGGCATTGAAGTAAAGCAAAATGAAAATGAGATTTTTATATCTCAAAAGAAGTATGCAAAAGATTTGTTGAAAAAGTTTAGAATGGAATGTGCCAATCCAATTTGCACTCCAATGGAGGTTGGTTTGAAACTTAGCAAAAATGATAATGAAAAAAGAGTTAATGAAACTCTTTATCGGAGTCTTGTTGGTAGCCTCATGTACTTAACCGCCACAAGACCTGATATTATGTTTTGCGGTTAGCATGATTAGCCGTTCATGGAATCACCTAAAGAAGTCATTGGAATGCCGGAAAGAGAATTTTTTGCGATATGTATGTGGTAGCATTAATGATGGTATACATTACAAAAGGTTCAAAATTCATGTTTGGTTGGATATTGTGATAGTGATTGGGGTGGAAGTGTATGATTGCAAAAGCACTTCCGATTACAATTTTAATATTGGTTGGGTTCAATTTCTTGGACTTCAAAGAAACAACAAGTTGTTGCTCTCTCTACAACCGAAGCGAGTACATTTCTTTAGCATTGGCGGGTTGTCAAGCACTTTGGTTACGATGGGTATTAGAAGAACTTAAGCATCCATCAATTGAAGCTACAAATTTATTTTGTGATAATCGATCCGCCATTGCACTAACCAAGAATCCCGTTTTTCACTACAAAAGCAAGCACATTCGAATTAAGTATCATTTCATCCGTGACTTGATCAATGATGGTGAAATTGATGTGAAACCTTGCAAATCACAAGATCAAATAGCGGATATTTTTACCAAGGCATTGAAGAAAGAAACATTTATCAAGATCAAAAAAAAGCTCAAGGCTCGATCGGTCTAGCTCAAGAAATGTTAGAATTATAAGCTAGACCGGCCCATCCGGCCCATTTTGTCTTTTTTGGGTCATTGGCCCATTTGCAATTATATTGGTCAATCTTGGAATTCTTTTTTGTCATAGAAAATTGGTGTAATTAATGTAGTGTCTTGAGAATATTGAAAAACTTTGAGAATGTAATTTTCTATCTTTTTCTAGGCTAGGTAGTTGCTTTGGAAATGTATTTTATTTATTCTCGGTTTTGTATTTTGGGCTATATATATCACTCATGTATCTTCATGTTATCAAGTCATATGAATGAAATTTGAGAGGTTTTAAGTAGTATATCATTTTAGTCTTTATTTTTGATATTTTTTCTACACAAGAGAACAACTTTCTTCTCTTTAGAGTGCCATCTTCTTCCAATCCTAGTTGGTGTAATCCAACAAATTTACTAACCTGAATTTAGCACTTCAATATAGTGAGCTTTAAACCTCATGATATCTCATAGCTAATGGGCATTCAATCTACCCTCTTTAGAACAGAACCTGCAGGTTTTGACATCAGCTCCTGCTTCACCTCCTTTTGACCTCTGCAACCAGCAACCTTGCTTCAATTTTTTGAGCCTGTAAAATGTTCCTCTTAGACCCTTCTTTCTGTTCTTCATGGGTCTTTAACGTTTCTATTAGTGACCCAATTCATGTCTTTTTCTCGACTGCTGACGACCCTTTAACAACAGCATCAAATCTCCTTCGAAAGCAGAGGAAGCAGGTGATCAGCATCTCTTTGATTCTTCACGTTCTTGATGGTGTTTGATTTATTTTTACAGTTGATTTTTCTGTTAGGTTTTGATGGAGATCTGTTTTCATGGAGATACTTAATTTTTCTTGAGCATGTTTCAAGATTTTACAGTTTTTTGAAAGCAAATGTTAAAATTGGGCCGGTTCGAGCAATTACGTATATGGTTTAAAACATTAATCCAGTGCCTCGTCAAATTTATTTATTTTTTCCCTTTTCTTTCCGAACTTTAAATGTTGTAAAACAAAAGTTAGATAGGGCATCTCGATATGTAATTATAATATTTGTTGAATTGAATTCGTCTAAAAGGAACAAAATCTCTTTTTCAGCGACAAGAAGATATGAGGCGGCCGGGTGGTTGCAGAAAGTAATTGGAATCATCGAAGCGAAGGATATGCCGGATTGGGCCTGTCAAAGCCTGCACCAGTCTGGCTGAGCTGGTTTAATTGAGGTAAAAAACCTGGCTTGACTCGAACTCAGCCTGGCCCAAACCTGGTCTGGTTAGGTTTGTCTTTGAGTAACCCAGCCTGGCGTGAATTAGACCCATGCCAAACCTGGCCCGATTATAAATTGTAGCAGTGTATAAGGTCTATGTTTTTTGATAAAATAAATCGGCCCAGCCTAAACCTGGCTCAGCCCAGCCCGTTGACAGCCTAGACTTGAGACACGTTAAAGATGCTATTTTTGAGAGGTTATTCGCTCCCTATTGATAGAAACATGACCGCCCTATTTTTAAGGCACGGGCTTAGGCTGCGTTTGAGTTAGCTCTTTCGGGGCAAAGAACAACTCTTTCGCTCTTTGGCTCAGGCGAGGAACAACTTTTACATTTGGTAAGAAAGTTCCCCACCCCATTTGCTCTAGCAGAGAACTATTTTAAGTGATAAAAAAATCTGCTCTAACTGAGAGCAGGCAAAGAGCTGCTTCTTTTCTTATAAGAGCTAACCGAAACACAGCCTTAGTGTTTTTAGCAGACCAAATCATCAAAGTAGTTGTTTATATAATTAATTGATGCCAATAAAAAAATCGCACTTGTTGGGCCTATCGAAACGTCTGATTTACACTGTAATGTGGACAATTGTTCAAATTTTTTATGCTAACATTAAGTACAATCAAATGGCTTGAACCTTTTATAAGAGTGATTCTTTGGTTGAGGCTTGGGCTTTCAATCCTGAGATTAAAAAAAAAATACATTTTCTCAACTTTGTAGACACTCGACCCGACCTGACCCAACTTAACCCAATGTGTCCAAGTATAAGCTTGACCCGACCTGAAAAATCGACATGGGTCAAGCCGACCCAGTCCCAAGTTATATATAAAATATCAAAACCAAAACCCTTATTTATTATATATAAAATATCATGTGGGGGAGTAAGATCATCCAATCTACATGGCCCGACCCAACTTGACGCATCAAATTCTTTTGCCCACGTAAAATCGGATCGTGTAGATCCAGAAATGGACCGACCCAGCCCGTTGAAAATTCTAATTGAGACATGTGCCTATTATAAGTGCTTAATTTCAATCATTTATTAGTGTTTCAATCTTAATTTCTTTAACCTGCAATACTCTAATTGTCCGTAGGATTATCTTGATCATTTATTTTAGGTACCTCTATTAGCACCCACCAAAACTCTTAAAGCACTCACCTAACCCACCTGTAGATGTGTTTTGGGGGCAGGTGGGTGTTGGGCTAATAGAGCTACCCTTTGTTTAATCCATGGAGATGTCCTCCTTGTAATCCAGACTGAAATAATCTTAGATGGGCATGATTTTTTTGAATTCTTCATTAGCATAGTTATTAATTTTAGTTTTTTTCATAATCTGAACAGGAACAACTGTAAAAGATCTGGTTGTATTTGATGGAAACAAATCCCTTCCAAAAGCTAAGGTTTTGGTAGGTGGATCTTAAGTTTTGGATGACTGTCTTTAGTACTAAATTCTATAAATAGATCGCTTAGAAGCATTTTTAAGATAGAATTGCAATGTGGATTTTTCCATGGTTGTATACTTGTATCCTTGGTCAATGCTTAGAGCAATAATCGATATTATAGTGGCACTAAAGATGAATCTGGAAAAAATCTTTGACTGTTGAGTTGAATTACGTACTTTTGTGTATGACGGAGAGGGAAAATGTTAATGCCATTTGAGTCAAGGAGCAACACTTCCGGGTAAATTCAATCAATGAAGAGGAATCAAAACACCGACTTATGACGCAAGGGGTGCTCTTTGACCAACAACAAAAAGATATTTAGGTATTTAATTGGGATGTTGTATATAACTTTTGTCATTTATTAAGTAAGAAGTTGCTATAAACAGCTGTTTAGTAACTAGGTGAGTTAATTTATTCCAATAACTTGAAATTTTTGTAGGATTTGAGGCATACTCTCCACACTACTAAAGCGGGTATGCAATATATGCAAATGAAGTACTCTAAGGTTTTCTGCAATCTTGGTAAGTTGTATGGTAAAAATTTTTGGCTGTTTCGATCGAATCGGCCATTGTCATTCTCACCTCCTAAGATTATTTTCTTTTTAACAAGTAGTCATCTACATGGCTTAGCTCATGTTGCTTCAAAGTACCATAGGGATCTAGAGGAAAATCAAGTCATACAATCAAGTGCAAGATCTAAAAGGTAAGGATTGTGGTTTAACTTCATAATCCTTTTATAATAAAAAATGCATACAAATTTCATAGTATTAATTTGTTGTGTTATCTGTTGTATTAGGAAGTATTAGGGTGTATTGTCGAGTAAGACCCTTCTTGCCTTGGCAACAACCGTATAAGCACAGTGGATCGGATAGGGGATGGTAACATAACTATTGTTACCCCATCAAAGTATGGAAAGGAAGGATGCAGATATTTCAACTTCAACAAAGTGTTTGAACCATCTGCAACGCAAGGTTGCTAAGGGATCCCCCATTGATTCTATCTTTTGCTCCTACTTAGTCTTTCTTTTAAACATCCTACTCTTTCTTTTGTTTTTCCGGAGAACACTACAAAAAAAAGAGTCCTACGCCGACGGCTATTATACGAAGCCGTCGGCGTATATAAATTGACGCTGACAAGTTGTCAGCTTAGCTAAGGTGTATATAACCACTCTCATGAACTCCCTTATCAGTAAAATCCATTCTCCCTTCTCATGAACTCGATCCTCTCATTCCCTCCCACTCAACCCACCCTCTCGCTCAAACCCTAAATCACTCTCGCCCAACCCTAAACTCCTCTAACTCAAATCCTCCTAAGTTCCACCAACTCTAAGTTCCACAAACCCTAAATTTCAGTTTGTTTAAAGAGAAGACGGCTGGGGAGGAAGAAGATTGCTTGAAATCTATCAATAAAACACATGCTCTCTTCAATCGCTTCCATTGTTTCTTTCTTCAAAGCTCTGTTTCATCTAGGGAGAGAGAGAGAGAGAGAGAGAGAGAGAGAGAGAAAGAGAAAGAGATGCAGGCTCTTTGTGTTTTGCAACAGCCCTAGGTATACATTATACACTCAGATTCAACAAATTTTATATTGATGTGCTGTTTATTTAAATTTTTTTACTTATGTGAATGATCTCTAGATCTACGATCTATAATGAATTCTATCCGATTATGTAATTGCGGGCTGAATCTGTTCTTCTAAGCTCGAATTGGTTGAAGATCTCTAATTTTAAGGGCATTTTTTGGTATTTGGTTTGATTGGATCACTTGGATTGTATGATTGTATGATTTGGTTTCGATGAGCAAGGATTCGGAGGTTGTCCTCATGTTGGTAGTATTTAATGCACTGGGAGTTTGAATTCAGAGTCTGCCGGCATTTCATCAAGTTTGAATAAGAGAAAATGTGACATAGGGCATCTGCTACAGTAAGTTCTCCATAAGAGAATAAACTTTCTGGAATTCTTTAGTTTTGGGAACTGCTAACTCTTTGGGTATCTTGGATAATATAATCCGCCCAATTTTCTATTCAGATCTATGATCTGTTGTGAGTTCTTTCTCGGGGGAATAAGATCCACATCAATATCTGTAAGAATTGGCTTAGGAGCCTTTTTAGCCGGTGTTTGCCATGCTTCAATATACGTTTTTCCATATAGAGGAAGAGTTTCTGTGGAGACGTCTATTTTAATAGCTTCTATTTTTTGTTCATGGAAGATCCCAAGAAGGCTATGAGTCCTCCTTGGGATCTTCCTCGTCATCAGATGGTCATATCTTGACCTCTACCGAAGTATCCACCTTTGGATGTTGACATACTGCCTGAAAGCTTAATCATATTGTTAGCAAATCTAGGATCTTGAGATAAAATATCTGGAATAATATTTTCTTTTCCCTTAATATGAATAACTTCAAATGAGAATTCATTAAGGTAACTTTGGCATCTTAATAACCTACTATTTCTATAATGTTTGAGGTTAAGGTTCTTGAAATGGATGAAATACATGGAATCAATTCTTATTGTGAATGTCTTTGGTCTAAGAAAGACTTCATATCTTTCTGTAGCGTTCTTTATAGCAACAACGTCTTTCTCGTGGGTGGTGTATCTGGTCTCAACATCTTTGAAGATTCTAGATCGATAACCATATAATCTTTTACTTTGATCTATGTTATCAATGGCATGGTACACGACTCCTCACTGTTTATCCAAGGCATCTGTTTTGATTATAGAGTAATCTTCTGTATTGGGTAGAGCTAGTGGGGGAATCTTTTTTACTTCTTCCTTGATTTCTCTTACAACTTGTCTATCATAGTCTGCCCTTGTGAATGGATTCGTGATTTATGTTTTCTGGAGCTTGGAGGTAAATCTTTCCTTCTATTTTGCAATATCTTTGAGGAAGTTGTTGGCATAGTTTAGAATTGCTATTTTCGTAAAATAGGCTTAACTCTATATCCTATTTTCGCAATCTTTTTATTGAAAAACCATAATTAGTTTAATTGTGTTGGTCCTGAAATTTTTTTGACCCTTGATTGATCACCTTCCATCACTTGATCGATGAGAGAATGTTGTGAGGCTAGTGACTAGCTTGAGCCAAGTTATTCTCCCAACCATCTTGATCCATACCAATGTGTTTTTCCATATATCAAATGGGTCCATCAACCCCATTTTATAGACGGTTCGAATTTCTCGATTAATGTTCAAGCATAAAGGACCCTCATTAATCAAGTAACGGCCAGTGATTAACCTTGCAATTAACAACCATGTAACCAACTAATGTTTATATGTGAATTTAATCATCTTGATGAGGCATCATGGCTACATGTGCCAACAAATTGTGAATCATAGGGGATATGAGAAAGCCAACTCACTTGATTTTATGGTTTCGATGTAAAGTTTCAGTAGTAGATTTCTCTAAGATCGTCTTCAAATGCATGATTGAGAATCAAACAATATTTTAATGTAGTGTGGGGATCTATTGGGCTTGGGAATACTTGAAAAGAGCCTCTATGGTCTTTCTCTTCACATTTGCAGGGTGGTTGGAAGCAATTTCCACTGATAAGGTGAGTTATTTTGATATTATGTGCTTCAAAGGTTTGTTGGATATCGTCAATGTAAAATTTTTTCACATTATATTTTCAGGCCCGAGCTTCATTAGAAAGCCTTGCGGCTTTGGCACCTCAAACTACAGTTATAGCAGAGACTAGCGAAATAACATCCATAAAAGATGTTAGGCTAAATACAGTGGTTTCGATTAAAACAGGAGTGAGCATACCTATCGACAGGGTTGTCTTGGCAAGGAGGAGCACTATAGATGAAAGTAGTTTGACAGGAGAATTTATGCATGCGGATAAGGAGATTAGTTCCAAAGAATGGGCTCGACCCATGGTCCTCACAAGTGAGTTCAATTGCTTAGTGTAAGAAGCATTTTTTTAAAAATTTTTTTGGTATACTATGATATTTATAAATATGTGGACACTAGCATTAGAAGAAGACTTCGCAGTAGCTAGAATGATAAAGCTTGTGGAAGATGCACAAAATCAACGCTCACCCATGGAGCAGTTTACAGAACAGTTTGCCAAGTACTATACACTAGGTGCCATCAGATTCAAGCTCATCTATTATGGCTTTCTGTTTCTCTTTGTCATATTGTAGAGAAAATTTAATTCTACTATCTCAACTTGGACTCAATGAGGGCCTAAGTCTAGCACAACCAAAAACGTATGTTGTACTTTGGCTTTCTAGGGCTATGCCAAAGCTCTTTCAAGGCAATTCTATTGTTCCCACAACAGGGCCTTTCTATATTTTGTCTTGTTTGTTTTTCCTTGGTGCTTAGCTCCTCGTTAGGCACAACCCAATTGTGATTTTGTTTCTTTAATAAAATTACTTATTTGTCGATAAAAAAGTTTTGACTTTCTGTGTTTTCAAGCATTCAAATTTCATTTTTCAAGCACCCAATAAAGCCATCAATACTCGATGGAGTGCTTTTTCTAATTTCGTATTTTTGTTTTGTTGAGCTATTATACCAGATTTTAAGTAAAAATGTAATCACCTAGGAGCTAACCATCTTGAATTTTCAAACCTTTGATGTGGAGTTTGAATTGTGGTTCAGTTCAAGTAGTTTTTACTTTTGTAAAAATTGTGATTGCTTTAGCTGCAGAGATGAATTTGAAGCATCCATTTCACAATCTATCAAGCATAATTGACCTATTTTCTCTTAAATGTTTTCATTCTCAATCAGATTTGGTGGTTCTAGGTCTTATCAGTATCATTCATGTAGGTTATTCTGTATTTTTATTTTTTATTTTTTATTTTGATTGGGAAATGCTGAAGTATTTTATGTTACCTTCTTTCATTTTGGTGGAGTCAACACTATCCTTGCAAGGTGAGTAATTAATCCTTGCTTCTATTTTACAAGGTGGAGATCACTTTTTTATTTGATGGACAAGTCACTCTCTGAAGAGGCAAAACATCTGGTGAGCTGGATTTCCATTGCTGTACTTTTTGAACCAGAACTATCAAGATGAAACCTGGATTACTTCTAATAGGATATAGAGTTAATTTTACCTGCACTTATATATGCTTTTTACCTGTATTTAACAATTATCTGCTCATTTCAGCTGAATCTAGCATAGTTCTTATGATTGGTTCAATTTTTTAAAAATAAATATTAGACCGTACGTGGAAGGTATTCGATGTTTGAGGAATCGACTTTATGGAACCATTTCTCCCCTCTTTCGGCTATGTTTATATCTTGGTTATCGTCGATTATGTGTCAAAGTGGGTGGAAGCTATAGCCACTCGATCCAATGACCAGAAGGTGGTCATCAATTTCCTTAAAGAAAATGTGTTTAATCAATTTGGGATATCTTGGGCCATCATTAGTGATGGCGGATCGCACTTTTGCAATCGCTACTTTGCAGCATTAAGGAAGAAATATGCACTCACAAGGTCTCAACACTGTACCACCCGCAGATAAGTGGCCAAGTTGAGGTATCAAATCATGAAATCAAGCAAATCTTAGAAAAAACTACTCAACCAGACTGGAAGGATTAGTCTCTCAATCTCTCGGATGCTCTATGGGCATATAGGACGACATTCAAGACACCAATCGGAATGTCTCCCTTTAGGCTTGTGTTCGGAAAGGCTTGCCACCTTCCGGTCGAATTAGAACACAAAGCCTTTTGGGCAATCAAACAGTTTAATTTTTATATGTTATCCGCTAGATCAAACTGGCATTTGCAACTAAACGAGCTCGAGGAGCTACGATATGATGCATACGAATATGCACGGCTTTACAAGGAAAGATTGAAGATGCTCAACGATCGGCTGATTTCCAGAAAAGAGTTTCATCTAGGACAAAAAGTGTGTCCCTTTAACTCAAAGCTGAAATTCCACCCACGTTAGTTACATTCACGGTGGAAAGGACCTTTTCTGGTCATTTTCACTTTGATTCATGGCACAGTTGAAATTCAATATCTAAAGGATAATCGCGTGCTGAAAGTTAACGATCAACGACTTAAACCAATGTTTGAGCCGCTGACCGAAATGTTGATAAAAGCGATCGATCTCCACGATCCCCATGCTTATGTGTCATATGGTTGAGTTGACAGCACATAAACCCAATGCTTATTGGAAGGAAACCATGTTTTTTTGTCCTTGCATTTTTGAAAAATAAAAAAAGTTTGTTTGGTTTTTGTTCTTTTTGGAATTGATCGATCTGGTCATAAGCTGATGGTTCAATTCCTAGGTAGTTAATTGTTGTAGCAATTCTAAGCAATTAATGCTCGAGCAATCAATTTTTGTAAGTCGATTGATCGAGTTTAGTGCTTTTTCGATCGCATTAATCCTCCATGCACACGAGTTTGGACTTTCGATTCATATTAAAATCGATCGATTGATTTTACAAAATTGATTGATCAACCTTAATATGTTCTAATGCTTATCACTTTCCGAAGGATAAGCATGGCGTCTTTTTGAATGTTCTCTTGAAACAATGCAGCGCGATTTTCGGTCGATGATTTTGAGAATCGATCGATCAAATTTATGAGAGTCCTCTACCGAATGGTCAAATTTTAAAATTGATCAATCAATTATTATGAATCGATCGATCGAGTTAATGCAACACAACCATTTAGTCACCTGATTTTTCTTATTTAAGGGACCACCGTGGTCCCTTTTTTTTCATTCTCTTTGTTTATTCACTCCTCCTCGTACTCGTGTCGTCGCTTCTTACTTCCTGACATTCCTTTGCAACGGCTGATGAAGCAGATCTCGCTGAACCACTTCCTAACCGATTTCATGCAATACCGAAATACGTGCCCTCAGAGCTCTACATCAACCGTCATATTCAAAGCGAGGATTTTTTCAATCTTTTGGCATTTTGTCTGATCCCCGAGGCTGAACACACTGTCGTATTCACCGATACTATAATGACCCAAAATTTTTGAGGACATTGAATCATTGACCTTTGACGAGAATGCGGCCTTTTGACTGATTTGACCCAAGTCAAATGTTTGACATGTCTAACGCGGTCTCGAAACCCCACTTGTTATAATTGGGGGCGCGCTGAGCACATTAAATCCCAACTTGTAACTCATAAGATATTTGTTTATGGGACATTCGTTGGTTTTGCTTGACTCATAGTTCGAATGACATTCATTTTGTTTGCTTTGACTCATAACTCATAAGATATTTGTTTATTTTTAAAATTTTAGAACTCTTTGCAACCGTGGGCTCTCGTGAGTCTGTCACGATGATGCGTTCGTATCGATGAAAATATAGAGTCGCCACCTGAAGCTTTTAGTGTCTCGGGAAACCTATATCAATATTGAAAGCACCGAAGTGCAAAAATATGACTCTGATTCCGGTCTACGCTAAAGGCTCTTGGTTAGGGGCTTCGGTTATCGACCGTGAAGGTGTTAGGAACTCGATCAATCCGCTCATAAGCGGTCTCTACTTATGGCCAAGTAAAAAGAAAAAAAAAAAAAAAAAAACACCTCCTCTTGCCCGTAGGCACTCGGATCCTATTTAAACCCCCCACAATCACCAGAATTGCGTCGGCGTAATGGCTTATATTCTAGGATAAAGGAAAAGCCAAAAATATAGAGGAGTAGAGGGGAGAGTCAGAGCCCTCGGGCCCTTGTAGCACAACTGTGGATCTTCGCACGAGAGCGTCGATTCTGATAGCTTCCAATAGCACTTTCTTGAGAAACGTGCTTAGATTTCTAAGGCTTGGGAGCTAGGAGGTAGGGGAGATAGGCTAAAGCCTTGATCTAGCTAAACCTAGAGGATTGGTGATGGAAGTTGTAGTTTAAATGAGGAATATGAGTGCTGAAATTTGTATGGAGGATGACTGTTTTGAAATGGAGAGGCACCTCACTAATTTTTCTCTCTTTCGGAAAAATTTTCAAGCCCTTAATCCAAGGGGGGGGGGCTCTCTATTTATAGAAAAAAGGGGGATTAGTGAGAGGTTAAAGGGGCTAATTGGGTTAGTAATTAGGTAATAGGGATCTAAGGTTTTCTAGGGCTTAGATGGGTGGGAATTGGGTTTCAATGGTAGATGATGGGGTGAGATCCTACGTGGCAAAAGGGTTAAAAAGAAGGCTAGTAGGGGCATAACAGTCCAACCAAAATCAACCCTAATGGATGGGGTGATCAACAAGTCAAACTTCAAATTCGATTTTTGACCAAAATCCAAAAAAACATTGTTCCTAAGCCTAGCATATGTATTACGCATGATAGGTATAGGAACAGTGCTCTTAAGGAACTTGGAGGTTCAGAGCCCGTTGTGGGGGCCCAAAAAAATTAAACTGCCATAACTATGTAATACATATGCAAAAATTGGTCTAGCATATGTAATACATATGCTAGGCAAATTCCTGTAATTCAGCCAGAATTTCAAACTGCCATAACTCTTGGCACACAAATTGGATTGAAGTGATTGTTGGTTTGTTGGAAAGTTGGGAACCTCCTCTCTCTGATAGGGTAAGTCTTAGCTCTGGAAGAGACCTATGCATACCTTGGCACTGTCCTTTTTAACCACTACCTGGGAGGGTCTAAGAAGGGTTTGGGAAGGGTTCTCTAGGTTAGGATTGACTCCTAAGGGTCGGGGATAGGCCTCTAAGGGTTTGGGTTAAGTTATAAGGATTTAGGTACTGCTCTCGAAAGCTTGGGGGTGGGCCTTTCTTGAATTATGTGTCGATCGGGCCTTGGGTCAAATTTGGGTGTCTACAGATGCCTCTCTTTTGTATTCAATCACTAATGATCGTATGCCAAAGAAAGAGACGTCCGAAGAGGCCCAAGGCACACTAACGGGTCTATCGTATTCAATGCAAACCTTAAACATCAGATGGTAACATGGTGAGTATACGAAAGCCTTGTATGCCGGGAAAAGCGTCCGTTCCTCAAGGTTATCGGTCCCTAAGCACTTAGCGATATTACTGGGCATGACCGATATGGTGCGAGTTGCCAAAGCCCAATATGTTAGTCAACCTATACTTTAAGACGGGCGTAAAGCAAAGACACGAAGATCCACAGTGTGTGTCCAATCCTATGAGGCAATGATTGCCCCATTTGATCGATCATGGGTGCCTCTATGTAAGGTAGGGTTCGAGATCTTTGAGCGAACTCATCAATCCCGAAGATAATTTTGCACAACTACCCGAGTGGAGCGAATATTGATGTCGCAATGCGTTTTGGGAGTGTGTGCCTTTTTTTCCTTGAGCCACATATTTTTGTTATTTTTCTATTTATGTATATTTATATATATATATATATATATAATTTTTTATGCTTGTTCAAGGATTTTTTAGCGTGCTCACTGATCTCTAGACATTTTTATTTTAACACCTTTTCCAGAGTGGATCAAATGAAGGTCGATGCGCTTTATGGGAACATGTGCAACTCTATGGTCTGGCAATTAAAACCTGCCCCTAGGGCCATCCCCCAAAAATATGAAGCAATGTCCAATGGGGTTAGAAATAAGCCTAGCGTATGTATTACATATGCTAGGCCAAAATCCGGCTATTTTATGCCTAGCGTATGTATTACATATGCTAGGCCAAAATCCGGCTATTTTATGCCTAGCGTATGTATTACATATGCTAGGCCAAAAATGGGTTTAAAATGGCCGAGGACGACCAGGGACCCAAAAACACATATTTTTCTAAAAAGTTCTTTTCCCCCTCTCTCCAAACCGAAACAGGGGTCCTACCTTGTACTTCCTAGATCTGAATCAAAACCTCGACATTGTGTCGGTGTCGTTATTGTCGATTGAACATGTACTCCATCCGAACCTAGGGCATAAATTTTTATCAAGGTAACCATTCTAAAAACCCTGTTCTTTTGAAATTTCTTTTATCTTATGCCAATGGGTTAGGGTTCTTGAATTTAGATGATAGAAGGGATGCTTTTTCTTGCAAATGTGATCCCTATTGTGATTCTATGTGTATTTGAAGGGATTTTGGTGAGAACTTGGGTGAATCATGCCCCCGTTTTTGGGTTTTTTTGACTTTCTTTTTCTTTATTTTATCAATGTATTTATGACTAAGATAAAAAGGATTTTTTTGGGGAAAACAACAATGCCTTCGATTGAATCCGTGATGTGTAAGCACTTTTGGAATGGGTTCTAGCAAAATTTCGATTGATGGTGATCTTTTTGAAAATGTGTGGTTTTAGGAAACATTGATTTTCCCTGATAAAGAGATTTTTATATTTATTTTGGCTATTTTTTTTATTGCATTTTTTTGGTTTTTTTTTTTTTATTTTAATATTTTGGTATGAGCGAGATATACTTACCTTCGTTGGGTTCTATGATCCTTTAGAGAAGTGTAGCATCTCCTCTGGCTCATCACCCTTTAACATTTTGGCGGTGTATCTCATTTCAGGATGGCTCAGAATTCATCAAGTGATCAGGACTAGGGCCACAAGGGGAGTCCTAATGTGATTTTTGGTATCGAAGGGGAATGTCTCATCCAGGTGCAGAGATCCACTCGTATCTAGTATGAGATGCAAAGTGATGCGGCCCATAGTGGGTTACTTCACCAGCAGCATTCCCACATCTCTAACTTCGGGATTGCCAGCCAGGTTAAAAAAGTTCTTTAGTTGCTTCTTCACTCTTTTTTTTTTCAGTCCATGCTCTTCTCTTTTATCTAGGATTTGATATCCTCCATTTTTGATGCAGCCTTTGCCCCATTTCATATTTTGTAGGGGGTGGTTTTATCTTCAGAATTTTTATGCCCAACTCCCCTTTGTCGTGCGGTTTCTCCTAGCCCAGACGGATTTTGGAGACTTTCTATCCTACCCTGCCATGCAGGGCATCACGGCCTTCGTGAGGGCTCTGGTGGAGAGGTTTCACCAGAGATGATGACCATTCACATGCTGGTCATTGAGATGACCATCACCCCTGTAGACTGGGCTATGATCACGGGGGGGTCGCAATAGGGGGACTGTCGGTAGTCTGTCCTTGGGTTCCTAGTCATAAGAAGGTGACTCTGCTGATCGGGGCATATCCCTCCTCCAACAACATGAACGACTCCGTGGTCAAGTTATCCTGGTTGGAGAGTCTATTTGAGGTCGATGAGCTGATTGACCCGCTTAAGCCAGATGTGGATGTTGTCGTTGAGCCTAAGCACACCCTGGCGCTGGCTAGTATCTCCCTCTTGTACCTTCTGGGCAAAGACCATTCTTGACAATGCTAGCGGGGGTCGTGTTGCATTATCGCTCCTCTGTTTGATGGAGAATTGGGGGGACGTGACGCACTATGACTGGGGTGGCGCTAGTTACGCGGTGTTGATGGATAGCCTGGCTAGACCATCGGTTGGGGAGGTTGCCTTAATCCTTGGTTTTTGGCATGTGATTGAGGTAGAACACTTGATTTTGGCCCTCTTAGTTCATTACCTCTGACTTTCATTGTTTGATTTGATATGTTCTTTATTTGTTCATCTCTTTTTCAGATTTGGGGGTACTTGCACTTCCTACTCGGTCGTCCCCTATTGTTCTCGAACGAGTATACCTATCCTCTCATGAGTTGTTGGCTCCCAGACTGTCATTGAGAGGTGGGAATGAAGCACCAAGAATTTGGTCTAAGGTCCCAGTTTGACTTGATGATCCCTGAGCAGGTTTGACTCTCCTTTTTCTTCATTGGTTGGATTTTCTGAGCTATGAACGCATTGACTGACTAACAGATTTTTTCTTTCTTATGCAGATTGTTTTTTATCCGTACGTCGGCTCTCCTTTCCACGACTATGCGACTGTTGGGCAGTCTCGGCTGTTCGTTGACCATCGGGTCATCTTATTCTACGGTGCCTGGGTCTGAGCCTACTACCTGGGGGAGAGGGTTATGCACTAGTACCAAGACTTCTTCGTTGTGCCGTTGGGTGTCCCCAAAGATGTCATGGTGCCAGAGGGTACAATTGAGGAGCTTACTGAGAGACTCCTTCATCATGGGGTTTCGATCGACGACCTCTTTAAGTATGGGGGGTATCATCAGTGGTACGAGTCCCTCCCCTATCAGACCCTTCTTTCACGCTTTATTCCCGACGCTAACTTTTTTGCTTTTGAAGGGCCACAGGACCAGGTACTTTCCTAATCTTTTCTTTGGCTATCAATTTACCTTTGATTCACTACGATAACACTCTGCCGATCGGTTCTCTTACTGTCCTTTCCTTTTTTCAATTTTATGAGGCAGTGGGACCTAGTGTGGGTACAGAGGCGGAACCACCAGAGGAGACAGGTGCAGGACCTTCGAATGCTTCTAGTGCTGGGGCATCTACCGCAGGGACTTAGGGTTCATTCAGGCACATGGATGATGCATTTCATTCCGGCTTGTGTCTTGATGTGGCTGAGCGTGCCAGTCTTTCTATCGAGGTGGTTAGAGTTCCTCCCCCCGAGTTGATCCCTGGGGTGAGTTATTTTCTTTAGTCTTTTTGTGCTACTGACCTTTCTATTCTCCCCATTTTGTAGGTTTACGAGTTAGCCATTCAGCCAGCGGACTACTATCGCCATATTACCGACCTCCGGGAGGCTGAAGTGGTAAGTATGATGTTGGGTTGTCCTTTCTGCATTTTGGTTGGTTTATGATATCATGCATTAATCCTTTTTGTATAATGCTTTCAGCGCACTCGGGAGAAGGAGTCGCCTACTCAGCCGACTGTCCCAAGCGTGGTCTTGCGTGGGGGAGACTCGGACGTTCCAACAGACCAAATGCTCATGGAAGACTGACTCTCAAGGACCCAAAGAATGATCGGAGGCTGCTCTTACGTGGGGGAGACTCAGACGTTCCAACGGACCAAATACTCACGGAAGACTGACTCTCAAGGACCCGAAGAATGATCGGAGGCTGCTGCTTTTTTCTTTTTCTTTGTTATGAATATTTGAACTTTGAGCATTTTTTGAAATAATTTATAATAACGATGTAACTGCTGTTGGTATATTTTAAGTGCTTGCTGCTGACTTTATTGAAGACAGTGATAAGAATGGGGTAAATGAAAAATGAGTGAAAGGTAGAGTGAGGATTACGGAGCAGCAAGCCTAAAATATGCATAATCCTGCAAGATATAGGGCCTGTTGTAGCAAGTTTTGATAAGAGTTTGTCCCACAGGGAAGTTGATCTAAAGCTCCAAGGGAGCTATCTTTAGTAGGCTCTCCTGATCTGCCTACAGATCTGGCAATCCTAAATAAAAGGGGATTTAAGGTCACCATAATCTAAATCCTAAGGCAATTTAATGTCTAGAGTACAGAAAGGGTTAAGAAGAATGGTGGAGTGAGAAAATAAATATAAAAGGGTGAGAAGTATGTTATTAGGTACATATATGATGATGGGTCTTGTAACTATGACTCAGATCTGTTACTATAGAAATCTTGTCCAATGGCTACATTATTACCAAAGAGGAGAAAGAATCCAACTCACCCCTGTGCCATGATCCAATCCCTTATGGCTATAACCTGTCCACTTAAATGGTCACAGACTATCCAATAGGGGAACCACAATCTAGAGATAGGTCAGAACAAGCTTACCATTGTAGGCACTACTTCATCCAGGCTACAAGCTCATGAATCCATAGGAACCTCATCCTCTAAAGTTCTGTGTGTGGGGCTAGGCCTACAAAGTGCACAAGCCAGGACACACAGGACCAGCAAGAGTTTGAGTACTAGCTTTTTAGCATGGCTGTTCACTGCTTTAGTAAGACTGCAGTGATCCAGTCACAAGCCTACAATCTCTACAGCTAAATCAGATCTGCAATCTGATGATAGATCTATATAAATATAGGGCAGTCCGTCTCTGCACAATCTCTCATAAGGCTACAAGCACAAGTGCAGAGAGGAAGAATCTATCTTAGGTCTATGGATTGGCTTCACCCTAGGGCTATAACCTGTCCACTTAAATGGTCACAGACTATCCACAGAGGCTATCCTCCTCACAAAGGTCTAAGACAGAACAAGATCATTGCTACCGCCACCATGTTCACAAGGCTACCAGCTCAAGCTCCCATGGGAATTCAGATTTAGTGGACCCTGTGGTGAGGAAAGGCCTGTAATGTGCCTAACCTGGACACACAGGTCACTTGGATCGAAATAAAACTTTAAAAATAATCCTCCATTACTTACGATACAATTTAGCAATGGAGGATCTCAAGGCAGCAGCCTGTACAAAACAACTCATAACAAAAGCATCATCCCATACATGCAATAAATCCTATTATAAAACTCCATTACAATCTATACCATATAATCATACAAAAGGCATAGCTAGCAAGTGCTGGACTATGGAGAGAAAGAAAAAGGGAAAAAAAGAAAACTCCTAAACCCTAACCTTAGCCTACTATAATTCTACAGTTGGTTTCAAGAAGAAGCACAGAAGTTAAGTCCCAAAAAGAGCTCCCTTAAACCTAAGCTAGGCTTAGGCTTATATAGCAGTCAGCTTCCCCTCCATTAGGGTTAGGAAAACCCTAATTTATCAATGTGATTGTGGCCCATTCCTGTCCCTTGGATGCCTCGGGGCGTGTGCACGGAGATTGGAGCATTGGAGTGTGTGCCCTAATTGCTGGAAGTCCCCAGATTGCCCTTGCAGAAGTGGGGAAAAGTTTAGAACTCGATCCTCGCTGGGTAGAAAAGATTTCAGATCCTTCCGCGTGGTAGAATTGGAGTCACAGGGTTGAATTGACTTGAAGTTTATACAGTCGCGGGATTGACATTTTGATCATCGCGGGATACTAATGGCTATCGAGAGATTGCTCTTTCAGCTTTGAATGGCGCAGGAATTGCTTGCGCGGTCTGTCCCTTGGTGAAACTCGTGACTACTGCGCGACAGCTGCGCGCAAGTATACCTGTAGCTCTTACTTCTGAGTGAATCATGCGAAGCCTAACGACTCCTTTTTTGAGCTGCGTGAGACTGCGCGAATGCTTCACTCACTTATGGCTGAGCTTCGCGAGAACCGCACGAAGATTGCACTGCCAGTTGTTGTGTTTCCTCCAGGAGCCCGCGACAACTGCGCGAAGGCATTATCTCTGGTTCAATTGAACCCTGCGACATTTGCGCAAAGCATCCTTCTTAGTTTATTTCTGCTTTGATGTGCCTACGCTTCAGCCAACTCTCTGTCTGGGTTCATTCTTCATTTTGCTGAAGTAATTCTGGGGCAACAGTGAGCTTCTTGGCATGATTAGGGGTTTATTTACAGCTGCTGCTTATTACCTACAGGATAGACTTAAAACACATTTATTAAATGATTAAGGGCCTAGCAGAGATTAAGTTAAGGGGTGAAAAGTGATACTTTTCAGGTCTTAACACACCCCCAAACCTAATCTTTGCTAGTCCCTTAGCAAAGTTATAATTAAATGTCACTTTCGTAGGGATCACAGGTACATTTAGCATATGTACCAAGCCTTTTAAACTCCTAGGTGATCCCTAGTGGAGGAGTGAAGTCTCCTGAGGGTTTTCAGTGACACCATTAAAATCAGTTAAGTATAGTGCAGATAATGACAACACAGATTCAAATGTTTGAAGTTTCATTCTACACCCATTTAATCACTTAGAGGAAACTGCAGCAATGTTTGCAGGCCATTTAAAACTTACAAGTTACATGTTTTTGCCTTACCACCATTCATTTAACATTAGAATTTCATTGTATAAAAATCAGTACCCTGCTTGCCTTTAATTCAAAATCCAGGTTGGATACTACCCTAAAGAGGTTAAAATTCAGACCCAATTCTCACTTGGGCTATCTCTCAACATTAATAACCTGAGGATGTTCTCATTCTCAACAACTCAAGAGCAGTTACAGACCCCAAATGGGCTTGCAAGCATGAGCATAGGCCATGCTTCTAATTTCTGACATCTTCAAGGATTTTCACCATAGATTGGGCAACTCTTCATCTCCACATGACAGCTCATTTGACTTTGGATTCACAAGGTCTTTTTTGAATGGGTTGTAATGTGGCTTATGGCTAAGGGGTGTACCGAATAAAGGGGCAGAAAGGGAGTCCAATATTAAGAAATCAGCAAGGTAAGGAGTGGTTCATGACTTCACAACCTTCATTTTAGCAAAAACTTCATCTTCCATTTATATTTTAGACTCAAAGTGGCCAGCTTCTCCTCTTCTTTTCAATTTTCAGATGATGTTGTTCTCTAGACTTCTCTTTCTTTTTCTCCTTTTATTTAATTTTTATTTTTTTTATTTATTTTGTTTTTTTATTTTTTTATTTTTTTTTCTTTTGATGAACTACCACACAACTGCCATTGATACACAACTATTCACAAGTTTCTTTTCTTCACCTTCCACAGAATGTTGGTCCATTCTCAGTATCTTTACCTCCTTCTCCATTACCTTCTGAATTCTCAGAGTGTGGGTAAGGTTGACTCAGGTCATGAGGTTAAGGTGCCAGTGTTTTGGTGCTTGCGAAAGAAAAAAAATAATATGATTTTAAGGCTCAACTAGTGTATGCAAAAGGGCAGATTTTAAAAGATTAGATTTTCAGGCTCAAGCTGTCCAAATGAAGGCCTTGGGTCATTTCCTTAGTCACATGAGTGCTGTCAATTAGTTTTGATTAGGAGTTGCACAACTTCTAGTGAAAAAGTCATGAATCAATCAGTCGTTAGAGCAGAAATAATGCCAAAAATACTCTTCAAAAGAAAATTCTGGGCCCAAATCTCACTAGGTGTGGTCTTCAAATTTAACTCATGGGGTGTATTTTCGTCTGTTTCTCTCCTCTTAGGCTCACTGAGTACTTAACTCAAAATTTTTTCTAATATTAGCTTCATGGTGGTGTCAAGATCAACTTTTTCTGTTTCCAAAAGTCTGCAAAAATTTATAACTTTTTTACATGTTTCCTCATTGTATTAAGTTAAGTGGAAATTAGCTTTATTCATCTCAGTTATACCACCATTACTGCACTAAAATTAACTATTTTATTAGCAGACTGCCACACCCCCAAACCATTTGGAGCGGTCCTCACCGTTCGGTCAGAAATGATAAAAGCGTAAGAATCCAATCGATGCATGTAAATAAATAAACACAAGAGAAGAGAAACCGAAAAAATAATGCTAAGAACAGTATAGAATGAAAAGAAACTATCATTAAAAAGAAAAATGGAAATGGTACAAAAAGAGGGTAAAAGAAAAGACTAAATGGGGGGAAAAGGGATCAAGGGAGTGGCGGTGGGGGAGGGTGTGAGTAAGATGGTGGGGGAGATGCAGGGGGATCCAGTTTTCTCTTCTTCTTCTCTCTCTACTCCTTCTGCTTTTTCTTTTCCTCCTTGGCAAGGATCCTCTGAACCTCGTTATACTCATCCTAGAGAAATTGTAATGGGTCCGACTCGTTAGGCGGTGGGGGATCTTCCCAGATGGGGTAGAATTTGATGGGGAACCCGAAGGGTGTGTCATCCACCATGGGTGTGAGGAGGTATGGACTGCTAGGGTTGGAATAGGAGGGATGAGATGAAAAGGGACTGATGGCCGATTTAAAAGAGGGGGACGGTGGAACATGAATCTGCGGATTTTAATTTATGCCCCTTTTCAAACTTGGCAATAAATGAACGTTGTGTGGGGAGAGAAGAAACACACAACTGGTTCTTGGAAAAGAGAATGAGCATTAACTGAATGTCTAAAGATAGGCATGTTATTGAAGGGGATTAGTGTATCGCGCGGGGATCCTCGCGAAGAACAATTAGTGATGAGTAGTTTGCATTTCTCGCGCAGCTGAGCTGGGGATCTCAGCGAGGCAGCCGTACATGGTGCATTAATTTGAAAAAGAAGCCAGTGAAATCCCTGAGGCAAGTATTTGCACAGATTTATTCAACCACCATCTACATCTATCCTCCACATGGATAACTATTTCAAAGAAGCATAGCCTCCCTAAACTCATCTCCCATGAATGACAAAAAGAATAAAATGAAAACTAACAAATAGAAACAAGCACACAAAACAGAGCAATATACAAAAACTAGAAATTCTATTTAAATGGAAGAAAATATTTACAAATGTAGTTACAAGAAGCAAAACCTAATCTACAATCTAGAAACTAGGATCTAATCTGAACCCGAATCTATATAGAAATCCCAGCCCATCTTTTTAGCATGTGCCCTAAGGGCATCTTTGTCCTGTTTCATCTTTTCCTCCCTTTCCTTTTTCTTTTCGGTTGGTATTTTCTTTACAGTTGGAGCTTTAGGTGCCCTCACCCTTACTTTTGGTTGCTTGGGAGCTTTTGGTTCCTTGGGTTCTTGAGGAACTTTTCCTTTGCGCTTAGCAGGGGGGTGGCAGGGGATTTTCCTTAGTCTTTGCCTTTGGCTTTCGCTTCTTTAGTGGGGACCACTGGGGATTTTCCTTTTCCTTGGGACTCAGGCTAGCCAGGGGAATGTGCCTCCTCAGACTGGGCAGCAGGCTCTTTTCCAATTTTTAAAGAAGCAGCTTGGGGAGCAGACCTCTTAGCTGTGGCTTTCCTCTGCTTAGGATAAGTTTGCTCTTGTGGAGGTGCAGCAGAGGCCTTGGGAGGTGGAGGCTGCTCTGTAGGAGGTGAGGGAGGAGGGGTAGCTGGGGCCTTGCCTTTCTCTTGCTGTGTCTTAGGTTGTGCCTCCTTAGACTGGGCAGCTAGAGATGGAGTGGCTTTGGGCTATGGGATGGGCATTTGAACAGAGATTGGTGTGGGCTGTAGAGGAACAGTTCTGGCAGCAGTTAATGCGGATTCCATTGAAGCGATCTGAATTTGATGTTTAAGGATGTCAGTCTCATGAATCTCCTTTTCGATTCTGTGAATCACCTGGGCATTGTTAAGCCTCTTTTCAAACATTCTGGCCCGGGACCTCTCAGTAGCAGCCTTTGCTTTATCCCACTCCAAATTCAGCGTATTGTACTCAACTATAGCTTTGGTCTTCTGATAGTCCTCCAAGATATTTTTCCACCCCAAGGAGATGCCCAGAAGTTGTTTTATGTGGGCCTCCGTCATTTCATCAATCTGCTCCAGCAGGGGGGTCTCAATGGATTGGCGTAGCTTGACCATGCCCCTCAGGACATCCTTCCAAAGGTAAGCATTATCCCTCATGTAATGGAGGATGGTGAGGTAGGGAGGGCTATAAAAATGATATTTTGGTGCGATGGATAGATATGAAGTGGAAGGAGGGAACTGTGAGAGGTCTTGGGGGGGAGAAGGGGGGGAAACAGGGGCTAAGTCTAGTTGCGGGGTAAGGGGGATAGGTTCTGGGTCAGTCTGTGTCTGTTTGTCTGTGTAAGCTGGAGGTGGTAGGATAAGAGGTGGGATGGAGGGTATAGGGGAAAATGAGAATGGGGTAGGCTCAAGAAGAGTAGGGGTGGTGGGGGAGGGGAAATGGGAATGGTGAAAGGAATGAAAGGAAATGGGGGGGTAAGAGGTAATGCGGATGGTGGGGGGTTGTGAGTCAGGAGGGAAGTCTGTTTGGGTTTATTTGTTAGTGGATAGGACCAGGGGGGTTGAAGTGGGTGGTGGAGGGATGGGTGGGTTGGTTAAGGTGTGTAGGGTGGATTGGATGGAGGTGAGTTCATTCTGCATCTGATCCTATTTTTGGGTATTGGTGGATAACTGGGCTTGGATGTCTTGGATAGGGGAAATGATAAGGGGTAGTGTGTCAGGGCTAGGAGGTTGAGTTTGTGACGAAGAGGGTACTGGTTGGAAAGGTGAGGAAGGTACATGATGAAAAGTGGAGGGAGGGGAAGAGTGGAGTTCTGGGGAGTCTGGGAGAGGGGAGTAGTAGGCAGGCATCGTTTCAAGGAAGGTAGACAGAAAGACCTGGAAGCCTATGGATGTGTTAAGGATTAAGTTAATGTCTTTGAGGGGGGATGTGGTAGGTATAGTGGTGGTTTCTGCAAGGTGGGGTGTGTCAATTGGGATAGAAGGGATTGAGGGTGGTGTCTGGGAGATGGTTGGGATGATCTTTCATTTTTTGTAGGAGATGAGTGGGGGGCTGGCAGGTTTATGTGTAGCTGATGGGGGAATTGTGGCTGTGTATTGAGGTAAGGTAGGGGATGGTGAGTCCTCCCAGGTACCAAGCATAGGTGAAGGGGGAGTGGGCATGGGGAATGAAAACATATGGGGGTGAGAGATGGATGTAAGATGGGTAGTGGATGCAGGAGAAAAAGGTGGAGGGGGAATGGGTGCTGCTGCAGCGATGGTATTGATAGACTCTGGGGGCACCTCCTTGGTAGCAGGGGCAGATCCTGATCCGGCTGCCTCTTCTGCTTGCTTGGGCAGATCCTGAGCCTCAACTTTCTTCTTCTTTTGGGCCTCCATCAAGCTCCTGCTGATTCCCCATTGCCTCTTGGCGAAGGTAGTAGGGGAAAGGGTGGTGGTCTGCTCAGTCCTTCCTATCTTGTATCCCCCCTTTAGCAGCAGCAAGGTAATGATTCTTGTATAGGGTAGTGTGTGAGGCTTCTTGTTTGTCCCTATCTTCTCTACTATGTCTTTCATTGCCTCAAAGATTAGCCAAGCTTCATGGAAGCCATGGCCCATGTGGAAGGAGTAGATAGCATTTGCAATGGGGGTTCTCCTCTCCTGCTGATGTCCTGAGCAATATATATTTTTTCGCAAGAATTGGTCAATGAACAGGAGTTCAGGTTCTAATTCTCTCCTTCTGATCGAGTCCCCAGTGGCTTTTAATCCTCTAGTTAGGGCCCGTGCAATTGTATCAATCGATGCACTCAGAGGGGGGCCATATCCACAGCTGGGGTCAAATGCTGCTGGGATGCCCAAAACTTCAGCAATCACCTTGGGGCTCACTAACATATCAAATTCATCAATCAGCACCAGCAAGCACTCTTGTCCATCTTTGTCCTTCTTGACCCTGATGTGCTGATAGAACAGCTGCACTAGCCTAGGGTAGGCTGGTGCTGGAATTCCTTTCATTAATGGCATCAGGCCCGCTTTGCTCATAAACTGTACGATAAGGGCAGATAGAGGTTCCTTCTCAAAAAATGATAGATCAAATGTTGTCTCAGGCTCCAATAGAATTGACACCATGAGTTTAGAAGGAGTAGAGAACTTAATGGTTGGTACCGCCGCCTCCTCAACCACTTACTTTCCTTTTTGGGGGGACTTTGAAGTCTTGGCCTTTTTAGGGGTGGTCTCTGCAGGGTCCTTGTCCTTCCCCTTTCTCTTTTATGCAATTTTTGGAGCCGTGTCTAACTCTGTCTTCTAGTATAAGAAACAGAGGCTGAGATCTAGGGTTTGGTTTGATTTGATGCACAGGGCACCTCAAGTTCTTTGAGCAGAGGGCAATGGATGGGGGTGATGTTAGGAACAACTTTGTAGATTTGTGAAGTGAATGATGAGCTGTAGGAGTGATGCTGGAGGAGAGAGCGCCAGAAGCTAGGGTTTCGCAGAGGGAAGAAGGAAGAAAATAATAAAAAAGGGACCAAGCGCGGGGTTGAAATTCTTATCGCGAAGCTCGGCACGCTTTGGAACATCTGGTCACGGGTTTGGAAATGAACCTAGCAAGGTGTTGATTAAATCTGGATTGTGCGACAATCTCCCAGGTTGTCCTTGGAGCCCGCGACAGAGTGAGATTAATTCATGTGAATTGCGCAAGCGGCTCCTTGGTCTCTATTTGGATTGCGCGAAAAGCTCTGAGGTTCATTTTGAATCTCGTGACAGACTTAGAATCTCGCGACAGCAAATGAAGTATTTCTATTGAATTACACGAGAGTCTCCCAGTTTACCTTCTGAACCTCGCGATAGTCTTGGAAACTCATGATAACTAATGAATAGCTTGATGTGGATCACGCGAGAGGTTGTCAGGTACAATGAATCTCGCGATAGCTATTGAATGTTTTCATGTGAACTGCGCGAAGTACTCTTAGACTCCCTTTTTTAACCTCGCGACAGCCTGAGAATCTCGCGACAACCAATGAAGTATGCTATCTGAAGTGCGTGAGAGTCTCTTAGGCTTCAATTGGACCCAGCGATAGCAAGGTATAAAGCAGAGAGCATGTGCTCTCTGTGCTGCCCTTTTTGCATGCTAGCCGTGGTTGGATCCTAGTCATGACCCTCACTACGGCTACCTCTAGACACTCAATCATACAATCAGGGACAACAAAAAATCGACCTCCCATATTATGCATTCAACAGAAGCTATCAATTGAAGAGCAGTAAGAATGAAACCATGCATTAACAGTTTAAAGCAGATAGGTCCAGATTCATATATGACCACTAACAAATCCTAGAGAATATAAACAAAAGAAAGCAAGATAAATCAACCAAAAACCACGTACATATGATACAGTAATGACACACCTGTGGATCAGTTTGAAGAAGGATCCCCTTGAAAGTGAATGGTGTCCATGGGTTCAACAGGTTTGTCAAAACAAGGCTTAAGCCTCTGACCATTCACCTTCAAGGTTCTGCCAGAATTGGGATCCTTGATTTCCACAGCACCAGATGGGGAAACATGCATGAAATGTAGGGACTTTCCCATCTTAATTTCAGTTTGCCAGGAAAGAATTTAAGTTTGGAGTTAAACAACTAAACCTTATCACCAGCTATGAAACTCTTTCTCAACAGCCCCTTATCAAAGAAAGCTTTGGACTTTCCTTGTAGATCCTAGCGTTAGCATACGCATCCATCCTTAGTTCTTCCAATTCGGACAGCTGCAGCAACCTGTGAAGAGCAGCAGAAGTTAGATCTAGATTTAAATGTTTGATGGCCCAATAGGCCCTGTGTTCTAACTCCACTGGGATATGATATGCCTTGCCATAAACCAGTCTAAAAGGGGACATAACAATGGGAGTCTTATAGGCAGTCCTATAAGCCCACAATGCAACATTAAGCTTTCCAGCCCAATCCTTCCTATCAGTCCTCACAGTCTTCTCAAGGATATGCTTGATCTCCCTATTTGAAATTTCGACTTACCCACTGGTTTGTGGGTGGTAGGGAGTAGCAATCCTATGGGTGACAGAATATTTCTTGAGCAAGCTCTCAAAATTTTTATTACAGAAATGGCTCCCCCCATCACTGATAATGGCTCTAGGGGTACCAAATCTAGAGAAGATATTCTGCTTTATGAACTTGAGGACAACCTGATTATCATTAGTTCTTGTGACAATGGATTCTACCCATTTGGAAACATAGTCCACTGCCACTAAGATGAAATGAAAACCATTTGAAGGAGGAAAGGGGCCCATAAAATCAATACCCCACACATCAAACAGTTCTACAACAAGGATGGGCTATAAAGGCATTAAATTTCTTTTAGATAGCCCTCCTAGTTTCTGACATCTTTCACAGGTCTTACAGTGTGTATTAGCATCTCTGAAAAGAGAAGGCCAATAGAACCCACACTGCAACACTTTGTCAGCTATTTTTCTCCCACTTTCATGACATTTTCATGGCACATGGCCAGAATACTAGGGATATCACTTTCGGGAACACATTTTTGAATGATTTGGTCTGCACAATACTTGTACAAGCAAGGTTCCTCCTAGAAAAAGAATTTGACTTGTGAAAAATAGGTCTTTGTCCATTTTTGTCCAATGGGTAGGAATCTTGCCTATAACTAGATAATTGACAATATGTGCATACCAAGGAACTAAAGATTGGATGGCAAACAGTTGCTCATCTGGGAAGACATCATTTGTAGCAAGGTCATCAACACCTTTCTCCAACATAATTCTGGACAAGTGGTCAACCACCATATTTTCTACACCCTTCTTGTCCTTGATTTCGATGTCAAACTCCTGCAACAGGAGTATCCATCTAATCAGTCTGGGCTTTGAATCCTTCTTGGACAGTAGGTACTTTAATGCTGAGTGGTCAGTGAAAATGACAGTTTTAGACCCAAGTAGGTAAGGTCTAAACTTGTCCACAACAAAAACCACTGCCAGAAGCTCTTTCTCAGTTGTTGTGTAGTTCAATTGAGCTTCAGCAAGTGATTTGCTGAGATATGCAATGACCACAGGCAGCTTATCTTTTCTCTGGCCCAGGACAGCACCTATTGCCAAGTCAGATGCATCACACATCAACTCGAAGGGCAAAGTATAGTCAGGTGTTTAGAGTACAGGGGCAGAGGTGAGACAACTTTTCAAAGTTTCAAAAGCCTTCAGACATTCAGCAGAGAAGTCAAAGGGCACATCCTGACAGAGCAGGTGGCACAATGGTTTAGCAATTTTGCTGAAGTCTTTGATAAACCTCCTGTAGAATCCAACATGTCCAAGGAAGGATCTGATTTGCTTGACTGTTCTTGGAGGGGGCAAATTTTTAATGAGGTCAACTTTGGCCTTGTCTACCTCAATTCCATCTTTAGAGACTACATGGCCCAACACAATTTCCTGTGTTACCATGAAGTGGCTCTTCTCCCAACTTAAGACCAAATTAGTCTCCTCACATCTTTGAAAGACCTTGTGGAGGTGTTGCAGACATTGGTCAAAGCTATCCCCATAAATCCAAAAATCTTCCATAAAAATTTCTAAGAATTTGTCAATCATATTAGAAAAGATGGCATACATACACCTTTGAAAGGTGGCTGGGGTATTACACAATCCAAAAGGCATCCTCCTGTAAGCAAAGGTGCCGAAAGGACAAGTAAATGTAGTTTTCTCTTGATCAAGGGGGTGCACAGGAATCTGATTGTACCATGAGTACCCATCAAGAAAGCAGTAAAAAACTTTCCCAGCCAACTTGTCTAAAATTTGATCAATAAAGGGGAGAGGGAAGTGGTCTTTTCTGGTCTTGGAGTTGAGTTTTCGATAATTGATGCAAACTCTCCAGCCAGTGGTCTCCCTGGCTGGTCTCAATTCTCCAAACTCGATTGTGATCACTGTTATGCCAGATTTCTTGGGTACCACCTGGATTGGTGTCACCCATTCAGAATCAGAGATGGGATAAATTACCCCAGCATTCAACAATTTAATGATTTCTTTCAGGACCACTTCCTGCATGTGAGGATTCAGCTTCCTCTGCATTTCCTTGGAAGGTGTTGAGCCCTCCTTTAGATGAATCGTATGCATACAGATCGATGCATCAATCCCTCCTAGATTAGCAATGGTCTAGCCAATTTCTTTCTTGTGCTTCCTCAAAACTGTTAACAATTCCTCCTCTTGCTCACTAGTAAGAGAAGAGGAGATAATCACAGGAAGTTTCTCGTCTTTCTCGAGGAAAGCATAATTCAATGTCTCTGGAAGCTTCTTAAGCTCCAGATCAGAGACTTGTTGGATGGATGGCAGGATTGGTGTGCTGTTGGTTGGAGGAAGGGGCAGCAATGTAGGTTTTCAATTAGAATGTTGCACTAAGCCCACAGAAGACCTCACTAGGGATATGTCTTCTAACATTAAAGCTAGGCTTCCTTCCTCCACCATGTTCCAAACTTCAGTTAAATTAGTGACAATGTTGCCCCACTCCAGCAGAGAGGGCAGTTCTTCTTCAACAATTTCTTCTAGTACATCTACTGCAAAGCATTCCTCATTGTCTAGTTGAGGGTACTTTGCACTATTGTACACATTAAGCACAACTTTCATATGTCCGAAAGTGACCTCCATGATCCCAGACCTGCATTGAATGCATGCATTGGCAGTGGCCAAGAATGGTCTGCCCAGAATAACAGGTATCGGGGATGTACTCTTGTTGTAGCCCATGTCCAAAACAAGGAAGTCTGCAGGGTAGAAGAACTTGTCTACCCCCACTAGGACATCCTTAACCACTCCCATAGGTTTCCTCTCAGACCTATCAGCCATCAATAGAACAATGGGGGTGGGCTTAAGCCCCCCCAAACCTAGCTGCTGATACACACTGTATGGCAGTAGGTTAACACTAGCTCCAAGGTCCAAAAGGGTCCTTCCAATTGTGTGGTCTCTAATAATACAGGGAATAGTGGGTATCCCTGGGTCTTGCAACTTCTCAGGCATTTTCATGGTTAATACAGAATTAACTGTATCAGTCATAAAGACCTTTTTGGACAAGTGGCCTCTGGCCTTCCTTTTCTGAGTACAAAGGTCTTTCAAAAACTTTGCATAGACTGGAACCTGTCGGATTGCATCAAGCAGGGGTAAATTTATCTTGACCTGCTTAAAGGTCTCCATCATTTCCTCGATCTGTGCCTGACCCTTATCATAAGGGGCAGGGCCACTCAAAGCTTGAGGAAATGGCAGCTGAGGTACTGCTGGTTCCTCAGCTGCAAGCCTATGATTGAACTTTTATTTTTTTCTTTTATCTATTTTTATCTCCTGCTGAGGCTCAACTACAAACTCTTTATTTTTCCCTTGTTGAAGGGTAGCAGGCAGTTCTTGACTCTGTGCTCTAACAAAGTCCTTATCATTTTCACTTGACATTTCCTTGGGAATGACCTCTCCTTGTTCCTTTCTCACCTGGTTGTCTACTAGCTTGTCAGACCTTAGGGTTGTGATGGCATTGGCCCCCTCAAAATTTGAGGAGTCTTTTCCAATCGAATACAGGCCTTTAGGGTTGGCTACTGGCTGGCTTGGTAACTTGCCCTCTTCTCTTTTAGCCAAGGCATTGGCTATTTGACCAAGTTGCTCTTCTATTTTCTTAATGCTTTGAGTGTGAGAAGTCACAGTCTGATTGAAGGGTTCAAGGCTTTGCAATTGGGCCCAAACCTGGTCCTCGAAAGAAGCACTTCGGGGCTGAGGTGGGGGAACTACCAATTGATTTTATTGCTGGGGCTGCTGTTGCTGCTGGAAATTCGACCTTGGGGCATAACCCTGGTTAAACTGCTGCTGTGGCCTTTGAGGTAAGGCCAACATCTGTTGTGGCTGCATATAATTGTCTTGCCTCCACCTCAAATTTGGGTTGTCTCTCCATTGATAACCAACATTTTGGTGCTGGTATCCATATGGTTGTTTACTGTAGCCACCAGATTGTTGTTATCCAAAAGATTGGGCAGCAGCAACCTGTTCCATTATAAACTCAGGGTATTGCCCTGCAGATGGGCACTCTTCCACTGTGTGTTGTGAAGATTGACATATTAGACATGCCTCCATCACTTGTGCAGCCATTCTGGGCTGCACCACAATCATAAGGTTATCAAATCTCTCAGTAAGATTGACCATTTGCATTCTCAGGTCATCATTTCCCCTAACTTCATACATCTTTCCTTTAGAAGTCTCAGCAAGCTCCAACTTAGGAGAAGGCTCTTGAACAGTTCTAGATGAGGACATCTTCTAGAAAGCATTTTCACTTATGACCTCGAACAAGTCCCATGCCTCATCAGCTGTTTTATGCATGTACGTTCCACCACAAGAGGCATATACCATGTCTCTACTCTTCTCATCTATCCCATTGTAGAAGCTCTGGACAAGCTGCCAGTCAGGGATCTTGTGGTGGGGACATTGTTTGAGCATCTCTTTAAATCTGTCCCAGGCTTGGTTAAAATCTTCAGTTGGGGATTGGGCAAAAGCAAGTACGCCTTTCCTCAACTGGCTGGTTTTGGTCTCTGAGAAAAATTTAGACAGAAATTTCGTCTGGAGGTCTTTCCAGGAAGTGATGCTGTTGTTTGGGAGAGTAGATAACCAGGTCATGGCCCTGCCCTTTAGGGAGAAAGGAAAGAGCCTTAACCTAGCGGCTTCTAGTCCCAAACCAGCAATGGAGAATATCGTGCACAAGGCCAAGAACTGGTCAATGTGCTTGTAAGGGTCTTCCTTGCTAAGCCCATGGAAAGAGGGAAGCATTTGGATGATGGAAGTTTTGATTTCGTAGTTTCCCTGAACATTTAGGAATTGAATGCTGAATGGAGAATTGTAATCATTCGGAGCATTCAATTTCTTCAATGTTCTAGGTTGTTCTTCACCCATAACTGCTGTCTCAATTTTAATAGGGGGCTCGACTGTGGTGTGTCTGTGCCTTCTCGGTCTTCTACCCCTTTCTATCTCAGGGTTAGCAGGTTCTAATGTAGGACTGAGCGATCTCCTTCCTAACATGCACACACACCAACAGCAGGGAAGACTATTCGCAGGCACATTGCACTTAACAAAAATTGCAACTATCCTCATCAACTGCTGTGAAATCTTCAAAGGAGAAATAGACTGAGTTTGGAGGGTTAGAGAAGTGCAAACAGAGGTAGCTAGACTCCCAGTGCAATTCTACTCTCCTTCTCTGCTACGGTCCAGATCTGTAAGAAAAATTCTAAATGTAAATCAGCAGTATCAATTATTCACAAGTACAGCTACCAAAGAATAAAGAATAAAAAATCTAGAGTCTACTAATAGATCAAAATCCCCGACAGCAGCGCCAAAAACTTGTTGGTTTATTTTAAGTGCTTGCTACTGACTTTATTGAAGACAGTGATAAGAATGGGGTAAATGAAAAATGAGTGAAAGGTAGAGTGAGGATTACGAAGCAGCAAGCCTAAAATATGCACAGTCCTGCAAGATACAGGGCATGTTGTTGCAAGTTTTGATAAGTAAGAGTTTGTCCCACAGGTAAGTTGATCTAAAGCTCCAAGGGAGCTATCTTCAGTAGGCTCTCCAGATCTGCCTACAGATCTGGCAATCCTAAATGGAAGGGGATTTAAGGTCATTATAATCTAAATCCTAAGGTAATTTAATATCTAAAGTACAGAAAGGGTTAAGAAGAATGGTGGAGTGAGAAAATAAATTTAAAGGGTGAGAAGTATGTTATTAGGTACAGATCTGATGGGTCTTGTAACTCAGACTTAGATCTGTTACTATAGAAATCCTGTCCAATGGCTACATTATCACCAAAGAGGAGAAAGAATCTAACTCACCCCTGTGCCATGATCCAATCCCTTATGGCTATAACCTGTCCACTTAAATGGTCACAAACTATCCAATAGGGAAACCCCAATCCAGAGATGGGTCAGAACAAGCTTACTATTGTGGGCACTACTTCATCCAGGCTACAAACTCAAGAATCCATAGGAACCTCATCCTCTAAAGTTCTGTGTGTGGAGCTAGGCCTACAAAGTGCACAAGCCTGGACACAAAGGACCAGCAAGAGTTTGAGTACTAGATTTCAAGCATGACTGTTCACTGCTTTAGTAAGACTGCAGTGATCTAGTCAGAAGCCTACAATCTCTATAGCAAAATCAGATCTGCAATCTGATGATGGATCTATACAAATATAGGGGAGTCCGTCTCTGCACAATATCTCACAGGGCTACAAGCACAAGCGCAGAGAGGAAGAACTCGTGTTAGGTCTGTGGATTGGCTTCACCCTAGGGCTATAACCTGTCCACTTAAATGGTCACAGACTATCCACAGAGGCTATCCTCCTCATAGAAGTCTAAGACTGAATAAGATCATTGCTGCCACCACCATGTTCACAAGGCTACCAGCTCAAGCTCCCATGGGGATTCAGATTTAGTGGATCCTGTGGTGGGGAAAGGCCTGCAGCGTGCCTAACCTGGACACACAAGTCACTTGGATTGAAATAAAACCTTAAAAACAATCCTCCATTACTTACGATACAACTTAGCAATGGAGGATCTCAAGGCAACAGCCTGTACAGAACAACTCACAACAAAAGCATCATCCCATACATGTAATAAATCCTATTACAAAACTCCATTACAATCTATATCATATAATCATACAAAAGGCATAGCCAGCAAGTGCTGGACTATGGAGAGAAAGAAAAAGGAAAAAAAAAAAACTCCTAAACCCTAACCTTAGCCTACTGTAATTCTACAGTTGGTTTCAAGAAGAAACACAGAAGTTAAGTCCCAAAAAGAGCTCCCTTAAACCTAAGCTAGGCTTAGGCTTATATAGCAGTCGACTTCTCCTCCATTAGGGTTAGGAAAATCCTAATTTATCAATGTGATTGCGGCTCATTCCTGTCCCTTGGATGCCTCGGGGCATGTGCACGAAGATTAGAGCATTAGAGTGCATGCCTTAATTGCTAGAAGTCCCCAGATTGCCCTTATAGAAGTGGGGAGAAGCTTAGAACCCGATCCTCACTGGGTAGAAAAGATTTTAGATCCTTTCTCGTGATAGAATTGGCGTCGCAGGGTTGAATTGACTTGAAGTTCATGTAGTTGCGGGATTGATATTTTGATCATCGCGGGATACTAATGGTTGTCGTGAGATTGCTCTTTCAGCTTTGAATGGCGCGGGGATTGCTCGCGCGGTCTGTCCCTTGGTGAATCTCGTGGCTACTGCACGACAGCTGCGCGTAGGAATACCTGTAGTTCTTACTTCTGAGTGAATCGCGTGAAGCCTAACGACTCCTTTTTTGAGCTGTGTGAGACTGCGCAAATGCTTCACTCACTTATGGCTGAGCTTCGCGAGAACCACGAGAAGACTGCGCGGCCAGTTGTTGTGTTTCCTCCAGGAGCCCACAACAACTGCGCGAAGGCATTATCTTTGGTTCAATTGAACCTTGTGACATTTGCGTGAAGCATCCTTCTTGATTTATTTCTTCTTTGATGTGCCTATGGTTTAGCCAACTCTCTATCTGGGTTCATTCTTCATTCTGCTGAGGTAGTTCAGGGGCAACAGTGAGCTTCTTAGCATGGTTAGGGGTTTATTTACAGCTGCTGCTTATTACCTACAGAATAGACTTAAAACACATTTATTAAATGATTAAGGGCCGAACAAAGATTAAGTTAAGGGGTGAAAAGTGGTACTTTTCAGGTCTTAACAACTGCTTGACAAACTTTTGATATTCTTTGAATGGATGCCTTTAACTTTTTCTTTGCCTCGTTTATTCCTCATTTTGTCATTTTGGATGTGACCCTCCTGCTTTAGAACTGAAAGCGCTATCGGATGGATTGTGAAACTGAAATTTCTATCTCGTAATTTTCTACAGGGTAACCATAAGCTTGCCAATAAATGGGGACTACCCCTTGACTGATGTGTTGGCTATAATGGCCGAGGTCCATACACTTCTTCTTTGTTTACTAGTAGCAATGGTTCCTGTAAAAGAAATGTAACATAGATTAAGTAATAAAATCCAGGTGTCCGAGCTCATGGCCTGGGGTGCCAGAAAAGTGTATTACATGCAGGTGAAATAAGTGAAAAAAGGGAGGACAAACTCTCACATTTTCCTCTTTCTTTTTCTACTTCCTCTCTTTTTTTCCTTTTTTTTTTTTATTGTTGGTCTAGCGCATGTATTACATACGCTAGGCATTTTTGGGCATTTTCTGGCCTAGTGTATGTAATGCATACGCTAGGCAAATTTTTGGGGATTTTTGGCCTAGCATATGTAATACATACGCTAGGCAAATCTAGGTGATTTTTAAACTAGCGTATGTAAGGTATACGCTAGGTATCCCCTAGACAAAAGTGGGCTTATAAATCCTGAGAACACACTTATTTTTCTCTATCTTGAGTAGGGTTTTGGATTTTCCTCCCATATTTTTTCTTTTCTTCCCGAGGGTGGGTCCATTGTCCTACATTGAATTTTGATTCTTTAAAACATCTTTGTATGACCATGGACCTGCTTTCCGACCCCGTCTCTCTCGAGGGGTATAGGACTTTCATAGTTCCTTCTTTGGGTGTGGGGCCCAATTTTTTGAAGAAATGGCTTGATAGTTTGAATGAGAACGAGCTTGTGAGTTTGGATCTACTCAGGCTGGCCCATCTCTCATCTTTCCTTGAAGTTCCTCTATTCAAGGGCCTCATTCACGCAACAGTTTGACATTGGGAAGTAGAAACCCTTGTCTTCCGCTTTAGGAGCCATGAGCTAACTCCAACTATTGAAGAACTCTCCAACCTGTCGGGTTTGGAGATACATCGAGGCCTTGCCAAGGTAGTGTCAAAACCGGGTTATGCTAAAGTTGTCCACAAGACTCTAGGCTTAAAGAAAGTTGATTATGAGAAAAGCCTCATCGGTGGGCCCACTAGGTGTTCGATGAAATTCCTAAGAGAACTTTTTGTCAACTAAAGCTTAAAAAAATTATCGGTCAAAAATATCCATAATGTGAAAGCTTTCGCCCTTTGCCTTCTCTCAGGGGTCCTTTTTTACACTAGAGAGGAGAGCTTCTCTCTCGCACTTTGCGATATACTGGCAGAGCTTGAGGAGGGCCATTCTATGATGCATTTGGTACTAGCGGAGCCTTACCGCTCTCTCGATGCATTTACGTTGGGCAAGGTTGAGTGCCTTCGGGGATGCCCTATTCTGCTCCAGGTCTAGCTGGGGGAGCATCTTACCATTTTGGGGTCCGTGCCTTGCTTCTATGCTGTTGGCAGGGAGGTGGCTCACTATTCTTTAGGTCGATGCCATAAGTTGCCATAGGGGCCTATACATGAGCTGAATCTTTGACTAACTGAGGCCGAGCTGGTATGGAGGCTTCCGTGCCTTGATAGGACCTTCCCGCTAGCTCAATCCAGAGATCACGAGGGTATCACCCTTCTTGTCTTGAGTAGTAGTACCTATTATTTCCCATCCCAGGTGTTGTGCCCGTTTGGTTATATTCAGCAGGTACCTTGTTCTGAGAAACCTCCCTTGTGTGGACTAATTTTTTCTCGGGGGTCTCCTAGGGACTTGGATAGGATAGCCGCCCTTTGGGAAATGCATCAGTCAACACATATGTGCGGCCTGGAGTAAGGGGATTCTCTTTTAACTTCTCCAGGGTATGAGGCTTGGCTACTATCTGAGAGGCCCTCTGCCCGTTACATGGATCAGGCGGAGCGTAGTGATATAGAGGGGCCTTGGCCGAGGAAGGAGTTGATGCTTAGGACCCGGATTGAGTTGCTAGTAGACGAGAAGCAGGTCTTGCATGAGCATTTAGAGAAACAACAGATTAGAGCTGATGTTACAGAAGCAAGAGCTGGTGTTGCAGATTGTTAAGTTCTTCGTTTGGAAGGAGCCCTGAGTGATGCTCTTGATGCTACTGATGCTTCCCAGAAGTGATACAAGGGCCTTCATGGCTGCTGGATGACAAATCAGAATATTCAGAAGGATGCTTTACTTGCGGAGATTCGTGTCCTAAAGCGCGAGTTGGGTCGTTGACCTGGCTTGCACATACTTTTTTGTATAGATCGAAACTCCTTAGGAAGGGGCATAAGAACCCCTGTTAGCTATTTTTCGTTATATATATTTTCTTAATGTTTTTATTGCTTTTTGAATTTTATAAAAACGGGAAGTGAGGCATCACACAGATTATCCTTTCGAGATGTGATGTAAGCACTGTATAGACATGTAAATGAAAAAGGGAAATCTATTACCTTACACAGTCATTATCTTTCATAGCTTTTGGAAAGGGAGAAACTAGGTTTCACACCGATCATCTTTCTGAGATGTGGTATACACAGTATGGGGATGAAAATGGGAAAGGAAAATTTATTATCTTTTATAAGTGTGGTCTTCTCCTCTCTCATTTTGTTTGATGCCTTAACCAAGGGATGAGATGACGTAACGGGTCCTATTTTGAGCATAGTCGAACCTGTTCATGTGGTCGGACCTCAGTGAGGTTCAAAAATTTTACCAAGGTTGAAACATCCATCCCTGTGGATCGAATCAACCTTTTCTCCTTACCTCGAGTTATACATTTAACGGTGTAATTTATGAAGATATTCCTGGTCAGGACCCGATTTGAGCTTAACACGGGCAGCCCAGTTAGCGACCAAATGAGTCAAAATTGTAACCAATGGGGAAACCGAAGATTTTCTTTTCCTTTTGAACATTTTCTTACTCACAGCGCCCAAGACGGGTCCTCGCTGTGCCCATTTTTGCCCTCTTCTTTACCCATAGCGCCCTTTCTGATTTCCACTATGTCTGTGGGTATGTATTTTTAGCTTAGGCATCTTTTCAGATTTTGACCTGGTCCGCATGAGCTCGCTGTTTTTACCCGTAGCGCCCTTTCAGGTTTTCATCACATCCTTTTTGCTTTGAGTCTGTATTCTCTTTTTTTATTTTCTTTTCCTTTTTCAAAGGCCACGGCATGGATGCCGATTCCGTCCTAGCTGGCTGGATGACATTCTTTTGTTGTCTCACAGCTTGGCTCATGCATACTCAACGGATACTGTGACATCTCATAGGCCTTAAAGAAGGATTTCCTTAGGGATGTATTTTGGCCATGGGATAGGTTAGGAATTTTGGAGATATTCTTGGGTTAAGGAGGTTTCCTCGATACACTTCTTCCTTGGGGAAGTTTGACTGTACACACCTTACTTTTTCTTTTCTATATATATTTTATTCTTTTTCTTTTCAAACAATTGCTTTTATTATTTGTTTTTTTTTTATGGTAACTTTTTCCTTTCTTTTTTTCTTCTGTTTGGTATATACACTGTTTCCGTCTTCTTTTCTGGGGAGGAGTTTAATGAAAGAAAGGCCGATGGCTCAACAGGTGTAGCAAGGTTATCAGTGTTCAGGGACACTTTTTTAGCTATTTGGCTTTAAAATCATGGACTATTTTATGGGGTCCATAAGTAGTCACATATCTATTTTATCAATACTTACCTTGCCGCAGAGATTAAGAGTAGAATCGATGTATGTATCCAGCGTTGATGGACTCAAAAAAGTGATCTCCATCCATGGTGGCAAGGCAGATCGCGTGTCCCGAGTGTTGTGGCACCCACCTTTAAAGGTGGGTGAGCAGTTGGGCTTAAATTTTCCTCTTGGATCGGCATAGAGAGAAGGGAAGATTTTCTTGAGTACTGTGTCACCCACCTTTAAATCTTGAGTGCGAGCACGCTTGTTGTAAGCACGTGGGATCCTTCTCTTATAAGCTTAGGTGTGACACAAAGCTAGGAGCCTCTTCTCATCTAGCAGGTTCAGTTGCTTAAAGTGGGACCTCACTCTTTCGGCTTCCAATAGATCAAATTCGATGAGAATGCGAAGTGATGGTACCTGAACCTCAATTGGTTGCACAACCTCGGTTCCATATAGAAGGGAGAATGGTATTTCCCCTGTAGAGGTACGGATCGATGTTCGATAGGCCCAAAGTGTGAAAGGTAACATTTCACTCCAATCACGATACGTGACGACCATCTTCTCCAGGATTCAGATGACCGTTTTGTTAGCTGCCTCCACGGCCCTTTTGTTTGCGATTGATATGGTGACGAGTGATGATGTTTGATTTTGTACTGCTGGTAGAAGGCTCTTATTTGCTTATTCGTAAAGTTGGTGCCATTATTTGTGATGATATCTTTGGGCATGCCAAATCAGAAATTGATGTTACTTTTGATGAACTTCTCGACATGACTGGATGTGATGTTCGTATAGGAGGTCGCCTCTACCCATTTGGTGAAGTACTTGATGGCGATGAGAATGAACTAATGCCCATTTCAAGCTTTTGGGATGACCTTTCCGAAGACGTCGAGGCCCCATGTGGCGAATGGCTAAGGAGTAGTCATGTTGTGTAGATTTATGGCAGGAGCATGTATCAAACTAGAGTGCTCTTGGCATTTGTAGCACTTTTACATGTACTTATAATAGTCAATTTTCATGGTGGTCCAAAAATACCCTTGCCATAGGATCTTTTTGGCGAGTATGTGGCCGTTGACGTGGGCCCCGCATACCCCCTCATGTATCTCCTTCATGATGTTGGCTGTCTCGCATTTAGTTAGGCATCTGAGCTGGATATTGTTATAAGACCTTTTGTAGAGGCACTCGCCATAGATGACATAATTCATTGCTAAATGTTGGATGGTCTGCCTTTCTTCCTTAGATGTTCCCTCAGAGAAAGCTGAAGTTTTGAGAAAATTCTTGATATCCGAGGACCATGGAGGCTCATCACCAAATCTTAGGGGTTCCTCAACATGAAGAAAAAAGCAGGCTCGTTCCTTCGTTCAATCATGATTTGCTTCATCTTGACACCATAGGAGATTTCTACCATTGATGCTAATGTTGCTATTGCATCGACAAAGTGATTTCTTGCTCTCGGGACATAAGAGAATGTAATATCGTCAAAACATGCGATCAGATTTTCCTGGTGCTCATGGTTCGAGACTAGCTTCTCTTCCTTCGTCTTCCAATCTCCGTTGGTTTGGCATATGATTAGCTGTGAGTCAAGAAATACCCTAAGATGAGTTACATTTAGGTCTAGGATTGCCTATAGGCCTGCTACGCAGGCTTCATATTTGACCATGTTGTTAGTGCAGGGGAAATTGAGTTTGATGGAGACGGGTATATAAGACCCTTTTGGCAAGATTAGAATAGCACCAAGTCCTTTACCTTCGGCATTTGCTACCCCGTCGAAATGCATTACCAAGGATTCCTCTGTCTCCACTGTATCGTCCTCTGTCATAAACAAGATGTCTTCATCTGGGAATTCAGTTCTTAAAGGTTCATAATCAGGTAAGGGGTTCTCGCTAAGATGATCGGAGAGTGTTTATTCCTTGATCGACTTCTGAGTGACATACGTGATGCCAAATTTAGATAAGAGAAGTTGTCAGCGTACAGTTCGGCCAGTGAGAGACGACTTCTCAAATAAGTATTTTAGTGGATCCATTCTTGCTAGGAGTAGAACAATTTCGGATAGCAAGTAGTGATGGAGCCTCTGTGTAGCCCAAACAAGAGCAAGGCAAGTTTTGTCTAGATGAGAATAGCGTATCTTGTAATTTGTAAATTTCTTGCTCAGGTAGTAGATGACCTGCTCTCTCCTTCCTGTCTCATCATGCTGCCCTAAGACGTAACCCTTTGAAACATCTGTTGTGGAGAGGTACATCAAGAGTAGTCTCCCCGGCTTGGGTGGTACCAATATTGACAGGCTGAGAAGGTAGCCCTTGATCCTATCAAATGCTGCTTGATAGTTGCCATTCCATTCAACGGGCGAATCTTTCCTTAGTAGCTTGAAGATCGGCGTACAGATGGGAGTGAGTTTTGCAATGAACCGACTGATGTGCTGTATCCTACGCAAGAAGCCTCTGACTTCTTTCTCGGTAGATGGCGATGGAATTTCGACGATGGCTTTCACTTTCACCGGATCAACCTCTATGCCTCTTCTGCTTACGATGAAGCCTAGTAGAATTCCTGACATGGCGCCGAATGCGAATTTCTGAGGGTTCAGGCTGTATTTTCTTAGCCTCTTAAACAACTTTTGAAGGTTTATCAAATGATCACCTCTTTCATGGGACTTGGCTATTATGTCATCAACATACACCTCAATTTCTTGGTGCATCATGTCACGGAAGAGGGTTGTCTCCCTTTGATATGTTGCCCAAGCATTCTTCAATCCGAATGGTGTGACTCGGTAACAGAAAGTTTCCCATGGAGTAATGAACATTATCTTCTCTTAGTCTATTTCTGTCATATTGATCTGATTGTATTCGGAGAATCCGTCCATAAATGAAAGGATCCCATGTCTCGCAGTGTTATGGACCAAGATGTCGATGTGTGGCAATGAGAAGTCGTCTTTCGGGCTTGCCTTGTTCGGGTTTCTGAAGTCGATGCACATGCGAACCTTTCCATCTTTCTTTAGTACAGGGACAATATTGGAAAGCCATTGTGGGTACTTAGAGACCATGAGAATCCCCGCATCGTACTGCTTGATGACTTCATCCTTTACTTTCAACATCCATTCTGGCCTTAGGCATCTCAACTTCTTCTTAATCAACTTAACATCTGGATAAAGTGGCAGCTCATGCTCGACCAAATCGGTATCCAGACCAGGCATGTCCTCGTATGACCATGTAAAGACGTCTTGGTATGACCAAAGGAAATCAATCATGCATTTTCTTTCCTTGGGAGATAGCGATTTTTTTATTTTAGTGATTCTAGGGACCTCCTCGGTACCTAGATTGACGTCCTCTGTTTCTTCAACAATTGGCGTAGGGCTATGCTCAAAATAGGTAAACCAGTCAAGGAGCTAATTGGGGACCTCCTCGGTAGGGATCTCCTCATCCAAACTTGTGACTCCTACCTCTTCTTATTTTTCTACAGGAAAGGGGTCGACTTCACGTGGGACAGGTTTTTCTGTTAAGGCATCAATTTTCTAGATTTTATTGGGGATTTTGAAAGACAATATTTTTAGATTTTGCATTTTTTCTATTTTTTAAGATTTTTATTTTCTTCTGAGATGGGCCCTTGGTAAGGCGGGTCTTTATATAAACATGGTATTGCCTGCCAAAGGCTCATCTTACTTTTTATAGGTTATTTTAAAAAAAAAAAATCGGTGTCGTATTCGCGGCCATTTGATGCTTTGAGAGTTAAGGGCATTGATGCCCAATTCCTCACCTGAGGTGCTACCCCTTTACCTGGCCTTGAAGAAGAGGCTGATCGAGATGACTTTTGGGGGTCAGCCTCCATCATATTTATCCTGAGCTCGCTTAGGACTCTATCCTCGAATGTCAACATGGGTTTGTGGTGGTTTACCACAGGGGTTGCATTGACGAGGGAGCCTCCTCCTCCAAGAGGGACAAGGTTGTCAGATTTATTTCTATAGCGGGGGGAATGATTCAAGGATTGGTTGGGTGAATAGTGGCCACCGGCTTGTGTTCGGTTAGCTGTGTTGCCCCATTCTGATCAATCTTCACAACCCTCGAACTCATGAATGTGCTCGGGATGTGAGGTCTAGAGTGGGGTTCATCCTCTAGGTCTATTCCCTGGGCTTTTACAGCAACAATGGTTCGTGCCTTTTCCTTGACTTGTCAGATTTCTTCTTCGGTAGGTTTGTAGCCTAAGCCAAATCTGACCTGTTTTCTGCCTCTTTCTCTAACTGGGTCTTTCCGGCCTTCCAAATGAGGTCCCAATCCCTTACCTTTCTGATAGCCCCATTTCTAGAGCATGGCCACATCTACCACCATTCCGCCTCTGGTTTTCATGGTGATCCTCTTGAGGGGCTCAGGGACCACTGTCGATACATCGTATTCAAATCTGTGGAGGTTCGTGTCTTCGATCGTATGTGGCACATCAAATACTTTGAGGTTCTCGATGCTGTGGGTGGCTTTTTCTCTTTCTTCCTGTCCCTCACCCAGAATGGTGACGATCTTTTATTCTTAACCAAATCTGAGCTTTTAGTGTAGGGTCAAAGGTATTGCCCTAACCTCGTGTAACCATGGTCGCCCTAATAGCAGATTAAATGTGGATTTGATGTCCATAACCTAGAAAGATATGGAAAAGGTCATTGGCCCAACGATGAGCTCAAGATCGACTTCTTCAATTATTTTTCTTCTCGTGTTATCGAATCCTCTGGCAGTCGTTCTTGCTGGCCTGAAAGCATATGAATCCACTCCTATCTTGGTTGTAGTTCTCAGGGGGCACACATTCATAGCTGATCCATTGTCTATTAATATCAATGGAATTACTAGGTTCCCAACTTCTATCATAATGTTGAGGGGTTTGGAATGATTATTTCCTTCATTCGACAAATCTACATATGAAAAAGAGATGGCATTGGGAGCCAACACCTGCCCAATTATCTGTCCCACTTCGTGTGGAGTTACTTGAATAGACACATGTGCATCATTTAGTGCTCCCATTAGAGCTTGGAAATAGAGCGGAGATGTCATTAGTAGGTCACTGACTATGATGTGAGTTGGCATTCTTTTCAACTGAGTTTCTAGTATATGCTCTCTACTCATGTTTTCGAAGGGGTTTACCACAGCAGGTTCTTTTTCTCTTTCGACCGGGTCGATACTAGTACTTCAGGCTATTTAGAGATTCTTCCTGATCGAGTAACAAAATCCACTGCCCCCTCTCTGCTGCTGCCTGTATTGATATCCGTTTAATCATAACTGAGTGGAACTTGATAGGGATCGTAGGTTAGACCCAGGATCTGGAATGGAATGGATGCAGGCCTCGGGGGCACTTTGATTAGTGGATTTGGATGGGTGGATAACACTTGGTTAACCTCCACTAAAGGTGGGTAGGCCGGAGGGGTGGTAAAAGTGGGCCGAATGGGGTTGATTGGGGTTGTGGGTATCTGTATTGGTGGTGGGGTGATAGGGGTAGGCCATTGGTAATTAATTGGTGTAAGAGGGGGATATGGGGCGAAATTAGCCATTGGGTAATTGGTAGGGGTTGCTGCTGCGTATGGTTAATATGAGTTGGGTTGGACATAGCTGACGAGAGCTGGTGGTGGAAAATACATCCTCAAATCTAAGGGTTCTGCCTGGCGTGTGGGATTGAGAAAGTAATCAGCCAAATTTAGGGGCTCGATTACTCTAATACTTCTATCTTCTTGATCTCTCTGCTTCGGCGCTATAAAGTCTTCCCGGGTAAGGATATACTCTGAAGGGTAAAAATCTTCTCCATCTTCCTTTATCATGCCGACCTTAGCGCTCAGACCCGTTCCACCTGGTGGGTGTGGTGGCAACGGTACCTGATGTATATTGGCATGTTGGTTCACCTGGGGAAGTGCTGGAGGAATGATTTTACTGACCTCTATTAGATCTTGCATCGCATGCTTCAAAGGAAAGAATCAATCAGTCGGATGGCCCGATCCTTGGTGGAAATTATAGTGAGTAATGGGATCCTAATTTCTTGGGATTGGATTTGGCAGAGGACGTTGCTGGAGTGCGGTGACCAACCCTTTTCAATTAATAAGGGCAACGGGATATTCAAGGACTGCCCCAAAGGTGTAAAGACTCGATCAAAACGGGCCCTTCACTGTTCTGGGTTAATCTATGCCCCTTGTCCATTTTCGATCCTCTGCATTGGTTCGATTCGTGTTGGGGATGGTTGCACTGCTTTAAATTGGAATGGGGTTATGCTGGTATTGGGTCGTGTGCTTACAATCGTCTGTATATCTGCTCTGATTCTTCTCTCGTTCCTCTGTTTAGTGAACCTTCAAACCCCGTTGTTTACGATTTTGTTTAATCGCCCTTCTCTTATGGCATCCTCATAACGATTGACATTTCTTACTGCTGTTGGTACACCAAGAAATCTGAGATGACCGACAGATTATTTTTCGAGATAATCTCAATTTGCTTGTCATAGAGTATTATGTTCCTTACCTGAGCTGTCAATGCCCTCTACCACCCAAGATAGTCACTGAATGCTTCATCGAGCTTCTACTTCAGTCAGGCTAGATCTGACTTGCCGAGTTCAATGTCTATGTTGTAGACATATTGTTCTTGGAACAAGTCAGTCAGATCCTTCCAAGTTTTAATCATGGAAGATTCCAAGGAAGTGAACCACCTTAAAGTCGGGCTTGTGAGACTCTTCTGGAAAACTTTTATGAACAAACGCTCATCCCCTCCATACTGGCACATGTCCTCGTAGTAGGACTTGAGATGTACAATGGGGTTGCTTATGGCATCGTACTTGTCAAAGACTGGCACCTTGAACTTTGGGGGCAAGGGGACCTCTGCAAATAAGCACAAGTCAGAAAAGTTTGTGGCATGGATTGCAGCTCCACCCATCTTCATCAGCTATTTTTGGATCTTGTCCATTTGTTCTTTTAACAACTCTGACCCCCTGGATGGTGGGGCTGGTCCCTTAATAGGCTGCCTCCATTCACTTTGGGTTACCAGTGGGTTGGTGAATACGGGTGGTGGGGGATTGAAACTAGTGAATGCCACTGCATAAGCCCCTCTATTCCTAATCTCATCCTCCTCATACTGTGGGTCCACATGCGGTGGAGGGAGGGTGAGGTTATCCTATTAGTTTTGAGTAGGCGGGATGGGTGCTTGGTGAGACCACTGTACATGGGGGAAACTCTAATGAGTAACTTGAGGGGCGAGGTGTGAATTTTGGGCCTGTGCATGATGAGGTCATTGCATTCGCAAAAATCCTTGGCGAGGGATTTGAGAGGTAGAGGGATGGGTGAATTGGGGGTGGTTGATGGTGTGGGATGGTTTCCCATACTGGATTGGGTGTGAGAGATGTGGATGAGTGAGGCCCATGCCATGTTGAGAGATTGGATAAGATGGGTGCATTATTTGAGGAGGGATGGAGGCCTGTTGGGTGAATGTGGGATATTGTTGGAATTGTGGAGGGTTTGAAAACGGGGGTCCTAGGTTTGGGCCTCAGTGGGCTTGGGTATAGGGCATTGGGCCTTGATGGGCTTGGGCATAGGGTATGAGGCCTTGATATGCTTGGGGTACTGCGCCTTGGTGGGCTTGGGGTATTGGGTCTTGATGGGCTTGGGGTATTGGGCCTTCATGGCTTAGGGTATTGGGCCCTAATGGGCCTATGGTATTGGGCCCTGATGGGCTTGGGCCTGGGCTATTGAGTCTTTATGGGCTAGGATATAGGGTGTTGGACCTTGAGGCCCACTCAAATGGCCCCATGGTTGATGAGAGCCCTCGATGGTATGGACAATGGGAGGTTGATTAGGGTTTTGGGGGATGGAAGTATGAAGATTTTGGACTGTATGGGATGAGTTTGGAGATGTGTGGGATGGATCGGGGAGGCTTGAGAGGCCTTCCAAATTGTTTAGGCCCTGACCATTTCATCCATCATGGCCATGGGATTGAGTGAGGGGGTGAATGTAAATGGCCTATTTGACGAGAGGGAAGTATGGGGTATGGATGGGATTGATGTATGGGAAAAATTGGGCATGGCCTGGGAAAAATAGGGCATGACCTGGGTAGACGGGGAGATATGTGATGGATTTGGAAAATTGGGCATGGTATGGGTGGATGTGGAGATAACGGGTGTATTTTGGATAGATGTATGGGAAAAATGGGGTGTATTTGGAGTGGATATGGGAGGAAAGTAGAGCGTTTGTTGGATGGATGTTGATGGGGGGAAGTTGGACATGGTTTGGGTTAATGAGGGCGAATGGGGTATTGGATTTTGGGTGATTTGAGTGGTGGTGGATGGGAATACGGGTGCATTGAAGGGTCTGGTGACAGTAAATGGGGGTTGAGTGAGCGGAATGGAGATAGGTATATCCTCCAAATGGGAATGTGTTGGGGAACGTGGCAGGGATCAATCAGGATCGACATAAGCTGGATCAACCACCAGCGGCATGGCTTGGCAGCAGGTTGGGTATGGGTGCCTCAGGTGGGGCCCAAAAAATTTCTCCTCCTCCCATAGGATGACGGAGGGTAAGGCAATGTCGTTCTGTCGGCACCACAAGCTTTCCTTTTTTGGATTTTATTTTTTCTTAATTAAATTCTTTTTTATTTTTCGGTTAAAGATTTGAACCTTTCTATGTTTTCTGGGGCCTTGGAATTCCCGTTTGAGGTGGCATTCACACCACTAATATTTCCCATGGCAGTATCCTGACGCACTTCGGAAGAAATAAAGGACACCCTTAGTTCTATGTGAAGGTATAGAATTTCACGTGACAACCCGATCCCTCGATAAAAGTCAATAAGAGGGTGATCTCTGTTGATCGGCGAGGGCGTATTGGGTGTCAAAAAGTGTAGTATTTATCAGAGGTATTAATCACTAAACGGGGGACTCGGGAACAGTGAACAGAAGGCCTCAAATTCGGGCTGCTGACCCAGAAATGGTCTAGCGTATGTATTACATACTCTAGGCAAAAAATTTGGAGATTTAGCTTAGCGTATGTGTTACATACACTAGGCTAAATTTATGAAATTTTTGGCTTAGCGTATCTATTAGGTATGCTAGGCAAATTTTGGAGATTTTTGGCTTCGTGCTATGCAAAAATCTATATATTCTATATATTTTGACAGCAGCAGCATGCTCGAAATTGGTCTATTTTTTCTAGGTTTTGGAAGCAATGCTTCTGGGGACTATTTTTCCTTGCTATTTTGGGTCCCTCCTCAGTGCACCATGGGATACAAGGTTGATTCGAGACAACTAACGCACTCCCCTAGGGGTTTTAGGGCTTTTTCATAAGCTTGGTTATCCACCCGATATACCTCCAGCATAAGCACTTTCTAAGATACTAGATGGGGTGGTAATTTTTCGGATCATCCTCACTAGGGGCTACCACGGTACTAAGGATTGGGACGTTTGTATCGCTGCCTAGTTTCTCACCCTTTAAAATCTACCCATGCAAAAATGAATTAAGTCCCTTAGTTCACTTTTAAGGTTCAATTTCAAATTCAATTTTTGAAGGGAGTTTGCTTAATGTTCAAAAATGGGTTACGATCCTGTGCCACCTCTACGGGCTGGCGTCCACTAGTGGAATATGATTGCAAGAAAGTAAAAGCTCAAGTAGGCCAGCCAATTGGCTAAGGTGGTAAAATGTACAAGTAAGCCCTTCAATCAGCTAAGGCGTGTAAAAGACAAAAAAGTAAATGCTCAAGTAAGCCCGCAAAATGGCTAAGGCGTCTAAATGATAGAAAAATAGTGGTAAGTAGAAATTGACGGAATCGTATGAGTGAGTATCAAAAGAGACAAAAAGGGTTCGTAAAATAAATAAAAGCAAACAAAAAGGCCAATATTTCAAGGGAAAGCTCTACAAGCTACTCCCCAACAGAGTCGCCATCTGTGCAACCGTGGGCTCTAGCGAGTTCGTCGTGACAATGCGCTCGTATCAGTAAAAATATAGAGTCGCCACCTAGAGCTTTTGGTGTCCCGGGAAACCTAAATCAATATTGAAAGCACCGAAGTACAAAAAAATGACTCTAATTCCGGTCTACGCCAAAGGCTCTTGGGTAGGGGCTTCAGTTATTGATCGAGAAGGTATTAGGCACCCGATCAACCCACTCATAAGTGGTCTCTACGTATAGCCAAGTAAAAATAAAAAATAAATAAAAAAAAATTACATCCTCATGCCCGTAGGCACTCAGATCCTATTTAAGCCCCCCACAATCACCGAAATTTTGGCGGCGTAACGGCTCAAATTATAGGTTAAAGGAAAAGCCAAGAAGGTAGAGGAGTAGAGAGGAGAGCTGGAGCTCTGAGGCCCTTATAGCACAACTGTGGATCTTCGCACAAGAGCGTCAATTCCGATAGCTTCCAGTAGCACTTGGTTGAGAAACGGGCTTAGATTTATAAGGCTTGTGAGCTAGGAGGTAGGGGACATAGGTTAAGGCCTTGATCTCGCTAAACCTAGAGGATTGGTGATGGAAGATGGAGTTTAAATGAGGAATGTAAGTACTGAAATTTGTATGGAGGATGGCTGTTTTGAAATCGAGAGGGAGCTCACTAATTTTTCTCTCTTTGGTAATATTTATCAAGCCCTTAACCCAAGGGGGGGCGCACTATCTATTTATAGAAAAAAGGGGGATTAGTGAGGGGTTAAAGGGGCTACTTGGGTTAGCAATTAGGTAATAGGGATCTAAGGTTTTCTAGGTTTTCTAGGGCTTAGATGGGTAGGAATTGGGTTTCATTGGTAGATGATCGGGTGATATCCTAAGTGGAGTAGGCGCATAATAGTCCTACCGAAATCAATCCTAATGGATGGGGTGGTCAACAAGTCAAACTCTAAATTTAAATTTTGACCAAAATCCAAAAAAACACTGTTCCTAAGCCTAGCGCATGAATTACATACACTAAGTATAGGAACAGTACTTTTAAGGAACCTGGAGGTTCAGGGCTCGCTGTGGGGGCCCACAAAAATCAAATTTTTGCCTAGCGTATGTATTACATACGCTAGGCCAAAACCTACAAAAATTGGCCTAGCGTTTGTAATACATACGCTAGGCAAATTCCTGCAATTCAACTAGAATTTCAAACTGCCATAACTCTTGGGACATAAGTCAGATTGAGGTGTTTCTTGGTTTGCTGGAAAGCTGAGAACCTCCTCTCTATGATAGGGTAAGTTTTAGCTATGGAAGAGACCTATGCACACTTTGGCACTCTCCTTTTTAACCACTTCCCAGGAGGGTCTAAGAAGTGTTTGGGAAGGGTTCTCTAGGTTAGGGTTCACTCCTAAGGGTTGGGGATAGGCCTCTAAGGATTTGGGTTAAGTTCTAAGGGTTCGGGAAGTCCTCTCGAAAGTTCGGGGGTGGGTCTTTCTCTAAGTATGTGACGATCGGACCTTGGGCCAAATTTGGATGTCTATAAACTCAAGATAATTTTCTTGCTCATATTGAAAGCTCCAAAATAATGAGTTCCTCATATAAGTCTTAAACTTTACATGCAAATTTGTTAGTTCTTGAAACGGGAAAAGAAATTGAGGTTTGTCATGAGTTATTAAATGATTATTATGTGTTAGCATTGCATGTTGAATTAAGGTTCACTCAAACGAAGCCTTCTACTCCTTGAGCCGTGTTGATGGTAAACTTGACAGGCCTAAGTTTCCCTCATAACACAGGGGTTTGTCGCACTCTCGAAAATTGTTCATTGAAAGACGATGGTTAGGGTTCCCATAAAAAAATCTTTGGCTTCCAAGCTATATTTGCTTGGGAGATTGATTTAAGTTATGACTTAAGTTAATTATTAAGATAAGAAACTTTATGTTTTGACACGAAAATGTTTTGTTGAGCTCCATCACTAGGATTCTGTCTTAGCACGAAATTTTCGTTTGTCTCTGCTACTATAATTATCATTTCATCTATGCCCCGTTATCATTATTAGACCTATTATGGAATAATTCCTTGTTTCTGCTTTTAATTCTGTCTTCAAATCTATGTTTTATTTATGCTTTTGTTCTATCATTGAAACTATTGCTCCATCATGGCACGTGAATTCTGTCACTAATTTATGCATTGATATGATAAATTGTAAATGGTATTGAAATTCTCTCTACTGAGCTTAGACTGTTAGCTCGCCTCGACTATACGTCGCAGGTACAGGTTGGGCTTGAAGGAGAAAACCACGAGTTTGTACCGGAGAAGGAGGATCTTCCGCATTAAGGATTTTACCCATAGTTTATTGATATCACATTGGGTATTGTAAATTTTTATACTTTAGACTTTGTATATTTTTGGGATAGTTCTTTTGTGTACGACTATTGCCATCACTGTTTAGGCAACAGTCGACTGTCGTCGGTGTTGGTTCATTTTGATATTTCCTTTCGTCCACAATGTAAATAGGACCTCTATTTTGGCGTATGTTTTGTCCGCTTAATTTCTGCATTTTGTGGATGTACCAAGTATTTTGTATTTAGATTTTGTTCTGCGATCTGGCGATCAAGGTTTTTTCATTTGGTTTAAAGTTGAAGAAAAAAAATAATCTCAAAAAATCATATTGGGAAAAATCTAGGCTATCACAGTTGGTATCAGAGATATGGCAGTAGATCCTCTCAGGATATAGGAGACCCAACTGTGACTCTATCATAGTTGATATCAGAAATTAGGCTTTAGGTCTTATGGGAGACATAGAGCCATACCTCTAAGTGCAAGAATATGGCATTAGGGTTTGTTTAAACATAAGGTATGAGTGTTAGAGTTCTGTCAAAACATCAGGATCATCTGTTAATTGAAACCTTTGTTTCATTTTTATGGATCGATATGGCACCTCGCAAAAGTGCAAAGATCATATGCACCAGAGAAAAGGATCACGAACAAACTAGGCAGCTGCTGTAAACAATGGTCAACACGATGGCTCAGCAGACTGTTGGTGATATTTCAAATGTTTGCTACTATTTTATAAAAAAATAGTGGAGAAAACAAATCAAGAGTGAGGAGATGAAAATGGGTAAAACAACAAGTTTAAAATATATAGCCTACATGATACAGGGCTGTTATAGCAAGTTTTGAGTAAGAGTTTGTTCCATAGAGAAATTGATCTAGGTCCCAAAAAGGGTTGTAATAGTAGGCTTTCAGATCTGGCTATAGATCTAGCAATCTTAAAGAAAGGGAGTTGGGTGTCACAACTAACTAAAACTAAAAGAATCTAAAGGAAGCGCAGTCCTATATTAAAGAAAGGATTTAAAAAGAAGGTGATGATGGTGTGTGATAAAATAAAGATAAAAATTGATGGGAAGTAGACAACTAAGCTAAGGTCATTTCAATCATGCAACTCAGATCTAGAGCTATCTCTGCAGCAATCCTTTAGATGGCTACAAGCACATCTGCAAGGTGGAAGAATCTAACTCAACTCTTATGATTTAACTTGGTCTCTTAAGGCTATAATCTGTCCACTTCAATGGTCATAAACTATCCAATAGAGAGGGTCAAAACACATGAGTTAAATCAGAAAACCAATCTGATCTAAGGAAATGGATTGATTTTAAGGCTATAACCTGTCCACTTAAATGGTCACAAATTATCCAATAGATGTCCTCCAACTAATGAATCAAATCAGAACATAAAAATCATTGCAGACACTATGTTTGTCAGGCTTCAAGCTCAGGCATCCAAAGGGGCAAACAACTCTTGAAGAACCAGTGGAAACCACAGTTATTCAAAAGCTATTTGGGGACTTAAATGCAGCTAGTCATTGCTACAAAAGGCTTGCAATGACTTAGCTCACAAATCTGCAATCTCTACAGAGAATCAAATCTAACATATGATGATGGAAATGTAAAATAGAGGGAGTTTGTCCCAGCCACAACCTCTCACAAGGCTACAAGCTCAAGTGCAGAGGATAAGAATTCATCTCATATCTGTGACTTAGAATCACCCTAGGGCTATAGTCTGTCCACTCAAATGGTCACAAGCTATCCACAGAGGCTATCCAAATCACAGAAGTCTGAGATGGAATAAGAAAATTGCTGGTACCACCATGGTCACAGGGCTACAAGCTAAAGCTTCCACTGGAGCTTCAAATAAGTAAAATCCTATGTGTATGGCATAGATGAATGAATACGATGTGGGACACAGAAAAATAGCATATTGAATAAGCATTTAAAACAAACATTTCATTGATTTAAACAAAGATTTACAATGAAAGTCCTCAAGGCAGCAGCCTTGTGAAGAACAACCCTCAACAGATCCCAAAGTTTATGCAACCCATTACAAAACTGAATTAAACTATGCCTAATTGCTTACAAAGATCATAGCCAGCAAGTGCTGGGCTAAGAAAGAAGACAAAGGAAAAAAGATGATGATCTAATCCTAACCCAACTCTGACCTAAGCTCTCAACTGAAATTAGGTTGAGGAAGAGATGGGTTTTAAAAAATAGATTACAACTTATATATCAGTCCTCACTGCCTTGGCCAATAAGAAAATAGAAGGGAAAAACCCTAAGTTTTTCTTAAAGATGTGGCTCCTTTGCAGACCTTGGAAGCCTCGGGATGTGTGCTCATAGATCAAGGCCTCGAGATGTGTGCCCTAGACCTGGGGAATCCCCAAAGTATCCCTGAGTATGGAAAGAGAAAGTAGGAGCTCGTGCTTCGCAAGGCTGGATATTCTTTTCACGTGGATGAATTTCCCTTGTGAGGCTTCATTTGCAATGAATATCCTAGCTCGCGCAGTTGACTTTAGCTTTTCGTGTAGTTAGGCCTTCAGATGATCTAGTTGCATAGGTGTCACATGGATAAGCATTGAGTTTCGCAGGGCTACTCGCCAGGATGATTTTCCCTTTTCGCGCAGTTAGCTTTGGTTTTGAAGTACGTGAGAGGTGCGCGAGTGACTTGCTGAAGCTACCTTCTTCGCAAGGGAACATTCTAAAGCTACTACTGTGCGAGTACTTCGCGACATGAAATGAGAGTCAAATGCCTAGACTTCACAAGAACTTCACGAGTAGGATTTCTAAAGCTCCTCTTTAGTGAGCTGCGTGAGCTGCCTTGCGAGGATGCATTGTGCTGCAGGTGTTAACCTCGTGAGGTGTTCACGAGGTAGCTTCTGTGTGGATTTAAACTGCGCGAGAGAACATTTTGACTATTTGAGGCAGCCTTTTGCTCCTCAGCTATAGTGCAGATGCTACTGCAGCTATCTTTTCTGCTCAGGTACAACTTCTTCTCATCTGCTCGATTTCCTGGGTCTATCTTGGCATGCAATATGGTCTCCATGGTATGTGCCACCAAGGTGCATTCTCTTTTCTTGCCTCAGCTCCCCATCTTAGCATTACAAGTCTCTTCTTTGGCTTCAAAAGCATGGACTTTGTGCTAAGTTGCAACTGTTATGACTAACTATAAAGCATACTAAACTGAGGATTATTAGATAGCTCTAAGGTGTAGTAAAGGCTAGGTTAAGAGGTGAAAAGTGGTACTTTTCAGTGAATAACATAGACTGCAGTGCTCACAGCTATATTACGAGACACTATGCACACCTGTCCACCCACACACGGTCAAATTTTGCTCACAGTGTGAAAAATAATACAAGATGAAGAAGTGTAGATGGCCCACAAGTGCGTGTTTTAGGTGTGGGCGAATTGGACATCTGATAAGAGACTGTCCCAAATTGGAGAGTGAGGCGACGATGTCGGCAACAACCCAGGATCCCTCTCGGTCTACAGTTCAGGATTGTACCATTTCCATCTTTGCACAAGACGCTCAGGCAGCCAGAGGTGTTGTCCAAGTGCCTTCTCGCTCTTCAGATCTAACAATAGCTAGAGTATCAGCAATGTGGCAGACCTTCTCTCCTCATTCATGCCTATTGATACATGCATAAGATGCAAAAAGCATAATAGGATAAAGGATTGTAGGTATGCATTGGGCGCATGCTTCAGATGTGGTCAGATTGGACATCAGGTGAAGGATTACCCCAGGACCAATCATGGGAAGGCGGCATCAACATCTACTCTAGGACCATCTCTGCATACAATTCAGGGTCATACAGATGCTGCATCGAATTAAGATGCCCAGGCGGCAAATGAAGTCATTCAAGGTATAAATTCATTATTGATTGTCAAGGTTTTACCTTATTCTTATTTGATGAATGTCCTGGGAAGTTGAATGTTATGGTGACAATTTAAATTCCATCATATATACACTTAACGATGCCCCATCAACTGAAACGTAGGCCTGAAACCTGGATACCTTACACATGTATTAGAGTGGTAACATATATCGAAACAAGGCCCACGTTATAATGGATCGAGTTCTACTGGACATACAAGCGAGGGTTAGGAGAAAGGACTTTTAAGAATTTAAGGAATAGTGATGATCTGTAAGGTACGATTGAGAGTTTTGAGTAGAAGTTAATCACTGAATTATGCCACTTTCTACCTCCTAACCTAGCCCTTACTAGACCTTAGAGCTATTTAATAATTGACTTTTGAGTATGTTTTTGTAGTTAGCAATAGTCTGCAGAATAGGGCAGAAACCCATGTAATAAGTGCCAAGAAGAGTAGAGTAGAGTCAAGCATTGGAGCTGATGGAAACATAGAGTCAAGCATGTCGACTTCTACTGGACGTACAAGCCTTTTAGTCAAGCAAAGTGCTATTCAACATGCCTTTGACTCCTAGAAGTTCTCCAAGGAGAGAAAAGTGGGGCCAACACTTGAAGGAGTGCAGCAATAGATTAGACAAGACAGTAGAGAAGCAAAAAGTTCTACTCGCTAGAGCGAACTTCTCGAGCCGTCTCAAGCACATAAAACCTCCAGAAGTTCTTCTCGAGCACACTAGAGCAGTTCAAACCTCCCTCGAGTAGCTGCCGGGTAGTGTTGAGCAGTTCATAGACTACTGCATCCTATCTTCTCAAGTAGAGCAGATTGCTGCATCCTATCCTATCGAGCATCTCTCGAATAGTCAAGAGTCTTCATAACTAACCTATCAAGAATTCATCGAGCAACTCCCTGCCTTTAGAAGTCATCCACTCAAGTTATCTTCAGAAAGAAACTAACCTGCCGAGTAGTTCTGGACTTCAATACTTCAGCCACTCGAGAATCCTTCAGGAAGAACTCAATATGCTCGAGATTATATGCTTGAAGCCTTCAACCTCTAGAGGCTCGAGACCTAGCTGATATTTAAGACTTCAGGGGCATTTTCGAGACTACAACAGCACATGGGGCACATGTCTTAGTGTGTTGTGCTTTTCCTAACAAAATTGGGGCAATACTTGGCTGAAAGTAAGCCATGTCATCAGATCCTAACTGTCATGATTTTCTTTCCCTTGGATTGGACAGAGCAAAAAGCACTTTTTAGGTGTGTATGAAAAGAAAAGAAAAACACTTGTAAGTGTAGCTAGCCGTGAGGCCTGAGCTCATTTCATTTTTAGGGTTTAGGTTATCTTTAGGGTTTAGTTTATCTTTTTTCCTTTTTATTTTTCTTCTTTCCTTACCTATCTGTAGTTTGGCTAAGCCTTTGTAGCAGCTAAGGTTAGTTTTCATTGTAAAAGGGGTTTGTATTAGTATGGTGAAGATTGGAGTCTTGCAGAGATTGCAGACTTGAGGGTAAGATCATTGTAAGTTCCATTTGGCAATGAAAAGCTGATTATATTGTTTCATTCAATCAGTAATTTCTTGTGATTTTCACTAAGAACTTTATGGATTTTATGCACCTATGGATGCATGAGCTTGTAGCCTTGCAGACATAGTGTCTGCAGTGATTTTCTTATTCTATCTCAAACTCCCATGACTGGATTATATCCATGGGATAGTCTGTGACCATTTGAGTGGACAGGCTATAGCCCTAAGACTAGTCCATATCTCAGGATTGAGTTGGATTGTTCTACCATGCATTTGTGCTTGTAGCTAAATGAGGGATTGGTGCAAATCCAGCTCTTGCTCTGCTTTACAATGCTTTTTGCAGTGAGAACTAATCCCTAGCTACTTACTTCTCCATTTTCTATTTATTTTACCAACCCATTTTCACTCTTCTTTAATCCCTTTTTTTTAGTTCAGATCTTATTTTTATTTCTGTTTTTAGTTAGTTAGTGACACCCCAAAAACACCCTCTCTCTTCTCTGTTTATTAGTTAGAATAGACTAGGTTTAGAGTTGCCAGATCTATAGCAGATATGGAAATTTACTATTTTTAGATCTATCACTTCCTGTGGGAAAACCCTTACTTATCTAAAACTTGTTGCAACAGCCCTGTATCTTGCAGGTGGTGTTGGCGCCATTGCCGGGGAGTTTTTGATATAAGTAGTAGATCCGAGTTTTCTTTATGTTAAATTTTTTTTTTTCTTTATGTTTGGATTTAGATCTATTTGTTATCTTTGTTGTGTTTGAATAAAGTACTGCTGTAGTTTTTTTTTAATTCTTACAGATTTGAAGCAGTAGCAAGAGGGGAGACAATAGCTTGCAGTTGGAGCGAACCCTGCTTTAGTTTGCATCTCTTTCTCCCTTGTTAAGGTTTCATTTCTAATTTCTTTAATTTCAGCAGTAGTGTTTAATATTTTTTATTTCTATTTCTGTAAGTTATCTTTTTCTTTGATGTGTGTTGTATGCTGGGAAGAAGGTCCCTTAATCCTGAGTTTGAACCTTTGAATCTTGAAATTGAGAGGGTCCTTAGACCTAGGCTAGCCACACACACTCCAGCTGAACATTTAGAAATATTTGAGATGGGTGAGCAGCCTAGACCCCTTAGGGATTATTATGCACCAGGGGCATATTCATCCCCTTTCTGCATTCAATTCCCTACAGCTGAGGGCAATTATAAAATTAAGCCTCAGACCATCCAAATGTTGCCATCTTTTCATGGGCTGAGTAAAAAAGACCCTTACAAGCACATAGATGAGTTTCTTTCTTTATACACAACTTTTAAGATTGCTGGTTTGGGAGATGAGACCACTAAGCTGAGATTATTTCCTTTTTCATTAAAGGATAAAGCTAGAAATTGGCTAAACGTGCTTGATCAATTCTTGTTTGTGTATATATTTTATATTAAATTCAAGTTTTAACTTATTGTAAGTGCACAATGGAAGTTATAGTACTAGTATAGGATCATTCCCACAAGGAAGTTATTTATCAATTTTATCTCCTTATTTGTACCTTCTATCTAAATTCTTATCTTTAAAACTTCTACTTATCTTTAAGATCTAATCTACTAGAGAAATATGAATAAAAGAATGTTTTCTAAATTTAAATTGCATAAAAATAAATCCTAATCCTCCTTCCGATTAAGGTTGTCAATCTCAATCTTCAGCTATTGGATATTTATAAAAATAAATAGTACCATTACACCATATTTATAGTCTCCTAGCATTGGTTGTCAATCAAGTCTAAGATCCCATCAATACAAATTTAATCTAATCAACAACTTCCTAAAATCTGGGCGTCAATCAAACCTTAGAAAATTGAAGATGGAAAATAAAAAATCATTACACTAATTTGCAAATTCCAACCTGAGTCATCAATTCAAATCAAAACTTGGAGATGTTTACAAAGCAAATAAATTTAAACTAGAAAGAAAAGTAAAATATATCTTTCACCCCTCAGCCGTAGTCGTCAATTACTTATGAAAAACTAGGATATCTACACTAATCTTCAGCACTCAATTGTTGTCGTCAATTGCTCTTGAGAAACTTCTGATAGCTAATCTACTCTAACTAGTATACAGTACTAATCGGAAGAAAATCTAATCTCAGGCTTCAATTGATGCTGAAATTCTTTGATGCTTATTCTTATGCTAAGCTCTCTTATTTATAGATCATAAAGAGTTGGTTTACAAATATCTAGTTCTAATAAAAGAAAATAAAAGTATCCTAATATAACTCTAATTTCTAATTTTTTCTTTTCTTGCTTTCTTTAGTTGATGCACTTCTGGATTGTTCTTTCTTTAGCAGCAGCAGAGTCCTTCGGGATATATCTTCATCAATCTTCTTAGATTCGTGATCAGCAGAACTTCTAGTTATAGAGATCTTCTAATTCTGTTCTTGGTGGTGATAGTTCTCACGTGATCAACAATAGTAACAAGTATGAAAACTTCTTTTCAGATAATCGTTCTTTTTCTAGAAAATCGCTCATTACGATTTTCTCTTCTTTCATGGCATCATACTGGACAATTTTCTATTTTCAATAATTCAGTGCCTTTCTTCTTTTGTCGCTTCCTGAAGAATCATCTTTTGAAGAATCGTAGACTCACGATTTCTTACTTTTCTTTCTTGGCTTCCTTTAGCGGTAGCGCAAAATCGTAAAGTACGATTTTCTATTTCTAAACTCTTGGTGAATCATTACTTTATGCTCAATCATTGTTCTTATTGCTTCATAAGTTTATTTTGATGAATATTATCAATTTGGCTCTATTTTAGTGCTTATCTCTAATATCTGCACATCAGCATCACATTAGTAGCAAACTAAGTCCTAACATCATTAAGTTAAAGGTGATAAAATGGTAAATTATGTGACTGATCAATGCTCTCAGCAAATAGCATTACATCTTGGAATGCCTTACAAGATAAATTCTTGGCTAAATTCTTCCCAATGATCAAGACAAGTTAGTTGAGGAAGAGCATTATTTCTTTTGCTTAGTCCCCAATTGAAGACTTTCATGAATCTTGGGAAAGATTTAAAGAACTGTTGAGACAATTCCCACACCACCAAATACCCAAATGGTAGCTTGTTCAAAGCTTTTACCACGGGTTAGATTCTAAAAGTAGATACATGATGGATGCATCTTGTGGTGACACATATCTCAGCAAAATTGATGAGGAAGCATGAGATTTATTTTAAGTTATAAGTGAAAACTCTATGCAATAGGAGGCTCTGTCAAGACATGACATTGAGTCATCTGCTAGAGTTGCAAAAGAACCCACTTTAAGAGGGAAATTGTATGAACTTAATGTATACAATAACCTAGAGAGGAAAGTGGACAGTTTGTCACAAAATTTTGATAAATTAATGAGTGTGATACAACCCCAAACAGCTGCATAAGCTGGGGAGGCATGTCTGATATGCCAATCCTCCACACACTCCCTTCTAAACTGTCCCTCTGCTGGTCAATATCCAGAGTTAGTCATGGAGTATGCCAAAGATGCCCAATCTTCTGGGTAGCAACCTGCTGGGTTTGCTTGGAGGAACCACCCTAACTAAAGGTAGAGACAAGATAATTTTTATTAGCCCCAGCTGCAGCAAGCATTGCCCTACAACCTTAATTAACAGTACTAGCAGGACATTTTCCAAGACATCAGTTCCCACAGTCTGTGGCACAACCAAGTCAATTAACTCTACCACCACCATAGACCAGAGCCCCCCTACTTTGAGGAGAAGGTTTTGTCTTCATTGCAAAATTTCAGCTCCCTATCACAGACAGTGAACTCCCACAGCCAGAGCATCAAGAAAATAGAGGACCACCTTGGTCAACTCTCAAATTCTCTGACAAAAAGGGAAGAGGGCAAGCTCTCAAGCCAAACATTGACCAATCCTAATGGGCATTTCTTGATAGGTGAAGCCTCTTCAACTCATGAGGAAGCTATGACCATCACTACCTTGAGGAGTGGTAGAGTGGTGGACAACCAAGAGATCTTTGAGACAAAATGAAGTGCAGAAAGAGAGGACCTGGTGCTTGTCATTAAGTAGCAAGAGGTGAATAAAGGGGTTGTTGTTGAGCCCCATTAAACAAAAAAAATGGGGGGTTGCTGTTGAGTCCCAGAAAAAAAAAATAGATATAATTAGGACTGTTTTAGGAGTTTTTCTATGTTTGTGTTGTGTCTTATTTATTTTTCATTTTGTCCACCGATCTGTGCTAAAAATATCACTATATGTTGCACCCAAATACCAACACTTAGCCATCCAATGAATGCCATCTCACGGTTGTTATAGAGTTTTAATGGTTTCAGGTGTTCTTGATCGTTGGATCTTACAGGAGCGTAATTAAGTGTAATTAATGGTTGCATGAGAACATTGAACAAAGAAGCCAGCAGAAGCACTGAAATTCGTGAAAATAATTTATTGGTTCAGCCTCCACCAGAAGAATGAGGATGTTACATGTCATAGTTAATCGATTGAATCTCATGAATCAATCAATTGACAAGGATGACAATTTTTTCCCCCTTTGTTTTGAATTTGAATTATCTCAATCGATTAATCTATGTAACTCAATCAATTGAATTCAAATTCAAATGATTTCCGTCAAAAGAGAGATTTGAAGTCAATCAATTGAAATTTGAATTTCAATCGATTGAGCCTATTGTGGAAGTTTTCCTATCCACACCCTATAAAAGCAATGCTATGCTTGGGTTTTTGAGGCTTTTTGCTTGGTAGAATTTTCTTAGTTTTTCTTTGTAATTTTGAATTATAATTTGTAACTAGGAATAAAAAATTGTAAGGAGAGATCTTTTGAGAAATAAAAGAACATATTTGGATGATGACTTCTGGTTTGCATCGGACATGTAGATCAAGGATAAGCGGCTAATCCCCTTTGTTCAAGGAGGAAGCGACCCCTAGATGAGTGATTGATTTATTGTAATTCTATAATTTCTTATCATCATCATTGAATCATTCTACTAATAAGTGTGTGCTTAATAGATGATCATCGAATGCTCATTTATAGCCGTTGATCTTGGTTATCGACGATCATAAAAGGGTCATTCTATCTAGATCTGTTCCTGCAGGCTGATCAAGGTTGCCGAGTGATTGATGCTTATTGCTGTAATTTCAAATTTTAGATACGCTATGCCTTTCACATGATTCAAGCCATATTAGGATGAGTCATAGCGTTTGGATAGGGTATGCCGGATCAATAATCATGTTTTTTACGATTCATTTTTCTTCTTGTTAAATGATGGTATATTGGTGTGATATGAGATTGTGTGATTAATTATAGAGAGGTTACAAATCTAGGGTTAGGAAACTCCTTGATCATCTCTTAATTGTTATTTTCTTTGTCATCATTTATTCTTATTTAGATTATTTTAAGTTTATTCTTTTAACATTGTGTGGTGATAACTTTGCAATTCAATTTTCTCTCCCTTGGTACTTCCTTGGGCCTTTTTGTTCTCTTTAAAATTAATTTAATTCTGCACTTCCCTGTGGGTACGACACCCTTAATTTCACCGTGCTACGATAGATCTTGTGCACTTGCAAGGGTACACTTTAAAATCGATCAAGTGTTTGGCACCGTTGCCGGGGAGGTGACACAATTTTATTGATTTTTAGGAGATTCATGTTGTCTAATTTCCAGTCAATCGATTGAATTATATGTGTCAATCGATCGACTGTGTTCTGTGTTTTGCTTTGTTCACTATTTTTGTCAATCGATTGATCTATAATAATCAATCAATCGATTTTTAAGTGTGATCACTTTCATGTTAAAAATAAATAAATAAATAAGTACAACATAAACAAATAAATTTTGTGTGTTAAAATTTTGAATTTTTAATTTGAAATTTGAATTCCAAATTTAAAAATTTGACTTTTCAATTTTCAATTTATAAAATTTTGCAAATTTAAAATTTTGAAATTTTAAAATTTGAAATATAAAAATTGAAATTTGAATTTTGAATTTCAAAATTTGATTTTGATGTTCGAATTTTTGAATTCGGATATATAAAAAAAAAAAACATTCAATCTGTTTAGATTTTGACTATTATTGTCCACTATAGAAGTCAATCGATTGATCTTTCACTATCAATCGATTGAAGTTCTGGGATTTTAGTGTCAGTTTGTCACTGTGGAAACCTATGTGATTCTATCAATCGATTGACCTTTCTGTTTCAATCGATTGACTAGACCTCTGCTGTTTACCATTATAGTTGTATTTCCTATTCTGTCCAGCCTGATTTTTGAACCTCAATCAATCAATTTTGATAAATCAATCGATTGACTGATAAAGTCATCTTTCGAAACGCTGTTGTGTTTGCTTCAATTGATTGATTCTATTAATTTAATCGATTAAACCTAAGCTGCTTCATTATTAGGTGTACTTTCAGTTCGACAATCCTTCTCTAGGGTGAGTGGTGCATGAGCTTTACTAGATCTCATCACCCATATCTACAACCATTGAATCATGAGATTGAAAGGTCTTGCATAGTGAATCGTAGAAATCATAGGCTTCAACGTCATCACACTGAAACCATGGCAGATGAAAGACAAGGACAGAATGAGAATAATCATGATAACAAAAATAAAAATGAAAATGAGAATCATGATGAGGGCCTACGAACATTGGAGCAATACAATGATCTCGGTCTTTATGAGGAATAGGATAGTATCCTACATGCTCCCATCCTAGAAATCATTATGAATTTAAGTCGGCAATGATTCAAATGTTGCCAATTTTCAACGGGTTGAGCAATAAAAATCCATGTACTCACCTGAATGAGTTTATTGCAGTGTGTAAAATGTTTAGAGTACATAATATTTCCAATGAGATAGCAAAGTTACGACTTTTTCCCTTCTCTTTAAGAGATAAGGCGAAAACTTGGTTTTTTTTCTTAGAACCAAGATCTATCCAAAGTTGGAAGAAGTTACAAGGTTAATTCTTGAGGAAATACTTTCCCATGAGCAAAATCAATGAGTTACGTCAGAAGATTCTGATCTAAGCCCAACAACATAATGAAATATTTCATAAATATTGGGACCGTTTTAAAGAATTAGTCAAAAGTTGCCCTAATCATCATATTCCAAGATGGCAATAAGTCCAAAGTTTTTATAACGGACTGATTCGAGAAGAAAGACGCATGGTTGATGTATCCTACAGGGGGTCATGTGCTATGAAAGAGGCGGAAAAAATTTGGGCATTGTTTGAGAAATTATGCCAAACTTCAATACAAAATGAGACATTCGGGCGAGCTAACCTGAATATGGCAACTAAATCTCATGTGTTGACAAAAGGTGGGCTTTATGATATCAGCAATAATACTTCAGATTTATCAACAAAAGTTGATATGTTGTTCAAACAAATGAACATGTTAGCTGCAACAAAACAAACTCAAACCTCCATCACCCCCACAGTCTGTTTAATTTGTGAACACTCAAGTCACATAGCTAAAGAGTATCCAACCACTCTGATGATCTTTCCTGAAGAATCTACTCCTCAAGAACCGGTGAATGTGAGTCAATCGCATCATCGGTAAGATAGGAATGTGTACTCCAACACCTACAATCTGAAATAGAAAAATCACCCTAACTTAGGATGGAGAGGATCAAACCAAATTGGACAGATAAACAATCAGTACAGACCTAACGCATCGAGTGGCAAAGTTTTCGTCCACAACATAATTCAAATTTTCAACAGAATTCACATTATCATCACCTGAATTCTGAGTACCGAAAAAATCAAAATTTCAATCAATCTCATACTTCCTGTTCGAGAGATTCTGATTAGAAGCAAAGATCATGCAAAATGTGCAAGCTCTTCAACAACAATCTATGCAAGCTTTTCAAAAGATGTTAAATGACCACTTTGGTCAATGGACTAATCAAATGAGTCAAAGAGAAGAAGGAAGGCTTCCTAACCAACCCATCAATAACCCTCGAGGCCAAACTCCATCTAATGAAGGACCAACAACTAACCATCAATTGAAAGCTCTCACTGTGTTAAGAAGTGGTCACGTGATCGATAATCAAGTGGACATTCCAATGGAATCGAAAAATTGAAAGAAATGAAGTAAATTCCCACCTAACCAGTTTAGAAAGAGGAAATTAAAATTTAAAACTGTTTAGCAGTCATTGTAAGACAAAAATCTTTTGAACATCGAACACTTCTAAGAAGCAAACTTCAAGAAATCTTTTTCACAAGTAGTGCTTAGTGAACCAGAAAGGAGAGAAAAATGTGATGATATACCCCATGAGTTTACTTAAAGACCATACCCAGTGAGATGTGGGTCTATCAAACATTCTTTTAAAGGGTGTCTTGGCAAAAAAATTTCTGCTCTAAGGAATGATTGAATCAACATGTTTTCACCAGAAGTTATGCACCCGAAATTGAAACTATTTAGCAAAACTCATGACACTAAGGATATGATGTAGGGCCTTCATTTGGGCAGTTTGAGCCTGAAAATACCTACCCATTGAACTGCCCTTTGCATACACTGTTTGACCTTAAAATCTATGTTTCTTTGAAAAACACCAGAGTAATTGAACCAATACCTCATTGACCTGATTCAGCCTTACGCTCACTCTAAGATTTCAGAAGGTATAGGAGAAGATGTTGAAGAAAGATGAGCTGGGTTCAACATTTGGTGAAGGGAGAGGAGGAGAAATCTATACAAAGCATTATGTCAATTGTATAGTTGTGGCATTTCATTCATTAAAAAAAAAAACAAGAGGGAAGTCAAGATAAGTACTTCATCTAAAAAATTAAAAAGATGAGAAGAAGTTGGCCACTTCAAATCTGAAAAATATAAAAGAAGAAGCTGTGATGTAATGAAGATGGTGAAGTCATGAATCACCTCCTCCTCTTAGTTGATTTCTCATTTTTGAATCCCTCTTACCCTTTTATTCTTTTAAAACCTCAACCCTAAGACACATTACAACCCAACTAAAAGACCTTATTCATCCAAAGTGTAGTGAGCTGTTATGTGGAGATAAAGGGATGTGTAATCTATGGTGGAAAGAACATGAGGATTTTAGGAATTAGCAGCAATGCCTATGCTCATGCTTGCAGGCCTCTTTGAGGTCTGTAATTGATCTTGTGCTACAGTAAAAGTGATACACCTTGGAATTTCATTCTTGAGTGATAGCCCTAGTGAGGATTGGGTTTGAAATTAAATTCATTAGGGCATTATTTAAACCTGATTCTAAAATTAATGGTGAACTTAGCACTAATTCCTACACACTATACTCTTGATGTAGGTTGATTGGCTGTGATGGAACTTCATTATGATTTAATTGACTGCATTTCTATTTTAATTCCTCTAAATTTGAAAGAATAGGGTGTGGAATGAACTTTTATTTGTGGGGAGCTGATTTGACATATGCTGCACTAACCTTAAATGTTATATTATGAAGTTTATGGGTATCTTCATTTAAAACCCTTAGGAGACTTCATTCCTCCACTAGGGATCACCTAGGGGTTTAAAAGGCTTGATGCATACGCTAAATGCATTCGTACTCCCTATGAAAGTGGCATTAAATTTTTAGAATAATTGTTTAATTCTCTCTTTACTTGAGGACTAGCAAAGATTAGGTTTGGGAGTGTGTTAATCATTGAATTATGCTATTTTTCACCTCCTAACCTAGCCCTTACTAGATATTAGAGCTATTTAATAATTGACTTTTGAGTATGTATTTATAGTTAGCAATAATTTGCAAAATAGTATAGAAACCCATGTAATAAGGGCCAAGAAGAGAAGAGTCGAGTCAAGCATTGGAGCTGATGGAAACACAGAGATCAAACCCTTGGCGGTCCCCACTCAAAGGGTTGTTCAGCATGCCTTGGACCCCTAAAAGTTCTACAAGGAGAGAAAAGTGGGACTCACACTTGAAGGAGTGTAGCAGTAGACTAGACAAGACAGCAGAGAAGCAAAAAGTTTTTCTCAAGCCGCTGTCGAGCAGATCTGAAACCCTCAAATCTAACCTCTCGAGTGGTCTCGAGCACACCACACCTCTAAAAGTTCTTCTTGAGCAGCTCTCGAGCACCCTCGAGTAGTTCAAAACCTCCCTTGAGCAGCTCTCGAGCACCCTCGAGTAGTTCAAAACCTCCCTTGAGCAGCTCTCGAGCAATGTCGAGTAGTTCACAGACTGCTATATCCTGTCCTCTCGAGTGGATCCCATTGCTGCATCCTATCCTATCAAGCATCACTCGAGCAGTCAAGAGTCTTCAGAACTAACTTGTCAAGAACTCATCGAGCAGCTCTCTGCCTTCAGAAGTCATCCACTCAAGTTGTCTTTAGAAATAAACTAACCTGTCGAGCAATTCTGGACTTCAATACTTTAGCCACTCAAGAATCCTTCAGGAAGAACTCCATTTGCTCCAGATTATATGTCTAAAGCCTTCAACCTCTCGAGGCTCGAGACCTAGCTGATATTTAAGACTTCAGGGGCATTTTCGAGACTACAACAGCACATGGGGCACATGTCTTAGTGTGTTGTGCTTTTCCTACCAAAATGGGGGCAATACTTGGCTGAAAGTAAGCCATGTCATCAGATCCTAACTGTTATGATTTTCTTTCCCTCTGATTAGATAGAGCAAAAAGCACTTTTTGGGTGTGCATAAAAAGAAAAGAAAAACACTTGTAAGAGTAGCCAGTCGTGAGGCCTGAGCTCAAGTCATTTTTAAGGTTTAGGTTATCTTTAGGGTTTAGTTTTTCTTTTTTCCTTTTTATTTTTCTTCTTTCTTTAGCTATCTGTAGTTTGGCTTAGCCTTTGTTGCAGCTAGGGTTAGTTTTCATTGTAAAAGGGATTTGTATTAGCATGGTGAAGATTGGAGTCTTGCAGTGACTGTAGACTTGAGGGCAAGATCATTGTAAGTTCCTTTTGGCAATGAAAAGTTGATTATGTTGTTTCATTCAATCTGTAATTTCTTGTGATTTTCATTAAAATCTTTATGGATTTTATGCGGCTATGGATGCATGAGCTTGTAGCCTTACAGACATAGTGTCTGCAGTGATTTTCTTGTTCTAACTCTAACTCCCATGACTGGATTATATCCATGGGATAGCCTGTGACCATTTGAGTGGATAAGCTATAGCCCTAAGACTAGTCCATATCTCAGGGTTGAGTTGAATTGTTCTACCTTGCATTTGTGCTTGTAGCCAAATGAGGGACTGCTGCAGATCCATCTCTTGCTCTGCTTTGCAATGCTTTTTGCAGTGAGAACTAATCCCTGGCTACTTACTTCTCCATTTTCTATTTATTTTACCAACCCATTTTCACTCTTCATTAACCCCTTTCTTTTAGTTCAGATCTTATTTTTATTTCTATTTTTAGTTAGTTAGTGACACCTCAAAAACACCCTCTCTCTTCCCTGTTTATTAGTTAGAATAAGCTAGGTTTCGAGTTGCTAGATTTGTAGCAGATCTAGAGATTTACTATTTTTAGATCCATCACTCCCTGTGGGATAACCCTTACTTATCTAAAACTTGTTGCAACAGCCCTGTATCTTGCAAGTGGTGTTTGTGTTCTAATCCCATTTTTTCCCCTTTCTTGTATTTTTACCCTTCTTTGTTTCTATCATATTTTGATCATTTTTGTAATAAAGAACGCAAGCTTAGTGAAACCAATAGTAGAGACGTAAGGATTTATTAAGGAAGAACCAATTTAAGCTTGAAAACTTAGGGATAATTTGAACTCATGACATGTTAGAGAAGATAGAAATGAGGCTGACGCTAAAGTAAATCACGAATAAGTGATGGCTTCGAGAGGTGATGATAGATCGTGAATAAGAAATTTAGATTCTACGAAATTGGTGAATTTTGAAAGGTCATGTAATTGATTTAAAGTTTAGAAATTCAACTAAACAGGTAATCTTAGGTCAATCACAAGTTAAGGACAGAAGACTGAAACCAGGTGTGACACTTGAATCATCAGATGCTTATGGGACAATTAGTTTCGATGAAGCTGTAAATAAATAAATAAAATTTCGAGTGTTTATGGGCAATGGAATTTGAATGGAGTGAGATAGTTAAATTTGCTTAAGAGATCGAATCGCGATAGCATACATTGGGATTGATGAACTATAAGAAATAATTAATAGAAATATCAGTGGAAATAGATCTTAGTTTTGATCCTCACATCTCCACTTTATGGAACGTTTGAGCTATGAACACTTGACCTAGTAATGATTTAATGAAGAATTCGTTCATTTCAATGCGTCAAGTATGAGGAATTAAGGATGAATAGAAGTTTGGAGTCGCCAACGGTTATAGAAATTTGTAGTCAAATTGATTCTAGATTTTGTCAACTCATAGGTCGATTCTCCTAGAGAACTTAGAATCTATTGATGAATGACCATTTGCCTAGGAATAGATATAGAATATTATAGGTTGATGATTTAGAGTCAATCTTTTGTTGAAATAAATTGTAGATTTCTGCAACACGCCATTTTGACAGCTCGTCCATTGAATGCGAATCGTCTCCTCAACTCCATAATCATCACTTAGTTGATTTTGACTACCATAGTAAAGAAATAAATTACCCTAGTGGAAATAATTGAAGATTGTTTGTAAAATGATAGTATTACGAATATGTAGGACTTTCTAAGTGATTGTCTTTTCTTCTATAATCAGAATGATATTGAGTATTATAAGAACGAATAAATGTATAAGTTTTGGATTGTAGGATCCTTGTTGCGAGTTATAATAAGCTCCTTTTTATGGTGACTGCATACCTTGATGGATGTACTTGATAGTTAATGTTGGTGCTTGTTATGGTATGCTTGCAGTTAATGGTTAAATTTGTCTGTGATGATAGTGTCTTTTGATCGATAATTTAAAAGTTTTGTCGAAGTCGTGCATCTAGACTAATGGTTAAGATTGTTAGTTCATGGTTAAACCTTAGGGATTATAATAACTGTCAAGTGGTGGTTGACTGTGCTAGTTAATGGTTATCAAGTGATCATTAGTATTTTGAACTAGTTGTGAATATCATGAGACGTTATTCCGACGTGGGTAGTATGTTTTGATCGATGGTAAAGTTTGAGTTGATGGATCAATTGGTGTGTTGTGAAGTTCGATTTCAGATTCCTGGTTAATAAATTTTCCTATTTTAGTTTTGGTCACTTTTGCTTCTTGCAAGTGTGACTATTCTATTACAATGAGTAATAGGGATTATGATTAGTACTAGTTGTACCTGTTCCTTTCCCCATTGTTATTAGATGTTAGTTGTGGATATCTAGGACTGCTACAGGTGAGTGTTTTGTATGATGGATAACAGACGTTCTCTTGGTGTTTTGGGAATACAAGTCCTATTTTCAATCTAATCGAAAATACATTCTACTTGTTATGGATGCGTTATGTATTTTGTGAACTTATCGTTGTTTTGTATAAATGCATGAGCGGCTGATTGATGGATATCCTGGAGCCCTAGTGAATCAGAGTGTACTCGATCGTTGTACTTTTGAATAAATCGTTGAATTTTTAAATTCAATTAAAGGATTGGGTTCTCTTCATATCGAGACTTTTAACCTCCTTAGGTGATCTCTTGAGTAGTGCGACTATGTTTTAGACCAGATGCGGTCTTGTACACCCAACCATTATGTACTCAATTTTCGAGGACAAAATTTTTTTTTTAAGGAGGGGAGAACGTAATAACCCTAAATTTTTGAGAATGTTGAAGCATTGATGAATAACATGTATTCGTGCCTCCTTAAATAGATTACATAAATTTTCGAGGATGAAAATTCTTTAAGGTGGGAAGAATGTAATGACCCGAGATTTTCGAAGACGTTGAACCATTGACCTTTGACGAGAATGCAGCCTTTTGATTGATTTGACCCAAGTCAAATGCTTGACCTATATAACGTGGTCTCGAAACCCCACATATTATAATTGGGCGTGTGCTAAGCACATTGAATCCCAACTTGTCACCTATGAGGAGCGTTGGCATGCTTGTCTAGGTTGCACACGAACCTGAACCAATGCTTGAAGTTGGGCCTCAACCCAAATTTCAACTCAAACCAAGAGTAGACCCAAGCCTAATAACCTAACCTGTCACGTGACATACAGCCAAGTATACGTATTTGGCAAGGCACGCAATGCCGCCTTGAGTTTTTGAGACACTTAGATCGGGAAAGTACACCTTTTGTGAAAGGTATAAAGTAGTTAAATGGGAAATTAGTTAACCGAGATCCGCGCGAGCATCGACGGTGAAAGAATTAGTTTTGTAAGTGAAGATTAGCCCATTTTGATCTTGATGGAGAAATCGTGCACCAACTCACAGTGTGCATGCTTAATATCGTGTAGGGCCCATAATTTAAAGGGATAAAGTCAAATGTAAGATCAAATATCTTAGATATTTACTTGTTTTGCTTGTAAGAAGGGTGCTACCGCTTAACACCGTGACCAAGGCCAAATATAATGGCGCATAGCTTCTCACGTAAGCTGTGATGGATTCTATACCATGTGATCGATAATCACTGACTCACCATTTGATGGTAAGGCTATAGTCTAGGGATCCGATGTATGAAAGATGAGAATGAAACTAAATCACCATCATGTGATTCAAGGCAGAATGTGGAACATGAGTTCCTACTACTAATTTCGTTGGCGCAAATGATGGGACCCAATCTAATTGTAACGTCCCAAACATTTCCAAAACCAAACGCGCCTGACCACGTGTACGTGTTCGGCATGGCAACGATGCCGCCTTAGACTATTAAGAATATAATATGTGTCGAAAAGTGAATTTAAGATCTTATGAAGACCCGTGCACCAACTCACGGTGTGCCAGTTTAACTCCAAATTTGACCCCAAAGTCCGTGTTTTAGCTTGGGACATTGCACACAGGCCAAGTGAGCAAGCCTAGTGTGACACGTTGTACACGTGCAACCTAGAGACGATTTTTTAAAATATTACATTAGTAAGGTATTATGAGGAAAAAAGCTAGTTGGACCGATCGATTTGGGTCGACTAATTAGGCTAACTAGTTGGGTCGACTAATTGGGCCAATTATTTGCGCCAACTTTGGGCCTCAACTAGAACTCTTGAAGAAGTGGCAAATACCCAAATTGTGTGTACTAGAATTACATCGAAACCAAAACTCTTTTAAGTGGATAAGACTAACACTCTTGTGGTGTTGCCGCTTAACACCGGAACCGAGCCCTAATATAAATGGCAAAAGCTTCTCATGCAAGCTTATTGCTAGCAAAGTGTTTGACAGAGAGAACGTGAGAGAGATAGAGAGCTTTCTTCTTCTTCTTTAAAACCTCTCATGAGATTCGATTTCGAGGTTGCTCCACAACCTCTGCATCCTTTGTGATGGACTCTACGCCAACATCGCACAAACTCTGTCTTCTGTTAATTCCGACCGCAGAGAAGCATTGAACTCCGGTAACAATTAAATCAAGGAGAATGAGAGAATGTGGGTTTAAATGGTTGTTAGCCGACTATTAGGGACTCGTCAAACGCGAGTGTGGAAGTTAAGATTAGTGTGTGTTGAGGTGGATCCGCACCTTGAGTTTCCTTCATCCGGATCGTCGTGATAATCCGTGAGTTGAATTCCAAAGCCCTCTTTGGCTAAGATCACCTAAAGGTGAGTTAGCTGTCTAAAAAGGTGAGACTTTTAGTGTTAAATTGTGAAATTATTATTCCTAAATGTAAGTAGATTATTGTGTATGGAATTTGTGAAATCCCATGGAGATTTAGGGGAAAATGAACCAAGAGGAAGAAGCCCGAATGGGCTACAGAATCTGTCAAAATCGAACGATCGATTTGGAAATCGATCAATTGATTTTGACAGGACTGAGTGATACTGGATTTCTGAAGGAATCGAACGATCGATTTACTTATATCGATCGATCAAGTTGAAATCAATCGATCGAGTCTAACAAAACTGAGGTGCATATTTTCTGAAGGAAATCAAATGATCGATTTGGAAATTGATCGATCGATTTCTCCTGTTTCTGTTTTTCTGAATTTTACTTTGGGAAGAAATCTTAGAAGCTTTAAGCTATCTATTTTCGACACTATTGGCACGTAGTACAATGTTAATGTGAACTAGGTTAAGAGCGGGAGATGTGAATAAAGATTTGAATCGCTTTGAAAGGTCTGAATTTAAGGTAGGGGAAATTCAACATCCATTTGCACTTTTGATTTTGATTCATAGATGCCTTTGATATTTGTTTCGTTTCACTCCTTGACTCGTAGCTTGTGGGACATTCGCTGGTTTTGCTTCTTGACTCGTAGTTTGTATGACATTCATTTTGTTTGCTTTTGACTCAAAACTCATATGATATTTGTTTATTTTTAAAATTTTAGACCTCGTGATAATTTGCATGCTCATATTGAAAGCTCGAAATTAATGAGTTCCTCATATAAGTCTTGAACTTTGCATACGAATTTGTTAGTTCTCGAAACGGGAAAAGAAATTGAGGTTTGCCGTGAGTTATTAAAGGATTATTATGTGTTAGCATGGCATGTTGATTTAAGGTTCACTCGAACGAAACCCTCTACTCCCTCAACTGTGTTGACGGTAAACTTGACAGGCACAAGTTCCCCTCAAATGCAGGGGCTTATCGCACTCCCAAAAATTATTCATTGAACAACGATGGTTAGGGTTCCCATCAGAAAATCTCCGGGTTCCAAGCTATATTTTCTTGGGAGATTGATTTAAGTTATGACTTAAGCTAATTATAAAGATAAGAAACTGTATGTTTTGACACAAAAATGTTTTGTTGAGCTCCGTCACTAGAATTCTGTCTTAGCACGAAATTGTCGTTTGTCTCTGCTACTATAATTGTCAGTTCATTTATGCCCTGCTATCATTATTAGACCTGTTATGGAATCATTCCTTGTTTCTGCTTTTGCTTTTGCTTATAATTATGTCTTCAAATCTATGTTTTATTTCCGCTTTTGTTCTATCATTGAAACTACTGCTCTATCACGGCATGAATTTTGTCACTAATTTATGCATTGAGATGATAAATTGTAAATGGTATTGAAATTCACTATACTAATCTTAGTATGTTAGCTCACCTTGACTATATGTCACAGGTACAGGTTGTGACTAGAACCTTGGGCTTGAAGGAGAAACCCCCCCGAGTCTGTACCAGAGAAGGAGGTAGATCTTTTGGATTGGGGATTTTACCCATAGTTTATTGATATCAGATTGGGTATAGTAAATTTTTATAGTTTAGACTTGGTATATTTTTGGGATAGTTCTTTGTGTATGACTATTGCACCCACTGTTTAGGTGATAATCGGCTGGTGTCGGTGTTGGTTTACTTCGATATTTCCTTTCGTCCACAATGTAAATAAGAACTATATTTTTATGTATGTTATATTCGCTTAATTTCTGCATTTTGTGAATGTACCGAGTAATTATTCTGTATTCAGATTGTGTTCTACGACCTGGCGGCCCGGGTTTTCCCATTTGGTTTAAAGTTGAAGAAAGAAAATAATCTCAGAAAATTGTGTTGGAAAAAATTTGAGTTGTCACAGATACGACCCATCTTAATGTGCTCCTCACACTGCCACCAGTCGATGTTGCCCCGCACATCGTCAGACTTTTCTATGAAAATAAGGAATGGGTGCCGTCATCGCGCTCCCCAACCAGTAACGATCATTTCTGAATCAAAATCAATAACTGGACCCATCTGGTCCATGCTAAGGAGCTGGCTGAAGCGTTAGATTTTTATCATCGCCGACCCATCAATCATCTGATTGAGCCAGCATTGGATGTAGGGCAAGAGGCCATGATGGCGAATATGGCTGGTGGAAGACACGACTCTGGGCAATCAACGACCCGATTGGCATTGCCCTGGGATTTGTTGCTATGGGATGTCGTAGTTACGTCCAACCTCTGCCCTCAGGCACTACAAAAACTAAGACTATTACCAGTAGCCAAAACTGCCACTATTAACTAAATAAATGCCTGTGCAACTACGAATTTTTATCAATCCGTTGCAACGATGCGCTCTAGATTTGGAGTCTCCACCCGGAGCTTTTAGTGACCCAGAATACCTCAAAATTAATACGTGAGCACCTAAGTGGAAAAATATGACTCTGATTTACCGGTCTATGCCAAAGGTTCTTGGGTAAGGGCTTCGGTTATCGATCGGGAAGGTGTTAGGCACCCGATCAACCCCCCGTAAGTGGTCTCTACTATGGCCGTTTGGATGTGTATATAATATATATATATATATATACAATTATATATATTAAAAGAAAGGAAAAATGGGCGGCACTCCGCCTTGCTCGAAGGCACTCCAATCCTATTGAGCCCTTCGTACCCGACGAAATTGGGCGACGTAACGGCTCAATTCAAGACTAGAGGGAAAGCAAAGAAGGTAGAGGAATAGAGGGGTGAGCCGGAGCTCTCGGGCACTTATAGCACCGCTGTGGACCTTCGAGTGGATGTGCTTCTGATTAGCTTCTGGTAGCAAATGGGCTGAAGGATGCGTTTGAGCCGCTAAGGCTTGGTGACTAGAGGGTAGGAGAGGTAGGATAAGGCTTTGATCTTGGCAAACCTAAGGGATTTATGATGGAAGATGGGTTGTGAAGGATAACTTCAATTATGGAATTTGTATGGGTGAATGCTAAAATGAGAGAAGAGGGGTCACTTAATCTTTTCTCTTTGGAAAAATTTTCAAGCCTTTAATAAAGGGGGGGGTTGATCTCTATTAATAGAAGAGGAGAGGATTAGTAAAGGGTTAAAGGGCTAATTGGGTTAGCAATTAGGTAATAGGGATCTAAGGTTTTCTAGGTTTTCTGAGGCTTAGATAGGTGGGAATTTGGTTTCAATGGTAGATGATAGGGTTGAGTTCTAAGTAGAAAAAGGGCTAAAAAGAAGGCTAGTGGGGGTGCAACAGTCCTAACAAAACCAACCCCAATGGATGGGGTGGTCAATAGGTCAAACTCCAAATTCAAGATCTGGCCAAATCCCCAAAACTCATTGTTAGTAAGCTTAGCGTGTGTATTAGACACGCTAGGTATGGGAATAGTGTTCTTTGAGAATCCTAGAGGTTCAGAACCCGCCATGGGGCCCACAAAAGCCAATTTTGCCTAGCTTCTGTCTAGGCTAATTTCCTTCCTTTCTGCCTAATATATAAACTGCCATAACTTTCGGTATGCAACTCGGATTGAGGTGATTCTTAGTTCGTTGGAAAGCTGGGAATATCCTCTTTCTGATGGGATATGTCTCAATATCAACAGAGGTTTGTATAATCTTTGGCATTCCTACTTTCAACCACTGCCTAGGAGGGTTTAAAACGGGATCGAAAGGGGTTCTATAGGTTAGGGTTGTTCCTAAGGGTCGAGGGTAGGCTTCTAAGGGTTTGGGTTAAGTTTTAAGGGTTTAGGAAGTGCTCTTGAAAGCTCGGGGGGTATGCTTTGCTCGAAGTGTAAGTTAATCAGGCCTTAGGTCAAATTTAGGTGTCTACAGATGCCCCTCTTTGGAATTCGATCACTAATGATCGCATGCCAAAGACAGAGACATTCGAAGAGGCCCAAGGCACGCTAATAGGTCCACCATATTCAAAGCAAACCTCAAATATCATACGATAACATGGTCAGTATACGGAAGCCCTATCGGTCCCCAAGAGCTTAGCGACATTACTAGGCATGACCGAGATGATGTGAGTTACGGAAGCCGAATGTGTTGGAAAAAAATGTCGGCTCCTCGATATGATTAGTGAGGCATGATGTTTGAGTTCCATTTTGAGCAAGACAGCCCCATAAGAGGGAGGTGATCGACCTATACTTCAAGATGGGCATAAAGTAAATGACGCGAAGATCCACAGTTTGTGCCCAACGTTGTGAGACATTGATTTCCCCATTTGATTGGTCACGGGTGCCCCTATGCGAGGTAGGGTTTGAGAGTTTTGGGCGATCCCAAGGTTAATTTAGCACAACTACTCGAGCAGAGCGAATATTGATGTCATAACACTTTTTAAGAGTGTGTGCCACTTTTGAAGCTAAACTTACAAGCATATCAACTATGCAAAAATATGGACCCATTAGGGGCGATAAATAACAAAGGTGAACGGAAGTCCTGACCCAGGTCCCGCCTGGGTACCATTTACAGGAACGACCATCCAACAGATACCCAGACGCATGGTGTACACTTTACAAGGATACTGTGCAGGTTTTAAGCTTGTGCCCGAGAATAAATATCGGAAAAGAGCCCTTCTACATCCATGTTTGAATATTATTGTTCGATATGTAATCTCATTTAGTGGTGGAATCAAACCAATCAAAATATTGACTGTTTGACCGAGATTGACATTGTCGCTCCTACTTTGAAGTAGGATACAAAGATTTAAGGCAAACCTTAGATTTAGGACATTAATTTAGCACAGCTGTGTTACTAAAAATATATTGACATTTTACCACATTGAAGAACGCATGTGCGTAGCTGTGCATCACAAGAAAGTAATTTTTTTCTTTTCCCAAATGATTTTCTTTCTTCTTTTTTCGAATATACTGGACGTTGGTAGTGAGATGCTTTATCTGATCTATACATTGTTGAGAGGTTGCCTGCTTCGAGGCTTTGGACCGTTTTGATGTTCCTGCACATTCTCAAGAAAACGTGAGTCCCTTTTTTGTTTATATAGGTAACGAATATGCATCCTAATTAATAGAAGAAGCAAACTTGTACCTATATTTTTTCATTTTTCGAGACTTATCTATTTTTTGGATTTTTGGTTTTTTAGATTTTTTGTTCTTTTTCTTCATTTTGAGATGCAGTACAATGTTGTAAATATGTACATGGACAGAGTATACATTTTTTGAATTTTTCTTTTTTGAATTTCTTGCTTTTTTTTTTCTTTTTTTTCTTCTTTTCTTTTGTTTGATGCCTTGACAATGAGGCAAAGTAACGGGTCCCTTTTTGAGCATTGTCGAACCCGTTCATGCGGTCAGACTTGAGTGAGATTTGGAATCCTTGCCAAAGTTGAAACGTCTATTCCTTTGGACTGAATAAACCATTTACCTTTACCTTGGGTCATGCGTCTGACGGTGCAATCTGAAGGATCTGCCTGATCAAGACCTTATTTGAGTGAACATGAGTGGCCCTGTTGGCAACCAGATAATCGAGGATGTAACCAAGGGAGTAACTGAAGATTTTCTTCTTCTCCTCCCTTTTTCTCTTAACCTTTTTACTCACCACAACCAAGATGGGTTTTCACCATGCCCGTTATTACTCTCTTTTTACTCGTAGAGCCCCTTCGGGTTTTCACTACGTTCATGGGTTTGCATTTTTACCCCAATCGCCTTTTCAGGTTTTCACCTGGTCGACAGAAGCTCGCTGTTTTTACCCAGGGCACCCTCTCGAGTTTTCACCACATCCTTTTTGCTTTGAGCTTATATTTTTACTTTTTCTTTTCTTCTTTATTTTCTGAAAGGCCACGACATGGATATCGACTCCGTCATAGCCGATTAGATGGAGTTCTTTTGTTATCTCATAGCTTGGCTCATGCTGACTCAACGGATAGTGTGATTGCTCGTAGAACTTAAAGAGGGCTTTCTCTCGGGATGAATCGTGGCCATGGATAAGGTTAAGAATTTTGAAGGTATTCTAGGGTTAAAAGGTTTCCTTGATTGGGTTCCAGCTTCTGTAATACACTTCTTCCTTGGGGATTTTCACTATACATGCCCCATCATATTTATATCTCTTTTCTTATATATATATATATATATATATTTTGTTCTTGTTCTTTTCAGACAATATCTTTTTGGGGTTTTGCTTTTCTGAACTTTTTAGATTTTGAGGATAACTCTTTTCTCTTCCGTCTTTTTTTTTATTTAGTATATACATTTTTACCTCTTCTTTTTTCTTCCTGGGAGGGGTTTATAAAAGAAAGGCTCATGGCTCAATAGGTGTAGCAAAGGGTATGAGTGTTCAGGGATGCTTTTTTTTAGGTTCTTGGCTTTGAAATGATGACCTCTTTTGTGGGGTCCTTAAGCAATCACATATCTATTTTATCAATACTTACCTTGCCATAAGAGATTTAGGAATAGAATCCTCATACCTATCTAGCATTAATGGGCTCAGGAAAGTAATCTTCGTCCATAGTGGAAAGGGGGAGCACTTCTCGGATGACGTAAGGTCCCTACCAGTTAGGCTTGAATTTCCCTCTTGGTTCAACGTGGAGAGAAGGGAAAATTTTCTTGAGTACTGTGTCACCAACCTTTAAAGCTCCGATGCGAACACGCTTATTGTAAGCACGTGCGATCCTTCTCTGATAGGCTTGGGTGTGACACAAGTCTAGAAGCCTTTTCTCATCTAGCAGGTTCAGTTGCTGAAAGCAAGACCTCTCTCTTTCGGCTTCCGATAGATCAGATTCAATGAGAATGTGGAGTGAGGGTACCTCAACTTTGACTGGTAGGATGGCTTTGGTCCCATACACAAGGGATAATGGCGTGTCCCCTGTAGTGGTATGGATCAACGTTCAATAAGGCCATAGTGCAAATGGTAACATTTCACTCCAATCTTGGTAGGTGACGACCATGTTCTCAAAGATTCGAACGAGTATCTTGTTGGCAGCTTCGACGACCCCATTGGTTTGTGGCCTATATGGTGATGAGAGATGGTGTCTGATTTTATACTGCTCGCATAAGCCTCTGATGTGCATGTTTGCAAAATTGGTGTTGTTATCTATGATGATGTCCTTGGGATTGTTGAATCGATAAATGATGTTGCTCTTGATGAACTTCTCGACATGACTGGCCTTAACGTTTGTGTAAGATGCCGCTTCTACACATTTGGTGAAATACTCGATGGCGACGAGGATAAACTGATGCCCATTTGAAGCTTTCATATTGACTTTTCCAACGACGTCGAGGCCCCATGTAGCGAATGGCCAAGGAGTGGTCATGTTGTGAAGATCTATGGCTGGAGCATGTATCAGACTGGAGTGTTCTTGGCATTTGTAGCACTTCTGAACGTGCTTGCAACAGTCAGTTTCTATGGTGGTCCAGAGATACCCTTACCGTAGAATCTTCTTGGCAAGCAAGTGCCCATTGACATGGGCCCCACATAGTCCCTTGTGAATCTCTTTCATGATGTTGGCTGCCTCGCCCTCAGTTAGACATTGGAGCAAGATATTATTATATAAGCACTTTTAGAAGCACTCGCCACAGATGAAGTAATTAGCCACTAAACGCTGAATGGTCCGCCCGTCCATATTGGACGTACCTTCCGAGAGCGTTCATGTTTTGAGGAAACTTTTGATATCCAAGAACCATGGAGGCAGAAACCTGACTCGTTTCTTTGTTAGATCATGATTGGTTTCACCTTGACGCCATAGGGGATTTCTACCATTGATGCCAACATTGCTAATGCATCGGCAAATCGATTTCTTGCTCACAGGACATAGAAGAAGGTAACATCATCGAAGCATGCTATCAGATCTTCGAGGTGCTTATGGTATGGGATCAGCTTCTCATCCTTCATCTTCCAATCTCCATTTGTCTAGCATATGATCAACTATGAGTCGCCAAACATCCTGAGATGAGTTACATTCAGCCCTAAGGCTGCTTATAAGCCGGCTACGCAGGTTTCGTACTCGGCCATATTATTGGTGCAAGGGAAATTAAGCTTGATGGAGACTAGTACGTGTGACCCTTTTGGCAAGATTAGAATAGTGCCAACTCTTAGACCTTAGGCATTTGTTGCCCCATCAAAGTGCATTACTCTGGATTCTTTTGCCTCTTCTGTGTCATCCTCTGTCATAAACAAGATGTCCTCATCCAGAAATTCAGTTCTCAAAGGCTCGTAATCAGGTAAGGGATTCTCGGCAAGATGATCAGTGATTGCTTGCCCCATGATTGACTTCTGAGTGACATACGTGATATCGATTTCAAATAAGAGAAGTTTCTAGCATGCAGTTTAGCTAGTGAGGGCCGACTTTTCAAATAAGTACTTCAATGGATCTATTAGTGCAAGCAGGAGAACAACTTGGGATAGCAAATAATGATGGAGCCTCTGTCTAGCCAAAACAAGAGCTAGGCATGCTTTCCCTAGATGAGAATAGCATGTCTCTTAATCAGTGAATTTCTTGCTCAGGTAGTAGATGGCCTGCTCTCTTCTTGTCTCATCATGCTACCCTAGGACACATCCCATCGAGAATTTTGTCATGGAGAGTTACATTAATAGCTGTCTCTCGGGTACTGGGGGTACCAAAACAAGCGGGTTAAGAAGATAACCTTTGATCTTATCGAATGCCGCTTGGCAATCATCATTCAATTCAATGGAAAAATCTTTTCTTAGTAGCTTGAAAATCGGCGTGTAGATAGGAGTTAGTTGTGCAATGAACCGACTGATGTATTGTATCCTGCCCAAGAAGCCTCTTACCACTTTCTCTATAAACGGTGATGGAATTTTGATGATAGCTTTTACTTTCATCGAGTCAACCTTGATGCCTCTTCTGTTGACGATGAAGCCCAGTAGTTTTCCTGACATGGTGTCGAATGCGCATTTCTGACTGGCCTTGTTGAGGTTTCGAAAATTGATGCACATGAGAACCTTTCCATCTTTCTTTGATACTGGGACGATGTTAGCTAACCACTGCAGGTATTTGGAGACCATAATAAATCTCCCGTCATACTGCTTGATAACCTCATCTTTTAATTTTAGCATCCATTCAGGCCTAAGATGCCTTAACATCTGCTTAACTGAGTTACATCCGGATAAAATGGCAACTCATGCTCGACCAAATCGGTGTCCAAACTAGGCATATCCTCATATGACCATGCAAAGACTTCTTGGTATGACTGAAGGAAATCAATAATGTTTTTCTTTCCTCGAGAGATAGCAATGTTTCGATCTTAGTGATTCTAGGAACCTCCTTTGTACCGAGGTTGATGTCCTTTGTTTCTTCAACTATTGGGATAGGGCCATGCTCAAAATTGGCAAATTAGTCAAGAAGCTCATTGGGGTGCTCCTCTGTAGGGATCTCCTCGTCAAGACTTGTGACTCCTACTGTTGGTGGGCGCTTTTTTCTGGGTTCCTTTTGGTCCCCAGGAATCAGTGGCCCAATTCTGCCCGGAGTGGACTCTGGCAATGCGGTATTTTCAATGTTAAAAATAAAGGGGGGGGTTTCTAGGAAGGTACCTAGTTTGTTGCGATCGCCAGCTGCAAATATTTGACGACGCTGGAACACGCCAGAGATCACACTTTGGACCAGGTGTGGGTTACTTCTTTACTGAATCGTTGGCTTGCCAACGTCAGTAGCACTGGCTCTTCTTAAAGTTTAGATAGTTTAGTTTTCTTATTATTATTGTAATTCTAATTTGTTTAAATTTCTTAGTTCTACTATGAGTCTAACTATGTGAACCTATTGTGGTGAATTAATCTACTATTCTGGTACCCCAATCCTAGTGTAAGTCTATTTGGTTTAAATATTCTAATCTTATTAGAAGTCTAATTAATTTCGTATCCTACTTCTGCTAGGAGTCTAATTAATTCAAATGTTTTAATCTTATTAGAAATCTAATTAATTAGGTTTCCTAATCCTACTAGAAGTCTAATTAATATCAGTCTCCTAATCGTACTAGGAATGCTAATATGGTAATTCTAGTGAAACTCTAATTAAAGCAAGTATACTACTTGTACTGATATTCTAAGCAAAGCAAATATACTAATTTTACTGAAATTATAATTCAAGCAAGTATACTAATTTTATTGAAATTCTAATTCAATCAAGTATACTAATTTTACTGGAATTCTAATTAAAGCAAGTGTACTAATCATACTAAAATTCTAATTAAAGCAAATGAACTAATTTTACTAAAATTCTAATTAAAGTAAATGAACTATAAATTGGGATTTTTTAAAATTGAGAAATTGAGTAATTAAACTAAAATTTAAATTCTAAGGACTGAATTCGGGACCAAAATCAAGCCGCATGATTAAGGACTGGTTCTAGAAACTAAGAACTAGAACTAGAGATTAATATTAGGACTAGAGATTGAGATTTCAAAACAAAATTAAAGTTTGTAGTCGGTGATTAGGCGGTTTGATTAAGGGCTAGTCCTAGAACTAGGAACTAGAGCTATATATTAAAATTACGGCCTAAAAAAGGGGTGCTACGGTCTAAGGCTGAAAATTTAATGCTAATAGTTAAAACAAAAAAAAAACCTAAATCTAAGAACTAAAAACTAGGGTCGAAACTAAAAGCTATAATTTACCTAAGGCCGGGACTGCAAAGAGGAATCTCGAAATTAGAAGCTTGGATGCGGGGGACTTGAAACTTGAATCTCGGAGTCGTTGCTATGTTTCTCTTCATGTTCGCTCTCTTCTTCCTCTGTCCTTCTGTGTCCCTGCAGGTCGAAGTAAAAAAGTTTTTTATAGGTTTATTTCTAATTACATACCCTGTTTCAGGCATTTAACTGAATTGCGCGTCGGTCATTAGGCGCTTATTCTCTTTGAGTTGGTCACCGACTCAGTGAGCGATTGGCTAACTGGCTCAGCCGAGTTCCCTAGTTCTAATCACGTTCAAACTAATTGTGCGCTTACTTTGGGGTGTGCAATCCGATTAAGCATTTCATTCGAAGCGCTTAATCATGAAATTTTGGTGGTCAAGGTCTATGAGACTAGGTCGGGTGAAGGCCAATTGCGCGCCTGTGATGGAGCGCTCAATCCGATCACTCGTGCCATATGGAGCATGTAATCAAGTCTTGAGGTGGTCTGAAGAAAGGAAGTTTGGTCTGAAAAGGGATTGATTGCATGTTTGTGAATTGGCATGCAATTAAATTGCACGCGTGATTTTACGCGTGTAATTCGGGGTTGTCCAGGTCCGAGTCCGGTCTGAAATGCCAGACTATTATTTTAGCCTGCATTTTGACTATATATTATTGTTTCAGTATATAGTCTCCCTACATTGGGATCTGAGACACAGAGCCATTATTTTAGCTTCTGTTCAGTCATATACTATTGTTTCAGCATATGATCCCTACATTAGGGTTAGGGGGTCTGAGCCACAGAGCTATTATTTCAGCCTATGTTCAGCCATGTACTATTGTTTTAGTGCATGGTCTCCACATGAGGGTTAGGGGGTCTGAGCTACAGAGCTATTGTTTCAGCCTGTGTTCAATCATGTACTAGTGTTTTAGTGCAGTGCATGGTCTCCGCATTAGGGATAGGGGGTCTAAGCCATAAAGCTATTGTTTTAACTTGTGTTTAGCCATGTACTATTATTTCAGTGCATGGTCCCCACATTAGGGTTGTGAAATTTCCAGAGAAGGTAAGTCCTTTCTAAAATTCTCAGGTAAGGTCAAAGGTTGATTGAACATTTTTATATATTCTAAGAGGGCAAAATGGGGGTATCTGTAAATGCCCCTCTTCGGCATGCTCTTGCGGAGTAAGAACGCATCGAAGAAGTAGACACCCCTCATTCGAGGTGTCTTCTCTTTTCTCTTGGGAAATCACAAATGTGAATTAGGGATACTGACATGACATGCTTAGCTTTCTTATCTATCAGCGTAAACTAAAATAGAGCATTCGGGGGCCCAGTGGTAGCTGTCGAAAGGAGTATTCCATTCCGTGGATGCGGGAGGATATCCCGTTGAATATCACGACTGGCTGTCATAGACAATCGATGGTAGAAGTCAGCGTATCCTAATCCATGGGTGCAAGGGGCATCCCGTCGCGTGGCGTGACCTGCTATGAGTGACAGCCAAACAGAAAGGAGAATCACCATATCTTAATCTATGGGTGCAAGGGGCATTCCGCTGCATGTCGCAACCTGCTGCAAGGAGCAGTCAAACAAAGGGACATGATGCAGTCGAGGTACCGGGGGTGTCATACAAATGCCCATAAATAAGGTCCAGAGACCGATAATAAGATCATGCAATGTCAAAGGCTTTCGCAAGTCATGTCAGGCAGGGTGCGTCATTGCTCACACTAATGCTTGTTAGGCATTCCTTTTCAAATAGGCATTTGTAAGTTCTTAGATTAAATATACTCATTGCTCGGTTTCCCAGGGGGGATGGCTTATTTAGGTAAGTGGTGAATGAGATGAATTTTGGTAGGTAAGAGGTCTCTTTATTTATTATTATTTTGGTTTCTTCTTTTTTTGCTTTTATTTTTATTTTTTTGGTTTTGGAAGTAAGGGGTTTTGAAAATTTGGGAATTTTAACTTAAGATCAATTCAGTGGTAAATCTTCGGAAAACGTGGCTTCTTAGACGTCGCTGAGCAAACCCACCAGTACGAGATTTGTAGACTCGACCGTTTATGTGATTGTCAAGATGACACTTGGCATGTCGAATACTCTATCTAACCTTCTCGGTGAGTACTGATGATTGTCTCTTATGGGAAGACTACAATGATTCACGAGTCGAGAGAGATGGATTTTGAAAATATTTGAACTTAATCATAGCTAACTATATATATCAAAAGCAATATCGAGTGAAAGACAGAGGATAACACTTACTTGAGGTGGTCATGCTTACCTTTGTATCTCGCGATGGGACTGATCGGTTGTCATGATGTCGCAATGGGACATTGAGAGGGTTTTCTTTCTTTTCTTCATTTCTGCTGCAGCGGGGACTTGGTGGCCATTGCCATGATGCAATGTCTTGTGATGGGACATGGTGATCTTCCCTTTCTGGTTGTGTGCTAGGGTGAGTCTCGGTAGTTGCAAGTGCATTGGGATGTGAGAAAGTCTTTTCTCTTCTTTCTTGTTAGGGTCTAGTGGATCATAGACATGATGGGACATTGGTCATCTGCATTAAATGTTGGGGGATAACTGGTTAAAGGCCTGATAGGGGCATTTGGATCCTGGTGGGAATTTTTTTTTTTTGAGATGCGATGGGACATGGGAGGAGTCTCTATTCTTCTGTTGGAGTCTATGTGGTTGTTGCGTAGCTAGGGATCTGGGAGGTAGGCTCCTTGCTTCCATGATGGGACATTGGTTGAGCATAGTCACCCATGGTATTTTTAGAAGGTACAATCCTATGCAAGGTTTCATGATGAGGATTTGGGGGAAGTGTGATTGGTGTCGGGGCTGTAAGATGAGATGAAGTTGTTGTGTCATGATAGGACATGTTCGTGCTGAGGTCGAGTCATAGTTGCGTCGCGAGGGGACATATTCATGAATGTGTGGCGGGGGTGTGCCTGGATATTTCGGGTAGTGATGTTTGCGATGGGACGTTGATGAGATATTTGTGCAATGTTTCTTTCTTTGGTAGATCTTGGGGTTATATGAGATCATGTTGTGGTTGCGCCCTGACTGGGTTTGTCTTTGGCTTTGGTCATGTGCCCAAATTTTGGGAATGTTTACTTTTAGCATTTTTTTTTTTACGATGGGATGTGTGGTGGCATAGCTGATTTAGGTCAATGAGCTTAGATATTGGGATGGCGTTGTATGTGTGCCTCTTATCGCCACGGGACATGCATGACGAGGTCATGCGATGGGATTCTCCCTCTCTGGTCGGATTGTGATGGGATGAGGGAAGGTGACGGTGTCACAATAAGGCATGTATGTCTTGTCGTAAGGGGACCAGGGGCGCTGTCAATGTTTCCTATAAGGCTATGCGATGGGTCATGGGAGAAGAATCTTGATCGAGATGGGATAAAAGGCATGAGAATGTAGATTCTATCTAAAGTTGGGTATTACACGCCTGGTACTATTCATTTAATATCATTCTGTGCCTATTTTCAGTCGTGCGATTGAAAGTTTGAAGGAGTTATTTACATGCTTGGATGTTTGCGTGTGATTGGATTACACGCTGTGTCCTAAGCGTGTAATTCAAACGTCACTAGGTCACTGTGCGGGTGACCTTTTGTATTGTGAGGTATAGGTGGGTCGTGTAATAAGATTGCGTTGTTTATAGTGGGCGCGTGACCGGAGGGTCACACCATCTACGCGGGTGATGGTTTTATTGCGCGCTCCGTTTGCGCGCGGGATTTAACTTGCGTGCAGTTTGCCCTACGTGACTGAATTGTGCGCACGTGTCCTGGCGAGTGATTGAGTCTGTATTCTTTATAAGCAACAAAGTCTTCATTTCTTTTGCATCTCTTAGTTTAGTCTCGAGTTTTTACCTTTTTCTGAATCCTTTATGCTCGAAAATCTGTGTTTATGTGATATTGGGCAATCTAACCGTCTGATTGAGATGTCGTTTCTTCTGATGTTCATGATTTCGCGTGATCTTCATCCTGAGGTGATGCTCGGGGATAGCATTATCCTGAGAATGGGTGGTATTAGGGAAGAGGAGGCTAGTCTTCACATCAGTCTCTTTTAGGGAGTAATGAAGGTAGCATTGAGGAGGCGGAGGAGGTGAAGATGGCAGAAGAGAAGGTGTTATGAGTGGAGGGTTGTATTCCCCAACCAATCCTTCCTAAAGCCTTCGATTGGACACTCCAAGTCGGGCGTTGCACCTCGCTTGGTCTCCATTTTAGGTTTAGTCTTTGTTTTGGGTTGTAGATTAGGTTCTAAGTTTTCATTTTCGGTTGTATATTCAGGAGGTATGCCTTCGGTGATATTGTATAAAAATATGTTTATATGAATAAAAGGTGTTTGGTATTTGTTTAATTGGACTTGTGTAGACTTTTAATCAAAAAAATTTCTTCTTTCTTTTGTCTTACTTAGTTTGTTAGGATTCTTGTCTAGTTGAGCTTTAATTTGGAACTTTAGACGCATTTATTTTCCATAGTTGATTCAAAATTTGTAATGTTCATCTTAGGTTTGCTCAGGATTTTACTTGGGTTTGGATTTTATTTGTTAAAGTTGTTGGGACATTTTTTTTTAGTAGAAAATTTTTCTAAAGCTATATTTTTTGGTCTAGTGGAGTCAGAGTTTATTTTTAAGGATTCCTAAGGTGAATCTTTATTTGTTTTACTCAAGGTAAGGGTATAAGTCTTATGTTTGGAGTTTAGTTTATTTATTTTAGTCTCATGTTTGGCTTTGGAGGTGACACTTGTTGGCATTGTGTGAGCTTGAGGATTAACTTAAAGCTTCTAGATGGGTGTTAGGTGCTTTAATCCTATTAGTTCATCTAGACTTGTGGTGAATTTGTGTTTCCTAGGGGGTAAGTGTTGTGTGATTATTGGTTTATTTGAATTTTCCATGGATTGTGGTCTTTCAGGGGGGTATGTGTTTGGTTTAGATTTAATTAGATTGAAAGGGTTTAAAAATGTGACACTTGTCACTTTGTGGTTTAGGAGGTATAGTTTTATAAATGTAAGCCAAAGACTTTGGGTTTTATTTTAAATTTTGTTTCAAGCTTAGGATTAAAAGTTTGAGGTATTTTTTATTTTGTTTTAGATCTAGGGCATTTTTTTTTCATTAATGTCTTTTCTTCCTTTCTATTTTGTATCCTGGGTATTGAATCCGAAGAATTATGATTGTTAAGTGAATTACTGGAAATGGATGGGATTAGGAATTCGGGGTGATGCTAGGGTAGGTGCTATCAATCCAACTCGAAGTGTCACCCCATTGGGAGAGGAGATTGAAGAGAAAAAGGTGGTAGAAAGGAAACCCAAGGATAAGATAGGGTTCTCGTGACCGATGCCTATTTTTCCTCAGTAGGCTTTGCGGTTTCAGTGTTAGTTGCTCCCCCTTGTTATGCTTTCCAAGGTGAGCTTCCATAGGTGGATCCCGCAGGTCCTGGTTGGCTTTTCGTGAGCCACTCTTTCTTTTCAGCCAGCTTAGGGCCAGGAAAGGTTGTCATTGTCAGAATTCGTTCAAGGTGCGTTCCTTCTCTGGGCTTCTTCGAGATCTCTTATTTCCTGAATAAATTCGGATTTGGGCATTGCCTGAATGTGTTGATTTTAAATTTCTCATTTTAAGTTGTATATTCAGAGGGTATGCCCTTGGTGTGATTTGTAATTATTTTATTTATGAACTAATCGTGTTTTTTTTTTTTTTTTTGGTTACTTATATTTGGTAAATTTTTGGTTTGGTTTACTTTGTGTCTTACTTTATTTGTTTTGAGTGTGATGTTTATTTATTATATATTTCTTTAAGTTTGGTTTGATTCGGTTTATTTATTTGTTTGTTTGTTTTGGTGTGTGTTGGGGGGCATTTTTTGGTTTAGTTTAGTTTGGTTTAAGCAAGTAATTTGCTTTGGGGATGTTGGGGGTCATCATTTTTTTGATTTTCGGAGTGTATGTTTTGTAAGTTAGGAGTGTTTTTAGATTGGTCTTAGCGAGGGCGTAGTTTGAGTTGATAATTAGTGTCAAAAATCTCCTAATTTTAGGCCTGTAAATCTGCTATTCTGGGCATATACCTAGGGAATTGCGCACTTGACACTGGGCGCACAATTGAATTGTGCACCAGCATGAGCGCGCGAGTTTGAGGGGGTCGGAGGGTCATTGCCCGTTAATATGCTTACGCATAAACATATTACACGCAGGTTTTAGGACGAGGGATTGGAGCGGCACCTGGTCACTGTGTGGGTGACTTTTGGCATTTACGCACCGTGGTTCAGGCGCTTGATATAATTACGCGTCTGGTATGCTGTGCGGAATCGGGGCGTTGGGTTAGTTTGAGCCGGCGATGATCTGTTTACGCGTTCAAGGTTGGGCGTGTAATTGGGATTAAGCGTGGGGGGTATGGTGCGTAATTTTATTGAGCTCATCAATACAAGCGCCCGATTTGAACATGCTCTATATATACTTCAAAATTCTTCATTCTTCCTGCACTATCCATTTTTGTCTTCGATTCTTTGTTTCCTTGTCTCCTTGTGCTCTAATTCTCCTATTTTTATGATATCTTGTGATCCGACCGTCTGTTTCAGGCACCGTGGTCAGGGAGAAGGTACCCAGGATTGATCAGGGTGTAGCTAAGGATGAGGGCGAGAGGGCTGAGGATGAGGGCGAGAGAGCTGAGGATGAGGAGCGTCAGAATGAGGAGTGTCAGGCTCACACACACTTCTCGTTGGAGGATTTCTTCACTCGAGCCCAGGTAGGTACCCATGAGCAAGAGTTCCTTCGCTTTTCTAGGCATTTAGGTCATGACATAGGCTTATTAGGATATGAAAACCCTTTTAATTTATGTCAAACTTGCATCGATTATTGATTGTGTACTTATTCATGCATCATGATTGCATTAGGTGATAGGTCACGTTTATGTCTTGTTGTTCTTATCATGTTTTACGTGCTTGTTATGAATTGTTACTGTGTATTTTATATACCTTATTTGCTTTTAGTAGATCTACGTGTCTCTCATTGTAGGTATGTGTGTTAGTCTTATTGTATTTTTTACTTTCTTTATTATGTAGGAGACTCCGTAGCTGGCTATCAGCTCGGCATGGACTGAGTCTCACACTTGGTATCATGCCTTGCCGAAGTTTCAGCAGGCACGGTTGGTGTCTTTTAGCTTTGGGTTGATCTTGGAGTTGGAGCCCTTTCAGGTCGACTGTGGTCTGATCGTGGCAATTCTGGAGAGGTGGAGGGAGGAGCATCAGGCACTTCTCTTTTTGGTTGGTATGTTGCTGTCGACCCTAGAGGTCTGGGTCTGCATCACTAATCTTCGTTTCGAGGGTGAGCCGATTACAGGGCGGACGACAAGAGATTATCTGTAGGTGTGCGAGGAGATTTAGGGTGTACCTTATAAATCTAGTGATCAGGGCCAGGGGTAGTTCGGGTCACTTGGTTCTTTGAAACGTTTATCAGTGGTTTCGTCCCTTCGAGGGTCATTTGGAGCCGAGGGCTTCTTTTGAGGCATGTTGCATGGAGATGGCGGGTAGGGAGCCTGTGATTGAGTCGGGGTTGGCTGCAGATAGGGTGCTTCGTGCATTCTTGATGCATTTCTTTGGTGCGATACTCTTCTCTTCTTCAACTCGGGGATGCATCACTGGGTTGTTTTTTATGGTTCTCGGGGACATGGATCGAGTCCCTACCTATTCTTGGGGTGCGGCCGCATTGGCGCATCTCTATGAGCAGCTTTATCGTCGGGGGTGAGGTGTCGCAACGATCGAAGGTTTCCTTCCCTTCCTTCAGGTGAGTTTTAGTTAATTGGTGTCATAATGTCTTTGGTTTTATTTTTCTTTTTGGTCATAGCAGCTATTCAGCATTTCTCTTTTTCTGCCCTCTAGTTTTGGGTGTATGATCACTTTGCCTTTCTTCATCCATGGGTCTCAACGGAGATTACATTCATGTTTCTGCGGATGCATGTGTGGAGGATGGCGTTAGGTCATCGTCGTTGGTCTTCGAATCTTCAGACAGCGCAAGGCATTTTTGAGGATATGCATGCTGGGCAGGTAAGTGTTGTCTATATTGTTACTATGTTTCCTCTGCTTGGTGTTTTTATTTCTAGGGCTTCAGTGTTTATTGACAAGTTGGCCTATTGGGTTTACAGGTGATTTGGAGGCCCTATGCGGCTGAGGAGGATGCCGATGTGCCAGTGATTCAGTTTGGCTAAGTTTTCTTTGATGTGGAGATATGGGTCCATTGTTTTGAGAAGGTGGAGAGGATCCACCTATCTCGAGTGGTTCGGCAGCGAGGACTCGCTCAGGGAATTCCTCCGGAGATTTGCCATAGAGTGGCTAAGAGGATGACTTGTCCCCCTGGTCGGAACTTCGTGAGCCGGATGACGCTTCAGATGGCTAATTTTAGAGTTGGGGGGACCAGGGTGACAGGGGTGCGTGACGAGGGAATGTCTAAGATTTGTGAGATGGTCTAGGGCATTGGGTGTGGGCTCCTCTTCACACGTCCCTTCCACGAGAGTGGCTCTTTTGCCGTCGGCGGATTAGAGTCGGCGTTGGCATTGAGGGAGAGATTGGCAGCGTTAGAGCAGGGCCATCTCACGGTAGGTGTCTGGGGATCATTGGATGCCCTTCATAGGGCGATGGAGCAGACGGAGTGTGCTCCTTGTCCTGATGAGGAGATGTTACTCTCCCTAGCCTCCTCGGTTGCTCAGGCGAGGGGAGAGGAGGATGAGATGAGGGTTCAACTAGCGGAGACTCGACGACTCCTGGTAAGTTAGTTCATTGGTCTAGTTGTTTATATATTATGTTGACTTAGTTTGCCAATCATTCTGATGTAGTTGTTGTGTCTCATTTTCTATTGGCCAGTCCAAGAGGGAGGCTGAGGTCGTCACTCATGTGGCGATGATCAAGTTGCTGCGCAGTCAGCAGCAGGCTGACCTGGAGGTAGAGGCCAGTCTGCGATCTGAGATTGATCGATTGGTAAGTATCTTCCTTGGTTTATCAATTGTTGGCATTTTGTGGATTCTTATTAGTTCTGGCACATTTGTCGATACCTGCAGAGGGCAGAGCTTTCCACCACGGGGGCTTCTGCTCCGGCATTCAATCCTTCCTCAGTTGCCTCTTCCAGTCGGGAGGATCCAACGATGGCTCAACTTTGAGCCATGCTAGAGCACTGGGTGAGTTTCTTCAATCTTTTAACCCGTCTGTATGATTGTAGTAGTTCGTTGGGCGTTATTATTTCGCTTTTCTTAATAGTTTGCTAATATCATGTGGTATTTCAGCGTCAGGTCGCCGAGGATTTTCAGACAAGGGAGGCGACTACCGCCTCTCTACACCGCGAGAGTCAGGTGTAGTTTCTGGTTTGGTGTAATTCAGTTTAGGTTATTTCATTTATTTTTTCACAACATATCTTGTGTTGGCTTGTTTGACTTTTGTGCAAGCTGTTCCGGACTCTACTCCTAAGGCTCCCCCTCAGGGGTTTGCCTCTATTCCTATTCAAGTATGTTTTAGTTTATGCATTTATAGTTTAGTTTATTCGTCATCATAGTGTTATCTGATATATTTGTTTGTTCTCGTTGTAGCCACCCACTTTTGTTGTTCCTTCTATGCCGCCTGCTGATCTAATGACCTGTGCGACGGTTGAGCGCCTTCTTGGAGAGGGTGGATCTGGTATGATTATCTTCTTTTCAAAGCTTTTTTCTTGCAAATGATCATATATATATATTTGTTTTCTTTGACTCATTGTGGTAACACAGGTTCGCCAGCTTGAGGAGGTGCGCCTAAGGCGACACGAGCGCGTGCCACTCCTGAGGCGAGACGGATCCTTGGGGACACACAGAGTCGCGAGGACCTGCTTGTTGAGATGATGGTTGCATAGGGGACTCAGACTGAGGCATTGGAGGCGGCATGTCGGACGACGCGGGCAGAGATACAGGCGTCCCTAGATCGGCTGCAGTATCGTTTGACAAGCAGTGGGCGGGGTGTGCGCGAGATGGTTGGTCAGCTTGTTGGATTGGAGTCGAGGGCTACGAGTTCCTCGACTGGGTAGCCTCTTCATACGACACATGATCGTGTCAGGGATTATGTTCGTGAGGATTCTATCATCCAGGAGTTTCTTGTCGGGTATCCTCCTCGTTCTCGATTGAGGCGGTCCGCTAGTCAGGCAAGTGAGGGGGATTTAGTAGTGGGGTCTCGTCGTCTCGAGGTTTCTGCGTCTCCGGGTGTCGGGATTCTGTTTTCAGAGGAACAATCTATGAACCTCTGGGCTGATGATACTGGGGACAGCAGTTATCGGCCATCCCAGCGGCAGCGTAAGGAGTAGGGGTGTATGTGTATTATTTTTTTTGTATTCATTGTGCGTGTTCATTGTATATACAGAGGGTATGCCCCCGGTGATAGATGTAAAAAGAAAATTTTCATGCATATATATATTTAAACAGTTTTCTTTTTTCAGTTCAGATGTTCCTATGTTGACTCCTTTTCTTTTAGTTACCTCTTGTGTTTGCCTTCTGGTTTTAGCACCGTTAGTCGTCATCAGGACTTGGATGCTTCGTATCTGCATATGTAAAGGCAAGGCTATCAATAATTTTTGTTCTCCCCTTTGCTAGTTGTCAAGGGGGGCGAGTATCTCAGACCGGGGTCTGGTAGTAAAGATGGATATATGCTCTTTCTTTTTTTCTTTTTCTTTTTATCTTTTTTTTCTTTTTTGGAAATGAAAATAATGCAATAGGGAAAGAAAATAACTAAAATAACAATAAAAATATAATGCCCCAATGTAGGAGCGTGGTAGGATTGGGAGTGTTGTGTCTTTGGTGTCATCCCTTGGGGGAATGACTTTATTATTATGCCTCTTCTTTGCGGGTAAGCAGGAGCCTTTAATGTGATTCCAAAAAAAAATGCCCCAATGTTGAGGGTGCAATAGAGCTTTTCTAAGCTTTTAGATGAGCACTTTGGGTCTATAAGAAACCATGGGTCTTTAGTGAGTTAGTTTTGAAGAAAATTTCATCAGTACTGTCATCGAACCGGGGAGGTCGCTTTGATTAGGTTAGTTATATATAGGGGTCTACCTTTGGGTGGTGGTCATCCTATCTGGTGGTTATTATTAGGGAGAAGTGCGGTAGGTATAGTGGGTGCTTGCATCAGTCATCATTCATCAATTTTCAATTTCATTCTTAGGAGTATCCTACAAGGATTCTGATTTATCATCCGAAAAATAAAAAGTAGAGGAGGGGTAAGGCTCAGTGATGTAGGGAGTAGCTTGTACCTAACGCTTTCCTAAAGGGATGAATAACAATCTTTTTCTCAGAGGGGATACGGGGTGCCATGATCGAGCTCTTTGTCATATTTTGGTACCATCAAAATCTCACATTCTATGGTTAGCAGGAGTTTGTCTTCCTCCCGCCACCTTACAACGATATCTAGTAGTATGGGGACATCAGGGATGCCCTCGCAGCTTGCTTATACATTTCTAGTAAAGTTACCAGAGATGTCCTCACGGCCTGCTTATGCTTTCCTGAGCTCATTGACTTATTCATTCATCGTATTGCTGTTAATCTCTGAAAAGTACCACTTTTCACCCCTTAACATGAGCTTTGATAGACTTATGAGTGGACTAATAAATGCTTGTTGAGTATGTCTTATAGATAGCAGTAAAAGGCAGTCATAGTGCAGAAATCCATCTCTCAGTGTAGTCAGACCCAACAATGGCCCACTTAGAGCATGCAGCAATAATAAAACAGCTTTGAAGGAGTAAAAATAGGTTGACAACAACCTCCCTCTCGAGAGTTTACTGAAACCTGTCTATAGGATCTGAAGGCAGAAAAAATGGAAGAAGTCGTGAGGATGGGAGAATTCGATAGGATCCGGAACCTATCGCGCAGTCGGAAACAAAAAGGGAGCATCCTATCGAATGGTTGCCTGAGCTTGAACAGAATCTATCGAAAAGTCTGAAAACCTGTCGATAGGAGTCAGAAGAGAACCTACCAAAACTTATGGCACAGAAATCAACCTATCGAAAGGATCCCCCAACCTGTCAAACATATCAGATGAAGGCTGTGGATGCTGGAGCTTTATTTTCAGCACCAACCTATCGAAACCTATCGAAAGGATCCTGAATCCTACCGAAAAGAATAGAAGGGTTGTTTGAAACCTATCGAAAGCCTTAAGAACCTATCGAAATCGACTGAAGGACTTCTCAGAAAAGCTGCTGTGCACACGCTGCAAGTTGGTGACCTATTGCACGCAATCTGAGGCACTCTGGTGACCGGCACAAAGTTTCTAGAAGTGTCCTAGGAAACCCTAACCAACCCACGTGCTCTCCCCCAACTCTAACTAACTGAGAGAGCCTTCTAGAAGGTGAATAAAAGAGGGAATACAAAATTATTCCAGCTGAGTGTTAAGACCTGAAAAGTACCACTTTTCACCCCTTAACTTAACCTTTGATTAGACCCTTAGCCACTTAATAAACTCCACTTAAGTGTTTTATTCAGGAAATAATCAGCAGTGAAATAAGGCCAAGAACCCTGTTATGGAGCCTGCTTTGGCACCAGATGCCCCTCAGCAAGAATACACCTTGAAGCCTCGCGCAGATTAGCTTAGCTTCCCAAGGCTTTACAAGCAACCTCTCGCACAGATGAATGACTGGGGAGCTTCAAAAACTCAACTCCGCGCAGCTCTCGTGAAGATCAAAGGTAGAACACAACGCTCAGTGTTGCGCAGTTCAAGGCAGACTTCTGTCAATCTCGCGAGGATCGCTTAAGACAGCTGAGGAGAGAGAGAGCTTCAGAAGATTTCCCGCACAGCTGTCATGCAGTCGCCGCGGGGTACAATTCACAGAAGAAGAACGCCTCGCGCAGTTCGTGTGCCATTCAAGAAAGAAAGAATCCTGGCGAAGGCAAATCCCATCTCGTGAAGATTGAGTCAGACAAAGAGCCTCGGGCAATCAAAACTCAAAAGAACTTCGCGAGGTAACTCGCGAAGTCCAAATAAAGAAAAGAGCTTGCACTGCTTCCCGGTGAAGACTAATCTACCGCGCGACTGCTTGAATTGCAACCTCGCGACGCTTGAGACTACATTTTCTATTGAACCTCGCGAACTCCAATTCAGCGAGAGCTCAACTCTTTATCGCGCGATTGCCTGAAGAGAAAACCAAGGCAACCTCGCGACGGCAGAAGCTTCAGTGTCAAACCATCCTAGCGAAGAGCAATGAGCTACCACGCGAGGTGTCTGGGGAACTACAGCTACCTAGCAAGCCTCTGAACCTAAACTTCCATCTCTTCAGCAGAGGGCATTCTGAAAACTTCCAATGATTAGGGCATGCATTCCCATGCTCAAATCTCTGTGCACACGCCCCAAGGCATCCAAGTATCAGTAGAAGGCCACGTGGCATCGTTAAAATTAGGGTTTCCTAATCCTAATGCACCGCCACCCCACTGCTATATATACCCAGGCCTAGCTTAGGTTTAAGTATCTGGGAACCTATCTCAGATCTCTTTTCTTTTCTCTTTTGTTTTTAGCAGTAAGTAGTTTTTCTTTTTCTTTTTCTTTCTTCTCTCCATAGTCCAACAATTGCTGGCTGTGACTTTGTATATGTGTTTGAGTTAGATTAATGGAAATTTTGTAATAGGATTTATACTTTGTGGGATTGCTGTTGATTTGTGAGATGCTCTGTGCAAGGCTGCTGCCTTGTGATCCGCCATTGCCTAGGCAATGGAGGACTGAATTTAAGGGCCACTCAGATCCAAGTAACCTGCGTGTCTGGGCTGTCATGGTCTTCCAGCCTTAGCCCCACCACAGGACCTACTAGATCTGAAATCCCCATGGGATCTTGAGCTGGTAGCCTGGTGAACATGGTGGTAGCAGCAATAATCTTGTTTTTTCTTGGGCTCCATAAGGAGGATAACCTCTGTGATAGTCTGTGACCATTTAAGTGGACAGATTATAGCCTTAGGGTGATTCTGATCCACCAATCCAAGATGGATCCTTCTTTTCACCTGAGCTTGTAGAACCCTGGTGAGGGATTGTACAGAGACAGACTCCCCCATAGTTTTATAGATCTGCCATCAGATGTCGGATCTGATCTAGTTATAGAGATTGTAGGCTGGTGACTGGACCATTGTAGCCTCTCTCAAGCAATGGACAGCTGGATTGAAAGTTGTACTCAACCGCTTGCTAGTTCTATGTGTCTGGGCTGTCATGGTTTTCCAGCCTTAGCCCCACACATGGAACTTTAGAGGTTGAGGTTCCTTATGGATTCCTGAGCTGGTAGCCTGGATGAAATAGTGCCTGCAATGATTTAATAGTTATGTTCTGATTCATCCCTGGATAGTGGCTCCCCTATGGGATAGTCTGTGACCATTCAAGTGGACAGGCTATAGCCCTAAGGGTGGAGTCATGGCAGTAGCGATGGGTTGGATCCTTTCTCCTCAAAGGTGATAATGTAGCCTCTGGACATGATTTCTACAACATCAGATCTAAATCTGAGTTACAAGAACTCCTCTGATCTTTGCTCAAAAACATATTTCTCACCTTTTTATAATTATTTTCCACACTCCATCCATCCTCTCAATCCTTTCTGTAATTTAGTTATTAGAATACTTAGAATAAGTGACCTCAAACTTCCCTCCTTTTAGGACTGCCAGATCTGTAGATAGATCTGGAGGGACTACTAGAGACGGCTCCCTTGGAGCCTTAGATCACCTTTCCTTGTGGGACAAACTCTTACTTATCAAAACTTGCTACAATAGACCCTGTATCTTGCAGGTCTAGGATTTCCGAGTTGTGCTGATTCATCCCCTATTTCATTATGTTTTTTTTTCTTAAATACTTTCACCACCAACCAATAAGGGAAGCACACTTGAAATTCACAACAAGTTTTTGGCACTGCTGCCGGAGAAAGATGATCTAATAGTAGACCCTTAGTTTTTTATTCTTAGTACTCTTTGTATGGGTGAATAATTGATACTGCTGATATAATTGTGAATCCTTCTTGCAGATCTAGATAGCAGCAGTGAAGAATAATTGGAATGCAAGTGGAGCATAGCTACCTCTGTTTGCAAACTCTCTAACTCTAAAGCTCTATCTATCTTTCTTTTTAACAATTTCTTCAGCAGTATCTAGGATAGTTTAAATGTATTCTTTGATAGCTGTAACATAGTTAGATAAATTTATTTGTGTATTAGTATTCTTTTACAATGTGCCTGCATGAAACTTTCCTTGCTGTGGGTGTGCTTGTATGCTAGGGAGGAGATCCCTTAGCCCTACTTTAGAGCCCCTAAACCCTGAACTAGAAAGGGGAAGGAGACTTAGAAGAGACAGGCACACCACAAGAGAGCCCCCAAGAAATTCTGCATCAGCAACTATGGGTGAAGAACACCCCAGAACCCTTAAGGAGTTGAATGCTCCGGATGACTACAACTCCCCTTATAGCATTCAATTCCCTGATGTTCAGGGGAATTATGAGATAAAAACTTCCATCATCCAGATGCTTCCAGCTTTCCATGGGCTTAGCAAAGAAGATCCTTACAAGCATATTGATAAGCTCTTGGCTTTGTGCACCACTTTTAATATCGCTGGTTTGGGACCTGAGGCTACTAGGCTCAGACTCTTTCCCTTCTCCCTAAAGGATAGGGCCAGTACCTGGTTGGCCACTCTTCCCAACAATAGCATTGCTTCATGGAAAGACCTGCAGACCTGATTCCTAACCAAGTTCTTCCCTGAGACCAAAACTAGCCAGTTGAGGAAAGAGATTCTTGCGTTTTCTCAATCCCCAACTGAAGATTTTAACCAGTCCTGGGATTGATGAGAAAAATAATGCTCCCACCACAAGATCCCTGAGTGGCAGCTTGTACAAAGCTTCTATAATGGGATTGATGAGAAAAACAAAGATATGGTTGATGCCTCTTGTGGTGGTTCCTACATGCACAAGACTGCTGAGGAGGCATGGGAATTGTATGAGGTGAATAGTGAGAATGCTTTTCAAAAGCCATCCCTGGCAAGAACTAATCAGGAATCTAAGTCAAAGGTGGGGCCTGCTGCTGGATCCAAAGGAAAAATTTATGATGTGTCTGGGAATGATGACCTACGGCTGCAGATGGCAAACCTCTCTATGAAGTTTGATAAATTGTTGACTGTGATGCCACCCAGAAGGGCTGCTCATGTGGCGGAGGCATGTCTCATACGCCAGTCCCCACAGCACACAGTGGAGGAATGTCCATCTGCAGGACAATTTCCGGAATTAATGTTGGAACATGCTGCTGCTGCTCAGTCTTATGGTCAGCAACAATCTGGGGGCTACAACAGGCAGCCATATGGATACCAGCACCAAAATGCTGGTTACCAATGGAGAGACCACCCAAATCTGAGGTGGAAACAAGATAACTACATGCAGCCCCAGCAGATGTTGGCTTTACCACAAAGGCCACAACAGCAGTTCAATCAAGGGCATGCCCCAAGGTCTACCTTCCAGCACCACCAGCAGCCCCATCAGCAGGAAAATCAGTTGGTTCTACCTCCTTCTCAACCAAGAAACACTTCTTTCGAGGATCAAGACTTGGCTTCATTGCAAGACTTGGGTTCCTTGGCTCTGACTGTGGATTCTCATGGTCAGAGCCTCCAGAAAATGGAAGAGCAACTGAGCCAAATGTCCAAAACCTTGGCGAGGAGAGATGAAGGCAGATTGTCCTACCAGCCAAGTGCTAACCACAAGGGTCAGTTTTTCATTGAGGAGGCTTCCTCAGAGTTTGAGGACACCAATGTTGTCACTATCCTAAGGTCTGGCAAGCTGGTAAATAACCAGGTGGGTAGCAGACTAGCTGAGGCAATTTCCACAGATGATGCAAATGATCATGAAAGAGATGTTGTTGGGCCATCAAGCCGAAGCACCGCCACCTTGCGAGAAAAAATAAAGAGGCTGTAGTTGAGCCTCAGCAGGAAGATAAACATGAAAAAAGAAAAAAATAGAAGTTTAATCATGGGCTTACAGTTGAGGAGCCAGCAGCACCTCAACTGCCATTTCCTCAGGCTCTGAATAGTCCTATCCCTTTTGAAAAAGGGAATGCCCAGTTGGAGGAAATGATGGAGACTTTCAGGCAAGTAAAAATCAATTTACCCCTGCTTCAGGCAATTAAACAAGTCCCAGCCTATGCAAAGTTCCTAAAAGACCTCTGCACCCAAAAGAGAAAGGCTAGAGGCCATGTGTCCAAGAAGATCTTTGCAACGGACACAGTGAATTCTGTATTTAACATTGCAATGCCTGAGAAGTTGCAAGATCCAGGTATACCCACTATTCCCTGTGTAATTGGAGATCATACAATTGGGAAAGCCCTTTTAGACCTTGGAGCCAGTGTTAACCTGTTTCCATACAATGTATATCTGCAACTAGGTTTGGGGGAGCTGAAGGATACCCCCATTGTGCTAATGATGGCTGACAGGTCTGAGAGGAAACCTCTGGGGATGGTTGAGGATGTCTTAGTAGGAGTGGATAAGTTTTTCTACCCTGCTGACTTCTTAGTTTTGGATATGGGCTGCAGCACTAGCCCAAACCCCATACCCGTTATACTGGGCAGGCCTTTCTTGGCCACTGCCAATGCTTACATCCAATGTAGGTCTGGAGTAATGGAGGTAACCTTTGGACATATAAAAGTTGAGCTGAATGTGTACAACAGTGCAAAGTACCCTCAGATTGACAATGAGGAGAGCTTTGTAGTGGATGTACTAGAGGAAATTATAGAAGAAGAATTGCCCACTCTGCTGGAGTGGGGCAACATTGTCACGAATTAGTTGACACTTGGGGCATGGTGGAGGAAGAGAGCCCATACAGGAGATCAAAAGACAGGCCAATATCAGAGGCTTTTGTGAGCTCAGTGCAGCACTCCAGTTGGAAACCTACACTGCTACCTCTTCCTTCAACCTCCAACGCACCTATTTTGCCATCCACCCAACAAGCCCCTGATCTGTAACTTAAGCAGCTTCCAGAAACATTAAAATATGCTTTCCTTGAGAAAGGTGGGAAGCTTCCTGTAATTATCTCTTCCTCCCTTACCAATGAGCAGGAAGAGAAATTACTCACAGTTTTGAGGAAGCACAAGAAGGCAATCGGTTGGACCATTGCTGATCTGGGAGGAATTGATGCATCAATTTGCATGCATAGGATCCATCTTGAGGAGGGAGCATTACCCTCCAGGGAAATGCAGAGGAAGCTAAATCCTCACATGCAGGAAGTGGTCCTCAAGGAAATCATTAAATTGCTAGATGTAGGGGTGATTTACCCCATCTCTGATTCTCATTGGGTGGCACCTATCCAAGTGGTGCCCAAGAAATTTGGCATAACAGTGATTGAGACTGAAACTGGTGAGTTGAGGCCAGCCAGGGCAACCACTGGCTGGAGTGTGTGCATTGATTATAGGAAGCTCAACTCTAAAACTAGAAAGGACCATTTCCCTCTCCCCTTCATTGATCAAATCCTGGACAAATTGGCTGGAAAAGCTTTCTACTATTTTCTTGATGGATACTCGGGGTACAACCAAATCCCTGTTCATCCTCAAGACTAAGAAAAAACCACCTTCACCTATCCCTTTGGCACCTTCGCTTACAGAAGGATGCCTTTTGGACTCTGTAATGCACCAGCCACTTTTCAGAGGTGTATGTATGCCATCTTCTCTGACATGATTGACAAGTTTTTGGAGATTTTTATGGATGAATTTTCTGTCTATGGAGACAGCTTTGGCCAGTGTCTACAACACCTCAGCCTAGTTCTGCAAAGATGTGAGGAAACCAATTTGGTTTTAAGCTGGGAAAAGAGCCACTTCATGGTAACACAAGGTATTGTGTTGGGCCATGTGGTCTCTAAAGAAGGGCTTGAGGTAGACAACGCCAAAGTGGACCTCATTGCCAATCTCCCCCCTCCAAAAATAGTCAAGCAAATCAGATCATTCCTTGGGCATGCAGGATTTTACAGGAGATTCATTAAGGACTTCAGCAAAATTGCCAAGCCATTATGCCACCTACTCTGTCAAGATGTCCCCTTCAACTTTTCGGCTGAATGTCTGAAGGCTTTTGAAACATTGAAAATCTGCCTCACCTCTGCTCCTGTACTCCAAACACCGGACTATACCCTACCTTTTGAGATGATGTGTGATGCATCAGACTTGGCAATAGGTGCTGTGTTGGGCCAAAGAAAAGATAAATTGCTTGTGGTCATTACTTATAGCAGCAAATCACTTGCTGAAGCTCAGCTGAACTATACCACAACTGAGAAAGAGCTTCTAGCAGTGGTTTACGCTGTTGACAAATTTAGAGCCTACTTATTAGGATCTAAAACTGTGATCTTCACTGACCATTCGGCACTGAAGTACCTACTGTCCAAGAGAGATGCTAAGCCGAGGCTGATTAGATGGATACTCCTGTTACAGGAGTTTGACATCGAAATCAAGGACAAAAAGGGTGTGGAGAATGTGGTGGCTGACCACTTGTCCAGAATTATCTCGGAGGAATGCCTGGATGGTCCTACAAATGATGCCTTCCCTGATGAGCAATTATTTGCCATCCAATCCGTAGTCCCTTGGTTTGCACACATAGTTAATTATCTGGTTATAGGAAAGATTCCTCCCCACTGGACCAAAATGGATAAAGACTTGTTCTTCTCAAGGGTCAAGTATTTTTTCTGGGAGGAACCTTGCCTATACAAGTACTGTGCCGACCAGATCATCCGACGATGTGTTCTCGAAAGTGATTTCCCCAGTATTCTGGCTATGTGCCATGAAAATGCCTGTGGGGGCCACTTTAGTGGGAGAAAAACTGCTGACAAAGTCCTGCAGTGTGGTTTTTACTGGCCATCCTTATTCAAGGATGCGTACACACACTGCAAGGCATGTGTGAGATGTCAGAAATTAGGAGGGCTGTCTAAAAGGAATTCAATGCCATTACAGCCCATCCTTGTTGTAGAACTGTTTGATATATGGGGAATAGACTTCATGGGCCCCTTTCCCCCCTCTAATGGTTACCAATTCATCTTAGTGGCAGTGGACTATGTCTCCAAATGGATAGAAGCCATTGCCACAAGAACCAATGATAACCAGGTAGTCCTCAAATTCGTAAAGCACAACATTTTCTCGAGATTTGGAACCCCTAGAGCTATTATTAGTGATGGGGGTAGCCACTTCTGCAACAGGAATTTCGCGAGCTTGCTCAAGAGATATTCTGTGACCCATAGGATTGCTACTCCCTACCACCCACAAACAAGTGGGCAAGTTGAAATTTCCAATAGGGAGATTAAGCACATCCTTGAGAAAACAGTTAGGACTAGCCGGAAAGATTGGGCTGAAAAATTGGATGATGCACTGTGGGCCTATAGGACAGCCTATAAGACCCCTATCGGAATGTCCCCATTCAGACTAGTCTATGGCAAGGCCTGCCATCTCCCAGTCGAGTTAGAACACAGGGCCTATTGGGCCATTAAGAACTTGAACATGGATCTAACTTCTGCTGGTCAACACAGGTCATTACAACAATCAGAATTGGATGAGCTGCGGATGGATGCTTACGCCAATGCCAGGATCTACAAGGAATGGGCTAAAGCCTTCTTCGACAAAGGCTTGCTAAGGAAAAGCCTCGAACCGGGTGGTAAGGTTTGGTTATTTAACTCCAAACTAAAATTCTTTCCTGGCAAACTAAAATCTAGATGGGATGGCCCCTATATTGTCGTAAATGTTTCCCCATCTGGTGCTGCTGAAGTCCAGGACCCCAAATCCGGGAGGACCTTCAAAGTGAATGGTCAAAGGCTGAAGCCTTGCATTGAACGACCTGCAGATCCTATGTGCACTGTTCATTTTCATGGGACCCCTACATCTACCTGACCCGCAGTTGTGTCCATATTGTACTATATTACTTTAGTTTTTCCTTACATTTTAGGAAATTCTTGGAGATCTGTGGAGTTTGATTTTGTTGTGGGGGATCGTTATGACTTCCTCTTCTTCTGAATTGCTGATTTGGCCCTCGCGAGTTCCACATTCTGATTTGGGAAGGCTCGCGCAATTCGCATGACCCAATTCTTTCGTTGTCGCGAGTTTCAGTGCTGCAGAATATCACGCGCACTTCCAGCGGTAACTCCCATACTCGCGTGATTCTGGTCTCTCGTGACCCAGCTGCGCGAACCTAATGCTTTTGTCATTTCCCACATTGATTGCTGGGACTTGACGTTTCCCAAGTCACTCTCATTTAATGGCGGCGACTTGGATTTTGCTAAACCATTTCATCTTCCCCAATCCCTCGCCCATAAACACACCGGGAGGCCATGTTCATCTTCACAACATCCTATCTCACTCTCGCGGTCCTTCCCTATTCCTAACCATGGCAGATGACAAGCCAAACGCACTGCCCAACAAGTTTTACCCGATGTGGTTGGACCAGCCGCTCCCCAAAGAGCCAGATCCCCTCCAACCCCTCTGGGACAAATTCGAGGAGGTTCTGCAAACCATTGCCAAGGAGGAGGAGGAAAAGCTCCAGCCGCCAAAGAAGAAATGCAAGACCGAGCCATCCCCCTCCAATCCACCCCCTCCCCCGCCTTCTCCACCCAACCCCCCTCCTTCTCAACCCCTGCACCCTTAATCTTTCTCCCTTTCCCTCTTTCTTTTTGTACTTTTCTTTTTCAGCATAATAATATCTTTCCTTTCTGATAATATTGTCCTGTTTTCTATTGTTGGTTACTTTATTCCTTGTTCTTTTCTTTTATGTTACAATAAATCTGCTACACATGGACCTTGAACCAGTGAGGACACTGCTCCTCATAGGTTTGGGGGTATGGCAGGCAGACCCTGCCAATGGAATGGCTAACATAAGTGCAGCAGATCCATCTGAGCAATATGGAAATGGACCTCTGTCCACTTAAGAATCATAAAATTAAGAAGTTTAAAATTTATGCAAACATTGAACACTATAGACTTCTAATATTCCACATTTCCATAATAATTTCACCAAGGAAACACATGTGTATCTGCACTTAGTGAATCTGTAGAGAGAGAAAAAGGTGAGGACATACTTAAAAGTTCAAAGGATGACCAGAACCAGTGAGAATTGGGCCTACAAAATTTTTTCTTTTTGAAGAGTAACTAAGGCACTTCTTCTAGTTCTAAGGACTGGCTGAGTCTCTGTGCTCACTAGAAGTTAGGTAACTCCAAGTTGAAAAACTGACTGTACTCATGAGACCTAGGAAAGGATCAAGGCCTTCTATTAGACAGTTTGAGCCTAAAAAGATCAATCCTAAAGCAACTGCCCTTGACCATACCCCTTTGAGCTTTAAATCCTAAATTTCTTCAAAATACACCTGAGTACTTGAACCTGAACCTATGAACCTGATTCAACCTACCCTCACTCTGAGAATTCAGAAGGTAAAGGAGAAAGAGTTGAAGATGGACTAGCTATGGTCAGCATTAGGTGAATGGAGAGGAAGCATCTATTCTGGCAGAATGGTAACTGAGAACATGGTGGCATTTTGGAAAAGCAAAAACAAAATAAAAAGAAGGAAACTCCAGCAAAAAGAAACAAAAGAAATAATAATGAAGAGGAATAAGAGAGAAGTCAAGAGGAACCTTCATTGGAAAATCAAAATCAAGAAGAGAAACTGATCACTTCAAATCTGAAAATCTCAAAGAAGATGAAGGGAGCTGAATTCAAGAAGGTGAAGTCATGAACCACCTCCTGCACCCACTGAGTTCTCAATTTTTGAACCCCTTTTCAAACCTTCTATTCTTTTCAACCATACTCCATAAGCCACATTTTAACCCAGTTAAAAGCCCTTGTGATCCAAAGATTGAGTGAGCTGTCATGTGAAGATAAGGAATTATCCAATCTATGGTGAGAAACTGACAATGATGCCAGCACTTAAGAACCCTGGCTATGCTCATGCTTACAAACCCAGTTGGGGGATGTAACTGCTCTTGAGCCTGTGAGGAACTGAACCCCTCAACAAACCTTGATGAGAGTATGCCCTGTAAAGCTTTCTTTTGGGTCTGAACTTGAATATATTCTGTATGACCTTAACCTAATTTTCTGACATAAGGATAAGCTCAGTGCTGACATGCATTTGTGCAGTTTTCTATGATCACAAATTATTTGGAAATGCTGTGCTAACATGCGAATTATGCTATCTATGTTCTTGTGCAACCAATGAATTAAACTTCTTTTATGTTGATTCATGAGTAGACTAAATCTGATTTCCTAACTGCTCATTGGAAGACATTGCACTTTAGTTAACCATTTCATTGGAGAAGTTTGTGGGTGTCTTCACTGAAAATCCTCAGGAGACTTCACTCCTCCACTAGGGATCACCTAGGGGTTTAAAAGGCTTGGTACATATGCTAAATATATCTGTGCTCCCTACGAAAGTGGCATTTAATTTTTAGGATAGATTTAATGTAGCTTTGATAAGGGACTAGCAAAGATTAGGTTTGGGAGTGTGTTAAGACCTGAAAAGTACCACTTTTCATCCCTTAACTTAACCTTTGATTAGACCCTTAGCCACTTAATAAAATCCTCTTAAGTGTTTTATTCAAGAAATAATCAGCAGTGAAATAAGGCCAAGAACCCTGTTATGGAGCTTGCTTTGGCACCAGATGCCCCTCAGCAAGAATGCACCTTGAAGCCTCATGCAGATCAGCTGAGCTTCCCAATGCTTTACAAGCAACCTCTCGCGCAGATGAATGACTGGGGAGCTTCAGAAACTCAACTCCGCGCAGCTCTCATGAAGATCAAAGGTAGAATACAGCGCACAGTGTCGCGTAGTTCAAGGCAGACTTCTCTCAATCTCGTGAGGATCGCTTAAGACAGCTGAGGAGAGAGAGAGCTTCAGAAGATTTCTCGTGCAACTGTCGCGCAACCACCACAGGTACAATTCTAAGAAGAAGAACGCCTCACACAGTTTGCACGCCATTCAAGAAAGAAAGAATCCTGGCAAAGGCAAAGCCCATCTTGCGAAGATTGAGTCAGACAAAGAACCTCGCGTAGTCAGAACTCAAAAGAACCTCGCGAGGTAACTCGCAAAGTCCAAATAAAGAAAAGAGCTCGTGCAGTTCTCGTGCTGCTTCCCAGCGAAGACTAATCTACCGCGCGACTGCTTGAATTGCAACCTCGCGACGCTTGAGACTACATTTTCTATTGAACCTCGTGAACTCCAATTCAGCGAGAGCTCAACTCTCTACCACGCGATTACCTGAAGAGCAAACCAAGGCAACCTTGCAACGGCTGATGCTTTAGTGTCAAACCATCCTTGCGAGGAGCAATGAGCTACCACACGAGGTGTCTGGGGAACTACAGCTACCTAGCGAGCCTCTGAACCCAAACTTCCATCTCTTCAGCAAAGGGCATTCTGGAAACTTCCAATGATTAGGGCATGCATTCCCATGCTCAAATCTCCGTGCACACACCCCGAGGCATCCAAGTATCAGTAGAAGGCCACGTGGCATCGTTAAAATTAGGGTTTCCTAATCCTAATGCGCCGCCACCCCACTGCTATATATACCCAGGCCTAGCTTAGGTTTAGGTCTCTGGGAACCTATCTCAGATCGCTTTTCTTTTCTCTTTTGTTTTTAGCAGTAAGTAGTTTTTGTTTTTGTTTTTCTTTTCTTCTCTCCATAGTCCAGCGATTGCTGGCTGTGACTTTGTATATGTATTTGAGTTAGATTAATGGAAATTTTGTAATAGGATTTATACTTTGTGGGATTGCTGTTGATTTGTGAGATGCTTTGTGCAAGGCTGCTGCCTTGTGATCTGCCATTGCCAAGGCAATGGAGGACTGAATTTAAGGTCACTCAGATCCAAGTAACGTGCGTGTCTGGGCTGTCATGGTCTTCTAGCCTTAGCCCCACCACAGGACCTACTAGATCTGAAATCCCCATGGGATCTTGAGCTGGTAGCCTGGTGAACATGGTGGTAGCAGCGATAATCTTGTTTTGTCTTGGGCTCCGTGAGGAGGATAACATCTGGGATAGTCTGTGACCATTTAAGTGGACAGATTATAGCCTTAGGGTGATTCTGATCCACCGATCCAAGATGGATCCTTCTTCTTTTCACCTGAGCTTGTAGAAGCCTGGTGAGGGATTGTACAAAGACAGACTCCCCCATAGTTGTATAGATCTGCCATCAGATGCCGGATCTGATCTGGTTATAGAGATTGTAGGCTGGTGACTGGACCATTGCAGCCTCTCTCAAGCAATGGACAACTAGATTGAAAGTTGTACTCAACCGCTTGCTGGTTCTATGTGTCTGGGCTATCATGGTTTTCCAGCCTTAGCCCCACTCATGAAACTTTAGAGGTCGAGGTTCCCTATGGATTCCTGAGCTGGTAGCCTGGATGAAATAGTGCTTGCAATGATTTAATAGTTATGTTCTGATTCATCCCTGGATAGTGGCTCCCCTATGGGATAGTCTGTGACCATTCAAGTGGACAGGCTATAGCCCTAAGGGTGGAATCATGGCAGTAGCGATGGGTTGGATCCTTTCTCCTCAGAGGTGACAATGTAGCCTCGGGACAGGATTTCTACAACAGATCTAAATCTGAGTTACAAGAACTCCTCTGATCTTGGCTCAAAAACATATTTCTCACCTTTTTATAATTATTTTCCACACTCCATCCATCCTCTCAATCCTTTCTGTAATTTAGTTATTAGAATACTTAGAATAAGTGACCTCAAACTTCCCTCCTTTTAAGACTGCCAGATCTGTAGACAGATCTGGAGGGACTACTAGAGACGGCTCCCTTGGAGCCTTAGATCACCTTTCCCTGTGGGACAAACTCTTATTTATCAAAACTTGCTATAATAGACCCTGTATCTTGCAGGTCTAGGATTTCCAAGTTGTGCTGATTCATCCCCTATTTCATTCTATTTTTGATTCTTAAATACTTTCGCCACCAACCAATAAGGGAAGCACACTTGAAATTCACAACACTGAGCTATGATTGGCGGGAAAAATAGATCTGAGGCTGAAGGGGACAACTATATAAGGAGGGAAGCTGCCAGAAAGAGGGGGGATCAATTGTCAAGATCAGAGCTTGCATCAAAATTTTCTATTCTTCCTTTTTGCCCAACTATGGTTGACTAATTTCTTTGGAGCAGTGTGGTTAGATCTGTAATTAGGGAGAGTTGAGAGTCTTATTGAGGGTTAGATAATGCATAGACTACAAATTTGAGAGCATTTCATTGTATAGTGAGTTTATTTCAATGCAATGCTGGTTTTATTGTTTTAATTAGATCCATAGTTCATCTGGTTTCATTTAGTGCTCGATCGGATTTGTGTAGATGGGATTCAGCTCACCCACTTAACTGGTAGACCTCTTGGATACCATTTGATCTCCCTAGGTATGATATTCTTGTAATTGCCTGTGTCTGTGGCCTGGCAGTTACAACAGTTGTAGTGATTATAATGTTTTGATGGAAACCTGAGAATGGGGTGAATCTATTGGATGATCCGTGACCATTGAAGTGGATAGATCATAGCCTTATGATCAATCCAAATCTCTGGCTTAGATCAGATTCTTTTACCCTGCAGTTGTGCTTATAGCCAGATGAGGGATTAATGCACTTTGAATTCTTTGTGACACTGTCAGCTCAATCCAATTGCAGCAAGACCAAACTCCAAGCTGTTTCTCTCCATTTTCTGTTTCCAATTTCACCAAATATTCCCCTCACTTGCAAGATCTGAAATCTGGATTTAATCTCAATTCATTTATGTATTTAATTGTGTTTCTGTGGTTTAGTTTAAAGTGACAACCCCTTAAAACCTCTCCTCTCTCTTTTGTTATTTTAGTATTAGGTAGGGTGCCAGATCTGCCTTAGATCTGGAGAGTTACTTAATTTTCAGCTCACATTTCCCTGTGGACATACCCTTACTTACACTTTAAAACTTGCTACAACAGGCCTTGAATACTTGCACGTCTGTGTGTCTGCTTGCCTTGGTGTGTGCAACGAATAGATCCTTTAATTGTGTGATTTTAAACCTCTTTTTGAACACAAGGTAAGAAGCCAACAATTGCTCTCACTCAATTTTTTTAGATATATATATATATATATATATTTTTAAAGCATCCTGCTACTGTAAGAATAATGAGTTTTGATTGAACCTAACATCTTTATTTTTTTCTTTTGCTCTAACGTCTCCTCCAATGGTGGGGGAAGGGAAATGAGGATCAGGTGTTACTTATGCTTTTAAAAGAGGTTAGGTATGTCACTAGTCCTTTGATAAGATTGCCCGAATAAGAAAGTGGGCGATAAATTGGAGGTCTTAAGGATATTATGAGAATTAAAGGCGTACGACCAATGAACGTGTCGTGGTGTCTACGAGGGCAGTAAGTATAAGTATTTAACCACGAGATGTGATGATCACAGGGCATACATGGCATTCGAAGGGCTAGGGAGTTCTTCCCTGTCTTGGTTCGCCAGTTTGTATGCATTCTCAGGGTATGTGGTTGTTATAACATAAGGGTCTTCCCAATTCAATTTCAGTCTTCCTTTTAGATGCGTGTGCTAGGAAGGCATGATTTTCTTCAAGACTAGTTCTCCAATATTAAAGGTTCGTTCGAGGACTTTCTTATCATAAGCCCTGACCACTCTCCTCTGATATACCTTAGCGTGATCAGCTGCCCTCAAATGTGTTTCTTTGAGTTTCTCCAGCTGCGCGAGTAGGGCAATTCTCCTCTCATCTAAGGATAGCTCATCATTGAGTTGAATCCGTAAGGATGGTACTTGTATCTCGTATGATAGGACTGCCTCCATCCCGTAGGTAAGGAGGTAGGGATTTTGGCCAGTGACTATACGAATAGAGGTCCTAGAAGATCAGAGTGCTTCTGATAGTGTTTTGTTTATAGCTTCTGGTTGTCCATTTCCTTGTGGGTAGAACGGTGATAAGTGGCATAGATCGATGTCGAACTTCTTGCATAACTTCTTCATCTTCTCTGTGATGAACTGTGGTCTGTTGTCGATGACAAACATCCTGGGTACTCTAAACCTGGTGATGTCATTTCAAACGATAAACCCTACGAGTGTTGAAGCAATGATCCTGATGTAAGACTCAGCTTCTGCCCATTTGGTGTAGTATTCGGTTGCCGTAAGTATGAATGCGTGCTTATGAGTGTTCCCAACTGTGTCTGTGAAAGGTCCAATGACGTCGAAAGCCCACATCGAAAATAGCCATGGCAAGCTCATAGTGTTCAATGCAACTGATGGAGCTTTGATGAGTGCAGCGCGCTCTTGGCATTGTTTACAAAATTGGGCGTCTCTTATGATAAGAGATGGTAGTCTCTTATCATTGTCAGCTAGAAGTAGTCATGTCATATGATTTGATTGGCGAGTCCCTGTCTACTAGCGTGGGTGCCGCAGGCACTAGCGTGTGCTTCTCGAATGATGTGTTATCCTTCGACGGTTGTGATGCATCATAGCAGTACTCCTCTGGTGTGAAGGCTTCTTTGTATAATATTTCGTCGAGTATACAGAATTGGGCACATCGGTTCCTTATAGTCTTCCATTTAATTTTCATGGCGTATGGAGGAACATGTTGATGCTTTAGGAAGTTCCAGATGTCGAAATACCATGGATGTCCATCGTCAGTTGGCAATTTTTCAAACATGAACGTAGCAACTTTGGTTTCTGCCTTGACGTGATTTTTCAAAGCGATTGCTTCATTTGGTCCCGTGCTTGTAGGGAGGACTGGTAATTCTCTTTTAATGGTCCATGCTACCTCGTGGGCGTGTATTGTCAGCTTTTCGATGAAAATCTTGGTACTTTGTCCGATGGGTATTTGGATGATCGAGGCTAAAGTGGCAAGGGAGTCTGTAAGCTCATTTTCTAATCTAGGGATGTGCATGAAAGAGATTCATTCAAATTTCTTTGCCAAATATTGAGTGGTTTCTAGATATGCCATCAGTCTACTATCCTTGGTCTTCAATTCTCCTATAACTTGTGAGATTACGAGCATGGAATAACTGATGGTTTTCAACTGTATAATGCCTAATTCTAGTGTTGCTTGTAGTCCAGCTATGAAAGCTTCGTATTCTGTAACATTATTAGCGACAGGAAAATCTAGTTGAAAAGCCTTAGGTATGACAACTCCTTCTGGGGTTAGCAGGACTATCCCGATGCCTTTTCCTTCGTGATTTAGAGCGCCGTCGAAATAAAGGGTCCATGACATCTTATCAGGCTCTTCGTTATGACTTATGAGTAGGTCTTCATCGGGGAAACCTATATATGGGCTCATTGCTCGGGAGTGGGAGATCTGTGAGGTATTCGGCGATTGCTTATCCCTTGATCAACTTTTGTGTGACGTAAGTGATGTCAAATTCTTGCAATAGCATATGCCAGTGAGCGATCTTTTCTGATGTTGCCGGCTTTTCGAATACGTACTTGAGAGGGTCCATTCGGGATAGTACTAGTATCTTATGTGCTCCGAAGTAATGCCATAATTTGGTTGAGGCCCACACCAATATGAGGTAGGTCTTCTCCATTGAAGTGTATTTTCATTTATACTCGACCATCGTCCTACTAAGGTAGTAGATAGCCTTCTCTCTCTTGCCATCTTCTTCATATTTTCCCAGAATTACTCCCATTGCTTTGTCGTTTACTAAGAGGTAAAGGATTAGGGGTCTTTCGGGGACTGGTGGCGATAGTATTAGATGGTTAAGGAGGTACTTCTTGATATTGTCGAAGGCTTGCTAATACTGGTCATCCCATTTGTACTCAGTTCCTCCTTTAAGTAGTCTACAAAAAGGATCGCATCTATCTGAATGCTGAGAGATAAATCTCCTAATGAATTGCAATCTTCCTATCAGGCCTCGTAATTCTTTGATATTACTGAGAGGTGGCATCACAAGGATGGCTCTGACTTTTGCAAGGTCAACTTTGATTCCTCCTTTGCTGACTATGAAACCGAGTAATTTCTCGGAGGTGACTCCGAAGACACATTTCTTTAGGTTCATTTTTAGCTGATACTTCTCAGCTCTTTGTAGCACCAGTCGGAGTGCTTCAACATGTCCTGCCCACGTTTGGGACTTCACTAATATATCATCAATATAGACTTCTACACATTTATGCATCATGTCATGAAATATAGCCATCATGATGCGTTGATATGTGGTTCCTGCGTTCTTGAGCCCGAAAGGCATGACGACCTAGCAGAAAGTTCCCCATGGAGTGGTGGAAGAAGTCTTCTCTTGGTCAGACTACTAATTTGATATGATTATACCCAGAGAAACCGTCCATAAAGGATAACATCTCATGTCCAGCGGTGTTGTCGACTAGAGTGTCAATGTGTGGAAGTGGGAAGTCGTCTTTTAGGCATGTCTGGTTGAGGTTTCGAAAGTTAATGCAAACCCGTACTCTACCGTCTTCCTTAGCGACAAGTACTATATTGGCGACCCACTTGGGGTAGAGGACGACTTGGATGAATTTGGCTTTGTGTAACTTGTCAACTTCCTCTTTAACTTAGAAGGCTATTTGTGGGTGTATCCTTCAGAGTTTCTGCTTAATAGGCTTTGCATCGGGTTCCAAGATGAGACAATGTTCTACTAAACTTAGGTCGAGACCAGGCATATCTTCATAGGACCATGCAAAAGAGTTGAGGTGTTCTTGTAGGACTTGTGCGATTTATTGACGTTCCTTGGAGTTAAGCGTTGGACTAATTAGTAGCTTCTTGGGTTTCTCTTCAGTGACAAAGTTGATTTCTTTCGTAGGTTCTGCGACAGCTTGGGTTTGCTTATCGAAATGCTTCATGGCCCGTTGGAAGTCTAACGCCTCCTCGGTGACTGGTGTTCCTTCTTCATCCTCGGTAAGCTCATATATTGCAAAATTGTTATACTGGGGATTTGATTTTGTGAAAGGTAACCCTTCCTCGGCATAATTTATGACTGAGAGATCTTTAGTAAGGTGAAAGTCAAGGCTATTGATCCTTTTCTCAAAGTCACGGAGTATCTCATCTGGTATGATCACTGGCTTGTTGTTTCACCTGGATGCCTTGCGTCTTTGTGCAAGAGAGGGGATAGAAGTCTTAGGAGAAAAGTCTCCTTACTGGTCGCAAAACGGATTCGAGACGAAGGGTTCCCTTTCTTTTTAGAGGTTTTCTGATTTTTTTGGATTTTGTATTTTCAAATATTTATGGTTTTCTACTTTTTCTATTTTTTTTATTTTTGATAGTAGATATGGTACAAAGTCGGTCGTCTTAAGAGGCATCAGGAGAGTTGCTTCCTCTAACTGAGGGACCGAGATGGCTACCGATGCCGTCCGGGTGATTCTTCGAGAAATGTGGACCTATTCTAAATTTGGCATTTTTTTTTGGAGCCCACATCTGATGAGATGTTTTGAATAAACGATGCTAGTGATAGCAACACTGATGTTCGGATTTCCTCTATCACATTAATTGCCTCATCTTTAAAGAAGCTCTGGAGATTGTAATTGATCAAACCATCACCTTCTAAGTTATAATGCAATTACTCTTCCTGTCGAGGGTGACCTCCTAAGGGATCCTCAGGGGTAGCGAACTCTCTCCCCTGAACTTCATAGTATGTTAAGATGAATACGCATGTTCGACAGCGAGGTTGGTAATGGTGAGAGATGCAGGGAGATTCCTAAGGGCATTCCCATCCTTCTGAGCTGAAGTCAGGGATAGTATCAAACTCGTCTTCTTGATCTAACAATGCCTAAAGTCCTTGGTTGGCCTGCTCTGCTAAGTCGAGTGCAGGGAGGTCTATTCGATAGTCCTCGCCACCGCTCGAAGGGGGTTGCCACTCTTCCTCGAGAGATTTCCAGAATATTTGGAGTTGTGGCACGTCTGGGGATGGAGGAGTGTCTAGTTCGAATTCCTCTTCAAACTCTATGAAGGCGACATGAGTGTCTTCTTCTGGGTCGACTAGACGGCCAAAGGAATTTTCTTCTTCTTGTGCCGAAAACCGAGTTGGTAGGTCAGTACTTGCTTCTATCGTTACGAGGTTGAACCTTAGATCCCACTATTACTGAATATCGAATCCAACTAGCGAAATGTTCTAATATGCTGGTGCATGCCTTGCAGCAGGGTTAGTATGGGTGAGCAATACAAGGGGAGTCCCATGGGAATTCCCATCCTTCAAGACCAAGGCGGAGGCAGATGTTATGCGAGCTAAAATCTTCTTGTGGGGTGTCATCCTCTTTCAATGCGTGGATGTCGTAGTCTTCATCATTGCCTATCATGATCCAAGTGTCCTCTTCCCATGTTGAATGTAAGCACTCTTCACCATCTTGCAAGGCTGCTATATGAAAATATTCATCATCGGTGGATTCCCAATCTCCTACTCGCGGCTCGAGTTCTAGAGGTTCTTCCCTTCTCTCTTCTGTAAACTCCTTAGTGTCAAACAAAGGTTTGATTCCCTCGAGTGGTTTGTCGATATCATCATTTAGAGATGTTAAATCATTGAATGCTTTAGCCATTTATTTGATCTCCGCTTCTTGGGATTTAGTGAAGGACACTTCCTTCTGCCTAGGTATATCAGCTTTCTTAGTGGTCCCGTAGATGAAGTGGTCATATAGAGACCATTTTGGTGAGGTAGGGAACAAGTCGGCTTGTGTGTCGTCCGGTTGGTAACCTAACCCTATGTGTTTGGATATTTTCCTTGGGACGACATGCCCTGCACGACCTTGCTTATTTTTACTGAGTCTGGTGTGGGGGATGTACCCGAGCTGATACATAAGGTCCCATCCTTTTGTCACGATTGGGTTGATATCATATAGTTTGGCGAGGTCTGGGCCAACCTCTCTTCTCATTAATTTTTATTGATGCATTGGGAAAAAACTAGGAGGGGAAGGGAGGCGAACTTCTGCAATGTTTGCCTCATCGAGGATTCGAGTTTTCTGAATATGGCTCATGTTCAATACGGAATCATGGGCTGTTGAAATACTCGTCGCGTAATCAGTGTCCATCTCCTAGAGGGGTGCATCAGCGTATATACGAACAATGGAGTCCTCATATGGGAATTTGATGCATTGGTGGTATGTGGATTCAACGGCCTTCATTGACTCTAACCATTTTCTTCCTAAGATAAGATTATAAGTACTGGAGGAATCAGAAACATGAAAAGTGACATCTTTTATTATACGTCCAGGGCAAACCTAGAGTTTGATGGTTCCTTTTATTATAGGTCCAAGGCAAACCTGGAGTTTGATGGTTCCTTTGATGAAATGATGCAAGCCGTCATAAGGTATAAGAGATAGTGTTGAGGGCCTGACATCCTGCTCCGTGTACTCGAGCGTCTTTAACATTGTGATAGGGAAAATATTGAGTCCTGCTCCTGTATCGACCAACGCATGGGGTACGGAGAATCATCTAATTATGATCGTAAGGGATATGGGAGCTGAACTTCCCCGGAGTGACTCTTTAGGCATGTCAGAGTCCGTAAAAGTGAGTCCAAGAGGTTGCACCATGATCGAGGCGATTTGATATAGCTCATCCAATGTTGTGTCCTCATCCACTTATCTCTTCAAGCGTCCTTATTAGCAGTCAGTGATGGTCAGGCGATTTCTTGATGAGTTCTAGTATTGATATCTGGGCTAGTATCTTTAGAGATGCCGTAGGAGGTCATATTCTTGTCCTGGCTCAAGTGTAATTTTTTTGCCCGATCGATGAGCCTTGGGTGCGGATGGTTGATGTAATATCCTCGAAAATTGAGCGATGAATAGTGACCTCGAGATCCATGCCCGAATGGTCATAGGTTGACCAAGTGATGCTCAAACAGTAGACTTGAGAAGGAAAGTGTTTTGTGATGTAAATGTGACCTAAGCATGGAGTTAGAGGTTAGTTAAGGGTCACGTACACCTATCTCTGGTGTATGTGCTCAACACCAAAGCAAGAGGAGTTATAAGGGTTAATAACCTAAAGAGCAGTTATTTCTCTTATTTGGTTGGTGAGAGAAATTAAGAGGAGAGAGAGAGAGTAAAGAGGGAGTTAATAGCAAGGAGAGTTATTATGGCTTGATTGAAGGAAGGGTTTGAGCATTGAATGCCGAATTCGATGCGTGAAGGACCGTTGAAGCAAGAGCTAGAACCCTAGCCATTTAAACCGACCAATCCATTCTTTAAGAGATTGATTGAGGTGAGTTTTGTTTGATTTAAATGCATAAAGTTTTTATGATTAAATTTAGTCAAATATAGTGAAAATGATGAATTAAAATGACAGAAAAAGATAAAAAAATAGAAAGAAAAAGATTTGGAAGAACAACCGGAAAAGGGGCTGAGTTCTGGCCAAATCGATTAATCAATTAATCGATTTTGGTCTGGAAGTTGAAAAAGCATAAAATCCCGTGTTCGATTAATCGATCTTGAAATCGATTAATCGATTTTGAAATTCGATTAATCGATTTAAAAATCAACTAATCGACGGAGTACCTCCAGTGGTTGGAGAAATAAGGCCTGGGGAAATCGATTAATCGATTTAAGAATCGATTAATCGATTTTGGATTTAGATTAATCGATTTGGGAATCGATTAATCGATTGTGGACTTTTGATTAATCGATTTGGGATCAATTAATCAATTTTTGATTTTGATTAATCGATTTAGGGTTTCGATTAATCGATTTTGGAGATCGATTAATCGATTTTAGCAGTTTGAGTTGACTTCTTAGTTGAACATTGAGGTTCATGGAGGGTCTTGGACCTTCTCTATTACATCCTTATTGATGTTGTTCATATATTATGGTGTACCATAGGTGGTACGAGATAAGGCAAGCATGATGAGCCGTGTGGGACCTTTATATTTGGACAGTCTGACGCTTGAGGTAGGGAACACCTTGAACATATACTTTGATTACAAGAGCATGTATGTAGTGATATAGAAATGAAATGAATCATATAAACTTCATGTGTGTGTGTGATACACCAGTGAACTAAATCATATAATCCTCTCAGTATGTGTGTGTGTGTGTGACACCAAGTAAGCACATCCTCAGGGGATGAGAAAGTGATAAATGCATCAGTGTGATGCGAGTAATTTAGTCATCCCAGGGATGTAAGTGAGATTGTAAAGTAAGATTGAACAAAGACTGATAAGGCCTAATTGATATAAAGTAGCACATTACACGGTGAATAACTATATGTAAAGCACCTGATATTTATATTATTTAAGGTTTGAACAGAATACCCCACCGACGTGGTGGGATACCCATGACTGACTCGGCAAAATATCCATGACCGATACGGCGGCCAATCCGTACATCGGTACGGCTGTCTATCCGTACATAATAGCACATCCTAGGGATGTTGAGATGAGATTAGACCCCGTCGCCTAAGAGAAAGGGACCTGGGTAGTATTCAAAGTGATATATTTATAAAAACTGTCTATTTAGATGACGATGGAGGGTATTCGATTGGGGTTTGATGCTATATTGCTCGGGAATTACTTAAGTTGAAGATTTAAGTTTCTTTAGGCCTATTCAGTGTAATTCATGAATAGTTGATAATAAATGTAATATGTAAATCACCAGTAAACTTCAATGCATATGTAACCCTTTAAACTATTTTCCATTAAGTTCATAAACTATTTTCCATTAAGTTCATAAATACATCATGTTATCGTATCATGGAATATATGTGAGGATTTGACTTATATGTTCATTGTGTTGTTCCCTATTGAGCTAGGATGTAGCTTCCCTTTAGACTATACATCGCAGGTCCTTTGGTTGCAGCCGTAGAGGCTTCAGGAGACGCTGCTCCAGGGGATTCGGATTACGTGTCCGGAGACGAGTTAGAGCCTCCTCCCGAGGACTTCTTCTAGGAGACTTCACTGTGTACTTTGATAGGGAGAGTTTTGAGAGCATTTTATGTGGCTTGGTATGTCAAACCTTTATTTTGAGAAATAATGTATTTAAATGATATAATTCTTTTGGTGAACCATCTGAGGTGATCTGTTTATCACTAATGGTTCGGATCGGTTCTCTATTTATGCATTGGTATGAAAGTAGAACTGTCTTTTGAGTTTATGCCTAGATTAGCATTTTTTTTTCCGCATCGTGTAGTTAGTTGTCTTATCTTGTTTAGTTATTGCTTGCTATACCAATGTTCCACACAGATCTATGGGGCACGGTCTGGAGGATCGTGCTGATGGCACGAGTTTTGGGGTGCCAAAATTCGGGCTGTCATAGTTGGTATCAAAGCATTTTCGTTTAGAAATTCTGACAATCATTATTTTTGTCAGAGCATAGGGACTTCTGCTAACGAAACTTTGATTTCACATGTAGACCGTGATGTCTTCTAAAGGAAGAGGCCGACCCAGGGGCAGTTATAATAGGAATTTGTGTAGTCTAGATGATTTCATCTCGAATACCAATCGAGTGCCTTTGGGAGATAGAGGGGCTTCAGGAAGTGGTGGCCAAGAGAGCCAAGATCAGGCAGAGAATTAAGATCGAGATCATCAGGATCGAGATAAGAGGGAACAGGAGAGAATCAGAGAAAGAAATGATGATAAAGAGGAGCGTTAGAGGATGATGCATACTATGGAAACCATGGCGACTGCCATGGCACAGCAGGCAGCATCCTTGGCAGCTCATACTGCCCACGAGTAGCATCAGCCACCTATGCCTCCAGTGGCTCCGACACCGCCAGTGTCTTCTGCATTTACTAAGTTTAGGAGGATGAGACCTCCTAGTTTTTCTGAGCAGGTAGAGCCAATGGCAGCTAAAAACTGGCTGAGTGAAATGGAAAAAGTATTTAGTGTGCTCACGTACACAGAGGACGAGAGCGTCCGTTGGGCAGCTGCATGTTAGATGGGGAGGCTAGGCCTTGGTGGAAGTCCGTTTCTAGGACTAGGGCTCAGGAGACCCGAGATTTGCCCTGGACGTGGGATGAATTCGTCGAGGAGTTTAACAAACAGTATTTCCTAGAAGTGGTGAGGAATCAAATGGAAATACAATTTTTGCTTTGTGCAAGGGAAGATGATTGTTAGAGAGTATGGAGTGAAATTCATGCGACTTGCTCGCTTCGCGCCCAACTATATTATCACGGAGATGATGAGAGCGAAGAGGTTTCAGCAAGGGTTGAGACCGGACGTGAGGGGAGGAGTAGCACCATTCCAAATGAGGACCTATGGAGAGGTCATGAGCAAGGAATTAGTGGTTGAAGAAGAAAATAATAACCGCTACCGCCAGAGGGAACTTCAAGGAAGGTGGAGTGTGGATCAGAGTAGAACGGGAAGCTATGAGTCGGTGAACAAAAAGCCAAGATTTCGTAGCCCACAATCAGAGACCACCATTCCAAGGAGGGTATCAAAGACCGGCGTAGCACACCAACCAGTAGAGATTTCCATTGCGTCGGGGAGACCGATATGACATGAGAGCCCTACTATCACTACCGGAGCTACTGTTACATAGGGTTTCTCACAAGCTGCATCTTCCACACCGCGGGAGACTTGTGCCAAGTCTGGCAAGTCTCACAAGATGGCGGACTGTAGGCTGGGTACTCAGGGCTGCTTTAGATGTGGCAAGGTGGGCCACTTGATCAAAGATTGCCCTGAGGTGAACAAAGGGAGGACGACTTCAGTTGCTATGCTACGACCTATACAAGCAAGGAAGTCGATCATCCAAGGGAGAGCCTACGCAGTCACAGCTCAAGAGGCCCAAAATATAAATGATGTGATCCAAGGTGAGAACTTCTTTTAAATAAAGAATTTCAATTCTTGAAAATTTTTAGATAGAGAAGGTGCATCCATATAGAAAATAGAAAAGAACCTGTATGTAATAATTTTGGTATGATGGTATACATTATATATATGTGTATGTATGACTAGGTACGTTATAAATCTATTAGAAAGGAAGCGATGTGACATATGAAGCTCAAGTATTGATAGACCCGGGGTCTACCCACTCATTTATTACCCCTCACTTCGCAAAGAAGATGAAAGTCAACCCAGGGGAGTTAGACTTTGTGTTAATCGTGGCTATTCCGATTGGGAAATCGGTTGATACCGAAAAGGTTTGCAAATCCGTGATCATGAGAATCATGGATGGAGACGTCTTTGAACTACTGGCAAATTTAATTATGTTAGACATGCAAGGATTCAATGTTATCCTTGGCATGGATTGGTTGTTGACTCATTGTGTAACCATGGATTGCAAGAACAAGGTCGTTATATTCAGACCTAACACGAGGAGATCATTTCGATTTCGAGGAGAGAGATCAACGTGTACGCCACTTATCTCTGCAGTCAGGACTGAGTGCTTAATCAGAAAAGGGTGTAGTGGATATTTGGCATTCTTGAATGAGGATAAGAAAGAGAAGAATATTATTTTGGAGATAGCAGTTGTGCGAGATTTCGCTGACGTGTTTCCGGAAGAATTACCCGGATTACCTCCAGGTAGAGAAGTTGAGTTTGCCATCGACTTAGCACAAGGAACGGAGCCTGTTTCTAAAGCACCATATAGAATGGCTCCTACTGACTTGAAGGAGTTAAAAAAGTAGTTACAAGAGCTCATGGACAAGGGGTTTGTTAGACCTAGTGTGTCTCCATGGAGACCACCGGTCTTGTTTGTAAAGAAGAAAGATAGGTCAATGCGTCTGTGCATTGACTATCTGCAATTAAACATACTCACTATAAAGAATAGGTATCCTTTGCCTAGGATAGATGACTTATTCGACCAGCTGCAAGGAGTAAGGTATTTTTTCAAGATCGATCTAAGATCTGGATACCATCAGTTGAGAGTCAAGGCAGAGGACATCCAAAAGACTGCATTTAGGACATGGTACGGACACTATGAATTCTTAGTAATGTTGTTTGGGTTGACGAACACACTGATGTCATTTATGAACTTGATGAATTAGGTGTTTAAACCACACCTGGACTCCTGCGTCGTCGTGTTCATCGAGGATATCCTAATATATTCCCAAGTCAAAAGTGGAACATGAAGAACACTTGAGGATTCTCTACAAACCTTGCGTGAATACCAACTGTCACAGTTGACCCGGCTAAGATAGAAGCAGTGGTCAATTGGGAGTAATCAAAGGCCGTGACTGATGTCCATAGTTTCCTCGGACTAACTGGCTATTATTGGCGTTTCGTTGAGGGTTTTTCAAAGATATCGGGACCACTCATGAGACTTACACGGAAAGATGCAAGGTTTGAATGGAGTGAGACATGTAAGAAGAGTTTTCAAAAATTCAAGAAGAGACTCGCTTCAGCTCCAGTACTAGCAATTTCGTTAGGCAGTGGAGAGTTCGTAGTCTTCAGTGATGCTTCGTATAATGGTTTGGGTTGCGTGCTCAACCAATACAAAAAGGTGATAGCTTACGGGTCAAGATAGTTGAAAGAACATGAGAAAAATTATCTGACACATGATCTGGAACTACCAGCGATCATATTTACGCTGAAGATTTGGCGACATTACTTGTACGGTGAGTTCTTTGAGATTTTCACCGACCACAAGACCCTCAGATATCTGTTTACATAGAAAGAACTAAATATGAGGCAGCGCAGATGGATGGAGTTCCTCAAGGACTATGACTATTCCATACAGTACCATCCAGGCAAGGCCAATGTAGTAGCAGATGCCTTGAGTCGGAAGGGTTCAACTAAGTTGGCTAGTTTGATTTTGGGTATGCACTGATGGAAGTTCTTTGAAGATATGACACTATATGATGCGAACATCAAGTCGCAAGCCATAAGAGCCTTTTTGGCAAACATTTCAGTGAGGCCAGTGATATTTGAGCATATCCACGAGCTACAGATGGAAGACCCGGCGCTAACCAAGATTCGTCAAGATGTGATTGAAGGCATCAAACTGGAGTTCTCAATGAAAGAAGATGGTTCCTTATTATTCAAGGGCCGTCTCTGCATTCTGGACAATGCCGATCTACAACAAACTATCCTTGTTGAATCTCACAAGTCAAACTATGCGATCCACCCTGGTAGCACGAAGATGTATCAAGATTTGAAAAAGAATTACTGGTGGAGAGGTTTGAAGCAAGACGTGGCTGAGTATGTGTCACGGTGTTTGACATGTCAGTAGGTGAAGGTTGATCATAGATATCCTGCTGCATTATTGCAGCCTCTACCCATACCTGAGTGGAAGTGGGATTCGATCTCTATGGACTTCATAGTAGGACTACCGCGTACAGCGAAGAGAAATAATGCCATTTAGGTAGTCGTAGACTGATTGACCAAGTCAGCACAGTTCTTGCCTTACAACACGATGTACATGACGGGAAGACTTACGAAATTATATATGAAGGAGATCGTGCGCCTACATGGGATTCCAAGCAGTATCATTTCTGACCGTGATCAATTGTACGCGTCAAAATTCTGGAAGAAATTTCAAGAGGGAATGGGAACACGATTGGATTTCAGTTCAGCATTCCATCCGCAAACTGATGGGCAAACAGAGCGGGTAAATCAAATCATCGAGGACATGCTTAGGGCATGTATGTTAGAATTGCAAGGATCATGGGATCAGCACCTACCATTGATTTAGTTCGCATACAACAACAGTTTTCAGACTAACATTGGGATGGCACCGTATGAAGCCCTTTATGGACGACGATGTAGATCGCCTATCAATTGGGAAGAAACCGGTGAGAAATTTGTTTTGGGACCCGAGATACTTGAAGATAATGCCACCTATGTTCGAATGATAAGAGCCAAACTCAAAGCGGCTTAGAGCAGGCAGAAAAGCTATACCGATATCAAGCGGACCAGTGTAGACTATAAGGTGGGTCAACATGTGTTTGTCAAGGTGTCGCTTATGAAGGGCGTAATGAGATTCAGAAAGAGAGGGAAGTTAAGTCCCCGTTATCTTGGACCCTTTGATGTTTTGGGTTGAGTAGGAGAGGTTGCGTATCGTGTTGGCTTACCGCCACGATACGATCGGGTACACAACGTCTTCCACGTATCTATTCTCAGAAAGTACATGAATGATCCTTCTCATATCTTGGCAGGACAGCCTCTTGAGATGTACGAAGATATGAGCATGATAGAAGAACCAGCAGAGATATTGGATCGAAAAGAACAAGTGTTGCGCACAAAGGTAATTTTATTAGTGTTTGTTCAATGAAAAAATCTTCCGGCCGAAGAAGCTACGTGGGAATGAGAGGTCGACGTGAAAGAACAATACCCGGACTTGTTTGCGATGAGTTGAGAGTCAAAATTGTATCACTGCAAGCATGGTTGTGAATTTAAACCATCTATTGTAATCCAATGTTGACCATTTGGCCAATTTATCCAATGGAGAGTATGTTAAATAGAAAATTTTGCTGTGATGTGATATAGAATGCATGGTTAGGATTCATCACACCATGCAACGGCTATGAAGACATGCTTCACAAAACTAATGACCCACTGGTCATGTATTACCAAGAAAACAAAAGAGACATAAAGCAAAAAAAATCTTGAAATTTCTGATGAAAACCGATTAATCAATTTTCAAATTGATTAATCGATTTGGAAATTCGATTAATTGATTTTGGTCGACTGATCGACTGGCATACGCCAGTGAGTGGAGATTCAGAAATTTAATTAGGTGAAATTTCGATTAATCGAGGGGAATTTGATTAATCGATTTGGAAAATTGATTAATCGATCTGGGAATTCGATTACTCGACTCGCACACGCCAGTGAACTGGGAATTTTGGAAAATTTAAGGGTATAACAATTTCGATTAATTGAGGTGAAATTCGATTAATCGATTTGGGAAATCGATTAATCGATTTGGTAAATCGATTAATCGACTAGCACATGCCAGTGAGCTGGCAAACCTGGAATATTAAATGACCGAAAAATTTGATTAATCAAAACGAATTCGATTAATCAATTTTGAATTTTGATTAATCAATTTTGGAAATCGATTAATCGATATCGCGTGGCTGGAGAATTTTTTAAAACCGATTAATCAATTTTAGAAATCGATTAATCGATTGATCGATTTGGGCTTATATATATGAGAAGAGGGGGATTTCTCCCCATTTGAAAACTTGTTTTTATTTTTCTTTCGCATGCCACTTCGTCTTCCTCCTCAAGCCACCTTGCAAGCTAGGGTTTTTGGGAATTTTGAACCGATTTCGAATAGAAATCCTCGCACATTTGGATCGAACTCCTAAGGTAAACTCTAGATTCTGACTTTTTCTTGAAATTTCAATTTTTACAGCCTTACATTTTGATTTTTGATTCAAAATGCCTTCGAGAACTCGCTTGACCACGAAGCAAGCGGCTTCGAAGCTCCTAGTATGGCATAAGAATGCCGCACCGCCCCCACCTTCACCATCACCTCTACAAACCCCATCCCCATCGTCATCGGATACCACATCCGGTTCGACGAGCGCATCTTCTCGTGAATCTTCACCGACCCTACCACCACCACCCGTAAACTTGCCCCAACCAAATGAGTGGTGGGCGGAAAAGAGGTTTGAAAATGAATATATTATCAATGAGGCCTTGTTTAGTGACCCCGACGACGAGGGTGAGACCATGTGGGCTAAGAACTATCTTGCCAACGTGGGCATCGATAACCTATTGAAGACGCTACATGGGTATTACTACCCTAGGCAAGTTCGCATGTTTTACCAGAAGCTGAAAAAGGGCGGCGTTGATGATACCGTGGTGACCAAAATTGACGGTCGGCATTACCTTTTTTTACCAGAGCCCACATACATCAATCACTTGAATGCTACCTCAACCATGTACCAGAGACCAACCTTTTTCCCCCCTTTGAGCAAGAAATCCCAATTATGGAGATTCGAACCGAGATGACCAAGGGGCTCGACGGATCTGGATCGTCCATTAAGAGGGTAGATTTACCTCACTACATGTCGATGCTTGATTCTATAATCAAGTGTAGCCTCTATCTGATGAGCCATGTTACAGAGAGGGTGGAGTTGGTCCAACAGGCCTTATACGCGGCATTTCGCGGCCGTTGGTTTGACGCCACCAAGATCATCTTAGAGGGGATGACCTATATAAAGGGGAAGTTGATGAAGGGTCCTTTGATGCCCAAGGAGAAGATGTCATACGCTCGTCTCATTTTGAGCATGCTGGAGTGCTATTCTGACTCTCCAGGGTACACCATCTCACCCCATGAGGAGAAGGCTACGGACCACGTGAAGCACTACTCCATCGCTTCATGCGGTCGTAGCTACCGCTTATTGAAGAAGACCCTGCCAGTTGAGGGCCCAGCAATAGTAGCACCACCACCACCCCCACCACCACAACAGGATCCGCCAGTAGGGGGAGCACACCCCGTTATTCCACTAGTTGAGGGGGCACCATCTCATACTACCGCATCCCCTACGCCACCTTCGCAGTCAGCGACTGCCACACCTAAATCATCCTACCGCCGATGAGCGGCTAGCCCAACGCCTACGATCGAGGATGTGTTGGCCCGGATGGAGGCCAACAACTAGCAGATGAACCAGCGCATGGACTTTTTAATGTACCACACCGTGCGGTACATCTATCCTCTGGACTACTAGCAGCGCCTCACGCAAGAGCAAGCCTGGACTGTGGGAGCAACCACTTTCTATTCCAGTGTTGCAGATGTCGGCACATCTGGCTCGGCGCCACAACGACCAGGCGAGGCGAGTCACCCAGCACCAGACCAAACGGGAGAGGGGATGGGGTGAGCTTGCGGTGATGATGTTCTTTTGTGGTCACCTTTTGAGTTTTGTGGTGTTGTAATTAAACTTTAAATTGTAATTATTGAGACACGTGACAATTGTAAATTTTTGGCATACATGAAATGAAATCATATTTTTTTTGGAAATTCGCTTGCATTTACGTTACTTTTTGTATTACGTGTGGTAAATTCTTTAATTTTTTGTGATCGGGTTCATGACATCACCTGTGTGTGGGGTACCCAATCGACACACCTTTTGGGTTCATTTTCAAGGATGAAAATTCCCAAGGTGGGGAAAATGTAATATCCCCAAAAATTGAGCGATGAACAATGACCTCGGGATCCATGCCTGATTGGTCGTAGGTTGACCAAGTGATGGTCAAACAGTAGACTTGAGAAGGAAAGTATTTTATGATGTAAATGTGACCTAAGCATAGAGTTAGAGGTTAGTTAAGGGTCACGTACACCTATCTCTGGTGTATGTGCTCAACACCAAAGCAAGAGGAGTTATAAGGGTTAATAACCTAAAGAGAAGTTATTTCTCTTATTTGGTTGGGGAGAGAAATTAAGAGGAGAGAGAGAGTAAAGAGGGAGTTAATGGCAAGGAGAGTTATTGTGTCTTGATTGAAGGAAGGGTTTAAGCATTGAATGTCGGATTCGACGTGTGAAGGACCGTTGAAGCAAGAGCTGGAACCCTAGCCATTTAAACCGACCAATCCATTCTTTAAGAGATTGATTGAGGTGAGTTTTGTTAGATTTAAATGCATAAAGTTTTGATGATTAAATTCAGTCAAATATAGTGAAAATGATGAATTAAAATGATGGAAAACGATAGAAAAAATAGAAAGAAAAAGATTTAGAAGAACAGTCCGAAAAGGGGCTGAGTTCTAGCAAAATTGATTAATCGATTTGGAGAATCGATTAATCAATTTTGGTTTGGAAGTTGAAAAAGCATAAAAGCCCATGTTCGATTAATCGATCTTCAAATCGATTAATCAATTTTGAAATTTGATTAATCGATTTAGAAATCGACGAATCGACTGAGTACCTCCAGTGGTTGGAGAAATAAGGCCTGGGGAAACCGATTAATCGATTTGAGAATCGATTAATCGATTGTGGACTTTCGATTAATCGATTTGGGATTAATTAATCGATTTTGGATTTTGATTAATCGATTTGGGAATCGATTAATCGATTTAGGATTTTGATTAATCGATTTTGGCAGTTTGCGTTGACTTCTTAGTTGAACATTGAGGTTCATGGAGGGTCTTAGACCTTCTCTATTGCATTCTTATTGATATTGTGCATATGTTATGATGTACCATAGGTGGTACGAGATAAGGCAAGCATGAGGAGCCGTGTGGGGCCTTGATGCTTGGACAGCCAGACGCTTGAGGTAGGGAACACCTTGAATATATACTTTGATTACAAGAGCATATATGTACTGATATAGAAATGAAATGAATTATATAAACTCCATGTGTGTGTGTCTATGATATACCAATGAACTGAATCATATAATCCTCTCAGTATGTGTGTGTGTGTGACACCAAGTAAGCATATGAAAATAAGACATCCCTAGGGGATGAGAAAGTGATAAAGGCATCATTGTGATGTGAGTAATTTAGACATCCCAGGGATGTAAGTGAGATTGTAAAGTAAGATTGAGCAACGACTAATAAAGCCTAATTGATATAAAGTAACACATTATATGGTGAATAACTATATGTAAAGCACCTGATATTTTTGTTATTTAAGGTTTGAACAGAATACCCTACCGACGTGGTGAGATACCCACGACTGACTCAGAAGAATATCCGTGATCGGTACGGCGGCCAATTCGTACACCGGTACGGCGGTCTATCCATACACAATAGCACATCCCAAGGATGTTGAGATGAGATTAGAACCCGTCGCCTAAGAGAAAGGGACCTGGGTAGTATTTAAAGTGATATATTTATAACAACTATCTATTTAGACGACAATGGAGTATATTCCATCGGGGCTCGATGCTATCTTGCTCGGGGATTACTTAAGTTGAAGATTTATGTTTTTTTAGGCCTATTCAGTGTAATTCATAAACAGTTGATAATAAATATAACATGTAAACCACCAGTAAACTTCAATGCATATGTAACCCTTTAAACTATTTTCCATTAAGTTCATAAATACATCATGCTATCGTATCATGGAATATATGTGAGGATTTGACTTATATGTTCATTGTGTTGTTCCCTATTGAGCTAGGATGTAGCTCACCCTTCAAACTATACGTCACAGGTCCTTTGCTTGTAGCCGTAGAGGCTTCGGGAGACGCTGATTTGGGGGATACGGATTACGTGCCTGGAGACGAGTTAGAGCCTCCTCCTGAGGACTTTTTCTAGGAGACTTCACTGTGTACTTTAATAGGGAGAGTTTTGAGAGCATTTTGTGTGGCTTGGTATGTCAAGCCTTTATTTTAAGAAATAATGTATTTAAATGATATAATTCTTTTGGCGAACCATTTGAGGTGATCTGTTTATCACCGATGGTTCGGATCAGTTTTCTGTTCATGCAATGGCATGAAAGTAAAACTGTCTTTTGAGTTTATGCCTAGATTAGCATTTTTTTTTCCGCATTGTGCAGTTAATTTTCTTATCTTGTTTAGTTGTTGCTTGCTATAACAATGTTTCGTACAAATCTATGGGGCATGGTCTAGAGGATCGTACTGATGGCACAAGTTTCGGAGTGCCAAAATCTAGGCTGTCACAGTTGGAGTGATTGAGGTGTAGGAATTGGTGGAGGGATAATGTGAGGTGGGGGAGGCACGTTAACTTTTTTTTCTCTCACGTTCCCCTCTGGTGGTTGTGCGTTCATGGACTCTTTATTTCGAGGAAAAGGCAGAGGTGGATAATTGGTTCCTGACTTAAGAATCGGGCAAGTCGGTTGTTGATCGAGCCCGGTGTTGCTCGACGTTGAGGTATCTGTGGAGTAAAATTTGAGGATGGAGAGCATACTTGCATTGTGCCGCTCCAATGTGGAAGGTACTGTTTGTAATCTTCTTCTTCTAGGAAAGCATAGACCAATGTATCGCATGTGTCAGGATGTTCTTCTTGTTCACTCCCTTCTGCATTTTGCAAACACTCAGTCCCTGTCTCATCTTCTTGGCTTGGTGTCTTTCGGGTGACACTGTCTACTCATGTGGTGATTTGGGCTGCAATTTAAAGAACATGAACTTCATACTCGAGTTCTGAATTAGACGAGGGAAGGGGTGATGGCGTTGGTTCAGGATTTGGAGGTCGGCCGGGCGATGTAGGGATGGAGGAGCTCCCACGGGGGTAGCAGCAGTGTTGGAGGGTTGGATGCGAGTGATTAAGGCGGAGGGTTGGAAAGAGGATTGACTAGGGAGATCTGCGGTGGTGACCTGGGCTGGTGTTCCCTGGTTGTGGTTGGGCATGGGGTTATTAATGATTCCTAGGTCCTATTGGGGTTGACTATTATTAGGGTTAGGATTCCTGAGCGCTTCCTAGTCAATTTGGTTTCAATCATTCATGTCATAGATTACATCCTGGATGACCCAGCAGCCTCCCAGATTGTATCCTGCATACCTATGGAACATGTAGTATTTGCTATAATCGAGATTCATTGGCCATGGCCGGGGTCTTTCTTGCGAGAATCAAAGGAGATTCTGAGTGTTAAAGAGATGAAAGATGTTGGGGATTGTATCAGGAAAAGGGGGATAGTGTTCCCGTCTCGGTTGATAGGGGCCTCTAGTTTGGTTGAAATTTTATGGTGGGGTACGTTATTGTAGTTCTACGTGTGGGCCGGTCGATTATGTGTCGTATTCTAGTTCTGGTAAGTGTTGCGATACTAGTTTTTATTCTGGTATTGGCCCTGATTCTGGTTCTGGCCTTGGTTTTGATTCGCATATCTTTGCTAATTTGTGCCTTGATTTTGGTTTGTGTACTGCTGCTGATTTTGATTTTGCCCAAAATTTCTTAGCTGGAAGTTTCCATTCCCAGAGTTCTGTCCTTGGTTGACAACAGTGTGAACCTGCTCGGTTCCTGAGGCTTTCTTGCTATTTTTTTACTTGGATTCGCCGAAAGGGTCCGCTCTCGACATGACTATGGATAGGGCGAGGTCTCCGCCTTTAATGTGTCGTGCTAGTCAGGATGCTCGAGAGTGGAGTGCAGTGAAGTCCGAACAATCACTTATGACAAGCACGCTCTTTAGTGGTTCTGTAGTGTTATCGATGATAATGTCGACCGAGTCTTTCTCTTTAATTGAACTGCCAGTCTTAGCAGTGAGTTTCCTCCATCCAGCGATGAAGTCGGCGAACTCTTCATCCTTTTCTTACTTTGCCACCATTAGATCGCTGAGAGTGACTATTTCTTGGATCAAGTGCTTGTATTGATCCAGGAATTGACCGACTAAATTGTCGAATGCATCTATCTTATACAACGGGCATCCTGCAAACTAATCTAGAGCTTCTCCTTCTAATGAGATTTGGAAATAGTAGATAAGAAGTCTTTGATTATCGCGTATGGGTCAACAATCATTGCAAAAGAGAGCCAAGTGACAGTTTGGATTTCCTGTGCCATTATACATGGTAAATTTTGGCGGTTTGAATCCCATCGGTAAATTAAACTCGACATCTCAACATAATTTTTCAAATCCAAATTAGTGACCAGGGCGCTCCCTCTTGGCCATGTATTCATCGAGCAACTTGGGAAGATCTTCGATCTTGATGGTGCTGTCTTTTGGAGTAACTCACGAGCAGACCTTATCTAGAGAATCATCGTTGAAGAATGTGTGAGCAGGTTGTCTTAATGGTAAGGTGCGGGTTGACACTATGCTCGGGGTAGGTGGCGGCCTCTCCTACCGTTCTTGTTCTTCTGAATATTGTCGTGCCCTAATGGTCTTGTATGCAGCAGCCAGTCCTCAAAGCAATTCTTCAACGTCATCATCTCCTCTCTGTATTCTCTGGATATTGAGTTTTATAATTTGTTGAGTAGTGAGGTTTTGTCTGGTGTTACTATCTCTCCCATTATGGTTATTACCGGGGTGTAGTGTAGAAAAGGGATTTCTTGATCGCTAGCCATGTTAATCTCAGGTTGTCGTAGGCCAAAATCATAAAGTGATTCTTCCTCGTATACATAGTTATCGTGATATCCCCACAATGGCGGGTCTCCTAAACTCACTCTTCATATACCGGACATCTCGAATCTTTGGCGAAGACTCATATATTCACGGTAATTCAAAATGATGCGATGGAAAGGAATGGAAAGGAAAAAAAATAAAACCTAACTATCTAAACAAGGAAGAGTTTGGAAAAAGTGTCCCATCGTGATCGCCAGTCTGTTAGTGCGGGCTTTTTTTTTAGGTTCCTTTCGGTCCCTGGGAATCAATGCCCCAATTCTGTCTTGAGCGGACTCTGGCCATGCAGTGTTTTGAATGTTAAAAATAAAGGGGGGTTTCTAGGAAAGTTCCTAGTTTGTTGCGATCGCCAACTGCAAATAATTAACGACGCTGCAACACATCATTTATCACACTTTGGAGCGGGTGTGGGTTACTTCTTTATTGAATCGTCGGCCTGCCAACGTCAGCAGCACTGACTCTTCTTAAAGTTTAGATAGTTTAGTTTTCTTATTATTATTGTAATCCTAATTTATTTAAATTTCTTAGTTCTACTATGAGTCTAACTATGTGAACCTATTGTGGTGAATTAATCTACTATTCTGGTACCCTAATCCTAGTGTAAGTCTATTTCGTTTAAATATCCTAATCTTATTAGAAGTCTAATTAATTTAGTATCCTAATCCTGCAAGGAGTCTAATTAATTCAAATGTTTTAATCTAATTAGAAATCTAATTAATTAGGTTTCCTAATCCTACTAGAAGTCTAATTAATATCAGTCTCCTAATCATACTAGGAATGCCAATTGCTAACTCTAGTGAAACTCTAATTAAAGAAAATATACTATTTGTACTGAAATTCTAAGCAAAGCAAATATACTAATTTTACTAAAATTATAATTCAAGCAAGTATACTAATTTTATTGAAATTCTAATTCAAGCAAGTATACTAATTTTACTGGAATTCTAATTAAAGCAAGTGTACTAATCGTACTAAAATTCTAATTAAAGCAAATGAACTAATTTTACTAAAATTCTAATTAGAGTAAATGAACTAATTTTACTAAAAAAAATCAAAGAAAAGGGGTTTTGGGCCCCGCTATGCTAAGGAGGATTGGCCTCGTTCCTAAGTACCCTCCGTAACCTCCCTTGGGCAAATTGGGGGCTGAAATCAAAGGGAATTGAATTTTGAATTATAAGATAGTATTTTTTTTTAAATTTTAAAGTCAATAAATTTGGGGTTATAATTATGAATTAAAATTTGAAACTAGAAACTAAGAATTGAACTATAAATTGGGGTTTTTTAAATTTTAGAAATTGAATTAAAACTAAAATTTAAATTCTAAGGACTGAATTCGGGACCGAAATTAGAAAATCGGAAAGTATGATTAAGGACTGGTTCTAGAAACTAAGAACTAGAACCAAAGATTAATAATAGGATTGGAGATTGAGATTTCAGAATAAAATGAAAGTTTAGGGTTGGTGATTAGGCGGTCTGATTAAGGGCTGGTCCTAGAACAAAGAACTGGAGCCATATATTAAAATTATGGTCTAAAAAAGGGGTGCTAGGTCTAAGACTGAAAATTTAATGTGAATAGTTAAAAGAAAAAAAATAAATCCTAAATCTAAGAACTAAAAACTAGGGTCAAAACTAAAAGCTATATTTTACCTAAGGTCGGGGCTACAGAGAGGAATCTCAAAATTCGAAGCTTGGATGCGGGGGACTTGAAACTCGAATCTCGGAGTTGTTGCTATGTTTCTCTCCGTGTTCACTCTCTTCTTCCTTTGTCCTTCTGTGTGTCCCTGTAGGCTTAAATAAAAAAGTGTTTTATAGGTTTTTTTCTAATTACGTGCCCTGTATCAGGCGTTTAACTAAATTGCGCGTCGGTCATCCGGCGCTTATTCGCTTTGAATCGATCACCGACTCAGTGATCGACCAGCTGACTGGCTCAGCTGAGTTCCCTAGTTCTAACCATGTTAGGACTAATTGCTCGCTTACTTTGGGGTGCGCAATCCGGTTAAGCATTTCATTAAAAGCGCTTAATCGTGGAATTTTGGCGATCAAGAACTGTGAGACTGGGCCAGACGTAGGCCAATTGCGTGCCTGTGATGGAGAGCTCAATCTGATCAAGCGTGCCATGTGGAGCTCAAAATCGAGTCTCTAGGTGGTCTGAAGAAAGAAAGTTTGGTCTGAAAAGGGATTGATTGCACGTTTGTGAATTGGCATGCAATCGAATTACGTGCGTGGTTTTCGGCATGTAATTCAGGGTTGTCCGGGTCTAGGTCGGGATTGAAATGCCAGACTATTATTTCAGCCTGCATTTTGACTATATACTATTATTTTAGTATATAGTCTCTCTATTTTGGGATCTGAGACATAGAGCTATTATTTTAACCTGTGTTCAGCCACATACTATTGTTTTAGCATATGGTCCCCACGTTAGGGTTAGGAGGTCTGAGCCACAGAGCTATTGTTTCAGCCTGTATTCAGCCATGTACTATTGTTTCAGTGCATGGTCCCCACATTAGGGTTAAGGGGTCTGAGCCATAGAGCTATTGTTTCAGCCTTTGTTTGGCCATGTACTATTGTTTCAGTGCATGGTCCCCACATTAGGGTTAAGGGGTCTGAGCCACAAAGCTATTGTTTCAGCCTGTGTTCAACCATTTACTATTATTTCAGTGCATGGTCCCCACATTAGGGTTATGAAACTTCAAGAGAAGGTAAGTCCTTTTCGAAAAGTCCCAAGCAAGGTGAAAGGTTGATCGAACGTTTTTATATATTCCGAGAGGGCAAAATGGGGGTGTCTACGCCTACCTCTTCTTATATTTCTGCGAGAAATGGGTCGATTTCATGTGGGACGATTTTTTTCATTAAGGCATTATTTTTCTTAATTTTATCGAGAATTTTAAAAGACAATTTTTTTGAATTATTTTGTATTTCTTTTATATTTTTGAATTTATCTTTTTCTTCAGGTCTTTATATACACATAGTATTGCCCGCCAAGGGCTAATATTGATTTTTATAGGTTATTTTTTTTTTTGGAAGATGGAATCGTATTGACGACCACTCGATGCTTCCAGGGTTCGGGGCATTGATGCCCAATTCCTCACCTGTAGTGTCGTACCTTTACCTGATCTGATGGAGGAGGCTGATTAAGATGGTGGTTATGAGTCACCCTCCATCATGTTTATCATGGGCTCGTCTAGGACTCGATCCTCAAACGTCAACATGGGTTTGTGGTGGTTTATGGCAAGGGGGTGCATTGAAGAGGGAACCTCTTCCTCGAAGAGGGATAGGGATGCCAAGTTTATTTCCATATCGAGGGGAATGATTTGGGGATTGGTTGGGAGAATAGCGGCTGCCGACTTGCGTGGGGTCAGTTGCATTGCCCCAATCTGATCTATTTTTATGTCCCCTGCACTCACGAACATGCTTCGTATGTGAGGGCACGAAGGGGACTCATCTTCAAGGTCTATCCCCTTGGCTTTGGCTACAGCAATGGTTCGGGCCTTCTCTTTGGCCTCTTGGACCTCCTTTTCTGTTGGTTTGTAACCTAACCCAAACTTGATCTGTTGTCCGCCTCTAGCTCTAACTGGGTCGTTCCGGCCTTGTAGGTGAAGACCTAAGCCTTTTCCTTTCTGGTAGCCCCGTTTCTGGAGCATGGCAACTGCCGTAGTCATTCCACCCCTTGTTTTCACCTTTTGAGAGGTCCGAGTGCAACCGCTAAGACATCATACTGAAAACTATGGAGATCTGTCTGTTCAGCTATGTGTGGTATGTCCAACACCTTGAGGTTCTCTGTGTGTGTCCTTTTCTCCTTCTTCCTCTCCCTCGACTAAAATGGTGATGATCTTCTATTCTGATACGAATCTAAGCTTTTGGTGCAAGGCTGAAGGTATTGCTCCGATTTCGTGCAACCATGGATCCCCTACCAGCAGATTGAAGGAGGATTTGAGGTCCATAGCTTGGAAAGAGATGGAGAAGGTCATTGGCCCAATGGTGAGCTCAAGATCGACTTCTCTAATTATTTCCTTCCTTGTGTTATTGAATCTTCTTGCGCTTGTTCTAGCTGGCCTGAACGTGGAGGGATCTACCATTATCTTAGTTACAGTTCTCAGGGGGAACACATTTAATGTTGATCCATTGCCTATCAGCACCAGTGGGATTACCAGGCCCCTTGCTTCGACTGTGATATTGAGGAGCTTGGAATGATTGTTTCCCTCACTTGAAAGATCGGTGTCTGAAAACAAGATTGCATTGGGGGCCAATACCTGTCTGATTATCTCCCCACCTCATCTAAGGATACCTTGTTGGAGACATGTGCATCTTTTAAAGCTCCCATTAAGGCTTGGAAATGGAGTGGAGACGTCATTAAGAGGTCCTAGACGGTATTATCAGTTGGCATCCTTTTCAGCTGTGTTTCCAGCACGTGCTCTCTACTCAACTTTTCAAAGGGGTGTATCACAGAAGGTTCATTTTTCTCTTCCGGTCAGGGTGGTAACGATGTCTCAGGTTGCTTAGAAATCCACCCTGATCATGTAACGAAATCCATTGTCCTCTCTCTGTTGCTACCCACATTGATATATGTTTGGTTGTAGCTGAGCGGGATTTGGTGGGGGTCACACTCTTAACCATCTTCCTCTATCAAGTTGACGGTGGGCCTTGGGTCCATTCCTCCTGATGGATGTGCTGGCATCGGGACTTGATGTATGTTGGAGTGCTTACTTGCTTGGGGAAGTGCCGGAGGGATGATTTTCTTGGCGTCTATTAAGTCCTGTTTCGCATGCTTTAAAGGAAAGCATCGATCGGTCGGTTGACCTGGTCCTTGATGGGAATTGTAGTGAGTATTGGGGTCGTAATTTCCAGGGATTGGATTTGGTGGTGGGCATGGTTGGAAAGGTGTAACAAGAGCTTTTTCAACTAACAAAGGTAGAAGGATGTTCAAGGATTGCCCCAACGGTGTAAAGACTCGGTCGAAATGGGCCCTTCTTTATTTCGGGGACATCTGTGCCCCTTGCCCATTGCTTGTTCTTTGCATCAGTTCATTTCGTGTTGGGGTTGGCTGTGCCGCCTTAAACTAGAATGGGGTTATGCTAGTATTGGGTCGTGCATTTATGACCGTCTGTATATCTGCCTCGGTTCTTCTCTTGTTCCTCTGTTCAGTGAACTTTCAGACCCCATTGGTTATGTTTTTGCTTAGCCGTCCTTCTCTGATTGCATCCTCACAACGATTGGCATTCCTTATTCAGTCAACAAAGCTAGACTATTGTTGGTATGCCAAGAAATCCAAGATGACAGGCAGAGTACTTTTCAAAATCAGTTCAATTTGCTCATCATCAAGAATTCTATTCCTGACTTGGGTTGTCAATGCTCTCCATCGCGAAGGTAGTCGCCGAATGTTTTGTTGGACTTCTACTATAGTCGGGCTAGATCTAACTTGCGGGGTTCAATGTTTATGTTGTAGACATATTGCTCTTGAAACAGGTGGGTCAAATCTTTCCAAGTTTTAATCATGGATGGTTCAAGGGAAGTAAACCATCTCAGAGCTTGGCCCGTAAGGCTCTTCTGGAACACATTGATGAGGAGTCATTCGTCTCCGTCGTACTAGCACAGGTCTCCGTAGTAGGACTTGAGGTGTGCAATAGGGTTGCCCGTGCCATTGTATTTGCCAAAGGTTGGCATCTTGAATTTTTGGGGCAAAGAGACTTTTGCAAATAAGTATAAGTCAGAAAAGTCTGTGGCATGGATTTCAGCTCCACCCATCTTCATCAGCTATTTTTGGATTTTGTCCATTTGTTCTTTTAATAGCTCTAACTCCTTGAATGGTGGGGCTGACCCTCAATAGGCTGCCTCCATTCACTTTGGACTGCCTGTGGGTTGGTTTGCACGGGATGTGGGGGGTTGAAATTCACAAATGCCACCACGTATGCCCCACTATTTCGGGTTTCATCCTCCCCATACTGATTGCTGGTATCAATAATAATTGGGGGAGGAGTGGGGTTGATTGAATTTTGGAAATTTTGGGCGGGTGCCTGATGAGGCCCTTGTAAGTGGGGGAAGCTTTGTAGAGTGTTTTGAGTGGGGGCCTGGTGAGGCCATTATGCTTTGTGAGGATTTTGCCGGCTGGGTTGGGAGGTAAGAGGATGGGTGAATTGGGGATGGTCTATGGTATGGGATGGGTCTCCATATTGGATTGGGTGTGAGAGATGTGGATACATGGGGCTCATGTCGTGTTGAGATATTGGATGAGATGGGTGTACTATTTGACGGGGAATGGGGTCCTGTTTGGTATAGGTGAATGTGGAATATTGGGGAATGATGGAGGGTTTGCAAATGGGGCTCCCAGGTTTGGAACTTGATGGGCTTGGGTATAGGGCATTGGGCCTTGATGGGCTTGGGCCTGGGGTATTAGGCCTTGATGGCCTTGGGCCTAGGGTATTGAGCCTTGATGGGCTTGGGTTTGAGGTATTGGGCCTTGTCGAGTTTAGGCCAAGGGTATTGGGCCTTGATGGGCTTGGGCCTGAGGCTTTGGGCTTTGATGGGCTTGGGCCAGGGTTATTGAGCCTTGATGGGCTTGGGTATAGGGTGTTGGGCATTGATATGCTTAGGCTTGAGGTATTGATCACTCACATAATTTACCATTTTATCACCCCTAACTTGGTGTTGCTAGGATTTAGTTTGCTACTAATAAATTACTAATGTACAGATATTAGAGATAATTAGTAAAAGAGAGCCTAAATGTTAATATTCATCAAAATGAACTCAAAAAGTAGTAAAATGATTATTGAGCGTAAGGAGACGATTCGCCACCTGCTGAAAGCTGAAAATTTCTAATTCTTCAGAAAGTGGCAAAAGAAGGAAAGCGATAGTTTGTTTTAAGAAATTATCCAAGTAAGAAAAGCAATGTGAAATAGAAAATCGTGATTGATGATTTTCCAAAGAAGCGATAATAGAAGAAAGAAATCATGATTTACGATTTCTCAGAATAAAGCTTTCTTCTGCTGCTGATCACATGAGAACTATCACCGCCATGAACCAAATTAGAAGATCTCTTATATTAGAAGTCTGGTGAATCACGGATCTGAGAAGATTGATAAAGATTGATACTGATTAACTCTACAGCTGTTATCAAGGAAAGAAATCCAAAAACACATCAACGGTTGAAAGCAAGGAAAGATAAAATTAGGAATTAGAATTGTATTAGGATACTTTTATTAATAGTAGTTTCTTTTAATAGAATTAGATCTTTGTAAATCGACTCTTTATGATCTAAACATAAGAGAGCTCGGCATAGGAATAAGCATCGAAGAATTTCAGTATCAATTGACGCCTGAGGTTGGATTTTCTTCTTATCAGTAGTGTATACTAGTTAGAGTAGATTAGATATCGGAGGTTCCTCAAGAGCAATTGACGACTGTAATTGAGTGCTGAAGATTAGAGTAGATATTTGTAATTTCTCAGGAGCAATTGACGACTGCGGCTGAGGGGTAAAGGATATATTTTACTTTGCTTTTTAGTTTAGAATTTATTTGCTTTGTAAACATATCCAAGTTTTGATTTGAATTGACGACTCAGGTTAGAATTTGCAGATTAGTTTAACGGTTTTTACTTTTCCATCATCAATTTTCTAAGGTTTGATTGACTCCCAGATTTTAGGAAGTTGTTAATTAGATTAAATTTATATTGATAGAATCTTATATTTGATTAACGACTAATGCTAGGAGACTAGAAATATGGTGTAATGGTACTGTTTACTTTCATAAATGTCCGGTAGCCGAAGATTGGGATTGACAACCTCAATCTGAAGGAGGATTAGAATTTATTTTTCTGCAGTTTAGATTAAGAAATCATTCTTTTATTCATATTTCTCTAGTAGATTAGATCTTAAAGATAAATAAAAGGTTTTAAGATAAGAATTTAAATAAAAGATAAAAATAAAGAAATAAGTAGATAATAAACTTCCTCGTGGGAACGATCCTATGCTAGTACTATTATTTCCATTGTGCGCTTACAATAGGTTAAGACTTGAATTTAATATATTATCTATACACATAAGAAGCCGACCAAGTTTTTGGCACCGCTATCGGGGAAGCAGAATTTATCTTTATTTCTATTTTTTTTATCTAATATTTTTATTCTTTTAAAAACTGATATTTATCTTTCTCTTTTTATATTTTTTTATATTTTTATTTTTCTTTGATCACTTCTTAATCTTTTACAGGTTTATTCGGAATAAGCAAATCAAAGTTTCAACTTCCCATGATCACGAAATTTAGAGGCTAAGATTTCTTTCTCTCCTTACTAATCTAGAATAAAAATAATATATAAATTATAATAAATAAATAAAAAGAAGAATTTTTTTTTCTAGTGTATGCATCGTACCCGGTCTAGAAGTCTAGACTATCTTACATACGACCCAGAAATTGAGCGGACTCTCCTGCGCAGACTCACATTAAACCGATCCTCTACAAGCGATCCTCTAAACATGGCTGACGAGCTTTCAATTGAAGCGCATTTCAGCCCCACAGCTCTGATCGAGCGCTCGTGTATAGTTATATCGGACGTAGCTGAAGGTCACAACTATGAAATCAAGCCCCACACACTTCAAACTTTACCTACCTTTCATGGGCTTGATAGGGAAGACCCTTACCAACATCTGTGGGACTTCGTTGAACTTTGCATGATGCTGCAGACCGCGACCAATAAAGAAGCAATAAGACTGCGTTTGTTCCCTTTCTCTCTTAAAGATAGGGGTAAAGCATGGTTACTTTCACTACCTGCCAGGAGTATTACCACTTGGGAAGAATTGCAATCCAAATTTTTGGGCGAATACTGTCCAATTGGTAGGACAAACCAAATTCGCCAAGCAATCCAAGGCTTTAGGCAAAAGCCCGGAGAATTATTTCATGAGAGTTGGCAACAGATGAAGGATTTACTGCATAAATGCCCTCATCACGAGGTACCCAATTGGTCTATAGCGTAAAGTTTCTACCAAGGATTGACAGAGACTAACCAATCTTTGTACACCATGCCGTATTAAAGATACCGGAATTTATTCTAACACTTCAAAGCAAAACAAGCTTTTCTTTGTATCGATCGAGAGATAATCGTCATAACTCGCTAGCAAGAGAGGGGACTTATGAGATCAATTAAGAAAAGGTGAAAGTTGAGGAAGACATGAGTGCAATAGTTTTAGCCCTTGAACAGAAAATCGTTACACTCATGAGTTCCAATTCAATCATTGTGGATAGGTCTATGACAAATCAACCAAATTTCAAGACTCACATATATACTAAGAAACCTGTTGTGCCACAATACCAAGAGGTGGTGGAAACTAAACAAGCAATGGCTTTTCAGAGGGGAGATTACGGGAATACCTACAATCCATCTTAAAGGAATCATCCAGGATTTAACTATGGTTCCACTGTAGGAGTACAACTAGCCCTGATAGTTGCGTAACTCCGATTTCCCCAGACCCAAGGTTTTCACCAGAGACCCCAAATATAGGCGGCACAACCCCAATTTGGACCATGGGGCAATATGTCTGATGTCACAATTGTTTAAATCCTTCAAGATCTGTAACAACAGTCGCACTAGCATTCAAAAGATTTACACCAACTCACTCAATTCTCTCAGACTCTTCACTCACATACTCAATCCATTACAAAGCTAGAAAGTCAGATTGGTCAAGTAGCTTTGCAAGTGCCAAGGACAGAAAGTGGCGAACTACCTACGCAGTCTGTAAACAATCCTAGAGGCCAAGCTTTCCTGGGGGCGACAGTTGCTCCCGATAATACAAATTAGTAAACCCTCATGGATCGTCGAGCTACCGACTCATCCGTAGCACCAATTGTAAACTATGTAAATTATTTCATTTCACTTTTCTTTCTTTAAAAAGTATCATATTACAACCTAAATTGTTGAAGAAATGACAGATCGTAATTTTTACTTATTATCTAACAAACAATCATATGGATTTACGATTGATCGTGTGACAACCCGACATTTCCCTGTCTCTAAACTGGGAAAGGTCGCGCCATCGGATCACCTGACATGATCCTTTCATCAAGGGGTTACTTCTTTAACTTAAAGTGATGCAAATGCAAAAGCAATGTATTTTAACTCTGACAGATGGATAATATGGCAAAAACAACTGATAGATAGACTAGCAACACTATATACAGAAATAAATGATTTGATGTATAGCTTTTCACCGATGACGGCCACCCGTCATCTAAATAGTGAAAAGAAAACCTATACATCCCAATATATCTCTGAAACTATCATATATCATTTATACATGCCATAAATTTATCTGTTTCTCTTTTTCTCTTTCTACCTTTCTATCCTCATTCCAAAGCTACAAACCTATTTCGGGAAGAACTCTTCAGCAAAGCCGTCTTCCTCGTCCTCGTCGTCTTCGTCTTCACCCTCTTCTTCATCAGGCGCGTAGGTGGGGTCTGCAACGTGCTCCGAGTCAGGCTCTACAGCTAAGACGTTGAAATCGTGGTTATTGGCAGACTTCTGAGTGTGTGCTTACTTTATTGGTTGGTGATGAAAGTCATTTAAAAATCAAAGAAAGAGTAAAATAAGGGATGGAATCAGCACAACTAAGAAATCCTAGACTTGTAAGATACAGGGTCCATTGTAGCAAGTTTTGATAAGTAAGAGTTTGTCCCACAGGGAAAGGTGATCTACAGCTCCAAAGGAGCCATCTCTAGTAGTCCCTCCAGATCTGACTACAGATCTGGCAGTCCTAAAAGGAGGGGAGTTTAAGGTCACTTATTCTAAGTATTCTAATGTCTAAACTACAGAAAGGGTTGAGAGGATGGATGGAGTGTAGAAAATAAATATAAAAGGGTGGGAAGTATGTTATTGAGCCCAGATCAGAGGAGTTTTATAACTCAAATTTAGATCTGATGCTATAGAAATCCTGTCCAGTGGCTACATTATCACCACTAAGGAGAAAGGATCTAACCCATCACTCTGCCATAATTTCACCCTTAAGGCTATAACCTGTCCACTGAAATGGTCACAGATTATCCCATAGGGGAACCACTATCCAGGGATGGGTCAAAACATAACCAGTAAATCATTGCAGGCACTATTTCATCCAGGCTACCAACTCAAGAATCCATAGGGAACCTTAACCTCTAAAGCTCTATATGTGGGGCTAAGGCTGTATAGGACCATGATAGCCCAGACACATAGAACTAGCAAGAGATTGAGTACAACCTTCGATCTAGCTGTCCATTGCTTGAGTGAGGCTACAATGGTCCAGTCACCACCCTACAATCACTATAACCAGATCATATCCAACATCTGATGGTGGATCTATACAAATATAGGGGAGTCTGCCTCTGTACAATCTCGCACCAGGCTTCTACAAGCTCAGGTGTAAAGAAGAAGGATCCATCTTAGATCGGTGGATTAGAATCACCCTAAGGCTATAATCCGTCTACTTAAATGGTCACAGACTATCCCAGAGGTTATCCTCCTCACTAAGCCCAAGACAAAACAAGAATATTGTTGCTACCACCATGGTCACAAGGCTACCAACTCAAGCTCCCATGGGAATTTCAGATCTAGTGGGTCCTGTGGTGGGGTTAAGGCTGTATAGGACCATGATAGCCTAGACACACAGGTCACTTGGATTTAAGTTGCCCTTAGAATCAATCCTCCATTGCCTTGAAACACAGCTAAAGCAATGGCGGATCACAAGGCAGTAGCCTTGCACAGAGCATCTCACACACAAACACAAATCTCACAAAGTACAGATCCTATTACAGAACTTCCATTAATCTAGTTCAAAATACATACAAAGACATAGCCAGCAAGTGCTAGACTATGGAGAGAAGGAAAAAGAAAAAGAAAAATACTTACAACTACAAAAAGAAAAACTAAACGATCTCAGATCAGGTCTCCCAGAAATGAGATGGGTTCCTAGCTATTCTAGGATGTAGAAAGAAAAGAAAGTCTAAGCTCCCCAAACCTAAGCTAAGTGTGGGTATTTATAGCAGTGGTGTGGCGGCATATTAGGGTTAGGAAACCCTAATTTTAACGATGCCACGTGGCCGAATAGTGATCCTTTGATGCCTTGGGGCACGTGCTCAGAGATTTAAGTGTGGGAGTGCATGCCCTAATCACTGGAAATTCCTAGAAAGTCCTCAGCTGAAGAGATAGAAGTTTGAAGTTCAGAGCTTCGCTAGGTAGCCATTATTTCCAAGACTTGTCACGTGGTAGCTTTTGTTCTTCGCTAGGATGATTTGAAATTGAAACTTCCGCCTTCGTGAGGTTGGCTTGGTTTGCTCTTCAAGCAGTCGCGAGGTTGAGTGGACATCAGAGCCTCAGATATCGCGGGGTTGGAGCTTAAGCAGTCGCGAGGTTGAACTTTGCGAGGATAGATTTGAATAGCGCGAGCACTTATCCTCACTGGGCTTTGCGAGTTACCTCGCGAGGCTTTGATGAGTTCTGAACTGCGCAAGGTTCCATGTCTTAACTGATCTTAGCGAGGGTGGCTTTGCCTTCGCAAGGACGCTTTCTTCTTGAATGGCACGAGAACTGCGCGAGGAGTTCTCTTCGATAATTGCATCCCGCGGCGATTGCGCGAGGAGTCTTCTGAAGCTCTTCAGTCAATCATCTGCACGAGAAGTTGTTGTAGAGTCTTGGGAATCTTAGCTAGACTACGCGGGGCTCATTTTCAGGTCTGGATTCAGATTTCATCCTTCTAAGGGACTTCTGGTGCCAAAACAGGCTTTTTAGCAGGATTCCTAGCCTTATTTCACTGCTGGGTACTACCTACGTAAAACACTTAACAAGGACTTATTAGGTGGCTATGGGTCTAATCAAAGGTTAAGTTAAGGGGTGAAAAGTGGTACTTTTCAGGTCTTAACACACCCCCAAACCTAATCTTTGCTAGTCCCTTAGCAAAGCTACATTAAACCTAATATAAAAATTAAATGCCACTTTCGTAGGGAGCACGAATACATTTAGCATATGTACCAAGTCTTTTAAACCCCTAGGTGATCCCTAGTGGAGGAGTGAAGTCTCCTGAGGGTTTTCAGTGAAGACACCCACAAACTTCTTCAATGAATAACAAAAGTGCAATATCATCCAATGAGCAATCAAGGGGCAGACTTAGTTTACTCTTGCATCATTAAGCATAAAAGAAATTTAATTCATTGGTTGCACAGTAATTTAAACAGCATAAACTCTTCATGATTGCACAGCATTTCCAATTAGTTTACAATCACAGAAAACTGCACTAGTGTGTGCTAGCACTGAGCTTATCCTTAGGTCAAAAATTAGGTTAAGGTCATACATAATGCATTCAAGTTCAGACCCAAAAACTTTGCAGGGCATACTCTCATAAGGGTTTTTTTGAGGGGTTCATTCTCTCACAGGCTCAAGAGTAGTTACACCCCCCAAATGGGTCTGTAAGCATGAGCATAGGCAAAGTTCTTAAGTGCTGACATCATTGGCAGTTCCTCACCATAGATTGGATAACTCTTTATCTTCACATGACAACTCACTCAACTTTTGGATCACAAGGGCTTTTAACTGGGCTGTAATGTGGCTTATGGAGTGGGGTTGAAAGAATGGAGGGTTGAGAAGGGGTTCAAAATTGAGAAATCAGTAGGTGACAGAGGTGATTCATGACTTCACCTTCTTGAATTCAACTCCTTTCATCTTCTTTGAGATTTTCATATTTGAAGTGATCAGTTTCTCTTCTTGATTTTGATTTTCCAATGAAAGTTCCTCTTGACTCCTCCCTTCTCTTCATTGTTATTTTTGTTTCCTTGTGGAATTTTCTGATTTTTATTTTTTTGTTTTTACTTTTCAAAAATGCCACCATGCTCCCAATTATCATACTGCCAGATTTGAGGTATTTCTTTTCCATTCACCTACTGTTGACCATAGCTAGTCCATCTTCAACTTTTTCTCCTTTACCTTACGAATTCTCGAGTGAGGTAGGTGAAGCGAGTTCATAGGTTCAGGTTCAAGTACTCAGGTGTACTTTGAAGAAATTTAGGATTTAAAGCTCAAAGGGGGTATGGACAAAGGCAGTTACTTAAGGGTTGGTCTTATTAGGCTCAAACTGTCCAAGAGAAGGCCTTGATCCTTTCCTCAGTCTCATGAGTACTGTCAGTTGTTTCAACTTGGATTTACCTAACTTCTAGTAAGCACAGTTACTCAGTCAGTCTTTAGAACTTGAAGGGATTGCCTTGGTTACTCCTCAAAAGATGGAAATTTTTTTTATATAGGCCCAATTCTCACTGGTTATGGTCTTCCTTTGAACTTTTAAGTATGTCCTCACCTTTTTCTCTCTCTACTAATTCACTAAGTGCTGATACAAGTGAGTTTCCTTGGTGATATTATCATGGAAATATGGAGTATTAGAAGTTTATAATGTCCAAGGTTTGCAAAAATTTTAAACTTCTTATTTTCATGATTCTTAAGTGAACAGAGGTCCATTTCCATATTGCTCAGATGAGTCTGCTGCACTTATGTTAGCTATTCCATTGGAAGGGTCTGCCTGACACACCCCCAAACCTATGAGGAGCAGTGTCCTCACTGGTTCAAAGGTGTCTGTGCAGCAGAGTTATTACAACATAAAAGACGAGAACAAGAAACAAACACACAACATACAAGGCAAGATAGTAATGACAGGGGAATAAAGTCTACAAAAAATGAGAAGTGTACAAACTACAAGAAAACAGAAGCAAAAGAGTGCGAAAATAGATAAAATCCTATGGACAATCTAGTTAAAATCTAGCTCAGCGCTTATCCCAACCCATTTTCTTGGCATGTTCTTGAAGGTAAGCCTCCTCTTCTTTCTTCCTTCGTTCTCTCTCTGCCTTTCTTTGGTCGGCAGTTTTGGGTATGGTTGGAGCCCTGACCCTCATTTTTCTCCTCTTTGGTTCAAGAGGGATCTCTGAAGATTTATCAGTGGTTGGCTCAGGGGGTTTGGTGGGAGATTTTCCTTTGGGGCCCTTACCTTTGGAGGATTTCCCTTGTTGGGCCGGACGGGGAATAAGAGGGGATTGGGCTGGTGCTGGCTCAGGAGGGATAACAGGGGATTTAGCTTTTGCTTTCTCTTGAGGCAGGAGAGGACTTTTCCCTTTCATTGGTTTAGGGGGAGCCACAGAAGATGGATCTTGTACTTTGGCTGCAGGTATGGCAGGGCTCTTCCCTTTCACGGACTGGCGTAGTGGTAGTGCCTCCTCAGACTGGGCAGATTTGTCTTTTCCAATTTTCAAGGAGCCACTTGGGGGAGTAGTCCTCTTGGCAGCAACCTTCCTTCGCTGAGGATAGGATTGTTCAGCAGGGCTTGATGAAGGAGCGCACGATGAGTAGTGGGGGAACCTTTGGGATCCTTTGGTGGTGCAGAATCAGAGTCGGAGTCAGAAGGAAAAAGCTCAGTGGGATCCAATCCAAGGGCAGCAGCAGCTTGTCTGCGTTCCTCTTTGGAATGTAGGCGACCATGGGGATCATCCTGAGTAGAAGCTCTGGTGACCTTTGGAGGTGGGGATGGAGGGGTCGGTCTTTTACCTTTTTGGGCTGCAGTGGCTCTTTTGGAAGTGGGAGTTTTCTTAGAAGGAGTGCGTTTTCTTTTGGGAGCAGGAGAGGGAACAGGGGGGCAGGCAGAGCGAGGAGGCTGCAGTAGGGACTTGAGCAGAAGCAAGGTTGTGTAGGTACTCTGATGGGCTAGTAGGCATTTGAGGAGGAACAGGAGGAGGTACCTGAGTTGGGGCTGGAGGAGGTGGGGAAACAGGTGGTGTAGGTGTTGGGGTAGGGGTGGTGGAAGAAGATGGGGCCATAGGGGGAGCTGTGGCGAGAGGGGTGGCCTGTATGGGTTGGGAAAGTAGGAAGGCAACTCTCTGTTCCAAGATTTCAATTTTCTTATTAGCCCACAGGAGATTGGTATCTGCAAGCTCTTTACTGAGTCGGTTGATCTCTTGAGCATTGTTCAATTTTTTCTCTAATAACCGGTTGTACTTTTTCGCCCTTTCTGCATTAGCTTTTTCAATCGATAGTCATTACATGTCGTTGTCAGCCTTGTTCACATTTAGGGTCTCCAAAATTGCCTCCCACCTTTGGAAATATCTCTCTACTATCATGTGAGCAAGCTCCAAGTCACTAAGTTTCTGCAGCAAGGGGTATTCGATGGCTTAGCGGAGTTGGGCCATGCCATTGAGAACATCCCTCTTGATATAGGGATTGTCCCTCATGGCATGGAGGAGGGTGAAGTAGGGGGGGGTGTAATAGGAGTGTCTGGGTAAGATGGGTAGAAATGGAGTGGAAGAAGTAGAAGGGATTGATCACGGGGGAAGAGTGGGTGGTGTAAGGATGAAGTAAAGAGAAGGGGTGGAAGTTGCTGGGGTAGGCTATGTTGAATGGGCAGTGAATTGAGGAGGGGGGGGGAGAAGAGGTGGAATGGAAGGTATGGGTGGAAAGTGAAATGAAGGAAGGGCAGTGGATGTGGATGGGTCTGGGTAAGGGAAGAATGGAATGGTGAAGGGTCGAAATGGAAGGGGTGGGGTTGAATGGGAAAGGTGGATGGAAATGGAATGGAGTCAGTTTGGGTAGAAGTGTTGGTAAATTGAGGTGGAGGTAGTATTAGAGGGGGTAGGGTAGGTAGAGAGGGGAAGGAGTGGTAGGGTATGGTGTCATGGAGGGAGAAGGGTGTAGGTAAGTCAATGTGGGTGAGGTCTGTTGGAACTGTGGACTCAGAGGGGAAGGGGGTTGGGTCAATGGGGTGGTAGGAGGTTGTGTAGGGATGATTGGGTTTGTCAATGTTTGAAGGGTGGATTGTATTTTGGTGATGTCCATTTGTATTTGGGCTTGGGTCTGTGTGGTGGTGGAGAGTTGGGTTTGGATGTCATGTATGAGGGAAAGGATATGGGTGAGGGTATCTGAGGTTGGTTGGGGTGGAGTATGAGGATAGGAGGGAACAGGTTGGAAAGGGGAAGTGGGGGCATGATGGAAAGTGGTTGGGGGAGAAGGTGCAAGGGCTGGGGAGTGATGTGGTGAAGGGAGTGGTGAATCTGGGAGAGGGATGTCATTGGTGGGCAAGGTATCAAGCAAGGTAGTCATGAAGGCCTGATATCCTGAAGTGGTGGCTAAGTTAAAGTCAAGATCATGGAGGGAAGATGTAGTTAGGAGGGGTTGGACTAGGGGTTGGTCAATATGGGGTGTGTCTGTCGGAATGACAGTGGAGGTGGAAGTGGGTAAAGATAAGGCAGGGGTAGTGTGAGAGGTTTTCTTTTTAAGGTAGGTTATCAAGGGAGGGCTGTCAGGGTTGAGGTCAGAGGATGTCGGAGGTACTGGGGCTGTGTATTGAGGTAAGGTGGGTGAAGGGGGAGTGTTGTCATGGGGATCAGCACTTTCCACCCAGGAACGAATCACAGTGGGGGGTGGAATGGAAAAGGGAGATAAGGGAGGGAAAGGGAGAGATGGAATAGGTGAAGAAATTAGTGGAGAGGCAAGTGTGGTGGATGGAGGGATTGCTGCAGAAGCAGAGGTGACAGAAGCTCGTTCCACCTTCTTTGGGGCAGGGGCTTTAGCCTTCTTTTTAGGGGTAGGGGTGGCCTTTACCACAGCAGCTCCCTCTCCTTGCTCGGAAACATTCTGAGCTTTAGCCTTCTTCTTCTTCTTCTGGGGATCCATTAGACTTCTGCTGATCCCCCATTATCTTTTGGCAAAAGTGGTGGGAGTAAGGTCAGCAGATAATTCCCCCACTGATATCTTGTATCCTCCCTTCAGAAGTAATTTGGTGATGAGTCTTCCGTAGGGGAGAGTGTGGACCTTCTTTTGCAGCCCAAGCTTCACCATCATATCTTTCTTGGCCTCAAAAATCAACCATGCAGCATTAAATCCGTGGCCCAGAGAGAAGGAATAGAGAGCATCAGCAATTGGTGTCCTCCTTTTTTGCTGATGGTTGGAGCAGTAGATATTCTTCCTTAGCACTTGATCGATGAACAGCAGCTTGGGATCCAAATCTCTTCTTTTGATGGAGTCCCCTGTGGCCTTCAAGCCTCTGGTAATGGCCTGGGCAATGGTATCGAGAGTGGCATTCACAGGGGCACCATAACCGCAGTTGGGATAAAAAATGGCAGGGATGCCCATGACTTCAGCAATCAACGCTGGGTTAAGCAGCATCTCAAAATTATCGACTAACACAAGGAGGTCAGGCTGCCCATGTGTGTTTGGTCTGACCCTAAGGTGTTGGTAAAAGAGTTGCACTAACCTAGGATAGGCTAGTGCAGGAATCATTTGCATCAAGGGGAACAAACCAGCCTTGCGCAAGAACTCAACGGCAGGAGCTGACAACGGCTCAGATTCAAAGAATGATATATCAAAAATGGCTTCAGGTTCTAAGGGAATGGAAATAAGGAGCTCAGAGGGAGTAGAGTAATCAGGTGCTTTTGCAGCCACCTCAGGAATCACCTCCTTCCCTTTTTGTTGTGCCGTAGAGGACTTGGCTTTCTTAGGGACAGGCTCCACGGTGGCTTGGTCCCTGGCTCTCTTCACAGGTGCACTTTTAGGAGCCATCAAGATTCTTCTTGGTGAGTCTGCAGTTGAAATTTTGAAAGGAAAGATTAAGAGCTGAGTCTAACCCTAAAAGTTAGGGTTACATTCAATTGGCCTTGCAGTAGATCGCAAGAGCTCCTAGCAGGGGGCAAATGTGGATGGAAGCTTTAAGAACAAAAATCCAGAATTTCAAAGTGAGCAATAAACTATAGATAGGAAGATGGAGGAGAGAGATTGAGAGGAGTGGGAGCTAGGGTTTCGCTAGAAGGAGAGAAAAGAGAAAGCAGTAAAGAAAAGCAGCGCGGGGTGGAATTTAAATATCGCGAGGCTCGGCGCGCTTTGAAAATATCCGCTCGTTGGCTGGGCATGAATGGATCGCGAGATTAGATGTTCATTTAAACTGTGCGAGGCAGCCCACCCAGTTATATCTGAAACTCGCGACAGCAAAACAAAGTAGTTCTTTATGAACTGCGCAAGAGGGGACCAAACCCATTATTCAAAACCCCGTGATGGCTTAACCGAGTTAGAATTCACTCACCCACTAGTCTGCTTTTTGACCCTGACTTTGTGGGTGGATTCTCTCACAGACTCTCTTTCAGGGACACCCATAAGCATTATAAGGCATTCACAAATTCCCATACTCTCAAAGCATTAAATTCACACATCATGAAAAGCATTCAAATACTACCATTGTAATTCAATCACTTGAAATTAGCAAACCAGGGGAATAGGAATAAAAGTAGGCATAAAGCACTAAACTCAGATTTCAACAAGATTGCTACAAATTCCTCTAAACTGTAAAGTACATATTATACAAAGGTGCACAGTTCTCATCATCAATTCAATGAAAGATCCCCTTCAGGGTCTGAGGATCCTTCACCAATCAAAAATTGGCCCTTGGGATTAACCACTGGTTGACTGGGCAACCTTCCCTCTTCTCTTTTGGCTAAGGTGTTCGCTAGTTGTCCAATCTGTTCTTCCATCTTCTTAATGCTCTGACCATGAGAGTTCACAGTCTGAGCCAAGGAACCCAGGTTTTGCAGTGAGGTCAAGACCTGGTCCTCGAAAGAAGTACTTCTAGGTTGAGAAGGGGGTAAGGCACACTGATTTTACTGCTGATGGTGCTGGAAGGTAGACCTAGGGGCATTCCCTTGATTGAACTGCTGTTGTGGCTTTTGTGGTAAGGCCAACATCTGCTGGGGCTGCATGTAGTTGTCTTGCCTCCACCTCAGATTTGGGTGGTCTCTCCATTGGTAACCAGCATTTTGGTGCTGGTATCCACATGGTTGCCTATTGTAGCCCCCAGATTGTTGCTGGCCATAAGATTGAGCAACAGTAGCATGTTCCAAAACCAATTCAGGAAATTGCCCTGCAGATGGACATTCCTCCACTGTGTGTTGTGGGGACTGGCATATAAGACATGCCTCTGCCACATGAGCAGCTCTTCTGGGTTGCAACACAGTCAATAATTTGTCAACCTTCATAGAGAGGTTTGCCATCTGCAGCTGCAGGTCATTGTTCCCAGACACCTCATAAACTTTTCCTCTTGATCCAGTAGCAGGCTCCACCTTTGACTCAGATTCCTGACTAGTTCTTGCCAGGGATGGCTTTTGAAAAGCATTCTCACTAATCACCTCAAACAATTCCCATGCCTCCTCAGCAGTCTTGTGCATGTAGGATCCACCACAAGAGGCATCGACCATATCTCTATTTTTCTCATCAATCCCATTGTAGAAGCTTTGTACAAGCTGCCACTCTGGGATCTTGTGGTGGGGGCATTGTTTGAGCATCTCTTTAAACCTATCCCAGGACTGGTTAAAATCCTCAGTTGGGGATTGAGAAAATGCAAGAATCTCTTTCCTCAACTGGCTAGTTTTGGTCTCAGGGAAGAACTTGGTTAGGAACTTGGTCTGCAAGTCTTTCCATGAAGCAATGCTATTGTTGGGAAGAGTGGTCAGCCAGGTACTGGCCCTATCCTTTAGAGAGAAGGGAAAGAGTCTGAGCCTAGTAGCCTCAGGTCCCAAACCAGTGATATTAAAAGTAGTGCACAAGGCTAAGAACTGGTCAATATGCTTGTAAGGGTCCTCTTTGCTAAGCCCATGGAAACCTGGCAGCATCTGGATGAATGAAAATTTTATTTCATAGTTCCCCTGAACATCAGGGAATTGAATGCTAAAAGGGGAGTTATAGTCATCTGGAGCATTCAACTCCGTGAGAGTTCTGGGTTGTTCTTCACCCATAATTACTGTCACAGATTCACTTGGGGGCTTGGTGTTCTGAGTGTGCTTGATTTATTTGTGTTTTGAAAACATACTTGCAAATGATGCATTGTACTGAATATTAAAAAGAATAAGAAAACATCAGCACAGAGAGAACATAATTAGCCTGCAAGATCAGGGCCAATTGTAGCAAGTTTTAAATGTAAGTGAGTAAAAGATCGTCCACAGGGAATTGATTTAAAATGTAAGATAAACCTTCAGATCTTAGCTACCAGATCTAACCTCTGATCCTATCTAGAAAGCACATAAGATGGGAGGTTGAATTTGTCACATTAACTAAATGATAAAAGTAAAAGTTAAACTAAATGATCCAGATCCGAGTTGGGGGAACATTTGAGGTAAACTTATAAAAAAAGGAGAAGTAATATCTAACTTTGATTTGGTCCTTGAAATCTAATGAGAATGACTGCAGCTCAACTAAGAGATGATCCAATCTTCATCTGGCTACAAGCGCAGATGTAAGAGAAATAAATCTAATTTAAGGATTAGGTTTAAGCTTATGGCTATGGTCTGTCCACTTTAATGGCCACAAACCATCTAATAGTCTTTAATCCAAAGCCTTAGTTTAGAACAAGAAGCATCACTACAAATGCCGTGAGAGATTAGGTTACCAACACTAATTCTCACAGGATTAATGAATCAAGGGAAATTGCATGAAAAACAGTAAATCTAAAGGAGTCTAATGCAATAAGGAGATCAGAGGGAACCCTTAACATGAGTCCAATTGAGAATGTATGGTTTACAACAACCTTTTCAAATCCACCATTACAATTACAGAGCACAGCTTAAACAGCTCTCAGATTTGTAGTCTTGAATATAACTCTCTTTTGAATTACAGAAATATCTCACAGCTCTCAATTGCAAGTAAAAGTGAAGCTATTACAGGGATTTCAGACAAACTATCTGGTTTGGAAATGGGGGAATAGGAATGAAACTTAAAATCTGGATACCCAAATTGGGCAAATGGTTCGTCTATTTATAGTTTTCCCTAAGTCCAGCTCAGATGTGTATCAACCAATCAGAATTGGATAGATCTGTATCAACCAATAGGAGTCGAGCACAAGGATCCATATCTATTTTGGCCAATCAGAACTGCTTGATCTGGTTCAGCCAATCAGGTGATAGAAGCATCAATTCTGTTATGTAATTCAAAAATCTGTTTGAGCTTCTAGAAGTTCCCGCCAAGTAATTTCATCTTTGGGTGTTCACATTGGGTGGAATATGCCTTTGGTTCGTGCTCAGAATCTTCTGAAACGTCTCGGGGCTTTTAAATGCATTGGGGCATCCAGATTCTTGGTGCCCTTACGGATCTTTGAGAATCTTGAGGATATCATTTCGCATAGTTTGGAGAACTTTTCGCAAAATCTGTGACTTCAAGCTCTTTTCGCCTGATTGGAGACCTTTTGAAAAGAAGCGTAACCCGGAGATCTATTCGCAAAGATTGGGGACCTTTTGAAAAGGTAACACGGAGAATCTATTCAAAGATTGGAGACCTTTTCGCAAAGATTGGGGACCTTTTCGCAGAGATTGAGGACCTTTACGAATAGCATTCTGTAGTGCATTCTTCTTTTCGAATAGCTCCAAGCCTCTTTCCAGGTTGAAACCAAGCCTTTGTCCTCTTTATTTTAGGCATTTTGATAGCCAGTGAGGTTGTCCTTTCTCCTTCTTCCTCCAGATCAAGATGGGTCATCATCTTTTTGGCACTTTTAAGCTACTTTCAAGGTTAAGCACCTTTATTGTTACAAACAAACACTTAAAACACTTATTTAGTTCTCTCAAGGGTCTATCAAGGCCCAGATTAAGGGGTGAAAAATGGTATTTTCCAATTCTCAACACACCCCCAAACCTAAGCTTTGCTAGTCCCTGAGCAAAGACAATTTAAAAATAGGATGAAAAGCCATTTTTGTAGGGAGCACAGTTGCATTTAGCATATGCAACAAGCCTTTTAAACCCCTAGGTGATCCCTAGTGGAGGAGTGAAGTCTCCTGAGGGTTTTCAGTGCAGGTACCCACAAACTTCTCCCATAAATCAGATAAGATCAATGCACTTCTGTTAAAGCAAACTTTCATCCAATCACATTATTCACACGCATCGATCAAAGTTGTAAGAAGATTTTCAAGAAAACATCGGTTCAAAATTAAATTCTGCGTAATTCCTTTATCATTCACTCGGTTGGTGTCAAAAAGTTTTACAAGAAAAATTAATGAAAAGCTACTTCTATTTGAGAATTCATTTTGATGTTACCCGAAATAAGTTAATTCCAAACCCAAGTCTCACCAGGGTTTTCACTCAACACGCAGGTAGGAGGGTTGTACTATTTCACACAACTCAAGAGCGATTCTGACCCTCAAATAAGAAGGCGAGGAGCATAGGCATTGCTTTTTAGTTACAATTCATCGCTCTTTTACCATAAATTACACAAATCCTTATCTCCATATGACTAAATCCATCTTTGATCGATGGGACTTTAACTTGGGTTGTAATGTGGCTTATGGGTGAAATTTATCAAGAATAAAAGGGTTGGAATGGAGTTCAAAATTTTAGAAGTCAGTCAAGGTAAGGAGGTGGTATGGACACCTTCTTTATTTCAGCACAATTTCATCTTCTTCTTTGAATTTTCAGAGCCAAAGTGGCCATCTTTTTCTCTGTCTTTTTCAAACTTCCAATGAAATGACTTCTCTTTTTTTTTTTTTTTTTTTCAAATCAACATTAACTGGAATGCCACATTTCTTCTGCTGATACATCATTGCCTTCAATTATTTTTCTTTTTCTTTTACCAAACTATTACCCAACTCACCTTTCTTCAGCTTTCTTTCCTTTACCTTCTGAATTCTCAGAGTGAGGGTTAGGCTAAATGAGGTTGATGAGGTTTCAAAGAAATCTTTGATTTATAAAGCTCAAATGGTGTGTATCAAGGGCAGTTTTAAAAGGTGGGGCTTTTTGAAGTTCAAACTGTCCAAAAGAAGGCCCTACATCATATCTTTAATATCATGATTGCTGTCAAGCTATTTTAACTTGGATATGTGTAACTTCTAGTGATAACAAGCCGGTTCAAACAGTCCCTAGAGTAGAAAAAATTGCTAATTCATACCTCCAAAGAATACATTTCAGCAGGCCCAAATCTCACTGGGTGTGGTTTTCTATCAAATTCTTGAGGTATATCATCACTGTTTTCTCTCTTTTTAGGTTTACTAAAACATCAATTTTATTTTATTTTTGGAAATTTTCTGACCTTCACTTCATGAAAGTATTAGAATTACACTAGAAATCAATTTTAAAAAGTTTTAACTTCCTCATTTTTCAAAACAACAGGTGTGAAATTACTTCATTTTCAAAAATTCTGTTGGTCATAAGCTGCACCAAGCATTAACTTATTTTATTGGCATCTCTGCCACACCCCCAGTCCTAAGATGAACATTGTCCTCAATGTTCTAGACAATGAGAGACTAGGGGCAGCAGGGTAAAAGAAGAAAGAAAAACTAAGAACAGAAAAAATCTAAACTATATGCAGCAGAAAATAAAAATGCAAAACTGAATATATGAGCAAGGAAATGGAAAACTTGATATACAAATGCAAGAAAAATCAACAAAACAACGCTAGAACTGCTAAAAAAAATAAAATCTAAAAAATAGAAGGATTGCTATGCAAATGGAAGGAAACTAATGCTAATAACAGAGAAACAGTAAAAACAAGGTAAGGGACTGAATACAAAGTTAAAAAAAATAGAAAAGTGTTGATACAAAAATAGAATTTGTGAATGCAAAATAGGAAAACAAAGTTAGAAACTAACTATACTCACAGAAAAATGATGAAAATCAGTAAAACTAGGACACATTAACCTAAGAAAGAGAAAAAAAAATAAAATAAAATAAAATAAAATAAATCAGCGATCTAAAAACAGAATTTGAAACTAAAATTCCTAAAACAGAAACTCTAATGCCAAATGATACATCCTAAGCCCAAAGAAAAACCCCAAAAACCTGAGATACTTATGAATCTAAGTGATTATAAAAATGATTAGCAGGAATAATATATAGTGAAAAGCAAGATTCATAAGACTGACCCCTTTGTTGATGATGTGTATGAATCAAAAAGAATAATGAAGCATGGGAGCACATATTAAAAACAGGGTTCACACACAGCTGAGACCCATTTATGATGAAGAAATCTCGAAGGAAAATAAAATCAGTGGGTCCATTGAATATTCAAAACAACCTATGATTCACTACTCATTATCCTACATGATTCCTTAAAAAAAAAAAAAACTGATCTCAGCAGGTCCAGATGGGAAAAGTGGATGCAAATGGAGAAAAACAGTCCATCCGGAAGATATCTATATATATATATATATATATATTTTGCTTTTATAATTTTCTATATATATATATATATATATATTTTTACTTGTTTTGGATCAGCCTGGGCTCAACAAGAGCCCGTATTTACTACTGCTGAAAATAATGAGAAACAACTCAGAGATTTTCTATTTGTGTTTTCATTTTCTTTTATTTTGTGAAAAAAAATAAAATCAGCATGCCTAAAAGATAGCAGAAATTATAATCAAAACAAACATTAAACACAGCAGAACTGCTGGTTCTCAAGAATTTAAAAATAGAAAATGAATGCAAAGGAGAAGGGGATGCAAACTCAAGCAGATCTGCTCCAGCTTTAGTCCAGATGCTCCTTGTTGTATGGCTGCTTCAGATCTGCAAAAATCCAAAAATTGCAGTAGTACCTTATTCAAGTATATTGATAAAAATAAAAAGAAAAACTCAGGCTACTGCCCAAATTTGACAAAAAGACAAAAGAGTGGCAGCAACATTTATTCAAATAACTAGAAGGCAAAGAATAAAAACTCAGAAAAATAATAAAATTCTTCTGCAGTAAAATAGGTTTTCTATACAAAACTGCAGTAGACATTTAATCAAGCACTTGGAATGCAAAGTGCAGTTTTAAAGCAAAAATTAAAATAAAAATCAAATCTACAAAATTGAAAAACTTAGGTCTACCAATTTTAAAATCTATTCCCCGGCAACGGCGCCAAAAACTTGTTGGTGTTCTGAGTGTGCTTGATTTATTTGTGTTTTGAAAGCATACTTGCAAATGATGCATTGTACTGAATATTAAAAAGAATAAGAAAATATCAGCACAGAGAGAACATAATTAGCCTGCAAGATCAGGGCCAATTGTAGCAAGTTTTAAATGTGAGTAAAAGATCGTCCACAGGGAATTGATTTAAAATGTAAGATAAACCTTCAGATCTGAGCTACCAGATCTGACCTCTGATCCTATCTAGAAAGCACATAAGATGGGAGGTTGAATTTATCACATTAACTAAATGATAAAAGTAAAAGTTAAACTAAATGATCCAGATCCGAGTTGGGGGAACGTTTCAGGTAAACTTATAAAAAATGGAGAAGTAATATCTAACTTTGATTTGGTCCTTGAAATCTAATGATAATGACTGCAGCTCAACTGAGAGATGATCCAATCTTCATCTGGCTACAAGCGCAGATGTAAGAGAAATAAATCTAATTTAAGGATTAAGTTTAAGCTTATGGCTATGGTCTGTCCACTTTAATGGCCACAAACCATCTAATAGTCTTTAATCCAAAGCCTTAGTTTAGAACAAGAAGCATCACTACAAATGCCGTGAGAGATTAGGTTACCAACACTAATTCTCACAGGATTAATGAATCAAGGGAAATTGCATGAAAAACAGTAAATCTAAAGGAGTCTAATGCAATAAGGAGATCAGAGGGAACCCTTAACATGAGTCCAATTGAGAATGTACGGTTTACAGCAACCTTTTCAAATCCACCATTACAATTACAAAGCACAACTTAAACAGCTCTCAAATTTGTAGTCTTGAATACAACTCTCTTTTGAATTACAGAAATATCTCACAGCTCTCAATTGCAAGTAAAAGTGAAGCTATTACAGGGATTTCAGACAAACTATCTGGTTTGGAAATGGGGGAATAGGAATGAAACTCCAAATCTGCATACCCAAATTGGGCAAATGGTTCGTCTATTTATAGTTTTCCCTAAGTCCAACTCAGATGTGTATCAACCAATCAGAATTGGATAGATCTGTATCAACCAATAGGAGTCGAGCACAAGGATCCAAATCTATTTTGGCCAATCAGAACTGCTTGATCTAGTTCAGCCAATCAGGTGATAGAAGCATCAATTCTGTTATGTAATTCAAAAATCTGTTTGAGCTTCTAGAAGTTCCCGCCAAGTAATTTCATCTTTGGGTGTTCACATGGGGTGGAATATGCCTTTGGTTCGTGCTCAGAATCTTCTGGAATGTCCCTGGGCTTTTAAATGCATTGGGGTGCGTGCAGAGATTACTGAATTGCCCTTGCAGATGCTGAGAATCTTCAGGATATCATTTCGCATAGTTTGGAGAACTTTTTGCAAGGTACTGTGACTTCTGAAGCTCTTTTCGCACAAATTGGAGACCTTTTCGAATAGCATTCTGTAGTACATTCTTCTTTTCGAATAGCTCCAAACCTCTTTCCAGGTTGAAACCAGGCCTTTGTCCTCTTTATTTTAGGCATTTTGACAGCCAGTGAGGTTGTCCTTTCTCCTTCTTCCTCCAGATCAAGATGGGTCATCATCTTTTTGGCACTTTTAAGCTACTTTCAAGGTTAAGCCTGCCTTTATTGTTAGCTGTAAAACAAACACTTAAAACACTTATTTAGTTCTCTCAAGGGTCTATCAAGGCCCAGATTAAGGGGTGAAAAATGGTATTTTTCAGTTCTCAACAGGGCTCTCCTGTGGTGTGCCTGTCTCTCCTAAGTCTCCTTCCCCTTTCTAACTCAGGGTTAAGAGGCTCTAAAGCAGGGCTGAGGGATCTCCTCCCTAGCATACAAGCACACCAATAGCAAGGAAAGCTTCTTGCAAGCACATTATAAAAGAATAATTGTACACTAACAAATTTATCTAACTAGTTTACAGCTATTCAAAGAATACATTTAAACTATCCTAGATACTGGTAGAAATTTTTTTTAAGAAAGATAGATAGAGTTTTAAAAGTCAGAGAGTTTGCAAACAGAGGTAGCTAAGCTCCAATTGCAGTCGAACTATCCTTCACTGCTGTTGTCTAGATCTGTAAGAAAGATTCAAAATTATGTCAGCAGTATAAATTATTCACATGTGCAAAGAATGCTAAGAATACAAACACTAAGGGTCTACTAATAGATCATCTTTCCTCGGCAACGACGCCAAAAACTTGTTGGCGGACTTCTGAGTGTGTGCTTACTTTATTGGTTGGTGATGAAAGTCATTTAAAAATCAAAGAAAGAGTAAAACAGGGGATGGAATCAGCACAACTAAGAAATCCTAGACCTGCAAGATACAGGGTCCATTGTAGCAAGTTTTGATAAGTAAGAGTTTGTCCCACAGGGAAAGGTGATCTACAGCTCCAAAGGAGCCATCTCTAGTAGTCCCTTTAGATCTGACTACAGATTTGTCAGTCCTAAAAGGAGGGGATTTTAAGGTCACTTATTCTAAGTATTCTAATGTCTAAACTACAGAAAGGGTTGAGAGGATGGATGGAGTGTAGAAAATAAATATAAAAGGGTGAGAAGTATGTTATTGTGCCCAAATCAGAGGAGTTTTGTAACTCAGATTTAGATCTGATGGTATAGAAATCCTGTCCAGTGGCTACATTATCACCACTGAGGAGAAAGGATCCAACCTATCACTCTGCCATGATTCCACCCTTAAGGCTATAACCTGTCCACTCAAATGGTCACAGATTATCCCATAGGGGAACCACTATCTAGGGATGGGTCAAAACATAACCAATAAATCATTTCAGGCACTATTTCATCCAGGCTACCAGCTAAAGAATCCATAGGGAACCTCAACCTCTAAAGCTCTATATGTGGGGCTAAGGCTGTATAGGACCATGATTGCCCAGACACATTGAACCAGTAAGAGATTGAGTACAACCTTCGATCTAGCTGTCCATTGCTTGAGTGAGGCTATAATGGTCCAGTCACCAGCCTACAATCACTATAACTAGATAAGACCCAACATCTGATGGCGGATCTATATACAAATATAGGGGAGTCTGTCTCTGTACAATCTCCCACCAGGCTTCTACAAGCTCAGGTGTAAAAAAGAAGGATCCATCTTGGATCGGTGGATTAGAATCACCCTAAGGCTATAATCCGTCCACTTAAATGGTCACAGACTATCCCAGAGGTTATCCTCCTCACGGAGCCCAAGACAAAACAAGAATATCACTGCTACCACCATGGTCACAAGGCTACCAGCTCAAGCTCCCATGGGGATTTCAGATCTAGTGGGTCCTGTGGTGGGGCTAAGGCTGTATAGGACCATGATAGCCCAGACACACAGGTCACTTGGATCTGAGTGGCCCTTAGAATCAGTCCTCCATTGTCTTGAAACACAGCCAAAGCAATGGCGAATCACAAGGCAGCAGCCTTACACAGAGCATCTCACACACAAACACAAATCCCACAAAGTATAAATCCTATTACAGAAATTCCATTAATCTAGTTCAAAATACATACAAAGACATAGCCGGCAAGTGCTGGACTATGGAGAGAAGGAAAAAGAAAAAGAAAACTACTTACAACTACAAAAAGAAAACCTAAACAATCTCAGATCAGGTCTCCCAGAAATGAGATAGGTTCCTAGCTATTCCAGGATGTAGAAAGAAAAGAAAGTCTAAGCTCCCCAAACCTAAGCTAAGTGTTGGTATTTATAGCAGTGGTGTGGCGGCACATTAGGGTTAGGAAACCCTAATTTTAACGATGCCATGTGGCTGAATAATGATCCTTCGATTCCTTGGGGCACGTGCACAGAGATTTGAGTGTGGGAGTGCGTGCCCTAATCGCTGGAAATTCCCAGAAAGTCCTCAGCTGAAGAGATGGAAGTTTGAGGTTTAGAGCTTCGCTAGGTAGCCATTATTTCCCAGACTTGTTGCGTGGTAGCTTTTGTTCTTCGCTAGGATGATTTGAAATTGAAGCTTCCGCCTTCCCGAGGTTGGCTTGGTTTGCTCTTCAGGCAGTCGTGAGGTTGAGTGGACATCAGAGCCTCAGATGTCATGGGGTTGGAGCTTAAGCAGTCGCGAGGTTTATCTTCGCGAGGATAGATTTGAATAGCGCGAGAACTTCGCGAGCACTTATCCTCACTGGGCTTCGCGAGTTACCTCGCGAGGCTTTGATGAGTTCTTAACTGTGTGAGGTTCCATGTCTTAACTGATCTTCGCAAGGGTGGCTTTGCCTTCGCAAGGATGCTTTCTTCTTGAATGGCGCGAGAACTGTGTGAGGAGTTCTCTTCTGATAATTGCATCCCGCGGTGACTGCGCGACAGCTACGCGAGGAGTCTTCTGAAGCTTTTCAGTCAATCATCTACACGAGAAGTTGTTGTAGAGTCTTGGGAAGCTCAGCTGGACTGCGCGAGGCTCATTTTCAGGTCTGGATTCAGACTTCATCCTTCTTAGGGACTTTTGGTGCCAAAACAGGCTTTTTAGCAGGATTCCTGGCCTTATTTCACTGCTGGGTACTACCTACATAAAACACTTAATAAGGACTTATTAGGTGGCTATGGGTCTAATGAAAGGTTAAGTTAAGGGGTGAAAAGTGGTACTTTTCAGGTCTTAATAGTGGTATGAGATATCATCAAAGCTCAGTGGAGAATATCACATTGTTATTCTATATTGATTGTTTATCACTTTTTTATAGAGATGCACAAAATAAAATATGATTAACATGCTAAAATACTGTATTTATGCATGATGTAACAGGTATGAAGAACAATTGAAACCAAAGATACATGCAGGCGAAAACAGAAGAACAACAAGGTCAAGCTCCCAAGTTAGCGGGATCACTTGTCAAGCTCCCAAGTTAGCAGGAGCACTTGTCAAGCTCCAGAGTAAGTAGGATCACTTGAACTAGGTAAAGTTAAGCTCCCGAGTTAGCGGGATCACTTAGACCAGAATAACTCAAGCTCCCGAGTTAGCGGGATCACTTGTCAAGCTCCCGAGTTAGTGGGATCACTTGATTGAATACAGAGTAGCAACATATAATAGATATCTCAATGACAGGACAGGATATAATGAACAACGTGAAATGCTTATGCTCAGGATGCAATTCCATGTATTTCTTTTATGCTGAATGGTACTAACTGCTAGAATTATATCATAACATGGATTTACAAAACTAATTTATTTTCTTAAATAAATTATTGATTAAATGAATTATATCAAGTTTACAGATTAAATGGTCAAAGCTACCATATACCCAGAGAGGTTATATATTTATACATGTCGGATTTATTAGATCAAGTCAAAAATTAGATTTCTTACTCTACTTATCAATGAATATTGAATATTTATCAAAGTGTCTATGAAACTAAGCGACATTTTTATACAATGATAAAATATCAATATTTATTCCCTACCTGTGTACGTCGAGTCTTACAAGTACTATAGTCGATGCATAGTCAAGTATCCATGATCATCATGCACCATGTGGCACCCATCTATGATACAAATAAATTTATTTTAAAACAACCCTTACCAGTCTCAAAATGGTTTCATGTGGGTCAAGACCCAATTAGTCAATCACCTGGACCCATCATGGACTCAAGGTTCGAAATGCACAAGGCATTGCCTAAACCAGTGCTGGTGGAGGTTGCCGTGGCAACACTCAAGGCTTGCCGCGGCAACCCTATGAGGTTGCCACGGCAAGCCCTTCAGCTGGCCTTCTTGTCGCGGCAACCCTATGAGGTTGCCGTGGCAAGCCTATGTATTTTTGGCTTGCCGAGGTTCAGCTTGGGCTTCTTCTGTGTTCTTGTGATCTACTGATGTATCCTTTTTGCTTATATAGATATGTTATCTATATATATATATATATATCTTCATATATATATATCTATATAAACTTGTAGCATTTATATATATATATATATATATATATATATATATATATCTATTGTCCAAGTATAGATCTTCAATGAAGATCCAAAGTGTAGCAATCTGCACTCCATTCTTACTTAGGCTAATTCTGAGCTGTAGCATACCTTTTGGTGAATTTATAGTACCCGACAATCAATATTGAGTTTGCCGAGTTTGAGGATGACGATGTCTTTACAATGTAATGCTACACACCAAGCTTTGCACTTAGACTAACAGATGCAATATGTGGATCTTGAAATTGTGGGATCGTGAAGTGTACTCTGGTCTTAGTTTGTGACAGAAGTCGTCAAAGCTGGGCTAGGATTGGTATAAGTGACCATAGCATACTTAGATTTATAGACCATATGTGCAGGGTTTCCTTTCAAGGATATGCAAAGGAGTAAGATGATGGTCTGATTTGTAGTTTTTATAAGGGTTTGCTGCACTTTGCGTGCATGCTCCCGCAAAGTGACTCATTGGAGTCGTGCAGCTAATTCTTCATGCAAGTAGCTTACAAGCTACATAAGGTAAATTTTTTATGCAAAGCGAGTATACTTTAAGTAGAGTAGTGCATATAAAACAAAACAAGAAGAGCTTCTTGTATATATTTTAAAATAGTGTTTTAATGTATACGGTTAAACAACGCAAGAATTCTATGGTCTAGTTTACAGGTAAAACAAAATAGGGAAAACTACAAAAAGTTTATCTAATAGCCCCCCTCTGTCTTCTTGGTTATTTTAAGATGAATTAAAGTTATATGCCCTTTGTTTATCTTAAGCTTGAAACTTGGCTAAAATTCCATGCAACACTCATACGGTTTTGGGTCTGTATAGGCAGATAAAACCAAATGGTTTTGGCTTCAGTGTAAAGTGTATATAACACTGATTGGAAATAAGAAACTGATTACTGATGTCTAGCTTGAAACCCAATTTATGATGTCTCATTTTGTGCACAGATTTAAAGGTTAGCTTAGTGAGGTCCTTCCACATGACCTGACCGGACTCTCACCACTACAGTTCTAAATCTAGGGATCGTTACATTCTCCCCTATTTTAGAAATTTTCATCCTCGAAAATAAATTGGGACTATCTGGGTAGCAAATGAATGCTGTAATCATGAACAAAAATATGGTAAGGCCTACCCAATATGTTGTGTTTACTAACAACACTTTAACACAAGATAAGATTGAAATTAACCAGATGAAACTGAAATCAAGATCTACATCTCATAGATAGAACTGAAATTTTGGAAATAAGAACACTCAACAATGGCTTTATTCCTACATGTGGCACCTAATAAAGAAAAGGATACCGTTGTATCTTCATTATTAAAACAAAATTTCAACGAATTCAATAGAATCGTATTTAAAATTTATATATATCAACAAGAATTACTCGTTACTCAGTCATCAATAATTATTAACCAATACAAAATGTAAACGAAACCAAATAAAATCACACTTAAAACTTTATTAGTAACAACAACACTTAATCACCTATCAATCATTGATACGAGGTATATATACTAGTCAATTAATCATACTTAACCAAACTTGTTAGAATGAATTCAATTTGATGGAAAAGTAAAACGAGTTTGTGAGATTATATTTTACCAGGCTGGTTACTTGGCTGTTGTTGGCCCATCGAGGAAGGACCAGCTTCTTGTTGTTGGAAGTCTTACTGGAACTCTGGGACCAACAATGCTGCATTTTGAGTGTATTGGGAGACGTAGTTGCGTGCCCGCCCAATGTAAGGGTTTGCAGCGGTTTGGAAAATATGCTCCATCATGATATTGGTTGCTTCTTCAATATAATCGATACGTTGATAGAGCATGTAATGGTTTCGATATAAATTATCGAATTGAAGGAGGGTTTTCTCATGGTTTTCATGCATGAGTTGGACAAGATTAGTGTTTGTGTAAGTCCCTTGTGTCGAAGGGATCAACTCAGTTTGGGTTTGTGGTTGAGGAGGAATGGGGGTATCTTGGGTTGGGACGGAAGGTATTTCTTGTTGGGCTTGTGGAGGACGAAAGATTTGTTTGGCTTGGTGGTTACTCACCGCTTGGAAGGATCGTTGATACACATTCCGCCAAATAGCAGGGCTAAAGACCCGCATATTATCAGTGCGGACCTCTTCACCCGTTAGGATCTGATATGGAACTAGATTGACACTATCCGAGTGTCCTTCTAGCATCCGAGAAATCAATCGAGGGTAGGGGCAGGATGGCATGGAACTTGAGACGCTGCTTTGTAAGTGTTCATTGACATACATAATGCCTTCCCAGACTACCCTAGGGGCATTTACCCATCGACCTTCATGGACAGCAAAGAGAGCTTGTAAGAGAGCATCTCGGCGCTCTCTCTCATGCTGCATGGGGTATAAATTACACTGAAATACACAGTCCAAGAACCATATTTTCTGTGGTAATTGGCTGCGACGAATTGTAAAGCTGCGGTTAGAAGCTGTCTGCCCATCAGTCATCTTAGTGATGACGTGATGGAACTTCACATCCCGTTGTCTAGGCATTTGCAGTCCGAAAGTCACATCAAAATTATGATTACAGTCCATAGCTTGGGCTATGTGCTGTAAATTGAAGTAAAATTTTCTATCATCAATTTTAGTCTCTAATTGAACAACAGTTGGGGAGACTATCAAATTTTGGTAGAACAAATGGACTAAATGAGGATAAAATTGAGTGTGAAATGGCTGATACAAGGCGCCTAACTGTGCCTGTTCCATGTATCAAATAAACCATGCGGTCTGATCATTTGGGGTTAAGAGTCGATCATCAATGTTCCACTTGGGTTCCATGGCTTTCGCAGCCCACCATGGGACGGGTTGTTCGTGCTCAACGGGTGGATCGATCGGTTCGTGTGAAGGAGCAAGGCTTTTGTCCTTAGCTTGAGCTGAGGCCTTTGGAGGTTTAGAGGCTCCGATCTTTTTAGGAGGCATTTTAAAATTAAAAAGGCAAGGAAAGAACAATGGAGTTAGAGTTTTGGTTGTTACCTCACAAAGGATAAAAAATTGCCTGAAATTTAGACAAAATCATAAAATAGAGGGTTTCCTAGAGTAGATCAGTGACATGCAGTTGCTGTAAACTTGATTTAGAGGAGTGCATGCATGGATACCAGCTTGGAAGGTTGAAAAAAAAATGAAATGTGTACCCTCTCTAACAGAAAAAGCAACTGAAAATACTTGGAAGTGGGTTTCGGACCCACCAAATCTTAACAGAGTTGCCGCGGCAACACTTAAGGCTTGCTGTGGAAACTGACTTGCCGCGGCCAGCACTAGTCCTTGCCGCGGCAAGGTGGTCCAGTTTTGCTTGGCCCGGATTTCGGGGCCCCTTATATGTGGTGTAAAATTTTTTTGTTCCTAGGTGTTCTTATCAGATACATGGTCCGTCTAAAAATATTTGTTGGCCTATTTGATGTATTTTTTTTATGTTAAAATTTTTTATTTTGATGGAATTTCATCCATTTTGTAGTATTGCTTATAAAAATATTATAAAAATATTATATTAGCCCATCAATGGCCCTTAGATTGATCACTTGGGACAGGTGTTAATAAGCTGAGATAGATACTTACTTAGGTGTCTCTACTTCACATTTTTGCAATATTATTATCATTTAGTATTCAAATTATCTTGAATATTCTCAATATTTAATGTTATAAAATTTTATACTAGTATTATATTTTAATGCTAAATATCAGCATGTTATTTCAAGTTATTTCGATCAAGGTCCTTAGGACTTAATTAATATATTCAAGTTGCCATAATTTCTTGTCTACTGTGCAAGGTGCATTTATAAAATATTTAAAATAACATTATAATCTAAGTAATTGAAATTTATTTGACTAAGTGTAACTATAGTGTACGTGGATTGTAAGTACGTACCTTATGTAAATAATCGAGGGTACTGAGCACGAATATCAGCTTCGCGCTCCCAGGTAGCTTCATGCGACGCATGATTCTTCCATTGGATCAGAACGAGTGGAATTCGCTTTGTTCTCAGAATTTGATCTCTGCGGTCCAAAATCTGACCTGGTTCTTCGGTCACCGTTAAATCTTCTTGAATGTCTAACGGTTGATAATCTAACACATGCGTCGGATCACTGACGTACTTTCTCAGCATTGATACGTGAAATATGTCATGAATGCCTGCTAGATGCAGAGGTAATGCAAGTCGATACGCTACTTCTCCTACTCTGCCTAATATGGGGAATGGTCCAACGTAACGAGGACTCAACTTGCCTCGTTTCCCAAATCGCATCACGCCTTTTGTCGGAGAAATTTTGATAAAGACGTGTTCACCAATCTGAAAATCATTTCATTAGACTAATAATGAAATTTAAGTCAATTTATAGAAGACTTATCAATGTCAATTATTACCTGAAAATCAACACTGGTTCTTTTGAGATCAGCGTAACTCTTTTGTGGCATCCATACAATGCTTTGAACGGTGCCATACCGATGCTTGACTAGAAACTGTTATTGTATGCGAATTCGATCAGCAATAAGTGTTTATCCCATGATCCTTGAAAATCTAGCATACAAGCCCTTAACATATCATCAATCACTTGATTTACCCTCTCCGTCTGTCCGTCAGTCTGAGGATGAAATGCAGTACTGAAGTCTAACTTGGAACCCATACCTTCTTGAAAACTTTACCAAAATTGGGAAGAATATAAAGGATCGCAACCTGACACGATGCATACGGGTATCCCATGTAATCGTACAATCTCCCTTAGATAAACTTCAGTTAATTTGGATGTTGCATATTGCATACTATAGGGTAAGAAATGCGCCGATTTGGTGAGACGATCAACAATCACCCAAATGACATTATAACCCTTCTGAGTACGGGGCAAACCGAGAATGAAAACCATGGAAATATTTTCCCATCTCCACTCTGGAATAGGCAATGGCTGTAGCAGACCAGCAGTATGTTTGTGCTCAACCTTGACTTGTTGACAGGTCAAACACTTTGCAACATATTCTGCTACATCGCATTTTAGATCGTTCCACCAGAACGTCTGTTTAAGATCCTGGTACATCTTGGTACTACCAGGGTGAATAACATATGCTGACTTGTGAGCTTCATCGAGGATTTCTTGACGTAAGGCATGATCATCAGGTACACATACTCGTCCTCGAAATAATAACGACCCATCGTCCTTTATTGAGAATTCTGGCTGTAGCCCACTTTGTACCCCCTGTCGGATGGAAATAAGCTCTGCATCTAACATCTGGAGCTTTCTGATCCTATCAAATAGTGGAGCTCGGATCATTACTGCAGCAAGTAAACCTCCAGTTAGCGTTGCTCGCAGAGTGGCACTTGATGATACAATGTCATTGAGTAGTTTCCATCTTTGTAATCGTGTCACAAGATGAGATAACTGAGCGGAGGATTTGCGGCTAAGCGCATCAGCTACAACATTCGCTTTACCGGGATGGTACTAAATAGAGCAGTCATAGTCTTTCAAGAATTCCATCCACCTTCTCTGTCTCAAATTTAACTCTTTCTGGGTGAAGAGATATTTAAGACTCTTGTGATCGGTGAAGATCTCTAAAGTTTCACCGTACAGATAGTGTCTCCAGATTTTTAATGCGAAAATGACCGCTGCTAATTCCAGGTCATGAGTGGGATAGTTCTTCTCGTGGTCTTTCAACTGACGAGAACCATATGCAATTACACGTTCTCATTGGTTCAATACAAACCCTAGCCCACTATATGAGGCATCACTGAAGACAACAAAACCACCACTACCAGATGGTAATGCTAGAACAGGTGTGGAAGTGAGTCTCCTTTTTAATTCTTGGAAACCCTGTACACATACCTCAGTCCACTCGAATTTAACATTCTTTCGAGTGAGCTGCGTGAGTGGTCCAGCAAGTCATGAAAATCCTTCCACAAAACATTGGTAATAACCTGTAAGACCTAGAAAACTTTGAATCTCGGTTACTGTTTGTGGCTGCTTCCACTGTACTATAGCTTCAATCTTTGCAGGATCGACGGTAATACCAGCTTCAGAAATAATATGACCCAGAAAACTGACTTGATTCAACCAGAAGTCGCATTTACTGAATTTAGTATATAACTGCGAATCTCTTAGTGTTTATAATGTCAGACGTAGATGATCTTCATGCTCTGTCTTTGTCTTGGAATAAATGAGTATATCGTCGATGAATACTACGATACACTAATCAAGATAAGGTTTGAAGACTATTCATCAAGTCCATAAAAGCAGCAGGTGCGTTGGTCAACCCAAAGGGCATGACGAGAAACTCATAGTGGCCGTAGCGTATTCGAAAAGTTGTCTTCGAAATATCTTCAACTTTCACCTTCATCTGGTGATAACTTGATCATTGGTCAATTTTTGAAAAGAATCGCGCTCCTTGTAACTGATCAAAGAGATCGTCGATTCGAGGTAGTGGATATCTATTCTTGATCGTCAGTTTATTGAGTTGATGATAATTAATGCAGAGATGCATTGAACCGTCCTTTTTCATAAACAATATCGGTGCGCCACACGGAGACACACTCGGTCAGATAAAGCCTTTGTCAAGAAGCTCTTGTAATTACTCTTTGAGCTCTTTCAACTTTGTCGGCGCCATTCTGTATGGTGCTTTCGATACTGGATCGGTACCTGGAGCTAATTCAATAGCAAATTCTACTTCCCTTTCAGGTGGTAATCCTGGCAGCTCATCAGGAAACACATTAGAAAATTCACAAACGATTGGTACATCAGAAAGTGACATTTTATTCACTTTCTGTTCATCACTTTGTATGAAAGCAATATACCCTTGAGCACCTTCATCAAGTAATTGCCGTGCTTGAATTGTGGATATCAACGAAAGATTAGTTGACGATATGCCGTAAAATTTAGCTGATCTCTTCTTTTGGGGATGAAAAGAGACAATCTTCTTGCGACAGTCAACTTTCGCATGGTGAGTGAACAACAAATCCATGCCAAGAATCACGTCGTATCCTTGCATCGGTAACAAGATCAAATCATCTACTACTTCATTTCCCCAGTAATCCTTGATTAAAATGATAATCGATCGATATACTTTATCAATCGTGAGGGATTGTCCAGTCGGAAGTGTAATGTCGAGAATAAAGTCGAGAGGTTCTGTAATACCTCCTTACTTCTTTCATTTTTCAGCAAACTGGGGTGTGACAAACGAATGTGTAGATTCGGGATCTATCAAAACTCGTGCTTCATAACACAGATAAGCATCTTTTGGATATAATTGTAAGATACCTAAAGCATACAGACTAATGTTAGCTATATTACCTATTAGTATCAAATATTTAATATATAATAATATGTCAATCTAGGAATTTAGGATGTAGTGTTCATAGTTCACTATATGCACCTTCTCTATCTAAAATGATAATTAATTGTAAATTTTTTTAATGTAAAAATTAATGGACAACCATACCTTGAATGATGTCATGGCTAGTCCAGTAACAGCATAAGTTCGACCTTATACCGTAGGCCGTGTCGATCGTAACACTGGTCCTGCCTTTGTTGCTATTCCGACCATTTTCGCACATTCTCTGATCCGATGTCCCATTTTGCCACATCGAAAACACGCACTAGAAGCTTTACGGTACTCATCGGTTTTGTGTGCCTTCCCACATTTCTTGCAAATTTCTTTGGAGGCAATTGATGACGCCGTATAAGATCCCGTGCGAGAACCTATCGGCCGTGCTTGAGAAAACCCAGATGTACTTCTAGCTGCTAGTGAAAAGGATTGATTCTGACTATGTGGAATCCGTGGTGGTAATGGAAATGTTGACGAACCATATGGCCATGCATAAGCTCCTGCCGCCGGTTGAAATGTGGTCTGTCCTTGGAATCGTGGTCACTTATTAATTTGACCCGCACTATAGGACTGTGGTGGAGCATTTCTCGCCTTCTATTTTTCTTCTCTCCTTTTGAACATGGTGTCTACATCGGTTTCTGCTATCAAAGCTAATCTCATCACGTTGGCATAAGTCGTTGCTTGAAACAACGAAATGCGTTCTTTGATCAGGGGCTTTAAACCCCGTTCAAACTTTTGGGTTTTCATCAACTCGGTGGCTACAAGTAAAGGTGCAAAGTGAGAAAGACATGTGAATTCTGATTGATATTCTCTCACTATCATCTGCCCTTGTACTAAAGTTGCAAACTGTACCTCGAGCTTATATCTCTTGGGCGCTGGAAAATATTTTTCATTAAGTGCCTCGATGAACTCTGCCCATGTCCATGGTACCCCGGACATCCTTGTTCTTTCAACAGACTGCCACCATGGCTCTGCCTCATTCTCTAGTTTGTATGTTGCCCAACTCACTTTCTCTTCCTCAGTGCAAGTGACTCTTTGTAGCACTTTCTCAATCTGCGTTAACCACTTCTCAGCCTCCATCGGGTTATGCTGACTGTAGAAGCTTGGTGGTCGAAGTTGAATAAATTCTGTAAATCCCTCAGGACGTCGAACCGCAAGCATGGCTATAGTATTGACCATAGTCTCCAATAATTGAGGATTGTGTCCTGCACTCTGTTCAACACCAGGAACATTTCCCATTGGTGGAGTATGTACAACTGGTGGAGTTTGCTCTAGCGGAGTATGTTCTACAACATTCTCCATCGTCGTTCGACTTTCAGCCAGATGGACATTCTCACCACTCCCCGAAGCAATGTCATGCTCGTACCCGGCTACTAGAATCCTATTTGACCTAGTATGATGGGGCAACAGTGGTCTACCTCTACCTCTTCCACGACGCGGAGGCATCTTATCCTAGTTTTGATAAGAAAATAACTTAATTATACTACCTATCTTAATCTACGACATACAAACTATCAGACATTTTTTCATATATATATGTCAGAGTCAAGTCTCCAATTGACTTTACGCCGGAGCTCTGATACCACCCGTGACAGCCTGACATTTCCCTGTCTCGAAACTGGGAAAGGTCGCGCCATTGGATCACCTGACATGATCCTTTCATCAAGGGGTTACTTCTTTAACTTAAAGTGATGCAAATGTGAAAGCAATATATTTTAACTCTGACAGATGGATAATATGGCAAAAACAACTGATAGATAGACTAGCAACACTATATACAAAAATAAAGGATTCGATGTATAACTTTTCACCGATGACAGCCACCCGTCATCTAAACAGTGAAAAGAAAACCTATACATCCCAATATATCTCTGAAACTATCATATATCATTTATACATGCCATAAATTTATCTATTTCTCTTTTTCTCTTTCTACCTTTCTATCCTCATTCCAAAGCTACAAACCTATTTCGGGAAGAACTCTTCAGCAAAGACGTCTTCCTCGTCCTCGTCGTCTTCGTCTTCACCCTCTTCTTCGTCGAGCACGTAGGTGGGGTCTGCAACGTGCTCCGGGTCAGGCTCTGCAGCTAAGACATTGAAGTTATGGTATGAGCTATCATCAAAGCTCAGTAGAGAATATCACATTGTTATTCTATATTGATTGTTTATCACTTTTTCATAGAGATGCACAAAATAAAATATGATTAACATGCTAAAATGCTATATTTATGCATGATGTAACAAGTATGAAGAACAATTGAAACCAAAGATATATGTAGGCAAAAACAGAAGAACAACAAGGTCAAGCTCTCGAGTTAGCGGGATCACTTGTCAAGCTCCCGAGCTAGCGGGATCACTTGTGAAGTTCCCGAGTTAGCGGGATAACTTGAACTAGGAAAAGTCAAGCTCCCGAGTTAGCGTGATTACTTAGACCATAATAACTCAAGCTCCCGAGTTAGCAGGATCACTTGTCAAGCTCCCGAGTTAGCGGGATTACTTGATTGAATACAGAGTAGTAACGTATAACAGATATTTCAATGACAGGACAGGATATAATGAACAACGTGAAATGCTTAGGCTCGGGATGCAATTCCATGTATTTCTTTTATGCTAAATGGTACTAGCTGCTAGAATTATATCATAACATGGATTTACAAAACTAATTTATTTTCTTAAATAAATTAGTGATTAAATGAATTATATCAAGTTTACTGATTAAATGGTCAAAGCTACCATATACCCAGAGAGGTTATATATTTATAAACGTCGGATTTATTAGATCAAGTCAAAAATTAGATTTCTTACTCTGCTTATCAATGAATATTGAATATTTATCAAAGTCTCTATGAAACTAAGTGACATTTTTATATAATGATAAAATATCAATATTTATTCCCTGCCTGTGTACGTCGAGTCTTACAAGTACTATCATCGATGCACAATCAAGTATCCAAGATCATCATGCACCATGTGGCACCCATCTATGATAGAAATAAATTTATTTTAAAACAACTCTAACCAGTTTCAAAATGGTTTCATGTGGGTCAAGACCCAATTAGTCAATCACCTGGACCCATCATGGACACAAGGTCCGAAATGCACAAGGCATTGCCCAAACCTGTGCTGGTGGAGGTTGTCGAGGCAACACTCAAGGATTGCCGCGGCAAGCCCTTCAGCTGGCCTTCTTACCGCGGCAACCCTATGAGGTTGCCGCGGCAAGCCTGTGTATTTTTGGCTTGCCGAGGTTCAGTTTGGGCTTCTTCTGTGTTCTTGTGATCTGCTGCTGTATCCTTTTTGCTTATATAGATATATTATCTATATATATATATATATATATATCTTCATATATATATATATATATATATGTGTATAAACTTGTAGCATATATATATATATATATATATATCTTCATATATATATATATATATGTATAAACTTGTAGCATATATATATATATATTGTCCAAGTACAGATCTTCAATGAAGATCCAGAGTGCAGCAATCTGCACTCCATTCTTACTTAGGCTAATTCTGAGATGTAGCATACCTTTTGGTGAGTTTATAGTACCCGACAATCGATATTGAGTTTGCCGAGTTTGAGGATGAAGATGTCTTTACAACGTAATGCTACACACCAAGCTTTGCACTTAGACTAACAGATGCAATATGTGGATCTTGAAATTGTGGGATCGTGAAGTGTACTCTGGTCTTAGTTTATGACAGAAGTCGTCAAAGCTGGGCTAGGATTGCTATAGGTGACCATAGCGTACTTAGATTTATAGACCATGTGTGCATGGTTTCCTTTCAAGGATATGCAAAGGAGTAAGATGATGGTCTGATTTGTAATTTTTATAAGGGTTTGTTGCACTTTGCGTGCATGCTCTCGCGAAGTGACTCATTGGAGTCGTGTAGCTAATTCTTCATGCAAGTAGCTTACAAGCTACATATGGTAAATTTTTTATGCAAAGCCAGTATACTTTAAGTTGAGTAGTGCATATAAAACAAAACAAGAAGAGCTTCTTGTATATATTTTAAAATAGTGTTTTAATGTATAGGGTAAAACAATGCAAGAATTCTATGGTCTAGTTTACAGGTAAAACAAAATAGGGAAAACTACAAAAAGTTTATCTAATAGTCCCCCCTCTCTCTTCTTGGTTATTTTAAGACGAATTAAAGTTATATGCCCTTTGTTTATCTTAAGCTTGAAACTTGGCTAAAATTTCATGCAACAATCATACAGTTTTGGGTCTGTATAGACAGATAAAACCAAATGGTTTTGGCTTCAATGTAAAGTGTATATAACACTGATTGGATATAAGAAACTGATTACTGATGTCTTGCTTGAAGCCCAATTTCTGATGTCTCATTTTGTGCACAGATTTAAAGGTTAACTTAGTGAGGTCCTTCCACATGACCTGACTGGACTCTCACCACTACAGTGTTAAATCTGGGGATCGTTACAGATCGCGAGTGTGTTTAAATAGAAGCACAACAATTGCGATTCTTAATTTAGTAAATGCTAGAATCAACTTAAGATTCTAGGTTAAAATAAGTAATGACCGACTTAGTAGGAATCACTGAAAACAGAACCCATATATCCTTAAAGGGGAATATGTCGGTCCCATTTTCAAAATCTTTGGGTTTTATCATTTTTCTCTCCTAGCTTCCCTCTCTTTTTCGAATCCCCTGTAATCTTAACCGTTCGGCTACCCAATCAAACCATACATTTTCGTAAAAACCCCTTTTACCTTCTGTTCTATTGAGAGAGAACCTTACGAGCATTTCATCGCGTAAATTTAAATTAGTGTTTCAATCGTCAACATGGTAAAGGAATGATCTTTGAATAGAAAGGTGTTTTGCATGGGTTTCTTATTCAATATTTGGTTTTTAAGTTGGATTAATAGTGTTGATAAACTTTTGTAGAAGCAAAAAATGACAAACGAACAGGGAAAATGACAAAGGGACGACGAGGAGGAAGATGAAGGTAACAATTCTGATAACACCCCAATTATTCACTATATTGCAGGATCTGCTACCATAAATTCTAAATCAAAAGCAACAGACCCTCCCAAAAAGAAAACCAGATCCTTAGAGGTAGTTATCAGAGAGGGTCCCATAGACACAACCAAGACAGATTCTGTATCGATCCTAAAAAGAGGACCCAAATTAGATAAAGGCAAAAAGTTAGCATCCTCTTAAACCGCATCGGATAAAATCTGTCATTCGATGAAACAACACATTGTGGGAGCCAAGGTTGCAGTTGATGTTGATGCCTTGGAAAAATTGGAAATGGGAGGGGAAGCAATAAAATATTTTAAAGATGCAGGGCTCCATTATTTTCTAGAGCCTAAATTCACCCAAGTCTACCCTAGATTGGTAAGACTATTTTATGGAAATATGAACAACAACAGTAAAGGACCAGTCCCAAGTTTGTCAACAACTATTGATGGATTTCCGATTTTGATTACAAAAACAATGGTTCTTGGGTGATGAATACACCCTTGGAAAGACTTGGGCTGTCCGCTGACACTCTGAAAGTAAATATCCTTAGACTATCGCTAGAGACTCTGCCAGATTTTATTCAAATGGTCACAAATTTGCTAGGCAAACCACCTACTGATAAGTCATTTTTTCTGCGTAAAGATCTAGAGGAACAAAACTTATCCCTTCACTTTTTTGATGTTTTAATTCACAAAACTATTCACCTTATAGGACATGGAACCTAGCGAAGAGCCCTCTTTGTAAAAGCCTTCTACCTCATGGCACACTGCTATTGGTTTAATGTTCCTTCTTACCTTTTGGAGGTGATGAACACAGTAAGGGAGAAGTTGCCGCAGAATAAATACCAAACAAACAAATTATATCTACCCTTTGGTGGGCTAATTACAAGTCTGTTGGTAAATGTGGGATACAATATTGATCCCAAGGAAAAAGCATTACCCAAAAGCAATGAGAGCTTGACCCCTCAGACCTATAGAAGAACTTTAAGTGCCCCAAATAAGAAAAAAAATTCCTATCTCGGCACAACCAAAAGAGGTCTTATCTACTCTAGAAACCATCTCAGAACAGTTTGAGACTGCCATAGATCCGACAATAGAAATTGATGGGTGATGAAGCAGCGGTAGTAGAAGCAGGTGTGAATACTCCTACTTCACCCCTTAATGAGGTACAGAGTAGTTCCCCTGTGACAGAGATAGTAAATGTAGAAAGTGTACTAACTGAAGATCAAGCTAGTCTATATGACTCAGCTATGGATTCACCAATAGGGCTGCTATGCCCCATGAAATCGCAGTTCCTTCTACCAAAGCAGAACCGGTGAATCCAATCAGGGAAGTAGAAGAAAGACTCTGACACGTATAGAACAACAAGGTGTTGAAATGGCTACTTCAAACGAAATCCCTATCAGTTCCTGTGCGACCATGGATCCTCTCGAACCCGTCGCGACTATGCGCTCGCTATGAATGGAATGTAGAGTCGCTACCCGGAGCTTTTGGTGACCCGGGAAACCTTCAAATCGATATTCTGAGCACCGAAGTGCTAAATATGACTCTGATTTACCGGTCTTTGCCAAAGGCTCTAGGGTAGGGGCTTCGGTTATCGATCGGGAAGGGTTTAGGCACTCGATCAACCCGCACGTAGCGGTCTCTATCTATGGCCAAAAATAAAAATAAAAGGGGCGGAGTTTCCCCTTGCCCGAAGGCAATGCGGTCTTATCAAGCTTTGAGCCAAACCAAAATTTTGGCGGCGTAATGGCTTGAATCCTTGGACGGAGGAGACACCAGAAGGTATAGGAAGAGAGGGGTGAGCCGGAGCTCACAGGCCCTTGTTGCACCGTGGAAGTCCTTCGCTTTGGCGTGCTTCCGATGGCTTAAATGGTATTGAAATGGGTTCTAATGCTAGGATTCAATAAAATAGGAAGTGTAGAGTGAGGCCAAAGGCTAGACTTTAGCTAAAGGGAGTGATCTAATGGTGGAAATGGATTGAAGAAGATGAACTAAGCTTGCTGGAATTCTAGAAAATAAATGGAATTTTCTCTCACTAGGGTTCTCTCTTAAGAGCTCTCTAATCTTTCACCAAAAAATTCAACCCTTTGGGAAGAGGGGGGCCTCTCTATTTGGGCTAGAGGTTTACTTAAGAGCTAATTGGTTTAGCAATTAGGTAATCCCCCATCTCAGGTTTTCTAGGTTTTCAAGGTCCTAGGGTTTTGGGAAACTGATTTTAATGGCGGATGATGGGGTGAGACCATGGGTGACTTAAGGGTTACCAATAAGCTCAAAGGGGGTACAACCAACCTCAAGACACCCACCTTAACCAAGGGGATGGTCAAAGGGCCAAACCAGATGGAGGAAATTCGAGCATTTTATGACAGATACTGTAGCTAAGCTAGGCGTATATATTACATACGCCCAGCTTATGCACAGTAAAAATCAAGAAAACCAGGGGGAAACTGAGAAGATGGGTGCCTGCACTATTGGCAAATTGATTTTTACCTGCTTAAAGGTCTCCATCATTTCCTCCATCTGTGCATTCCCCTTATTAAAAGGGGCAGGGCTACTCAAAGCTTGAGGAAATGGCAACTGAGGTACTGCTGGTTCCTCAGCTGCAAGCCTATGAGTAAACTTTTGTTTTTCTCTTTTTCATCTTTTATTTCCTGCTAAGGCTCAACTACAGCCTCATTATTTTTCTCTTGTTGCAGGGTAGCAGGCAACTCTTGGCTCTGTGCTCTAACATATTCTTTTTCACATTCATTCGAAAATTCTTTGGAAATGACCTCTCCTGTTCCTTTCCAACCTAGTTGTCCACCAGCCTGCCAGACCTTAGGGTTGTGATGACATTAGCTCCCTCAAAACTTGAGGAACCTTCTCCAATCAAATATTGGCCCTTAGGGTTGGCCACTGGCTGGCTTGGCAACCTGCCCTCCTCTCTTTTGGCCAAGGCATTGGATATTTAGCTTAGCTACTCTTCCATTTTCTTTATGCTTTGACTGTGAGAGTTCACAGTCTGAGTCAAGGTTCCTAGGTTTTGCAATGAGGTCAAAACCTGATCCTCAAAAGAAGCATTTCGGGGCAGAGGTGGGGGAACTACCAACTGATTTTGCTGCTAGGGCAGCTGCTGATGCCCGAAATTTGACCTTGGGCATATCTCTGGTTAAATTGCTGCTGTGTCCTTTGAGGTAAGGCCAACATCTATTGTGGCTGCATGTAATTATCTTGTCTCCACCTCAAATTTGGGTGATCCCTCCACTCGTAACCAGCATTTTGGTGCTGGTATCCAAATGGCTGCTTGTTGTAGGCAACAGATTGTTGCAAGCTAAATGATTGGGCAGCAGCAACTTGTTCCATCGCATACTCAGGATATTGTCCTGCAGATGGGCACTCTTCCACTGTGTGCTGTGGAGATTGGCATATCAGACATGCCTCCATCACCTGTGCAGCCCATCTAAGTTGCACCATAGTCAATAGTTTATCAAACTTATCAGAAAGATTGGCCATCTGTATTTTTCGGTCATTATTCCTAGTTACTTCATACATCTTTCCTTTTGAAATTACAGCTGGTCCCATTTTAGAAGAAGGCTCATGAATAGTTCTTGACAAGGATATCTTTTGGAAAGCATTTTCACTGATGACCTCGAACAACTCCCATGCCTCATCAGCTGTTTTATGTATGTAAGTTCTACCACAAGAGGCATCTACCATGTCTCTGTTTTTCTCATCAATCCCATTATAGAAGCTCTGGATAAGCTGTCAGTCAGGGAACTTGTGGTGGGGACATTGTTTGAGCATCTCCTTGAATTTGTCTCATGCTTGATTAAAATCTTCAGTTGGGGATTGGACAAAAGCAAGTATTGCTTTCCTCAACTGGCTGGTTTTTATCTCTGGGAAGAATTTTGTTAAAAATTTGGTCTGAAGGTCTTTCCAAGAACTGATGCTATTGTTTGGGAGAGTAGCTAACCAGGTGCTGGCCCTGTCCTTTAGGGAGAAAGGAAACATCCTTAATCTAGTGGCTTCTGGTCCCAAACCAGTAATTGGAAATGTTGTGCACAGGGCCAAGAATTGGTCAATGTGCCTGTAGGGGTCTTCCTTGCTGAGCCCATGGAAAGAGGGAAGCATTTGGATGATTGATGTTTTAATCTCATAGTTTCCTTGAACATCTGGGAATTGAATGTTGAATGGGGAATTATAATCATCAGGAGCATTCAATTCCTTCAATGTTCTGGGTTGCTCTTCACCCATGAATGTTGTCTCGGTTTCAGAAGGGGCTCAACTGTGGTGTGTCTGGGCCTTCTTGGTCTTCTGGCCTTTTCTATCTCAGGGTTAGGAGGCTCTAATGTGGGACTGAGGGATCTCCTTCCTAACATGCACACACACCAACAGCCGGGAAGACTACTTGCAGACACATTGCAATTAACTCAACGAATTATCTAAACAAAATTATGACTATCCTAATCAACTGCTAGGAAATTTGCAAAGGAAAATAGACTGAGTTTTGAGGATTAGAGAAATGCAAACAGAGGTAGCTAGACTCCTAGTGCAGTTCAACTTTGCTTCTCTCTTACTGTCCAGATTTGCAAAAAAAAATCCAAATGTAAATCAGCAGTATCAGTTATTCACAAGCACGGCTACCAAAGAATAAAAAAAATATAAAAATCTAGGGTCTACTAATAGATCAAAAATCCTTGGTAACGGTGCTAAAAACTTGTTGTTTGTTATTTCTCCAGTGTGAAAAGAAACAAAGATGGATTCAGCACATCTGAAAGAAATCAAGACCTGCAAGATACAGGGCCTGTTGTAGCAAGTTTTAATAAGTAAGAGTTTGTCCCACAGGGAAAAATGGGCTAAAGCTCCAAGGGAGCCATCTTTAGTAGGCCCTCCAGATCTGACTACAGATCTGGCAATCCTAAATGGAAGGGGATTTAAGATCACTATTGTTTAAATCCTATAGTAACCTAATGCCTAAACTATAAAAATAGTTGAGAAGAATGGAGCGTGAGAAAATAAATATAAAAAAGGTGAGAAGTAAGCTATTAGGTATAGAACTGATGGGATTTATAACTCAGACTCAGATCTGCTACTATAGAAGTCCTGTCCAATGGCTACATTATCACCACAGAGGAGAAAGGATCCAACTCACCCCTGTGCCATGATTCAATCCCTTATGGCTATAACCTGTCCACTCAAATGGTCACAGACTATCTAATAGGGGAACCACAGTCCATAGATGGGTCAGAACATATTTATCATTGTAAGCACTACTTCATCCAGGCTACCAGCTCAAGAATCCATAGGAACCTCAACCTCTAAAGTTCTGTGTGTGGGGCATAGGCCTGCATATGTGCACTAGCCTGGACACACAGGACCAGCAAGAGTTTGAGTACTAGCTTTAGATCTAGCTATTCACTGCTTTAGAGAGACAGCAGTGATCCAGTCACAAGCCTACAATATCTATAGCCAGATCAGATCTGTCATCTGATGGTGGGTTTATACAAATATCGGGGAGTCTGTCTCTGCACAATCTCTCACAGGGCTACAAGCACAAGTGCAGAGAAGAAGAATCTATCTTAGATCTATGGATTGGCCTCACCCTAGGGCTATAACCTGTCCACTTAAATTGCCACAGACTATCCATAGAGGCTATCCTCCTCACAGAGGTCTGAGACAGAATAAGTAGATTATTGCCACCACCATGTTCACAAGACTACCAGCTTAGGCTCCCATGGGGATTCAGATTTAGTGGATCCTGTGGTGGGGCATAGGCCTGCATATGTGCACTAGCCTGGACACACAGGTCACTTGGATTTGAGTAAATCCTTAAAAATAATCCTCCATTGCTTACAATACAACTAAGCAATGGAGGATCTCAAGGCAACAGCCTTGTACAGAACAACCCTCAAACACCAATCCCATACATGTATAACATCCTATTATAAAACTTCATTAAAACTGTTCCAAATAGACATACAAAGGCATAGCCAGCAAGTTTTGGGCTATGGAGAGAAGAAAAAGAAAAAAGATGCTGCCTAAACCCTAACCTTAGCCTACTAGAACTCTACAGCCGATTCAAGAAGATAGGAGGAATTCAGTCCTCACCTCCCCCCTTTATAAACCTAAACTAGGCTTAAGCTTATATAGCAGTCGGCTGTGGGAGCATTACGGTTAGGAAAACTCTAATTTTAACGATGCAAACGTGGCCCATTTCTGTTCCTTGGATGCCTCGGGGCGTGTGCATAGAGATTAGAGCATTGGAGTGCGTGCCCTAGTTGCTGGAAGTTCCTAGATTGCCCTTGCAAAAGTGGGGGAAAGTTAAGATCCCAAGCCTCGCTAGGTAGCAACGGTTTCCAGGTCTTGTCGCGTGATAGAGTGGCCGTCACAGGATTGAATTGACTTGAAGCTCCTGCAGTCGCGGGATAGATAGTTTGGTCATCGCGGGAATGCTCTGGTTGTCGTGGGATTTGCACTTTCAATTTGAGTGGCGCGGGAATCACCCGCGTAGTTCGTTCCTTAGTGAATCTCATGGGGATCCCCACGAAGAAGCAATTACATCAGCCTATGGATTGCACCAGTAATCCCCTGAAGATCTACATCCCGCGGACACTGCGCGACAGCTGTGCGCAGAAGTGCCTGGAGCTCTCTCTCCTCAGCTTGTCTGAGTGAATCGCGCGAGGATTAAATGCTCCTCTCTTGAGCTGCGTGAGACTGCGTGAGTGCTTACAACTGAGCCTCGTGTGAACTGCGAGAAGTCTGCAACTCAAGCCCTTCTGTCATTAATCTACGTGAGAACAGCGCGAGCAATTGGTGTGCTGCCTTGAGAAACTTGCGACAATTGCGCGAAGCATTTTTCTCTTAATCACTTGAACCTTGCGACATCTGCACAAGGCTCATTTCTTAACTTGTTGCTACTGTGCTTTGCCTATGCTGCAGCCAAGTTCTCTGTCTGGGTCTAACTTCCTTTCTTCTGAGGAACTTCTGGGGCTCACTTGGGCATTCAATGTGTACATCCAGGTGTGTTCTATCTTGGTATTTCTTTCCTCTGTGAATGGGTTACCAGTGCTTGGAGTTCTGGTGCAAAAGTAGGCTTCTTAGCAAGGTTAGAGCCTTATCTGCAGCTGCTACTTATTAACTACAAAATGGTCTTAACACACATTTATTAAATGACTAAGGGTCTAACAGAGGTTAAGTTAAGGGGTGAAAGGTGGTTCTTTTCAGGTCTTAACAAGTGCCTTCGAGCAAGAGGAAGTGCTACTTTATATTTTATTTGACCATAGTAGAGACTACTTATGAGCGGGTTCATCGAGTGCCTAACACCTTCCTGATCGATAACCAAAGCCCCTACCCAAGAGCCTTTGGCATAGACCGGTAAATCGGAGTCATAGTTTTGCAATTAAGTGTTTTTAATATTAATTTTTAGGTATCCCAGGTCACCAAAAGCTCCAGGTGGCGACTCCATCCATTTTGGAGAGAGTGCATCATCGCAACGAATCCACGAGATCCATAATTGCATAATGGCATACTTGGAAACAACTCAATTCTTGATAAATCATTTTTACATCTATCACTGGGGGCATCCCCCCTGTATATACAATAAAGGAAACAATACAAATAATATATACATGGCCTTATTCCCTCTATTGCCTCTGCAAGAGACGCTCACCACTCTCTCCAGCATCATCGACTCGCGGACCAGGAGCCTAGTCCACTGAGGCCTCAGCTGAAGCATGGGGAGTAGGTGGGGGCCTCCTAGAAGAAAAAGATCAGGCAATAGAACCCCCCCTCACTCGCCTAGCTCGAGGCCCGCCGAGGCCGTGAACGCAGAGGGTCAAAGGCAAACAAAGGTCCAAGGGCCGAGTCTGCCTAAGCGTAGGCCCTCATAAGCTCACGAGTCCAACAATGGATCTCAGCCAGTGAGCCATTAGCCCTCGATCCCGACCCCAGAAGAGGATCGAGCATCCCTCACACTCTCCCTCACTCGCCAGCTCATGGTGCTGAAGCTCAATTGTCGCCTGCATCTCAACACGAGCTACGGCTCGAGCACTCTCTATCTCGACCGCCCGATTACTACGCTCGATAAAAAATCTACAGTCACCTCCTGAATAGACGATCAACGAGATCAGATGGAAACTCGTGGACCTCCTAACGAGCAAGGGCACGCTACATCTCCAAATGTGACTGCTCCAACTCACGGACCTACAGACAAGCACCAAGCAAGGCTAAGAAGATATGTGCACATGATAAGATGAGAATAAAGAGTGACAAAAATATACTAGCTTGGTGCGCTTCTGAAGAAGGTGCTCGACAGCCGCAACGGTCATCAGATCGGCAGGTGGCGAAAGAGGAACCTCGGGCGTAGGTTGCCACTATAAATAAAAGCACATCAGATACTACCACAACCATAAAACCAAAACTAAAGACTACACTAGCTCAACATACCTAAGTAGGAGGAGTAGACTCCTGGGGAGGAGCCTCAGAAGCAGAATTAGGAATGGCCTGCACAGAAAAAAAATAGACAAAAAACATAAAAAAAACATGTCAGATAAAACCGACCAACATAACAAACACAAACTCATCAGACAAAAACTACAAAACAAATAATACATAGAAATAAACAAAATACCCTACTATACTTGACACTCCAGGTGCAAAGAAGCAGCTATGGCCTCCCTCATCTGAAGGTCCTCAGCAAGCTGGTGCTGAAATAGTGAACGCAACATTAGTAGGTCACTAAATAAAACAGAATGAAATGGCTCAAGAAAAGAGAACTTACCCAATGATCCAACTGAGCTTGAAGCTGAATGGTCACCGGATCCTCTCGACTAGAGGATGCCACAAAGACGGGTCAAATGCTGGAGCAGATACTCCAGACGTAGAAATCTCCGCCCTCTGCAAATATAACACACCATGAACACATTAGAAATAATAAAAAACAACACTGATGATTAACTAAATGCCTAAATACAAAACACTCACTTGCCTATCAATCTTAGAGTGTAAGCTGGTCCCCCACCTCGTGACCAACCTGTTGTTGACTTCGAAGTAGCTCAATCATCTGTGCCAAGCAAACCACCACACCCTCTCTCGCTGCCTGAGAAATACACAAGCACATCAACCTACTAAAATGAGACAACTAAACAAAATATAACCAAAATAAAATAAGTTAACAAACTCACTAGAATACCGTGAGTCTCCTGCAGCTGACCCCTCTGCTGATCCTCTGCGGCCCTGACATCAGTGATCGAGGTCACCAGGGAATGCAACATCTCGGCATAGGGATGGGGGTGTTGGTGCGCACTTTTCTCGGGGTTCCTTTCGGTCCCGACTGAATCAGTTGCCCAATTCTGACCCTGGCGGACTCTGGCAATGCAGTGTTTTAAATGTTAAAAATAAGGGGGGTTTTCTAGGAAGATTCCTAGTTTGTTGCAATCACCAGCTGCAGATATTTAACGACGCTACAACACGTCAATGATCACACTTTAGAGTGGGTGTGGGTTACTTCTTTACTGAATCGTCTGCCTGCGAACGTCAGCAGCACTGGCTCTTCTTTATAATTTAGATAATTTAGTTTTCTTTTCTTTCCTTATTATTGTTGTAATTCTACTTGGCTTAAGTTTTCCAATTCTACTGAGTCTAATTGGTTTAAATATTCTAATCCTACTAGGAGTGAAATTAGTTTAATATTTTAATCCTATTGAAAGTCTAATTAATTAAGTCTCCTAATCCTACTAGGAGTCTAATTAATCTTTGTCTCCTGATTGTACTAGGAATGCAAGTATATTAATTTCTGGTGAAATTCTAATTAGAGCAAGTATACTAATTATACTGAAATTCTAAGTAAAGCAAATATCTTAATTGTGCTGGAATTCTAAGTAAAGCAATTATACTAATTATATTGAAATTCTAATTAAAGCAAGATTAGTTCTATTAAAATTCCAATTAAAGAAATTATACTAATTGTATTAAAACTCTAATTAAAATAAATGAATTGATTTTACTAAAATTCTAATGGAGGCATTGAATTAATTTTACTAAAAATCTAATCAAAATAAAGGACCTAATTTTACTAAAATTCTAATTAAGGTAATGAATTAATTATACTAAAATTCTAGAAAAAAAGGGGTTTTGGGCCCGCTATGCCAAGGAGGATTGGCCTCATTCCCGAGTACCCTCTGTAAACTCCCTTGGGCAAATCGGGTGGCTATGATTAAAGCAAATTGGATTTTGGACTATAAAATAGTATTTTTCAGATTTTTAAAGTCAGTTTTAAATATAATTATGAATTAAATTATGAAACTAGAAATTAATAAAACTAAATTTGAAAATATTAAATCTAGGAATTCAAACAAAAATTTAAATTTTAAGGACTGAATTCGAGTTCGAAATCAGAAAATCAGACTTTATTTTTAAGGACTGGTTCTAAAACTTAAGAGCTAGAACCAAAGATTAATGATAGGACTGGAGATTAAGATTTTAGAACAAAATTAAAGTCTAGGGTCGGTGATTAGGCCATCAGATTAAGGACTGGTTTTGAATTCTGAGAAGTAGAACCAGATATTTAGATTACGGTCCGAAAAAAGGGTGCTACAGTCTAAGACTGAAAATTTAATATTAATGGGTTAAGACTAAGAAAAAACATATATCTAAGAACTAAAACTAAAGTCTGAAATTAAAAACTAGATTTTTACCTAAGGTCGGGGCTGTGGAGAGGAATCTCAAAAATTCAAAGCGTGAATCTCGAAATCATGGCTCTATTTCTCTGTGTGTTCATTCTCGAAATTCTCTGAAATTTTCTAGTTCTCTCTGTCAAATCTTCTTCTCTCTTTCATCTCTCTGGGGCGAATTAAAAAATGTGTTTTATAGGTTTTCCTCCATCTACGTGCCCTATTTCAGGCGTTTAACTGAATTGCATGCCGGTTTCCCAGTGCTTAATCACTTTGAGTCGATCACTGACTCAGTGAGTGACCGGCTGACTGGTTCAGCCGAGTTCCTAGTTCTAACCATGTTAGGATTATTTGCGCACCTAGTTTGGGGTGCGTAATCCAATTAAGCATCTCTTTTAAAGCACATAATCGAGGAATCTTTGGGGTCTAGGACTGTGAGACTAGGTCGGTCATAAGCCAATTGCTCGCTAGTGGTGGGGCGCTCAATTTGATCACGCATATTGTGTGGGGTGCGTAATCGAGTCTCGAAATGGTATGGCGAAGGAACTCTAGTTTGAAGAGGGACTAATTGCATGTTTTTCGGTTTACGTGTAATCAAATTGTGCGTGTGGTTTTAGGCACATAATTCAGGGATTTCTAGGTCCGAGTCGGGTCTGAAATGCCAGACTATTATTTCAGCCTGCATTTTGACTCTATACAATTATTTCAGTATATAGTCTCCCTACGTCGAGATCTGAGCCACAGAGCTATTATTTTAGCCTTTGTTCAGCCATGTACTATTGTTTCAGTGGATGGTTCCCATGTTAGGGTTATGGGGCCTGAGCCACAGAGTTATTGTTTCAGCCTATGTTTAGCCATATACTATTATGGTCCCACATTAAGGTTGTAAAACTTCTAGAGAAGATAAGTCCTTTTCAAAAAGTCGTGAGTAAGGTCAAAGGTTGACCAAATAGATTTGTATATTTCAAGAGGGAAAAATGGGTGTGTCTACATATGTCCCTCTTCGGCGCACTCTTACAAAGTAAGAATGCGTCGAAGAAGTAGACACCCCTCATTCGAGGTGTCTTCTCGTTTCTCTTGGGAAACACAAATGTGAACTGGGGATGTCGACATGACATGCTTGGCTTTCTTATCTATTAGCGTAAGCTAAAATAGAGCATTCGAGGGCCCAGTGGTAGCTGTCGAAAGGCGTATTCCATGTCGTGCATGCCCAGGGGCAATCCCGTCATGTATCATGACCCTCTATTATAGACAATCGATGGGGAAAATCAGCGTATCCTATTCCGCGAGTGCAAGGGGCATCTCGTTGTGTGGCGTGACCTGCTGTGAGTGACAGTCAAATAAAAAGGAGAATCACCATATCCTAATTTGTGGGTGCAAGGGGCATCCTGCCGCATGTCGTGACTTGTTGCAAGGGGCAGTCAAATAAAGGGATATGACACAATTGAGGTACCGGGGGACATCATACAAATGTCCATAAGGTTCAGGGACCGATAATAAAATGAAATATAATGTCAAAGGCTTTCGCAAGTCATGTCAGACCGGGCGCGTCATTTCTCACACCAATGAGCGTCTGGCGTTCTCTTTCCAATTGGCATTTATAAGTTCTTAGGTTATGTATAGTCATTATTCAGTTTCTCAGGGGAATGGCCAGTTTGGGCTGGTAATTGAGATGGTAATTGAGATGAATTTTGGTAGTTAGAGGGGTCTCTTTGTTTATTATTTTTTTTGGTATTCTTTTTTTTTGAAGTAAAAGATTTTTAAAATTTTTAGTTTTTATTTTTTTAGAGGTAAAGGGGTTTTTTATGAAAATTTTGGGATTTTAACTTAAGATCAATTGGGTGGTAAATCTTCAGAAAACATGGCTTCCGAGGCGTCACTGAGAAGATCCATCGGTACGGGATTTGTAGACCCAACCAGTTATGTGGTTGTTAATACGACACTTGGCATGCCGGGTACTCTGTCTAACCTTCTCGACAAATACTGATGATTGTCTCTTATGAGAGGACTACAGTGATTCGTGAGTCGAGAGAGATGGGTTTTGAAAACATTTGGAATTAATCATCGCTAGCTATATTTATAAGCAATATCGAGTAAAAGAGAAGAGGGTATTACATACCTGGGGGTGATATTTACCTGAATTGTGTGTAGCTTGTGATGGGTTGCCGCAGTGACACCGCGATGGGACTTTAGAGATTTCTTTTCTCTTCTTCATGTCCGTTGTGGCAGGGCCTAGTGGGTGCCAATGTGATGAAATGTCTTGGGGAGTCGATGTCGCGATGGGACATTAGTGATCTTCTCTTTCTGGTTGTGTGCTGGGGTGAGTCCAAGTAGTTGCATGTGCTATGGGATGCGAGAAGGTCTTTTTCTCTTCCTTCCTATCATAGCGAGTCATAAGCATGATAGGACATTGGGGGTCTGCGTTAAGCTGGGGGATTATTGGTTGTACGCCTGATGGGAACCTTGGATCGTGATGAATTTTTTGCTTCTAAGATGCAATGGGACATGGGAGGAGTCCCTTTGCTTCTGTGATGGAGTGTTGGTTGAGCATAGTTAACGATGGGACTTTTTAGTAGGTTTGACTTATGCGGGGGTTCATGATGAGGATTTATAAGACAAAATGAAGTTGTTGTGTCGCTACGGGACATGTTCATGATGAGATCGAGTCGTAGTCGACTCGCGAGGGGACATATTTGTGAATGTGGCGGGGTTGTGCCTGAATGTTTCGGGTTGTGATGTTTGTGATGGGACGTTGATGGGGTATTTGTATGATAGGTGCGTCATATTTCTTTCTTTGGCAGGTCTTGTTGTGGGTTCACTGTGGCGAGATTTATTTTGTGGCTTTTCACGATGGGATGTATGGTGGCATAGCTGATATAGGTCAATGAGCTTGGACATTGGGATGGAGTTGTATGTGTGCATCTCGTTGTGATGGGACATGCATGACAGGGTTATGAGATTGTGTTCTCCCTCTCTGGTGGGATCGTGATGGGATGTGGGAAAGGGTGGCGGTGCCACAATAAGGTAGGTATGTCTTATTTCAATGGGTACTAGGGGCGTGGTCAATGTTTCCTGTAAGGTCACGTGATGGGAGAAGGGTGAGCGGCTGCCCCGCTTTCTCTCTGAACAACTTGTAAGGCTACATGATGGGATAGGAGAATTTTGATCGAGATGGGATAAAAAGATGTGAGGATGTAGATTTTGTCTAAAGTTAGGTATTGCACGCTTGATGTCAGTCACTTGATTTGATTGTGTGCCCGTTTTAGGGCGTGTGATCAAGGGTCTAAAGGGGTTGCTTATGCGTGTGGACATGTGCGTGTGATTGGATTATGCCCTCTGATGATAGCGTGTGATTGAGGCGTCACCAGGTCACTGTGCGGGAGACCTTTCATATTGTGCGGGGTGAATGGTTCATTTAATGGGGTTGCGCGGTCTATAGTGAGCGCGTGACCAGAGCGTCATGCCATGTGGGTAGGCGATGGTTTTGTTGCGCGCTCTGGTCAGAGCGTGGGATTTGAATTACGCGTAGTGTGCTTGGCGCGTGACTAAGTTAAACGCATGTGTTCGGGCATGTGATTAAGGCCGTAATCTATATAAGCGAGGGAGTCTTCATTCGTTTTGCATCCCTCGGTTTAGTCTCGAGTTTTACTTTCACTGAATCTCTTGTGTTTTGAAATTCATTTTTTCATGATATTGGGTGATCTAACCGTCCGATTGAGATGTCGTTTCTTCCTATGTTCATGATTTCGCGTGATCTTCGTACTAAGGTGATGCTCAAGGATGGCATTATTGTGAGAATGGGCGGTATTGGGAAGGAGGAGGCTGGTCTTCACATCAATCCCTTTTAGGGAGCAGTGAAGGCAGCGTAGAGAAGGAGGCGGTAGACGAGGTGAAGATGGCAGAAGAGTCAGGGTTACAAGTGAAGGGATGTGTTCCCCAACCAATCCTCCACCTGAAGCCTCCGATTGAATGCTCTGAGCGGAATCTGCTCTTCGCTTTGTCTCAGTTTTGAACCCAGTCTTCATTTTGGTTTGTAGGTTAAAGTTTTAAGTTATCATTTTGGGCTGTATATTCAGGAGGTATGCCTCTAGTGATACTTGTAAAATTTTTAGTTATAAATAAAGAGGCATTTTTTTTATTTTATTGTGCTTATTTATTTATTTAAACTGATTAATGGATTAGTCAGGCCTATTTGATTTGTTTGATTTATTTAAGCTTTGACTTAGCTTAGAGTTTTAGGATTCATTCATCAAGGGTTTATCCTGAAATTAATTTGTTTTATTAAGTTTGGTTTAGGGGGTTTGCTTGATCTTATGGGGTTTGTCAGGGCATTTTTTTCGGTCCAAACTAAACAAGGTCTCATTTCGTAGAGTTTTCCCCTTCTTTTTTGAGGAATCTTAGGATTTTTATTTTGTTTTGATCTTAGGTTTGGTTTGGGATGACCCCTATTAAAATGTGTGGGTTTTCAAAAGTTCTAGATGGTTGTTAAGAGTTTGAATCCTATTGGCTTGTTTACTTGCTTTGGGTTTGTGTTTCCTTGGAGGGGAAAGTGTTGTGTGATTATTGGTTCATCTAGGTTTGTCATAGATTGTGGTCTTTCAGGGGGGGTATGTGTTTGGTTTAGATTTAATTAGATTGGAAGGGTTTTAAAAATGTGACACTTGTCACTCTGTGGTTTAAGGGATATAGTTTATAAGTGTGAACCCAAGGCTTTTTTTTTTTTTTTTTGAATTTTGCTTCAAGCTTAGGATTAAAGTTTTGGGACATTCTTTTTTTGTCTTCTGATTTAGGGCATTTTTTATTCAATGTCTTTTCTTCTTTTCTATTTAATATCACGGGTATTAAACCCGAAGAGTTATGATTATTAAGTGAATTATTGGGAATGGACGGGATTGGGGATTCGGGGTGATGCTGGGGTTAGTGCTATCAATCCAACTTGAAGTGTCACCCCATTGGGAGAGGAGATGGAAGAGAAGAAGGTGGTTGAAAGGAAACCTAAGGATAAGGCAAGGTCAGGGTTCTCGTGACCGATGCCTATTTTTCCTCGATAAGCTCTGCGGATTCAGTGTTAGTTGCTCCTCCTTTTTATGCTTTCCAAGGTGAGCTTCCAAGGTGGATCCCGCAGGTCCTGGGTGGCTTTCCATGAGCCACTCTTCTTTTCTACTGGCTCGGGGCGAGGGGAAGATGGGATTCTTGTTAGAACTTGTTCAGGGTGTACCCCTTCTCTGAGCTTTTCTGAAATCTCTTTTTTCTTGAAATCCGGATTCGGGCATTGCCTGAACCTGCTAATTTTAAATTTCTTATTTTAAATTGTATATTTAGAGGGTATGCCCTCGGTGTGTTTTATAATTATTTTATCTATTTATGAAATGATTATATTCTTAATTCCATTTGTGGTTATTTAGTAAATTTTTGGTTTGGTTTACTTTGTAGCTTGTTTGACTTGTTTTGAGTGTGATGTTTATTTATTTAAGTTTGGTTTGATTTGGTTTATTTATTTTTGTTTGTTTTAGGGTGTGTTGGGGAGCGTTTTTTTTGTTTTGTTTAGTTTGGTCTAAGTTGGAGTGTGCAAGTGATGGGGGGCATTTTTTTTTGTTTAGGAGTATATATTCTCTAAGTTAGGAGTGTTTTTATATTGGTCATTAGCAAGGGTGTAGTTTGGGTTGGTAATTAGTGTAAAAAATATCCTAATTTTAGGCCCTTGAATTTGCTGTTTTGGGCGTGTATATTTTGTGTTTTCCTGGGGAATTACTCACTTCACTCCGGGCGCATAACTAAATTGCGCGTCGAAATGGGCGCGCGTGTTTTGGGGGTTCAGAGAGTCATTAAGCGTCAGTGCCTTGTCGTTTAGCCGATTAAATGCGTTGCAAGGGATGTGAGTTCAGGGCGGTGCCTAATCACTGTGTGGGTGACCTTTGGCATTCACGCTCCTCCGTGCAGGCACTTGGGGTGATTACGCGCCTGGTAAGTAGCGCGTAACCAGGGCGTCGGGTTAGTTTGAGCGGCCGATGATTCGTTTACACACTCAAGGCTGGACGTTTGATCCGAATTAAGCATAGGGAGGAGGGTGCGTAATTCTATTGAGTGCGTGAGTTTACGCACGCGATTTGGCTATGTTCTATATATAGCTCAAAAATTTTCATTCTTCCCATGCTATCTATTTTTGTCTCCGATTCTTCGTTTCCTTGTGTCCTTGCGCTCTAGTTTTTATATTTTCGCGATATTTGGCAATCCGGCCGTCTACTTCTGGCACCGTTTCTTGCGTTCTTTCTAGTCTTTCGAGCTCTTTCTTCTAGGATGGAGTCTGAGGGTGGTGGCAGACACGATCTTACTATCTCTGAGTTGGAGAGGTTGATGATGGGAGAGATAGGTGAGACTTTCGAGGCTCAGACCGGTGCTATCGCCATTGAGGACATCGGGGCGATGGTTAGAGTGGAGGTACTAGAGGGTGACCGGGTGGCAGTTAGGGAGGAGGCACCTGATATTGAGTAGGGTGTAGCAGAGGATGAGGGCGAGAGGATTGAGGGTGAGAGAGCTAAGGATGAGAGAGCTGAGGCTGAGAGAGTTGAGGATGAAGCTGAGGAGCATCAGGGTGAGGAGCGTCGGGATCACTGACACTTCCCGCTGGAAGATTTCTTCTCTCGAGGTTGGGTAGGTACTCCTGGGCAAGAGTTCCTTCGATTTTCTAGACATTAGGTCATGACATAGATTTATTTGGGTCTGGAAACCCTTCTTAATTTATGTTGAACTTGCATTGATTATTGACCGTGTGATCACTCAAGCATCATGACTGTGTCTAGTAATAGGTCACATTTCTGTTTTGTTGTTATTATCATGTTTTGCATGCTTTCCATGAATTGTTATTGTATGTTTTGGTATATTTTATTGGCATCTTGGTAGATTTGTCTATCTCTCGTCATAGGTATGTGTGTTAGTCTTATTTTTTTTTCTTTTTTTTGTCCGGTAGGAGCCCCCATAGCTGACTATCAGCTCGGCATGGATCGAGTCTCATACTTGGTATTGTGTCTTGTTAGAATTTCAGCGAGCGTGGTTGGTGTCTTTCAACTTTGGGCTGATCCTGGAGCTGGAGCCCTTTCAAGTCAATCGTGGCCTGATTGCGGAGGAGCATCAGGCGCTTCTCTTTCTAGTTGGTATGATATTGTTGATTCTAGAGGACTGGGTCTGCGTCAATGGTCTTCTTTTTTAGGGTGAGCCGATCACGGGGCGGATGGCGGGAGATTATTTGGGGGTGTGTGAGGAAATTTTGGGCATGTCATATAGATCGAGTGGATTAGGGCCAGGGGTAGTTCGAGTCACTTGGTTTTTTGATACATTTGCAAGTGGCTTCGTCCCTCCTAGGCGTCATTTAGAGCTGGGGGCATCTTACGAGGTGTACTGCATGGTTGTGGCAGGTCGAGAGCCCATGGTAGAGCCAGGGTTGGCTGGGGATAGGGTGCTTCGCGCATTCTTGATGCATTTCCTTGGGTGCGGTACACTTCTCTTCTTCGACTCGGGGATGCATCACCGGGTTGTATTTTATGCTTCTCGGGGACTTGGATCGGGTCCCTACCTACACTTGGGGTGCGGTTGCATTGGCGCATCTCTATGAGCAGCTTTATCGTCGAGGACGAGGTGTTACGATGATCTGAGGTTTCCTTCCCTTCCTCCAGGTGAGTTTTAGTTAGTTGGTGTCATAGTATTTTCAATTTTCTTTGGTCTTTTGATTTTAGCAGCTATTTAGCATTTTTTTTGTGTTTTCTAGTTTTGGGCGTACGATCAATTTTCTTTTCTTTGTCCGGAGGTTTCGTTGGAGATAATGTTCATGTTTCCACGGATGCATGTGTGGAGGACAACGTTGCGGGGTCATCGTTGGTCTTCGAACCTTTAGACCACGCGAGGTCTTTTTGAGGACATGCATGAGGGGTAGGTATATATCACTATGTGCACATTTTGTTTTGTTTTGTTTTGGGCTTTTAGGCTCTAAGGCTCCATTGATGGGTTGACTTACTTACAGGGTTGTAGGTGATTTGGAGGCCATACGCGGTCGAGGAAGATGCCGGTGTGCCAGTGATTTAGTCTAGCCAGCCTTTCTTTGGCGTGGACATATGGGTCTATTGTTTTGAGAAGGTGGAAAGGATCCTCCTATCTCAAGAGGTACAACAGCTAGGGCTCACTCAGGGAGTTCCTCTGGAGATTCACCACAGGGTGGCGAAGAGGATGACTGGCCTCCCTGGCCGGAACTTTGCAGAGCGGATTGCGCTTCAGGTGGCTGATTTTAGAGTTGGGGGGACTAGGGTCACAGGGGCGCGTGATGAGGTGGATATCCGATAGTTTGGAAGATGGTTTAATGCATTGGGTGGTGCACGCCTCTTCATGCGTCCCTTCCACAGGAGTGGTTCTTTTGCGGTCAGTAGTCCTGATTCGGCGTCGTCATTGAGAGAGAGACCAGCCGCGTTGGAGCAGGGCCATCTCACAGCGAGTGTACGAGGAGCATTACTCCTCGTCCTAATGAGGAGATGTTACACTCCCTCGCCTCCTCGATTGCTCAGGCTAGGGGAGCGGAGGATGAGATGAGGGCTTGGCTAGCAGAGACTCGATGGCTCCTGGTAAGTTAGTTTATTGGTTTAATTGTTTACATATTATGTTGACTCAATTTTCTAGTCGTTCTGATATAGTCATTGTGTCTCATTTTCTTTTGGCCAGCCCGAGAGGGAGGCCGAGGTCGCCAGTCATGCGGTGATGGTCGAGTTGCTACGCGGTCAGCAGCAGGCTGGCCTGGAGGTGGAGGCTAGTCTGCGATCTAAGATTGACCGATTGGTGAGTGTCTTGGTTAATTTATTAATTATTGATAGTTTGTGGATTCCTATTAATTGTTGCATGTTTGTTGCTGTTTGCAGAGGGCAGAACTTTCTGTCGCGGGGGCTTCTGCTCGGGCATTCGATCCTTCTTCGGTTGCCTCTTCTAGTCCGGAGGATCCAGCGATGGCTCAGCTTCGGGCTGAGCTGGAGCGCTGAGTGAGTTTCTTCAATCTCTTGTTTTGTCTATATGATTTTAGTGGTTCATTGGATGTTACTGTTTCACTTTTCTTAATAGTTTACTAATATCATGTGGTATTTCAGCATCAGGTCGTCGAGGATTTTCAAACTAGGGAGGCGACTGCTGCCTCTCTACGCACTGAGAGTCAGGTATGGTTACTGGTTCAGTGTAATTCAGTTTGGATTATTTATTATTTATTTCATCCTGATATATCTTGTGTTGGTTTGTTTGGTTCTTTGTGAAAGTTGTTCCGGACTCTGCTCTTAAGGCTCCCCCTTAGGGGTCTACTCTTATTCCTTCTTAGGTATATTTTAGTTATTGTGTTTGTAGTTTATTTGTCATCATAGTGTTATTTGATGTATTTGTATGTTCTCATTGCAGCCGTCCACATTCGCTGTTCCTTCCATGCCGCCTGCTGATCTAGTGATCGCTGCGATGGTTAAGCGACTCCTATGGGAGAGGGTGGATCTGGTATGATTCTCTTATTTTCAAGGTTTTTTCTATCTGTTCGTTTATATATATATATATATATATATATATATATATATTAGTTTTCTTTGACTCAATGTGGTGACGCAGGTTCGTGAGCTCGAGGAGGAGCGTCTAGAGGCGACACGAGCGCGTGCCACTCCTGAGGCGAGACGGATCCTTGGAGAGACACAGAGCCGCGAGGACATATTTGTCGAGATGATGGTTGCACAGTGGACTTAGGTTGAGGCATTGGAAGTGGCGCGTCAGAGGACGTAGGCAGAGATGTAGGCGACCTAGATCGGCTACAGTATCGTCTGATGAGGAGTGAGTGGGGAGTGTGCAGGTTGGTTGGCCAGCTTGATGGATCGGAGTCGAGGGCTACGGGTTCCTCGGCTGGACAGTCTCATCACACGTCACGTGATCGTGTCTGGGATGATGCTCGTGAGGATTTTGTTATTCATGAGATTCTCATGGGGTATCCTCCTCGTTCTCACTCGAGGTGGTCTGTTAGTCAGGCGAGTGAGGGGGATTCTATAGCGGGGCCTCATCGTCTAGAGGATTCGCGGACTCTGGGTGTCAGGATCATGTTTTCAGAGGACCAATCTATGGATCGTCGAGCTGATGATACTGGGGACAGTGGTGATCGTCCATCCCAGCGACAGCGTAAGGAGTAGGGGTTCATGTGTATTTTTTTTGTGTTGATTGTGCGTGTTTCCATTTTATATAGGGGTATGCCCCCAGTGACAGATGTAAAAAGAAAATTTTGATATATATAGAGATTTTTAGTTTAGATGTACCTGATTGGCTGCTTTTCTTTTAGTTACCTCTTGCATCTACCTTTCACGTTTGGTGCCATCAACCATCATCGCGACTTGGATGCTTCCTGAGCTGGTCCAGTGATGGTTGAAGGTTGCTTTGTATCTGCACATGTAAAGGTAACTCTATCAATAACTTTTGTTCTCGCCCTTGCAATTGTCAAGGGGGTAAGTATCTCAGATCGAGGTCAGATAGTAAAAGATGGATATATTCTCTTATTTCTTTTTTTTCTTCTTTTTTCTTTTCTTTTATTTATTATTTTGTTTTTTTGAAATGAAAATAATACAAGAGGGAAAACAAATAACTAGAATAAAATAAAATGAACTAAAAATGCCCCAGTGTAGGAGCATGGTAGGATCGGCAGTATAGTATCTTCAGTAGCATTCTCTGGATGGTAACTTCGTTACTCCGCATCTTCTTTGTGGACAAGTCGGCGCTTATAAGATGATTCTTCTTTTGACCCCAAAAAAAATGCCCTAGTGTCTAGATGCAATGGAGCTTTTCTATTTTTTTTAGATGAGCACTTCTGGGTCTATAAGAAGTCATGGATATTTGGTGAGTTAGTTTTGAAGAAAAGTTTATTAGTACCGTCATCGAACAAAGGAAGGTCGTTTTAAGTATGTCAGTGGTATACCGGGGGTCTACCTTTAGGTGGTGGTCATCCTATCCCGTGGTTATTATTAGGGAGAAGTATGGGGGGTATAATAGGTGATTGTATCAGTAATCATTCATCGGTTTTCAATTTCATTCCTAGGAGTATCCAGAAGGGCTTCTAATTTATCGTCCGAAATAATAAAAAGTAAAAGAGGGGTAAGGCTTAATGATGTGGGGAGTAGTTTATAACTAACGCTTTCCAAAAGGTATGAGTAACAATCTTTTTCTCAGAGGGATACGGGGTGCCATGATTGAGCTCTTCGTCATGTTTCGGTACAATCTAAATCTCATATTCTATGGCTAGCAAGAGTTTATCCTCCTCTCGCCACCTTATGAAAATATCTAGTAGTATGGGGGCATCAGGGATGCCCTCACAACTAACTTATACACTTCTAGTAAAGTTACCAGAGATGTCCTCACGGTCTGCTTATGCTTCCCTGATTTCTTTGATATATGGATATATTTTTAAAGGTACCCTGCTAGCACAAGAATAATGAGTTTTGATTGAACCTGACCTCTTTATTTTTTGTGCTCTAACGTCTCCTCCAATGGCAGGGGAAAGGGAAATGAGGATAGGGTGTTACTTATGCTTTTGAAAGAGATTAGATATGTCACTAGTCCTTTGATCAGATTGCCTGAATAAGAAAGTGGGCGATGAATTGGAGGTCTTAAGGATATTCTAAGAATTGATGACGTATGACCAGTGAATGGGTCGTGACAACTACGAGGGTGATAAGTATAGGTATCTAACCATGGGATATGATGATCACAGGACTAAGGGTAGTATTTTCTAAGGTACATGGCATTCCAAGGGCTAGGGAGTTCTTCCCCATCTTGGTTTGTCAATTTATATGTATTCCCAGGGTATGCGGCTATTATAATATAAGGGCCTTCCCAGTTCGATTTCAGTCTTCCTTTTGGATGGGCGTGCTTCGAAGGTATGATTTTCTTCAAGACTAATTCTCTAATATTAAAGGTTCATTCGAGGACTTTCTTATCATAAGCCCTAGCCACTCTCCTCTGATATCCCTGAGCATGATCAATTGCCCTTAGACATGTTTCATCGAGTTGCTCAAGCTACACGAGTAGGACAATTCTCCTCTCATCTAAGGATAACTCATCATCAAGTTGAATCCATAAGGATGGTACTTGAATCTCATATGGTAGGGCTGCCTCCATCCATAGGTAAGGAGGTAGGGAGTTTGGCCGGTGGTTGTACGAATAGAGGTCCTATAGGCCCAGAGTGCTTCTGATAGTCGTTCGGGCCAGTCGACCCCATTGCTTATTTCTACTGTGCATTTCAGAATTCAAAGCAGCGTTTTGTTTGTAGCTTCTGCATGTCCATTTCCATGAGGGTAGAATGGTGATGAGTGGGATCAATGCTGAACTTCTTACATAATTTCTTTGTCTTCCCTGCGATGAATTGTGCTCCGTTGTCGGTGACAAACATCCTGGATACTCTAAACCTGGTGATGATATTCTGAACAATAAACCTCACAAGTGTTGAAGCGGTGATTCTGATGTAGGATTCAACTTCTGCCAATTTGGTGTAGTATTCGGTTGCCGTAAGTATGAATGCGTGCTTGTCAGTGTTCCCAATTGTCTCTTTGAAAGGTTCGATGACATCGAAGGCCCACATAAAAAATGGCCATGGTGAGGTCATAGTATTCAATGCAACTAATGGAGCTTTGATGAGTGTGGTGTGTTCTTAGTATTGCTTGTAGAATTGGACGTATAGGTGGCAATCTCTTATCATTGTCGTCCAGAAGTCTCTGTCTACCGGCGTGGCTGTCGCAGGCACTGGCATGTGCTTCTCGGATTATGTATTGCCCTTCAGCGGTTGTGATGCATCGTAGCAGTACTCCTTTGGTGAAGGCTTCTTTATATAATATCTCGCCAAGTATGCAGAATCTGGCTCATCGGTTCCTTATAGTCTTCCATTCGATCTTCATGGCGTATGAGGGGACATGTTGATGCTTCAAGAAGTTCCAGATGTTAAAATACCATGGCTGTCCATCGTCGGTTGGTGATTTTTCAAACCTAAACATAGCGACTTCGGTTTCTAACTTGACATGATTTTTCGTAGCGATTGCTTCATTTGGTTTCGTGCTTGTGGAGAGGATTGGTAATTCTCACTTAACTGTCCGTGCTACCTCGTGGGCGGGTACTGTCAACTTTTAAATGAAGAAGGTCTTGGTACTTTGTCTGATGGGTATTTGGATGACCAAGGCTAACGTGCCAAGGGAGTCTGAGAGCTCGTTTTCTAATCTAGGGATGTGTGTGAAAGATTCTTTCAAATTTCTTTACCAAATATTGAGCGGTTTCTAGATATGACATCAGTCTTGTTTCCTTGGTTTTCCATTCTCTTATAACTTGTGAGATTACGAGCTTGGAATCATTGATGGTTTTCAACTGTTTAACGCCTAATTTTAATGCTGCTCGTAGTCCAGCTACGAAAGCTTCATATTCTGCGACGTTGTTAGTGACAGGGAAGTCTAGTTGAAAAGCCTTAGGTATGACAACTCCTTTCGAGCTTAGGAGGACTATCTCGATGCCTTTTCCTTTGTGATTTAGAGCACCGTTGAAATAAAGTGTCCGTGACGTCTTATCGGTCTCTTCGTTATGAATTGTGAGTAGGTCTTTATCGAGAAAATCTGCATGTACTGGTTCATTGTTCAGGAGTGGGACGTCTGTGAGGTAATTGGAGATTTCCTATCCTTTGATCAACTTGTACATGACGTAAGTGATGTCAAATTCTTACAATAGCATATGCCAACGAGCGATCTTTTCGGACATTGCAGGCTTTTTGGATACGTACTTCAGAGGGTCCATTCGGGCTAATATTAGTATCTTATGTGCTTTGAAGCAGTATCGTAACTTGGTTGAGGCCCACACCAATGTGAGGCAGGTCTTCTCCATTGGGGTGTATTTTCCTTCATACTCGGCCATCGTCCTACTAAGGTAGTAGATAGCCTTCTCTCTCTTGCCGTCTTCTTCATATTGTCCCATGATCACAAGCTTGTTGTTTAACCTGGATGCCTTGCGTCTTCTTGTAGGAGAGGGGATAAAATTATTAGGAGAAAAATCACCTTGTTGGTCACAAAATTGATTTGGGACGAAAGGTTTCCTTTCTTCTCTAAGGTTTTCTGATTTTTTTGGATCTTATACTTCTAAATTTTTAGGGTTTTTTGCTTTGTCTATTTTTTTGATTTTGAATAATAGATATGGTACAAGGTCAGTCGCCTCAAGAGGCGTCGAGAAAGTTGCTTCCTTTAATTGAAGGAGCGAGATGGCTGTTAGAGCCGTTCGGGCAATTCTTCGAGAAATGTGGACTTGTTCTAAATTTGACATTTTTTTTTGGAGTCCTCATCTAATGAGATCTTTTGAATAAGCGACATTTGTGACAGCAACACTGACATTTGCATTTCTTCTATCATATTGATTGCCTCGTCCTCGAAGAGGCTCTGGAGACCGTAATCGATCAAACTACCATCTTCTGAGTTATAACGCAATTGCTCTTCCTATGGAGGGTGACCTCCTAGGGTATCTTCAGAGGTAGTGAGATCTTTCTCTTGATCTTCATAGTATGTTAGGATGAATACGCATGTTCGACAGCGAGGCTGGTAATGGTGAGAAATGCAGGGAGATTCCCAAGGACATTCCCATCCTTCTAAGCCGGAGTCAAGGCTGGTATCGAACTCATCTTCTTGATCTGACAATGCTTGGAGTCCTTGGTTAGCCTTCTCTGCTAGCTTGAGTGCAGGGAGGTCTATCCAATAGTCCTCATCATCACTCATCAAGGGTTTCCATTCTTCCTCGAGAGATTTCTAGAATATTTGGAGTTGTGGTGCGTTTGGGGATGGAGGAGTGTCTAGTTCAAATTCCTCTTCAAACTTAATAAGAGCGATGTGAGTGTTTCCCCCTAGGTCAACCAAATGGCCATTGGAATTCTCTTCCTGTGCCGGTAGCCGAGTTGGTAGGTCATTACTTGCTTCTGTCGTTACGGGGTTGGAATCGTTCGATCCTACAATTGTGGAATGTCGTACCCTGCTAGTGAAGCATTCAAGTGTGCTAGTGCATGCCCTACAGCGGGGTTGGTATGGGTGAACGATACAAGGGGAGTACTAGGGGCATTCCCATCCTCCAAGGCTAAGGCTGAGGCGGATGTTATGCCAGCTAAAATCCTCTTATGGGGTGTCATCTTCTTCCCATGTTGAGTGTAAGTACTCTTTATTATCTTGCAAGGCAGATATGTGAAAATCTTCGTCATCGGTGGATTCCCAATCTCCTATTCAATGCCTGAGTTCGAAAGGTTCTTTTGTCTCTTCAGTAGACTCGTTAGTGTCAAACAAGGGCTTGATTCCCTCGAGCGATTTATCAATATCATCATTTTGATTCGTTAAATCATTGAATGCTTTAGCCATTCATTCGATCTCTGCTTCTTGGGATTTAGTGAAGGACACCTCCTTTTGCCTTGGTATATTTTCTTTCTTAGTGGTCCCGTAGACGACGTGGTCATATAGAGACCAGTTTGGTGAGGTAGGCAACAAGTTGGCTTGTGGGTCGTCGGATTGGTAGCCTAACCCTATGTGTTTGCGTATTTTCCTTGGGACAATAGGCCCAACACGACATTGCTTATTTTTATCGAGTCCAGTGTGGGGAATATACCTGTGCTGATACATAAGCTCCCAACCTTTTGCGTGGGGTTGATGTCATAGAGTTTGGCGAGGTCTGGGCCAACCTCTCTTCTCATTAATTTTTACTAATGCGTTGGGGGAGAACTAGGAGGGGTAGGGGGATGAACTTCTGCAACGGTTGTTTAGTCGGGGATTCGGGCTATCTGGAAATGACCCGTGTGCAACACGGAATCATGGGCCATTAGAATACTTGCTGCATAATCAGTGTCCATTTCATAGAGGGGTGCATTAGCATATATATGGACAATGGAGTCCTCGTATGGGAATTTGATGCATTGGTGGTATGTGGATGCGATGGCCTTCATTGACTCTAACCATTTTCTTCCTAAGATAAGATTGTAAGTACTGGAGGAATCAAAAACATGGAAAGTGACGTCCTTTGTTATCGGTCCTTGGTGAACCTGGAGTTTGATAGTTCCTTTGACGAAGCGAAGTGAGCCATCATAAGCTATAAGTGATAGTGCTGAGGGCCTGACATCATGCTCCGTGTATTCGAGCATCTTTAACATTGTGGTAGGGAAGATGTTGAGTTCTGCTCTCGTATTGACCAACGCATGGGGTTCAGAGAATCCTCCAATTATGACTGTAAGGTATATGGGAGCTGCGCATCTACGGAGTGACTCTTTAGGCATGTCGACATCTGTAAAAGTTAGTGTTGGGGGTTGCGCCATGACCGAGGAAATTTGATGTAGCTCATCTAAGGTTGTGTCCTCATCCACTTGTGTGTCTTCAAGTGTCCTTATTAGCAGTCGGTGATGGTCAGGCGATCTCTTGATGAGTTCCAATATTGATATCTGGGCTGGAATCTTTTAGAGATGCTACAGAAGGACATATTCTTGTCCTAGCTCGAGTGCCATTTCTTTGCCTGGCCGATGAGCCTTGGGTGCGGGTGGTTGGAGTGACTGAGGTGCAGGGATTGGTGGAGGAATAATGTGAGGTGGGGGAGGCAAGTTGACTTCTCTTTCTCTCATGTTCCCCTCTAATAGTTGGAAAGGTGGAGGTGGATAGTGGGTTCATGACTTATGTATTGGATAAGCTGATTGTTGACCAAACCCGGTGTGGCTCACCATTTATGTATCTATGAAGTGAGTGAAATTCGAGTATAGAGCGCGTACTTGGACTGCGAGCATGGATCCTCTCGGACCCAATGCGGCGATGCACTCGCGATGGAATACAATGTAGAGTCGCCACCCAGAGCTTTTGGTGACCCAGGAAATCCTTAAATCAATATTTTGAGCACCGAAGTGTTAAATATGACTCTGATTTATTGGTCTTTGCCAAAGGCTCTAGGGTAGGGGCTTCGGTTATCGATTGGGAAGGGTTTAGGCACCCGATCAACCTGCATGTAGCAGTCTCTATCTATGGCCAAAAATAAAAATAAATGGGCAGAGCTTCCCCTTGCCCGAAGGCAATATGGTCCTATCAATCTTTGAGCAAAACCGAAGTTTCGACGGTGTAACGGCTTGAATCCTTGGACGGAGGAAACACCAAGAAGGTAGAGGAAGAGAGGGGTGAGCCGGAGCTCACGGGCCCTTGTTGTACCATAGAAGACCTTCGCTTCGGCATGCTTTCGATGGCTTTAAATGGCTTAAACGGTAGAAGAATAGGTTCTAATGCTAGGATTCGATAGATAGGAAGTGTGGGATGAAGCTAGGGACTAAGCTTTAACTAAAAGAGGTGATCTAATGGTTGAAAAGGGTTGAAAAGGATGATCTATGCATGCTGGAATTCTGGTTGAAGAAATAAGAAAAGAACTTTCTCTCACTAGGGCTCTCTCTCTCCTAGCTCAAGCTTTCACCCTAATCTTTTCAACCTTGATTTTTTCAACCCTTTTGGGAAGAGGGGGGACCTCTCTATTTATAAAGAAGAGGTGGGTTAGAGGGTTACTTAAGAGCTAATTGATTTTACAATTAGGTAATCCTCCATCTAAGGTTTTCTAGGTTTTTAAGGTCATAGAGGTTGGGGAAATTGGTTTCAATGGTGGATGATGGGGTGAGACCATGGGTGACTTAAGGGTTGTCAATAAGCTCAAAGGGGGTGTAAGCAACCTTAAAACACCCACCTAAACCAAGGGGATGGTCAAAGGGTCAAACCAGATGGAGGAAATTCGAGCATTTAATGACAGATACTGTAGCTAAGCTGGGCGTATATATTACATACACCCAGTTTATGCACAGTGAAATTCAAGAAAACCAGGGGGAATCTGAGAAGATGGGTGCCCGTGTTGTGGCCACCTATGCTGGGCGTATGTATTATATACACCCAGCAAAATTTGGCCCAAAAATGCCAGGTGTATATAATACATACGCCTGACCAAACTGGGGCCAAATTTGTTGGGCGTATGTAATACATACGCCTGAGCAAAAAGTCATGATTTTATGTGAAACTTCAAACTACCATAACGTTTGAACCACAACTCCAAATTGGGTGATCTTTGGCTTGTTGGAAAGCTGGAGAAATCCTATTTCCAATGGAATGTGGCTCATCCTCAGAAGTGGTCTGTATAAAAAAATGTAGCTCTCCTCCCATCAAATACTCAGAAGGGTTTAAGTTGAGTCTGGGAAGGGATCCTAGGGTTTAGAGGTGATCTCTAAGGGTTGGGGGAATAGTTCTAATGGGTTTTAGGTGATTCCTAAAGGTCTAGATAGATTCACAAGGGTTCAGGGGTGTCATCGGAAGCACAGGGGTACATCTCTCTCGGAGTATAGACTGATCGGGTCTTGCGCCGAATTTGGGTGTCTACATCTAGGAAAGCAAAGACCAGTTTCTCACACGATTTAGGATGTCATTCTTGCTCACTTTCTTCAAGGTTTAGCGAACGCTCGATGGTTATTTCATTTTCTTGGCTTGGAGTCTTTCGGGTGGCACTGTCTACCCATGTAGCAATTTGGGCTATGGTCTGCAGAACATGGTTTCCATACTCAGGCTCTGAATCAGACGAGGGGAGAGGCGATGGTGTTGGCTAAGGATTTGGAGGGGTTAAGGGTTTTGGTGGGCGACTGTGGAGGAATGATCTTCTGGCTTTAAAGGAGTGAACCCGTATTTGAGTGAATTTTGGGTAAGGAGGTGGGCTCGGTGCGGAGATTCGGGTGATCAAGGCTGAGGGGTGCGAGGGTGAGAAAGCTCTCCTAGGGGTAACAAAAGTGTTAGAGGGTTGGATGTAAGCAATTAAAGTGGAGGGCTGGAAGGAGGATTGATCGGGGAGATCCATGGTGGTGACTTGGACTAGTGGTCCTTGGTTATGGTTGGGCATGGGATTATTAATGATTTCCTAAGTTCTGTTGGGGTTGATTATTGTTAGGGTTAGGATTCCTAAGTGCTTTCCCAGTCAATTTGGTTTGGGTTATTCATGTCATAGATTACATCCTGGAGGACCCAGTAGTCTTCTAGATTATGTCTCGCGTATCGACGAAACGCATAGTATTTGCTATAGTCTAAATTTGTCGGCCATGGTCAGGATCTTTCTGGCTGAAATCGGAGGAGATTCTTAGTATTGAGGAGACGAAAGATGTTGGGGATCGTATCAGTTAAAGGGGGGTAGTGTTCTCACCTTGGCTGATAGGGGCTTCTAGCTGGGTTGAAATTTTATGGTGGGGGTACGTTATTGTAGTTCTGTGTGTGGGCTAGTCGATTATGTGTTGTAGTAGACACCCAAATTCGGCCCAAGGCCCGATCAATCTGTACTTCGGGAGGGATGTATCCCTGTGCTTCCGATGGCACTCCTGAACCCATAGGAATCCGCCCAGACCTTTACGAATCACCCTGAATCCTTTAGAACCATTCCCCAACCCTTAGAAGTCACCCCTAAACCTTAGAATCCCTTCCCAGACCTAACTTAACCCATTCTGAGCGGGTGATGGGATGAGAGCTACAGAATTCCACACAGACTATTACCAAGGATAAGTCATATACCGTTGGAAAGAGAACTTCCCCAGCTTTCCAACAAGCCAAAGGTCACCCAATTTGGAGCTACGGTTCAAAAGTTATGGCTGTTCAAAGTTTCATATAAAATCATAGGACTTTTACTAAGGCGTGGATATTACATACGCCCAGCCATTTTTGCCCCAGATTAGTCAGGCGTATATATTATATACGCCTGCCTATTTTAGAAAATATTTGGCCGGGCGTATATAATATATACGTCTAGTATAGGTGGGACACACCACGGGCTTCATCTTCTCAAAACTCCCCTGATTTTCGTGAAGTTACTGTTCCTAAATTGGGCGTATATAATATGTACGCCCAGCTTAGCTATAGTAACTGTCATCAGTTTTTCGAATTTCCCTCATCTAGTTTGACCCGTTAACCATCCCCTTAGTTAAGGTGGGTGTCTTGAGGTTGGTTGCACCCCCTTTGAGCTTATTGGCAACCCTTAAGTCACCCATGGTCTCACCCCATCATCCTCCATTAAAACCAATTTCCCAAAACCCTAGGACCTTGAAAACATAGAAAACATTAGATGGGGGATTACCTAATTGCTAAACCACTTAGCTCTTAAGTAAGTCCCTAACCCTCCTCTTCTCTATAAATAGAGAGCCCCCCCTCTTCCTTAAGGGTTGAAGAATTAAGAGTGAAAATTTTAAGCTTGAGAGAAAAAAAACCCTAGTGCACTCTTGAGCGAAAAATTCCAGCATACTTTGTTCCCCCTTTTCAACCCATTTCCACAATTAGATCACCCCCTCTAGCCAAAACCTAGCCTCTAGCTATACTCTACACTTCCTATTTACCGAATCCTAGCTTTAGAGCCCATTTCCATTCCATTTAAACCATCGGAAGTTTGCCAAAGCGAAGGACTTCCACGGTGCAATAAGGGCCCATGAGCTCCGGCTCACCCCTCTCTTCCTCTACCTTCTTGGTGTCTCCTCCGTCCAAGGATTCAAGCTGTTACGCCGTCGAAATTTCAGTTTTGGCTCAAAGCTTGATAGGACCGTATTGCCTTCGGGCAAGGGAAAACTCCGCCCTCATTTTTATTTCTTTTTATTTTATTTTGGCCATAGATAGAGACTGCTGTATGCGGGTTGATTGGGTGCCTAAACCCTTCCCGATCGATAACCGAAGCCCCTACCCTAGAGCCTTTGGCAAGGACCGGTAAATCAAAGTCATATTTAGCACTTCGGTGCTCAAAATATTGATTTGAAGGTTTCCCGGGTCACCAAAAGCTCCGAGTGGCGACTCTACATTTTCATTCGATAGGCGAGCGCATCGCCGCGACGGGTTCGCGAGGATCCATGGTTGCACAGATGGCGACTCTGGTGGGGACATCACCCTAGCGCTTCCCCTCTTGTTGGCCTTGTTTTTGTTACTAACCACTGCTGTTTCCTTCTTATTTTCTGCTATTTTTTATATATTTTTGTTGTTTTTACTAACGTACTCACCCCTACGATTTAGTCCTTTAAGTGCCTTAGCCGTTTGGCGGGCCTACGTGCGCCTCTAAATTTCTGTTCTTGTCATTTAAGCCGCCTTAGCCGTTTGGTGGGCCCACTCGCATTTATTTTCACGTCATTTAAATTTCGATCATTTACGAGCCTTAGCCGTTTGGCGGGCCTACTTACGCACTTTATTTCGGTCATCATATTTCACCTTTGAATGCCGGCTCGTTGAGGCGGCACGGGCTCGTCATCCCCGACCCAATCTTTGGACTTAATTTCACTCCCCTTTAAAAATTTGTAATTAAAAGTGAACCAACAGTGTGGGGGACATAAATAAATTTATTTTCACGTTTTTGGGTAGTTTTTGGGGGGATTAGGCACAGATACAATTTACCCGGTTCCCAGTAAGGCGGCAGCCCTAGTGGTGATGATCCTGAAAAGAACCACCCCTTCCAGTACCTGAGAAGGCGCTTGTGCCGGAGGTATATCGGTTGGGTTGCCAATTCCGATCAAGCCGTAAAACCCGCATTGGTGAGAGCGTAGAAAAACCAAAAATCAGCCTTGTATCCCTAGGAAACGGAAAGGAGGGAACCGATAACATACACAGCAGTTCCCGGGAGCATCCCTCCCAGGAAACCAGTTCAAAGTCCTATTTTCGAGCTTGCTGTCCACTGTCAAAATATAACTGACAGAACCTTTTGCTAGGCGTATATAATATATACGCCTAGCAAAAAAGCCCCAGAATTACACAGGCGTATATAATATATACGCCCAGCCAAAATCCCCAGATTTAAGCCAGGCGTATATAATATATACGCCTAGCCAAATCTGTATATTTTTTGGTCGGGCGTGCATAATATATATGCCCAGTATATACTGGACCACAGCAACCCGACCTGAGGCCCAATCCATCACCCCAAGTCCCGATTAGCGGTATTAGTGCCTGCAGTAGCCTCCCACATTCCTAACACCCAACATGCCCCCGCCCAATCAAAAGAAGGCGACTTCTTATTGATTTGCTCTGGGGGATCGGGTCGTTTGCGTGGATTCCCTCACCTTCAATAGAACGAAAGGGTTCCCTTTCGCTTCTTCCGAAGTGTGTCGGATCCCGCCGTGGGATCTACTAAAGGTGCATATATCACCCAAGACGGGAATTTTTCTAGGGCACCAGATCATCATTTATTTAAATAGGGGAGATAATTTTCATTTGAAAAATCTAAAAAATAATATATAGAAAAATCAAAAAATCGTATATTCGAACACTTTCGGTGCGACCGTCACTACGGCGACCTCAAACCCGGCCCGTAGGAGAAGAACCAGGAAGGTATTCAGCCCTTATCCGTGGCATCGATACAACACTCGTCAGCGGATCATGTCAATAGCCAATACCTCCCCACCGTCATCCCCATCCCATTCCCATATAGGAGAAGACCCAATCTCCGACACCTTCACCCAAACTAGGTTCGATATCACGAGCCCATTCGGGGTGCCCGTGTTCACCTCCACCCCATCCCCTTCCCTCACATTCTCCCAGCATACCCCTTTTTCATCCCCTACTGAAACCCCTAATTTCCCAACCGATCCCTACATCCCCATCTCCTATCCAAACACCCATACCGCGTCCCCATACTTCCAAAGACCCCATAGGGAGTCCCATCCCCCGCCTACTTCCCACGTTCCATCCCTCTCATCTACATCCCATCCACCCCATCTCACATACCATTCCCACCACATGGCCCATCCACATCCCAACATATCCCCCCATTTACCCGGGTCATGCCCAATTTCCCCCTACCCCCTCCATCCTTAAGTGAGCCATCACCCCCCAATCTCACACTTGAATCCATGCCCTCGATGGAGGACATGAGAACGATGTATGCCCTGTGGGCTGCTTCTCGCATCCCTACCTCTCAAACCCCGCATCCAAATCTCCAAAACCTCCATACCCCATTTCCTCCTAACCATGCCCAACCACCCATCGTCCATACCTCCCAAAATCCCCCACCTCAATTCCAGACCCAAACCCACACAAATCCATGGGCCCCAGCCGAAACCCCTCTAGAGCCATGGGCCTAGGCCCAAAACCCTTAAAACCCATGGGCCCAAGCCCAAGCCCATCAGGCTCAGGCCCAGAATCCTCTAAACCCATGGGCCCAAGCCCACGCCCATCAGACCCAGGCCCAGGCCCAAAATCCTCAAAGCCCATGGACCCAAGCCCATCAGGCTCAGGCCCAGGCCCAAAACTCTTAAAACCCATGGGCCCATCAGACCCAGGCCCAAGTCCAAGCCCCCTGGGCCATTGGACCCAAACCTACCAAACCCAAGCCCAGGGCCAATGGACCCAGACCCAGCCCCCTCATGGCCTAGTAGCCCAAACTCAACAAAGCCCATTGGCCCAAAGTCATATTAATCCCCACACCCAGGCCCAAGGACCGTCAATCCAAGCCTTCCAAAACCATCAAACCCAAATCCCTTACACCCAAGGCCCATCCGCCCACGCTCATCAAGGCCCATTCACTAACCCCATACCCCCCCACCAATACCCTTCATTCACCTATACCCCGTACGCGCCCATCCCACCTCCAACGGGAAATCCAATCCATCCCATTCCTCAAACCCACAACATCCCACCGCATCAATCACACCCCCATCACTCCCAGAATGTGCACCCAACTCAGCACATCACTTACCCACAAACCGCTCACCCACTTATCCCTTCTCATCCCCTACAAACCATATGGCCCCACTAGGTCATCCAACCCCTCACCCCCCAAGATCAAATAGCAGAACTCCCCCCTCACCAATACCATGACCAACAGTATGAGGAGGATGAAATCTACAACAGTGGAGGAGTTGCCAGCTTTAACCCTCCCGGGCCCACCATCATCACACCTAGGGTCGAAAAAAATCAGGGGGAAGCAGTCCCCGCTACAGCCTCAAGGAACCAGAGCAGCTGAAAGATCAGATAGACAGAATACAGAAGCAACTAATAAAGATGGGAGGAATGGAACTACACTCAATGGACTTTTCAGACTTATGTCTGTTCTCTGATGTCCCCCTGCCACAGAAATTCAAGATGCCATCATTTGATAAGTATAACGGCACTGGCAACCCCATCGCCCACTTAAAATCTTACTGTGGGGATATGTGCCAGTATGGCGGAGATGAACGACTCCTCATCAAAGTGTTCTAGAAGAGTTTAATGGGCCCAGCACTGAGATGGTTCACATCCATGGAACCGTCCATGATAAAAAATTGGAAAGATCTGACACGCTTATTTCAAGAACAATATGTCTATAACATGGACATAGACCAAGGAAGTCAGATTTGGCCCGATTAAAGCAAAGACATGATGAAACATTCAGTGCTTACTTGGGGAGGTGGAGGGCATTAGCCGCTCAGATAACTCATCAGATTCCTGATGATGAGCAGATTGAATTGATAACCAAGGGAGCCCTCCCAGTCATCGCAGATTTTTTAGTATATCAGCAGCAGTCAAGTTTTACTGATCTGGTCCGAAATGCCAATCGTTGCGAAGATGCCATTAGAGAGGGCAGGTTAGGAAGGAATGTGGCCAAACCAAGAATTGAAAGAAGACCAGGGATAGAGGTATAGAACATTGTTTACCCCCAGGCTAATACCAATGCCCCCCGATACAGCTCCAGGTTACACAACTACCCCCGGCCTATTTCGAGCAAGCACCAAGGCCAAGCAACGGACCGAGAGCCCCATTTACCCAGGAGCAGATGAAAGAACGATTTGAACGAGTGTTCACACCGTTGGGGCAATTCTTGAGTGTCTTATTGCCAGTGTTGTTACAAAAAGGCCTGGTCAATTTACTCCAACCTCGCCCGCCACCCCATCCCATACGGAGGAACTATGATCCGAATCTTTATTGTAATTTCTACTAGGGACCAGGTGACCCTACGGACCGGTGCTTCCCGTTAAAGCACGCAGTCCAAGATCTAATAGAGGCAGGAAAAATCATTCCCCTGCCACTTCCTTAGGGGCCGAACCAGAATATCCATCAAGCTCCTCTACCATCGCACCCAGGAGGCCCTAGGCCTAACATACATTGGATAGAGGAGGAAGAAGAAGAGTTTGACCCTTCTGATTATATCAGCAATGAGGAGGAGTTTTCACTCCCTAGGTCGAACGAAGGTGAACTATTTGTTGGGGTGATCGAGCCATTGTATCTCGCCGATTATTTTCCCACACCGGCATACCAAGAGGAGCCCTTAGATTTAGGGCAGTATTTTTCCACCCCTGCTCCCGCCTATCAAATCCAAACGGGCACAGCCCCGTCACAATCATACGCATATCCACCCCACGCCCAATTTACCCCATATACCCCTCCATCACACCCAAATCATCCCGTACCATACGCAACTCCACCATCCCTGTATTATCCTACCCCATACACACCCTCAAATCTCTCCACCCAATACATTACTCCGCCATCCCCATGTTACCCCATTCCATACACCTTCAAATCCCACCACCCAATTTACCCTATACACCCCTCCATCACCCCCGAATTACCCCGCTCTATGCACAACTCCATCATCCCTAATCTATCCCATTCCATCTACCAACCCATCATCATCCCACCATGCCACAAACCCTTTATACCCCCCCATTCCAACCACTACCCCGTCATGTCCCAATCATCCCGCTCCATGCACAACTCCATCGTCCCCAATTTACCCCACTACATCCACAAACCCATCACCATCCCATCATACCTCCCCATATATAAATCCTTCATATCCCTATCACCCCGCACCCACCACACCTCAAACGTCTCCCCGTCCCTCCATCCCAGTCACACTCCTGCCATCCATTTGCTATTTTGGCCCCAATCCAACTCCACCGCCACTCGAGCAAGCAACCCCTCCCCCAATCCCCTCATCACCCAATCACCACTGGTCCTACCATGCCCAGGTAATACCAGTACAAGCCCCCTCCATGCCCACAACTCCAATTTTGCCAATTTCCCCCACTACCATTCCACCCCCATTGGAGTTAACCTGGTTGGACTCGAGAAACTAGTATATCCAGCCCAATCCTCCCCGGAATCCTCACACACTCCTTTTCTCATCCCGAAACCTGCTTATGACCCGCATCGAGTACCATTGAGCTATGAACAGATGGACATGAATGCTGGGTGCAACCAAGAAGAGGCTGTTGAATTCGTTACCCGATCGGGCCGAATTTCTGCTCAACCGGAAGCATCAGGGGCAGTCAGAGGAGAAGAAAAGAAGAAAGAACAGGCTGCAGGAAATCCCTTTGAAAAAATGGCCAGGGAGCACATATTGGAGACACAGTTCAAGATAACGCCCGCACATATTATTGTGTGGGATTTGTTAATCACGTCTCCACTCCATTTTCAAGCCCTAATGGGAGCGCTCAAGGACGCGCATGTCTCCACCCATGTAACTCCAGATGAAGTAGGGGAAATAATAGGGCAAGTGTTGGCCCCAAACACCATCTCTTTTACCGATGCAGACCTTTCGATCGAGGGGAATGACCATTCTAAACCCCTAAATATAATAGTGGAAGTAGGGAACCTGGTGGTGCCATTGGTCCTAATAGACAACGGGTCGGAGTTGAACGTATGCCCTCTAAGGACGGCAATCAAAATTGGGGCGAACCCCGACACCTTTCGGCCATCCATATATAGTGCTCGGGGATTCGACAACACTAAAAGGGAAATCATAGGAGAAGTAGACCTTGACCTGATCCTCGGACCGCAAACCTTCACCACCCCCTTTCAGGTGATGGACATCAAGTCTACTTTCAATCTGCTATTGGGCCAGCTGTGGATACATAAGCTCGGAGCAATACCATCTACTCTGCACCAAAAGCTCCGATTTATCTCAGAAGGAAAAATTGTCACCATCATAGGTGAGAGCAGAGAGGACATGGGGAAGAGTGCTCTGCACATTGAGAATCTGAAAGTGCTGAACATATCGCACACAGCCGAGGACGCCGATCTCCATCGATTTGAGTATGACTTCTCAAATGTTACCCTCGGACCAACTGAAAAGACCCCGGATAAAACTGGAGGAGGAATGGACGCAGCTGTATTCATGCTCGACAGATGGGGCCATCAAAAAGGGAAAGGGCTGGGCCCACACCTCCAAGGAAGAAGAGACCCTGTCAAAGCCAAGGGGCAACAAACTAAATTCGGCTTAGGCTACAGGCCTAGAGAAGAGGAAGTCAAAGAAGCCAAGGAAAAGATGAGAGCCGCAGTGGTCGCCAAGGCCAGAGGAATCATCTTGGAAGAGGAACCTCACGTTCGCTCCCACATCCGTGAAACCTTTGTGAGCGCCGGGGTAGTAAAAATTGATCTAAATGGGGAGACGAGGGTAACCCCACATAAGCCCGCTTCAATCCACCCCACCAATCCCTACATCATCCCCCCAGACTTCGAAATGGACTTAGCCGCCCTTTCCTTATTTGAGGAAGAGGTTCCCCGATCCACCCCTCACTCCAGCACCAACCGCTCTGGACCCCTCCTAACCATAGAGGACAGGGTCCCAGAGGATCCCTCTATAAATATGTTGAGGGACGAACTGCAAGATCCTATCGATGCCGCTCCCAATCAAAGAGGTAAAGGCCAAGCCTCGCAGGTGAGTAACTGGGCATCCTCGCCCCAACTCTTGAGAGCCGCCAAATGCCATGAAAACGACATCGACTCTCCAAAAAAAAAATAACCTGTAAAAAGTGAGGTTAGCCTCTGGACCACTCTACCTTGTATATATAGAGATCCACCTCGCCAGGGGCTGACCTCCAAAAAAATGCAAAAGACCATAAAAATAGAAAAAATATCAATTCCTAAAATATTGTCTGTTAAAATTTCCAATAAAATTAAAATCGATGTTGTGATACCCGTCCCACGTGAAGCCAACCCCTTCCCTGTAGAAATACAAGAAGAGGTAGGGGTCACGAGTCTGGACGAGGAAGGCTAAACCGACGAGCTCCCCAATGAGCTCCTCAAACAATTTGTCGATTTTGAGCATGGCCCTACCCCGATCGTTGAAGAGACAGAGGATGTCAATTTGGGCACCACAGAGGCCCCAAGAATCACCAAAATTGGAACATCGATGTCCCCTGCGGAGAGGAAAGGTATGATAGACTTCCTTCGGTCATACCAAGACATCTTTGCATGGTCGTATGAGGACATGCCTGGTTTGGATACCGATCTGGTTGAGCATGAGTTGCCACTTTACCCCAATGTTAAGCCGGTTAAACAGAAGCTGAGACGTCTCCGACCCGAATGGATGCTGAAAGTCAAAGATGAGGTCATCAAGCAGTATGACGTGGGGTTTCTCATGGTATCCAAGTACCCACAGTGGCTAGCTAATATCGTACCTGTATCAAAGAAGGATGGAAAGGTCCGCATGTGTATCGATTTCCGCAATTTGAACAGGGCGAGCCCTAAGGATGACTTTCCACTACCCCACATCGATATCCTGGTCGATAACACAGCAAAGCATGGAATGCTCTCATTTATGGATGGATTCTCAGGATATAATCAGATAAGGATGGCTGAGGTTGATCGCGAGATGACGGCGTTCATTACCCCCTGGGGAACCTTCTGCTACAAGGTAATGCCATTCGGGCTGAAGAATGCTGGGGCAACCTATCAAAGAGCAATGACGGCCTTGTTCCATGACATGATGCACCGAGAGATCGAGGTGTACGTCGACGACATGATTACCAAATCACCAGAAAGGGAGGTCCACTTGATAAACCTTAAGAAGCTTTTCGAGAGGTTGAGAAAATACAGATTGCGGTTGAATCCCTAGAAATGCGCATTTGGCGCTATGTCCGAAAAGCTATTGGGTTTTATTGTCAGTAGGAGAGGGATCGAGGTCGATCCGGCAGCTACCGAGAAGGAAGTCAGAGGCTTTTTAGGAAGAATCCAATACATCAGCCGATTTATTGCACAGTTAACTCCGATATGTGCACCAATCTTCAAGCTACTGAGAAAGGACTCACCAGTTGAATGGAATGATGACTGCCAGGCTGCATTTGACAAGATTAACGGTTACCTCCTGAAACCTCTGGTATTGGTACCACCCGTACCCGATAGACCCCTGATAATGTACCTATCCACGACTGAGTTTTCCATGGGTTGTGTGTTAGGACAGCCTGATGTGACAGGGAGAAGGGAGCAGACCATCTATTATCTAAGCAAGAAATTCACTGATTATGAGATGTGCTATTCTCATCTGAAGAAAGCATGCTTGGCGCTCGTTTGGGCTACTCAAAGACTTCGACACTACCTGTTATCCCAAGCCGTTCTACTTCTAGCACGGATGGATCCGTTGAAGTACCTATTCAAGAAACCTGCTCTCACCCAACTTCTCCTATCATTTGACATTACTTATGTCACCCAGAAGTCGATTAAGGGGCAAGCACTCGCCGATCATCTTGCTGAGAACCCTCTGCCAGACTATGAGCCTCTAAGGACCGAATTCCCTGATGAAGACATTCTGTTCATGACTAACGAGGATACAGAGGAAATGATGGAGCCCTGGGTAATGCATTTCGATGGGGCATCGCATGTTGAGCGCCAAGGAGTTGGAGCCATTCTTATCTCGCCAAGAGGATCACACATACCCATCTCAATCAAATTGAACTTCCCATGCACCAACAATATGGGAGAGTATGAGGCCTGCACAGCTAGTTTACAGGCAGCTCTTGATCTAAATATAACTCACCTTAGGGTCTTTGGAGATTCACAGTTAATTATATGTCAGACCAATGGAGATTGGAAGACCAAGGATGAGAAACTGATCCCATACCATGAACATCTAGAGGATCTGATAACCTACTTTAAGGAGGTCACCTTCTCTTATGTGCCACGAGCTAGAAATCAGTTTGCTGACGCCTTGGCCACCCTGGCCTCTATGGTTGAGATTCCATACGGAGTTGTGATGAAGCTGATCATGATAGAGCAGAGGAACGAACCGGCTTTCTGTCACCTGATCGAGGGACCTACGGAGGTAGATGACGAGCCACCCTGGTTCTCAGACATCAAGAATTTCCTCGAGACCCAAACTGTCCCGGATGGAACATCGAAGGTAGACAGACGCACCATCCAGCGATTAGCAACAAACTACGTAATCTGTGGCGATCTCCTGTATAGACAGTCTCACAACAACATTCTGCTCTGATGCCTAACCCAACAAGAAGCGATGGAGATCATGAGAGAGATCCATGAGGGAGTCTGCGGGGCACACTTCAGCGGACACATGCTTGTAAAGAAAATTCTAAGGCAAGGATACTTTTGGACTACTTTGGAGACCGATTGCTGCAAGCACGTACAGAAGTGCTACAAATGCCAAGAGCACTCCAGCTTAATACACGCTCCGGCCATTGACTTACACAGCATGGCCACTCCTTGGCCGTTCGCCACCTGGGGTCTCGACGTCATCGGCAAGATCAATCCTAAAGCCTCCAATGGACATCAATTCATCCTCGTCGCTGTGGAATACTTCACTAAATTGGTAGAGGCGGCCTCCTATACGAGCATTAGGGCCAGTCATGTCGAGAAGTTCATCAAGAACAACATCATTTGTAGATTCGGCGTACCCAAAGATATCATCACTGATAATGGCACCAATTTCGCCAATAGGCGCATCCGGGCCTTATGTGAGCGGTAAGGATCAAGCATCATCGTTCATCCCCGTACAGGCCTCAGACGAATGGAGCTGTGGAAGCAGCCAACAAAACTCTGATCCGCATCCTAGAGAAGATGGTAGTTGCTTACAGAGATTGGAGTGGGTAGTTGCCCTTCGCACTTTGGGCCTATAGAACGTCTATCCGTACCGCAACAGGGGCAACACCATTCTCCCTTGTGTATGGAATCGAGACCGTGCTACCCGTTGAGGTCGAGGTACCGTTGCTCCGTATCCTTTTGGAATCCCATCTACCTGAAGCTGAGAGGGAAAGAGCCCGTTTTGAATAGCTAGACTTGATTGACGAGAAAAGACTCCTAGCTTTGTGCCACACTCAGGTCTATCAGAGAAGAATTGCACGTGCTTACAATAAACGCGTCCACGGCCGAGATCTGAAGGTAGGAGACACTGTACTGAAGAAAATTTTTCCGTCTCTCCACGCCGATTCGAGAGGGAAGTTTAAGCCAAATTGGGAAGGACCCTAAGTCGTCCGAGAGGTTCTGCCAGGATACGCCGTTCGCCACGCCACCATGGACGGAGATCACTTTCCTGAGCCCATCAACGTTGGATACCTCTGTAAGTTCTACTCATAGGTCTTGGGACAAGGTAAGTTTTGATAAAAGTAGATGCGTGACCGCTTAAGGGCCCCATAAAAGAGGCTATCATTTCAAAGTCAAGTAACCCAAAAGAAATATTCCCTAAAAACCTTCCCCCTTTTTTGCTACACTTTGGGCCAACAACCATTTCTTTCATATACCCTACCCAAAATTCCAAGGAAAAAAAGAGAGAGAAGAAAAAAGAGGAAAAATCCAAACCAAAAGAAGAAGAAAAAAGAAAAACCCCTCAAAAAGAGAAAGAGGGGGACCAAGAAAAAAGAAATGACTGGGGCATAAAAAGCCTTTGGAAAGAAAGAGGAGTCACCCAATCTGAAATTCACTCAAAGCTTAGATCCAAATTCCCAGAAAAACCCAACCTGTTTGAACCCCAGCCTCATTACAACCCGGAAGAAAGCCCTCTTTAAGGTCCACAAGCGGTCATAACATCTACTGCATCAGAACAAGATGAGTCAACAAACCACACAGAACTCCATTCAGCCGGCTATGACGGAATCGACGTCCATGTCGTGGCCTTCTGGTTCTAAAAAAGAAAAAAAAAAAAGAAAATTAATTTGAGTTCAAAGCAAGACGGACGTGGTGAAAACCCGCAAGGGCACCACGGGTAAAAACAACGAACTCACGCGGACCAGGTGAAAACCTGAAAGGGCACCTAGGGTAAGAAAGCGAACCCATGGACGTAGTGAAAACCCGAAAGAGGCCATGGTAAATACAGGATGACAAAATGTTAAGAAAAGAGAGATTAGGAGAAGACATGTCCTAGCCTGCCTGCTTTTGTTTGGACCCCTTGAGCCTCTTCTCCTCTTTACTGGGCCACTCATGTGAAAATTGGATTAGATCCCGATCAAGTATGTCGTCTCTACCGCAGCATCTAACGCATGACCAATGAAAAAGATAGAAGACTAGACCAATCCCTGGGAAGCTGACCTTCTCACGTTTAAAGGAAAAACCTGTATCTCACGAACAGGGTTCAACCATGCTCAAAAAAAAAAAATGGGACCCGCTGGTTTGGCCTTGTCGTTACCGGGATCACAAAAGATCCAAAAGAAAAAAGGAAAAATAACAAATTTCAAAAAAGAAAATAGATTTCCCTTTCCCATAAAAAGCCCCACACTGTGGAGGAGAAAATTTCAAAAAAAGATAATAGATTTCTCTTTCCCATAAAAAGCCCCACACTGTGGAGGAGAAAATTTCAAAAAGAAAATAGATTTCCCTTTCCCATAAAAAGCCCCACACTGTGGAGGAGAAAATTTCAAAAAAGAAAATAGATTTCCCTTTCCCATAAAATACCCCACTTTGTGAAAGAGGAAATCTCCATAAAAAGTCTTACATTGCGAAACGTACAAAAAAAAAAACAAAAAAAAAAAAAATGTGAAAAAAATATATGTATGTATAGATTTCATTCCATTTCTTACAGTGTTGCCTGCAGAGTGTCACGTCCCAAAAAGATAACGACGTGTCACACTTTCTATTTTGCTGCTTTCTTTACAAAAAAAAAAAAAAACTAAAAACTAAAAGAAAAAAAACCATGTGTATATACTGTTCCAAACAAAAAAAGGGTGTGTGTGTGTACTAAAAACCAAAAAAAAAAACCCATGTGTATATACTGATCCAAACCAAACAAAAAGGTGTGTGTGTGTACTAAAAACCAAAAGAAAAAAAACCATGTGTATATACTGATCCAAACAAAAAAAGGGTGTGTGTGTGTACTAAAAACCAAAAAAAAAAAAACCATGTGTATATACCAATCCAAGAAAAAAAGAGATGCATGTGTGTACTGAAAACAAAAAAAACAAACCATGTGTGTGTAGGTACCAATCCGAAAAAGAGATGCGTGTGTACAAAAAAAAATCATGTGCGAGTGTACTAATCCAAAAAATGTGTGTATGTGTACTAACCTAAAAAAAAAAACGTGCACCAATCCAAAAAGAAAAACAAAAATAAAAGGTGTGCGTGTTGACCCATTAACAAAAAAATGTGTGTGCGTATTAATCCAAAACAAAAAAAATGTATGTGTATAAATGTATTAACCCATCAACAAGCAAAAAAAAAAAATGTGTGTGTGTGCACACTAATCCAAAGAAAAACAAAAAACAAACAAAACATAATAAATAATAATATATACATATATACGTATACTAAAATACGTATGCGCTAAAAAAAAAAAGAGAGGCACCAATCCATCAAATAAGATGCACTAATCCATCGAAGACAAAAAAGAAAGAGAAAATAGGATGAGATGAATAAATGATAGATGAAAAAAATAGGCCTAAGGAAAACAACAAAAATAAAACCAAGAGAAAAGGAACATAGGCATCACATATGTTTAAATGAAAATGAAAAAAAAAAACATTTCACCATAAAAGAAAAAAAAAGAGAGAAAAAGAAAAATATCAAACAATAATATTATCAAAGGGAAAGTAAAGGAAGGATAATGGTTACCTTCAATGGGAGAGAAAAACGAATAGCGGCGGAGGATAAGCGCCTTTCAATCCACACCCGTGACCGCCGGTATTAGAACTCAAGCCAAATGAAAAAACCCTAAGGGGTTGTCCTGGACTCAAGAAGAAAGGAGGGAGGAAGAGAGAATTTGATAAGGGGGGCCCCTTTTGTGCTCGGGCTCAGGCAGTTTCGTAACTGCCAGATTTTAGATGGGCGTATATAATATATACGCCCGACCATTTTTCACCAGATTTTGGTCAGGCGTATATATTATATACTCCGGACCAAAAATGGCAGTTTTTAAACTGCCCGACCTCTTTTTCGATTTTGAGGCCCAACGGCCCCCTTGTATGCTATGGACCCCGATCCGGAACCCCCTTGGAAGCCCACATATCATCGGGCTAAGGTGCACGCATCTCCAAATGGCCCTTCGAGTTCACTTCGATTGGCCCAAAGGGACCGTGCTACAATAAGCGGATCTAAACCTGTAGGCGCCCATCTAATGCGCCCACAAAATTAAAAAAAACAAAGAAAGAAGAGGAGAAGAAATAACAACCTGTTGCTGCTTAGTAAAAATCCTGAGTAGGTTGACCCCACCTTCCAAGCATTCATTCTTGTCACCCCCCTTCGGATCTGTGTTGACCGAGAGTGCCCCCGACTTCAGACCATTCGAAAAGTCTATTGTCAGTTGAAACTAACCCGTCAAAAATAAAATTACAACCAACCAAACTATGTGCAAACATACATTCCGAAGGGCTCATTCCCTTTTATTTTCTTTTACACAGGCTTAAAACCTGTATAGGCACGGTGTCCCTGTTGAATGTACGCACTTGCGTCTGGGTATCCGCAGGATGATCGTTTGTCCTCGTAAATTATACCTTAGGGTCGAGGCTTCCGTTCGCGCCTATTTTGCTGCTTATCGCCCCTGATGGGTGTATGTTTGTGCATAGTTAGTAAGATGTGGTTTCATTAGGGATGGAGGCTAGAATTGGCCATCTCTTTCGAGCGATGTTTGGTTCTAACCCGATCTTTTTTAGCTTTCTCTCAAGTTAAGGCACTCCGGTTCATGTGAATCAGGAGCACCTCACCACTGGAATGTACACATCCCAAAGGTGTACCTATCCCCGGCGGAGCGCACGCGCTCTTGAAGCGTATCAACTAACATTTGATCCACTTAAAGAGTTGTGCAAGAATAAAGTTGTCAGAGGTCCTTGAGCTTTGCTAAGAGGCCTCAAAACAAAAATTCGAAAAAAAGGAAACATGAAAAAATTCACTGAGAAAATGGGCATGCATTCCCAAGAAGTGTTGCGACATCAATATTCTCTTCACTCGGGTAAAGCATGCTAAAATAACCTTGACATTGATGGGTTCACCCAGAAACTTTGAGCCCTACCTAGGTAAGGGCACCCATGCCCAATCCGATGGAGCTATCAATATCCCATAGGATTGGACACAGTTTGAAGGCCTTCGCTTTGTGTGCTTCGCATCAATTCCGAAGCATAGATCGATCATCCCGTTTCATGGAGCTGTCCGGTTCAGATTAATACTCTGCATCACAAATCTATAATTTCCCTTAGGAAGTGGACGATATCCCGGCTACCGGGCTTACACTTTTTGTGATCATCGCAGTTATGCCCAGTAATGTCGCAATGCGCTTGGGGACTGTTAGCCATGACGTACAGACGATATCCCGAAATGAGAGGGCTTACGCACACTCACCATCACCATAAATGTTTAAGAATTGAGTTGAACCAGGCAAACCCATCAAGCGTGCCTTGGAGCTCTTCGGATGTCTCTTATCTTTGGAATCCTATCATTAGTGATCGATATACCAAAGAGGGGCATCTGTAGACACCCAAATTCGGCCCAAGGCCAGATCAATCTGTACTTCGGGAGGGATGTAGCCCTATGCTTTCGATGGCACTCCTGAACCCATAGGAATCCACCCAGACCTTTACGAATCACCCTGAACCCTTTAGAACCATTCCCCAACCCTTATAAGTCACCCCTAAACCCTAGAATCCCTTCCCAGACCTAACTTAAACCCTTCTGAGTGGTGATGGGATGAGAGCTACAGAATTCCACACAAACCATTACCAAAGATGAGCCATATACCGTTGGAAGGAGGACTTCCCTAGCTTTCCAACAAGCCAACGATCACCCAATTTGGATCTACGGATCAAAAGTTATGGTTGTTCAAAGTTTCACATAAAATCATAAGACTTTTACTCAGGCGTGGATATTACATACGCCCAGCCATTTTTACCCTAGATTAGTCTGGCATATATATTATATACGCCTGCCTATTTTGGGAAAAATTTGGCCGGGCGTATGTAATATATACGCCCAGTATAGGTGGGACCCACCACGGGCTTCATCTTCTCAAAACTCCCCTGATTTTTGTGAAGTTACTGTTCCTAAATTGGGCGTATATAATATGTACGCCCAGCTTAGCTACAGCAACTGTCATCAATTGCTCGAATTTCCCTCATCTAGTTTGACCTGTTGACCATCCCCTTAGTTAAGGTGGGCGTCTTGAGGTTGGTTGCACCCCCTTTGAGCTTATTGGCAACCCTTAAGTCACCCATGGTCTCACCCCATCATCCGCCATTAAAACCAATTTCCCAAAACCCTAGGACCTTGAAAACATAGAAAACCTTAGATGGGGGATTACCTAATTGCTAAACCACTTAGCTCTTAAGTAAGCCCCTAACCCTCCTCTTCTCTATAAATAGAGAGGTCCCCCTCTTCCTTAAGGGTTGAAGAATTAAGAGTGAAAATTTTAAGCTTGAGAGAAAGAAAACCCTAGTGCACTCTTGAGCCAAAAATTCTAGCATGCTTTGTTCCCCCTTTTCAACCCATTTCCACCATTAGATCACCCCCTCTAGCCAAAACCTAGCCTCTAGCTATACTCTACACTTCCTATTATCGAATCCTAGCTTTAGAGCCCATTTCCATTCCATTTAAACCATCGGAAGCACGCCAAAGTGAAGGACTTCCACGGTGCAACAAGGGCCCGTGAGCTCCGGCTCACCCCTCTCTTCCTCTACCTTCTTGGTGTCTCGTCCGTCCAAAGATTCAAGCCGTTACGCCACTGAAATTTCGGTTTTGGCTCAAAGCTTGATAGGACCGTATTGCCTTCGGGCAAGGGGAAACTCCGCCCTTATTTTTATTTCTTTTTATTTTAATTTGGCCATAGATAGAGACTGCTGTATGCGGGTTGATTGGGTGCCTAAACCCTTCCCGAGCGATAACCGAAGCCCCTACCCTAGAGCCTTTGGCAAGGACTGGTAAATCAGAGTCATATTTAGCACTTGGTACTCAAAATATTGATTTGAAGGTGTCCCAGGTCACCAAAAGCTCCGGGTGGCAACTCTACGTTTTCATTCGATAGGCGAGCGCATCGCCACGACGGGTTCGCGAGGATCCATGGTCGCACAGTTGTATTCTGGTTCTGGTAAGTGTTGGGATATTGGTTTCTGTTCTGGTATTGGCCTTGATTCTGGTTCTGGCTTTGGTTCTGACTCACGTATCTTTGTTGATTCGCACCTTGATTTTGGTTTGCGTACCGCTGCTGATTTTGATTCTACTTGAAATTTATCGGTTGAAAATTTTCGTTCTTAGAGTTCTATCCTTGGTTGACAATGGTGTTGACCTACTCGATCCCTGAGGATTTCTTATTATTTTCTGACTTTGATTCACTAGCAGAGCCTATTCTTGGCGTGACTATGGATAGGGCGAGGTCTCCGCCTTTGATGTGTCGCGCTAGTCGGGATGCCCAGGAATGGAGTGCGGTGAAGTCGGGGCAATCACTTATGACAAGCGCGGTCTTTAATGTTTCTCTGGTGTTATCGATGATAATGTCAATAGAGTCTTTCTCTTTCATCGAAGTGCCGGTCCTAGCGGTGAGTTTCCTCCATCTGGCGACGAAATCGGTGAACTCTTCGTCGAGTCCTTGCTTTGTCACCATTAGATCACTGACTTTGGGTTTCTCATGCCATTGTACTTGGTAAATTTAGAGGTTTGAATCCTGTTGACAAGTTAAATTCGACATCCCGGCAAAATTTGTCGAATCCGAATGAGTGACCAGGGCGTTCTCTCTTGGCCACGTATTCATCGAGCATCTTTGGGAGATCTTCGATCTTGATGGTGCAATCTTTTATAGCAACCCGTGAGCAAACCTTGTCTAAAGAATCATCATTGAAGAATGGGTGAGCAGGTTGTCTGAATGGTGAGGCGCGGGCTGACACTGTGGTCGGGGTAGGAGGCAGCTTTTTCTGTCGCTTTTGTTCTTTTAAATATTGTCATGCCCTAACGGTCTCATATGTAGCAGCCAGTCCTCGAAGCAGTTCTTTGGCCATCTCTTCTCTGTATTCTCTGGATACTGAGTTCTACAATTTGTTAGGCAGTGAGGTTTTGTCCAGTGTTACTATCTCTCCCGTTGGGGATATTACCTATGTATAGGGTAGAGAAAGGATTTTCCTGATCGCTAGCCATATTAATCTTAGGTTGTCATAGGCTGGAATCATAAGGTGATTCTTCCTCGTATATGGGGTTGTCATGATATCCCCACAATGGTGGGTCTCCTAAACTCACTCTTCGTATACCGGACATCTCGAGTCTTTGACGAAGACTCATATATTTAAGGGAATTCAAAATGATGCGATGGAAAGAAAAAAGCAGGAAAATAAAAAATAAAAACTAGCTATCTAAGAAAGAAAGAGTTTAGCAAAAGTGACCCATTGCGATCGCTAGTCTGTTGGTGTACGTTTTCTTCTGGGTTCCTTTTGGTCCCCGTTGAATCACTAGCCCAATTATGTCCTTGGCGGACTCTGGAAATGCGGTGTTTTGAATGTTAAAAATAAGGGGGATTTTCTAGGTAGATTCCTAGTTTGTTGCGATCGCCAGCTGCAGATATTTAATGACGCTGCAACACGTCAATGATCACACTTTAGAGAGGGTGTGGGTTACTTCTTTACTGAATCGTCCGCCTGCGAACGTTAGCAGCACTGGCTCTTCTTTGTAATTTAGATAGTTTAGTTTTCTTTTCTTTCCTTATTATTTTGTAATTCTACTTGGCTTAAGTTTCCTAATTCTATTATGAGTGTAATTGGTTTAAATATTCTAATCCTATTAGGAGACAAATTAGTTCAACATTTTAATCCTATTGAAAGTCTAATTAATTAAGTCTCCTAATCCTACTAGGAGTCTAATTAATCTTAGTCTCCTGATTGTACTAGGAATGCAAGTATATTAATTTCTGGTGAAATTCTAATTAGAGCAAGTATACTAGTTATACTGAAATTCTAAGTAAAGCAAATATATTTATTGTGCTGGAATTCTAAGTAAAGAAATTATACTAATTATACTGAAATTCTAATTAAAGCAAGATTAATTCTGTTAAAATTTCAATTAAAGCAATTATACTAATTGTATTAAAACTCTAATTAAAATAAATAAACTGATTATACTTAAATTCTAATGAAGGCATTGAATTAATTTTACTAAGAATCTAATCAAAATGAAGGACCTAATTTTACTAAAATTTTCATTAAGGTAATGAATTAATTATACTAAAATTCTAGAGAAAAGGGGTTTTGAGCCCACTATGCTAAGGAGGATTGGCCTCATTCCCGAGTACCCTCCGTAAGCTCCCTTGGGCAAATCGGGTGGCTGAGATTAAAGCACATTGGATTTTGGACTATAAAACAGTATTTTTTGGATTTTTAAAGTCGATTTTAAATTATAATTATGAATTAAATTATGAGACTAGAAATTAATAAAACTGAATTTTGAAATATTAAATCAGGGAATTACAACTGAAATTTAAAATTTAAGGACTGAATTCGGGTTCGAAATCAGAAAATCTGACCGTATGATTAAGGACTGTTTCTAAAAACTAAGAACTAGAACCAGAGATTAATGATAGGACTGATGATTAAGATTTTAGAATAAAATTAAAGTCTAGGGTCGATGATTAGGCCCTCAGATTAAGGACTGGTTCTGAATTCTGAGAACTAGAACCAGATATTTAGATTATGGTCCGAAAAAGGGTGCTACGATCTAAGACTGAAAATTTAATATTAATGGGTTAAGACTAAGAAAAAACTTAGATCTAAGAACTAAAACTAAAGTTTGTAATTAAAAACTAGATTTTTACCTAAGGTCGGGGCTGTGGAGAGGAATCTCAAAAATTCAAAGTTTGAATCTCGAAATCATGGCTCTATTTCTCTGTGTTTTGTTCTCGAAATTCTCTGAAATTTCCAGTTCTCTCTCTCAATTCTTCTTCTCTCTTTCATCTCTGTGGGGCGAATTAAAAAAGGTTTTTTATAGGTTTTTGTCCAATTACGCACCCTATTTCAGGCATATAACTGAATTATGCGCCAATTTCCCAGTGCTTAATCATTTTGAGTCGATCACTGACTTAGTAAGCGACCGGCTGACTGGTTCAGTCAAGTTCCTAGTTCTAACCATGTTAGGACTAATTGCGCACCTAGTTTGGGGTGCGGAATCCAATTAAGCATCTCTTTTGAAGCACATAATCGATAAATCTTGGGGGTCAAAGACTGTGAGACTAGGTCGGGCGTAGGCCAATTGCGCACCGGTGGTGGGGCGCTCAATCCGAACATGCGTACCATTTGGGGTGTGTAATTGAGTCTCGAGATGGTTTGGGGAAGGAAGTTTGGTCTGAAGAGGAACTTATTGCACATTTTTGGGTTCTGTTCGGGTCTGAAATGCCAGACTATTGTTTCAGCCTGTGTTCAACCATGCACTATTGTTTCAGTGCATGGTTCCCACTTTAGGGTTATGGGGCCTGAGCAGCCACAGAGCTATTGTTTCAGCCTGTGTTCAGCCATATACTATTATTTCAATATATGGTCCCACATTAAGGTTGTGAAACTTTCAGAGAAGATAAGTCCTTTCCGAAAAGTCACGGGCAAGGTCAAAGGTTGACCGAATAGATTTTTAATTTCCGAGAGGGCAAAATGGGGGTGTCTATAGGGGGGCACTCCCCATCTGCTCCTATGCGAGATGCAATGCCTCCAATGCCCCGTCACAACTCAGCCACTCGCTCCCTCAACACCCTAGCAGAATCAAGTTCACCAATGTTGAAAGAACTCTTCCCCTAAAAGGGGAATCATGTGAAGAGCTGGCCGCCAAGGTCCTCGAACAATCTCATAAAGGCCCTAGCGTTTGCCTCATCACGAGCCGATCACCTTAGTCCCCCCAGCCTTGAAATCCGCATACTGCTCTGGCATCTTCTTCTCGAAAAAATGGTCAAGGGGAATAGTTTTCTTCTTCGCCACTCATGGGCGAAGCTCCGGAGGGACTCCCTAGGGAAGTCCTAAGTAGCATGCAACTCACGAAAGGTGGATCCGCTCCACCATCTCAAAGCAGGGGACCCATATTTCCCACCTGAAAAGAGCCTAACTAGACTGTATCGCAACCTAGTCAGCCCCCTCTCCATCCCCGTAGGGTCTCCAAATGACCAGTAAGAAGAAACAAATGAAACAAACATGTCAGTAAAACTAGAAATACAAAATGAAGCAAAACTAACAAAATAGATTGAACACATACCTGACCAAGGTGCATATCCTCAAACAGCAATCTCGCAGTCTGGAGGTCTGTACTCCTTTGGCGACCTCCCATCAATGTTCGCCACGCGTACATATGTGGAAACGTAGGCTTCATCACTGGAGGAACCCTAGGGTGGAGGAAAGTGAAATGGTTGTATGCCCCGAACTAAACAAGGTGAAACAAATCAACGTCAACAAAAACTCCTAAAAGTAAACAACGATCGCCAATAGACCTATAAGACTCAAATCTCACCTAGAAGAAAGGAATGAAGTCGCCAATGGTAGCAACGCCCCTCGCCTGACGAAACAACTACCCATAAAGGTGGGCTAACACTGCCACACCCCATGCATACGAAGAAACTCGATCCAAGTCTACGAGTAGCGACAGATATAGCCCGGTAACACACCCCAGGGTGGAAGAAGAAAATAGAACTCCTCCAAAAAAGTGCATCAAGAAGGCCATGATGACACGATCAGCCTCCACCCCTACCTCTAATACTGGAGCACGAGCCTCTATCACCATACGGGTGCTCCTCATACATCGTCGCGGACTCTAGGTGACGTCTCAGAGGAACAAACCCCACGGCAAAGCTATCAAAGCACCAAGTGCTCTGAATCAACCCTGACCTTGACCCGCTAGAAGCATGTTCAAGTCCAAGGCACTCTACAATGCCGCCTAGTAGTCAAACAACCTCTGCCCAGTCACAGGCTCACCCTCAAATCGTACGCTTGTCACACGTACACAATCCTCAGGGGTCAAAATCATCATCCCCCTAGGGAAAAGCAGCACTTGCTGCTCCTCCCTCCATCTCTCTACTATGGCCCCAACCAAACCGATGTCGGAGTTGTGCAACAGTGGATTTTTAAAGATCTGTCATGACGATGCACTTGTATGAAAAATAAAGACTCACCACCCGGAGCTTTTGGTGTCTCGGGAAACCAAAATCAATTTTATAAGCATCAAAGTGCCAAAAACAGGTCTCTGATCCAGTCTACGCGAAAGGTTCTTGGGTAGGGGCTTCGGTTATTGATCGGGAAGGTGTTAGGAACCCAATCAACCCACTCGTAAGCGGTCTCTACTATGGTTTTTTAGATGTGTATGTTGGTTAAATTGGGTTGTGCTATTTTATTAGTTTGAAAACAGATGGGAAAAAGAATCAAAATATAATAAAAATAAATAAAATCAAAGATGGAAGGCATAAAAGCACAAAACCAAATCCACAGACCTGCAAGATACAGGGCTATTGTAGCAAGTTTTAAAAGTAAGTAAGAGTTTGTGCCACAAGGATGATTGATCTAGAACCCAAAGGGGTTGTTTAGTAGGCCTCCAGATCTGGCTAGAGATCTGGCAATCTTAAAGAAAGGGAATGTGGTGTCACAAGTAAAACTAAAACTAAAATAAAAAGAAATAAAATGTAGTCCTATGCTAAGGAAAGGGTTGTAAAGAATAATGATGGTGTGGTAAAACAAAGATAAAAATGATGAGAAGTAGACAGCCAAGCTAAGGTCACTTCAGTCATGCAACTTAGATCTAGAGTTGTCTCTGCAGCAATCCTTCAGATGGCTACAAACACATCTGCGAGGTGGAGGAATCTAACTTAACCCCTTTGATTTAAACTGGTCTCTTAAGACTATAATTTTTCCACTGAAATGGTCACAGACTATCCAAGGGAGAGGATCAAATCACAGAGATTAAATCAGAAAACCAACCTGATCCAAAGGAATGGATTGATCTTAAGGCTATAGCCTATCCACTTAAATGGTCACAAACTATCCAATAGACTTCCTCCAACCATTGGGTAAAATATGAACATGAATATCATTACAGACACTATGTTTGCCAGGCTACAAGCTCAAGCATTCATAGGAGCAAACAGTTCTTGAAAAATTAGTGGAAACCATAGTCATTCAGAGACTGTTTGGGGACTTAAACTCAAATGACCATTGCTACAATTGACTACAATGACTCAGCTCACAAGTCTGCTATCTTTCCAGAAGATCAGATCTAAGAGCTGATGATGGTAATGTAAAATAGAGGGGGGTTTATCTCTAGTACAATCTCTCACAAGGCTACAAGCTCAAGTGTAGAGAAGAAGAATCTCTCTTAGATATGTTACTTAGACTCACACTAGGGCTATAGTCTGTCAACTTAAGTGGTCCCAGGCTATCCACAAAGGTTATTTGAATCACAGAGGACTGAGATGGAATAAGAAAACTACTGCTACCACCATGGTTACAGGGCTACAAGCTCAAGCTTCCATGGGAGCATCAAATCTGTAAAATCCTATGTGGAAAGCATAGGTCAAAGAAAACTATGTGGGATACATAAAGAAACAACTAATTTAATGGACATTAAAATTGGCATTTCATTGATTTAAAGTAGAACTTACAATGGATGCCCTCAAGGCAGTAGCCTTGTGCAGAACAACCCACAACAACTCCCAAAGCTTAAACAAAACCTATTGCCGAATTGAAATCAACTATACCTAATTGTTTACAAAGATCATAGCCAGTAAATGTTGGGCTAAGGAAGAAGAAAAAGGAAAAAGATGGTGACCTAATCCTAACCCTAATCTGACTTAAGCTCTCAGCCGAATTAGGTTAAGGAAAAGATGGTTTCTGCTAAAATTTACAGTATATATATACACAGTCTAGTGCCTTGGCCAATAGGAGAGCAAGAGAGAAAACCCTAGTTGCTTCTACTGTTGTGGCTTCTTTGCAGCCCTTGGATTCCATAGGATGTGTGAGAATAGATTAGGGCCTCGATAAGTGTGCCCTAGAAGTGGGGAAATCCCCAAAGTGTCACTGAGGTTCATGAAGAAAGCAGGAGCACGAGCTTCGCTTAGTTTAATTGTCCAATTGGCTTCTCTCGTGACTCTTCGCGTAGATGACATTACAATTAAAAGGGCATCACAAAGCTAGATTAACTACTGGAGAGACCTCGCATGGTTTAATTTTCATTGCATAGTCCTGGATCACGCAGATGAGCTTCAGGTGATTCCGGTTGCGAGGGTCTCGCATAGATGAATTTAGAGCTCACGAGGATCCTTGCATGTTGAGTGGCACAGCTCGTGTGGATGGTTTTAAAGCTTCTCGAGATTGCTCGCCAAGATGGAACAAGTTACATCGTGCGATTGGCTTTGGTTTTGAAGCGCATGAGAGATTTTTCTAAAGCTAGCACTGTGCGAGAGCTATGCGATAGGCTGGAGTCTTTCCTATAGTTGAGCCTTGCGAGAACTGTGCGTGCAGCTAATCTGAGACTTTGATCTCTATGAGGGCTTCACGAGATGGATTTTTGAAGACCTTCTGCCTTTGAACTAGGCGAGCTCTGCACGAGTGGATAATGTGCTGCAGCCTACATCTATGCGAGATACTCGCGAGGTTGCTTTTGAATGGTTTTAACTCTGTGAGAACCTTGCTAGGAGTCTTCTATGCATGTTTGTTGCATTTCACAGTTTGTTACAGCAGCTACCTCTGCTTGGGTCCAAGTTCCTCTCATCCATTGGACTTCTAGTGCACCCTTAGGCACTCAAAATGATCACCATGGTGTGTACCACCATGGCATTTCAACTGTTCTCCACTAAGCTGCAGACATTGGCTTCAAATGTCTCTTTTTGGCCTCCTAAGCATGACTGTTATGCTAAGCTGCAACTTTTATCCTTAACTATAACATAAACTCAAAAGAGGATTATTAAATGGCTCCAAGGTGTTGTAAAGGCTAGGTTAGGAGGTGAAAAGTGGTACTTTTTAGTGAATAACAACCAGCCCCACCATCTAGGGAAACAGAGCTGTTAAAAGAATAGAGTGAAGGACATCCTAGAGCTAGTTTGAATCTGAATCTGAGCTTAATACAAAACCAGGGGTCCAAGCATATTTTTCTTCATATATATTCTTCTCCTTCTTCATTGGATCAGTAGTAGCAGCACCAGCCTTGGTCCTTGTAGCAGCTGGTTTCTTAGGCTTGGTGCTGCTCTTCTCCTTAGCAGGCTCCTTAATTAAGACACCTTTGTTTATGAGAGACATGGTAGAAGAGAGTGAATCTATCATTCGAGCTAACATGTTGGCTTTATTCTTGTATGACTGATAGAGGTCCAAAGAATTTAGTACCATCTTCCAATGCCTCTTCAATTCCTTGTCATTGTTAGACTTTACCTGGGAGATCTGGTCTTGATAGGGCTGCTTCACCATTGCTTGGATTGCCTCTATCATTGAGTGGACATCCTTTTTTAGATACGAATTAGCAGACATAGCCTTTACGAGGGTGGAAAAAGGAGGAATAGGAATTGAGGAAGCAAGGACAATTGCCCAGTTGGTAATGTCATCCAGCTTAGAAATTGTGGGTGGAGATGAAGGTGGGGAAAGGATAAGATCAAGAGTTAACTCCTCCACAAGTGGCTCGAGTTGGGTGAGGGGTGAGGTGCAGGTTAAGGTGTGAGTAGGTGAAGTGGGTAGCACTTCTTCCTCAAAGTCAGGTTGGGTAAAGATAAATATAAAAGATGGTGGGGTGGGGACTATCTCTGCTGGTCCAGGCTCTGTTTGGGTAATGTTAGAGGTAAAGGTAGGGAACAACTCTAGAGTTTCAAAGTCAGTTTGAGTGGCAGCAGTTGCTATGACCACTATAGGTGTGAGTTGGGGTGAAATTGGAGGGGTAGGCTAAGGTAAGGGTGGGGATAAAGGTGGTTGTGGTGAGGGGTTAAAGGAGTGAAGGGTGGAGTGAATGGATTGAAGCCTAGTTTGGATGGTGGCCTAGTTGTGGGTGTTGGCCAACAATTGTGTTTGAAGGGCTGTAAGGAGAGTAAGAATTTGGGGTAAGGGATCAGGTGTGGCAGAGCTTGATGGTTGGGAGGTGGTGGGGAGGGATATGCAAGGTACATGGGTAGAGGTGCAAGGATTGCTTGAGAAGGAGAGGGTTGTAGGGTAGGGATTGTGGGCATAGGGATAGATATGGACACAACAGGGATGGTGGGCTGGGGGATATGGAAGGAAGGTGTGGGCAAGGGAAAGGTAGGTGAGGTCATGAGTGAGGCAGGGCTGGAAGGTAGGCTGGGAGTAGCTGCAGGGGTGGCTACTACTGTAACTAAGCTGGCAGTTGCTGCCTCTTAGATGGTGGGGGCTGCCTCATCCTTCTGATCTTTCTTCTTCTTCACCATTGTCAGGCAAATCCCCCAGTGCTTTTTCCCAAAATTAATAGGAGGTAGGGTCATTGTCTCCTCCCCCATCTAGAATTGGTAACCCCCTTTCTTCAGCAGAGCAGTGATCAGCCTGTAATAAGGCAGGGCATGGGGCTTTTGCTTTTTCTGCACCTTCTCATGAATGTCGTTCATTCATTCAAAAACTAACTGGGCAGAATTAAAGCGATGCCCTTGAGAGAAGGTGAAGATGGCATCAACTATGGGTGCCCTTCTCTCCTGTTGGTGCCCAGAACAGTAAATGTTCTTCCTCAAAACCTGATCCATGAAAAGCAGGCTTAGATCCAAGTCCCTTCTTCTAATAGAATCCCTTGATGTTGCAATCCTTCCTGTAATTTTTTTTGCAATATCAGAAATGGGGGCAGTCAGTGGTGCCCCCAAACTGCACTATTGGTTGAAGGCAACAGGGATACCTAAGATTTGAGCTATCTCAGTTGTGCCTACTAACATTTCAAAGTCATCCACAAAAATCAATAGCACAGAGTGCCCCTCTCTAGACTCCTTCACCCTGATGTTTTCCTAGAACAACTAGACTAACCTAGGGTATACCAATTCCAACACAGGTTTAAGCATGGGCTCTAAAGAGGCCTTGGTTAGGAAGTCTATGGAAGGTCTAGACAAAGGTTATTTTTCAAAAAATGCCCTGTCAAAGGCAATCTCTGGCTCTAATTTGATGGCAGCCATGAACTCACTAGGAGTTGCTAGTGGGTTGGTCTCTGGGACAACCTCCTTGCCTTTCTTCTGCTTCTTTGACTTCTTAGGGCTAGCAGTAACAGCCCTAGCCCTCTTCTTGGGTGCTGTCTTTTTCTTAGGGTTCTCAGGTTAGGGTTCAAGGGCATCAGTGCCTTCCATAGTAGATGCCTCAGCAATCCTCATAGATTTTCTTGTTACAGCTGGCATGGTAGTAGGTGGAGGGTTCAATAGAGCTGCTAGGCCTTCTACAAATGGGGCATTACCAACCATTTTACATAGAATCCTAAATATTAGGTCTTGAAACACAAATCTGAAGCAGCTCACACTTCACTGAGGGTTTTCTACATAAAATCCTCCCCAATCAACAAATTAATCATAGGAAATAGCAGACCAATCAAGTACAAATGAGAGAACTGAAAAGACTTACCCCAAATAGCTAGGGTTTCATCCCAAGAATTGCACAGTGAATCAAATCACGCCACACAAAGTGCAAACTGATCGAAAGCTAACATGGAGCAAAGTGAGAGGAGCAGGGTGAATGTGCTTGGATAAAATGGGCAATAAAGGGAAAAGAATGGAGAGGGAAGCTCTATGGTGTGTGCTAGAAGTTAGGGCAGAGAGATGAAATGAAGAAGAAGCAGTCGCGGGGTTTAAATGGACGAAACCTATGCTTTGCGAGGTTGTTGCCAGGCTGTCACGAGGATAAGATTGGAAGAATTAGCTTCGCGAGCTGAAATGTGTAGGACATTCACTTGTCACGCAGCTCAAATGGGACCTCACAAGTTGAAATGAGCTTGGGATGAAACTTCCATGCATCTCCAAATGAGCTTCGTGATAAGTATATTTGCTGAGAACAAGAGGCCTCGCGAGGTTCATTTTCATTTAGTCTTCAGGTGTTTTGCTCGCGAGGCTCTCGCGCAGATGCAATTTTCATATCAGAGCCTCGTGAGCACTTTCTGTTTGCTTGAACTTTGGCTCGCGGGGCTCAATTAGCTACGCAAGAAGGCCAAAACTGCCTTGACAACTGCTTGCGCAGGTGAACTTTGAACCACTGAGCCTCGCAACAATGCCAATTCACTGCTTCTCAGTGTCTACCCACTGGCATGTGCATTCAAACTATCATGCACCCTGCCATGGTGCACCAGCACCATTTCTGGCTCATAACTATTTCACATATATTGAATTCATGCTCATTGTATGCTTCATGCACACATATTTTCAACCATTAAAATCATAGCAAGCAATCAATATAAACCCCACATGGCACAATCTACTTTACATTCAAATCACATAAACAAATGGCTCAGCCATAGCAGATGCAGGTTCATAAACTCAAATCTAAACTCTTTAGACACTTAAGAATCAACACAAATTACAACAGCATCCCAAAAACAAACTAAAAACAACAAATTGCAGAATTTTAAAAACACACACACACAAATTCAAACAACTATGGTACACAAGTTACAAGGTTGTGGGTCACTTAGCAGTGGGAGATTCTTGAAGGGGGATGGTCTAAGGAGGCTCCATAGATTTTTCTACACAATTTTTCAGCCTTTGAATATTCACTTTCATGATCTTCCCAGAAGTGGGGTTCATTATCTCTACAGCACTACATGGGGAGGCATGGATGACAGTAAAAGGTCTATCCCATTGGATTTTAACTTCCCTAGAAAAAACATTAACTTGAAGTTAAACAACCAAACCTTGGCACCAGCCTTGAAGTCCCTCCTCCGTAGTCTCTTGTCAAAAAATGTTTTGAATCTCTCCTTGTAAATTCTTGAATTTGCATAAGCATCTAGTCTCAGCTCCTCTAATTCAACCAGCTGTAATTTCTTGTGTAAACCAGTAGTAGTTAGATCAAAATTCAAAGTTTTAATAGCCCAATAGGCTATATGTTCTAACTCCACTTATTGATGACAAGCCTTGCCATAAACCAGTCTGAAAGGAGACATGCCAATAGGGGTCTTAAATGCAGTCCTATAAGCCCACAGGGCATCCTGCAGCTTCAGGGACCAGTCCCTCCTATCAATCCTCATAGTTTTCTCCAAAATGTGCTTGATTTCTTTGTTAGAGATCTCCACTTTCCCACTGGTCTGTGGGTGGTATGGAGTAGCCACTCTATGTGTAACAGAGTACTTCTTGAGTAGTCTCTCAAAGTACCTGTTACAGAAATGACTCCCCCCATCACTAATGATGGCTATGGGGGTGTCAAATATGGAGAAGATATTGTCCTTCAAAAATCTAAGGACAACTATGTGATCATTAGTTCTTGTGGCAATGGCTTCTACCCATTTGGACATGTAGTCCATAGCCACAAGAATGAAAATAAACCCATAGGAAGGAGGAAATGGACCCATGAAGTCTATTCCCCATACATCAAACAGCTCTACCACAAGGATGGGGTGCAATGGCATTGGATCTCTTTTGGATATGCCCCCCATCTGTTGACATCTTTGACAGACCTTGCAATATACATGGACATCTCTGAACAAAGAGGGTCAGTAGAACCCACCATGCAACACTTTTGCAGCTGTCTTATTCCCACTAAAGTGACCTCCACAGGCCTGCTTATGACACATAGAAAGAATGTTGTGGAACTCACTTTCGGGCACACATCTCCTAACAATCTGATCTGCACAATGCTTGTAAAGGTAAGGGCCCTCCCACAGAAAATTTTTGACCTGAGAGAAAAATAGGTCTTTGTCCATCTTGCACCAATGAGGGGGGATCCTTCCAGCAGCAAGAAAATTAACAATGTGTGCAAACCAGGGCACACTCATTGAGATGCTAAAAAGTTCCTCATCCGAGAAACACTGATTCACAAGTAGGTTTGCACAATTAGCAATGACAATTCTAGACAAGTGGTCTGCAACTACATTCTCCACTCCCTTTTTATCATTGATCTCTAGATAAAACTTCTGCAATAGGAGGATCCATCTGATCAACCTAGGCTTGGCCTTCTTTTTTAGACAACATGTATTTCAGGGCTGAATGGCCAGTGAACATAATGATTTTAGATCCTAAGACATAGGGCCTAAATTTCTCTAAAGCAAAGACAACAGCTAATAGCTCTATCTTAGTGGTGGTGTAACTAAGCTAAGCATTAGCTAGTGTCTTGGTAGCATAATAAACTACACTAGGTAGTTTATCTTTTCTCTGCCCCAAAACTGCACCAATGGCTAAATCTAAAGCATCACACATGAGCTCAAAAGGGAGGGAGTAATCTGGGGCCTGGATCACAGGGGCAGAGGTTAGGCATTTTTTTAAGACCTCAAATGCCTCAAGGCACTCAGTAGAAAAATCAAATTGCACATCCTGACAGAGCAGGTGGCAGAAAGGTTTAGCAATTCTGTTGAAGTCCTTGATGAACCTCCTATAGAATCCTGTATGACCAAAGAAATACCTGATCTGTTTGATAGTTTTTGGTGGGGGAAAGTGTGAAATTAAGTTAACCTTGGCTCTATCAACCTCAATGCCTCTATAGGAAACCACATGGCCCAATAGAGCGCCTTATGTTACCATGAAATGACTTTTCCCAGCTTAAGACCAGATTGGTCTCTTCACACTTTGCAGCACTAGGCTGAAGTGATTCAAGCACTGATTAAAAGTATCCCCAAATACTGAGAAATCATCCATAAAGATTTCTAAAAACTTATCAATCATGTTAGAGAAGATAGCATACATGTATCTCTTAAATGTGGCTGGGGCATTGTACAGTCCAAAAGGCATTCTTCTATATGCAAAAGTGTCAAAAGGACAACTGAATGTGGTTTTCTCTTGGTCTTGAGGATACATAGGTATTTGGTTATAACCTGAGTATCCATCAAGAAAGCAGTAGTATGCTTTCCCAGAAAATTTGTCTAGAATTTTGTCAATGAAGGGAAGAGGGAAATAGTCTTTTCTAGATTTGGAGTTGAGCTTTCTATAATCAATGCAAACTCTGTAGCCAGTAGTCTCCCTGGTTGGCATCAACTCTCCAGAATCAGAAGTGACATCTGTTATGCCTAACTTTTTAGGAATCACCTGAATAGGTGATACCCATTCTGAATCTGAAATGGGGTAAATTACCCCTGCATCTAACAGTTTCACTATTTCTTTCAAGACCACCTCTTTCATGTGAGGATTGAATTTCCTCTGTATCTCCCTAGAGGATTTTGCCCTCTTCCAGGTGTATTTTTTACATACAGATCGAGGCATCAATCCCCCCTAGATCAGCTATTGCCCAGCCTATTGCCCTTTTGTGCATCCTAAGGGCATTCAACAAGTCCTCTTCCTGCTCACTAGTAAGAGAGGAAGAGATGATCACTAAAAGCTTTTTGTCCAGCCCCAAGAAGGCATACTTTAATGTGTCTAGTAGCTACTTAAGCTCCATATCAAGTGGACTTTCAATGGAGGGCAATAGAGGTTCCTTAGAGGTTTGAGGCAAGGGCAGCAATGTAGGTTTCAAACTGAAATGTTGCACTAGGCCCACAGAAGACTCTATTATGGTGTTGTCTTCTGTCATGACCGCTTGGGCCTCCTCCTGAACCTCATTCCAAATAGTTTCTAGGTTCTCAAAAACTTTATCCCAATCTAGCAGATTGGATAACTCTTCTTTTACAAGGTCCTCTAGTACATCTACTGCACAGCAGTCCTCAATGTCTAGCTGAGACTGCTTGGCATCATTGTATAGATTTAACTAGGCCTTCATATTCCCAAAGGTAACCCCCATCACCCCAGACTTGTATTGAATGCATGCATTGGCAGTGGCCAAGAATGGCCTGTCCAAGATGACAGGAATCGGGGTTTTACTTTTGCAAGGGTTCATGTCCAAAACCAAGAAATCAGTAGGATAGTAGAACTTGTCCACCCCCACCAAAACATCTTCCACCACACCATAGGCCTTCTCTCAGATCTGTCAGCCAACTAGAGCATAATTGGAGTTGGTTTCAGCTCCCCCAAACCTAGCTCCTCATATACTGAATATGGGAGCAGGTTTACACTGGCCCCCAAGTCTAAGAGAGCTCTGCCTATAGTGTGGTTTCCAATTACATAGGGGATGGTAGGTAACCCTAGGTCTTGCAATTTTTCAGGTGTGGCTAAGGACAACACTGATTCCACATGTTTTGCAGCAAAGACCTTCTTGGACAGCTGCACTCTTGCTTTTCTCTTTTGTGTGCAAAGGTCCTTTAAGAATTTGGCATAGGCAGGGACCTGTTTAATGGCATCAAGCAGGGGTAAATTAATCTTGACCTGCTTGAAGGTTACCAACATTTCCTCCATCTGAGCATTCTATTATTCACTAAAAAGTATCACTTTTCACCTCTTAACCTAGCCTTTTCTGGACCTTGAAGCTCACTAATAATTATTTATTAAGTGTGTTTTATAATTAGCAATAAACTGTGCAGCTTAATACAAAATCTCTGCTTTTTGGTCTAAAGAAGAGAAAGACAACATGCAAGATAACAGCTAAGCCAATGCCTAATGGAACACCTTGGTAGTGCTTACCATGGTGACTCATTTGTTGTTCATCACTGAGCAAAAGTCTAGCAGATGAAAGAAGTTAGCTGAGAATGGAGGAACCTGCAACAGCAGCAAGTGCAAGGCATCAGAGGATCAAAAGAATCATCTGACAGAGGTGAGGAGCTCCCTCATGGAGCTAAGGATGCAGTGGAAGCTGCCCTCTCGTAGATGGGATGTGCAGTCAAGAGAAGAGCAGTAAAGACATCGTGAAGATCTCATGCCTTAAAACCCTCAAAATTTGTGCTCGTGAAGCTCTCACGGAGATCAAACCTTAAAGCAATCGCGCGCAGAACATAGTGAGTCCATATGCATGAAGAATAATTTGTCACCTCGCAGAGTTCTAATGTAGCCCTGGAAGAGAGAGACGCCCAAAATTTTCCTCGCGCAGTTCTCGCGCACTCTAAAGCCTAACCAGTTACTACGCGAGCGCAGGAGCCTACCTGCACGAGTATCCACCAAGAGAAAACTTTCGAAGATCTACTGCGTGAGAAATATAGGCATTTTTAAATCACCTCTGCGACAACACTACAGTGCAAAGCAACTGCGCGATCAACTGAGGATCTTCTGCATGAGTCAACAAGCCTCCTAAGCCAAATGCTTCTCCCCAAAGGCAAAGGAACTACGTGAGTGAATTAATACGGATGCCAGCCCCGTGAAGCTCGAGTTCTCCACTTTTCAATCCTAACTCAAGGACCTTTTGGGAATTTTCCAAGGCTAGGGCACACTTCTCGAGGTATGAATTTTAAGGCACACAGCTTAAAGCATTCAAGGATTGTGACAGTGCCACGTCTGCTAGAAAAATTGGAGTTAATCTCTTTTGAACCAAGGCCTTATGGACAAAGTATATAAGTTGTACTTAGAGCTTAGTATTTTCATCTTTCCTTCATCCTTTGTCGGCTGAGAGCTCCAGTAGGCTAGGGTTAGGCTTTGATCATCTTTTTTTATTATTTTTCTTCTCTCTTAGACCAACATTGGCTGGCTAACCATTCTATAAGCAGCTAGGTTTAGTTTTATTTCAGTTTTGTAATAGGCCTTGAATACATTGGGATCTTTGGGATGAGCAGTTGTGTACAAGCTGCAACCTTGAGACAGCTCATTGTATGTTTCACTTTTATCAATAGATTGTTGTTTTAATGACTAATTGAATCTATAGATCTTGTGGTTTCCTTAGATGTCTATAGGATCCATGCTTTGGGACTAGCCCATTCCGTTTCTAGTAGATCTATTATTTACCATCTGATTTCTCTTAGTTCAATAGCCTCATGGATAACAAGCCAGATCTGGAGAGCTCGTACCCTGGGAATCCATGGTGGCAGTAACAGTTTATATATTCTTTCTCAGATCTCTGTGGTATGCATAGACCTATCGGATACCCTGTGACTATTTGAGTGGACAGAGTATAACCCTAGGGTGGTGTCTAGTCACATGTCTGAGAAGGATTTTTCTCTCCTACACATGAGCTTCTAGAGCCTTATGAGGAGGTTTGTGCAGGAACTGACTCCCCTTTGTTTTACTTGATTGATATTAGATGTTAGATCTGATTCCTCTGTAGTAATTGTAGCTTGAGGCTGAGTCATTGCATGCCTTTTATAGCAATGACCAGCTGAATCTAAATCTTTATTCAACCTATTGCTGGTCCTTTTTGTAGGCACAGTGAGTCGTTGGCCTTAGCAAAGCACTTAAAACTTTATGGGTTGGAATACCTATGGATGTCAGCCAGATCAGTGCGTAGATCTAGGGAGCTTGTAGCACTGGCATTACACTGTATCTGCAATAGTATTCATGGCCTGCTCTAGTCTAGTGGTTGGGGAAATGATCAGTCCAGTCCTCTGGATTAGACTAGCAACTTCTAGCTTGATAAATGGGACTTGACAGACTCTATAGGATAGGCTGTGGCCATTTGAGTGGATAGCCTATAGCCTTAAGATCACCCCAAATGGCATGAGTTAAGTTGGATATTTCTACCTTGTTGAGGTTAGTATTAGCATCTCAGCGAGGATCACTGCAGAGACAGTATAAATCTGAGGTACATTACTATATTAACTCTAGCATAGCCTGCTTACTTCCTATCATTTGTATATTTTATATTAGCTCACACCATCACCATCTTCTTCTTACCCCTTTCTTTAGGATAGGGCTACACTTTATTTATTTTTTGTTAGGGTTAATTTAGTATAGTCGTGACACCCAACTCCATTTCTTTAGGATTGCTAGATCTGTAGCCAAATCTGGAGGCCTACTACTGTAGCCCATTTTAGATTCTAGATCAATTTTTATGTGGGACAAACTCTTACTTATCAAAACCTGCTACAATAGGCCCTGTATCGTGTAGGTTTAGGATATTTTAGGATTGTTGTTTTCACTATATCTTTATCCTCTGTTTCACTTTAATGTTAATTTTCTTCTAACACCGCATAACAAATTAGCACATCCGAAACCAAACAACAAGTTTTTGGCGCCGCTGTCGGGGATATTGATCTTTTTAGTAGACCAGAGTTGTACTAAAATTTAGACTTCCAAATTCTTTATAGTTGTGCCTAATTTAGAATAAAGTACTACTGATATTTTTTAGAATATTGCAGAAATGGACAGTAGAAGAAGGGAAAAACTAGAGTTGCAGCTGGAGTGTAGTTAGCTCTGTTTGCACTTCCTTTCCCCTAAATCTCAGTCCATTTATGTTTAATTCCTTGTTACTTGTTTAGTGTAAATCTATGTAGTTGTTAATTTTTGTTCGAGATTTTTTTATGTGTGCTTGTGAGCATTCTCTGTACTTACTATGAGTGTGAGTACATGCATGGTAGAAGGTCTTTAAACCCTAGAACCTTTAAATCTAGAGGTTGAAAGGATCCTCAGACCTAGATACGCCACACAGGGCCCTGCTATTGAAACTGAACTGGCTATCATGGCTGAGAGGCAGAGAACATTAAAGGAGTACAATGCACTTGGGGAGTACACCTCTCCCTTCTGCATTCAATTCCCCTATGTTGAGGGGAATTATGAAATTAAATCCTCACCATTAATATGCTAGCTTCGTTTCATGGGCTTAGTAAAGAAGATCCCTATAAGCATATCGACTAATTTTTTACACTTTGCACTACTTTCAATATTGCTGGCTTGGGACCTGAGGCCACTAAACTCAAGCTTTTTCCTTTCTCACTAAAGGACAAAGCCAGCATATGGCTATCAAATCTTCCAGCCAATAACAAACAGTCATGGAGTGACCTTCAAACCAAATTCCTAGCCAAGTTCTTTCACATGAACAAAATCAGCCAGATGAGGACAAGTATTCTGTCATTTACTCAGTCCTCAACTGAGGATTTTTATGAAGCTTGGAAAAGGTTCTAGGAAATGTTAAAACAATGCCCCCACCACCAAATTCCAATGTGACAACTAATGCAAGTATTCTACCAAGAAATTAATTCCAAGAGCAGGGATATGGTGGATGCTTCATGTGATGGTAGCTACCTCCACAAGACAGCTGAGGAAGCTTGGGAGCTGTTTGACATAATAGGGGAAAATTTCATGCAGCAGGAGTCTCTGTCACGCAATGACAGCCAGACCCTAGCTAAGATGGTGAAAGAGGCCACCCTTAGAGGTAGAAGATGATTTGAAGTTAAGGTGCATGATGATTTGGAGAGGAAGGTAGACAATTTGTCCTTGAAAATTGATAAATTAATGAATGTGATACAGCCCCGGATAGTTGCACAGGTGGAAGAAGCCTCTCTGATATGCCAATCTCCCACACATTCTATTCATGATTGTCCATTTGCCAACCAGTTTTCTGATTTTGTTATAAAGCATACCAATTCTGCTCAAACTTTTGGGCAGCAGCCTGCTGGATATTTTTGGAGGAACCATCCAAACCTGAGGTGGAGACAAGATTCATATCCTCAACCCTAGCAGCAGCAAGTTGTAGCTCCTTATAGACCCCAACACCAGTTTAATTAAGGTTACCCATCAAGGTAAAATTTTATGTTACCTGTCCCACGTCTAACTAGTTAGCCCTACCCCCACAGCAATCCAGATCCTCTTCATTTGAAGAGTAGAAGCTGGCTTCAATGTAAAATTTGGGGAAGTTGGTGCAAACTGTCAACTCTTATGGACAGAGTATCAAGAAGATTGAGGACCAGCTAGGCCAGATTTGTAATACTTCAAACAGAAGGGAAGAAGGAAAATTGCCTAGTCAGCCTCTGACAAATCCAAAAGGTCAGTATATGATTGGTGATGCATCCTCTACTTAGGAGGAAGTTAGTGCTCAGTGATCCAAAGGTTGGTAATAAATGTACCATATGTATGCAAATTTTATTTTGATTTATGTTATTTAGAAATCTGTCAGTTGTGTTTTTAGTGTGATGTTGAGTGCTTATGTTGCTTTATCTGTGTTTAAATTTTGTGATTGAATATATGTGCATATTTGTCATCTGAATTTGCTGTATGTGTTTATTGATGAATGGTTGAGGTGCCCTTATCATAATTTACATGAAGTTGAGCTGAAAAACTATTTCTAGGATTCTGTAATGTTGACGTACTGATGTTAAAAATGGGCATATATTTCTCATGCTTGAAATGAAGTACCGGTTTGAGGGTTGGTGCTCATGCACAGTGGTTGGGTGCACAACAACATGGATGCATTAACCAATATACTACACTGAGCTAATAGAGTAATGGTTGAGAAGAAATGCTATCTCGCAAAGGTAGAAGGTTTTAATTTGTTGTGTGAGCCATCTCTTGGCTTTCTCGCGCACCAAAACACCTGAGCAATGGCTGTAAAAATGCCTCGCGGAGTTACCTTTCTGCTTCGTGAGCCCAATCTGCGCGTGAAGTGTATCTTTGTGTTATTCTGCACGAGTACCGTGCGAGGTAAATTTCTGAGGCAGCACAAGGTCTCGCGCACCACAGCCAAAGTCTCAGCTCCGTGAAATACATTGTGAGGTAGTTTGTTCTTTTGCGCGACAGACCTTATCGCTGGATTATAAGCCAACTGTGCGAGAAATCTATCCCGCGAGCACCTATTTCCAAGTGTGCGAATCATAGGATTAGCTCTATAAACTCTGCGAAACTCCTCATATTCTTCATTTCATCATTCTGCCCTAGCTTCCTCGCACCAAAACCAAAATATTCTCTCTTCTTTCTTCTCTACTTTTCAAGCCACTCCATCTCAGGCATTTTCCTCCCCCCAGTTTGTTCTCCAGCTACTCCCCATCACTTTGAACAAGTATAGGGGGGATTTGAACCGTTGTGCACATTTTTAGGTAGAACCTTAGCTCTTAGTTGGTAAGATCTCCATTTCTCTCTCTGTGCTGTGATTAATTTATTAATTAGAGAGAAAAAGGGAAAAAATTTGGTGCTTCTGTGCTTAGTGTGTTTTATATTTTTAAGAGTAGTGAGCCCTAATTTTGATAAGTTGAGCACCCATGGCCACAGGTTCGAAGTTCAGAGATACATTTGCTACAATGTTGAACCTGTCTACTAGTGGCAGTCCTGTGGCCACTAGAAAATTTGTAAGGATTATAGAGGCCTCCATATTAGAGACCTTTGAGGTGTCCCCACCTATTGTTGAACCCTAAGTTTCGCAAGCCAAGAAGAAATCAGTCCTAAGGAAAAGGACCAGAGAACACCCACTTGTTAAGAGCCCTAAAAAATCAAAGAAACAAAAAAAGAGCAAAACTGTGGTCCCTGAGGCTGAGGAGGAAGAGACTACTGAATACCTCAGGGTCCCTTCTGAATTTGTACAAGCATTCAGCAGGAGGCTGAAATTATTTTTGACAAAGCCTATTTTAAGGAGCTACTAGAGACCTCTGCCTCCATTGAATTTCTAACCAAGGCATCTTTGCTGCCCTGGTTGAGGCCCCCGATGCAGCTAGTTTTTCCAAGACTAGTGAGACTATTTTATCAGAATATGAGGTTAAAAATTGGTGATGATGGGAATCAAGCACTATTGGTACTGATTGATGACTTCAAGATGATGTTCAACAAGGCTGACATTGTAAAAATAATGGGGATACTAGCCAGGTATAGCCCTGAGTGTGGCTTGGGTCCTCCCTTGACTGCCACCATCACTAACATACCAAGGGAGTTAACTGGAGGAATCACAGTCTCAGGGGAATTAATAACGAGCTCAGTACTGACCTACATGTGAGGTTTTCCCTTGTTGTGAGCTAATTGGAAATGATGTGAATCTATGTAAAAGTTGTAGGGATTAAATGTCTGTGCATATCATATGTTCAAATTCCTCACATTTTTTCTATTGAATTAAAGGTGAACTGATGCTCTGTTTCTTGACAGCTAACTTGATAATTTTGCACTTTTGCTAACTATTTTATTGAGAAGTTTATGGGTACCTTCATTGAAAACCCTCAGGAGACTTCACTCCTCCACTAGGGAAAACCTAGGGGTTTAAAAGGCTTGATGCATAAGCTAAATGCATCTGTCTTCCCTACAAAAGTGGCATTTAAATTCTTAGAATAAGTTGTTTTAAATTCTCCTTTGCTCAGGGACTAGCAAAGATTAGGTTTGGGGGTGTGTTATTCACTGAAAAGTACCACTTTTCACCTCTTAACCTAGCCTTTGATGGACCTTGAAGCTCACTAATAATCATTTGTTAAGTGTGTTTTATAGTTAGCAATAAACTGTGTAGCTTAATACAAAATCCCTGCTTTTTGGTCCAAAGAAGAGAAAGAAGACATGCAAGATGACATCTGAGCTAATGCCTAATGGAACACCATGGTAGTGCTCATCATGGTGACTCATTTGCTGTTCATCACTGACCAAAAGTCTAGCAGATGAAAAAAGTTAGCTAAGAATGGAAGAAGATGCAATAGCAGTAAGTGCAAGGCATCAGAGGATTAAAAGAATCATCTCACAGAGTTGAGGAGCTCCCTCGTGAAGCTAAGGATGCAGTGCAAGCTGCCCTCACACAGATGGGATGCGCAGTGAAGAGAAGAGCTTTAAAGACATCGCAAAGATCTCGTGCCTTAAAACCCTCAGAATTTGTGCTCGCCAAGCTCTCGCGGAGATCGAGCCTTAAAGTAGCCGCGCGCAAAACATAGCGAGTCCATATGCATGAAGAACAATTTATCACCTCGCAGAGTTCTCGCATAGCCCTGGAAGAGAGAGACACCCAAAATTTTCCTCACATAGCTCTTGCACACTCTGGAGCCTAACCAGTTAGTACGTGAGTGCAGGAGCATACCTGCACGAGTATCCAGCAAGGGAGAACTTCGGAAGCTCTATTGTGCGAGAAATCTTGGCATTTCCAAATCACCTCCGTGACAGCACTGCAGTGCAAAGCAACTGCGCGATCAACTGAGGATCTTCTGTGCGAGTGAACAAGCCTCCTAAGCTAAACGCTTCTTCGCGAAGGCAAAGCAACTACGCAAGTGAATTATTGCAGATGCCAGCCCCGTGAAACTTGGGTTCTCCACTTCTCAACCATAACTCAAGGACCTTTTGGGAATTTCTCAAGGCTAGGGCATACTTCCTGAAGCACGGAATTTGAGGCACACATCTCAAAGCATTCAAGGGTTGTAATAGTGCCATGTCTACTAGAAACATTAGGGTTAATCTCTTTTGAACCAAGGCCTACTGTACAAAGTATATAAGTTGTACTTAGAGCTTAGTATTTTCATCTTTCCTTCATCCTCTATCGGCTGAGAGCTCCAGTAGGCTAAGGTTAGGGTTTGATCATCTCTTTTTCTTATTTTTCTTCTCTCTTAGCTCAACATTGGCAAGCTAACCCTTCTATAAGCAGCTAGGTTTAGTTTTATTTCAGTTTTATAATAGGCCTTGTATACATTGCGATCTTTAGGATGAGCAGTTGTATACAGGCCGTAGCCTTGAGACAATTCATTATAAGTTTTGCTTTTATCAATGGATTATTGTTTTAATGGTTAATTGAGTCTATAGATCTTATAGTTTCCTTAGATTTCTATAGGATTCATGCTTTGGGACTAGCCCATTCAGTTTCTAGTAGATCTATTATTTACCATCTGATTTCCCTTGGTTCAATAGCCCCATGAATAACAAGCCAGATCTGGAGAGCTCGTAGCCCTGGCACTCTATGGTGACAGTAGCAGTTTACATGTTCTTTCTCAGATCTCTGTGGTATGGACAGACCTATCGGATACCCTGTGACCATTTGAGTGGACAGAGTATAACCCTAGGGTGGTTTCTAGCCACATGTCTGAGAAGGATTTTTCTCCCCTACATATGAGCTTCTAGAGCCTTATGAGGAGGTTTGTGCAGGAACTGGCTCTCCTCTGTTTTACTTGACCGTTCTCAAATATTAGATCTGATTCCTCTGTAGTAATTGTAGCTTGAGGCTGAGTCATTGCAGACCTTTTGTAGTAATAACCCGCTGAATTTAAATCTTTATTCAACTTGTTACTGGTCCTTTTGTGGGCGTAGTGAGCCGTTGGCCTTAGCAAAGCACTTAGGACTTTAAGGGTTTGAATACCTATGGATGTCAGCCAGATCTGGGGTGCTTGTAACACGTGCATTACATAGTGTCTGTAATAGTATTCATGGCCTGCTCTAGTCCAGTGGTTAGGGAAATGATCAGTCCACTCCTCTAGATTAGATTAGCAACTTCTGGATTGATCAATGGGATTTGACAGACTCTATAGGATAAGTTGTGGCCATTTGAGTGGATAGCCTATAGCCTTAAGACTACCCCAAATGGCATGGGTTAAGCTGGATATTTCTACCTTATTGAGGTTAGTAATAGCATCTCAGCAAGGATCACTGCAGAGACAGTCTAAATCTGAGTTACATTACTGCATTAACTCTAGCTTAACCTGCTTACTTCCCATCATTTGTATATTTTATTTTAGCACACACCATCACCATCTTCTTCTTACCCCTTTCTTTAGGATAGGGCTGCACTTTATTTCTCTTTTGTTAGGGTTAATTTAGTGTAGTCGTGACACCTAACTCCCTTTCTTTAGGATTGTCAGATCTATAGCCAGATCTGGAGGTCTACTATTATAGCCCATTTTGGGTTCTAGATTAATTTTTCTGTAGGACAAACTCTTACTTATCAAAACTTTCTATAATAGGCCCTGTAACTTGCAGGTCTAGGATGTTTGAGGATTGCTATTTTCACCATATCTTTATCCACTGTTTCACTTTGATGTTAATTTTCTTCCAACACCACATAACAAATCAGCACATTTGAAACCAAAGAACACATTCCCCTTATCAAAAGGAGATGGGCCAACAAGTGCATGAGGAAATGGCAGCTGTGGTACTGCGGGTATCTTAGCTGCATACCTAATACTATCATGGTCAAATTTTTATTTTTTTATTTTTTCTTCCTTTATTTCTTGTTATTGGGGCTCAACATCAGCCCCCTTATTTTGTTCCTGCTGATCCACAGCAGGGGATTAATTCAGCTTTTCCCTTTCACTCACATTCTTTTCTTTTTCACTCTCCATGGTCTCCTTTGCTACCCTACGCACCTGATTATCAACCACCCTGCTACTTCTTAGGATAGTGATTGTATTAGCCTCCTCATGAGTAGAGGAGCCTTCTCCAATCATGTATTGACCCTTAGGATTGGCCAAGGGTTGACTAGGCAACCTGCCCTCGTCTCTCTTGTTTAAAGCATTGCATATTTGCCCAAGTTTTCTTAGTTCTTTGACCATGAGAGTTCACAGTTTATGTTAAGGTTCCCAGATTTTGTATTGATGCCAACATTTACTCTTCAAAAGATGAGGATTTGGGCTGTGATGGGGGCAAAACCAAGTGGTTTGGCGGTGGGGCAAGCAGCTAAAAGTTCTGTCTAGGTGCATAACCCTGGTTGAACTGGTGTTGTAGTCTGTATGGCAATGCCTGCCACTACTGGGGTTGCTGATATGTGTCTTTCCTCCACCTCAGGTTGGGGTGATTTCTCCAGTTGTACCCAACAGACTACTACTTATATGTCTAAGCAACATTGGCATATTCCATAACCAATTTAGGGTATTGGTTGGCTGATGGACATTCTTCAAGTGAATGTGTGGGAGACTGGCATATCAGACATACCTCTTCCACTTGTGCAGCCAGTCTAGACTGCATCACATTCATCAATTTATCAAATTTTAGGCTCAGGTTGTTGTTAAGTAGTGAAAAATACTATTTATCACCTCTTAACCTAACCTTTGTTGGACCCCTTGAGCTAACTAATAAGATGTTTTAAGTATATTTTGTAGAATAGCAATAAAATCTAGCCTTAGTGCAGATATCCACCTAAAAAGGCCAAAGAAGCAATCTGCTCCTCATCATGTGTTCACAACAGTCGAAAGGTCGGTCAATCACGCAATCAGAGCTCTATAAATTCATGAGAAGGTCATGGGATCAACAAGGCATGCTTGAGACAATTCACAATTGCAAAGAAGATAGATTAAACCCACCAAGAGGTTACTGAGTTCTAGTGGATGGAAGACAGCACACCAAAGATAGGTGTCAGCTGAAGAAACTCAAGGTAAAAGTTGTCGAGAAGTTTCGAAGCTCAAATGCCGATCTGTCGAGAGGTTCCATGAAGCTATCGCAAGGTTCCAATTGCTGTCGATGAATTTTGCTTGCAGTAAAAGAATCCTGTCGACACCTTACCTAAAGGTGCAGGGGAAGTCGTGAGGTTTACTTGAACCTATCGAGCAGATCAAGAGAAGCATTCGACAGGACCTTCTAAGAACCTGTCGAGATGACCCACAACTTGTCGAAGACTTCACCAGTCGACAGGATTGTAACCTGTCAATAGGATGAATGAAGAACTAAACAGAAGGTATCGAGAGCCACTTCAATCCTGTCGAGATATGTCAATCCTATCGACTTGTGCACTTCAACTCAACGGGAGGTTTTCCAAACCTATCGAAATGCAGAGCAAGCTGACTAAAAACCTATTGAGAAGTTCCTTGAACGTCTCGACATTCATTTTGGGAACTTCTCATGGCCCTTCTTCAGCAACTACAACTTCTAAATTTTGCGCACACGATCTAAGGCACGACAGCAACCCCTAGGGGATATTTTTGATATTCAACCAAGCACGAGCGAAAACTCTAACTACCTGACGTGTACTTGTTAGTTGTGAACCAATGGGAGAAAAGCTTCTAGAAGAGGGATCAACCACATCAGCATAACTGAATTATTCTTTTGAGTTCTGATTGGCTGAAATAGATCTGAGAAAAAGGTATAAATAGAGGAGAAATCATATTGAAAATCATCCAAAAATTAGGAGAGCAAGAGCCAACTTCGAATTCATTTTCCCTCTCTTTTCCTTCTTCTTCCTCGCTTTTTAGCCAATTATGGTTGGCTAAAACTTCTCCAGCAGCAAGGGTGAGGTTATGTACTGTAATTAAGAGTTTCATAGGCTTTGCAAAGGATTAGATGCTGCACAGATTGTAGATCTGAGCACAACATTGTAAGTAGTGACATTGTAATGGAATTGTGAGATTTAGAGTTAATTCTCAGCTATATTTCATGTATTCGTATTTGATTTTCCTAGTTTGGATACTCCGGTGGCCAACCAGAAATGGGGAGCTTGTAGCCTGGCACTCACAACATCTATAATGGTTAACCTATTCTAATCAAGACCATTGATCAAAAGACAATCTCTGAGATGACCTGCGACCATTAAAGTGGACAAATCACGGCCTTAGGATTGCTCTAATTCTTCGGTTAAGATCAGATTCTTATACCGTGCATCTGCTGGGGTCAAGCCTGGGGAGCTTGTAGCCAGATAAAGGATTGTTGCAGATCTGATCTAAGCATTGCCTTTGATTCATTTAATTTTCAGTGAATGACCAAATCCCTAGTTGCTGCTCTCCATCCTTTGACTTTTAATCCACTTTCCTTCACTCTGTGTTTTCTTAAAATCTGGATCAACTACATTTAATTTCTATAGTTTGTAGTGACAAAAAACTCAAAACCTCTCCTCTTTCCAGTTTTAGTATAGCTTAAATTAGGATAGAGTGTCAGATCTATTGCAGATCTGGAGTTTATCATAGTTTATTCACATTTCCCTGTGGACATTCCCTTACCTATCAAAACTTGCTACAATGACCCTGTATCTTGCAGGTCTGGGAGATTGTAGTGGTGCTGAATCCACTCTTTGTTTCAATTTGATTTTATTTTACTTTTACCATTACACACTAAATCAGCACACAACATCATCCGTAAAAAGTTTTTGGTGGCGCTGTCGGGGATCTGTGATCTAAACTTGGTATATCTAAGTTTCTTCTAATTTTTAGACGTATAATTTTGATTGCCTGTTAAGTGCTTGACTAATTGCTCTTGCAGTATTTTGTAGCGTAATTTTCTTTTCAGATCTGTATCCCTCTACTCCTTTTGTTTTTCCTGATCTGTGACTTGTAGTTTTAATTAGCTCATTGTGCTTGTTCGAGTTTGTTGTGTTAAACTTGGGTTGTAATTTGTAGAAGTGTGCATTGAGATTGTGAGTGGTGTATGTTTGAAAGAAGAACTCTCAACCCCCAGATTGTGCCATTTAATCTAGAGGTTGAAAGGATTCTTAGACCTAAACCAACCCCACCTATATCTGTTATAACTGAATCTATTGAAATGGGTGAGAAACCAAGGTTGTTGTTGAAGGATTACTATGCACCTGGTGCATATAATTCTCCTTTTTGCATACAGTTTCCTGCTGTGGAAACTAATTATCAAATCAAGTCTTCAACCAATCAGATGTTGCCTTCTTTCCATGGTTTGAGTAAAGAGGACCCATACAAGCATGTTGATGAATTCCTTGCCTTGTGTACTACCTTTAACATTACAGGTCTAGGGCCAGAAGCCACCAAGCTTAGGCTATTCCTTTTTCATTAAAGGATAAAGCCAGGGCCTGCTTATCCATGCTTCCCCCTAATAGTATCAAGTCTTGGGATGACATGCAAAGCCAATTCCTAGCTAAATTCTTTCCCATGTCTAAAAATAGTCACTTGAGGAAGAGTATCCTCTCATTTTCTCAACTCCCAACTGAAGGGTTCCATGAGGCATGGGAAAGATTCAAGGAGCTGCTAAGCCAGTGCCCCCACCATAAAATTTTTGAATGGTAACTTATCCAAAGTTTCTATCAAAGAATTGACTCCAAGAGTAGAAATATGGTGGATGCTTCTTGTGGAGGTACATATCTTCATAAAATAGCTAAAGAAGCATGAGAATTGTTTGATGTCATTGGTGAAAAGTCATTACAGCAAGAGTCTCTTGCTAGGGATGTGGACACCCCAGGAAGAATGTTGAAGGAGAATACAACAAGAGGAAAAATGTATGAGATTGGTGTGTATAATGATTTGGAAAGAAAGGTAGCCAGCTTAACTCAAAGGTTGGAGAAAATGATTGAAGAAAAGCAGTCTCCAATGGTTGCTAATGTGGGAGAGGCATGTCCCATCTGTCAATCTCTCACTCATCCCATTCAGGATTGCCCCTCTGCTGAGCAATTTCCAGAACTGGTGATGGAACATGTGAATGCTACCTAGTCTTTTGGTCAGCAGTCAACTGCTGGTAATTCTTGGAGAAACTACCCTAACCTGAGGTGGAAGTAAGACAATGGTCAAAATCAAAACCAGCAGCAGCAGTTCCAACCTTAGTTCTATCAGCAACCACAGCAAATGACATTTAAATTTTCTCCCCTGACCTATCAACAAATTTTTTTTCCAAGGACCCAATACCAGCAACCTATGGCTCAGCCTATGGTTAAGCCTGTGCAACAAAATGCCCCAACTCCAGCTTCTAGAATACCCTCTTTTGAAGAACAAGTTCTGGCCTCATTGCAGAACATGGGCTCGTTGTCCCAAACAGTCCACTCTCATAGCCAAAGCATAAAAAAGATAGAAGACCATCTTAGTCAACTATCTAATATATTGACAAAGTGGGAGGAAGGTAGGCTGCCTAATCAGCCCATGGACAATCCAAAGAGGCAATATGTGATAGGTGAAGTCTCTTCTTCCCATGAGGAAGCCAAATCAGTCACCACATTAAGAAGTGGAAGGTTTGTGGACAATCAGGTAGGCTTTGGGCCTTTGAAAAAAATTTTAAATAAGAAAATGAAATAGTTCCAAGGAATGTACAATAGGAGCAGCCCATTTTGAATAAGAGGGATGTTAATGCTCCCCAGCATAAAATCAAAAAAAATAAAAAAATTGAAAATAAAAAAAAGAAAAAATTTGATGAGTTGGCTAAGGCTGCAAATGGGAGGCTAGCTCCCCATTTGCCATTTTCCAATGCGTTGAATGCAGCTTCTCCTTTTGATAAAGGAAATGCCAAAGTAGAGGAAATGATGGAAACCTTTAAGTAAGTAAAGATCAACATGCCTTTACTTGATGCAATCAAATAAGTGTTGGCCTATGCCAGGTTTTTAAACGATCTTTGCACCCACAAAAGACAATTGAGGATACATCTATCCAAAAAAGTCTTTTCAGCAGAAAAAATGAACTAAGTCTTGACTATGGCAACTCTAACAAAGCTCGAAGACCCTGGAGTCCCCACTATCCCCTGCATCATTGGGGATCATACCATTGAAAAAGCCTTATTAGATCTGGGAGCTAGTGTGAATTTGCTTCCATACTCAGCTTATGAGAAGCTAGGCTTAGGTGAGTTGAAACTCACACATGTAGTCTTACAACTAGCTGACAGATATGAGAGGAAGCCTATGGGAATCATAGAATATTTCTTTGTTAGGGTTGATAAATTATTTGATCCTGCTGATTTTCTGGTACTAGATATGGAGCCAAGCAAGTATACTACTTCCATCCCTGTGATTTTGAGCTGGCTATTTTTGGCCACTGCTAATGCATGCATACAATATAGATCAAGGGTCATGGAAGTAACTTTTGGTAATATGAAAGTCAAATTGAATGTGTACAATACAGCTCATCAGCCCCATTTAGATAATGAAGACTATTTTTTCATTGAGCTTCTAGATGAGTTGGTGGAAGAAACTCTGCCCCAACTGCTGCATAGTAATGATTTGCTTGATGTTTTTGATTATGTTTGGGATGAAACAATAGAAGAGAAAGCCTCCACATCTGAGTCTGTGCAAGTGCAAACTGTAAATTCTGAAGTGGAGCCAGCAATGCAACACCCAGGGAAACCATCTTTGTTATCTCTTCGACCACCTTCTAAGGCACCCTTATTGCCTTCACTCATCAGTCCCCCAGATGTGGAGCTAAAGCAACTCCAAAAATCTTTAAAGTATGCCTTCCTAGCAGCTAATAAGAAATTATCAATCATAATCTCTTCTTCCCTCACTCTTGAGCAAGAGGAAGAGCTGCTTTATGTGTTAAGGAAGCATAAGAAAGCAATAGGGTGGACTTTCATAGATCTTGGAGGCATAAATCCTACTGTGTGCATGCACAAGATTCATCTTGAAGAGGGCTCCAAACCATCTAGAGAGATGCAAAGGAAATTGAACCCACGCATGCAGGAGGTTGTCATGAAAGAAGTTGTCAAGCTGTTAGATGCGGGGGTCATTTACCCCATTTCGGATTCTCAATAGATGGCACCTAACCAGGTGGTGCCTAAGAAATCTGAGATCACTATAGTTCAAGCAGACTCACGAGAGCTGATCCCAACCAGACAGACATTGGTTGGAGGGTGTGTATAAATTACAGGAATTTCAATGAGAAAACCAGCAAAGACCATTTCTCATTGCCCTTCATTGACCAAATCTTAGATAAGCTGGCAGGCAAGGCATTTTACTATTTTCTTGATGGTTATTCAGGATACAATCAGATCCCTGTATACCCATAAGATCAAGAGAAAACCACCTTTACATGCCCCTTTGGAACCTTTGCATACAAAAGGATGCCATTTGGGTTATGCAATGCACCTGTCATCTTTCAAAGATGTGTGTATGCTATTTTCTCTGACATGATTGACCAATTCTTGAATATTTTTATGGATGATTTTTTCATTTATGGGGATGATTTTTGTCGATGCCTGCAGCATCTTAGCCTGGTGTTGTAAAGATGTGAAGAAATCAACCTGGTCTTGAGTTGGGAGAAGAGTCACTTCATGGTGACTCAAGGCACTGTCTTAGGACATGTTGTCTCTCACAAAGGGATAGAGGTTGATCAAGCTAAAATCGATTTAATTGCACATCTACCCCCACCCAAAACTGTCAAGCAAGTAAGGTCATTCTTGGGACATGCTGGTTTCTATCGAAGGTTCATCAAAGATTTCAGCAAGATCTCCAAACCTCTTTGCCACTTGTTATACCAAGAGGTTCCATTTGAATTCAATGATGAATGCCTGGCTGTCTTTGAATTGCTGAAGACATGTTTGACTACTGCTCCCATTTTACAAGCTCCTGATTTCTCCTTGCCATTCGAGCTGATATGTGATGCATCAGACTTTGCTATTGGTGCAGTCCTTGGACAAAGAAAGGACAAAGGTCCAAGTGTAGTGGCTTATGCAAGCAAATCAATGGCTGGTGCCTAGCTGAATTACACAACAACTGAAAAGGAATTATTGGCCATTGTATTTGCTTTGGAGAAATTCAGATCATATGTGCTAGGATCTAAGATCATTGTGTTTACTGACCACTTAGCCTTAAACTATCTCTTGTCCAAAAAGGATGCTAAAGCTAGACTGATAAGATGGGTTTTGCTTTTGCAAGAATTTGATTTAGAGATCAAGGACAAGAAGGGGGTTGAGAATGTGGTAGTGGACCACCTATCTAGGATCCCAGCTGCTGAACAAGAGTGCTTGGCCATCAATGATTCCTTCCCAGATGAGCAACTCTTTGTTGTAGAGATGAGTGTGCCTTGTTTGACAATATAGTAAACTATCTAGCTGCAGGTACAATCTCCCCACATTGGAATAAGAATGATAGGAATCTATTTTTCTCACATATTCGATATTAAATGTAGGAGGGCCCTTACCTTTTTAAGTATCATGCGGACCAAGTGGTAAGAAGATGTGTGCCTAAAACTGAATTTAAAAACATTCTGATCATGTGCCATGAACAAGCTTGCGGAGGCCATTTTAGTGGTAACAAAACTACAGTAAAGGTGCTTCAAAGTGGTTTCTATTGGCCCACTCTTTTCAAGGATGCCTTTTAGCATTACAAAGTCTGTACTAGATGCCAGCAAATGGGGAGTATTTCCACATGAAACTTCATGCCTCTACAGCCCATCCTTGTGGTTGAGCTTTTTAATATTTGGGGGTTAGACTTTATGGGCCCTTTCCTTCCTTCCCATGATTATAATTATATTCTTGTGGCTGTGGACTATGTGTCCAAATGGGTTGAGGCCATAGCCACAAGAACTAATGATCACAAGGTTGTCCTCAACTTTTTGAAGAACAATATTTTCTCCAGGTTTGGCACCCCAGAGCCATCATCAGTGATGGGGAAGACATTTCTGCAACAAATAGTTTGAAAATCTCCTTAGAAAGAACTCGGTGACACACAGAGTTTCCACCCCATACCACCCACAAACCAGTGGCAGGTGGAGATTTCTAAGAGAGAGATCAAACATATTTTAGAGAAAACAGTGAGAGTGGATCGGAAGGATTGGTTTCTGAAGCTATCTAATGCCTTGTGGGCTTATAGGACTGCCTATAAGACCCCCATTGCGATGTCTCCTTTCAGGCTGGTATATGGCAAGGCATTCCATTTACTAGTGGAGCTTGAGTACAGGGCATATTGGGCAATTAAAGCATTAAATATTGACTTAACTTCTGATGGCAGTCGGAGGAAACTCTAGCTGTCCAAGCTGGAAGAGCTGAGGTTGGATGCTTATTTCAATGGGAGAATCTACAAGGAGAAAACCACGGCCTTCTTTGATAAGAAATTATTAAGAAAAGAGTTCATTGTTGGCAATAAGGTATGGCTTTTCAACTCTAAGCTGAATTTTTTTTCAGGAAAATTGAGATCCAGATGGGAGGGACCCAACATAGTTGAGCATGTATCCCCATCTAGAGCAGTTAAAATTAAGGATCCCAACAATGGTAGGAATATGAAAGTAAATGGTCAGAGGCTTAAAATTGTAGTTCAAACTATGGAGCCCATTATGACCGCTTCCCTTCAAGAACCTCCATTACTTGACTAATTCTCAACAATGTATAGTATGTACCATAGTTGCTATTTTTGGTGTTGTTTTTACTATTTAGCAGAGTCATTAAGGTTTAATACATGCATGTACATATCATGTGTCCCTCATAGACTGACTTAAGGCAGGACATGTTTGATTCACCAAGTGGATGTCTAGCATGGTCGTGGGAAGGATATAAGCCTATACAGGTTCTGTTGGTGTATAATTGCCTATCGATAGGATCGCTGAACTTGTCGATCACTTTTTAGGGTCTTTGGTTGTAATTCTCGATAGGTTCCAAGTACTTTTCGAGAGGTTTTCAGAACCTCTCAGGGAGATTGTTGCAAGAATAGAGAACCTGTCGAAGGGATGAACGGTGAATTCAAGGAACCTAGAGAAGGATTGGTGAACTTCTCAAAATGATGTAGTTGGTAAACATCGATAGGATCATGTGAACCTCTCGAGAGGTTCAGCAGAGCCTCACTCCTCGACAGGTTGTACCAACTTGTCGACGCCCTGCCCCCTCCCCCTATCCTGTCAAAGTTTTTTTTTTCCCTCCGTGTCTGAACATTAATTCCTCTTATCTCCCTGCCTTAACTCCCTCATAGTCAGTCGCGTTTAACCTTAGTTCATCCCTATCCACAACCATGGCAGACGACAAACCCATTAAGCTTTAAATAAAGTTTGAACCAGTTTAGGGGACTCCACTGCCATCACCGAAACCAGACCCTTCACAGTTCCTGTGGGATGAATATGAGGAGGTCCAAAGGATTTTGGCCAAGGAGGAGAAGAAAAAGAATAAAAGAAAGAAAAAGAAAAGGAAGGCAGAACCACCTGCACCTCTCGCCCCACCCTCCTCCCCCCCACCACCACCTACTCAGCTTCCGTCCCCCTATGCCCTCTCATCCCCACCCCTGGCTTACAGTTCCTCTTCTAGCGGCAGCAGGTTGAGGATATCCCTGAGCCAGGGGCGCAATTCTTTTTGGAGGGGATATTTTGTTCGAGGCCGTGGAGGGTGCTGCCATAGTCATGTCTAAGTTAGAATGTGTTTAGGTTGTCTTATATATATATATATGTCTAGATTTTCTCCATTGTACGTACTCTTTGGGCTTAAATGCAATTTCTTTTTGTTCTGTTCATTTATTTAATATGAATATACAATGTTTGTTTTCTTTCTTTTGTATATCTATGTTTTTACCCTGCTGCACACCCACATTCATCTTTGACACGGTGAGGACACTGCTCCTCATACGTTTGGGGGTGTGGCAAGGTATGCTAATGGATAGTTAATAGGAGTGCAGCAAGGTTCAATAGAAATTGAGAAAATAAAGTAAATTCCCACCTGAACTTGTTTTTTTTTTAGAAAAAAAAAAACATTTGAATATTTGAATATGTTGTAGATCTAACACTTTAATGAAGCAAATGTCAAGAATTTTTATTCAAAAATTAGCACTTAGTGAACTTGAAATGAGAGAAGATCTGTGCGGATACTCCCGAGAAAACTTGATGGAAGACCATACCCAGTGAGATTTGGGCCTGAGAAATTTTTTTCTTGAAGAGTGTCTTGGCAATTTTTCTGCTCTAAGGACTGATTGAATCTAGCTTTGATCACTAGTAGTTAGGCAATTCCAAGTTGAAACAGCTTGACAACATTCTTGACATTGAGGACATGAAATAAGGCCATTCCTTGGACAGTTTTGAGCTTAAAATATCTTTACCCTTTGAACTGCCCTTGATACACACCATTTGAGCCTTAAAATCCAAGCTTTTCTTTAATAACCAGAAAATTTGAACCAAAGATCTCTATGACCTGATGCAGCTTTACCCTCACTCTGAGATTTTAGAAAGTAAAGGAGAAGGAATTGAAGAGGTTAGAGGAACAAGGTTTGACAATGTGGTAAAAGAAGAAAATATATGTGAAGGCAAGAGTGATGTGTAATTGTGGCATGCCAGCCCATAAAAAGAAAAAAAATATATATATATTATAAAAGGGGGGCATAAAAAGAAAAAAAGAAAAAAAAAGGAAAAATAGATAAATAAAATAGAAGAAAAGAGAAGTCACTTCTTTCGAAAATCTATAAGAAGATAAGAAGCTAATGAAGCTGATCACTTCAAGTCTGAAAGTACAAAAAGAAAATAAAGATGTGCTAAAAAGAAGAAGGTGAAGTCATGAATCACCCCCTTACCTTACTAATTTTTCAATCTTGAATCCTATCAGCCCTTTTTTTATTCTTTATAATCTTCACCCATAAGCCACATTATAACCCAATAAAAAAGACCTCACTGATCTGAAATGGATTAAGCTGTCATGTGGAGACAAGGACTTGCCTGATCTATGTTGAAAAGAGTTAGAAATTTTCAGAAATTATAGCAATGCCTATGCTCATGCCTGCAGTCCTATTTGAGGGCTGTAACTGCTCTTGAGCTGTGTGAACTGAGGCACCCTTCTAGTTTCATTCTAACTGACAATGCTTGTGAGCTTTGGGTCTGAAACTAAGTTTGTTGGGGGTTGTATCATAACAAACATTCTCAATTTAATAGTTAGCTATTTATTAAATTTCGAATAAAATGCCTTAACATGAGTTGATTAATTGTGGCGAAAGTGCAGCAGAATTTTAGTTTTAAAAAGGCTGTGTTTTTTATAAGAACCTTCTGAACTTAATGGAACAAGGTGTGGAATGAATTTCATTTTGGCTTGATTTTTGTTCTCAACATGCTGCATTAACATTAACTGAACCATTGGGAAAGTTTGTGGGTAACTTCACTGGAAACCCTCAGGAGACTTCACTCCTCCACTAGGGATCACCTAGGAGTTTCAAAGGCTTGATGCATGTGCTAAATGCACTCGTGTTCCCTACAAAAGTGGCATCTAATTCTATAGGTTAATTGTTTTTACTTTCTCCTTTGCTCAGGGACTAGCAAAGCTTAGGTTTGGGGGTGTGTTAAGTAGTGAAAAATACCATTTATCACCTCTTAACCTAACCTTTGTTGAACCCTTGAGCTAGCTAATAAGATGTTTTAAGTATGTTTTGCAGATTAGCAATAAAATCTAGCCTTAGTGCAAATATCCACCTAAAAAGGCCAAAGAAGTAATTTGCTCCTTATCATGTGTTTACAACAGCCTAAAGGCCGGTCAACCGCGCAATTCGAGCTCTATAAATTCATGAGAAGGTCATGGGATCAACAAGGCATGCTTGAGACCATGCACAGTTGCAAAGAAGATAGTTTGAACACACCAAGAGGTTGCTGAGTGCTAGCGAATGGAAGGCAGCACACCAAAGATAGGCGTCAGTTGAATAAACTCAAGGCAGAAGCTGTCGAGAAGTTCAGAAGCTCAAATGTCGATCTACTGAGAGGTTCCATGAAGCTATCGCAAGGTTTTAGCTGCTATCGATGGGTTGTGCTTGCAGTAAAAGAATCCTATCGACACCTTACCTAAAGGTGCAGGGGAAGTCACGAGGTTTACTTGAACCTATCGAGCAGATCAAGAGAAGCTTTCGACAGAACCTTCCAAGAACCTGTCGAGATGACCCACAACCTGTCGAAGACTTCACCAGTTGACAGGATTGTGACCTATCGACAGGATGAACAAAGAACTAAACAAAAGGTATCGAGAGCCACTTCAATCCTGTCAAGATATGCCAATCCTATTGAATTGTGCACTTCAACTCAGCCAGAGGTTTTCCAAACCTATCGAAATGCAGAGTAAGCAGATTAAGAACCTGTCAAGAAGTTTCCTGAACCTCTCGACATTCATTTTAGGAACTTCTCATGGTCCTTCTTCAGTAGCTACAACTTCTAGATTTCACCCACACGATCCAAGGCACGATAGCGACCCCTGGGGGGTATTTTAGTATTCAACTAAGCACGAGCGGGAACTCTAACTACCTCACTTGTACTTGTCAGTTGTGAACAAATGGGAGAAAAGCTTCTATAAGAGGGATCAGCCACATCAACATAACTAAATTATTATTTTGAGTTTTGATTGGCTAAAACAGATCTGAGAAAAAGGTATAAATAGAGGAGCAATCACATTGAAAATCATCCAGAAATTGGGAGAGCAAGTGCCAAGTTCGAATTCATTTTCCCTCTCTTTTCCCTCTTCTTATTCCTCGCTTTTTAGCCAATTATGGTTGGCTAAAACTTCTCCAGTAGCTAGAGTGAGGTTATGAACTGTAATTAAGAGTTTTAGAGGCTTTATAAAGGATTGAATGCTGCACAGATTGTAGATCTGAGCACAACATTGCAAGTAGTGACATTGCAATGGAATTATGGGATTTAGAGTTAATTCTTAGCTATATTTCATATATTCGTATTTGATTTCCCTAGTTTGGATACTCCTGTGGGCCCGCCAAAAATGGGGAGCTTGTAGCTTGACATTCACAGCATCTATAATGATTAACCTGTTCTAATAAAGACCATTGGCCAAAAGACAATCTCTGGGATGATCTACGATCATTCATGTGGACAGATCACAGCCTTAGGATTGCTCAAATTCTTTGGTTAAGATCAGATTCTTATGCCATGCATCTGTTGGGGTCAAACCTGGGGAGCTTGTAGCCAGATGAAGGATTGTTGCAGATCTGATCTAACCATTGCCTTTGATTCATTTAATTTTCAGTGAATGACCAAATCCCTAGTTGCTGCTCTCCATCCTTTGAATTTTAATCCACTTTCCATCACTCTGTGTTTTCTTAAAATCTGGATCAACTGCATTTAATTTCTGTAGTTCGTAGTGACAAAAAACCCAAAACCTCTCCTCTTTCCAGTTTTAGTATAGCTTAAATTAGGATAGAGTGCCAGATCTATTTCAAATATGGAGATTTACCATAGTTTATTCCCATTTCCCTGTGGATATTTCCTTACTTACCCATCAAAACTTGCTACAACAACCCTATGTCTTGCAGGTCTAGGAGATTGTAGTGGTGCTGAATCCACCGTTTGTTTCAATTTGACTTTATTTTGCTTTTACCATTTCACACTAAATCAGCACTCAACATCATCCGCAACAGTTGTCCACCTTCCTCTCTAAATCAGTTTGCACCTTGACCTCATACAATCCACCTCTAGAGGTGGATTCTTTCACCATTCTAGCTGGAGTCTGACTGTCATTGCAGGACAGAGACTCCTGCTGCATGGAATTCTCACTTATAATATCAAACAATTATCATGCCTCATCAGCTATCTTGTGGAGGTAAGTACCCCCACATGAGGCATCCACCATATCCCTACTCTTGGGATCAATTCCTTGGTAGAAGACTTGTAGAAGCTACCACTGAGGAATTTGGTTGTGGAGACATTGCTTTAATAGCTTTGAAACCTTTACCATGCACCATGAAAGTCTTCAGTTGAGGATTGAGCAAATGAAAGTATGCTCTTCTTCATCTGACTAGTTTTGTTCGTAGGGAAAATTTTCGCCAGAAATTGACATTGGAGATCATTCTATGTCTGTATGCTGTTGGCTGGGAGCATGGAGAGCCAAGTTCTGGCTTTATCCTTTAGGGAAAAAGGAAGAGCCTTAGTTTTGTGGCTTCCTCTCCCAAGTTAGTAATGTTAAATGTGGTGCAAAGTGCCAAGAACTCAACGATGTGCTTGTAAGGGTCTTCCTTACTGAGCCCATGGAAGGATGGTAGCACGTTGATGGTGGAGGACTTAATCTCATAATTTTCTTCAACTAAAGGAAATTGAATGCAGAAGGGGGATGTATATGCCCCAGGTGCATTATATTCCTTCAGTGTCCTCTGTCTCTCAGCCATCACAGCTGGCACAGTATCAACAATAGGGGCTTGTGTGGTGTTTCTCAGTCTAAGGACCCTCTCTACCTCAGGATTTGGAGGTTCTAATTTAGGGTTAAGTGACCTTTTACTATACATACAAACAAAACAAGTAAAGGAAAGCACAGGCAGCACACTTAAAGAATTGATAAACACACATAAATTACTGACAAGTACTCTGAGCTACTGGAAATCAATACAACATAAAATGGAACTGAGATGTAGGGGGAAAGAAATGCAAACTAAAGGTAGCAAAACTCTAGCTGCAACTCTAATTTCTCCCTTTTGCTACTGTCCAGATCTGTAAAATCTAATAAAAAAATCAGTAGTACTTTTATTAAAAAATAGGTACTGCTATAAATGAATATAGTACACAAAAAATATACACTCAGGTCTACTAATTAGATCAAAGATTCCTGGCAACGGCGCCAAAAACTTATTGGTTTTATATTTTGGTTGTGCTATTTTATTAGTTTGAAAACAGACGAGAAAAAGAATCAAAATATAATAAAACAAAATAAAATCAAAGATGGAAGACACAAAAGTATAAAACCAAATACACAGACCTACAAGATACAAGGCTGTTGTAGCAAGTTTTAAAAGTAAGAGTTTGTCCCACCGGGATGATTGATCTAGAACCCAAAAGGTTTGCTTAGTAGGCCTCCAGATCTGGCTACAGATCTAGCAATTCTAAAGAAAGGGAGTGTGGTGTCACAATTAAAACTAAAACTAAAATAAAAAGAAATAAAATGCAGTCTTATCCTAAAGAAAGGGTTGTAAAGAAAGATGATGGTGTGGTAAAACAAAGATAAATATTATGAGAAGTAGACAGCCAAGCTAAGGTAAATTCAGTCATGCAACTCAAATCTAGAGATGTCTCTGTAGCAATCCTTCAGATGGCTACAAGGCACATCTACAAGGTAGAGGAATTTAACTAAACCCCTATGATTTATACTGGTCTCTTAAGGCTATAATCTGTCCACTGAAATGGTCACAGACTAAATAAAAAAACCAACCTGCTCTAAGGGAGAGGATCAAATCACAGAGATTATATCAGAAAACCAACCTGATCTAAGGGAATGGATTGATCTTAAGGTTATAGCCTATCCACTTAAATGGTCACAGACTATCCAATAGACTTCTTCTAACCACTAGGTCAAATCAGAACATGAATATCATTGCAGACACTATGTTTGCCAGGTTATAAGCTCAAGCATTCATAGGAGCAAACAGTTCTTGAAAAACCAATGGAAACCACAGTCATTCAAAGGCTGTTTGGGGACTTAAACTCAGATGGTCATTGCTACAAAAGGCCTGCAATGACTCAGCTCGCAAGTCTATAATATCTCTAGAGGATCAAATCTAAGAGTTGATGATGGTAATCTAAAACAGAGGGGGTTGTCTTTGGTACAATCTCTCACAACGCTAAAAGCTCAAGTGCAGTGAAGAAGAATCTCTCTCAGATCTGTGATTTAGACTCACCCTAGGGCTATAGTCTATCCACTTAAATGGTCACAGGCTATCCACAGAGGTTATCCGAATCACAGAGGATTGAGATGGAACAAGAAAACTACTGCTACCACCATGGTTACAGGGCTACAAGCTCAAGCTTCCATGGGAGCATCAAATCTGTAAAATCCTATGTGGAAAGCATAGGTCAAAGAACACTATGTGGGGCACATTGAAAAACAACTGATTTAATCGACATTAAAACTGGCATTTCATTGATTTAAAGTAGAACTTACAATGGATGCCCTCAAGGCAGCAACAATGTGCAAAACAACCCACAATAGCTCCCAAACCTTAAACAAAACCAATTGCGGAACTAAAATAAACTATACGTAGCTATTTACAAAGATCATAGCCAGCAAATGCTAAGCTATGGAAGAAGAAAAAGGAAATAAATGGTGACCTAATCCTAACCCTAATCTGACCTAAGCTCTCAGCCGAATTAGGTTGAGGAAAAGATGGTTTCTACTCAAATTTACAGCATATATATACAGAGTCTAGTGCCTTGGCCAATAGGAGAGTAGGAGAGAAAACCCTAGTTGTTGCTGCTGTCGTGGCTTCCTCAAAGTGTCCCTGAGGTTCACTGAGAAACTAGGAGCCTGAGCTTTACGCAATTGAATTGTGCAATTGGCTTCTCGAGTGGCTCTTTGCACAAATGACATTACAGTTAAAAGGGCATCGCGAAGTTGGATTAGCTGCTGGAGAGACCTCGCTGGGTTGAGTTTTCATTGCATAGCCCTGGCTCGCGTAGAGGAGCTTCAGGTGATTCCGGTCGCAAGGGTCTCACGTAGATGACTTTGGAGCTCGTGAGGATCCCTGCATGTTGAGTGGCACAGCTCGTGTGGATGGGTTTAAAGCTTCACGAGATAGCCTGCCAAGATGGAACAGGTTACATTGCGCGACTAGCTCTAGTTTTGAAGCGCACAAGAGATTTTTCTGAAGCTATCACTGCATGAGTGCTGCACGCGAGGCTGGAGCCTTTCCTACAGTTGAGCCCTGCAGGAACTGCTCACACAACTAATCTGAGACTTTGATCTCCATGAGAGCTTCATGAGATGGATTTTTGAAGAGCATCTACCTTTGAACTGCGCTAGCTCTGCACGAGTGGATAATGTGCTACAAGTTGCATCTATGCGAGATACTCGCAAGGTTGCTTTTGAATGGTTTAAACTCTATGAGAAGCTCACGAGGTGTCTTCTATGCATGTTTGTTGCATTTCACAGTTTGCTATAGCAGCTACCACTGCTTGGTTCCTTGTTCCTCTCATCCATTGGACTTCTAGTGCACCCTTAGGCACTCAAAATGATCACCATGGTGTGTACCACCATGGCAATTCCATCTGTTCTCCACTGATCTATAGACCTTGGCTTCAAATATCTGTCTTTTTTGCCTCCTAAGCATGACTGTTATGCTAAGCTGCAACTTTTATTCTTAACTACAAAATAAACTCAAAAGAGGATTATTAAATGGCTCTAAGGTGTAGTAAAGGCTAGGTTAGGAAGTAGAAAGTGGTATTTTTTAGTGAATAATAGTGTATATAATATATATATATATATATATTATATATATAAAAAAATAAAAATGGGCAGCACTTCCTCTTGCCCAAAGGCCTATGATCCTATCAAGCTCTCCACCAACACCGAAATTTCGGCGGTGTAACGGCTTGAATCATTGGATAGAGGAAAAGCAAAGAAGGTAGAGGAAAAGAGGGGAGAGCCGGACCTCTCGGCCCTTGTAGCACTCCTGTGGACCTTCGCATAGGTGCACTTGACGAGCGTCCAATAGCTTGAATGGTTGGGGAATGGGTTTTAACCTCTAAAGCTTGCTAGCTAAGGGGTAGGAGAGGTGGGCTAAGGGGTATCTCACACCTAAACTAAGGGATCTATGATGAAATGTAGGGCTCAAAAGAGGTTTTGGAATTCTGGAATTTCTATGAGTAAATGGTGCACCAAAGGGGAGGAAAGATTTCTTACTCTTTTCTCTCTTTTGGAAAAATTTTGAAGCCTTTGTAAAGAGAGGGGTGCCTCTCTATTTATAGGAGAAGGGGAGGTTAGGAGGGTACTTAAGAGGTAATTAGGTTTAGCAATTAGGTCTTCTAATCTAAGGTTTCCTCGGATTTTGAGAGCTTGGAAATGTGGGTAATGGGCTTCAATGGTAGATGATAGGGTGAGATTTGAAATTACTAAAGGGTTGCAATTAGGGTAATTGAGGTTCCAATAGTCCTAATGAAACCCATCATAAATATTGAGATGGGCACCAAATCAAACCCCAAAAGTAAATTTCGAGCAAAAAGCCATGGTTACTGTAGCTAAGCCTGGTGCATGTATTACACACGCCAAGCATAGCTACAGTGTCCTGAAAGTTCAGAATCCGAGGGGGGTCCCACCTGTACTTGGCATGTGTATTACATGCGCCAAGCCATTTTTGGGAAAAAAGGGCTTGGCGCATGTAATACATGCACCATGTATGCCCTAGCCAGGAGTAGCTCTTGGGAACTGCTCGGATCGCCGTAACTTTTGATGTACAACTCAGATTGAGGTGATTCTTAGCTTGTTGGAAAGTTGAGTCTCTACTTTTCAATGGTATAAGATTAAGTCTTAGTAGTAGTCCCAACCAGCCCTGGTACATCTCTCTCTGACCATGGTTCGAGAGGGTTGACTAAGGGTTCAGAGAGGTTCCTAAAGGTTGAGGGTGATTCCTAAGGGTTTTGGTAAGTTCTTAAAGGTTTGGGAAGGTACCTAAGGGTGTGGAGGGTGCTATTGAAAGCTCAGAGATGCACCTCTCTCGAAGTATGTTTCGATCGGGCCTTGGGCCAAATTTGGGTGTCTACAGTACCCCTCTTTGGTATCCGACACTAATGATCGAATGTCAAAGATAAGAGACATCTGAATAGGCCCAAGCCAATACTGACAAGTCTGTTGTATTCAAAACAAACCTCAAACATCAGGTCAGTAATATGGTGATTAAATGGAAGCCCTGTATGTCAGGAAAAATGTCCGTTTCTCAAGGTTATTGGTCCCCAAGCGCTTAGCGACATTACTGGACATAACCGAGATGGAGCGAGTTGCGAAAGCCCAATATGCTAGAAAAAATGCCCGCTTCTCAAGATGATTGAAGATGTTTGATGTTCGAGTTTCATTCTAAATACAATAGCTTCGTAAGTAAGAGGGTGATCAACTCATGCTTAAAGATAAGCGCGAAGCAATGACGCAAAGATTCACAATTTGTGTCCAATCCCATGAGGCATTGATTGTCCTATTTGATCAGCCACGGGTGCCTCTACTCAAGGTAGGGTTCAAGATCTTTGGGTGAACCCATCGATTTCGAAGTTAATTTAGGATAACTACCCGAGCAGAGTGAATATTTATGTCGCAACACTTTTTAGGAGTGTGTGCCATTTTTGAAAGTGTTTCTTGGATCAATATGACCTAGAGTACCCAACTTCAAATAATGTTGGACATATCCAGCCAAAATTGGGTGCCTACCGAAGGAGGCACTCAATCTTAGTCTCCGTCAACGATGATCTTATTATCGAACAATTATGTAAAAAACATGCATTCATCAGGGGTAAATAAAAACAAAGGGGAATGGAAGTCTCGACTCAGAATCCATCCGAGTATAATTTATGAGAACAAATGACCACCAAACGAATACCCAGACGTGAGGCGTACACTTTACAGGGATACCATACAAATGCAGGTTTTAAGCTTGCACCCTAAAATGAGCCCTTCGGAATGCATATTGGAACATAGTCGTTCGGTAGGTAATTTCCTTTTTGACAGGTTAGTTTTAACCAACAATTGACCTTTTTCTAAGAAATCTAAAGCTTAAGACACTTAAGTTCACGTGAATCCAAAAATGGAGCACTTAGCGTAAGGGTTTAGCTGTGGAATCACTCTGATCGAAACATTGACCATTTGATCGGGATTGACACCATTGCTCCTACTTTAAAGTAGGATCCAAAGATCCAAGGCAAACCTTAGCCTCAGGACGTTAATGTAGCACAGCTACGCGTGTGCATAGTTGTGCGTAGCATGAAAACGCAAATTTCTTCTTCTTCTTTTTTCTTTTTTAAATGATTGCTTTTTCTTTTTTTTTAAATAGACCTACATCTTTGGAGAGATGCTTCATTTGATATCTCCGTTGCTGAGAGGTTGCCAGCTTCGAGGCTTTGGACCATTTTAATGTTCCTGTACATTTCTCAAGAAAACATCAGCCCCTTTTTTATTTCTAGAGGTAACACATGTGCATCCTAAATCATAGAAGGAGAAGTAAACTTGTACCTACATCTTTTTTATTTTTCAAGATTTATATGTATTTATTTTTTTTGGATTTTTATTTTTAGATTTTTTGTTCTTTTTCTTCATTTTGAGATGGAATTACAATGCCATAAATATGTACATATCCATAAAAAGGAGTACATATTTTTTTGGAATTTTGTTTTTAGATTTTTCATTTTTGTTGTTTTTTTTTTTTTTTTCTTGATGCGTTAACAATGAGGCGAAGTAACGGGTCCCATTTTGAGCATAGTCGAATCGCTTTATGTTGTCGAATTCAAGTGAGGTTCAGAATTTTTACCAAGGTTAGAACGTCCATCCCTTTGGGTTAAATCAACCTTTTATCCTTACCTCAGGTCATACATTTGACGGTGCACCTGTGAAGATATACCTGATCAAGACCCGATTTGAGCGAACATGAAGCGACCCAGTTGAAGACTAGATAGCTTGGGATTGTAACCAAGGGAGTAACTGATGACTTTCTCCTTTTCTTCTCTTTTATAACATTTTTACTCACAGCGCCCAAGATGCATTTTTACCATCCCCGTTGTTGCCCTCTTTTTTATCTGTAGCGCCCTTTCAGGTTTTCACTATGTCCATGGGTATGCATTTTTACCCCAGGGGCCTTTTCAGGTTTTCACCTGGTCCCGACAAGCTCGCTCTTTTTACCTATAGCGCCCTTTCGGGTTTTCACTACGTCTATTTTGCTTTGAGCTTGTAAATTTTTATTTTCATTTTCTTTTCTTCTTTTTTTTTCAAAGGCCACTACATGGATGTTGACTCCGTCATAGATAGCTGGATGGAATTCTTTTACCGTCTCTCAGCTTGGCTCATGCTAACTCAATGGATATTGGAGTGCTTGTAGACCTTTAAAGAGAGCTTCCTTCAGGGATGTATCTTGGCCATGGGATAGGTTAGGAATTTTGAAGGTATTCTTGGTTTAAGAAGGTTTCCTTGATAGGGTTCCAGTTGTCGTAATATACTTCTTCCTTAGGGAATTTTGACTGTATAAGCCCCACTTTTTCTTTTCTATTTTTTATTCTTTTTGCTTATCCTCTTTGCAGATTTTGCTTTTCTATTTTTTTAAGATTTGATGGTAACTCTTCTTCTCTATTTTTTTGTTTGGTACATACACTTTCTCTTTTTTGGGGGAGGAGATAATGAAAAAAAAGGCCATTGGCACAAAATGAGATACCAAAGGGTATAAGTGTTCAGGGATACTTTTTGACTACTTGGCTTTGAAATGATTGCCGCTTTTGTGGGGTCCTTAAGCAATCACGTATCCATCTTATCAATACTTACCTTGTTGTGGAGACTAAGAGTAGAATCATTGAACGTATCCAGCATTGATTGGCTTAGAAAACTAATCTCTATCCATGGAGGCATGGCAGAGCGCGTATCTAGGCAGCACCTCTCGGAAGACGTTAGGTCCTTCCCAGTTGGGCTTGAATTTCCCTCTTGGATTAGCGTGTCGTCCTCGCCCTTTGGTATATTTCCCCAGCATTCTTCAACTCAAATGGCATGACTCGGTAATAGAAAGTTTATCATGGAGTAATGAACACTGTCTTCTCTCAGTCTGCTTCGGCCATCTTGATCTGATTGTATCCAGAAAAATCGTCCATGAACGATAGCATCCCATGCCTTGCAATGTTATCGACCAATATGTTAATGTGTGCAATGGGAAGTCATCCTTTGGGCTCTCCTTATTCAGATTTCTGAAGTCAATGCATATGTGAACCTTTCTATCTTTCTTCAGTACCGAGACGATGTTGGCTAACCATTGAGAGTACTTGGAGACTATGAGAAACCCTACATCATACTACTTGATGACTTCATCCTTTACTTTCAATATCCATTCTGGCCTAAGGAGTTTCAACTTCTGCTTGACTGGCTTAATATCTAGATATAGTGGCAACTCATGCTCGACCAAATCAGTGTCCAAACTAGGCATATCCTCATATGACTATGTAAAGACGTCTTGATATAACCGAAGGAAATCAATCATGCTTTTTCTTTCCTTGGGGAACAATGACGTTTCGATCTTAGTGATTCTAGGAACCTCCTTGGTCCCTAGATTGACATCCTCTATTTCTTCAACAATCGGGGTAGGGCCATGCTCAAAATCGACAAATTGGTCAAGGAGCTTATTGCTGAGCTCCTCAGTAGGGATCTCCTCGTCCATACTCGTGACTCCTACCTCTTCTTGTATTTCTACAGAAAAAGGGTCGATTTCACATGGGGCGGGCTTTTCAATTAAGGCATCATTTTTCTTAATTTTATCAAGAATTTTAAAAGATAATTTTTTTTTGGATTATTTTGTATTTCTTTTATTTTTTTGGATATTTCTTTTTCTTCGGAGATGGGCCCTTGACAAAGAGGGTCTCTATATACATAGCGTATTGCCTGCCAAGGGCTAATCTCACCGTTTTTTATTTGTTTTTCTCTTTTTGTTTTTTTTTTGAACTTTTGAAATACTTTAAACCATTTTCTTCCGCCGTTGGCTGGATTTAAGACATTTGTACAATTACGCCGGCCAAGGGCTCGTAAAAATATTAACCTGCCCGACACAATTCGATCATGGTGACGTGTCACTTGGCAACTAAATGAGACAAATTTCCCTAAGGACACCATACCTTTGCTGCTTACCTGTGGGGGATTCGGCATTGCAGAGGCGCGGCTATTTATTCGGACAAGCCGAGCTTGGCAAACTGAGTGGAGTTTGCGAACATTGCACCCTCGCATAATATTCCTGATACGACCTGTTGGTTTACCCAGAAAAGGGTGATACGACATGGAGAGCTCGGTCCATGAGTTATTGAATGAAAGGTTAAATGACCTTGACTTCAAAATAACCATTGATGATAGGAATGGCATCACGGGTCCCAGGTTCATAATGATGAATGAGGATAATTTGCATGGCTTTGAGAGGATGGATGTGAACGATATTAGGCTACTGAATGTAAATGATTTCATCCTTGGGGGGTGAATAACCTTGGGTTTATTGAGCTGACTGATTTTGGATTAGCGGAATGGTGGATTTTAGCTTATGGGGAATGAATGACTTTGGATGTTGGGAACTGGATGGGTGAAGGAATTACCCCCAAGGATTACAGATAACGCAATTAAGACATTTGGCTGCAAGTTCCTCATCCCGAACCAGAGGTGGGGTCCTGACTATTTCCTTAGAGAACAATTGCCTCCTTTGCAAAATAGAAGAAGGCACAGTGATTTTCAACTTTGGGGATCCAATGGTCAATTGGGCATTGCTCTCTTTGTTTTCCAGTACTTTCATACTCATAATTGAGGCCCACCACGCAGTAATTCAAAATTTCGAGTTCAGAATGGTGCAAGAGATAGAGGCCTTTTCATCATTGCCATATCATACCATCTTAACCTTTGGGTCATCACTTGCTCCTTTTTATTGAGGGGAGAATTCTTCATCAACGAGGTATCCTTTCCCAATCTCGTCGAAGCCTCAACATTAAGAGTGATTGAAATACTCTTGGCATGGTATGTTGATGCGATGCTCTGGGCATTGTGGGCCCACAGATGGTCTGAATGTGGAGTGAGCTTAACGACCATGATTGCCATAGGCTCGACATGAAGCTTGATATCGATATCATGCACTATTAGTCTCATTGGGCTTCTTGGTGCCCCAGTGCATGGTTCCATAAACAAGTTGAGATCGATAAAAGACATGCTGAAAGTTAATCCTAATCCTTCACTACCCTTTTTTTTGGTTGGGAGGGGTTCAAAACTGTTCGGGCCTTTATGTGAAACCATTTGGCCATTGGGGGCAACGGTATTCTTTTTCCTTTTCTCCACGAGAGTTGAGCCTCTGATTGGAAAATTTCCTTTGACCCATATCTTTGTTATTTCCAAAGGCATTATTGGTAGATTCTCAATGGTCACCTCGACCTGCATCTCTTTTGACTCTAGTGCCTCTCGGCTTTCGATTAACTTTTCTAAAGAGATTGCAAGAGGATCATTGACTTGCTCCTTTATTTTTCTATGATGGTAGAGGTATGCCTCTCCTTGGGGATGACTTTGCCTTGGTCCTTCATCCTCATCTCGATCCAATGCCTCCCCGGGCTCATCCGACGATTGCGGAACATCAGAGAATTTTCCACTTTCGTGGGGCTTTAGATTAGATGAAGGCAATGGGTCTTTGAATTGGCGTCTCCAGGTTCTCTTGGGTCACACACTAGTTGGCATAGATGAGAGACATTTGAGTAGGTCTAGGGTTGGACCTTCATATTGCACCGATTTTGAGAAGCGAGGACTCGAATATGTTAGCTTATAATCCTCACTTTCAAATGTCTCGTCCTCATCCTCTTGGTCATAAAAGAATCACTTACCATCAACGATGTCTCCATCGTTCGATAGTCCGATAGCTTGACCTTTTGGGAGTGACAGTCTGAAACTAACGACCGCCCCCATGTATGCTTCACTATTTTGGACCTCATCCTCCTCCTCATACTGATGACTTGTATCGGTAGATGGTTGGGGATTGAAATTGGCAAATGCCCCCATGTAAACCCCACTATTTATGGCTTCCTACTCATTATATTGGCTATTCGTATCAACAAATGGGGGAGGGATGAGGTCGTCTCATTTATTCTGAGTGGGTTGCATGGGGGTCTGATGGGGCCATTGTAGATAGGGAAAAATTTGATGAGTGGCTTGTGGGGTAAGGGTGTGGATGAATGGCGAGTTTTGGGTGGATTGAGTGGGTGCCGGATGAGGCCATTGTGCATTTTGGGAATTTTGGAGAATGCGTGAATGGGTAATAGGATGTGAAAATTGGGGATTTTGGATGGTTGGAGATGGGTTCCCGTGTTGGGATGGGTATGATGGACATGGATGGATGGGGCTCATCTCCGTTTGAGGAATTGGGAATAATGGGTCTGTAATTTGAGGAGGAATAGGGACTTGTTGGATGTAAGTGAATGTGGGATATTGGGAGAGTGATGGAGGGTTTGCAAATGGGGCTCCCGGGTGTGAGCCTTGATGTGAGCTTAGATGGGCTTGGGCCAATGGGCTTTGGTGGGTCTGGGCCATTCGACCTTTGTTGAATTGGGCCATTGGGCCTTGTTGGGTTTGGGCCATTGGGCCTTATTGGGTCTAGGCCATTGGGCCTTGTTGGGTCTAGGCCATTGGGCCTTGTGGTCTTGGGCCATTGGGCTTTGGTGGGTTTGGGCCATTGCGCCTTGTTGGGTTTGAGCCATTGGGCCATGATGGGTCTAGCCCAATGGGCCTTGTTGGGCTAGGGTATAGGATGTTGGGCCTTGAGGCCCACTTAAATGGCCCCATGGTCGATGGGTGCCTTCGGTGGTATGAACAATGGGGGGATGATTAGGGTCGGCATTTTGGGGGAATGAGACATGGGGAGTTTTTGGAGTGTATGGGATGGGTTTGGAGATGTGTGGGATGGATGGGGGAGGCTTTGAGAAGCCTTCTAAATTGTATAGGTCTTGACCATTTCATCGATCATGATCATGTGATCGGGTGTGGGGGTGGATGTAGATGGTCCATCCAATGAGGGGGGAGCATGGGACATGGATTCGATGGGTGTGAGGGAAAAATTGGGCATGGCTTGGGTAACATTGGGCATGACTTGGGTAGATGGAAGGGAATGTGGTAGGCTTCGATTTGATGTGGGCATGGTTGGCATGGATGGACAAAATTGGGGCATAGTTTGGGTGGAGGTTCGGGGGAAATGGTGTGTGTGTTGGAAAAATGAAAATTTGGGCATGGTTTTGGGAAAGGTGGGGATGACCTGGGTAAAGCAGGGAGAAAAATGGGGTGAATTTTGAGAGGTGGTGGATGGGGAAAAATTAGGTTTATTTGAATTGGATGTGGAAGGAAAATTTGGCAATATTTGAGTAGATGAGGGGAAGTGTGATGGATTTCAATTGGATGTGGAGGGAAAATGGGAAGTATGCTGGTTTAAAACCTAGGGGGTATTTGGGATTGGTATGGGAGAAAAATGGGATGTATGTTGTGTGGATGGATGTGGAAAATTGGGCATGATGGAAGTAGAGGAAAAATAGGGTATATTGGATGTCAATGGGAGAAAATTGGGCATGATGGATGGATTGGGTATGGATGCCTCGGGTGGGGCCCGAAAAGTTTTCTTCTCCCCCTACGGGACGATGGAGGGTAAGGCGGTGCCGTTGTGTTCGCATCACAAGTCTTTTTTTATTTTGATTTTTTTATATATATTTTTTTTTTGAATAAAGCAAATGAACCTTTATAGGATGAGTTCAGGGGCATTTGGAATTCTCATTTCAGGCGATGTTCGCACCCCAAATATTTCCCGCGACGGGATCTGATACACTTCGGAAGAATCAAAGGGAAATCCCTTGATCTATGTGAAGGTACGGGACTCCACACGACAAACCCGATCCCTCAAAATAAATCAATAAGAGGGTGACCTCTTTTGACCGGCAAGGGCATATTGGGTGTCGGATAGTGCAGGACCTAATTAGAGGTGCTAAACCACTAAGTAGGGAACTTGAGGATGTGAAAAAGGCATCAGATTTCGGGTTGCACTACTCAGTTTGGGCTTGGCGTGTGTATTACATGCGCCAGGCCAAATCTGGTCAATCTAAGCTTGGAGCGTGTATTACATGCGCCAAAGCAAATCTGGGATTTCCAAGCTTGGCGCGTGTAATATATGCGGCAATGCAAACATAAAAAATGGTGGCTTGGCGCGTGTTTTACATGCGCCAGGCACAAACAGTGGGGTCAAATAATCTTGACAGTAGACCAGCAAGTCCGAATTCCATCTATTTTTTGGGTTTTCGGGAAGCGATGCTTCCGGGGAATAATTTCTTAGTTGCAACGGGTCTCTAGGGATACAAGGCCAATTCGAGACTACTAGCACTGTCCCCCAAGGGTTTTAGGCTTCGTGACTGGATAGGTTACCCACCCGATATACCTCCGGTGCAAGCGCCTTCTCAGATACTAGGTGGGGTTGTTCTTTTCCAGATTATCACCACTAGGGGTTGCTGCCGTACCGAGAACCGGGATGTTTATATCTTTGACTAGAATTCCCAACCCATGAAAATTTACGCCCATAACATTTCAATTAAGTCCCCTTCTTGGTTCAATTTTCATTTCAGATTTTAAGGGAGTTTTCTTAATGTCCAAAAACGGGTGGTTATGGTCCCGTTCCGCCTCTACAAGCCGGCGTCCACTGGTAGGATATGATTGAGATAAAGTAAATGCTCATGAAGGCCTGCCAAACGGCAAAGGCGTGTAAATGATGGAAATTAAGTGCGCAAGTAAGCCTGCCAATCAGCTAAGGCATGTAAATGACGGAATTTAAATGAAAGTAAAGACAATGCTTAAGTAGGCTCGCCAATCGGCTAAGGAGTGTAAATGATAGAAAAATAGGGGTAAGTAAAAAATGACAGAATCATAGGGGTGAGTACAAAAACAAAAGAGAAACAACAAAAGTTAGTAAAAATAGGAAAAAAACATGCAAAAAACAAAGGGCCAACTTTAAGTAAAAGCGCTAAAGTATCACCAGCAGAGTCACCATCTGTGCAACCGTGGATTTTTAACGATCCGTCGTGACGATGCGCTCGTATGAAAAATAAAGAGTCGTCACCCGGAGCTTTTGGTGTCCTGAGAAACCTAAATATATTTTATAAGCACCGAAGTGTCAAAAATATGACTTTGATCTAGTCTACACCAAAGATTCTTGGGTAGGGGCTTCGGTTTATCAATCGGGAAGGTGTTAGGCACCCGATCAACCCACTCATACGCAGTCTCTACTATGGCTGTTTGGATGTGTATATAATATAGATATATATTATATATATATATATATAATTTTATATCTATATATATAAAGGAAAATGGACAGCACTTCCTCTTGCCCAAAGGCTTATGATCCTATCAAGCTCTCCGCCAACACTGAAATTTCGGTGGCGTAATGGCTTGAATCCTTGGATAGAGGAAAAGGAAAGAAGGTAGAGGAATAGAGGGGAGAGCTGAAGCTCTCCGGCCCTTGTATCACACGTGTGGACCTTCGCATAGGTGCACTTGATGAGCTTTCGATAGCTTGAATGGTTGGGGAATGGGTTCTAACCTCTAAAGCTTGCTAGCTAAGGGGTAGGGGAGGTGGGCTAAGGGGTAGCTCACACCTAAACTAAGGGATCTATGATGAAATGTAGGGCTCAAAAGTGGTTTTGGAAATCTGAAATTTATATGAGAAAATGGTGCACCAAAGGGGAGGAAAGCTTTCTTACTCTTTTCTCTCTTTTGGAAAAATTTTCAAGCCTTTGTAAAGAGAGGGGTGCCTCTCTCTTTATAGGAAAAGGGGAGGTTAGGAGGGTACTTAAGAGCTAATTAGGTTTAGCAATTAGTTAATATTCTAATCTAAGGTTTCCTAGGATTTTGAGAGCTTTGAAATGTGGGTAATGGGCTTCAATGGTAGATGATAGGGTGAGGTTTCAAATTACTAGAGGGTTGCAAATAGGGTAATTGAGGGTGCAACAGTTCTAATGAAACCCATCCTAACCATTGATATGGCCAATAAGTCAAACCCCAAAAGTGAATTTTGAGCAAAATGCCATGGTTACTGTACCTAAGCCTAGCGCATCGATTACACACGCCAAGCATAGCTACAGTGTATCCTAGAAGTTCAGAGCCCGAGAGGGGTCCCACCTATAATTGGAATGTGTATTAGATGTGCAAAACCAATTTTAGAAAAAAATGGTTGGCGCATGTAATATATGCGACATGTAATACATGCGCCATGTATGCCCTAGCCAAGTGCAGCTTCTGGGCACTGCTCGGATCGCCGTAACTTTTGACGTACAACTTGGATTGAGGTGATTCTTGGTTTGTTAGAAAGCTGAGAACCTCTATTTTTCAATGGTATAAGATTCAGTCATAGTAGAGGTCCCAGCCATCCCTGATACATCTCTCTCAGACCATGGCCCGAGAGGGTTGACTAAGGGTTCGGAGAGGTTCCTAAAGGTTGAGGGTGATTCCTAAGGGTTTTGGTAAGTTCTTAAAGGTTTGGGAAGTACCTAAGGGTGTGGGGGATGCTATCGGAACTCGAGGATGCGCCTCTCTCGAAGTATGCTTCGATTAGGCCTTGGGACAAATTTGGGTGTCTACAAGGGTGGAAAGGCTCAAGCCCTAGAATCTGCCCGAAACTAAAAGAAGATAGTCTCTCCTGCTGGAATGCAGGGAGAACATGATACCATGCATGGGACACCACCCACGCAGAGCTAATGCACAAAGATAGTTGCTCATAAACATACAACAACAATAAAAATAAATAAATAATAAACAATGACTGGCTATGGTAATAACATTAAAACAAACAAATTGACAATAGAACGAACCGATAATAAGCCGAGAAACCAATACGAATAATAATAGGAAAAATGATAGCAAACGAACATGACGAACGCATAAAAAAAAAAGTGAAACTACGAAGAAGATAATATATGCGATACAACAATAATACTAACTACGTTACGCATGCAAAACATGGGAAAGACAACACAAGGCAACGAAATCAACATGACCTAAAACTATATACAGTAATGATGCATGAATGCACACATACGTTAAAACTAAATGTAGCTTCTGCATAAAATAGAAGGGTTTCCATATCCTAGATAATCTACATCATAACCTAAATGCCTAGGAAATTAAAAGAGACTCTCGCTTTCGAACACCTACCCGGTTCATCGTGAAGGTGTCTGCCAATGGAATCTGTATCGGATGCTCAGCCCATGGTGGGTCAGCCCCCTCAGCAATGGGAAGAACCTCACCCTCATCACTGGGAGGAATCTCATCCTCATCAACCACAGTGGCCACATCGACACCCTCCTCGGCAACAGCGGAAACCATCTCAGCACCACTGCCTCCACCAGCAGGAACCTCTGGGGTACCCTCACCCTCCAACATCCGCTCCAGCTCTGAAATAGTCACGCTACCCTCCGACTCCATCCCGCAAGAAAGTGCTCGAAAAAAACTGATAAAAACACAAGAAATTGCACCGAAATCCGATGGACGGATTGCAAGATATCAAAGAAACACAATAATCTAAGGACTGATGAAGCAAGAAAGCACAAAAGTAGAGAAAAATCAAAACGCGCAAGTGAAATGAGAAGAATTTTTTGTATTTATAAACTCCAAGCAAATCTTGTGCGTTGACCCATGCATGGAATTAAATTAAATGCCCACATGTCCACATGGATTCCTAATCCCGCGCAAACCCACATGCGCGCAATGAGTCCTCTGTCTACCTACGCGAGCGACAAATCAAACCCACAAAACCCCCTATGCGCAGAATTAGAAACCTACGTCTATGCCACTATGCAAGATTCAAAGTTTCGCCCAGACATCTAAACACTCCAGCTCACTGACCTTTCGATTAAGCACATACACCACCGCGTGTAATTGGGTCACACGCTAACACTTCAGTGCGCAGTTAAGCCACTGACCCCCAGTTCCCGCATAAAATAACACGTGCAAAATCGCATTGTGTGGTAATCCTTATGCGCATAATTACTGAACCCAAAATATATATATATATATATATATATCGAGACTGAAAAGGCCTCTAAACACAAAACCTAAGCCAATAAGGCCTTCAAACACACGCACACGAATCACACAAACGCACATGCTAAACAAAATAATGAAAAGACAAGAAAAACATTATAAATAAAACTTCATTTCTTGATCAAAATTATTACAATTGACACCGAGGGCATACCCCCTGAACTTACATCCCAAAAACGAAAATGGAAACCTAACCTACAACCTAAAACGAAAATTGAGGACCCTAAAATGGACACATGATACACAGGGGCATCCAATCAGAAGCAACAGAAAAGGCAGGAAGAGGATTGGTTGGTAACACATTCCCTTCACTTGTAACACCCCCTTTCACCGTCTCCACCTCCTCCGACGCTGCCTTCACTACTTCCTGACGATAGCAACGGGGAGGTACCACCCCGCAGTCGATCACCTCGACTATATTCGACTACAGCGGCACTTCCAAGCAGCATCATCACCAAATATCACCTTGGGATGAAGATCGCGCAAAATCACGAAGAAGAGGAGAAGAGACATCAAGACCAGTGATCGGCTTATTCTATGTATATCTAATTAAAATCAATTCAAGCCTTAACCTATTGGAAGCATACAATGGAAACTATAGCGTAGCGATAGGATCGTTCCCACAAGGAAGTGATTATCTTATATAGATCATTATATTCCTTTTTCAAAGGTTTATATTTATCTTTTAAAGTTCTAAACTAGTTGAGAAATATAAATAAAAGAATGGTTCTTAATCTAAATTGCATAAAAGTATCCTAATCCTCCTTCAAATTGAGGTCGTTAATCCCAATCTCCAGCTATCGAATATTTATCAAAATAAATAGTACCGTTACACCGTCTTGCAGTTTTCTAGAATTTGGCCATCAATCAAAAACTAAAATCCTTTAACACGGATTTAATCTAATCAACAATTTCCTAAAATCTGGGCATGAATCAAATTCAAGAAAATTGAAGATGGAAAAGTAAAAACCGTTACACTAATTTGCAAATTTCAACCTGAGTCGTCAATTCAAATTAAAACTTGGAGATGTTTACAAAGCAGTAAATAAAAGAAAATAAAATCTAATCTAGAAAGCAAAATAAATATATCTTTCACCCTTCAGCCGCAGTCATCAATTGTTTTTGAGAAACTAGGATATCTACACTAATCTTCAGCACCCAATAACAGCCGTCAATTGCTCTTGAGAAACCTCTGATATCTAATCTACACAAACTATTTTACACTATTGATCAGAAGAAAATCCAACCTCAGTCGTCAATTGATGCTGACATTCTTCGATGCTTATTCCTATGTCGAGCCCTCTTATTTATAGATCACAAGGAGTCAGTTTACAGAGATCTAATTCTAATAGAAGAAACTACAAAAATAAAAGATTCCTAATATAGCTCTAATTCCTATTTTTATTCTTCCTTGCTTTCAACTGTAGATGTGCTTGCGGATTTGTTTCCTTTATTTCAGCAACCGAGATTTCCTAAGTCAATCTTCTCAGATCTATGATTTACCAAACTTCGATTTTCAGAGATCTTCTAATTTTGTACATGGTAGTGATAGTCTTCATTCACGGTATCAGCAGCAACAGGTATAGCAGAGAGAAAGCTTTTCTTTTGCTCAATCGTAAATTACAATTGTCAGTTTTCTTCTCTTTTCTGGAAATTCGTAAATCACAATTTTCTAGCATCTCTTACGACAATTCTTCAATTACGATTTTGTTTACGATTGCTCACTTTTTCTTCTTCTGTTGCTTCAGCTTCTATAGAATCGTAAATTATGATTTATCATTTTGTCATCTTCCTTTGCTACAGCAGCTATGCCCAATCGTCTTTTACGATTTTCTAGCTTTCAGTAGGTGGCAAATCGATTTTATCACTCAATCATCATTCTTATTGCTTTTTGAGTTCATTTTGATGAATATTAATACTTTGGCTCTATTTTACTATTTTTCCTTAATATATGCACATCATCAACTTCTTAGTGGCAAACTAAGTCCTAGCATCACTAAGTTAAGGGTGATAAAATGGTAAATTATGTGACTAATCAACCAGCTCTCGGATCGTTAACGGATAGAGACAAAAGAAAGGAATGAAGAAAAATGAGAAAACCCCACAAATATATAGACACCCGGTCAATCGCGCTCAGTCGAGCTTGCGCGTAGTTTAATTCAGCGCGTAATTCAACGCTCATCGATCTGTGCATGCGACAATCCACTCTCACGCAAGATCTCTTGCACAGAATTTGAAACATGCGATATGTCCATGGCACAAAATTCGAATAGACACCTGAATGACTGCGCCAAGTAACGGTTGACTCTTCAATCTCCCCCAGTCATGACTGCGCGTAATCAGATTACACGCCAGCTATGAAGTGTCCAATGAGCCCGTAAACCTTCGATCCCGCGCTATTGAACTAGCGCGTAATTTAATTCCACGCATACGCACACATAATTCCCCAGTTATAACAAAAAAAATATATGCACAGAGTAGCAAAAGCCAGAGATCGAACTATGGAGTTTAAACACACGCAAAACAAATAGCCCAGACTTACGAAACACACCCTACAACATCCTTAATGCACTGTACACCCATTGTATGCACTCTAAAAATTGGAAAAAGTGAAAAATAATGATAATGACACCCAAATGATGACAAAGCAGCGACAAGACAAACCATTTCCTCACTACCCCATGAATATTGTCCCCCCGCGATCGGAATTACTCTCCCTTGTCCCATCGTGTGGCCTCACACACCGACCAGAGAGAAGGCCCCCGCTGTCCCATCCCACACCTTCACAATAACATGTCTCATCGCAATTGAATGCACACATAAACAACATTGTCCCAACACCCAAGCTTGCTGGCGCAAATCAGTCACACCTTCTTGCCCCATCGTAACGCCAAAGCCCCACCACACCATCAACACAAAAGAAAAATCGGTCCTATCGCATAACTCGAGATTTGCCAAAGAAAGAAATGAACCATCGTTGTCCCATCACGACATCAATAAGCCATCACAACCATAACGAGCAACTAGAAGAAGAGCTTAACCAATGTCCTATCATGGAAAGCAAGCTCGGACCCCCTGAAGATCCCCATCACACCAACAATCATTAAGACATGCCACTACAAAAAAGGAGGAAGAGAGGAACCTCTTTGGCGTTCCATCGCGCCCATCAATTATCAAGTCCCATCGTGACAAGCCTCTCATCACGCGATCCGGGCATCCCATCACGAGCAATACAATGGCCCCCCAACAATAAATCAAGTAAGTATCACCCCCCTCCACTCGATATTCCTCATAAAATATAGTTAGCTAATATTAAGTCAAACATAGACACAACCTGTCTCTCCCAACCCGCAAATCACTGTAGTCTTCCCATAAGAGACAATCATCAGTATCCAAAAGAAGGTTAGACAGAGTATCCGACATACCAAGCGTCTTCTTAACAACCAAATAAAGGTCGTGTTCACAAATCTCGTTCCGATGGATCTGCTCAGTGACGTCTTGGAAGCCACGTTTTCTGAAGATTTACCACTGAATTGATCTTAAGTTAAAAACACGAATTTCTAAAACTCCTATCTATCAAATTCTCACCCCTCATCACCCCAATCCATTCCTTCGCCTGGGAAACCGAACAATAAGTATACTCAACTTTGAGAAATAACAAATGCCCACTGGAAAGGGACCCCTGGCGTGCCATTGGTGTGAGCAATGACGCGCCCGGTTTGACATGACTTGCAAAAGCCTTTGTCATCAAATTATATCATATTATCTTATCACTTAAACTTGTCTTTGGACATTCATTTGACGCCCCTGGTACCTCAATTACTTCCATTTCCCCCCGTTTCACTACCACTTACAGTAGGTCGCAACAAGCGATGAGATGCCACTTGCACCTGCGGATGAGGATACAATGGCAAACATAAAGAAGAAAAAAATAAAAGGTTTTACACACAAAGATTTAAACAAAGTCAGCAAGATACAGGGCTGTTGTAGCAAGTTTTGATAAGTAAGATTTTTTCCCATGGAGAGTGATGATCTAAAAACCTAAAGGCGTATAGTAAACTCCAGATCTAGCAACTCTAAACCTACACTAAAAGGCAAGGTAAAGAGAGGGTGTTTAGGTATCACAATACTAAACTAAATAAAAAACAAGAATAAAACTACAACTAAAGAAAGGGTGTAAAGAAGGATGATAATGGTGTGGTGAAATGAAATAAATTTGATAAGAAGTAGGCAGCATTCCTTCACTTGGCTACACGCACAAGTGCAAGGTAGAAGAATCCAATCTCATCATGAGATATGGACTAGTCTTAGGGCTATAGTCTGTCCACTCAATTGGTCACACACAATCCCATGAATATAATCCAATCATGGGGGTAAAAGATGGAACAATAAAATCATTGCAGACACTATGTTTATAAGACTACAAGCTCTTACAACCATAGGATCAAACAGTCCATGAAAATCTAGTGAGAACCACCAGATCTCACAGATTGGATGGGACATTAGAATCAGCTGGTCATTGCTACATAAAGGCTTGCAATGACCAAGCTCTCAAGCCTTCAATCTATGCAAAATCTCAAATCCATTCACTGAAAATAGCTTTGCAAAACAAAGGAGATGTTGGATCTGCAGCAATCACTCCTTTGGCTACAAGCACAAAGGCAGGGAAAAAGATTCCATCTCCAAACTATGGTCTAGATATGTCTTAGGGCTATACTCTATCCACTAAAATGGTCACAGAGTATCCTAGGGATTAATCTATACAAAGTTAGAGATAGAACATGAAAACTACTGCTGTCACTATGGGTGCATGGCTACAAGCACATGCATCCATAGGTGCATTAAATTCATATAGATCTATTGATAAATAGAAGAAAAATATGGATTTAATGAAGCTTTAAACATGGCATTTCACTGAACAAAAAGGACTTACAATGATCTGCCCTCAAGGTAGTAGTCTGTGCAAGAAATCTCAAACTCTGCTCACAATGCTCATACAAAACTAGATTACAGATCTGATCTATACCTAATTGCTACATAGATTTAGCTTAGCATGGCTGCTAACCTAAGGAGGGAAGAAAAGAAATAAAACCCTAATCTAAAAATAGAAAACCCTAAAGATGATCTCAGGCTAATCCTAGATCATTTTCCAAGACAAAAAATGTGTTATTTATACAATCCATAGAAGTTCTGTGCAACAGCCAATCAGAAATAAGGTGCTTTTGGAATTGATGTTGTGGCCAATTTTCAGCCAAGAGCATGCTTTGAGATGTGTGGGACAGCTAGGCACAGTGGGATGTGTGCCCTAGAAGTTGTGGAATCTTCAAAATATCCCTGAAGTCTAAAATAGATTGCTGGAACTCGTGCCTCAACAAGTTAGAGCTTCAGATTTCAAATCTCGATAGGTTCAGGCAACGGTTCGACAAGTTAAAGGCTTCAGGTATGAACCACACAACAGGTTCTCAATAGGTTCATTCAGCAGCATCAGAACCTCTCGACAGGTTCACTCTCAGCATCAAAACCTCTCTACAGGTTCACTTTTTGCATCAGAACCTCTCAACATGTGCATTTCTAGCAAAGAACCACTCGACAAGTTCATTCTTATGCTTCAGCACCACTCGAGTGGTTGATTTCCAGCAGCATGCATAGCTCGTGAGGTTAAGAAAACCACTCGAGAGGTTCAAAACTCCCCAAGAACCACTGGTGGGGTTCACTTCAGCAACATTAACCACTCGTGGGGTTGGCTTTACATGCATTTAAGCCACTCGAGTGGTTACTCCAGCCCTCTACACTACTCGTGGGGTTCAGAAGTTCAGCATTCAACTCGAGTACTTCAACTTTGCTACAGCTGTTTTGCTTGAATGCAGCAATGAAACTTCAGCCAACAACTCTAATTCTTCAAGGCAGCAACTGTGCTATTTTGGACTTCTTTATTGCAGAATCTCCTTCATCAAGTGAACTGCTCTAGATGATGATCTTCAGGCTACAGCTCGAGTGACTTTAATGCAGCTGATGTGCTTCTCTAGTGTGTAGCTTTGAAGCTGCATGGTAAGTTGGTGCAACGGCCAGTTTAGCTTGTATTTGAATGCGTCTGAGTAGCTGTTATGTAGCTACTTTAATTTTGACTAGCTTGCTGGGGCTACTAAGTGCCTTTGCTGCAGCTTACATGGGTTTGTTCAAATGGTGCAGTTTAGCAGCTCTAGAATGGAGCTTGAGTTGTCTGCTACATCAGCAATGTGTTGAACAATTAATCCATTTAATCCTCAGCAGCATCACTACATAAACTCTGAGCTCCATCTCTCTCTTCTCAGCAGAACTCTAGGACACCAATGCATGCAAAATGACTCCCATGGTGTGAATCGCCATGGTGCAGTCTCTATAAATCCATCAGCTCCACAACTTAGCATAAAATTCCTTCTTCTTGGCATATAAAGGATGGATTGCAGCATTAAGCTATAAATTCCTACTATCTACAAAAACACACTTAAAACACATTATTGACCAGCTCAAAGGTCTATCAAAGGTCAAGTTAAGAGGTGAAAAGTGATAAATTTCAGAGATTAACACACCCCCAAACCTTATCTTTGCTAGTCCTCGAGCAAAGGAAAAATTAAAAACAATTATTCAAAATAGTAAATGCCACTTTCATAGGAGTGAAGTCTCCTGAGGGTTTTTAGTGAAGGTACCCACAACTTCACCATTAAAGCAGTTAAGTATAGTGCAATCAATGACAAAACAGATTTTAATAAATAAAGTATCACTCCACACCTATTCTTTAAAAATCAAAGGAAATTACAGCAGTAATGCAAACAATTTAAAACTTAAATCAGCATGTGTTTGCATCACCAACAATCAGTTCACATCAGGAATACAATATGCACAAATCAGCACTAAGTTCACTCTAAATTCAAAATTTGGGTTAAGAAACCACCCCAAGGAAATTAAATTTCAGACCTAATCCTCACCAAGGCTATCTCTCAACAATGAAAATTCAACGGTGTTCACATTCTCATCAGCTCAAGATCAATCACAAACCTCAAATAGGCCTGCAAGCATGAGCATGGGCATTGCATCTAAGTTTTGACATCCTCATATACTTTCACCATAGATTAGACATCTCATCTCCACATAACAGCTCATTTCACTTTGGATCAACAAGGTCTTTTTAATGGATTGTAATGTGGCTTATGGGTGAGGTTTGTAAAGAATAGGAGGGGTAGAATGGATCAAAATTTGAGAAATCAACAAGGTAAGGAAGTGATTCATGACTTCACCTTCTTCATTTCAACATTGCTTCATCTTCTTTAATGTTTTTCAGATCCTAAGTAGCCAACTTCTTCTCCTTCTTCCAATTTTTAGATGAAGTAATTCTCTTGACTTCTCTTCTATTTTTTTTTCTTTTTATATGTTTTTATAATTTTGATGATGAATTGTCACACATATATCACTGCTGCACTATTGTTTATAGGTTGCTTTTCTTCTCCTTCCACCAAGTGTTGGACCCATCTCACCTATCTTCAACTTCTCCTTTACCTTATGAATTCTCAGAGTGAGGGTCAGGTTGAATTAGGTCATGAGGTTAAGGTAAAAGCACTTCGGTGTTTGTCAAAGAAAAATAGGACTTTAAAGGCTTAAAGAATGTAAACAAAGGGCAGTTTCAAAGGGTATGAATTTTAAGTTCAAACTGTCCAAATGAAGGCCTTAAATCATCTCCTTAGTGTCATAAGTTCTACTTATCAATTTCAATTTGGGGATACCTAACTTCTAGTGAAAAGATGTTGATTCCGTCAGTCCTTAAAGCTGAAAAAATTTCCACAAACACTCTTAAAAGAAATTTGATAGGCCCAAATGTCACTGGGTATGGTCTTCAATTTAACCCATGGGGTGTACTTTCACCTTTTTCTCTCCTCTCTAGTTCACTAAGTACTAATTGAAAAAAATTTCTTGATGTTAGCTTCATGGTGGTGCTAGTTCTTTCAAAGATTGGGGGTGCTAGTTCTTTCAAAGATTTTCAGTTTTAAATGTCTGCAAAAATTTTTATATTTCCTCTTTCTACATGATTAGGTGAGAATTAACTTTATTTATCTCAAATTAACCCACACTGCTGCACTGAAATTAACTATTCTACTGACCTGCCACCTTTCCATACCCCTAAACCTAAGATAAACAGTGTCCTCATCTTTCAAGAAAAATGTATAGGGGCAGCAAGAAATTAAACTGTAGCAGAAAATAAAAAGAAAATCAACTAAAAGAATGCAGAAAATTAAACTAGGAAAGAGAAAAATAGAATATATACTAACTGACATTAAGAAGACACAACAGCTACACAAAATCCTAAAACAAAAAACTACTTAAAACTGCATTTACACCTACTTAAAATAGTAACTAAACTAAAAACAACAGTTATGCTAAAAATAGAAAATATACTAATACTCCTAGAGAAGAAAACAAAAAACAACAGCTATATCTAATTAAAAACAACAGCTATGGAACAACAATTAAACTATACAAACAGCGGTGATATAGGGCAAAAACTTGTTGGTTAATTCTATGTGTGTTTATTTAAATGATAAAAACAATGGCAAAAATAAAGAAGAAAAAAAAAAAGGTTTTTCACAAAGATTTAAACACAGCCTGCAAGATACAGGGCTGTTGTAGCAAGTTTTAATAAGTAAGAGTTTGTCCCACGGAGAGTGATGATCTAAAAACCTAAAGGCATATAGTAAACTCCCGATCTGGCTACAGATCTGACAACTCTAAACCTACACTAGAAAGCAAGGTAAAGAGAGGGTATTTAGGTGTCACAATACTAAACTAAATGAAAACAGGAATAAAACTACAACTAAAGAAAGGGGGTAAAGAAGGATGATGATGGTGTGTTGAAATAAAATAAAATTGATGAGAAGTAGGCAGTTGTGGGATAATCTTCACTGCAACATAGATCAAGAAATAGATTTGTAGCATTCCTTCACTTGGCTACAAGCACAAGTGCAAGGTAGAAGAATTCAATCTCACCCTGAGATATGGACTAGTATTAGGGCTATAGTCTGTCCACTCAAATGGTCATAAACTATCCCATAGATATAATGCAATCATGCGGGTAAAAGATGGAACAATAAAATCATTGCAGATACTATGTTTGTAAGGCTACGCGCTCTAACAACCAAAGGATCAAACAGTTCATAAAAATCTAGTGAGAACCACCAGATCTCATAGATTGGATGGGACATTAGAATCAGTTGGTCATTGCTACAGAAAGGCCTGGATGACCAAACTCTCAAGCCTGCAATCTGTGCAAAATCTCATATCTATTCACAAAAAATAGATTTGCAAAACAAAGGAGAAGTTAGATTTGTAGCAATCCCTCCTTTGTCTACAAGCACAAAGGCAGGGAAAGAGAGTCCAGCTCCAACCTATGATCTAGATCTTTCTTAGGGCTATACTCTATCCACTAAAATGGTCACAGAGTATCCCATGGATTAATCTATACAAAGCTTAGAGATAGAACTTGAAAACTACTGCTGCCGCTATGGGTGCATGGCTACAAGCACATGCATCCATAGGTACATTAAAACCATACAGATCTACTGATAAACAAAAGGAAAATATAGATTTAATGAAGCTTTAAATGTGGCATTTTATTGAACAAAAAGGACTTACAATGATCTACCCTCAAGGCAACAGTCTGTGCAAGAAATCCCAAAACTCTGCTCACAATGCTCATAAAAAACTATGTTACAGATCTAATCTATACCTAGCTGCTACACAGATTTAGCTCAACATGGCCGCTGAGCTAAGGAGGGAAGAAAAGAAATAAAACCCTAATCTAAAAATAGAAATCCCTAAAGGTGATCTCAGGCTAATCCTGGATCATTTTCTTAGATAGAAAATTTGCTATTTATACAATCTATAGAAGTTGTGTGCAACAGCCAATCAGAAAGAAGGTGCTTTTAGAACTGATGTCGTAGCCTATTTTCAGCCAAGGGCTTGCCTTGAGATCTGTGGAACAGCTAGGCACATTGGGATGTGTGCCCTAGAAGTTATGGAATCCCCAAACTATCTTTGAAGTATGAAATAGATGGCTGGAACCCATGCCTTGACAGGTTAGAGCTTTAGATTTCAAATCTCAAGAGGTTCAAGCAACTGTTCGACAGGTTAAAGGCTTCAGCTATGAACCACTCGACAAGTTCTTGATAGGTTCATTCAGCAGCATCAGAAGCTCTCGACAAGTTTACTTTTAACATCAAAACCTCTCGACAGGTTCACTTTCAGCATCAGAACTCTCAACAGGTTCATTTCCAGTGCAAAACCACTCGACAGGTTCATTCTTAAGCTTCAGCACCACTGGAGTGGTTGATTTCCAGCAACATGCACGACTCATGAGGTTAAGACAACCACTCGGGAGGTTCAAAACTCCCCATGAACCACTCGTGGGGTTTCACTTCAGGAACATTAACCACTCGTGGGGTTGGCTTTACATGCATTTAAACCACTCGAGTGGTTGCTCCAACCCTCTACACTCAAACCTTCAGCATTCAGCTCGAATACTTTAACTTTGTTGCTGCTATTTTGCTTGAATGCAGCAATGAAACTTCAGCCAACATCTCTAATTCTTCAAGGCATCAACTGTGCTGTTTTGGACTTCTTTATTGCAGCTGCTCCTTCATCAAGTGAACTGCTCTAGATGCTGGTCTTCAGGCTACAGCTCGAGTGACTTTAATGCAGCTGGTGTGCTTCTCTAGTTTGTAGCTTTGAAGCTGCATGGCAAGTTGGTGCAGCAGCCATTTCATCTTGGATTTGAATGCATTTGAGTAGCTGTTATGCAGCTGCTTTAATCTTCACTAGCTTGGTTGGGTTGCTAAGTGCATTTGTTGCAGCTTACATGAGTCTGTTCAAAATGGTGTAGTTCGGCAGCTCTAGAATGCTGCTTGAGCTGTCTGCTACATCAACAATGTGTTGAACAATTAATCCATTTAATCCTCGGCAGCATCACTACATATACTCTGAGCTCCATCTCTCTCTTCTCAGCAAAACTCTAGAACACCAATGCATGCAAAATGACTCCCATGGTGTGAATCACCATGGTGCAGTCTCTATAAATCCATCAGCTCCACAACTTAGCATAAAATTCCTTCTTCTTAGCACAAAAAGGATGGATTGTAGCACTAAGCTATAAATTCCTGCTATCTATAAAAACACACTTAAAACACATTATTAACTAGCTCAAAGGTCCATCAAAGGTCAGGTTAAGAGATGAAAAGTGGTAAATTTTAGAGATTAATACATTGATAGATAAGAAAGCCAAGCATCTCATGTTAGCTCCCCGGTTCATAGTTGTGATTTCCCAAAGAAACAAGAAGGCACCCTAAAAAGGGGGGTGTCTACTTCTTCGACGCATTCTTGTTTCATAAGAACGCGCTGAAGAGGGGCATCTCTAGACACCCCAATTTTTCCCTCTCGCAGTAAATAAACCTATTCGATCAACCTTTGACCTTGCCCATGATCTCCGAAAAAGGATTTACCCACTCCGAAGACCTTAAAACCCTAAATACGGGGACTATATACTGTATGCATAGTGTATAGTCGAGGTGTGGGTTGAAAACATCAACCCAGAAACTCAGACCCATCAAGGCCCGGAAGTCCCTGAATTACGCGCAAGACACTAAGTGCTTAATTCAATTGCATGGAGCGCTAGGTGCACGTAATTAGTCCCACTTTGACTAGGCACAAACTTCCATGCATCGCCCAAAGTTCCTGATTCAGCACATACCTCCCCGCACGGAATCAATTCCACGCAGAATTAGTCCATACATAGATTGGGACTCTACTTCCCAAGATCGTCCGAACTCCCAATCTCACACATACCTCCCTGGGTGGAATTGAATTCCACGCATAGCCATATGCTCAAAATTGGCTCCTAGGCACACTGGAACTAGGATACCCACCCAGCTGGTCACTCTTGAGTCAGTGACCGACTTAAAGTGGATTAAATGCATTAGACTATGTGTAGAATTCATTTGAGCACCTCCGGGCATGCGCAAAATACACCTATTGCACACATGGTCCCACACACGGAATTGTTTGTACACCTATAAAAAGACCCCCTTACCTCACCAATTTCACACCAATTCAATAGCAGTCTCGCCTCTCTCGAGCTCAGGCCTCTCCCCAAGCTCGAGTCTCTCTCCGCGGCACTTAAAGGAGGAAGAAGCACTTAGCTTCAGGTAATCTCTTTCTAGTTCGTAGTTTTAATTCTAGTTCTTGTTTTTTTAGTTCTAGTTCTTATGCTCTTAGTTCTAGTTCTTAATTTTGCTCTAGTTTTAGTTCTTAATTTTAGGTTCTCGTTCTCAGTTTCTAATTTTTAGCTCTAGTTCTTAATTTCTGGATCTAGATCTTAGTTCTTAATTTCTACTTTTAGTTTCTGGGTTCTCAGTTCTTAATTCTAAATTCTTAATCCTTAATTCTTAATTTCAGTCTTTGATCCTTAAATTCTCAATTCTTAGTACAAATCCAATCTTTAATCCATAATACTTGTAAAATATCCCTTAGCAATCGATTTGCCCAAGGGAGCTTACGGAGGGTACTCGGGAATGGGGCTGATCCTCCTTAGCATAACAGGTCACACTCCTCTTTTTAAATTAGAGTAACATTAGGAGACCAAATTAACTAGAGTTAGAGTAGCAATAGAAAACAAAATCAGTTAGAGTAGTACTAGAAGTGCCAAGATTAGTTAGACTTGGAATCGGATTAGGAAACCAAGTTAATTAGACTTAGATAAGGATTAAGAAGTTAGACTAGATAGACCATAGACTACTTTTAGTTGCTAAAGTCGGTCGGCCGACGTTCGGTAAAGGATTCAAGTTGCATCTCCCCACGCATGATCGGTGACATGTTGCACCGTCGATAGACATCTGCAGCTAGCGATCGCCCCACCCAGGTATTTTCCATTTAGAATTTTCCTCTTTAATTTCAATAATTTAATATTTCTTAGTTTATTATTCCACTACACTAGCCAAAGTCCACTCAGACCGAATTGGTCCACTTCTTTCGGGGACCGAAAGGAACCCAGAAAAAGAGCGCACAAACAGTAATAGACTTGGTGAGAAAAAAACTTAATTAGTCAAGATAAGAAAAATACAAGCTAGAGCTTCCTTTTAGGGGCTTGATCACCAATATTCTAAAGAATTTGGGATACCAGTGGGCACCCAATGAAAAAGTCCTCACAGATCGAGAGGAAGATCTTACTGGTACAACCTATAAAAGGACTTTAAAACCAGAAAACAAGAAGAAGATGGCTCAAGTACTCTCTACAAGCAATTCACCTTCCACACCTCCCTCAATCGAAGAGGTAGGGCCTCAAGAAGATACACCTAGAACAGAAAATGATACTGGTGCTACTAATCCTACTGAACCAGAGGTGATTGAGGGCGAAACCATTCCTTCATGTACAACAGCTATTGAGCTGGGAATAGTGGCTGAGAGGCCACCTAAGCAAGAATAGGTTACTCTTTATGACTCAGTCTTGGACTCACCAACAGGACTTGCTATGCCTTCTTCAACTATTGAAAAAATAATGCCAGTTATCTCTGAAGCAATTGTTGAGACTCAAACAATGTTGTCAACAGAGGAGAGACCCATGCAGCCAGATGAACCACATATACCATAGATGGCTACTGCTAGCCATATTCCTGCACTAAATGAGTCTGTACTTATACTTGAAATCCCACCAACTACAAAGCAGCTCCCATTATTCAAGTAACGGAAGTAGGACCAAGTTTTAAAACTCCACGAGTAGGTTTCACAAGAACGTTAAATGAAGAAGTATCTCCTCCCACCATTACCACCGCAGTTCCATCATCATCAGGAATCCAGTCTGAATGGGAAAGGAGATTGGTAGAAGTAGGAAACTGACAATTAACACATGGACCACAGCTGTTGCCAGTACCAGAGATGGTCAGAAAAATGATTGAAGATATTAATAGGATGAAAAATAGAGTTTTCGAAGTGTTGGGAATTTTCAGTGTGCTGATTATTGTGTAATGATAAAAGCAAAATAAAATTAAAGTAAAATAGAGGATGGATTCAGCACATCTAAAATATCCTAGACTTGCAAGATACAGGGCCCTTTGTAGCAAGTTTTAATAAGTAAGAGTTTGTCCCACAGAGAGTAGTGAATTAAACCTAGATAGGTGTATAGTAGGCCTCCAGATCGGGCAATTCTAGCCTAGAAAATAGGAAAAGAAGAAGAGTTTTTCGGGTGTCACTAGATCTAATTAATCTACAAGGCTGAAATATAAAACTAATTCTGAAAGATTGAAGGAGATGGATGGTAAAATAAAGGGGAAAATGGCGAGAAATAGGTAGCTGGGGACTGATTTTCATTGCAAATCAATTGAATCAAAGGAAATGTATTGGAAAGATTTGCTACAATCCTTCATCTGGCTAAGTACTCAGATGCAAGGTATAAAAATCCACTCTCAACCAGAGAATTGAAGTAATCCTAAGGATATGATCTGTCCACTCGAATGGTCACAGATCATCCCAGAGATTGTTTCAATTCAAGGATCTTGATTAGAACAGGTAAGCTATTGCAGATGCTGTGGATGTCAGGCTACAAGCTCAAGCATCCACAGGAATATCAGATCCAGGGAAATCAAATACAAAAAAGTCAAGTTTAGATCAGAATCACCTTTAAAATCCACAATTACTGTAATAACATCTTACAGCCTATTGAGCTCAGATCTGCAATCTCTGCAACCTCCAATCCATGTACAAATGTTGTTGAAGCTCTCAATTTACAATTACAAAACAGATTTGAAATGCTTATCTAGATCTAATTCAACAGGCTGGATTAAAGAGAGAAGGGGGAAGAGAAAAAGGAAAAAATAAAACCTAAAACTAAACCTAAAAGAGCTAAGGAGAACTCAGGCTATTCCTTTGTTCCTACTTTCCTTGTTGAAGAAAAACAGCAAAATAGATGGGTATTTATACATATGCGTCGATCCATGTGCCTTGAGTTGCAACCAATCAGAGAGCAGAGCACTCAATTCTGTTATGCACAGCTGAGGTGTCTTCATTTCGGCCAAGGAAAATTGCATGTAGACTGTTGTCCCATGTGTAGAGTTTTGTGCCCAGCTTATGTGTCTTTGCAACTCTCAAAAATGCCCCTGCCGGCCACTGATATTTGCTAATGGAACCCGAGATAAATCCCTAAGATTTGTGAGACATTGGGATGTGTACCCTAGAAGCATTGGAATCCCCAAAATGTCCCTAAAGTGTGAAATAGATGGCTGGAACCCATTCCTCGATAGGTTGGAGCTTCAGAACTTCAATCTCGATAGGTTCAGGTAACTGCTCGATAGGTTCTTTTAACCATTCGACAGGATGCTCGACAGGTTCAAACAACCATTCGACAGGATGCTCGATAGGTTTATTTTCAGCATCAAAACCTCTCGACAGGTTCTCGACAAGTTCAAACAACCTTTCGATAGGTTGCGACAGGTTCAAACAACCATTCGATAGGTTGTGACAGGTTCAAACAACCGTTTGATAGGCTGCGACAGGTTCAATTTTAGCCTTTTCTCAGCACTGCAGCTTGATTTCAGCACATACCAGCTCATGGGGTTCAACCGACCACTCGAGAGGTTGGATCTTATCATTTTAAACCACTCGAGGGGTTGGTTTTCAACATGAATCACTCGTGGGGTTCACTAAATCATGCATTTAAATCACTCGAGTGCTTGCACCAGCCCTCTAAACTGCTCGAATTCTTCAAGTTTGCAGTTGTGCTGCTCATGGGCTTCCATCATCAGCTCGAGTAGATGAACATTAACACTTAAAGTACTTGAGTGCATTAATGTTGTAGCTGTAATATGCCACTTGAATTGCTCTGCAACTGTTCGCATAAAATGCCTTGAGGTGCTGATTTGCTGCTGTCTTCCATCCAAGGTGTTGCCTTGCTACAAACCCAAAATGTTGTATTACTGCATAACACCTTATTAACCATTGGGCTTCACCACTCTCTCTCTCTTAGTAGGTCTTCAAGGTCCCCCAAAGCATGCTAAAAATCCCCAATGATGTGAACCACCATGGTGCCTTTTCAATAAATCCATCAACTCCACTGCTAAACACAAAATTTCTTCTTCATGGCTTCAAAAGCATGGATTGCAACATTAAGCTCTTATTTTGATGTTATCTGTAAAAACTAACTTAAAAGAAATTATTAATATGCTCAAAGGTCCATCATAGGTCAGGTTAAGGGGTAGAAAGTGGTATATTTTAGTGCTCAACACACCCCCAAACCTAACCTTTGCTAGTCCTCGAGCAAAGTGAAATTTAAAACAACTAACCTATGAAATTAAATGCTACTTTCGTAGGGAACACAGGTTCATTTGGCACATGCACCAAGCCTTTTAAACCCCTAGGTGATCCCTAGTGGAGGAGTGGAATCTCCTGAGGGTTTTCAGTGAAGGTACCCCCAAACTTCTCCAATAAAATCAGCTAACACTCATGCAACATGCTAAAACAGAGTTTAAATGAAACAAAATAAATTCCACACCATTCCATTCAATTTTTAGAGGATCTCAGCAGAAAAATCATCAGTTCAAAACTTGAAATTCTGCTGTAATTCTTTCATCATCAATCAGTTCATGTCAAGGCATTGTGCCTGAAAATTGATGCAGAGACCACCTTTAATTTAAGAATTCTGTTTTGATAATGCCCCCAAATAGATTGGATTTCAGACCCAAGTCTCACCAAGGCTGTTTACTCACAATAAGAATAGAAGGGTGCATCATTTCACACAGCTCAAGAGAAGTTACAGCCCTCAAATAGGACTGCAAGCATGAGCATAGGCATTACTCTAACTTCTGAAATTTTTTAATTCATTTCACCATAGATTAAATAAATTCTCATCTCCACATGACAGCTCAATCTATTTCAAATCAGTAAGGTCTTTTTATTGTTGTAATATGGCTTATGGGTGAAATTTGTAAAAGAATAAAGGGTATAATAGGATTCAAAATTGAGAAATCAGTAAAAGTGAGGAGGTGACATGTACACCTTCTTCATTTCAGCACAATTCCATCTACTTGTTGAACTTTCAAATTTGAAATGGCCAGTTTCTAATCCTCATTTCAATCTTTCAATGAAATGACTTCTCTTTCTTATTCTTTTTCTTTGATTTTCTATTTTTTATCTCTTTTTTTTTTATATATTTTTCTTTTTCGTATTTTTCTCCATTTATCTTTTTATGGGTTGGAATGCCACAACACCAAATGTGCTTTCCTCTTACTCAACCAAATTTTGAACCTTGCTCCTCTAGCCTCACTTCTCCTCCTTTTTCCTGATTTCTCATATCGAGAGTGAACTGAAATTGGTCAGGGGGTTTTGGGTTCAAATTTTCTAATTTTTATCGAAGAAAAGTTGAGATTTTTAAGACTCAAATGGTGTGTATCAAGGGCAGTTCAAAGGTGGGAAAATCTTAGGCTCAAACTGTCCAAGGGATGGCCTTATTTCATGTCCTCAATGTGATGAATGCTGTCAAGCTATTTCAACTTAGATTTGCCTAACTTCTAGTGATCAAAATTAGATCCAATCAGTCCTTAGAGTAGAAAATTTTCCAAGAAACTGTTCAAGAAAAAAAAATTCAGGCCCAAATCTCACTGGGTTTGGCCTTCCATCGAATTTTCTGGGGGGTATCCTCACAGTTTTTTCTCATTTCAGGTTCACTAGACATTAATTTTTAAAAATTCTTGACATTTGCTTCATGAAAAATGTTAAAACTATAGCTCATTTCAGTTTTAAAAAGTTTTTAATTTCCTCTTTTCCAAAAATTAGGTGGGAAATCACTTTATTTTCAAAAACTTTTTTATCATAGCTGCACTAGCATTAACTCATTTCATTGGCACACCTGCCATATCCCCAAACCTAAGATAAATATTGTCCTCAATGTTCTACACAATGAGAAATTAGGGGCAGCAGGGTAAAAGAAGAAAGACAAACTAAGCTGAAAAATTGCAGCTATGTGTAGCAGAAAAAAAAAAAAAAACTGAATATATGAGTAGGAAAATGGAAAAAATGCTATATAAATGCAAGAAATTACTGCTAGAACTGCTATGAAAATGAAAGGGAACTAATGCTAATAACAGAAAAACAGTAAAAACAAAGTAAGGAACTGAATACAAAGCTACAAAAATAAAAAAAATTTGATACAAAAACAGAGTTGTAGATAAAAAATAGGAAAACAAAGTTAGAAACTAACTATAATCACAGAAAAAAAATGTAAAAAATTAGTAAAACTAGGACACATTAACCTAAGAAAGAAAAATCAGCGATCTAAAAACAGAATTTGAAACTATAATTCCTAAAACAGAAAATCCTAATACCAAATCATAAATCCCCTAAGCTCAAAGAAAACCCCAAGAGCCTGAGCCAATCAGATACTTATGAATCTAAGTGATTTTAAAAATGATCTGCAGTACTAACATGTAGTGAAAAGCAAGATTCATAAGACTGACCCCTTTGTTGATGATGTGTATGAATCAAAAAGAATTTCTAAATAATGAAGCATGGGAGCACACATTAAAAACAAGATTCATACAGCTGAAATCCATTTAATGGTGAAGAAATCTCGAAGGAAAATAAAATCAGTGGCTCCATTGAATATTCAAAACAACATATGATCCACTGCTCATTATCCTACATGATTCCTCAAAATGAAAAACCATGATCTCAGCAGGTCCAGATGGGAAAAATGAATAAAAACAAAGAAAAATAGCCCATCTGAAGATATTTTTGTGTTTTTATAATTTCCTATTTTTTTTATTTGTTTTGGATCAGCTCGAGCTGAACAAGAGCCCTTATTTACTATTGCTGAAAAATAATAAGAAAATTTTTTATTTGTGTTTTCATTTTCTTCTATATTTTATTTGGTTTTGTTGAGTTATACAAAAATTAGAATGACAGCAAACACAACAAAACTGTTGGTTAAAAGAATTTCAAAATAGAAAATGAATGCAAAGGAGAAGAAGATGCAAACTCAAGCAGATCTGCTCCTTCTGCAATCCATTTGCTCCTTGTTTGGCAGCTACTCGAGATCTGCAAAAATTCAACAACTACAACAGTACCTTATTCAAGCATATTGACAAAAGCACAAAGAAAAATTCAAACTGTAGCCTCATTTATGCAAAAATGCAAAAGGTTACATCAACATTTATTCAAACATCTAGAAGGCAGAAAATAAAAACCCAGAAAAATAAAAAATTCTGCTACAGTAAAACAGGTTTTCTGTACAAAAACTGCAGCAGACATTTAATCAAATAGGTGGAATGCACTCTAAAATTTTAAAAACTAATCAGCAATAAAAAAATCAGATCTTCAAAAAATAAAAAACTCAGATCTACCATCTAGATCAAAACTCCCCGGCAGCGGCGCCAAAAACTTATTTGGAATTTTCAGTGCTGATTATTGTGTAATGATAAAAGCAAAATAAAATTCAAGTAAAACAGAGAATGGATTCAGCACATCTAAAATATCCTAGACCTGCAAGATACAGGGTCCTTTGTAGTAAGTTTTAATAAGTAAGAGTTTGTCCCACAGAGAGTAGTGATCTAAACCTAGATAGGTGTATAGTAGACCTCCAGATCGGGCAATTCTAGCCTAGAAAATAGGAAAAGAAGAAGAGTTTTTCGGGTGTCACTAGATCTAATTAATCTACAAAGCTAAAATATAAAACTAATTCTGAAAGATTGAAGGAGATGGATGGTAAAATAAAGGGAAAAATGGTGAGAAATAGGCAGCTGGGGACTGATTTTCATTGCAAATCAATTGAATCAAAAGGAAATGTATTGGAAAGATTTGCTACAATCCTTCATCTGGCTAAGTGCTCAGATGCAAGGTATAAGAATCTACTCTCAACAAGAGAATTTAAGTAATCCTAAGGCTATGATTTGTCCACTCGAATGGTCACAGATCATCCCAGAGACTGTTTCAATTCAAGGATTTTGATTAGAACAGGTAAGCTATTGCAGATGCTGAGGGTGTCAGGCTACAAGCTCAAGCATCCATAGGAATATCCGATCCAGGGAAATCAAATACGAAAAAGTGAAGTTTAGATCAGAATCACCTTTAAAACCTATAATTACTGTAATAACATCTTACAGCCTATTGAGCTCAAATCTACAATCTGTGCACCCTCCAATCCATTTACAAATGCTGTTGAAGCTCTCAATTTACAATTACAAAATAGATCTAAAATGTTTATCTAGATCTAATCTAAGAGCCTGGATTAGAGAGAGAAGGGGGAAGAGAAAAAGGAAAAATAACACCTAATACTAAACCTAAATGACCTAAGGAGAACTCAGGCTATTCCTTTGTTTCCACTTTCCTTGCTGAAGAAAAACAGCAAAATAGATGGGTATTTATACATATGCGTCGATCCATGTGCCTTGAGTTGTAGCCAATCAGAGAGCAGAGGACTCAATTCTGTTATGCACAGCTGAGGTGTCTTCATTTCGGCCAAGGAAAATTACATGTGAACAACCAAGACATAATATTAAAAGCAAAGGGGCACTGAAATTGCCAAACATGCAGTACACAGAAATAAAACAACCATCACAAAAAGAAAATACTAATAAGGTATTTCATTACAAATATGACAAAACAGCACTTACAAAGAAAATTCACGACAAATCTGAGAATAAGAACTTCATATTGGCAAAATATTCTTCTACAGAAAAAATGATCCTTCCTCTTGGCTCAGGGATATCCTCAACCTGCTTCATGTGGAAGAGGAACTGCAAGCCAGGAGGGGGGGGGTAGAAAAGGAAAAAGAAGAAAATAAGAAAATAAGAGTCAGGGGGCGGGTGGTGGAGTTGCTGAAGAAGATGGGGGTGGTGATGCAGGTGGTTCAGTCTTCTGCCTCTTCTTCTTTCTCTTTTCTTCTTTTTGCTCCTCATTAGCAAAGATTCACTACACCTCTTCATACTCATCCCATAAAAATTACAAAGGAACAGGCTCGATTAGTGGTGGTGGTGGTGGCCAGACAGGGTAGAACTTGGTCGGCAAGTCTTCGGATTTGCGTCTACCATGATTGGTGTTATGGAAGGGCTGAAGAGGTCAGGAGGGAATGGATGTGGAAGGACTAGACGAGGCTGATATTTAAAGTGCATGGCCGATGGAATATGAATCGGTCTAATAAATTGTTCACATTCTTCCAGACTTAATTGTTGAAAATGAAAGTGGGAATAAATGAAGCGGTGGCTGTTGTATGGGAAATAGAGCGCGGACTGCATGTTGGGCTATCTTTAGCAATGGTAGTTACGTCAAGGAAGTATGCACAATGAATGCTGAGACCCCGATTTGTGAATAAGGATGAAAACACGCTCCGATAGGGTTGGCTCTGTAATGACGACAAATGAGGAAGAGAGAGCTAGGGTTTGCAGTAGGTGTTGAATGGAGGAGACTGACCTAACGATAGGTTTATAAAGGATGAAAAACGATTTTGATAGGATGAATTGAATGATTTCGATAGGTCAAAGCGTCCTATCGAATGCTATAGAAGTACAACATGTAGATGGAATACTTCGATAAGTCAATCCTTCCTATCGATAGGTTCATGAAGTGCCTGATTCATCCTTTCAATAAGTTTCTGATAAGTATCCAGATCCTATCAAAAGCATATGTCTGACTTTTTGAACCTATTAAAAAGTTGCTTTCACCTATCGACAAATCTCATTGCCTATCGAAATCCTCAAATGACCTATCGAAATCCTCAAATGACCTATCGAAATCCTCAAATGACTTATCGGCAAGTCCCAAATGTCCATTAAAATTGCATTTTCGTGCAGTGCTCAGCCTTAGCACTCAACAAACTCTGTTGTTGTGCTTCCATTCAATATGTTTTCATTATTTACACACTCCCATGGTCCCTGGATTATTGGCAAGATCGAGATGATGACCGAATCCTAACAATCTTATTGTAAATGAACGCAACAGAACAAGACTGAACAAAATATAACTATAGTACATATGATACATACTAAAATCATGTATAGCTTTGAGGGTCCTGAAGATCAATGGTCTCCTCAGGTGCATCGATTTTATCAACACAGATTTTCAACCTTTGGCCATTGACTTTCATAACTTGACCATCTCTAGGATCCTTGATTTCTACAGCTCCAGATGGGGAAACATGTAAGACTGTGTAAGGCCCATCCCATCTGGACTGCAATTTTCCTGAAAAGATTTTCAATCTTGAATTGAATAACCATACCTTGGCACCTGTTTTGAATTCTTTCCACAGCAGGTGCTTGTCATGAAAGGCCTTAGTTTTGTCCTTCTAAATCCTTGCGTTTGAATATGCTTCCATCCTCAACTCCTCAAGTTCAATTATTTGCAATTTCCTGTTCACACCAGCAGAGGTTAAGTCAGGATTTAATGTTTTAATGGCCCAATATGCTCTATGTTCCAACTCAACAGGCAAATGACATGCCTTGCCATACACTAACCTGAATGGGGACATCCCTATGGGGGTCTTATAGGAAGTCCTATAAGCCCACAAGGCATTTGATAATTTTATGGGCCAATCCCCCCTATCAGCTTGCACAGTCTTTTCTAGGATGTGTTTGATTTCTCTGTTGGAAATCTCTACTTGCCCACTGGTTTGTGGGTGGTAGGGAGTAGAAACTCTGTGGGCCACAGAGTATTTTTCCAACAATTTTTCAAAAGGTTTGTTGCAAAAATGGCTGCCTCCATCACTAATAATAGCTTTGAGGGTGCCAAACCTAGAGAAGATGCTTTCTTTTAAGAACTTAATGACAACCTTGTGGTCCTTTGTTCTTGTAGCTATGGCCTCTACCCATTTGGACACATAGTCCACAACTACAAGAGTGAAATTATATCCATAGGAGAGGGGAAAAGGTCCCATAAAATCAATTCCCCATATGTCAAATAATTCAATGACAAGCACAGGTTGCAGGGGCATGGAGTTTCTCTTTGTAATACTTCCCATTTGCTGACATTTAGAACAGGCTTTGCAGTGCTGTATGGCATCCTTGAACAGAGTGGGTCAATAGAAACCAGATTGGAGCACCTTTGTAGCAGTCTTGTTGACATTGAAATGGCCCCTACAAGCCTATTCATGACACATGGTTAGAATATTTTCGAACTCAGTTTTAGGTATACATCTTTTTATCACCTGGTCTGCACAATCCTTAAAGAGATCAATATCCTCCCACATGTAATATCGAATCTGTGAAAAGAATAGACTTCGATCATCCTTACTCCAATGTAGGGGTATCCTTCCCACAGCCAGATAGTTTACTATATTGGCAAACCAGGGCATACTTATCTCCACAGCAAAAGGCTGCTCATCTGGGAAGGAGTCATTGATGGGCAAGCTCTCTATTCCAGCGTCTGGAATCCTTGACAAGTGGTCTGAACCACATTTTCAACCACCTTCTTGTCTTTGATTTCCAAATTGAGTTCCTGCAAAAAAAGAATCCATCTAATTTGTCTAGCTTTGGCCTCCTTAGACAAGATGTATTTTAAGGCTGAGTGGTCAATGAATATAGTGATCTTGGATCCCAACACATATGATCTGAACTTTTCTAAAGCAAATACAATGGCTAGCAGCTCCTTTTCAGTCGTGGTGTAATTCAATTGAGCATCAACCATTGATTTACTTGCATAAGCCACCACACATGGTGCTTTGTCTCTCCTTTGTCCCAACATTACACCAATGGCAAAGTCTGATGCATCACTTATCAGCTCCAATGGCGGAGAAAAATCAGGAGCTTGTAGTATAGGAGCTATAGTCAAACAGGTCTTCAGAAGTTTAAAAGCAGCTAGGCATTCATCATTGAACACAAATGGAACCTCTTGGCACAGCAAGTGGCAAAGAGGCTTGGAAATTTTGCTGAAGTCTTTGATGAACCTCCTGTAGAAATCAGCATGACCCAAGAATGACCTGACTTGTTTGACAGTTTTGGGAGGGGGCAAATGTGCTCTTAGATCAATTTTAGCTTGATCAACCTCTATTCCTCTTTGGGAAACAACATGTCCTAGGACAGTTCCTTGAGTCATCATGAAATGACTCTTTTCCCAACCCAGAATCAGGTTGGTCTCCTCACACCTTTGTAGCACAAGGCTGAGATGGTGCAGGCATTGGCTAAAATCATCCCCAAAAATAAAGAAATCATCCATAAAAATCTCTAAAAACTTGTCAATCATGTCAGACAAAATAGCATACATACATCTTTGAAAAGTTGCAGGTGCATTACATTGCCCAAATGGCATCCTTCTTTATGTAAAGGTTCCAAATGGATAAGTGAATGTTGTTTTTTCTTGGTCTTGAGGGTAAACAAGAATCTGGTCATATCCTGAATAACCATCAAGAAAATAGTAAAAAGTTTTGCCTACCAACTTATCTAAGATCTGATCTATAAAGGGCAATGGAAAGTGATCTTTGCTGGTTTTCTCATTGAGCTTTCGATAGTCTATGCATACCCTCCTACGGTAAGGGAGAGGGAAAAAATAGTAGAAAACCTTAAGCATAAAGTTGTAAAGGAACATCAAGTACATTAGAGGGCTGAAACAGTAAAGAAAGTACAAGAAGCCATTACTGCCTTTCAAGTACAAATTATGCAATTGCAGCAACAAAATAGTCTATTGATAAACAGCCAATAGCCATGGGAGAGCCAGAAGAAAATTTATGAACAAATAACCCAGTTACAAAACTAGCTTGGAGAATTGCTTGCAAACCTTGATGAAAGAGAACAAGCTCACCGGGAGTACCAGCTGACACTTAATGCTCAGTTACATGAAAAGACTCATGAGCTCACGGTGGCAAACGGAAAATTACTTAAGCTGCAAGAAGATAAAAATTCCCTCACCCAGATCTGTGATGAACAGAGGAAGAGCATTGAGTCCCTCACGAACAAAAGCTAGATCATGGTAGCAAAGTTACGAGCTAAATCTGAGAAACTAAGGGTTGAAATAATGGAAAAATTTACTGTGATTTGCAAACTGTAAGAGGATTTAAAAGAAGAAGAAAAAGTCGAAGAGGAGTTGCAAGCTTTGAAAGAAATGTATGACAAAGTGATGGCTGAGAAAGAGAGTGTTGATGCTCTCCACCATAAAGAAGTTGGACCTGAGCTGTATGAGGAACTTTCCCATGAGGACAAAAGAATTGAAGCTAGCTCTATTGATGTTGTGTCTGACTCTGAGGAGGAACTGTCAAGCAGTTATTCTCCACTGCTAGCCTTGCCAGCACCAGAATCAGCTCCATCTGTATCAATTGTACCATATCCATCATCACCGAGTGAGTGAAGTTCATTTTTTTTTTCATGAACCTCACAAGTATGAATTTTGGTGGTAAAATTTTTTTGTGAGTATCCCCTATTTTTTAGAACAATGAGGACCTTATCGTATTTTAGTTTTGAGGGATACACACTACGTGAAAAAGCCAAAAAAACCACTGCCTTAAATAGTGGTTTTTTCCAAAAAATCACTGCCTTAACCAGTTGTAAAAAAAATAGTGGTTGTTTTTTACTACTATACATGGCAGTGGTTTATGAACTTCAACAAGGACTGCTCTTAACAGTCATAGAAAAACACCACTACTTTTGGTAGTAGTTTTTTTATGCAAATTTTTAAAAAAAAAAAAATTACGTTGACCATTTTTTATGCAATTTTTTAAAATTAATATTTTTTTATGCATTTTTTAATGTTTTTTTTATTGCACTTTTTTATGCTTTTTTTAATGGTTTAAAAAAAATTATATAAAGAAAAAAATTTATTCATCTCATATTGCAACACATCCCTTCAACTCAAATGTAAATTGCCATTAATAAAAAAAAAAAGATGCCCAATTCTTTAATTCAAACAAAAGGTTGCATCTCAACCTATGATCCAACCTTTCAAATCAGCCAAACATTTTAAACTCTACATGCCCAATCCTTTTATTCAAACAAAAAGAAGAAGAAAAGAAAGAGAGTTAACAATCTAAGGACCCCATGACCCATTTTCAAAATGAAAGAAAAAAAATAATAAATTTTCTTCGCCTATCCTGCTAAGTGTCCCCGGCCCCTACTAATCCATTTGAGGTGAGCTTGAAATCAGAATGCTTCGCCTAAAATCAAAAGGAGAACATCATTAAAGTCTAGGCCATGGTGCATTAACTCATGCAATTCATTTTCCTAAAATCGGAAGAATATAAGTGACAAACTTAGCTAGTAAGAACTTAACCTGCTGCTAGATATGAACTCCAATATCTCCGAGAACCACGTTGCCAGATGCATATGTTGCATTTTACTTTTGTAGCAATTCTTGTATGCAGAGAAATATATATATATATATATATATATATATATATATATATATATACTTGCAAGGAAATGTTGAATGTTGTGATATTTGGATAGTTTTTACTCCGTGCACAGGTGGTAGATACCATAAACCTTTGGTCAAAGAGATAATGGCCCCTGACCAACATTTAAACACAAAACTGGTGTTTAAATGATCTTACACTATTAAAATTAGACTTTTTATCTCACACCATTGAATAGTGATTTTTATCATTCTGCCATGTGGCACACATCTATGATCAATCTAAATTGTCAAAATGGCAATTTATCATTGCAGCATGTCTTATAGGAACTAGGCTGCGGAGGGGTAGCAAACTTTGATATTTGTTGTATCTCTCCTCCCCTGTAGAAACTAGGCAGCTGGGAGGCTGCAAACTTCGAACTTTGTTGTAGCTCCCCCATATTTGTTTCCTCATTTCCCTGCAAGGCATACATTTCAACAAGATATTTTATATGTTATGCCTGCTCAAAAAGACACATGTCTACATATGAGCACAAAATAATTTATAAAAATAAATAAACTCATATATACCGAAGTGTTTCTTAAACTTCATAAATAATATGCATATCGCTTATGCCTGAGAATTGGTACATATCATTCATATCCTCCCATTGATCATAATGAAACTGATGTTCCAACCTCAGTGGAGAACTTCATTGACGGATGAAATAAAGGGCCATTTTCAGTGGGAGGAAGGGCCCTTTAGAGGTCGCTCCCGCTCACAATTATGTGAAGCCTATGGAAACAGAGAAATAATAGAGCCTCTCACGATAGAGACAAAGAAAGAAGAAAATATTATTGATTACATCAAAAGCTTGTTGATTCTATGGGCTTGTGGTTTAAGAGAGTTCATAGGAATTCGACAGTTTTCAAGGAGTTGGAAGACCAGCATACTAAGGTAGGCATAAGGGAAAGAAAACCTGGGTGTTGGAGATCCCCTTCTATCGAATACCGAAAGCTTAATTTTGAAGGTAACCTGGCCAACATTGGAGGTACCTGTCGAGAATTTGAAGCAAGAGAGGTCTTAGCTCTTCAAGGCCTGAAAGCAAGAGTGGGAGTCTCAAATGAACCGGAAGGGAGAGCCCTACTTGAAGATCTTAGAATTTTCATGTTGTGCTTGGAATTATTGTTTTCAGATAGTTTCAAATAGGCTTTTTTTTATATATGATGTGGAGGTATGTAGGAAACAGAGAACTGCTAATCAACCAACATATAAATGGCAAGTGGTGAGCAATTTACATCATTTTGCTTCTATCTTCTCCTATTATTTATGAGACCAAAATCAATTATGCCAGTATGATTTGACTTCTTCTGAGCAAGAAGGTTGGTAGACCTAGAACTAAAAATCCACACACAAACAAGACTCCTTTATCAATTCCAAAAGATCTAATATGAAATTGCATTATAATATTAAACTCATGAGAGAAAATAATGATTTCATATGAATGTATCAACTATTAACTGAACGAATAAAGATGAGAGGATAAAGCAAGCATTTCAAGCATAGAAATTGATTCAAATGAGAACTTTACAAGTACTTAAGAGGTTAAGGTCTGAACATGTATTACAAGGTTTTCAGTCTGCGGTCAGCTGCATCTCTTCTCTTAGACATGGCAAGTTGACTATCCATTATGGTAGATTCTCTAACTTCACGACCCCTAAACGTATATATAAATTTAAGATTTTGTCCACAAACAGGGAAAAGTAAGCATTTGTTGCATACAACTTCCATCAATTTTATTTTTAATTTTTCATGAAACTCATCAATCTAAATCAACCTTCTATTCTCTTGAGCTATGTTTTCCATTCCAATGGTGGCAGTTTCCTCCTTTGAAGTGTTCTGAAAAATAGCAAACGAGCAGCACAATCATGCATAAAATCACAGATATCTAAAATTAGAAAAATTAACGGCAACAACTGTTGGAAATCTAAAATTTTATTGACTCATCATGTCCAAGCTAAAATTCAACTATGCGAGATCAACATCCCATACCAACTCCAAACCAAATGTAAGAGTGCCACTAGAAATTGGAAGTTCACCTGAAGACAGGAGATGCCCTTTGCATGAGTTGGGGACTTCATAAATCTGTTAGGTGCTTGGGATGTCTGATGGCCATAAGTAACATCTCTATTGTTAGTATGAACAACCACTTGTCTTTGTGGGATAGTAACATTGGAGCATACTTCAGTCAGTGGTTTGTGAGGAGACAGAAAGGTCGATTTGTTATTGCTTAATCCTCTATCAGAAGTAGTTGTCTTTCTCAATTCAGTGTTGTTTTCTGACTTAGTTGTTGCCTTATGCTAAGAGTATTTGATTTTCTGTGATGATCTAACTGTATCTTCCTTGACTCTGTGGTCTAATTTCTTGTTGTTTCTAACAGCAGAAGCAGGCACCTTGCAAAAAATCACAAACAAATACGAGCATGTCAGAAAATGCATGGAGATAATTGTAAATAGGTTAGTGTTGATGGATTTGATATAACTTATAGGATACCTCTGTTCGTGCTTACAAGTTTACTGAAAGCGCCTACATCTGAAACCCACTCAAACCCATTGACTGGTTCCAATTAGAAGATGGAGGTCATTTTTCTCACCAATCTTTCACACAATGGATCTTGAGTTCATGAACATACCATCAAACTGTGACTTTTTTATTCCACGTGACACAGATCCCAAAAATATGGCCCTAAATCACGATTGGGTGTGATGTATGCCATGTGATTTTAGGGCCACTTTTTAGATGGCACGAGGAATAAAAAACTCACCGTTTGTAGGTACATTCATGGAATCAAGATCCATTGTGTTAAAGATTGGAGCAAAAAATGACCTCCATCATCTGATTCTAACCTGTTAATGGGTTCTAGTGGGTTTCAGACATAGGCGCTTTCATTAAACCTATAGGCACGAATAAAGGTATCCTAACTATTGAATACAATTTAAATTTTTATTACCTTAGCTTTAGGAAAGGTTTTGCAATCTTTGCAATTCTTCGAACTTAACTCAACTCTGTCAAGGACAAGGTTGGAAGCCTGCTTAACCTCCAAGGTTCTTTCAGTTGACACTGCAAATTTCAGTGCAGTAGCCTCGGGTTCAATAGTTATTATTGAGCACTCATCTTTCCTCAAGACCTCGATCGTCAAAGTCATTACAATCCTTATTCCGTTGCTCGATTTCTTTTCTCATATCATCATTAGATCTTCTTTGTAACGAATCAGGATAAGATGATGTTGATTATGTTTTTGAGTATTGAACTTGAGGAGCATCACTAGAGTAAATTACTGTTACAGGAAGGGAAATATTTTATCATAGACATTTAAATGTAAGCCAATAAAAAAAAATCCAACATTGTCGAAGAGTAAGAATTTCAAGGGGTTGGTTCTTACCCAAACTGCCCAACCTGATTAAAAAAATGGGTCCGGAACACAAACTTGACCTATTAGGTTAGGTCAACCAGAATCAGAGGATGGGTTAGATCAGGTAAAAAGTTGCTAAACTCGACCCAACCTGTTATTATAAATGTAAGGGTATTAGGTGATTTTGAACTAGGTCAGCACTCATCCAACCCAGTTTTTCAGGTCGGGCATAAACCCTTGACCACTCAAGTTGGCGAAACTTATGGGTGCACAACACAAAATTAAGTTTCGCCAAAATCAGCCTTGTGTCTTTGATGAGCATTGTAAGGGTATTAGGTGATTTTGAACTAGGTCAACACTGATCCAACCCTGATTTTCATGTCTATATTGGGTGGATTTAAAAAAAAAACACCAAAAAACATGATTTTAATGTGATTTTGGTGATTGGGTAGTAGAGAGGCTGGGCATCCATCACTCATGAGTTAAGATTTTGTTGGGAATAAAGATCGTATAGGATAAAAAGCTTTGGCTTTGGTAACAAAAAAAAGGCATTAAAATTTAAACTTTATTTTTTTCCTAGAAAACAATAAGATATAATGATACTTTGTAAGAAATCGTTAATTAGAACAAAAACTAAAAGAAGTCTTCAACAAGAACAAGGGGCTAAAAAAGATAGAACTACAATAACCTAATATAGCTTCTTTCCACTACCTATAACATAAAAAATAACAACCCAAAAGAAAATAAATAGGAGGTAGAAGATAAAGAATGTCTGCTACTACTTAAAAATATAAAAGAACTAAAACAAAAAATGGCCCAAGAAAGAGATTGGAGAGAAGAAAATTAAACGACAAAATTTAAACCATAGGAATGATTGGAGGAGATACTAAGAGAGGAAAAATATGGTGTAACATTTTGAAGAGGGAAAGGGGTTCTTAGTTTGGTTTTTGAGCAGTTGTTATAGAGTGGGTAGTACTTACTACTTTGTAGTTAATACTACATCACATTTGCCTGCTTTGGATTGTGTTAGTAGGGAATAAGCATGAAACTAACATGGCCCTGAGAAACATAATATAATTGCCTATCCATCTGCTGTTCCTGGAGGAGAAAATATTGAGGATTGACCAGAAGCATGGTGGTGCAACCTAAAACCAAGTGTGAATTTTTAGTAGGTTACATGTTCCAGGTAAGGTTTTTCCACCGAATTACCTCTCTTTCACATGAACAACCACATGGCAAAATTAATTTTAAAATCACCACCATCTAAGGAGGCCAACCTTAGAAGGTCATAGTCAATGATTGCTCCAACCTTCCAAGATAAGAGAAACTCCATGAAAGCAGTGCACTATACCTGTGACACCCTATAAAGTCACGCACGTGTAACCTGAAACACGTGGCAAGTCAATAACCGTTGGACCTTTAGCTGGAGAAATCCACTTAGAAATTTACTGCTAGAGACCCATAGGAGGACAGTCCATTTAAATCCCACAGGTGGATTAAGTCAATTGAGATCGATGTGGACCCAGACCCACAGACCCATTTTGGAAATCAAGCCCATCTTGGGTCTATTTAGGAATTAAAGTTTCCTTTGGGCCACTTGGAAGGCAAGTGCTAGGTGAAAAACTGGTCACATTAGACCCATTTGATCTGTATTCCATTGAGACCCGTCTAGAAATCTGATGAGTCAAGGCCATTAGAACAGGGACACTTAGACCCATGAATTAGAACCAAGTGATGGATGTATACATGGCCCTTGTGTACATGTGCTATACACCCAAACCTAATCACCTTCTATTTAGCCACCTCCTCACATATTCATGCAAATCATTGCATTGAGAGGACCCGGCTGTTGTAGCTCGAAGAGAAACGAGAGAGAAATAGAAGCCATTTGCCCTTCTCCCTGTTTGGCTCTTTGTAAACCTAACCCTTAGATCTCTCTCGAAACCCATTTCACTTCGAATAGGAATCGATCTCTATAACCTTTGAGCACCCCAAATTCTGTGGTTCTTTCAACCAAGGCAAAGAGCATTAGACAATTGTAGGATTGGCGCTTCGATGGTGTTAATCAGACGTCGTCGAATCGGAGATATCCGCATGCGAGGAAATTAATAAAGGTAACCCTCGTAAGGCATGCACTTTGTTTTAGAATTCGAGTTTTACTACCGAGTGTTGATAATTGAAGCCGCATGCAATGACTCCATGAATCGAAACGCGTGAGAATCGCAAGGATGGATATATCTTAGTTCGATCGTTGGAACCCTTACATGTGCTTCAAATTTGGGGATAAATAGTGTGTGTTAAAGCTAGTAAATCTGTGAGAATGTGATGTGTGTTTTGATGTATTTAAAGAGTGAATCTCATAAGCAAGGGATGTCTCATATAGGGCGTGTGTGATGTGTCTTTAAAACTAGCATGAGGAGCAATAGAGGACAACTTGAGCAAATGTATCAAACTATAAAAGAGGATAGTTCTGTGAAGTACACTCGAGCGTGATCTTGAGCCACTCGAGTGTGATCTAGAGCCGCTCGAGCGTAAAATCACCTGAAGCCTACGCTCGAGCCAGAATTCCAGGCAAATTCGGCTCAAGTCAAAATCGCTCGACTGTTAATTGAGGGTTTGAACAAGGAATCTACTCGAGCATGATTGGAACTGCTCGAGTGGGATTTCTAGGCTTATTTCACTCTGGTAAAAACCGCTCGAGCGTGAATTGGAGGTGCCACTGGAGTACGCTCGAGTGGGAATGAACCACGCCCGAGCGAGAAACTCTCGTTTATGGCCTGAATGACTGATGTGCTTGGGACTTAATCCATGTGCGTGTGAATCATACATGTGTGAATGTATTGAGTACTAATGACTAAGACGTGTATTGGGCATTGTGATTTAGGAGAAACTATTGATCACTGATTTATGCCACTTTCCACCTCCTAACCTAGCCCTTACTAGACCATAGAGCTGTGTAAGAATTGACTTTTGAGTGTGGTTTTATAGTTAGAAATAATCTGTAGACTAGTGCAGCCATCCAAGTAATAAGTGCTATGAAGAGGAGAAATAGAGGTAAGCAGTGGAGCTGATGGAAATACATAGATTGAACCATGGTGGTCCCCACTATATCGGTTATTCAGCATGCCTTGGACCCCTGGGAGTCCTGCAAGGAGAGAAAAGTGGGACCCATAAATGAAGGAGTGCTGCAGCAGACAATTCAACCCAGCTGAGAGGCAGAAAATATCATCTCGAGGTGTCTCGAGCAGTTCAACACCTTCACCAATCTCCTCTCAAGCAGTAGCTCTCGCGGAGTCTCGAGCAGTTCATAGAGTAGTGTAGCAACTTGTCGAGTGCCTTCAATGCATCTGTTGAGCTGTTCATAAACCTACAGAGCACACTCGAGTACATCATAAACGTTCAAAGCAACCTGTTGAGCAGCTCTTAGAATTCATAACCATCCACTCGAGCACATCAGAAGCTGTAGCAACCACTCGAGCAGATCCAGAGCAATCTCGAGCAGCTTTGTGCCTTCACAAATCATCATCTCGAGCTACCTCGAGCAGATACACCTTTAGAATATTTAGCTCGAGCAGTTCGCGAGTAGTCCCAAGTAGTTCTGTGCCTTCACATGCAACCTGTCGAGTAGAATAGTGCACTCTAACATGTCGAGCAATCTACAAACCAGCAGAAGCAACCAAGTGTGTCCAAGTGGGACACCTGTGTTATGCAACCAAGGGTAATACTTGGCTGAGATTAGGCCACGATAGCAGCTCCTAAATGTGTTAAGTCTCTTTTCTCTCTGATTTGGCCAAAGCATAAAGCATTTTTTGGGTGTGTATAAATAGAAAAGAAAAACATTTGTAAAGCCAGCCAGCCGTGAGGCCTGAGCTCATTTTATTTCTAGGGTTTAGGTTACTTTTAGGTTTAGGGTTTCTTTTTTTCTTGTTGTTTCTTCTTCTTTCCTTATCCATCTACAACCTGGCTAAGTTCTTGCAGCAGTTAGGATAGATTTTAGTGTGCGTTGTTTTTGTAATAACACAGTGAAGATCTCGAGTCATGGAGAGACTGCAGACTTGAGAGTTGTTTTATTGTAAGTTCCCTTGTAGCAATGAATAGCTGAGTTTAATGTTTCATTGAATCTGTAATTTCTTTTGATTTTCATTAGATTTTATAGATCTGATGCACCTATGGATGCATGAGCTTGTGGCATTGCAAACATAGTGGTTGCAGTGATTTTACTGTTTCATCTTTTACCCCCATTACTGGATTATATCCATGGGATAACCTGTGACCATTTGAGTGGACAGGCTATAGCCTTAGGACTAGTCCATATCTCAGGGTGAGTTGGATTCTTCTTCCTTGCATTTGTGCTTGTGGCCAAATGAATGATTGCTACAGATCTTACTTTCACTCTCTTTTACATTGCTTTGTGCATTAAAAATCAGCACCAAACTGCCTACTTCTCCATATTTTCTGTTTATTTTACTAGTCCATCTTCACCCTTCTTTAGCCCTTTTCTTTTATTTTAGATCTAGTTTTTATTTCTGCTTTTAGTTAGTTAGTGACACCCCAAAACACCCTCTCTTTTCCTTGCTTTCTTCGATTAAGATAGATTAGGTTAGAGTTGCCAGATCTGGAGATTTACTATTTTTATATCCATCACTCCCTGTGGGACAACCCTTACTTATCTAAAACTTGTTGTAACAACCCCATATCTTGTAGGTGGTGTTTGTGTTCTATTTCATTTTTATTCCTCTTTTTATTTTGATTTTACCATTCTTCATTTCTGCCATATTTTAACCATTTTGTAATAAAGAACACATCCAACTTTGGAGTACAACAAGTTTTTGGCGCTGCTACCAGGGAGTTTTTGATCTAAGTAGTAAATCTGAGTTTTTCTTTATGTTAGGATTTAGTTTCTTTATATTATAATTTTTTTTCTGTTCGTTGTCTTTGTTGGGTTTGAATAAAGTACTGCTGTAGTTTTATGATTTTTACAGATTTGAAGCAATAGCAAAGAGGGGAGACAATAGCTTGCATCTCTTTAGTTAGCATCTCTTTCCCCCCTTGTTATAGTTTCATTGTTGTTTTCTTTAATTTCTGCAGTTGTGTTTAGTATTTTTTCTTTTGGTTTCTATTTACTGTAAGTTGTCTTTTTCGTGTTGTGTGTGTTGTATGCTTGGAAGAAGGTCCCTCAATCCTGAGATTAAACCTTTGAACCTTGAAATTGAGAGGGTCCTTAGACTTAGCCCAGCAGCACACACCCCTGCTGAATATATAGAAACATTTGAGATGGATGAGCAACCTAGACCATTGAGGGATTATTATGCGCCAGGGGCATATTCATCCCCTTTCTGCATTCAATTCCCTACAGTTGAGGGTAATTATGAAATCAAGCCTCAAATCATCCAAATGTTGACATCTTTTCATAGGCTAAGCAAAGAAAACCCTTACAAACACATAGATGAATTTTTTTCTTTGTGCACAATCTTTAAAATTGCTGATCTGGGAGATGAAGCCACTAAGCTCAGATTGTTTTCTTTTTCATTGAAGGATAAAACTAGAAATTGGCTAAACATGCTCCCAGCAAATAGCATTACATCTTGGAATGCCTTACCAGGTCAATTTTTGGCCAAATTCTTCCAAATGAGTAAGACTAGTCAGTTGAGGAAGAGCATTATTTCTTTTGCTCAATTCCCAACTAAAGACTTCTATAAAGCTTGGCAAAGATTTAAAGAATTGTTGAGATAGTGCTCACACCACCAAATATCCAAATGGCAGCTTGTACAAAGCTTTTACTAAGGGTTGGTTTCAAAAAATAGATACATGGTGGATGCATCCTGTGGTGGCACATATCTCAGTAAAACTGTTGAAGAAACATGGGATTTGTTTGATGTGATAAGTGAAAACTCTATGCAGCAAGAGGCTCTGTCAAGAAATGACATTGAGCCATCTGCTAGAGTTGTAAAAGAACCCACTTTAAAAGGGAAATTGTATGAGCTTAATACATACAATGACCTTGAAAGGAAAGTGGACAGTTTGTCACTAAAATTTGATAAATTACTAAATGTCATGCAACCTGCACAGGTTGGGGAGGCATGTCTGATATGACAATCCCCCCCACACTCCCTTCTAAAGTGTCCCTCTACTGGTCAATATCCAGAGTGAGTCATGGAGCATGCCAATGCTACCTAATCTTATGGGCAACAACCTGCTGAGTTTGCTTGGAGGAGTCACCCTAACTTGAGGTGGAGACAAGATAATTTTCATCAACCCCAGCAGCAGCAGGGATTGCCCTACAGTCCAAACTAGCAGTCCCATCAGGGGTATTTACTAATACATTAGTTCCCCCAGCCAAGTCAATTAACTCTACCACCACCACAAACTAGAGCCACCTCCTTTGAGGAGCAGGTTTTGTCTTCATTATAAAACCTCAGCTCCCTGTCAAAGGCAGTGCACTCCCATAGCCAGAGCATCAAGAAAATAGAGGACCACCTTGGTCAATTCTCAAATGCTCTAACAAAAAGGGTAGAGGGCAGGCTCCCAAGCTAAACAATGAATAATCCCAAGGGAAAATTTGTGATAGGTGAAGCCTCTTCAATCCATGAGGAAGCTATGACCATCACTACCTTGAGGAGTGGTAGAGTGGGAGAGAACCAAGAGATCTTTGAACCAAAATGAAGTGCATAAGGAGAGGACCAAGTGAATAAAGGGGCTGTTGTTGAGCCCCATAAAAAAAAAAAAAATTATGAAAATTAAATTAGAACTGTTTTATGACTGTTTTAGAACTGTTTTAGGACTGTTTTGGAACTATTTTAGGAGTTTTTTGGTTTTTTGTTTTGTTTATTATTTAGTTGTCATTTTTGTCCACACTTTTCTCTTTTGTATAATATTTAGTTATAGAATTTGTTATTTCAATGAATTTCATTAATTTTGTTAGTATAGTTTTCTCTTTCTTTTCTGCATTATTTTTCACTCTTCCCTTCCTAACCATGCTGCCGCTAAATACACATTTTGTTGAAATATTGAGGACAATGTTTATCTTTGGTTTGGGGGTATAGCAGGGTGGTTCAATAGAATAATTAATTTTAGTGCGACATTATTATAAAAATTAAAAAAATAAAGTAAATTCTCACCTAACCAATTAAGAAGAAGGAAATTAAAACTGTTAGCAGCCATTTTAAAACTGAAATCTATTGAAAATTTAACACTTCCATGAAGCGAACATCAAGAAATCTTTTACATAATTAATGCTTACTGAACCTGAAAGGAGAGAAAAGTGTGAGGATATACCCCATCAGTTTACCTAAAGGCCATACCCAGTGAGATTTGGGCCTATCAATTTCTTTTGAAGAGGGTCTTGGCAAAAAGTTTTTGCTCTAAGGAATGATTGACTCAACACCTTTTCACCAAAAATTATACACCCCAAATTGAAACGATTCAGCAGAACTCAAGTAACTAAGGATATGATGTAGGGCCTTCATTTAGACAGTTTGAGCCTTAAAATACATACCCATGAAATTGCCCTTTGCATACACTATTTGAGCCTTGAAAATCTATTTTTCTTTGACAAACACCAGAGTAATTGAAGCTAAACCTCATTGACCTAATTCATCCTTACCCTCACTCTGAGATTTCAGAAGGTAAAGGAGAAGTTGTTAAAGAAAGTTGAGATGGGTTCAATATTTGGTGAAGGGAGAAGAGAATATTTCTATACAAAATAGAGTGTGTTAGTTTTAAATTTGCGGCATCTCATCCATGTAAAAAAAATTTATAAATATAATAGAAAGAGAAGTCAAAAGAAGTCCTTCATCTCAAGAATTAAAAAGATGAGAAGAAGTTGGCCACTTCTGATTTGAAAATTTTAATAGAAGATGAAGTTGTGATGTAATGAAGAAGGTGAAGTTATGACCCACCTCCTCCTCTTAGTGATTTCTCAATTTCTGAATCCTTTTTCCCTTTTGTTCTTTCCACACCTCAAACCTAAGCCACATTACAACCTAAGTAAAAGACCTTATTGATCCAAAGTGAAGTGAGCTGTTATGTGGAGAAAAGGGGATGTGTAATCTATGGTGGACAGAATATGAGAATTTCAGGAATTAGCAGCCATGCCTATGCTCATGCTTGCAGGCCTATTTGAGGTCTGTAATTGCTCTTGAGTTGTTGTCAATATGATACGCCTTGGAATTTCTATTTTGAGTGATAACCCTAGTGAGGATTGGGTCTGAAATTAAATTCATTGGGGCAATATGTAAGCCTGATTCTTGAATTAATGGTAAGCTTAGCACTGATTCACACACATTACACTCATGATGTAAGTTAATTGGTTGTAATGAAAATATATGCTGATTTAAGTGTTAAACGGTTTGCATTTCTGTTTTAATTCCTCTGAATTTGAAAGAATAGGGTGGGGAATGAGTTTTAATTGTGGAAATCTGATCTGACATGTGTAGACTATACTTAACTGTTTTATTGTGAAGTTTGTGGGTATCTTCACTGAAAACCCTCAGGAGACTTCACTCCTCCACTAGGGATCACCTAGGGGTTTAAAAGGCTTGATAGATAGGCTAAATGCATCTATGCTCCCTACGAAAGTGGCATTTAATTTTTAGAATAATTGTTTAATTCTCCCTTTGCTCGAGGACTAGCAAAGATTAGCTTTGGGGGTGTGTTGATCACTGATTTATACCACTTTCCACCTCCTAACTTAGCCCTTACTAGACCTTAGAACTATGTAATAATTGAATTTTGAGTGTTTTTTTATAGTTAGAAATAATATGCAGACTAGTGCAGCCATCCAAGTAATAAGTGCCAAGAAGAGGAGGAATAGAGGCAAGCAGTGGAGCAGATGGAAATACATAGATTGAACCATGGCGGTCACCACCATATGGGTTATTTAGCATGCCTTGGACCCCTGAAAGTTTTGCAAGGAGAGAAAAGTGGGACCCATAAATTAAGGAGTGCTACAGTAGACAGGTCAGCCCAGCTAAGAGGCAGAAAATATCATCTTGAGGTGTCTCAAGCAGTTCAACACCTTCAGCAGTCTCCTCTTGAGCAACTCTCAAGGTGTCTTGAGTAGTTCATAGAGTAAGGCAGCAACCTATCAAGTCCCTTCAGTGCATCTGTCAAGCAGTTCATAAACCTGCAGAGCACACTCGAGTACATCATAAACCTTCAGAGCAGCCTGTCGAGTAGTTCTTAGACTTCAGAACCATCCACTCAAGCACATCAGAAGCTGCAGCAACAACTCGAGCAGATCTAAAGCAATCTCGAGCAATTCTATGCCTTCATAAATCATCATCTCGAGCTACCTCAAGCAGATACACCTTTAAAATATTTAGCTCGAGCAGTTCTCGAGTAGTTCCGTGCCTTCAGATGCAACCTGTTGAGCAGAACAATGCACTCTAGCATGTCTAGCAGTCTACAAATTAGCAGAAGTAGCCTGTCGAAAACCTATCGAGCAGTTCTGTACCTCCTGAAGGTATCCTAACAAGCTGTCTTCAGAAGCAATTTAACCTGTCGAGCAAATCTAACTGAAACACCTCATCCACTCGAGATTCCTTCAAAAAGCTTCCCATCTGCTCAAGATTATATGACTGACGAACCTCATCCACTCGAGATTCCTTTAGAAAGCATCCCATCTGCTCGAGATTATATGGTTGAAGCCTCTATCCACTTGAGGCTCAAGTTCCAACATATTTTGACAGACTTCAGGGGCAGTTTTGGAATTGTTGCACAAATTAGACACTTGTCCAAGTGTGTAATGCAACCTAGGGAAATACTTGCCTGGGTTTAGACCACGACAGCAGCTCCTAAATGTGTTAAGTCTCTTTCTGATTGGGGCAAAGCAGAAAACATTTTTTCGGTGTGTATAAATAGAAAAGAAAAGCATTTGTAAAGTCAGTCAGCTGTAAGGCCTGAGCTCATTTTATTTATAGGGTTTAGGTTACTTTTAGGTTTAGGGTTTCTTTTTTTCTTGTTGTTTCTTCTTCTTTCCTTAGCCATCTGCAACCTGGCTAAGTTCTTGCAGCAATTAGGATAGATTTTAGTGTGCATTGTTTTGTAATAACACTGTGAAGATCTGGAGTCATGCAGAGACTGCAGACTTGAGAGTTGTTTCATTATAAGTTCCCTTGTAGCAATGAATAGCTGAGTTTAATGTTCCATTGAATCTATAATTTCATTTTATTTTCATTATATTTTATAGATCTGATGCACCTATGGATCATGAGCTTGTAGCCTTGCAAAGGTAGTGGCTACAATGATTTTACTGTTCTATCTTTTACCCCCATGACTGGATTATATCCATGGGATAGCTTGTGACCATTTGAGTGGACAGATTATAGCCCTAGGACTAGTCCATATCTCAGGGTGAGTTGGATTCTTCTTCCTTGCATTTGTGCTTATAGCCAAATGAATGATTGTTGCAGATCCAACTTTCACTCTCTTTTACATAGCTTTGTGCATTGAAAATCAGCCCCAAACTGCCTATGACTCCATATTTTCTTTTTATTTTACCAGCCCATCTTCACCCTTCTTTAACCCCGTTCTTTTATTTTAGATCTAGCTTTTATTACTATTTTTAGTTAGTTAGTGACACCCCAAAACACCCTCTCTTTACCTTGCTTTCTTAGATTAAGATAGATTAGGTTAGAGTTGCCAAATCTGTAGCAGATCTGGAGATTTACCATTTTTAGATCCATCACTCCCTGTGGGACAACCCTTATCTTAAACTTGCTGCAACAGCCCTGTATCTTGCAGGTGGTGTTTGTATTCTCTTTCATTTTTATTCCCCTTTTTTTTTTGATTTTACCTTTCTTTATTTCTGCCATATTTTGACCATTTTTGTAATAAAGAACACATCCATCTTTGGAGCACAACAGAAACACACGGAGGAACCTTGTTAATGAGCTCGTTGTATTCATGACATATGTGCTTAGCGTGACTGAAGGTAGGGAAATTTTGAATGCAGAGTTATATGCTTGACTTGAATCATGGGATAACATAAATGATTTGCTCATTTTTTATTTACATATTTTCGTCACATACCTGATAAATGAAAGCTATGCCTATGATTTAAGATTGTTTCCGTACAAAAAATTGCATGATTTACTTGACATCTTGCTTGCACTGATCCCTATATTCTATTGAGAAATCAAGATCTATTTTGTGATTTGATTCGTGTCCATTCTTATTCGAGTGAACGTGTTGTGTAAGAACCAACTCTCGTCCGTTACTATTCATGTGTATATGCTATGTGGGAGATTGTGAGCAACTGAGAGTGGAGCCTCCATGAGAGGGGTGGAGTCCCTGGGGTATTAACCTTGTGTCCACTACGGACTGCTCAGTTCCTACTACGGGATGCAATTGCCACAAGTCTATTCTCGTTCTCGTGATTAGATGTGAGTGTAGTGGAATCTCCAAGGGAGGGGTGGATTCCCCGTGGTTTTAACCCTGTGTTCGCTACGGACTACTCTATTCCCTCTGCGGGATACTCACACTAATATTATATGACTCAATTACTTGATGTGATGTGTTATGCTAGATTTTGTGATCCTATATGCTTGTTCTGTACAACCCGTCATCCCCAACTTGATATGAAAGTCAGTTCTATTTCCTTGTTTCGATTATTGATATGAATTCGTATGCTTCCTTGCATCATGACATGGCATGTTTATGAACTCGTGCTTTCAAGTACTTTATTATGCTCACATACTTTTGATATCATATGTAATTGCCACACTGTTTAATATATGCATCTATGCCATGAGTTGGAATGATATTATATCATTTTGCATTGTTTATGTCCCTACTGAGCTTGGGTGAAGCTCATTCCTCGACTATCTGTCACAGCTGCAAGAGCTGACCCTATGCAAGATTCAGAGCAGGAGGAGGATCCTGATTAAACTCATGGAGATGAGGAGGATTTGCCAGAGGAGCATTTTCCTTAGCTAAGGGGATTGTGAGCGTAAAACATTTTTGGATTTTGTAAGGTAAAATACTTGGATAAAAGAATACAATTGTATATGTGTGGTTCCACTGTTTAGGTGAAGGACGGCCTCCACCGATGGATATTTTTGTGTGATGAAAGGATATGTGAATGGTCAATTTTGTAAACCTTTCATGAATTGTTAAGCTTGGAGCCCGTGTGAATTGTTAGTATCAGCTTGCTTGCCTTCCGCTTTGCCATTCGCTTGCGTACTTTGATTCTTTTTTGATTGCATGTGTGCTTATCATTATACTAATAGGTCAGTTCTTCCAACCTTTTAACTCTGGGGAATTGAGCTATTATGTTTGGATCGGATTTCAAGATTTGACGACTCAAATTTTGGGTAAGGAAATCATGGGCTATCACAGGTGGTATCAAAGCCTAAGTACTAGAGTTCACATACTATGGTAGAGCGGGTTTGATGTGACACCGTGTGTCACTCGAAATAACGGAGACCTAGTCTGAATACCCGTAAGACTAAGGTTCTGTAAGCAGAGCTATAGCCTAATTAATGGTAATAATGTTAGGATCGAAATTGAGACTCTAGTCTTTAAATCGATCTAACTTAGAGTATAAATCGATCTAACTTAGAGTAGTATGGTCATGATAGGTCAACATGCCGCCTCGACGAGGAAGACCAAGGACCATCAATATAAGAGACACCACAAGTAGAGACGGATTCGCCATGGGATCGAAAGCAATCCCCATTAATACCAACAATGATGTACCTAGAGCAAATGAGTCCCCATAAACAACAATAATGCATCCAGATCGGGGAACAATAATGAGAACGCTCCAAGGAATGATAACAACCAACTGTTGTTAGAGAAAGTGATAAATGCAGTAGCATTACTTTCGAAGAGACGTCACCCATCGAGTTTTCAAGAGTTTAGGAGGATGAGGCCTCCTAGTTTCTATGGGCAAGCTGATCCAATGAGGTAAAACAATGGTTAAACCAGATGGAAAAGGTCTTATAAAGAATTAAGTGTACAGAAGGAGAAAGGGTGAGTTGGGCCTCATTCCAACTCGAAGGCGAAGCCGATCCTTGGTGCAAATCGGTAGAAACGACACGTACACCAGGAACACCCTGGACTTGGGCAGAGTTTACAACAACATTTTATGAGAAATATTTCTTGGCACTGGAGAAACGACGATTGGAGATACAACATGCAAATCTAGTGCAAGGATCCATGAGTGTGCGAGAATATGAGACTAAGTTCACCCGCTTGTCTCGTTTTGCACCTAGTCTAGTAGCCACTAAGTTGATGAAAGCACAGAAATTTGAGTATGGTTTGAAGCTAGTTATTAGAGGAAGAATAGCCCTGTTTGAGCCAACGACATATGAACTGGCAGTAAAGTTGGCCCTCATAGTAGAAATGGAGGTTGAAGATACATATAGAAGGAGAGATGAGCAGGTAAGGAATAGAAAGGCTCAAACTCAAATAGTTGATTCGGGACATGCCGGAAAGAGGCCAAAGTACTTGATGCCGCCACACCACAAAATCCCCAAGTGGCAGCTTGTGCAAAGCTTCTACCAGGGGATTGATTCTAAAAGTAGAGATATGATAGATGCACCATGTGGTGGAACTTACCTCAGCAAAACTGATGAGGAAGCCTGGGATTTGTTCGATGTGATAAGTGAAAACTTTATGTAGCAAGAGTCTCCATCAAGAAATGATATTGAGCCAGCTGCTAGAGGTACAAAATAATCCACTTTCAAAGGAAAATTATATGAATTAAATGTGTACAATTACCTAGAGAGGAAAGTTGACAGTTTTTCTAAAAAGTTTGATAAATCGTTGAGTGTGTTGCAGCCCCACATGGTTGCACAGGTTGGAGAGGCATGTTTGATATGCCACTCACCCACACACTCCTTGTTACAGAGTCCTTTTACTGGTCAATATCTTGAACTAGTAATGGAGCATGCTAATGTTGTCCAATCATATGGGTAGCAACCTGCTAGGTATCTTTGGAGGAACCACCCCAATTTAAGGTGGAGACAGGATAATTATCAACAACTCCAGCAGCAGCAAGCACTACCATATAGACCACAACGGTAATTCAATCCAGGTTATGTCCCTAGACAACAACTCCCTCAGTTTGTCCCATAGCTAAATCAGTTAGCTTTGCCCCCACCACAGCCCAGAGCCCTTTCATTTGAAGAGCAGGTTTTGTCCTCATTGCAAAACTTGAGCTCCTTGTCACAAACTGTGAACTCCCACAGTCAGAGCATTAAAAAATTTGAAGACCAACTGGGTCAAATTTTAAATACTCTGACTCGGAGAGAAGAGGGCAGGCTTCCAAGCCAGACCATGGCCAACCCCAAGGATCAGTATATGATTGGTGAAGGTTCCTCAATCCATGAGGAAGCTAAAGCAATCACAACCCTAAGGAGTGGTAAGGTGGTCGACAATCAAGCAGGCATTGATGTTGAGAAGAGTGCAGAAGAAGAGAACTCATTTCCTGCTGATGAGCAGCAGGAGGACAATAATGGGGCTGCTCTTGAGCCCCAACAAAAAGAAAAAAATGAGAAAATAAAAATAAAAAAATGATTGATGTGGATGCTAGGCTAGCAGCTGAGATACCGCTGGTATCTCAACTGCCATTTCCTCAAGCTTTCAAAGGACCTTCTCCTTTTGATAAGGGGAATGCCAAAATGGAGGAAATGATGGAGACCTTTAAGCAGGTAAAAATTATTTTATCTTTGCTTGATGCCATTAAACAAGTCTGAGCCTATGCTAAATTCCTTAAGGACTTGTGTACCCAAAAGAGAAAGGTAAGGATCCATCTATCGAAAAAAGTCTTTGCTGCTGAGAATGTTAAATCTGTCTTGTCTATAGCTACACCACCTAAGCTTCGAGACCTAGGGGTACCTACCATCCCCTGTATCATAGGTGATCATACCATAGGAAGAGCTCTCTTGGACTTGGGAGCTAGTGTAAACTTACTGCCATACTCAGTGTATGAATAGCCGAGTTTGGGGGGAATTAAGGCCAACACCTGTGGTTCTCCAACTGGCTGACAGGTCTGAGATAAAATGTATGAGAATTATTGAAGATGTGCTGGTGGGGGTGGACAAATTTTTTTACCCTGTTGACTTTTTAGTTTTAGACATGGAACCTTTCAAATGTAGCACCCTAGCTCTTGTTATCCTGGGCAGGCCATTTCTGGCTATAGCCAATGCTTGCATTCAATGCAGGTCTGGAGTGATGGAAGTCACTTTAAAAAATATGAAAGTGAAGCTGAATGTGTACAATGCTGCCAAGCAACCTCGGCTGGACAATGAGGATTGTTTTGTAATTGATGTACTAGAGGAATTGGTGGAAACAACTTTATCCAATCTGCTGGATTGGGATGAAATTTGTGATGATTTTGAGAATATGTGAACTGAGGTTGTTGAGTAGGAAGCCCCAACTAACATTGTTGAAGAAAATAACACATTGGAATCTTCAGTGGGCCGAGTGCAACACTCTATATGGAGACCCACATTGCTGCCCCTACCTCAACCCTCCAAGGCACCTTTGTTGCCTTCAGTGGAATGTCCACCAGAACTGGAGCTCAAGCAGCTGCCAACATCCTTGAAATATGCTTTCCTAGGAGAAAATGAAAAGCTGCCCTCTCTCATTGTGGAGCAGGAAGAGGAGTTACTTAAGGTCCTTAGAAAGCATAGAAAAGCAATTAAATGGACCATTGCTAATTGGGGAGGAATAGACCCATCTGTGTGTATGCATAAAATTCATTTGGAAGAGGGTTCTAAACCCTCTAGAGAAATCGAGAGAAAATTGAACCCTCATATATAGGAAGTTGTCATGAAAGAAATTGTGAAATTGCTGGAGCTGGGGTCATTTACCCCATTTCAGACTCTGAGTGGGTCTCAACTATCCAGGTGGTCCTTAGGAAGTCTGGCATCACTGTCACAGCAAATGAGTCTAGAGAATTGGTACCAACTAGAGAGACCATTGGTTGGAGAGTGTGCATAGACTATAGGAAACTAAACTCCAAGACGAGAAAGGACCACTTCCCGTTACCCTTCATTGATCAAATTTTGGATAAGCTAGCAGGCAGAGCATTTTACACTGCTTTCTTGATCGATATTCTGATTACAATAAGATACTAGTGTATCCACAAGACCAGGAAAAGACCACTTTCATTTGTCCATTTGACACTTGTGCTTATAGAAGAATGTCATTTGGACTGTGCAACGCTCCTGTCACCTTCTAAAGGTGCATGTATGTAATTTTTTCTGATATAATTGATAAGTTTTTAGAGATTTCTATGGATGATTTTTCAGTTTATGGGGATGATTTTTTCAATGTTTGCATCACCTCTGCCTTGTACTTCAAAGGTGTGAAGAAACCAATTTAGTTTTGAGTTGAGAGAAAAGCCATTTAATGGTCACCCAAGGCCTTGTGCTTGGCCATGTGGTGTCCCAAAAAGGGTTTGAGGTAGACAAGGCAAAAATTGACCTGATTTCTCACTTGCCTAGACAAAAAACAATCAAGCAAATCAGATCATTTTTAGGACATGCAAGATTTTATAGAAGGTTCATCAAAGATTTCAGCAAGATCTCCAAACCATTATGCCACTTGCGTTGTCAAGATGTGCCATTTGTGTTTATTGTTGAATGTCTTGAAGCATTTGAGATTTTGAAGAAATGTGTAACCTCTGCCCCTATGATCTAATCACATAATTATGCCCTGCCCTTTGAACTGATGTGTGATGCATCTGATTTTGATGTGGGAGCTGTGTTAGGATAGAGAAAAGAGAAACTACCATGTGTAGTTTACTATGTAAGCAAGACATTGATAGAAGCTCAGCTGAACTATACAACAACTAAGAAAGAGCTTCTGTTTGTTGTGTTTGCTTTGGATAAATTTAGACCTTATTTACTAGTAAAATTATGATTTTCACTTATCACTCTGTCCTAAAGTACCTACTGGCAAAGAAAGATGCAAAGCCAAGGCTGATTAGATGGATTTTACTCTTGTAGGAGTTTGATCTTGAAATCAAAGATAAAAAAGAGGTAGAGAATGTGGTTGCCGACCATTTGTCAAGGATCCTAAGTGAACATTGTGCTACAACACCATTGAAAGGCACCTTCCCTGATGAGCAATTATTTGCCATCCAGTTTGTTGTACCCTGGTTTGCCAATATGGTAAACTACCTTGCTGTAGGTAGGATTCCTTCCCACTGGTCCAAGATGGACAATGACTTGTTCTTCTCACAAGTCAAATATTTTTTCTGGAAGGATCCATACCTGTATAAGCATTATGCAGACCAGGTAATCAGAAAATGTGTCCCTGAAAGTGACACCCATAATATTCTAATCATGTGTCATGAAAATGCCTGTGGGGGACACTTTGGAGGGAAAAAGACAGCAGCCAAGGTGCTGTATTGTGGTTTTTACTGGCCTTCCTTGTTTAAGGATGCCTTTGAACACTGTAAAACCTTTTTAAGATGTCAAAGGATGGGGGTAATATCGAAAAGGGATTCAATGCCACTACAACCCATCCTTGTTGTAGAGCTATGTGATGTATGGGGGATAGATTTCATGTGCCCCTTTCCTCCTTCTATGGGCTTTAACTTTATCCTTGTGGTTGTTGACTATGTTTCCAAATGGGTGGAAGCTGCTGCCACAAGGATAAGTGATCACAAAGTTATCCTTAAGTTTGTCAAAGAAAATATATTCTCTAGATTTAGTACCCCTAGAGCCATCATCATTGATGGGGGAAGCCATTTCTATAATAGACACTTTGAGAGCTTGCTCAAAAAGTATGCTATTACACATAGGATTGCTACTCCATACCACCGACAGACCAGTGGGCAAGTAGAGATTTCCAATAGAGAAATCAAGCATATCCTAGAGAAAATAGTTACGACTGATAGGAAGGATTGGCCATTGAAATTAAATGATGCTTTGTGGGCTTATAAGAAAGCCTATAAGACTCCAATTGGAATGTTCCTATTTAGACTGGTCTCTAGCAAAGCTTGTCATCCCTCAATGGAGTTAGAGTACAAGGCCTTTTGGGCCATTAAAAGCTTGAACATAGACCTAACTTCTGCTGGTGCTAACAGGAAATTGCAGTTGTTTGAGTTGGAGGAACTGAGGCTAGATGCCTATTCAAATTCTAGAATTTACAAGGAGAAAGCCAAGGCCTTCTTTGACAAGAACCTTCTGAGGAAGGACTTTGTTGATGGAACCAAGGTATGACTTTTCAACTCAAAACTCAAGTTCTTTCTAGGTAAATTAAGATCCAGATGGGATGGACCTTTCACTGTAATCTATGCATTCCCATCTATGGTTGTGGAGATCATGGACCCCACTTTTGGAAGGGTCATGAAAGTAAATGGTCAGAGGCTTAAACATTGTGTGGAAAATTCTATGGAGTCCTCTGAAACCATGCACTTCCAAGAACCTCCTAATGCTGAGTGATCTCCAACCTTGGACACTGTGTAACATAGCTATTTTTGTTGTTTTCAATTCTTTCATTTACAGTGTTTTGTGTGATCTATGAATCCTGATCTATGTTCATAATTATGGTCTTTCTATTGTGGTCTAAGGTTGTGTTTAACATAGTAATCCATTATTTTAAGGAATGAGAAATGTGCATGTGCAACATGGCAGTGGGCCTGACAGCACAAGTGTGAAAATCCACTGATTTTAGCCTTCTCGAGAGGATCAGGCATCCTCTTGAGCCATTGCCAAGACATGTTTTACTTTCTCGAGAAGATCAGGCATCCTCTCGAGCCACATTTCTCGAAGAAAATATAGCCTCGACAGGCTCTGCTATATAAATGTCATCTACTCGAGATCCTCTCAAGTAGAAACACCTGAAGCTCGGCCTATCGAGGCTTGAATGTTTGGCAAATAAACCTATCAAGCAATTCAAATTCACTGCTCGACAGGCTGATTTCCAGCGATTATATCTGCTTGAAAGTGTAGACACCCAATTTGGCCCAAGGCCCGAACGAGACACATTTCGAGAGAGGCGCATTTATGAGCTTTTGATGGCATGTATGGAACCCTTAGAAACCTTCCTAAAACCTTAGGAGCCATCTCAAACCCTTAGGAATCACCCCAGATCCCTTAGGAACCTTCTCGAAGACTTAGAAACCCATCTCGACCCTTAGAAACCATTCCGAACCTAAACCTAGCTTTCCCGAGCAACGGATGAAGAATGGTGCAGTGAGACTACCTTGGACATTCTACTATAATCTAATCATATACCATTGAAAAGTAGAAGTCTCTAGCTTTTCAACAAGCCAAATATCACTCCAATCGGAGTTGTACGCGAGAAGATATCGCATTTCGAAGTGTAGGGGCAAAATAGTAATTTAGTGGAGTTCCCCCTAGGGTTTTGGCGCAAGTATTACTTGTGCCAAGCCATTTCTCCATAGAAATGGCTTGGCACAACTAATAGTTGTGCCAGCTATAAGTGGGCCCCACCTCGGCCAGCCAACATTTCAGGCCACTGTATATCACTGTTTTACTGTACATATGTCTGGCACACCTATTAGTTGCGCCAGGCTTATGAACAGTACCCCTAGGTTTTTGCCTTGAATTTCTAGATTGGGGTTTGACTTGTTGACCTTCTTGATCTTTGGGGTGTGTTTTGCTAGTTCTGTTGCACCCATTCACTATCTATTTGTAACCCCTTAAATGGTTTAAAGCCTCACCCTATCATCCACCATTAGAGCTAACCTTCACACATTTCAAAGCTCCAAAATCCCTAGGAAGCCTTAGATGGCTAGATTACCTAATTTCTAATCCAAGTTAGCCTCTAAACACCCTCCTAACCTCTCTTTTTCCTATAAATAGAGAGGCACCCCCTCTTTACAAAGGCTTGAAAAAATTTGCAAAATAAGAGATTAGGAACTCCCTCTCTCTCTCTCTCTCCTCTAGTGCACCTTTTGCATACAAATTCTAGAATTCTAAAACTCTCTTTGAGACCCAACCTTTCATCCAAAAGCTCTAGGTTAGGTGTGTGCTAACCCCTAGCCTCCTCTCTCTACCTCTTAGCTATCAAGCCCTAGGAGCTAGAACCTCATTTCTCACCATACAAGCCATTAAAGCACACCAAACCAAGCCTACGCAAGGTTCCACAGCAGTGCAACAAGGGCCCGAGTGCTCCGGCTCTCCCCTCTTTTCCTCTACCTTCTCGGTTCTCCCTCTATCCTCTCATTTGTGTTGTTACGTCGCTGAATTTTCGGTAGGAACGGAGGGACACAAATAGGATTTTAATGCCCCTTGGGCAAGAGGATGGTTTTTTTTTTTCTTTTATATCATTTTTGTTTTGGCCATAAGTAGAGACCGCATTAAGCGGTTTAATTGGGTACCTAACACCTTCCCAATCGATAACCGAAGCTCCTACCAAAGAGCCTTTGGTGTAGTGAGTCAATTATTGACACTTCGGTGCTTTTTATATTTGATTTGGGTTTCCCAGGACACCAAAAGCTCCGGGTGCGCATCATCATGACTGGATCGTCTCGATTCCCACGGTTGCACAGATGACGACTTTGTTGGGGAGTAACTAGTAGAGCTTTCCCTCAAATTTTAGCCATTTAATTTTATTTTTCTAACCATTTATTGTTATTTTTTACTATTTTTTTACTTTCCCATCAAATTATGTCGCTTTCTCACCCCTAATTTTACGTCATTTACGAGCCTTAGCCGATTGGCGGGCCTACTTGCGCACCGTCTTAAATTTCTTTACATTTCCATCATTTTAAGCACCTTAGCCGATTTGCGGGTCTACTTGTGCATTGTCATTTAAATTCTTTACTTTTACGTCATTTAATTTCTTTACTTTTACGAAATTTTAAGTGTCTTAGCTGTTTGGCAGGCCTATTTGCGCCTTTAATTTTCGCAATCATATCACAAACAGTGGACGCTAGCCCGTAGAGGCGGCACGAGATCATTACCCTTGGTCTTTGAAGTAAGAAAATTCCCTTAAAAGTAAAAAGTAAAATTAAACCAACAAAGGGGACTTAAATTGATTTTTGCGGGGTAGATTTTTACGGGTTGGGTTATGTAGGCACACATACAATCTCTTGGGTCTTAGTACGACGACAACCCCTAGTGGTGATGATCCGAAAAAGTTCCAGCCTACTTAGTACCTGAGAAAGTGCTTGCACTTGTGGTATATCTGGTGGGTAACCTTCTCGTTACCAAGCTTAAAACCTGGGGAAAAGTGAGCAGTAGTGGACCCACACCAGCCTTTTAACCCATAGGGGTGGTGAGGAAGAGAGCCGATTCATTAAAACAGTCAATCCCCAGAAGCCTGGCTTCCAGGCTAAACTAGTTAGAAGACTCATTTTGGGCTAGAACCTCTGCTGTCAAATTGTCTGGAAGCCCTTTTTGCCTAGCGCCACTATTACTTGTGCCAAGTCAAAAATCCCCAGAATTACACTGGCGCATGTATTAGTTGCGCCAGTATAAGTATGGGCACTTTTTGGTCTGGCGCACCTAATAGTTGCACCAGCTTTGGGTTAGATAGCAGCAGGCTGAATCTGTGACCTGCTTCACATCCTGAACTCCCAGATTAGTGTCCTTAGTGCCTCTGTTTGGGCCTCGCAATCTCCGACACCCAATATGCCCTCGCTGGTCAAGAGACGGTGACTTCTTTTTTATGTGTTTCGAGGGATCGGGTTGTTTGCATTGGTTTTTGTGTCTTCAATAGATCAAGGGGTTACCCTTTGATTCTTCTGAAGCACTTCGGAGCCTTTGCCACGGGACTTATTTGGGGTACGAGATCCACTCGAAAAGGAAATTCAAAAGGCCCCGGAATCTTTAAAGTTTTTCACTTATAAAAATTCAAGAAAACTCAAATAATCAAAAAACGCAAAAAATAGAGTTTGTTAGTGCCAGAACAACGGCATCATCGTACCCACCACCATCCCGTAGGGAAAGGAGGAAGCTTTACGGGCCTTACCCGAGGCTCCCGTACCCAACCCGATACCAAGCCATGTCGTGGGCTGTGAACCTAGCTTATGCCAATCTCGACTCATCCCCACCGCATTTCCCAACCCATTCCCATGTGGAAGAAGTTTTCACATCCATCCCCCTCACTCAATCCCCATTTTCCGTCACTGGCCCATTCGGTGCTCCTATCTTTCCATCTACCACCTCCCAAACTATCCAAAATCCACCATCCTATTCCCCATTTTTACAAGCCATGCCTTCATCCATGGCCATCCCCAACCCTTCTCACCTGCCATCCACACCCATTCAAAACCCAGCCCCATCCTCCACCTTCACCAATATACCCTATTTTTCATCTTCTTGATGCATACCAATCCACCCACATCTATCCATGCCGCATCCGATCCCCCATACATTCCTCCATCTACCGAATTGTAGACACCCAAATTTGGCCCAAGGCCTGATCGAAACATATTTCGAGAGATGTGCATTTCTGAGCTTTTGATGGCATGTATGGAACCCTTAGAAATCACCCCAAACCCGTAAGAACCACTCTAGATCTCTTAGGAACCTATCCCGAACCTTTAGAAACTAATCCCGACCCTTAGAACCCATTTCGAACCCTAAACCTAACCTTCCCGGGCAATGGATGAAGAAGTGTGCACCAGGACTATCTAAGGTCTTCTACTAATATCTAATCATAATCCAATGGAAAGAGGACTTCTCCAGCTTTCCAACGAGCCAAGAAACGCCTCAATCGAAGTTGTATATCAAAAGTTACGGCATTTCAAAAATCGGGCAGAAATTCAGTTTTTTTGCTTGGCGCAACTAATAATTGCGCCAATTTTAAAGTGGACCCCACCCTTCACGAAGCCAACTTCTAGGCTATTGTACAGAACTGTTTTACTATACATTTGCCTGGCACAACTAATAGTTGTGCCAGACATATGAATAGTGACCTCTGGTTTTTACCTTGAAAATTGAGAGTGGAGTTTGACTTGTTGACCACCTTGATCTTTGTGGTGTGTTTTGCTAGTTCAGTTGCACCATTTTAGTATCTATTTGCAATCCTTAAGTGATTTGAAATACTAACCTATTATCCACCATTAGAACTACCTTCACACTTTTCTAACCTCTCAAACTCTTAGGAAACCTTAGATTAGAGATTACCTAATTGTTAAACCCAATTAGCATCTAAGTAACTTCCTAATCCACCCATTTCCTATAAATAGAGCCCCCCTCCCCTTGGATTAAAGGTTGAGAATTTTTACCTAAGAGAGAAAGAGCTTAAAGTGAGAAGATCTTTCCCCCTTTGGTGCACCATCGCTCATACAAATTTTAGAATTCCAAAACCCCCTTTGAGTGATATTTTCTACCTTAGATCCATTAGTTTAGGTACATGCTACCCATTTACCTTCCCTCTCTACCTCTTAGCTAGCAAGCCTTAAAGGTTAGCACTCCTATTTCTACCATACAAGCCTTCAAGATCTCATCAAAAGCAAGCCACGCAAGGCTCTCCTACGGTGCTACAAGGGCCCGAGGGCTCCGACTCTCCCCTTTCTTCTACTATCTCTTCCTTAGCTCTTCCTATCCTCCCATTTGTGCTGTTACGCCGTCAAATTTTTGGTAGGAACGGAGGGATACAAATTAGATTTAAGGCCCATTTGGGCAAGAGGAAGCCATATTCTTTTCTTTTACTTTATTTTTGTGTTGCCCATTAGTAGAGACTACGTTAAGTGGGTTGATCGGGTGCCTAACACCTTCCCGATCGATAACCAAAGCCCCTACCCAAGAGCCTTTGGTGGGGACCGGATTCAGAGTTATATTTTTAGCACTTTAGCACTCATAAAAATGAACTAGGTTTCTCGGGTGGCCACTCTATATTTTTGTTAACAAGCGCTTCACTGCGACGGGATCGTCACAAATCCCACAATTGCACAGATGGCGATTCTGCTGGGGATAGCTTTTAGAGCTTCTCCTTTAAATTTGGCCATTTTTTTTTTTACTAACTTTTTTTGCTATTTTTAGTTTGTTTTATTGTTTTTATTTTCTCACCCCTACTTTTCCATCATTTACATGACTTAGCAGATCGACGGGCTTACTTACGCATTGCCTTTATTTTTTTCCTTACATTTCTGTCTTTTTTAGTGCCTTAGCCGATTGACGGGCCTACTTGCACATTATCTTTTAATTCCCTTTAAATTTCTGTCATTTAAAGTGCCTTAGCTGATTGGTGGGCCTACTTGTGCACTCATATCCTAACAGTGGACGCCGGCCCGTAGTGGCGGCACAGGGTCATCACCCCCGGTCTTTGAACTAAAGAAAACCTCCATAAAAAAAAAAGAGTTTTGAAAAAATTAAAATTGATCCAAGAATAGGGAGCTTAATTAACTTGTTTTTACAGGGTAGATTCTAAAAGGGTTAGATTTAGGCATACATACAACCACCCAGGTCTTAGTATGGCGGCAGTCCCTAGTGGTGATGATCTAGAAAAGTCCCAACCCACCTAGTATCTGAGAAAGCACTTGTGCCAGAGGTATATCAGGTGGGTTCCCATTCCAAAGCTTAAAACCCTTGGGGAGTGCACTAGCGAGTTATACCAGACTCAAACCCTTTAGGTTCAATGAGGAGAGAACCGATCACAAAAATAGCTCAGTTCTCGGAATCCTAGCTTCCACAAAACCCAAAAAAAGACCCATTTGTTGTTGTGTCATCATAAACTGAGCATCATTTTTGCTCATGCATGGCGCCAAAGGCAAAAATTGATAAATTATAACTGGCGCAACTAATAGTTGCACCAGCTTTAAATTCTCCACTTTTACCTTGGCATAACTAATAGTTGCGCTAGTGTAAGAAAGAGGCCATGCTACCTTGGCGCATGTATTAGTTGCGCCAAGTCTACCTGGACAGTAGCAGCCCAAAATCTGAGGCTTTCTCACCTCTCGAGTCTCCCGATTAGTGTGTTTCGTACCTCTGTTTGTGCCCCGCCATCTCCAACACCCAATACGCCCCCGCTGGTCAAAAGAAGGCAACTTCTTTTTGACTCATTCCGGGGGATCGGGTTGTTTGCCTTGATTTTCATGCCTTCAATAGATTGAAGGTCCTCCTTCGATTCCTCTGATGTACGTCGGAATTGTCGCCACGGGCCTTGAATTAAGGTACGAGAGCCACCCGAGAAGGAAATTCCAAAGCCTCAGAACCTTTATTTTTTAAAGTTTTCTCTAAAATTAAAAAAAAAAAAATATATATATATATATATATATAAATACATAAAAATCAAATCAAAACCTAAAAATAGAGTTCTTGTGGTGCCGGCATAATGGCATCATCTTGCCCTCCGTCGTCCCGTAGGGGGAGAAGGAGGAGGACTTTTGGGCCTTATCCAAGGCACCCTTACCCAACCCGTTCCAGTAGAATGTTGTGGGTAGTGGACCCGGCTTACGCCTATCCCGACTCATCCCCGCAACGCTCTCCAACTCACTCCCATTCGGGAGACATTTCCACATCAGTCCCCCTCACCCGATCACCCTTTAGCGTTACCAGCCCATTTGGCGCTCCCATTTTTCCAACCGCTACCTCCCAAAACATCCAAGGTCCAACCCCCAACTCCCCATCTTTTGCCCAAACCATGCCCATGCCAAATCCAACACCTTTCCCCTCCACATTCATGGCAAACCAAAACCAATTCTCCCAATCCACTTCCATGCCCCATTTCCCATCTCCCCCCTATAGGCCCGATCCACCCACATTCACATACACCACTTCCGCCTTATCCAATCCCCCACAAATCCCCCCATCCAAACGGGGCATGCCCATTTTTACTGTGGCCATGCCCGATTTTTCTCACCCCTCCACACCATACCCCCCTTTACCCCAAAACATACCCCATACATCCCCTCGTCCCTCCAATCCACTCCATATTCCTTCACTTACCCGGGTCATGCCCAATTTTATCGGGGTCATGCCCAATTTATCCTCCACATCCATCCTATATATACCCCATCACCCCTTAAATCCACCGTCCACATCCGACCCTCCTTCCATGACCATGATGGAGGAGATGTTCCAAGCCTACTCCATGTGGAAGGCTTCCCAAAATGCCTCCTCTCCTCCACACCCCAAGTCCATAAACCCATCTCACACCCTAGCTAATTTCCATGCCTCACTCTCCCGTGACCCCCACCAACCCCCCATAATTCATACCATCAAAACCCCCATCTCCCATACGCCCCAAGGCCCAATGGCCCAAAGCCCCATCTCCCACATACCTCAAGGCCCATTGGCCCAAAACCCTACCACCCATGATCTCCAAGGCCCAATGGCCCAACACCCCATCACCCATACTCAAGGGCCCATGGCCCAAAATCATCAAGGGTTCATTGCCCAAACCTATACCGAAGGGCCCATGGCCCAAGCTCACACCCTCCAAGGGCCCATAGCCCATACCCACCAATGGCCCATGGCCCATACCCCTCAAAGCCCACTAGGCCAGACCTACTAAGGGCCCATGGCCCAGACCCATCAAGGACCACTAGGCCAAACCTGCCCATGGCCCATGCCCCAAACCCACCAAGGGCCCATGGCCTAGACCCACCCAGGGCCCAGGGCCTAAACCCACCAAGGCCCATTGGTCTGGACCCACCCAGGGCCCAAACCCACCAATGGCCCATGGCCCAAACTTATCATGACCAAGGTTTCATGGCCTAAGCCCAAATCCCACACTCATACCTCCCTCAATACCCCCAACATTTCCCCCAACCTTCATACCTGGGTCAAACCCATGCCATACCCCAAACCAAATTTTCTCATGGCCCCGTACCCCAAGACCATCTCCAAACCACTCCCCATGCCCAACGGCCCCATCAGGCCCCACCCCAAAACCAAACGTCCACTCATCCCATCATCCAACAAACTTTCTCTCACCCCCAATGGGCTCACCCAACCCTCGCTCATGCCATTCCCATCCAACCCATGCAACACCAACAAGTGAATCTCGCCCTCGCTGCACACTATGTCGACCAACATATATGAGAAGGATGAGATTAGGAATAGTGGAGTCTATGCTGGGGCATTGACCAGCCTTAACGCTCCTCCCATAACTGCCCACCACTTGGTGGCCCAAAGTGAAGTCCAACCAACAGCCGAGAAAGCAGCCCCTGTATCAAAAGAGTCAGAACAACTGAAAGAATAGTTGGGCAAAATACAAAAGCAGTTGGTGAAAATAGGTGGTGCTGAAATCCACGCCACTGATTTCACGGATTGATGCCTATTTGCTGAAGTCCCCCTACCCCCAAAATTCAAAATGCCAGCGTTCAACAAGTACAACGGCACGGGCAACCCGATCACACACCTCAAGTCCTATTGTGGGGACATGTGCCAATACTGGGGTGATGAGAGACTACTAATAAAAGTCTTCTAGAAGAGTCTGACAAGTCCGAACCCTGAGATGGTTCATATCCTTGGAACCCTCCATGATGAAGATGTGGAAAGATCTGACCCACTTATTCCAAGAGCAATATGTTTACAACATAGACATTGAGTTGCATAAGTCAGACTAGCCCATTGAAGGCAGAACCCGAACGAAACCTTTAACGATTATCTAGGGCAGTGGAGAGCACTAGCAGCTTAGGTCAGAAATAGAATACTTGATGATGAGCAGATAGAGATAATTTTTAAGAATACTCTACCAGTGATCTCTGACTTTTTGGTGTATCTGCAGCAGTCTAGTTTTGCTAATCTAGTGAGAAATGACAATCGTTGTGAAGATGCCATCAGGGAGGGGCGTCTAAATAAAAATGTACCAACTGGAGGCAGTGGGATTAGGAGGTTTTCATAACAAAGGAATGAGGAGAGAATAGGGGTCGATGTTCAGAACATTTCCAATACCAGGCCTAATAATAATATAACCCCATTTCAATTTCGGGCAACCTTACTAGCACCAATTAGAACTGAGAAGATGCAGAGAGCAGGGAATGGGCAAGGAATGCCAATGACTCCGGAACAGACGAGAGCCCGCTACGACTGAGTGTTTATACCCCTGGGACAATCATTAAGTGTACTTTTACCTCTATTAATAGAAAAGAGATTAGTTACTATCTGTCAACCGCAAGCTCCTCCTCACCCGATCCCAAAGAACTATGACCTAAATACCCACTATAATTTTCATTAGGGTACAGGCCACCCGACTGATTGCTGCTTCCCATTGAAGCACGCGATCCAGGATTTAAGCGATGTTGGGAAGATCATTCCCCCTACACCCACCCAAGCAAACCAGCATGGGAATATCCACTAGTTACCTTTGCCACCACATCCTACCGGAAGAGCAGGTCCCTGATCCACCATCGGAATGGTAGAGGAATATGAGGAGGAATTTGAGTTTGACCCGTCTGATTACATCAGTGAGCGGGAGAGCTATGTAGCACCATTGCCGAGAAATATTGAAGAAAGGAATATCGGGGTGATCGAACCCTTGAATTTGTCAGATTATTTCCCCAACCCAACTCCACAAATTGAACCCTTGGATCTCAGCGCATACTTTCCAACACCCACACCCATCAATTATGTGTACATAAATGCATATCAACCATACACCACCACCCCCATCAATTACCCAATGAACCAATAGGCCCCCAATCCTCCACCGCCAATAAACTTCCAATGGCCTATGCCCACCCCATTACCCCCAGTTCAACCACCTACAAACTTCATCACCCCCATCAATCACCTAATGGCCCATCAAACCCCCAATCCTCCACCGCCCATCAGCTATCAATGGCCTACTTTTACCCTTTTTCCCACAGTACCACCACTCTCAAGCTTCACCACCTTCATTTGGCCCAATCTAGCAACCCAATCTACTACCATCAAGGTAAACCAAGTGTTGCCCACACCTCTTGAGCCATCTGTACATACACCTCAAGTACCAACAGCCATACCATTCCAGCTCTCAGGACCAACCTATGATCCACATCAGGTCCCGCTGAGCTACGAGCAAACCAATGCTAACCCCCACAGTAGCAGCAGAGAGGGAGTCGTGGACTTTGTTACTAGGTCGAGGAAGATCTCTAAGTAGCTAGAAGCACCGGTGGTAGTACAAGCCCAGTCAGAGGGGAAGAAAGATAGCACAGTGAACCCATTCGAGAAAATGAGTCGAGAGCATATACTAGAGACTCAGCTGAAAAGAATTCCTGCCCATATAATCGTACGGAATCTATTGATGACATCCTCACTCCATTTCCAAGCATTAATGGGGGTGTTAAAAAATGCGCATGTGCCACTCCAAGTTAGCCTAGATGAGGTCGGGCAGATAATTGGTCAAGTGATGGCTCCGAATGCCATTCCATTTTCTAACACTGACTTACCAGAGGAAGAAGGTAGCCACTCGAAGTCTTTGAATATAACAGTTGTCTGGAAATATGGTAATCCCCTTAGTTCTAATCGATAACAGGTCTACATTGAATATATTACCATCAAGAACCACCACCAAGATCGGGATCGATCCATGCATGTTGAGGCCCACGAGAACTAGCGCTAGAGGTTTTGACAATACTAGGAGAGAAATAATGGGAGAAGTTGATCTTGAGATGCTAATCGGGCCAATGACCTTTTCCATTTTATTTCAAGTAATGGACATTAAATCCTCATTTAATCTATTGTTGGGGTGCTCGTGGCAGCACGAAGTCAGAGCCATACCTTCCACGTTACACCAAAAACTTAAATTTACATCTGGGCATAAGATTATTACAATCATCGGAGAGGGGCACAGTGAGAAAGAAAAGGCCACCAATAGCATTGAGAAATCCAATATACTGGATGTACCATACACCACTGAGGATGTCGACCTCCACAGTTTGTAATATGAGCTATCAGTAATACTCTCAGAGCCTATTGACGGCATCATTCCTAAAACTGGAGGCGGAATGGTAGCAACGGTGACTATGTTTCAAAAATGGGGCTATCAGAAAGGAAGGGGTCTGGGGCCCAGATTATAAGGAAGGAAAGAGCCAGTCATTGCCAAGGGGCAGAAGGTCTGATTCGGGTTACGTTACAAGCCCACGAAGGAAGAGGTCCGAGAGGTTAAAGAGAAAGCCAAGGTTGCTGCAGCTGCGAGAGCTCAAGGAATCAATATTGAAGAGAAACCTCACCCTAGGCCGCACATCAGGGATTCCTTTGTCAATGCTGGGGTCATAAAGATCGATCGAAATGGGATAACCCATTTGACCTCACACAAATCCATAGCCCCTGTCCATCCCACCAATCCCCACAGTACCCTTCCTAGCTTGGAGATAGATTTGGCCGTGTTGTCTCTTTTCGAAGAACGATGGCCAGTACCTGAACAAACTCCCCTAGTGGTAAATCACCACAAAATGGTATTGACATTTGAGGACATCATCTCAGACGAAATGGGGATCAATATGATGGAGGCTGACTCTAAAAAGCCATATCAGTTACCACCCTCCATCTAAAAAGGTAAAGGGGCAGCAAGTCAGGTATGTAATTCGACATCTTTACCCCAAACTCTGGATGCAGGGAGTGGCCTACAATTTGACACCTATTTCCCAAAAAAAAATAACTTGTAAGAAGTGAGATAAGCCCCTGGCAGGCAATACCTTGTATATATAGCAACCCGGTTTGCTAAGGGACCGTCTTCGAAGAAAATAAAAATCTCAAAAATATTGAAAAAATACAAAATCCCAAAACAATTGAAAAAATACAATACCTAAAAATATTGTCTTTTAAAATTTTAAATAAAGTCTCACAAAATGATGCCTTAACCGAAATACCCGTCCCACATAAAATCGACCCCTTTCCTGTACAAGTACAAGAAGAGGTAGGAGTTATGAGTTTGGGCGAGGATAGTCCTTTGGAGGAGCTCCCCAATGAGCTCCTTGACTGATTTGCTGAATTTGAGCATGGCCCAAATCCCATTATCGAAGAGACCGAAGACGTTAATCTAAGGACCGAGGAGATTCCTCGAATTACCAAGATTGGAACATCGCTATCTCCCAAAGAAAGAAAAAGCATGATCGACTTCCTTCTGTCATACCAAGACATTTTTGCCTGGTCATACGAGGACATGCCTGGTCTGGACACCGATTTGGTCAAGCATGAGTTGACTCTCTACCCCGATATGAAGCCAGTTAAGCGGAAGCTAAGACGTCTCCGACCCGAGTGGATGCTGAAACTCAAAGACGAGGTCATTAAGCAATATGACGAGGGGTTTCTCATGGTATCTAAATACCCACAGTGGCTAGCCAATATTGAGCCTGTACCAAAGAATGACAAAAAGGTCTGCATGTCCATCAATTTTCACAATTTGAACAGGGCGAGCCTGAAGGACGATTTCCCATTGCCGCACATCGACATCTTGGTCGATAACATTGCTAAGCACGGGATGCTTTCTTTTATGGACGGATTCTCAGGATATAATTAGATCAAAATGACAGAGGTTGATCGAGAGAAGATAACATTCATCACTTCATGGGGAACCTTGTGCTACCGAGTCAGGCCATTTGGGCTAAAGAGTGCCAGTGCAACGTACCAGAGAGCCATGATTGCACTGTTTCACAACATGATGCACCGAGAGATTGAAGTGTATGTCGATGATATGATAGCCAAGTCACCAAAGCGAGGCGATCACTTGGTAAACCTTCAAAAGCTATTTGAAAGACTGAGGAAGTACAGGTTACGTTTGAATCCACAGAAGTGCACGTTTGGCGTGATGTCCAAAAAATTGTTAGGATTCATCATCAGCAGGAGAGGGATCGAGGTCGACCCAGTCAAGGTTAAAGCTATCACTGAAATGCCCCCACCATCTACCAAGAAGGAAGTTAGAGGGTTCTTAGGTAGAATATAATGTATCAGTAGGTTCATTGCATAACTAACCCTAATCTGCACACCGATCTTCAAGCTACTTCGGAAGAACTCACCCATTAAATGGAATGACCATTGTCAGGCAGCGTTCGATCAAATCAAAAGCTACCTCCTTAACCCACCCGTGTTGCTACCACTCGAGCTAGGGAGACCACTCTTGATGTATCTCTCCACGACGAAAGTTTCAATGGGATGTGTCTTTGGGCAGCATGATGAGACGAAAAGAAGAGAGCAGGCCATTTACTATCTGAGCAAGAAGTTTACTGATTATGAGACGCGCTATTCTCATATGGAGAAAGCATGCCTAGCTCTTGTGTGGGCTACTAGAGCTCCGCCATTACTTGCTATCTCAAGTCGTTCTACTTTTAGCCCGAATGGACCTGTTGAAATACTTGTTCAAAAAGTCAGCCCTCACTGGGCGGACTGCATGCTGGTAGCTCTTATTATCTAAGTTTGACATCACGTACGTCACTCAGAAGTCTATTAAGGGGTAGGCACTCGCCGATCATCTTGCCGACAATCCTTTGCCAGATTATGAGCCTTTGAGAATTGAGTTCCCTGATGAGGACATCCTTTTCATGACAGAAGATGATACAGAAGAAGCAGAAGAATCATGGGTAATGTACTTTGACGGGGCGGCCAACGCTGAAGGTTAGGGAATTGGTGCCATTCTAATCTCACCAATAGGATCCCATGTACTAGTCTCTATCAAGCTCAACTTCCCTTCCACTAATAGCATGGCTGAGTACGAGGCTTGTGCCACTGGTCTGCAGGCGGCTCTCGATCTGAATGTAACTCACCTCCTGGTGTTTGGTGATTTGCAGTTAATTATATGCTAGATGAATGGTGATTGGAAGATGAAAGAGGATAAATTGATCCCTTACCATGAGCACCTTGAGGATCTGATAGCTTGCTTCAAAGATGTGACATTCTCATATGTCCCCTGGATAAGGAATCGCTTTGTCTATGCACTAGCAGCGTTGGCATCAATGATAGAAATCCCGTATGGTGCTGAGATGAAGCCAATCATGATCGAGCAGAGGAATGAGTCGGCCTTCTGCCTCCAGAATGAGGAACCTACAAAGCCTGATGATGAGCCACCTTGGTTCTCAGATATCAAGAATTTCCTCGAGACACTAACCTTCCTTGAGGGTACATCCAAGACAGACCGACAAACCATTCAACACCTAGCAGCAGGCTATGTCATTTGCGGGGAGTGCCTTTACAAGCGATCCTACAATAACATCTTACTCAGGTGCTTTACTGAAAGTGAAGCGATCAATATCATGAAGGAGATCCATGAAGGAGTATGTGGATCCCACATCAGTGGTTACATGCTCGCCAAGAAATTTTTACGGCAGGGATACTTTTGGACCACTATGGAATCGGATTGCTGCAAACATGTTTAGAAATGCTACAAGTGTCAGGAACACTCCAGCCTGATACACACTCCTGCCATCAATCTACACTGCATGACCACTCCTTGGCCATTTTCTACTTGGGGCTTTGACATTGTCGGAATGATTAATCCAAAAGCATCAAATGGACATTGATTCATCCTCATCGCCATTGAATACTTCACCAAGTGGGTAGAAGCAGCGTCTGATGCCAACATCACGGCCAGTCATGTCGAGAAGTTTCTCAGGATCTAGGGCCTTGACATGTAGCGAACCCGTTAGTAATGCCTTGGGCCCCTTTGGATGTCTCTTTTCTTTGGCATTCGATCCTTAGTGATCGGATACCAAAGAGGGGCATCTGTAGATACCCAAGTTTGGCCCAAGGCACATTTCGAGAGAGGCGCATTTTTGAGTTTTTGATGGCATGTATGGAACCCTTAGGAATCACCCCAAACCCTTAGGAATCACCCTAGATCCCTTAGGAACCTATCCTGAACCTTTAGAAACCAATCTCAACCCTTAGATCCTATTTCGAACCCTAAACCTAACCTTCTGGGGCAATGGATGAAGAGTGGTACACCAAGACTAGTTGAGGTCTTCTACTGATATAAAATCAAATACCATTGTAAAGAGGACTTCTCCAGCTTTCCAATGAGCTAAAAATTGCCTCAATCAGAGTTGTATATCAAACGTTACGGCATTTTAAAAATCGGGCAGAATTTTAGTTTTTTTGCTTGGTGCAACTAATAGTTGCACCCATTTTAAAGTGGACCCCACCCCTAGTGAAGCCAACTTCCAGGCTACTATACAGAACTATTTTACTATAAATTTGCCTGGCGTAACTAATAGTTGTATCAGGCATATGAACAGTGACCTCTGGTTTTTGCCTCGAAAAATCAAGAGTGGGGTTTGACTTATTGACCACCTTGATCTTTGGGGTGTGTTTTGCTAGTTCTGTTTCATCCTTTTAGTGCCTATTTGCAACCCTTAAGTGATTTGAAACACTAACCTATCATCCACCATTAGAACTACCTTCACACCTTTCCAAGCTCTCAAAATCTTAGGAAACCTTAGATTAGAGATTACCTAATTGCTAAACCCAATTAGCATCTAAGTAGCCTCCTAATCCACCCATTTCCTATAAATAGAGCCCCCCTCCCGTTGGATTAAAGGTTGAGAATTTTTTCCTAAGAGAGAAAGAGCTTAAAGTGAGAAGATCTTTCTCCCTTTGGTGCACCATTGCTAATACAAATTCCAGAATTCCAAAACCCCCTTTGAGTGATATTTTCTACCTTAGATCCCTTAGTTTGGGAACATGCTACCCATTTACCTTCCCTCTCTACCTCTTAGCAAGCAAGCTTTAGAGGTTAGAACTCCTATTTCCACCACACAAGCCTTCAAAAGCTCATCAAAAGCAAACCATGCAAGGCTCTCCTAAGATGCTATAAAGGCCTGAGGGCTCTGGCTCTCCCCTTTCTTCTCCTATCTCTTCCTTAGTTGTTTCTATCCTCCCATTTTTGCTGTTACGCCGCCAAATTTTTGGTAGGAACGGAGGGGTACAAATAGGATTTAAGTCCCATTTGGGCAAGAGGAAGCTATTTTCTTTTCTTTTACTTTATTTTTGTGTTGGCCATTAGTAGAGACCGCGTTAAGCTGGTTGTTTGGGTGCCTAACACCTTCCCGATCGAAAACCGAATCCCCTACCCAAGAGCACTTTAGTGCTCATAAAAATGAACTAGGTTTCCTGGGACACCAAAAGCTCAGGGTGGCGACTCTATATTTTTGTTAGCGAGCGCATCGCCGTGACGAGATCATCGCCGTGATGAGATCGTCACAAATCCCACGATTGCACACCAGGTCATGCCCATTTTTACCGGGACCATGACCAGCTTTTCGCTCTCATCTACCACATCCATGCACCATACATCCTCCCCACACGCCCAATCCGTCCCCATTCACCAATGACCCATCTAATTTTTCTAATCCACCCCATATCCCACCACTTTCCCGGGTCATGCCTAATGTTACCGGGGCATGCCCAATTTTTCTTCCTCATCCACCCCTTCCATGCCCCTCCAACCCTTAAATAACTCATCTCCATCCGATTCCCCTTCCATGGCCATGATGGAAGAAATGGTCCAAACCTACAATAGGTTGAAGGCCTCCCAACACATCCCCTCTCATCCACACCATGCATCCATGGATCCATCTCATACCCTATCAAGACTTCATGCCTCATTCCCGCATGGCTCCCATCAACCCCCCATCATCCATGCCACCCAAACCCCCATCACCCATATACCCCAAGGCCCAATGGCCCAAAACCCTATCATCCATACCCATCAGTGTCCTATGGCCCAGACCCATCAGCGGCCTATGGCCAACACCCATCAGGGGCTCATGGCCCAAACCCACCAAGGGCCCATGGTCCACACCCACCAAGGGCCCATGGCCCAGACCCATCAAGGGCCCATGGCCCCGATCCATCAATGGCCCATGGCCCAGACCCACCAAGGCCCACTGGGCCAGACCTATCATGACCAAGGCTTTATGGTCCAACCTCCCCAAGGACCCATGGGCCCATCCTTTATAGCCCAACCCTCCCAAGGTTTCATAGCCCAAGCCCAGCAAGGCCCTAATCTAGGAGCCTCACACCCATACCCTTCACTTCTCCAAAATTTCACTCACCCACAACCCTCATACCCAGCTCAAACCCATACCATGCAGCACCAACAAGAGAATCCCTCCCTCACTGCACCTTATGTAGATCAGTAGTATGAAGAGGACGAGATTAGGAATAGTGGTGCTTATGTCGGGGAATTAGCCAACATTAATCCCCCTCCTATAATTACCCACCCCTTGGTAGCACAGAGAGAGTCCCGAACAACTTCTGAGAAAGTGGCCCCCATATCTAAGGAATCAAAGCAGTTGAAAGAATAGTTACACAAAATACATGAGTAGTTGTTAAAGATCGGTGGTGTTGAAATCCATGCCATGAACTTCTCAGATTTGTGTTTGTTTGCTGAGGTCCCCTTGAATCCAAAATTTAAAATGACGGCTTTTGACAAATATAAATGGCACCCGCAATCCCATAGCACACACCTCAAGTCTTATTGTGGGGACATATGCCAGTATGGAGGGGACAAAAGACTATTGATAAAGGTCTTTCAAAAAAGTTTGACTGGTCCAACTTTGAGGTGGTTCATGTCCTTAGAACCATCTATGATAAAGACCTAGAAGTACTTGACGCATCTATTTCAAGAACAGTATGTCTACAATAAAGACATTGAACCGCGTAAGCCAGACTTGGCCCGTCTGAAGCAGAACTTGAATGAAACATTTAGCGATTATTTGGGGCGTTGGAGAGCATTGGCAGTTCAGTTTAGAAACAGGATACCTGATGACGAACAAATAAAAAAGATTTTTAAAAACACTCTGCCAGTGATCTCAGACTTTCTAGTGTACTAGCAGCAGTCCAGCTTTGTTGATCTGGTAAGGAATGCCAACAGTTGTGAAGATGTTATCATGGAAGGTCGCCTAAGCAAAAATGTACTCGAGGGAGCTAGCGGAGTTAGAAGATTTTTTGAGCAGCGGAATGAGAAGAGAGCGGGGGCCGATATCCATAACATTTCCAGCACCAGGCCCAATAATAATATGACCCCATTCCAATTTAAGGTGGCCTAGCCAGCACCAGTTAGAATTGGGCCAATGCAAAGAACAGGAAATGGATAGGGGATGTAGATGACTCCGAAGCAAAGGAGAGCCCGCTTCGATCGAGTTTTTATGCCCTTGGGGTAATCTTTGATTGTACTTTTACCTTTTCTAATAGAAAATGGACTAGTTACCACCCTCCAACCATGACCTCCTCCTAATCCAATCTCGAAGAATTATGACCCCAACACTCATTGTAATTTTCATCAGGGTCCGAGTCACCCGAGTAATCGCTGCTTCCCATTGAAGCACGCGATATAAGATTTAATTGATACCAGGAAAATCATTCCACCTACACCTTCCCAAGAGAACCAGCATGCAAATATACATCAGATGCCGTTACCCCCACACCCTACCGGAGGAGCAGGTCCCAAACCCACCATCGGGATGATAGAGGAATGTGAGGAAGAGTTTGAGTTTGACTCGTCGGACTATATCAGTGATCGGGGAAATTATCTGGCACCTTTGCAGAGAAACCGTGAAGAAAGAAGTATTGGGGTGATTGAACTCTTGAATTTGTTAGATTATTTCCCCAACCCAACACTCCAAATTGAACCCCTAGATCATAGGGCCTATTTCCCATCACCCACTCCCATCAATTATATACAAATAAATGCATATCAACCATATACTGCCACCCTCATTAGTTACCCAATATCCCACCAAGTCTCCCAACCCCCACCATCACCTGTTAACTAACAATGACCCACTCCTACCCCATTACGGCTAGTGCAACCACTCACAAACCTCATGACCCCAACCTGGCCCAATTTTGCCACTCAACCATCTATGACTGAGGTGAACCAAATATTACCCACCCCTCCGGAGCCAATAGTATAAGTGCATCAGATACTGACAACTACACCATTTCAGATTTCAGGACCAACCTATAATCCTCATCAGGTCCCACTGAGTTATGAGCAGACAGATGCCAATGCAGACAGCAGTAGAGAAGGGGCAATAGACTTTGTCACAAGATTTGAGAAGATATCTAAGCAGTCAGAAGCACCAGCAGCAGCACAAGCCCAACCAGAGGGAAAGAAAGATAGTGCCATTAATCCTTTTAAAAAAATGAGTCAAGAACATATACTGGAGATTCAGTTGAGAAGGATGCCAGCTCACATCACCATATGGGATCTATTAATGACGTCTCCACTCCATTTTCAAGCTCTAATGGGGGCGTTAAAAATCCCTCAATATTACTGTAGAATCCGAAATTATGATAATCCCTTTGGTGTTAATTTAACAACGGGTCTGTGCTGAATATATGCCCACTGAGAACCGCCACAAAGATTGGGGTAGACTCGTGCATGTTGAGACCCACGAGAACCAGTGCCCGAGGTTTTGACAATACAAGAAGAGAGATAATGGGAGAGGTTGACCTTGAGCTATTGATCAGGCCAATTACCTTCTCTATATTATTTCAAGTAATGGACATCAAATCTTCGTTCAATCTATTATTGGGACGCCCATGGCTGCATGAAGTCAGAGCGATATCGTCGACGCTACATCAGAAGTTCAAGTTTGCGTCCGGGCATAAGACTATCACTATCATTGGTGAGGGGCATGGTGAGAAGGAAAAAGGCACCAACAGCGTTGAGAAGCCAAAAGTGTTGGATGTGCCACACACAACTAAGGATGCTGACCTCCACAGTTTTGAGTATGAAGTATCAACGGTACTCTCGGAGCCCATCGAGGGCATCATTCCAAAAGCCAAAGGTGGAATGATAGCGGCAATGGCCATGCTCCAAAAGTTGGGCTATCAAAGAGGAAAGAGGCTGGGACCCCAGTTACAAGGAAGAATGGAGCCTGTCATAGCCAAAGGTCAGAAAGGCCGATTCGGGTTAGGTTACAAGTCCACGGAAGAAGAGGTTCGAGAGGCTAAGGAGAAAGCCTGTGCAATGGCAACTACAATAGCTAGGGGGATACACATAGAGGAAAAACCCCGTCCCAGGCCTCACATCAGAGATTCATTCGTGAGTGCTGGGGTTGTGAAGATCGATCGAAATGGGGTAACCCAATTAACCCCACACAAGCCTACAGTACCGGTTCACCCCACCAATCCCCACATCACCCTTCCCAGTGTGGAAATAGACTTGGGCCCATTATCCCTCTTTGAGGAATGATGTTCCATACTTGAACAATCTCCCTCTGTGGTGAATCACCACAAAACTATATTAATGTTTGAGGACATAATCTCAGACGAATCCGGGATCAATATGATGGAAGCTGACTCCGATGAGCCATATCAGTCAGCACCCTTCAACCAAATAGGTAAAGGAGCGGCCCCTCAGGTACGCAATTGGGCATATGTGCCCCAAACTCTGGAGGCGGGGAGTGGCCTAAACTTTGGCACCTGTTTCCAAAAAAAAAAAACCTATAAAAAGTGAGATAAGCCCTTGGTAGGCAATACCTTATATATACACAGACTCGCGCTGCCAAGGGTTCATCTCTGAAGAAAATAAAAATCCCAAAAATATTGAAAAAATATAAAATCCAAAAATATTGTCATTTAAAATTCCAAATAAATCCCACAAAAAGATGCCTTAATCGAAATGCCCGTCCCACATAAAATCGACCCCTTTCCTGTAGAGATACAAGAAGAGGTAGGAGTTACAAGTTTGGATGAGGATGTCCCTTTTGAGGAGCTCCCTAATGAGCTCCTTGACCGGTTTTCCAACTTTGAGCATGGCCCTACCTCCATTGTTGAAGATATCGAAGATGTCAATCTAGGGACTGAGGAGATTCCCTAGATAACCAAGATTGGAACGTCACTGTCTCCCGAAGAAAGAAAAACATGATCGATTTCCTTCGGTCATACCAAGACATTTTTTTCTAGTCGTACGAGGACATGCCTGGTCTAGACACTGACTTGGTCGAGCATGAGTTGTCGCTCTACCCTGATATGAAGTCGGTCAAGCAGAAACTAAGATGTCTCTAACCCGAGTGGATGCTGAAAGTCAAGGAAGAGGTCATTAAGTAGTATGACACGAGGTTTCTCATGGTATCCAAGTATCCACAGTAGCTAGCCAATATTGTGCCTGTGCCAAAGAAAGACAGAAAAGTCCACATGTGTACTGATTTTAGAAACCTGAACACGGCAAGCCCGAAGGATGATTTTCCATTGGTGCACATCGACATCTTGGTCGATAACACTGCTAAGCACGGGACGCTTTCATTCATGGATGGATTCTAAGGATACAATCAGCTAAAGATGGTAGAGGCTGATTGAGAGAAAATAACATTTATCACCCCTTGGAGAACCTTTTGCTACAGGGTCATGCCATTTGGGTTGAAGAATGCCAGTGCAACATACCAGAGAGCTATGACTATGCTGTTTCATGACATGATGCACTGAGAAATTAAAGTTTATGTTGATGATACGATAGCCAAATCACCGGAGTGAAGTGATCATCTGATAAACCTCTAAAAGTTATTTGAGAGGCTGAGAAAATATAGGTTACATCTGAATCCTCAGAAATGCGCATTTGGCGCCATGTCAGGAAAGTTGCTAGGATTCATCGTCAGCAGGAGAGGTATCGAGGTTGACCCGATCAAGGTGAAAGCCATCACAGAAATGCCGCCGCCATCTACTGAGAAAGAGGTTAGAGGATTCTTGGGTAGGATACAATATATCAGTCGAATCATTGCACAACTGACTCCAATTTGTATGTCGATCTTCAAGCTACTTCGAAAGAATTCACCTGTTGAATGGAATGACGACTGTTAGGCAGCGTTCGATAAAATCAAAAGCTACCTCCTTAAACCACCTATGTTGGTACCGCCCAATTTGGGGAGACCACTCTTTATATATCTCTCCACGACGGAAGTCTCGATGGGATGTGTCTTAGTGCATCATGACGAGATGGGAAGAAGAGAGCAGGCCATCTACTATCTGAGTAAGAAGTTTACTGATTATGAGACACACTACTCTCATCTGGAGAAAGCATGTCTGACTCTCGTATGGTCTACCTAGAGGCTCCGCCACTACTTGCTATCCTAAGCCGTTCTACTCCTAGCCCGAATGGACCCGTTGAAGCACTTATTTGAGAAGTCGGCTCTCACTAGATGAACTGCACGATGGCAGCTTTTATTGTCTGAGTTTGACATCACTTACGTCATTCAGAAGTAGATCAAGGGGCATGCACTCATTGATCATCTTGCCGATAGCCCTTTGCCAGACTATGAGCCCTTGAGAACTAAGTTCCCTGATGAAGACATCCTGTTCATGATGAAAGATGATACTAAAGAAGCAGAGGAATCGTGGGTAATGCACTTTGACGGAGCAGTCAATGCCGAGGATCAGAGTGTTGGCGCCATTCTGATTTCACCGAAAGGATCACATGTACTAGTGTCCATCAAGATCAACTTCCCTTACACCAACAACATGGTCGAGTACGAGGCTTATGCAGCTGGCCTAAAAGTAGCACTTGATCTGAACATAACTCACCTCCGAGTATTTAGTGATTTGTGGTTGATCATATGCCAGATGAATGGTGACTGGAAGATGAAAGATGAGAAACTGATCCCATACCATGAGCACCTCAAGGATCTGATAGCTTGTTTCAAGGACATGACATTCTCATATGTCCCGCGGATAAGGAATCTCTTTGCCGATGCACTAGCAACTTTAGCGTCAATGGTAGAAATCCTGTATGGTGTCGAGATGAAGACAATCATGATCGAGCTGAGAAATGAGCCAGCCTTTTGCCTACAGATTGGGAATCCTACAAGGCCTAATGATGAGCCACCTTGGTTCTTGGATATCAAGAATTTCCTTGAGACACTAACTTTCCCTGAGGGTACGTCTAGGACAGACTGGCGGACCATTCAACGTCTAACGGCAGGCTACGTCATTTGTGGGGAATGCCTTTACAAGCGATCATTGAACAACATTTTGCTCAGATGCCTTACTGAAAGTGAAGTGATCAACATCATGAAGGAGATCCATGAGGGAGTATGCGTGTGACAGCCCGGATTTCGGCACCCCGAAACCCGTGCCATCAGCACGATCATCTTGACCGTGCCCTTTAGCTAAGCACGGAACACTGGTATATCAAGCATAGAAAAGTATAATAAACGAGTTTGCAGAATTTAAATCTATATTAATTAACTTCCCAAAAGACAGTTCTACCCTCATACCTCTGCATGAATGGAGAACCGATCCGAACCATCGATGATAGAAATCATCACGGATGGTTCGTCCCAAAAGAGAAATCCCAACTCCTTATATACATGATTTTAAACAGAATCAAGGCTTGACATACCAAGCCGTACAAAACCTCTCCAAAAATCCCTCAAAGTGGCACAACGGAGTCCTCTAGAAGAAGTCCTCTGGAGGTGGCTCCAACTCTTCACCGGCCGCAAGGTCCGACTCACGGATCATTGCCTCCGAGCCGCAATGCTAGTAGTGGACTGCGGACGTATAGTCTATAGGGTGAGCTACTTCTAGCTCAATAGGGAATACCTTGAACATATAAATTATGACTCACATATATTCCATGATATGCTATGCATGATGTGTCTATGCAATTATTGATGAAACAGCTTAGAAAGCATTTCGCTTTTATCGTTGATTACTTATGTTTTCATTTACTCATGAATGATGTCAAAAGGCCTAAAGCAAAACTTAAACTTTCAACTTAAGTAATCCCAGCAATATAGCATCGAGCCCCATGAGATACCCATCATCGCCATCTATATAGACAGCTTTTAACCGTATTCCCGAATACAAATATAGTACCCAAGCCCCTTTCCCCGGGATTGGTGGCGGGTTTCACTTGTCTCAATCAACACCCCTGGGGTGTGCTTACTATGTACGGATAAGCCTCCGCACTGGCCTACGGTTTCGCCGCCGTATCGGTCACGGATATCCTGCCGTGTCAGTCGTGGATATCCCGCCACGTCGGGGGGGTACCCTATCAAACCTCAAATAACAAAAATATCGGTGCCTTACATATAGTTATTCACCGTGTAAATGTGCTATCTTATATCAGTTAGGCCCTATCAAACATTATTCAATCCTTGGATACATCCCTGGGATGTATCCATTTACTTGCATCACACCTGATGCTCTTATCTCTTTACTTCTTCATCCCCTGGGGATGGCTCATTATGATTACTCTTATGGGTGTCACACACACACACTTTTCACAAATTCTTAAGAAATAAACATTTGAATTGAGTTCTATATCACTACATACATGCTCTTGTAAAATAAAGTACATGTTCAAGGTGTTCCCTACCTCAAGTCTTCATTTGATCACAGCATCAAGGTCCCACGTGGCTCCTTGTGCACAAGTCCACACGTACCACCTATGGTACCACATAACAGGTGAAGCACATCACAAGGGATGCAATAAAGAAGGTATAAGATCCTCCAAGAATCTTAAAGTCAAACCCAAAAGTCAACATAATTTATGTCAGTCGATTAATCGAACTCCAAAATCGATTAATCGAATCTGATTCGATTAATCGATTTCCAAAATCGATTAATCGAAGGTCAATATCGACATCAAGCAATTTCGATTAATCGAAATTCTCCTTTCGCAAAGTCCATTCCTCAATAAATGAAGTTTTCATTCGATTAATCGATTCCAGTTTCGATTAATCGTATTTCTTCTTTTCCCAAAGTAATTTCACCGTCAATTCAATGAAGTTTTCATTCGATTGATCAATCCAATTTCGATTAATCAAATTCTTCTTTCGCAAGGTAGACTCTCAAACAATAAGTTTCACAAGTTGATTAATCGATTCCAAATCGATTAATCGAAAACTAAAATCGATTAATCGAAATCCCATTTCGATTAGTCGATTTTTCCTTAAGTCATTTCCTCCAACCCCTGGGGTCCACTGGAGGTTCCTAGTCGATTAATCGATCCCCAAATCGATTAATCGAAATCCAAAGTTGATTAATCGAAATCAAATTCGATTAATCGAAATCGGGGTCCTCTGACCTTTCAACTTCCTGGCCAATTTCGATTAATCGAAACCCAATTTCGATTAATCGAAATTATCAGATTCAGCCCCTTTCGAGCTATTCTTCCCAATCTTTTTCCATACTTTTTCCTCTATTTTTCTAAGCCATTATCCTATGATTTAAACTATTTTCAACTACCATTTAGCCTCTATAATCTATGCATTTGATTTACAAAATCTTACCTTGAATAGATCTCAAGTTGATTTCAAATCTAGGGTTGGAAGGCTAGGGTTTCCAGCTTTTGTTCTAACGGATCCCTCGCGTCGAATCCGGCGTTTATTGCTTGAATCTCTCTTCCTCAACTAGCATTCACTCCTTGCATTAATCACTCTCTTCACTCTCTCTCTCTTCTTTACTCTCCTTCAACAACCCAAAATACTCATCTAGGGTTATTAAACCCTTTTATCCTATTCTTCACTTGTGAGTTGAGCACATACACCGCGGTAGGTGTATGCGATTTCCTATTTACAACACACACCACGAAATCACTCAAGCTATCACATCTCGTCCGTTCATCACATCCTATGCTAACTCTTGATCTCCTGATTGGTAAAACTTGTGACCAATCGGGCACGGATCCCGAGGTCATAGTTTTTGCGTGATTTTTCAGGCTATTACATCCTCCCCACCTTAGGAATTTTCATCCTCGAAAATAACCCAAGGCTTGTCTGTTTGGGGCACGCCCCCCCCCCTCACTCTCAGGTGAGGTGGTCTATATTACTTAGACGCATTCAACAGTTACAATACAAGTATGGAAGTACATTAATAAAGGAAACAATTCGACCAAAAAGTTTGATTTATATTTAAACTTTGGAAATTTACAATGTCAGATAAATTGGCGTACAATACAATTTACAGATATACAATCAGTACTCAAAATAAATACAAGACTCAAACAGTCCTCTCGTCAAGCTGATCAGGTGCGATCGTAGCTGGTGTGTCTGTTGGAGCTGGCTCTGGCTGCGGTGGAAGCGTCTCTGTCGGCTGAGCGGATGTGGATGTGGAGGGAACCGCGTCTGCAGTGGTGGGAGGGAAGACGGGTCCTCTGTGGAAGGCGGTGCGTCCAGCGGTCCACTCCTCCTCCTGGGCGAGGTAGCGGTGATAGTCCGTCGGGTAAATGTAGCGGAGGGTGTGGAACATCAAGAAGTCCATCCTTCGGTTCATCCGCTCGTTGTTGGCTTCCATGCGAGCCAACACGTCCTCAATGGTAGGACCGGATGGTGGGCCACGGTAGGATGAGGTGGTGTCGGGCGCGAGTGTGTGGTGGTGCTCTGTGAGGCTGTGGTGGGAGGGAACCTTCCACGGATGGCTCATTGGCAGGGTGTGCTCACCCACGGTGGGCTGCATGCCGAGGTGGTGGGGTGGTGGAGGCAGCCCGCCGGGCGGGAGCGGAACCCGAGCCGGTAGGGTCCGCGAGTAGGTTGTGGAAGCACGGCCCATGAAGACCTAGAGAATGTCTTCACGCAGTCCGTAGCTCTCACCTCGTAAGGAGAGACGGTGTAGGACGGATCGTTGGAGTAGCATTCCAACATGCTCGATACTAGGCGAGCGTAGGGCATCTTCTCCTTGGGCCTTAAGTTGCCCTTCATCAGTTTGCCCTTTATGTATCTCATCCCCTCAAGGATGAGCATGGTGGCATCAAACCACCGGCCACAGAAGGCCGAGTAAAGTGCCTGCTGCACTTTCTCCACGCGCTCTGTGTCGTGGCGCATAGGGTACAAATTGCACTTGACCACCGAGTCAAGCATCCACATATACGGTAGAAGGTCAATCCTCTTGATGGAGGAGCCCGACCCCTTCTTACTGTTGGTCATGCGGGTCATGACCTCCTCAAAACGGGGTTCCTCCTCAAAAGGTGGAAACAGGGTAGTCTCGGGGGTGAACTCGAGGTAGCACTCGAGCACCTCATGTATGTGACGCCGAGTGATTGTGTACAGACGACCCTCGATCGTGGTCAAAATGCAGTCATCGGTAGGGCCATCGGTTAGCCCTTGGTAAAAGAGTCGAACCAATCTAGGGTAGTAAGAACCCCGGATTGGTTTTAGAAGGTTGCCGAGGCCGGCATTATTGAGGTAGGTTCGAGCCCATTGGGTCTCGCTCGGCACATCGGGATCGGTGAATAGGGTAGGGTCGATGACGTACTCGACCTCAAAGGTCTTGGCTGCCAACCATTCATTTGGTTGCACCATATTGGTGGGTGGTGGTGGTATAGGCGTGGACTCGCGGGAAGACTCGCGCATGGATGCGCTCGTCGAACCGGAGGTGGTCTCCGATTCCGACGGTGAAGGAGTCCTCACCGGCGATGGGGTAGGTGGTGGTGGTGCGGCGTTCTTACGCCTAACCGGTAGCTTGGAAGTTGCCTTCTTCGAAGACAATCGGGTTTTGGGCGGCATATTGGGAAAAATCTAGGGTTTTCTAACTCAAATTGAAAGGAAAACACGAATTTAGGGTTTACCGTGGGTTTTGGATGCGATGGTAGTTGAATCCGATCCGAAACCACTGAAAATGCAAACCCTAAAGTGCTCGGTTGGTTGGAGAAGAAGGAAGAAGGTGAAGCGCCAAAACCCCAAAGCAAGAAAATTTTTCGAATGGGGAATAAAATCCCCACTCTCATATATATAGCCCGCGGCTCGATTAATCAAAATTCAAAATCGATTAATCGAGATTCAAAACTAGGTTAAGCCGCGTAAAATCGATTAATCGAAAGTCAAATTCGATTGATCGAAACCATTTCGATTAATCAAAATCGTGTCTGTTTAAAATTTTAAAATTTTGAGCTCACTGGCGCGAGCCAGTCGATTAATCGAACTCCATTTCGATTAATCGAAATTCCAAAATCGATTAATCGAGTTTAACTTCGATTAATCGAAATCGTGTGGTAACTTCTCAATTTCTAGAATTCTTTAAATAATCGATTAATCGAAACTCATTTTGATTAATCGAAACTTCAAAATCGATTAATCGAAACTATCTTCGATTAATCGAAATTGTCTATGTGTATTCAATTTCTTCCAATCTCTTAAGTAAATCGATTAATCGAAATATAATTCGATTAATCGAAATGTCAAAATCAATTAGTTGATTCCAAATCGATTAATCGAAATGTCCAATTCGATTAATCGAAATTGGTCTTCTATGTATATTCTAACTCTCTTTCTCATTTCCAGTCACTGGCACATGCCAGTCGACTAATCGAACAAAATCGATTAATCGAAATTTCAAATCGATTAATCGATTTGAAATTTGATTAATCGGTTTTGCCCAATTTCTACAGAACTTCAATCTCTTTCTTTCTTTTACTATTTTTGACAATATATGACAGATTGGATCAAAATTTCCATCGAAGTACAAGTATAGTGGAGGTTTCACAAACATGTTTGTGATTTACATTGAATTTTTCACGTCGTTGGAAACAAGGCTGGATATTGTTCTCTCACATCAGCCTCTCGTTCCCAAGTAGCCTCTTCTTTAGGATGGTTGTTCCACCGAACAAGCACTAAGGGAATCACTTTAGTGCGCAGTACTTGTTCTTTTCGATCCAAAATTTCCACTGGTTCCTCTATCATGCTCATGTCCTCACACATCTCTATAGGTTGCTTTCCTAACACATGAGACGGATTCACATTTACTCCGAGCATCGATATGTGGAAAACATTATGTACTCGATCAAACAGCGGTGGTAAACCAATGCGATATGCAACTTCGCCTACTCGTCCCAAAATTTTGAATGGTCCAACATAACGTGGACTTAACTTCCCTCTCTTGCCAAATCTCATTACACCTTTCATAGGTGACACTTTCACAAACACATGCTCACCCACTTTGTAGTCAACACTAGTCCGCTTCATATCGGCGTAACTTTTCTCGTTTCACTTGTCATCATCAACCTTTCTCTCGATAATTCGAACGACGGTAGCGTTATCTTCAAGCAGTTTTGGTCCTAATACAAATTTCTCACCTGTTTCCTCCCAATTGAGAGGTGACTTGCATCGTCGTCCATACAGAGCTTCATACGGTGCCATGCCAATGCTCGTTTGGAAACTGTTGTTATATGCGAACTCGAGCATCGGTAAATACTCATCCCAGTATCCTTGCATATCAAGCATGCACGCCCTGAGCATGTCTTCTATCACTTGATTTACTCGCCTTCTTCGCCCATCGCTTTGAGGATGGAAAGCTGAACTAAAGTCTAGTCGTGTTCCCATTCCTTCTTGAAATTTCTTCCAAAACTTAGACGTATATAGTGGATCACGATCCAAACTATGCCGCTTGGAATACCATGTAATCTTACAATCTCCTTCATGTATAAATCGCCAATCTTCCCGTCAGATATGTAGTATTGTACGGCAAAAGTGCGTTGATTTGGTCAATCGGTCACTCGACCCAAATGGCATTGTGTCTCTTGGCAAGACGGGGTAATCCAACAATGAAATCCATTGAGATCGATTCCACTTCCACTGGGTATTGGTAATGGTTGCAATAGTCCAGCAGGATGTCTATGATCAACCTTCACTTGCTGACAAGTCAAACATCGTGACACATACTCGGCCACGTCTTGCTTCAGTCCTCTCCACCAGTAGTTCTTTTTCAAATCTTGGTACATTTTGGTGCTACCAGGGTGGATAGCATAATTTGACTTATGGGCTTCATCAAGAATCATTCGTCTTAGGTCGACATTGTCCGGAATGCATAGACGGCCCTTAAACAATAAAGAACCATCTTCTTTTAATGAGAAGTCCGACCTGATGCCTTCACTCACGTCTTGATGAATCTTTGTTAATGTCGGATCTTTCATCTGTAGATCGTGGATATGCTCAAATATCACTGGCTTCACTGATATGTTAGCCAAAAAGGATCCAGTGTCCTTTGACTCAATGTTCGCATCATAGATTGCCAGGTCTTCCAACAATTTCCATCGGTGCATACCCAAAATCAAAGAAGCTGAAATAACCTTTCGACTCAATGCATCGGCTACTACATTCGCCTTTGCCTCGGATGGTATTGTATGGAGCAATCATAATCCTTGAGGAATTCCATCCACCGCTACTGCCTCATGTTGAGCTCTTTCTGTGTAAACAAGTATCGGAGACTCTTATGATCGGTGAAAATTTCAAATGTCTCACCATACAAGTAATGTCTCCAAATCTTCAGCACAAAAATGACTGCTGCTAGTTCTAAGTCATGAGTCGGGTAATTTTTCTCGTGTTCTTTCAGCTGTCTTGATCCGTAAGCTATCACCTTCTTGTGTTGGTTGAGCACACAACCTAGGCCATTGTATGACGCGTCGCTGTACACGGCGTATCCTCCACTGCCTGAAGGAATCGCTAATACTGGAGCTGAAGTGAGTCTCGTTTTGAGTTCTTGAAAACTCTTCTCGCATGCCTCACTCCACTCAAACCTTGAATCTTTTCGTGTCAGCCTTGTGAGAGGTCCCGATATCTTTGAAAACCCCCCGACGAAACGTCGATAATAGCCTGCTAAGCCCAGAAAACTTCGGACATCGGTCACTGTCTTTGGCTGCTCCCATTTAACTACTGCTTCTATCTTTGCTGGATCTACAGTGACACCATGCTTTGAGACAACGTGTCCCAAAAAGCTAACTTCTTCCGACCAAAATTCACACTTGCTGAGTTTGGCGTACAATTGGTGTTCACGTAGCGTCTGTAGAGCAATCCTCAAATGTTCTTCGTGTTCCGTCTTGGATTTGGAGTATATTAGTATATCATCAACAAACACTACGACGCAGGAGTCCAAGTGTGGTTTAAACACTCGATTCATCAGATCCATAAACGACGCCGGAGCATTCGTTAATCCAAACGGCATCACAAGGAATTCATAGTGTCCATACCGTGTCCGGAAAGCTGTCTTCTGAATGTCCTCTGCCTTGACTCGCAATTGATGGTACCCAGATCTCAGGTCGATCTTGGAAAAATACCTTGCTCCTTGCAGTTGGTCGAATAGATCGTCAATTCTAGGCAAAGGGTAGCGGTTCTTCACAGTGAGTTTGTTCAATTGTCTATAGTCAATGCATAGCCGCATTGACCCATCCTTCTTCTTGACAAACAGGACCGGTGCTCCCCATGGAGATACACTTGGTCTAACAAACCCCTTGTCCATAAGCTCTTGTAGTTGTTCCTTCAACTCCTTTAATTCAGCGGGAGCCATTCTATAAGGTGCTTTTGAAATAGGCTCCGTTCCTGGTGCTAAGTCAATGGCGAATTCTACTTCTCTTTCTAGAGGTAATCCAGGCAATTCCTCTGGAAACACGTCAGCGAAGTCTCGCACAACTGCTATCTCAGAAATGACATTCTTTTCTTCCTTGTCCTCATTTAAGAAAGCTAAGTATCCACTGCAACCCTTTCTAATCATTTTCTCGGCCCTCATCATGAGATCAAGGGCATGTATGACGACCTCACTCCTTGAAACCAAATGATCTTCTTGTGTTGGGTCCGAAAATAACTACCTTGTTCTTGCAATAATGTCAAGGCCAACCACCCATGCCAAGGATCACATCAAACCCTTGCATGTCTAATAAGATCAACTTTGCTTCTAGTTCGTGCACCTCTAAGTCTCGAATCGCTACAATAATGGATTTGTGTTAACTCCGTGTCTACTAACTCTCCAAATGGAATAGACAGATAGGACGAAATCCAACGCCTCGAACAATCTTCATCTTCTTAGCGAAACGTGGAGTGATTTAATGAGTGGGTAGACCCGGTCTATCAACACTCGAGCGCCATATCCACCAAGCATCCTTTTCATATATATTTAGAGTACCTATAGTATACATGCATACATACAATAATTTACACATCAATTTACACTCTTAATTTACATACAGCTTTTTGTATTGAGAAAAGAATCTATAAAATTTCTAATTCATGCTCCTTCTCTATCTAAGATCTTAATGAAACGAAAATTTTCTTTAATAATAAAAAAAAGTCTCACCTTGGATGACGTCATGCACGCTCTCGCTTCCGAGCAAAGGATCGCATAGCTTTCCTCGACGACGGCTTCTTGCTTGAATTGGTCGTGGTGTCAGAATCAAAACCGTTTTCTCTTATCACGGGCAATCCTTGATCAAGTGGCTCACCTTGCCACATCGGAAACAACCCCTAGTTCCCGATCTACACCACCTATGAGGCTTGCCACACTTATGCAAGTCTCCGAGGTGCGGAAGAAACAAGACGAGAACCTGTGATAGTGGCGCCAGAGACATGGCGGTGGCTCTCAGCTTAATAGGTCTCCCCGACGCAAGTAATGGAAACCTCGGTGTTGTTGTTGTTGTTCGGCCTCCAAACCTCCTTGAAACGTGTGGTCTCGATTCGCCCATGAACCTCGGCTTTTGTTCACCGGTTCATAGTGCCCTGCTCTTCCTTGCTCATTTCCTCCTCTGTTCTCCGCCTATATATCTATTATTGTTCTCCTCCTCTACAACCAACGCTTGCTCATGACCTCTTCATAGGTCCTCGCTTGAAATGGAGCTACGCCTCCTAACCTCAGGCTTCAAACCTTGCTGAAACCTCTTGGACTTCATCACCTCAGTAGCGACGTAGTCCGGAGCAAAACGGGCAAGTCGTAGAAACTCTACCCCATATTCTCTCACTGTCATTCTCCCTTGTACTAACTGCAAAAATTGTATCTCTAGTTGGTTCCTCACCACTTCCGGAAAATATTGTTTGTTGAACTCCTCAACAAACTCCTCCCAAGTCCAAGGCAACTCTGGGGTCTCCTGAGCCCGAGTCCGTATCACGGACTTCCACCAAGGCCCAGCCTCCCCATCCAACATGTAAGCTGCCCATCTTACACTCTCATCTTCCGTGCAAGTTAGCACGCTAAAGACTTTCTCCATCTCCATCAACCAGTTCTCAGCGGCCATTGTGTCTGCCTGGCCAGAAAATGGAGGTCTCATCCTCCTAAACTCTGTAAATGAGGAGGGCACAGGCAACGCAGGTCCTACAGGTGGTGTAGGTGGCTGCTGTTCTCTTGATGCATGAGCTGCAAAGGATGCGGCCTGTTGTGCCATGGCAGCTGCCATAGTCTCCATAGTGTGCATCATCCTTTGTCGCTCCTCTCTATCTTCTTGTCTTTCTCTCAATCTTTCTTGCTCTCTTAGATCTTGGTCTTGATGATCTCGATCTTCTTCATTATGCTGCCTACTACTACTGCCCCCTGGGGCCTCAGTACCTCCTAAAGGCACTCTATTGGTAGGAGAGATGTAACCATCTCCACTACGTAGACTTCTTTGATTGCCTCCCCTTGGTCGGCCTCTTTCTCTAGACGACATTTGCGGCTGCATTTGAAACTAACGTTTCGTTAGCAGAAGCCCCTATGTTCTGACGAAAGAACCCTTGTCAGAATTGCTAAAAGAAAATGGCTTTGATACCAACTGTGACAGCCCGGATTTCGGCACCCCGAAACCCGTGCCATCAGCACGATCATCTTGACCGTGCCCTTTAGCTAAGCACGGAACACTGGTATATCAAGCATAGAAAAGTATAATAAACGAGTTTGCAGAATTTAAATCTATATTAATTAACTTCCCAAAAGACAGTTCTACCCTCATGCCTCTGCATGAATGGAGAACCGATCCGAACCATCGATGATAGAAATCATCACGGATGGTTCGTCCCAAAAGAGAAATCCCAACTCCTTATATACATGGTTTTAAACAGAATCAAGGCTTGACATACCAAGCCGTACAAAACCTCTCCAAAAATCCCTCAAAGTGGCACAACGGAGTCCTCTAGAAGAAGTCCTCTGGAGGTGGCTCCAACTCCGCAAGGTCCGACTCACGACTGGCTCTCAAGCCGCCGGCATGCTAGTAGTGGACCTGCGACGTATAGTCTATAGGGTGAGCTACATCCTAGCTCAATAGGGAACAAACACAGTTGAACATATAAATTATGACTCACATATATTCCATGATATGCTATGCATGATGTGTCTATGCAATTATTGATGAAACAGTTAGAAAGCATTTCGCTTTCATCGTGATTACATATTTTTCATTTACTCATGAATGATGCTGAAAAGGCCTAAAGCAAAACTTAAACTTTCAACTTAAGTAATCCCCGAGCAATATAGCATCGAGCCCCGATGAGATACCCATCATCGTCATCTATATAGACAGTTTTAACCGTATTCCCTGGGAATACAAATAGTACCCAAGCCCCTTTCCCCTGGGGATTGGTGGCGGGGTTTCAATTGTCTCAATCAACACCCCTGGGGTGTGCTTACTATGTACGGATAAGCCTCCGCACTGGCCTACGGTTTCGCCGCCGTATCGGTCACGGATATCCTGCCGTGTCAGTCGTGGATATCCCGCCACGTCGGTGGGGTACCCTATCAAACCTCAAATAACAAAAATATCGGTGCCTTACATATAGTTATTCACCGTGTAAATGTGCTATCTTATATCAGTTAGGCCCTATCAAACATTATTCAATCCTTGGATACATCCCTGGGATGTATCCATTTACTTGCATCACACCTGATGCTCTTATCTCTTTACTTCTTCATCCCCTGGGGATGGCTCATTATGATTACTCTTATGGGTGTCACACACACACACTTTTCACAAATTCTTAAGAAATAAACATTTGAATTGAGTTCTATATCACTACATACATGCTCTTGTAAAATAAAGTACATGTTCAAGGTGTTCCCTACCTCAAGTCTTCATTTGATCACAGCATCAAGGTCCCACGTGGCTCCTTGTGCACAAGTCCACACGTACCACCTATGGTACCACATAACAGGTGAAACACATCACAAGGGATGCAATAAAGAAGGTATAAGATCCTCCAAGAATCTTAAAGTCAAACCCAAAAGTCAACATAATTTATGTCAGTCGATTAATCGAACTCCAAAATCGATTAATCGAATCTGATTCGATTAATCGATTTCCAAAATCGATTAATCGAAGGTCAATATCGATTAATCGAAATTCTCCTTTTCGCAAAGTCCATTCCCAGTTCGAACAGTCGAGTTTTCATTCGATTAATCGAATCCAATTTCGATTAATCGAAATTCTTCTTTTCGCAAAGTAATTTCACTGTTCGAACAGTCGAGTTTTCATTCGATTAATCGAATCCAATTTCGATTAATCGAAATTCTTCTTTTCGCAAGGTAGACTCTCGCCGAATAATGAGTTTCATAGTTGATTAATCGATTCCAAATCGATTAATCGAAAACTAAAATCGATTAATCGAAATCCCATTTCGATTAGTCGATTTTTCCTTAAGTCATTTCCTCCAACCCCTGGGGTCCACTGGAGGTTCCCAGTCGATTAATCGATCCCCAAATCGATTAATCAAAATCCAAAGTCGATTAATCGAAATCAAATTCGATTAATCGAAATCGGGGTCCTCTGACCTTTCAACTTCCTGGCCAATTTCGATTAATCGAAACCCAATTTCGATTAATCGAAACCCAATTTCGATTAATCGAAATTGTCAGATTCAGCCCCTTTCGAGCTGTTCTTCCCAATCTTTTTCCATACTTTTTCCTCTATTTTTCTAAGCCATTATCCTATGATTTAAACTATTTTCAACTACCATTTAGCCTCTATAATCTATGCATTTGATTTACAAAATCTTACCTTGAATAGATCTCAAGTTGATTTCAAATCTAGGGTTGGAAGGCTAGGGTTTCCAGCTTTTGTTCTAACGGATCCCTCGCGTCGAATCCGGCGTTTATTGCTTGAATCTCTCTTCCTCAACTAGCATTCACTCCTTGCATTAATCACTCTCTTCACTCTCTCTCTCTTCTTTACTCTCCTTCAACAACCCAAAATACTCATCTAGGGTTATTAAACCCTTTTATCCTATTCTTCACTTGTGAGTTGAGCACATACACCGCGGTAGGTGTATGCGATTTCCTATTTACAACACACACCACGAAATCACTCAAGCTATCACATCTCGTCCGTTCATCACATCCTATGCTAACTCTTGATCTCCTGATTGGTCAAACTTGTGACCAATCGGGCACGGATCCCGAGGTCATAGTTTTTGCGTGATTTTTTGGGCTGTTACAATGCGATGCCCACATCAGCGGTCACATGCTCTCTAAGAAAATCCTACAATAAGGATACTATTAGACCACTATGAAATCGGATTACTGCAAACATGTTGAGAGCTGCTACAAGTGTCAGGAACACTTCAGTCTGATACACGCTCCGGCCATCGATATATACTGCATGACCACTCTTTGGCCATTTGCTGCTTGGGGCCTTGACATCATCAGAATGATTAATCCAAAAGTATCAAACAGACATCGATTCATGCTCATCGCCACCGAGTACTTTAAGTGGGTAGAAGTAAAAATCAGAATACAAAGGTGGAGTGAAATGGCTATAAAAATAGTAACCTAAATACACACAGCCAGCAAGATACAGGGCTATTGTAGAGGGTTTTAAGTAAGTAAGAGTTTGTCCCATAGAGAAATTGATCTAGAACCCAAAATGGGCTATAATAGTAGGCCTCCAAATCTAGCTACAAATCTGATAATCCTAAAGAAAGGGAGTTGGGTATCACAACTACACTAAGTTAACACTAAAAGGAGAGAAATAAAGTATAGTCCTATCCTAAAGAAAGGGTTATGAATAAGGTGGTGATGGTGTGTGTTAAAATAAAGAAAAAAGGATGGGAAGTAAGCAGTTTAAGCTAGGGTTACATTAGCTATGTAACTCAGACTTAGGTTTGTCTTTGCAGCAATCCCTCAGATGGCTATAAGAACATCTGCAAGGAGGATGTATCCAACTCAACCCTCATGGTTTGACCTAATCTCTTAAGGCTATAACTTGTCCACTTCAATGGTCACAGACTATCCAATAGAGAGGATCAAACCACATGGACTAAGTCAGAAAATCCAACTGATCCAAAGGAGTAGAATGATCTTAAGGCTATAACCTGTCCACTTGAATGGTCACAGACTATCCAATAGATGTCTTCCACCCAATGGCCCAAATCATATCATTAATATCATTACAGACACCATGTTTTCCAGGCTACAAGCTCAAGCATCCATGGGAGCAAATAGTTCTTGAAAAACAAGTGAAGACCATAGTTGTTCAAGGGCTATTTGGGAACTTAAATGCAACTGGTCATTGCTACAAAAGGCCTGCAGTGACTCAGCTCACAAGTTTGCAATCACTATAGAGAAATCAGATCCAACAACTGATATTGGTCAAGTAAAATAGAGGGGAGCCTATTCCCGCAACAACCTCTCACAAGGCTACAAGCTCAAGTGCAGAGGAGAAGAATCCTTCTCAGATCTATGGCTTGGAATCACCCTAGGGATATAGACTATCCACTTAAATAGTCACAAGCTATCCATAGAGGTTATCCACACCACAGGTGACTAAGATGGAACATGTAAATTGCTGCTGCCACCATGGTCCCAGGGGTACAAGCTCAAGCTTCCATGGGCCTTTCAATTCAGCTCAAATCCTAAATGCATGCTTAGCCTGAGCAAAACTATGGGTAAATAGGAGAATAATAGATTGAATGAACAACTAAAGTACTAATATCATTGATCAAAACATACTTATAATGAGATTTCTCAAGGCAACAACCTTGTGCACAACAACTCTTCACAAAATCCCAAAGATTACAAGACCCATTACAAAACTAAATAAAACTGCACCTAATTGCTTATAGAGGATTTAGCCAAAATTTGTTGGGCTAAGAGAGAAGAAAAATGGAAAAAAGAAATGATCACACCCTAACCCTAGCCTGCTCGAGCTCACCACAGACAGAGGTTGAAGGAGAGATAAAGATTCTAAGTTACAACTATAACTTATATACTCAGTCCCTAATGCCTGGGCTCAGAGAAGATTAACCCTAATTTCCTAGCAGATGTGGCACTATTACAACCCTTGGATGCCTTGGGATATGTGCCTCTAGATCAGGGCCTCGGGATGTGTGCCTTGGACCTGGAGAAATCCCCAAAAGGTCCCTAAGTTAAGACTGGGAGGTGGAGAGCCCAAGCTTCGCAGGGCTGCCTTCTGCACATTAATTCTTTTGCGTGGCTCACAGAGTACTTGCGAGGTCAGAATTGGCTTTAGATGCTGCTGGTTCGCGCAGTAGATCTTCAAATGGTCGTGCAGCTACTTTGGCCTTTAACGCACTCACGAGGAAGAATTTAGCTTTAAATGCTGCTTTCTCGTGCTAAAGGATGTAAGCTTGTCGCGCAGTTGCATTAGATTGCAATGTTGTCGCAACGATGAGTTGCACTGCTTGGCTTTACTCGCGCAGGTGAGCCCCAAAATTTTCTCTCACGAGGTACTCGTGCAGTAGATCTCTACTCTCGATTGGCTATTTGTCAGATGAACACCACACTCGCTAGGTAGAGGGAGTAGCTTTGAAGCGCGTGAGAGTTGCGTGAAGACAAATCTAGAGCTCTCTCTCCTACTTAACAACGCGAGGACTTCGTGAGATTCCTATCATTCTTTGTGCATATTGCCTCGTGAGATTGTGTACGAAGTTAATATAAGCCTTGATCCTCGTGAGAACTTCGTGAGCTGGACTTCTGAAGGGTTAGTGCGCGACTGCATCGCGAGCTCTCTTGTGCTACACGAGATAACTTCTACTGCAGACTTAGCCACATGAGGTAGCACTTCAACTGTGTGAGATAACTCATTTACTCTTCTGCTGCTATGCAGCTACTACTATTTCAGCTCTCTCCACTCACACCTATGCTTCTCTCATCTGCTAGACTTTCTTGGTCTATTATGACATGCAACATAGTCACCATGGTGTGTACCACCATGGTGTTCCATCAAATTTTATCTGCATTAATGAAATTCCTTTTTATTATGTTCTGTTTGCCTCACTTTGTGCTCATAGATAGTTGTTTGTTTTAGTTGTGTATGTGTGCTTTGTTTCTTGCTTTTACTTCCTCTATTTGTTTTATGATTTTGTCTTTGTTCCCTGCTGCACATGCTCTCTTATATTTGAATCAGTGAGGACACTGCTCCTCATAGGTTTGGGGGTGTGGCAAGGATTGCCAATGATCTAGTTAACCTAAGTGCAGCAGTCTTAACTAAGTAAGGAATAAATAGAATGAATTTCACCTAAGTAATGTTGAAAGTGAGGACATTTAAAAACTATGCAGACCTTTTTAATACTGAAATCATTTGAAAATCAATACTTCTATGAGGTGAACATCAGGAAATTTTTTTATATAAACTGTAGTTAGTGAACCAGTAAGGAGAGAAACAGGTGAAAGCATACCCCTTTGAGTGCAATTGAAGACCATACCCAGTGAGCTTTGAGACTATAAAATTTTTTTTTAGGAGTGTCTATGGCAATTTTTTTTGTTCTAAGCATTGACTAAGTCAATCCCTTTTCACTAAAAGTTAGACACCCCAAGTTGAAGCTGTTTGATAGTAATCATGACACTAAGGAAAAGATCAAGGCCTTCATTTGGATAGTTTGAGCCAAAAAGATCAAACCTGTGAAACTACCCTTGTGCATACACTTGTTAAGCATTAAAGCCCCTTTTTCTTCAACAATCACCAACGAACTTGAACCTGAACCTCTTAACCTGATTCAGCCCTACCCTCACTCTAAGAATTCAGAAGGTAAAGGAGAGGATGTTGAAGATAGGTGAGTAAAGTTTAACATTTGGTGAAAGGAGAAGAAGAGAGAAGGAGATCTATAAATAATAGTGTAGCAGTTGTAGATGTGTGGCAACCATCATAATATATATATATATATATATATATATATATATATATATAAAGGAGAAAAGAAAGAGAAGTCAAAAGAAAAAATTCCATTGGAAATGTTGAAAAGAAAAGAAAAAGTTGGCCACTTTAGCTCTGAAATTTCAAAAGAAGATGGAGTTATGCTGAAATGAAGAAGGTAAAGTCATGAATCATCTCCTACCTGTGTTGATTTCTCAATTTTGAATCCCTCTTTACCCCTTTTATTAATTACAACTCTCACCAAGAAGCCACATTCCAACCCATGAAAAGCTCTTGTTGATCCAAAGTCAAATGAACTGTCATGTGAAGATGATGGAACGTCAAATTTATGGTGAGAGTACTTTATGATGTTAGAAATTAGAAGAAATGCCCATGGTCATGCTTGCATACCCATTTGGGGTATGTAACTGTTCTTGAGCTTATGTGAAATGTTACACCCTTAAATTCATTTATGAGAGACAGCCCTGGTAAGCATTGGGTCTAAGATTTAAATCATTGGGGCATTGTTTGAACCTAAATTTTGATGTAGTGCTAAGCTTAGTACTATTTTGCACATATTATTTTTCTTGGTGTTAGCTGATTGGATGTGATGAGCGTGCATGCATGACTGAGGTGTTAAATTATTTGCATATACTACTTTTAAATTCCTTTAATTTTGACAGAGCAAGGGTGAAATGAACTGTATTTATTTCAAACTGATTAACCACTATATGCACTTTTGTTAACTGTCTCATTGAGAATTTGGTGGTACCTTCACACCCTTAGGAGACTTCACTCCTCCACTAGAGATTACCTAGGGGTTTAAAAGGCTTGATGCATAAGCTAAATGCATCTGTGCTCCCTACGAAAGTGGCATTTACATTCTTAGAGTAGTTGTTTAAATTTTGCTTTGCTCAGGTACTAGCAGAGATTAGGTTTGGGGGTGTGTTATTCACTGAAAAGTACCACTTTTCACCTCTTAGCCTAGCTTTTACAGGACTTGAAGCTGACTAATAATCCTTTTTAGCTTGTTTCATAGTTAGTAATAAATTATGCAGATTAACATAAAGTCTATGCTTTTGGTGTCAAAAAGAGAGAATTCAAGCAAAAGATGACTGCTGAACCAGAAAGTGATGGAACACCATGGTTGTACACACCATGGTGATTATTTTGTATGTCAGAATGGACCAAGGAAGTTTAGCAGATGAAAGAAGAATAGGCGAGAGTGGAGGAAGCTACAACAGAAGCATATGCATAGCAGCAGGAGAGCCAATGACCTATCTCGCACACCTGAGGTGCTGCCTGGCGCTGTTTAATTCACTGGGAAAGCTCCCTCACGCAGCTATGACATGCTGCATATTAGAGCTCGCGAAGAAGTCGCACAACTCAATGATGGTTATCACAAAGTAACTTCTCACACAATCGCTCAGTTCAATTGCAATCAACATGTGAAGAAACTCGTGGAGCTCTCGCGCACTAAGCCTCAAGAAATACAGCTCGCAAAGTTCTCGCGAGGATCAAGCCTTAATGCAGCCGAGCGCACTACCCCGCGAGACCAATTGGCACGAAAAATAATATGGACCTTGTGAAGTTCTCGCATGGTTGTGGAAGAGAGAGACGCCCAGAAGTTCTCTCGCACAGTTCTCGCTCAGCTCTCACACAGCTAGAAGCTCAACCCTGAATCGAGCGAGATGCAAAGTCATCTGCGCGAGTACCTCGCGAAAGAAAATGTCTAAAGCTCTACTGCGTGAGCAAGCTAAACACTGAACATCCTTCTGTGCGAGTGCATTCAAAGCTGAAGCAGCTACGTGATCATCCACAGTCCTGCAGCGCAAGATAGCAGTACTCAAAGCCAAGCTCTACCCCGTGAACACTCTGCAGCTGCATGATAGAAGTGATTTACAAAAGCCAGCCTAGTGAAGTTTGAGCTCTCTACTTATCAATCTAAACTTAAAGACCTTTTAAGGATTTTCTCAGTTCTAGGGCACACATCTCGAGGCATATATTTTAATGCATGCAACCCAATACATCCATGGGTTGTAACAGTGCCACATCTGCTTGAAAAATTAGGGTTTACTCTTCTCTCAGCCACAACATTAGGACTAAGTATATAAGTTGTGCTTGTAACTTAGGAACCATCAATCACTCTTTCCTTCAACCTCTGTCGACTGCGAGCTCAAGCAGATTAGGGTTAGGGTTAGGGTTTGATCACCTCTTTTTCCATTTTTCTTCTCTCTTAGCCTAGCACTTGCTGGCTAAATCTTTGGTAAGCATTTAGGTGTAGTTTTATTTTCGTTTTATAATAGGTCATTTAAACATTGAGATTTTGTGCTGAGCTGTTGTGCACAAGGCTGTTGCCTTGAGAGATTTCATTGTTGGTAACATCAGATCAATGGAATTTGTGTTTGAATGCTTACTTAATCTATTATTTTCCTATTTGCCCGTAGTTTTGTTCAGGCTATAGCATGCATTTAGGATTTGAGCTTATTAAAATGCCCATGGAGGCTTGAGCTTGTAGCCTTGGGACCATGGTGGCAACAATAGTTTATATGTTCTATCTCATCATTTGTGGGTAAGGGAGCCTCTGTGGATAGCCTATGACCATTAGAGTGGACAGACTATAGCCCTAGGGCAATCCTGGTCACAGATCTAAGATGGATTTTTTTTCTCTGCACTTAAGCTTATTGCCTGGTGAGAGATTGTGTAGGAACAGGCTCCCCTCTATTTCACTTGACCACTATCCGATGTTAGATCTGGCTTCTCAGTAGTGATTGCAGCTATGAGGATATTATATTGCAAGCTATTTTTAAGCAATACATTATTGATTTAAAGTCTTTTTAAATCTATAGATCTTTTGGTTTCATTAGTTTCTTGATCGGATTTGTGTATTTGGGAATTGCCCATTCACTTAACCTTTAGATCTTTTGATTGCCATTTGATCTTCCTAGCTTTAATACCCCTATGAATGTCAGCTAGATCTGTGCACAGAACATGGGAGCTTATAGCCTGGCAAACATTATGTCTGCAATGGTATTCATGGCCTGATTTGATTCATTGGATTAGGTTTGATCAACCCACTCCTTTGGATTAGATTCACTTTTCTGATTCAATCAATGGGATTTGGCAGACTCTATTGGATAGACTGTGGCCAGTTAAGTGGACAGACTATACCCTTAAAAGCACCCCAAATGGCATGGGTTAAGTTGGATTCTTCTACCTTGCTGAGGTTATTGATAGCACATCAGTAAGGATGTGCTGCAGAGAGAGCCCTAAATCTGAGTTACATAACTGAATGAACTTTAACCTAGGCTGCTTACTTCCCATCCTTTTATCTTTATTTTAACACACCATCACCACCTTCTTCATAACCCTTTCTTAGGATAGGACTGCACTTTATTTCTTTTCTTTTTTTCTAGTAGGTAATTTAGTGTAGTTGCGACACCCAACTCCCTTTCTTTAGGGTTGTCAGATCTGTAGCCTGATCTGGAGGCCTACTATTATAGCCCATTTTGGGTTCTAGATCAATTTCTCTGTGGAACAAACTTTTACTTATCAAAACTTCCTACAATAGCCCTGTATCTTGTAGGCTTAGGATTATTTCAGTTGTGTTATTTCCATCTTTTATTTTACTTTCATTTTTAATTTGTTCTCACCACACGATAAAATCAGCACACTGGTAAAATACCACAACAACAGCTCTTTGTAAAATCCCAAAGATTACAAGACCCATTACAAAACTAAATAAAATAGCACCTACTTACTTATAGAGGATTTAGCCAACAAGTGCTGGGCTAAGAGAGAAGAAAAATGAGAAAAAGAAATGATCAAACCCTAACTCTAGCCTGCTCGAGCTCACCATAGATAGAGGTTGAAGGAGAGATAAAGATTCTAAGTTACAACTACAGCTTATATACTCAGTCCCTAATGCCTTGGCTAAGAGAAGATTAACCCTAATTTCCTAGCAGATGTGGCACTATTACAACCCTTGGATGTCTTGGGATATGCGCCTCAAGATTAGGGCCTCAAGATGTGTGCCCTCGACCTGGAGAAATCCCTAAAAGGTTCCTGAGTTAAGACTGGGAAGTGGAGAGCCCGAGCTCCGTGGGGCTGTCTTCTGCACATTAATTCTTTTGCCAGGTTCACAGAGTACTCGCGAGGTCAGAATTGGCTTTGGACGCTGCTGGATCACGCAGTAGATCTTCAAATGGTCGCGCAGCTACTTTGACCTTTAATGCACTCGCGAGGAAGAATTTGGCTTTAAATGCTGCTTTCTCGCGTTGAAGGACGTAAGCTTGTCGCACAGTTGCATTGGATTGCAATGCTATCGCGAGGATGAGTTGCACTGGTTGGCTTTACTCGCGCAGGTGAGCTCCAGAATTTTCTCTCGCGAGGTACTCACGCAGTAGATCTCTGCTCTCGCTCGGCTATTTTTCAGATGAACACCACACTCGCTAGGTAGAGGGAGTAGCTTTGAAGCGCGTGAGAGCTACGCGAGGACAAATTTGAAGCTCTCTCTCCTACATAAACATGTGAGGACTTCACGAGATTCCTGTCGTTCTTTGTGCATATTGGCCTCACGAGATTGTATGCGCAGTTAATATAAGCCTTGATCCTTACGAGAACTTTGGGAGTTGGAATTCTAAAGGGTTAGTGCATGGCTGCATTGTGAGCTCTCTTGTGCTGTACATTTTAGCTGCGCGAGATAACTTCTGCTACAGACTTAGCCATGCGAGGCAGCACTTCAACTGTGTGAGATAACTCATTTGCTCTATTGCTGCTATGCAGTTGCTGCTGTTTCAGCTCTCTCCTCTCACACCTATGCATCTCTCATCTGCTAGACTTTTTTGGTCCATTATGACATGCAACACAATCACCATGGTGTGTACCACCATGGTGTTCCATCAATCTCTGGCTCAACTGTCATCCTTGGCTTGAATTCTCTCTCTTCTTGACACCAAAGGCATGGACATTGTGTTAAGCTATACAAGTTATTACTAATCTACAAAACAAGCTAAATAAGAGTTAGTCAGCTTTAAGGTTTAGCAAAGGCTAGGTTAAGAGGTGAAAAGTGGTACTTTTCAGTGAATAACACACCCCCAAACCTAATCTTTGCTAGTCCCTGAGCAAAGTAAAATATAAACAGGTACTCTAAGAATGTAAATGCCACTTTTGTAGGGAGCACAGATGCATTTAGCTTATACATCAAGCCTTTTAAACCCCTAGGTGATCCCTAGTGGAGGAGTGAAGTCTCCTAAGGGTTTTCAGTGAAGGTACCTACAAACTTCTCAATGAAACAGTTAACAAAAATGTAACATTATCAAGTCAGCTGTCAATACACAAAGCATCAGTCCACCTTTGATTCAAAATATGAGGAATTTAAACAAAGGATATGCACAGACATTTAATCATTAAAACTTTTGCATGAATGCACATCATTTCCAATTAGCTTGCAACAAGAGAAACAACGCATGTATGTCAGTACTGAGCTCATAATCAACTCAAAAATTAGGTTTTAGGCAATGCCCAATATATTCAATAACAAACCCATTACTCACCAGGGCAATCTCTCATAAAGAACTTTGAGGGTTTTTATTTTCTCACAAGCTCAAGAGTAGTTACAACTCCCAAATGGGTCTGCAAGCACGAGCATAGGCAACGCACATAAATTCTGGCATCATTGGATATTCCTCACCATAGCTTGGACAACTCCTCATCTCCACATGACAGCTCATTCAACTTAGGATCATAAGTTCTTATGACTGGATTGTAATGTGGCTTATGGGTGTAGGTTATAAAGAATGGAAGGGTGAAAAGGATGCAAAATTGAGAAATCAGCAGGTGAAGGAGGTGATTCATGACTTCACCTTCCTTAGTTCAGCACATTTCATCTTCTTTGATATTTTTCATACTTGAAGTAACCAGCTTCTCCTCTTATTTTTACTTTTTCTAATGAAATTTCCTCTTGACTCCTCTTCCTTTTCATTATTCTTTTTCTATTTTTCTTTTGGATAAATTTTTCTTTTTAAATTTTTTTTTTTTTTTCTTAAATGCCACCCTCTCCCCAGCTGCTACAATGCTATCCTCCTTTTGTGTTTCTTATCCATTCACCCACTGTTGACCCTCGCTTATCCATCTTCAACTCCTCCTTTACCTTCTAAATACTCAGAGTGGGGGTAGGTTTGAATCAGGACCACAGGTTTTAGGTACAAATACCTAGGTGTATTTAAAAAAAACTAGAAATTAAGGCTTAAAAGGTGAATGCACAAGGGCAGTTTACTAGGTTTGGTATGTTTAAGCTCAAACTGTCCAAGAGAAGGCCTTGATCCTTTCCTAAATATCATGAGTGTTGTCAGCTGTTTCAACTTGGATATGCCTATTTTCTAGTGAGGACATTGACTCAGCCAGTCCTTAAAGCAAAAAGACTTGCCTCAGTCACTCAAAGAGAAAAAAATAATTTATAGGCCTAAATCTCACTAGGTATAGTCTTCAATTTAACTCTTAGGCATGTCCTTATCTTTTTCTCTCTTTAATGGTTCACTAAGTACTGACGCAAGTGAGTTTTCTTGGTGTTCACCTCATGGAAATGTTAAAATTTAAAAGTTTTTAATGCCTAAATGTCTGCACAATTTCTATATTTTCTCATTTTCAAAGTTTCTTAGGTGATCACAGCTCTATATCTATCTTACTCACTTGATTCAGTTGCACTTGGGTTAACTACATCATTGGCAAACCTTGCCACACCCCCAAACCTGTAAGGAGTAGTGTCCTCACTGATTCAAAAATAAAGGGCATGCGCAGTAGGTTGTCATACACAAAATCAGACACAAAATAAAGTAGCAGAATCAAATAAAACACACACAAACAAACAAATAAAAAGACACAAAGTGAACCACACAAACTATACCAAAGAGAAATTTTATTTATAACACAGAAATTTATACAATGTCAGGGAAAGTACCACAAAAAGATTGTACAAAAATATCCTAACTAATGACATGTACAAGTCTAATCATCTCAATTATCTGTTGGCTCAGCCTTGACTTGGACTCCTTTTCCTTTCTCATTTTTCTCAAAGAATATGAGTTGAACCGGGCCGAGGGGGCGTGGTTGTCAGGTGCTCTATAGCGCCGGCCAAGAAGTCTCCTTTCAAGAATTTCTGCCTTCTTTTCAGCAAGCAGAACTCTACTTTTATAGAGTTCCCTGGTGGCCTTTATGACCTCTTTGGAGGCAGCTAACCTTTTTTCGAGACCATCTGCTCTCAGTTTCCCTGTTGCTGCAGTATTCTTTTGAGTCTTATATTGAATCAAAATTTTATTCTAGCCCAATGATATTTTCAGCAACTCAACTCTGTGATCCAGCTCCATTTGGCTGATCTTCTCTTCATAGGGCACCTTGATTGAGGTTCTGATATTAGCCATGCCTCTAATGACATCTCTTTTAAGGTATGCGTTCTGTTGTATGACATGTAGGAGGATTGAGTATGGAGGTATGGAAAAGGATGAGCAAGGTTGTATGGGCTGCTCAGCACTGGAGGAAGGGCCAGCCAGCAAGGGAGAGGGGATGGATGATGGTATGGGTAGGGTGGAGGTACAGAGTATGGGCTGGGGGACTTCAAGGGCAGGTTCATTGAGCTCTAAAATCTCTAGGTCTGTTTGGGTTGGAATTGAGGAGGTTGAGATTAGGCCCTCCATATCTGTGGTAGCATAAGAGGTAGCTACAACAGGTGGGACATCAGGTTGGGATTGTGGGTAGGTGATTGGCAGAGGTAGGGGAATAATGGATAGTTGGATAGGGTCAGGTTCGGGTTCTGGTTCAGGTTTAGGGTCAGTTTTACTAGAAGCATTGGTAAGGGTAGTAGGAGGGATTTCTGAGATAGGTGTAATGGGTGCAGCAACAGGGGAGGTTACAGCTGAGGTTATGGGTTGGGGAGAAGTTGGTGGAGTAGGTAAATGGGTGGGTATAGGGATAGGTTGTTGTTGTGATTGTTGGGTTAGAAGTGACAAGGTTTATTGGATGGCTTCTAAACTGTTATGAATAGAGGCCTAGTTTAGGAGGGTGGAGTGCATGGATTGAAGATTGGCCGCAATGGATGATTGGGTTTGGGAATTGGCCAACACTTAGGATTGAAGGGAGAGTAAGAGGTTAAAGATTTGGGTTAGGAAATCAAGGGGTGATGGGTGGAATTGATTGAAATGGGGAAGTGGGTGCATGTTGAAAGATGATGGGCTGTGGTGACGGAGGTGTAGGGGCAAATTGATGGGGCAGTGGTGAATCTGGAGGAGGGGTTAAATGAGGAGGGGTGAGGGGAGTCTGGGAAAGGGGGGAACTCATAATAGATTTTCCCTATGATAGAGGTCATCGTAGCTGCGAACCCTTCTGTTGGGATGGTTTCTTGGTCATGGGTAGGGAAAAATGACGTGGATTAGCCCAAGAGTTTAAGGAACTCAGGCTGAAAAGGTGTGGAGGATTCAATGAGTTGATGTGAGGTAGCTGGAGAGTTGTGAGGGACTTCAAGGGTGTGAGGCTCAGGTTCATAGGCTTGGGCTGTTGAGGGTGGTGGTAGACCAATGGTTGGGTTTGGTATGGCTGTGGTTTTGGGGGTAGGGATAGTTTAGGAAACATAGGAGAGTTGGGGTTCTGTGTGAGTTTTGGTTAATTTTCTTTTCTTTTTATCGATAGTTTTCACAGGTGGGCTAGGGTGGGCTGGGTAGGTAGTCACAGGTGTAGGGGAAGTTAAAGGTGTGGTGGGTATGGTTGGGCTAGTTGCAGCTGATGTGATGGCAAAGGTATAGGTAAGGTCTCAGTAGGTATGGTAGTTGGGGTAGTTTGTGAAATAGGCTGGGGTAAAGGTAATAGGACTATGGAAGGTTGTGAGGCTGGGATTGAGGTAGGAGTTGGCATGGGCATTGAAGGGATGGCTGGCCTAGCAGAGGGTGCTGCTTGAGAGTCAGCAGCAGGGCTGGCAACTGCAGAACTTGAAGTAGTGGCTACAAAGGTGGGGGCTATAGAGCTGGCCATAGCAAAGCTGTCACGCAGGTGACCCGAGTTCGATCCCCAACAGCGACGCCAAAAACTTGTTGGTTACTTAGGTGTGCCGATGTTATTTAAAGTGATGAGATAGTAAAATCAGAATACAAAGGTGAACTGAAATGGCTATGAAAATAACAACCTAAAATATACACAACCTACAAGATACAGGACTATTATTGCAAGTTTTAAGTAAGAGTTTGCCCCACAGAAAATTGATCTAGAACCCAAAATGGGCTATAATAGTAGACCTCCAGATCTGGCTACAGATCTGACAATCCTAAAGAAAGGGAGTTGGGTGTCATAACTATACTAAATTAACACTAAAAGGAGAGAAATAAAGTACAACCCTATCCTAAAGAAAGGGTTATGAAGAAGGTGGTGATGGTGTGTGTTAAAATAAAGATAAAAGGATGCGAAGTAACCAGTTTAAGCTAGGGTTACATTAGCTATGTAACTCAGACTCAGGTCTGTCTCTGCAGCAATCCCTCAGATGGCTATATGCACATCTGCAAGGAGGATGTATCCAACTCAACCCTTATGGTTTGACCTAATCTCTTTAGGCTATAACCTATCCACTTTAATGGTCACAGACTATCCAATAGAGAGGATCAAACCACATGGACTAAGTCAGAAAACCAATCTGATCCAAAGGAGTAGACTGATCTTAAGGCTATAACCTGTTCACTTGAATGGTTACATACTATCCAATAGATGTCCTCCACCCAATGGCCCAAATTAGATCATTAATATCATTGCAGACGCCATGTTTTCCAGGCTATAAACTTAAGCATCCGGGGGAGTAAATAGTTCTTGAAAAACTAGTGAAGACCACAGTTGTTGAAGGGCTATTTAGGGACATAATGCAGTTGTTCATTGCTAAAAAAGGCTTGCAATGACTCAGTTTATAAGTCTGCAATCACTACAGAGAAATCAGATCCAACACTTGATATTGGTCAAGTAAAATAGAGGGGAGCCTGTTCCTGCAATAACCTCTCACAAGGCTACAAGCTCTGGTGCAGAGGATATGTCCGACGGTTCTACGCGTAGTCTCTCACGACAAGGTAAGTATTAGCGAAACAGATACATGACTGCTTAAGAACCACACAAAAGAGGCCATCATTTCAAGCCCAGTAGCCAAAAAGTCTACCTGAAATAATCATACCCCTTTCTACATGATTTTGAGCCGTGGCCTTTCTTTCAATAAACCCCTTCCCTGAAAAAGAAAAAGTGTGTAGATATATCAAAATTAAAAAAAAAGGGAAAATAGGATTACTATCAAAATAAAAAAAATCAGAAAAGAAAAAGATCAAAAAGAGATTGCCTGAAATAAAACTAAAGAAAAAGAAAAATAGAAGAATCATAGGGGCTTGTACAGTAAAAATCCCCCAAGAAAGAAGTGTGTTGTGGATAACTGAAGTCGTATCAAGGAAATCCTTTTTTAGCTTAGCATACCTTCAAATCCTAACCTGACCCATGGCCAAGCTACACCTTGAGGAAAGCCCTTTTTTTAGGTTCACAAGCAATCATAGTATCTATAAAGTCAACACGAGCCTAGTTGTGAGACGACACCAGAGCCCCATCTAGCCGGCTATGACCGAATCGATGTCTATGTCTTGGTTTTCGAGATAGAAAAAAATAATATAGAAGAAAATAAAATAAAAATATACAAGCTCAAAGAAAGATGGACGTGGTGAAAACATGAGAGGGCTCTACGAGTAAAAACAACGAGCTTGTGGAAACCAGGTGAAAATCCAAAAGGGCGCTTGGGGTAAGAGAGCTAAACCCATGGACGTAGTGAAAACCCGAAAGGGCGCCACAGGTAAAAAGTGGGCAAAAATGGGCATGACGAACCCACCTTGGGCGTTGTGAGTAAAAAAGGATAAAAGAGAAAAAATGGAAAAAGAAAGGTTCGAAATGATTGATAAGATTGATGTTTGAGGGACCTTTTGGTTACTCTCCCTATTACCATTTTTTCCGACTGGGCCGCTCATGTTAGTTCAAATCAGGCCCCGACCAAAATTGTCTTTGTGAAACTGCTTCGTCAAACGTATGACCCGAGGTAAGGAGAAAGGTTCAAATCAATCTGAAGGGATTGACATTCCAGCCTTGGTAAAGTTGCTGAAACTCACCCAGATCTGACCACTTAAAAGGGGTTTGACCATGCTCAAAAGGGGACCCGAGATCTCACCCTGTGATTGAGGAATCAAACCAAACAAAAAAGATAATAAAGAAGAGGGTCGAAAGCCCTTTTCTCAAAGATAATAATTTCCCTTTTCTACTTTCATGCCCACACTTTGTACACCGGGGCGAGAAAGCTCTTTTTGTCAAAGATAATAATTTTCCTTTTCCACTTTCATACCCACACTTGTGCACCTAGGTAGGAAAGCCCCTTTTGTCAAAGATAATAATTTCCCTTTTCCACTTTCATGCCCACACTTTGTGTACCTGGGCAGGGAAGCCCCTTTTTTTATTAAAGATAATGATTTTCCTTCTCCATTTCCATGCCCAGGTTGTGCACATTTCATCTCAAAAATGGACCCATCAACCAAAAAGAATAAAAAAAGAGAAGTTTTTATAAATATAATAGATTTTCATTTTCCATTTACAACTGTACCGCTTACACCACATCCCAAAAAATAGACGGTGTGATGTCTAGCTTTCTTTCTTCCTTTTTTTACAAAAGCAAAAAACAAAAACATAAAGAAAATATGTTTACCAAAAAATGTGTATCTGCAAAGGGGTTTCTTAGACCCCTTTTTTGTGAATCTGATCTATGCAAAAAGATATATGTGCAAGAGGAAATCAACGGTCCAGCTCGCGCTTCAAGGCACTAATGTTCGCACGAAAATTGTCCTCCCAGACATTCCTCTCAATCAGCCAGCGGCCATGGAGGCTCTTATACCTCTTCCGAGAAGCATCAGTAGCCCCAAGAGCAACATTCAAGGATCCTTTCAGATGTAGGACCTCGCTCTCAGCTGTGCTAGCTCTAGTCTCTGCTACCTCTGGTCTAACTTTCTCTTATGCCAAAAGCGCTTACAACACCCTCTTCTCATTGATCAGCAGCTCAATGCGAACTTGAAGCATTGTCTCCTTCCTCTGCCAGGGGCCTCCCATGTCACTGCTCTCTGCCTGATGCAAATGGTCAACAACAGGCTGCTCAGCTAAAAGCCAAGCCTCATAGTCAAGGGAAGACTGAACTGAATCTCCCTACTCCATGTCACACATCAGCGTCGACTGACACATCTCCCAAAGAGCAGTAATCCGATCCATGTCCCCAGAGGACCCCCTACAAAAGACCAAATCACATAGAGGGGGTTTTGCCTCGCAAGGCACCTGTTGAGAGCAGCCGAATTGACGCAGCACCCGGAATGGGAAGTAGAAGGTACTGCTAGTCAATCCTAAGAGGGTGATGCCCTCGTGATCTCAGGAATGAACTATTGGGATGGTCCAATCCAACCAAGGGAGTCTCCATACTAGCTCTACATCAGTCAGCCAAAGCTTCAACTCTGATAAATCTCCCTGTAGAATCATGTGACACCTACCCAGAAAACATCGACCACCTCACCTCAAACGACGTAAAAGCAAGGCATTGGTCCCAAGATAGCAAGATGCTCACCTAACCAGACGTGGAGCAGCAAAGGACATCCCCTGAGGTTCACCACCTTGCCAAGAGCGAATGTGTCAAGGCATCAGTATAGTTCAGCAAGGACCAGGTGCATCACTGATCGACCCTCTTCCAACACAGTCAAAACATCGTAGAAAGCCAGAGAGAAGCTCTCTCCCCCAGTAAAGAAAAGGATTTCCGTGATGAGACTGAGAGCAAAGGCTTCCACATTGAAGATGTTCCTAACCGACAATTTTTTTAAGACTTTCGTCACCGAAAAATTCTTTAAAGAGTTTGATCGAACACCTTGTGGGCCCCCTGAGGAAACTCTTCTCATACTCAAATTTCTTCAAGCCCAGGGTGAGGTGAACGGCCTTAGCATAGCCTAGTTATGGTGTGACTCTTGCAAGGCCTCTTTGGAGCTTCAGGCCTGACAGATTGGACTACTCTTCAAGAGTAGGAGTTAGTTCCCGCTTCCCAAAACAAAATACATGGGCATTTGCATCCCAAAATGAGGTCGCCGCATGAAGTAGGTCCCACTGTTGTGGAACCTCAAGAAAGAATGAAAGACGGGATAGTCCAAGCCACTCTAAATCAACAAACTCGCTCTCATTCAGGCTCTCAAGCCAACATTTGAGAAAATTGGGCCCAAGCCCAAACAAGGGAGTAAATTGGTTCCGAGCCCTCCATGTAAGGAATGGTTGGAAAGCGGGTCTATGGATGTACAAAGATCTTTCAAGAAAATAAAATTCAACGTATGACGATGGACCCGCCCTTAAGAAAGCAAAGAACAGGAAAAAACAACAGAAAAAGTCAAGCCAAAGAGAAAGGAGAGAAAATGCTCTTTCTCGGGCATATAAAAGGCCCACTACGCCCAGGCTAAACTTGGTTCATGTAATACATGCGCCAGTGTAAATTTCCCCAGGATCGGCCTGGCGTATGTATTACATGTGCTAGACCAATCTGGCCCCTTTTCATGCAATTTTAGAGCTTTTAAGGGTATTTTTTGTGTGTCTTGGCTAGACCCCTTAGCCAGTTTTCCTGTTCCCCTGTTTCATGCCTTGACTACATTTACAAACATAAAACATAAAATGCACCTAACATTGAAATCATTTAAATTTTGTGTGCAGGAAAAACCCACACCAAGGCATATGACCTCAAGGGTCATTTTTACAAGCAATCATCAAAACCATCCTGCAATCAGATATAATGCAAGGGAAACATAGCATGAGATCAAAGAAAGAGCACTAAACATTTCAAAGAAAAACATCATCCAAAAAGTGCCACAATTATCCATTACAATTTGTTTAAATCCCAAATTATCATCTCAGAGTGTTTGAATGAAGAAACTAAGCCTAGTCGTTGCCAGCACCCTCCGATTTCTTTCGCCGGCATGAGGAGCTTTGAAAGATCCGCATATCTCCTACTCGGGACCATGCCTATGAAAGCTGGCTAAGTAAAGAGCGCAACTCCTTGTCACGTGCGCGCTGTAAGTCATAGTCAAGATTATAAATCAGGAGCAATTGAAAAACAAGGATGGTAAAGCGATGATAAGAATCGGGCAACAAGATACTCACCACCTCCACATCCAGGAGTTCAACGATGTTACAATAATATGCGGCATGGTTCATGGCCAATTCAAAGTTCTACATTCAGAAGGAGAAAGACGTCAGTTACAGGGGGTATTAGCAAACATAGGTATTTATCAAAAGAGCCAAAACAAAGAAAGAATGATCATGAAAAGAGCCTTACCCCCGGAACCACCTTAGGAGGAGGGACCCGAATGGCTTCAGCTGAGAGGCGTGCCTTCCTATCTACGTCAGCATATAGATCCGAAAGAAAATCATCGTCAAGGCGCCTAAAGGTCCCATGAACCATATCAGGTACACAACCTAAGGCACCCATACGAGAGGAGCCTGAAGGACCGGCACCTGAAGGACCAAAGCCTAAAGGACCAGCATTGGAAGGACCAGCATCTGAGGGACTTACCCCTGAAGCATCAACAGTACCCGTCACCACTCCACCTTCATCATCTGAATCACCTTCCTAGAGAAACTGTAAAAAAGATAGGGATTTGCTCAGTAGAAACAAAGGTTTAATTAAAGTTGGAAGGGAACCTATTTAAAAGAGAAAAGAGAATTACCTGTGAGTGCGGGCCGCCGAAAGCTAGGAAATTGATGCTAGGGACAAAGCGTGGAAAGATAAACCGATACAGCAAAGACTCGTACATCAGCTGATAGTCTCCCGGCATGAGAAGGGCATTGATGGGGATCCCATTTTGGAGGAAGGCCACACTAAGCTCCTCAATACTACCCACAGGATCCAAGACATCTATGGGAGGATCCGAGGGTATGGCAGGGTAGCCCTGGTACTGATGAACTACCTGCTCCCCCAAGTAGTAGGCCCTGGCCCACGCCCCATAGAAAAAGATGATGCGGCGGTTGTTAAAGTGGCGAGATGGACCTACGACAGCCCGGTCCAAAAAGGAGAGCCAATGTACAAGTCATATATGATCTGTCCAAGTCGAGAGGTGGCCAATCAGTCAAGAATGCAACATAATGACAAAGGAGAATTTTCAAACTGAAATAAATAGAGGAGAAAAGGCCTTACTTGCTCGAGGATCATCAGATCAAATTGGGACTTCAGGCCCATCTCTAGATGCTTCATGCCCACATCTCGGCACTAGAGTTTGTTCCAATTGCTTAAGAGGGGGTAGGTGTATACCTCAGAGTGAAGAAGTGGGCATCTGAGTTGAAAATGATGATACCCCATGCCTGAGGAGAGCAATGCACAAAAGATATGCCAGTAGCATACAACAACCATCCAAGTAAACTGATAAAAGTAAAAGAGTTAGAGATTACCTCCAGAGTCGGCCAAAAACCAATGATGAACTTTGAATCCCCTGTGGATACTCGGGCTATTTCATACATCAACATGGCATATCCAACCCTGCCCCAGTCATATCTGTGGATGTCGAGCCAATTATTCATGAGGCTAACCAGTGCCAGGTTGACTCATCTGCCGCTTGCATTGGTGAAGAGAGTTTTGCCCAACATGATGAGGAGCGTGATACGGGCCAATACGATCGCACGCTCGGGCTCAATATAAATTTCCACATCTAGCTGCCCCAGATCTACCAACTCATGCAGCCCATAAAGGTCGGATAGCCAGGTCATCTTGACCTCGACACCCTGCAAATTTCCACGTGAGGGATAATCCCCCATTAATCTGAAAATCTTGTCTCAGTTGGGCACTGCGAGGTTAGCTATCGAAATGCCCCCTACCCTGATACCTGTAATCATAGCCCAATCCACGAGCGTCTGGGTGATCTCGGTGAAGGCCATGTGAAAAGACATGGTCTCTGGGTGAAACCTCTTTATCAGAGCTCCCAGGTATGCGTCATCTGCCCTGATGGCGGGGCATGACAAAAACTCTCCAAAGCTAGCCTGCTCAAGCAAGTACTTCACGACGGGTAGGATGTAGCAATAAAAGTCCTGAAAGTCTAGCCAGCCCCCTCGGAATACAATATGTGGCAAGTCTTGAGTCAAAAGAGAAAGATGCATCAGGTCCTGAAAATAGAGCAAAATTGTACGAGAAAAAGAACTGAACTTATCCTTTACCTTGCCCACAATACCGAAGTTGGAAATGTGGATGTGTTGCTGGCAAAGAAGGCCGACTCGGGCCGCCTCACCCTACATTTCAAGCCATGGACCTGCCTGGCGTTGTACTACAAAGAATTGTTCCCCCTGAGGGCCATAAATCAAATCCGGCCCTCGTCCTGTCCTTCCTCCGGCATGTATTACTCATCACCAGACATTCTGAGGTAAAAGCAAGCAGTCATATCAGAGCGGATCAATGATAAAGAATAAAAAAAAAACTAAAAACTAAAAATTCCTTTCCTATGCTCATAAAATTAAAAAAAAAATCGAAAAAGGAAACAAAAATCCCTTTCATTATGTCAGTAAAACCAAAAAATAAAACAAAACAAATTAAAAACAAAAATTCCTTTCTTTATACTTCTATAATCAAAATCAAAAACAAAAATCCTTCCTTTATGTTTATAAAAAAAAAAAAAAAATCCCTTCTTTTATGTCCAAAAAATCAAAAAGCCAACAACAAAAAAATAATAAATCAATTCTTTAGTTAGTTTTCAAAAATAAAAACAAAATCCAAAAATACAAAATCCTTTTCCTTAATTAAATTTCAAAAAAATAGAAACCAAAAATCCTCTTTCATTAGTTAGTTTTCAAAATTGAAGACCAAAAATCCTTTCTTTATATACAAAAATAAAAACAAAGGAAAAACCAAAAATAAAGTCCTTTCTATATGCACAAATAAAACAACAAAAAAATATATAGATTATGTATTAATAAAACCCATAAAACAACAAAAATAGGGCATCATTCATGAAATATCATCAACTCATCATCAATAAGCATGCTTACAATGTAAAATAAATTGTTTATCATCTAAAAATGCAAGGACATGATCACATTTGCAAGAAAAATCAAGAAAAAACAAATAAAAAGGGTTTTAAATGGTTACCTTTGAAGAAAAGGGGGTCTTTGATCTAGTGAGGAGCGGGCGATCAATCGGCGCAAGCAAATGCCGGCAATGAAGCACGCTTAGAGGCAATATAAAGGAACCCTAGGAGGAAGTTTTATTTATGGTTTGGAGAGGGGGAAGGACAAATTTTCAAAACACAACCCTTTTGCCCGAACTCGGGCTCTTTAAAAACGATCCCCAGCCATGCCTGGTGCATGTATTACATGCGCCAGGCTATTTTGGCTCCCCAGTTGGCTTGGCGCAACTATTAGTTGTGCTAGGTTACTTATGAGCTAGGTTTTGGGCCTGGTGCGGGTCGCATACATAGCCTAGTACCCCTTCTCTTTGTTTTGTTATCCCCAGTAGATGCACATACTCCCGAATGACACGTCGATTAGCATTCGGCTTGCCGGGGAAACTGTGCTACAATAAATGGATCGAGATCAATAAGCATCCCGATCCTACATAGGAAAACATAAAAAAGTCCAAAAAATGATGAAAAAAATCCCAAATAAAAAGCCTAAAGTAATTCACATAAAATGATAACTTTGAAAAAACAAAATGATAACTTTGAAAAACCAAAAAATCACAGAAAATGATAGCTTAAAAAAAATCCAAAAAAATCACATAAAATGATAGCCTAAAAATTAAAAAAAAATCACATAAAATGATAACTCAAATCCCAAAATCACATAAAATGATAACAAAAAAAGTAAAAAATTTCCCACATAAAATAACAAAAAAATAATATATATATATATATATATTGAAAAGACAACACGTACTTCCAAAAAATGTTGCGACATCTATTCGCTCCGCTCTGGTAGTCGTGTTAAATAAACTTCAGGATCAATGGGTTTGCCCAAAGACATCAAACCTTGCATCATGAAGGGGCACCCATGGGCAGTCAGATGAGGCGGTCAATGCCTCATATGACTGAACACAAACTATGGAACCTTGCTTGCTTGCTTTGTGCCTGTCTCCAAATATGGGTCAATCACCCCCTTACTTATGAAGCTGTTGTATTAAGAATGAATCTTGAAAATCGATCGCCTTCAAATCATCTCGAGAAGCAGATGTTTTTCCTGACAAAACGAGCTTTCATAACTCGAGAAGCGAATGTTTTTCCCAACTATTGGGCTTTCGCAACTCATTCCACCTCGGTTATACCCAGTAATGTTGGTAAGTGCTTGAGGACCGATTACCTTGAGAATCGTTTTTCCCGACATATAGGGCTTTCGTTTTCTCACCATATTACCCATCTGATGTTTGAAATTTGTTCTGAATATAGTTGACCCGTTAGTAATGCCTTGGGCCTCTTCGAATGTCTCTTTTCTTTAGCATTCGATCATTAGTGAGCGGATATCAAAGAGGGGCATCTGTAGACACCCAAATTTGCCCCAAGGCCCGATCGAGACACATTTCGAGAGAGGCGCATTTATGAGCTTTTGATGGCATGTATGGAACCCTTAGGAACCTTCTCAAAATCTTAGGATCTATCCCGAACCCTTAGGAATCACTCCAGATCCCTTAGGAACCTTCCCGAAATGTTACAAACCCATCTCGACCCTTATAAACCATTTCGAACCTAAACCTAGCTTGCCCAAGCAATGGATGAAAAATGGTGTACTGGAACTAGCTGTGACCTTCTACTATGATTGAATCTTATACCATTGAAAAGTAGAAGTCTCCAGCTTTCCAACAAGCCAAAGATCACCCCAATCGGAGCCTTACGAGAGAAGATATCGCGTTCCAAAGTGTAGGGGCAAAATAGTAATTTAGTGGAGTTCCTCCTACGATTTTGGCACAAATATTAATTGCACCAAGCCATTTCTCCCCAGAAATGGCTTGGTGCAACTAATAGTTGCACCAAGGCCACTATGTGGCACTATTTTACTGTACATATGCCTGGCACACCTATCAGTTACGCAAGGCTTATGAACAGTACCCCTGGGTTTTTGCCTCAAATTTTGAGATTGGGGTTTGATTTATTGACCATCTTGATCTTTGGGGTGTGTTTTGCTAGTTCTGTTGCACCCATTCACTATCTATTTGCAATCCATTAAGTGTTTTAAAGTATCACCCTATCATCCACCATTGGAGTTAACCTTCACACATTTCAAAGCTCCAAAAATCCTAGGAAACCTTAGATGGTTAGATTACCTAATTACTAATCCAAGTTAGCCTCTAAACACCCTCCTAACCTCTCTTTTTCCTATAAATATAGAGGCACCCCCCCTCTTTACAAAGGCTTGAATTTTTTTTCAAAATAAGAGATTAGGAACTCCCTCTCTCTCTCTCTCTCCTCTAGTGCACCTTTTGCATACAAATTCTAGAATTCTAAAACTCTGTTTGAGACCCAACCTTTCATCTAAAAGCTCTAGGTTAGGTGTGTGCTACCCTCTAGCCTCCTTTCTCTACCTCTTCGCTACCAAGCCCTAGGAGCTTGAACCTCATTTCTCACCATTCAAGCCATTAAAGTGCACCAAAGCAAGCCTACGCAAGGTTCCACAGCGGTGCAACAAGGGCCCGAGAGCTCCGGCTCTCCCCTCTTTTCCTCTACCTTCTTGGTTCTTCCTCCATCCTCTCACTTGTGCCGTTACGCCGCCGAATTTTTGGTAGGAACGAAGGGGCACAAATAGGATTTTAATGCCCCTTGGGCAAGTGGAAGGTTTTTTTATTTCTTTTATATCAATTTTCTTTTGGCCATAAGTAGAGACCGCATTAAGTGGGCTGATTGGGTGCGTAACACCTTCCCAATCGATAACCGAAACCCCTACCCAAGAGCCTTTGGCGTAGTCCGAATTCAGAGTCAATTTTTGGCACTTCGGTGCTCTTTAAATTTGATTTGGGTTTCCTGGGACACCTAAAGCTCCGAGTGGCGACTCTATAATTTTCAAGGGTGCACATCGTCGTGATGGGATTGTCATGATTCCCATGATTGCACAAAGAGGCTAATTTCCATTTAACTAATCTGCTCGAGAGCCTCTCGAGTTCAATATTCTAAGAAAGCAACCTCTCGAGGCTCGGGTTTGCATACTTTAAAACCCCTCGACAGTTCACGCTGTCAGAACACTCTTTGCCCAAAGCACTCGTGCACAAACCCAAGTCGGATTTTTCATCTTCCTTCTTCACTACCATTTTTGCTCCATCATTCACACCCTGCTTTTGGCACTTTGCTAAGCAACGCAAATTGAGTGTTTTACACTTGGTAAAGTCCGATTTGGTCCACTCTACAGCTTTCTTTGCGAAACCCTAGCTTTTAGGGTAAGTGTATAAAATCCTCTTAGTAGTTTACTTGTCAAGGGATTTTTATTGGGTAAAGAGTTAGTTTCTGGGATGATTATTTTTTTGATAGTTGAGCTATTGAAGTAGACAATCTGGGTTTGATGTTTGAGGGATCAAATTTAGGGTTTTAATGGTTGATAACCCGGAATTTGGAGAAACTCTACAAGGGCTATTGAGCCTTGCCCAAACTTACCCTCCCACTCCCACTAGGAAATCCCAAAGGATTGTTACATCCTCAACCCTTGATGTTCCAAAACTCCAAATTGAAAAATCTAAGAAGAGGGTTGCTCCTAAGAAAAGGGCAAGGACTTCCACCATAGACCTAAAATTTGTCAAGAAGCAGAAACAACATGAGGAAGCCTCCCCAAAATCTGATCCATTAACAACACCCAATGAATTCATGGTTGCCCTGGGTTTGGAGCCTGAAACTTCCTTTGATAAGGCATTTTTTGTAAAGGAAGCCTTGGCTATTGAAGCCATGGAATTTTTGACCAAGGCTTCCCTAGATACCCTATTGATGCCTGTAGAGGAGTTGGTGTACCCTAGGCTTGCCAAGCTGTGGTACCAGAACATTAGACTCAAGGAGTCTGGGGGTGGACCTAACAGAGAAGGCCCAGTGCTAGTCATTCTAATAGAAGAGTTTGCAACAATTTTGAACCCAACTGATATTGCAAAGGCTCTGGGCATTCCAGCTGCCTATGACCCAGCATGTAATTTGGGGGCACCACTTAATGCCTCCATCTTAGAGATTGCAGAGAACCTGACCAATGGAAAGAAAGCCTCTGGGGACTCCCTCATGAGGAGTGACTTCCGCCCTAGCTTGTTCTTCATGGATAGTGTTCTCAGGAAGAACATATTTGTAGCTGGGCACTAGCAGGAGAGGAGGCACCCCATAGCAGATGCTCTATACTCCTTTTCCCAAGGACATTGCTTCAATGATTCCCAACTAATTTTTGAGGGGATGAAGGACACTCACATTAAAGTTCAGAAGAAGCAGAAGCCCCATGGACTTCCCTATAGCAGGCTGATCATAGCCCTGCTCAAACAAGGAGGTTATGTATGGAAGATGGGGGAGCCAATTGAGAAATTGCCCCAGTAGTGTTTGGGAAGAAGCTATGGGGCATTAGTATGATAATGATGAAGAAGAAGGAGCCAATAGCAACCATTGCTGCTGCCACTGCAGCACCTCTTACTCCATCTCCACCATCCTCCACAGTTCCATCAACCCCTGCACCTGTCATATCTGCTTCACCAACTGTCACCCTACCTGCCATTCCTACACCAGTCATCCTTACATCTGTCCCATCAGCCCCCACTCCATCATCAATCCTTGAGTCTATCACACTTATTCCCATTCCACCAATCTTACCCACCACTTCCATTCTTGTGTCAACTCCAACTCCCACCATAGTTTTCCCTTTTACCCTTCCTACACCCCCAATCCGGCAAACATATATAAGGAAAACCCTCTACCCAACCACAGAGCCAATCCCATCCACTACCTCACCCACTTACACACACACACACACCAATGCTAGACCCACCTTGCCCTTTTACCTATGATGACAGTGAGTCTATGACCATTGACATTGAACCACACAACCCCACTGACCTTGTACCTCCCATTGAACCCATTAACCCCACTGAAACCTTTGAACCCAATGACCCAGTTACCTCTGCTACCCATTCCCTCCCACCTACACCTACCAATGACCTAGAACAGTTCACAGCTGAGGGATACTCAACCATGATAAACTCCATTGTGGAAGATATCAGGCATGAGTGCACAACCCTCCCAGACTCTCCACAGCCCTACCATTTCCACCATGCCCCTACTTCACCTTTCCAACCAATCCCACCCACCCAACCTATAACCCCAGCCATACCAGGCCCCTTTTCCCAAATAATTTCCCTCCTAACCTCTCTCCAAACCCAAATCAATACCAATATTGAAAACCAAACCACCATCCAAAACAGCCTACAATCCATTCAGACAACCCTTCAGATCTTCAACCCAACAGCCCAACCACCTACAACTACACCCGTACATGTACCTACCCCCCCTCCTTCACATCAGCCTTTAACTTCAGTGGCAACAGCAGATGCTGCCACACAGACAAATTTTGAAAATAAAGAGCTTGCCTTAATCCCATTTGCCTCCACCTCAACCTTCAACCAAACTAAAACCCTTGAGGAGGACCTGGCACTTATCCTTCCATCTAACCCGCCATCAACCCCAAACACCTGTACTGACTTAGAAATCATCTCTCCTCCTATAGATGACCCTACTGAATGGGACATTGTCCCTACTAACTCCATCCCCATACCCATGTTTTACACCCTCACTAAATCCATGAATGTTAATCTATATGTTGGGAGGGATGTACATTTAGTAGTAGAAAATGTGGCAGCAATGGTGCAGCAGAGATATGAACACTAGATTGCCCTAATGAAGACTGCTTATTAGAAGCTGGTGGAGAAGGCAATGATGGACCATGCGAAAGAAAAGAAGGTAATGTAGTAACGATTAGACAATGCATTGTCCTTTTATAAAGTCTATGAACAGAGGGCAACCCACTTTGCATAGCTGGTGGAGACACTCACATCAATCATATCAGTCATGAACCCAACACTGCCCAAGGGAGTGCCTATCAAGGAACCTTCCCAAGAATTGAGCAGCACCAAGCCCAAGAAGCCAGCTGCAACAAGATCCAAAGCTGGTGCTGCACAAATTGATAGTGTGAAGAAAGGAAAAGAGAAAGCTATAGGGGACCCAGTAGACTTAGATTCTGACTCAGATCACTAGGAGGAGTTAGTGTAGTTAGTTTTTCAATGTTTTTCTTTAGTTGTTGTTTTATAAATGTTTTGCAATGGTGTGTTTTTGCTTATACCTATAAATTTGTATTAAGTTTTCTCTCTTGTATCATATTATTTTTGTTAATGAAAATTTCTTTCGTGTGCTAATTTGAAATGTGCTTATTTGTCTACCTTTTCATTTTTGATGCAAATTAATATTTTTTGCTGTATATTGTTAATCCTTTGGCTAACCTGCTGCCCCTAACTACATGCCCATTGAAGCAGTGAGGACACTGTTTATCTTAGGTTTGGGAGTATGACAGGGTAGATCAATGAAATAGTTAAACCTAGTGCAGTAGTGTCAATAAGATTGAAACAAATAAAGTAAAGTTCCACCCAAGCAATATTTTTTTTTTTTTAAAAGGGAGAATTAAAATGTATAGAAGACTGTTTAGTACCGAAATCTTTTAAAATTCAACACTTCCATGGAAAGATCATCAAGAAAAATTTTCACAATTAGTACATAGTGAACCGGTAAGGAGAGAAAAAGGTGAGAACATGCCCCATGAGTTCAAATGAAGACCATACCCTAGTGAGATTTGGGCCCATACAAAAAAATTTCTTTTGAAGAGTGTCTTTGGCAATTTTTGTGCTCTAAGAACTAACTGACTCAAACCTTTTCACTAGAAGTTAGGCATCCCAAAATTAAAACTGTTTAGTAGAACTCATGACATTAGGGACATGATATAAGGCCATCATTTGGACAGTTTGAGCTTGAAATCCCTAACCATTGAATTGCCCCTTTGCATACACTCTTTGAGCCTTAAAAATCTATTTTTCCTTGAAAAACACCAGAGTAATTGAACCTGAATCTCTTGACCTATTCAGCCTTACCCTCACTCTGAGAATTCAGACGAAAAAGGAGAAAATGTTAAAGATAGGTGAGCAGGGTTTGACATTTGGTGGAAGAAGAAGAGAAGAAAATCTACATGAAGTAGTGTATCAGTTGTATGGCTGTGGCATCCATCATAAAAAAAAAAAAAAAAGAAAGAAAGAGAAGTCAAAAGAAGTACTTAATCTAAAAAATTATAAGAAGGAGAAGAAGCTGGCCACTTCAGATCTGAAAAACCTGTTGGAGGATGAAGCAGTGCTGTGTTGAGAAGGTAAAGTCATGAATCACCTCCTACCCCTTGATTGATTTCTCAGTTTTGAACCTTTTTAACCCCTTCATTCTTTTTAAACCCTCAACCTAAGCCGCATTACAACCTAATAAAAGTCCTTAGTGACAAAAAGTGAGTTGAGCTGCTTTGTGGGGATGAGGAGATGTCTGATCTATGGTGAAAAGAATGTGAGGATGTAAGAAAATAGAAGCAAATGCCTATGCTCATACTTGCAGGCCAATTTGAGGTCTGTAACTGATCTTGAGCAGGAGTGAAATTGAACACCCTTCAATTCATTTGTGAAAGTTAGCCCTGGTGAGGATTGGGTCTAAGATTAAATTTATTAGGGCACTGTTTAAACCTGATTTTTAAATTAATGGCAAGCTTAGTACTGATTTTTACACATTGTATTCTTGACGTAAACTGATTGGTGGTAATGCAAGCACATGCTGATTTGAGTTTTATACTGTTTGCATTACTGTTTTAAAAACCTTTGAATTTTAAAGAATAGGTATAGAAAGAAGCTTTATTTATTGAAATATGTTTTTTCATTGGCTGCATTATACTTAACTATTTTATTGTGAAGTTTGTGGGGTATCTTCACTGGAAACCCTCAGGAGACTTCAATCCTGCACTAGGGATCACCTAGGGGTTTAAAAGGCTTTATGCATAAGCTAAATGCATCCGTGCTCCCTACGAAAATGACATTTAAATTTTTAGAGTAATTGTTTAATTTTTACTTTGCTCGAGGACTAGCAAAGATTAGGTTTGCGGGTGTGTTAATCACTGAAAAATGCTACTTTTTCCCTCCTAACCTAGCCTTTACTACACTTTTGAGCCATCTAATAATTGTCATTTGAGTATGTTTTTATAGTTAGAAATAAATCACAGCTTAGTGCAATAGTTCCCATAATGGATGCCAAGAAGAGAGCATTTTGGAGTCAAGTCTAAAAGCTGATGGAAGAGCAGAGTGTGTACCATGGTGGTCCACACCATAGGGGCCATTTGTCATGCCTGGGGGTCCTAGAAGTCTAACAGAGAAATGAAAGGTGGACACAACCAGTGAGGAGTGTTGCAGCAGGTTGTGCACAACAACAAACATTCGAAAATGAAGGTTCGAGCAGTTCTTGAGCAGTTAAGTTTTCAGCAAATATAGCTCGAGAAGCTCTAAAGCACATTAAACCTCCAGAAGTGCAAGCTCGAGCAGCTGTTGAGCAGTTAAAAGAATAAAAAATTATCTTCTCGAACAGTTCTCGAGAACGGCTCCAAAAATTCACAGTCGAGAGGATCTCGAGCAGTTCTCGAGAGGTTCTAAGAAGCATCAGCTTTTAACTTCATCCTGTTAAGCAGATGCACCTTCAGAAAGTTGTCTCGAGCAATTCTCGAGTAGTTGATGAAGCTACAATTCATCCTGTCAGTTGCTCCTAAAGCTGTCGAGTATTTCTGAAGTGAACCTATCGAGCTGCAGTCTGAAGACTCATCTTGTCGAGCTGTTTAAAAGTCTATTGAAGCATTTGGTCGAGCTGCATTATTGAAGGCCACCAACCTGTCGAGCTGGGAAGCTGAACGCCTTTATCCACTCAAGATCCAGTCGAGGTTCACATGCCCAAAGGCTCAGCGACTCGAGAACCTCCCAAGATTTATAATTTGAATGATCATCTACTCGAGGCTCAGGTTCTAGCATTCTCATTCAACATTCAAGGATACTTTTAGGATTCTATAGCCTCTGTGGCACATTCCCCAATGTGTTGAGTTGTTCCCCACTAACCAAGGAAACACATGGCTATAATTGGGCCACATCAGCAGGATCCTAACTAACTTAATTCTTCTTCCTTCTGATTGGCCAAGGCACAGAGATATTTTATGTGGGTTGTATATAAGCTATAAAAATAGCCAAAAATAGGCATCTAACATAACCTAGGCTGAGCAGAGCTAGGGGGATAGTCTTTGTTTAGGTCATTCTTAGGGTTAGGTAATATTTTTTCCTTTTTCTTCCTTCCTTATCTCAGCATTTGTTGGCTAAGTCCTTTCACAATAGTTAACACTGATTTTCTGCTACAAAAAAGAGTTGTGTGTAAGCTTGTAAAGGGTCTGGAGTTCTGCATTGACTGCAGCTTTGAGGGCTGACCATTGTAAGTATTTTCTATGCAATGAAAGTTGTATTTCCTGTCACATTAAATCTATATTCTCTTGTACTTGCATGTAGTTTATAGGTTTTTTGCACCTATGGATGCATGAGCTTGTAGCCTTGCAAACATAGTGGGTATAGTGATTTTTATGTTCTGATTTTAACACTATGAGTAGAGTATATCTTTGAGATGATCTGAGTACTCAAGTGGACAGGTTATACCTCTAAGACTATTCCATATCTGAGGGTTGGATTGGATTCTTCTTCCTTTCATTTGAGCTTGTAGACAAATGAAGGATAATTGTAGATCCAATCTTTTCTCTGCTTGACCAACCCTTTTTCAGAAAAACGATCATTTCCGATTTTATTACTTCTTACCCATTTTCCATTTAACTTTCCAAATTCATTTCCATCCCTTTCTAAACCCTTTTCTTGTAGTGTAGATATGTAATTTTTTTTCTATTTTATTTTAGTTTTGTGGCACCCCAAAACTCTCTTTCTTTACCTTTGCTTTCTAGTATAGGTTAGTACTGCCAGATCTGGAGGTTTACTATTCAGCCTTATGTTTTTAGATCAAATTTCACTATGGAACTAACTCTTACTTATCAAAACTTACTACAGCAGCCCTAGATCTTACAGGACTGTGCGTTTATATTGGTTTTGTGTTCTAACCTATATTTTTATTTCCCCTCCGTTCTTATCTTTGCCATTCATTATTATGACCATCATTTTTTATAATAAAAAGAACACACTGAAATAAAACCAACAAGTTTTGGCGCTGCTGCCTAGAAGTTTTGATCTAAGTAGTAAATCTAAGTTTTTACTTAGATTCTTTGTAGCTCTAGTGTTCGTGTAGACACCCAAATTTGGCCCAAGGCCCGATCAAGACACATTTCGAGAGGCGCACCTCCGAGATTTTTATGGCATGTATGGAACCCTTAGGAACCTTTCTGAAATCTTAGGAGTCATTCCAAACCCTTAAGAATCACCCTAGATCCCTTAGGAACCTTCTCGAGCCCTTAGAAACCTATCCCGACCCCTTAGAACCCATTCCGGACCTAAACCTAGCTTTCCCGAGCAATCGATGAAGAGTGGTGCACTGGGACTAGCTGTGACCTCTTACTATGATCAAATCTCATACTATTGAAAAGTAGAAGTCCCCAGCTTTCTAGAGAGCCAAGAATCACTCAAATAGGAGCTGTGTGCGAGAAGATATCACATTCCGAAGTATGAGGGCAAAATGGTAAATATGTTGTGACCCCCTTTAGGATTTGGCAGAAGTTTTAGTTGCGCCAAGCTATTTCTGGTTCTCCCCAGAAATGGCTTGGCGCAACTAATAGTTGTGCCACATATTGGTGGGTCCCCCCGCGGGTAGCCAACCTCCCAAACCACTATGCATCATTGTTTTACTGCTCATATGCTTGGAGTAATGTTAGTTCTCCAGAGTGTTGTCTTTTTATTGGTGAGAATACAGTGGTGAATAAAAATAAATCAAAAGTGAAGAGATAGAAATTGGTTAAAATAGTAAGTCTAAAATACACAGCCTGCAAGATACATGGCTATTGTAGCAAGTTTTGAGTAAGAGTTTGTCCTACAGAGAAATTGATCGAGAACCCAAAATGAGTTACATTAGTAGGCCTCCTAACCTGGCTACAAATCTGACAAACCTAGAGAAAAGGGGTTGGGTGTCACAACTATACTAAATTATCACTAAAAGAAGGAAAATAAAGTGTAGTCCTATCCTAAAGAAAGGGTTATGAAGAAGGTGGTGATGGTGTGTGTCAAAATAAAGATAAAATGATGTGAAGTAAGCAATTAAGCTACGGTTAAATCAACTATGTAACTCAGACTTTGGGTTGTCTCTGCAGCAATTCCTCATATGGCTACAAGTACATCTGTAAGGAAGATGTATCCAACTCAACCCTTATGGTTTGACCTGGTCCCTTAAGGCTATAACCTATCCACTTAAATGGTCACAAGCTATCCAATAGAGAGGATCAAACCACATGGATTAAATCAGAAAACCAATCAGATCTAATGGAACAGACTGATCTTAAGGCTATAACCTATCCTCTTAAATGGTCACAGGCTATCCAATAGATGTCCTCCACCTAATGGATCAAATTAGAACATTAAAAATATTGCAGACACCATGTATGCCAAGCTACAAGCTCAGGAATCCATAGGAGCAAATATTTCTTAAAAAACCTATGGAAACCACAGTAGTTCAACAGCTATTTGGGGACTTAAATGCAGTTGGTCATTGCTACAAAAGGCTTGCAATGGCTTAGCTCACAAGTCTGTAATCTCTACAGAGAAATCAGATCTAACATCTAATATTGGTCAAGTGCAACAGAGGAGAGCTTGTTCCTGTAACAACCTCTCACAAGGCTACAAGATCAAGTGCAAAGGAGAAGAATCCTTCTCAAATCTGTGGCTTGGAATCACCCTAGGGCTATAGTCTATCCACTTAAGGGCATTTTAAATCAGCTCAAGCCCTAAATGTATGGTATAGATTGAATAAAACTATGGATAAATAGGAAAATAACAGATTGATTAGACATTTAAAATACAAATTTCATTGATCAAAATATTACTTACAATGAGATTTCTCAAGTCAGCAGCCTTGTGCATAACAGCTCATCAATAACTCCCAAAGGTCACAAAATCCATTTCAAAAATTAAATAAAACTAAACCTAATTGCTTACAAAGAATTTAGCCAGCAAGTGCTGGGCTAAGAGAGAAGAAAAAGTAGAGAAAGAGGTGATCAAATCCTAATCCTAGCTTCCTTGAGCTTACATCTGACTGAGGTTGAAGGAGAGATAAAAATTTTAAGTTAAAAAATACAGCTTATATACTCAATCCTTAATGCCTTGTCTAAGAGAAGATTAAACCGTAATTTTCTAATAGATGTGGCATTGTTATAACCCTTGGATGCCTTGGGATGTATGCCTCAAGATTAGGTCCTTGAGATGTGTGCCCTAGACCTGGAGAAATCCCCAAAAGGTCCTTAGATATGAAATGAGAAGTGGATAGCCCGAGCTTCGCGGGGCTGACTTCTGGTCATTAATTCTTTCCAACGGCTTGTAGAGTCCTCACGAGATAAGAATTGGCTTGGAAGGTTGTTCACTCGCACAGGTGGGCTTTGAATTGTCGCATAGCTGCTTTACACTGCAATGTTGTCACGAAGATGAGTTGCATTGCTCTGGCTTTGCTCGCCCAACAGAGCTTCAAGAGCTTTCTGTCGCGAGGTTCTCGCGAAGAAGACTTTCAATCTCACTTGGCTTCAAATGAATTGAGTAGCACAACTCGCTAGGTAGAAGCTTAAGCTGTTAAGAGCTTGAGAGCTGCGCAAGGAAATTTCTAGGGCTCTCTCTCCTCTTAAACTACGTGAGGACTTCGTGAGCTTGCTGTTGTTCTTCATGCCAATTGGCCTCATGAGATAGTGCGCATGACTGATATGGGATTTGTTCCTCGCGAGAGCCTAGCAAACTGGATTTCTGAAGGCTTAGTGCATGAGAGCTTTGCGAGGACCTTGAGTATTGGTTGTAGCTGAAGCGCGTGACTGCTGCGCGAGAGAAGGCTCTCGGACAATCCCTTCACTGAGTTATGTAAATTCTTTGTGAGTTTCCTTTTGCTGCATGTAACATCTGCGCGAGGAAGCTTTCCTGCAACCTTAAACAGCATGAGGCAACATTTCTACTGTGCGAGATAACACCATTTCTCCTATGCTGCTACTGTTGCAGCCTTCTCCACTCACGTCCATACTTCTTTCATCTACTGGACTTCCTTGGTCCATCATGACATGCAAGATAGTCACCATGGTGTGTACCACTATGGTGTTCCATCATTCTTTGGCTCAGCAGTCATCCTTGACTTAAATTTTCTCTTTTTGGCACCAAGGGCATGGACTTTGTGTTAAGCTACATAAATTATTGTTAACTATAAAACAAGCTAAACACAGAGTAATTAGTCAGCTTCAAGGTGTAGTAAAGGCTAGGTTAAGAGGTGAAAAGTGATACCTTTTAGTGAATAATACCCCCCCAAACTTAATCTTTGCTAGTCCTCGAGCAAAGCAAAATTTAAACAACTACTTCTAAGATTGTAAATGCCACTTTCATAGGGAGCGCGACTGCATTTATCTTATGCATCAAGCCTTTCAAAACCCTAGGTGATCCCTAGTAGAGGAGTGAAGTCTCTTGAGGGTTTTTAGTGAAGGTACCCACAAACTTCTCAATGAAAATAGTCAACAAAAGTGCAATATTACCAAATCAGTATTCAATAATCAGAGCATCAGTCCACCCTTGATTCTTTCCAAAATGTTAGGATTTTAAAAAATGAAATGCATAGACCTTTTAACATAAAAACTCTTACATGTATATACATCATTTCCAATCAGCTCCCAATAAGAAAAATAGCAAGTATATGTCACCCTTAATTTAAAAATTAGGTTTAGGCAATACCCAAGACATTCAATGTCAGACCCAATGCTTATCAGGGCAATCTCTCCCAAAGAATTTTGAGGGTTTTCATTTTCACACAAGCTCAAGAACAGTTAGAGCTCCCAAATGGGTCTGCAAGCATGAGCATAGGCAAGGCTCTAAATTCTAACATCATTGGCTATTCCTCACCCTAGATTGGACAACTCCTCATCTCCACATAACAAGTCACTCTAATTAGGATCACAAGGTCTTATGACTAGGTTGCAATGTGGCTTATGGGTGTAGGTTGTAAAAATGGAAGGATGCAAAGGTTGCAAAATTGAGAAATCAGTAGGTGAAGGAGGTAATTCATGACTTCACCTTCTTTTAGTTCAGCATATTTCATCTTCTTTGATAGTTTTCAGAGTTGAAGTGGTCAGCTTCTCCTCTTATTTTTATTTTTTCCAATGAAATTCCCTCTTGACTCCTCTCTATCCCATTTCATTAATTTGTTTTTCTATTTTTCTTTTGAATACATTTTTCTTTTCTTTTTGTTTTTATTTTTCTATAATGCCACCCTCTTACGAGCTGCTACACTTTTATCCTCCTTATGTGTTTCTTCTCCATTCACCAAATGTTGACCCTGGCTTTTCCATCTTCAACTCCTTCTCCTTTACCTTCTAAATTCTCAGAGTGGGGGTAGTTTTGAATCAGGTCCACAGGTTGAGGTGCAAATACTCAAGTGTATTTTGAAGAAAACTGAAAATTAAGGCTCAAAGGGTGTATGTACAAGGGCAGTTTAATGGGTTTGGTATCTTTAAGCTCAAACTATCTAAGAGAAGGCCTTGATCCTTTCCTAAATGTCATAGGTACTGTCAGCTGCTTAAACTCGGAGATGCCTAACTTCTAGTGAGGAAAAGACTCAGCCAGTCCTTAGAGCAAAAAGAATTGCCTAAGACACTCCTCAAAGTGAACTCATAGGCATGTCCTTACCTTTTTCTCTCTTTAATGGTTCATTAAGTGCTTACACAAATGAGTTTCCGTGGTGTTCACCTCATGGAAATGTTAAAATTTAAAAGCTTTTAATGCCTAAAAGTCTCCAAAAAGTTTTTAAATTTTCTCATTTTCAAAGTTCCTTAGGTGAACTTAGCTCTATTTCTATCTTACTTCCTTGGTTCTGCTGCACTTAGTTTAACTATATCATTGGCAAACATTTCCACAGTTCCAAACCTATGAGGAGCAATGTCCTCACTGATTCAAAGATAAAAGACATGTGCAACAAGGTATTTTGATAAAAATCAAACACAAAACAAAGCAAGTAACAATAGCAAACAACACTCACACAAACAACTAAAACAAATAAGGAAAACATAAGAAATGAAGTATACCAAACAAAATTCAGACAAAAGCTACCAAAGGGAACTTTCATTAAGAAGCAGTAATATGTACAATGTAACTGGAAATAATAATAAAAAGATTATACAAAAACAGCCTAACAAACCACATGTACAAAGTCGAATCATTTGAATTTTCTGCTGCTTCAGCTGTGTCTTGGACCCCTTTACCTTTGTCCTTTTGAGAGCTACAATAGTGCATTGGGATCTCTTTGTTTATCCCAGGTTTAATCTGTTTGGGCTCTTAGGGTTTAGGAGCAGTTGTACTTGGAGGGGCTTTAGTGGTGAAGAGTTTGGTAGTTGCTTCTGCTAAGTCCCTATTACCAATATCTGCTAAGGTCTGCTACAATGCAAGTGCAATCCTAGCATACTCATTTTCTCTATCCTCTACCAATCTCAGGGCTACCTACAAATTCTTGATTACATCCTCCATTCCATTAGCTCTATTCTTCTCTTGATTGTATTGGATCATTATCTCCCTCTAACCCTGCTTGATCTTCTTCTCTAACTTATGGGCTAGCTGTAGGAATTTGATTTGATCAAGGAGGGGCTGCATAACTAAAGTTTTGAGGTTATCTATGCCCCTAACCACATCCCTCTTGATGTAGGCATTTTCCTTTATTACTCTCAGCAAGGTATAGTATGAAGGCATGGGGTTGAAAGAGGCAGGTAATATGGACTGCTCAGCAGTGGAAGAAGGGCCAGCCAACAATGATGAAGGGATGAATGGTGGCATGGGTGGTGTGGAAGTAGAGGGTATAGGTTGGGGGACTGCAGATTCAAGTACTGTGAGGTCTATTACCTTTAGGTCTATTTGGGAGGCTTTTGAGGAGGTGGGCATTAGGTTTTCCTCATTTGTAGCAGCATCTGATGTTGCTACTGCAGGTGGGGTTGCATGCTCGGGTTTTAGGTAAGTGAGTTCCAAAGGTGGGGCAATAATGGGTGGTTGGATAGGGCCAGGTTGTGGTTCAGGTTCAGGTTCTGTTTGTGAGGAGGCAGTGGTAAATGTAGTTGGAGGGATTTTGAGAACAGGTTCAATGGGTGTAGCAATAGGTGATGTTACTGCTAAGGTTTAGGGTTGGGGAGAAGGGGGTGGAGGAGGTATCTGGGTGGGTGTAGGGAAATTCTACTGCTGTGAAGGGTGGGTTAAAATTGATAAGGTTGATTGGATGGCTTATAAACTGGTTTCAATTGAGGCTTGGTTTTGGAGGGTGGAGTTCATGGCTTGAAGGTTGGCCTCAATGGATATTTGGGTTTGGGGGTTCGCCATCACTTGGGACAGAAGGGAGAGGAGGAGGTTGAGGATATGGGATAGAAGATTAGGAGTGATAGGGGTTGTGGGATGGATGGGTGGAATTGGTTGAAATGGGGAGGTGGGTGCATGATTGAAGTGGGTGGGTTGTAGGGAAGTAGGAGTAAAATGGTTGGGTTTTGGTGATTCTGGGGGAGGGGTGAAATGAAGAGGATGAGGTGAATCTGAAAGAGGGGTGAACTCATAATTGATATCCCCTATGATAGAAGACATCATAGCTAAGTACCCCTAAGTTAGGAAGGGGTCTTGGTCATGGGTAGGGGAATAAGGAATGGATTGGCCCAAAGGCTCAAGGATAGCAAATGCAATTGTGGTAGAGGGTTCAATGGGCTAAGGTGAGGATATAGGGGAGATGTGTGGGAAGTCAGGGATTGGAGGTTCTGGTTCAGCATGGTGGACTGGAGGGGCTTGGACTGGTGAGGGTGGTTGGACATCTATGGTGGGGTCTTGTATGGCTGTTGTTTCCGAGATTGAGATTGGTTGGGATACATAGGTGGGTTGGGGCTAAGTGGGGGCTTTGGTTAGCTTCCTTTTCTTTTTGTATGTTACTTTAATAGGTAGGCTAGGATGAGCTGTGGATATAGGCTCAGGTGTAGGTAAGGTTAAAGGTATGGTGGGGATGGATGGGCTAGTTCTGGCTGTGGTGGTTTGTGGGGTTGGTGTAATGGTAGTAGGTACAGATGTTTGGATTGCTAAGGTGGTAGTAGTGGTTGTTGTGGTAATTAAAAAAATTGGCTCAGTTGTGGAGAGTTGTGAGGTTGGTGTGGTGGTGGATAAGGTAGTGTTGATTGGCACAGTTGAGGTGACTACATGAGAAAGTGCAGCAAAGCTGGCAATAGCAGAGGTAGCAGTAGCTGCTTCTTCGATTGTGGGGGTTGCCTAAGCTTGCAGCTCCTCCTTCTTCTTTTTCTCAATTAAAGTACTACTAATCCCCCATTGTTTCTTTCCACACTTGCTGGGGGCCAGGGTAATGGTCATCTCATTCATATGAAAGTGATAGCCTCCTAGCTGGAGCAAGGCTGTAAGGAGCCTGCAGTAGGGCAATGAGTGAGGCTTTGACTCCTTCACTCTCTCTTGTATATCCTTCATGCCTTCAAAGATGAGCTTTACAACATAAATAAAATGGTTGTAGTGGAAGGAATTGAGGGCATCAGTAATGGGGGACCTCCTCTCCTGTTGGTGCCCAGAGAAATACACATTCTTTCTCAGTACCCCATCCATAAATCTCAGGTGTGGGTGCAGGTCTCTCTTCCTAATTGACAACCCTGAGGTTGTGATCCCTCCAATGAGCTCCTGGGTAATTTATGGGATTGTGGCTGTCAAAGGAGGACCCAAGCCATAGTCTGGATTGTATTTTGCTGGTATCCCCAGAATCTCAGCAATGGCTACTTAGTTAAATAACATCTCAAAGTCATCTATCAAAACCAACAATGCTGGGTTCCCATCATTCCCAGTCTTCACCCTTATGTTCTGGTAAAATAGTTGCACTAGTCTAGGGAAGACTAGCTGTAGTGGGGGCCTCAATAGGGGTAGCAATGTAGCCTTGGTTAGGTATTCTATTGATGCAGCTGTCTCAGGCAGTTCCTCAAAGAAGGCCTTGTCAAAGGCAGTTTCTATTTTGAGCTTGATTGCAGTCACAAATTCAGAGGAATTCTAAGTGACTCATTATCAGATTCTTCCTCCTCAAGGGCAACCACAGAGACCACCTCCTTACCCTTTCTACTTTTTCTTGGATTTCTCAGGGCTTTTGGCAGGTGAGTGGTATCTAGCCCTTTTCTTAGGGGCAGATTTCTTCTTGGCAGCATGGGCATCAAAGGCCACAGCCTTGGCCTTTTTTATAGGGGCAACCATTTTCTTAGTTGGTTCCACTTGGGGCTCTACAGATTGTGTAGGCATCTCAGAGATATCCACAACGGAGACCACTGCAATCCTCACTAATTTTCATGTGGCCACAAGGCTGCTTGTTGGTGGGGATGAGGAGATGTCTGATCTATGGTGAAAAGAATGTGAGGATGTAAGAAAATAGAAGCAAATGCCTATGCTCATACTTGCAGGCCTATTTGAGGTCTGTAACTAATCTTGAGCTGGAGTGACATTGAACACCCTTCAATTCATTTGTGAAAGTTAGCCCTGGTGAGGATTGGGTCTAAGATTAAATTTATTAGGGCACTGTTTAAACCTGATGTTTAAATTAATGGCAAGCTTAGTACTAATTTTTACACATTGTATTCTTGATGTAAACTGATTGGTGGTAATGCAAGCACATGCTGATTTGAGTTTTATACTGTTTGCACTACTGTTTTAAAATCCTTTGAATTTTAAAGAATAGGTATAGAATGAAGCTTTATTTATTGAAATATGTTTCATTGGCTGCATTACAGTTAACTATTTTATTGTGAAGTTTGTGGGAATCTTCATTGGAAACCCTCAGGAGACTTCAATCCTGCACTAGGGATCACCTAGGGGTTTAAAAGGCTTGATGGATAAGCTAAATGCATCCGTGCTCCCTACGAAAATGACATTTAAATTTTTAGAGTAATTGTTTAATTTTTACTTTGCTCGAGGACTAGCAAAGATTAGGATTGCGGGTGTGTTAATCACTGAAAAATGCTACTTTTTCCCTCCTAACCTAGCCTGTACTACACTTTTGAGCCATCTAATAATTGTCATTTGAGTATGTTTTTATAGTTAGAAATAAATCACAGCGTAGTGCAATAGTTCCCATAATGGATGCCAAGAAGAGAGCATTTTGGAGTCAAGTCTTAAAGCTGATGGAAGGACAGAGTGTGTACCATGGTGGTCCACACCATAGGGGCCATTTGTCATGCCTGGGGGTCCTAGAAGTCTAACAAAGAAACGAAAGGTGGACCCAAGCAGTGAGGAGTGCTGCAGCAGGCTATGTACAACAACAAACATTCGAAAATGAAGGCTCGAGCAGTTAAGTTTTCAGCAAATATAGCTCGAGAAGCTCTAAAGCACATTAAACCTCCAGAAGTGCAAGCTCGAGTAGCTGTTGAGCAGTTAAAAGAATAAAAAATTATCTTCTCGAACAGTTCTCGAGAATGGCTCCAAAAATTTACAGTCGAGAGGATCTCGAGCAGTTCTCGAGAGGTTCTAAGAAGCTTCAGCTTTTAACTTCATCCTGTCAAGCAGATGCACCTTCAGAAAGTTGTCTCGAGCAATTCTCGAGTAGTTGATAAAGCTACAAATCAAGCTCCTAAAGTCAGCGAGTATTTCGAAGTGAACCTATCGAATTGCGATCCAAGACTCGTCGTCGAAATTTGTTTAAAAGCCTATTGAAGCATCTTGTCGAGCTGCATTATTGAAGGCCACCAACCTGTCGAGCAGGGAAGCTGAATGCCTTTATCCACTCATGATCCAGTCGAGGTTCACATGGCTAAAGGCTTAGCGACTCGAGAACCTCTCAAGATTTATAATCTGAAGGATCATCTACTCGAGGCTCGGGTTAAGCATTCTCATTCAACCTTCAAGGATACTTTTAGGATTCTATAGCCTCTGTGGCACATTCCCCAATGTGTTGAGTTGTTCCCCACTAACCAAGCAAACAATTGGCTATAATTGGGCCACATCAGCAGGATCCTAACTAACTTAATTCTTCTTCTTTCTGATTGGCCAAGGCACAGAGATATTTTATGTGGGTTGTATATAAGCTATAAAAATAGCCAAAAATAGGCATCTAACATAACCTAGGCTGAGCAGAGCCAGGGGGATAGTCTTTGTTTAGGTCATTCCTAGGGTTAGGTCATATTTTTTCCTTCTTCTTCCTTCCTTATCTCAGCATTTGTTGGCTAAGTCCTTTCACAATAGTTAAGACTGATTTTTTGCTGCAAAAAAGAGTTGTGTGTATGCTTGTAAAGGGTCTGGAGTTTTGCATTGACTGCAGCTTTGAGGGCTGACCATTGTAAGTATTTTCCATGCAATGAAAGTTGTATTTCCTGTCACATTAAATCTATATTCTCTTGTACTTGCATATAGTTTATAGGTTTTTTGCGCCTATGAATGCATGAGCTTGTAGCCTTGCAAACATAGTGGGTATAGTGATTTTTATGTTCTGATTTTAACACTACGAGTAGAGTATATCTTTGAGATGATCTGTGAGTACTCAAGTGGACAGGTTATAGCTCTAAGACCATTCCATATCTGAGGGTTGGATTGGATTCTTCTTCCTTTCATTGCTTGACCAACTCTTTTTCAGAAAAACAATAATTGTAGATCCAATCTTTTCTCTGCTTGACCAACTCTTTTTCAGAAAAATGATCATTTCCTATTTTATTACTTCTCACCCATTTTCCATTTAACTTTCCAAATTCATTTCCATCCCTTTCTAAACCCTTTTCTTGTAGTGTAGATATGTAATTTTTTTTCTATTTTATTTTAGTTTTGTGGCACCCCAAAACTCTCTTTCTTTACCTTTGCATTCTAGTATAGGTTAGTACTGCCAGATCTGGAGGTTTACTATTCAGCCTAGTGTTTTTAGATCAAATTTCACTATGGAACTAACTCTTACTTATCAAAACTCACTACAACAGCCCTAGATCTTACGGGACTGTGCGTTTATTTTGGTTTTGTGTTCTAACCTATATTTTTATTTCCCCTCCGTTCTTATCTTTGCCATTCTTTATTTTGATCATCATTTTTTATAATAAACAGAACACACCAAAATAAAATGAACAAGTTTTTAGCGTTGCTGCTTGGAAGTTTTGATCTAAGTAGTAAATCTATATTTTTACTAAGATTCTTTGTAGCTCTAGTGTTCGTGTAGACACCCTAATTTGGCCCAAGGCCCGATCAAGACACATTTCGAGAGGCACACCTCCGAGATTTTGATGAAATGTATGGAACCCTTAGGAACCTTTCTGAAACCTTAGGAGTCATTCCAAACCCTTAAGAATCACCCTAGATCCCTTAGGAAGCTGCCCAAACCCTTAGAAACCCATCCCGATTAGAACCTATTCCGGACCTAAACCTAGCTTTCTCGAGCAATGGATGAAGAGTGGTGCACTGGGACTTGCTGTGACCTCTTACTATGATCAAAGCTCATACTATTGAAAAGTAGAAGTCCCCAGCTTTCTAACGAGCCAAGAATCACTCAAATCGGAGTTGTGTGCGAGAAGATATCGCATTCCGAAGTATGAGGGGAAAATGGTAAATATGTTGTGACCCCCTTTAGGATTTGGCACAAGTATTACTTGCGCCAAGCCATTTCTCCCCAGAAATGGCTTGGCGCAACTATTAGTTGTGCCACATATTGGTGGGTCCCCCCGCGGGTAGCCAACCTCCCAAACCACTGTGCATCACTGTTTTACTGTACATATGCTTGGAGTAATGTTAGTTCTCCAGCGTGTTGTCTTTTTATTGGTGAGAATCCAGTGGTGAATAAAAATAAATCAAAAGTGAAGAGATAGAAATTGGTTAAAACAGTAAGTCTAAAATACACAGCCTGCAAGATACAGGGCTATTGTAGCAAGTTTTGAGTAAGAATTTGTCCTACAGAGAAATTGATCTAGAACCCAAAATGATTTATATTAGTAGGCCTCCTAACTTGGCTACAAATCTGACAAACCAAGAGAAAAGGGGTTGGGTGTCACAACTATACTAAATTATCATTAAAAGAAGGAAAATAAACTGTAGTCCTATCCTAAAGAAAGGGTTATGAAGAAGGTGGTGATGGTGTGCGTCAAAATAAAGATAAAATGATGTGAAGTAAGCAATTAAGCTAAGGTTAAATCAGCTATGTAACTCAGACTTTGGGTTGTCTCTGCAGCAATTCCTCATATGGCTACAAGCACATCTATAAGGAAGATGTATCCAACTCAACCCTTATTGTTTGACCTGGTCTCTTAAGGCTATAACCTATCCACTTAAATGGTCACAGGCTATCCAATAGAGAGGATCAAACCACATGGATTAAATCAGATCTAATGGAACAGACTAATCTTAAGGCTATAACATGTCCTCTTAAATGGTCACAGGTTATCCAATAGATGTCCTCCACCCAATGGATCAAATTAGAACATTAAAAATATTGCAGACACCATGTATGCCAAGCTACAAGCTCAGGAATCCATAGGAGCAAAAATTTCTTGAAAAACCTATGGAAACCACAGTAGTTCAACAGCTATTTGGGGACTTAAATGCAGTTGGTCATTGCTACAAAAGGCTTGCAATGGCTCAGCTCACAAGTCTGTAATCTCTACAGAGAAATCAGATCTAACATCTAATATTGGTCAAGTACAACAGAGGAGAGCTTGTTCCTGTAACAACCTCTCACAAGGCTACAAGCTCAAGTGCAAAGGAGAAGAATCCTTCTCAAATCTGTGGCTTGGAATCACCCTAGGGCTATAGTCTATCCACTTAAGGGCATTTTAAATCAGCTCAAGCCCTAAATGTATGGTATAGATTGAATAAAACTATGGATAAATAGGAAAATAGCAGATCGAATAGACATTTAAAATACAAATTTCATTGATCAAAATATTACTTACAATGAGATTTCTCAAGTCAGCAGCCTTGTGCATAACAGCTCATCAATAACTCCCAAAGGTCACAAAATCCATTACAAAAACTAAATAAAGAATTTAGCCAGCAAGTGCTGGGCTAAGAGAGAAGAAAAAGTAGAGAAAGAGGTGATCAAATCCTAACCCTAGCTTGCTCGAGCTCACATCTAACTGAGGTTGAAGGAGAGATAAAAATTTTAAGTTAAAAATACAGCTTATATATTCAATCTTTAATGCCTTGTCTAAGAGAAGATTAAACCCTAATTTTCTTGCAGATGTGGCATTGTTATAACCCTTGGATGCCTTGGGATGTATGCCTCGAGATTAGGTCCTTGAGATGTGTGCCCTAGACCTGGAGAAATCCCCAAAAGGTCCTTAGATATGAAATGAGAAGTGGATAGCCCGAGCTTCGCGGGGCTGACTTCTGGTCATTAATTCTTTCGCACGGCTTGTAGAGTCCTCACGAGATAAGAATTGGCTTGGAAGGTTGTTCACTCGCACAGGTGGACTTTGAATTGTCGCATAGCTGCTTTACACTGCAATGTTGTCACGAAGACGAGTTGCATTGCTCTGGCTTTGCTCGCCCAATAGACCTTCAGGTGCTTTCTGTCGCGAGGTTCTCGCGAAGAAGACTTTCAATCTCACTTGGCTTCATATGAATTGAGTAGCACAACTCGCTAGGTAGAAGCTTAAGCTCTTAAGAGCATGAGAGCTGCGCAAGGAAATTTCTAGGGCTCTCTCTCCTCTTAAACTACGTGAGGACTTCGCGAGCTTGCTGTTGTTCTTTGTGCCAATTGGCCTCATGAGATAGTGCGCATGACTGATATGGGATTTGTTCCTCGCGAGAGCCTAGCGAGCTGGATTTCTGAAGGCTTAGTGCATGAGAGCTTTGCGAGGACCTTGAGTATTGGTTGTAGCTGAAGCGCGCGACTGCTGCGCGAGAGGAGGCTCTCGGACAATCCCTTCACTGAGTTGTGTAAATTCTTTGTGAGTTTCCTTTTGCTTCATGTAACATCTGCGCGAGGAAGCTTTGTTGCAACCTTAAACAGCATGAGGCAACATTTCTACTGTGCGAGATAACACCATTTCTCCTATGCTGCTATGTAGTTGCTACTGTTGCAGCCTTCTCCACTCACATCCATACTTCTTTCATCTGCTGGACTTCCTTGGTCCATCATGACATGTAAGATAGTCACCATGGTGTGTACCACTATGGTGTTCCATCATTCTTTGGCTCAGCAGTCATCCTTGACTTAAATTCTCTCTCTTTTTGGCACCAAGGTCATGGACTTTGTGTTAAGCTGCATAAATTATTGTTAACTATAAAACAAGCTAAACACAGAGTAATTAGTCAGCTTCAAGGTGTAGTAAAGGCTAGGTTAAGAGGTGAAAAGTGATACTTTTTAGTGACTAATACCCCCCCAAACTTAATCTTTGCTAGTCCTCGAGCAAAGCAAAATTTAAACAACTACTTCTAAGATTGTAAATGCCACTTTCATAGGGAGCGCGGCTGCATTTAGCTTATGCATCAAGCCTTTCAAAACCCTAGGTGATCCCTAGTAGAGGAGTGAAGTCTCTTGAGGGTTTTCAGTGAAGGTACCCACAAACTTCTCAATGAAAACAGTTAACAAAAGTGCAATATTACCAAATCAGTATTCAATAATCAGAGCATCAGCCCACCCTTGATTCTTTCCAAAATGTAAGGATTTTAAAAAATGAAAGGCGTAGACCTTTTAACATAAAAACTCTTACATGTATACACATCATTTCCAATCTGCTCCCAATAAGAAAAATAGCAAGTATATGTCAGTACTGAGCTCACCGTTAATTTAAAAATTAGGTTTAGGCAATACCCAACACATTCAATGTCAGACCCAATGCTTATCAGGGCAATCTCTCACAAAGAATTTTGAGGGTTATCATTTTCACACAAGCTCAAGAACAGTTAGATCTCCCAAATGGGTCTGCAAGCATGAGCATAGGCAAGGCTCTAAATTTACGACATCATTAGCTATTCCTCACTATGGATTGGACAACTCCTCATCTCCACATTGCAGGTCACTCTAATTAGGATCACAAGGTCTTATGACTAGGTTGCAATGTGGCTTATGGGTGTAGGTTGTAAAGAATGGAAGGATGCAAAGGTTGCAAAATTGAGAAATCAGTAGGTGAAGGAGGTAATTCATGACTTCACCTTCTTTTAATTCAACATATTTCATCTTCTTTGACAGTTTTCAGACTTGAAGTGGCCAGCTTCTCCTCTTATTTTTATTTTTTCCAATGAAATTCCCTCTTGACTCCTCTCTATCCCTTTTCATTAATTTGTTTTTCTATATTTCTTTTGAATACATTTTTCTTTTCTTTTTGTTTTTATTTTTCTGTAATGCCACCCTCTTCCTAGCTGCTTCACTTTTATCCTCCTTATGTGTTTCTTCTCCATTCACCAAATGTTGACCCTAGCTTTTCCATCTTCAACTCCTTCTCCTTTACCTACTAAATTCTCAGAGTGGGGGTAGTTTTGAATCAGGTCCACAGGTTGAGGTGCAAATACTCAAGTGTATTTAGAAGAAAACTGAAAATTAAGGCTCAAAGGGTGTATGCACAAGGGCAGTTTAATGGGTTTGGTATCTTTAAGCTCAAACTATCTAACAGAAGGCCTTGATCCTTTCCTAAATGTCATTGGTAATGTCAGCTGCTTAAACATGGAGATGCCTAACTTCTAGTGTGGAAAAGACTCAGCCAGTCCTTAGAGCAAAAAGAATTGCCTAAGACACTCCTCAAAGTGAAAAAAAATTTTGTAGGCCCAAACCTCACTAGGTATGGTCTTCGATTGAACTCATAGGCATGTCCTTACCTTTTTCTCTCTTTAATGGTTCACTAAGTGCTTACACAAATGACTTTCCGTGGTGTTCACCTCATGGAAATGTTAAAATTTAAAAGCTTTTAATGCCTAAAAGTCTGCAAAAAGTTTTAAAATTTTCTCATTTTCAAAGTTCCTTAGGTGAACTTAGCTCTATTTCTATCTTACTTCCTTGGTTCTGCTGCACTTAGTTTAACTATATCATTGGCAAACCTTGCCACACTTCCAAACCTATGAGGAGCAATGCCCTCACTGATTCAAAGATAAAGGACAAGTGCAACAAGGTATTTTGATAAAAATCAGACACAAAACAAAGCAAGTAACAATAGCAAACAACACTCACACAAACAACTATAACAAATAAGGAAAACATAAGAAATGAAGTATACCAAACAAAATTTAGACAAAAGCTACCAAAGGGAACTTTCATTAAGAAGCAGTAATATGTACAATGTAACTGGAAATAATAATAATAAGATTATACAAAAACAACCTAACTAACCACATGTACAAAGTCGAATCATTCGAATTTTCTGCTGCTTTAGCTGTGTCTTGGACCCCTTTACCTTTGTCCTTTTGAGAGCTACAGTAGTGGATTGGGATCTCTTTGTTGATCCCAGGTTAAATCTTTTTGGGCTCTTAGGGTTTAGGAGCAGTTGTACTTGGAGGGGCTTTAGTAGTGAAGAGTTTGGTAGCTGCTTCTGCTAAGTCCCTATCACTAATATCTGCTAAGGTCTGCTACAATGCAAGTGCAATCCTAGCATACTCATTTTCTCTATCCTCTACCAATCTCAGGGCTACCTACAAATTCTTGATTACATCCTCCATTCCATCAGCTCTATTCTTCTCTTGATTGTATTGGATCATTATCTCCCTCTAACCCTGCTTGATCTTCTTCTCTAACTTATGGGCTAGCTGTAGGAATTTGATTTGATCAAGGAGGGGCTGCATAACTAAAGTTTTGAGGTTGTCCATGCCCCTAACCACATCCCTCTTGATGTAGGCATTTTCCTTTATTACACTGAGCAAGGTATAGTATGGAGGCATGGGGTTGAAAGAGGTAGGTAATACGGACTGCTCAGCAGTGGAAGAAGGGCCAGTCAGCAATGATGAAGGGATGAATGGTGGCATGGGTGGTGTGGAAGTAGAGGGTATAGGCTGGGGGACTGCAGATTCAAGTACTGTGAGGTCTATTACCTTTAGGTCTATTTGGGAGGCTTTTGAGGAGGTGGGCATTAGGTTTTCCTCATTTGTAGCAGCATCCGATGTTGCTACTGCAGGTGGGGTTGCATGCTCGGGTTTTAGGTAAGTGAGTTCCAAAGGTGGAGCAATAATGGGTGGTTGGATAGGGCCAGGTTGTGGTTCAGGTTCAGGTTCTGTTTGCGTGGAGGCAGGGGCAAATGTAGTTGGAGGGATTTTGAGAATAGGTTCAATGGATGTAGCAGTAGGTGATGTTACTGCTAAGGTTTAGGGTTGGGGAGAAGGGGGTGGAGGAGGTATCTGGGTGGGTGTAGGGAAATTCTACTGCTGTGAAGGGTGGGTTAAAATTGATAAGGTTGATTGGATGGCTTATAAACTGGTTTGAATTGAGGCTTGGTTTTGGAGGGTGGAGTTCATGGCTTGAAGGTTGGCCTCAATGGATGTTTGGGTTTGGGTGTTGACTATTACTTGGGACTGAAGGGAGAGGAGGAGGTTGAGGATTTGGGATAGAAGATTAGGAGTGGTAGGGGTTGTGGGATGGATGGGTGGAATTGGTTGAAATGGGGAGGTGGGTGCATGATTGAAGTGGGTGGGTTGTAAGGAAGTAGGAGTAAAATGGTTGGGTTTTGGTGATTCTGGAGGAGGGGTGAAATGAAGAGGATGAGGTGAATCTGAAAGAGGGGTGAACTCATAATTGATATCCCCTATGATAGAAGACATCATAGCTAAGTACCCCTCAGTTAGGAAGGGGTCTTGGTCATGGGTAGGGGAATAAGGAATGGATTGGCCCAAAGGCTCAAGGATAGCAGATGCAATTGTGGTAGAGGGTTCAATGGGCTAAGGTGAGGATATAGGGGAGCTGTGTGGGAAGTCAGGGATTGGAGGTTTTGGTTCAGCATGGTGGACTGGAGGGGCTTGGACTGGTGAGGCTGGTTGGACATCTATGGTGGGGTTTGGTATGGCTGTTGTTTCCCAGATTGAGATGGGTTGGGATACATAGGTGGGTTGGGGCTCAGTGGGGGCTTTGGTTATCTAGAACATTAAAGAGAGTAAAGAAATATCAGCACAGAGAGAAGTGAATTAGCCTGCAAGATCAGGGCCAATTGTAGCAAGTTTTAAATGTAAGTGAGTAAAAGATCGTCCACAGAGAATTTGTTTAAAATGCAAGATAAACCTCCAGATCTGAGCTACCAGATCTGGCCTCTTATCCTATCTAGAAAGCACATAAGATGGGAGGTTGAATTTGTCACATTAACTAAATGATAAAAGTAAAAGTTATACTAAATGATCCAGATTCGAGTTTGGGGAATATTGAGGTAAACTTATAAAAAATGGAGAAGTAGTATCTAACTTTGATTTGGTCCTTGAAACACAATGAGAATGACTGCTGATCAACAGAGAAATGATTCAATCTTCATCTGGCTACAAGCACAGATGTAAGAGAAATAAATCTAACTCAAGGATTAGACTTAGGCTTATGGCTATGGTCTGTCCACTTTAATGGCCACAGACCATCCAATAGTCTTTAATCCAAAGCCTTAATTTAGAATAAGAAGCATCACTACAAATGTTGTGAGAGATTAGGTTACAAACACTAATTCTCACAGGATTAATGAATCAAGGGAAATTGCATGAAAAATAGTAAATCTAAAGGAGTCTAATGCAATAAGGAGATCAAAGGGAACCCTTAACATGAGTCCAATTGAGAATGTACGGTTTACAGCAACCTTTTCAAATTCACCATTACAATTACAGAGCATGACAAGCGACTCTCGATTTGTAGTCTGAATACAACTCTCTTTTGAATTACGAAATATCTCACGACTCTCAATTGCAAGTAAAAGTGAAGCTATTACAGGTGATTTCATAAACTATCCGGTTTGGAAATGGGGAATAGGAATGAAACTCAAAACTGGATGCCCAAATTGGGCAAATGGTTCTATTTATAGTTTTCCTAAGTCCATTTCGGATGTGTATCAACCAATGAAGTGCTCGATCATGTCGACCAATGGTAGTCGAGCACAAGGATCCAGATCTGTTCGCCAATCGTAATTGCTCGATCCGGTTCAAATTAATCAAAGCGACAAAAGCATCAATTCTGTTATGCATTTTGAAAGTTTATTAGAGTTTCTAGAAGTTCCCGCCAAGTTATTTCATCTCTGGGTGCTCACATGGGGCGGAATATGCCTTCGCTTCATGCTTAGAATCTTCTGGAATGTTCCTAGGTTTTTAAATGCATTGGGACGCGTGAAAAAGATTACTGAATTTCCCTTATAAAAGCTGGGAATCTCCAAAATATCTTTTCGCATAGTTTAGGGGACTTTTCGCAAGGTGTTGTAACTCCTGAAGCTCTTTTCGCAACATTCTGGTTCTGTTCGAATGGAGTTCTCTTCTTTTCAAAAAGGTCAATCATCTCTTCAAAGAGTTCAGGTGCTCTTCGAAAGCTAAGCCTGGAGTTTTTAGTTCTTTTCACAGAGTTCAGGTTCTTTTCGAACAGTTCAGGTTCTTTGCGAAAAGTACTTTGTAGTGCATTTTTCTGTTCGAATTGCTCCATACTTCTTTTCTGGGTTGAGAGCAGGTCTTTGCCTCTTCAGTTCAGACCTTTTAACAGCTAGTGAGGTTGTCCCTTCTCTTTCTTCCTTTGGATCGACATGGATTATCATCTTTTTAGCACTTTTAAGCTGCTTTTATGGTTAAGCCTGTCTTTATTATTAGCTGAAACACAAGCACTTAGAACATTTATTTAGTTCTCTCAAAGGTCTATCAAGACTCAGGTTGAGGGGTAAAAAATGGTATTTTCCAGTTCTCAACACACCCCCAAACCTAAGCTTTGCTAGTCCCTGAGCAAAGACAAAATTAAAAACAAAGTAAATGACCACTTTTAGGGAGCACAGTTGCATTTAGCATATGCAACAAGCCTTTTAAACCCCTAGGTGATCCCTAGTGGAGGAGTGAAGTCTCCTGAGGGTTTTCAGTGAAGGTACCCACAAACTTCTTCAATAAATCAGTTAAGATCACTGCAGTTCTGTTACAATAAACTTTCATCCAATCAGATTATTCACACCTGCATTAGTCATGTTGTAAGAAGATTTTCAAGAAAAACATCAGTTCAAAACTAACATTCTGCTGTAATTCTTGTTACCATTCAGTCAATTTATGTCAAAAGCTATTTACAAGAAAAATGAATGAACAGCTTGCCCTCTATTTAAGAATCCAGCTTTGATGTTACCCCAATGAATTGATTTCAAACCCAACTCTCTCCAGGATTTTCACTCAACATGCAAGTAAGAGGGTTGTACTATTTCACACGGCTCAAGAGCAGTTACAGCCCTCAAATAGGACTGTAAGCATGAGCATAGGCCTTGCTTTTTAGTTCTGAATTCACTGCTCTTTTCACCATAGATTACACAAATTCTCATCTCTATGTGACAGCTCAATCCATCATTGATCAGTAAGGACTTTACTTGGGTTGTACTGTGGCTTATTGGTGAAATTTATCAAGAATAAAGGGGTGGAATGGTGTTCAAAAAATTGAGAAGTCAGTCAAGGTAAGGAGGTGATACACAAACCTTCTTTAATTCAGTATATTTTCATCTTCTTCTTTGAATTTCCAGAGCCAAAGTGGCCATATTTTTCTCTTTCTTTTTCAAACTTCCAATGAAATGCCTTCTCTCTTTTTGTTTTTCTCAAATTTTTTTTTTTTTTTTTTTTCAAATTAGTATTGACTGGAATGCCACATTTCTTCTGCTGATACATCATTGCCTTCAATTTTTATTCTTCTTTTGTTGTCATCAATTCTCCTTTCTCCTTTCTTCAGTTTCCTTCCCTTTATCTTCTGACTTCTCAGAGTGAGGGTTAGGCTAAATGAAGTTGATGAGGTTATTAGATGAGGTTTCAAAGAAATCTTAGATTTGTAAAGCTCAAATGGTGTGTATCAAGGGCAGTTTCAAAAGGTGGGGCTTTGTAAGGTTCAAACTGTCCAAAAGGAGGCCTTACATCATGTCTTTAATATCACGAGTGCTGTCAAATTATTTCAATTTGGATATGTGTAACTTCTAGTGCAAGTAAGCAGGTTCAATCAGTCCCAAAAGCAGAAAAAATTGCCAATTCATACCTCCAAAGAATACATTTCAGGCCCAAACCTCACTGGGTGTGGATTTTTTATCACATTCTTGGGGAGTATCATCACTGTTTTCCCTCTTTTTAGGTTTACTAAAACATCAATTTTCTTTTGGAAATTTCCTGACATTCACTTCATGAAAGTATTAGAATTACACTAGAAATTAATTTCAAAAAGTTTTTAACTTCTTCATTTTTTTCAAAACAGCAGGTGTGAAATTACTTCATTTTCAAAAATTCCACTGATCATAAGCTGTACTGATGTTAACTCAATTATTGATTATTGACATTTCTGTCACACCCCCAAACCAAAGGGGAGCAGGGTCCACACTGGTCCAAAGCAAAGAAGAGAAACAAGCAAGAAAAATAAAAATAAATCATGATGACAAGAGGACAGACAGAAATGCACAGTAATTTCACAAGAAAAACCAAAATTTATATTACAAACTCATAACACAGATAAGTACAAAGTGCTTTAATAATTGGGGTCAAAATCTGTATCATAAGTTGGTTCAATGGGCTCAGAACTGGAGTCACTGTCAGAGTCAGAACTAGAATCAGTATTGGAGTCTGAACTTGATTTAGCTTTCTCCTGGATTGTGTTTTTGCTCGCTGTATTCCTCCGATTTGATCTTTTGGTGAGGCCAATGTACTTGCCAAGTCTAGTGGTCTTCGCTTTTCCTGGTCAAGGTGCTTTGCAACATGGTCACCTTTGTGCTTGCTCTCCTAACCATCTGAAAGGTTTGACCCAAAGAAGTCCTTCATTTTTCTCTCTCAAATTTCATAAATAACTCCAATTTTCGAACTGGTTTTCATAAGGGGTTCTAATGTAGGCTTGTAAATCAGCTAACCCTTTAGAACATCTCACAGATATATGGATTTTCTTCCATGGCTCTTGAGAGGTGGCAACTGGGAAGGGAATGGAATGGTAGGGGACCAAAGGTATCCCAGCTATGGGAGTGGGAGAAGTGTCCAGAAGGATGACTTCAGGGTCGGTCTGAGTGGCTTGATCAGAGAAAGTGAGGAGATTTGGGTAGCATGGGCGGTAGTGGTGGGGGTGGTGGATCAACCAATACTACCTCTGGTTCAGTTTGGGTAGCATGGGCATCAACAGTAGGTACAGTGGTACTGGTAGTTGTGTGTGATGTGGAGGCTAAGGTTTGGAGAAGGTCATTGGTCATAGACTGGTTTTCTGTGTTGATTTGTAGTTGGGCTTGGATGGATTGGAGGAAGGACAGTATTTGGTTAATATTGTGTGTGGGGAGGTGCAGGAGGTGACTGGTACAACTGAAGTGGATGGTGGAGGTGCAATGGGTGAAATGGTAAAGGGAGAAGTAGGTAAGGAGTGAAATGATGAGGGTCAGGTATAGGGACAGGTTCAAGCCCCACGTTTTCAAAAATAGATCCCATTAATGAGTTCGTGTGTATGGGATACTTCAGTGTGTGTTGAATGAGCAGTGAATTTGAGGGGCTTTGGAGAAGAGGAGTGCAAGGAGATTGGGTAATAAAAATCAGAGCCAAAATTTGGGCATTGGTGGGAGAAATTGGTGGTGTGAGTATGGTTGGAGTGGTTGGTGTAGAGGGGGAATGAATTGGGATAATGGTGGGTACAAGAATTGGTGGTCACCATGGGAAGGATAGTTTCTTCAAGAATGGGTGAAGCTAAAGAGTTGGTCACCACAGGTGAGACTCAAGAATTGGTGCGCCTAAAGGGGTCACCGTGGATCCGCAAACCGATTCTAAGGGAGCTGCAGGGCAGTTCATTTCATTTGCAATGCAGTCAGAGCAGTTCACCTTCCTCTCTCATTTTTTTCAAGATGGCTTGGCTTGTAGTCCAAGCCTTTTTCCCAAAATTGTGAGGAGCTATGACTTCAAATGGCTCTTGGTCATCAATGTCAAACTTGGCTCGAGGAGGGTCTGTGATCAATCTACCAAATGGGAGTCCAGCCAATTTACGCTCCTTTTCAACTTGGCACTAATATCGCACCATGGCTTCAAAAATTAACATAGGGCATTGAAAAATCGCCTTAGAAAAATGAAAGAGAGCCTCCAAAATTGGTGTTCTCTCTTGGTCGTCTGTGCATGACATAAAAACTTCCTCAAAATGGAATCCATCAATAAAAATTGGGGTGCTAGGTCTCTCTCATTATGGACCGCCCACCCACAATTCCTTGGGTTAAATGTGCAGCCATTTCTCTAAAGGAGGTCTAGCAAACAATGGACCAAAGGATCATATTGGAAGGTATCCCAAAGCATTCCCTAATGTCTTCAAATGTGACAGTTAGATCATAATCATCAATAAAGACAAGAGTAGGGACATCAACATCTTTTCAAGTGACTTTTACCAGTTTTGGTACCATAACTCTCACCATTCGTATAAATTTTCTCCGGCAAGAGGGGTAAGGATATTGCTTAGTGAGGCATCTCTCATGTATCTTAAAGATAGCACAATCCGGTTTGTTGACGAAAAAGTTTCATCAATCAAGCTCGAATTAGCTTCGAGCTTCAATGAATGGATTTGGCAAAGACCAAATGTATAGGCGAGGAGGAAGCTGCTCAAGACTAGCACCGCAGGATGGGTTCCTCATGTCTCACTTTCTTCCCTTTCTCCACCCTATCCGCTTTATCCATCGATAGTTTTCTTTTGGTCAAGTTTTGGTTTTTCCTTTTGGGGTAGGTTTGCTAACTTTCTTAGCGAGGATTTGGGGAACATGGCAATAATGATTTCCGCTTTTCCATTCTAAATTTATGTATGAAAATGCCCACAATGAATCTTGACACAAAATCAAAATTTTCAAATGATAAATAGAGAGAATGCACAGAGAAATACCGAGATCTAGGGTTTTTGATTGAACGTGTTGCTTGCTTGCTGAACTCCCCTAGACTAGAAGCTAAAATCCTTCTCTGAAAGCTCAAATGATCGAACAAAGGTGAAGAAAAGTGGCTAGATTCTCAAATCACGCAAGGAAAAAGAAAGAAATAGGGTTTCGGAATGTCGTTCTCGAAGCTTGAATATGAAACCCTTACTTCGAAAGGGTTTAAATATGCTCAGAGTTAATTTCGCAAAGTCCTTTTTAAGTTTTTGAAAAGTTCCAAAATAGACCTTTTACAAGAGAATGGCATCCATTCGAAAAGTTAATAGCCGAAACATCTTTCAAAAGAAAATGGCTTCAGAAACATCATTTCGAAAAGAAAATAGCTTCAGAAACAACTATTCGAAAAGCAAATCCTTGCTTTCGAGCAGTTCGTTACAAATCCAGATTCTTTTCGAAAAGTAATTTGAACTTTGCGAAAAGACAATCTTTACTTTGCGACATAACTTTTCACCTATTTAAACCATGCGAAAAGAGAACAAACATGAATAAAAACAGAGAAAAAGAAACTAAGCAAAAACTATGAAATAAAAAACATATTGTACAGTTGTATACCATTAGATTTGGGGAGGTTCTTGATTATAGATGGGCAGCATAGGCTCCTGGGTACTTTCAATGCATGGTTTGAGCCTCTGACCATTTACTTTCAAGATTCTTCCATTACTTGGATCTAGGATGTCAACAGCTCTAGAAGGAGCTGCCTGAATGACAGTATATGGCCCTTCCCATCTGGATCTCAGCTTTCCAGGAAAAAAACTTGAGTTTTGAGTTAAATAACCATACCTTAGAGCCAGTTGTGAACTCTTTTCTCAACAAATTTTTATCATGGAAAGCTTTGACTTTCTCTTTGTAAACTCTTGAATTTGTGTATGCATCCATTCTCAGCTCCTCCAACTCAGCAAGTTGCAGTTTCCTGTGATTACCAGCAGTAGTTAGATCCATGTTCAATGTTTTAATGGCCCAGAAGGCTTTATATTCTAACTCCACTGGTAAATGGCATGCTTTGTCATAGACCAACCTGAATGGGGACATGCCAATTGGGGTTTTATAGGCTGTCCTATATGCCCACAATGCATCATTCAGCTTAAAGGACCAATCCTTTCTGTCCTTCTTCACAGTCTTTTCCAGTATATGTTTGATTTCTCTATTGGAAATCTCCACTTGTCCACTGGTTTGTGGATGATATGGAGTGGCTACTCTATGAGTCACAGAGTATTTTTTCAATAAAGTTTCAAAATGTTTATTACAAAAATGGCTTCCCCCATCACTAATAATGGCTCTGGGAAAACCAAACCTGGAAAAAATGTGATCCTTTAGAAATTTAAGAATCACTTTGTGATCATTTGTTTTAGTGGCTGTGGCTTCAATCCATTTGGATACATAATCCACAACTACCAAAATAGGCTGTAAAGGCATTGAGTTTCTCTTGGAAATCCCAATTTGGAAGGAAAGACTTACATCTTTGTAGAGCATCTTTGAAAAGTGTAGGCCAATAAAATCCACATTGCAAAACCTTTGCAGCAGTTTTATTTCCACTAAAATGACCTCCACAGGCCTGTTCATGACACATAGAAAGTATTCTATGAAATTCTTGGTCAGGGACACATCTTCTTATTATTTGGTCTGCACAACTCTTAAACAGATAAGGATCTTCCCAGATGAAATGTTTAACCTTTGAGAAGAAAATATCTTTATCCATTTTATTCCAATGTTGAGAATTCTTCGGTAGCCAAAAGTTGACTATGTTTGCAAACCAAGGGTGTGTACACTAATAGCAAAAGTTGCTCATCGGGGAAAGATTCATTGATAGGCGACCTATCAATCTCAGATTAAAATTCTAGACAGGTGATCAGCCACCACATTCTCCACCCCCTTTTTATCTTTGATCTGTAAATCAAATTCCTGTAATAGGAGAATCCACCTAATTAATCTTGGTTTGGTGTCCTTCTTAGACAGAAGGTATTTCAAGGCAGAGTGGTCAGTGAACACCACTATTTGTGAACTCAAGACATATGACTTGAATTTCTCTAAAAAAAAACAATTGCCAGCTCCTTCTCGGTTGTTGTGTAATTGTTGTGCATCAATCATTGATCTACTGGCATAAGCTATGACATGAGGCAGCTTTTCCTTTCTCTGTCCAAGGACAGCTCCCAAAGCATAATCTGATGCATCACACATCAGTTCAAAAGGTAGGGAATAATCTGGAGACTGCAATATTGGAGCTAAAATCAAACAATTTTTTAAGAACTCAAATGCCTTCATGCATTCATTATTGAAAACAAAAGGGACATCTTGGCACAACAAATGACAAAGAGGCTTGGTTATTTTACTGAAGTCCTTAATGAACCTTCTGTAAAATCCAGCATGTCCCAGAAAACTTCTGATTTGTTTAACAGTTTTGGGAGGTGATAAATGTGCAATTAAATCAATTTTTGCTCTGTCCACCTCAATGCCCTTGTGGGAAACAACATGGGCAAGGATAATGCCTTGGGTGACCATGAAATGGCTCTTTTCCCAGCTCAAAACTAGATTGGTTTCTTCACATCTCTGTAACACCAATTTGAGATGATGTAAACACTGGGAAAAACTGTCTCCGTAAATTAAAAAATCATCCATAAAAATCTCCATAAATTGGTCAATCATATTAGAGAAAATGGAATACATGCATCTTTGAAAGGTAGCAGGGGCATTACAAAGACCAAAAGGCATTCTCCTATAGGCAAAAGTGCCAAAAGGGCAAGTGAATGTGGTCTTTTCCTGATCTTGTGGGTACACGGAATCAGTTGTAACGAGTAACCATCAAGAAAACAGTAATAAGCTTTTCCTGCTAGCTTATCTAAAATCTGATCAATGAATGGGAGAGGGAAATGGTCTTTTCTGGTCATTGAATTTAATTTTCTGTAATCAATACAGACCCTCCACCCAGTTGTTTGTCTAGTTGACATAAGCTCACCAGAATCTGAGGTTACAACAGTGATCCCAGATTCTTAGGTACCACCTGTGTAGGTGCCACCCAAGATGAATCTGAAATGGGGTAAATGACCCCTGCATCCAACAACTTAACAACCTCTTTCATGACCACTTCTTGCATATGAGGGTTCAGCCACCTTTGCATTTCCCTAGAAGGCTTTGCATCTTCTTCCAAATGGATTTTGTGCATGCAAACAGCTAGACTGATTCCTCCCAAATCAGCAATAGTCCAGCCAATTGCCCTTCTATGTTCTTTCAAAACAATCAATAGCTCTTCCTCCTGCTCCTTTGTGAGGGAGGAAGAAATAATTGCAGGCAATGATTTATGATCTCCTAAAAACACATATTTCAAATTTTCTGGCAGCTGCTTCAGTTCTAAATCAGGTGGGCTGAGAAAAGAAGGTAACAAAGGTACCTTAGCTGTTTGTGGAAGGGGAAGAGTAGCAGGTTTCCAAGAAGAGAAACTTGCTGATTGATTATGAGTTCCTTGCACAACATTTACTTCCTCAGACTTTGAGATACAAACTATTTTTTCCTCAGAATTTCCCCAAGCATCTTTAGCATCTGTGGTGAAATCTTCACACTGCAGAAACTGTTGTAAAGTCCCTTCTACTAGTTCATCCAATAGATCAACATGAAAACATTTCTCAGAGCTGAATTGAGGCTGTGTGACTGCATTATAAACATTTAATTTTACCTTCATGTTTCCAAAAGAGACTTCCATAATACCAGACCTACATTGAATGCAAGCATTTGCTGTAGCCAGGAATGGTCTTCCCAAAATGACAGGGATGGAAGTTTTGCTTTTGGTAGGTTCCATGTCCAAAACTAGAAAATCAGCAGGATAGAAAAATTTATCTACTCCCACCAATACATCTTCAATCATCCCAACTGGCTTCCTCTCAGATCATGCGCTAGTTGTAACACCACATGAGTGGGTTTTAATTCTCCCAAACCTAGTTTCTCATATACAGAATATGGAAGTAGGTTGACACTAGCACCCAGATCTAATAAAGCCTTTTCAATGGTATGTTCCCCAATAATGCAAGGGATTGTGGGGATTCCAGGATCTTGAAGTTTAGGAGGTGTGGCAATGGATAACACTTGATTAACTCTTTCCACACAAAGACCTTCTTGGATAAGCGTATCCTAGCTGTCTTTTGTTAGTACAAACATCTTTCAAAATTTTGCATATCTTTGGAATTTGTTTGATTGCCTCAAGCAAAGGTAGATTTATCTTGACTTGCTTGAAAGTCTCCATCATTTCATCTATTTTTGTGTTCCCTTTATCAAAAGGGGATACAGATTTCATTGCATGAGGAAATGGCAAATGAGGAACTAGTCCTTCTTCTACAGCTTTGGAAGCATTTTCAGAATTTTTTTGAATTTTTTGTTTTTTATTTGTTTGATTTTTCTGAGGTACATCAGCACCCCCACTGCTATCATTATGCTGCCCTTGCTGCATATTTTTATCATTTTCCTTATTTTTTTCTTCTTTAGTACCCACTTTGTTATTTATAATTCTTCCACTTCTCAAAGTTGTAACAGTTTTTACTTCTTCATGTGAAATAGAAGCTCCTCCAACCATGAACTGTCCTTTGGGATTGTTCAAAGGTTGGCTGGGTAACTTTCCTTCCTCTCTTTTGGCCAAAGTATTTGAAAGCTGCCCCAATGTTTCTTCAATCTTCTTTATGCTTTGGCTATGAAAATTCACAGTCTGAGTTAAAGATTCTAAATTCTGGAGTGAATTTAAGACTTGATCTTCAAAAGAAGGGGACCTGGAAGGGATTTGAACTGAGTGATTGTCGCAGGTTGTTGTGGAATGGGCTGCTGAAAATTTGGCTTGGCATAAAAATTCTGCTGATAAGGCTGTGCAATTTTGAAAGGCATTTGGTTCTTTGGTTGCTGCTGCTGTTGTGATTGATAATTCCCTTGGCTCCACCTCAAATTGGGGTGCCCTCTCCATGGATATTCATTTGACTGCATCTGTCCAAATGATTGAGCAGCATGAGCTTGTTCCACCACTAAATCTGGGAACTGTGAAGCGGACATTGGTCAATTGAATGAGTAGGGGACCGGCATATCAGACATGCCTCCTCTACTCTTGCAACCATTGGATTTTTAAGTGAGTCCATCAATCTATCAAACTTTGTGGTTAAATTGTCCATCTTTCTTTCCAATTCATTCACCTCATAAATCTTTCCTTTGGTGGTTTGCTGATTGTTCAACCTAGCAGGATTTTCAATATCTCTTGACAGAGATTCCTGTTGAGTTGACTTTTCACCAATTACTTCAAATAAGTCCCAAACCTCCTCAACTATTTTTTGCAAGTAAGTGCCTCCACAGGAGGCATCCACCATATTTTTGCCTTTTTTATCAATTCCTTGATAGAAGCTTTGAACCAGCTGCCATCTGGGAATTTGATGATGAGGACATTGCCTTAAAAGTTCCTTAAATCTTTCCCATGCTTCATGGAATGTTTCAATTGAGTTTTGTGAGAAAGAAATGATACTTTGTCTCAATTGGCTTGTTTTAGACATTGGGAAGTATTTGGCTAAAAATTGACACTGCAAATCATTCCAAGAAGTGATACTATTTGGTGCTAACATAGATAACCATGCTCTAGCTTTATCCTTTAATGAAAAAGGAAAGAGCCTAAGCTTGGTTGCTTCTGGACCAAGTCCAGCTATGTTGAATGTGGTGCAAAGAGTCAAGAATTCATCCACATGTTTGTATGGATCTTCCTTACTCAACCCATGGAAGGAAGGAAGCATTTGGATGGTTGATGATTTGATCTCATAATTTCCTTCAACAGTAGGAAATTGAATGCAAAAGGAGAATTATAAGCACCGGTGCAAAGTAATCCCTCAAAAGTCGAGGTTCTTCACCCATAGTAGCAGAATTACATGTTGTTTGTTTAGTTCTAGTAGTAGCCTTTCAACTTCTAAATTCGGTGGGACAATCTCTACGGTGAGAGTCCTCCTACCAAACATACAACTCGAGAACAAAAATCGATTATTCACAGAACCTTGAATTCTTTTTAAGTAGTTTCCCTTCTTCAAAAATTGGATATGAATAACTGCACACGTATAAACAATAGAATAGTTTAGTACTGGTATAAAAATAAAAGTGAAAACTTAGGTCTACCTATTTTAGAACAAATTCCCCGGCAACGGCGCCAAAAACTTGTTGTTTACTTCTAAGTGTGCTTGATTTATTTGTGTTTTGAAAACAGGTTTGCAACTGCTAAGTTATCTAGAACATTAAAGAGAGTAAACAAATATCAGCACAGAGAGAAGTGAATTAGCCTGCAAGATCAGGGCCAATTATAGCAAGTTTTAAATGTAAGTGAGTAAAAGATCGCCCACAGAGAATTTGTTTAAAATGCAAGATAAACCTCTAGATCTGAGCTACCAGATCTGGCCTCTTATCCTATCTAGAAAGCACATAAGATGGGAGGTTGAATTTGTCACATTAACTAAATGATAAAAGTAAAAGTTATACTAAATGATCCAGATCCGAGTTGGGGGAATTTTGAGGTAAACTTATAAAAAATGGAGAAGTAATATCTAACTTTGATTTGGTCCTTGAAACACAATGAGAATGACTGCTGATCAACAGAGAAATGATTCAATCTTCATCTGGCTAAAAGCACAGATGTAAGAGAAATAAATCTAACTCAAGGATTAGACTTAGGCTTATGGCTATGGTCTGTCCACTTTAATGGACACAGACCATCCAATAGTCTTTAAAGCCTTAATTTAGAACAAGAAGCATCACTACAAATGCTGTGAGAGATTAGGTTACAAACACTAATTCTCACAGGATTAATGAATCAAGGGAAATTGCATGAAAAATAGTAAATCTAAAGGAGTCTAATGCAATAAGGAGATCAGAGGGAACCCTTAACATGAGTCCAATTGAGAATGTATAGTTTACAACAACCTTTTCAAATTCACCATTACAATTACAGAGCACAGCTTAAATAGCTCTCAGATTTGTAGTCTTGAATACAACTCTCTTTTGAATTACAGAAATATCTCACAGCTCTCAATTGCTAGTAAAAGTGAAGCTATTACAGAGATTTCAGACAAACTATCTGGTTTGGAAATGGAGTAATAGGAATGAAACTCAAAATCTGGATGCCCAAATTGGGCAAATGGTTCGTCTATTTATAGTTTTCCCTAAGTCCAGCTCAGATGTGTATCAACCAATCAGAAGTGCTCAGATCTGTATCGACCAATGGTAGTCGAGCACAAGGATCCAGATCTGTTCTGGCCAATCAGAATTGCTTGATCTGGTTCAGCCAATCAGGCGACAAAAGCATCAACTCTGTTATGCATTTTGAAAGTTTGTTAGAGTTTCTAGAAGTTCCCGCCAAGTTATTTCATCTCTGGGTGCTCACATGGGGCGGAATATGCCTTCACTTCATGCTTAGAATCTTCGGGAATGTCCCTAGGTTTTTAAATGCATTGGGACACGTGAAAAAGATTACTGAATTGCCCTTGCAAAAGCTGGGAATCTCCAGAATACCTTTTCGCATAGTTTAGGGGACTTTTCGCAAGGTGTTGTAACTCCTGAAGCTCTTTTCGTAATGTTCTGGTTCTGTTCAAATGGAGTTCTCTTCTTTTCGAAAAGGTCAGTCATCTCTTCAAAGAGTTCAGGTGCTCTTCGAAAGCTAAGGCTGAAGTTTTTAGTTCTTTTCGCAAAGTTCAGGTTCTTTTCGAACAGTTCAGGTTCTTTGCGAAATGTACTCTGTAGTGCATTTTTCTGTTCGAATTGCTGCATACTTCTTTTCTGGGTTGAGACCAGGTCTTTGCCTCTTCAGTTCAAACCTTTTAACAGCTAGTGAGGTTGTCCCTTCTCTTTCTTCCTTTGGATCGACATGGATTATCATTTTTTTGGCACTTTTAAGCTGCTTTTATGGTTAAGCCTGCCTTTATTATTAGCTGAAACACAAGCACTTAGAACACTTATTTAGTTCTCTCAAAGGTCTATGAAGACTCAGGTTGAGGGGTAAAAAATGGTATTTTCCAGTTCTCAACAGTTACTTTAATAGGTAGGCTAGGATGAGCTGTGGATGTAGGCACAGGTGTAGGTAAGGTTAAAGGTATGGTGGGGATGGATGGGCTAGTTCTGGCTGTGGTGGTTTGTGGGGTTGGTGTAATGGTAGTAGGTACAGATGTTTGGATTGCTGAGGTGGTAGTAGTGGTTGTTGTGGTAATTGAAAAAATTGGCTCAGCTGTGGAGAGTTGTGAGGTTGGTGTGGTGGTGGATAAGGTAGTGTTGATTGGCACACTTGAGGTGACTACATGAGAAAGTGCAGCAAAGGTGGCAATAGCAGAGGCAGCAGCAGAGGTATCAATAGCAGAGGTAGCAGCAGCTGCTTCTTGGATTGTGGGGGTTGCCTAAGCTTGCAGCTCCTTCTTCTTCTTTTTCTCAATTAAAGTACTACTAATCCCCCATTGTTTCTTTCCACACTTGCTGGGGGCCAGGGTAATGGTCATCTCATTCATCTGAAAGTGATAGCCTCCTAGCTGGAGCAAGGCTGTAAGGAGCCTGCAGTAGGGCAATGAGTGAGGCTTTGACTCCTTCACTCTCTCCTGTATATCCTTCATGCCTTCAAAGACGAGTTTTACAACATCAATAAAATGGTTGCAGTGGAAGGAAATGAGGGCATCAGTAATGGGGGACCTCCTCTCCTGTTGGTGCCCAGAGAAATACACATTCTTTCTCAGCACCCCATCCATAAATCTCAGGTGTGGGTGCAGGTCTCTCTTCCTAATTGACAGCCCTGAGGTTGTGATCCCTCCAATGAGCTCCTGGGTAATTTCTGGGATTGTGGCTATCAAAGGAGGACCCAAGCCACAGTCTAGATTGTATTTGGCTGGTATCCCTAGAATCTCAGCAATGGCTGCTTAGTTAAACAACATCTCAAAGTCATCTATCAAAACCAACAATGCTGGGTTCCCATCATTCCCAGTCTTCACCCTTATGTTCTGGTAAAATAGTTGCACTAGTCTAGGGAAGACTAGATGTAGTGGGGGCCTCAATAGGGGTAGCAATGTAGCCTTGGTTATTGATATTGATGTCTCAAATTGCAGTTCCTCAAAGAAGGCCTTGTCAAAGGCAGTTTCTGTTTCGAGCTTGATTGCAGTCACAAATTCGGAGGAATTCTAAGCGACCCATTATCAGATTCTTCCTCTTCAAGGGCAACCTCAGAGACCACCTCCTTACCCTTTCTGCTTTTTCTTAGATTTCTCAGGGCTTTTGGCAGGTGGGTGGTATCTGGCCCTCTTCTTAGGGGCAGATTTTTTCTTGGCAGCATGGGCATCAGAGGCTACAGCCTTGGCCTTTTTTATAGGGGCATCCATTTTCTTAGTTGGCTCCACTTGGGGCTCCACAGATTGTGTAGGCATCTCAGAGATATCCACAATTGAGGCCTCTGCAATCCTCACTAATTTTCATGAGGCCACAAGGCTGCTAGTTGGTGGGGATGAGGAGATGTCTGATCTATGGTTAAAAGAATGTGAGGATGTAAGAAAATAGAAGCAAATGCCTATGCTCATACTTGCAGGCCTATTTGAGGTCTGTAACTGATCTTGAGCTGGAGTGAAATTGAACACCCTTCAATTCATTTGTGAAAGTTAGCCCTGGTGAGGATTGGGTCTAAGATTAAATTTATTAGGGCACTGTTTAAACCTGATTTTTAAATTAATGGCAAGCTTAGTACTGATTTTTACACATTGTATTATTGATGTAAACTGATTGGTGGTAATGCAAGCACATGCTGATTTGAGTTTTATACTGTTTGCGTTACTATTTTAAAATCCTTTGAATTTTAAAGAATAGGTATAGAATGAAGCTTTATTTATTGAAATATGTTTTTTCATTGGCTGCATTATACTTAACTATTTTATTATGAAGTTTGTGGGTATCTTCACTGGAAACCCTCAGGAGACTTCAATCCTGCACTAGGGATCACCTAGGGGTTTAAAAGGCTTGATGCATAAGCTAAATGCATCCGTGCTCCCTACGAAAATGACATTTAAATTTTTAGAGTAATTGTTTAATTTTTACTTTGCTCGAGGACTAGCAAAGATTAGGTTTGCGGGTGTGTTAATCACTGAAAAATGCTACTTTTTCCCTCCTAACCTAGCCTATACTACACTTTTGAGCCATCTAATAATTGTCATTTGAGTATGTTTTTATAGTTAGAAATAAATCACAGCTTAGTGCAATAGTTCCCATAATGGATGCCAAGAAGAGAGCATTTTGGAGTCAAGTCTTAAAGCTGATGGAAGGACAGAGTGTGTACCATGGTGGTCCACACCATAGGGGCCATTTGTCATGCCTGGGGGTCCTAGAAGTCTAACAGAGAAATGAAAGGTGGACCCAAGCAGTGAGGAGTGCTGCAGCAGGCTGTGTACAACAACAAACATTCAAAAATGAAGGCTCGAGCAGTTAAGTTTTCAGTAAATATAGCTCGAGAAGCTCTAAAGCATATTAAACCTCCAGAAGTGCAAGCTCGAGCAGCTGTTGAGCAGTTAAAAGAATAAAAAATTATCTTCTCGAACAGTTCTCGAGAACGGCTCCAAAAATTTACAGTTGAGAGGATCTCGAGCAGTTCTCGACAGGTTCTAAGAAGCTTCAGCTTTTAACTCTTCATCCTGTCAAGCAGATGCACCTTCAGAATGTTGTCTCGAGCAATTCTCGAGTAGTTGATAAAGCTACAATTCATCCTGTCGAGTTGCTCCTAAAGCTGTCGAGTATTTCTAAAGTGAACCTATCGAGCTGCAGTCTGAAGACTCGTCCTGTCGAGCTGTTTAAAAGTCTATTGAAGCATCTTGTCGAGCTGCATTATTGAAGGCCACCAACCTGTCGAGCTGGGAAGCTGAATGCCTTTATCCACTCATGATCCAGTCGAGGTTCACATGCCTAAAGGCTTAGCGACTCGAGAACCTCTCAAGATTTATAATCTGAAGGATCATCTACTCGAGGTTCGAGTTAAGCATTCTCATTCAACCTTCAAGGATACTTTTAGGATTCTATAGCCTCTGTGGCACATTCCCCAATGTGTTGAGTTGTTTCTCACTAACCAAGGAAACACTTGGCTATAATTGGGCAACATCAGTAGGATCCTAACTAACTTAATTCTTCTTCTTTCTGATTGGCCAAGGCACAGAGATATTTTATGTGGGTTGTATATAAGCTATAAAAATAGCCAAAAATAGGCATCTAACATAACCTAGGCTGAGCAGAGCCAGGGGGATATTCTTTGTTTAGGTCATTCCTAGGGTTAGGTCATATTTTTTCCTTCTTCTTCCTTCCTTATCTCAGCATTTGCTGGCTTAGTCCTTTCACAATAGTTAAGACTGATTTTCTGCTGCAAAAAAGAGTTGTGTGTAAGCTTGTAAAGGGTCTGGAGTTCTGCATTGACTGCAGCTTTGAGGGCTGACCATTGTAAGTATTTTCTATGCAATGAAAGTTGTATTTCCTGTCACATTAAATCTATATTCTCTTGTACTTGCATATAGTTTATAGGTTTTTTGCACCTATGGATGCATGAGCTTGTAGCCTTGCAAACATAGTGGGTATAGTTATTTTTATGTTTTGATTTTAACACTATGAGTAGAGTATATCTTTGAGATGATCTGTGAGTACTCAAGTGGACATGTTATAGCTCTAAGACAATTCCATATCTGAGGGTTGGATTGGATTCTTCTTCCTTTCATTTGCGTTTGTAGACAAATGAAGGATAATTGTAGATCCAATCTTTTCTCTGCTTGACCAACCCTTTTTCAGAAAAACGATCATTTCCTATTTTATTACTTCTCACCCATTTTCCATTTAACTTTCCAAATTCATTTCCATCCCTTTCTAAACCCTTTTCTTGTAGTGTAGATCTGTAATTTTTTTTCTATTTTATTTTAGTTTTGTGGCACCCCAAAACTCTCTTTCTTTACCTTTGCTTTCTAGTATAGGTTAGTACTGCCAGATCTGGAGGTTTACTATCCAGCCTTGTGTTTTTAGATCAAATTTCACTATGGAACTAACTCTTACTTATCAAAACTTACTACAACAGCCCTAGATCTTACAACACTGTGCGTTTATTTTGGTTTTGTGTTCTAACCTATATTTTTATTTCCCCTCCGTTCTTATCTTTGCCATTCTTTATTTTGATCATCATTTTTTATAATAAAAAGAACACACCGAAATAAAACGAACAAGTTTTTGGCGCTGCTGCCTGGAAGTTTTGATCTAAGTAGTAAATCTTTGTTCAGTGTTATTTGAGGTTGGATGCTCTAGGTCATGATGATTTAGGGTACATTGGAAAAGCAGCACGTACTCTCAAAAAGTGTTGCGACATCTATTCACTCTGCTCGATAGTCATGCTAAATAAACTTCGGGATCAACGGGTTTGCCCAAAGACCTCAAACCTTGCTTCAAGTAGGGGCACCTGTGGCCAGTCAGATGAGGCCGTCAATGTCTCATATGATTGGACACAGACTGTGGAGCCTTGTGTACTTGCATTGTGCCTATCTTTGAATGTGGGTCGATCACCCTCCTTACTTACGAGGCTGTTGTATTTAGAATGAATCTTGAACATCAAACTCCTTCAAATCATCTTGAGAAGTGACCGTTTTTCCCAGCTATTGGGCTTTTGCAACTCATTCCACCTCGATTATGCCCAGTAATGTCGCTAAGCGCTTGGGGACAGATTACCTTGAGAAACGACCATTTTACCTGACATACAGGGCTTTTGTTTTCTCACTATGTTACTCATCTGATGTATGAAGTTCGTTAGTAATGCCTTAGGCCTCTTCGAATGTCTCTTTCCTTTAACATTCGATCATTAGTAATTGGATTCCAAAGAGGGGCATCTGTAGAAACCCAAATTTGGCCCAAGGCTCAATCAAGACATATTTTGAGAGAGGCACACCTCCGAGCTTTTGATGGTATGTATGAAACCCATAGGAACCTTTTCAAAACCTTAGGAGCCATTCCAAACCCTTAGGAGTCACCCTAGATCCCTTAGAAACCTTCTCAAGCCCTTAGAAACCCATCCCGACCCTTAGAACCCATTCCGGACCTAAACCTAGCTTTCCCGAGTAATGGATGAAGAGTGGTGCATTAGGATTAGTTGTGACCTTCTACTATGATCGAATCTTATACCATTGAAAAATAGAAGTCCTCAGCTTTCCAACGAGCCAAGAATCACCCAAATTGAAGCTGTGTGCGAGAAGATATCGCATTCCGAAGCATAAGGGCAAAATGGTAAATATGTTGTAACCCCCTTTAGGATTTAGCCTAAGTATTACTTGCGCCAAGCCACTTCTCCCCAGAAATGGCTTGGCACAACTAATAGTTGTGCCACATATGGGTGGGTCCCCCCGTGGGCAGCCAACCTCCCAAACCACTGTGCATCACTGTTTTACTATACATATGCTTGGCGTAACTATTAGTTATGCCAGGCTTATGCACAGTACCTATGGGTTTTGGCCTCAAAATTTGAGATTGGGGTTTGAATTGTTGACCATCTTGACCTTTGGGGTGTATTTTGTTAGTTCTTTTGCACCCATTTGCTATTCATGTGCAACCCCTTAAGTCGTTTAAACCTCCACCCTATCATCCACTATTGAAGCAACTCTTCATACTTTTCAAGGCTCCAAAAATAGTAGAAAACCTTAGATGGCTAGATTACCTAATTGCTAATCCAAGTTAGCCTCTAAGCACCCTCCTAACCTCTCTTTTTCCTATAAATAGAGAGGCGCCCCTCCATTTAAAAAGGCTTGAAAAAATTTACAATTAAGAGATTAAGGAATCCCTTCTCTCTCCTCTAGTGCACCATTCCGATATAAATTCCAGAACTTTAAAACCTTTTTTAGACCTTAGTATTTCACAAAAAAGCTCTAGGTTAGGTGTGTGCTACCCCCTAGCCTTCTCTCTCTAGCTCTTAGCTATCAAACCCTAGGAGCTAGAACCTCATTTCCCATCATACAAGCCTTTAAAAGCTTATCGAAGCAAACCAACGTAAGGCTCCACAGCGGTACAATAAGGGCCTGAGAGTTTCGGCTCTCCCCTCTATTCCTTTACCTTCTCAGTTCTTCCTTTGTCCTCCCATTTGTGCCGTTACGCCATCAAATTTTCAGTAGGAACGGAGGGACAAAAATAGGATTTTAAGACCCTTTGGGAAAGAGGAAGGCTTTTTCATTTCTTTTTTATTAATTTTGTTTTGGACATAAGTAGAGACCGCATTAAGTGGGTTGATTGGGTGCCTAATACCTTCCCAATCGATAGCCGAAGCCCCTACCCAAGAGCTTTCAGTGTAGACTAGATTCAGAGTCATATTTGTGGCACTTCGGTGCTTGTAAAATTGATCTAGGCTTCCCGAGACACCAAAAGCTCTAGGTGACGACTCTAAATATATATTTACGAGCGCATCGTCGTAACGGGACCATCAAAAATCCTACAGTTGCACAGTTCGAATAAATTACAGCTGTAGTTTTAGGATTTTTGTATTTTTTCCTTTATTTCTATTTTAGGTCTTTTTGTGTCTTTATAGTGTTTGAAGAAATTACAGCTGTAGTCTTAGGATTTTTGTTATTTTTTTCTTTATTTCTATTTTTAGACTTGTTATTGTCTATTTTGGTGTTTGAATAAATTCTTGCTAGAATTTTTAGATTTTTGCAGATTTGGAGCAACATCAATTAGGAGAGTATAGCTACAGCTGGAGCAATCCTGCCTTAGTTTGCATCTCTCTCCCCTGTTCTCTTTTCAGTTCTACATTTTTTAATTGCAACAGTAGTGTTACTATTATTTTTTCTTTGTGCTATAAGTTAGTTGTTTACTTATGTGTGCTGTATGTTGGGTAGAAGGTCTCTTCATCCTGAGCTTGAACCACTACATCCTGAAATAGAAAGAGTCCTTAGACCTAGGCCAACAACACATACCCCTACTGAAAATTTAGTAACATTGGAGATGGGAGAGCCACCTAGACCCCTCAGGGACTACTATGCACCAGGGGCATATTCATCCCCCTTTTGCATTCAGTTCCCTGCGGCTGAGGGTAGTTATGAAATTAAAGCTCAAACCATTCAAATGTTGCCATCTTTTCACGGGTTAAGTAAATAGGACCCTTACAAGCACATAGAAGAGTTTCTTGCCTTATGTACCACATTTTAAATTGTTGTCCTGAGAGATGAAGCCATAAAAATGAGGCTTTTTCATTTTTTATTAAAGGACAAAGCAAGAACTTGGCTTAACATGCTCCCAACAAACAACATTACATCTTTGAATGCCTTACAAAGTCAGTTCTTAGCTAAGTTTTTCCCAATTAGTAAAACCAGCCTGTTGAGGAAGTGCATTATCTCTTTTGGTCAGCTCCCAACTGAAGACTTTCATGAAGCTTGGGAGAGATTTAAGGATCTGCTGAAATAATGTTCACACCACAAAATCCCCTAGTGGCAGCTTATGCAAAGCTTCTATCAGGGGATTGATTCTAAAAGTAGAGATGTGATAGATGCATCTGTAGTGGCACTTACCTCAGTAAAACTAATGAGGAAGCCTGGGATTTGTTCAATGTGATAAATGAAAACTCAATGCAGCAAGAGTCTCTGTCAAGGAATGATATTGAGCTAGCTACTAGAGGTACAAAAGAACCCACTTTCAAAGGAAAATTGTATGAATTAAATGTGTACAATGACCTAGACAGGAAAGTGGACAGTTTGTCTAAAAAGTTTGATAAAGTGTTGAGTGTGTTGCAGCCCCACATGCCTACACAGGTTGGAGATGCATGTCTGATATGCCACTCACCCACACACTCCTCGCTACTCCAGGAGAATTAGCCAACCATGGTTGGGCTAAAGGAGGGAAATAGAATTTTTCTGCAAGCTCTAATCTCTAGAATTTGGCTCAGATCTCGATCTCCTCCCAATTGCAATTGGGGGTCTCTATATATAGCTTTCTCCTCTATTTTCTTTGCCAAAAATCTCTTCTAGAAGGTCCTTAGAGTTTGTTAGAGTTCTGTTAGAGCACGTGGGTCGGTTAGGGCTTCCTAGGACATCTTCTGAAACCGTCGTGCCAGTCACCAAGTACCTCGGGTTGCGTGCAACAGGTCACCAAATCACAATATATGCACAACTGAATTTCTGAGAAGTTCTGGACACGATTTCGACAGGTTCAGGAAGCTTTCGATAAGTCCCAATAGAGCTTTTTGGTCCTTTTGCTAGGTTCTCAGACCTATTCAATAGGTTCCGATAGGATGAGTCTTCACTTAGAGTTTCAGCATTCTCAGTCCTTGGTCTGGAGTATTCAACAGGTTGGAGGGTCTCTCCAACAGGTTGGAGACCCATTTCGACAAGTTCCGCTTTACATGCCATCATTTCGATAGGGTTGCTTTCACTCCTATCGAAAGGCTCAAGTACCTTTCGATAGGTTCTGTTCCAGCGTCTTCATCTCGATAGGTTCAGGAAACCATTCGACAAGTTCCCTTGATGCCTCAGGTAGGATTTCGATAGGATGGTTTCTTCCTTCCTTTCAGTTGCTCGATAGGTTCTTGGATCCTATCGAACTTCTCTATCCACATGAATCCATCCTTCTTCTGCCTTCAGATCCTGTCGAAATCTCTTCAACTGCATGAATTCTCCCTTTCTTTGCTTTCAGCTCCTATCAAAGTCTTTGGGTGACCAATTGATAGGATGTTTTCAGTCTGTTCTCACTTCCTTCGCCTTGCCCTGCTATAGCCACGCGCTCAAAGGGTCCAGTGATGTGCTACCCTCTAGTGTGTTGTTGCTGGGTTTGTCCTATGCTGAGAGATAGCCCCTTTCTGGGCATTCTTGAGTGATTTTTTGCATTAATGTCCTCTTTTATTACTGTCTACAAAATTCACTTGACAGAGACTTATTAGTGTGCTCACAGGTCTATCAATGGTCAGGTTAAAGGGTGAAAAGTGGCATTTTTCACCACTTAACACACCCCCAAACCTAAGTTTTGCTAGTCCCTGAGCAAAGGAGAATTAAAAGAAAATAAAAATGCCACTTTCATAGGAAGCACAGATGCATTTAGCATATGCACCAAGCCTTTTAAACCCCTAGGTGATCCCTAGTGGAGGAGTGAAGTCTCCTGAGGGTTTTCAGTGAAGGTACCCATAAACTTCCCCAGTTAATAATAGTACATCCTGCTAAACCGAATTTCAGTAAACTAGAATAAATTCTCATCATGACTTTTCAGTTTTGGAGGGTTTTCAGCAGAAAAGTCACCAACTTAAAACATGAAATTTTGCAGTAATTCCTTCATCATCAATCAGTTCATGTCAAGGTATTATGTCTAAAGATTGATGCATGGCTCACCTTTCATTTGAGAATTTTGTTTTGATACTACCCCCATCAAATTGAATTTCAGGCCCAAGTCTCACCAGGGCTGTTAACTCACAACAACAATGAAGGGTGTAGAATTTCACACAGCTCAAGAGCAGTTACAGTCCTCAAATAGGGCTGTAAGCATGAGCATAGGCATTGCTCTAATTTCTAAAATTTCTAACTCTTTTCACCATAGATTAGACAGATCCTTATCTCCACATGACAGCTCAATCCATTCCAGTTCAGTAAGGTCTTTTTATTGGGTTGTAGTGTGGCTTAGGGATGAGGTTTGTAAAAGAATGACAGGGTAAAAAGGATTCAAATTGAGAAATCAGTAAAGGTAGGGAGGTGGTTTAGACAACACCTTCTTGATTTCAGCACAATTCCATCTATTTCTTGATTTTTCAGAGCCAAAGTGGCCAGCTTCTTCTCTTCCTTTCAATCTTTCAATGAAATGACTTCTCTCTCTCATTCTTTTGCACACCTTTTTTTTTCTTTTTTCTTTTTTTATTTTTTTCTTAAAATTGGAATACCACAAATACCACCAACAGTGTTTTTCTTTCTTTCAACTAGATTTAACACCTTGCTCCTCTAACCTTGCTTCTCCTTCCTCTTCCTGATAGATTGGGGGTGAACTGAAATAGGTCAAAAGGTTTTGAGTTTAAAATTTCTGGTTTTCATCAAAGAAAATTGGGACTTTTAAGGCTCAAGTGGTGTGCATCAAGGGCAGTTTAAAGGTGGGACATTTTAAGCTCAAACTGACCAAGGGATGGCCTTACTTCATGTCTTCCATGTCATGAATGCTGTCAAGCTGTTTCAACTTGGAATTGCCTAACTTCTAGTGATTAACATTAGATCCAATCAGTCCATAGAGCAGAATAATTGCCAAGGCACTCTTCAAGGAACTTTTTCAGGCCCATATCTTACTGGGTATGGCCTTCCATCTAATTTTCAGGGGTGTGTCTTCACAATTTCCTCTCATTTCAAGTTTACTGCACATCAAAATTACTTTTCACAAATTGTTGACATTTGCCTCATGAAATCTGTTGGACTACGGCTTATTCCAGTTTCAAATAGTTATTTTCTTAATTTCCTCTTTTTACAAAAATTTCAGTGAGAATTTACTCTAATTAATTCCAAACACTTCTTTTTAGCCTAGCTGTACTAAAAGTAACTAATTTATTGGCATACATGCCATACCCCCAAACCTAAACTAAACAGTGTCCTCAATGTTGACAGCATGAGATTAGGGGAGAGGCATGGGGGGAAAAGAGAGATACAGAAAAACTACATGAAGATAAAATGTATTAAAATGCCAAATATATATATGAGAAAAAGGAAGAAGAAACTAAAACAATAAGCTACCATAGCTATTTGCAGGTATCATCTGGCCAATCGTAGAGGTCAGCCAATTTTTTCAACTCATCCTTGGATAAGGGAGCTTTGCCTTTAGATTTAGCCCTCGGTTGCGGCCTCTTTGGTTTCTCCTCAGACTGGGCAGTGGGTTGTTTTCCTTTGGGGTCAATAGCAGCAACAGAATCGGAATCTGAATCGGATGGAAAAAGGGTAGTGGTGTCCAATCCGAGAGTCGCAGCAGTTTTCCTTCTTTCCTCCTTTAATAGTAAGGTGAAAGAGGTATCAGGTTGGGTTGGGGGCTGGGTGGGAAGTGTGGCTTTAGATTGGGAAACAGGCCTGCTTCCTTTCTTGGCAGGGGCAGCAGAGGGAGTAGATCTTTTGGCTGTAACTTTCTTCTTGGGGGGAGCCCTTTTAGATTTCGGAGGGGCTGGTTGAGTATGGGGGGGCTCCTGGGCTGGAGGAGGGTGCACATCCACAGGGGGGGTGGGAGGAGGTTGAGTTGTAGGGGGGGACAGGATTGAGTGGCAGGAGGTGCAGGAGAAGGTACGGTGGTAAGAGGGGTAGGTTGAAATCGCTGAGAGGTAAGGGAAGCAACCTTTTTCTCCAAAATGTCAATCTGTTTGGCAGCATAGAGTAGGTTGGCCTCAGAGAGTTCTTTGGTGGCCTTGAGGATCTCCTGAGCATTGGCTAATTTTTTCTTGAGAAGCTCAGAATTCTTTTTCTCATATTTGGCAATGAGACTCTCAGTAACTACCAATTGTTTTGCTGACTCATAACGGTCAGGATTTTAGACCACCCTTGAGAGATATCGCGGAGTTGAATTCGGTGTTCCAATTCGATGTTGGCAATCCTCTCCTCATAAGGGGCCTCAACGGAAGCTCGGAGTGCAGCCATACTTCTCAGGACATCCTTGTGGATGTAAGGGTTGTCCCTCATGGCATACAGCTGGGTGAGGTTAGGGGGTATGTACATGGATTGCCTAAGGATAATGGGCAAGGATAAGGGTGTAGTGGATGAAGAGGAGGGGGTGGAAAGAACCAGAGCATCCCAAGGATCAGTTTGGGTAGAGGCATCCTGAAAAATAGGTGGGGGTGGTGAAAGGTAGAGGGGATTCAGCTATTGCGCAGGCCAGTAAATCTGGGGAGGAGGGTAAAGTGGCCTGTGATGAGGAAAGTATGGGGAGAGTTGGTGCGGCTACTTCCTCAGGCTGGGCAGCCGTAGGGTGTGGGGTAAGTATAGGGGAAGCAAGAGGGGATATGTGAGGGGGTTGAGTAGCGGAATAGGATGGGGTAAGGGTGGATTGAATTGATTGGAGACATGAGGTCATGAGGGTCTAGTTGTCGGTGTTGATAGTTAATTGGGACTGAATGATTTAAAGGAGGGAAAGAATTTGAGTGAGGATGTCAGGCATGGTAGGGGTAGAAGGGGCCGGTGGTTGGACATGATGGAAGGGGGAAGAGGGTGCATGGTTAAAATGATGAGTGGGGCGTGGGGAGTCAGGAAGTGGAGTGTACTCATGAGCAACATCCTCCACAATTGAGGTCATGAGGGTCGTGAACCCAGTAGTGGTGAATAGGTCCACGCCCTGTGGATGCAGAGGGGTTGGGGATGGGGGAAAGTTAGAAATGGGTTGGGTAGTGTGGGGAGAAGAAGTGGTAGGGGTAGGCTCGGAGAATGTGGGAGGTTCTAGTATGGCAGGTTGGAAAACCTGAGAGGTGGTTGAAGTGAAAATAGGTTCTGAGGTGGGTGGAGAGAGATCTATTTGAAGAGGGACAAATACAAACAAAAAAAGCAAAGTAGGTGGAGGGGTAGGTAATGGGACAGGTATGGTAGGTGGAGGGATGGATAAGGGTCTCTCTGCAGGAGTCTCTGCTGCCACGGTAGTGGTTGCCTTCTCAGCCGCCTCCCTTCCAACTGGCTGGCCTTTCTTAATCAAGGTGAGGTTGGTTGATCATTCTCGCTTTCCATACAATTTAAAGGTCAATTTCTCCATTAGTTCATTTTGCTTGATCACATATTTTCCAGTCTTGAGCAGACATGTGATGAGTCTGTAAAAAGACAGACCCCCTCCTTTAGCAAAAGCTTGCCTCTTCAGCACCTTTTTATTGATGTCCACCATTGTTTCAAAAATCAGCTTAGGTGCATTCACAAATTGCCCCTTTGAACAAAAGTATAGTGCATCCACTAAAGGGGTCATTCTCTCTTGCAAATGGCCAGAGATAGACATTTTTACTCAGAATGGTATCAATGAGTTTGAGGGTAGGATGGAGGTCTCTTCTCATCAAGGATTCACCAGAGCCCACTATTCCATTAGTAAGTTGTTTAGCCATTTCCCGAAATGTAGCCCCTGTAGGTGCTCCCTCAGCTCTGGTGGAGTCAAATTGATATCGGACTCCCAAAACCATCCCAATATCTCTGCAGTCGACAATCAGCTGCCAGTCATCAATCAAGATTTCTAGTATACCCTCAGCCCCAGGTACCACTTTCTTTGTCAGGTTTTGATACCACAATTTGACCAACCTAGGGTAGACATTTTCCTTTAAGGGTGAAAGCAGGGGTAGTAGACCTTCTTTCTTCAAATATTCCAACGTCCCCTGGCACTCCCCAATGTTAGCAAAATATGCCAGATCAAAATCGATCTCAGGAACAAGACTTAATTTTTCTACAAACTCATTGGGGGTAGTTAACCCCGCTGGCAGCTCTACTGGAGGAGCTGCTCTCGCTAAGGTATCCTCCACTATAGGCTCTTGAATCACAACAACTTTGGCTTTCTTAGCTTTAGGAGTCTTTTTGGGTGACATCTCAGTGAGTTCCCTCTTGACAGGTGGTTTGTCAGCTGGCTTCGACGTCACGGAGGATTTGGGGGTGGAAGTAGTTACTCTCTGGCGTATGTTTGCTAGAGTTTCCTCTGACTCATTCATTTTACTCTCGGAGACTAGTCACTCACCAACTTGGAGTGGAGCGTGAAGGTGAAAAATTAGAGGAACGACAGATTGATGGTGGGAAGGTAACTAACCTCGAAATCCCTAGGGTTTAACAGAAATCGCAATAGACAGCTTCAATTTTTCCAAAGTCAGGGGCAAAATGCTCCTCTGTGCAAGCTGAATGTACTGACAAAATGGCAAGCTGAACAGCCGAAGGTTCTGTGAGGATTTAGTGGAGAAAGAGGGAGGCGAATGAGAGAGGAAAAGAGCTAGGGTTTTACAGATGGTATGGAATGAGGTACAAATGACCTATCAACAGGCATATAAGGGGTGGAGTACGATTCCGATAGGGTGAACTGGATGGTTTCGATAGGTTCATGCGTCCTGTCGAAAACATGGCAGACAAAACTCTGAAAGGGGATGATTCGATAGGATCTCGATAGGTGGAACTATCCTTTCGATCAGTTTAAACGGCAGTTGAGTCTTCATTTCGATAGGTTCCTTATTGGTATTTAGAACCTATCGAATCTCTATTTTGCTCTGATCGAAAAGTTAATTTCACCTGTCGAGAAGTTCAATGCCTATCGAAACCATCGAACATCCTACCGAAATCACGATGTGACCTATCGAAAGGTGAACTTGACCTGTCGAAGACTTCTAAAAACCAAATAAGGCTGCATTTCGAGGTAATTTCAGTTTCCGCACACAGTAGGCTCGTCTACAGTGCTGCTCTACAGTTTGTTTTCCTTGTGGCCAAGCTCCCGTTATCCCAAGATAACTGGTAATACTGAAATAATGGCCTAGTATTAAGCATGGCAGTTTTGTTTCTCTCCCTAATTTATTTTTCTTTTCATGTTGTAAGAAATAATAAAAAAAATCAATTAACAATAAAGTAAACACCTAAAACAAAAGCAAAGTATGGTACATATGATACATACTGACTGCAGGGGCTAATCTGGAGGGTTTGGAAGGTCCATAGTCCCCTCAGGCTCATCAAACTTGGCACTTTTCATAGATCTTTTCCTTGGCCAGTGTCCATTCCCTGGGTGCAGTTTTCCATCTGTGGACCAAGCATTGTCCTGCACCAGCCAATGTGGATTATCATGCATCACTTTCTTTTGGGCAATAATGGAAAAGCAAAGCCTCTTCAGGAGAGGGGTTGATAGCCAGTGTTATACACATTCAGCTTAACCTTCATGTTTCCAAATGACACTTCCATGATCCCATACCTGCATTGTATGTGGGCATTGGCAGTGGCCAAAAAGGGCCTGCCTAGAATCATAGGTATGGAAGAAGCACATTTGCTTGGTTCCATGTCCAATACCAAAAAGTCAGCAGGATAGAAGAATTTGTCAACTCCAACCAAAACAGCCTCAATTATCCCCACAGGTTTCCTTTCAGATCTATCAGCCAGCTGGAGGATCACATGTGTGGGCTTCAATTTGCCTAAGCCCAGCTTCTCATATACTGAATATGGAAGCAAATTTACACCGGCTCTCAAATCTAATAAGGCTTTGTCAATGATGTGATCCCCAATGATGCGGGGAATTATGATGGTTGCAGGGTCTTGGAATTTGGTTGGGGTTACAATCGACAAAATTTGTTTCACTTTCTTTGCTGAAAAGACTTTCTTGGATGTGTATCCTGGATTTCTTTTATGGGTGCATAGTTCTTTTAAAAACTTGGAATAGGCTGGGACTTGTTTAATGGCATCAAGTAAAGGCAAATTGATCTTTACTTGCTTGAAAGTCTCCATCATTTTCTCAATTTTTCCTTACCCTTTATCAAAGGGGAAGGTGCTTGTAGTGCCTTAAGAAATGGCAGATGTGGGATTGCTCTCTCACCTGCAGCCTTAACCAATGGGGTCTCTTTCTTTTTGAGTTTTTTCTTTTCTCGAGGAACCTCCTTATCCTCTTTATTCATAGCTGATTGTTCTTGCAAGTCCACCATTGGTGGTCTTTGTTATGTGCTGGTAGAAATCACTTCATTTTCTTCCTCCAAGTTCCTCACAGCCCACTTGGTTGTCCATTAACTTATCACTTCTCAAAGTTGTAACAAATTTGGCTTCCTCATAGGTGGAGGAAACTTCACCCACTACAAACTGCCTTCATGGATTGTCCTGTGGTTGGCTAGGCAACCTTCCTCCCTCTTTCCTAGTCAGAGCATCAGACAGCTGACCAAGTTGGTCCTCTATCTTTTTGATGCTCTGGTTGTGAGAGTGCACAGTTTGAGTTAAGGTGTTCAAGCTCTGCAGTGAAGATAGAACTTATTCCTCAAAGGATGGTGTTCTCACAGTTGGAGGAGGTGCAGCTTCCTGCACAGGAGGAGCTACATGTTGGGCCATGGGTTGTTGATACTGAGGCCTTAGGGCATAACCTTCTCGATGGGGCTGAGCATTTCTGTAGGGCATGGGCTGCTGGGGCTGCTTGCTAGGGTATGCATCTTGTCGTCACCTCAAATTGGGGTGGTTCCTCCATTGGTACCCAGCAGCAGGCTACTGCCCATAAGACTTAGCTACAGCCACATGCTCTATTATAAAATTAGGAAAATGGTTAGCAGATGGGCATTCTTCCAGGGGATGAGCAGGGGGACTGGCATATGGCACATGCCTCCTCCACTCTAGCAGCCACAGGTGACTACATTGCTCCCATCAGCCTATCAAATTTCAAGGTTAGGTTGTCCACTTTCCTTTCCAACTCACTTGGCACACTCACTTCATATATCTTCCCTCTTGAGGTATTCTCTTTCACCAATTTAGGAGGCTCTTGATCTCTTGCTAACTTTTCCTTTGCATAGAGTTCTCACTAATAATGTCAAAGAGCTCCCATGCCTCCTCAGCAGTTTTATGGAGATAGGTGCCACCACAGGAGGCATCTATCATATCTCTGCTTTTAGTATCAATTCCCTGATAAAAGCTTTGAACCAATTGCCATTCAGGGATTTGATGGTGGGGGCATTTCTTCAGGAGTTCCTTAAATCTCTCCCAGGATTGATGAAAATTTTAATTGGATCTTGGGTAAAAGAGATGATACCCTTTCTCAACTGGCTGGTCTTTGACATAGGGAAGAATTTGGCTAGAAATTGACATTAGAGATCACTCCAGGACTTAATGCTGTTAGGTGGAAGCAAGGACAACCAGGTCCTTGCTCTGTCCTTCAATGAAAAAGGAAAGAGTCTCATCCTGGTGGCCTCCTCTCCTAAACCCGTGATATTAAATGTAGTGCACAGTCCTAAGAACTCATCAATGTGCTTGTAGGGGTCTTCTTTGGTCAGGCCATGAAATGAGGGCAGCATTTAAATGATGGATGATTTTATCTCATAGTTTCCCTGAGCAGCTGGGAATTTAATGCAGAAGGGGGAATTATAGACCCCTGATACATTTAACTCCTTAAGGGTTCTCGGCTGTTGTTGCTCACCCATTTCTACAGAATCAAATGCAACAGAGCAGTCTCCAGCACGATTCTCCTCTTACTGGTAACCTTAGATCTGATGAAATGCTTACAAAATACTGAAAAACAACACAACTTACAAATGTAGTTAGTAAAAATCAAACAAAAATTACAGATCTACGATTAAAACTTAGATCTATCAATTTCTAAACATGCCTCCCCGGTAATGGCGCCAAAAACTTATTGGACTGTTTGCCTTCCCTCAAATGAGGGTCTAAAATCATCAATAAAACTAGGCAGACACACTCGCACAAATCTGCAAGTAGTCAGGGTCTGTTGTTGCAAGGTTTACAAAAATGGTGAATAAGGGAATGTCCACAGGGAGGTTAGTTTAAAAATATGATAAATCTCCATATCTAAATTAGATCTGGCACCCTAACTATTACTAATCTAGCTAAAAGACAGGGGAGAGGTTTGAAATGGATTGTCACTTAAGCTAAGCTAAAAGTAAACATAAACTAACTTGGATCGAGTTTAGGATCTTAGATCTCGCAGGGGAAAGAGGTAAAAAAATAGAAAATGGAGAAGAGTAGCTTGGAGGTTGGTTTTCACTAAAATCATATTCGATTAATCATGCTACAGAGGTTCAGAGCACACAATTCCCTCAACTGGCTATAAGCACAGCTGCAAGGTATAAATTTCACTCCAAATCACAGGATCCACTTGGTCTTAAGGCTATGATCTGTCCACTTTAATGGTCACAGACCATCCTATAGACTTTATCGAATCCATGGATTACAGCAGATGAATCCAATTGGAGCCTGAGCTTAGATTCATCTTAAGGTTATGATCTATCCACTTTAATAGTCACAGACCATCCTAGTGATCTCCTTCAAAGCTAGAGCATCAATTAGAATAATTAAAACCACTACAGATGCTGCAATTCCCAGGTCACAGACTCAAGGAATCACAGGAGCATCAGATCCAGGGAGATCAGATGGTATCCAAGAGGTCTACCAGTTAAGTGGGTGAGCTGATATACAAACTCCTCTACACAGATTCGATCGATCACCAAATAGACCCAAAGGATCTTTAGATCTAATTAAAATATTAAAATTAGCATTAACATTGCAAACAAGGTCACTCTATAATGGATATACTCTCAGATCTGTAGTCTGTGCAGCTAGGAACCTATAATAGCACTCTTAACCTTACCTAATTACAGATGTAACTTCTCTCCTCGCTACTCCAGGAGAATTAGCCAACAATGGTTGGGCTAAAGGAGGGAAATAGAATTTTTCTGCAAGCTCTAATCTCCAGAATTTGGCTCAGATCTCGATCTCCTCTCAATTGCAATTGGGGGTCTCTATATATAGCTTTCTCCTCTATTTTTCCTACCAAAAATCCCTTCTAGAAGATCCTTAGAGCTTGTTAGAGTTCTGTTAGAGCACGTGGGTCGGTTAGGGCTTCCTAGGGCATCTTTTGGAACTGTTGTATTGGTCACCAAGTGCCTCGAGTTGCGTGCAGCAGGTCACCAAATCACAACGTATGTATAGTTGAATTTCTGAGAAGTTTTGCACACGATTTTGACAGGTTTAGGAAGCTTTCGATAGGTCCTAATAGAGATTTTTGGTCCTTTCGTAGGTTCCGATAGGATGAGTCTTCGCTTAGAGTTTCAGCATTCTCAGTCCTTGGTCTGGAGTATTTGACAGGTTGGAGGGTCTCTTCGACAAGTTGGAGACCCATTTCGACAAGTTCCGCTTTACATGCCATCATTTTGATAGGGTTGCTTTCACTCCTATCGAATGGCTCTAGTACCCTTCGATAGGTTCTGTTCCAGCGTCTTCATCTCGATAGGTTCAGGAAACCATTCGACAGGTTCCCTTGACGCCTCAGGTAGGCTTTCGATAGGATGGATTCTTTCTTCCTTTCAGCTATTCGATAGGTTCTTGGATCCTATCGAACTTCTCTATCCACACAAATCCATCCTTCTTCTGCCTTCAAATCCTGTCGAAATCTCTTCAACTGAACGAATTCTCCCTTTCTTTGCTTTCAGCTCCTATCGAAGTCTTTGGTTGACCAATCGATAGGATGTTTTCAGCCTGTTCTCACTTCCTTCGCCTTGCCCTGCTATAACCACACGCTCCAAGGGTTCAGTGATGTGCTACCCATTGGTGTGTTGTTGCTGGGTTTGTCCTGTGTTGAGAGGTAGCCCATTTTTGGGCATTCTTGAGTGATTTTGTGCATTAATGTCCTCTTTTATTCTATCTACAAAATGCACTTGACAGAGACTTATTAGTGTGCTCACAGGTCTATAAATGGTCAGGTTAAAGGTTGAAAAGTGGCATTTTTCACCACTTAACAATCATCAAAAGATAAAAATATAAAAAGAGAAAAAAAAAAGAGAAGTCAAGTGAAGTACTTTATCTGGAAAAGTAAAAAGAAGAGAAGAAGCTAACCACTCTGGATCTAAAAAACATCGAAGAAGATGAAGTTGTGCTGTAATGAAGAAGGTGAAGTCATGAATCACCTCCTCTCCTTGCTGATTTCTTAAATTTTGGATCCATTCTACCCCTCTTATTCTTTATAAACCTCAACCATAAACCACATTGCAACCCATCAAAAAGACCTTATTAATCCAAAGTGAAGTCAGCTGTCATGTGGAGACAAGGGGATGCCTAATCTATGGTGAAAAGAACATGAGGATGTCAAGAATTAGTAGCCATGCCTATGCTCATGCTTATAGGCCTATTTGAGGTATGTGACTGATCTTGAGCTTATGAGAATGTGAACACCTTAGATTTTCATTGTTGAGAAATAGCCCTAGTGAGGATTGGGTCTAAAAAATTAACTTATTGGGCAATGTTCAAACCTGACTTTCAAATTAATGGCAAACTTAGTACTGATTTTTACACATTGTATTCTTGATGTAAACCGATTGGTGGTGATGCAAGTACATGCTAATTTGAGTTTTAAATTGTTTGTATTACTGTTTTAAACTCCTCTGAATTTTAAAGAATAGGTATGGAGTGAAGTTTTATTTATTGAAATTTGTTTTATCATTGGCTGCATTATACTTAATTGTTTTATGCACCTATCTGTATGGGTTTTATGCACCTATGGATGCATATGCTTGTAGCCTTGCACATATAGTGGCTGCAGTAGTTTTCGTGTTCTATCTCTAACCTCTATAACTGGGTAAATCCCTGGGATACCCTGTGACTATTTAAATGGGTAAGATATAGCCCTAAGACTGATCTAGATAACAGGGTTGAGTTGAATTCTTTTTCCCTGCATTTATACTTGTAGCCAAATGAGAGACAATTGCAAATCCAACTCCTCCTTTGTTTTACGACACCATTTTCAGTGAATAGATTTGGAGTCTTGTAGAGATTACAGACTTGTGAGCTAGGTCATTGCAGGCCTCTTTGTAGCAATGACCAGTTGATTCTAATGTCCCATTCAATCTGTGATTTCTTGTGGTTCTCACTAGATTTTCATGGATTGTTTGCTCCTATGGATGCATGAGCTTGTAACCTTGCAAACATATTGTCTGCAATGGTTTTCCTATTTCAACTTTAACCCCTTGATTGGATGAAATCTCTGGGATATTTTATGACCATTTAAGTAGACAGAATATAGTCTTGAGATCAGTTCATGTCTCTAGGTTAGGCTAGATTCTTCTACCTTTGACCTGTTCTTGTAGCCAAGTGAAGGACTGCTACAGACCCAATTTTTGATCTTTTTTGCACTGAAGATTAACCCATAGCTGTCTACTTCTCCCCATTTTCTATTTTATTTTACCAACCCATCTTCATTCTTCTTTTCCCCCTTTCTTTAGATTTAGTTTTTATTTATGATTTTAGTTTAGTTTGTGACAACCCAAAAACATCCTCTCTTTACCTTACGTTCTAGTTTAGATTTAGAGTTTCCAGATCTGTAGCAGATCTGAAGATTTACTATTCCATTGTTGTGTTTAGATCATCACTCTCCGTAGGACAAACTCTTACTCTTACTTATCAAAACTTGCTACAACAGCCCTGGATCTTGTAGGACTGTGTGTTTATTTTAGCTTTGTCTACTAATTCATTGCTTTTATTTTTCCTCTGTTTTTATTTTTGCCATTCTTTATTTTGATCATCATTTTTATAGTAATAAAGAACACAACCAAAATAAAAAACCAACAATTTTTTGGTCGGTTGTGTTCATTATTACTATAAAAATGATGATCAAAATAAAAGAAAGAAAAGATAAAAGAAGAAAAAGCATTAAAAATAAATAGAAAATGGTAGAACATAGACAAAATATGGGTTAATCTGTAAAACAAAAAATGTATCAAGAGTAAAGAAGGTGTCATGTCAAACTAAAATAATAAAGAATTGAAATGTAAATGAGAATGGTAATAAAATAAAATGAAAAGATACGAGTTAATGGATCAGGCTAAAACATGGCAGATCCTTCAGATCCAATCGAGGTGAGATCCAAGAATAAGCCAGACAGAAAACTATTGCAGACACTATGTGCAGATCATCATGGCACAAGCTTCATGCACTAACAACATTCTAGTGAGAAATCATTAGAATCGATTAGTCATTGCTACAAGAGGCTCTCACAAGTGCATCTCTGCAAGACTCCAAATCTATTCAATAAATTCTCATTTGGCTGAAATGCATAAAAATTCAAATTAAATGAAGCATTAAAAATGACTTTGTATTGCATAAAAAGAATTTACAATGACTTGCCCTCAAGGCTGCAGTCTCTGCAAGAAGCTAAGACTTCTCACAATGTTCTTACAAAACCAAAATACAACTCAAAATAAGCCTATCTGCTACAAAGATTTAACCCAACAAATGCTGAGCTAAGACAAGAAGAAGAAAGTGGAAAAGAAAGAAAACTCGAACCCTAAAAATATAAAATATAAAATCTAAAAGTGAGCTCAGGCTAATCCTGGCTCCCTTCCCAAGACAAATTATATCTATATATATACAATCCATACTACAGTTAAAGGCTTTAGCCAATTAGAAAAAAGGAAAGAAATACAATGCTTGGAGCTGGCATCGTGGCCCATTTGTGGCCAAGGGATGCCTTGGGATGTGTGCCCTAGGTGCTGTAGAATCCCAAAAATGCCCCTGATGTTTGAGTACAATTGTTGGAACCCGTGCCTTGAGTAAATAGGCTTCGAAATATAAATCTCGAGAGGTTCTTGATTAGCTGAGGCTTCAAGCAGTGAATCTCGAGTGGTTGATTTGCCCCAAGTGTGCAGCTCGACAAGATGCTTCAGTAGGCTTTAAACAACTCGACAGGTCAAGTGGGGACTGCAATAGCTCGACAGGATCATTGTTTCAGCACAAAACAGCTCGGCAAGATGCTTTAGCTTCAAGTATTGCAGCTCGATGGGATCTTGAGAGGCTCTCGACAGGCTCCTATAAACTGCTCGACAGGTTGCTTCCTTCAGCTAGCTGCTCAAAAATAAGGAGGCCTAATTTGAAACTTTAAATAAGGCTGGAAAACTTGAAATAAGGTTAAATGTGTGAACTCTCCCATTCACTTAGATAATCCCTGCCCTTATTATTTTGGTCAACCCAAATAGTCCACATAACGGCTAACACCAGATCTCCCAGAGATTCCTTCAAATCTGACCCCTTCCCAAGCTGCAATGGACTTCCCATAGTCCTCCGATAAAACCCAGCTAATTCCAAATCAATAAACCAATATCTCTAGCCACCCAACAGTGAATCAAGAGGTGATTTACAGATTCCTCCTCCTCGAGACTATTTATTTTGAAGTCACATACGCGTTAAGTTAGGGTTTAGGTAGAAATTAGGGATTGGAATTTCCTTAGTTTATCTTTGATAGATATTTTTTATTTTCAAGTGGATACATAAAAGATTAGATGAATTTTGAAGCATTATATGATGATAGTGATGTAGACACCCAAATTTGGCCCAAGGCCGGATCGAAACACATTTTGAGAGAGGCGTGCCTCCGAGCTTTTGATGGCATGTATGGAACCCCTACAAACCCTTAGGAATCATTCCAAAACCCTTAGGAATCATCCCAAATCCTTAGGAATCAACTATAGCCTTCTCAGACCTATTAGAACTCTTCTCGGGCACAATTCAAACCCCCGTGAACAGCGGTTAAAAAGAGGACTGTCAATGTTTTTATAGATAGTTGCCCAACCTAAGGCATATATCATTAGAAAGTAAAGCTTCCCATATTTCCAACAAACTATGAATCTCTTCATTTGGAGTTGTACATCAAAAGTTATGGCGAAATAAAGATCGCGGGTTTGTGTAAGAAATTGCAAAATCAGACCCATAGAGCTAGTTTCGAACCCTCCTAAGCAATGGTTAAAGAGAGGAATTCCAAAATTTACACAAACCACTTCTAATGCTAATTTATATATCATTGGAAAGAAGACTTCCCCAGCTTTCTAACAAGCCAAAAATTGCCTCAATCAGGGTTATACATCAAAAGTTATGGCGAAATGAAGATCGTGAATTTATGCAGGAAATTATAAAACCGGACTGGGCCCCTACGGGTCTTCAACTTCCAATAGTTTGGGCCTGGTTTTCCTTCAAAAAATGGTCAAAATTGACATTGGGGTTTTGACTTGTGGACCATCCCAAAGTCTGGGGTGTGTTTCTTTAGGACCCTAGTGACCCTATTAGCTTAGGTTATCTCCCTTTTGCCATTCAAGTCACCACCCTATCATCTACCATTAAACCAAAATCCCTCTTCTCCAAGCTCTAGAAAACCCCCAAAACCTTAGATTGCCTATTACCTAATTGCTAACCCTAATTAGCTTCTAAGTAGCCTCCTAACCCACCCTTTTCCTATAAATAGAGCCCCCTCCCCTTTGATTAAAGGTTGAGAATTTTAGCCTAAGAGAGAAAGAGCTTAAAGTGAGAAGATCTTTCTCTCTTTGGTGCACACCTCCCATACAAATTTCAGATTTCAAAAAGCTTCCTTAGACCTTAGCATTTCACTAAAAGCCTTTAGGTTAGGTATGTTTAATCCCTTAGTCTTCCCTCTCTACCTCTTAGCTTCAAGCCTTAGGAGTTAGAACCCTTTTTTCCACCATTGAAGCCTTCAAAAGCTCATCAAAGCAAACCAACACAAGGCTCTCCTACGGTTCTACAAGGGCCCGAGGGCTCCGGCTCTCCCCTCTCTTCTCCTATCTATTCTTTAGCTCTTCCCATCCTCCCATTTGTGCCGTTATGCCGCCAAATTTTGGGTAGGAACGGAGGGGCACAAATAGGATTTAAGGCCCATTTGAGCAAGAGGAAGCCATTTTCTTTTTTTTTACTTTATTTTTGTGTTGTCCATTAGTAGAGACCATGTTAAGCTGGTTGATCAGGTGCCTAACACCTTTCCGATCGATAACAGAGGCCCCTACCCAAAAGCCTTTAGTGTGGACCGGATTCAGAGTCATATTTTTAACACTTCGGTGCTCATAAAAACGAACTAGGTTTCCCGGGACACCAAAAGCTCCGGGTGGTGACTATATTTTTTGTTAGCGAGCGCATCGCCGCGACGGGATCGTAAAAAATCCCACGGTTGCATAGATGGAGACTCTGCTGGGGATAGCTTTTAGAGCTTCTCCTTGAAATTTGGCCATTTCTTTTTCATTTTACTAACCTTTTTGCTACTTTTTTATTTTCTCACCCTTACTTTTTCGTCATTTACATGCCTTAGCTGATCGACGAGCTTACTTGTGAATTGTCTTTATTTTTTCCTTACATTTCTATCATTTTAGGTGCCTTAGCCGATTGGTGGGCCTACTTGAACATTGTCTTTTAATTTCTTTAATTTTTCATCATTTAAAGTGCCTTAGCCGATTGGTGGGTCTACTTGTGCAAACATATTCCGACAGTGGACGTCGGCCCATAGTGGCAGCACGGGGCCATCACCCCCGTCTTTTGGACTAAAGAAAACTTCCATAAAAAAAAATGCTTTGAAAAAAAGAAGTTAAAATTGAATCAAGAATAGGGAGCTTAACTAACTTGTTTTTACGAGGTAGATTTTCAAAGGGTTGGGTTTAGGCACACATACAACTACCCGGGTCTTAGTATGGCGGTAGCCCCTAGTGATGATGATCCAGAAAAGTCCCAGCCCACCTAATATCTGAGAAGGCACTTGCGTCGGAGGTTTGTCGGGTGTATTCTCATTCCAAAGCTTAAAACCCTTGGGGAGCGTGCTAGCGAGTTATACTGGACTCAAACCTCTAGGATTCGGTGAGGAGAGAATCGATCATATAAAGTCAAGCAGTTCCCGGAAGCCCAACTTCCAAAAAAAACCAAAACATACCCATCTTCAGGCTGTTGTTCCATGCTGTTTTAGAATCTCGAGCATCATCTTTTCCTGGCGCAAGTATTAGTTACGCTAGTGCAAAAATTGGGAATTTATAATTGGCTCAACTATTAGTTACGCCAGCTTTAAATCCTCATTTTTTACCTTGGCATAACTAATAGTTGTGCCAGTGTAAAAAAAAAAGAGGCCCTGCTACCTTGGCGCATGTATGAGTTGCGCCAAGTCTACCTAGACAGCAGCAACCCGAAATCTGAGGCTTTCTCACCTCCCGAGTTCCCCGATTAGTGTGTTTAGTACCTCTATTGGGCCCCGCCATCTTTGACACCCAACACGCCCCCACCGGTCAAAGGAAGGCAACTTCTTTTTGACTCATTTTGAGGGATCAGGTAATTTGCCTTGATTTACGTGCCTTCAATAGATTGAAGGTCCTCCTTCGATTCTTCTGAAGTGTGTCGGAATCGCCGCCATAGGACTCAAATCAGGGTACGAAGGCCACCCGAGAAGGGAATTCTAAGGCCTCGGAACCTTTATTTTTCAAAATTAAATAAATAAAAACTAAAAACTAAAAATCAAATCAAAACAAAAAAATATATAGTTTGCGGTGCCGGCACAACGGCATCATCTTACCCTCCACCGTCCCGTAGGGGAAGAAGGAGGAGGATTTTTGGGCCTCATCCAAGGCACCCTTACCCAACTTGTTCTCGTAGAATGTCGTGGGTAGTGGACTCGGCTTATGCCGATCTCGACACATCCCCGCCCCATTTTCCAACCCATTCCCATTCGGGGGATGTTTTTTCCACCATCCCCCTCACCCTTTACCGTTACCGGCCCATTTGGCTCCCCCATTTTTCCAACTGCTACCTCCCAAAATATCCAACGCCCAACCCCCAACTCCCCATCTTTTGCCCAAACCATGCCCATGCCAAATCCTACACCTTTTCCATCTACATTCCTGACAAACCCAAACCCATTCCCCCAATCTACATCCATGCCCCATTTCCCATCTTTCCCCTATAGGCCCGATTCACCCATATTCACATACACCACTTCCGCCCTATCCAACCCCCGACAAATCCCCCCATCTACCCAGGTCATGCCCATTTTTATTGGGGCCATGCCCGATTTTTCCCAAACATCCACACCCCACCAATCATCATCCCTAAACATTCCTAATCCTTCCCCATCATTTACCCCACCTCAACTCTCTAATCCACCCCATATCCCATCACATACCATGGTCATGCTCAATTATATCAGGGCCATGCCCAATTTTCCTTCCACATCCATCCCATCCATACCCAATCATCCATTAAATCCACCATCCATATCCGATCCACCTTCCATGACCATGATGGAGGAGATGTTCCAAGCCTACTCCTTATGTAAGGCTTCCCAAAATGCCTCCTCTCCTCCACAGCCCATATCCATGAACCCATCCCATACCCTAGCCAATCTCCATGCCTCTCTCCCCTATGACCCCCATCAACCTCCTATAATTCACACCATCCAAACCCCCATCCCCCATATGCACCAAGGCCCATTGGCCCAAACCCCCCCCCTCATGATCTCCAAGGCCCAATGGCCCAACACCCCATCACCCATACCCAAGGGTCCATGGCCCAAACCCATCAAGGGCCCATGGCCTAAACCCTTCAAGAGCCAATGGGCCAGACCCAGTAAAGCCCAAATGGGCCATACCCACCAAGGGCCCATGGCCCAGACCCACCAAGGCCCAATGGTCCATACCCACTAAGGGCCCACGGCCCAAACCCACTAATGGCCCATAACCCAATCCTATCGTGACCAAGGCTTCACAATCTAACCCTCCCAAGGCTTCATAGCCCAAGCCCAAAACCTTGGAACCTCATACCAATACCCTTCACCATTCCTCCAAAATTTCACCCATTCACAACCCTCATATCAAGCTCAAACCCATGCCCATTTTACCCATACCCCTACATTTCAAAGTGAGCTTCAAACCTTCCCTCATGCCCAATGGCCTAACCAGGCCTCACCCCAAAATCCAACTTCCACTCATCCCATCATCCAACAAACTTCCCCTCATCCCCAATGGGCTCACCCAATCCCCACACATGCCATTCCCATCCAACCCATGCAACACCAACAAGAGCATCCCGCCCTCACTGCATATTATGCTGACCAGCAGTATGAAGAGGACGAGATTAGGAACAATGGAGCCTATGGTGGAGCATTAACCAGCCTCAACCCTCCTCCTATCATTTCCCACCCCTGGTAGCACAAAGTGAGATCCAACCAGCTGTCGAGAAAGTGGCCCCTGTATCCAAAGAGTCAGAGTAGCTGAAAGAATAGTTGGTCAAAATACAAAAGCAGTTGATGAAAATGGGTGGTGCTGAAATCCACGCCACGGACTTCACAGATTTGTGTTTGTTCGCCGAGGTCCCCTTTCCCCCCAAATTTAAAATGTCAGCCTTCGATAAATACAATGGCACTGGCAATCCAATAGCACACCTGAAGTCCTACTGTGGGGACATGTGGCAATATGGAGGGGACGAAAGACTACTGATAAAAGTCTTTCAAAAGAGTTTGACTGGTCCTGCTTTAAGATGGTTCACATCTTTGGAACCATCTATGATGAAGGCATGGAAGGACTTAACGCACCTATTCTAAGAATAATATGCCTACAATATAGACATTGAACCACGTAAGTCAGACTTAGCCCGCTTAAGGTAGAACCTGAATGAGACCTTCAGCGACTATTTGGGACGCTGGAGAGCATTGGTAGCTCAAGTTAGAAATAGGATACCTGACAATGAGCAGATCGAAATGATTTAAAAAAATACTCTGCCAGTGATCTCGAACTTCTTGGTGTACCAGCAGCAGTCTAGCTTTGCTGATCAAGTAAGAAATGCTAATAGATGCGAGGACGCGATCAAGGAAGGTCGCTTGAATAAAAATGTACCAAGCAAAACTAGTGGGATCAGGAGGTTTTCAAAGCAGAGGAATGATAAGAGAATCAAGGCTGACATCCAAAACGTCGCCAATAATAACGTAACCCCGTTCAAATTTAAAGCGGCACAGCCAGCTCCCGTCAGAACCAGGCCGATACAGAGAGGAGGGAATGGGCAGGGAATGCAAATGACCCCAGAGAGGAGAGCCTATTATGATTGAGTCTTTATGCCCTTGGGGCAATCCTTGAGTGTACTTTTGCCATTATTAATTGAAAAGGGTTTAATAACTGTTCTCCAACCACGACCTCCTCCCAATCCAATTCCATATAATTTTGACCCCAATGCTTATTGCAATTTCCATCAGGATCCGGGTCACCCAACTGATTGCTGCTTCCCATTAAAGTACGCGATCCAAGATTTAATCGATGCTGAGAAGATCATTCCCACTGCACCCACCCAAGCAAACCAGCATGCGAATATCCATCAGGTGCCTTTACCACCACACCATACCGGAATAGTAGACCTCAGACCCACCATCGGATGGTAGAGAAATTTGAAGAAGAATTGGAGTTTGATCCGTCAGACTTTATTTGTAATCAAGAAATGTTTGTGGCACCAAGGTAGAGAAATCTAGGAGAATGAACTATTGGGGTGATTGAACCCCTAAATCTAGCAGATTACTTCCCCACCCCGGCACCACAGACTGAACCCCTAGATCTTAAGGCCTATTTTCCACCACCCACCCCTATTAACTACATACAAATAAATGTGTATCAACCATATTCCACCACCCCCATCAATTACCCAATGGCCCGTCAAACTCCTAATCCTCCATCCACACCCGTCAGTTACCCATGGCCTGTGCCCACTCCATTACCCCTGATTCAACAACTTGCAAACTCCACCACCCCCGCCAATTACCTAATGGCCCATCAAACCCCCGATCCTCCATCATCCATTAGCTACCAATGGCCTACACCCACCCCATTATCCCCGGCACAACCATTTGCAAGCTTCACCACCCCTACCTGACCCAACTTTGACACCCAACCAGCTATCACCAAGGTAAATCAAGTGTTCCCCACACCTCCTGAACCCACAATACAAGTGCATCCGATACCGGCAGCTATACCATTTCAGATCTTAGGACTGATCTATGATCCTCATCAGGTCCCGCTGAGTTAAGAACAAATAGATGTCAACGCTGGCAGCCACAGAGAAGGGGCAGTGGACTTTGTGACCCAATCTGGGAAGATTTCAAAGCAACTGGAAGCACGGACAGTAGCACAAGCCCAACCCGAGGAAAAGAAAGATAGCGCAGTGAATCCTTTCGAGAAAATGAGTCGAGAACATATACTGGAAACTCGGCTAAGGAGAATGCTCGCCCATATCACTGTATGGGATCTATTGATGACGTCCCCACTCCATTTCCAAGCATTAATGGGGGCATTAAAAAATGCGCATGTGTCACTTCAAGTCAGCCCAGATGAAGTCGGGCAGATAATTGGTCAAGTGATGGCTCCAAATGTCATTTCGTTTTCTGACGTTGACTTAACGAAGGAGGGAGGTAGCCACTCAAAGTCGTTGAATATAACAGTTGAGTTCGGAAACATGGTAATCCCCTTGGTTCTAATCGATAATGGGTCTGCATTGAATATATGCCCACTAAGAGTCGCCACAAAGATTGGGGTAGACCCATGCGTGTTGAGACCCATGAGAACCAGCGCCCGAGGTTTTGACAATACCAGAAGAGAGATAATAAGAGAAGTTGATCTTGAGCTATTGATTGGGCCAATGACCTTCTCCGTATTGTTTAAGGTGATGGACATCAAATCCTTGTTTAATCTGCTACTGGGGCACTCGTGGCTACATGAAGTCGGAGCCATACCCTCCACGCTGCTACAGAAACTCAAGTTTACATCAGGGCACATGATAATCACCATCATTAGTGAAGGGCACAGTGAGAAAGAGAAAGCCACCAACAACGTCGAAAAGCCGAATGTGCTGCACACCGCCAAGGACGTCCACCTCCACAGTTTTGAGTACGAGGTGTCGATAATACTTTCGGAGCCCATCGAGGGCATCATTCCCAAAATCGGAGGTGGTATGGTAGCGGCTGTGGCCATACTCTAAAAGTGGGGCTACCGAAAAGAAAGGGAACTTGGCCCCATATTACAAGGCAGAAAGGAGCTCGTCAGAACAAAAGGGGGGCAGAAAGTCAGATTTGGACTTGGTTATAAGCCCACAGAAGAAGAAGTGAGAGAGGCTAAAGAGAAAGTTCGTACGACGGTAGTTGCAAAAGTCAGAAGGATCCACACAGAAGAAAAACCTTGTCCCAGGCCTCACATCAGGAATTCATTCATAAGTGTCGGGGTTGTAAAGATTGACCTGAATGGGGAAACCCGATTAAACCCGCACAAGCCAGCAACGCCAATCCATCCCACCAATCCCCAGATCACCCTCCAGAGCTTGGAAATAGACTTGGCCGCTCTATCCTTATTTGAAGAGCGAGGTCCCCTACCTACACAGTCTCCCCCTGTGGTAAATCACCACAAAACTGTGTAAACATTTGAGGATATGATCTTAGACAAAATGGGGATCAACATGATGGAGGCTGACTCAAAAGAGCCATATCAGTCAGCACCCTCCATTCAAATAGGTAAAGAAGTGGGCTCTTAGGTATGCAACTGGGCATCTTTGCCCCAAACACCGGAAGTGGAGAGTGGCCTAAAATTTGGCACCCGTTTCCCAAAAAAACAACCTATAAAAAGTGAGATAAGCCATTGGTGGGCAATACCTTGTATATACACAGGCTCACACTGCCAAGGGTCCATCTTCGAAGAAAATAAAAATCTCAAAAACATTGAAAAAATACAAAATCCCAAAAACATCGAAAAAATATAAAGCCCAAAAATATTATCATTTAAAATTCTAGATAAAATTCCATAAAAAGATGCCTTAATCAAAATATCCATCCCATGTAAAATCGACCCCTTTCCTGTAGAAATATAAGAAGAGGTAGGTGTTACGAGTCTGGACGAGGATGTCCCCTTTGAGGAGCTCCCCAATGAGCTCCTTGATTGGTTTGCCAAATTTGAGCATGGCCCTACCCCCATTATCGAAGAAACAGAAGATATCAATTTAGGGACTGAGGAGATTCCCAGAATAACCAAGATCGAAACGTCACTGTCTCCAGAAGAAAGAAAAAGCATGATCAAATTCCTTTGGTCATATCAAGACATTTTTGCCTGGTCCTGTGAGGACATGCCTGGTCTGGACACTGATTTGGTTGAGCATGAGTTACCTCTCTAGCGTGATATTAAGCCAGTTAACCAGAAGCTAACACGTCTCTAACCCGAGTGGATGTTGAAATTCAAAGACAAGGTCATCAAGCAGTATGATGTGCAGTGGCTACCCAAATATTGTGCCTATGCCAAAGAGGACGGAAAGGTCTGCATGTGCATCAATTTCCGCAATTTGAACAAGGCGAGCCCGAAGGACGATTTCCCATTGTCGCACATCGACATCTTGGTCGATAATACTGCCAAGCATGGGATGCTTTCTTTTATGGATAGCTTCTCTCGATACAATCAGATAAAGATGGCAGAGGCAGATCGAGAGAAGACTGCATTTATCACGCCTTGGGGCACCTTTTACTACCGAGTCATGCCATTTGGGCTTAAAAATGTTGGCGCAACATACCAAAGAGCTATGACCACACTGTTTCATGACATGATGCACTAAGAAATTAAGGAATATGTCGATGATATGATAGCCAAGTCACCAGAGTGAGGCGATCACTTGGTAAACCTCCAAAAACTATTTGAGAGGCTAAGAAAGTACAGGTTATGTCTAAATCTACAGAAGTGCGCTTTTGGCGCTATGCCCGAGAAACTGTTGAGATTCATTGTCAGTAGGAGAGGGATCGAGGTCGACCCAGTCAGAGTTAAAGCTATCACAGAAATGTTGCCACAATTTACTGAGAAGGAAGTTTGAGGGTTCTTGGGTAGAATACAATATATCAGTCGGTTCATTGCACAACTAACCCCAATCAGCGCATCGATCTTCAAGCTACTTCGGAAGAACTCGCCCATTGAATGGAACGATGACTGCCAGGCAGCGTTCGATAAAATCAAAGGCTACCTCCTTAACCCACCTGTTTCAGTACCACCTGAGCGGGGGAGACTACTCTTAATGTACCTCTCCATGACAGAAGTCTCGATGGGATCCATCTTAGGGCAGCATGACGAGACGGGAAGAAGAGAGCATGCCATTTACTATCTAAGAAAGAAGTTTACTAATTATGAAATGCACTATTCTCATCTAGAGAAAGCATGCCTAGCTCTTATATGGGCTACTCAGAGGCTCCGCCATTACTTGCTATCCCAAGCCGTTTTACTTTTAGCCCGCATGGATCCGTTGAAATACTTATTCGAGAAGCCGACCCTCACTGGGCGGACTGCACGCTGGCAACTCTTATTGTCTGAGTTCGACATCACGTACGTCACTCAGAAGTCGATCAAGGGGCAGGCACTCACCGATCATCTTGCTGACAATCCTTTGCCAGATTACAAACCTTTGAGAACTGAGTTCCCTTATGAGGATATCCTTTTTATGACGGAAGAAGATACTGAAGAAGCAGAAGAATCATGGGTAATGCACTTTGACGGGGCAGCTAATGCAGAAGGTCAGGGAGTCGATGCCATTCTGATTTCGCCGAAAGGATCCCATGTACTTGTCTCTATCAAGCTCAACTTCCCTTACACTAAAAACATGGTAGAATATGAAGCTTGTGCCGTTGGTCTGCAGGCAACTCTTGATCTGAATACAACTCACCTTCGAGTAATTGGTGATTCACAATTAATTATATGCCAGACGAATGGTGACTGGAAGATGAAAGATGAGAAACTTATCCCTTACCATGAACACCTCCAGGATCTGAAAGCTTGCTTCCAAGACGTGACATTCTCATATATCCCCCGAATAAGGAATCACTTTGTCGATGCACTAGCAACTTTGGCGTCAATGATAGAAATCTCGTACGCTGCTAAGATAAAGTCGATCATGATCGAGCAGAGGAATGAGCCGGCCTTCTGCCACCAGATTGAGGAACCTACAAAGCCTTATGATGAGCCACCTTGGTTATCAGATATCAAGAATTTCCTCGAGGCACTAACATTCCCTGAGGGCACATCCAAGAAGGACCGGCAAACCATTCAACGTCTAGCGGCAGGCTACGTCATTTGTGGGGAATGCCTTTACAAGCGATCGTACAATAGCATCTTACTCAGATGTCTTATAGAAGGTGAAGCGATCAATATTATGAAGGAGATCCACGAGGGAGTATGCGGAGCCCACATCAGCGATCACATACTTACGAAGAAAATTCTACGACAGGGATACTTTTAGACCACTATAGAATTAGATTGCTGTAAACATGTCTAAAAATGCTACAAGTGTCAGGGATACTCCAGTCTGATACACACTCCTGCCATTGATCTACACTGCATGACCATTCCTTGACCATTTGCTACCTGGGGCCTTGACGTCGTCGGAATGATTAATCCTAAAGCATCAAACGGACATCGATTCATCCTCGTCGCCTTTGAATACTTTACCAAGTGGGTAGAAGTAGCGTCATATGACAATATTAAGGCCAGTCACGTCAAGAAGTTTCTCAAGAATGATATTGTGTGTCGATTTGGAGTACCTAAGGATATTATCACGGACAATGGCACAAACTTTGCGAATAAGAGCATCCGAGCCTTCTGCGAGCATTACAAAATCAAGCACCATCGCTCGTCACCTTATCGTCCTCAAACCAATGGAGTCATGGAAGTTGCGAACAAGACAGTCGTCTGCATCCTTGAGAAGATGGCCGTCACTTACCGAGATTGGAGCGAAATGTTGTCGTTTGCTTTGTGCGCCTACAGAACGTCGATCTGTATCACTACAGGGACAACACCATTCTCCCTTGTGTATGGAACTGAGGCCGTCCTCCCAGTTGAGGTTGAAGTACCCTCGCTCTGAATCTTTATGGAATCAGGCTTACCCGAAGCAGAGAAAGAGAAATCCTGCTTTGAACAATTGAACTTATTGGACGAGAAGAGACTCCTAGCCTTGTGTCACACTCAAGTTTACCAGGGGAGAATCGCATGCGCTTACAATAAACGTATCTGTGGTCGAGATTTAAAGGTAGGAGACACTATACTAAAGAAGATCTTCCCATCCCTCCACGCCGATCCGAGAGGAAATTTCAACCCAAACTAGGAAGGACCTTACGTCGTCCGAGAAGTGTTACCGGGATACGCCATTTGCCTCGCCACCATGGACGGAGATCATCTTCCTGAGCCCATTAATGTTGGATACGTCCGATGATTCTACTCTTAGTCTATCATGACAAGGTGAGTATTGGTGAAACAGATACGTGACTGCTTAAGAACCACCCAAAAGAGGCCATCATTCCAAACATAGTAACCAGAAAGCATCCCTAAAAATGATGATATCCCTTGCTACCCAATTTGAGCCTGGGCCTTTCTTTCAAAAAAAAAAAAACTTCCCCCAAAAAAAATGTGTGTACATATACAAAAAAGAGGAACTAAAGTTACCATCAAAATCCAAAGAAATCGAAAAAGCAAAACCTTAAAAAGAGATTGCCTGAAATGGAGCAAAAAGAAAAAAAATGTAGAAAAATCATGGGGCATGTATAGTAAAACCCCCAAGGAAGAAAATATGTTGAGAAAACTGAGCCGTATAAAAGAAACCCTTTTAGCCTAGCATACCTACAAATCCTAACCTAACCCATGGCTAAGCTACACCCTGAAGAAAGCCCTCTTTTAGGTTCACAAGCAGTCATAATATTTGTTAAGTCAACACAAGCCGAGTTATGAGACGACACCAGAACTTCATCTAGCCGGCTATGATGGAATCGACATCTATGTCGTGGCTATTGAAAAAATAAGGATGAAAGAAATAAAAAGAATAAAATAAATAAAATAAAAATACAAGCTCCAAAGCAAGATGGACGTGGTGAAAACTCGAAAGGGCATTACGGGTAAAAACAGCGAGCTTGTGTGGACCAGGTGAAAACCGGAAAGGGCACTTGGGGTAAGAGAGTTAAACCCATGGACGTGGTGAAAACCCGAAAAGGTGCCATGAGTAAAAAAAGGAGATAAAAAATAAAAAAAAAGAGAAAAAATTAAAAAAGAAAGGTTTGGATTGATTGAGAAGATTGATGTTTGAGGAACCCTTCTGTTACTCTTCTTGTACCCTCTTGTCCGACTAGGCCGCTCATGATAGTTCGAATCGGGACCCGACCAGAATTGTCTTTGTGAAACTGCACCGTCAAATGTATGACCCGAGGTAAGGAGAAAGGTTTGACTCAATCCAAAGGGATCAATGTTCCGGCCTTGGTAAAATCTAGAAACTCACTCAGGTCCGACTGCGTGAAAGAATTTGACTATACTAAAAATGGGACCCGTTACTCCACCTCACTGTCAAGGCATCAAAAAAAAAAAGACAAAAAAAAGAAAAAGCTAAAAACAAAAAATCAAGAAAAATCCAAACACCAAAAAATGTGCATATATTTCTACTCATATTTCTAGCATCATATTTCAATCTCAAAAATGAAGAAAAATAACAAAAAATCTTCGAAAACAAAAATCCAAAAAAATATCTTGAAAATAAAAAAATATAGGTAGAAATCTACTTTTCCTTCCGTTGTTTAAGATGCATTTTCTTTATATGTATAAATAAAAAAGGGACTGACCTTTTCTCGAGAATATGCAGAAACATCACACGGTCCAAAGCCTCAAAGCGGGCAACTTCTCAGCGATGGACAAATCAAATGAAGCATCTCACCACTGACGTCTGGTCTATTCAAAAAAAAGAGAGAAAATTATTTTGAAAAAGAAAGAATAAATTTGTGCTTCCCCACAGAGCTACGCACATGCGTGTTCTGATGTGGTAAAATGTCGATATTTTATCAGTAACACTATTGTGCTTTAGTAACATCCTAAGTCTAAGGCATGCCTTGGATTCTGGATCCTACTTTAAGGAAGGAGCAATGATTTCAGTCCCTGTCAAACAGCCAATGTTTCGATCGAGTCGACTCCACTACTAAATCTTTGCGATGAGCGCTTTGTTTTGGATTCATGTGAACTCTAGTGTCTTTAGCTTCAGATTCGTTGGAAAAGGTCAATCGTTGGTAGAGACCAACCTATTGAGAATGAGATCACGTATCAATTAGACTATGTGCAACCATACATCTGGAAGGGTTTATTTCTCTTTTATTTTCTACAGGCTTAAAACCTGTATTGGTAGCGGTATCCCTGTAAAGTGTACGTTATGCGTCTGAATATCCGTATGATGGTCGTTTGTTCCCGTAAATTATACCCGAGCAGGTCCGGGTCGGGGCTTCCATCGCCTTTGTTATTGCTTATTGCCCCTGATGGGTGCATGATTATACATAGTTGAATGAGGCTTATGATCATTGTTGACAGAGACCAGGATTGGATGTCTCTTTTGGGGGATACCCAATGTTTGGCTGAACCTAATCAAGGTAGTTGAAGCTGGATGCTATAGGTCATGTTGATCTGGGGCACATCTTCGAAAATAGCACGTCCTCCCAAAATGCGTTATGACATCTATTCACTTTGCTCGGGCAGTCATGCTAAATAAACTTTGGGATTGATGGGTTCGCCCAAAGACCTTGAACCCTGCTTTCAACAGGGGCACCCGCGAATAGTCAGATGGGGCAATCAAATGCCTGGTAGGATTAGACGCAAACTGTGAAGCCTTGCGTAGTTTTCTTAGCGCCTATTTTTAAGTGTGGGTCAATCACCCCACTTACTTGCGAAGCTGTTGTATTCAGAATGAATCTTAAACATCAAATACCTTCAAATCATCTCGAGAAGTGAATGTTTGGCCTGGCATACAGGGCTTTCGCAACTCGTTCCACCTCAGTTATACCCAGTAATGTCGCTAAGTGCTTGGGGACCGATTACCTTGAGAAACGAATGTTTAACTTGACGTCCAGGACTTTCATTTTCTCACCATGTTACCCGTCTGATATTTGAAGTTTGTTCTGAATGCAGCGAACCTGTCAGTAATGCCTTGGGCCTCTTCGAATGTCTCTTTTCTTTGGCATTCGATCATTAGTGATCGGATACCAAAGAGGGGCATCTGTAGACACCCAAATTTGGCCCAAGGCTCGATCAAAACACATTTCGAGAGAAGCGTGCCTCCGAGATTTTGATGGCATGTATGGAACCCTTCTAAACCCTTAAGAATCATCTTAAAACCCTTAGGAATCATCCCGAACCCTTAGGAGTCAACCATAGCCTTCCCAGACCTATTAAAACCCCTCTCGAGCACAATTCAAACCCCCGTGAACAGCGGTTAGAAAGAGGAATGCTAAAGTTTTTATCAATAGTTTCCCAATCTAAGGCATATTCCATTAGAACGCAGAGCTTCCCATCTTTCCAACGAACTAAGAATCACCTAATTTGGAGTTGTACATCAAAAGTTATGGCGAAATGAAGATCGCAGATTTGTGTAGGAACTTGCAAAATCGGACCCATGGAGTTAGTTTCGAACCCTCCTGAGCAGTGGTTAAAGAGTGCAATGCCAAAATTTACACAAACCTCTTCTAAGGTTGAGTTATATATCATTGGAAAGAAGACTTCCCCAGCTTTCTAACAAGCCAAAAATTTCCTCAATCAGAGGTATACATCAAACGTTATGACGAAATGAAGATCGCGGATTTATGCAAGAGATTGCAAAACCGGGCTGGGCCCCTGCGGGTCTTCAACTTCCAATAGTTTGGGCCTGATTTTCCTTCAAAAAATGGCCAAAATTGACATTGGGAGTTTGACTTGTGGACCATCCCAAAGTCTAGGGGGTGTTTCTTTAGGACCCTAGTGACCCTATTAGCTTAGGTTATCTCTCTTTTGCCATTCAAGTCACCACCCTATCATCTACCATTAAACCAAAATCTCTCTTCTCCAAGCTCTAGAAAACCCCAAAAACCTTAGATTGCCTATTACCTAATTGCTAACCCTAATTAGCTTCTAAGTAGCCTCCTAACTCACCCTTTTCCTATAAATAGAGCCCCCCTCCCCTTGGATTAAAGGTTGAGAATTTTGACTTAAGAGAAAAAGAGCTTAAAGTGAGAAGATCTCTCTTCCTTTGGTGCACATTTCCCATACAAATTTCAGATTTTAAAAAGCTCCCTTAGACCTTAGCATTTCACTAAAAGCCTTTAGGTTAGGTGTGTGTAATCCCTTAGCCTTCCCTCTCTACCTCCTAGCTTCAAGCCTCAGGAGTTAGAACCCCTTTTTCCACCATTCAAGCCTTCAAAAGCTCATCAAAGTAAGCCAACGCAAGGCTCTCCTACTGTACTACAAGGGCCCGAGGGCTCCAGCTCTCCCCTTTCTTCTCCTATCTCTTGTTTAGCTCTTCCCATCCTCCCATTTGTGCTGTTACGCCGCCAAATTTTCGATAGGAACGGAAAGGCATAAATAGGATTTAAGGCCCATTTGGGCAAGAGGAAGCCATTTTCTTTTCTATTACTTTATTTTTGTGTTGGCCATTAGTAGAGACCGCATTAAGCGGGTTGATCGGGTGCCTAACACCTTTTTGATCGATAACCGAAGCCCCTACCCAAGAGCCTTTGGTGTGGACTGAATTCATAGTCATATTTTTAGCACTTCGGTGCTCATAAAAATGAACTAGGTTTCCCGGGACACTAAAAGCTCTGGGTGGCGACTCTATATTTTATTTTCGCGAGCACATCGCCGCAAAGGGATCGTCAAAAATCCCACGATTGTACAAGTGGCTTTATATAAGCTTCTGAATAAGAGGAAAATGAGATTTACAATAAAATTTGTGAAATTCTTTTAGGATAAATTTTTGCACCTTGTCTTGCTTCTTTTTGCATAATTTATAGTAGATCTAGTGTGTTAATCTCATTTGTTAGCGAGCTTGGTTTATTGGTCTATTGCTCTTGGCATTGAGGAACTGCTATCTATAGTGAGTTTTGTAGCTACTGATAAAAATGGCCAATGAGATAGGATGTAGTGAGAATAGTTTGCATGGGAGCCAATACATTCTACTAAATTTGTGCTACGAATCGAAAGCGATCGATAAGAAACATACCAGATTGGAGACTGCAATATACAGCTCAGTGAGCCATTGGCTTGGCTCATTAGAGTGGTCAAGCCGCACATCATCTGCCTTATCCTACTTTCCAAATTTCTTTCTTAGGCCAAATGATCATAAGAGGTCCTTTTTTCAACACCTGGAAACAGACGGGCCCCACACTATTCACAATGGCTGATTACTTAGGCCTCCTTTTCATATGGGGAGACTTTCAAACATTGTTCAAAATTTCCCATAATTCAAATTATCGGCCGAAATGTTTCAGTTTCAATCCCTAAACCCAAGTGTTGGCTGAAGGTACATGCACCAAATCCAAGTTCTGTTATTGTAATTTCTATGTTTAATCTTGGAGTTCAACCCCTTTCAAATTAATATGAGAACCGTACTAACTTTACTTTGATTGCCTGTTCTAAACAATCTTATGCAGCTATGCCGTGTTACTGATTGATAAAAGGGATCAAGAGGGCCAAGGTCAAGTTCTTTCGGCGGCTCTCGAAGTATGTCTTCTTTTGCTAAGACCGTTACCTACTGATTTGTTATACAAATTTCTTTCTCTATTGACCTTTTATAATTGAATTTCTTTTCCTAAAGCATCATGCGGTATTTATCATCCATTTGGAGGTTGTAATGTTTAGGGGCCAATACTCGGTGCAATGGTCAAGGGCTTGGGCTGTCAAGAGTGAAAATGCGGGTTCGAGTCAGGAGAACAGCCACTTTGTGAGTAAAAATCCAGAGGTTAGGTCTATATCCTGCCAACACTACAAAAAATAAGACTATTAGCGGCAGTTGTTGATTGTCAAAAACTGCCGCTATTAACAAAAAGGCTATTAAGACTATTAGCGGCAAGGATATTAGCGGCAGTTTTTGGCTGCCGCTAATAGTCTTCTTTTTTGTAGTGCCACCTCTCCCAGCTCCTAGTATATACGGGACCAACACTGAGTAATGGCCTTTTTAATCATATATGTAATGATATTTCAGCCCTTTTTAATAACATGTAAATTTTTCACTGACTCGTACACTTTTCAGCTCTGCAGAAAATGTTGATGCTCTCTTAATAAATTGCAGATTGCAGAAGAAGGCAATCAAGATGTCGATTCAAAATTTCGGGCTCTTGTTGCCATTGGAACACTTGTATCCTTTCTAAGATAAGTTTATATATGCAAGTAGCAAATTTGGGCCGATACATGTCTTCCTTGTTGAATGTTATGTGGTGTAATTTGCTTTCTACTTGCTACCATGGGATTCATTAGATGCATGACTACAAAAATTTGGTGGAATCAGCTTCCTACTTACCATGCTCCACTTGGCTTGATTCCACCATTTGGAATGGTTCAAATCTATTTACCAATAGCAATGTGACGTATCTTCAAGTAATAATTGGAATGTAGTAGAATGGTTATATAGTTTCTTTTTTATAGGTCGCTAGAGTCTGCTCTCAAAACCATAGCATACATTTCACAAAAATCTAAATTGTTACCTGCCGTTAGCCTTGATCTAATTCCCAAACAGCTGCTTGAGGGTCTCATGAAGAGTATAACAATTGATTTTGATGTTCGGAGCATAGCTACAGATGCGACGGCTTCAAAGGAAGCCAAAATTTCTGAAGTACGAACCGACATTGAAAGCTTGATAAATGTGACCTAGTCTATTATGGCACCATAGTAATCAATCGTGCCTTTCCATCTAGCTTTACAGCTGCATTTTAACAATTTTTTATGATAAAAAATTGTCCACTTTTTTGTGAATCGAGGATTGTGACAATGATCTGAGACCCAAACACATTGAGGGCTTTATGAGTCATAGTTCCTTCGATTATATCGGCTCAGTGAGATGATTTGGAGATAAGGCCAATCGATCCCTACATTGCAATATGTCTTTCAACGGTGTTGGATGCACCAAACCAGCTAATTTGTACAGTACCAACTACCATTATAATTTAATGCTGAAATTATTATATCCCCCATTATTTGGGACCTTAAAATCCCAAAAAAAAATAATAATAATAATTTATTTAGTTTTTTATAATTTATATTTTTTTTATAAAAAAAACACCTACTCTGACGGTTGCTGCTTCAGCCGTCGGCGTAGAATTATAAAATTAAATAAATAAATAAAAACCCTACGCCAATAGCTACAGTCGTCAGCATTGGGTCTCAAACCTATGCCGACGGTTGTAGCTATCGACGTAGATATCAGTCGACAACTCAATCGTCGATGGCTGCCAGCCGTTGGCAAAAAGTTTTCCAGCTGTCGACACACTATATGCCAACGGTTGGGGAATCCTATGCTGACGGTTGGCAACCGTCGGCATAGGATTTTATTTTTGTAGTGGTGGCTAGGCTTGGGGAACCGAGAGAGAATTTTGGGATGAGATTTGGGGGGGGAGAGGGACAAAGAGAGAATTTTGGGAGTCTATTTTTGTCAAAAACATTTGTAGATAAAAAAGTACGTTCTTAAAATTTCTTAAGAAGTTTTGGGATTTGGGGATCCTTATTAAAAGATCTTGCCTCTAAAAAGATGGAACTTAAAAGACTTTAAAGAAAAAATACTTGCGATGAGAGATCCCGAGATCCCCCATTGAACAATATGGCTCCGCCACTACGCTAAAGCATTTATCTTGATAGATGGGTGATGATTTTCGCAAGGAGGGTTACCGTAAGATATCAGGAAGACATACGTTAATGTATGAAGCAGGGCGAATAACAGGAATATTCACCAAGACATTGCGTAAGGGTGTATTTCTTAATGGCACAAGAGACTAAGGTAATGTAGACACCCAAATTTGGCCCAAGGCCCGATCGAAACATACTTCGAGAGAATCGCACCCCCAAGCTTTCGATAGCATCACCCAAACCCTTAGGAATCACCCTCAACCTTTAGGAACCTCTCCGAACCCTTAGTCAACCCGCCTAGGCCATGGTTAGAGAGAGATGTACCAGGGCTGACTGGGACCTCTATTGAGACTGAATCTTATACCATTGAAAATTAGAGGCTCTCAACTTTCCAACAAGTCAATAATCACCTCAATCTGAGTTGTACGTCAGAAGTTACGGTGATCCAAGCAGTGCCCAGGAGCTGCACTTGGCTAGGGCATACATGGTGCATGTATTATATGCACCAAGCCAGTTTTTTCCCAAAATGGCTTGGCGCATCTAATACACACGCCAAGTATAGGTGGGACCCACCTCAAGCTCTGAACTTCCGGACACTGTAGCTATGCTTGGCATGTGTAATACATGCGGCAAAATTAGCTACAGTAACCATGGGTTTTTGCTCGAAATTCACTTTTGGGATTTGACTTGTTAACCATCTCAATGTTTAGGATGAGTTTCATTAAGACTGTTGCACCCTCAATTACCTATTTGCAACCCTCTAGTCATTTGAAACCTCACCCTATCATCTACCATTGAATTCCATTGCCCACATTTCCAAGCTCTCAAAATCTTAGGAAACCTTAGATTAGAAGATTACCTAATTGTTAAACCTAATTAGCTCTTAAGTACCCTCCTAACCTCCCCTTGTCCTATAAAAAGAGAGGCACTCCTCTCTTTACAAAGGGTTGAAAAATTTTCCAAAGAGAGAAAAGATTAAGAGTTTCATTTCCCCCTTTGGTGCACCATTCCCATATAAATTCCAGAATTCTAAAACCTCCTTTAGACCCTACCTTTGATAAAAACTTTGCTAGTTTAGGTGAGTGCTACTCCCTAGCCCTTCTCTCCTACCCCTTAGCTAGCAAGCTTTAGAGGTTAGAACCCATTCTTCCATCATCCAAGCTATTGAAAGTTTGTCAAGTGTACCTACGCGAAGGTCCACATGCGTACTACAAGGGCTCGAGAGCTTCGGCTCTCCCCTCTATTCCTCTACCTTCTTAGCTTTTGCTCTACCCTAGAATTTGTGTCGTTACGCCGTCGAAATCTCGATAGTAGCGGAGGGGCACAAATAGGGTCGAGGTGCCTTAGGGAAAGAGGAAGTGCTCTTTTCTTTCTTATTTTTCTAGTTTATTTTGGCCACAAGTAGAGACCGCTTTTAAGCGGGTTGGTCGGGTGCCTAACACCTTCCCGATCGATAACTGAAGTCCCTACCCAAGAGCTTTTGGCATAAATCGGAATCAGAGTCATATTTTTTGCACTTCGGTGCTTATAAAGTTGATTTAGGTTTCTCGAGACACCGAAAGCTCTAGGTGGCGACTCTAATTTTATTACGAGTGCATCGTCGGGACGGATCATTAAAAATCTACGGTTGCATAGATGGCGACTCTGCTGGGGAGTAGCTAGTAGAGCTTCCCCTTGAAATTTGGCCTTGTTTTTATTTTCACTAACGTTTGACTGTTTTCCTTTATTTTTTCACTCGCCCCTACGATTTCGTCAATCTTTCTCACCCCAACTTTTTCGTCATTTACGTGCCTTAGCTGATCCATGAGCCTACCTGTGCATTGTCTTTATGTTTATTTACTTTTTCATCATTTATGTGCTTTAGCCGATTGGCAGGCCTACTTGCGCATTGTCTTTAGATTTTATTTACTTTTCCGTCATTAACAAGCCTTACCCGTTTGGCGGGCCTACATGAGCTTTTAAATTTCACAATCATATCCTGCCAGTGGATGCCGGCCCGTAGAGGCGGCACGGGACCGTAACCACCTGTTTTTGGACTTAAAGAAAACGCCCTTAAAATCTGAAATTAAAATTGACCAAAGAAGGGGACTTAATTGAATTTTTATGGGGATAGATTTTCATGGGTTGGGAATTCTAGGCAAATATATAAACATCCCAGTTCTCGGTACGACGGCAGCCCCTAGTGGTGATGATCCGAAAAAGAACCACCCCACCTAGTACCTGAGAAGGCGCTTACGCCAGAGGTATATTGGGTGGGTAACCTATCCAGTCACGAAGCATAAAACCCTTAGGGAGAGCATTAGAAGAACCCGAATCAGCCTTGTACCCTTAGGATCGGTAAGGAGGGACCTGTTGCAAAAACAAAATTAGTCCCCGGAAGCATCACTTCCAGAAAACCAAAAAAGAGACTGAATTCCGGCTTGTTGGTCTACTATCAAGATTATTTGACCCCACTGTTGGTGCCTAGCGCATGTAAAATGCGCACCAAGCCACTTTTCTCCAGGTTTGAATTGACGCATATATTAAACGCGCCAAGCTTGTAAATCCCATATTTACTCTGGCGCATGTAATACACACGCCAAGCTTAGATTGACCATATTTAGCCTGGAACATTGTTAGGTTATTTTTAGTGCTTGCTACTGACTTTATTGGAGACAGTGATAAGAATGGGGTGAATGAAAATGAATGAAAGGTAGACTGAAAACTACAGAGCAGCAAGCCTAAAAATATACAGTCCTGCAAGATATACAGGGCCTATTGTAGCAAGTTTTGATAAGTAAGAGTTTGTCCCACAGGGAAAGTTGATCTAAAGCTCCAAGGGAGCTATCTTTAGTAGGCTCTCCAGATCTGGCAATCCTAAATGGAAGGGAATTTAAGGTCACTAAAATCTAAATCCTAAGATAACTTAATGTCTAAACTACATAAAGGGTTAAGAAAGAGGATGGAGTGTGAGGAAATAAATATAAAAGGGTGAGAAGTATATTATTAGGTACAGATCTGATGGGTCTTATAACTCAGACTCAGATCTGCTGCTATTGAAGTCCTGTCCAATGGCTACATTATCACCAAAGAGGAGAAAGGATCTAACTCATCCCTGTGCCATGATCCAATCCCTTATGGCTATAACCTATCCACTTAAATGGTCACAGACTATCCAATAGGGGAACCACAATCTAGAGATGGGTCAGAACAAGATTATCATTGTAGGCACTACTTCATCCAGGCTATAAGCTCAAGAATCCATAGGAACCTCAACCTCTAAAGTTCTATGTGTGGGGCTAGGCCTACAGAGTGCACGAGCCTGGACACACAGGACCAGCAAGAGTTTGAGTACTAGCTTTTAAGCTTGGCTATTCACTGCTTTAGAAAGACAACAGTGATCCAGTCATAAGCCTACAATCTCTACAGCCAGATCAGATCTGCAATCTGATGGTGGGTCTATACAAATATAGGGGAGTCTGTCTTTGCACAATCTCTCACAAGGCTACAAGCACAAGTGCAGAGAAGAAGAATATGCCTTAGATCTGTGGATTGGCCTCACCCTAGGGCTATAATCTGTCCAATTGAATGGTCACAGACTATCCACAGAGGCTATCCTCCTCACAGAGGTCTAAGACAGAACAAGAACATTACTGCCGCCACCATGTTCACAAGGCTACCAGCTCAAGCTCCCATGGGGATTCAGATTTAGTGGATCTTGTGGTGGGGGAAGGCCTGCAATGTGCCTAACCTGGACACGCAGGTCACTTGGATCTAAATAAGACCTTAAAAGCAATCCTCCATTGCTTACAATACAACTTAGCAATGGAGGATCTCAAGGTAGCAGCCTTGTACAGAATAACTCACAACAAAAATACCATCCCATACATGCAATAGATCCTATTACAAAAACTCCATTAAAAACTATACCATATAATCATACAAAAGGCATAGCCAGCAAGTGCTAGACTATGGAGAGAAGAAAAAAAGGAAAAAGAAAAATTCCTAAACCCTAACCTTCGCCTACTGTAATTCTACAGTCGGTTTCAAGAAGAAGCACAGAAGTCAAGACAAAAAGTCCTTTAAACCTAAGCTAGGCTTAGGCTTATATAGCAGTCAGTTCTTTGTGAATTAGGGTTAGGAAAACCCTAATTTCATCAATGCAATTGCGGCCCATTCTTGACCCTTGGATACCTCGGGGCGTGTGCACAAAGATTGGAGCATTAGAGTGCGTGCCCTAATTGCTGGAAGTTCCCAAATTGCCCCTACAAAAGTGGGGAGAAGTTTACAACCCCATCCTCGCTGAGTAGAATTGGCGTCGCGGGGTTGCTTTGACTTGAAGCTCTTGCAGTCGCAGGATTGGTACTTTGGTCGTCGCGAGATTGGTCATTCCATTTGAATGGCGCGAGAATGGCGCGCGCAGTTCGTTCCTTGATGAATCCCGTGGCTATCCTCGCGAAGAAAACAATGTACATAGGCTTCAGGATCACGCGAGCAGTTCCTTAAAAGTATGTGTCCATGGCATCGGGCTGATGACCGCTGCTTAGAATCACGGAGCTCTCTATTCAAAGGAATCGCGTGAAGGTTGAAAATTCATCTCTTGAGCTGCGCGAGATTGCGCGAGCGCTTAAGACTGAGCCTCGCGAGAACCACGTGAAGTATATTTTTTTTACTCCCTACTGACATCCATTTGCGCGCGAACGGTGTGAAGATTGTGCAACCAGTTGGGGTGCTCCCTTCAGAAGCCCGCGACAACTGCGCGATGCATTTTCTGGTTCAATTAAGCCCTGCAACATCTGCGCGAGGCATTCTTCTTGATTTGTTTATGCTTTGTTGTGCCTTTGCTGCAACCAATTCTCTGTCTGAGTTCTACCTTCACATTTCTGAGGGGCTTCTAGGTCAGCAGTAGGCTTGTTGGTCTGGTTAGGGGTTTAATTGCAGCTGCTGCTTATTACCTACAGAATAAACTTAAAACACATTTATTAAATGATTAAGGGTCTAACAGAGATTAAGTTAAGGGGTGAAAAGTGGTACTTTTCAGGTCTTAACAAATATGTATTACACGAGCCAAGCACAAGCTGAGCAGTGCAGCCTAAAATCTGAGGCCTTTTTCACATCCCCGAGTTCCCCGCTTAGTGGTTTAGCACCTCTGATTAGGTCCCGCACTATCCAACAGCCAACACGCCCCCGCCGGTCAAAAGAGGTAACTTCTTATCGACTCGCCTCGGGGGATCGGGTTGTTTGCATTGATTCCCATGCCTTCAATAGATCAAAGGATTCCCCTTTGATTCTTTTGAAGCGCGTCGGGGTCTCACCACGGGATTTATTTAGGGTACAAATACCACCCGAAACGGGAATTCAAGGGCCCCAGAACACTTCATCATGATAAAAATCCACTGACAAAATTTTCAAAAAAAAAAATACATAAACCAAAAATCGAAAAAGGAAAAACCATTGTGGTGCCGGCACAACGGCATCGGCTTATCCTCCATCGTCCCGTAGGGGAAGAAGGAGAAAGCTTTACGGGCCCCATTTGAGGCATTCGTACTCCACCCGCTACCAAGTCATGTCATGGGCAGTGGATCCGGCATTTTCCGATCCCGATTCAACCCCGCCACATTCCCCAACTCATTCCCACAAGGAAGAAGGGTTCACATCTATCCCCCTCGCCCAACTCCGATTTTTCGTCACCGGGCCCTTTGGTGCACCCAATTTCCCATCCACCACCACTCAAAACATCCAAAGTCTGACACCCCAATCCCCCTCATTTCCTCAAACCATGCCCATTTCCCCCTCCATAATCATTCCAAATCCCTCCCATCCTCCATTCATAGCCACACAAAACCCGACCCGATTCCCTACCTTTGCCACATGCCCCACTTTTCATCTTTCCAACACATACCCGATCCACCCACATTTACCCATACCACACCCAATTTCTCCAACCCACCACACATCCCCCCATTTACCCAGGTCATGCCCATTTTTACCGAGGTCATGCCCAACCTTCCCACCACATCCATCTCAACCATACCCCACCATCCCTTAGATACATCACCGCCATCCAATCCCTCTCCAATGGCCATGATGGATGAGATGGTCCGAGTCAATACAAGCTGGAAGGCCCCACAAAACATCCCCCCTCATCCTCACCACATATCTTCAAGCCCATACACACTCCCAAGTCTCCATGCTTCTTTACCTCAGACCCACCAAGGCCCCAATGGCCCAAACCGCCATCATCCATACCATTCAAAGAGACCCATGGAATGGGCACCAAGGGCCAATGGGCCCAACCCACCAAGGCCTAATGAGCCAAACCCATCAAGGCTCAATGGGCTAGACCCGTCAAGGCCCAATGGGCCATACCCACCAAGGCTCAGTGAGCCAGACCCATGAAGGACCAACAAGCCAAACCCATTAAGGCCCAATGGCCCAGACCTACCAGGGCCCATTGGACCAGACCCATCAAGGCCCAATGGCTCATACCCACAAAGGCCCAATGGGCTAGACCCACCAAGGCCTCATGGCCCAAACCCACTAGGGCCCAATGGGCCAAACTTCCCAAGGCCTTATGGCCCAACCCCATCCAAATTCCCTACCTTATACCCAAGCCCAGCAAAGCCCAAACCAGGGATCTTCATACCCATACCCTCCATAATTCCCTCAATACCTCCCTCACAGACAAACCTCACACCCAACCCAAGCCGGGAGCCAAGCACCTATCCTTCATCAACCCCAATTCACCCATTCCCATGTACCCCAAAGTCATCTCCAAACATTCCCTCAAACACAGTGGCCCCATCAGGGCTTAACCCAAAATCCAAATTCCACTCATCCTATCACTCCACAGCACCTCTCTCACATCCAATGGTCCCACCCGGCACCTATCCTGCCCAGTCAACACCAACAGGAAAATCTCACCCTCACTACACCATATGTAGACCCACAATACGAGGAAGATGAGATCAGGAATAGTGAGGCTTACACAGGGGCATTTGCCAGCATCAATCTTGCACCCATAATCACCCCCCCAACACAAAGCGAGTCAAGACCCATCATTGAAAAAATGGTTCCGCCATCTAAAGAGTCCGAGCAGCTGAAAGAACAACTGGGCAAGATCTAGAAGCAATTAATGAAGATGAGTGGAACTGAGATCCACGCCACGAACTTTTAAGATCTATGCCATTTCTCTAAAGTTCCCTTACCCTCAAAATTTAAAATGTTGGTCTTTGATAAATATATGGCGCAGGCAACCCCATCGCACATCTCAAGTCCTATTATGGGGACATGTGCTAGTATGGAGGAGATGAACGTCTGCTTATAAAAGTATTTCAAAAAAGTCTGACGAGCCCAACTTTGAGATGGTTCACGTCTCTGGAACCATCCACGATAAAGACATGGAAGGATCTGACTCATTTATTTCAAGAACAGTATGTCTACAACATAGACATTGAACCTTGTAAGTCAGATATGGCCCGATTAAGGCAGAATCCTAACGAAACCTACAGTGATTACCTTGGGAGTTGGAGTGCACTGGCAGCTCAGGTAAGAAATAGAATACCTGACGACGAGCAAATAGAGATGATTTCAAAAAATACCCTGCTAGTTATCTCAGACTTCTTGGTCTATCAACAATAATCCAGCTTTGCTGATTTGGTAAGGAATGTCAATCATTGTGAGGACGCCATCAGAGAAGGGTGCATCCGGTGGGACGAGTGCATCCGGTGGGACGAGTGGGGTCAGGAGGTTCTCCGAATAAAGAAATGATAGAAGAATAGGGGCAGATGTGCAGAATGTTGCAAGCACACAACCCAACACTAATATAACCGTATTCCAATTCAAAGTCACACAACTAGCCCCAGTTAGAAGCGAGTCGATACAGAGAGCGGTAAATGAGCAGGAGGCACAGATGACTCAAGAGCAAAGAAGGGCCCATTTTGACCGAGTCTTCACACCTTTAGGGCAATCATTGAATATCTTGTTGCCCTTATTAATAGGGAAAGGGAAATCTTTGGTCACAGCACACCAACCACAACCTCCACCAAATCCCATCCCAAGGAACTATTACCCCAACATCCACTGTAATTTCCACCAAGGATCGGGCAACCCGACTGACTGTTGTTTTCCTTTGAAACACACAATACAAGATCTAATCGAGGCTGGGAAAATCATCCCCCCTACCCCTCCCCAAACCAATCAGCATGCCAACATATACCAGGTACCATTGCCCCCACATCCTCCCGGAGGGGCAACCCCAAGACCTATCGGCATGGTGGCAAAGGATGATGAAGATTTTGACCCGTCATATTACATCGATTTAGACACCCCCATTTTTCCTTCTCAGAATATACTTTTTATTCGGTCAACCTTTGACCCTTTTTAATCCTAATATGGGAACCATGCACTAAAACAATAGTACATGGCTGAACACAGGTCGAAACAATAGCTCTGTGGCTCAGATCCCGACATGGGGAGACTATATACTAAAATAATAGTATATAGTCAGAATATAGACTGAAACAATAGTCTTGCATTTCATTCTAGAGACCAGACCCAAACAACCCTGAATTAAGCGCTTAAAGACCCCGGGCATAATTTGATTGCACGCCATACCATAAACATGCAATCAGACCAAACTTCCCCCTTTCATACCTTTCCGAGACTCAATTACGCGCCTGAAATTAGACGCGTGATCATATTAAGTGCCACAAAACCAGCGCGCAATTGGCCTACGCCCAACCTAGTCTCACTACCCCTTGACCCTTAAGTTTCCTTGATTAAGCGCTTCTAAAGAACCACTTAATCAGATTGCGCACCTCCCATCACGCGCGCAATTAGCCCTAATTTTGTTAGGACTGAGAAACTCACTAAGCAAGTCAATCGGTCGCTCAATGAGTCGGTGACCGACTCAAAGCGATTAAGTGCCAAGAAACTGACACATAATTCGATTAAATGCCTAAAAAAGGGCGCATAATTGAAGAAAAACCTATAAAACCTTTTTTAAATTTTGATCGAACACAACATGAGAGAGAACAGGAATTTTTTTGGGATTTCAAAACCAGAGGACTTCGAGGACAAACCCATAGGGCAACCTAGTCATGATTTCGAGATTCAAGCTTCAAATTTTTCGAGATTTCTCTCCGCAGCCCCGACCCTTGGTAAGAATTCAATTTTTAGTTTTCGACCATAGCTAGAGTCTTTAGATTTAGGAATTTTCTTAGTTTTAATTATTAGTCCTAATTTTCAGTCTTAGACCATAGCACCCTTTTTTTTAGACCGTAATTTTTATATCTGGTTCTAGTTTTTCATTTCTAGAACCAGTCCTTAATCTAACGACCTAATTCATCGATCCTAGACTCAATTTCGTTCTAAAATCTTAATCTCCAGTCCTATCATTAATATCTGGTTCTGGTTCTAGTTCTTCGATTCTAGAACCAGTCCTGAATCATACAGTCTGATTTTCTGATTTCGGACCCGAATTCAGTCCTAGAATTTTAAATTTCTAGTTTTAATTTCTTAACTTAATATTTCTAAAATCCCATAATTAATTTAGTTTTCTAAAACTTTAGTTTCTTAATTTAATCCATAATTTCAATCCAAAATCAATTCCAAAAATCCAAAAATACTATTTTATAGTCCGAAATTCAATTTACTTTAATCTCAACCACCCGATTTGCCCAAGGGAGCTTACGGAGGGTACTCGGGAACGAGGCCAATCCTCCTTAGTATAGCAGGCCCAAACCATTTTTTTCTAATTAATTCCATTTCTATTTAAATTAGGATATTTAAATTAATTAGACTCCTAGTAGGATTAGGAGACTTAATTAATTAGATTTCTAATAGGATTAGGATATTTAAATTAATTAGACTTTTAAAAGGATTAGGAGACTTATTAATTAGATTTCTAATAGGATTAGGATATTTAAATTAATTAGACTTTTCATAAGATTAGGAGACTTAATTAATTAGATTTCTAATAGGATTAAGACATTAAATTAATTAGACTTTTAATAAGATTAGGAGACTTAATTAATTAGATTTCTAATAGGATTAAGATATTTAAATTAATTAGACTGCTAGTAGAATCAAAAGACCTTTTTAAAATTAGACTCCTAGTAGAATTAGGAGACCCTTTCTTAATCAGACTCCCAGTAGGATTAGGAGACTAAGTTAAATAAAATCCCAGCAGGAATAGGAAAACCAAACCAGTTACACTAAAGGCAACCCACAGCTGCTGACATTCGCCGGCGGACGATTCAGTAAAGGAGTTCAACCTACAAGCCCCCCGCTCCCCTTAAAGCGTGATCAGTAACGTATTGCAGCGTCGATAAATATCTGCAGCTGGCAATCGCATCTTCTTAGGTATTCTTTATTTAGAATTTGCCTCTTTAATTTCAGTATTTAATATTTTCTAATTATTACTCCATCATTGCCTTCGCCAGAGTCCACTCGAACCGAATTGGGCCACTGATTCCGAGGACCGAAAGGAACCCAGAAAAAAGCGCGTACCAACAATCGGTGACCGAGAAAATTTTGTGGCACCACTGCAGAGAGATTGGGGAGATGAAAATATTGGGGTGATTGAACCTCTAAATTTGGCTTATTACTTTCCCAACCACGTACCGCAAACAGAACCCTTAGATCTTAGGGCATACTCCTTTGCACCAGCTCCTGTTAACTACATCCAAATTAACTCATATCAACTGTACGCAGCATCCTCCACCAATTACCCAATGGCTAATTATGTCCCCCTTCCACCTCCGGTGCCCATCAGTTATCAATGGCCCACCCCTATCCCATCGCCACGATACAGTCATCCACAAACCTCACCAACCCCGGTTGGCCAACTTTTTCTACCTGCCCATCCCTCACTGAAGTTAACTAGGTGTTACCCACCCATTCCAATCCCTCAACATCGATATCTCCATTACCCACTTTTTCCCCATTCCAAATCTCGAGACCAACTTACAATCCTCTTTAGGTCCCGCTCAGTTATGAATAGACAAATATTAATGCCGGCAGCAGCAGGGAAGGAGCAGTTTATTTTTTCACCAGGTCAGGAAAGATCTCCAAGCAACTAGACATACTAGTATCGATGCCAACCTGGCCAGAGGGGAAAAAGGACACCACTGTGGCAAACCCATTCGAGAAGATGAGTCATGAGCACATACTTGAAACCCAACTCAGGAAAATGTCAACCCATATCACGATTTGGGATCTGTTAATGACATATTCGCTTCATTTTCAAGCTTTGATGGGGGCATTAAAAAATGCACACGTATCGCTCCAAGTAAGCCCAAATGAGGTCGGGCAGATAATCAAGCAGGTGATGGCTCCCAATGCCATCTCTTTTTCGGATGCTGATTTACCAGAAGAAAATAATCATTCTAAATCCCACAATATCACTGTAGAAGCTAGAAACATGGTAATTCCATTGGTATTAATTGATAATGAATCCACTCTGAGCGTATGCCCTCTAAGAACAACCACCAAGTTAGGAGTAGATCCTTGTATGTTGAAACTGACAAAAACCAGTCACATGGGGTTTGATAACACCAGGAGAGAAATAATCAGGGAAGTCGATCTTGAGCTAGTAATCGGGCCAATGACCTTCTCCATACCTTTCCAGGTGATGGACATCATCAAGTCCTCTTTCAATCTATTATTAGGACGCCCTTGGTTAGATGAAGTCAAGGCAATACCGTCCATACTATATTAGAATCTTAAATTTGTGTCTGGGCAGAAGATCATCACCATCATAGGTGAAGGGCATGAGGAAAAGGAAAAGGCTACCCACAATATTGAGAACCCCAAAGTACTAGATGTGTCTCACACAATTGAGGATATAGGCCTCCATAACTTTGAGTATGAGGTATCAACGGTAGTCCCGGAACCCCCAGAAAGCATCACTTTGAAAATCGGAGGCGGAATGGTGGCAGCTGTGGCCATGCTCCAGAAATGGGGCTATCAGAAAGGAAAGGGATTAGGACCCCGGAAGGAGCCAGTTAAGGTCAAAGGTGGCCAACAAGTAAGATTTGGGTTAGGTTGCAAGCCCACCGAAGAAGAAGTCATAGAATTCAAGGACAAAGCCCGAACAATTGCTGCAGTAAGAGCCCAGGGAATTAATTTGGAAGAAGAATCCTGTCCTAGACCTCACATCTGGAATACCTTTGTAAGTGTCAGGATTGTGAAGATTGATCGAAATGGGGCAACACAATTAACCCCACAAAAACCTATAGCCCATGTCCACCCCACAAATCCTCAAATTATCCCTCCCAACCTGGAAGTAGACCTAGCCGCCCTGTCCCTATTTGAGGAAGAGTTTGTCATACCTGCATAATCTTCCCCTATGGTAAACCACCATAGGACCTTGCTGACGGTTGAGGATAGAATCTCAGACAAACCCATGATCAACATGATGGAGGCTGACTCTGAAGAATCATATCAACCACCCCCCTCCATCCAAACAGGTAAAGGAGCAGCATCATATGTATGGAATTGGGCGTCTATGCCCCAAACTTTGGAAGCGGTGAGTGGCCTAAAATTTAGCACCCGTTTCCTAAAATAAACAACCTATAAAATGTAGGGGGAGCCCTTGACAGGCAATACCATGTGTATATAGGGACTTGCTTTGCCAAGGGCCCGTTCTTGAAGAAAATAAAAATCCCAAAAACATAGAAAAAACACAAAATCCAAAAATATTGTCATTTTAAATCTCCGAGAAAATAAAAAAAATTGATACCCTAATCAAAAATCTCGTCCCATGTGAAATCGACCCCTTTCTTGTAGAAATACAAGAAGAGGTAGGAGTTACGAGTCTAGATGAAGAAATCCCTCCTAAGGAGCTCCCCAATGAACTCTTTGAGCGGTTTGCCAACTTTGAGCATGGTCCTACCCCTATCGTTGAAGAAACAAAGGACATCAATCTAGGGACCGAGGAGATTCTTAGAATCACCAAGATCAGAACATCATTGTCTCCCGAGGAAAGAAAAAGCATGATCGATTTCCTTCGGTCATACCAAGACGTCTTCACATGGTCCTACGAGGACATGCCTGGTTTGGACACCGATTTGGTCGAACATGAGTTGCCGCTCTATCCAGATATTAGGCCAGTCAACCAAAAGTTGACGCGACTTCTACCCGAGTGGATGCTGAAAGTAAAAGATGAGGTCATGAAGCAATATGATGCAGGATTTCTCATGGTCTCCAAATACCCACAGTGGTTAGCCAATATTGTTCCAGTATCGAAGAAGGATGGAAAGATCTGCAGTGCATTGATTTTAGAAACCTGAACAAGGTGAGCCCGAAGGACAACTTCCCATTACTGCACATCGACATCTTGGTCAATAACACTACCAAGCACTGGATGCTCTCGTTCATGGACCGATTCTCCGAATATAATTAGATCAAGATGGCAAAGGCAAATCGCGAGAAGACAGTATTTATCACCCCCTGGGGAACCTTCTGCTACCGAGTCATGTCATTCAGGTTGAAAAATGCTGGTGCAACATACCAAAGGGCCATGACAATACTGTTTCATGACATGATGCACCGAGAAATCAAGGTGTACGTCGACGACATGATCGCTAAGTCACCAGAGCGAAGTGACCATTTGATGAACCTCCAAAAGTTGTTTGAGAGGCTGAGAAAATATAAGTTACATCTGAATCCTCAGAAATGCACATTCATCTCCGTGTCAGGAACGTTGCTAGGATTGATCATTAGCATGAGAGGTATCGAGGTTGACCCAGTGAAGGTAAAGGCCATCACAGAAATTCCACCACCATCTACCAAAAAGGAGGTCAGAGGTTTCTTGGGCAGGATAGAGTACATTAGTCGGTTCATTATAGAACTCACTCCTATCTTCACACCGATCTTCAAGCTACTAAGAAAATATTCCCTCGTTGAATGGAACAACGACTGCCAAGCAACATTCGATAAAATCAAGGGCTACCTTCTCAACCCTCCAGTCTTAGTACAACCTGAGCTGGGGAGACCACTCTTAATGTATCTCTCCACGAAGGAAGTTTTGCTGGGATGTGTCCTGGGGCAGCATGATGCATGATGAAACAGGAAGAAGAGAGCAGGCCATCTACTATCTCAGTAAGAAGTTTACCGATTACGAGACACACTATTCTCATCTGGAGAAAGCCTATTTAGCTCTCGTATGGGCTACACATAGGCTCCGCCATTATTTATTATCCTAAACCGTTCTACTCCTTGCATGAATGAATTCGTTGAAGTACCTGTTCGAGAAGTCAGCTCTCACTGGAGAACTGCATGCTGGTAGCTCCTATTATCCAAATTTGGCATCGCGTACATCGCTTAGAAGTTAATCAAGGGCCAGGCGCTCGCTGATCATCTTGCCAACAATCTCCTACCTGATTATGAGCCTTTGAGAACCAAATTCCTAGATCAAGACATCTTGTTTATAACAGAGGGTGATACAGTGGAGATGGAGGAGTCCTGGTGATGCACTTTGACGGGGCAGCGAATGCTGAGGGTCAGAGAGTTGGCACTATTCTAATATCACCAGAAGGATCACACGTACTAGTTTCCATCAAACTCAACTTCCCCTACACTAACAACATGGCTGAATATGAGGCATGCGTAGCTGGCTTACAAGCAGCTCTGGACCTAAACATAACTCACCTCAGGGTGTTTGGCGACTCACAACTAATCATATGCCAAATAAATAGAGATTGGAGGAAAAAGGATGAGAAGTTGATCCCATATCATGAACACCTCGAAGATTTGATAACATGCTTCGATGACGTTACTTTCTATTATGTCCCGCGACCAAGGAATCGCTTTGCCGATGCACTGGCAACATTGGCATCAATAGTAGAAATTTCATATGGTGTTGAAATGAAGTCGATCATGATTGAACAGAGGAATGAGCTGGCCTTCTACCTCCAGATTGAGGAACCCCCAAAGTTGGATGATGATCCATCGTGGTTCTCAAATATCATGAATTTCCTTAAAACTTGGTCATTCCCTGAGGGAACATCCAAAGAAGACAGACGGACCATTCAACGTTTAGTGGCAAACTACATTATCTGTGGAGAGTGTCTCTACAAGCGGTCATATAACAATATCCTACTCTGATGCCTAACTGAAAGCGAGGCAGCGAACATCATGAAAGAGATTCACGAGGGAGTATGTGGGGCCCACGTCAATGGGCATATGCTCGCTAAGAAGATCCTACGGCAAGGATACTTCTGGACCACTATGGAAACCAACTGTTGCAAGCACGTTTAGAAATGCTATAAATGCAAGAGCACTCCAGTCTAATCCATGCTCCTGCTATAGATCTCCATAGCATGACCACTCCTTAGCCATTCGCCACATGGGGCCTCAATGTCGTCGAAAAAATCAATCTGAAGGCATCAAATGGACATCAATTCATCCTGGTTACCATTGAATACTTCACCGAATGAGTAGAGGCAGCTTCATATACAAACATCATGACCAATCACGTTGAGAAATTCATCAAAAGCAATATTATTTGCTGATTTGGCGTACCCAAGGATATCATCACAGACAATGGCACGAACTTCGCGAACAAGTGCATCAAGGCCTCCTATGAGCAGTATAGGATTAAGCATCACCACTCATCACCATATCTGCCACAAACCCATGGTGCTGTAGAAGTTGCTAACAAAACGGTCATCCACATCCTTAAGAAGATGGTCGTCACCTATCGAGATTGGAGCGAAATGTTACCATTTGCATTACAGGCCTATATAATGTCTATCTGTACCGCTACAGGGGCAACACCATTCTCCCTTGTGTATGAAACTAAGGTCGTCCTACCACTAAAGGTTGAGGTGCCCTCGCTCCGTATACTCCTTGAATCAGGCCTACCCGAACAGAAAGGGAGAGATCCCGCTTTGAGCAATTGAACCTGCTGGACAAGAAAAGGCTCCTGGCCTTGTGTTATACCCAAGTTTACCAAGAGCGAATCGCCCTCGCTTACAATAAACATGTTCACGGTCATGATATGAAAGTGGGAGACACCGTACTCAAGAAGATCTTCCCCTCCTTGCACGCCGATCCAAGAGAGGAATTCAAGCCCAACTGGGAAGGACCTTACGTCATCTGAGAGGTGCTCCCGGGATACACTATCCACCTCGCCACCATGGACGGAGATCACCTTCCTGAGCCCATCAACGCTGGGTACGTCCGACGATTCTACTCTTAGTCTCCATGGTAAGGTAAGTATTAATAAAATAGATGTGTGACTGCTTTAGGACCTCATAAAAGAAACCATCATTTCAAAAGTCAAAGAGCCAAAAAGCATCCCTGAATGATCATATCCTTTGCTACACCTGTTGAGCCATAGGCCTTTCTTTCACAAACCCCCTAGAAAAAGAAAATGTGTGTATATATACCAACCAAAAAAAGAGGAAAAGAGTTACCATCAAATCCCCAAAAAAAAAATAAAAAGAAGAAAAGCAAAACCCCAAAAGGAGGTTGTCTGGAAAAGAACAAAAAAAATATAGAAAAGCAAGATCAAGGGGCATGTACAATCAAAATTCTCTAAGGAAGAAGTGTATTATGGCAGCTGAAATCGAATCAAGGAAACCTTTTAAACCCAGAATAGCTTCAAAATTCCTAACCTTACCCATGGCCACAATACAACCCGAGAAAAAGCCCTCTTTAAGGTCTACGAGCAGTCACAATATCCATTAAGTCAAACACGAGCCAAGCTATGAGACGACAAAAGAACCTCCATCCAGCCGGCTATGACGGAATTGATGTCCATGTAGTGGCCTTTGAAAAAAAAGATAAAAAAGAAAAAATAAATACAAGCTCAAAGCAAGGACGTGGTGAAAACCCAAAAGTACGCTACAAGTAAAAAGAGCGAGTTTGTGCGGACCAAGTGAAAACCCGAAAGGGCGTCGGGGGTAAAACTACAAATCCATGGATGTGGTGAAAACCCGAAAGGGCGCTAAGAAAAAGAGGGCATAACGGGCACGACGAAGACCCACCTTGGGCGTTGTGAGTAAAAATGTTGAAAAGGAAAAAAAAAAAAAAAAAATCACCATTCATAATTGCTACGGTCCTCTCCCATGCTACCCAATTCCCGACTGGGTTGCTCATGTCAGCTCAAATCAGGTCCCGGCCAAGAATCTCTTCATTACCGCACCATTAAACACATGACCCAGGGTAAGGAGAGAAGGTCAATTTAATCCAAAGGGATGGACGTTCCAACCCTGAGAACCCCGAGCCTCACTCAGGTCCGGCCACATGATTGGATTTGACTATACTCAAATTGAGACCCGTTACACCACCTTGCGCTTAAGGCACTGTTAAGCAGTGAAAAATACCATTTTTCACCTCCTAAACTGACCTTTGATGGACCTTTGAGATGACTAATAATGTGTGTTGAGTGTATTTGATAGATAAGCAATAAATTATAGCCTTAGTGTAGACATCCATCTAAGAATACAAAAGAATAGACCTACTGCCTCATCATGTGTTCATACAGCCCAAAGGCCAGCCAACCAAGTAATCCATAGAGCTTTAGAAGTGCATGAGAAGGTCATGGACCCAACTGGGGATACTTGGGACCAAGTGCAGTTGCAAGGAATGAAGATTAAACCCACCAAGAGGCTGCTGAGTGGTGAACAAATGAAGAACAACACACCAAAGATGTGTGCCAGCTGTGGAAGCATAAAGCAGAACCTGTCGAGAGGTTCCATTAAGCTATCATGAGGTTCTAAAAGTATAGGCCTACCTGTTGAGAGGTACTGAGGTGGAAATGTGAAGATCTCGCAAGATTTCAATTACCTGTCGAGAGGTTGGAGGTACAGTAGTGGATCCTGTCGCAGCATTACTCGGAGGTGCAAGGGAAGTTAAGAGGTCCCAGCTACAAGTTGAGAGGTTCAACTGAACCTGTCGAGCAGTGTAAGACAACCTATCGACAACTTATCTGAAGCTACGCTCATCAACGTGAGGATGAACCAACTTGTTTAGAGGTTTAGAAGATCCTGTCGAGAGCCAAACTGAAGAAGTATAAAAAGTTGACAGGTTGATTATAACCCGTCGAGAAGATGAATGTAGAACTAGACAGAAGATGAGAAATGCTATCAATCCTATGGACAAGTTCAAGAGAACCTATCAAGAAGTCTCCAATCCTGTCGAAAGCCACATGAACCTATCAAAATGAATACCAAACAGACTCTAAACCTGTCGAGAGGTTCCATGAACCTCTCGACACTCGAATTGGGAACTTCCCAGTTCCTTTCACAATAGTTTCCAACTTCAGAATTTTGTCCACACATTTCAAAGCATATCAGAATACCCTAGGGTATTTTTGGTACACAACTGGGCACGAATGGTAACTCTAACTGCCTCACATGTATTTACCAGACGTGAACCAATGGGAGAAGAGGTTCTAGAAGAGAAATCAACCACATCAGCATAACTGAATTATTCTCTTGAGCTCTAATTGGCTAAAATAGATCTGAGGACAGAGAGGAAGAATAAAAAAATAAAAGCCTAAAGAATTTAAAGAGCTATGATCCAGAAATTGAGAGAACCAATGCCAAATCCGATCTCCATTTTCCCTCCAAAAATTTCCTCTCTCTTCCGTGCTTCCCCCATTCTCTTCTCAGCCAATCATGGTTGGCAAAACCCCTTCAATAGCTAGGGTGAGGTTGAGAGCTGTAAATCGAGAGTTTCAGAGGCTGTGTAGATGGATTGTATGTTGCACAGATTGCATAGTTGAGTATAATAGGATTGTAAGTTGTGTTATTGCAATGTAATTGTGGTTTTTAAAGGTGATTCTAATCTATATTTCACTTTTTCGTCTTTGATTTCCCTGGATTAGATATTCCTATGGATGCTTGAGCTTGTAGCCTGACACCCACAGCATCTGCAATAGTTTACCTATTCCAATCAAGATCCTAGAATTGGAACAATCTTTGGGATAATCTGTGGCCATTGAAATGGACAGATCAGAACCTTAGGATTGCTTCAATTCTTTGGTTGAAATTAGATTCTTATACCTTGCATCTGAGCTTGTACCAGATGAAGGATTGCCTTTGATTCAATTGATTTTCAATAAAGACCAAAATCCCTAGCTGTTGCTCTCCACCTTTTGATTTTAATCTTTTCTCCATTTTCCTTTAACTCTGTGTTTAATCAGATCTGAATCATTTGCATTTGATTTTTATAATTTTTTTTAGTAAAGTGACAAATCTTAGAAACCTCTCTTCTTTCCTATTTTGATTTAGTCTAAATTAGGTTAGAGTGCCAGCTCTGTCATAGATCTGGAGATTTACCTTATTTCAAAACACATTTCCCTATGGACCTACCCTAACTTACCTATTAAAACTTGTTGCAACAGCCCTGGTTCTTGCAGGACTACTTGCTTGCCTTAAGCCCACTTTGTTGTAGTTTGTTCATTTAATTTACTATTTTAACCATTTAATAATTGTAAGGTAAGTAAGCCAACAAGTTTTTGGCGCCATTGCCGGGGATTTGTGTTTTTAAAAGTGGTAGATCTAAGTTTTTCTTATTTTAGATTTAGATTTTTTATTACCTATTTTGTGTTTGACTAACTGTTGCTATAGTTTTTTATAGTTTAATTTTGTGATTGCAGATTTGAATTTTTTGTTTTGAAAGGAGCATTGTCCCAATTTGAGGAGCAAGTTGTGCTTAAGTTTTCATTTCTTACTTAAGTTTGCATTTCTTAACTCTGTTTATATTTCTAGATCTGTAGTTTTTAGATCTGCACCATTAGTTATGTGTTTTTGAATTTATTTTGCATAAATCTGTACTGTATTCTATGTGTTATCTTGTATTTTTATTGTGTGTATGCTTGGGAGGAGATCTCTTAATCCTGAGATTGCTCCCTTAGATCCTGAAGTTGAGAGACTTCTCAGACCTAAGCAGCTCATACACACACTTATGGTTGATTTTGACAGCTCTGCAATGGATGAGTAACCTAGGACATTGAAGGAATTTAATGCACCAGGGGTTTACAATTCCCCCTTTTGTATTCAATTCCCTGTTGTCCAAGGGAACTATGAGATCAAATCCTCCATCATACAGATGCTACCCTCATACCATGACTTGAGCAAAGAAGATCCATAGAAGCACATTGATGAATTTCTAGGACTGTGCACTACTTTCAACATTGCAAGTTTGGGGGAGGAAACAACTAGGTTAGGACTCTTTCCTTTTTCATTAAAGGATAGAGCCAAAACTTGATTGTCAATGCTCTCAACCAATAGTATTCAGTCCTGCAATAACCTTCAATGTCAGTTCTTGACCAAGTTTTTCCCCATGTTAAAAATAAGTCAGCTGAGGAAGAGCATAATCTCATTTGCTCAAGCCCCAACTGAAGACTTTCACTAAGCATGGGAGAGATTTAAAGAACTCTTAAAGCAATGTTCCCATCACCAAATTCCTGAATGGAAACTTGTCCAAAGTTTCTATCAAGGAATTGATCCCAAGAGCAGGGATATGGTTCATGCCTCATGTGGTGGTACATACCTCTACAAGACAGCTAATGAGGTTTAAGAGTTGTTTGATATCATTAGTGAAAACTCCATACAAAGGGAGACCTTGTCAAGGGACTTTGAGAACCCTAGATTGGTGAGAGAGCACACTACAAGAGGGAAAATGTATGAGATGAGTGGATACAGTGATTTGGAAAGGAAAGTGGATAGCTTGAATCAAAAGTTTGATAAGCTCATAGGAGCAATGCAGTCTCCAATGGCTGCCAAAGTGGAGGAGGCATGTGTGATATGCCAGTCTCCCACTCACTCCCTTGAGGAATGTCCCTCTCTTGCCTAATTTTCAGACCTTGTGATGGAACATATGAATGCTACTCTGTCCTTTGGATAATATCCTACTGCTGGTTATCATTGGAGAAATCACTCTAATTTGAGGTGGAGCCAAGATACCTTTCCAAACCAGCAGCAGTAGCAGCCACAACAACAATCCATGCCTTATAGGAATGCCCAACCATACCGGCAGAGTTATTTCCCAAGGTCACAATACCAGCAGCCTATGTCCCAGCCAATGGCTCAACCTATGCATCACAGTGCACCAGCCCCAGCACCCTCTAGATCCCTCACATTTGAAGAGCAAGTTTTGGCTTCACTGCAGAATTTAGACTCTTTATCACAAACTGTCAACTCCCATAGCCAAAGTATTAAGGAGATAAAGGACTACCTTGGTCAGCTATCTATTACTTTGACTAAGAGAGAAGAGGGAAGGCTACCTAGTCAGCCAATGAACAACCCAAGAGGGCAGTATATGGTAGGTGAGAATGCTTCCTATGAAGAAGCCAAATCTGTCACCACTTTGAAGAGTGGAAGGCTGGTTGATAATCAAGTTGGTGTAGAGACTGATGAGAAAAGTGTAGCCCATGATGATATGCAGCAGGAGAAGCATACAAGTAATAAGGGGGGTGTTGATGTGCCCCAATAGAAAACTGAAAACAAAAATAAAAAGAAATTTGATGAGCTTGCTAAGGCAGCGAATGGGAGAGCAGTTCCCCATTTTCCATTTCCCAATGCACTTCAAGCACCTTCTCTTTTTGACAAGGGAAATGCTAAAGTGGAGAAGATGATGGAAACATTCAAACAAGTAAAGATCAACTTGCCTTTACTTGATACTATCAAGCAAGTTTCAGCCTATGTAAAGTTCTTGAAAGAATTGTGCACCTACAAAAGACAGTCTAGGATACACCTATCCAAGAAGATCTTTTGTGCTGAGAAAAGGAACCAAGTGCTATCCATTGCAACCCCAACCAAGCTTCAAGACCCTGGATTTTCCACAATCCCCTGCATCATTGGGGATCATACCATTGAGAATGCCTTATTAGAATTGGGAGCTAGTGTAAACCTACTTCCATATTCAGTTTATGAGAAGTTAGGCTTGGGAGAATTGAAGCCCACACATGTGGTGCTACAAGTAGCTGGCAGATCTGAGACGAGGCCTGCGAGAATGATAGAAGATGTATTAGTTGCGGTTGATAAGATTTTCTACTCAACAGATTTTTTTGTACTTGACATGGAGCCAAGCAAGTGCACCACCTCTATTCCTGTGATTTTGGGCAGGCCCTTCTTGGCCACTGCCAATGCTTGTATTTAGTATAGATCAAGAGTAATGGAGGTGTCTTTTGGCAACTTGAAAGTGAAACTGAATGTTTACAATGCAGCCAGCCAGCCTCACTTGGATACTGCGGATTGCTTTTTAATTGATGTTTTTGATAAACTTGTGAAAGAGACTTTGCCCAAGCTGCTACATGGTGATGATTTTTGTGATGTTTTTGAGAATGTGTGGAGTGAGATTATGGAAGAGAAGGCCCCCACAGTCATGGTTCAAGAGGTGAAAGTCTTAATTTCTGATGTGGGGCCAGCAACCAGGTATCCTCCTTGGAAACCTACTGTATTGTCTCTTCCACCACCATCAAAGGCACCTTTGTTGCCTTCTCTCATATGTCCACCAGATGTGGAGTTGAAAAAGTAGTCTAAAACCTTGATGTATGCTTTTTTGGGGGCAAACCAAAAATTTCCAGTGATCATTTCTTCCTCTCTCATTGATGAGCAAGGAAAGAGTTGTATGTTTTAAAGAAGCATAAGAGAGCAATAGGCTAGACCATTACTGACCTTGGGGGCATCAGCCCTGCTATGTGTATGCATAAAATCTACTTGGAAGAGGGTTCCAAACCTTCTAGAGAAATACAAAGAAAATTGAACCCATCCATATGCAAGAAGTGGTAATGAAAGAAGTGGTTAAATTGTTAGATGTTGGAGTCATCCACCCAATTTTAGATTTCGAATGGGTGGCACCTACTCAGGCGGTCCCTAAGAAAGCTGGAATTACTGTGATTAAAATTGATTCTATTGAGCTTGTTCTAACTAGGGAATCCACAGGTTGGAGGGTGTGTATAGACTATCAGAAGCTCAATTTGAGAACCAGAAAAGACCACTTCCCTTTGCCCTTCATTGACCAAATTTTGGATAAGTTGGCAGGCAAGGCTTTCTATTATTTTTTTATGGATATTCAGGGTATAACCAAATCCCTGTGTATCCACAAGATCAAGAAAAGATAACTTTCACATACCCATTTTGCACCTTTGCCTATAGAAGGATGTCATTTGGACTGTGCAATGTCCCCACAACTTTCCAAAGGTGCATGTATGCTATATTTTCTGACATGATTGATCAATTTTTATAGATATTCATTGATGATTTCTCTATTTTTGGGGACAATTTTAGCCAATGTCTACACCATCTCAGCCTTGTGTTGCAGAGATGTGAGGAAACCAACTTGGTGTTAAGTTGGGAAAAGAGTCATTTTATGGTCAATCAAGGCATTGTCCATGGCCATGTGGTTTCCCACAGAGACATTGAGGTAGACAAGGCTAAAATTGATCTGATTACAGATTTGCCCCCACCAAAAACTATGAAACAAGTTAGATCTTTCTTGGGGCATGCTGGGTTCTATAGGAGATTCATCAAGCATTTTAGCAAGACCACAAAACCTCTTTGTCACATGTTGTGTCAAGAGGTTCCCTTTGAATTTAGTGATGAATGTCTCCATGCCTTTGAGCTTTTGAAAAGTTGTTTAACATCTGCACCTATCCTTCAAACACTTAATTTTTCTTTGTCATTCGAGCTGATGTGTGATGCATTAGATTTTGCTATTGGTGCAGTCTTGGGGCAAAGGAAGGATAAAGCCCCTTGTGTGATGGCTTATGCAAGCAAAACTATGATTGATACTCAATTAAATTACACTACAACTGAGAAGGAATTGTTGGCAATTGTCTATGCTTTAGAGAAATTCAGGTCTTATGTAAAGACCCGTATTTTGAACCCGAGTTAGACTGACCCTGTGTGTGTATTCGGCTCGGCAACCGACGTCACCATTTGTTTTGGATTTTTATCTAGATGTGATTGTGCGGACAGATTTTAATTTAGAGCCCATTTGGACCCTCGTGCGAAAGTTGTGCACCGACCTCGGTGTAGCCGCTCAACACCGGACTTGAGTTTTAAAATTAGAAGTGTATAATACATAAGATGTGTGTGTGTGTTTTACTTTGTGAGCAATCCTATTATAAGAAGGAATTACATTCCCGTATTATACTAGGTTTTGTTAAGAGAGGATAGTTACCCAACCGTGTGAAACTCCTTCTTCTCTCTTCTTCAATCATCGTAGGAGATCGGTTTAGAAAACCTCCTTCTCTAAAACCCTCTTTGTTGAAAACACTTAAACCTTAGAAAGAACTTGAATCAACCTTGGATTCGTAGTTGGCTATTGGGAGATGTTGAGATCATTGGGGGCGTATTGGAGTTGTCTCTGTGAACTCGTGGGATCGATCGCGGCGCGATCGTTGAGGAAACCCGTCGGTTTTTATCATCGCTCGAGCAAGGTATCACCGAACTCTGACATTGCCTTAGTATTTTAGTCATAACGTTTTATTCTGAACTCTGATTAAGACGATTCTTATTGCGTTGGAAAGCTAATAGAAAAATCTACAACTTTCATGTTTTGACCAACTCATGAATCAATCGTCTTGATGGTTAAAAAAATATGAGAATGTTACATCAAATCGCTCGAGCGAGCTATTATCATCGCTCGAGCGAGGTATCACCGAACTCCGACATTGCCTTAGTATTTTAGTCATAACTTTTTATTTCGAACTCTGATTAAGACGATTCTTCTGCGTTGGAAAGCTAATAGAAAAATCTATAACTTTCATGTTTTGACCAACTCATGAATCAATCGTCTTGATGGTTAAAAAAATATGAGAATGTTACGTCAAATCGCTCGAGCGAGCTATTATCATCGCTCGAGCGAGGTATCACCGAACTCTGACATTACCTTAGTATTTTAGTCATAACTTTTTACCCCGAACTTCGATTAAGACGAATCTTTTTGCGTTGGAAAGCTAATATAAAAATATACAACTTTCATGTTTTGGCCAACACATGAATCAATCATCTTGATAGTCAAACTAATATGAGAATGTTACGTCAAATTTTAGGATTGGCGCAACTTGCCTGTTTTGACTTGTTTTTGAGGAAACGCTTAAATAGGTCTATATTATTAGTAATTAGAGTTTATCTTAATGCATGAACGTATATTGTGATGTAGATTGAGGGCGAGAGGCCATCAATAGGACCTTGCTTGACTTCGCATAACTCCGAGTTTTAGGTAGGAGAATCTCATCTTTACAGTATTTTATTTTAATTCGCATGGATATTTTGAATTAAAATCTTTGAACTTGCATATGCCATTGAAATCACATCTGTAAATTGAAATTGATATGAATGACTAAAAATCTAAATCTACGAATCTCAAACTACGAATCGCTTAAGCTCAAGATCTAAATCAAGAACCGAACTATGTATAAGAGACTTCCATCGATTATATTAGTATCGCATTTGTTTTATGATTGACTGAACGACCCTCAAAATTCTGAACAACTTCCCGCACAAGTTTCCCTCATTACGCAGGGCTTGTTGCATCTGAAAAAGGGTTCATGAAGCAGATGGTAGGTAGGGGTTCCCATCGGCTATATTCTCGCTCTCGAGATATAGTTTACTCGGGAGGTATTTTAAGTTGAGGATTAAGTCATGAATTCCGAACTTTGCATATAGAAGTTAGAAACTAAGACCTTTGAAACCTTGCATCTGTTCTTGAAACTGTTTTCACACATTTAGAAATAAATCTTACATATGATTTCCGCACCTAAATTCAGTTTATTATCTGTTTATATGTTTGACAAGCTATATTCCGATATTTGTTTTGAAACCATGTTAGTTAAAGTAAAATGCCGTAGATGTCTTTCTTCTACTGAGCTTTGTTGGTTAGCTCACTCACTATCGTCACGGTGTTTGACGGTATTGGCGTATTGTGGTGTGAGTGATCGACTACGTGCCTGAGGAAGAGCTTGAGGTTCCTCCTGAGGAGTTTTTCCCAGTATAGAACTTACTGATTTTCTTATTTGTGGCGAGAGTTATACTTGAATTTGTGGGCCCATTTTAGTTGGATACCATAGTTTTATATTTGACGTTGATTTCTGTTATGAGCCATGTTTCGATGATGGTCGGCCATCATCGGTGGTTCTTTACTTTTAATTGCTTCCGCATTTATTTTAGCTATGGATATTTATTGCGCTTTACTCTGATATGTGCCCTGTTTGTCCGGCTTATCGTTTATTCGATAGGTTGGCGAACCGGCCTTTCCTATACCTGAGGGATTGGAAAAGTCGGGTCGTCACATCTTATGTGTTGGGATCTAGGATAGTGGTGTTCACAGACCACTCAGCCCTAAAGTACATTTTGCCAAAAAAGGATGCTAACTTAAGATTAATCAAATGAATACTCCTATTACAGGAGTTTGATCTTGAGATTAAGGATAAAAAGGGGGTTGAAAATATGGCTGGAGACCACTTATCCAAGATTCTAGCTGAGGAGTTTGATAAGCTGCCTATCAATGATTCTTTCCCAGATGAACAACTATTTACTATTAGCACTTCTACACCTTGGTTTGCAAACATTGTGAACTACTTGGCAGTGGGTAAGATCCCCCCACATTGGAATAAAATAGACAAGGAGTTGTTCTTTTTATTTATCAGACATTACATGTGGGAGGATCCATACCTGTTTAAGCATTGTGCAGACCAAGTTGTGAGGAGATGTGTCCCTGATGAGGATTTTCACAGCATACTAACCATGTGCCATGAATAGGCTTGTGAAGGCTATTTCAGTGGCAAGAAGACTGCTGCCAAGGTGGTCCAAAATGGATTTTATTGGCCCACTCGCTTTAAGAATAAATGGTAGCATTGTAAAGCTTGTGACAGATGCCAAAAAATGAGAAGTATCTTAAAAAGAAACTCCATGCCTCTACAACTTATGCTTGTTGTTGAACTTTTTATATATGAGGAATAGATTTTATGGGCCCCTTTCCTTCTTCATATGGTTATAGTTTTATCCTTGTGGCAGTGGACTATGTATCCAAATGGGTTGAAGCCATTGCCACAAGGATTAATGACCATAAGACTGTCTTAAAATTTATCAAAGAAAATTTCTCAAGATTTGGCACCCCTAGAGCTATCAGCAGTGATGGGGGCAGGCATTTCTGTAACAAAAATTTTGAGAGCTTGCTCGATAAATATTTTGTTACACGTAGGATTGCAACTCCCTACCACCCCTAGACTAGTGGGTAGGTTGAAATCTCAAATAGGGAGATAAAGCATATCCTAGAGAAGACAGTTAGGGTAGATAGGAAGGACTGGGCCATGAAGCTTAATGATGCACTATGGTCTTATAGGACTACCTATAAGACCCCAATTGGTATGTCCCCTTTTAGATTGGTCTATGGCAAGGCATGTCACTTGCCAATAGAGTTAGAACATAGAGCCTATTGGGCTATTAAATCAATGAATGTTGATCTAACTACTGCTGGCATGCACAGGAGGCTCCAGCTGACAGAGCTGGAAGAGCTAAGATTGAAACCATACTCCAATGCTAGGATCTACAAAGAGAAAACCAAAGCCTTCTATGACAAGTATTTGCTCAGGAAGGAGTTCACTGCTGGCAACAAGATATGGTTGTTCAATTCTAAATTGAAAATTTTCCCAGGCAAGTTGAGATCCGGATGGGAGGGACCTTACATGGTAGAGCATGTATCCCCATCTAGAGCTGTTGAAATCAAGGATCTAAACGATGGTAGGATAATGAAAGTGAATGGTCAAAGGCTTAAACTTTTTGTTGAAAATGTGGTGGAGCCTGTGGTGACCATCCACCTTCAAGAACCTCCAAAATGTGACTGATTCTCAACAATATATATTATGTATCATAACTATGATTATGCTATTTTAAAATGTGTCTGGCAGTGTACATATTTGTGGTAGATTTTGCTCAATGTTTGCACGTACAAATCATGAGTCAGTAGTCAGTAGGTTTAAAGCATGTGCCATCAATTCCAAAGCTGGAGAAATGAATGGGAGATAAATAGAGTTGATAAATTTGTGTGACAGATGGACTAGGAACTAATTAGAAAGTTGTTTGAACTAAAAAACAACCTGTCGAGAGGTTTAAATTGATGTTCGACAGGTTCTGTAGGTTCCTAATTTGCATCTCGATAAGATTTAAGACCTGTCGATAGGTTTGAATCATTTCTCGACAGGTTCTAAAGCCGTAAATGTGAGTTTCGACAGGATCTTTTGAGCTTGTCGAGATGTTGAGTTAGCTATCGAGAGGTTCTGAAGGAGTAGGCTTTGTCTCGACAGGTTTTGAAACCTGTCGAGAGGATTAAATGTTGAGTTTTTCAAACCTATCGAGAGGATTAAATGTTGAGGTTTTCAAACCTGTCGAGAGGATTAAATATTGAGTTTTTCAAAGCTATTGAGACTATGTCTGTACCTCACGACTTGTAAAATTTGAAGCCTATGTACCTTTCAATAGGTTCAGCCAACCTCTCCACACCATAAGCTCACAAATTATCGCCTCGACAGGTTGAGGCAACCTATCGACACCTTTCCCCCAATCTTGTTGAAACACGTTTGGCATTATTTGAAACCTATCGACAAATCATTTCTGCCATTCGACAGCTTCTGTGTGCATGCTTTGTCTCTTATCTGCCGATTTCGTATTTCCTTCTTCCTCTCCCTCACTGATTCAAACTCCCAGTACCTTGCCATTGCTCCAAGTGCTTCAATTTCTCAAAAGTTACATTTTACACCTATCTTAGACTGATTTGGTGTCGTGCACATCGAGATCTGAGAAACCCTAGGTTCCTGTTGGTAAGTTCTTGTTCAGCTCCACTCTGTGATTTTCAAGCTTTGTACTTTAATTTCAAATTTGTGTGGTTAATTTGATTGATCAACGAAGTCTGTGTGGTTGTTGAGATTGATTTCTGCGGGATTAAGTGACTAATGGCTGACCAATAGGATACCCTTGCTAACCTTTTCAAAGCCCCTTCCAAATCCGCCACCAAAACCACTAGGAAATCCAGTAGGCTAGCCACAGAGCCCAAGGGGAACCCACCTGCCAAAAGAAAGCTTGTCATGGATAAAGCTGAGAAATCTGACAAGCCTAAGAAAGCTAGGAAATCCAAGAAGGCCCAAATCAATGAGGAAATTTTCGAGGAAGCCCCTAAGACAGAACCTAACCTTGTGCATTAAATTCCTGAGACTGAGCCTAACCCTAAGGAGGAACCTGAAGTCCTTGTGAACCTATCCACTCCCAATGAATTTGTGGATGCTTTAGGCCTAATCCCAGAGACAATTTTTGACCTCCCCTATTTTTCTAAGGAAGAGGAGTGTAAAGATACATTGGATTACTTGGTGAAGGTAGGCCTGACCCCATTGCAAGAGAAATCCTACCCTAGGTTGGTCAAATTGTGGTATCAGAACATCAGGAAGACAACCAAGCCAGGTATAATTGAGCCTTGCCTAATGATTTTAATTGATAATTGGGAGCTCTTGGTGGATTACAATGATATTGGATTAGCATTAGGGGTCCGATCAATTTTTGATACCACCTATGGCCTAGCAGCATCTGAGAATGTGTCTTTCAGAGCAATGGCCAGGCAGCTAACTCAGGGTATTGTGGGGTCTGGGGAGTCATTAATGAGGGGAGATTTACACCCCAGCATGCTCTTCATTGATTCAATTTTGAGGAAGAACATATTTGTCAGTGGCCATCAACAAGAGAGGAGAACCCCCATAGTGGATGCCTTGTATTGGTTCTCCAAGGGCTAGTTTATGAATGCTTCTCAGCTGGTATTTGAGGCAATGGTAGATATAAATGATAAGATCAAAAGAGTACAAGCCTTTCCAGGACTACCCTACAGCAGGCTCATCACTGCTTTTCTTAGAAAAGGAAAATTTATGTTTTGAAAAGATGAGCCTGTGGAGAAAGTGAGCACTAAGGTGTTTGGGAAGAGAGCTTGGTCTGCTAGTAGGGCCTTGACTGGCCAAAGCAAGAGGAAATCAAGTGAGTCCTGACAGAGAAGCCCCTCAGGTGGCCAGCTTAGCAGCAGCACCTAAGATCTCCAGCTCTGCAGTTGAAACCTCCACATCTGTCAGATCTGACCCTCCGTCCACTTCTGTTGGTCCCAGCTCAGTACCTCCACATGTGCCATTTGTGCCCATACTCATCTCCTCCATAGCTGTGCTTATGCCTGTTGTCTGCCCTGATATTGCCAACCCCTCCTTTCCATCACCCTCTTTACCATTCATCTCAGCTCCCCTATCTTCCATTTCAGTTTCCATTCACCCCAGCAGCTCAGCCACCCTTTCCACTATCACCATCTCCACACCTCTGTCAACTCCTCTTACCACAGACCCCATCCTTACCTTACCTTCATCACCCAGCACATCCACCTACCTAAGAAGGTCAGCTACAACCCCCCCAGCCAGCCCATCCATCCCATCTCTTGAACCCTTGAGCCCTACACCATCTAAATCAGTTGATCCATTTACCATTTCTCCACCATCCATACCCTTTGACACTAACCCCACCTTCTCCTTCTCACCTACTCATCCTCAAGTGCTAGACCACCTGACCACTGAGGGGTATTCATCCCTAATTGACTCCATTGTGAAGGACATTGGGTAGGAATATACCCCCCTACCTGACTCCCCACAACCTACCTATGTCCAGCCTGCTGCCAACCTACCTTTCCAGCATGCTTCCACATCTCCCTTCCAACCCATTATTCCCATTCTGCCTATTACCCAAGCCCAAGTCCTACCTAAGGCCTCCACCCAAATACTTTCCCTTCTCACCACCATCCTTGCCCAACTTTAAACAAACACAGCCAACCAAGCTGCCATGGCTACCTGCCTACAAGTCATCCAATCAACCATAAGCCCTGTTACCCTTACCTCCCAACCTCTTTCAGTCCCTACTCCTACACCCACCCCACCTCCATCTCCTTTAGCAGTGGTTTCCACTGTTGAAGTGGAACAACAAATCCCTAAACCCCCTACCAGAGATTCCTCCAACCAAACAAACCCTGAGCCTGAAAATGAACCTGCATCCCCACCTGTAGTAGCAACATCTGATGCTGCCACAAATATGGAATACCTAATACCCACTTCATCCAAAGCCTCCCAAATAGAACATGAGCTTGAAGACCCTCAACCTTTACTCTCTTCATCCATCCCTTCTTCATTGCTGGCTAGCCCTTCTTCTAGTGTTGAGCAGCCCATATTGCCTGCCTCTTCCTTCTACATACCTCCATACTTAACCCTCCTACATGCCATGCAAAATAACTCATACCTCAAAATGGATGTCATTAGAGGCATGGCTGACCTCAGAACCTCAATCAGGATGCCCTATGACACAAGGATAAATCAAATGAAACTGGATCATAAAATTGAGAGGCTGAGAATATCAAAGGACTTGAAAGAAATTTTGATTCAATTCAAAGCTTAAAAGCATACTGCAGCAACAGAGAAATTAAGAGCAGATGAACTTGAGAAAAGGTTATTTGCCTCCAAAGAGGTCACAAAGGCCACCCGGGAACTATATGAATCTCGAATTGAACTTGCTGAAAAGAAGGCAGAAATACTCAAAAGGAGAGTTGTTGAAATGGCTGCCAGAGAGCCTGCACAAGCAGCTGAGACTACCCCTCCAGCCACTTCACCTACTGTTGCTTGGAAGAAAGAAAAAGAAAATGGAGTCCATGACACATCTGAAGCAGCTGAAGATTCTGATGATTAGACTTGCACATGTTATTAGTTAGGATTTTTTTTTTGTCTAATCTTTTTATAGTTATTTTCCCTAGCATTTGTACAATTCCCTGTTCTATTAATGCAACTCTTTTTGATAGCTTTTGTCTGATGTTTAATTGCTCTACTTTAATTCTGTTAATTATTTATTTGTTTTGCTTTATCTGTTTGTATGAGTTTTGTTTGTTATTGTTACTTAGTCTGTTTGTTTCTAATTTTTACACCAACACCCTATTGTACATATTTTTTATTTTTGAATCAGTGAGGACACTGCTCCTCATAGGTTTGAGGGTATGGCAAGGTATGCCAATGAATAGTTAATGTTAATGTAGCTATGTTAAAACAAAGTGATTTCCCACCTGATTTTTGAAAAAGAGGAAATTTAAAACTTTTTAAAACTGAATATTGTTGTAGCTCTAACACTGTCATGAAATAAATGTCAAGAATTTTTCAAAAAAATCAATGTTTAGTGAACTTGAAAAGAGAGAAAATTGTGAGGATAACCCCCAGAAATTTAGACTATACCCAGTGAGATTTGGGCCTGAATAAAATTTCTTTGAGGAGTGTCTTGGCAATTTTTCTGCTCTAAGGACTGATTGAATCTAGGCTTGCTCACTAGAAATAAGGCAAATCCAATTTGAAACAGCTTGACAGCACTCATGACATTGAGGACATGAAGTAGGGCCATCCTTTGGACAGTTTGAGCCTAAAACTTCCCACCCTCGAATTGCCCTTGATACACACCATTGGAGTCTTAAACAATTCCCAATTTTTCTTTGATAAAAACCAAAAAATTTAAACCCAAAACCCCTTGACCTGGTTCAATTCACCCTCAATCTGAGAAATCAGGAAATAGAAGGAGAAGTGAGGTTAGAGGAGCAAGGTTTGATATTTGGTTGAAAGAGAAGAAAGCACATTTGGTGGCAGTTGTGGCATTCCAGCCCATAAAAAGAAAAATGAAGAAAAATACAAAAAAAAGCATACAAAAAGAAAAGAAAAACAGAAAAGCAAAATAAAAGAATGAGGAAGAGAAGCTACCTCATTGGATATTTTGAAAAATAAGAGAAGAAGTTGGCCACTTTGGCTTTGAAAATTCAAGAAGAAGATGGATTTATGCTTAAATGAAAGTTGTGAAGTTGCAAATCACCTCCTTACCTTACTGATTTCTCCAATTTTGAATCTCATTCTACCCTTTTATTCTTTATAAACCTCACCCATAAGCCACATTACAACCCAATAAAAATACCCTACTGATATGAAATTGATTGAGCCGTCATGTGGAGATGAGGATTTGTGTAATCTATGGTGAAAAGAGTTTAGAAAACTTCATAAATTACAGCAATGCCTATGCTAATGCTTGCAGCCCTATTTGAGGGTTGTAACTACTCTTGAGCTATGAGAAATAATGCACCCTTCATGCTTATTGTGAGTGACAGCCTTGGTAAGACTTGGGTCTGAAATCCAATTTGTTTGGGGCAATGTCAAGAGATAATTCTCAATTTGATGGTAAGCTCTGCATTAATTTTCATACAAAATGTCTTGACATGAGCTGATTAATTGTGAAGGAATTATAGTAGAATTTCAGATTTAAATTGTTGTGTTTTTACTGAGAATCCTCTATAATTGAATGAACAAGGTGTGGAATGAATTTTATTTTGTTTAAATTTTATTTTTAACATGTTGCATTGGTATCAACTGAGTCATTGGAGAAGTTTGTGGGTACCTTCACTGAAAACCCTCAGGAGACTCCACTCCTCCACTAGGGATCACCTAGGGGTTTAAAAGGCTTGATGCATATGCTAAATGCATTTGTGTTCCCTCCAAAAGTGGCATTTTTCATTTTTAATACTTGTTTTTAATTTCTCCTTTGGTCAGGGACTAGCAAAGCTTAGGTTTGGGGGTGTGTTAAGCATTTCACCTCCTAACATGACCTTTTATGGACCCTTGAGATAACTAATAATGTGTGTTGAGCGTATTTTGTAGATAAGCAATAAATTACAGCCTTAGTGCAGACATCCATCTAAGAATACCAAAGAATAGACATGTTGCCTCATCATGTGTTCATATAGCCCAAAGGCTAGCCAACCAAGTAATCCACAGAGCTTTAGAAGTGCATGAGAAGGTCATGGGCCCAACTAGGGATACTTGGGACCAAGTACAGTTGCAAGGAATGACAATTGAACCCACAAAGAGGCTACTGAGTGGTGAACAAATGAAGAACAGGACACCAAAGATGTGTGCCAGCTGTGGAAGCACAAAGCAGAACCTATCGAGAGGTTCCATTAAGCTATCATGAGGTTCTAGAAGTATAGGCCTACCTATCGAGAAGTATTGAGGTGGAAATATGAAGATCTCATGAGGTTCCAGTTACCTATCGAGAGGTTGGAGGTACAGCAGTGGATCCCTGTCGAAGCCTTACCTGGAGGTGCAGGGGAAGTCAAGAGGTTCAATTGAACCTGTCGAGTAGTGCAAGACAACCTGTTGACAACTTACCTGAAGCTACGGTCATCAGCGTGAGGATGAACCAACTTGTCGAGAGGTTTAGAAGATCTTGTCGAGAGCCAAACTGAAGCAGTATAACAAGTCGACAGGTTGATTATAACCCGTCGAGAGGATGAGTGAAGAATTTGACTGAAGATGAGAAATGCTATCAATCTTGTCGACAAGTTCAAGAGAACCTGTCGAGAAGTCTCCAATCCTGTCGAAAGCCACATGAACCTATCGAAATGAAGACCAAATAGACTCAGAACCTGTTGAGAGGTTCCCTGAACCTCTCGACACTCGAATTGGGAACTTCCCAGTTTCTTTCACAGCAGTTGCCAACTTCAAAATTTTGTGCACACATTCCAAAAGACATTAGGAACCCCTGGGGATATTTTTGGTACACAACTGGGCACGAATGGGAACTCTAACTGCCTCACATGTATTTACCAGTTGTGAACCAATGGAAGAAGAGCTTCTAGAAGAGAAATCAGCCACATCAGCATAACTGAATTATTCTCTTGAGCTCTAATTGGCTAAAGCAGATCTGAGGACAGAGAGGAAGAATAAAAAAATAAAAGCCTGAAGAATTTAAAGAGCTATGATTCAGAAATTGAGAGAACTAATGCCAAATCCAATCTCTATTTTCCCTCTAAGAATTCCCTCTCTCTTCTGTGCTTCCCCCATTCTCTTCTCAGCCAATCATGGTTGGCTAAACCCCTTCAATAGCTAGGGTGAGGTTGAGAGCTGTAAATTGAGAGTTTCAGAGGCTGTGTAGATGGATTGTATGTTGCACAGATTGCATATCTGAGCCTTATAGGACTGTAAGTTGTGTTATTGCAATGTAATTGTGGTTTTTAAAGGTGATTCTAATCTATATTTCACTTTTTCATCTTTGATTTCCTTGGATTAGATATTCCTATGGATACTTGAGTTTGTAGTCTGACACCCATAGCATCTGCAATAGTTTACCTATTCCAATCAAGATCTTGGAATTGGAACAATCTTTGGGATGATCTGTGGCCATTGAAATGGATAGATCAAAACCTTAGGATTACTTTAATTCTTTGGTTGAGATTAGATTCTTATACCTTACATCTAAGCTTATAGCCAGATGAAGGATTGCTATAAATCTGTCCTATGCACTGCCTTTGATTCAATTGCTTTTCAGTAAAGACAAAAATCCCTAGCTGCTGATCTCCACCTTTTGATTTTTAGGTCACCATCGTACACACCCCATTCCAGGATGATTGGTTTGATGACCGGAAAGGCCACTTTTGTAAAAGATAATAAGTTTTCCTTTCCCATTTTCACACCCGCACTGTGTGCACCACCACTGGGAAAAAAGGCCACTTTTGTAAAAGATAATAGATTTCCCTTTCCCATTGATAGGTTCATACTATACGAGAAATTCGTCAATCAAAGAGAGTAGAAGTGACACTTCTTGTAAGATAATAGATTTCCCTTTTTCATTTACAAATTTGTGTTGTGCTTGCACCACATCTCCAAAAAAATAATATGTGTGATGTATAGCTTCTTTCTTTCCTTTATATAAAAACTAAAAAAAAGAAAAGACAAAAACATAAAGAAAATATCTATACCAAAAAGATGTATCTAAACAGGGGTTTCTTGGGCCCCCTTCTATGGTTTTGATCTATGCAAAAAGGTATGTGCAAAATGGAATTAACGACCCAACTCGTACTTCAAGGCACAGATCTCTGCACATAAAGCATCCTCCTGTACATCCCGCTCTATCATCTAGCAGCCATGAAGACTCCTATACCATTTTCAGGAAGCATCAATGGCACCAAGAGCGTTATTCAAGGTTCCTTCCAGATGAAGGACCTCACACTCAGCTACACTGGCTCTGGTTTCTGCTGCCTCCGCTCTAACCTTTTGCTTCTCCAAATGATCATGCAGGACACGCTTCTCATCCGCCAACAACTCAATACTGGATCGAAGCATCGACTCCTTCTTTGGCCAAGGCCCCACCATATCACTGCTCTCTGCCTGATCCAAGTGACCAACGAAAGACTTCTCAGATAGTAGCCAAGCCTCATACTCTGGGGAGGACAAAACCGAATCTCCCTGCTCTAGATCGCACATGAGCGTCGACTGATGTGTCTCCAAGAGAGCAGCTATCCTATCCATGTCCCCAGAGGACCCCCAAGACAAGACCAAATCACATAGAGGAGGTTTCGCCGCACAGGTCACCTGTTGAGAACAACCAAACTAACGCAGCACCCAAAATGGGAAGTAGTAAGTGCTACCGGTCAAACCAAGGAGAGTGATCCCCTCGTAATCTCTGGAGTGGACCATCGGGAAGGTCTGATCTAACCAAGGAAGCCTCCACACCAACTCAGCTACGGCCAGCCAAAGCTTCAACCCCTGCATGTCTCCCTGTGGAAGCATATGGCATCTGCCCAGAAAGCAGCGAGTCACCTCACCGTGGACAATATAGAAATGAGGCATAGGTCCCAAAATGGCAAGGTGCTCCCCTAGCCAAACCTAAAATAGATGTGCGCATCCCCTAAGGCATGCCACCTTGCCCAATGCAAAAGCGTTGAGGCCACGATAAAGCTCTGCCAGGATCAAATGCATCACAGAATGGCCACCCTCTAATTCGGTCAAGACATCGCAGAGTGCAAGCGAGAAGCTTTCTCCCCCAGTGAAGAAAAGAACCTCAGAGATGAGGCTAAGAGCAAAAGCCTTCACATTATAAACATTTCTAACCGACAATTTTTGCGGGCTCTCGTCACCAAAAAGTTCTCTCAGGAATTTCATCGAACACCTGGTGGGCCCTCCAAGGAGACTTTTTCCATAATCGGATTTCTTCAAACCCAAAGCCCTGTGGACGACTTTGGCATAACCCGGCTTCGGCGTCACTCTCGCAAGACCTCTGTGCAGCTTCAAACTCGACAGGCTAGAGAATTCTTCAAGTGTGGGAGATAACTCACGGTTCCCAAAATAAAAGACATGGGTATCCACTTCCTAAAAGGAGGCCGTCGCATGAAGAAGGTCCCATAGTGGAGGAATGTCAAGAAAAGACGAGAGGCGAGCCAACTCAAGCTCATTCAAACCACGAGCTCACTCTCATTCTAACTATCTAACCACCTCTTTAGGAAACTGGGCCCCATGCCCAATGAGGGAAGTATAGTGGTCTCGGGCCCCCCATGAGAGGCGGGGTCGGAAAGTGGGTCTATTGACATACAAAAATGTTCCCAAGGATACAAATTCAATGTAGGGTGATGGACCCACCCTTGAGAAAGCAAGGAGAAAAGCAGCAGAAAAAAGTACCAAGCCTAAGTCAAGAGAGAAGGAAAAGAGTGCATTCTCGGGCTTAAAAGGCCCCACTTTCCTCAGGAAGCACTTGGCGTATGTATTACACACTCTAAAGCATTTTTCCCCAGGTTTGGCCTGGAGCATGTAATACATGCGCCTAGTCTTTTCTCCCCAGATTATGCCTGTCACATGTAATACACGCGCCAGATCACCAATACCCCGCAAAGAAGATGAGAGTTAGGGGGAAGCTTATTTTTGCTAGCCTCCTTGCCAGCCCACCTGCATTTCCTACCCTTTACAAAAAAAGGGGGGCATGCTAGACCATATATGAGGATAAAAATTTTGGTCACATCTACCTTATATACATTTTTTCATGCAGGAAAGGCCCGCACAGATAAGAAAGTGGTGGCTAAGTGTTAACTAAGAGTATGACCCAAAGGATTTTTTCTTGCTATCAATTGAATCCGCCGTGCAAAAGAGAGTTGATATACCACAACAGAGATGGAGTAGACAACAATGAGGGAAAGCAATAAACATTCATTCAAACGAGTAAAACCATCAAAAAATACAATATAGCATCACATTATCCTTTACATATTTCCAAAATCAAAAAATATATATGTCCCTGAAAGTCTCAAATTCAAAAATTCAAAAGCATAGCCTAATCCTTATTGGCACCCTTGAACTTCTTGCGCCTGCGCGAAGAGCTCTGGTATGTCCTGACATATCCTACTCAGGCCCACACCTGAGAAAGTCGGCTAAGCAAGGAATGCAACTCCTTTTCTCGAGAACACTGTAAATCGTGCCCAAAGTCAGCAATCATGTTCCATCAAAAGATAAGAATAACAAGGCAATGATCGAAATCAGTCAGCATGATACTCACCACCTCCACGTCCCGAAGGCTGGAAATATTGCGGTAACACTGCCTGACCGGTAAGGAGGGACTAGTACAACAACTGGTAACCCTCGGGCACAAGGAGATCATTGACGGGGACCCCATGATGAAGAAACCAAGTAGAGAGCTCCTCAATAGTACCTCCAGGAACCATAACATCCGCAGGAGGAGCCTGTGGCACGGCAAAGTGATCTCGATACTAGTGGACCACTCTCTCTCCTAGGTAGTATGCCCTGGCCCAAGCCCCGTAAAAGAAAATGACACGGCGGTCGATGAAAAAGCGAGACTGACCCACAGCAGCTCAATCCCAAAAAGGAGAACCAACATAAGGGTCGTAAATGACCTGCCCAAATAGAAAAGTGTCCTATCAGCCAAATAGGTGTCATAGAAAGGAATGCTGAGAAAGAAAAGAGGGGGAAATAGTCATACCTGCTCTGGGATCAGTAGATCGAACTGGGACCTCAGGCTCATCTCTAAATGCTTCATATCGACATCCCGACGGTCGGTCGTGTTCCAATTGCTCATGAGCGGATAAGTGGATACACCAGAGTGAAGGAGGTGGCGGCCCAGCAAGAAGTTCAAATATCCCCAAACCTAAAAAGAGTAGTATACATGAAAGATGTGTCAGAGGCAAGGAATGACTAGCCAATAAACCAAGGAGAGTAAGGGAGCCAGGGGTTACCTCTACGGAGGACCAAAAGCCGACAACAGACTTCACATTCCTGACTAAGGCTCGGGCTAAGTTAGACATTAGCATGGCGTATCCGGCCCCGCCCCAGTCATATAGGTGCACGTCGTCCCAATTTTTCTTAAGGCTAAGCAAAGACAATGAGACCAACCCACCACTGGCATTCGAAAAAAGGGTCTTGCCCAGCAGGAAAATGAGCGAGATGCGAGCCAACATCACCGCATGCTTGGGATCAATGAAGATGTCCGCATCAGGCAGGCCCAAATCCACCAGTTCATTCTCCTTAAATAAATTAGACAACCATGACATTTTAACCTCAGAGCCATGAAAATTTGTGGAGGGGGGATAATCCCTGATTAATTGAACCACCTCATCCCGACCGGGCACGCGAAGGTTAGCCATCGGTATACCCCCCATCTGAATCCCCATAATCATCGACCAATCGACAAGGGTAAGAGTTATCTCCATCATGGGCATATGAAATATCATAGTCTCAGGATGAAAATGCTCAATCAAGGCCTCAGATAGGTCGCGTCGGCCTGCATGGTAGGGCATAAGAGGATATCCTCGAAATTGGCTTGGGTAAGAAGGAACTTCTCGACCCGAGTGTAGACACCCCCATTTTGCCCTCTCGAAATATATAAATTCATTCGGTCAACCTTTGACCTTGTCCGTGACTTTTCGGAAAAGACTTTCCTCCTCCGAAAGTTTCACAACCCTAATGTGGGGACCATACACTGAAATAATAGCTATGTGGCTCAGACCCCTTAACCCTAATGTGGGGACCATATGCTGAAATAATAGTACATGGCTGAACCTAAGCAGAAACAATAACTCTGTGGCTCACACCCCTTAACCCTAATGTGGGAACCATATGCTGAAACAATAGTATATGGCTAAACATAGGCTGAAACAATAGCTTTATGGCTCAGATCCCTTAACCCTAACGTGGGAACCATGCACTGAAATAATAGTACATGGCTAAACGTAGGCCGAAACAATAGCTCTGTGGCTTAGATCCCAACATAGGGAGACTATATACTGAAACAATAGTATATAGTCAAAATGCAGATTAAAATAATAGTCTGGCATTTCTGACCCGACTCGGACCCCGACAACCCCAAATTACACGCCTAAAACTACGCGTGCAATTCGATTGCACCCCAACTCACAAACGTGCAATCAATCCCTTTTCAGACCAAACCTCCTTTCTCTAGACTGCCTCGAGACTCGATTACGTGCTCCACATGGCACGCGTGATCGGATTGAGTGCCATATCACAGGTGCGCAATTGGCCTACGCCCAGCCTAGTCTCACAGTCCTTAACCACTAAAATTCCATGATTAAGCACTTTGAATGAAGCGTTTAATCGGATTGCGAACTCCAAAGTAAGCGCGCAATTAGTCCTAATGTGATTAGAACTAGGAAGCCCGGCTGAGCCAGTTAGCCAATCACTCACTGAGTCGGTGACCGACTCAAAGCGAGTAAGCAATAGTTAACTAGCACGCAATTCAATTAAATGCCTAAAACAGGGCGTGTAATTAAAAATTAAGCGCATCCCACAGGGCGCGTAATTAGCAAAATACCTATAAATAGACTTATTTACCTCAACCCAAAGGGACAATGACACAACAACGACATCGAGATTCGAGTTTCGAGTTCTTTGCCTTCAAGCTTCGGATTTCAAGATTCCACTCTGCAGCCCCGACCTTTAGTTTTCGATCCTAGTTTTTAACTAACAGCTAAAATTTTCCTTTTAGCTTTTAGTTTTTTATCCTAGTTTTTAATTCTAAGATTTAGGTTTTTTTCCCATTTTAACTATTAGCATTAAATTTTAGTCTTAGACCGTAGCACCCTTTTTTAGACCGTAATTTTTAATATTTGGTTCCAGTTCTCAGAATCTGGGACCAGTCCTTAATCAGACTGTCTAATCCCCGACCCTAAACCTTAATTACGTTCTGAAATCTCAATCTCCAATCCTATTATTAATCTCTGATTCTACTTCTTAGTTTCTAGAACCAGTCCTTAATCATACGGTCTGATTTTCTGATTTCGGTCCCAAATTCAGTCCTTAGATTCTAAATTTTAGTCCTATTTTATCAATTTGAGAATTTTAAAATCCCGATTTATAGTTCAGTTCTTAATTTCTAGTTTCAAAATTTAATTCATAATTATAATCCAAAATTATTGACTTTAAAAATCTAAAAAAATACTATCTTATAATTCAAAATTTAATTTACTTTAATCTCAGCCACCCAATTTGCCCAAGGAAGCTTACGGAGGGTCCTCGGGAATGAGGCCAATCCTCCTTAGCATAACGGGCCACCCAAACCTTTTTTTCCTTATTTATTTCATTTAATTTTATTTTAATAAAACTAGCATGCTTTTTTTAAAATTAAAGTCTCTATAGAATTGGCATATTTAATTTAGTTAGAGATTTATTCAAAATTAAAGCAGTTCTAACCAGTCATAGTTGAATTTGAATATTCATATTCCTAGTACGATTAGGAGACTAATATTAATTAAACTTCTAGTAGGATTAAGAAACTTAATTAATTAGATTTCTAATGAGATTAAAACATTTGAATTAATTAAACTCCTAGTAGGATTAGGAAACCTAATTAATTAGATTTCTAATAGGATTAAGACATTTAAATTAATTAGACTCCTAGTAGAAGTAGGAGACCCTTGTTCTAATTAGACTCCTAGAAGGATTAAAATACGAAATTAATTAGACTTTTAATAACCATTAGGAGACCTTTTAAAATCACAGTAGAAATAAGACACCTAATCACAGTAGAATTCTAATAAAGGTAGGATACTCAAAAATAATTAGATTCCTAGCTAGTTGAACTTTTGATAGTATTAGAATATTTAAACCAAATAGACTTACATTAAGATTAGGATACTTGAATATTAGATTAATTCACCATAATAGGTTCGTATAGTTAGACCCATAGTAGAATCAGGAGACTTAAACCAATTAGAATTAGAACAATAATAGGAAAACTAAACTATCTAAACTTTAAGAAGAGCCGGTGCTGCTGACGTTGGCAGGCCGACAATTCAGTAAAAAAGTAACCCACACCGCTCCAAAGCATGATCACTGACGTGTTGCAGTGTCATTAAATATCTGCAGTTGGCGATCGCAACAAACTAAGAACCTTCCTAGAAATCTTCCCTTATTTTCACATTCAAAACACTGCATTGCCAGAGTCCGCTTAGGATAGAATTGGGCCACTGATTCCCGGGGATCGAAAGGAACTCGAAAAAGCGCGCACCAACACCGAGGGAGGTAGAGATAGAAGCGCTAGAGGTCCAACCAGCCTCCTCGAAAGGTGATGGAAGGCAAATCCTGCATCCAAAGAAAGAGGTATCAGATCATGAAGGTATTGCAGGCTCTTACAAGAAACAACAACAAAGTTTTTTACCCTATCGGTGATCCCAAAATTTGAGATATGAGTATATTGCAGATGAAGGAGACCAGTACGAGCGGCCTCGCCTTGCATTTTGAACCATGTGCCCAAAGAGCATGGCACCACAAAAATTTGCTCCCCCTAGGAACCATAGACACTTTTGGCCCCTCCTCTTGTTCTTGCCCTTCCTCTTGCCCATGTTCTTCTTCACTTGACATCCTAAGGAAGACACGAGCAACAGTATCAAGATATATCAGTAGTGAGAAACTATTTGTTGAGCAAGCCAAAAGGGAGGTAAGTAGGCCCCCTTTCATTTCCATTTTTCCTGACGATCAGCATCATTACAAAAAGAAATACGCCAAAAAAGGAAAAGAAAGAAAAAAAATAACCCCACCCATCACTTTCAAAAAAAAAAAAAAAAACCACCCATCTTTCCAAAAAAAACTACCCATCATTTTCAAAAAATCACCCACATCTTCAAACAAAAAAAAAACATGCATAAATCAAAAAATGTGTGTCAAAAAAATGAATGAATGAATGATATATATTATCTTACTTCAAAAAAAAAAACAAAAAAAAAAAGAAAAAAGAGAAGAAGGACCCTAATCAAAAAAATAATATTAGTCAAATAACCTAAGAAAATCTGATAAAAAGGAAAAAAGAAAAAATAGGGCATCATTCTAGCCTATTTACATGAAATGATATCAAACCAATCATTGGCAACCATGCTTACAAGAAAAATCAACCATTCATCATCTAGAGAAGCAAGAATCATAACTACATTGCAAAATGATTCCAAGAAAATCAAATAAAATGGGACTAAACAATTATTTACCTTCAAGAAAAATGGGTCCTCGATCCGGCGTGGAGCGTGCGTTGGATCGGTGAATGCAAACTCCAGTGGTGAAAGAAGGATCAAAGCAAACCAAGGGAACCCTAGGAGAGGTTTCCATTTCAGTATAGAGGAGGGAGGAGGAGATTTTGAAAAAAACCCCTTTGGCTCAGGTTTGGGCATTTTAAAATGCCCCCCAGTTGGCTTGGAACATGTAATACACGCACCAAGCATTATTTGGCCCCATTTTGGCCTTGCGCATGTATTACACACGCCAGGCTATTCCTGGCCAGATTTGGCCTGGCATGTATAATACACATGCCAGGCTCTTCCTGGCCCACTCTGGCTTTGCTTGTGTGTTGCACACACCGAGCCTGATCTTCCTCGGACCCAAGGAGGTGCACACGCCCCCAAACAGCACGTCGATCTCCATTTGATCTACTCGGGAGGCTATGCTAGAATAAACGGTTCAGGATCGATGAGCACGCTCAAAATCCCGAACATACAAAAATAACAAAAATAACAAAAAATCACATAAAATAACTAAAAAATTTACATAAGATAACAAAAATCACATAAAATAATAAAAAAATCCACATAAAATGCAAAAAAGCTCACATAAAATAATGAAAATAAACACATATCCATATGTGTCTTACAAAATGCAGCATGTACTCCCAAAAAGCGTTATGACATCAATTCGCTCCACTCGAGTAGTCATGCTAAATTAACTTCGGGATCAATGGGTTCGCCCCAAAGATCTCGAACCCTACTTCATGCAAGGGCACCCGTGACCAGTCATATGGGGCAGTCAATGCCTCATGGGATTGGACACACTGTGGCCCTTCGTGTATCTGCTTTGCGCCTATCTTTAAGCATGAGTTGATCACCCTCTTACTTACGAAGTTGTTGCATTCAAAATGAAACTCGAACATCAAACATCTTCAATCATCTCGAGAAGCGGACATTTTTCCCAATATATTAGGCTTTCGCAACTCGCTCCATCTCGGTTATGCCTAGTATTGTCGCTTAGCGCTTGGGGACAGATAACCTTGAGAAGCGGATATTTTTTCTGACATACAGGGCTTCCGTTTACTCACCTGATGTTTGAGGTTCGTTTTAGATACAGTGGGCCTGCCAGTAATGCCTTGGGCCTCGTCGGATGTCTCTTGTCTTTGGCATTCAATCATTATTGATCGGATACCAAAGAGGGGCATTTGTAGACACCCAAATTTAGCCCAAGGCCCGATCGAAACATACTTCGAGAGAGGCACACTCCCGAGCTTCCGATAGCATCCCCCAAACCCTTAAGAACTTACCAAAACCCTTAGGAATCACCCTCAACCTTTAGGAACCTCTCCGAACCCTTAGTCAACCCTCCTGGGCCATGGTCAGAGAGAGATGTACCAGGGCTGGCTGGGACCTATACTAAGACTAAATCTTATACCATTGAAAAGTAGAGGTTCTCAGCTTTCCAACAATCTAAGAATCACCTCAATCCGAGTGATGCGTCAGAAGTTACGGTGATCCGAGCAGTGTCCAGGAGCTGCACTTGGATACGGCATACATGGCGCATGTATTACATGTGCCAAGCCAGTTTTTTTCCAAAATGGCTTGGTGCATCTAATACACACGCCAAGTATAGGTGGGAACCACCTCGGGCTCTGAACTTCCGGACACTATAGCTATACTTGGCGTGTGTAATACATGCGCCACGCTTAGCTACAGTAACCATGGATTTTTGCTCGAAATTCACTTTTGGGGTTTGACTTGTTGACCATCTCAATGTCTAGGATGAATTTCATTAGGACTGTTACACCTTCAATTACCCTATTTGCAACCCTCTAGTCATTTGAAACCTCACCCTATCATCTACCATTGAAGCCCATTGCCCACATTTCCAAGCTCTCAAAATCCTAGGAAACCTTAGATTAGAAGATTACCTAATTGCTAAACTTAATTAGCTCTTAAGTACCTTTCTAACCTCCCCTTTTCCTATAAAAAGAGACGCACCCCTCTCTTTACAAAGGCTTGGAAAAAATTCCAAAGAGGAAAGATTAAAAGTTTCCTTTCCCCCTTTGGTGCACCATTCCCATATAAATTTCAGAATTCTAAAACCTCCTTTAGACCCTACCTTTCATCAAAAACCTCCTAGTTTAGGTGATTGCTACCCCCTAGCCCTCCTCTCATATCCCTTAGCTAGCAAGATTTAGAGGTTACAACACCCACTCTTCCATCATCCAAGCACACCTACACGAAGGTCCACACGCGTGCTACAAGGGCCCGAGAGCTCTGACTCTCTCCTCTATTCCTCTACCTTCTTAGCTTTTGCTCTACCCTCGAATTTGTGCCGTTATGCCGTCTATATCTCGAAAGTGGCGAAAGGGCACAAATAAGGTCAAGGTGCCTTAAGGCAAGAGGAAGTGCTCTTTTCTTTCTTATTTTTCTAGTTTATTTTGGCCACAAGTAGAGACCACTTTTAAGTGGGTTGGTCAGGTGCCTAACACCTTCCCAATCAATAACCGAAGCCCCTACCCAAGAGCCTTTAGCGTAAACCGGAATCTGAGTCATATTTTTGGCACTTCAGTGCTTATAAAATTGATTTAGGTTTCCCGGGACACCAAAAGCTCCAGGTGGCGACTCTAGTTTTATTACGAGCGCATCGTCGCGACGGATGGTTAGAAATCTACAGTTGCACAGGTAGACACTCATATTCATTAATATTGTTGTACTGTGACCATGGAACTATGCTAGTGAGGATTTAGAAAAATGAAACACTATGGACATTCATATTCCACTATTAACGATATTTTTGAATTAGGGTGACAATAGTGTAGCATTGAAAAGTGAAGCCACTGTTTTTTAAAACCAAAGGATGGACATCTATTTTCAGGTGTGTCAACCTAGAAGATTAATTTTAAAAATTATACTGTGTGTGGACCAAGTGGGAGATTGTTGGGTGTTTATAGTCCACACACCATATTTTCACTTAAAAATAAAATAAAAAGTATGGGTTTGACCTTATTTGACTCCATTTATTCGACGCATGCAAGATAGCCCATGCAATCATCGAAATTCGGTAATCATGGTCTGTGGCCTTGTGCACTTGCACACAAAATGCACCACGCCTGATGTAGCACCCCACTATTATTTTGTACGGTTTTACATTTGCAAACAAAAATGATTGGTGTTAGTGTCAAACACCGAAACCTACCCTTTAATTTTCCTTTTAACTAATGTAATAAAAAAAAAGTTTTTTTTTAAATGTCAAATTTGTTATTGTCGATAATGGATAGAGTCAGCACCTCAAATGAAACTGGGTCCTAAGGGATACAACAATACCATAAAGAGAGTCGTTGACTCTCTCTATATGGTAAAACCTCCGCTCAAATCTTCGCCGGGACAATTCTCTTTCAACCTCTTTCCCTCTCTCTCTCTCTATCTAGAACTCTTAAAGAAGAAGAAAACAAAAGATGACGAGCAAAGGGTAAAAGATCAAGACTCGGAGCAAACCTTCACTCGTGACGTTAGGATCCGAGGTAGAGAAATTTAGAGCATTTTATAGATTTTGTTTATTCTAAAAAAAAAGGGTTTTTGTTGAACTTCATTAATGAAACTCAAGTGAAGAAGAAGATTGAAAAATAATAATAATAATAATATATATATATATATATATTATTATATATATATATTATTATTATATATATATATAATTATATAAATATATATATATATATATCTATGTGTGCGTGTGTGCGCGTGTGTTATACCAGAACCAAACCCCATCCCTCCCACACTCTTCTTCCCCCACCGTCCCTCTCTATAGTTGCAACAAAGACCTCAAAGTAAACAAAAATAATAAATAATACATGGACGAGGGTGGCATCTTGAATTCCCTCTCCTGGGACTAAACATAGAGAACACAGAGGAGAAAATTTCATCCTAATCTTAGTGTCCTGGATGATGGCGAAGCTGCTGGTTGGTGTTCAGATGGAAACTTTTTATTTCGGTGTAATGAAGCAAAACTTTTTCTTCCCAATATTTTTTCTGCAACTATTCCAAATTTTAAGTTGGAACTGTCGAGGCCTTGAAAACCCTTGGACAGTTGGGAGCCTTGGTCAACTGGTGAAAAATCAAGATCCTAATATTGTTTTTCTCAGCAAAACAAAATTGGACTACAGCAAACTAGATAAGATCAAGTGGACGTTGAATTTCAATGCGGCTAGAAGCGTAGACGTGGTGGGTCGATCAGGAGGCCTGGCCTTGTTTTGGGAAAATGATGTGAATGTGGAACTACAATCAATGTCCCGTAATCATATTGATGTCACGATCTCCGAAGGGGAAGCATCTACGTGGCAGCTTACAGGTTTTTATGGTGACTCAGAGGTGCAGAAGCGGATTCAAGGCTGGAATTGACTTACGAGTCTTCGTATCAGTGATTTCAACAAGATCTTGTTTACTTCAGAGAATAAGGCATGAACGCTCGAAATGAATAGCATATGAACAACTTCCGTCTGATGATGGATGACTGCTGTGACGACCCGACTTTCCTCGCAGGAAAATTTGGGAAAATCAGACCCTCCGATGCTTTGATACCAATTGTGATGACCCAATTTTCCCCACACAGAAATCTGGGAAAAATTGGATCGTCCATATGTGAAAATAAAAATAGATATTATACATGACAGTATACAAAATTCCATTCTCATGCGAAACATAAACAAAAACCAAAGCAAACCACCAATGACGACCAACCGTCACCTAAACAGTGGTATGAGTTACAAATATACATAAAACTAAACACTAAGATGTACCAAGTCCAAAGTCTATCTCAATACCAAGACCAAATATCCAACTGGCTATGGGTAAAAAGATTCAGGGGGAAGTTCCTTTTCTTCTTCCGGCGCGCAGTTAGAATCGTTCTTAAGTTCTGGATCTTGATCAGTTTCTACACCTATGACACAAGGTGTCGGGATGAGCTAACAATCAAAGCTCAATAGGAAAAAGATCAATACCAATTCACATCTTATCATATCAATGCATAGACTTAATGACTATGATTCAAAGGCATTTTCATATCAAAACATAAAGGCATTTTTATATCAAAATAGAAATTGACAGATCTTGAATTTGAAATCACAAGGTCTAAGATGGAGTTTCACATATGATTTAACAGTATAATTTCTGAATTTCACAAGATTCTAATCACTTATTTATTTTCTAAATTTACCTGCAACTTCTTAATTAATGAATGACTTAAATTCATAACTTAAGAAATTCCAACGTGAAAATAGCGTTGTTGAGCCGGATTACAAATGGGAATCCCCTCCTAACCATCGTCGTTCAATGAATAATTTCCAAAGTGTATGGATATCCCGCCATATTGATCAGAGTGTACGGATATCCCATCGTATTAGTCAAAGTGTGCGGATATCCGGCCGTACCGGTCAGAGAGTACAGATATCCCACCGTACCGGTCAGAGTGTTTAGGGGATTCGTTCATATGAACCTTAAATCATCATGTAAGTTCTAATAATTAGTATGTGTCATTTGTTCATAAATAATATCTAATCCATTCAGAGTTCAAAGGATTCAAAGTTCATATTCAGAGTTCACACTAGGAGTTCATATTCAGAGTTCAAGGTTCTAAATTCATATTCAGAGTTTAAAGGATTCGATACGATGATCACCATTGAATTCAAAGTTCAAATTCAAATTCAAAGTTCAATTTCAAGGTGCAAATTTCCAAAGATGAAAATCCAATTCAATTATCTCATATAAATCTATGAATCAGAGTCAAAATGTAATTGTCCATTTAGTTTTCCCTACCTCGGTTTCGATGTCACAAAAAGTCAAAGAGGTGGTTCCTATTTACGGCCTCTGGTTCACCTTCTACATTATACATTATGTTCATAAGTCATATGTCAATGAATGACGGATCAAAACAATTCAAAGCTCCTTAAGTTTTCCCAAAAGAAGGGTCAGAATAGCCAAAATAGAGCTAATTCGCTCGAGCGGCTCCCTGATTTACTCGAGCGAATTGCCACAATTCTGCATGGCACATACTACCTCGCTTGAGCGACAACCAAAATCGCTCAAGCGAGTGTCAACAGTACATTTTTTTTCCTTGTTTCTTAGGGGAATTCGCTCGAGTGAATTACTATCTCGCTCGAGCGAGATAGTGCGAAATGCACTTGCTTCAGAGTTCGAAATTTCCAATTTTTCTAAAAATTCAATTCCTTACAAACCTAAACTAAGTTTGAATCTCAAATTTACCATACAATCTGCACTTGCATGCGAAGGATTTTGAAAATTACCTTCTTTAGCCGTGCATGCAGAGTCTACGATCGTCGATATCGAGGGATATCGGCGTCCATGCTCTCGTTCATCCAATGACTCGGTCCCTTCCTCTCTTCGATCTTACGGTGTTGAAAATCGGAGTTCTTGATGTATAGAACATATCAAGGACCTCTTGAGTTTAAGAGAGGAATTTGAGAGGAGATCAATGGCTAGGATCTCACAAAGAGGAAAATGGAAGAGAAGTGGAGGGTTCTTTCTCTCGACTCTCTCTCAGTTCTTTCTTTTTTAGCTGAATTCTCAAACAGAGTTCACGAAGGCTTTGTGTGAGTTGTCTTATATTTGATGGAGTTGGCATGGTGTTGAGCTGGCACACTGAGAATGGTGTATTGGCTCTCATCAAAAGGTTCAAAACCAAATCTAAAAGTTAATCAACCAGGCTTGATCCTTGAACCTCCTGCTAGCAAACCAAGTTCCTAATCACTGTGCCATCATGTCGCTTGCATAATTGTTCACACAAATATATATATAAACCATTAGTAATAAAATATTCTGAAAACTCAAGGCGTATAGCTTGTCAGACACAAACACCTAATTGGGCATATTTGTATTCAAAAATTCAGGATGTTATTTTCTCCCCCCCTTAAAGGAATTTTCATCCTCGAAAATTTACTGTCTTTCGACGTGTCTAACACAGCAGATGTTTAACATCAAAGCTAAATATATTGAAGAGATACGAAGGTCTCATTGGTTCATTTCGTGAACCGTTCATCAAATTCCATTTGATATCCAAGTTACTAATCATTCACATGTCTAGCGATCAATAAAACACATCCACAACGAATAGAACATACCCATAACTAATCAGAAAGCCATATCCACAACTAGTCGACATTCCCGATAATCACTAACGCATAACAAACATCCACAAGCCAATAGTAAAACATATCCACAACTGAATAACTTACCGTTCCCGAATTTCTTATAACTACAATTCATAAGTGGAACCATTACTAGCACCATTTACCATTAATAAATAGTGTACCATCATCACATCAAAATTCACCATCAACTAACAATCTTAACCATAAATCTAACATACCATCTTTAGCAGGAAAAAATTAACCATCAACCGTTCGAGGTTAACCATAATTCAAAATACACCATTACCACAAAAAAATTTAAACCATTAATCAAACTATACCATCACATCAAAATTATACCATTACCACAAACAAAAATTTACACCATTAATTAGCAAGGGTTACCCATTGCTCAAAATATCCCATCAGTATAAACCAATATTCAAACCGATAACTAACCGATCATCACCACCAAAATCTTAAACCATCAGTTTGCAAACCATCAGCACAACAAAAACTTAACAATTAATTGATACAAGTTCACTATTGTTCAAAGCATCCCATCACCATAACATTAATTCAAACCATTACTGCTAGAGAAAATCTTTTAACATGACCCAAATAATAAAAGTTTTCGACCTGTTCAAAATCACACCTAAAATAATTGATTACCAAGTGTTGGATCCATCATGGATCCACTTCCTCGCCCGTCCGATCGACGTCCCCTTCAACACCCTCAGCAGCCCGTGAACTGGATGCATTGGCGGTATATGCATTGGCTCTCGAAAAGCGCATGGCGGAGTCTGCCAGAAACATGTGACGCATCATCTCCATGAGCATTGCCTCATGGAAGTCTAAACGACGGTTGAGGGTGTTCCAATCACCTTGGGAAAACTGTGTAGACTAGGGTGGGGGTCTCTCTTGTGGAGGTGCCTGTGATGGTGCAGCAGGTTCTGGTTGTGTTGGTTCCTATTGGGCACGCTCAGTGAAACGTTGCATTTGTCGATCATGCACACTTTTGTTCAATTTCTGGTAATTTAAACTTCACTCGTCAACTCCATAACTCTTGGTATTATTGGTCCGCCGTACTTAATTGGGCGGTATCTCATGATTATCTTCCTCATCCTCATACTCCTCAATAAGTCGAGAGATAAGACGGGAATATGACATTGCACCTAAGGGTTTCTTCTTCAATTCCAACATCTAATCATGGGCGTAAATTAGCTCCTCCCAAATCACTTCTGGGGCATCGAACCAACGGTCCTCAAAAGCTAAAAATGGGGCTTGCTAAAGTACTCCAACCCTTTCCTGTTCATGTCTCAAGGGGTAGAGGTTACTCCTAAAGACTCTATCGAGCAACCACATATCGAATGGCAGTTGTGATCTCCTCACCGATCGTCCAGACCCTTGTTCCCCGTGGGTCATTCTTGCAAGGACGCGGTGGAATGGTACCGGTTCAGGGTTCGGTGGTAGTAAACCCCTATTCGGTAAAAATATTGTGGAGCCACCCATCGCTTTGGCGATGTGGCTCGTATCAAAGCGAAACACCCTACCATCAATGTTCGTGTAGAGTTTTCCATTGTTCTCACTTATTTTAAGGTTCTGGCAAAATAGCTTTACCAATCGAGGGTAGTAGTGAGTGTGGAATGTTAAGAGCAACCTTTTTAGATTTGCTTAAGTAAGGTAATTGAACGACCACTGGGTCATTTGTTGTTCTTTGAAAAAGTCTCGATCAAAGGACCATTCTGTTTCGAAAACCTTTGCATCCTACCACGGAGTGGGTTGGTCCTTCCTTGGGGGAGGATTTGTTTTAGGCCGCTTCAAAGACACGGCCTTCAAAGTTGGGGTTTTAGAAGCAGTCTTCTTCTTAGACACCATCGAGGGAAATTCAAAAATTTGAAGTAAAAGGTAAAGCTTACCTTTGGTGCAAAGGGAAGTGTAGGGTGGTACGCGAGAAGACAATGGACTTCTCGAGGGAGAAGGAGTCAAGTCTCTTTTCAAAGAATTTTCGTGAGAAAATGAAGTGGAATGGGCTTGCAGCCCATATATCCTTGTAAGGGTTGCTCGAGTGAGTTCCAAATTACAAAGAGCCACTATGTGAATCGCTCAAGCGACAACCAAATGTCGCTCGAGCGAGTTGCACCAGTGCTCTTTTGAGGGGGGTTTTCTGAAGGTTTCGCTTGAGCGGTTTGGGGTTGCTCAAGCAAATTTTGTTCAGCACAGCTTTTAGGTGAAACAGTCAATGGACTGTTTGATCATTTTAAAGCCTACTTCTTTCATCCTTACCTGTCCTTAAACTCTTCACTACTACACAACATTCATCCACAATTACATCAAAGCTTAAATTTAATGCAATAATTGATCCATCAAAGCTTAAAATTTAAGGCAATGATTGATTCATCAAAGCTCAAATTTTAATGCAACAGTTGATTCATCAAGTTCTTCGTAGCTACACAACATTCATCCACAATTACATCAAAGCTTAAAATTTAATGCAACAGTTGATTAATTAAAGCTTAACCTCCCATAGTCACTATTATAGTTGTACAATTTCTAATTACTCCATAGCCATTATTCTAGTTTATGGAAAGAACGAAATATTTCAATTCGATGCTTTCTTTCAACTCTAACGCGTGTAACTCCACATTTAACATCACAATTATTAAATCTCGCTAAACTTCCTTTCTCGAAGTTTCGTACCTCATTCGAAGAGGTGTTGACATGCATCACGTATATCCGTTTCGCGTTCCCAGGTAGCCTCCTCAGATGAGTGGTTCCACCACCTCACAAGTAATAATGGGATCCGCTTGGTTCGTAGCAACTATTCTTACAATCCAAGATCTGTATTGGTTCTTCCATGATGATCAGATCTTCTTGGAGTTTGATAGGCTGGTAGTCCAAGATATGAGTCGGATCCTTCACGTACTTCCTCAGCATGGACACGTGAAACACATTGCATATTTGAGAGTTGCAGCGGTAAGGTAAGCTGATATGCAACTTCGCAGACCTGGCCCAATATCTCAAAAGGTCCAATGTAGCGTGGGCTTATTTTCCCACATTTTCTGAATCGCATCACGCCCTTAGTAGACTAGATCTTGATGAAGACTTTGTCTCCTATCTACAATGAAATAACCATCTCAGTAATGCATATGGTTCTCAGGGAGCTAAAGTAAAATTTCACTAAGTTTTACCTGAAATTCGGTGTTCGTTCTTTTGAGGTCAGCATAGCTCTTTTGTCGACTTTGTGCGACCCTCAATCTTTCACGGATTAACCAAATTGCTTTAGTCATAATCTAAACAATCTCTGGACCCAATATAAATTTCTCCCCAATTTCTTTCCAATTGAGCAGAGACTTACACCTCTGACCATATAATTCTTCGAATGGGGCCATCCCGATGCTTATCTGATAGCTATTATTGTAGGCAAATTCGATCAGGGGTAGATGCTTGTCCCATGATCCTTGAAAGTCTAGGATGCAAGCCTAGAGCATATCTTCAATGATTTGATTCACCCTTTTTGTGTGCCCATCTCTCTGAGAGTGAAACACATAACTGAAGTATAATCTGGATCCAAATCCTTCTTGAAATAGTTGTCAGAACTTTGATGTATACATCAGGTCTCTGTCTGACATGATGCTTGCTGGGATGCCATGTAATCTAACAATCTCTTTGAGATACAACTCTACAAATTGACTGGCGATATATCTCGTACTGTACCTATAGACACCCAAATTTGGCCCAAGGCCCGATCGAAATACCTTTCGAGAGAGGTGCAATTCTGAGCTTTGGATGACATGTATGGAACCTTTAAGGCCCCCCCTAGAACCCTTAGAAACTTTTCCAAACCCTTAGAAATCACCCTAGATTCATTAGGAACCTGACCCAAACCTTTAGAAAGCAATCCCGACCTTTAAACCCCATTCTGAACCCAAACCTAACCTTATCAGGCAAATGGTTGAGGAGGGGTGCACTGGAACTAGCTATAGCTCTCTACTGCAATCGAATCTCATACCATTGAAAAGTAGAGGTTGTCAGCTTTCCAACAGTCTAAGAATCGCCCCAATCGGAGGTATACATCAAAAGATATGACGAACCGAGCCCGGAGGGCATAAGAGTAAAATCGAGAGGCCCCCTAGGGATTTGGCACAACTAATAGTTGTGCCAGGTTATTTCTCCCCAAAAATGGCCAGGCATAACTAATAGTTGTGCCAGTGATAATTTTGCCTGGCGCAACTATTAGTTGCACCAAGCCACTTCTCCCAGGATTTAAGCCTGGCGCAACTAATAGTTGCGCCAGTACACGAACCAACTTCCATGCACTGTTTAAAATTATTTTACTATACATTTGCCTAGCGCAATTAATAGTTGCGCCAGGCATATGAACAGTACCCCTGGGATTTTGCTCTGAAAATCGTGATTGGGGTTTGACTTGTTGACCACCTTGACCTTTGGGGTGTGTTTTGCTAGTTCTGTTGTACCCATTCACTACCTATTTGCAACCCCTCGAGTGGCTTAAGGCCTCACCCAATCATCCACCATTGGAGGATCTATCCACACATCTCAAGGCTCCAAAAACCCTAGGAATCCTTAGATGTGAGATTACCTAATTGTTAAACTCATTTAGATATTAAGTGGTCTCCTAATCCACCCATTTCCTATAAATAGAGCCCCCCCACCCCTTTGTTTAGGGGTTGAGAATTTTGGCCTAAGAGAGAAAGAGCTTAAAGTGAGAAGATCTTTCTCCCTTTGGTGCACACTTCCCATACATATTCCAGATTTCAAAAAGCTCCCTTAGACCTTAGCATTTCACTAAAAGCCTTTAGGTTAGGTGTGTGTAATCCCTTAGCCTTCCTTCTCTATCTCTTACCTTCAAGCAGTAGAGGTTAGAACTCCTATTTCCACCATACAAGACTTCAAGAGCTCATTCATCGAAAGCAAGCCAACGCAAGGCTCTCCTACGGTGCTACAAGGGCCCGAGGGCTCCGGGTCTCCCCTTTCTTCTCCTATCTCTTCTTTAGCTCTTTCCATCCTCCCATTTGTGCCGTTACGCCGCCGAATTTTCGGTAGGAATGGAGGGGCACAAATAGGATTTAAGGCCCATTTGGACAAGAAGAAGCCATTTTCTTTTCTTTCAGTTTATTTTTGTATTGGCCATCAATAGAGACCGCATTAAGAGGGTTGATCGGGTGCCTAACACCTTCCCGATCGATAACCGAAGCCCCTACCCAAGAGCCTTTGTTGTGGACCGGATTCAGAGTCATATTTTTAGCACTTCGGTGCTTATAAAAATTATATAGGTATCCCGGGACACAAAAAGCTCTAGGTGGAGACTCTATATTTTTTGCAAGCGGGTGTATCGCCACGATGGGACCGTCACGAATCCCACAGTTACACAGATGGCAACTTTTCTAGGGAGTAGCTAGTAGAGCTTCCCCTTGAACTAGGCCTTTTTTATTATTTTCCTAATATTTTATTTTATTTTTGCTATTTTTTTCACTCACCCCTCCGATTAAGTCACTTTACTTACCCCTACTTTTACGTCATTTACGAGCCTTAGTCGATTGGCGGGCTTACTTGCGCATAGTCTTTAAATTTCTTTACTTTTTTGTCATTTTAAGTGCCTTAGCCGATCAGCGAGCCTACTTGAGCATTGTCTTTTAATTCATTTAATTTTCCATCATTTAAAGTGCCTTAGCCGATTGGCAGGCCTACTTGTGCAAACATATTCCGACAGTGGGCATCGGCCCGTAGTGGCGGCACGGGCAGGTCATCACCCCCATCTTTTGGACTAAAGAAAACTTCCATAAAAAAAAAATGTTTAGAAAAAAGAAGTTAAAATTGAATCAAGAATAGGGACCTTAATTAACTTGTTTTTACGGGGTAGATTTTTAAAGGGTTGGTTTTAGGCAAACACACAACCACCCGGGTCTTATAATGGCAGCAGCCCTTAGTGGTGATGATCCAGAAAAGTCCCAGCCCATCTAGTATCTGAGAAGGCGCTTACGCTAGAGGTATATCAGGTGGGTTTCCTATTCCAAAGCTTAAAACCCTTGGGGAGCGCGCTAGCGAGTTATACCGGACTCAAACCCGTTAGGTGCAGTAAGGAGAGAATCGATCACTAAAAAACAGCTCAGTTCTCGGAAGCCCAGCTTCCACAAAAAACCTAAAAAGAGACTCATTTTGGGCTGCTGTCTCTGCTGTTATACATTCAAGAGCATCAATTTTTGCCTGGCGCAAGTATTAGTTGCGGCAGTGTAAAAAACTAAAATTTATAACTGGCGTAACTAATAGTTGTGCCAGCTTTAAAATCCACATTTTTACCTTGGCACAACTAATAGTTGTGCCAGTGTAAAAATAGTGCCCTGCAACCTGGGCGCATGTATTAGTTGTACCAGGTCTGTTTAGCAGCACACCAGCCCGAATCTGTGGCCTTCTTCACCACCCGAGTCCCCCGATCAATGTGCTTAGTGCCTTATTTAGGCCCGCCATCTCTGACACCTAATACGCCCCCGTCGATCAAAAGAGGGCAACTTCTTTTTGGCCCATTCTGGGGGATCGAGTTGTTTGCCTCGATTTCTGTGCCTTCGATAGATCGAAGGTTCTCCTTCGATTCTTCCGAAGCACATCGGAATCGTAGCCATGGGACTTGAATTAAGGTGCAAGGGCCACCCGAAAAAGGAATTCCAAGGCCTCGGAACCTTTGTTTTTCAAAAAATTCAAAAAAGTCAAAAACCCAAAAAATATAGCTTGTGGTGTCGGCACAACGGCATCATCTTACCCTCCGCCGTCCCGTTGGGGAAGAAGGAGGAGCATTTTTAGGCCTTATCCTAGGCACCCTTACCTGACCCGCTCCCGAAGAATGTCGTGGGTAGTGGGCCCGGCTTACGCCGATCCCGACTCATCCCCACCACATTCTCCAACCCACTCCCATTCGAGAGAAGTTTTTTCTACCATCCCCCTCACCCAACCCCCCTTTACCGTTACCGGCCTGTTTGGCACCCCCATTTTCCCAACTGATACCCCCCAGAATATCCAAACTCCAACCCCCCATTCTCCATCTTTTGCCCAAACCATAGCCATGCCAAGTCCAACCCATTTCCCTTCCACATCCACACAAAATCCATTCTCCCAATCCACATCCATGCCCCATTTCCCATCTTCCCCCTATAGGCCCGATCCACCCACATTCACATACACCAATTCCTCCCTATCCAACCCCCCACAAATCCCCCCATCTACTCAGGTCATGCCCATTTTTTCCGGAGCCATGCCCGATTTTTTCTAAACATCCACACCCCACCAACCACCATCCCTAAACATCCCTAATCTCTCCTCATCCTTTACCCCACCTCAACTCTCCAATCCACCCCATATCCCACCTCTTACCATGGCCATGCCCGATCATACCGAGGCCATGCCCAATTTTCCCTCCATCCCATCTCCACCACCCACACCCAATCCTCCTTCCATGACCATGATGGAAGAGATATTCCAAGCCTACTCCATGTGGAAGGCTTCTCAAAACACACCCCCTCCTTCACAACCCATATCCCTGAACCCGTCTCACACCCTAGCCAATCTCCATGCCTCACTCCTCAATGATCCCCATCAACCCCCCACAATCCACACCATCCAAACTCCCATTACCCACATGCCCCAAAGCTCCATGGCCCAACCTCCCACTACTCATACACCCCAAGGCCAAATGGCCCAATCTCCAACCTCCCACATACCCCAAGGCCCATTGGCCCAAACCCCCTTTTCCCACATATCCCAGGACCCCATGACCCAATACCCCACCACTAAAACCTACCTAGGGCCCATGGCCCAAACATATCAAGGCCCCTTGGGCCAAACCCATCAAGGGCCCATGGCCCATACCCACCAAGGCCCATTGGGCCAAACCCATCAAGGGCCCATGGCCCATACCCCTCAAAACCTAGTGGGCCAGATCCACATACCCCAAGGGCCCATGGTCCAAACCCATCAAGGCCCATGGCCCAAACCCACCAATGGCCCATGGTCCATATCCCTCAAAACCATGTGGGCCAGGCCCACATACCCCAAGGGCCCATAGCCCAAACCCTTACCCAAGGGCCCATGGCCTAAACCCATCTAGGGCCCATGGCCCAAACCCATCTAGGGCCCATGGCCCAAACCCATTTGGCCCAGGCACAAACCCTCCAAGGGCCCATGGCTCATACCCACCAATGGCCCATGGCCCACACCCCTCAAAACCTAGTGGGCCAGGCCCACATACCCCAAGAGCACACAGCCCAAACCCATCTGGCCCAGGCCCATACCCACCAATGGCCCATGCCCCAAGCCCTCCAAAGCCCAATGGGCCATACCCATCAAGGCCTAATAAGCCAAGATCCCCCAAATCCCATGCCCTTTACCCAAACCCAATCTGATCAAGCCCTTGTGGCCCAAACCTACCCCGGGCCCATGGCCCAAACCTACCCCGGGCCCATGGCCCAAGCCCAAACCTCTTACCCACCACAATACCCCCAAAACTTCACTCACCCCCAACCTTCACAACCGGGTCAAACCCATGTCATACCTCAGACCTAATTTTCCCATGGCCCCATACCCCAAGACCATATCCAAACCTTCTCCCATATCCAAGGACCCCATCAGGCCCCACCCCTAAACAAAACTACCACTCATCCCATCACCCACAACACTTCCCTTACATTCAAGGGGCTCACCCAACCCACATCCAATCCAATCCCATCCAGTCCATGCAACAACAGTATGAGAACACCGTCCTCACTGCACCCTACATAGATCAGTAGTATGAGGAGGACGAGATCAGAAACAGTGGTGCCTATGTCGGGGCAGTGACCACTATTAATTCTCCACTGGTAGTAATCCCATCCTTGATAGCACAGAGCGAGTCCTGGCTGACTGTTGAAAAAATGGCCCCCATGTCCAAAGAATCGGAATAGTTAAGGGAGCAACTAGACAAAATCTAGAAACAATTGTTAAAGATGGATGGTGCCGAAATCCATGCCACAGATATTACGAATTTGCATCTGTTTGCCGAGGTCCCCCTGCCACCCAAATTTAAAATGCCAGTATTCGACAAGTACAATGGCATGGGCAACCCGATTGCACACCTCAAGCCTATTGTGGGGACATGTGCCAGTATGGAGGGGATGAGAGACTGCTAATAAAAGTCTTTCAAAAGGGTTTGACCGGTCCGGCCCTGAGGTGGTTCACGTCTCTTGAACCATCCATGATGAAGACATGGAAGGACTTGACGCATTTGTTCCAAGAACAGTATGTCTACAATACTGATATCGAACCGTGCAAGTCTGATTTAGCCCGTTTGAAATAGAAAGAATCCCAACGAGACCTTCAGCGACTATTTGGGGCATTGGAGAGCACTGGCAGCTCAAGTCAGAAATAGAATACCGGACGATGAGCAGATAGAGATGATTTCAAAGAACACTTTGCTAGTGATTTTTGATTTTCTTATCTACCAACAGCAGTCCAGTTTTACTGATTTGGTAAGAAACGCCAACCGCTGTGAGGATGTCATCAAGTAAGGACGACTCAACAAGAATGTATCCGGGGGGCCCAGCGAGGTTAGGAGGTTCTCCGAGCAAAAAAATGATAGAAGAACAAGGGCAGAGGTACAGAATATTATAAACACCTGGCCCAACAATAACAATGTAGCCCCCTTCCAGTTTAAAATATCGCAACCAGCTCCCATTAGGACAGGGCCAGTAAAAAGAGCAGGGAATGGGCAGGGAATGCAAATGACCCCAGAGAGGAGAGCCCGTTATGATCGAGTCTTTACGCCCTTGGGGCAATCCCTGAGTGTACTTTTGCCATTATTAATTGAAAAGGGTTTAATAACTGTTCTCCAATGACGACCTCCTCCCAATCTGATTCCATATAATTTTGACCCCAATACTCATTGCAATTTCCATCAGGGTTCGAGTCACCCGACCGATCACTGCTTCCCATTAAAGCAGGCAATCCAAGATTTGATTAACGCCAGAAAAATCATTCCACCTACACCTTCTCAGCATGCGAATATTCACCAAGTGCCACTACCCCACACCCTATCGAAATAGTAGGTCGTAGACCCACCATAGGGATGGTAGAGGAAATTGAGGAAGAGTATGAATTTGACCCCTCTGATTATATCAATAACAGAGAAAATTTTGTGGTTCCCTGGCATCAAGACAAAGAAGATAACCATTGGGGTGGTTGAGCCCCTGAATCTGGCAAATTATTTTCCTACCCCTACACCAGCAGTTGAAACCCTAGATCTTAGGCCCTATTTCCCATCACCCACCCCCATCAACTACGTACAAATAAATGCATATCAACCATATTCCACCACCCCCTTGAATTACCCAATAAGCCATCAGGCCCCCAATCCTACACCCGCACCCATCAATTACCAGTGTGGCCTACACCCACCCCATTATCCCCATTTCAACCACCCATAAACTCTACCACTCCTGTCAATTCCCTAGTGGCCCATCAAACCCCCAATCCTCCGCCCGCACCCATCGACTACCAATGGCCTACGCCCACCCCACTACCCCCGGTGCAACAACCGTTAAACTTCACCACCCCTACCTGGCCCAATTTTGTCACCCACCCATCCATCACTGAGGTATGTCAGGTCATACCTACCCTCCCAGAGCCATCAGTATATACACTTCAAGTGCCAGCAACCATACCATTCTAGCTCTCAGGACCACCCTATGATCCACATCAAGTCCTGCTGAGCTATGAGCAAACCAATGCTAACGCCGGTAGTAGTAGTAGGGAGGGGGCAGTAGACTTCATTACCAGATCGGGAAGAATCTTGAAACAGCCCGAGGCAACAACAACAGCAACTACAACAGCAATAGCACCAGCACCAACACGGCCAGAGGAGAAGAAGGACAGTGCAGTCCACCCGTTTAAAAAGATGAGTCGGGAGCACATTCTCGAGACTCAATTAAGAAGGATGCCAGCCCATATCACTGTCTGGGATCTTTTGATGACGTCCCCACTCCATTTCCAAGCTCTAATGGGGGCATTAAAGAATGCCCATGTGTCCCAACAGGTGAGCCCGGACGAGGTTGGGCAAATAATCGGACAGGTGATGGCACACAATGCCATTTCATTTTCGGATGCGGATCTGTCGGAGGAGGGAAATAGTCATGGTAAATCTCTCAACATTACTGTCGAATCCGAGAACATGATAATTCTCTTGGTTCTAATTGATAATGGGTTGGCTCTGAACATATGCCCGTTAAGAACCGCCACTATGATCGGGGTCGATCCATGCATGCTGAGGCCCACCAGAACTAGCGCAAGAGGGTTTGACAATACCAGGAGAGAAATAATGGGAGAAGTTGATCTTGAGTTGTTGATAGAGCCAATGACCTTTTCCATCTTGTTTCAAGTCATGGATATCAAATCTTCATTTAATCTATTGTTGGGGCGCCCATGGCTGTACGAGGTCGGAGCCAAACCTTCCACTTTGCACCAGAAACTCAAGTTTACGTCTGGGCACAAAATTATTATAATCATTGGTGAGGGGCACAACGAGAAAGAAAAAACTGCTAATAGCATTGAAAAACCTAATGTGTTGGATATACCGCACATCGCTGAGGATGTCGACCTCCACACTATTGAATATGAGGTGTCAGCGATACTCCCGAAGCCCATTAAGGGCATCATGCCTGAAATAGGAGGTAGAATGGTAGCGAAGGTGGCTATGCTCCAAAAGTGGGGCTACCAGAAAGGCCAAGGACTCGGGCCCAGATTATAAGGCAGAAGAGAGCTCGTGGTGGCTAAGGCACAGAAGTAAGATTCGGGCTGGGGTACAAGCCCACAAAGGAATGGTAGCGAAGGTCGCTGCAGCTGTAAGAGCTCGAGGAATCAACATAGAAGAGAAACCTCGCCCTAGGCCGCACATCAGGGAATCCTTTGTCAGCACTGGGGTCGTAAAGATCAATCAAAATGGGGTAACCCATTTGACCCCACACAAACCCACAGCCCCTATAGATCCCACCAATCCTCAGATCTCCCTTCCCAGCCTGGAAATAGGTTTGGCTGTGTTGTCCCTCTTTGAATAACAACGGCCAGTACCTGAACAAACACCCCCTGTGGTAAATCACCACAAAGTGGTATTGACATTTGAGGATATCATCTCAGACGAAATGGGGGTCAACATGATTGAGGTTGACTCCAATGAGCTATATTAGTCAACACCCTCCATCCAAACAGGTAAAAGAGCGGCCCCTCAGGTACGCAACTGGGTGTCCAAACTCTGAAAGTAGGGAGTGGCCTAAAGTTTAGCACCTGTTTCCCAAAAAAAAATAACCTATAAAAAGTGAGATAAGCACTTGGCAGGTAATTCCTTGTATATACACAGACTCGTGCTACCAAGGGTCCGTCTCTGAAGAAATACAAAACCTCAAAAACATTGGAAAAATATAAAATCCCAAAAACATTGAAAAAATCTAAAGTCCAAAAATATCGTCATTTAAAATTCCAGAAAAAGTCACACAAAAGGATGCCTTAATCAACATACTCGTCCCACGTAAAACCGACCCCTTCCCTGTAGAGATACAAGAAGAGGTAGGAGTTACAAGTCTGGACGAGGATATCACCTTGGAGGAGCTCCCCAATGAGCTCCTTGACTAGTTTGCTGACTTTGAGCATGGCCCTACCCCCGTTGTCGAAGAGACAGAGGATATCAATCTAGGGACTAAGCAGATTCCTAGAATAACCAAAATCGGAACATCGCTGTCCCCTGAAGAAAGGAAAAGCATGACCGACTTCCTTCGGTCATACCAAGACATTTTTTCCTGATCGTACGAGGACATGCCTGGTCTGGACACCAATTTGGTCGAGCATGAGTTACCTCTCTACCCCGATATGAAGACAGTCAAGCAGAAGCTGAGGGATCTTTGACCCGAATGGATGTTGAAAGTCAAGGACGAGGTCGTATGATGCAGGGTTTCTCATGGTATCCAAGTACCCATAGTGGCTAGCCAATATTGTGTCGGTGCCGAAGGACGGAAAGGTATGCATGTGCATCGATTTCCACAATTTGAATAAGACAAACTCGAAGGACGATTTCCCATTGCCACACATCAACATCTTGGTCGATAATACTGCTAAGCACGGGATGCTCTCTTTCATGGATGGATTCTAAGGATACAATCAGATAAAGATGGCTGAGGTTGATTGCAAGAAGACAGTGTTCATTACCCCCTGGGGAACCTTTTGCTGTCGAGTCATGCTGTTTAGCCTAAAGAATGCCGGTGCAACATACCAGAGAGCTATGACTGCACTGTTTCATGACATGATGCACCGAGAGATTGAAGTGTATGTCGATATGATAGCCAAGTCACTAGAGCGAGGCGATCACTTGGTAAACCTTCGGTATTTGAGAGGTCCGAGAAAGTATGGTTACGCCTAATCCACGTGCGGTGCTATATCCAGAAAACTGTTAGGGGTTCATCATCAGCAGGAGAGGGATCGAGGTCGACCCAGTTAAAGTCAAAGCTATCACTAAGATGCTGCCACCATCTATTAAGAAAGAAGTTAGAGGGTTCCTGGGAAGAATACAATATATCAGTCAATTTACTGCACAACTAACTCCGATCTACATGCCGATCTTCAAGCTACTAAGGAAGAAATCACCCGTTGAATGGAACGATGACTGTCAGGCAGCATTCGATAAAATCAAAAGCTACCTCCTTAATCCACCTGTGTTGGTACCACTTGAGCCGGGTAGACCACTCTTGATGTATCTCTCCACAACGAAAGTTTCAATGGGATGCATCAGCATGACGAGATGGGAAGAAGAGAGCAGGCCATCTACTATCTGAGCAAGAAGTTTACTAATTATGAAACACACTATTCTCATCTGGAGAAAGCATGCCTGGCTCTTGTATGGGCTACTCAGAGGCTTCGCCATTACTTATTATCTCAGGTCGTTCTACTCTTAGCCCGAATGGATCCATTGAAATATTTGTTCGAGACGCCAGCCCTCACTGGACGGACCACTCACTGGCAGCTTTTATTATCTGAGTTCGACATCACATATGCCACTCAGAAGTCAATCAAGGGGCAGGCACACGCCGATCATCTTGCTGGCAATCCTTTGCCAGATTATGAACCTTTGAGAACTGAGTTCCCCGATGAGGACATCTTGTTCATGACAGAAGACGATACTGAAGCGGTAGAAGAATCATGGGTAATGCACTTCGACAGGGCAGCAAATGCCGAGGGCCAAGGAGTTGGCACCATTCTGATTTTTCCGAAAGGATCCCATGTACTGGTCTCTATTAAGCTCAATTTCCCTTGCACAAATAACATGGCCGAATATGAAGCTTGTGCCGCTGGTCTGCAGGCGGCTCTCGATCTAAATATAACTCACCTTTGAGTGTTTGGTGATTCACAGTTAATCATATGCCATACGAATGGTGACTGGAAGACAAAAGACAAGAAATTGATCCCCTATCATGAACACCTCGAGGATCTGATAGCTTGCTTCCAACACATGACATTCTCATATGTCCCCCAGATAAGGAATCGCTTCGCTGATGCACTAGCAACGTTGGCATCGATGATATAAATCCCATATGGTGTCGAGATGAAGCCGATCATGATCGAGCAGAGAAGTGAGCCGGCTTTCTGCCTCCAGATAGAGGAACCTGCAAAGCCTGATGTGGAGTCACCTTGGTTCTCAGATATCAAGAATTTCCTCAAGACCCTAACTTTCCCTGAGGGAACATCCAAGATGGACCGACGAACCATTCAACATTTAGCGGCAAGCTACGTCATTTGCAGGGAATGCCTTTACAAGCGATCCTACAACAACATTCTACGCAGGTGCCTTACTGAAAGTGAAGTGACCAACATCATGAAGGAGATCCACGAAGGAGTATGCGAAGCCCACGTCAGCGGTCACATGCTTGCTAAGAAAATTTTACGGCAAGGATACTTTTGGACAACTGTGGAATCGGATTGTTGTAAACATGTTCAGAAATGCTACAAGTGTCAGGAACACTCCAGTCTAATGCATGCTCCTGCCATCGATCTTCACTGCATGACCACTCCTTGGCCATTTGCCACGTGGGGCCTTGACGTCGTCAAAATGATTCATCCGAAAGCATCGAACCGGCATCGGTTCATCCTCGTCACCATTGAACACTTCACTAAGTGGGTTGAAGAGCATCATACGCCAACATCGTGGCCAGTCACATCGAGAAGTTTCTTAAGAACAATATTATATGCCGATTTGGAGTACCAAAGATATCATCACAGACAATGGCACCAATTTTGCGAATAAGCACATCTGAGCCTTTTGTGAGCAATACAAGATCAAGCACCATCGCTCGTCACCTTATCGGCCTCAAACTAATGGAGCCGTGGAAGCTGCTAACAAGACGGTCATCCGCATCCTTGAGAAAATGGTCATCACTTACCGAGATTGGAGCAAAATGCTACCATTTACCTTATGGGCCTACAGAATGTCGATCCGTACCGCTACAGGGGCAACACCATTCTCCCTTGTGTAAGGAACTGAGGCCGTCCTATCGGTTGAGGTTGAGGTACCCTCACTCCGAATCCTCATGGAATCAAGCTTACTCGAAGCAGAGAGAGAAAGATCATGCTTTGAACAGTTGAACTTATTGGACGAGAAGAGACTCCTAGCCTTGTGCCATACTCAAGTTTACCAAGGGCGAATCGCACGTGCTTACAATAAATGTGTCCTCGATCGAGATCTAAAGGTAGGACATACTGTGTTGAAGAAGATCTTCCCATCCCTCCACGCTGATCCGAGAGGAAAGTTCAAGCCGAACTGGGAAGGACATTATGTCATTCGAGAAGTGCTACCGAGATATGCCATTCGCCTCGCCACCATGGACGGAGATCATCTTCCTGAGCCCATCAATTCTGGATACATCTGACAGTTCTACTCTTAGTCTATCGCGATAAGGTAAGTATTGGTAAAACAGATACGTGACTGCTTAAGAACCACTCAAAAGAGGCCACTATTCCAAACACAGTTGCCAAAAAGCATCCCTAAAAATAATGATATCCTTTGCTACCCCATTTGAGCCTGGGCCTTTCTTTCAATAAACCCCTTCCCAAAAAAAATGTATGTGTATATATACAGAAAAAAAATGGAAGTAAAGTTACTATCAAAACAAAAAAAAAGCAAAAAAGCAAAACCCCAAAAAGAGATTGCTTGAAATGGAACAGAAAAAACAAAAAATAGAAGAATCACAAGGCATGTTTAGTAAAATCTCCAAGGAAGGAAGTATGTCGAGAAAACTGAAGCCATATCAAGAAAAACCTTTTAGCCTAGCATACCTTCAAATCCTAACCTAACCCATGGCCAAGCTACACCCTGAAGGAAGCCCTCTTTTTAGGTTCACAGGCAGTCATAATATATGTTAAGTCAACACGAGCCGAGTTGTGAGACGACACCAGAACCCCATCTAGCCGGCTATGACGGAATCGACGTCTATGTTGTGGCTTTTGAAAAAATGAAAGAAAATAAAATAAAATAAAATAAAAATAAAAATACAAGCTCAAACCAAGATGGACGTGGTGAAAACCCGAAAGGGCATTACGGGTAAAAATAGTGAGCTTGTGTGGACCAGGTGAAAACCCGAAAGGGCGCTTGGGGTAAGAGAGTTAAACCCATGGACGTGGTGAAAACCCGAAAGGGCGCCACGGGTAAAAAAAGGGAGATAAAAAAAAAGAAGAAAAGAAAAGAGAAAAAATTGAAAAAGAAAGGTTTGGATTGATTGAGATGATTGATGCATGAGGAGCCCTTATTACTCTTCCTATACCCTCTTGTCCGACTAGGCTGCTCATGCTAGTTCGAATCGGGTCCCGACCAGAATTGTCTTTGTGAAACCGTACCGTCAAACATATGACTCAAGGTAAGGAGAAAGGTTTAACTCAATCCTAAGGGGATGAATGTTTCGGCTTTGGTAGGACGGTTGAAACTCTTTCAGAATCAACCAGTAAAAAAGGGGGGGTTCGACCATGCTCAAAAGAGGACCCAAGGTTTCACAAGGTGATTAAGGCGCCACGCAAAAAAATATACATATATGCACAAAATAAAAAGGCTAAAAATTCTATGTAGATGTATATAATAAACTACCTTTTATTTACAAAATGCACTGCCTACACCACATCCCAAAAAATGCCGGTATGATGACTAGCATGTTTTCTTTTTTACAAATAAATAAAAAACAATAAAAACATAAAGAAAATATGTATACCAAAAATGTGTGTATCTGTAAATGGGTTTTTATGCCCCTTTTTCTGTGTATCTGATTTGTGCAAAAAGTTCTATGTGCAGAAAGGAGTTAGCGGCCCAGCTCGCGCTTCAATGCGCTAATCTCAACATGAAGGTCATCTTCCCGGACATTCCACTCAGTCAGCTAGCGACCATGAAGGCTCTTATACCTCTTCCGAGAAGATTCGGCGGCCCCAAAAGTGACGCTCAGTGATCCCTTCAAACGGAGGACCTCGCCCTCTGATGTTTCTGCTCTAACCTTTTCATGTGCCAAAAGTTCTTGTAGGACCCCTCTTCTCGTCCACTAGTAGCTCAATACGGGCTCGGAGTGCCGTATCCTTCTTTGGCCAAGGGCCTCCAATATCAATAATCTCTACCAAATATTGACCATCGGCAACAGGCCGCTCAGTCAATAGCCAGGGCTTGTACTCAGGAGAAGTTCTAACCAAATCTCCCTGCTCAATATCACACATCAGTGTCGATTGACGCGTTTCCCAAAGAGAAGCAATCCGATCTATGTCTCCAGAGGACCCCCTAGAAAAGATCAATTCACATAGGGAGGGTTTGGCCTCGCAAGACACCTACTGAGGGCAGCCGAACTGATGCAACACTCGGAATGAGAAGTAAAAGGTGCTGTCAGTCAATCCTAGGAGGGTGATGCCCTCATGGTCTCTAGAACAAACTATTGGGAAGGTCTGGTCCAACCAAGGAAGCCTCCATGTCAGCTCGACATCGGTCAACCAAAGTTTCAAAGCTGACACCTCGCCCTATGGAAGCAAATGGCACCTACCCAGAAAGCACTGAGCCGCCTCACCTCGAGCAATATAAAAGCGGGGCACAGGCCCCAAGATAGCGAGGTGCTCATCCAACCAGACCTGAAGCAGCAAGGGGCACCCCCGAAGGCCCTCTACCTTGCCCCAAAGCAAATGAATCAAGGCCTCGATACAGCTCGGCAAGAACCAAATGCATCATGGATCGGCCCGCCTCCAGCTCCGTCAAAACATCACAAAGTGCCAATGAGAAGCTCTCCCCCCAGTAAAGAAGAGGATTTCAAAAATGAGATCGAGTGCTAGAGCTTTCACATTGAATATATTCCTAACCGGCAATCTTCGGAGGCTTTCGTCACCGAAAAGTTCTTTGAGGAAATTTAGCGAACACCTTGTGGGCCCCCCAATGAGACTTTCTCATACTCAAGTTTCTTCAAACCGAGAGTAAGGTGAACGGATTTGGAGTAGCCCAGCCGAGGCGTGACTCTTGCAAGGCCCCTGTGAAGCTTCAGGCCAGACAGATTGGATAGCTCCGCAAGGGTTGGGGTTAGCTCCCGCTTCCCAAAATGGAATACATGAGAATTCACATCCCAAAATGAAGCGGCAGCAAAAAGGAATTCCCACCGTGGAGGAACCTCTATAAAGGAAGGAAGACGAGATAGCCCAAGGCGCTCCAAGTCGGCGAGCTCACTCTCATTCAAGCTCCCAAACCAGGCTGTTAGAAATTTGGGCCCCAAGCCCAAGGAAGGGGGTAAATTGGCACTAGGCCCTCCACGTAAGGGAGGGTTAGAAAGCGGGTCCATGAACGTACAAAGATCTTTTGAGAAGATAAAAATTGATGTATGGTGATGGACCCGCCTTGGAAAAGCAAGAGCCAAAAGAATAGGTAAAAGGGGCCAAGTCAAACTAAGAAGGGATAAGTTTTGGGCTGCCTCGGGTATATAAGGACCCACAGCTCCCCAGGTTAAGCCTAGCGCAACTATTAGTTGCGCCAGTGCATTTTGTCCCCATTTTTACCTGGCGCAACTATTAGTTGCGCCAGTACAAATTCCCTGGGATTTAGCCTGGCGCAACTATTAGTTGCACCAGACTACAGATCCCCCTCCCCAGCCAGCTCGGGACCTAACTGGGGGGACTTTCACCCTTTTTTTGTTTTCTATATCTACGCTTCCGATCACTAACGGTTTGGGAATTACTTCATTTATGTGCAAGATTGATCCTACATTAAGGCATGCGACCCAAAAAGTTACTTTCTGAGAGCATTTGGCAGACACGTCCTGCAGAAAATAGATACGAGGCAAGGAAACCATGGCATAAAATCAAAACAAAATCACTAAAAATATTTTCCAAAAAAAATATATCATCCAAAGTGTCACATCATCCACCCCAAGAAAAAAAAAAGAAACTTCTAAACAAACAAATCCAAATAAAATTCCCAAGAGTACTGAGTTTTCAAAGCTAAAACTAAAAGCCTAATCCTTGCTTGCGCCCTTTGATTTCTTGCGACGACAAGAGGAGCTCTGGAAGGTCTGAATACCCCCCACCCTGGATCATGCTTGCGAGATCCTACTAAGCAAAGAACGCGATTCCTTAGCACGAGCACGCTGCAAGGCACAGTCAAAGTCAAGAGTTAGGATCAGTTAAGAGACAAATAATAATGAAATGAATGAGAGGATTAGGGCAGTAGGGTACTCACCGTCTCCACCTCCCTAAGCTCTGCAAGATGAAGATGGTACTCCGCATATTCCATGGCCAAGTTGAAATCCTACGTTCAGAATGACATAACATTAATTATCAAGGCACTCTTAAAAAGTATATGCAGAAGGAAACCAAAATGGAGAGAGATTAGGCCATCAGAAGACTTACCCCTGGAACCACCTCAGGAGGAGGAACACGGGCCACCTCAACAGAAAGTCACGCCTGTCGATCTACATCAGCGCAGAGGCCTGAAAGGAAGCTGTCATCCAGGTGCCGAAAGGTCCCATAGACCACGGGTGGATCACCACCGGGGATACCAGCATGAGAGGTACCCAACGGACCAGCACCCGAGGAGCCCTCGCCAGAGGGACCCGCACCAAAAGGGCCAGCACCAGAGGGATCTTCCCCTGACATATCAGCTGCACCTGCCCCGCCGTCACCATCTAAATCATCCTCGGGAGCAAACTGTGAACAAAATAAAGATTCACTTAGAAGGAATGAAGGACCGAACAAAAGCATAAAGGGAACTAATCCAAGCTAGGAAGAATTACCTGGCCGAGAGGACCACCGAACGCAAGGAAATTGGCACTAGGTACAAAGAGCGGCAGGATAAACATGTACGGCAGGCACTCGTACCAAAGATGATAGTCCCCGGGCACATGGAGAGCATGAATGGGAAGCCCATTGTTGAAGAAGGCCGCGATAAGCTCCTCGATACTGCCAACAGGATACCAAACATCCGTCGAAGGATCCTCAGGTATGGCATAATGGCCCTGAAACTGGTGCACAACTCGCTCCCCCAGATAATAGAATTTGGCCCATGCTCCATAGAAGAAAATGATGCGGTGATTGTTAAATAGGCGGGAAGCGCCTACAGCTGCTTGGTCCCAGAAGGGGGATGCAAGGTACGGGCCAGGAAGGATCTACCCAAAAAAAAGAGAGAGAGAATCCAAGCAGCTAGCACATCAGTAAAAGGAGATTCTCGAGCTAAAAACAAACAAAGTTGAAAGAGTGTTTTACCTGCTCAGGAACCATCAAGTCGAGTTGGGACCTCAGACACGTCTCCAAGTGCTTTAATCCTACATCGCGGCACCAGGCCTGATTCCAGTTGCTGAGGAGGGGATGGTAAGCACCTCCGAGAAAAGAAGCGGGCGCCCAGGGTGAAAGTGATGATATCCCCATACCTGAAAAGGGGGGAGCATTGCACAGGAGCAGGTCAGTAGCGTATATGGATCATTAAAAAAAAAAAAAAAAGAGGAATGGCAAAGGCAGAGGAGTAAGGAATTACCTCTAGGGCGGCCCAGAATCCAACAGCAACCTTTGAATCACCGGTCGTGACCCGAGACAAATTGTACATCAGCCATGCATACCTCCCCCCTCCCCAGTCATACCTATGGACGTCACCCAAGTTGTCCATCACACTCAGCAAGGCTAAGCTGACTCGGCCACTGCTCGCGTTGGTGAAAAGGTCTTACCAAGCAGGACCAAGAGAATGGTGCAAGCTAGGATGATTGCCCACTCGGGCGCGATGTAGAGCACCCTGTTCAGCTGACCCAGATCCACTAACTCATCAGGCGTGTAAAGCGAGGTTAGCCAAGACATTTTGACCTCGACGCCGTGGGTCTGCCCCCGAGGAGGATAGGCCCCAATCAATCGAATGATGTCCTCTCGACTTGGCACCGTGAGATCGGATATCGGTATCCCCCCTATCTTGACGCTGGTAATCATGGCCCAATCAACGGGCGTCAAAGTCATCTCTGCATATGGCATGTGAAAGGTCATTGTCTCAGGGTGAAACCTTTCAATCAGGGCTTTCAGATAGGCAGTGTCGGCCCTCATGGCAGGGCAAGATAAAAATTCTCCGAAGTCCACCTATGTCAACAAGACCTCCACCACAGGAGGGACATAGAGGTAGAACTCATGGAAGTCGAGCCACCCGCCATGGAATACGATGTTGGGCAGATCCTGCATCAAAGAAAATGCACATCAAACCACAAAGACAAAGCAAAAACTGCATAATAGAAATAAATTGAACCTCTCCTTTACCTTGCCCGCTATCCCAAAATTGAAAATGTGGGTATGCTGTTGGTGAAGGAGGCAGACTCGGACAGCCTCGCCTTGCATCTCGAGCCATAGGCCCGCCCTCCGCTCTACCCAAATGAACTGTTCCCCTCGCGGGTCGTATACAATCTTGGGCCCCTCCTCGTGGCCCTCCTCGGGAATATGCTTACCCTCACCCAACATTCTAGGGCAACAAAAAGCAATCACGTTAGAGCAGATCAAGGATAAAGAGCCATAATATTCTATGCTGTAAAAGGGAGGTAAGTATGCTCACCCTTCCCCCTTCTTTTTACATATTTTCAGAAATAAGAAATACACATGCCTAACCAAAAAAAAAAGATCCCTTTTAGGTTGAAAATGAAAAAAAAAAATCTTTTCATCAGAAAATGATAATGAATAAAGTTTCCGCTTCTTTGAAAATAAAGCAAGTTAGAATCAAATAAAATCATTCTTTTACATTTCTAAAAAAAAAACCTTTCTTTTACACTTACAAAAACAAAACAATCCTTTACTTTACTTACAAAAAAATCGTACAAAAAATCCTTTGCTTTATTTTAATAAAAAAAAACAAAAACAAAAAAATCCTTTACTTTACTTACAAACAAATTCCTATGCTTTATTTTAATAAAAAAAAAAAAACCAAAACAAAAAAAGAGCCTTTTCCTTAGTCGGTTTTCACAAATATATATGCAAAAAAAAGTCATCACCATCATTCTCCTTAACTTTCAAAAAATAGAAAGCAAAAATCATTTCTTTTTCTAAAAAATCTTTTTTCCCCTAAATTAGTATTCACAAAAAAAAAAATAATAATAATAACCCTAAGTCCATTGCTTTATATGCAAAATAAAAAAAAATAAAAAATAAAAAAACACAAACAAAAAGCAACAAAAAATATATATATTAGGCACCAATAAATCCATGAAATAACAAAATAGGGCATTATTCGTAAAGAATCATCCACACTTCATCAATAAATATACACCATAAAAATAAACCATTACTTGTCAAAGAATACAAGATCATGATCATATCTACAAGAAAAAGCAAGAAAAATCAAAGAAAATGAGTTTGAATGGTTACCTTTAGAGAGAAAAGGGGTCTTTGATCTAGCGTGAGCTGACGACCGATCCACACAAGCAAAGCAACGGCAATGGGGCATGCGTCGAGGCAATGTAAAGGAACCCTAGGAAGGGGGCGATTTTTGGTTTCAAAGAGGGAGGAGGGAAGAGAAAAATTCGAAATAAAACCCCCAGCCAGAACTCGGGCTGTTTAAATTCCCCCAGCCAAACCTAGCGCAACTAATAGTTGTGCCATGCAAAATTGTGCCCACCTCTTACTTGGCACAACTAATAGTTGCGCCAGGATTTTTTGAGGCCCCTAGTGGCCTAGCGCAACTAATTTTTTTGAGGCCCCTAGTGGCCTGGCACAACTATTAGTTGCGCCAGCCACTTAGGCCGGGTCTTGGGCCTGGTACGGGCCAGATGGGAAGACCGGTCCCCCCCACTCTTTTTGTTTGTTCTGTCATCCCCGGTAAATGCACGCGCTCCCAAGGCGGCATTTCGATCATCCTTCGACTTGCCAAGAGATCCGTGCTAGAATAATAGCGGACCGAGATCAATGAGCACCCCGGTCCTACACGGGAAAATATAAAAAAAAAATCCAACAAAGAATCCCCACAGAGAAGCCGGAAGTATTCACAAGAAAAATCCACATAAAAAATAACTTTAAAATTCCAAAAAATCCACATAAAATAATAGCTTCAAAATTCCAAAAAAAACCGCATAAAATAATAAACTCCAAAAAAATCACATAAAATAACAGTTGAAAAAATTCAAAAAAAATCTCATAAAATGATAGAAAAATCAAACATAGATTTGTATTCCCCACAGAGACGCACACTTGTATGTTTTTCAATGCAGTGAAATGTCAATATTTTATCAGCAATGTAGTTGTGCCATAGTAAAGTCTTGAGTCTAGGGTTCGCCTCAGATCTTTAGATCCTGCTTTAAGATAGGAGCAACGGTATCAGTCCCGGTCAAACAGTCAATATTTTGATCGAGTCGACTCCACTGCTAAATCTTTGCAATAAGCGCTCTGTTTTGGATTCATGTGAACTTAAGTATCTTAAGCTTCAGATTCACCGTTGGAAAAGGTCAATCGTTGGTTGAGACCAACCTGTTGAGAATGAGATTACGTGTCAATCAAACTATGTGTAACCACGCATTCAGAAGGGATCATCTCCCTTTTTATTTTCTGCAGGCTTAAAACCTGTAAGGGTAGCGGTATCCTTGTAAAGTGTACGCCATGCATCTGGGTATCCGTATGATGGTCGTTTGTCCCCGTAAATTATACTCGAGTGGGTCTGGGTCAAAGCTTCCATCGCCTTTGTTGTTGCTTATTGCCCCTGATGGGTGCATGATTATGCATAGTTAATTGATGTTTATGATCATTGTCAGCAAAAGCCAGGATTGGATACCCCTTTTTAGGAGACACCCAATGTTTGGTTAGATATGTTCAAGGTAGTTGAAGCTGGATGCTCTAGGTCATGTTGATCCAGGGCACATTTTCAAAAAAATGGCATGTACTCCCAAAAAGCATTGTGACATCTATTCACTTCGCTCGAGCAGTCATGCTAAATAAACTTTGGGATCGATGGGTTCGCCCAAAGACCTCGAACCCTGCTTTCAGCAGGGGTACCCGTGAATAGTCTGATGGGACCATCAAATACCTCATTGGACTAGACGCAAACTGTGGAGCCTTGCGTATGTTTACTTTGCGCCTATCTTTGAATGTGGATCAATCACCCCTCTTACTCACGAAGCTGTTGCATTCAGAATAAATTTTAAACATCAAATACCTTCAAAATCATCTTGAGAAGCGAATGTCTTTCCTGACTATAGGGAGTTCACAACTCATTCCACCTCAGTTATGCCCAGTAATGTCGCTAAGTGCTTGGGAACCGATTACCTCGAGAAACGAATGTTTAGCCTGGCATCCAGGGCTTTCATTTTCTCACCGTGCTACTCATTTGATGTTTGAAGTTCGTTCTGAATACAACGGGCTCGTCAGTAATGCCTTGGGCCTCTTTGGATGTCTCTTTTTCTTTGGCATTCGATCAGTAGTAATCAGATACCAAAGAGGGGCATCTGTAGACACCCAAATTTGGCCCAAGGCCCGATCGAAACACCTTTCTAGAGAGGTGCAATTCTAAGCTTTGGATGACATGTATGGAACCTTTAGCCCCCCCCTAAAACCCTTAGAAACTTTTCCAAACCCGTAGGAATCACCCTAGATCCATTAGGAACCTGACCCAAACCTTTAGAAAGCAATCCCGACCTTTAAAACCCGTTCTGAACCCAAACCTAACCTTATCAGGTAAATGGTTGAGGAGGGGTACATCGAAACTAGCTACAATCCTCTACTGCAATTGAATCTCATACCATTGAAAAGTACAGGTCGTCAGTTTTCCAACAGTCCAAGAATCGCCCCAATCAGAGGTATACATCAAAAGATACGGCGAACCGAGCTCGGAGGGCATAAGAGTAAAATTGAGAGGCCCCCTAGGGATTTGGCGCAACTAATAGTTGCGCCAAGTTATTTCTCCCCAAAAATGGCCAGGTGCAACTAATAGTTGCACCAGTGATAATTTTGCCTGGCGTAACTATTAGTTACGTCAGGCCACTTCTCCCAGGATTTAAGCCTAGCGCAACTAATAGTTGCGCCAGTATTAATTGTGGACCCCACCCTTGCGAACCAACTTCCAAGCACTGTTTAAAACTATTTTACTGTACATTTGCCTACCACAATTAATAGTTGTGCCAAGCATATGAATAATAACCCTGAGATTTTGCTCTGAAAATTGTGATTGGGGTTTGACTTGTTGACCACCTTGACCTTTGGGGTGTGTTTTGCTAGTTCTGTTGCACCCATTCACTACCTATTTGCAACCCCTCAAGTGGCTTAAGGCCTCACCCCATCATCCACCATTGGAGGATCCTTCCACACATCTCAAGGCTCCAAAAACCCTAGGAATCCTTAGATGTGAGATTACCTAATTGCTAAACCCATTTAGCTCTTAAGTGGTCTCCTAATCCACCCATTTCCAATAAATAGAGCCCCCCCACCCCTTTGTTTAAGGGTTGAGAATTTTGGCCTAAGAGAGAAAGAGCTTAAAGTGAGAAAATCTTTTCCCTTTGGTGCACACTTCCCATACAAATTTTAGATTTCAAAAAGCTCCCTTAGACCTTAGCATTTCACTAAAAGCCTTTAGGTTAGGTGTGTGTAATCCCTTTGCTTTCCTTCTCTACCTCTTAGCTTCAAGCCTTAGAGGTTAGAACTCCTATTTCCACCATACAAGCCTTCAAGAGCTCATCAAAAGCAAGTCAACGTAAGGCTTTCCTATGGTGCTACAAGGGCCCGAGGGCTCCGGCTCTCCCCTTTCTTCTCCTATCTCTTCTTTAGCTCTTCCCATCCTCCCATTTGTGCCGTTACGCCACCGAATTTTCGGTAGGAACGGAGGGGCACAAATAGGATTTAAGGCCCATTTGAGCAAGAGGAAGTCGTTTTCTTTTCTTTTACTTTATTTTTGTATTAGCCATTAGTAGAGACCGTGTTAAGCTGGTTAATTGGGTGCCTAACACCTTCCCGATCGACAACCGAAGCCCCTACCCAAGAGCCTTTGGTGTGGACCGGATTCAAAGTCATATTTTTAGCACTTCGGTGCTTATAAAAATGATATAGGTATCCCGGGACACCAAAAGCTTCCTGTGGTGACTCTATATTTTTTACAACCGGGCGCATCACCGCGACAGGACCGTCACGAATCCCACGATTGTACAGTACGATAGGAAGTGAGCGGATTTGGTCAAGAAATCAATAATTACCCAAATCGTATTGTGACCTTTCACAGTTCTAGGTAATCTAAGGATGAAGTCCATGGATATAGCCTCTCATTTCCATTCTGGTATTGGTAATGGTTGCAATAGTCCAGATGGGTTCCGATGATCGACCTTCGCTTGTTGACATACCAAGCACTTTGACACGTATTCCACTATTTCTTTCTTCAAACCTTTCCACCAAAAGTTCTTTTTTAGATCCTGATACATCTATCCTCAATGAATGACTTCGAGCTTCTATCTTTTCAGGATCAATTTACTTGTCACACATGGTTTGAATCCTCAGTCATAAACGTTCGACTAATAGTTTACAATTTCTTGATTCCTTAAATCACCCATTTAGTAAAAGTCTTAACAGTCAGTCATCAATGATATCCTTTGTAATCTATAATAACTCCTTAAAGTCTCGATTTAATCACCACTAGTAGTTTATAATCAGTATCTTCAATTGTTTATCCTCAACTCATCTATATTGCAATTCCAAGTCCACATTTTCAAGCGATCATTCTTAGTAACATCTCTTTGTCTTCAATAAACTCAACGTTATCGCCCATACCTCCTCAACCTACGTTCTCAAACTTAAATCTACAATTACCACACTTGCTTAACATCACTAAGTTCCAATGATTGGTTCTTCTTATAACTTTTTTACCTTCAGAAGTTACTCTAGGAATTCCTGACATCTCTTGTCAGTAGGATGTTATTCCGCTCTTGCAATACTTAACCTTTCAAAATCAAATTTTTGTCATCCCTTCCATAATCTATTCAAATTTATTAGCACCTCTCAACATCGATAACTCCTAAAATTCCCTAGCAAGATATCATCTCTGTCATATCTTGTAGATATTTCAATCTAATCTAGTTAATGATAATACGATATTTCACAATCTGAAATCACTCCTAACAAGTTATCTTTCAAATCTGATATGAGACTTAAATCATCAAACCGCCTAGACTTTATCTTTTCAACTTTCCCTTCAATCGAAAGAATCCTCGTCTAGTTATTACTCAACCTTCTAAGATCATTTCTAATTTCTCTCATATGTTTTGAGCCTAAAATAGGTTCTTCCTCAAAGCAATCCTTAAATCCTCTAAACCTTAGGGTCTATCAAAATCAATGTCACTTCAATGTCCATAGGTCATCTTCAATTTCATCTCTAACTCATGGGTCCACAACCTAAGGTCACCTAGGACTTAGGGCCTACGCTCTGACGGAATTTAAAGTCATAGCTCTAATACCAACAGTGACGACTCGACTTTTCTAGCATAAAAATCTGGGAAAATTGGATTATCCAATGCTTTGATACCAACTCTGACGACTCTATTTTCTCCACATAGAAATCTGGGAAAAACCGGATCGTCCGTATGTGGAAATCAAAATAGATATCATACATGGCAGTATACAAAATTTTATTCTCATGTAGAACATAAACAAAACCAAAGTAAACCACCGGTGACGGTCGGCCGTCACCTAAACAGTAGAATGAGTTACAAATATACATAAAACTAAACATTATGATGTACCAAATCCAAAGTCTATCTCAATACCAAGTCCAAATATCCAACTGGCCATGGGTAAAAATCTTTAGGTGAAAGTTCCTCTTCTTCTTCCGACACGTAGTCAAGATCGTTCTCAAGTTCTGGAACCTGATAAGTTTCTACACCTATGACACAAGGTGTCGGAATGAGTTAACAGTCTAAGCTCAATAAGAAAAAGATCAATACCAATTCACATCTTATCATATCAATGCATAGACTCAATGACTATGATTCAAAGGCATTTTCCTATCAAAACAAAAATTGACAGATCTTGAATTCGAAAACACAAGGTCTAAGACCGAGTTTCACATATGATTTAATAGTATAATTTCTGAATTTCACATGATTCTGTTCACTTATTTATTTTCTCAATTTACATGTGACTTCTTAATTAATGAATGCCTTAAATTCATAACTTAAGAAACTCCAATGCGAATATAGCATTGTTGAGCCGGATTACCGATGGGAATCCCCTCCTAACCATCACCGTTCAATGAATAATTTTCAAAGTGTACGAATATCCCGCCATACTGGTCAGAGTGTACAAATATCACGTCGTACTGGTCAGAGTGTGTAAGAGATTTGTTCATATGGACCTTAAATCATCATGCAAGTTCTAATACTTAGTACGTGTCATTTGTTCATAAATAATATCTAATCCATTCAGAGTTCAGAGTTTACAGGATTCAAAGTTCATATTCAGAGTTCACATTCGGAGTTCATATTCAGAGTTCAAGGTTCTAAATTCATATTCAGAGTTCAAAGGATTCAATACGATGATCACCATTCAATTCAAAGTTCAAATTCAAATTCAAAGTTCAATTTCAAGGTGCAAATTTCGAAAGATAAAATGCCAATTCAATTATCTTATATAAATTTATGAATCAGAGTCAGAATGTAGTGCATTTAGTTTTCCCTACCTCGGTTCCGATGTCACAAAAGTCAATGAGGTGGTTCCTATTTACGACCTCTGGTTCACCTTCTACATTACACATTATGTTCATAAGTCATATGTCAATGATTGACGGATCAAAACAATTCAAATCTCCTTCAACTTTTCCAAAAGAAGGGTCAGAATAGACAAAATAGAGCTAATATGCTTGAGCAGCTCCCTGATTCGCTCGAGAGAATTGCCACAATTCTGTGTGGCACATACTACCTTGCTCGAGCGGCAACCCAAATCACTTGAGCGAGTTTCAACAATATAGTTTTTTGCCTTGTTTCTTAGGAGAATTCGCTCGAGCGAATCACTATCTCGCTCAGGCAAGATAGTGCGAAATGCACTTGCTTTAGAGTTTGAAAATTCCAATTTTTCTAAAAATTCAATTCCTTACAAACCTAAACTAAGTCTGAATCTCAAAATTTACCATACAATCTACACTTTCTTGCAAAGGACTTCGAAAATTACCTTCTTTAGTCATGCATGCGGAGTCTACGATCGTCGATATCGAGGGATTTCGGCGTCCACACTCTCGTTCCTCTGATGACTTCATCCCTTCCTCTCTTCAATCTTACGGTGTTTAAAATTGGAGTTCTTGATGTATGGAGCAGACCAAGAACCTCTTGAGTATAAGAGAGGTATTTGAGAGGAGATCAATGGCTAGGATCTCACAAAGAGGAAAATGGAAGAGAAGTGGAGGGTTCTTTCTCTGCTCTCTCTCTCTCTCGGTTCTTTCTTTCTCAGCTGAATTCTCAAACACAGTTCACGAAGGTTTTGTGTGAGTTGTCTTATATTTTATGGGGTTGACATGGTGTTGAGCTGGCACACCGAGAATGGTGTACTGGATCTTGTCAAAAGGTCCAAAACAAAATTTAAAAGTCACTCAGTCAGGCTTGATCCCTGAACCTCCTGGTTGCAAACCAAGTTCCTAGCCACTGTGCCATCACGTGGCTTATGTAATTGTTCACACACACACACACACACACACACACACACACACACACATATATATATATATATATAAACCCTTAATAATAAAATATTCTGAAAATTCAATGTGTATACATTGTCAGACACAAACACCTAATTGGGCGTATTTGTGTTCGAAATTTAGGACGTTACAACTACGGCTATTGTGATTTGTGTTTTCAGGGACCGTAATTCACATGGTGTAACGGGAGAGAAAATGTAACGACCTGGATTTTATTAAATATCTTTAATGGTGTTAGATGTATTTTGCACTATTGATTGTCTTACTTATATGTATTTAATTAAGTCTTAACCTATTGCAAGCGCACAACGGAAATTGTAAAGCTAATATAGGATCGTTCCCACGAAGAAGTTTTATCTTATTATAGATTTTATATTCCTATTTTAAAGTTTATATTTATCTTTTAAGGTTCTAAACTACTTGAGAAATATGAATAAAAGAAGGGTTTTTAATCTAAAGTGCATAAAATAAATCTTAATCCTCCTTCTCCAGATTAAGGTCGTCAATCTTAATCTTCAGCTATCGGATATTTATAAAATAAACAGTACTGTTACACCATATTGCAGTGTTTGAGAATTTGGGCGTCAATCAAAAACTAAAATCCTCCAACACAGATTTAATCTAATTCACAGTCTCTTAAAATCCGGGCGTCAATCAAATTCAAGGAAACTGAAGATGTAAAAGTAAAAACTGTTACACTAATCTATAAATTTCAACCTGAGTTGTCAATTCAAATTAAAACTTGGAGATGTTTACAAACCAGTAAATAAAGCAAATAAAATATAATCTAGAAAGTAAAGTAAATATATCTTTCACCCCTCAACCGTAGTTGTCAATTACTTCTGAAAAACTAAGATATATGTACTAATCTTCAGCACCCAATAGCAGTCATCAATTGCTCTTGAGAAACCTCTGATATCTAATCTACTCTAACTATTTTACACTACTGATCGGAAGAAAATCCAACCTCAGTCGTTAATTGATGTTGAAAATTTTCGATGCTTATTCCTATGCCGAGCCCTCTTATTTATAAATCATAAAGGGTCGGTTTACAAAGTCTTCTAATTCTAATAAAAGAAACTACTAAAAGAAAAGTATCCTAATACAACTCTAATTCTTAATTTTATTCTTCCTTGCTTTCAAACTGTATGCTTCTGGATTGTAGATATACTTCTAGATTGTTCTCCTTTATTTCAGCAACTGAGATTTCCTAAGAGCTTATCTTCATCAATCTTCTCAGATCCATGATTCACCAAACTTCTAATTTCATATATCTTCTAATTCAATACATGGCGGGGATAGTCTTTACTTATGTGATCAGCAGCAGATATAGGAGAGGGAAAAGCTTTGTACAATCGTAAAGTACGATTGTTCTTTCATTTTTTGGAGAATCGTAAATCACGATTTCTCATTTTTTCACAGCTTTCTTACTGGACGATTTCCTAAAATGAACGCTCGCTTTCTTGTATCGCTTTTTACTCCTTTTGTCACTCTCTGAAGAATTGTCAATTACGATTTCTTAACTTTCTATTTTCCTTGTCTTCAAATTTAGTGCACAATCGTAAATTATGATTTTTTGGCTTTCAGCAGCAGCAAATCATCTTCTTTTTGCTCAATCATTTTTTTACTATTTTTTGAGTTCATTTTGATGAATATTAACACTTTGGCTCTCTTTTATTGTTTTTCCTTAATATCTGCATATCAGCATCTTATTAGTAGCAAACTAAGTCTTAGTATCACTAAGTTAAGGGTGATAAAATGACATATTATGTGACTGATCACACCCCCAAAATTAAGTTTTACTAGTCCCTAGCAAACAAGGAAATATAAAATATCTAAACTATGAATTTAAATATTACTTTCGTAAGAAGCACGATTGTATTTAGCAGATGCAACAAGCCTTTAAACCCCTAGGTGATCCCTAGTAGAGGAGTTGTTGTCTCCTGAAGGTTTTCAGTGAAGTTGCCTACAAACTTCAAATATTTTTAGATTTTTCAAAATATTTTTCAAAAATAAAATCTATACTACCAATTAAATTAATCATCATATATTTAGGAAGGTTTTCAAAAATTCTAAATCTTTCACCTTTACTTTTCACCAGGGTAATTATCCTTGATCAGAACTCAGCAATTTCAATTCTATACAGCGTGGAGTGTGTGCATATCAGTGAAAAGTTTATTCATCATAGATTTTTTTAAACTGCAGATTTAAAAAATATTTTCATTCAAACTCTCACTATTTGCATATTCTCAAAAAGATATCGAAATATTTGGTTCTCTCACTATGATATATATGATAAATTTCAAAGGACAATCAACTAAGAAGATAAACCTTACGGAATGGATAATCATTTTTTATCATATGACTTTTTTTCGTTCATTCATAGTATCTATTTCATACATCTCTACTAGATTCATACTTTTGCGAATCATAAATCACAAAGGCCTTTTCTTCGACTTGTAATGGGACTTTAGGTTAAAAGGTTTCAAAAAAAGGTAGATAGGATTCAAAAGTTTATGAGAATTTAGTTCTTTCTTCTCTATCTTCTTTCCTTCTTTTCTGTCTCAGTAAGCATCCAAAAAGTTGGATGACTCCTTCCCATTTTTTCTTCCGTTTTCTTGTAAATCCCATTTTCATAGAATCATATTTTACGATTTCTTCTAAAAAAAATTTTCTTTTAAATTGTCTTTTTATGATTTTCCTTTTCTTTCCCATTTTTTTTCATACGAATGTATTTTTTCTCAATTGTACCCTTTTCAGTAGATCCTTTATCTGATACGCATATACTCCTTCCACTCCCTCTTCTTCCCTTCTTTTATATTCTAAACTCTCAAAAATTATAAGTGCTAAAGGTAGAAAGCTTTGGGTAGCACATATGGTTAAAGGTTTATAAAATTTTGATACAAAAAAATTTGGTTTTAGGCTTCTATTATGGGTTTAAAGGATAAATTCTTTCTTGGGATTTTGACTTTTTGGCTCTGGTTAATAAAATGATGGCCTTTGATTATTTTTCACGATTTACAAGTATGGATGTCGTATTACTTTGATATATTTAACAGATAGTTCTATAGAAAAAAATCATCATAATAACAGAATATATTGATTCTAAGTTCAGCAATATGAGATTTCTCAGTAAAAGTTCAAAGAAAATTTTGAAGCTTGAATGAAGCAGTCTCTGTCAGAATTTAAAGAGGAAATATTAGCTCAAGATCTCACTGGTTTGTAATTTTGAAATTATAATCTAAATATTACAGTTAAATTAATCATATAGTTTCAAACATTCATCTGATGCAGTGTTCAAAAGGTGTTATACATGAATTGCAACTGTTTTATTTTGATTGTTGAACTTTTGCTATGATGGATTGTAAAGGTTTCATGATTCAAGAAAATTTTCTATCATACTTTACATATAATTATTAACTCTAGACTAAAATTATTATTTTCTAACTAAAAACAGAGAAACTAAAATTATTATTATTTTTTTTCTTTTTTTTCAAATTTTTAGATTCAAAATAAAAGCAAATAAAAATTGCTATCTACTAATATATACAGATTTGTATATCCCCCCCCCCTCCCCAAACTTAAATAGGATAATGTCCTCATTGTGTAAAACAGGAAACACAAAAGCATCTATTAAAATTATTGATATACTAATTATTTATCGACAAAATCTGTTACTAGATATAATCTCCCCCAAACTTAAGAAAAAATATCCACGGCTTGATCTCAGAGTATCAATAACAAAAATGTTAGTAATATTAGTAACACACACTGTTAGAAAAAATGAAAGTCAATCAAAAGAAAACTTTATATATTATTGAATATTTACAATGAACAATGAAGGGAAATTAAACACTATCATAAGAAAGACTAATTACATTAAGAGGATAAACCTAGGAAAAAAATCTAGACACACTAAACTAAAATACTAGCAGCAACGTCAGAGAATGAAGTTAGCCTTCGATAAAGATCAGTCCTCATCTTCTAACTACTTTCAATCAGGGTCTCTCATTCCTTCCTACCAAAGGAGTATCCACTCCATAGCAGGCTCGCACCCTCTGTCTTCCAAGTCTCACTGAGCAATGCAAATCACATTTCTCCTTTTGGGAAGAAATGTAAGCCACTATGGGAGTTCTTTGAAGAGTGGGAAGTAAACTCCTCTCCAATTCATCTTTTGCCTATACTATTCCCTTGCGAAAACTATGTGAAGGAAATATAGTACAAGCAAAGGGAGAAGATAAGCAATGGAGAAGGGTGGCGAGGAACTGCTCAACCCACCATCATCATATAGGAGGTTGCATTCGGGGTGGGTTGTGATGGTGTTAAGGTTAGGAAGTGGAGGGAAATGGGCTCTTGGTATGTGGTTTCAGATTTGGGTTAGATTTAGGGTAAAAGATAGTTTCAGTGGATGATTCAGCATCTCGAGTAAATTGCTAGTGTTTCAGATCTTCTACTTTCTGTTGTGTAGCTAGAAGCTCGGCCTTGTGTATCTCGAGGATTCTATCAAGTTACTTACTGAAATCGTTCTGGTTATATTCTTCCGTCATCGGATGTAGGGTTAAGGACGAAGGAAGAAGAAAGGTTGTGAACTGGTTTAAGTCTATGGATGGGTATAGATTTATAGGGGAGAGGCTTGGCTTTGAACCATCACTTCGAAGTAAATGTCGATGTGTAGGTTTCTAGGCTAAGGTAGTTAGAAAGTGGTAGTCTTGAATGCAAAGTTTGTTTATTTCCCATACGAATTTAATGGGTCCAAATTCCAATGTAATTGATAAGATAGACCAACTGGAATTGCCTGTTCCCTAGAATTGTCATTTACAATTCTAGTTATCAATAAACCGTTGAAAAGACTCTTCACCTGTTGACTCATATTCGCTACGATTTAGCATTCCTGATCGCGATTTGCTCGTAAGTTCATACGTTCAAACACGATTATAAAAAGAGAGATATCCATATGGTTGGATGTATTTTTCACATTGCAGGTCGTATGAAAGTCTTGAAAAGAATACTATTAATAATGATAATGATATACATATGTTACAAGATTTTGCTACGGATGAGTTGGTAGCCCGACGGGTCCATGAGGAATTCAATAAGGATTATGGTGAGTTGATGTGCCTCCTGTAAAAGTATTTCCTCCTGGGATACCAACTGTCGGTGAGAACGAATAGTTACTTCCTCTCGTATTAGTCTAAGTTGTTAGTTACTCAACCTGAGTTTCTAACCGTGCAATGGATTCCAAGAGATTGTTGAGTAACTGCGTTTGAATCTGGCTATGCTACAGCCAGCTTTCGACTATCTGCATCAGGGCTTCCTCGGTATCAGTATGGTCTCGAGCCTCTGTGGGGTAAAAAGGAGCAGTAGGACACTTTGGAGCTGTTTTAGTTGGGCTATTGTTAGGACCACAAGCTTCACCTTGTCCAGATATTGGGTGTGATTTTATACCCACCAAAGATTGAATTTTTCCTTTCCAAAGCTCCAGCTTCGAAAGATTTTTCGTCATTGACTTTAATTTATATAATCCTCCTTGCATAGGGGGTATAATTCTAGAAGTCTCCGAATCAATCTCATCCGGTGAATGTGGTTGCATCGATTCCTTGCGAAGGGTCTCAAAGAGTTCTCAAGCATCCACTGCTGTTAAATTTCAAAACATACCACTACAACAACATCAATTTTATGCCTAGTTTTGTCATTTAATCCTTCATAAAAAGTGAACGTTAAAATAAGATGTCGGATTCTATTCGTTTTGTACATTGGGAAGTACTTTTCAAGGAATTTGCGTTTCAATCCCTCCTAATCAGTAATCGAATTTCGGGGTAAAGAGTCTAACCACTGCTTTGCCTCGTCCCTAAGAGAATACGAGAATAGCCTTAAACGAATGGATACTCCTGTTAGTTCTTTAATTCAAATAATGTTACACATTTCTATAAAATTATTTAAATGCCATTGGGGGTCTTCCTCAATCAACCCGCAAAAAGTAGGAAGTATTTGAAGAATATTTGGCGTGATTTCGAAAGCCTCATAACTTGTCAAATAGGGGTTTGACTACATGGGGGTAGTGTAAGTGTACAGCCATGGGATTCGTGACGATGTGCTCGCTAATAAAAACATAGAGTCGTCACCTGGAGCTTTTGGTGTCCCGGAAAACCTATATCATTTTTATGAGCACCGAAGTGCTAAAAATATGACTCTGATACTGGTCCACACCAAAGGCTCTTTCGTAGGGGCTTCGGTTATCGATCGGGAAGGTGTTAGGCACCCGATCAACCCGCTTGAAGCGGTCTCTACTTATGGCTAAAACGAAAGGGAAATGCTAGGAGCAAAAGAAGCCTCTTCTTGCTCAAAGGGCTCTAAAATCCTATTTGTACCCCTCCACTATTACCGAAAAGTCGGCGGCGTAACGGCACAAATGCAAGGATGAGAAGTGCTATAAAGAAATAGGAGAAGAAAGGGGAGAATCGGAGCCCACGGACCCTTGTAGCACAGTAGGAGAGCCTTGCGTGACTTACTTTTGATGAACTCTTGAAGGCTTTGTATGATATAGAATAGGATTCTAACTCTTAAGGCTTAAATGCAAGAGGTAGAGTGAGGAGTCTAGGGGGAGCACACACCTAGACTAAAGGTTTTGGAGGCAAGAGTAAGCTTGAAATGAGGTTGGGAGAATCTGGAATTTATGAGAAAATGATGCACAAAAGAGAGGAAGAACTTCTCACTTTGAGCTCTTTCTCTCTTAAGCAAATTTCTCAACCTTTAATCCAAGGGGAGGAGGGCTCTATTTATAGGAAATGGGTGGGGTAGGAGACCACTTAAGTGCTAATTGGGGTTAGCAATTAGGTAATCTCAAATCTAAGGTTTCCTAGGTTTTTAGAGCGTTGAAACATGTGAGCAGGTCCTCCAATGGTGGATGATAGGATGGAGCCTTAAATCACTTAAGGGGTTGCAAATAGGGTTTAAAAGGGTACAACAAAACTATCAAAATACACCCCAAAGACCCAGGTGGTCAACCAAGTCAAACCCCAAACACGAAATTTGGGGCAAAATCAGAGGTCACTGTTCATAAGCCTAGCGCAACTACTAGTTGCGCCAGGCATATGCACAGTAAAATAGTGCAGCACAGTAGCCTAGAGGTTGGCTTCCCAAGGTAGGGTCCACTTTAATGCTGGTGCAACTATTAGTTGCGCCAGGCTTAATCTGGGAAAAGCGCCAGGCTTAATTTAAGAAAAAGTGGCTTGGCGCAACTAATAGTTGCGCCAAGCTTAATTATAACTGGCGCAACTATTAGTTGCGCCAAATACCTAGGGGGGATTGAATTACATTATTGCCCTCCGAGTTTGGACTGCCATAACTTTGCGTACATAGTTTCGATTGGGGAGATTCTTGGACTGTCGGAAAGTTGACGACCTCTACTTTTCAATGGTATGGGATTCGATCATAGTGGAAGGCCCTGTCGGTCCTGGTGCACCACTCCTCATCCATTGCTTGGACAGATTTGGTTCAGGCCCAAAACGGGTTTTAAGGGTCGAGATTAGTTTCTAAGGGTTCGGGATGGTTTCTAAGGGTTCGGGATAAGTTCCTAAAGGATCTAGGGGGATTCCTGAGGGTTTAGGGTGATTCCTAAGAGATCTAGGGGGATTCCTAAGGGTTCCCTGCATGCCATCAAAAGCTCGGAAACACGCCTCTCGAAATGCGCTTTGATCAGACCTTGGGAAAATTTTGGGTGTCTACAGATGCCCCTCTTTGGTATCCGATCACTAATGATCGAATGTCAAAGAAAAGAGACATCCGAAGAGGCCCAAGGCATTACTGATGGGTCCGTTGCATTGAGAGTGAACTTCAAACATCAGATGAGTAACATGGTGAGAAAACAAAAGCTCTGGATGCCAGGCTAAACATTCATTTCTCAAGGTAATTGGTCCTCAAGCGCTTAGCGACATTACTGGGCATAGGTGGAATGAGTTGCGGAAGACCTGTATGCCAAGCTAAACATTCGCTTCTCGAGATGATTTAAAGGTATTTGAGGTTTAAGATTCATTCGGAATACAACAGCTTCACAAGTAAGGGGGTGATCGACCCACACTTAAAGATAGGTGTTAAGCAAAACTACGCAAGGATCCATAGTTTACGTTCAATCCTACGAGACATTTGATTGCCCCATTTGACTGGTTGTGGGTGCCCTTGCCTAAGGCAAGGTTCAAATCTTTTGGCGAACCCATCAATCCTGAAGTTTATTTAGCATGACTACCCGAGTGGAGCGAATAGAGGTCGCAACGCTTTTTGGGGAGTACGTGCCATTTTTGAAAACATGCCCTGGATCAACATCACTTAGAGCATCCAGCTTCAACTACCTTGATCAGGTCCAACCAAACATTGGGTATCTCCCAAAAGGGACGTCCAATCTTGGTCTCTGCCAATAATGATCATAAATATCATTCAACTATGCATAATCATGCGCCCATTAGGGGCAATAAGTAACAAAGGCGATGGAAGCCCCGACCTAGACCTGCCCGGGTAAAATTTACGGGAATAAATGACCATCATACGGATACCCAGACGCATGGCGTATACTTTACAGGGATACCGTTGCCAATACAGGTTTTAAGCCTGCAGAAAATAAAGGGGAAATGAACCCTCTGGATGCATGTTTGCACATAGTTTCATTGATCCATAATCTCATTCTCAACAGGTTGGTCTCAACCAACGATTGACCTTGTCCAACGGAATTATCCGGACTTCAAACCCCATAGGGCATGCTCCCAGACAGTGTGGACCAAGAGTCCACACCTCCAAAAAGTTCGTAAAAAGTCTAAAGCTTAGACTCTCACGTTCATATGAATCAAAGACAGAGCGCTTATCTCAACAATTTAGCGGTGGAATCGTCTTGATCGAAACATTGACCGTCTGATCATGATTGACCCCGTTGCTCCTACTTTGAAGTAGGAACCATAGATCCAAGGCAAACCTTAGACCTAGGGCATTAGTTTTGCATAGCTGCATTGCCAATAAAATATCGACATTTTACCGCATTGAAAACACGCATGTGCGTAGCTGTGCATGAAAAGTTCACAGATTTTGTTTTTCTTTTTCAAAATAATTTTCATTCTCCCTCTTTTTTTTTTAATAGACCTGACGTCAGTGGCGGGATGTTTCATCTGAATTGTCCATCACTGAGAAGTTGCCTGCTTCGCGGCTTTGGATCGTTTGATGTTCCTGCACATCCTTGAGAAAATGTCAATCCCTTTTTTGTTTATATAGATAACAATAAGTATCCTAATTGACAAAAGGAGAAACAAACTTTTACCTATATATTTTTTTATTATTATTTTTTTTATTTTCAAGATTTATATATATTTTTTGGATTTTTATTTTCAAAGATTTTTTTGTTCTTTTTCTTTATTTTTGACATGGAAGAACGATGCTATAACTATGTATATGAGAAAGAGTAGAGTTTTTTTGGATTTTTATTTTTCAGAGATTTTTTATTCTTTTTCTTTATTTTTGAGATGGCAGTAAGATGTTGTGACTATGTGCATGAGAAAGAGCAAAAATATATACATATATTTTTTTGTATTTGGATTTTTCTTAATTTTTTTCTTTTTTTATTTGTTCTCTCTTTTTTTTTGGGCTTCTCTTCTTTTTTTTTTATGCCTTATCAGTGAGGTGAAGTCACGGGTCCCATTTTGAGCATAGTTGAACCCTTTCCTATGGTCAGGCCTGAGTGAGTTTCAGCAGTTTCACCAAGGCTGGAATCTCAATCCCTTTGGATTGAGTCAAACCTTTCTCCTTATCTTGAGTCATACGTTTGACAAAGCAGTTTTACAAAAATAATTCTGATCGGGACCCGATTTGAACTAGCATGAGCAGCCCAGAAAAGGGGATCAGGGAGAGTAATCAAGAGGGGTCCTTAAACATTAATCAATCATTTCAAACCTTTCCTCTTTTTTTTTTTATATATCTCCCTATTTTTACCTGTGACACCCTTTCGGGTTTTCACCACGTCCATAGGTTTAGCTCTCTTACCCCAAGCGCCCTTTTGGGTTTTCACCTGGTCCGCAGAAGCTTGTTATTTTTACCCATAATGTCCTTTCGGCTTTTCACTACGTCCATCTTACTTTAAGCTTGTATTTTTATTTTCTTTTTTCTTTTTTATTTCTTTTATTTTTTATTTTTTTTTCAAAAGCCACGATATAGACGTCGATTCTGTCATAGCCGGCTAGATGGGGTTCTGGAGTCGTCTAACAACTCAGCTCGCCTTGACTTAACAGATACTATGACTGCTTGTGAACTTGAAAAGAGGGCTTTCCTGAGGGTGCAGCTTGGCCATGGGTTAGGTTAGGATTTGAAGGTATGTTGGGCTAAATAGGGTTTCCTTGATATGGCTTCAGCTTCTCTCAACATTCTTCTTCCTTGAGGGATTTTACTGTACACGCCCCACGATTCTATTTTTTCTTTTTTCTTTATCTTATATCAGGCAATCTCTTTTTGAAGTTTTACTTTTTCGATTTTTCTGAGATTTTTTTGGATTTTGATGGTAACTTTACTTCCTCTTTTTCTTTTTTATATATATGTATACACTTCTTTTCCAGGAAAGTGGTTCATTGAAAGAAAGGCCTAGGCTCAAAATGGGGTAGCAAAGGATATCATCTTTTTTTAGGGATGCTTTTTGGCTACTGTGCTTGGAATGATGGCCTCTTTTGGGTGGTTCTTAAGCAGTCACGTATTTGTTTCACCAATACTTACCTTATCACGATAGACTAAGCGTAGAACTGTTGGACGTCTCCACTGTTGATGGGCTTAGGAAGATGATCTCCGTCCATGGTGGCGAGGCAGATGGCGTATCCCGGTAGCACCTCTCAAACGACGTAAGGTCCTTCCCAGTTCGGCTTGAACTTCCCTCTCAGATCAGTTTGGAGGGATGGGAAGATCCACTTCAACACAGTGTCTCCTACATTTAGATCTCAACTGCAGACACTTTTATTATAAGCACGTGCGATTCGCCCTTGGTAAACTTGAGTGTGACACAAGGCTAGGAGTCTCTTCTCGTCCAATAAGTTCAATTATTCTAAGCAGGATCTCTCTCTCTCTACTTCAGGTAAGCCTGATTTCATAAGGATTCGGAGTGAGGGTACTTCAACCTCAACTGGTAGGATGGCCTCAATTCCATACACAAGGGAGAATGGTGTTGCCCCTATAGCGGTACGGATTGACGTTCTATAGGCTTACAAAGCAAACGGCAATATTTTGCTCTAATCTCGATACGTGATGACCATTTTCTCAAGGATGCAGATGACCGTCTTGTTAGCAGCTTCTACGGCTCCATTAGTTTAAGGCCAATAAGGTGACGAGCGATGGTGCTTGATCTTGTATTACTCGCAGAAGGCTCGGATGCGCTTATTTATAAAGTTTGTGCCATTATCTGTGATGATATCCTTGGGTACTCCAAATCGGCATACAATATTACTCTTGAGAAACTTCTCGACGTGACTGGTTGTGATGTTGGCGTATGATGCTACTTCTACCCACTTGGTAAAGTATTCAATGGTGACGAGGATGAATCGATACCCGTTTGATGCTTTCGGATTAATCATTTCGACGACGTCAAGGCCCCAGGCAACAAATGGCCAAGGAGTGGTCATGTAGTAAAGATCGATGGTAAGAGCGTGTATCAGTCCGGAGTGTTCCTGACACTTGTAGCATTTCTAAACATGTTTACAGTAATTGGATTTTATAGTGGTCAAAAAGTATCTATGTCGTAGAATTTTCTTAGCAAGCATGTCACCGCTGATGTGGGTTCCGCATACTCCTTGGATTTCCTTCATGATATTGGTTACTTCACTTTCTGTAAGGCACCTAAGTAAGATGTTATTGTAGGATCGCTTGTAAAGGCACTCCCCGCAAATGACATAGCCTGCTGTTAGACATTGGATGGTTCATCGATCCATCTTGGACGTACCCTCAGGGAAAGTTAGTGTCTTGAGGAAATTCTTGATATCTGAGAACCAAGGTGGCTCATCATCAGGCTTTGTAAGTTCCTCAATCTGGAGGCAGAAGGCCAGCTCATTCCTCTGCTCGATCATGATCGACTTCATCTCAGCACCATACGGGATTTCTGTCATTGATGCTAACGTCGCTAGTGCATCAGCGAAGTGATTCTTTATCCGTGGGACATAAGAAAAAGTGACATCTTCGAAGCAAGCTATCAGATCCTCAAGGTGCTCATGGTAAGGAATCAGTTTCTCATCTTTCGTCTTCTAGTCACCATTCGTCTGGCATATAAGTAACTGTGAATAGCCAAACACTCGAAGGTGAGTTACGTTCAGATCAAGGGCCACCTGCAGACTGGCGATGCAGGTTTCGTACTCAACCGTGTTGTTAGTGCAAAGGAAGTTGAGCTTCATGAAGAAGGGTACATGGGATCCTTCTGGCGAGATTAGGATAGTGCCGACTCCCTGACCTTTAGCATTTGATGCCCCGTCGAAGTGCATTACCCATGATTCTTCTGCTTCTTCTGTATCGTCTTCTGCCATGAACAAGATATCTTCATCTAGGAATTCGGTCCTCAAAGGTTCATAATTTGGCAAAGGATTGTCGATAAGATGATCAGCAAGTGCCTGTCCCTTGATCAATTTTTAAGTGACATACATGATGTCGAAGTCAGATAATAAGAGCTGCTAGCGTGCAGTCCGCCCAGTGAAGGCCGGCTTCTTAAAAAGGTACTTCAATGGGTCCATTCGAGCCAAAAGTAGAATAGCTTGAGATAGCAAGTAGTGGCGGAGCCTCTGGGTGGCCCATGCAAGTCCCAGGCATGCTTTCTCCATATGAGAATAGCGCGTTTCATAATCAGTAAACTTCTTGCTCAGATAGTAAATGTCCTGTTCTCTTCTTCCTATCTCGTCATGCTAACCTAAGACACATCCCATCGAAACTTCCGTCGTGGTGAGGTACATTAAGAGTGGTCTCCCCAGCTTGGGTGGTACCTAAACAGGTGAATTGAGGAGGTAGCTTTTGATTTTATCAAATGCTACCTAGCAGTCATCATTCCATTCGATGGGTGAGTTCTTCCGAAGTAGCTTGAAGATTGGCGTGCAGATTGGGGTTAGTAGCATAATGAACCGACTGATATATTGTATTATGCCTAAGAACCGTCTAACTTCTTTCTCAGTAGATGGCGGTGGCATTTCTGTGATAGATTCGACTTTGACTGGGTTGACCTCGATCCCTCTCCTACTAACGATGAACCCCAACAGTTTTTCGGACATGACACCAAAAGCGCACTTTTATGGATTCAGACGTAACCTGTACTTTCTCAGCCTCTCAAATAGTTTCTGGAGGTTTACCAAGTGATCGCCTTGTTCCAGTGATTTGGCTATCATATCATCAACATACACTTCAATCTCTCGATGCATCATGTCATGAAATAGCGCAGTCATGGCTCCCTAGTACGTTGCCTCGGCATTCTTCAGCCCATATGGCATGACTCGATAGCAAAAGGTTTCCCAGGGGGTAATGAACGTTGTCTTTTCACGATCAACCTCTGCCATCCTTATCTGATTGTATCCCGAGAATCCGTCTATAAAAGAAAGCATCCCGTGCTTAGCAGTATTATCGACCAAGATGTCGATGTGCAGTAATGGGAAATCATCCTTCGGGCTCGCCCTGTTCAAGTTACAAAAATTGATGCACATGCGGACCTTCCCATCTTTCTTTGGCACAGGCACGATATTGGCTAGCCACTGGGGGTATTTGGAGACCATGAGAAACCCTGCATCATATTGCTTGATGACCTCGTCTTTGACTTTCAACATCCACTCGGGTCAGAGACGTCTCAGCTTTTGCTTAACCGACTTCATATCAAGATAGAGAGGCAACTCATGCTCGACCAAATCAGTGTCCAGACCAGGCATGTTCTCGTACGACCAGGAAAAAATGTCTTGATATGACCGAAGGAAATCGATCATGCTTTTTCTTTCTTCGGGAGACAGTGACATTCTGATCTTGGCTATTCTGGAAATCTCCTTAGTCCCTAAATTGATATCTTCTGTTTCTTCAACAATGGGGGTAGGGCCATGCTCAAATTTGGCAAATCGGTCAAGGAGCTCATTGGGGAGCTCCTCCAAAGGACTATCCTCATCCATACTCATAACCCCTACAGCTTCTTGTATTTCTATAGGAAAGGGATCGATTTTATGTGAGACGGGTATTTCGATTAAGGCATCATTGTATAGGACTTTATCTGGAATTTTAAATGACAATTTTTTTGGGTTTTGTATTTTTTCTATGTTTTTTAGGTTCTATATTTTTCCAATGTTTTTGAGATTTTGTATTTTTCCAATATTTTTTGAGATTTTTGTTTTCTTCAGAGACGGACCCTTGGCAGTGCGAGTCTGTGTATATATAAGGTATTGCCTGCCAAGGACTTCTCTCACTTTTATAGGTTATTTTTTTTAGGGAAACAGGTGCCAACTTATAGGCCACTCCCTGGTTCCAGAGTTTGGGGCAAAGATGACCAATTGCATACCTGACTTATTGCCCCTTTACCATTTTGGATGTAGGAGGCTGGCAAATGTGACTCTTTTGGATCGGCCTCCATCATATTGCCCATAGGTTTGTTTGAGGTTTCATCCTCAAATGTCAGTAGAGTTCTGTGGTGGTTTACCACCAGAGGAGTTTGTTCAGGTATGGAATGCTGCTCCTCAAATAGGGACAGGGCAGCCAGATCTATTTCGAGGTTGGGAAGGGAGATGTAAGGATTGGTGGGATGGACAGGAGCTGTGGGTTTGTGTGGGGTCAAATGGGTTTCCCCATTCCTATCAATCTTTATGACCCCAGCGCTGACAAAGGATTTCCTGATGTGTGGCCTAGGATGAGGCTTTTCTTCTATGCTGATTCCTCTTGCCCTTGCAGCTACAGCGACCCTGGCTTTCTCTTTAGTCTCTCGAACCTCTTCCTCTGTGGGCTTGTAACCTAACCCGAATCAGACTTTCTACCCCTTGGCAATAACTAGCTCTCTTCTGCCCAGTAGTCTAAGCCCGAGCCCTCTGCCTTTCTCCTAGCCCCACTTCTATAGCATGGACACCGCTACATCCATTCCGCCGCCGGCTGTAGAAGTGGCATCCTTCTTAACTGAGTCTCAAGAATGTGCTCCCGACTCATCTTCTCAAACAGGTGGACTGCACTATCCTTCTTCCCCTCTGACCATGCTGGTGTTGTTGCTATTACTGTTGCTGCCTTAGGCTGTTTCAAGATTCTTCCCAATTTGGTAACGAAGTCCACTGCCCCCTCCCTGCTGTTGCTGCCGACATTAGCATTGGTTTGCTCAGAGCTCCGCGGGACCTGATGTGGATCATAGGTTGGTCCTGAGAGCTGGAATGGTATGGCTATCGACAACTGAAGTGTATGTACTAATGGCTCTAGGAGGGTATGTAAGACCTAGCTTATCTCAGTGATGGATGGGTGAGTGGCAAAATTGGGCTGGGTAGGGGTGGTGGAGCTTAACAATGGTTGTACCGGGGGTAGTGGGGTGGGCGTAGGCCATTGGTAGTTGATGGGTGCGGGCGGAGGATTGGGGGTTTGATGGGCCATTAGGGAATTGACGGGGATGGTAGAATTTGTGGGTGGTTGAAATGGAGATAATGGGGTGGGTGTAGGCCATTGGTAATTGATGGATGTAGGTGGAGAATTGGGGGCCAGATGGCTTATGGGATAATTCAAGGGGGTGGTGGAATATGGTTGATACACATTTATTTATACATAGTTGATGGGGGTAGTTGATGGGAAATAGGCCCTAAGATCTAAGGGTTCAACTACTGGTGTAGGGGTAGAAAAATAATCTACCAGATTCAGGGACTCAATCACCCTAATGGTTCTTTCTTCTTGGTCTCGCTGCCTTGAGACCACAAAATTTTCTCCGTTACTGATATAATCAGAGGGGTCAAATTCATACTCTTCCTCACTTTTCTCTACCATTCCTATGGTGGGTCTGGGACCTGCTTCTCCGGTAGGGTGCGGTGGTAGAGGCACTTGGTGAATATTCACATGCTAGTTTGCTTGGGTGGGTAAAGGGGGAATAATCTTCCCAACATGGATTAAGTCTTGGATCGCGTGCTTCAATGGGAAGCAGCGATCCGTCGGGTGACCCTGACCCGGTGGAAATTACAATGAGTATTCGGGTCAAAATTATATGGAATCGGATTGGGAGGAGGTCGTGGTGGGAGCGCAGTTACTAATCCATTTTCAATTAATAAAGGTAAAAGTACACTTAAAGATTGCCCCAAGGGCATAAAAATACGATCATAATGGGCTTCCCTTTCTAGGGTCATTTGTACCCCCTGTCCGTTCCCTGCTCTCTGTACTGGCCCTGGTCTTACGGGAGCTGGTTGCACCGCCTTAATTTGAAAGGGGACTACATTGTTATTAGGCCTAGTATTGATCACATTCTGCACATCTGCCCCTGCCCTCCTGTCGTTTCTCTATTCGGCAAACCTTCTAACCCCGCTAGGTCCCCCTAAAGCATTCTTATTCAACCGCCCTTCTCTAAAGGGGTCCTCACAGCGGTTGGCTTTTTTACCAAGTCAGCAAAACTGGACTGCTGCTGGTATACAAGAAAATCGAAAATCACTGGCAGAGTGTTCTTTGAAATCATCTCTATTTACTCATCATCTGGTATTCTATTTCTGACTTAAGCTTTCAGTGCTCTCCAACGTCCCAAATAGTCGTCGAAGGTCTCGTTGGGATTCTGTTTCAAACGGGCCAAATCATACTTGCGTGGTTCAATATCAGTATTGTAGACATACTGTTCCTGAAACAAATCTGTCAAATCCTTCCATGTCTTCATCATGGATGGTTCAAGAGAAGTGAACCACCTCAGGGCCGGACCGGTCAAACTTTTCTGAAAGACTTTTATTAGCAGTCTCTCGTCCCCCTGTACTGACACATGTCCCCACAATAGGACTTGAGGTGTGCAATCGGGTTGCCCATGCCATTGTACTTGTCGAATACTGGCATTTTAAATTTGGGGGGCAGGGGGACCTCGGCAACTAGACACAAATTCATGAAATCTGTGACGTGGATTTCAACACCACCCATCTTTAATAATTATTTCTGGATCTTGTCTAGTTGCTGCCTTAACTGTTCCGATTCTTTAGACATGGGGGCCAGTTTTTCAACAGCCAGCCGGGACTCGCTCTGTGCTATTGGGGGTGGGGTTGCTATCGGTGGAAGATTAATAGTGGTCGCTGTCTCGACATAGGCACCACTGTTTCTGATCTCATCCTTCTCATACTGTTGATCTATGTAAGGTGTAGTGAGGACGGGGTTCTCATACTGTTGTTGCATGGACTGGATGGGATTGGATTGGATGTGGGTTGGGTGAGCCCCTTGAGTGTAAGGGAGGTGTTGTGGGGTGATGGGATGAGTAGTAATTTGGTTTAGGGGTGGGGCCTGATGGGGCCATTGGATATGGGGGAAGGTTTGGATATGGCCTTGGGATATGGGGCCATGGGAAAATTGGGTCTGAGGTATGACATGGGTTTGACCTGATTGTAAAGGTTGGGGGTGGGTGAAATTTTGGGGGTATTGTGGAGGGTATGAGTATGGGGCTTGGGCCATGGGCTTGGGGTAGGTTTGGGCCATAAGGCCTTGGTCGGTTTGGGCTTGGGTAAAGGTTGTGGGATTCGGGGGATCTCGGCCCATTAGGCCTTGATGGGTATGGCCCATTAGGCTTTGGAGGGCTTGGGCCATGGGCCATTGGTGGGTATGGGTATGGGCCTGGGTCAGATGGGTCTGGGTCATGGGCCGTTGGGGTATGTGGGCCTGGCCCACTGGGTTTTGAGGGGTATGGGCCATTGGTGGGTATGGGCCATGGGCTCTCGGAGTATTTGGGCTTGGGCCAAATGGGTTTGGGCCATGGACCCTAGATGGGTTTGGGCCATGGGCCCTTGGGTATGGGTTTGGGCGATGGGCCCTTGGGGATATGAATCTGGCCCACTGAGTTTTGAGGGGTATGGGCCATGGGCCATTGATGGGTATGGGCCATGGGCCCTTGGAGGGTGTGGGCTTGGGCCAAATGGTTTGGGCCATGGGCCCTTGGAGATAATGGGTGGTGGGGCTTTGGGCCAATGGGCTTTGGAGAATGGCAAGGTTTTGGGCCAATGGGCCCTGAGGCATGTTGGAGATGAGATTTTGGATGGTGTGAATTATGGGGGGTTGATGGGGATCATGGAGGAGTGAAGCATGGAGGTTGGCTAAGGTGTGGGATGGGTTCATGGGTGTGTGGTGTGGATGAGGGGAGGTATTTTGGGAAGTCTTCCATAAGGAGTAGGCTTAAAACATCTCCTCCATCATGGTCATGGAAGGAAGATCGGGTGTAGATGATGGATTTAGGGGATGATTGGGTATGGATGGAATGGGTGGGGAAGGAGCATTAGGCATGGCCCCGGTATAATCAGACATGACCATGGCATGTGATGGGATATGGGGTGGATTGGAGAGTTGAGGTGGGGCAAAAGATGGGGAAGGATTAGGGATGTTTAGGGATGATTGGTTGGGTGTGGATGTTTGGGAAAATTCGGGTGTGGCCTCGGTAAAAATGGGCATGACCCAGGTAGATAGGGGGGATAGGATGGAGGTGACATAGGTAAATGAGGGCGGATCGAGCCTATATGGGGAAGGTAGGAAATGGGGCATGGACGTGGATTGGGAAAATAGGATTGGTTTTGTTATGAATGTGGATGGGAAAGGTGTTGGATTTGGACGGGATGTGGATGGAATGGGTGGTTTGCTTGGTATGGACATGGGGGTAAAAGCGGATTGGGAAAAAGATGGGGAATGGGGGGCTTGATTTTGGATATTTTGGAAAGTGGTGGTTGGGAAAATGGGGGTGCCAAACAGGCCGGTAACGGTAAAAGGGGATAAGGTGATGGGGATGGATGTGAAGGCTTCTCCCGAATGGGAGTGGGTTGGAGAGTGTGGCGGGGAGGAGTCAGGATCGGCGTAACGGGTTGGGTATGGGTGCCTTGGATAAGGGCCAACACTTTTCCTCCTCCTTCCCCTACGGGAGGATGGAGGGCAAGATAATGCCGTTTTGCCGACACTACAAAGGTTTCTAATTTTTTAGGTTTTTTTATTTTTTATTTTTTGGAGAAAACTTTTTTTGAAAACAAAGGTTCCGAGGCCTTAGAATTCCCTTCTCAGGTGGCCTTCGTATCCTAATTTACGACCCGCAGTGACGATTCTGAAGCACTTCGAAAGAATCAAAGGAAAACCTTTGATCTATTGAAGGCACGGAAGTCGAGGTGAACAACCCGATCCCCCGGAATGAGCCAAAAGAAGTTGCATTCTTTTGACCAGCGGGGGAGTATTGGGTGTCGGACATAGCGAGACCTAATCAGAGGTACTAAATGCACTATTCGGGGGACTCGGGAGGTGAGAAAGCCTTAGATTTCGGGTTGTTGATGTTCAGGTAGGCTTGGCATAACTAATACATGCGCCAAGTTAGCAGGGCCTCTTTTTACACTGGCGCAAGTATTAGTTGCGCCAAGGTAAAAATTGGTGGATTTAAAGCTGGTGCAACTATTAGTTGCGCCAATTATAAATCTGGAATTTATGTAAAAATGGTACACAAAAGGGAGGAAGAACTTCTCACTTTGAAGTCTTTCTCTCTTAAGCAAATTTCTCAACCTTTAATCTAAGGGGACGGAGGTTCTATTTATAGGAAATGGATGGGTTAGGAGACCACTTAAGTGCTAATTGGGGTTAGTAATTAGGTAATCTCAAATCTAAGGTTTCCTAGGTTTTTTAGAGTCTTAAAACATGTGAAAAGGTCCTCCAATAGTGAATGATAGGATGGGGCCTTAAGTCACTTAAGGGATTGCAAATAGGGTGTAAAAGGGTGCAACAGAACTATCAAAACATACCCCAAAGACCCAGGTGGTCAATCAAGTCAAACCCCAGACACAAAATTCGGAGCAAAATTAGAGGTCACTGTTCATAAGCCTGACGCAACTATTAGTTGCGCCAGGCATATACACAGTAAAATAGTGCAGCACAGTAGCCTGGAAGTTAGCTTCCCGAGGTGGGGTCCACTTTAATGTTAGCGCAACTATTAGTTGTGTCAGGCTTAATCTGGGAAAAAGTGGCTTGGCGCAACTAATAGTTGTGCCAGGCTCAATTGTAACTGGTGCAATTATTAGTTGCGCCAAATCCCTAGGGGGCCATTTGAAATTATATTTTTTCTCTCAAGGTTTAGACTGCCATAACTTTGCGTACACAGCTTCGATTAGGGCGATTCTTAGACCGTTGGAAAGCTGATGACCTCTACTTTTCAATGGTGTAGGATTTGATCGTAGTAGAAGGCCGTAGTCAGTACTGGTGCACCACTCCTCATCCATGGCTTGGAGAGATTTGGTTCAAGCCCGAAACGGGTTTGAAGGGTCGTGATTGGTTTGTAAGGGTTCGGGATGGTTTCTAAGGGTTCGGGATAGATTCCTAAGGGATCTAGGGTGATTTCTGAGGGTTTAGGGTGATTCCTAAGAGATCCAGGGGGATTCCTGAGGGTTTGAGGTGATTCCTAAGGGTTCCATACATGCCATCAAAAGCTCGGAAACATGCCTCTCTCGAAATGCATTTCGATCAGGCCTTGGGCCAAATTTGGGTGTCTACAGTAAGAGGTGTCAATGCATAGTATTCTTCCATCGTTTTAGCATTACTTTGATTTATTCCTGCCATATTCATATTGAGGCAGGTTGTCTAGAACGTAATATGTCTAGTTTTGGTTTGGTTTATATGATTTTTATTCTAGAAAGCAGGGAGAGAAACAAATATGAGTCTCCAAATTCCGTAGCCGACAGAAGTTGGAAACTTTTGATTCACTACTCCGAATAATCCTACAAAAGATTAAGAATTGATCAAAGAAAATTAAAAATATAAAGAAATATAAAAAGAGAAAGACAAATATTTATTTTTGTTAAATGGAAATATAAACAAAAGATAAAAACTTTCCTAGCAACGGTGCCAAAAACTTGATCGGCTTACTTATGTGTATCTAATTAAGTCCTAACCTATTGCAAGCGCACAACAGAAATTGTAGAGCTAGTATAGGATCGTTCCCACGAAGAAGTTTTATCTTATTATATATTTTATATTTCTATTTTAAAGTTTATATTTATCTTTTAAGGTTCTAAACTACTTGAGAAATATGAATAAAAGAATGATTTTTAATCTAAAGCACATAAAATAAATCCTAACCCTCCTTCTCTATCGAATATTTATAAAATAAACAGTACCGTTATACCTATTACAGTTTTCTAGAAAATGCGTCAATCAAAAACAAAAATCCTCCAACCCAGATTTAATCTAATCCACAGTCTCTTAAAATTTGGGCGTCAATAAAATTCAAGAAAACTGAAGATGCGAAAGTAAAAACCGTTACACTAATCTGCAAATTTCAACCTGAGTTGTCAATTCAAATTAAAACATGGAGATGATTACAAAATAGTAAATAAAGCAAATAAACTCTAATCTAGAAAGCAAAGTAAATATATCTTTCACCCCTCAGTCGCAGTCGCCAATTACTTCTGAGAAACTAGGATATCTACACTAATCTTCAGCACCCAATAGCAGTCGTCAATTGCTCTTAAGAAACTTATGATATCTAATCTACTCTAACTATTTTACACTACTGATCGAAATAAAATCCAACCTCAGTCATCAATTAATGCTGAAATTCTTCGATGCTTATACCTATGCCGATCTCTCTTATTTATAAATCATAAAGGATCGGTTTACAAAGTCTTCTAATTCTAATAAAAGAAACTACTAAAAGAAAAGTATCCAAGTACAACTCTAATTCCTAATTTTATTCTTCCTTACTTTCAAATTATAGATATGCTTCTGGATTGTTCTCCTTTATTTCAATAATTAAGATTTCCTAAGAGCTTATCTTCATCAATCTTCTCAAATCCGTAATTCACCAAACTTCTAATTTCAAAGATCTTCTAATTCAGTACATGGCGGTGATAGTCTTTACTCACGTGATCAGCAGGAGATATAGCAGAGGGAAAAACTTTGTACAATCATAAAGTAAGATTATTCTTTATTTTTCTGGAGAATCGTAAATCATGATTTCTCATTTTTCCACAGCTTTATTATTGGACGACTTCCTAAAACGGACGATCTCTTTCATATATTGCTTTTTACTCCTTTTGTCGCTTTCTGAAGAATTGTCTTTTGAAGATTCGTCAATTACGATTTCTTAACTTTTTTTTTTTCTTGTCTTCAGCTTTAGCGCACAATCGTAAATTATTCTTGGCTTTCAGCAGTGGCAAATCGTCTTCTTTTCGCTTAATCGTCTTTTTACTGCTTTTTGAGTTCATTTTGATGAATATTAACCCTTTGGCTCTCTTTTACTATTTTTTCTTAATATCTACACATCAGCATCTTATTAGTAGCAAACTAAGTCTTAGCATCACTAAGTTAAGGGTGATAAAATGACATATTATGTGACTAATCAACTATACATGGTGATAGCGCTTCACACCGGCACCTACCCTATTTTGAAAAATTCCATTTAAGTTGTGTAACTCTTTTCACTTTTCTTATTCTAATCTTTTGAGAAACCCTAGCCGTCACAACTTCTTCATCTCAACCCACCCTTCCTAAAACTCCTTAATCTTTTCACTAAAAATTCTTGTGAGTTCTTCCACAATACTCATCGTGATCTATTTCCACCATCAAGATCAAGGAGGTAGAGGAAGAAATTTCGCATGGGCTATCGCGTTGGACATGGATCCACTTCACGCGTCAAGAGGTGCGTAGCCATCAATCCATCTTGTTCTTCTCAGATCCCGTCGGGTAGGGTATGTTCAATCGCATATTAACATGCTAATAATATGAACCTATAGGTTTCTTTCATATAAATTGCTTTTAAAATGAATGGAATGGCTAACCCGAGTTATAATTGTATTTGAATTATTTTTCTGGCTTTGTAGATCTTATTTTTGTAACCTTAGAAAGTGCAGAATTTCTAAAATCGATCGATCAATTTCAATTTATGATCGATCGATTTTGGCCCGAGACAAAATTTCCTTGTTAGCTGAAATAATCTATCGATTGATTATTAATTTCAATCGATCAATTTCCATTTTTGATCGATACTGGACAAAGACCATTATATATATATAGTTGTTTTTCATTTTCGATCGATCGTTACCTAGACCAATTGATTGATTCTGAACCAAACCGTTTGTCCTTCTTGCATTATTTTTCAGATCGATAGATTCCTTATGACCGATCGATTGATTATGGATATAACCGATTACCTATTTACTTTAATATCATTCAATCGATTCTAAATTTCGATCGATCAATTCTGACCCAAATTAAATGAAATATATATTATAGTTCCAATTGATCGATTCCAAAACCGATCGATCAATTCTCCACTACGACAAAAAGGCCCAAAAACGACGATTTAAAACCATCATTTATGAAAAAACGACGTTCCAAATTCGTCCCAATGTCTGTCCTAAATTATGTCGTCCCAAATTAAAATGACGGTTCAAAATCGTCCTTTCAATATGAAATAAGACAATTTTAAGGACTGTAAGAAGCAATCTTAAACAAGGACAGGTTTAAACAGTCCTATAATTTCAAAAGAGGATGCCTTGTTTCTTATTTTTAAAAAATTATAAAAAAGAAGACGGTTAGAACCGAAATTTTTTTCTTAGAAAAATGACGGTTTATAACCGTCCTTTATTAATTGAATATTTTTAAAAAATACATAATATACGACAATCTAGAGCCATCTTTTTTTAATAAAATAGTAAAAAAAATATAAGTGATTTTAGGATGAGCCTGCACCCCAAAATGCACTGCTTATTATACACTAAATCAGAACCCCGGATAAAATGTATAACCACCTCAAAACACATTACTCCTCAAAACACAATGCTTATCCATACACTGTGACAACCCGGATTGTCTACCTTGAAACCGTGCCATCAGATCCCCGTTTCCGACAATCCCTGAACTGAACACATAACATGTCCACTCACACAGTGGAATTAAACTGATATCTCTTGCAATTGTAGATAAAGTCATCATAAGCATAGCAAAAGAAAGTTCAATTTCTATATTCAAAATATATCAAAATGACGGTTCTAATTTCATGTAAAAATACATGGACAAAGAACCGAAATGAACCACCGGTGATAGCCAACAATCACCTAAACAATGGTTCACAAAACACCGTTTAATCTACTTACATAATTCAAGATTTCTAAATACAAATGGTTGGATGTACCAAGCCCTTAGTAACAAAAACACAAGACAAACTGACACAAATCCCAACTATTTGAAGAACTCCTCTGGAGGGGCTCACTTTCCTCCTCTAGAATATAATCTGATTTCATATGCACATTTCATAATTGATTTCATATGCACATTTCACATTTCACAAGAATTTCTAAATGTTGAACTTTAATCACACACACACTTCAGATATTTGTTTGAAATCTCAAACGTAACATAAATATTATTCCAAGCATATATAGCATCAGAAGCCACACATATACCGATGGGAATCCCTAAACATCATCGTTCAATGAACCATTTTCACAATTGCCCAAGCCCCTGTGTTGTGAGGGATGCTTGTACCGAACGAAACTTTACCGTTGACTGGTAAGAATGTGCGAATATCCTATCATACCGGAGCACAAGGGCTTCGTTTCACATGAATCTTAAATCATTGTGCAAATTCTAACTTATATTTTTTACACCATGTAAAGTGATTCTATTATAATTATTTTTAAAAACTAGTATTCATACACGAATCCGGAGCTCACAGGAACACACTTGTCACATCACATTTCGAATCACGTTTTCAAAGCTTATTTGTAAAGATTCAAATCAACCATTTAGATGCACATAAACTTATCATGGATTATCTTATCACATCATTCAATCTATACAAAACACATCAGATTCAATATTCATAAGTTTCCCCTAGCTCAAGCACGACTTAAGCAAAATCACACGAAATCATTCGAGACTCCTCGTGAATGCTCATCACTTTAACCTACAGCCCAAATCATCCAAAGATTCCTTAGAAGTGTTTAAGAAAGTCTAAAAACTGATATTTATGGAAATTTCACACAAAAATGGTCAAAATAAGCCTAACTCTATATCTCGTGCGAGCGAGATGTAGGGTCACACGAGAGAGGTTGCGTGAGCGAGTGCCAACAGCACACAGCTCGCTCGAGCGAATCGATAGAGAGCCTTTCAAAATTACTTATACATTAGACCTCGCGTGCGTGAGAAGCAAGGTCGCGCAAGTGAATCTAGGGGCACCTATCAGCTCGAGCGAGCGAGTCTAGTGGCACCTATCAGCTCGCGTGAGCGAAGCATCAGAGGCTCACTGAAGCCTCCTTTCTTGTGCGCGTGAAGCTCGATTGAGCCTTTCTGAAGGCTCCTCGCGTGCGCGAGAAATATAGCTCGTGCGAGCGAGTTTCAGAAACTCCTCAAATCTGAGTTTCTGAACTTGATATTTTCACGATTTTTTCCTCCATTCACACCCACACTTTTCACACAACCTTCAAGGCATCTAGTTCTACAATTTTGACATCTTTGGGTTGTGACTTCTTACCTTTTAAAGTAGCAAAATCTCGGAGTAATCCGAGTGAAAAATCGAATCTAAAGAGATGGTCGGATCTCTACCTCTCGTTCACGGATTTCTTCCACTTTGCAACGCGACTACAACAATTCCCTTGAGATCGCTTGTTAGAAACTTCACGAAGATTTAGAGCTTTGGAGTACAAAAATTTGGTGAATCCTCTCTTCTCCTTCACAACCCTTTCTCACTCTTTCTCTATAAACAAACAAAGCAAAGGGAATAAATGCAAAGAGGGTTTTACACGTGAGGTCACCCCTCACATATCTAAAGGTGATTGCTTCCATGTGAAGCATCCACACATCTCTATATGTGTTTGGTCTTATCCAAAAGCCTATCCAAAGCTTTCCCTTGGTGTGAAGCCTAAACACCTAACCTATATGTTAAGCTCTCACAAAAACAAGCAATCAGCATGGTGTGTGACTAGCACATCCTAACACTTGTCAGGTAGGTACGATGCTAAGCCATTACACCACTACCGCGTGTTAGTCATTCACATCTCCTAATGAAACTCAAATAGTTTCAACTTACACGTGCCAAAATTTGGGGATATTACATCCTCCCCAACTTATAAAAATTTTCATCCTCAAAAATTGGCCTAAGTTACCTAGTCCCTAACACGCTAACTAAAACATACTTCAAAATCTAATCAAATTCCCTTTCTTATTTTTCCCTTCCTGAGTGCCTCGCGTAAGGACTAAGAGGGTAAAAACCCGTATATATCTCGATTCTCGAGCGTGCGAGTCTCAGTCCTTTACAGGTAATCAACTTCCCTTTTTTTTTTTTCTAAGTTACTCATGCGAGCGAGATTGGGACCTCGGGGGTGCGAGTCATAGCAACTTACTGGGAATCAAATTCCCTTTCTTATTTTTCCCTTCCTAAGTGCCTCGCGCGAGGACTAAAACTCGGGTGCGCGAGTTTACAAGCACATCTTTTTGTGTTGATTTATGTTTTGCTTTTCATTTTTTCTACTTTCAACATCATCTCTACGACGTTTGAGGCACCCTTTAGCATCAATTCTGATACTTAAACTCCATCTACATCAATTAAACCTTGTCGGTCTCTTACGGTGCCAATTCACGATGATGTTGTACAAGACATTCTATTATTAATTTCACACAAATCTAACAATAAATTTAAACTTGAAATGTTAATTCTCATTATAAAACAAAATTTTACACATGGTTCATTCAAACAACTGCAGGTACGGGTCGCTCATGTCCGACTCGCATTCCCACGTGGCTTCTTCCGGTGAATGGTTCCACCATCTGACAAGCACCAATGGGATCCTTTTAGTACGTAGTACATGTTCCTTCCGATCAAAAATTTTTACTGGCTCTTCTCTAACCGTCAAGTCTTCCTGAATTTCAATCAGTTGGTAACGTAGGACGTGAGTTGGATCCTTTACGTATCATCTCAGCATCGACATATGAAACACATTATGCATGCTTGAGAGTTGCGGTGGTAGAATAACTCGATAACCAACTTCTCCAACATGTCCCAAAACCTCAAAAGGTCCCACATAACGTGGACTAAGCTTTCCACGCTTCTTGAAATGCATCACACTTTTAGTAGGCAAAATCTTGATGAAGACATTGTCTCTAGCCTGAAAGAAGTGTATTGCATTAATATTATAACTATACCTACATATCCATCATAGTTTGCATCATAACTAAAGCATTAAGTTTACCTGAAACTCAACGCTTGTTCATTTTAGGTCGGCATAGCTCTTCTATCTGCTCTGTGCGACTTTTAACCTTTCACGAATTAAGCGTATGGCCTCGATAGTACTTTCTATAATTTATGGACCCAAAATAAACTTTTCACCTATTTCTTCCCAATTGATTGAAGATTTACATCGTCTCTCATATAAAGCTTCATACGGTGCCATATTGATACTCGTCCGATAATTATTGTTGTATGCGAACTCGATCAGGGATAGATGTTGATCCCATGTTCCTTGAAATTCAAGCATACAAGCTCTATGCATGTCTTCGATAATCTAGTTCACTCTCTCAGTCTGACCATCTATCTGTGGGTGAAACATTGAACTAAAGTCCAGCCTCGTACCCATCCCTTCTTGAAACTTCTGCCAAAACTGTGAGGTATACAACGGATCTCGATCTGAGACAATGCTCATAGGAATACCGTGAAATCGGACAATCTCTCTCATATACATTTCTGCAAGCCTACTTGTCGTATATATCGTATTGTATGGCAAGAAATGGGCTGACTTGGTCACTCTATCAACGACCACTGAAATAGCATTTTGTTTCCTCACTATCCATGGTAATCCCAAAATAAAATCCATGAAAATACATTCCCACTTCCATTCTGGTATCGGTAGTGGTTACAATAAACCTAATGGATGCCTATGATCCACCTTCACTTGCTGACATACCAAACACCTTGAGACGTACTCAGCTACATCCCTCTTTAAACCTCTCCACCAAAAAATTTTCTTCAGATCTTAGTACATCTTAGTACCACCAGGATGGATCGCATATTTGAATTTAGGGGCTTCTTCTAAGATGGTATGCCACAGATCAGTAATGGTCGGTACACACAGAGAGCTTATGAACAATAATGACCCATCACCTTTTATATAGAATTCCTGACTAGCACCGTCTATCACTCCCTGCCGGATCTTTAATAATTCTCCATCTTTCATCTAAAGCTCATAGATGTGATCGAAGATTGTTGACCTGATTGTAACGTTTGCCACTAAAGCTCCTAAATCTTTTACCTCGATGTTCGTGTTATACAATGAAATGTCTTCCAACAACTTTCATCCACGGATTCCCAAAATGAGACTCGATAACTGAGCCGAAGTCTTTTGACTCAATGTATCTGCTACTACATTAGCCTTGCCTGGGTGATATTGAATGGAGCAATCGTAGTCTTTAAGAAACTCCATCCATCTTCTGTCTCATATTCAGATCCTTTTGTGTAAACAGATACTTGAGACTCTTGTGGTCCGTGAAAATCTCAATGGTTTTCCCATAGAGGTAACGCCTCCATATCTTCAAGGCAAATATTATCGCTGAAAATTCAAGAACATGTGTTGGATAGTTCTTTTCATGATCTTTAAGCTGCCTTGATCCGTAGGTAATAACTTTCCGATTTTGGCTAAGCGCATAGCCTAAATTGTAGTGCGATGCATCACTATAAACCATAAAACCTCCACTCCCTGATGGAATGGCTAACACTAGCACGGAGGTCCTCTTGAGTTCTTAGAAATTTTTCTCACATGCTTCAGTCCACTCAAACTTAACATCTTTCCTGGTGAGTCTTCTGAGTGGTCCTGAAATCTTGGAGAACCCTTCTACAAATCTCCTGTAATACCCAACCAGACTAAAGAAACTGTGAATCTCAGTCACAGTCCTTGGTTGTTCCCATTCTACCACAGCCTCGATCTTTGTTAGATCTACCGTAATACCTGCTTCTAAGACTACGTGGCCTAAAAAGCTCACTTGTTCTAACCAAAACTCACACTTGTTGAGCTTTGCATATAACTGGTGTTCATGCAAAGTCTGTAGAGAAATCTTGAGATGTTGTTCATGTTCTTCTTTAGACTTTGAGTAGATGAAAATATCATCTATGAACACAACGACATATGTATCAAGATGTGGTTTGAACACTCTGTTCATGAGATCTATGAATGAAGCGGGTGTGTTAGTCAAGCCGAAAGGCATCATTAGGAACTCGTAATGCCCATATCTGGTTTGAAAAGTCGTCTTCTGAACATCCTCGACTTTTACCTTCAGCTGATAGTTACCGGATCTCAAGTCAATCTTGGAAAAGAACCTTGCTCCTTACAATTGATCAAAGAGATCATCGATCCTAGGTAAAGGATACCGGTTATTGATCATCAACTTATTCAGCTAACGATAGTCGATGCACAATCTCATCGACCCGTCCTTCTTAACAAATAAGGCCAGTGCTCCCCAAGGAGAAACACTTGGTCTTATAAATCCCTTGTCTAAGAGCTCTTGCAATTGATCTTTCAATTCTTTCAACTCAGCTGGAGCCATCCTATAAGGCGTTTTAGATATTGGCTCCATACCTGGGGCTAAGTCAATCACAAACTCAACCTCTCGATCAGGTAGCAATCCCAGTAACTCTTCAAGAAAAACATCTTGAAACTTGCAAGCCACCAGAATTTCTGCTATAACGTTCTTCTCTTCCCGCTACTCCTGTAAAAATGCTAAGTACCCACTACATCCGTTTCTCATCATCCGTTCTACTCGAATCGCGGAGATGAATGGCACGATGGTCGATTTCATACCGAAAAATTTGAACGATTTACTTCCTTTGAGGTGAAAAGTGATCATCTTTCCTCTGCAATCGATATTTGCATTATGAGTGGATAACCAGTCTATGCCCAGGATCACATCGAATCCTTGCATATCTAATAGGCTTAGATCAGCCAGTGATTTATGATTTTCATAATCCCTGATAGCAACGACGACTGAGCAGTACATTATGTCAGTACTAACTGAATTTTCTGTTGGAACTGACACGGCCAAATAAAGTCTAAGGGCTCAGGAATGACTTTCAAGTTTACTGCAAACTGAGGTGCCACAAACGAGTGGGTAAACCCTAGGTCTATCAAAACTTGTGCTTTATAACAACAATAATCGCTTCCTTTATATATTTGTAAGATACCTATATTTTTATTTATACTACACAATCAAATACGCCTATAAGAAATTTAATCATTCAAGAAACAATATGAAAACTTATTTAATTATATGCACCTTCTTCATCTAAAAAATTTTATTTTTTATTTTTTTAGTAAATATACTAACAATCAATTGGAAATTTTACCTTGGGTTATCATTCTTAAATCGCATAAGCACAACCTGAACAGAGAGGTCGCAGCTTGTTGTGGTAGGGGCTTTGTGCAACAACTGACACCTTCCCTTCACTTCCTAGCTTTGGGCAATCCCTTATCATATGCCCCATCTTACAGCACTTGAAACATGCTCCTGTACCCCGTCTACAATCCGCAGTGTTGTGCGATTTATCACATTTTGTACACGTCTCCTGTGAAGTAGTCATGATGTAGCTCTTAAAAATCCCTGAGTAACTGACACTCCTGGGATAGTAGCAGGGCCAGAAGGGTGAAAAGATTTGAATGGTGTAGGCCCAGATGGCCTAGAATAAGTAGCTTGATTAAATTGTCTAGGAGTTGGCACCATAAACCTAGACTTTTTATTCACCGATTCGTAATTATTAAACCTCCCTTGGTTTACCTTTCCTCTGCTCCGTTGATCCCTTCCTTTATACGTCTCTTCGATGTCTTCCTCAGCAACCAAGGTTTTGCTCATCAATTCCCTATAAGTTTCTAACTCAAGCACTGAAATTCTATCATGGATATTTGGCCTCAATCCACGTTGAAACTTCTTAGGTTTCATTCGATAAGAGGCCACATGTTTTAGCGCAAATCTTGATAATCTTGTAAACTCTATTCCATACTCTCGTACGAACATCTTCCCTTGTTCCAGGTTGATGAATTTCACTTCCATCTTATCTCTCACCTACTTGGGAAAGTATTCGTTATTGAATTCCTCAACGAATTCCTCCCAAGTCTATAAAACACCTGGATTAACATGTTCCCTTGTTCTCAATACAAACTTCCACCATGGGTCTGCTTCCCCGTCCAACTTGAATTCAACCCATCTAACGCGTTTGTCTTCAGTGCATGGAAGCATATTGAAGATCTTTTCCATTTCATTTAACCACTTTTTTACTTCAAGTGGTTTTACTTGTCTTGAGAAACTAGGTGGACGCATTCTTTTGAATTCTATGAATGCAGAAGACTGAGGTGGTGGTGTATATCTACTTGCATTATTTTCCGCCATCAACTCAGTTTGTTGTGCCATGGCATTGGCCACCGTTCCAATGGCTTGTGCCATCCTCTCTCTCTACTCTTCCTTGGTCTCCCTCTTCAGGAGGATTTCTTTCTCTAACAGGAGTCCTATTCAGACCCATAGCAACATTTTCACCCAACAACACATCATCCATCATGGTGTCGACTCCACCACTCCTTATGGCTCGGGCTAGACCACCTCTCGGTCATCCTCTGCCTCTACCTCTAGGAGGAATACTGATATGTTAACATGAATTTCTAAAGCTATATGCTTTGATACCAACTGTGACAACCCGAATTTCCAACCTTAAAACCCATGCCATCAGACCGTCTTTTCCGACAATCCCTGAACTTAACACATAACATGTCCACTCACACAGTGGAATTAAACTGATATCTCTTGCAATTGCAGAGAGTCATCATAAGCATAGCAAAAGAAAGTTCCATTTCTATATTCAAAATATATCAAAATGATGGTTCTAATTTCATGTAAAAATACATGGACAAAGAACCGAAATGAACCACCGGTGATGGCCAACAAGCACCTAAACAATGGTTCACAAAACACCATTTAATCTACTTACATAATTCAAGATTTCTAAATACAAATGGTTGGATGTACCAAGCCCTTAGTAACAAAAACACAAGACAAACTGACACAAATCCCAACTATTTGAAGAACTCCTCTGGAGGGGCTCACTTTCCTCCTCTAGAATATAATCTGGATCTTCTTCGAGCTCCAAATCCCTATCTATTTCAGTACCTGTGACGTATAGTTGAAGGGTGAGCTAACAGTCTAAACTCAATAATATTATGAGTCAGCTGTCTACTCTTTTCAGGGCGAAAAGTTCCGATCTTCCTATGACAATCGACATTATCATGGTGTGCGGATAACCAATCCATGCCTAGAATTACGTCAAATCCTTGCATATGTAGTAGGATCAGGTCAATTTCAATTTCATGATCTTCGTAGTCTTTGATAGCGACTATCACTGATCGATACATTGTATCCGTGCTAACAGCACTCCCAGTCGGGACTGATACTACCAAGATAAAGTCTAGCGGTTCAAGACTAACTTTCATCTTTGTTACGAACCGAGGAGTTACAAACGAATGTGTGGATCCTGGATCTATTAACACTCGAGCCTCGTAACAGTAATAATCAATTTTCTTATACATGTGTACAGTACCTAGGTTTCATGCACAACATTCAATTAGAGGTACACATACCCGTGTTATAACTTCTAAAAATAAAGATTCCAAAAATTATTTTCATTTATGCACCATCTTCATCAAAAATGCGAATAAATAAGATTGACTATTCTGAAAGGATTTATACCTTGAGTCACCTCGTTGTGCTTAAGCATCTTGAGCTAAAACTGCATAAGCTCGGCCTTGCATCGTGGGCCATGTGGATCTCAAAGTTGGACCTATTGTGGTTACACTCCCCTTCATTTCAGAGCATTCTTTGATACAGTGCCCCATCTTTCCACATTTAAAGCAAGCCATGGTCTTTCGGCCTCGGTTTTATGGGTTTTCCACACTTAGCACATGCAATGGCTGGTGTGGAGGACGCGGTATGGGAAACTGTTGACTATGCTCTTGGTACACCCATGATCGCTGGGCTGGGTGCATTGAAAGGCCTTGGAGGTCTCGAAGGTACAGGCAGAAAAGCTGTCGGAGTAAATGATTTCATCGACGCCTCAAGAATAGGCGATGGCTGAAATCTCATCAAGTATCTCGGCCTCTTGCTGGCCTGCTCTGAGCTCATTGTTTGGGATTGAGTCTTTCTACTTCTCTCTTGTTCATCCCTCCTTTTAGCCATGCTATCAACATCCCTCTCAGTAATGAGGGCTAATCTCACTACTCGTTCAGCACCGATTCTTGCCATATCGTCTAGCAATGGATGTTTTATAGTTTACAGTGATGCCTCACACAGTGAATTGGGTTGTGTACTCAACCAAAACGAGAGAGTTATCACTTATGGCTCTCGACAACTCAAGGATCATGAGAAGAACTACTCGACTCATGACTTGGAGCTTGCAGCAGTAATATTTGCCTTGAAAATTTAGAGGCATTTTCTTTACGGAGAGACGTTCGAAATCCCTACCGATCATAAGAGCCCAAAGTACCTCTTCACTCAAAAAGATTTGAACATGAGGCAGAGGAGATGGATAAAATTCTTCAAAGATTATGATTGCACCATACAGTACCACTCGGGGAAAGCAAATGTGGTGGCAGATGCACTAAGGCAAAAATTGTCGGCTCAATTGTCCAACCTCATCACGAGGATCCATAGATGGTGATTGTTTGAAGATATGTCGCTATATGACAAGAAATTTGAGGTTAAGGAATCTGGAGCATTGTTGGCTAACATCACCATCCAGCCAACACTATTTGATAACATCTGAGAACTCTAAATGTCTAATGAATAACTTATGGCAATCAAATGAGATGTGATCAGTGGAATCAGACTTGATTTCTTCATCAGGGAGGATGGGTCATTACTATTCAGAGATCAACTATGTGTACCAGCAGATACTGACCTTCGATGCTTGATTCTCAAAGAAGCGCACAAGTCAATGTACGTTGTCCATCCAGGCTATACAAAGATGTATCAGGATTTAAAGAAAAGCTTCTAATAGAGAGGCTAAAAGAAAGATAGCAGAATATGTATCGACATGCCCGGTGTGCCAGCAGGTGAAGGTTGACCATCGGAACCCTTCTGGTTTACTTCAACCTTTGCCGATACTAGAATGGAAATGGGAAGCTATATCCATGGATTTTATCCTTGGATTACTGAGAACCGTGAAAGGGCATAATGCGATTTGGGTTATCATTGATTGCTTAATCAAGTCTGCCCACTTTCTCCCATGCAGTACGAGGTATACCACCAGTCAGCTTGCAGAATTGTACCTCAAGGAGATTGTCAGATTATACGGCATCCCAGCAAGTATAGTCTCAGATAGAGATCCATCGTACACATCAAAATTCTAGCAACTATTTCAAGAATGAATGGGTTCGAGACTAGACTTTAGCTCGCCATTTCACCCTCAAACAGATGGCCAAACAAAAAGGGTGAATCAGATTATCTAAGTCATGCTTCGAGCTTGTATGCTAGACTTCCAAGGGTTATGGGATAAAAACTTGCCTTTGATTGAGTTCGCCTACAATAACAGTTATCAGGCAAGCATAGGTATGACTCCTTTCGAAGCGTTATATGGTCAAAGATGTAAGTCTCCACTCAATTGAGAAGAGACTAGAGAGAAATTTATATTGAGACCAGAGATCATTGAAAGCACAACCAAGGCGATTCGGTTGATTCGAGAAAGATTAAAGGTTGCACAGACCGACAAAAGAGCAATGCTGACCTCAAGCGAGCAAATACCAAATTCCAAATTGGGGACAACGTCTTGGTCAAAATCTCACCTACCAAGGGTGTGATGTCATTCAGAAGACGTGGGAAACTGAGTCCACGCTATGTCAGACCCTTCAAGATATTGGGACGAGTCGATGAAGTTGCATACCGGATTGCATTACCACCTCAACTGTCAAATTTGCACAACGTATTCCATGTATTCATGGTGAGGAAATACATCAAAGACCCTACTCACATCTTGGACTACCAACCCATCAAGCTCAAGGAAGATATAACGGTAGTCGAAGAACTAATTCAAATCCTGGACCACAATAAACAAATCTTAAGTACCAAGTGGATCCCGTACGTATTAGTCAAGTGGCAGAACCACTCAGCATCAAAAGCCACTTAGGAATGAGAAGTAGAGATTCACGATCAGTACCCACACCTATTCGAGGAAGAAATTCTTTTTAAGGGGGGAGGATGTAACACCTCAATTTTTCAAAAACTATTAATACACACAATAGATGTATATGCTTAATAAGGCAAACAACATCGACCATTTAATTTTGAAATATTTTTAACTTAAAATATACACCTTGGTCTAAAAAGGACTCATAAATAATTATATAAATAGTTACACAAGCTCCGTGAGAGCACCAGTGGTAAGAGGCTTGAATTCTAAGCAAGAGGCCTAGGGATCAAATATTGTTAGAGACTTCAAAAACTCTATTTTTGGATTTTAAATAACCAGCCTATACACCTAAGCTAGGTGTGTTAGCCTAACACCAAACGTTAACCAAAGAATTGGGAAAAGGAAACTCACATACAAATTAGAATTTGTTGGTTCTCGAGAATACTATTTCCTAAACCCTCTAAAACTCTAATTAGAAGGACCGTAAGAGAAACCTTAACATTTTATTTTCTCTTTAAATAAGGGCTCTAGCCTCCTCTTTTCTATTATAAATAAATTTCTCTAGCTTTCTCTTTCAACCTTCATCTTTAAACTCTCAAAGAACATCAAGGCATTCTCCTTAAGACGCTTTGATCACCAGCATCCTTATGATTTAGACGGAGGAACCTTGAGGAGAGAACGTGTAAAGCATCTAGATCTCCCAACCACCGTAGGATCATCGGCCACGCTACAAGAGGTGTTCTAATTATTAATGATGGTCTATAGGGTTGAAATCACATTAGATAATCAAGTTTATGATTTTCTAAATCATTAGAATAATAAACAAATCTCAAACACATAAGAAACTCGGATCCTGAAGACAATGATGATAGCTAGCTGTGATAAAACTCACAACACGCTGTCATATGTCACAGCGTGCTGTGAAAATACCACAATTCGCTGTCTGACAACTGACAACAAGAGTCAAAATTTTAAATAAGGAACCGAGCGATTCAAGGCTCGTTGTCACTGAATGAAAACCAGTGCCGCTGTGAAGAGAGTGTCTTTCGAAGGCCATAATTTTTTATAGAAAAGTCTGATTTATCATTATAATATATTGTTTTGGGGTAGCTCGAGACGATACATCCAAGGGACTTGAAAACAGTCATAGCTCGTTGTGATATATGACAGCTCGCTGTGGATTCCGAAAACATAATGCACTTTGAAAAAATCTGCAGTTGCAGCTCGCTGTGAACAACCCACAGCTTGCTATGAACATGACTACAACTCGCTATCATAGCATAGCAGCGAGTTGTGCATATTAAAATAGAATATAAATTCTAATGGTTGTGCAGCCACAGCTCGCTGTGAATGAGACCCAGCTCGCTGTCATAGGACAACATCGAGTTGTGAACAGTAAAATCAGAAGATTATTTGTCTATCCGAATCAGTCAACCAATTTTGAATCTTTGATAATTTGTTTCCTTTATGTGTCAATTGCACATGGACCATAGAAGAGAGAATCAGACCTATTACAAGTGAGGTATCTCATTCTGAATCATGCGATCTTTGAAATCGAGGTAGGAGAATTTTAATGCACAGCTATATTTTAGACTTTGAATCGTAGGCTTAATGATGGATTTGAATATGAAATTATTAAGTATTTGAACATCAAACTCTTTGAATTGCTTTTGAATTATTGAATATTTGGGCATCGAACTCTTAAATTATTGAGCATTGATACATCGAACTCTTTCTCATGAATCATTGATTATTTTGAAATCTGAACTCTTCGAACTTTGAAAGAACTTGAACTCTATTTCATATGAATATTTGAACTTTTGAACTTGGAACCCTTTGAACTTCGAATAAGAATGAGAATTTTTTATGAATCAGATCATTGTACTATGTATTAGAACTTTGCCTTTGATTTGAGATTTATGTAAACGAATCTTATGCTTCGGAACCTTTGAACCATTGAACCGCACAAGTATCCCTCACAACGCAGGGGCTTGGGCACATAGAAAATTATTCATTGAACGACGATGGTTAGGAGGGGATTCCCATCGATTACTGGAGATTGCAAATGTTATATTTGCATTAGAGATATTTAAGTTATGGATTTAAGATATACATTAAATAAGAAATTGCGTCTGAATTACGATAAGAATAAAGCGAATACTCATGTGAAACCTAAGATAATGACATCATTGAACCTTATTTGAAACTCTAATTCAGAAGATGTGATTTTCGAACATTAGATCTTTCAAATTATGTTTTGACATTTAAATGCCTTCGAATTTAATCATTGAAACTATGTATTGACTGGATGACTTATAGTTGGTATTGGGCTTTCTCTACTGAGCTTAGACTGTTAGCTCACCCCGACACTGTGTCACAGGAGCCGAAGAAGTTCCAGATCCTGAGTTGGAAGAAGATCCAGACTTTCTACCAGAGGACAAGACAGATCTTCAGCTTGAGCAATTTTATTCGTAGATCTATTTTGGAACACTTAGACTTGGTACATCATAAAATTAGTAGACATTGATTATCGATTACATTGTACACCACTGTTTGTGTAACGCACGGCCGTCACCGGTGGTTTTACTTATGACTTTACAGTTTCATTATGGACTTTTATGTACTTATTTTTAGTTTAATGACTTCTTCTCTATTAAATACCAAAGAATTTATGTAATTAGATTGTGAACTATGATCCAGCAATCCAGAATTTTCACGTGTTTCGGAGTTTAATCTTAGAGAAGTTGGAGCTGCATGTGCAACCCATGTAAATTTAATCTTAGAGGAAAGGCTACCTAGCTCTGCAAATGATAGTTTACGTCAAAAAATGAAGGAGACCCAATGCCTGACATCTTACTTTAGTTATAATAAATAAAACTTAGCATCTTACTTGGAAGTATAGGTGACTTGTATCTTAACCCCAAAATATATTTGCAATAAATTTCCCACATGCTCCCAATACATGAGCAACTATGGTTAGAATCTGCATTCAATGGCCCACCATGTCAATTCTGTAATAGATTCAATAAACATCACAAAACAACCCAACAAGTTCATCACCCCCACTTAATGATAAAGTATAGTAAAAGGAAAACAACTCACATAAAGACATAATGGCTAGCTTAGGATCAAGAGTCACATTCATCAGTCACACCCTATAACTTGCTTAAATTTGATCCAGTAGACTATAAAACTTGGTACCTGGTCTATGGTTTTAGAAATGCTAATAGAGAAGTGAGAAAGAAATACCATATAGAATTTCTTGGTATAGGCAATCCAGCCCAAAGCTGCAAGTATACAAATAAAAATATGTTTGACAAGTTCATATAGCCATGATTTCCACGATATTTTTTTTTGGGAAAATATTCTTAGTGATTCCTGCTAAGAAATAGCGCCAACACAACCAAATGATAAAAGAGAACAAGATATAATACAAAAACCTCAATAATAAATGGGAAATAATCTGCTCTTTTATGAATCAATCAAATAAGAACTTGTGACAGCCCGAATTTTCCCAACTTACTTTTTCATAGAGATTTTTTTTTTTTAAAACCAATACCAAAAGGGAAAACCCGGACCGCCAGATCACAGAACGCAATCTGATATAGAATTTAATTGGTATAAACACACCTTTAAGCGGAAAATAAAACAGATAAACACATGGCAGAACTAAAATATAAATATTTTTATACAAGACATCTAAAAATAAAGGGATGTACCAAGCTCAAAATATAGAAGTCACTCTGTCAATCCAATTGAGCTCTCCCTCCAACAGGCAACTTCATATTCTTCTCAAGTCTAGGGTCCCGATGAAAGGCTATATCTGTGACGTATAGTCGGGGGTGAGCTACATCTAAGCTTAGTAGAAGAACATCAATAGCAGTTATATCTTACTAATGATAGAGTTCAAAGCGAAAGCAGATTAGATATTAAAAGACGAATTTAACAAATTTAACAGATCAGACGTTTGATAGCAGAACAAAAGTAATAACAAGGCAGATATTTTGAGACAGAATAAAAACTCATAACAGGATAGATATTTGAGACAGAACCACATCAACAACGGAGCAGATGTTCGACACAGAAATAATAGCTCATTTTTCTTATTCACCTTACTCAATTTTCAGATTTTCGTATTCACTTCACTCACTGTGTTCACTTCGTTCACTTCACTTATGTATGCTATGCAATGCGTACGGATCGTCCCCGTACGGGCCCACTATATATGCTATGCAATGCGTACGGGCCCACTATGTATGCTATGCACTATACATTGTGTACGGATAACCGTCGTACCGGTCCACTTGTCAATGTTCACTCATAGTCAAATGTTCAGATATGTTCTCGATATTCTCATTCACACTCAGATACAAGGTTCAAGGTTCATACTTAACTGAATAACTCAATACTAAGTCTATCTTGTTTCTAAAGCTCAGAGTCCAATAATCCACTCTAATTTCAGTAAGTATAGTTCAGATCTACGGTCATTACTCATTCTAAATACAGGCTCTTATCATAATCATACTCTCTATCGTCTTAGTTTAACTAGAATGGGTCACAGTGTGATAGCTTCACAAGGCATGCAAGTCAAGAGATGGGATCCGTAGTGGCCTGGATGTATTGCATGTGGCACCTGAGGGGCCATAGTGGATTGCATCCGTACATGGATGCCTACACCCAAGTGTCATGTGCCGGGAAAGAGACCTCATTGTGACTCAGTCTCACAAGTTTTCAAAGATTCAAAAGTTGTCAGATTACTAAAAATGGAGTTTCATGTTCATTCAAATTCAAAGTTCATAAGTAGGTTAAACAAGATGAATCATAATCAAACAGAACGAATCAGATTAAAGCATACTGAACAGAACGAATCGGATTCAAAAGTTGGAAACAAAACAGTCAGACCATACGTGGAAATAGAATAATCAAAACATATGCGAAAACAGGACGGAAGTAAAACATATTATAAGATATGCAGGAACATGACGGAAACAAAACATGCCAAAGGAAATAAAGCATCAGGTCGAAAATCAAAGAAACCATGAATCAATTTATAAAATATAATTTTCGTTGAGTTTCCCCTACCTTAAGTTCGGAGCCGTTCCAAAATAATCCAAAAACCCTTATCCACGGCCTCCAAGTCTTAATCTACATCACACATATGATGATATATTAAAAACTAATTCTAGTTACTACTAAACTTAGTGTATTTAAGTGTTCTCTAAAAATCGAGGCTGAAATGGGCAAGTTCGTGCAAACTTAGAATTTGACCCAATTTCCCACTAAATTTTGACCATTAACAGAGTTGATTCATGAGTTAGTTAATTCACAAAAATTGTAAATCTCGTTGTCTTCTTTCCAACGCCTCAAGAATCGTATTAATTGGATTTCGGAGTAAAGAGTTATGGCCAAAATACCAAAGCTGTATCGGTACATCAATCAAAACGTGCTAACTTAAAACTTGGCCTAACTTCTAGCTTAATTTTGATCTTTAAAATAATTTATTCATCAGTTAGTTAATTCATAAGAGTTTTAGATTTAGTTATCGTTTTTCCAACGCCTCAAAAATTGCATCAATCCGAGTTCGGGATAAAAAGTTATGGCCGAAATACCAAAATAGTGTCGGCACATCAGACCAAATTCGACCCTCGAATTTCCCAAAAATGCATTAGGCTTAAAAATCTAAATTCGACCCTCGAATTTATATTCAATGGTTGAATTTGAAATTCGATAGTCGAATTCAAATTCGACCCTCGAATTTCAAAAAATGCATCAGGCCTAAAAATCTAATTTTGACCTTCGATTTTCAATTTGATGGTCGAATTCCAAATTCGACCCTCGAATTTCTCGGGTTCAGAACCCTTCATGTTACTTCCTTGGTCTATTTTTCCCTTCAAATCTTAGCGGAATCGCTCTATTTTTGCACACACACGTACACTAAACTAAAACAAGATTTATTCTACAATCTAAATCATTAAAATCAAAGGAAAACTAACCTTTTTGCCGATTAATTCCACGATTTTAAGTAATATTGCCGAAGAGGGTTTCGGAGCAAAACTTCCTGATTTCTACGGCGATTGATCTCAACGAAGCTCACGATGAAGTCCTTCACTAGCACGTATCGATCCTTAAACTCCTCAAAGCACGAGAGACGATCGCAAGATGAAACTCTCTTTGAAAATGGGGTTTGAATGGTCGGAAAGAGTGTGGAGCTTCCGACGTGATCGTGATCGTACGATCGAAATCCCAAGGGGATCCACGATGAGAAAGCTCTCTCTCTCTCTCTCTAAGATTTAAAAGGCTAACACGTAGCCATTAAGAATCCCCTCTCCCTCTTATAACCGAATGAAACCCACAATAAATATCTTTGATATTTATAACAAAAATTCTATCCACTTAGCTTAGGTTTGGTTACGGTGTTAAACGGTACACCAAGAGTTGGCGCATGGCTTTTTCACTAAATGCCCAAACAAATATTTAAACCATAATCTGATCCACACAAAGTGATCCTAACACTATTTAATGATTTATTATTAAATAAAAACCATGTTGACATCGGTCATCGTGCCGAACTCGTGCACGAAATCAGTCAAACTCGGGTTCGAAAATATCGGGATATTACAAAACTGCTTTCATTACATCCAACTTTTTCTTTAACCAACATACATAAAGAAAAGGATTCACAACAACCCAAGTCTTCAGTAAAAACTTGACAGTAAACAGTGAAAGAATTTGACAGTTCATTAACTCACACTTTGCGAACTTTTTCGGTGCACCAAAGTCTTCACCAAGAAAGTTTCGGTGGGCCTCAACTCTAGCTTTCATGATTTGAACGTACCTAAAAGTTGATTTATAAGAAATTAGTATAATGCAATTTTACAATATCAGTGGTCAAAATTGGACTAAATAATATAATTTAGGCTTGAAAATAGTAAATTATGCATACCTGTTATTCATATTAGCTGAAAACATGCTTTGTTGGGGCTCTAATAATATTGTTGATTAAGTGTCAGTGAAGTTGAGCTAATTTTTTATAAATTCCTATTAGATCATACACCTAGTCATGGGCAATGTTCACTTTCGTTTGGCTTGGGCAGTACAAATCTCCTACAATTAGTCGTATGATTTTTAATACACGGCCTGATATATAGAATTGATCTTTTTTTGGGATGCATTCTAAAAGAAGTCGTAAAAGTTATAAAAAAAATTATAAATCACATGCCCCATAGCTATACTACCCTAAATGGTTTTTTTTTTTGTGATCATGCCACATGGCATGTGATTTACCTCCCCTGGGTAGCACTTGGGAGCTACCATGGGGAGTAGCAAGTAGCAACCCTTTTCCCAAAACATATTGGGAAAACTTAACACATAAATGAATTCCTAATGATCCAATTAGCCAGAATTAATTCGACAACTCTAAAATAAAATATGAAAAATCCCTACATCAAATTAGATAATCGTTGAAAACTTTGGAACCAAAGATCTTTAAATTATGGCCTTCAAATCAAATGGGTCAGATGGGGTTCCACGTAGCAGAGATCCCAAAACCACCAAATATTACCTTTAAAACTATCTGCCACAATGAAATCGTAGCTTCTACAAAAAAAATTAAACTATGTACCACGAGGCAAGTCGCAGCTCCTACAAAAAAAATGCCGATTTTTTGTTTAAATTGGAAATATCAACTTTGTCAAGATGTTTGAAACTATACTAGGGCATCACCGACATCAAAAGAGTCACAAGACATAAAAAGCTCAAATCACATATCTCAAGGCTCCTAAAAACCTAAGCAAGTCAGATTTCAACAAGAATCGGTGGGCATAAAAGCAAGTCATAAGCCTCATATTCCATCAAACCTAAAATTCACATATTTTTTCAATCACCAAAACTAAGAAAAACCCTACAATTCCACAAAATTTTAGACTTAATCCAAACAAATCTACAAAAGAGGACATAAATGAAAAAGAAAAATAATAAAATATTAACAAAACACAAAACATCGAACTAAAAGAGGCGAAAGGGCTTTTCTGGAAGGTCGCCTCCCAACCAATTGGAAAATGCTCAATTTCGGTCAGAACTCCTCGCTCTAGGAGAACCCAGCGAGATCGAACCCAGAATACTTGAAATCTTGACCGTTGATATACAAAACAGGTTTGGGCGGCAAATCAGGACGAGTATCGGCGCGCACGTGAGGAACGTTTTGAGAGGATTAGGGCTTTGATAGGGTTTTATGATTTGGGAGCAGAAGGTACGGTTGTGACATTTCGTTGACGAGGCTAGAGATTGGGAGGTTTAAGAAGATCTGGAGTTGTTAGGGGAGGAGAAATCCCTCGAAAAACGCTTGGCGTTAGGGAATCCCTCGACAAGGATTGATTAGGGACTACAGAGAGGATTGATGGAGGCAAGCTCTGAGTCAAGGAAAGGGTGTGCTAGGGTTTGGGATGATAAAGAGAGAGGGGGGATGATTAGCGACTACAGAGAGAAAGGTGTTTTCGGAGTAGAGATTATAGAGAGAGAGGGTAAGGGGTTTTTGTAAAGAAACCGCACAAATATATATCATTTTTTAAAAACGGTTCGTAAACCGTGATTTTTTTTTTCCCACTTTTAAGAGATGGCTGTCTTTTTCGTGAAAATAAGACGGGCATAAACCATCCGATTAAAAGATGGGACACAACCATCCTTTTTTTCATGCTTTAAACTTGTTTTTGATGTAGTGATCGTCTAAACAGACGACATTATTTACCTATATAATTTCACTTTATCACGACCAGAACTTTAATGCATATTAATCACAAGTACGTTTCGATCGATGGTCATGATTTGTCTTGCTTTAAATTGCAATTTTATCGCTTCAACACGACCTCTTCGATAGCATAAAAAGTTAGAAATTCTATGCCCTTCTGAAAATCGAACTCTGACCTCCACATTCTCGAATTCACACTAATAACTATCATATTCTATATATATGTATCATAACGGAATATGAATATAAATCTATTCTGTAAATAAGATAGTTCTATGCTTTCATCTTAATCATGCTATACGAGTTATAGATATGTTAGGTCATATATACGCGAGTGTATGAGATCATGCCTATGCTTGGGCATGGTGATTTACTGAGATAGTATCGAAGTGAGAAATACATTATATCCACATGCCTTACAACTCATGATGGGACATCATGACGAGTGCGATGAGTGCAGATTCAGTGTACCCTCGTATATAGTGGCATATACGGTGACCTTATCACCCCCGAGTTTTAATATGATAGAGTAAGATATAAGTTAAGATATGAGATTCGACCCTTAGACCTTAGTTGTAATAAGGTTTCTTTTACGGTCATGTGAAACTTGACCAACATAAGATTAAGAACTTAAGTCTGTATGTGTCGTTTCTTACGTAGCCACCATATGGGTCACAATGTCTTACAGCCAAAACCGGCCTCTGAGAAATAATATGAGTATATTATGAGTTACATTTGATCATGTCTCCCCATTAGGTTGGATGGGGTGTATGAGTAAGTTATCGAGAGCATAATGTTGTGGTGGTAAAATACTATGGTGGCCCTCACATGATAGGCTCGAGTAGCGACTCTGACACAAGTTGTATAGGATTTAGGAGTATGTAGATACGCTCATACGATATACTGACACATGTGTCGATGTAATAATAAGATATGGTATGTTTATGAGGTGCGGTGAGGTACGTTAGGATATGAGTGTATATATCATGGTCTTGCATTACGGTATGATATGAACTCTACGATACATAGGAATTCGTTGTTTCCTTCTTTCAGTTGCTTTGATATACTATTATTATCACTCACGAGATACACCTACAATGTACGTAAGTAGAATAGAGTTGATTGTTAGTATATCCACTGAGTTGCATATTGTTTAGCAACTCAGTCCTCGTGGTATTTATCTATTTCAGGTGATTATATAGGTGGAGTAGACGCCGGTTATCCAGAACCTGCTAACGTTGATTTCATTGACCCCGTAGACGCTGAGTACCAGGAGCCTTGGGAGGATGACGCTACTAAGTAGCAGGAGAACCTTGGTGCAAATTTTGACCCGAGTGCAGTCTATTAATAGTAGTAGATTTGGTACTGAGTTTCGTTTTATACTGTTGTTGTTGCCTCTATAGCCTCATGTATCGGATTTGTCTCTGAGTTTTATTTCTTTTTTATTTGTGGATTCCTTAAATTTTAATTGCATTTATTCATTATTTATGGTTGTTCATTTACTTAATTCTTTTATTGTTGGCATCACAGATTTCGTGGAGCCATATTAGTGTGAAAACTTTGATTATGTATATGTCCGCTTACCGAAATACAACAGCAGAGAAAAGAAAGAGGGCAGAATTAAACGAGCTTTTAGATCGACAAGAGTGATCGGAGTACTAATTTCTTCCACTCTAAAGCTTCTCAAAGACAGAAGAAAAACAGAATTCTTGGACTGAACGATGAAATTGGAACCTGGTGCACTTCCGAGCCGAGGATACAATCGACCATTATGAAGTATTATGAGGAAATGTTTAAAACCAGTGATCCGATCAGCATCGACGAGGCGCTCAACATGGTTAACAAGAGGGTTTCAGATATCCAAAACGAGGCACTTCTCAATCCCTTAACCGCATCAGAGATACTCCATGTTGTTTTTGAAATGCAGGCAGTCAAAGATCCTGGGCTAGATGGTATGCCTGCTCTTTTGTATAAAAAATTCTGGCATACTGTTGGTGAATCCGTTACAAAAATTACTTTAGATTATTTGAATAAAGGAGAAAATATTTCAATTTTGAACAAAACCCACATTATTTTGATCCCAGAAAAAACCAACTCCACTTATTTATCGGATTTTAGACTAATAAGTCTATGTAATGTTATTTTCAAGGTCATTTAAAAAACCCTTGCTAACCGTCTTAAACCAATCCTTCCGTCCATTGCCTTTGAAAATGAATCTGCATTTGTTAAAGGTAGATCAATTACTAACAATGCGCCCACAGCTTTTGAAATCAGCCACTTTCTTAAAAACAAGAGAAAAGGGAAAAAAAGGTTTTTGTGCACTTAAACTTGAGTTAAGCAAGACATATGATAGGGTTGAGTGGGATTTTCTTGAAAAAACACTCTTAAAAATAGATTATAATCAAGTCTGGATCAACCGAATCATGGGTTGTGTTTCTTATGTCTCTTTTTCTTTCCTTGTCAATGGTCAGGCTTTTGGAAATGTTGGCCCCACTAGAGGTATCCACCAAGGAGATCCTCTCCCCATATTTCCGAAGTCTTTTCTATGCTTCTAAAAGACGCTGAGTCCAAACATATCTATAGAATCAAAATTTGTAGGGATGCATCTACTGTTTCTGAAACACCTGTCCCTCAATTTTTGTGGTAGTCAAATTGTTGATTTAAACCTAATGAGATCTAACTGTGATAGGTGACTGCCTGAGATTAGGTCCATCAAAATTTGTGAAGCACCCACCTTAGATTGGTGAGATAATGCCTATTTCTAGTGGCACCCATAAGGCACCTCATTTACTTGAATGGGCATGTTAGAAATTTAATAAAACACACACCACATCTTATACCTTGTAACCAACCCAAACTGGTTCTTGATAAAACCTAACCCGAGGTTTGACCCGAATTGGGCCTGAGCCTTGGTGGTGAAGAGATCATCGCCAACGAATCAGAATTTTTTTTAATCATAAGATTGCTTAATGGGTTGAGTCAAACCTAGACCCATAAAATTGAAAGGAACTTAATGTACTAACATTTAGGTTAGGTGTTTGTGCCTTGCCTTAAATAATGGCTCCCTTGTAATATTTAAATAAGCTCAAGGGCAATTGAAATTAAATTACCTACTTTTAGTAATTAGAAATTTGAAATTTTCAAATCTCTAGCAAATCCTAGCCCATGATTCACTTGACCTAGATTTGACCCATCTTACACAACCCACTTTCCTTGGAGAAATATAGGGTGTTAGATGCAACCAAACACATGCACCACAAGATAACTTAGACCTTGGAACTTCACAAACTTTAAGGGCCTTGAATACCATAAAAAGGCAAGACAAGACAATTATGTGTTGATGAGGGTGGACCAAAGTGGGGCCCACATTAAAATGAGCATGGGAGCTTGGGAGAGTGGAGAGTGGAGAGTGAAGCCCTGGGAAGCAAGGGGAGGCCACATGGCACAAATTTGCAGCCCTTATCTCCCCAACTCTTGCATAATCGAATTTCATAGGGATCCCTCTCATTCTCCATTTCTATCTTCTTCTGCTTCTCTCAAACCTCCATTAGAGCTCCTCTCAAACCTTGAATTTGCCCATTCATCTAGCCATTAAAACCCACATCTACCACCACCAATCAACTCCTCTCACTCCTTATTTCTACATATATTAAATTGGGCTTGATTCAAGCCCTTTTTACCATTCAACTTGAAGCAAATCAGCTAGCTAAGAGATCAAAGCTAAAGGTAAAAGTCTTAGTTACTCTTTGTGTGGTATTTTCAGTCTTGTAGCTTAGGATTTCGTCCATAGGTCTCTAAGTTTTCTTGCATTTTTTGAGGTTTTAATTCTGGAATGGTTATATATATTATATAACCAGAACCTTGGAGGCCATGCATGTGATCTACAAGAACATGCAAGGCCATCCAATGGTCTAGATTGGCCATCTAGGTTAAGGCCAACATGATATAGAGTTCTCTTGATTTTGCTTGGATTTTCTAGTTTAAAAATAATTTTTTTGTTTAAGGTTTTGTTTAAAATTCTGGTGCTATATTTGACCAGAGAATTTGGAGGTCATGCATTTGATCTACATGATCATGCAAGGCAATCCAATGATCAAGATTGGTCCACAAGGTCAAACTAATCAAATATCGAATTTTTCTCAAATTTTCCTCGAGTTTTATGAAATAGATAGAGATTTTGATTTAAATCTTTTAAATATTTCTAGAATATATATTAGACCAGCATGATTGGAGGCTATGCATGTGATCTACATGATCATGCAAGGCCATCCAATGGTCTAGATTTGTCAAATAAGTCAAGACCAAATAGATTTCGAATTTTCCTTGGATTTTCTTAAACTTTTGCAAAATAGCTCTGATTTTTTATTTGAAACTTGTATAAATTCTGGAATATGACTAGACCAACATGATTGGAGGCCACACATGTGATCTACATGATCATGCAAGACCATCCAATGGTCTAGATTGGTCAAATAAGTAGAGATCAAATAGATCTAAAATTTTCCTTGGATTTTCTTGAACTTTTGCAAAATAGCTTTGATTTTTTATTTTAAACTTGTATAAATTCTGGAATATGATTAGTCCAGTATGATTGGAGGTCATACATATGATCTATATGATCATGCAAGGCCATGCAATGGTCTAAATTGGTCAAATAAGTCAAAGATCAAAAAGATTTCGAATTTTCCTTGGATTTTCTTGAACTTTTGCAAAATAGCTTTGATTTTTTATTTGAAACTTGTATAAATTCTGGAATATGACTAGACCAGTATGATTGGAGGTCACGCATGTGATCTACATGATTATGCAAGGCCATCCAATGGTCTAGATTGGTCAAATAAGTCAAGATCAAATAGATCTCAAATTTTCCTAGGATTTCCTTGAACTTTTGCGAAATAGCTTTGATTTTTTATTTTAAACTTGTATAAATTCTGAAATATGATTAAGCATGATTGGAGGCCATGCATATGATCTACATGATCATGCAACATATCCAATGGTCTAGATTGATCAAATAAGTCAAGACCAAAAAGATTTCGAATTTTCCTTGGATTTTCTTGAACTTTTGCAAAATAGCTTTGATTTTTTATTTGAAACTTGTATAAATTATGGAATATGATTAGACCATAATGATTGGAGGCCATGCATGTGCTCTACATGATCATGGAAGGCTATCTAAAGGTCTAGATTGGTCAAACATACCAAGACCAACATGTTATTGAAATTCCTTGAGTTTTCTTGCATTTTTGTAAATAACATTGTGATTTTGATTTAAATTTTATAAATATTTTGGAATGATGTTATGATCATGACATTTTGATGCCAGACATGTCATCAATATGATCATGAAAGGTCATCCAATGGTCAAGATTTGGTCAAAGATGACTCCTATGCACTAATGTGTAGGACCTCTAAATTTGTGGTTTTATTATTTGCATGTCATAGAATTTAGATTAAAGGGACCTTATGACTGGAATATATGTGATTTGTAAATGATAATCTCTGATTTTGATCTCTGGACAATAACATATTGACCACGGATTTCTTACTCAAAGTAGTGATCATAGATGCATGATAGTACTATTTGTAATAGTATGATTTATGCCCTTTCTTTGTATAGAATGTTCATAGAAATTATGGGCTGCTAGATAAATTTTGATGAATTAGCTATGTGAAATATCACCATTTTATTTATCATATACTGGTTTGATCATGATCAAAATGTGTGGTCCTAGATTACTTGAATACTAGATAATTTATATGTGATCTAGCATTGAATTCTTGCTTTATTTTTATAAAATTAAATTAAAATTTTGCATGTCTTGTGGTTGGAATATACAGAAATTTATATGCTTATATCTCAGAAAATTTTAACCCATTTACTAGTCTTGATGAATGTCCAATCGAACGGTCACAATTGGTTATCTTGAAATTTGCTTGATTTGCTAGATATAAAAGCCTAGAACTTGCTTATCTTGATCATAAAACTTTGATCAAATGATGAATTTAGATCATTTTTAAATTCTGAAAATTTTGTGTTTGAAATCTTAGACTTGATCATAAGAATTTCAATGGTGATAGATGCATGCATAGGAAAATCTCGATACATAGACTCTATATGTAATTAACTTTAATCGAGACCACTAGATGGTTTCATGATCAAATTTTGACCATTTTGATGGACTGATGGTCTGATGAGATTCCCATATTTGGAAGCTCATGATCGATGTTGATCACGAATGATAAACGGTGATCGACTGTTATCAATAAAACATCGATTTTTGGATAATTTAAGCTATAGAGCGCATCAGTTAAGTTTTTGAAAACTGAAAATTTATTTTAAAATCTGGTTTTCGTAAGAACCAATCTTTGAAAAGAAAATGATTTGAAAAATGTAACTGTGCCCGAAAATTTAGGCTTGATCGGATAGCTCACCAAACCAATCCGAATTCTCTAGATAGATCGATATCCGACGAATTGGGTAGTACTGGCAAGCGACTCGTGTCGATTAAACTAATAGAATGAACCCGAAATGAGACCCCAATGGAACTGGGACTAATTTAGAAACATCCCGAACCAAGACCCGAAAATATGTGCCATGAGATGGACCACTAGGTGGACCCCATCGATGGCCCAAGTCTGTAGACGTTGCAGCCCACAACAGTTTGCTCTCAGACCAGAGAGAAAAATAAATGGAAATAAACTCCTAAAAATTCTCAGAAAATTAAATTAAATAATTTAATCAGTTCTCGATACCTAGTTAAAATTTTAGACCTGAAATCTCCAAGATTTGAAAGTTATGGCACCCGGAGCACAAGGCAATAAAGTTGCGTTGTTGCACCAGAAATCAGTGCCCCGAAGAGCTATGATTTATGTGACCAAGACCTCTCCAAAAAAATCTGGGATAAATCAAGGTCAAACCTTGACCTGCCCCTATGTCTTGAGTTAATTTTCATGCGATAATTCTATCAGAATTATCAGCTAGAAAATTTGGAGCGTTATGACACAGAATTGCCGATCATCGCACTCAGCTAGTAATCAGACCCAACCCTTGATAGGATGGACCTGGTTCCATCCTGATCCTTAGACTTTTGACGCCCCCAAAATGTTAAAATAAATTGTATGTAACTCACTGAGCTTTCCAGAAAGCCGTTGAGTGTCCGATTGTGATATCGGCACTAAGAGTTACAGACCTGACATTAAGGCCCAATAAACTTGGCCTAATAACCTGATAAACATGGACAGATCTCAGTGATTTGTCGACCATGATCATATTAGATCATATTTTTGAGTGACACCACCTAAGAAAGATGCGATTGTCGATGATCTCTCTTCCAACTCTCGTAGGACTCAAAAATTAGATAGGAGTTGAAAATGGCAAACGATTTGCCGCAAGGCGTTCAGGACACTTATGGAAAAATCAGCAATCCGATGATTTTAGTCAAAATCTTAACTTACCCCGAAGCCTGTGAACATCGGAGATATGCTAGAACACAGTGACCACTGTGAAGGTGTTATGCGATGGGACTGATGTTGACTTGGTCAACTAAGTCATTGGACCAAATGCTCCAAAGGGTCAAATGTCAACTGCTTAGTAAATGGAATTTTGTTAAGACTCGACTAATCAGCCAACGACCTGGTGAGTCTTAAATGATTTTCTAAAATAAGTACCCAGCCCAAAATATTTTAAAGCCAAATTATAGAGGCCCAAAACGAATGAACTAGCCTAGACCTTGAAAAGGCCCGTATGCCTAGATTTGGATCTAGTAAAGGCCCAAACCACATAAGATACATCCTGTGGACCTTGAACCCAAAGGATTGGACATGTCTAAGTCCAAATACATGACCTGAAGACCTAATATGGACCAGTGGTTGGTCCTGAGGCCCAACCACTAAAATAAAAGAAATATGGCCTGATCCATTTGACCAAAGACCTGAATGAGTCTCTAACAGGAATGAAACGGACCCAAGGCCCATATTTGAAAATCAAAGGAGTAAGAGGTATTGACCCATCGATGAGTGGTCAATCAGTTGACTTAACTCAAGTAGTTCCTAAAATTATTAGAAACAAGCACCCCGATGCCTTAAATTTTGATTAGAGATGATCGAACCTCTTTCATCGACAATAATAAACACAAGTCCTAATTGGACTCTAAACTAAAGTAACACTTACTCTATGTGTGAACCGACAAGATCCCCCTTAGGATCAAGTAATGGAACTTGAAAACCCGACTCAGATTTCTGTTTTGAATAAACTGGAATTGTATGATTGAGGGAAATAATTCAATAACATGCTTGAATCTTGTACTTGAACTTAAACTAGAACTTGTATTTGAACTTAAACTCAAACTTGTATTTGAACTTGAACTTGAACTTGTACTTGTAATAGAACTTGAACTTGAACTAGAACTTGTATTTGAACTTGTACATGAACTCGTACTTGTACTTGAAATTAATCTTGAACTAGAACTTGTACTTGAACTTGAATTAAAACTTGCACTTTATCAATTTACTGCTTCAGGCCAAAAAGTTTTTCCCTCTTGCCAACAAGGTTCTCACCATATTGAGGATGGTTATATTTTTCCTCTCTGATACACCATTTTGTTGTGGTGTATTAGCTCTCAGCTCTCTTCGAATGCCATGAGCTTCACAAAAAACTTCAAATTCACTTGAGCAATATTCTCCACCACGATCTGTTCGGAGTGTCATAATGGTCTTTCCTGTTTCATTTTCCATACGAGCCTTGAAGTTTTTAAATGTATAAAAGCTTATGATTTTTCTTGTAAAAAATAAACCCAAGTTTTTCGAGTATAATCATCAATGAAAGTAATTAAGTATTTTTTTACCTCCATTAGAAATTGGTGTTATCGGGCCGCAAATATCGGAATGAATTAGCTCCAAAACCCCTTTTGCTCGCCATGATTTCTCTTGGGGAAATTAAGAACGATGTTGTTTGCCAACAACACATTCTTCACAAACTTGGAAAGGAGTACTAATCTGAGGAAGACCTGTCACCATATTTTTCTGTTGGAGGGCCTTCAATCCACCAAAGCTCAAGTTGCCATAACGAAAATCCCACAACCAAGAAAGATCTTTTACTTCAACTACCAAACAAGATTGCACACTTTCAATCTTCAATGGAAACAACCTGTTTGAACTCATTTGCACAACAACAATTGCTCCTCTAGTAGGATCATAAATCTCATAAACATCATTTTGAATAGTGATTACATAACCCTTTTCTTGCAATTGACCAGCACTAAACAAAAAAAATTTCAAGTCAGGAACGTAAAGAACATTAGAAATTTTTTCTACAAAACCATTCTTGGATCTTATCTCAATATCACCCTTTCCCATCACCTTCACAGTGGAACGATCACCAAAACTTACTGTAGAATGAAAGCCTTCATTTAAATAAGAAAAAGAAGACTTACTTCCACACATGTGGTTACTGCAGCCCGTATCTACATACCAAACATCAGACTCAGGTTTCTGATTAGCTTGAACAGCCATCAACAAAGTTTCCACTTCCTTTTTTTCGGCAAAATTCGATTGCTCTTCCTTTTTCGATTGCACTTCATTTTCTTTGTCATTAGGCAACCTAGTATAACATTCAGAGTGATAATGTCTAAATTTATGGCATCTAAAGTACTCTACCTTGGATTTGTCAAAATGTTGATCTCGTCCTCTGCTTAGGCCCTAAAATTTATCATCTTTGGCTTTGAAATACTTACTGCCATCTCTATTGCCTCAATCTCCCCTTCCTCTGCCTCTACCTCTACCCCTTCTTCTAGAGTTTGAGAAATTAGTAGAGGTAGAAGCTTTCAAAGCTTGCTCCTCTGAAGTTGAACTTCGGTTCATCTTCTGTTCATGCACTAACAAGGAGCTTTGCAGTTCATTAAGAGAGAATGCATCTATGTCTTTCGATTCTTCAATAGAACACATAACATAATCAAGCGTTGGTGTCAAAGAACGCAATATCTTCTCCACAATGGTGACATCGTCCATCTTCTCACCATGAAATCACATTTTGTTGCTTATCTCTATAATCCTGGCACAGTAGCTGGCGACGGATTCCCATCCTTCATTTGTAGAGTCTCAAAATCTCTTCTCAAAGTTTGAAGTTGTGCACGCTTCACTCTAGCAAAGCCTTGATATTTTTTTTCATGGAATCTCAAATATCTTTGAAAGTTTCTTTGCTAAAAATTGTTTCCAAGATGGGACGATTAACTGTCTGAAAAAGGTAATTTTTTACCTTCAAATCTTTTAACTTTCTCCCTCCCAACTCTGTTTTCTGGGCATCTTTCAAGACTATATTTGGTGCAAGTTCTTCAATTCCAGATTCAACGATCGGCCTATACTCTTTTGACCATAGAAAATTCTCCATTAGCATACTCCAATGGTCATAGTGACCATCAAAACGTAGGATCGCCACCTATACGAAATTTGCATCTGAAGCCATCAATTCCTACGAAAAAAATTAAGTCATAGGAGAAAAATTGTTGCTGCCATCTCTCTTGATTTCTCTCATGTTTTCTGACTTTGTTACCACTGATACAAAGGTAAGAAAAAATAAAAGAGACTTTAAAAAATGGTACAGCTCACACATAAAATTAATTAATAAAGGGCCTATAAATAGGCTTTACATAGGATACACTTCATCTTAGTACTAACCACAACTCGAATACACTTTATCTTTGCACTAACCACAACTCCTATAAAATAGGATACACTACATCCTAGCACTAACCACAACTCCTATAAAATAGGATACATTACATATAAAATAGGATACATTACATCCTAGCACTAACCACTACTCCTATAAACTAGGATATACTATATCCTAGCACTATAAAATAGGATACACTACATCCTAGCACTAACCACAACTCCTATAAAATAGGATCACGCCTAAGACACTTTGTAAAACATTTAAATCTTAACATATATATCGACCTTACTTGAACAAGATCTATTCTATAGGCTCGTATAACCTCATCCTCGAGTTCCAAGGAGACAGGCATACAAGTCTAGACGATGAAGGAAGACAATCCGATCAGAGTGTGATTAGTGGTTCCGATTCCATGATAGGATGTTCTTAATCATAGAGGATCATTTTGAGTTGGCATTGTCCAACTGGGGTGATCATACGGTTGTCTGACAGACTACCGTATGATCATAAGAAAGGCCTGGGACTATAGCACAATGGAACGTTGACCATCTTGCAACCTCAAAGGTTGCAGTTTCAGCACTGTCTTACCTTTCAAAAAAGCAAAAAGAAAAGATGGGAGCTTTGGACAATGTTGCAGGTTCAGCCCTGTCTACCTTTCAAAAATGAAAAAAGAAAAGATGGGAGCTTTGAACAATGTTCCAAGTTTGAACAATATCCGTTGGGCACCATGTGGCACTGTAACACATCTTTAGATGTTATGACGATGAATGCAAGGTAAATCAAAGATCATTTAAAATATATAGAATAAATAAAATAAAATAAAACAAAAATAATCACTATTGTCAAAAGTGCTTAATGCCTTAAAAAATAAACGTTAAATTAAAAAATCAAATCACTCTTCATTTTTACACTTTAGGATTAGGGCCATATATTTGTTATTTTTTTAAACAAAAATTCAAAAGCAACCTAGGATGCTGGAGTGTGCAAGGGTCTGCCACTAAATCACTTGACATCCTCCTAGTGATTACTATTTAATTCAATTTTGCTCAAAACATATTGTGATTTCCTTATAGATGATCCTTTTACTTACAAGGTGCATCTTATTTTGCGCTTATGGTTAAATAATAATAGCGTTAGAAGATTAAACAACTCTTATTCGATCCATGGAATATGAATGATAGCCTAAGGTTATACACATTGCAAATCTATTAACCAGGTTGATTCATCTGTCGAAAAACCCATAAGATATTTAAGCCGAAGGTGCAATCTAAACTCTACAAATCAAACATGCAAGCTCTTATTGCCATGGTGAGAGTATGAGTCATATTTTCTTGGAAAAGTCAAAGATGAACTTGATAGTACTGTCCTCAAGGGCATTGAGGAATCTGGAATTGATCCTAGCTCTTATGTGCGTCTGCGTCTTTGACTCCCTTAGGGGCTGTGTCATCAAGAAGCATTAGTAGGCAACTAGGAGATATGGTTTTGACCATATCTCTGGTAGACCTAGTTCGCCAATTTTATGAGTCACCACTTTAATGGCTTGGATTACTTAAAAACATGTTTCATATGGCTTAAAAACGGGGCTATAATGGCTCTCTACCTATAATTGAGCGGTAATAGTCCAATCATCCTCCAAATTTTGGATGTTATCTTTTTTTCTCCTAGCAGATGCAATATCTATGGTGATCAAAAACACTGTCACAGATTTTGGGACCCCTAATCTTTATTCCATGGGAATCAGCTTTTGACAAGATTCAGTCCCTGTTTGGCAAAGTTGCTTCTACAAAACACTTTTCAAGGTAAATCATTTTCATACTCAGTTAGAGATGGTCATGTCCTCGGGTGGGAAGTACTTGTCACCCAATATTTTACCTTGAAAAGTGACTTTTGGAAGCAAATTTGGCAAACAGTGCTTCAGTGTGTCTTCCTTCTCATTGCAAAGGCATATAATGCCTCCATTCAATCTTCAGCCCACCTAAAGAAGTGTCCGAGGGTGAGGCTTTGTTCTAGTTTAATCTTACATTCAATGATCGACTTTTAACTGTCCAAAAACAGGTGACTCAAAACCTCTCATTCAGTGCAATTTTTCGGCTATGAACAATAGCGAGAGCCTTTTCCCAGTGAAATTGGCTGGCCTAAATCAATTTTCCCACGTTCATTAGTTTGAATTGGGTTCATTCTTCATGATTCGCTACTGTCCAACGAACCCAGTTTGCCTGGAGTAAGATGAGTCTCTCTCTCTCTCTCTCTCTCTCCTATATATATATATATATATATATATATATATATATATATATATATATGAGGGCAGTTTGCCACAAATTGCCAACTGGACCAAATCAAACCATTTGCATCAAATCAGTTTGTAGTTTGCATCGTTACCCAGCGAATTGGATAACCCTGGTCTAGATCGATAGGAATGGGTGCCAATTGAAGGTAGAGATGGTATACACACCACATTTCTATGTATAGCATATGCTTAGGGTAATTTCTTTAGAAAACAAGAAAACATTAGCCCAGCTAGTTTGAGAGAATGAGAAAATAGCCATGTCAATGTCCTGTGGTATGTTTTCTATAAAAAATCGAGCTACCACATTGAAAATGTGTAGAATTGTTAGCGAAAATGATACAACTACGAAGTCTATGGCAAAGAAATTCAATAATAAACAATCACAATACGTACATGGAAATAGATGAGCATTCCTCTTCAAGAAGAAAATACTGATCAACCTTCGATGAGCTTTACACCAGACCTGTACAAAAAAATAGAATAACTGAAAGCTACCAATGTACAACAATAAAATGAAAAAAAATTGGTTAACAAGCGGGCTGGTTTCCATACTTACCCAAATGGGCTTTGCTTGATAGCGAGCAGTTCAACATCCAACTGCATATTCATGAGAACACTAATCTTACCAACACAAATCATGTGTTACAAAGAATCAGTGTTAGAGAAGAAAGGGAGAAACTGCTTGCACGTGAGATTTGTGTCGTGGAACATCATCTAAGCAAGCTGATTTGAAGGGTATAATGTAAAGATCCTTGGCGCCAAAGATTGGCAGAAAACGCTATCTCTGTAATCTGATTCAACACTGTCAAAACCCATCATCTAATTCAATGGTTGACTGCATTGAACAGATAATAGATATCATTTTTCGTGCCAATCTTAGGTACCAAAGATCTTTTCATCATGGCTTCCAAATCAGAAGGCTTAGATGCTGTTCCATGTGGCACAGGTTCGAAAAATAACAAGTTTTTCTCTTTCAACTATGTGCAAGGACACAAATGTCCTGTGCAAGTAGTTGCTCCCTAGAATAAAATGTGCAACTAAGATATAGATATCTCCAATGGATTAAAACTAAACTATGGCAATATTCAGTGGTCTTCTACTCTCTACATCCCCAGTAGGGGATCAGTAATAAAACAATTGCATTCTGTCGTTATCCAAAAATTCTATGGCATTCAACTCCTAGCTGCTCAAATATGGTAATATTAATTACTTTTGTCCACAAAATTTTTTATCATGTACACGATCTTTGATGGAGAATTCTTCATAGTAATGAGTGAGAAATCAATGAGAAAACTTGTGATTCACTCAATTAACAGTACAGGATATGCTAAACTATTCATCTAAACTCAACTATATTTTTTCAGTTTAACGGGTAGAGACTGAATGTGGAACAGTTGTTTTGTGGAGATCAAGAATTAAATCTTTTATAATTATTTGAAGGGCTAAAACTTGCACACGAAACTTGTACCGTGGCACAGGGTTAAAAGAAAGACTATTATTTTCAGGATCTGTGCCACATGTAATACCATCTAAGCCGTCTGATTTGAAGAGCATGATGTAAAGACCTTTGAGGCCAAACATTGGCACGAAACATGATCTCTATCATCTGATTTGTCAAAGTCAACCATTGAATCAGATATTGGCCTTTGACTGTATTCAATCAGATGATTGATATCGCGTTTAGTGCCAATCTTTTCCCCCAATGATCATTCCATCATGTTCTTCAAGTCAGACAGCTTAGATGGTGTTCCACGTTGCACAGATCCCAAAATTTAAAGCCTTTCTTTTTAAACATGTGCCACGGTACAAATCTCATGTGCAAGTTGTAGCTCCCTTGTTTGAATCTATAACCAAAGAAAGCAGGATTATCTTCAAAAATGAAGGACCAGAGGAATATCATCCAACGGTTAATTTTAACACGAACTGCTGATTATTCAGTATGACCCATCCATCATGAATAGTATTAGATTTGGAGTATGTCTAACATAATCAGAACTTGATTTCCCTTGTTGTTAGAAGCTGCCACATGATAATCAAGTTAGAACATGGTTATACTGTTTGTTGATGACTCCAAAGAAAATTTTTGAGGCTCCTATATTTTACATCAATTAAGAACTCGTTTATAGTTGGTCTTCAGTCTTCACAGATCTTGGAAAAAAAGATCAAACATAATGTTAAGTTGTGAAAAATCAACCCTATAATTTAATGAAACTATCTGAAAAGAAAAGGATTTCTTACTACATTATAAGCTGAAGTTTAAATATTTATTGGGGAAGCTAGGGGCGGGGCATACTAAGAACTGAGATTCGTCTTATATATAGTACAAGTAGGTGGCATCTCCAACATGGGCAGTAGATAAACCTAAAGTATAGATGAAACATAAGCTATCACGTGGTTCGTGGCCTCACGAGAATAAGAGTATTGGTCTCTAGAATCAATTACTGTAAGATACATATAGAATAGGCAGTGGAGCTACCTGGGATAAAAAAATGAAGGTCAATAAAAGAGGCACCACGTCATGTAACAATTGGGCAAAGTTTTAAATTTTGAGAAATGACATGAAGGCATTATTATCAAACGCAGAAGATTGGAGAGTGGTGACGTCAATACTAAATTCCTCTGCGCTTATTTTGAGGTGAAAAAAGAAATGTAGGGACATGATGCAATTAAATTGCAAGTGTATGGTATTACATGGAATTATAAAAATGTCAAGAAATGGAATATAAAGTGAGTTTTCAAGAAGGAAAAAACTCAGATCAACTCGGATACAAAAAAATACATTTTTTATAATATGAATGACCGGCAACCTAAAAACTATATAAACTAAGTACGTAAACTAGAAACCCATGGAATCTACAGTTGAATTGCATTGATTTAAAAAACACATTACGATGATCATAAACTAAATTTTGAGGGCAATATACTATTATAAGCCCCAATACATCAAAATTTACACAGGCTACAAAGTATTAGGACCGTTTAGGTGAATTGCACCATGCCAAAATAAGGTTGGGATAATTTCAGGCCCCTTTTAACATAATTTATATCAACCTTGTTTTGTAGAAGTACAAGTCAAACAATAGTTTGACTAGTATTTTGGCTGGTCATCCAAACAGGCCGAGCTCCAATTAGCAAATAAGATGAAACAAAATTTTGTTTCAGTACAAAAAAAATGGCCAAGCCATCCAAAGAGGCTGCTGTATCTACGGCAAATGCGTTGAAACATGAAGGGATAGATGGCATAACCACTTAACTAGAGAGGACATGGATAAATTATAGTTTTACCTCGATAGTTGCATTTGGAGGAATCTCTTGGACTCCTTTGCTTCCATAAGCAAGATCGGGAGGAACTATCAGCAATCTCTGAACCAAGGAAAAAGCTTCATAAGAAAAATTAACACTAAATGTATGATAGGTTTAACATAATGTCCAATAAAATTACAACCATGGATCGAACAGCTGATTAAACATGTAGATGCATTGACAAAATATCACATGGGATTAATATCTTTATGTAATTTGGTAACAGAAGTTGAAATCTACTGGGAACATAACATTCCTAAAGTAGCGAATACTAAAAAAATTTGGCCTCTTAAAAATAAAATATACACGCGACTTAAATAAGAAAAACAAGGACTTAAAAGAGGGCTAGTCCACTAGATATGGATTCAATCCCAATAATAATTAATAAATCCCACCCGTCAATCTCCCTCTCTATGTTGCTGATCTCAAGTGTGCTTCGCTTATTGGTTGGTGTTGAAAGTTATTTAAAAATCAAAAACAGAATAAAACAGGGGATGAATCAGCACAACTCGGAAATCCTAGACCTGCAAGATACAGGGTCCTTTGTAGCAAGTTTTGATAAGTAAGAGTTTGTCCCACAGGGAAAGGTGATCTAAGGCTCCAAGGGAGCCGTCTCTAGTAGTCCCTCCAGATCTGTCTACAGATCTGGCAGTCCTAAAAGGAGGGGAGTTTAAGGTCACTTATTCTAAGTATTCTAATAACTAAATTACAGAAAGGATTGAGAGGATGGATGGAGTGTGGAAAATAATTATAAAAAGGTGAGAAATATATTTTTGAGCCAAGATCAGAGGAGTTTTTGTAACTCAGATTTAGATCTGATGTTATAGAAATCCTGTCCAGAGGCTACATTATCACCTCTGAGGAGAAAGGATCCAACCCATCTCTCGCCATGACTCCACCCTTAGGGCTATAACTCCACTTGAATGGTCACAGACCATCCCATAGAGCCACTATCCGAGGATGGGTCGAGATCATAACAAATAAATCATTGGCACTATTTCATCCAGCTACCATTTCGAGAATCCATAGGGAACCTCAACCTCTAAAGTTCCATGTGGGGCTAAGTGGAAAACCATGATAGCCTGACACATAGAACCGAAAGCGATTGAGTACAACCTTGATCCGGCTGTCCATTGCTTGAGAGAGGCTACAATGGTCCGCACCACTGACCTACAATCTCTATAACGATCAGATCCAACATCGATGGCGATCTAAACAAATATGGGGGAGTCGCCTCAGACAATCCCTCACTGTGCTTCTACAAGCTCTGAAAAGAAGAAGGATCCATCTTGGATCGGTGGATCGAAATCACCCTAAGGCTATAATCTGTCCACTTAAATGGTCACAGACTATCCCAGAGGTTATCCTCCTCACGGAGCCCAAAACAAAACAAGATTATCGCTGCTACCACCATGTTCACCAGGCTACCACCTCAAGCTCCCATGGGGATTTCAGATCTAGTAGGTCCTGTGGTGGGGCTAAGGCTGGAAGACCATGATAGCCCAGACACACAGGTTACTTGGATCTGAGTGGCCCTTAAAATCGGTCCTCCATTGCTTTGAAACACAGCCAAGGCAATGGGGATCACAAAGGCGACGACCTTGCACAGAGCATCTCACATATAAACAACAATCCCACAAAGTATAAATCCTATTGCAAAACTTCCATCAATCTAACTCAAATACATATACAAAGTCATAGCCAACAATTGTTGGACTATGGAGAGAAGAAAAGAAAAAGAAAAAGAAAAAGAAAAAGAAAAACTACTTACTGCTAAAAAGAAAGAGAAAAGAAAAGCGATCTGAGATAGGTTCCCAGATACCTAAACCTAAGCTAGGCCTGGGTATATATAGCAGTGGGGTGGCGGCGCATCAGGGTTAGGAAACCCTAATTTTAACGATGCCACGTGGCCTTCTGCTGATCCTTGGATGCCTCGGGGCGTGTGCACGGAGATTTGAGCGTGGGAGTGCGTGCCCTAATCACTGGAAATTTTCAGAATGCCCTCTGCTGAAGAGATGGAAGTTTAGGTTCAGAGCCTCGCTAGGTAGCTGTAGTTTCCCAGACTTCTCGCGTAGTAGCTCATTGCTCTTCGCTAGGATGATTTGACACTGAAGCTTCAGCCGTCGCGAGGTTGAATAGAAAATACAGTCTCAAGCGTCGCGAGGTTGCAATTCAAGCAGTCGCGCGGTAGATTAGTTTTCGCTGGGCAGCAGCGCGAGAACTGCGCAAGCTCTTCTCTTTACTTGGACTTCGCGAGTTGCCTCGCGAGTTTCTTTTGAGTTCTGAACTGCGCGAAGTTCTTTGTCTCACTCAATCTTCGCGAGCTTGGCTTTCCCTTCGTCAGGATGCTTTCTTTCTTGAATGGCGCGCAAATTGCGCGGGGCGTTCTTCTTCTGAGAATTGTACCCCGCGGTGACTGTGCGAGACATCTTCTGAAGCTCTTTCTCTCCTCAGCTGTCTTAAGCGACCTTCGCGAGATTGAGAGAGGTCAGCTTTGAACTGCGCGACACTGAGCGCTGTGTTCTACTCTTGAACTTCGCGAGAGCTGCGCGGAGTTGAGTTTCTGAAGCTCCTCAGTCATTCATCTGCGCGAGAGGTTGCTTGTAAAGCCTTGGGAAGCTCAGCTGATCTGCGCGAGGCTTCAAGGTTCATTCTTGCTGAGGGGCATCTGGTGCCAAAGCAGACTCCATAACAGGATTCTTGGCCTTATTTCACTGCTGATTATTTCCTGAACAAAATACTTAAGACGAGTTTATTAGGTGGCTAAGGGTCTAATCAAAGGTTAAGTTAAGGGGTGAAAAGTGGTACTTTTCAGGTCTTAACACTCTACTAATGATGCAGATGGACGGTTAGAGAGAGAGGGAGAGAGAGAGGGGATGGAGAACTAGTGTAGAATTCAAAGATGATAGTAATCAAAGCTCATTACATGCATGGAATGCCCTAAGGCTTACACTGGTCCATATTCAAATTCAACAACTAATTGCATACTTGAAATGCGCAAAGGCTTCAAGTTTTAGTTCCTCATTCATGACCTACCTAAAAAAATCATACAAAAAGGATGAAGCTACCACTGCAAAAAAAGAAAGAAATAAGAATAAACGATGAAGCAACTAATGCAAACATGATGTGATATGAAAGGGAAGAGATCCAAAAAGAGGAACATTTTTTAATGTGGAATGCTACCACATATCTTGAATCTTCTCCCATATAAGTTTGGGTTAGGGTTTCAAGAAAACCCTCGAAAGATCTTTTTATTTTATTTTATTACTATTATTATTTTTAATCGGTTACCCTCGAAAGATCATTAGACTATTTTTATTTTCTTACATAAAATAATCGAAGTCATAGAATTTTTGGACTCATACCCACATATTTTACACAAAACAAGGGAGATTAATCGCAACTAGGAGTCCTAACTTATCTAAATCACCAAATTATTAATTATGTGAACCAATTCCCTATTGTCGCTTAAACTCAACTCTATCATGTGATCATTGACACGTGGGTGTACTTTTAATGAGCCATTTAATGCAGGACGCCAATTTACTTTTAATGAACCATAGTTCTCGTTCTTTTTCTCCATGTTCTCTTTGCACCTGCTATCTTCTTATCACTGGCATTGATTGCATCAATCCCAGATATTTAAACACCACAATGGTGCTTAAATGATGTTACACCATTAGAAATTAGATTTTTTATCTCACACCATTGAAGTGTGATTTTCACTATGTCATGTGGTGCACAGCTGTCATCAATCCAAATTGTCCAAGTGGCAATCTATCATTGGAACATGTCTCAGCCCAAAGAAACATGCCTATAAATGGATGTGAACCATCCAATTGATGAACTTTAATACCAGCCGTTAAAACCAAAAACAATGGTTGATATTATAGTCCGCGGATCGAATGGTTTAAATCTCCCCAAAACACCATTTTTGTCAATCTATGATCTATCCTTTTCCGGTACAGATCATCGACATCTTAAACTATTGATGGTGTAAGATCATTTGGTGTTTAAATGACGGTCAGGAGAGTCGGGTCCTTGACAAATACATTAAGGATTACATCAATTACCATCAAAATTACAAATCTACACTTGACAAAGAACAAAGACGAACAAATCATTCTTCTAAACTTGCCCCAACTCTCTCTCTCTCTCTCTCTCTCTCTCTCTCGTCCTTTCAGAATTTAACAATTCCTTGTTTATAGGAGACTATTGATCCTCTCACTCTTGATCACGTCACTCAGCCATTAGCTTCATTTTGACTTGCACCGACTCTGATTCAATCCTCCTTCATCTTAGCTCAATCATTGGCACAATGACGGGGACGCCGAATACATGGACATCGGTTTAGACCACATCGGTTCTATAAGCGTCGGAAGAAACGAAGAGGAAGCCCGAGTACTACAGCTTCAAGGGAGAGGAGGCACAAGCCGTCATCAGGTGACGGACGTCTGTAGGTCTGGATGGGCGTCCGTGAACTCAGGACGAATGTCCGGAGATAAACAACCACACTGGTTAATGCACAATAGAAGTCCGTGGATCTGGACTCTGTAGGCGATGGACATTCGTGACCTCCAGGACGAACGCCTGTGGAGTTCTCCGCCCAGTGACGGAGATTTTTATTTTCTACGAAAATTACCTTTTTTTAGTCTTTTATTATTTTAGGACTCTTTTAATTTGAATTATTAATTGGTTGCCTATTTAAAGAGGCTTGTAAACACAATTTAGTTAGTTTTTGAATATATTGAATGAGCTTTTGATTGAATGAAGAGAGAGTTTTCTTCCCCGTGATGGGCTTGGTGTGAGGCCAAGGGAGTGATGCCCATTTATCTTCTATTCTCTTTTTCTATCTTTCTATCTCTGTTTTCTTTTATAATTATTTTGTTCATCTATTCCAAAAACCCTAAATCATCTAAAAACCTAGCCTTCATTTGTGCCCTCAAATCAACCCAATCCCACAACCCTAGTGAAAACTAGCCACTCTATATCGGATTAACGATAAACGCCCAATATTACGTTAAAGCTAGAGTTCTATCTCTAGGCCCGATATTACCTTAAAGCTAATGGGACTCCCATATCGGACTAGACCCTAGCCAGATCTCGCGTGACCTACCTATCAAAATTCTCAGAACCCTAAGGTATTGAGATAATTTTGCAATTAAGATTGATTTAATCCTTTTAATTTCGGCAAAACTCCATTAAAGCATTATTCATGCATTTTAGGGGTTTCCGCCCCATGTCAGTTTTTGTATCAAAGCAGGGCATAATTGTTTGTTATATTTATTTCTGTTGCATTATTTTCTTTTGTGAATCCATATTACATTCCATATTAAAATCCTAATAGACTTCTGTGATCACCATGGACTCGAGTGAGATTCTCGATACTCTTAAAAGTATGCGAGAAGAGTTGGGTGCAATTAATAAGCGACTGAATACCATAAAGCAAACCCAGACAACCTTAGGGGTTTCTAATGGTAGGTTGCGTGATTGAATCAACTAGTTAGATGGGTTTGATGAGCACGGTGATCAGCGCCAGCAGTGTGAAGATCCGCACTTCGAACGCAATGGTTGCCAAGATGATCAGAACTAGAATCGTAGAGATCATCTTGGAGATGACTACGTCCCTCAAAGTGCAACTCCTCAAGAATGTCCGAGTTGATATTTCAACCTTCGATGGAAAAATGAACCCTATGGTCTTCCTCGATTGGCTTTCCGACATGGACCAACATTTTGATTTGTACGGCATGAATGACGACCGTTGTGTTAGGCCCGCTAAAATGAAATTAATTGGGCAAGCTCGACTTTTCTGGGTCAATGTCGAGCGCATAAGGGTGAATGCGAGTTGTCCTCCCATTACCCGTTGGGACGACATGAAGGAAAAACTTACTAAGAAGCATGCTCCTTTATCATACCATCAACGCCTCCTCGACCAATGGCAAAACTTACGCCAAGGTGGTATGCCCGTAACCGAATACATTGTTATATTCGAAGAGTTCATGATGAGGGGCCAAGGTATCGGAAGACCCTGAAATCACTCTCTAGATTCCGCACCGGATTGCGATTTAAATTGCAAAAAGTGTTGATTTCTCACTGTGGAAACTCTTGAGAGATGTTATGCCATTCTGCAAGATCTTGAACGGTATTTGAAAACATCGGTAGTTAGGCGAATCGAGCCACAAAACAGTGGTCCTCGCTCCGAAGAGGGACGATTTAATGTTGGAAGCCCGCCTCCCAAACCTACACAACATGTCCCTACCAATACGAGGTTTGAAAAGGGAAAAGGTGTAGTCGGAGATTCCTCAAAGGGTAGCTCTCAAGTTAAATGCTAGGATGAGACACTTTGCCGCCCAATGCCCTACGAGAGACCCCCAAAGGAATCTCTTCATTGAGGAGAGGAGGATAAAGGTGAGCTAGTGGTTGAAGAAGGGTTTGGGTCGAATGTCACACCTAGCGATGAGGAGGGTGATGATAGTGGTCGTGGTTTAGTTGTAAGGTGTGCCCTTGCACAACCTCAACGGGATGAAAAGGATGACTAGTAAAATGAGAATATCTTCCACACCTTTTCCAGATTGGGAAAAAAGAGTTGTAAGGTCATCGTGGATAGCGGAAGTTGCACCAATGTAGTGTCAACTCACACCGTACGCCGCTTAGGGCTTACACCCGAAGCCCACCCGAGACCCTATAAAGTCGCATGGGTTGACTCTTCATCCATTTCCGTGTCGAAAAGGTGTCGTGTATCGATTAAATTGGGTTCTTATTCGGACACCTTATGGTGTGATGTGGTGCCAATGGATGTGGGCCATACCATTTTGGGAAGGCCATGGCTCTACGACATGGACGTGTTTTGGTCGATCAAACATATGCGCATTTATGTATAAGGGCAAAAAGATTACTTTGCACCCTTTACCTCCCAAAACACCATCGACCAACAAAGTCGAGAAGAAGGGCGAGACATCTAAATCCATTAATATTGTGAGCCCTTCGGAGTTTGAAAAGGCTTCTTTAGATAAGAACGTGGTTTACGTTGTCATCACCATTGAGAAAGCTCTCAAGTCTATGAGTGAATACCCCAAGGAGGTTGAACCACTTTTGAAAGAATTTACGGATGTCTTCCCCGAAGACTTACCAAACGAACTCCCTCCGATGCGTGACATTCAATACGGCTATAGACTTAGTTCCCGGATCCACCTTACCTAACCTGCCCCACTACAAGTTGAATCCGATTGAGCATGCCGAGCTAACACGGCAAATTAATGATCTCCTTAAAAAGGGGTTCATTCAAGAGAGCATGAGCCCTTGTGCCGTACCCACACTACTCACACCTAAGAACGATGGAAGTTGGCGAATGTGTATAGATAGTCAGACAATTAACAATATTACGGTCAAGTATCGATTTCTCATACCAAAGCTCGACAACATGCTAGATATGATAGTTGGTGCTATAATCTTTTCTAAGATAGTCCTCAAGAGTGGCTACCATCAAGTCCGAATCCGCCCCGGTGATAGTGGAAGACTGCCTTTAAGACTAAGGATAGTCATTATGAGTGAATGGTCATGCCTTTTGGGCTTTCTAATGCCCCGAGTACTTTCATGAGACTCATGACCCAAGGGTTGAGGTCGTTACTAGGCAAATTCCTTGTGTATTTCAATGACATCTTGATTTATAGTTATGACAAGGAACAACACTTGAACCACCTTAGGTTGGTTTGCGAAACCCTAAAGGGCGCGAAGTGGTTTGCGAATTTCAATAAGTACACCTTTATACAACGATCCATTATCTTCTTGGGATTCATTATCTCGACCGATGGAATGGTCGCACACCCCGAAAAGGTTAAAGCCATTGTGGAGTGGCCCCAACCTAAGAACATACACGATGTCCCCAACTTCCATGGCTTGGCTACTTTCTATCAGAAGCTTTTGCACCATCATGGCCCCAATCACTAATTGCATAAAAAAAGGGGATTTTCAATGGGGCAAAGCGACGATGAAAGCCTTTGCCGAGATCAAACAAAGGATGAGTAGTGCACCTGTCATGCGCTTGCCGAACTTTTCCAAAGTCTTCGAAGTCGCATGCAACACGTCGGGTGTGGGTATAAGAGTGCTTAGCCAAGAGGGTCACCCAGTGGCCTGTTTTAGTGAAAAATTTAATGAGGCAAAGCAAAAAGACTCCACCTATGGTAAGGAGTTCTATACGGTCATTCGTTCCTTAAAGTATTAGAAACATTACCTTAGGCCGCAAGAATTTATGTTGTTCTCTGACCATGAAGTCTTACGATTCCCAGCCTCTTAGAAGAAGCTAAATCTGAGGCACGCGAAATGGGTTGAATACCTCCAAGGGTTCACCTTCGTGTAGAAGCATAGGGCCGGTGTTGAAAACAAGGTTGTCGATGCGCTTAGTCGTCGAGTGGCGACTTTGCACACTATGAGCACCGAGGTCGTCGGGTTCAAAAGATTAAAGGATGAATACCCCGAGTGTCCAGATTTTACAGTAGAATATACTACTCTCCTTATTTGGGAGTTACATGCCAGAGATATAGCCGAACATTTTGGGCATAATAAAACCATCATGCTCATAGAGGATAGGTTCTTTTGGCCTAGCCTGATGAAAGATGTCACCCGGGTTGTCAAACATTGTCGTATTTGCCAAGTATCAAAACAGAGTAAGCAAAATATCAGTTTGAACACCCGTTACCCGTGCCACACACCGTGGCAAGGCATCTCCATGGATTTCGTGCTTGGACTTCCCAAGACTCCGAGAAAGCACGATTCCATCTTTGTGGTGGTAGGCCAATTTTCCAAAATGGCCACTTCATACCTTGTTCCAAAACCTCCGATGCATCCCATATTGCTAAGTTATTTTTTGCGGAGGCAGTGTGTCTTCTTGGGTTGCCCAAAAACATCGTGTCTGATAGGGACGTTAAGTTCACAAGTTATTTTTGGAAGACCCTTTGGCACATTATGGACACCATATTCCAATTTCATCGGCCTATCACCCTCAAATGGATGGCCAAACCGAGAGCACCAATAGGAGTTTAGGGAATCTCCTTCGCAGTCTTACCGGTGATCATGTTAGGACCTGGGATACCATTTTGTCCATAGCTGAGTTTGCCTACAACAAGTTTGTCAATAGATCCATAGGCATGACTCCCTTTGAGGTTGTACATAGTTATGAGCCTAGGACACCTTTAGATTTGATCCCCATGTCTGTGTCACATAGAGTATCTTAGTCTGTCGATGCATTTGTACAACATATTCATAGCTAGCATGTCGAAATTAAACAGAAGATTAATTCAAGCAACAATCAATACAAATTATCTGCTGATACTCACAAGCATTTCAAAGAATATCAGGTGGGTGATCAAGTGATGGCCCGGATTAGGCCGGAGCGGTTCCCATCGGGATCCGCAAAGAAGCTCCAATCCCAAGGTGTTGAACCTTTTAGAGTTTTGGCAAGGAGTGGTCCTAATGCATATGTGCTTGAGCTTCCTCCAGGAACGGGGGTTAGTTCAACATTCAATGTAGAGGACCTAGTTCCCTACCTGGGTTCAACCCCACCTCCTGAAAATCCTTTCCAGCCCTCTCATACCCCCAACCCGACCTTGCAGCCGATACCCCTCCCTTCTCCAAGCAGACAGAGACAAGATGTGATAGAGGAGATATTAAATGATCATGCATTATCCACACGTGACGGAGGATTTCAGAAATACTTAGTTAAATGGGACGAAAAATCAGAGTCTGAAAACACATGGATCCATGAGAATGAGGTTCGCCGATTGGACCCTGATTTGCTCGATAGCTACCACGAGTGTGTTTCATCAGTGATGGAACCTATTGGTCTGAGGAATTGACAGGGACGCCGAATACATGGACATCGGTTTTGGACCACATCGGTTCTATAAGCGTCGGATGAAACGAAGAGGAATCCCGAGTACTACAGCTTCAAGGGAGAAAAGGACGGACAAGTCGTCATCAGGTGACGGACGTCCGTAGGTTCTGGACGGACGTCGGTGGACTCAGGACGGACGTTCAGAGATAAACAACCCCACTGATTAATGCGCAACAGACGTCTGTGGATCTGGACTCCGTAGGCGACGAATGTTCGTGACCTCTAGGATGGATGTCCATGGAGTTCTCCGCCCAGTGACGAAGATATTTATTTTTCTGCGAAAATTACATTTTGTCTTTTATTATTTTAAAACTCTTTTAATTCGAGTTATTAGTTGGTTGCCTATTTAAAGAGGCTTGTAAACACAATCTAATTAGTTTTTGAATATATTGAATGAGCTTTTGCTTGAATGAAGAGAAAGTCCTCTTCCCCGTGATGGGTTTGGTGTGAGGCCAAGGAAGTGATTCCCATTTATCTTCTATTCTCTTTTTCTATCTTTCTATCTCTATTTTCTTTTATAATCCTTTATCTATTTTGTTCATCTATTCTGAAAACCCTAAATCATCCAAATCCCTAGCTTTCATTTGAGCTCTCAAATCAACCCAATCCCACAACCCTAATGTGAACTAGCTACTCTACATTGGATCAACGACAAACACCCAAGCCTAAAAAAGATAGAGTTCTATTTCTAGGCCCGATATTGCCTTAAAGCTAACGGTACTCGCGCATCGAACTGGACCCTAGCTGGATCTCGTGTAACCTACCTATTAGAATTCTTAGAACCCTAAGGTATTGAGATAATTTTGCGATTAAGATTGATTTAATCATTTTAATTTCGGCAAAACTCCATTAAAGAATTATTCACGCATTTTAGGGTTTCCATCCCGCGTCACACAAATTCTAATCAGTGCCCACTTGTCCTTCAATTATTGGCTCTACACTAACTCATTTGGATCTTTAAACTAAAAACTCTTTTCTTCTTTATCTTAATTTCGGCATGTAGGGTGGATACTCACTTGATTCACTATCCACCAAAGGGTACTGCATCTTCCTAAGAAATTATCTTCTTTCACAAATTTGCTACAAGATATTTACAGTATTTCATTCTAGCGATTACGCAAAGAATAGATCTACGTCAGCCATTTCAGCTAAAATTTTATGACTACAGATTTCTCGCGTGATCCTATGGCGTATCTTCATAAGCTGATAGGCCCATATTACATTACCAGAAATTAAGCGTAAATAAGGCATTTCTTGTTTACACCAAAAAAATAAAAATAAATTAAGATTTAACGAATTATTTTTGGAAGAAATAGCACTCAGAGGTATACAGAGTACCAACATTCTATGGTCGATAATTATCACATGGGTTGTATATGGTCATGTCCAAGGTACACTTCATTTGGCTCAGGAGGAAATAACTGGAAGCATTTGAGATGAGCTGGCATTAGGTGCACGGGCTGTCCATTGCACAGGTCACCCTTCACCGAATATACACCACTAAATATCTGCCCATATCCTCTAAGTTTGACCAGTTGGGTGGAGAGGAAGATTGAACAGTGAACAGCCCATGCACCTACTATCAAAATGTTTTGAAAGAAAACCTCCTACACCCTTCTCATTATTGTTTTATTAATTATTATTATTATTTTTGGTTATTTCCAGCTTACCCTTAGGCAATACTTATGTCTAATATGTAAAGGTATTCCCATAACTAGGGCAAACGAGAATAACCTATTGGATACGTACCACACATTAATTGTCAGCCGACCTTTGGAAGGAAGAAAAGGGGAGCAGAATGGAAGATTCAACAAGGAAAAGGCCTGAACAATATTTATCTCCCGGGTCATCAAATGCTTGATAAAGAAATGGATGTTGCTGTCATTATATAAATTAATGAAACCCCATATCCCTCGGATGTGAGAAAATCCTCCATCTTTCAATCCAAAGGTCTTTACATAACTAAATTTTAATTTGATAAAATATAAAACATTTGGAATATGATGTGCAAAGTACTTTACTTTTCTAATGTGAACTGCACAAATAATTATAACTCTTTGTATCTACATGATGTTAAAGATGAGTCTTATCCAACTTCGAACATACTATTGGATAAGGTCATCCATAATTTTAACAAAGAAGGTAAACTTAGAAAAGTCAAAGGATTAGTATACGAGTGAAAAGATCCAAAGTATCAGTCATCAACAGGGTAACGTTCAGAGATTATATGCTATAAATCATCCTCACCTGACCTCCCACACGCATGCCTACAACCCCAAGATCTAATCCTCTAAGGACATTTCCACTCTCAGATTGGCCCACATCAAATCCATAAGGCTGCAGAGTGACAGTAAAACTGTCAAAGCTCAGTAAAAGTATTCTTGGAGGTCAAATCTCATCACAAACTATTATCACTGTCAAATGTAAAAATTCTTCGTCATGTTTATGCATAGTAGTTTCATATGCAGTAACGGTAAACGGCTGGGGCTGTCCAGTGTGAAGACGCGGTGTGTGTAAAAGGCCAGAAGCCAGAGGCTACGTCTAAACTTCGCATACATGCACACACACGCACGCACGCACGCATGCAAGCACGCACACACACAGATATAAAGAGAGAAAGAGAGAAAATCGTTAGCTGGTCCGTGTCAGGAGTATTCCTAGTTCAGGCTCATAAAGGGCTAAAAATATGACATGTGCCACCCAAAACATTGGTTTGGTGCCATGTGGAGTAAGGGGCATTGCATAGTTGGAAAAATAAATAAATAAGTAAATAAAAATAAAATTCAAAAACTGAGCTCTATTGTCTGATTTTTCTACATTGGATTTTTTTTTCTTTGAACATGTTATGTAATGCCCCCTTGCTCCATATGGTACTCAAAACCATGCATTCGGTGCCACATGTCACATTTTGGAGGCCTGGATCAGGCATACACCTAAACCCACAAACAATATAACACAGACACACACCCCAATACAAAATTTTTGGAAAATGAAAACACTAGTTATTTTCCATCGGAAAGTTCCCATCAAAATAAGAAGAGTTTCATTTCACAGATCAAATAATATTTTCCCAAATGATTTATCACGCTGGATGTATAAATATCCAATACTCTAACCTTACCGTTCCACCACTAACACCAAGTCCTTGCCTACTTGTCATAAAAGTTACACCCCTCCACTTGGCAACATAATGAACCTGCAAGATGAATTAGCCTCATCATATCAATTAGATATTTGATGCAATTGTATCAATCAAAAAAATATTTCATGCAATTCCTAGGTCTATTTCCTAAAGCACATAAGATTGCTTTACAGTGTTCAGTTTACGTGATTCGAAAGGCTAGAAAAAAAAAGGGAATAATGAAAGGATCTTTATTCTTTGAGATTGTGATGTTTTGCTTAGAAACTTATGTCAAATTAAGTTGTATAGGGAGCAATTTTATAGAGTTAATTTGTCACATTTGCTGGAAGTGGATAAGTCAGTATGACTTTGTTTAGGGAGCAATTTTACAGAGATATTTTGAAGATCTGATGAAAGAACATGAGATAAAAAGAAAAAAAGATGGAGAAGTTTTGACGGCTTGTGACATATAGAATACACACAGAAGGTTGGGAAAGAAAGGGAACCAAATAGAGAGATGATTAGCAAAGTATTTAAAATTGTAAAATCAAACGTAGCAAAGATGAAGAAAAGGAATGCATTAGGACAAGTTGGGATACCTACAAAGGTCTGAATTATAAGAGGGAGAGAACAAGTAACATGGCTAACTATAAAAACTGAAACCCTTTTCTTGTTGAGATAATTTATGGAAAAATTTTGGAAGGAAGTTAATATATGGTTTTTATTGATTTGGAGAGGGCCTATGATATGGTGTCAAGACAGCTAATCAAGTAGACACTAAAGAGGATATGAATTATGAATAAATATATTGACATTATTCAAAACATGCACGATGGGGCGATTATTAGTGTAAGAATATGCATGGAGAGACAACTAAGTTAATAGTGTTAGGTTGCGTCACGGGACTGCTTCGAGTCCTTATTTGTTTGCATTGGTTATGGATGAACTGATAACAAAAATATAAGATGAGACCAGAGACTACTCCTGCTATTCGTTTTCCTTGGTTATGGATGAACTGATAACGATGGTTATGGATGAACTGATAACGAAAATATAAGATGAGACCAGAGACTACTCCTGCTATTCGTTTTCATTGGTTATGGATGAACTGATAACGATGATTATGGATGAACTGATAACGAAATATAAGATGAGACCAGAGACTATTCCTGCTATTCCCAAACCCATGAGATATACCTCCCCGAGAATGGCATGTTATTGGCACAAGCGCGCCTCCACACAGGTGTATGCCATTTGTGGATGATGTTCTAGTAATTGGCCAAACAGGAAACAAGAAAATAATAAGTTGGAGCTTAGGAGAAAGGCCATAGAATCGAGGGGTTACAAATTAGCAGAGCAAAAATAGAATACATGAAGTGCAAATTTACCAAACAAGAGAATCTAGAGGATGATTTGGTCAAATAGAAAACCATTTAGTACCACAATGTCATGGGCTCGCCTATATCACCTGATGGTGGGTTTGAGCAGATCTCGAACAGTTTCAATGCAGAATGGTCGAAGTGGAGACAGGCAAGTGGTGTGTTGTGTGATGAACAAGTGTCCCTTCAACCAAAGGGGCGTTTTTCTGGTAGTATGACCTGCACTACTGTGGTTTAGCGTTTTGGAAAGAAGGCATGAGTAGATGAAGTACATGTGGCTGAGAAGCGTATGCTGAGGTGAGGGAGAATCCTGAAACTTTTTCTTGTTGCTTCTAAGAAAGCATTTCAATTCCAATAGATGTGACATGAGAATCCTGAAACTATAGACTGAGAAGCATATGCTGAGGATAAATCAGCTAATTTTAGCATTCTCTTATCACATCGACTGACAGTGAAATGCTTTTCTAGATACAAGAGTTCATGTAGACTCTGTAGGTTCAATATCATGCTTAAACACAATTTTTTATACACTGGTCATGATTTTAAGGAAAAGACCGCATGTCAATAAACTTTTTTATTTTTTTCATTTATATTTCAAAGTCCAGTATCATCTTTAAAAAATCATTAAACTGGTCTGTTGACACTATAAATTACTTCATTTCTATAAAAAAATATAAATTTACCATTTTAACATTATGATTCCACATACTTCATATCGAAATAATATGGCCCCAGGTAATTTTTCATCTTCAAATGCATGATCAAAGAAACTAAAACATAGCTATTGAGGAAAAATACTCTAATTCTAAGCATTCTATATGAAATCACTTAACCTTGATTAATCTCTTGATCTCTGAAAGCTTTCATCATGGTTACAAATCGCAACATGAGCATCAACTCCATGGACCATACTTAGTAGTTATGACCACTGATTATATTACCGATTAAACCATTTCAATTTGGGAAATAAATGTCAGTTTCTCTTGGGAGATAAATTATGATTGAACATCAAGTATGTGACACTTAGTACCATTTAATTGAGCCGTTGGCTCAACCAAAGTATAAATGTCTGATCCAAAAGACTACAGGTTACGTCTAGGAAATTGATAGTTTTTTTTAACATACTATTTAGCAGTACGAAGAAGAAGACAACACATCTAACAAAGTTTAACTTGTATTAACAAGTAAACCATACTGCAAGCAATGTCCTGAATCATGAAACTTTGAATTTGATTTTTAAAAGATAATCTAGAATCATATATGTTGAAATTAATTGGCACCACAACCATACTGCGACGCGTGATCCCTTAACAGCTTTAAGTCCACCTCCAACCTTCAAATCATAGTACCTGATTAGAAAGACATTACAATTAGACCAAAAATGCACTTCACAAGGTTCAATGGGTTAGAAGAATAATTTCATGCTTAAGGACGAAGATAGAAAATTGGAAAGTAAAGTACTTAAAGCAAGGTCCAAAGTAATAGAAGAATAATTCAGGCTTAAGGAGGAAGCTAGAATATTAGAAAGTACACTATGCTTCTATAATATTAAAAAAAAAAATTAAAAACTCAAAATTAAAAATAATAACCCAGTCAGCCAACATGGGAAAGGATACTTTGGGGAATGAAAGTAATTTCGGACGCTAAAACAGAGCAGCAAACATAGTTATAGGGAAATGAAAATGTTTTACAACTAGGGAAGAATGATGAAGGAAAGTGAGAGCATGGTGAAGTGCAAAATGAGTTAGGATAATCTGGGAAAACTAAAAGCATATGCCAGAACTGTCAGGATGGAACACAGAGGAGTGGATAGCACCTAGATAGCTCTATTTCATGGCAGTGAAAACCTAAGGAATGAGACGGAGGGGGGGGGGGGCATATAGTGTGGTGGTTGCTGTTTTTTGGGGAGCTGCTGGGCTGTTTGTGGAGAGATCATGAAGATTCTCATGTGGAATGTAAGGGGAATTTGTGAACTAAGTTAAGTAAACGAGCTGCTTACGAAGTGGGATGAGATGAATCGAGCTAAAACCTGCAGCATTTTGCCAGGTAGTACATGGAGTTGGGCTAGTTTGAGTTCGATTGGGGCTTCGTAAGGAATTGTAGTGGTGTGGAATGGCCTTTCAGAGGAAGTGGAGAGGAATGTTGGGAATTTGTCTGTATCAGTGAAGTTCAAATGAAGGAAAATGGAAGTGTATGGGCTTTCACTGGATCTACAGGCCGAATAATGATGGCAGATGAAATTATGCTTGATGTGAGCTCACCGAGGTCTTAAACTGTTGGAGAGTCCGACGGTTAGGGGAAGGTGACTTCAACGTCATTTGATGGCAATTTGAGAAAATAGGTTCTGGTATGAATGAGAGTCAAGGGATTTGCCGACTTCATCAGAGTTTCTGGTTCAATTGATTTGCTGATGGAAGGGAGATGTTTCACTTAGTCTAATATGCAAGAATTGATGATTCTAACAAGGCTAGACAGATTCCTTTATACTCCAGACTGAGGGGGACTAGTTTCTGAACATCCTGGTGGATGTCCTAGTGAGCTTGTCTGAAACCATGCACCCTCAATTCTGAAGTGTGATAATATTGGAAAAGGGCAATTAAAATGCTAAAATATGTGGGTGAAAAATGATAATTTCCTCAAACTGGTGCACATATCAAGTGGGTTTCCTACAATATAAAGGGCAGTGGTGAATTTCAAGAAATTGTTAAGTTGAGAACGCTAAAAGACGAAATACGAGTGGAACTTTGAGGTCTTCTGTTTGGTGGAGAAAGTCAAAGAGGAGATTCTGGATAAAATTGAAGACGAAAAGGTCGCCTGTGGAACCTGAACTTGGAGAGAGAGGATGGCTGAAAGATGAGTACAATCAGAAACGCCTCGACAAGGAGATTTCCTGGAGACAAATGGTGCTTAAGAGATGGGTGAAAGAAGGTGACAAGAATACTAAATTCTTTCAAGTGGTTAGAAATTCTAGGAGAAAAGTTAACACCATATAACACTTTATGGTGGATGGGAGAAGAATTGAAGAGAAAGCAGAGATTGAAAATAAAAATGTGAATTCTACAGAAATTTATTCAAAGATGAAGGTTGGGATAGACCAGATTAGGTCTTTAATTTGAGGGGCTTTCGGAAGAGGATAAAACGAGTACTAGAGGAGAATAATTCCAAGAGGAGGAAATCAAAAGGGGGGTTTTGGAGTTGGTGCGGATAAAGCACTGGGCTGGACAGTTTCACTATGGAGTTCTTTAAAAGTTTCTGGGAACTGAAAGGGGAGATCATAAGAGTCCATGGTATTCTATGACAACAGCTCAATTGGGAGGGTCCAAAACTCCACATTTATTACGCTCATGCTAAAGAAAGAAGGGGCAGAAGAAATTGGAAACATTAGACCCATTAGCTTGGTGTAGAGTGTTTATATAATTATTGTGAATGTCCCCGCTAATAAGTTGAAGATGGTCACTGGAAAGGTGGTGTCAGATTCTCAAGGGTCTTTCATCATGGGAAGGCAACTTACGGATGTGGTGGTTCATGCCCATGAACCTCTAGATTCGCCGCATAAGGCTAAGACTCTGGGCATTATTTGGAAGGTCAATATGGAGAAGGCGTATAACAGGGTAAACTGAAATTTCCACGATTATATGTTGGGGAGATTGGGGTTTGGAGGGAGATGGAGAGGGTGGATGAATGCACAGCTTGGTTTTCAGTTATGATAAACAGATCCACGTGCGGATATTTCAAAAGTTCTAGGGGTCCAAGGCAAGGGAACCTCTCTAGCCTTTTTCTATTTACTATCGAGGGAAAGGCTCTTAGAAAACTTTTGCAGAAGGCGGCTCACTTGAGATATTTCAAGTGGGTCAAAGTTACAAGAGAGGGATTGGAAATCACGCATCTCCAGTATGACAGTGACACAATGATTACGTGAGGGGTGACTAGGGAGGAGATGTGGGGTGTTAAGGCTATTCTGCAGTGCTACGAAGCCTGTTCAGTTAATATGGACAACATGGTCATGTTGGAGGTTTACAGAGAAGATAGAGAGGTCGGAAGTTTGGCTCATTACATTGGCTGCAGATGGGATAGGTTACATAGTGCATTGCATTGGTTTCCTAATAGAAATCTGCATGAGTCAGTGGTGGAAAAATTTAATTAAAGGCTTGCCATGTGGAAGAGCAATCTATTATCGATTGGAGGGCACCTTACTCTCGTCAAGGCTACACTTGCAAATATTCCAGTCATCTTCATGTTCATGTTTAAATGTACAGTGGCGGTGATAGAAAGATTGGAAGAAATTGGGAGAAATATTTTGTGGGAATGAAGAGGAGACAGTGACAAGTTTCACTTAAGTAAATTGGAGGGCGTGCCAGCAGCCAATTAACGGAGGGATAGGAATTCGGAATGTCAGAAATATCAATGAGCCCTCTTGGGAAAATGGCTATGGAAGGTGGGAGAGGACCAGAATGTCTTTTGGGCCAGTGTCACAAGGGAAAAATATGGAGGTAATGATGACAAGAAATGGTTAGGAAATAAAGCTGACAAGAAGTGAAGGGAATCTGCTTTGTGGGGAAACGTCTGCTCTATACAGGAAAATTTCAGCAATGCATCATGTTGGATTAGGTGGTATGATAATCAAATTCAGTTCTGGCATGACTTGTGGACAGGAGAGCAAGCGCTCGAATTCAGATATAGCAGAATTTATGACTCAGCAGTCAATAAAAAGTTCGGATAGAGGATATTGGTATTACGTTTGGAGAGATGAAGAGCTCCGAGGGTACTTAGATCTGATCGATGAGCTATATCGCTGCAGCCCTAATCAAGGAGGTTTGGATCGGAGATTCTAAAACCCCAGAAATAAGGGAGTTTTCTTGGTTAAATCATTCTACCAAGTGCTTAATGAAGCTCGTAGGAAATATTGAATGGAAAACAGTGGAACTTCTTAGAATTATGTGTTTTGGTGGAAGGCTGGTTGGAAAGAGTGTTAACCATGAAACAGCTGATTAAGAGAGGAATGGGGTTGAGAAATTGTTGTCATGTGTGACAGCAACAAAGAGTTGTAATCACCTGCTCCTGCATTGCAAGGTGGCTAGGGAGGACTGGAATTGGGTGCTTCTGGTCGTTGGAGTTAGCTGGACTACCTCGAGGTTCTACCATGTAATGTTGAGTACATGGAGAGGGGTGAAGTATCAGGACTATATTGAAAAAATTTGGAAACAGCTGTTCCCGGTGATAAAAAAGGTAGCTACATAGCCTGTAGTGGATTGGGTGCGAACCAAGTATAAGGTCCAGCTGACTGGGGGGTGTTACCATCAAGGAGCAGTGGGATAATCTTATGGCTATTGTGTATCGTAGGTAGTTGTTTTCGTGCCTCAGAAGGAATGGTGGTTTGCGGGGTGGGGTCCTCATTTGCACATTGACTTGGCATCGTCATTTACATTGGTTTTCAGTGTTACTGTTTTTGCTTCTCTTGGTTTTTCTAGCATCTTACTAGCGTCAAGTTTGTCTTTGTATCTTTTTTGCTTTTTACTATAATTTCTTATTATCAATAAAAAAGTGAAACTAATATCGTAATTTTAGGTACTAAGGCTTGATGAAGGAAGAAGTAGAAAGATGAGATAGACAATCTGTGATTTTGGAAATCTCAGTCCCAAATTAGAGCTACCTGATATAATTAGGAGCTAAAATATATAAGGCCAAAAATGCCCAGTACAAAAGGAAACAACTAAATAGATTTATAGATGAACTAACAAAGGTGATGCTACAATTAGGTTGGATAATTTAAAATACATAGTATATATCCTTGACATCTACATTAAATTTCCCTCAGTTTTATGTTTGCTTCAATCTGTTAGTGGGGTTTCAGACTATGTAGCCACGAGTATTACTTCACCAGTTACTTGTGATCATCATGCAAGCTTGCTGTATGTGCCCTAGCAGGCTAGCAAATTAACAAAAATTTGTGGATGTTATATCAGACATATAGTTTTTCCTTTGATTCCAATAATGTTTTGTTAAAAACGTTAAAAAAAAAAAATAATAAAAAAGGAAAGTAAATAGATTTCTAAATTATAGAGGTAAATATTTCATTTATGTTTCTATAAATGTCCATTTTTTACATAATATTGATTCTTTAATTGTTCAAAAATATTTTTAATCACTACTAATTAAGGTGAGAAAGGAACTAGTTTGCACGATGATGGCATAGAATTGTTCATCTCATGACAAAGAAAGGAAAAAGATATACAGAATCATTTGAGTAACCAAAGAAATTCATCCTTTAATCTCGGCTCCCAACTATCAAATTAAAAGGCTAATAGTCCCCAATACAAGTCTCCACTATTTTATGGCTAAATGACAAAAGACTTAAATTGACAGAAGTAAACAGTTTATAGTAGTTTACTAACTTGAGACCATTTGGGAGGGTTGTATAATCATTCTCAGGTATTTTTTGCCCTCTAAGCTGCACCAAAAAAAAAAAAAAAAAAGTACAAATCAAACTTGCCTCATAGCAAGAAATGAAGTGGAGAATCCATTAACAAATAAACAAATCTTACAGCTCTTCTGCTCGTGGAAACAGCACCAGCTATGTCCGAAATGCAAATGCCAGTTGCTGAATCATAACAAAAAACAAGAACTTTAAGTTAATTATTAAAAAAAGTATATATTTCAATATAAGTAAATAGTACAAATATCCATAATGATCAACTTCCAAGTGCATATAAGAATTTATATGCAGCAAACTTATTCAATACACTCCTGGGACTAAAATAGTAAAGTAGGATTTCCCTGTCCTTATCATCCACCTTTCTTGCATTGGCTAGTTAGCGGTTATAAGGATCCCCATCCTTAATTAACTAACTATAAAAAAAGTATGATGTGGGAATTACACTAAAACCCTAATTATGCGAATTTGGGATTAACCATAAATTAAATTGAATAATGGAAATACTTGAAATCACCCAAACACATATAAGAAGTTTAATGAATTTAATTAAACAATTAGAGTAACTCAATTTAGCGTTCGCATACATTAAAATTTCTCGATCTAGATAAACGGATCCGATGAAGAATTCGAGTTTCGCTCTAGTTTAGGGTACCAAGTGATAATCACGGTATCATCCCTTGATTCCTCTAGGGTGAATAAAAAAGGCTTGAAGGATTAAAACAAATAAAAGGGTAGATCAAAAGATTGAAACTAATAATATTTTAGGGTTTTTGGAATTTATCATAGCAAAGGAAAAATATTACCGGATAATAAACAAGAGAAAGGTAGAATAAAAGGATAGAGGTCCAAGGCTTCACACCAAGGATTCCGAGGCTTCACACCAAGGTAGCACGTCGGCTTCTCACCAAGTCACGCAAGAAATGAATAACCACTCAATTTTCGAAAGATTCGCTCCTTCGATCGAAAACTCTTCACAAGTTCTCTAGGGTTTGTACAAAAGCAACTCTCAAATTTTCATCAATCAAAACTACTAATAATGTCTTTACAAGCCTTTATATAGGCTAAGAAAACCCTAAACAAACATAAAACTCGAAATAGAAGAGTCCTAAAACAAATAAAACTCAAAATGGTAAGTTTCGGCCACAAAATCCATTATTTTGTCAAATCTCGGACGTATCTCACGGAAGTCCGTCAAGTGTCCATAGACGTCCGTCGCCTACGCTGCACGCTAAACCAGTGAATGACTCTTTCCACGGACATCCGTCAATGGGTCACGGACGTCCGTCAAATGCTGACGGCGCTGCTTCTTTTTCTTCTTTCTCTTTGTCCTTTCATCTGCTTTGTTTTGTGTGACATCCCCGTCATTACTCCCGGCTAGGAAAAACTCATCTCCGATGAGTTACGAAACCCACGGATGCTACACTCCAGAAGCTCAACTCTTGGCTTACCTTTCCACGTTATGAGATACTCATGATGTTTACCTGCAATGCCATTGAAGCTTGGAAATTCTATAACCTCCTCATTCGTCATTTTCTCATATTGCACAGGTAAGGTACGGGATATAAACTGGGTAAGTGAGTGTGGTTCGATTGGTTGCTCAATAAGGGATCAACGGGTGTAGTTGCTGATCAAGAATAGGCGTAAAATTCGATACTGCAACTATTGGATGGTCGCCCTTGTCTAGAGGAAGATCTAGGCCTCCATTCATTACCCCTTTCCGAGATTGGAAAAAATTCCACATGCTCGATCAGGAATTAATACAAGACTGTTAGTATCAAATTCATTAAGCATATTCAATGCGTCAGTACAATCAGGCATATTTCCAATGTTCAATAAATTCTTATTGTTAATCCCATGCAAGTTAAAATGATGATATGCTCCTACCAACTCTAAGGATTCATTTGGTACAGGCACACTACCAACACTATCCTCGGTAATAGGAACCTTCCTAAGACAACCTATGGTTTTCAAGGGAGTTTCATTCTCCTCATCGCTGGGTTCATAAACTTCCTCGTCCAGCTCATTGTTCTCTTTCTGATATCCTGTTGGATAATCAAGGTCTGCAATTTACTGGGGCACTGAGACGCAAAGTGACCAAAGCCTTGGCACTTATGGCATTGTTGGGTTGCGCGCATAGGATTATCGATCAGCGTTGCTTTACCCTTGCCAATCAGAACACTTACGGGTTTTAAGGATTGACTACTGGCATTGTTCACCTTTTCAGTGTGATTAGATCGAGACTCGGGCTTAGAGGATTTATCTCGATCACTAACTGGAGCGTCGAGATACCTCTCTAATTTTTGCACTCTAGCGTAACACTCTTCTAGATCATCAACAGGGTGAGGGATGAGTTGTTTTCGTAATTCCGGACGTAGGCCAGTGCGAAACCTAGATAAGGTGGCATTCGGACTCTCATAAGCGTTAGTCCGATATACATACTCCTCAAACTTGTTGATATAATCATCAACTGACATGCTTCCCTATTTTCACCCATGCCATTGATCCATGAGTCGTTGGTTGTAGGACATGGGGACATATTTGTCATGAAGTTTTTCTTTCATGTCCGCCGATGTGGCGATGGGTTCGCGCTCGAGAGCTTCTCGGCGTCGTTCCACACTTGTCCAATAAAGTTTCGCTTGTCCTACCAGTTTCATTTTGGCAAACCGCACTTTTCGCTCGTCCGTCATTTCCTACCAATTGAAATAATGGTCCATGGCGGCTACCCAATCTATAAAGATTTTGGGGTCCATCTTTCCTTAGAAAGTTGGAGCATCAACCTTGATTGACTTTGTGACTCTCTCGTCCGGGTCGGGACGATTTTCACGCCTAGGAGGATCCCTCCTCTCATCAAGATTAACCCTTTGATATTCACCATGAGTCGATCTAGACAAGTCTTAGAGTTGTGCCGCTAAATCAGCCTACTGGGCTTGTTGATTTAGCAATAGGGTTTGTATGGCAGCCATCTAGGTGTTAAAGTTTTCCATGAAAGTGGCTAATTGCTCCGGATTCATTGCAACAAAAAAAAAACAGGAAAACACTAACACCGATGCAAAGAAAACCTAAAAACAAAATTAAATCACAAATTAAATTACTCGGTGCACATATAGGTTTTGTGATCAACCCTAATTATGCGAGTTTGGGATTAACCACAAATTAAATTGAATAATGGAAATACTTGAAATCGCTCAAACACATAAAGAAGTTTAAGGAACAATTTAGCATTCGCATGCATTAAAATTTTCCGATCTAGAAAAACGGATCCGATGAAGGATTCGAGTTTCGCTCTAGTTTAGGGTACCAAGCGATAATCACAGTATCGTCCCTTGATTCTTCTTGGGTGAATAAATAAGGCTTGAAGGATTAAAACAAATAAAAGGGTAGATCAAAAGATTAAAACTAGTAATATTTTGAGGATTTTAGAATTTATCATAACAGAGGAAAAATATTACCGGATAATAAACAAGAGAAAGGTAGAATAAGAGGATAGAGGTCCAAGGCTTCACACCAAGGCTGCATGTCGGTTTCTCACCAAGTCGCGCAAGAAATGAATAACCACTCCTCAATTTTCGAAAGATTCGCTCTTTCGATCGAAAACTCTTCACAAGTTCTCTAGCGTTTGAACAAAAGCAACTCTCAAATTTTCATTAATCAAAACTACTAATAATGTCTTTACAAGCCTTTATATAGGCTAAGAAAACCCTAAACAAACATAAAACTAGAAATAGAAGAGTCCTAAAACAAATAAAGCTCAAAATGGCAAGTTTCCGCAACAAAATCCGTTATTCCGTCAAATCTCGAACGTATCTCACGAATGTCCGTTAAGTGTCCACGGACGTCCGACGCCTACGCTGCACACTATACCAGTGAATGGCTCTTTCCACGGGTGTCCGTCAATGGGTCACAGACGTCCGTCAAATGCTGCTGACGCTACTTCTTTTTTCTTCTTTCTCCTTGTCCTTTCATCTGCTTTATTTTGTGTGACGTCCCCGTCAAAGTAAGAAGCTGAAATCCGCAGTCCTTATCTCCCACCCCAATCCTCAATCATTTGCGCATAAGTGGGAAGGTTTTGATGGCATAAAACTACATTTTGTCCAAGTTAACCCCATTTTGGCTGAAAGCAGCGAACTCATTGTAGACACCTTGGGCCCTAAAAGATAATTACGGAATACCTGATATCTGCTTTTTCTATTTGCACTTGCGCTTATATGGATCCTTACCCTTCATTATTTAATAAAAATAGATTAGTTGCAATCAGGAATCATAACCCCCACCCCAATCCTCAACGATTTGGCTGAAAGCAGCGAACTCAGCGAATTGGACAAAACTACATTTTGTCCAAGTTAACCCCATTTTGGCTGAAACTCATTCTAGACACCCTGGGCAGGAGCAATACGAAAAGGTTGGTCTCTATTTATAAAAAGAAAAACAAAGGGTTTGGGATTCAGTGGAATTTTGAGTGTGAGGAAGGTTTCAGTTGAAAAAGGAAATTTCTGAGATAGCGTCATGATTGCTAGTCTCGACTCACACCCCAAAGCTAGTAAGTCCCCAAAGTCCAATCATCCGATCCTTATTTCCATGTGATGCATTTGGCAGCAGGTAACTTTGAGGCAGTACGCAACAGGGCTCGGTTCACTGGAGAGCAGCAGTACACTGGTCTGATGGAGTGAATAGGCTAAATGGGGAAGATCTGAATCAGGGCCAATTTTAAGGGCTGGTTCCCTTTCTCTTTATGACCCAAAGAGGAAGCAGGAGCAAGATTCTGACAGAATTGTAATGGATTAAAACCTCAGAAATACTAAGATGCGTCATCAAAGACATGTCAATATTGAAGGTTAAGGATACAAATTTGTATTGGTTTGTATCAGGTGATACAAACTGATAAGGGTCTCAGAACGTATATTCGAATCCAGATCGATATTTGAAGACTATAAACCTTGGGAGAAACCATTGGGATAGAAGATTCCTACTGCTATGCAAAAGATGTGGGTCTCATGGCCATTTGGGCTTTTCTCCATGGTTTCACAGTAGCTCCTATGATGCAATCAACATCACTTACATTACAAATAAATAAATAAATAAAATACAGGATTCAATCAGTTGCACGTCTAAAGCCTAAATTTATATTTCCATTGGGGCTTGTTTGCTTGTCTACTCCAGATCGTTATTTCCTTATTCTAACATTTTCCCAACTAAGTCCTAATTTTAGTATAACAACTGACAATGCTTGTGAAAAAGATATTAATTCCCTTTTTATACTGGATATATAATGCTCATGTCAACAAATTCCTGGATGGAAGATAATACTACAGGCATTCATTTTAGGATGTTCTTTTGATTCCATTCTATTTCCCGATCAAATCTGTAATAGTGCGAGAACCACACCCAAAACCTCCGAAACTGGAAGGGGAAGGCATATCCAAACTTAAAATAAAACAAGTAACAATTACATGTAAACTAAGAAGATTGTCCACAAATCTACTCAAATTATATAAATAACAATAATACTAGCTAAATAAATAAGTCTTAATCAGCCCTCTTTTATGAGAAAACAATAGAAGATAAACTTTAAAAAGAAGGCTATAAAATGTAAACAACCACCAAATAATTAATTTACGAAAAAATAAAGAACCTGATAAATTAGTTATGCTTTCACTATTCTCTAGTAAGCAATAAGCATTGTAAAAGATCCATGGATATTTGATGTTGCCTAATTCTAATGGTAATCTATAAAATAAATCCATCCATGGACCAACCTTACGATTCTCATATCATTTATGATTTTTATTAGATTTGAAAAAAGCACAAATAATTCAAAATTAAGAAAAAAAAAAAAACAACTAAGATAGCTAATGCAGCATCTTCCATGCCAAAAACGATCCATGAAGCAAGCAGATTGTCCACAGCTCTTTGATATTTTAACATTTGGAAACGATTAAAAAGAAATCTTGCAACAGGTATCTTGTTTCTAACTCATACAAAGAACTGTCATAATCCTTCAATTTAATCAAATTCATTAAACCTTCAATTTATGTTTTTCTTGTACAAACTTCTAGTTCTAGATGGTATCAAGAGCCTATCCCTACACAGTTATAGCTATGCCACTTGTGCTTATTAGCTATGTCTGCTGTTAGGGTTGGAAGAATATTAAAGATTAGATTAGGATTAGATGAGGAAGAAGGAGAAGGAAGATAGAAAATTTAACGTGTTGAGTTTCCCAGCTCAACCCGTTTTTTATTATTATATACACTAAATACAAATGTACCCATTGTGAAACACAAATATACTCAAACGTATGACAAAACATACTAAACACCTCAACTAATTACTAGATGTACACCTACACTCCGTCTCAAGTTGGAGCATAGATATCAAATACATGGGGGAAGTTTCCGAAGGTGGATAATCAGATTAAAGCAGAAGGTCAATCCCAAATAAGTGTGTAAAGTGGATTAGCGTGGCAGAAACGGTGGAGCATCTTCTGTTGTTGCCATTTTGCTTTAACAGTGTGGGTGTAAAATAATTTTTTCAATGCTTTGAAATTGTTAGACCATTCAAATCCAAAGTAAGGGTATTATGGAAGGTTGCCCTGATCGCTATTTGGTGGTGCATCTTGAAAGAAAGAAAGGAGAAGATTTTCGTCAGATAGAGGCATACGGTTGATGCTGTAATTTTGTCGATTGGGGACTGTATGTAGTATCGGGTATCTATCTCTAAGCAGTTTTCGGGGCTCACTTCTAGAGAGATTTAAGATCAGTGGCAGATGATGATCAATGAAAGGGTCTGTTACTCTTGGTGTATTCATTTTTCGCTTTTAATGTTTCCTTTTTCCTGTTCTTATGTCAGCACATCTCCTTGCTTCCTAAAATGAATTCCTCTGCTGGACATAGTTTTGTTTCAATAAATAGCCCCCATTACTTACTAAAAAAATGAAAGATAGGAAATACTCGATATCTAAAAGCTATCCACATTTGGAAAACTATCCTAGGAAGAATGTTTAATATCAATAAAAAATTAAACTGGACAACTATTAGGTCCTAGAAGATAAGAGGAGAGCATTGTAGCCTCCATGTATGAAGATGGACCTTAAAGATGGATCCCGCTAACTAGAAATTGCATAAAACATTAATGTAGACCCATGGGGAATCATATATCGGAAGAAGTGGAAATAGACATTCAGAATGGTTAAGGGCTTCAGAAATATCACCTTACAAAGGTAAACGCCACTGATCAACTGTTTTATCATCTACTAAATTCATGTTCTGAGTGAAGAATGGCATCTATTAAAGAGCTAGATTGGAGTGTCTCCTTTCAACCAATGGACAGTAAACATTCTTTCCCTCTTACTTCTTTCACGGTGGTAATACTGCTAAACGGTGACAGTATATTTTTGTTCCATCCTTTCTTATGTAGAATCCTACACTTCTTCAGCTTTCTCTATACATATGCTATTTCAAATTCTATCTCTGTTGTTAACAATGAAGACACCAAAATCCTTCCATATGTCAACCATTTAGCCTACCTGGTATTTGTTTTATGATTCTCAAGGCACTTGGTTAGATTTATTGCAATGAATGATTATTTGATTTTTTATTCAGCTATCCTGTAGTTTCCATATCTTAGAAGTCAGAAGTGAAGTAGGAATGGAATAAGGAATGAGACCCAGCAGGAGATTCAGACCCATAATCCCAAATGGTTACTGCACAAGGAGGATGAACAGTAGTACCATGTGATTTTGACACTACACAATGTCAAATCAACGTACATATTAATTAATATATTATTATATTAATAATAAAAATAATAATAATAATAGCACATTATAAATAACAACTTATAAGCAACATAATAGCATATAGTATTTGAAAGTAATTGAATCTCAAAATTATTTTATCAGTGTCTAATTTAATATTTGAATCCCTGCAGAAACTCCACACTACGGATACAACTTGAAGAATGATATGAGAGGCTTTCAATAGACCAGAAAGGTTAGATGGCCCACCCAATATGGCCAACCACAGGCCGGGTTTGGGCCCACTCAGAAAATCAGCTATGATAGTCTAGGCAGGAACTCAAAAAAATCCACATTTGAGATTCAAATATCAAACTGTTTGGTCAGACTGTCAGAACAGTTTTATATTTTATCTAAATCATTCCCAGTTCTCGCATTTACCATCCTGTGAATGGGAACATTTGGTGGGCTGGTGTCAGCAACTGAGCACGTCACGTAGCGTCGTTGTTGATCATGTGGGCATGATAGGGAATAAGTGGGGGCACCGCTACAATAATTGGCACGGTTGTGACCATGCTGCCGAGCCCCAAGGGCTTTCCCATGGGCTATAAGGATGATGTTTGAGCGTCGAGATGGCCTAGGCTATAAGGATGATGTTTGAGCGTCGAGATGGCCTACTAAGAGGGCCAACGTTGATGTAAGGGTGGTGGCATTGTAGGGGCATTGGTGTTTGACATAATGGCTTGGATGTAGGGCGAGGGGTACTGTGGTGGGCACATGTGGACATTGCATTGCCCATATAACTTTGCAAGGCAATGCACGGAATTATTATATCAAACAAATACCTTTTAGGTTCTCCCGCTATTTTTCAAGGGGTAGTACTTTGACCGATATATGTATACACACACATCGTTGGGAAGCGGGGCAAGGACGCTGCCATCGACGGTATTGCAGGTGTGGCGGAGGCTCCGGCTAGGACTGTGTGCATCATTAATGTTTCAGCTTGAGTAAAGTAGTTCTCTAGTGTGATGCAAAACGCACTAGTCACAATGAAATTATTATACGAGCGAGCGACAAGCATGACAGGCAAGCAAGTAGACTAATGAGTTAAGGGTGTAGGCTGACCTAGCGCGTCGACTGCTACACGCCACACAGGGTATGCGACTCGAGTCAAGCTGTGACAATCCGCAGAAAGACTTTTATAAACTCTTGTTAATCAGATGGTAGAGATGGTTTGACCACACAATTTTGGGTCTAAATATCATCTAGGCAATGACCACGCAAACTGCAAGGCCAATATCACTAAAGACTGGTGCCACATCTATTCTACGAAATTTATGACAAGTCACTCAACTATGGGGCACCGCCCATCCACCTAATGAAATCATAATGATCTAGGTTCCATGAGTGTAAAAGTATATCCATAAACACAAAACTTTCAAATATTTGAACTGCTATAGAGAAATCAACCTGTTTGTAATCTAGATTTTGAACTGAAGCAATCTGTCCATGTGGCACTATGTTTTTCATCAAATGGACTGATCGATGCAAAGTAGACAACAGCTAGATCAAACGTGCCAAAGATTTCATTGAAAAAGCATATCTATTGTGTGATACAAAAGGCCATAAAAATAAATAGTCATATCCAAATATGTTTTAGTTGTTCACTTTTATGTCGTTTGACCGGTTTTAATCGCAAGATAGAGATGTTTTTTCTATGGAATCTTAGTCGCACAATTGATCTAAATGTTGTCTAGTTTGCATCCAAGGGCTCATTTGATGAGAAACATAGTGCCACATGGAAAACATACCAGTTCATATTTGAATACTAAAAAAGAAGTGTCATTAGGTGTGATGGCCAGGTACCCCCTCACGAAGCTGGAGACCTGAGTTTGAATCCCCCTTAGGCCACCCTAGGAATTTATATCCCGTGTTAACCCGGCATGTGCTAACTTGGAGTGCACACATGCCTCTTGGATATTAGAGCTCGGAACACCCAGGTTATTGAAAAATCAACTGGAGAGAGAAGCAGTGTCATTTATAATATATACATAAAGCTATGATCAAAATAAGAAAAACAGCTCTATGCAGTAATTGCAGTGGATACTGTTATATGGAGGACATATTTTATGCAGACAAAATGCAGGCAGCTGATGTGGTGTGATGCAATTGATTACAACTGTACTCGATTAGTAAACAATTACCTGCTGAAATAAGAGAACCCATCAACCATCTCCTTCCCGTAGAACTTAAATGTAATGTGGACGGTTGGGATGGAATGTCAGAGGAACAGCAGCACAGCAGCACCGTCGATTTCTTCCGAGTGAAGGGTTTTTCCCCTGTGGGTTGCAAGAGCGACCGTATCAGAAAAAGGCAGATGAAAGAAATTAAGAGAAACAAAATCCCAAGGAGGTTTGATGGTGTTTCACTTGGTTTCCAAAAGAGGGACTTGAGAGATGAAGTTTGTTGCTGGTAAGAAGGGAGAAGAGAGAGTTCCATGGCGTGTTGGAGAAGCAGCAGTTGGAAGATTTGTTGGTTCTGTTGATGTGATGATATGGAAGAGAGGACAGAGTAACCCGCCAGAAGGTGTGGCGTTAGATTTGGATATCTTTGTTCATAAGAAGGATTTATATATGTGATTTACAGGTGATTTTCTCTCCATAAAGAATGGATAATACTATAAATTTGATCCACACCACACTTTCTTGCCTACGTCTCTTGCCGTATGCCAGGGACGCGAATTGCCATACCGTGCCAAGTGGCACCCAGTTTTAAACCATTAAGTTGTCCAAGCGGTGAAACTTCACACTCCTTTCCACTGTCCAAGCATCTTCTGACTCCACCCAACTCCCCCAATGACCAAAATATATGTTTCATAAAGAGTGCTTCCTATCAAATCTATGTCACAAAATTCCCCGAATTTTTTAAAAGATTTGGGAATAATTCCAAAATTTAAATTTCTATGAATAAATCCAAAAATATTTACAAATTTTTCAAAAATTCGTATGTTCTTAAAAATTCGCGAATAACACGAATTATTCCCAAATAATTCATGAACTTTTCAATAAATCATAATTTTTAATATTTTTAAATTTTTTGTACTTTTAAATTTTTTTTTTTTTTTTTTCTCTCGGAATATTTTATCAAACTTGCCAAATTTTATGGATTTTTACCTAATTATTGCTAAATCCTGATGGGGTCACTTTATCAGTTCCAAACACTTCAACATGAACCCTATATTAAATAGGATAGTTTTATTAGCACATGAGGAATCTTTGAGGGCCCCCTACCTACACATATGCTAATAAGCAAGCCCTACATTATTATTTTTGTTAGTGGTCCCAAAGATTTATTAGTTACTAGTGTAGCACCCACTTATGGGGTTGCCCTTTTTCATCTTCATCCTCCTCCATTTGTTTTATGACCCGAATTTTTAAAAATCAAGTTATATGATCTTAGATGGGAAGGAGCATCAAACTTTGTTTGAGTGCTCCCACCCAATCACTACTCACAGAAAACGAAAGAAATTGATTTGGATTCGCGCACCAAGCTGCACTCGAATCCCATTAACATGTTGGCTAAGGTAACTTTCTCGTAACACCACTATTATATATATGTGAATATGCATATATACAGCAAAGCTTTTAAAAGGCTATGATTCGGTGCCCGTTATTGACAACCGAATCCAATCATGTTAGATTTTTGTGGTCAACACCTTAACCCAAAACAAATTTTTCGGTTTTCCTTTTTTCCAAACCAAACCCAAACCCAAACCGGTACCCATCATACTGGACCAAACCCGGCGGTTTGGTCGGTTTGGTCAGTTCGGTTCAAAAATTGCACAGCCCTAATCATCAGACAGATATCGTTGCTTCTTCATACGCCCCTCTTTAGATCATCGGCTCTACATAGAGCTACGCCGAGCACCGCGCCCAACTTGAAAAATGTTGTTGTTGATCAAACTGTAGAGATCCAAAGAGGAGGTCGCAAAACTAAATAAGAGTTAGCCCCCTTTCGTCCTTGTCGCCACCAAAGACCATCACCATTGTCTTCTTCATCGAACCCCAGCCCGAGGCATCGACACAAAAGAGTTGGCCACCATCGGAGCACCCACTACGTGAAAAAGCCAAAAAAATCACTGTCGTAAACAGTGATTTTTTCAAAAAACCACTGTCTTTGACAGTGATTTTTTTTCAAAAAATCACTGCCCTAAATAATTGTAAAAAAAGGAGTGATTTTTTTTTACCACTATACAAGACAGTGGTTTATGAACTTCAACAGCAACTGCTCTTAACAATCATAGAAAAAACCACTATTTTTTTTACAACTGTTTAGGACAGTGGTTTTTTTATTCAAATTTTTTAAAATATATATATATATATTTAAAAAAAAAAAAATTACGTCGACAATTTTTTATGCAAATTTTTTTAATGCAATTTTTTTTATGCTTTTTGTAATACTTTTTTTTTTAATGTAATTTTTTAATACTTTTTTTTAATGCTTTAAAAAAAATTATATAAAGAAAAAAAGCCATTAATCTCATATTTCAACACATCCATTCAGCTCAAATGTAAATAATTCAATGTCATTAATAAAAAAAATAGAAGTCCAATTATTTTATTCAAACAAAAGGTTTCATCTTAACCTTTCAAATCATTCAAGCATTTTAAACTCTACATGCCCAATCCTTTTATTCAAATAAAAATAAGAAGAAAAGAGAGTGAACAATATAAGGACCCCATGGCCCATTTTTAAAATAAAAGAACAAAAAAAATTAAATTTGCTCCGCCTCTCCTGCCAAGTGTCCCCGTCCCCTAGTGATCCATTTGAGGTGAGCTTCAAATTGAAAAGCTTTGCCTGAAATAAAAAATAAAGCATCATTAAACTGAGATATTGATCTTTCCAAAATCCTAGTGGGGAAACAACTTGATCTTTCCAAAATCTTAGAAGTATCTAGTACAATCACGACTATTGTATTCGGTCCATACCTATAGGAGTCTACATAAATATTTGGTTATCCTAGACAACCACAAATTTTCACATTTTTTACTAAAGATCTCCAACAAAAAACCCACAAAAGTTAGGGCATTTAGTTGGAGTTAAACAAATGAGTTACAACACAAAGAAGACTACCTACCTGCTAGACAAAGAAAATAGGCATGTCCATCAAAGTTAATTGCAACAAGGTACATAATGAAGTGGATGCACACACAACTAGGGCAGAGACATTGTTTACCATTTTTTTTCTTTGTTTAATATCTCACTTTGGCCTCTCAAAAGCCTATTTTTCAATATAGACACCACCACTTACATTACCCTAGGTAAATGAAGATTGAAATGATAATTAAATGTAATCAGATTGTGTTATGAGCAGTAAACATCATACAAATGTGTCACCGCTCTACTACTTTAAATAACTTTGCTACATACTATGCAAGCATAGGAACTGATCTTTAACTTGTAAACAAAATTCTAACCTTGTTGTATGGTCCATTCTGACATTACATAAGCAAGAGAATTCTCATGGCCTTTATCTGGCACAGTAATAAGCAAATCAATAAATTTTTTAACATTTGGGGCACTCTGATGGACCTGCACATAAAAAAGGAATAAGATAGATGATCGATCCAGAGACTGATTTTAGAAGAGCTATCATTATGTATATTGCCGGTACTGCTACTCCTATTTAAGATGCATGAACAATGTTCGGATATTATATACAACATAAAATAGAATTCAGAGACTATAATTAGTCAAGGGCTCATTGCAGAAAATGAGCTGAGTTTTACTAGTTGTCTAATGAAAGGACCTTGACATGCACATGCATTAAAGAAAAATATTGGAATATTATTAATAACAAAAAATCTGGTAATGCATAGGTAAATCACTCCCCCAGGTCTCCTTCCATAGACCATTTTCTTAAAATGTAACATACGCAGATTTTGTATGTGGAGTACTTGTTTTTTCAAGTTTACTAAGGCCAGAACAATTAAAGCATTAACCAAGAATCCTGAGATGCATAAAAAAACCTCAAGGCCAACATTACTAAAAACAACAATACCATGATCCATTACGTTCTTGCAAACATGCTGCCCATTTATAAGATCAAAACACGAAAGTTTAATAAAAAAATTCCTTTTGTAAATAGGGAGCTAGAAAGACTTGATACAGGCAATTGTTTATTTCTGTGAAAAATTGCAGCAGAAATTGCTATTAAATTCATTTGCAAGCAGTGAGATCAAAACCTTAGAAGCACACAATAATTTTGAGTAGAAAGGTACGCCCATGATCTCAAGATCTATTGTGTGGAAAACGAGGATGAAAAAAGATCCCCATCATCTGATTCAAAGCAATCAATAAGTTTTCTGCATGGAAACCCTCAAAGATCCAATGAGTGTGTTTAAAGGTACTCCTTGAAGAAATTCAAAGCACTAAGGTATGCATGTAAGGAGAATATGGGATGTCGTCACATAGTGCTTGTAGATATTTACTGTGTATCAAAGAGAAGGAAAACATTCTTGTGAAACCTATTAAATATAGGAGATGACAAGCATGCAGTGTATAGGTGCCATCCACCCTTGAAATTCCCCTACTCCTGAAATTTAATTCCTACCATATTTATATTTCCACAGGGTGGGTATCAGGCAGAGAGGCCTGTAGTTCAAGGTCCCAACTGTGTACACATCGCATTCATTATCCCAAAAAATCATTTTTTACTCAATCAAAGTGGCTCATATGAATGATAGATATATCCAAGAGTGTATGTATATCAGCTCTCCTACTTTCAAACTTATTTTGAACTGAACATTTACATCACCCTTTCCTAAAGTATAAAGCCTTCATTATAACAAATTGACCTACTTATTATCATTATAATCCAAATTAAGCATTAACTTACATTGACTAAAAGTTAAATTTGAACTACTCGAGTGCAACGCACGTGCAAAGCCTACTAGTGAAAAAAAAAACTTGTGATCCACTTTTACATGAACATTAGTAGCTAGTACTCACATTCAAATCTTATTTTATGTTTATGAGGTCCTACCTCATGATCAAAACTAGTGGCATCTATTGAGAAACTCCATTGACATAATTGAATTATGATCAGCATAGATTCTTTCTTTATTTTGAAAACATCCTTACCTCATAATTGTAAATTATGCATGACTAACATCATCTTTTAGAAAGTTTATAACATACATATGTGTGTGTGTGTATATATATATATATATATATATATATATATATACTAAATTATGAATCTCACTAAGTCGAGTCTTTGAGTTAACCCGACCCCACTGACTTTCAAGTCTAAGTTTTTTGGATTTTGGTTCATGAATTCAACTTCTTATAAGATCAAGACTCCCTTGATGCAATTAAAAATGATGGCACCGAGAGATAAATCAGTTGTTTTGTACGAAAACTAGCAAGAATTTGCAAGACAAAGCAGTATTATTCAAATGGTTGGTTGATTCAAGAGGTAACACACCAAAATCTCTTTGCAAGAGTATCAATAAGGCTCTCCAAGGCAAACTGCAGCTAGCTACGGATTCAAAAATTCCCAAAGAAGGCTCACCATCTCTTTGGAGATGGCCCACCAAAATACCTCTGCAAGAGAACCATTAAAGGCTCTCCAACGCTAACTGCAGCTAACTAGGGTTTTAAAAGCTCCCAAAGAGGACCCACTAATGCCATATCTGTAAAAACAATAATTTCAATATAGAAATTTACAACAATAAGAGGCCTTAAAATAGCCTAAACATATTTAATAAAGAACCATACTCTATATCAAACTCCAAAAGTAATAAAGAATCCTACTTTTATTAAAATTTCCTAGAACAAATAACTTAATAGCTTAACTCTTGAATTTGTACAAAATAGGGGTGAGGGCGATCATCTGTTTTTCACATGAAATTAATCTCATGTGGAATAACATGACTTACCGGCAAAGGTTACACGTGACCACTTAAAGGTGATCATGTGCCTTCTTCTGGCACTGTTAGGCCTTTTAATTAAGACCCATTAACCTTGTTTGCTGGCACATTAGTTCCTATCCTGTTATTCCCACAACAAGCTTGAATTAAGATAATTTTGAATCTCAAAAAATTTCAACAGAGTTTTATTCCTTTCTTCTTCTCTTCATCTTCCACAGGATTTTAATGAAGACCCTATGGTGATGGATACGACCTGATTTCTGGTGTGCATCAGTCATCGTCTCTTGAAAAAAATTCAATTCCGAACTTTCTTGAGATAGTTCATCTCGGACATCTAACTCGTTTTTATCATAGGCCCTATTCTTCTCTTCAACCACCTAAAGATCCTTCTTGACAGCATGTAGCTATCACAAACACTCCCAAATCGGTATTCGCTGTGGTCCTCCTACACTAACGCAGTATCACCCTTTTCCTCTACATTGATTGATGATGTGATGATTTGAATATTTTTTTTATCCTCGTAAATGTCTTGCATGGCTACTCAAAGCAATTTATTCATGTTGATTTTAGTCACCTCAAATTATATCGGAGATTACAGCGTTGGATCAAACGCGCTCCGATACCCAAATGATGCAATAAAACACGATGGTCATAGGAGATGCACCATTTTTTTGTACAAAAACTTGAAGAACACACACTAGTCTTTTAATGGTGGTTGACTCAAGAGATACCAACCAAAATCTCTCAACAAAAGAACCAATAAAGGCTCTCTACGACTAAGTGCAGCTAGCTAGGGCTTCAAAAGATCCCAAAGAGGATTCATTCTACAGAAAATAATTTCCATAAAACTGAAATTTACAACAATAAGAGGCCTTTACATAGTATAAAGTCTAAACCCTAAACATGCTTTAATAGGCTCCTAAACTAAATAAAGAGTTCTACTTTAATTAAACTTTCCTAAAGAAAATAACTTAATGGCTTAAGTATTGGATTCCTACAAAATGCGGATGAGGGAAAAGAAAACAAAAGGGGTGAGAATCTTTTTCTTGCATCCATCAATCTCATGTGGAATCATATGACTCAATTATTGGTCACGGCTGCAAGGGACCGCTTAAAGGGGATCATGTGTCTTTTGGTACTATTGAACCTTTTAATTGAGGCACAGTAAGCTTGTTTTCTGGCCCATTAGTTCCTAGCCCATTATCCCATAAAAGGCATGATTTGATATAACTCCGAAGCCCAAAATTCTTGAAATTGAGCTCCTTTCTCCCCCATACCTCCTCCTCTTCTTCCTCTTCTTTGGGCTTTTAATGGGACCCTATGGTGACACATAGGATCAGATTTCTGGTTCGCATAATTTCTAAAACTCATCCATCTTATAATAGACGTCAAACGTAAATAAATCCTAAATTATTAATCACTAATTAAATCTAAAACCCAACATAGCCTTGAACCATGCCCATATTTTAATCTCTTTCTGCCTACATCACACATCCGAGATGGGTGCTTTACAACTTCCATTTTGTAACCAAAGGATGGGCCTTGAACAATTTGAACTTTCCTAGATAGCTGATTCCAGAAAGATCAATGTGGCGACTCCTCATACCAGAGAGTCAATGATGAAAACATCAGAATATAAAACTTTGGTGCTGTGATCTCTAATTACCATATTCAAATTTGTATCTAATTAAATTTATTACTCTTGTGTTGAAAGTCCTTTACGCAAAAAAAAATCAAGAATGACTCTGGAGGATAAACAAGCAGGGAGAAGACCAATAACAAATAATATAAAGCTTTGACCCAAACAATAATATATCAATTTATGTAAACATCCTTCGAGTTGAGAAATAGGGTTGTATTTAAATAACAACAAGATATAAACCTGCGACAAGTTCATTTTGGATACAGATATCGACTCAGTGATATCGGAGATTTTGAACCTAGAACATAACACTAAAGAATTATCCAAAGTGAATGTATCAGAATTCAGAAACTCAACTATTAACCGTTGTTTCTAAGTGTGTAATGTGACAACAAATTAAAGAATAACATAATTTCCAAACAAAAATCCCTCCAAGAAGCAAATTTTATGAAAAGCTAATAATGCAGCATAGAATTGGACTCTCAAAGCAGCATTTTTAATTAACACATTTGAGGGCTCAAAGAATATGGCAACCAGGCCTTGTGATGATGCTCAAGGCACCCATATCTGAATTAAACTGCATTTTCAAGTCAAAAACGAACCTTCAAACAATGTTCGTTAAGAAGATCTTAGATTAGACAAACCTTCAGGATCATGTAATCACGACTCAGTATATATCTTCCATCTTTCCCAAACTTAATATATGAGATTGAGGCAATTATCTCCGTGAAAAATGACCTTGAACCAGGTGCCTCCTGCTCCTCGAATCTGAAAAGGCAGGGTAAAAATTGCATCCAAGTGGCAAGACTATAGGATAAGTCCAAAGTGCACATCCACAGTTACTAAATTCATCATGCATCACCACCCATTTTAAAGAAATCTGCATCTAAGGATTAGAAACATGGAGCATAATGTCATAATTCTTACAATTTTGCATGGGTATCACATAAAGCTGATTGCCTCATGTCAATAAGCCGAATTGTTCCCTTTGAGCTGCTGTATGCTAAGGTATGGCAGTGAGTAGGATGGAATTTTGCAAAAGTTATAACCTCTGCAAATTGACAAAATATTTTTGAGACCCATCTCCCTATCTACTTTGAAGTTAAAACATATTTAAAATTCAAAATGTCCTCGATCAAAATAAGAAAGAAAATAAAAAAAAATTGAGCATGTAACATGACATGATAGGATCCTATTAAGTCAAAAATCACACATGTAGAACAATCACTTATCTTTTTCATGTACATATAATTATAATCCTTGACTTGCCTTATCGTAAATTTATGTTGTTTCTATTTTTATCCATATCTTAAATGACCTTTAAATCCGTGTCTATTGATATCCATATCGTAAATTCATGTCGTGTATTTCTTATTTCATGATGCACACTTTATGTTTGATAATCATGTGATACAATAAGAATAAACTAAATATTGATAACATGTTAGAGCATTCATGACCACAAAAATGTGACTTACCCATGTATAAAATAGTTCTGCATTTATAATGCAATTTGATCGAATTAGGACCTAATTAGTCAAAAATTTAACTTTTATAATTCCTGATAAAATTGGAGAATTATAACCGTCAGATGTGAGGATCATGAAAAGTTGGGAGGGGTGATCATACTGAAATTTTTGTGATTCTACTCTCATAGTTGTAGAATCAAAGGTCAAACTCTCATAGAATACTTTATGCAAGAATTTACTGTATAGATTTTAAAGTAGGAATCTTGGGGCCAATTTTCGAGGTGATTAGAGACTAATTTACTCTCAAATATTAAAATAGTTTTGGTAGAGGATATTGCCATCTACATCACTTCTTTGACGACACATCCATTGGAGGTCTAAAAATTTCTACGATTACGTGAAGTTAGGGAAATATCCAAACTGATTAGAAATGAAATTTCAGCATCAACCTCCAATTTTCAAGCCAGATCAAATTTTCCAAGGGCATAACTATCAACATAAATAGGAACTAACATGCATGTCCTAGTATACATGTAATTACTTATTTAAACAAATTATAAAGTAGAGATTAACAATCAATGACGATACATATTCAAATATGATTAATTAAATAAATGGGCCGAATCTAAGGAATGATGAATTTAAGGCACAAATTCTTGTTCAAAATCTACTAATTAGTAAAATGAGTCAAATTAAAAATGAATAATTAAATTCTCTCTACCTTAGATCCTAGCATCGCAAGAAAAATTGGTGATTGGTAACCAATGATTTGGGCTTTCTAATTCGGATGATAGAATGATGTCGACAATACAAGATTCAATCGTTTAGGAGCCTTTGCACGGTAGGATTGAGAGGAAACTCGATTTATTTGTATGACCTTGTTTGTATTTGATCATGCTCGAATTCGGTCGATGTTAGTTTATTTTGTTAGTGATGTTCTTTTTATTATAAAGAAATGGTAAAAATAATATGGTGGATAAATCAAAATAAAAAGGGATGAAAATCAGATTGAACAAAAGCACAAAGCAATCCCACAATTCTGCAAGATCCAGGGCTGTTGTAGCAAGCTTTGATAAGAGTTTTTCCTATAGGGAGTGGTGATCTAAAACCTAAGGGTTGAATAGTAAATCTCCAAATCTTGCTACAGATCTGGCAACTCTAAACTTACACTAGAAAGCAAGGTAAAGAGAGGGTGTTTTCAAGTGTCACAAATTAAACTAAAAACATAAATAAAAACAGAAGTAAAAGAAAGTGAAGATGGAGTGAAAAAATAAAGTAAAAATGTATAGAACCAGGCAGCTCTGTGCTATTCATCACTGCAACTCAGATCAAGATGTTAGATCTACAGCTATCCTTCACTTGGCTACAAGCACAAGTGTAAGGTAGAAGAATCCAGCCTAACCCAGAGACATGAACTGATCTTAGGGCTATATTCTGTCTACTTAAATGATCATTGAATATCTCAAGGATTTCATCCAAGCAAAGGGGTTAGAGCTGAAACAAGAAAATTATTGCAGACACTATGTTTGGAAGGCTATAAGTTCATGCATCCATAGGAGCAAACAGTCCGTGATAATCTAGTGAAAATCACAAAAAATCACAGATTGAATGAGACATTGAAATCAGCTGGTCATTGCTACAAAGAGGCTTGCAGTGACCTAGCTCTCAAGTCTACAATCTGTGCAAAACCTCATATCTATTCACTAAAAATGGAGTTGCAAAATAGAGGAGAAGTTGGATCTACAACAGTCTCTCACTTGGCTACAAGCACAAGTGTAGAGAAAAAGAATCCAGCTCAGCCCTGTGATCTAGACTAGTCTTAGAGTTATATTTTGTCAACTTGAATGGTCACAAAATACCCCATTGATGTGATCCAAACATGGGTTTAAACTATAACAGGAAAACTACTGGAGCCACTATGTTTGTAAGGCTACAAGCTCATGCATCCATAGGTGCATAAAACCTATACAGATCTATATGATGATCATAAGAAAAATACATATTAAATAAAGCTTTAAATATGGCTTTTCATTGCCTAAAAAGATCTTACAATGATTGGCCCTCAAGGCAGCAGTCCCTATAGAGCTCCCAAAACTGCTCACTATGTTATTACAAAACTACTTACAAAATTGAAATAGACCTAGCTGCTACAAAGAGATTTAACCCAACATTGTTGTTGAGCTAAGGAAGAAAGAAGAAAGAAACCCTAAAATATAAACCCTAAAAGTGAGCTCAGGCTAATCTTGGCTCCCTTTTACAAAGCAACCTTTAGCTATATATATATAATCCATAAAGCAATGAAATGCTTTAGCCAATCAGAAAAAAGGAAAGAAATAAAATATTTGGAGCTGTTGTCATGGCCCATTCTTAGCCTAGTGATGCCTAGGGATGTGGGGCATAGCTTAGCACATTGGGATGTGTGCCCTAATTGCTGTGTAATCTCAAAAATGTCCCTGAAGTTCGAATTAGAAGCTGGAACTCGAGCCTCGAGTGGTTGAGCTTCAGATTTGTAAATCTCGAGAGGTTCTCGTGAGGATAGTGGCTTTTGCAAGAGTGCTCGAGTGGATGACTAGCTTCAGGCATTGTAGCTGGTGACAATGGATAACTTCAGGCATTCAGCTCGACAGGTTCTCGAGAGGCTCTCGACAGGTTAAAACAACAACTCAATAGGATGGTTTTTTAGGATTAAAGAGCTCGAGTAGATACTTGCTTTAGGTCTGCAGCTCGTGGGGTTCAGGCAGCAACTCGAGAGGCTCTCGACAGGTTAAAACAGCAGCTCGATAGGATGGTTTTTCAGCATTAAAGTGCTCGAGTAGATGCTTGCTTTAGGTCTCTAGTTCGTGGGGTTTAGGCAGCAACTCGAGAGGTTGAAGCAACAACTCGAGAGGCTGATATTGCAGCATTAAAGTGCTCGAGTTGCTGGTTTTAAAGCTGCTCGATAGCTTGGTTGGCTTCAGCCATAGCAGCTGCTCGAATATATAAATGTGAGGCTTTTATTCAGCTGCTCGAGTGCTTCAAGGCAACAGCTATGCAGCTCGTGAGGATGAGTTTTCAGCAAAAGCAGCTCGAGTAGATGAGTTTTAAAGTTGTAAACTACTCGAATTGTTGGTTTACTAAGTGTGCATCTACTCGAGATCCACTCGAGGTGTTGTTTGCTGAAGGTGTTTGCCTCTCAACTGTTCTATATAATATGCTGTAGCAACACTCTACTAAACTTGGGCTCCACTTCTTTCTCTCTGCAGGACTTCTAGGGGTCCCGGGCATGATAAATGGCTCACATGGTGGGGACCACCATGGTGCATTCACTGTGATTCCCATCAGCTCCACTGTTTGTCTCAAAATTCTTTCTTCTTGGCTCTTAAATGATGGATTGCTGTAGTAAGCTATAGTTTATTGTCATCTACAAAAACACACTTAAAAAGTAATTATTAACCAGCTCAAAGGTCTATTAAAGGCTAAGTTAGGAGGTGGAAAGTGGCATCTTTTAGTGATTAACAATCAACTGCCATAGATCTCGCCAATAAATAAAGACGAATAGTGTTAACCTCTAATAATAATAATTTTAAATGGTATAATATCATAACCCTAATTTATGAACCCGCATTCATCGCATTATAAAGTTTTAATGACAAGATTTGAAAGAGAGATAAATAATTATATCTATAAAAATTTACCTTGTCACTACAAAAAATGTGTTTATTGGAGACGGCTTTTGGCCGTCTTCAAAGGTGTATAAGCCGTCTCAAATAGTATTGGAGATGGCTTCCATGCACTCTCAAATAGTCCCATCTTCATTGTCTTTGGAGACCAAATGGGAGTTGTCTCTAATAGTAAAGGTTATTTGAGACGGCCATAAGCCGTCTCCAAAGATATGTTGGAGACACCTTAAAGCCGTCTCTAATAAGTCATCTCTTATTATTGGAGACGACTTTTGGCCGTCTCTAATAAGTGATATGACGTTATTGGAGACGGCTTAAAACCGTCTCCAATAAGTGATCTCCTGTTGAATATTTATTTATTTTTAATGCTATTTAATTTTTTTGCTCCAGGACTATATTGTCTAGCAGTACACATCTATAACTTGCATTTTATTAATTATTTTTTATGACAATCCGTAACATGCATTTACATACTCACATTAGCATAAAAGTAAATTTTAATTCACAACACCGCAATTTCATTAACAACAAATTTATGTATAAAAATAATGACTCTCATTTTTAGAGGTATCCGACATTGTTCTTCGCTTCGTAAGCTTGTCCAGCAGTCATGGCTCCATCTCCAATCATAGAGATTACATGGTTGTTCTTCCCTACTAGATCTCTAGCAACTGCCATTCCTACCAAATTCAAAAAAAAAAAAAGTTAATAATTTCTCCAAGAATCGGGTCATAGAGTATACACAACATAGTAAGGATTAAAATCTCAATATTGGTTTGTGCCTATACCGGGAAGTATCTTCTTGGGTATTGGCAACATATATCCTACAAAGTATATGTATTGAGCGATACCCGATACTATGCATTCATCCTAGTGCTTCGACACCCAGATGCAATGCCCGGTACATCTCGGAATCGTTGGAAATTCTTATTTATGCCACACATAAATACAAACAGTAAAATTAAGTAGCTTATGTGCTACTGAATCCCATCAAAAGCTATCTTTCACAGATCTCAAGGAGATAAAATCCATGATAATCAGATTTTGACAGGAATCAATAACCAAAAAGGTACTTCATAAATGATGTGCCTCTGATCACCCCCAACCCAACTCAATCAATTAATAAATATTAATCTCTCATCAATATCTCTATCGATCACCATGAAAACACATGCCAAAAAAAAAAATTAGATAGAAAAATGGGTGAGAAATCTACTAACCAAGACCAACAGATATGCTAATGGAGTTGTGCCCTGCACCAAAAGCGTTATAAATGCTCTCTTTTTTTAGGGAAACCTGCAAATTCATTATTATAGTTTATAGATCATTACAAAAAAAAAGGAAAAAAATATATCAGAAAATTAAAATCCATTTGTTAATATAAAAATCACAAAACAGTCCTCAATCATACCAAAAAATTAAAATCATTATTTAATAGGAAAATCTCAAGTTGCAATCTGCATATAACCTAAAAAATCAGAATAATTATGTGGGTATGTCTGCAAATTTACTATTACAGCTCACAAATCAGTCCTAAACCACTAAAAGATAAAAAGGTAAAAAGGGTGGTTTTGAATAGATACTAAAAAAGCTAGAAAAATTTTACTTGCAGTTGACCTTCAGCAAAGCTATAATCATCATCTTTTGAAAGCAGAGGTACCGCAAGCATAAAGCGACTTAACCAAACACTGCTAGTTACCAATTATGCAGCTGTTGTAGCTGTTTTTTGTTTTTTTGGCATCCGATAACCACCAACAACACAGGCGTGGTCTCGCTCAAATTGCTCCAAAGTGACTTGCTCTGAAGTCTTGAATTGGTCTGCCTGCAATTTCTTCACTTCATCGGAAAAAACTGCCTCTGCTGGCACTGTCGAATCTATGCAGTTTGCTTGAAAAAACACAGCTCCAATAAAATTACAATGTGCTATAAACAAATTCTATTAAAAGAGGAAAGAAATACAAATACAAATGGTGTTTACAAATAGAAAGGGTGTTAAGTGAAGAGTTATTTGTAAATAAATATACTTGAATAAGATCAATTATGCTATGAACATGTGCATCAGCCTCCATGTACACACTTACAAGGAACTTCAAAAGAAATACAAGGTGCAACAAAATTCAACTCTCACTTTGGCAATGCACCATTCGATGTCTCATCCAAAGATCCAGGTTCTGCCGATTCATCTCAGGTGTCACCACCTTTCTTACCTGAAACAACGATAGGAAGCACATTGGCATCTACAAAATCAATTAAAAAAAAAAAACAAGAACACAAATACAAAAAAAATGGATTTTATGATATAACACTACACTTCTGGCCACCTATAATATAACACTACACTAAACTACAATGAACTCTGACTGACTTTATAAATTGATCTCCAGTCATAGTTTCAAGGTTTTTCAGCAATTTAATTAGGGGAAAGACAATTTGATAATACCAGCCTCTCCCAAGTTATAGCAACTTAAAATAGAGGTCAGATAAGACAATTGTTACTAATAAACATTGCAGCTTAAAATAAAGGACAAATAATTGGCGGGGTGTGGGACCACTTGCACCCAACCTGTCATGACAAACCCATGAGGTTTCTGTCATAGGAATGAGAGAGCATCATTTCCCTTGGATTAAAATTGAAAATAAATGGAAATCTAATGCCATGGAGTGGATATGCGTGTACCTTTTTTCTTCTTTCCTCCACCCTTTTTCTTTGTCTTTGTGCCCAAAGCTAACCAACCCTTAATTTCAGGATCATCTTCTATCGGCTTTGTAGGTTGCAACTCCTACAAAGGATGTGCTGTTATCCTGTCTGACCCATTCAGCATCAACAAAATCGTGAATTTGATATGGGCGACAAGGTCTCCTGTAAACAACCTCAGGCATCAACAATTCACAAGTCAAAACACTAGAAGTGGAATCCATGATAGCTATTCAATCAAAACCCAAGGCCAAACCTCAACTAATAAATTTCAAACAAAACCTTACCAGGCTTCTCATGCAGAACAGGATATGGCTGCAGAAGATCATGATTTACACATTCCACAAGACCCAACCGAGCACGTTTCTCTTCCAACGCTCTGGAAAAAAGTAAATTCAAACATTATATTTTATTGGTAGAAAGTGCATCATAAACCTAAGGAATTAGATAATGCATGAAAGAGGTATGGACCCAACAAACCTTGCTGTAAATGGCATTATTGGGAATTTCTGACTAATCTCACTAAATATAAATCTTGAAGCTTTCATTTTCAAGTGATAATTTTTATCCACCGCTCTTTTGTAAATGGTTGTTTGCCTCTCATCCAATAGCTTAGGTTGTATTATCACAATTAAATATACAATACATAATTGGTATTGGCAGTGCTAAAGCATTATGGAAATGTAGAAAATATACAAGGAATTAAACTCTGAAAAAATGTACTTTCATACATCAACTAAGAAAACCTAAGCAAACAAGTTTCATCCTTACCTTACCATCACCCATGCTTGTGACTATGTCTATTGCATAGACTTCATTCTCCTCAAATTCTGCATCATCTACTTTGGTCTCAGGACTGGTTACACTCATAACAACTTTGTTCCTGTCAATGACGAACTGTTTTAGTTGATGACTGAGCACACCTTCAACAATTTTGCAATCATAGGCAGCAGCAACCTTGACTATTATTGATTCATTTTCTTTTGTTAGACAAACAAGGGCTGGGGGTACTTCTCTGTAGTTACAAGTTTGTTGTGGGAATGATCACAATGCATCCAGACACAAGATTGCCTAATGAAGACCCAATAGTCAATTGGCGTATTAATAATATTATTTTTATTTGATCGGGTCAGGAAGGGATATTATTGTCCAAATTATAAAAGATATAAAACATCAAAAGCAGATTATTTAATCTGATAAAAATATATCAGCAATGAATCAAAATATATCAGCAAGAAAAGTTTATTCCCTGAATTTAATCTGATTGGTATGATAAAAAATCATAGAAAAGAAGTGAGCATAATCACCTCAACAATATGAGAACTGGGAAGGAAATCTTGAGCCTTCATCTTACGGTATGTTATACACTGGAGTCGTGATACCTGCAAATAAAATTAAAGTTGAAGTTTCCACTTAACTAAAAATTGATCCGAGTGAGAATAGAAGTGGCAAAGATAATGCAAAGACGATAATTGGTTGAAAGATGCTTATGGAAAACTAAAATCTTATACATACAAGATAGCGAGGTTCTGACGATCCACCTCAACCACAGCGATGCTCCCATATCCATATACAACAACCACTGATAATTATTTTGATGGAAGGCCGCCCACTTACCATTGAATCAGCCCATGGCCGAAATAAGTCTGAGGGTCCCAAAAAAATTCCCTGGCTTGAAGGAATAGATAGCCTTGCCTATGATTATTGTCACTTAGGGGCAGCACCATTAGTCAAATCTAATTATTTTTTTGGTCCAAACTGCCCCTAAATGAGGTATTTAGTTTGCTAAAATCTGATGGCAGCTCTAATGCAAGGTATTTAGTTCGCTAAAATCTGATGGCAGCTTTAATGCGCTAAAAAATTAAAAATAAGATCGTCAAACCAATGTATTAGAATAATAAACCACCACAATCACCAACAATCCACCAACGATCACCACAATCACCAACACTGCCATTACCATCCTCACTCTTCCATGTTATCACCATCTCATCAATATCGGTACGATCATCCTCGCCTGCTTTAGTCTCTTCAGCTTCACCTACTCTAATCTCCTCTTCAACTTGGTCATTTTTGGAACCTAAAACAACTAAATGAATTACTCAGTTCACCCTGTCACCCAATAGAATAACAAATCAGTGAACAATATGCAAAAAATGCACAACATTATTAACTTAGAATATGGAGAAGATAACAGCAGGAATAATCTAAACATATGAAGCAAGATAATTTCAGGGGTTATGAACAAAAATTATCTTCTGTAGCTCCCTAAAAAATGGCCTCTTAAAGATTAAAAAATCAGTAACTTCATCAATAAATAACATACCCATCCAAAATGTGCATCCATTCAAAGTGTTGTGGAGGAGAGCCTATTGTTGAGGCGGCGGCAGTGGAGGGGGCTACAGAAAGAAAATGAATGTTTGTTAGCATGACAAATTATAGAAAACTACAAGAGAAAAATTTGTATAAACTTGTTGATGTTGTATTCCCAGGTGTTTGCTAAAGTTATTAAAGTGATGAAATGGTAAAATTAGAATAAAAGATGAGGTGAAATGGCTATGAAAATAGCAACCTAAAGTATACACAACCTGTAAGATACAGGGCTATTGTAGCAAGTTTTAAGTAAGTAAGAGTTTGTCCCATAGAGAAATTGATGTAGAACCTAAAATGGGCTATAATAGTAGGCCTCCAGATCTGACAATCCTAAAAAAAGGGAGTTGGGGCTAACAACTACACTAAATTACCTACTAAAAGAAAAGAAATAAAGTGCAGTTCTATCCTAAGAAAGGGTTATAAAGAAAGTGGTGATGGGGCGTTAAAATAAAGATAAAATGGTGAGAAGTAAACTACTAGGCTAAGTTTATATTAGTTTTGTAACTCAGATCTAGATCTGCTTCTACAAGAATCCTTGCTGACGTGCTATCAAAAACCTCAGCAAGGAAGGAGAATCTAACTCACTCTTGTGATTCAACCTAGTCCCTTAAGGCTATAATCTATCCACTTTAATGGTCACAGACTATCCAATAGGGAGGATCAAAGCACATGAAGAAAATCAGAAAACCAATTTGATCTAATGGAGTAGGCTGATCTTAAGGCTATAACCTTTCTACTTAAATGGTTACAAATTATCCAATAGATGTCCTCCACCCAATTGATCAAATCAAAATATTAAAACTATTACAGACACTATGTTTGCTAGGCTACAAGCTCCCTAGATCTGTTACAGATCTGGTAGGCATTCATAAGAACAAATAATTCTTGAAAAACTAGTGAAACCACAACTACTCAAGGGCTATTTGGGAACTTAAATGCAGCTGGTCATTGCTACAAAGGACCCCAATGGCTCAGCTCACAAGTCTGCAATCACTACAAAAAAGGTCAAATCTAACATCTGATATTGGTCAAGTAACACAGAGGGGAGCTAGTTCCTGCAATAACCTCTCACTAGGCTACAAGCTCAAGTGCAGAGGAGAAGAATCCTTCTTAGATCTGTGGCTTGGAATCACCCTAGGGCTATAGTCTATCCACTTAAATGGTTAATGGCTATCCATAAAGGTTACCCTCACCACAGGTGACTGAGATGGAACATGTAAACTGCTGTTGCCACCATGGTCTCAGGGCTACAAGCTCAAGCTTCCATGGGCCTTTCAATCAACTCAAATCCTAAATGCATGCTATAGCCTGAACAAAACTATGGGCAAATAGGAAAATAATAAATTGAATGAATATTTAAAGTACAAATTCCATTAATCTAAATTACCTATAATGCAATTTCTCAAGGTAGCAACCTTGTACATAACAACCCTTACAAAATCCCAATGTTTACATGACCCATTACAAAACTAAATAAAACTGCACCTAACTGCTTACAAAGGATTTAGCCAGCAAGTGCTGAGCTAAGAGAGAATAAAAAATGAAAAAAGAAGTGATGAAACCCTAACCCTAATCTGCTTGAGCTCACAGCCGACAGAGGTTGAAGGAGAGATGATGATTCTAAGTTACAACTACAGCTTATATACTCAGTCCTTAATACCTTGGCTTAGAGAAGAGTAAACCCTAATTTTTCTAGCAGATGTGGCATTGTTACAACCCTTGGATGCCTTAGGATGTGTGCCTCAGGATCTGAGCCTCGAGATGCATGCCTTAGACTTGGGGAAATCCCTAAAAGGTCCTTGGAGTTAAGACAGAGAAGTGAAGAGCCCGAGCTTCGTGAGGCTGCCTTCTGCATATTAATTCTATCGCGCAGTTGCTCTTTAGTTCCTTCGCGCAGCTTACAGAGTCCTCACAAGGTAAGAATTAGCTTGGAAGGTTTGTTCACTCATGTAGGTGGGCTTTGGATTGTCGCACAGCTGATCTAGCTTTGAATGCACTCGCGCAGAAGGATTTAAGCTTGTCGCGCAGTTGCTCTGCCTTGCAATGCTATTGTGAGGATGAGTTACACTGCTTGGCTTGCTCACACAGTAGGGCTTCAGAAGTTCCTCTCGCGAGGGTGTCGCGAGGATGCCCTTTTACTCTCTCTTGGCTTCTTTTCACTTACGCAGCTCGCTCGGTACAGGGTTGAACTTCTAGGCGCGCGAGAGCTGCGCGAGATATTTTCTGCGCGTCTCTCTCCTCCAGAGCCATGCGAGAACTTCACAAGGTTGTTGCTATTGTTTGCGTAAATTGTTCTCGCGAGGTAGTGTGCACGGCTACTTTAAAGCTTGATCTTCGCGAGCTGTATTTCTGAAGGCTTAGTGCGCGACTACTTCGCGAGTTCCTTTATGTGTTAATTACAGCTGAAGTGCGCGACTGCTACGCAAGTTCTATTGTGCTGCATGTAACATCCACGCGAGAAGACTTTGCTGATGAATTGAACAGCGCGAAGCAGCACCTCAACTGTGCGAAATCAGTCATTTGTTCCTCTGCTGTAATGCACATTCTTCTGTTGCACCTTCCTCCACTCTCATCTATATTCTCACATCTGCTGAACTTCTTGGGTCCACTTTGACATACAAACTAGTCACCATGGTGTTCCATCAATCTCTGGCTTAGCTGTTATCCTTGACTTGAATTCTCTCTCTTCTTAGCACCAAAGGCATGGACTTTGTGTTAAGCTGCATAAGTTATTACTAATCTACAAAATAAGCTAAACAGGAGTTATTAGTCAGCTTCAAGGCCCAGCAAAGGCTAAGTTAAGAGGTGAAAAGTGATACTTTTCAATGAATAACAATAACCCTACCACATGTGGTTTTTAGACGTGGGCTTCCAGAGTAATTTGTATCCCCTACAGCATGAGAGAGAAAGATGGGACACCTTGCTCCAGGCCCTTTTTGCCATGCACGAGAACCGATGGCTCAATGCCCCTCGTGTTGTTTACGAGGGCATGATTTACGCCAATGAGCAAATGAAGAGCACCATTCCAAAGCCCCTAACTTCCATGCTATATGCCTGTATCATCTCTCGACTTCTAGAGGGCCATGAAGATGACGAGAATGAGGACCCATATGAGATACTGACGGGTGAAGAAATAAGAGCCAGTATTATTAACCAGTTTACGAAAAATAAATGGAGCCTGATACTAAAGAGATGCCAGTTAAGTGTTAGGAATTGGAATTCACAACAACCGGCTGGAGTTGCACCAAAAGAAAACCCTGATTTGCTAGCACTTGGAGCTGCACATCAGATGCCCGCTCAATGCCAACCGCAACACATGCCCCATGGTGAACTCCTTACATTGACTGGGTTCACTAGGCAGATGGAGGTGTAACAATAGCAAACCTTCAGGCAATTTGAAATTCTGCACCAGAATAACCATCTGCTGAACCAAAGGTTGGATTTCCACGATGAAATCCTAACCCAACTGATAGAAAAGGCATACCCGATGGCCTTCGCACCATTTGTGGCTCACACAAGGGAGTTTACCTCTGACTACACAAGGAACGTGACTGGTTCATCTGACTATGGAGATAAACGTCGCAAAAAGCAACTCGCGGAGCAATCAGGTGAGCACGTGAATATATAAGCTGTAAATTTTGATTCGGTGATGCATGCGACTAAATAGTACAGCTCAGTGATATATAAGGTGTAAATTTTGCAATGATGAAAGTTTGATGTTTACAAAGCTTTGTTTTTGATGACTGAGAATGAATGTTTTACGTAGTTGTGTTAACCTATAAACTTTTAGCCAGTCGTAAAATTTGTGTGCCATTGAAATGCCTGAATTCCTGAAAGAGCCAACATTATTATCAGTGCAATCATAGTTTTATATATACTAACATGTGGTTAACATTTTTCCTGCTCATACATAGAATTGTCATTGGTACAACTGGATAAGTGTGAAATATTTAGTAACTGATTGATAATAACAGTCATTGATTTGAAGCTACATCCCTGTCAATATCATGATAGCAAATAATGAATTAGACAGTGTAATAATTATGACCCCACAGATATGGGAACCTCATGCCCATGAAAATCCCAAACACTAGGAAAATCGTTGGTTAAACTAAGTTATGCGAATCCTTGAATGCACAATCTTGGTGTGATACTCTTGGGAGATTTTAACGTCATGCTGTAGATCATCAGTAAGAACACTGTCCGATGACATGGCTGCCACCCTAATACAATCGTCAATTTTCGAGGATGAAAATTTATTTAAGGGGGGGAGGATGTAACACCCTGCACTTCTCGAATCCGAACACACAGATGGTACATGCTCGTGCCTCGTGCCCATGTACGATTGACACTTCAAATCGTAATCGAGCAGACCTTGTGAGCATCCTGATGTGATTTAATCTTAGAATCGTATCTTATGGATCAGTACACAAAAAATGAGGTACTGTCTATACGCAGAGTCGATACCCATTAGTTAACAACCCATGTGATCAATACCCAATAGTTATTCAGGCCCTATGAGTAAGATCCATTAAGGAAGACCTGGAGATAGACCTGTTAGTTAACAGTCCGAGAATCCGGACCCGGTAGTTAAGTAGGCCCATGGCTTAAGACCCAATATTGTGACCTTGTGATAGACCAGTACACCCAGCAGTGAGTGCCGAGCATACACTAGATCAGACACCCATGGTTTAAAAGAAGCAACTCCCACACATAAGTTGCATGGGAGTCGAGATTGAAGAATCAAGAGAGTGAGAGAGCCTTATTCCTTCCTCTGGTCTTCCACTTTGAAAAGTCCTCTTGACCATCCGATCTCTCCAGTTTTGTCAATGAGAATCTATGATCGCAATGGAGAAATCGACTCTTTACCGATCGTCGTAACAAATTCTCAAACCGTGAACCCTACGATCGAGTAATTAAACAACCACGAAGCTCAGAGTTTTCGCATGCGAACAATCTTTTACGGTAATTAGTCTGACTCAGTCATGTAAATCTCATTTCCTAGATTTAGGATTGATACACGTAAATTCTAAAGTCACATGCGATGAAACTCGAGAATCGGACATGTGAAGGGCATAATAGCCGAATTATTGAATTCCAATGCATCTAAATGTGTGCATGCATGATCAAATGAGTAGGGGGGGACTCGATCTTCTGAAATTTGGCTCGATTTCATCGAGTTTTGGAAATGCATGCCTCGAAACATTGAGAATTGGACACATGAGGAGCGTAAAGACCGAAATCTCTGATTCCTGATGCTTCAGATCATGATTCGTGCAATTAAAATAGGATAGAAGTTTAAATTTAGCAAAATCATGTGCAATGTGGCTCTATTACATCTATAAGATGAGGGTTATGCAATAAAAGTAGAACTTTCGAGCTCAAAAACAAGAACAGAAGCACGACGAGTTCATCAGGCTTGCTGCGGTGACATGGAACCTTGCCACGGTGAGAAAGGACCTGAAGCACTCGCCGCGGCAAGTGCTACCCTGAAAACTAGGCTATTGTAGCTCTAAAAATTCTCGCCGTGGCAAGAAGCTTGAGTCTTGTGGCACTTGAGAACCTCGCCATGGCGACCCTGTTGCTCATTGCAGCGAGGTATCCCCTATTTATGAAGCTTAGTTTTGTGCCTTTTAACGCCTTGTGGGTCCTTGCTTTTGCCACGTATGGTTCATTAACCATTGGTAAATGTGGGACATGTAATTTAAGGCAAATACGAGAACCAATTGAGAGAGAATTCGCCTTGATTCGTGTGACTTTATTTGTGATGTTCCGACCACTAAAGTAGGGAAGAACACCTTGCCAAATGCTTGTTTTTCTTGAATTCGTGTTATTGATGCGAGTAGTAAATACTAGATATTTTCTAAAAATGATATACGTAAAATCTTGGCATGTTTTGAAGTTTATAAATGGGATTGAATTAGGACAAGTGGAATGCATTTTGTCCTCAAAATTTGCTCCTTACGGTCTAATACCTTCATGGGTTCTTTGATCAGTGTTAAGTCCTCTTGAACCTCTATCGGCTGATAGTTCAATACGTGTGCGAGGTTTTAGACACCCCTATTTTTCCTTCTCGGAATATACATTTTTGTTCGATCAACCTTTGACCTTTTTAACCATGATATGAGAACCATGTACTGAAACGATAGTACATGGCTGAATACAGGCTGAAACAATAGCTCTGTAGCTTAGATCCCAATGTAGGGAGACTATACTGAAATAATAGTATATAGCCGGAATGCAGACTGAAACAATAGTCTTGTATTTCAGACTAGAGACCAGACCCGAACAACCCTGAATTAAGCGCCTGAAACCACGTGCGTAATTCGATTGCACGCCAGACCACAAATGCAAAATCAGCCCCCCTTTCAGACCAAACTTCTTTTCCCATACCTATTCGAGACTCGATCACGCGCCTAAAACCAGACGCGCGATTAGCCTATGCCCGACCTAGCCACCAGCGCGCAATTGGCCTACGCCCGACCTAGCCTCATAGCCCTTGATCCCTAAGTTTCCTTGATTAAATTCTTATGAAGAAACGCTTAATTGGATTGCGCATGTACTACCAAATGCGTAATTAGCCCTAACGCTATTAGGACTAGGAAACTCGCTGAGCAAGTCAGCTGGTCGCTCACTGAGTCGGTGACCGACTCAAAGTAATTAAGCGTCGGGAAACTAGCACGTGATTTGATTAAACGCCTGAAAAATGACGCATAATTGAAGAAAAACCTATAAAAGATTTTTTTTAATTTTGACCAAACACAACACGAAGAGGCTGGAAAATTTTCGAGCAAGAACGAATTTTTTTGGGATTCCGAAACCAGAGAACTCCGAGGATAAACCCATAGGGCACCTTATTCATGGTTTCGAGATTCAAGCTTCGAATCTTTGAGATTTCTCTCCGCAGCCCCGATCCTTAGGTAATGATTTAGTTCCGACCATAATTTCTAGCCTGTAGATTTAGGATGCCTATTAATTTTAATCATAGATTTTAATGTTCAGTCCGTGACCGTAACACCCTTTTTTAGACTGCAAATATCTTATATTTGGTTCTAATTCTCCAAATTCGGAACCAATTTTTAATCCGACAGTCTAATTCATCGACCCTAGGCTCTAATTCCGTTCTAAAATCTCAATCTATAGTCCTATCATTAATTTCTGGTTCTAATCCATCGATTCAGAGCCAGTCTTTAATCATACGGTCTGATTTTCTGATTTCAGAGCCGAATTGAATCCTAGAAATTTAAATTATGACTTTAATTTCTTATTTCATATCTCCGAAAATTCTAAATATTAGCATTTGTTTTTATAATTCTAGTTCATAATTTAATTCATGATTATTATTCTGAAAGTAATTTTGAAAAATCTAAAAATACTATTTTACGGTCTCACAATTTAATTTAATTTTAATCACAGCCATCTGATTTGCTCAAGGGAGCTTACGGAGGGTACTTGGGAACGAGGCCAATCCTCCTTAGCATAGCGACCCCAAACTCCCATTTTTTTAGGAATTTTAGAATTAATCAATTGCTTTTACTTTATCCTTTTAGTATAACTAATTAGTAGGTTTATTTTATTTAAGTATAAAGTGCATTAGATTTTAGTATGATTGATTAATCTCTTTAATTCACAATTTAATTGATTAATTCCTTGCTTTAATTAGAATTTTGTGTGATCAATTTCATTGCTTTAATTAGATTTTTAGTATAGTTAATCAATTGCTTTAATTAGAATTTTAACAAAATTAGTTTATTTATTTTAATTAGATTCCAAATAAAAATTAGATTATTCGTCTTAATTAGATTTTAATAAAAAATTAATTCATTTGCTTTAAATTAGAGTTTCAATAAAATTAGCCTTCCATTTCAGTTAGAATTCTAATAGGACTGTTATAGTTGCTTTAGTTAGAATTCCAATACAACTAGTATGTTTGCTTAATTAGAATTCTAGTACAATTAGCATGCTTGAATTAATTAGAGTTTCATCAGAACTATTACATGTGCATTCCTAGTACAATTAGGAAACTTGATTATAATTAGACTCTTGATGGAACTAGGAGACTAAAATTGATTGGATTCCTAGTAGCATTAGGACACTAAATTAATTAGAATTCTAATAAGATTAGGAAGCTAAATTAATTAGACCCCTGCTAGAATTATAATATTAGAATAGATCTACTCACTTTGACAAATTCATAACTAAACTCACAGTAGAACCAGGGAAGTCTAAACTGACCAGAATTATAACCATAACGGAAAATAAAAGAAAATCGAACTGTCTAAATTAAGGAAAAGAATGCTGCTGACATTCGTAGGCGTATGATTCAGTATAGAAGTAACCCATACCCGCTCTTTAGCGGATCATTGACGTGTTGCAACATCGATAAATATTTGCAGCTGGCGATCGCAACAAATTAGGAACCTTCATAGAAACCCTTTTATTTTGAATATTCCAAACGTCGCATCGCTAGAGTCCATTAGGACAGAATTAGAAGCCACTGATTCAATGGGAATCGAGAGGAACCCAAAAAAAGTGCGCACCAACAGACTGGCGATCCCGATGGGACGTTTTTGCAAACTCTTTTTCTAGATAGTTAGTTTCTATCATGTTTCCCTATTTCCTTCTTTCCATCATGTCATTTAGATTCTCTTATATATATATATGAGTCTTTCTTAAAAACTCGAGATGTCTGGTATACGAAGAGTGAGTTTAGGAGACCCACTATTGTGGGGATATCATGACAATCCCATGTACAGAGAAGAACCACTTTACTGTTCTAGCCCACGACAACCTGAGATTATTATGGCTGGCAAGCAAGAGAATCCCTTCTCTACCCCACACACTGGGAACATTCATGATGGGAGAGATGGTGGCATCAGACAAAACCTTATTGCTCAACAAATCGTAGAGCTCAGTATCCAAAGAATACAAAAAGGAGATGACAACTCCGAAAAATTGCTTCGAGGGTTAGCCGCCTCATACGAAACCATTAGGTCATGATAATTTTTAGGAGAACAAGAGCGATAAGAGAGGCCACCTCCTACCCCGAGCACGGTGTCGGCCCCCGCCACACCATTGAGACAACCTGTCGACACATTCTTTAACAATAACTCTTTAGACAAGGTCTACTCACGGGTCGCTCCAAAGGATAGCACCATTAAAATCGAAAATCTCCCTAACATACTCGATGAGTACATGGCCAAGAGAGAGCGCTCCAGTCACTCATTCGGATTTGACAAATTTTTCCGAGACGTCAAGTTTAACATACCAATAGGATATAAGCCACCAAAATTTTCTAAATATAACGGTACGGGAAATCCGAATCATCACTTGGCTCTCTTTTGTAATGATTACCGACCCATACATGGTAATCAAGGACTTCTTATTCACTATTTCCAACACTCATTAGAAGGAGAAGCTTTATATTGGTTTGCAGGACTCCCACTTTATAAGATCAAAACCTTTGATGAACTAGTCGATTAATTCCTAGACCAGTACAAACATTTGATCCAAGAGACAGTTAGTCTCATCGACCTAATGGCAGCCAAGCAAGGACCTAATGAAGAATTTACCAACTTCGTCGCTAGATGGAGAAAATTCGCTGCCACGACGGACACTTCAATGAAATAAAAGGACTCGATTGATATTATTATCGACAATACTAGGGAATCATTAAAGAGCGCACTCGTCATAAGTGATTGCCCTGACTTCACTGCACTCCACTCTTAGGCATCCCGCCTAGCGCGACACATTAAAGGTGGAGATCTCGCGTTATCCATAGTCACGTCAAAAATAGGCTCTTTCAATGAACCAAAATCGAAAAATAATAAGAAAGCTTTAGGAACTGAGCAAGTTAACGCCGTTGTCAACCAAGGACAAAACTCTGGTAATGGAAACTTCCAACTGCAAAATTTTGGACAAAATCAAAATCAACAATGGTATACTAACCAAAATCAAGGTACTAGTCAGCAAAGATACGCGAAAAAAAACCAAGGCCAGAATCAAAATCAAGGCCAATACCAGAGTAGGAACTAATACCCTAACACCTATCAGAATCAGAACATGACACGGAGTCAACCGGTCCACACGTCGAATTATAATAACGTACCCCCACCGCAGAACTTCAACCCAACCAGAGGCCCTTACCAACCAGGGCGGGAATACTATTCCCCTTTACCGGATACAATTCCCAACATCTTCGTCTCCTTAATACTCAAAATCTCCTCCGATTCTTACAAGAAAAACCTTGCCCATGGCTTGCAAATCTAGACTATAGTTAATACTGTGCCTTCCATCGATATGCAGGGCACAACCTAGAAGATTGTTCGGTCCTCTGGGACGTAGTATATGACATGAATGACCGAAATCAAATTGATTGGGAAGCGCTTAGCAATCCCAGCCCTAATAATAACCAACTCCAATGGAATTTAGGGATCATAAACAACCTCATGCCCAATCACAACCAAGCAACACCGACCCAAGTTACTATCGTGGATCTCCCCGGTCGACCTTCCTTCCAGCCCTCTACTTTAATCACTCGCATTCAACCCTCTGCCGCTTCCGCCACACCAGCGAGAGCTTCCTCACCCCTACATCCATCAGCCCTGATCACCCACATCGCTCTGCCGAACCCGCCTCTATATCCAAAATTCACTCAAGTACGAGTCCATTCCTTTAGGGCCAGGAGACCATTCTTCCATCGTCATCCACTGGAACCTTCAACCCCTCCAAATCTTGAACCAACACCCTTACCACTCCCTTCGTCTGATTTTGAACTCGAGTATGGGGATCACGTTCTCCAAACTGCGGCCTAAATTACTGCGTGGGTAGAAAGTGTCACCCGTAAGACCCTGAGCTGAGAGAGTGAAACAAAGACTAAGTGTTTAATGAACGCAAGAGAAAGTGAGCGAGAAAAACACTCCGACCCATGCGAGACGCTGGTCTCTGCTTTCATAGAAGAGGAAGACTACACACGGTACCTCCCGCCTTGGAGCGACACCATTCAGGTACGCGTCCCAACCTCAAAATTTACCCATTTCACAAATACATCCGCATCAAGCCACGCCGGGTTTGATTAACAACCGACTTGCCCGATTCTCAAATCAGGAACCAATTATCCACCTCTGCCTTTCCCTCGAAATAAGGATTTCACGAACGCATAACCGCCAAAGGGGAGTGTGAGAGAAAGAGAAGTTAACTTGCCTCCCTCGCCTCATATCATCCCTCCACCAATTCTTACACCTCAACCACTCCAACCACCTGCACCCAAGGCTCATTGGCTAGGCAAAGAAGTGACACTCGAGCAAGGACAAGAATACGACCTTTTGCGACATCTCTAGAAGATCCCAGGCTCAGATATCCATACTAGAACTCATCAAGAAATCACTTGATCATCCTCGATTGTTGATAAGGACACTTGAAGACATGCAAGTGGACGATGACACGACCCTAGATGAGCTTCATCAAATGGCTTCGGTCATGGCGCAACCTCCAACAATCACTTTTACAGATGCAGATATGCCTAAAGAGTCACTCTATGGAAGTGCGGCCCCTCATATATCTTACGGTCATAATTAGAGGATTCTCTGTACCCCATGCATTGGTTGATACGGGAGCGAGACTCAATATTTTTCCTCTCACAACATTAAAGACTCTCGAATACATAGAGCAAGATGTCAGGCTCTCTGCACTGTCACTTATAGCCTATGATGGCTCGCGTCGTTTCGTGAAAGGAACTATTAAACTCTAGGTTCACCTCAGACCTGTGACGAAAGACGTTACTTTCCATGTTTCTTATTCTGCTAGTACGTACAATCTTATTTAAGGAAGGAAATGGCTAGAGTCAATGAAGGCCGTCCCCTCCACATACTATCAATGCATCAAATTCTTATATGAGGGCTCTATTTTTCGTATATACGCCGATGCGCCCCTCCAGGAGATGGATATTGATTATGAGACAAGCATCCCGACAGTCCATGATTTCGTATTAAACACAGGTCACATTCAAAAAACCCAAATCCCTGATGAGACCACCGTTGCAGAAATCTGTCCCCTTGCCCATCCTAGCTCTCCCCCAACGCGTTTAATGAGGAGAGAGGTCGGTCCAGACCTCGCCAAACTTTATGACATCAACCCCACCACGAAAAAAGGGTGGGATCTTATGTACCAACTTAGATACGTCCCCCACACCGGGCTCGATAAAAATAAGCAAGGTCGCATAGGACCTGTCGTCCCAACGAAAATATCCAAACACATAGGGTTAGGTTATCAATCGGACGACCCATGAGTCAACTTATGTCCTACCTCACCAAAATGGTCTCTATATGACCACTTCGTCAATGGGACCACTGAGAAAGAAAATATACTGAGGTAGAAGGAAGTGCCCTTCGCCAAATCTCAAGAAACATAAATTGAATGACTGACCAAAACATTCAATGATTTGACAAGTCTCAATGACGATGTGGATGAATTGCTCGAAGGAGTCAAACCCCTGTTTGATCTTAAAGAGTCCATAGAGGAGAGGAAGAGAGATCCTCCAGAACTCGACCCCCGAGTAGAAAATTTGGAATCCACCGATGACGAAGACTTTCACATAGCAGCCTTGCAAGATGACAAAGAGCACCTGCGCTCAACATGGGGAGTGGATGACACCCTGTAAGAGAATCTTAACCCGTATATCATCTGCCTCGGCCTTGGCCTTGGAGGGTTGGAATGCTCGTGGGATTCCCCTTGTATCGTTCGCCCTCACTAGCCCCACTGTAGGGCATATACTAGTATATTAGAATGTTTCGCCAATTAGATTCGACATTCTACGATGGAGGAATCGAACCACTCCGACCCCGCGACGACAGAGATCAGCAATGACCTACTAGCTCAGCTACCCGCACAAGAAGTAGAAAATCCCTACGGTTATCCGGTTGATCTAGAAGGAAACACTCAACACGCTCTTATGGAGTTGGAAGAGGAACTCGAACTAGACACTCCTACGTCCTCGGATTCACCGCAACTCCAAATATTTTGGAAATCTTTCGAAGAAGAATGACAATCTCCCCCAAGTGATGATGAAGACTACTGGATAGATCTCCCTGCGCTCGAGTTAGCAGAGCAAGCCAATTTAAGACTTTAAGCATTATCAAATCAAGAAAGTGAGTTCGATATCATCTTTGACTCTAACTTAGAAGGATGGGAATGCCCTTGGGAATCCCCCCGCATTCTTCACCATTATCAACCTCGCTACCGAACTTGCGTGCTCATCCTAACATATCATGAAGATCAAGGGAAAGAACTCACTACCCCTGAGGATCCCCATCGGTGAGAAGAACAACCATATTACGACCCAGAAGCGAATAGTTCAATCGACTACAATCTTCAGAGTTTCTTCGATAAAGAGGTCATTAACATGATAGAGGAATTTTGAGCGTTGGTGCCACTATCGCCTGTGTCACTCGTTCAAAAGGTCTCATTAGTTGAGGATTCCAAAAAAAAAAAAAGTCCAAATTCACAACAAATTCGCATTTCCCGAAGAATCGCCCGAGCGGCTCCATCAGTCGTCTCTCTCCCTCAACTAGAGGAAGCAATTCTCCCGATGCCCCTTGAGGTGATTGACCCTGTACCATATTTCTTGTCAAAAATAAAAAAATAGAAAAAATAGAAAACCTCAAAAATTCAAAATCTAAAAAAATCAGAAAACCCTAGAAAAAAGGGAACTCTTTATCCCGAACCAAATTTGTGGCCAACAAGGAGACTTTTCTACTAAGGTTTCTATCCCATTCTCCGCACAAGGACGTAAAGCGTCTCGGCTAAACAACAAGCCAGTGATCATACCAGACGAGATATTTTGTGACTTTGAGAGAAGAATCAGTAGTTTTGACCTTCACCTTACCAAAGATCTCACAGCCATAGATTGTGCTGATGAAGAGTTATCTTTCACAAACTCGGATCCCTAGTGTAGCAATTTTATAGTATACGAACTTACCGAGGACAAAGAAAGAGCACCAGTTGTCGAGGAGGCACTGGACTTTCAACGGGTTATCAAGCGTTTCGATAAGCAAAGCCAAGCTGTCGCAGAACTACAAAAGAACTTAACTTTGGCACTAAAGAGAAACCTAAGAAGCTACTGATTAGCGCAATGCTTAACTCTAAGGAACGCAAACAGATTGCACAAGTCTTGTAGGAACACCTCGATTCCTTCGCATGATCCTACGAGGACATGCCCGGTTTAGATCCAAGTTTAGTAGAACATCGTCTCGTCTTAGAATCCGATGCAAAGCCTGTTAAGCAGAAGCTCCACAGGATGCACCCACAAACCGCCCTTCAAGTTAAAGAGGAAGTCGACAAGTTACACAAAGCTAAATTTATCCGAGTCGTTCTTTACCCTAAGTGGGTCGCCAATATAGTACTCTGTCACCAAGAAAGGTGGTAGAGTACAGGTTTGCATTGACTTTTGAAACCTCAACCACACATGCCCAAAAGATGACTTACCACTTCCACACATTGACACTCTAGTTGACAACACCGCTGGACATGAGATACTATCCTTTATGGACGGTTTCTCTGGATATAATCAGATCAAATTGGTAGAGTCTGACCAAGAGAAGACTTCCTTCACCACACCATGGGGAACATACTGTTATGTTGTTATACCTTTTGGGCTTAAGAATGTAGGAGTCATATATCAACGCACCATGATGGCTATCTTTCACGACATGATACATAAGTGTGTAGAAGTCTACGTCAATGACATACTAGTGAAGTCCCAAACGCGAGTAGGACATGTGGAAGCACTCCAACTGGTATTACAGAGAGCTAAGAAATATCAACTAAAAATGAACCCAAATAAATGTATCTTTGGGGTCACTTTCAAAAAATTACTTGGTTTCATAGTTAGTAAGCGAGAAATCGAAGTTGACCCTGCAAAAGTCAGAGCCATCCTTGAGATGCTGCCTCCCAATAATATCAAAGAGTTATGAGGCCTAATAGGAAGATTGCAATTCATCAGAAGATTTATCTCCCAGCATTTGGATAGATGCGATCCTTTCTACAGACTACTTAAAGGAGGAGCTGAGTACAAATGGGATGACCAGTGTCAGCAAGCCTTTGACAACATCAAGAAGTACCTCCTTAACCCCCCAATACTATCGTCACTAGTCCCCGAAAGACCCCTAATCCTATATCTCTCAGCAAATGACAAAGTAATGGGAGTAATTCTCAGACAATATGAAGAAGACGGTAAGAGAGAGAAGGCTATCTACTACCTCAGTAGGACGATGGTCGAATACGAACGAAAATATACTTTGATGGAGAAGACTTGCCTCACATTGGTATGGGCCTCTACCAAATTACGACACTACTTCGGAGTACATAAAATACTAGTACTAGCCCGAATGGATCCTCTGAAGTATGTATTCAAAAAGCCTATAACATCAAGAAAGTTCGCTTGCTGGCATATGCTATTGTAAGAATTTGATATCACTTATGTCACACAGAAGTCGATCAAAAGATAAGCAATCGCTGACTACCTCGCTGATCTCCCACTCCCGAATGATGAACCCATACATGTAGATTTCCTCGATGAAGACCTATTCATGGTTCATAACGAAGAGCCCGATAAGACCTCATGGACCCTTTATTTCGATGACGCTCTAAATCACAAAGGAAAAGGCATTGGAATAGTCCTCCTAAGCCCAGAAGGAGTTGTCATACCTAAAACTTTTCAACTCAATTTTCCTGTCACTAACAATATCACAGAATATGAAGCCTTTATAGTTGTACTACGAGCAGCACTACAATTAGGTGTTAAACAGTTAAAAACTATCGATGATTCCAAGCTAGTAATTTCACAAGTCATAGGAGAATGAAAAACTATGGAAAGGAGACTAATGGCATACCTAGAAACTGCTCAATATTTAGTAAAGAAATTTGAACGAATCTCTTTTACGCATATCCCTAGATTAGAAAATGAGATCGCAAATTCCTTAGCCACGCTAGCCTCGATCATCCAAATACCCGTCGGGCAAAGCACCAAAACCTTCTTTATCAAAAAATTGACAGTACCCGCTCACGAAGTATCGTGGACCGTCAAGAGAGAATTACTCGTCCTCCCCACAAGTACAGGACTGAAAGAAGCAATCACCCAGGAAAAGCACATCAAGACAGAAACCGAAGTCGCTATGTTCAGATTTGAAAAATCACTGACTGACGATGGACAACCATGGTATTTCGACACTTGGAACTTCTTGAAATATCAACACGTTCCTCCATACCCCACGAAGATCGAACAGAAGACTATAAGGAATCGATGCGCCCGATTCTACATACTCGGCGAAACATTATACAAGGAATCCTTCACCAAAGGAGTACTACAAAGATGCGTTACGACCGCTGAAGGACAATACATCATCCGAGAAGCACACGCCAGTGCCTGCGACGCCCACTCTGATAGACAGAGACTCATCGATCAAGTTACACGGCAAGGCTACTTCTGGCCGACAATGATCAGAGATTGTCACCTCTACATGGCGCACTCATCAAAGCTCCATTAGTTGCATTGAATACTATGACCTCGCCATGGCCGTTTTCGATGTGGGCCTTCGATGTCATTGGACCTTTCACAAACACCGTTGGGAACACTCGCAAGCACGCATTCATTCTTACAGCAACCGAATACTACACCAAATGGGCAAAAGCTGAATCCTATGTCAGAATCACCGCTGCAACACTCATAGGGTTTATCATTCGGAATGTCATCACCAGATTTGGAGTACCCATGATGTTTGTCACTGACAACGGACAACAATTTATCACTAAAAAGACGAAGAAGTTATGCAAGAAGTATGACATTAATTTACGCCACTCGTCACCATTCTACCCTTAAGGCAATGGACAGGTAAAAGCTACGAACAAAACGCTGATTCAAATCCTAAAACATATAGTAGAAATAAGCAATAGAGCCGACTGGCCTGAACAACTACCAGAAGCACTCTAGGCTTATAGGACCTCTATTCATACGACCATTGGCCAAACTCCCTACCTCCTTACCTACGGAATGGAGGTAGTCCTACCATATAAGATACAAGTACCATCCTTACAGATTCAACTTGATGATGAGCTATCCTTAGACGAGAGGAGAATTGCCCTACTCATGTAGCTAGAGCAGCTCGATGAAACACATTTAAGGGCAGCTGATCACGCTTAGGTATATCAGAGGAGAGTGGCTAGGGCTTACGATAAGAAAGTCCTTGAACGAACCTTTAATATTAGAGAATTAGTATTGAAGAAAATCATGCCTTCTAAGCATGCCCACCCAAAAGGAAAACTGAAACCGAACTGGGAAGGCCCATATTTCATAACAGCCGCATACGCTAGAAATGCCTATAAACTGGCGAACCAAGATGGGGAAGAACTCCCTAGCCCTTGGAATGCCATGTACCTTAGAAAATATTACCCTTAGCCTTGTGATCGTCATATCCCGTGGTTAAATACTTATACTTATCACCCCCGTAGTCATCACGATCCATTCATTGGTCGTACGTCTTCAATTCTCAGAATACCCTTAAGACCTTTGATTTATTGCCCACCTTTTTTTTTCTCTCACTTGGGCAATTTGATTAAAGGACTAGTGACCTATCTAACCCCTTTCAAAAAGATAAGTAACACTCGATCCTTGTTTCCCTTTCCCCACCATTGGAGGAGATGTTAGAGCAAAAAAAAAAAGGAAGATGTTAGGTTTAATCAAAACTCATTGTTCTTGCACTAGCAGGATGCTTTCAAAAAAATATATATATTTACATATAAAAAATCGAGTGAGAGTATTACGATGAATGAACAAGTCAACGAGCTTAGGAGAGTATAAGCAGGCCATGAGGATATGTCTGGTAATTTTACTAGATGTCGTCGCAAGGTGGCGGGAGGAGGATAAACTCTTGCTAACCATAGAATATGAGATTTTGATGGTGCCGCAACATGACGAAGAAGCTGGATTATGACATCCCGTATCCCTCTGAGAAAAAGAATGTTACCTACCACTTTTGGAAAGCATTAGATACAAACTATTCCCCCATATCATTGAGCCTTACCCCCCTCTGCTCACTACGTCAAAATGAGGAAAAAACTACTATAGCAGCATAAAATAAACCACTGCTTAATATAGTGGTGCAACATACCACTGTCTAAAATAATGGTTTCTTAAGTTAAATCAGTCGTCACGTGCGTGTGATGTCATCATCACGTGCAAAACCATCGGGCCTCCCTTGAAATCAATCGGGCCTCCCTATTTTGTTTTTATCTCCTAACAAAACACCTCTCTCTCAACTCTTATCATTTTCTCCCTAAAACCTACCCTTCCTCTCCTCTTCCTCTCCCCCGACGATCTCTCTGCTCCTCTCACGAGCACCATCGATCTCTCTGGTCCTCTCCCAAGCATCTCTCTAGATCTCTCTCAAGCGATTCTCTGGCGAAATTTCGATAGGGATCTCCACCGTTTGATTCATCGTCAACTATTTGCGGGGATATTTCGTCTCACAATCTGATCGGAGAAATCCTGCGATCTCGGTAACCTAACCAACCTCAAGCGATCGAATGGCGATATGAGAAGAGATCAATCTGCATTTTTGATTTCATTTTGGTCACTTTCGTCTCTCGATCTGTCTTTGTTTTGGCATTTTTTGGGACTGATTTTGACCTAGATCGGGGTTTTATTCTTTGATAGAGTCAATCTGCCTGATCTATTATTTGATTTTGGTTTCGTGCTTGATCTGCCTGAAATCAATTTGATTCTATTATAAGGATTATTTTTTCTGGCATATGCTTGAGATTTGATCGCCTTCAACGATTGCCTCTGGATTTTTAACTTTTGTAAATATAGTTTCATTTTTTTTTGAGTTTTGATGTAGTTTCTAATGGAGATTATGGTTTCTCAGGGGTTTTTTATCTCCAGCGATTTGGTTTAAAGAAATAGAGGAAATTTGATATGGTTTCTCAGGGGTACTAGTTTGAGGTGATTTTATTGAGAAGTTTTCGGATTTGATTTTCAGTTGTTAAATTGATGGTTGTAAGGGTAATGGAGAATCTGTTGTTGGATCTTGGCACCTCGAAACGATTTCACAAATCAACACGTGTCGATTCGATGCCCATTTTCAGTTAGTTCACATGTTTGAAGCTCGAGTTTGAGTTGTTTGAGTTCAGCTACTTTGGGTTTTCGTTTCCAATAACTCGTTGTAGAGATCGGTGGTTCGCGTGATTCTGTGAAGGTAAGAGATTCACTCCTTTTAAACGAAAGAGACCTATATTCATTACTGAAAAACGATCGCATATGCACTATTAATTTCCAAAGATTCTCTTATTATTCATTTATTGATTCAAATTTCGAGGTTTTAGGACTTGATTACGAGATGAAATCTGATCTCTGTTTATAGTTCGATGGTTTGGATCCCAGTTTGAAGTTAAGATCAACTTCATTGGAAAAAAAGTTTAGATTTTGATCATCTTATTTGATTTAGTGTTGCTAAATTTACAAAAATTTTGATGTTAAAGGTCAAAATCCTGAGAGGTCGAGTTGGGTTAAAAATTCAGATTGGTTTATTAAATGGGTGTGTTTCAGGTATAAGTTTCTTCTCTACCATATATTTTTAACAAAATCTAGTCCAACACAACTCCGCAACCTCTGATCGATTTCGCTAATTCGGTTGGATTGGGTTCAGGTTTAGAGTTAAATAGTGTGATTAGGAGATTGTTTTTTGAGGAGATTGCTTTTTGAGGAGATTACTATATATATATATATAAAGCTGAAAAATATAACAATTAGTTGGCATATGAGAAAGAGAGCCATTTTATGGCCAAATGACTCTTCTGTCATAAACTTTCCCTTTCCTAATAATTTTTAGTAGAGAAAAAATGCACGTCTTCACTGATCATGGAAGCTGTGCTTATAAGTTACAACTAGAGAGAGAGAGAACAAAAAAATGTAAGTCTGTTCTGCTGCTTTAATAATTATATGGTGTCTTTGTATATGAAGTTCTAAGCTTTTTTCCAAACTAAGGCAAGAAGGCATCTAATATAAGTGCCTCTGAGCCTCTCCAACTTCTCTAATAAGAGTAGTTGAGCTTGACATTTGGTAATCAATTATTTGATCAATTAATTAGTGCAATCGTATGTACCACTATGTAAATGAATTGGGTATAGATGTGTCGAAAATTGTAAAAGGAAGACAGGTTTGTTGTTGAGGACAAAGTGCAGCGGTGATGTGATGTATTTGTTGTCGAGTCTCACGAACTTGCAACCAATTACATCATGTCACATCGACGTTTGTATATTGTCCGAAAATCTGTCCTCTATATATGAAATTCGAGTTGTCGGTAAGGGTTTAAAATCCCGACCAATTTATTAAATGGGTCTTGTTTGGGTTGAGATTTCTTGACTTACCCAACCCGGTATTTTAATCGGGTGGGGCATATGAACTTGACACGTTGGGTCTGATCTGTCCAAGTAAAAATTTACATATAATATGGAAAGGATTTGGTGTAGGGGATTTTGAAACAGATCAGATCAGGTCCATATATATATGTTTGACATGTCGAGGTTGGGTCGAGGTACCTTTGTTAGGGATCAGTCGAGCCTATACCCCTAATCCATGGGGCAGCCAAAAGTTTAGCCGGAGCCTACTCGCGGTTAACAGCCTAGGGCAGTCAATGGGTGCGGTTGAGTCGAGCCAAATTAATTGTTATATTTTTTTTAAGAGACCTTATGCGTGCACACACGGACGATGCGTATCAATTGAATTGCTAGCTTGTTTCTTTGTGGCTCACATCATATTTGTAGGAGTAGGATTTAATTAGATTGACTGTTTTTCTTTTCAGTGACTCTTGGTAGCTAATTTCCATTTTGAATAGGACTCTAAAATTGAATATCGTAAGGCAGCAATTAAAGAAGCCTCTAGACCAGTTATTTTAGTAATTGGTATGACTTTTTGAGATTCATTTTTTAAGTAGGAGACTAGGAGATAGACTATTTTAGAACTGTAAGCTATCTATGGTCATTGTACAACATAATAGTGATGATGATTGTTTTGAATTTTAATGAAGCTTTGTTACTTTTATGCCTTTTTATTGTGGGTGCTATTTCAGGCCTATTTTTATACAGTTTCCTTGAATTTGAATGTAGATTTTTACCTTCTTTAATTTTACGCCTAGTTTTGCATGTATTTCTATTTGGGCGATGAGGTGTCATGGGTCCGTGTTAGAGTGTGGATCCACGTGTCGGTTATCATCTCACATTTACGTACTAGCTTTGTTTGCATATATAGTTTTCTTTTGATTGAGGGCTTTAGTTTCGCTTGGATCTCCTTAGTGAAATGGTTTGCATTTAAGATCTGCAAGAATATTATATAAATTTATAGTATTCTCGACTTAGGGTAATTCTTGTATCTTTGATTGATTTTCCGTTTACATTTCACTAATATATTCCTCACTTTTTTATGGGGTCTCCACTCGAGATGATTTTGCTAACGATAAACTCATTCAATAGAACCATTTGAATTTGAGCGTAGACGCGTTCATGCTAAATTGTTAGAGATTCTTCGGGACTTAATTATAGTCTAAGTCGACTTGTTTGTCACAATTTTTTGGTTCTTTTGATGTTTCAATGTTGTACAAACTCTTAAGGTTGATGTGGCTTTTAACTTCTCAAGATGTTTTACATTGTTGAAAGCTATAGCAACAATGAAAGTCCAAAAAATTTAATTATTTGGTAAATAGTCCAAAAAATTAATAGGCTCATAATAAATAGTCCAAAAAATTTAATTCTCACTTTAGCTTATTAACTAAACAAATAGGATTCCATTGACAATCAAAGCAGTGAAAACAGTCTTTTGGTTAACCCCAGCAAATTGGGAGAGATCTTATTTATTCTTTTTTAATTATATATTACTTGTCTAACTATTTTAGTGAAAATTGCAAATTTTCTAATTGACAATTATCTTCTAACTTTTATTAAACTATCTTCTAACTTTTCTGTCCTTAGAGATATTTTATCAAACTGAACTTTCCCTTACATTGAAAGTACTTTTTGAAATTTTTTTTTTTTTTGGAAATTACTTTGCTAGAAGCAGAACTGATATCTTAATTCTATAATTAAATGAAGGTTCGGCAAAGAAGCAGGTTAATTATGTAATTATTTAATTATTTATTATTATTATTATCATTAGTATATGCTCTTCCAAACAAAATATTCCGGTTTCCCCGGTATTGAGACAGTTAGAGTTGTATTGAAAGCTCATTTGTCGTCTATGTCTTATTTTTCTTTTAAACAAAGCTTATATGCTGCTCATTTTTTATAGGGCAGATGATGATTGGAAGCTTCTGAAGGGAGCTAGAGAAGGCAACCAAGGTCTAGTAGAGTGCAAAAGATGTATTGTCACTTGAAAGGTATAGATTTTCTATTTTTAATGGAGATTTTGCTTTTTAATGGAGGAAGATACAGTTTGTGCGTTGTTGGACATATTGATCTTATTTTCATCATGCTATACTATGGAATTAAACACCTATGATCTTATTTATATGAATCGGACTGTGTGATTTCCAAAAAGTAGATTTTGGAAGTTTTATACTTATTTTGGGACATTTTAGTGTTTGTTGCGGATGATGGTCACGAGCATTCGCACTTTTATAAGGCTTGTCGAGATACTTCAACTTTCCGGCAAATGATGTGTATTGTGGAAGTGTCCGAAAACAATAACTATTATAATTTAGAGTACATGAAAGAAGGCTATTTCACCTCGAGAGTGCAACTATCGAGAATGATGAGATTATAGCACATGCTCTTGGGAGGAATTGTCACAACTTGCCTTGCAGAAAAGCTGGATCTCCATGTGTGGTGAAGAGCATGCATCATTAAAAGTAAAATAAAGCTATTCTTGTATTTTTGTGATGAGATTTTAGTTACTTATCGATATGAGGTCTTATCGGTTCCCAATAAATTGGTTTGGAATCTTATAAACTGTCCTTAAAATTCATTTTTATTTTTGAGGTTTTGGGATGACTCTCCTCATTTAAGCACTAAATGTTATTTAAATGATTTTACATCATTTATTGACTTATAATCTGAATTCATGTATATTTCTTGGTTCTTGGAACTCAATTCATGTATATTTCTTGATTCCTTGTTCTCTTTCATTCTAGTGTTTTCAAGATACAAAATGCCTCCTAGTTTGCCTACTCAGCGTCACCGCATAATCTGAAGACACTAACGGTGGAAATAGACTTGTCGATGTGAATTTTCCTTCTTTTATATGTTGCTTACTTAGGAGCTCCCCTAATTTAGAAGAATTTGTTGCACAGGTAAGTCCCTTACCATGTCAAATTCTTGTCTGTTGTTATTCGGTTTTTGTGTTGGGTAATATACAAATCTTTGTCCTTTTATTTTCTATCAATTACCGGGTAAGTTATCGATTAAATCAGATTATTGGAAGATTAGTCTTTACTTTGGAAAAGTTCGAAGAAGCACTTAAGGAGGGTTGAAAAGGAATTGTCTCTCTTGCAAAGGGCCAGTCTCTGTCTGATAAACCTTAGATTTTCCTTTTTTATTTATCTTTTCTCTTGGAGATGCAGAAAAGTTGTTAAACTTTAGGGAAGATTCTTCATGGAAATTCTTGTGCTGAAGATATTTCATACCATATCATAATTTGGCTGACTTTTAATGCTATAGGTTGACATGGATATGGAAGAGGTGTCATGTGATGAACATCCAACAATGGCACAAGACCAAGTCTCTACGATTTTGGAATCGCCTTCACCTTATCCAATTGATGGTATGTTTTGACTTTTGAGTTAAATTTGGTGATCCTGCTTTGCTCGATTAATGCAAGCTTCACTCTTTGAGAAATTCTCGTGTTCGACATGCGTTAAGCCCACTCGCTTAATAGGGTCAGTTGTTTGGTGTTTGCTTAAATATTCCAAACATACCCATTTTTTGAGCATATTCACATATGAGATGCTGGTTTTATGCATGTGGGATTCGATGTTATTGGGTGGTAATTAATGGGGCCTAATTACACGAGCCCATACCGCCCATTGCAAGTTGGGCGAGTCGTGGAAAATGGTCTCAATGATCTTTTGGGCTTAAATAGGCCAATTTATAATTGGCTTTTGGACTAACCCATACATGGTCTGATTTACTAATTGGACCAGACCAGCCCATTTATATACATAACCTATGTACCTTAGCCCATCACGCAGCCCATTGAGACCCCTAATTGTCATTTCGATACCTTACTCCATGTCCAAAATGCGAATGTGTAATGAGTATCATGTAAAGGTTATTTTATTTGTTTCTATTTGTAATTCACAAATAATCATTGAAATGTGTTCTTACAAATATTTTGAACATATCTCATACAAGGTGCAGTTTTTTTTGTTCTCTTTTGTGTGTAAAGCGCCGCACTCACTTGTCGTTCAGCATCCTTCTTTTATGTCCAAATTACAGATCTTATAATTAATGTCATGGACAGGTTATCTTTGCCTGTAATGTACAAATAGCCAATGAAATGTGTCTTGCTTAAACTAAATTATACTCTTTTTTGTTCCTTTATATCTGTTGTCTTGACATTTGTATTTTGCACTTAGTTTTGCTACTTTTACCAATATCTTATTTAGGTGCGTTAAAACTTGGAGAGAGATGGGATACTAATGAAGATGACCAAGCACAAGAGTAAATGGTCAAGAGTTGGATGAGGATATTGACGAACCCAAGAGTGGTAAAGGGCATTTAAGTGCTCATTCGGGTTAATAAATGCTTATGGCGGGGAGAAAATCTGTACCGGGATGACCGGGTATGTATTCTATATATTATTTAATTGTCATATATTACAATTAAGTCTTCATTTGTCAAGACATGTTAAACCTTTGGATCATATGGTAAACTTTCTTAGTAGGCTTGTCATTAAGGCAATTAATGACAATATGTAAGACCTCTAGATTTCATACATGATCTCAATAACATGTTTTGTATTTGATTAAACAAGTCTTGCCTATTGCTTGCCGGAATCAACCTTGGGGTTTCTTAACATTTTTTAAAGACTAAATTTTAAAGCAGGATAATGGGCCAAGTGCATATAACTGATTATAGAAAGAGATTCTAGGATCTATATCATAGATGCTGGTATTTTCATGGAGGAAACATTTAAAACATAATTGAATTCTTATTACAAAGACATGGCGACAAGTGGGGAATTTAGCAATATACAACAAACTAGGAAATTACGCAATAAAAAAGAGTACCTTTAAATTCACTGCCAAATCTTTGAGTTCACCCGCTAAATTCATACTGCTGAACACAACATGCTAAATAAGAAACCATGTCTAGAATATCTACACGATAGATGAATCTGGATGGCAATACCACAAGTGTTTTTTATGAGAGATTAAAGTATCCATCTCGATGGGAAACACCGTCGCCCCCATTGGACTCATTTATGGAAAGTTCTTGTTCCCCACGGGTTGCTTGTTTCACCGGAAGGCATCCCTCAACAAAATCATAATAGGGATCATTTATGTCACTAAGATAAGTATCCAAACTATTTATAAGAGAGTCAAGTTTACTGAAATGTTCCATGGATTGTTCATGATAAATTAGCAATGGAGCATGGGATCCCTATGGAACCACAAGAATTGAGGAAAAGATAATTACAAACACGAAAAATCAAGAAGGGCGACAACCAAGGAATACTCGGTAAGTTTACAAAGGTCTATTGGCTTCGAAACTCCAATAAGTACTTCAAACATATGACTATAATAATTATGTTCCCAATGTTCTCTCTCGGGGGCTCAAGAGTAAGAATGCCAAGAAGAAAAGGGCAAAGATGGAAAATGATAACTCGATATGGAAAGTATAAAGCAAACAAAAATAGGTGTATCTTTTACTTTGTTCAATTGAATTTATTGAGCCATTTTCCTTGGCCACATTCACAATTTCTCCAAAATTCTTTGAAATTTCACCAAAATGAGGGTCCACCAAAATTTTCAAATAAATTTTGCATATTTAAATCTTTTCTTTGAGATTTTTGAAGTTTGCGAAATTCTCAAAATTGTTGTGAAAATTGTAGAATATCATGACTTGTGAAGTTGGATTTATGGTTTAATGATACTTTCTATTTTCTCATTGTGTTCTTTCGAATCTCATTGTGGAAGTGCATTACGCAATTGACTCGCTTATTAATGATCATGGGGAGTATTACACTTTGATTGAAAAAAAGAAGAGGAGAGAAACGGTAATATTTTTAATAATTTGCATGGAATTCCTTTCCGACTTTTGAACGTCTTCCTCGTCTTTGAAGTTTTGTTGTCCTATTGATCGTTTTTCTTAGGCATTGGTCAATTGTTACAGATCACAGCAAAGAATTGGACGGATTATTTATGTGACTTTCTAGAGTTGGAATATGTAACCATTTCCAGATCACTTATTAAACATAAAACGTGCTATTTCATGCTTAATGTAAGTGTCAAACTGGATATCCTTAGTGAGTTTGGTTCTTTGGACCCTTTCCCTTGATGCAATCAGAGGACATTTGGATAAGTGCATTGAACAACCTCAGGTTCTTGAGGCTACTAAAAGGGAAGAGGACTTGGAAGAGATGAGAAAGAGAAGAGAAGAGAAACGAGTGAAAGTAGCAAAGTCCTGCAATAATGGGAGCTTGGAAGAAAATGGTTGTTCAGACAGATTTGCGTGCTTTGGACACAAAACATACAGGAAAGCTAAAGGTGTGGTGAGGACGCCAACATGAAAATAACCACATCAAATGAGACCCAACATGTTGAAAAGTACTTGATTTGTCCTTGGGTACTCTCTACTTATAATTTTATACATAGGTGGACACATAAGAACAAGTCTCAAACGAACTCGTACCAATGTTGTGAGTACACATGTGGTGCCCAAATGGTTCGAATGCATATATATATATCAACCTTTTGTAGTGAGAAGTCATCAATATCTCAATTTAATTGCTTAATATTATAAATATTTAATTATGTTCTCTTTTTTATTTCAGGCGAAGCTTTTCAATTTGAAGCCCACCTCAAACGAATCACTAGGGGACGGGGATACTTGGCAGGAGAGGCGAAGCACATTTATTTTTTTTTAATTATGAAACTAGGTCATGGGGTCCTTAGATTGTTAACTCTTTTTTTTTTTTTTTTTCAATAAAAGGATTGAACATGTAAAGTTTAAAATATTTGGTTGATTTGAAAGGTTGTATCATAGGTTGAGATGCAATATTTTGTTTGAATAAAAGAATTGGACATCTATTTTATTTATGGATGTGCTTGAATATGAGATTAATAGCTTTTTTTCTTTATATAATTTTTTTTAAAGCATTAAAAAATTATATTAAAAAAAAGTATTACAAAAAGCATAAAAAATATTGCATTAAAAAAAAGCATAAAAAAAATATTATTTAAAAAAAATTTGCATAAAAAAATGTCGTAAATTTTTTAAAAATTTAGGCATAAAGCCACTACCTAAGCGGTTGTAAAAAAGGAGTGGTTTATTTTACCACTATACAAGACAGGTGGTTTATGAAGTTCATAAACCCTTGTCTTGTATAGGTAAAAAAAACCACTCCTTTTACAATTGTTTAGGCGATATTTTGAAAAACCCTTGTCAAAGATGTAGTTTTTGAAAAAACCATTGTTTGAGGCAGTGGTTTTTTGGGCTTTTTCACGTAGTGGCTATTTTTATTTTGGATGATAAATCAAAAGCCTTACAGGGTACTCCAAAAATCGATGAATGATGGCTGATGCAATCACCTACTATACTTGCCATACTTCTCCCTAATAACCACGAGATAGGATGACCACCACCCTAAAATAGACCCTCATATACAACTGACCTAAGCAAAGAGACCTCCCCAGTTCGGTGATACTACCAATCAACTTTTTCTTCAAAACTAACTCACCAAATACCCATGACTGCTTATAGACCCAAACTGTTCATCTCGAAACCCAGAAAAGCTCCATTGCCCTTGACGCTGGGGCATTTTTTTAAATTAGAAGAAGAATCATATCAGAAGTGCCGGCTTGTCAACAAAGAAGACAAGAAACAATGAAGTTACCATCCAGAAAGTGATATCAAAGGTACCATACTGCCAATCCTACCACGCCCCAACACTGGGGCATTTTATTTTATTGATTTGTTATTACTTCTATTTTAGCTATTTGCTTTCTCTATTGCATTATTTTCATTTTTTTTAAAAGAAAAAGTAAAAAAGAAAAAAAAAAGGAAAAAAAAAAATCACATATTCATCTTTTGCTACCAACGCCGGTCTGAGACACTTACCTCCCTTGACAACTAGCAAGGGGGAAAACAAAAACTACTGACAACATTACTATCACATGTACAGATACGAAACAACCTTCAACCATCACCAGGTCAGCTTAGGAAGCATCTAAGTTCTAATGATGATCGATGGCGCTAAAGCAACTTAAAAGCAAAGGTAGACGCAAGAGGTAACTAAAAGAAAATGAGCCAATTAGGTACATCTAAAACCAAAAATCCCTTTATATATATATATATGTCAAAATCTTTTATTCTTTTTACACTTATCACAAGGGGGCATCCCCCCTATATATACAACACACACATGCTATGGATATAAACACACACACACACACACACATCTACTCCCTACGCAGCCGCTAGGACGGTCGAGCACTGCTGTCCCCGGTATCATTGACTTGGAGGTCCTTAGACTAATCCTCTGAAAATATAATCCCGACACCCGGAGTCCTCGGAACCTCTAAATGAGGAGGCCCTGCCACAGATCCCCCCTCACTCACCTGACTAGCTGACCACCTCGTTCGCAAATGAGGAGGATACCTCGCAAGAACCTCATGAACAACGGGATCCTCACGAGCATCACCCCTGGCACGATCATGTGACGTGTGACGAGAATGCCTAGCCGAGGAACTCGTAGCCCTTAAATCCGATATGCGAAGCTGATGAGCTAGCCTATATATCCCTCGCTCACTCCTCATCAGACGATACTGCAGCTGATCAAGGGATGCCTACATCTCTGCCTGCGTCATCTGACGCACTACCTCTAATGCCTCGGTCTGAGTGCTCCATGTGACCATCATCTCAATGACCAGGTCCTCCTGACTCTACGTCTCCCCATGGACTCGTCTCGCGTCCGGAGTAGCGCGCGCTCGCGCCGGCTCTAGACGCACCTCCTCAAGCTGACGGACCTGCATAATTGCACCAAGTCAAAGGAAAACTAATATATACATGAACAAAATAAGAAACTTTGAAAATGAAAGAATCATACCAGATCCAACCTCTCCTCCAGAAGTCGCCCAACCGTCTCAGCAGTCACTGGATCAACAAGAGGCATAGAAGAAATAGCGAACGTAGGCGGCTGCAACAAGAACAAACAAATATATTAGAAAAATACTATAATGACAAATAAACCACGGGCACAATAACTAAAACATACTAGACTAGGGATGACTCCTGAGGGGGAGCCTCAGGAGCGGAGTCTGCAACAGCCTGCACAAAGAACCAAACAAACCAATGCAAGACATGCTAGAATGAGAATAAAGATGGAATAACCGAAACTAAACTGCGCCACATCAAAAGAAACTATACCTGACTCTCCGAGCATAGAGAGGCAGTAGTCGCCTCCCTCGTCTGAAGATCCTCAGCAACTCGACACTGAAATACCGCGTGATATTAGTAAGCTACTAAGAAAGCAGAACGACATCCAACAAGTTAATGCAATGACACAAATAAGATAAAAGATTGAATGGAACTCACCCAATAATCTAGCTCGGCCTGAAGCTGAGCCATCGCTGGATTCTCCCGACTAGAGGAAGCAGCTGAGGATGGATTGAATGCCAGGGTGGAACCTACAGTGGCGAGCTCGGCTCTCTACGAATAATAATAAACATATCAGTTGACAAGCTCATGATGCTAACAATACTGAATTGTAAAGACACCTACCAATTGGTCAATCTTAGATCGTAAGCTGGCCTCCACCTCTAGGCCAGCCTGCTGCTGATCGCGTAACAACTCAATCATCGCCGTCTAATGACCAACCTCACCCTTCCTCGTATACAGTCCAAAATAAAATAAAACGAGACACCACAACATTGTCAGAATGACCAGAAGATTGAGTCCACATAATATAAAAGAAAATATAAATTAACTCACCAGGAGCCATCGAGTCTCCGCTAGCCGAGCCTCCAACTCATCCTCTGCTGCCCTAGCCTGAGCAATCGAGGAGGCTAAAGACTGCAGCATCTCCTCATCCTAACGGGGAGCACACCCCATCCGCTCTATCGCCCTATTGAGGCTGCAATATGCCCCTGCGCTCGCCAGGTGAGATGGCCCTACTCCAGCGCACCAACCTCTCCCTCAAAGCCAGGCAGATTACGGCAACTCAATGGGATTGTGAAGAGCCACTCCCTTGGAAGGGGCGTGTGAAAGGCGCCGCCAATGCACTAAACCACATACACATACTCTGGTGGCACGCCTCATCATGCGCCCCCAACCACAGTTTCCCCGACTGCTAAAATCCACTACAGGCGCCCATCCACTCCATAAAGTTTTGGCCAAGAGGGCCGGTCATCCTCTTCGCCACTCTATGGCCCGAATCTGGAGGACTCCTGGCGGAAACCCCTAAGCTGCTGCATGCACAAAGTGTGGATCCTCTCCACCCTCTCAAAATAATGGACCCATATGTCCACATCAAAGAAGGGATGACCAGACTGAATCATCGGCACCTCTGCATCCTCCTTGTCTACATAAGGCCTCCAAATCACCTACAACCAAATAAACGAGCCAACCACTCAGTGAAGACCCAGATCCTAAAAGACCGAAACAAAAAAAGAACACACCCATGACTATCTATACCTACCCCGCATGCATATCCTCAAAGAGGCCACATGCGGTCTGAAGATCCGAAGACCAACGGCGGCCCCTCAACGCCTCCCTCCACACATGCATCCGCAGAAAGGTAGATGTCACCTCCAACGGAACTCCCGGACGAAAAAAAGTGAAATGATCATACGCCCAAAACTAAAGAGAAAAATAGCAACAACAACAGCGACACACAAGGAGAAACGTTTACCATTAAACGACCTAAAATTAACCAAACTAAGGACATCATGACATTAATTAACCGAAACTCACTTGGATGAACTGAAGGAAACCTCTGATCGATGCGACGCCCTGTCCTCGACGGTAAAGCTGCTCATAGAGATGTGCCAATGCGGCTACACCCCACGCGTAGGAGGGGACTCGATCTAAATTCTCAAGAACCATAAAAAATAACCTGGTGACACATCCCCGAGTCGAAGAAGAGAAGAGCACCGCACCAAGGAAGTGCATCAAGAATGCTCGGAGCACCCTATCCGCAGCCAACCCCAGCTCCACCATGGCCTCCAGACCCAACACTACTGCACAATGCGCCTCATAGGTCACCTTCGCCTTCGAATGGCACCTCGGGGGGACGAAACCACTCGCAAATATATCAAAAAACCAAGTGACTCGAACTACACTTGGCCCTGAGCCGCTCGACCTATACTACACACCCAAAATATCCTCGTACACCTCCAAATAATGCCATGTCATCCGCCTTGTGATCGGCTCACCCTCGAAATTAAGACTGGTGATGCCAATCCAGTCCTTTGAAGTCGGTAACATCATGCCAACTGGACAGAGAAGTGCCTGATGCTCCTCCCTCCACCTCTCCAAGATCGCCGCGATCATGCCACGATCGATCTGAAAGGGCTCCAATTGGAAGATTGGTCTGAAACTAAAAGACACCAGCCGCGCCTGCTGAAACTCTGGCAAGGCACGGTACCAAGTATGAGACTCAGCCCATGTCGAGTTGATAGTCAGTTGCGGGGGCTCCTATCGAATGAAACACAAACAATAACAGTAAAGCTAACACATACCTATGACGAAAGACAAATGAATTTAAAACTAAAAGTAAGTCAAATGTGCCCCAAACACAATAACAAGTTATAACAAACACACAAAACATGATGAGAACAACTGAATAGAAACATGACCTACCTCCAGATGCCATCATGATGCATGAGTGAGCACACAATCAATCATTAATGCATGTTTGACATAAATTAGAAGGGTTTACAAATCCTAATAGGCCTATGTCATAACCTAAGTGGCTAAGAAAAAGGGAAGAACTCTTGCTCATGGGTACTTACCCGGCCTCGAGGGAAAAAATCCTCCAGCGGGAAGTGTCTGCGATCTCGATGCTCCTCACCCTGGTGCTCTGCAGCCGCACCCGCAACTCTCTCATCCTCAGGAATCGCACCATCAACCGTCTCACCCTCATCCTTAGCGCCCCCTGCTCAATCTCGAGCACCTCCTCCCTGACCCCCGATAGGTCAACTCTAATACCTCCTCCCTAACTACCTCCCCAACATCCGCCTCCCCGATGACCTTGGTCTGAGCCTCGAAAGTCTCACCCATCTCCGCCCCTAATATCCTCTCCAACTAAGAAATGGTAATATCGCGCCCACCAATACCCTCAGACTCCATTCTAGAATGAAGAGCTAAAAAAACTAAAGAAAATAGAAGAAACGGTACCTGAAATGAACGATTGAATCGTAAAATATCATGAAAATATGAAAATTAGAGCACAAAGAAACAAGGAAACTAGAGAATCGAAGACTAACACGGATCACGCGACGAAAATGAAAATTTTAAACTATTTATAAGATACCTCAAAATCATGCACGTAAATCTAGGCGCACAAGCTAATCATGCACCACTACCATGGCGCTTAATTCGAATTAAACGACCGACCTTGAGTGCGTAATCTAATCGTTGCCCACCCGAACTAACCAGACCATCTGGTTGCGCGCATCTTGTTAGGCGCTTAATCACTTCAAGCGCCCATTCCGTGGTGCGCGAATGCCAATGGTCGCTCGTACAGTGACCAGCCACCACCTTAATCGCGTGCCCATTACCATGCATTTAATTTGTTCAAATGACTGGAAAATTGCACGTAATTATCTTCTGACGCTCTGAATGTGCGTGCTCTCTCTGACGCACAATTAATTTATGTGTTTGCCGTGAAGCGCACAATTCCCCAGAAACACAAAAAAGGAAGGAGAAATGCCCAGAACAGCATGTTCAGAAGCCTTGAATTAGTTGATCCCCGACACTGATTATCAGCCTAAACCCCGCCCCTGGTAAGCCTGATCCAAAACATTCCAAGACTAAAGAAATATCCACCCTGATAACTAAAAGAAAATGCACTAGACAAAACAGAAAAAATGCCCCAACAATATTTGTACACTCCAACTAATACCAAACCAAAAAAAAACCAAAAAAAGTGCCCCCTATCATCCACTCATTTGAAGCAAACTAAGTAGAACAAAAAAACCTTGCCCCAACTAAGGCAAAACTAAACAAGAAAAATATCTTCATCGTTCATACACTCCAACTAGGCCCAAACTAAGTCAAAACAAAAAAATGCTCCTAACATACCCCGATCCAAAATAAATGAATTAAACAAGTAAACCTCGCACTGAAAACAAATCAAATAAGCTGCAAAACAAAGCCTGAATTTACAAAGGAAATTAAAAGCGTAATCTCCATAAACAAATAAAATAATTACAAAATACACCGAGGGCATACCCTCTGAATATACAACAAAAAATAAAAGAAACTTAAAATCCACACGTTCAGACAATCTCCGAATCCGGATTTATTCGAGAAACTAGAAATCTCGAAGAAACTCGGAGAAAGGGGGCGCCCTGAACGAATTCTAACCGTAATAACCTCTTCCCCCTGCCCCGAGCCGGCAGAAAAGAAAGAGTGGCTCACGGAAAGCCACCCAGGACCTACGGGATCTGCCCTTAGAACCTCACCTTGGAAACCCTAAAAAGGAAGAGCAACTAGTACTGGATCTGTAGAGCCTACCAAGGAAAAATAGGCATCGGTCGCGAGAATTTTGACCCTGCCTTTTCCTTGAGTTTCCTTTCTACCACCTTTTTCTCCTCCATCTCTTCCCTTAGCATGACAACAATTTGACCGCTACCTTGCATTCCCAATCTCGTCCATTCTAAATAATCCGCGCCATAAGCACAACTCTTCGGGTCCAACATCCGGGATACAAAAAAGAAAGGAAGACATTAACAATAAAAAATGCCCAAAATCATAGAAAATGCCCCAAAACTGTTAAACCCAGACTTGGAATAAAATTTAAAATAATAAGAACCCAAAACTTTTAACTCACACATTTATAAACTATACTCCCTAAGCCATAGAATGACAAGTGTCACACCTTTAAATCATTCCAATCTATCTAAATCAAAACCAAACACATACCCCTTTGAAAGACCACAATCCATGACAAACCTAGATGAACCAATAATTACACCATACTTAACCCCCTAAGAAACATAGATTCAAAACAAAATGGATAAACCAATAGGATTTAAACACCCAACACCCATCTAGAACCTTTGAAAACTCACACCTTTTAAGTCTCATGTTGAACCAAATAAAAAGACCAAAACTCAAGTTAAAGTCAAACCTTAACCAGACAAAACTTTAAATAGATAAAAAAAAAATAACAACTCTCTAGAATGAGACCCTGACTGGTTTAAAACCAAGAAAAATACCCCCAACTAACCAAACAGAACAAAAAAAAACTTTCTAAACAAAACCCACTAAAACAAACCCCATAAAATAAGCTAATCCCAAACTAAACAAATCAGAAATAAGGTGAGCAAATAAGATAAATCCAACTAATTCGCCAATAAATTTAAAACGAATAAACAAGTACGACAAAACAAAAGAAATGCCCCTTCACTTATAATTTAAAATTTTACAACTATTACCGGAGGCATACCTCCTGAAGTTACAACCCAAAACGATAACTTAAAACTTTAACCTACAACCCAAAATGAAGACTAGGTTCGAAACTGAGACGAAGTGAGAAGCAAATCCCGCTCCGAGTGTCCAATCAGAGACTTTAGGGAGCATTGGTTGGGAAACACACACCCCCACTTTTTACTCCTTCTCTTCCGCTATCTTCGCCTCCTCCACCACCGCCGCTTCAACGCTGCCTTCACTGCTCCCTAAAAAGGACCGATGTGAAGACAAACGCACTCATTCCCAATACCGCCCATTCCCAGAATATCACGGTCCACGAACACCACCTTAGGATAGAGATCACACGAAATAACAAACATAGGAAGAAACGGCATCCAAATTGGACTATTATATCGCTCGATATTGATAAAACACGAATTTCAAAACACAAGATGTACAGAAAAGGTCAAAACTCGAGACTAAGCCAGAGAATGAAAGATAAATGAAAGCTCCCTCGCTTATATAGAGTATGGACTCAATCACGCGCCAAAACACGTGCGCTTAGTTAGATCACACCCCACGCACATGGTGCACAATTCAAAACACGCGCTCCGATCCAAGTGCGTAATGAAACCATCGCCCGCGCCCAATGGTGTGACGCTCCGATCGCACCCAGTTCATGAACCACACAAATGGATCAAACGACGCACTTTAGACGCATAATACGGAAGGTCACCTGTACACTAACGGTACACTGACCTGGTGATGCCTTGATCACGCGCTATGATTATGGCGCATAATCTAATTGCACGCACACATACACACCCGTAAACGACCCATAAAGCCTGAGATCGCACTTTTAAATGCAGACGCGCAATAACTTTGAGCACCTGTAAACAAGCACGTAATACTCGACTTTGGACTAAAGTTACACCCTCGAGACCTTTTATCCCATTGCGGTCAAGACTTTCCTGTCCCATCGTGTAGCCTCATAGGCTGTTCTGACAGAAAAGAAAGATCTATTCACCTGTCCTATATCGTCGATCATCCCCCAGTCCTGCCGTGGCAAGAAAAATACCCCTTACCATAATCCCCCTGGCGATCCCACCAGAGGAGGAGGACCCTACCACGATAACGTGCACACACGCGATATCATCTCAATACCCAGTCCCATCACAATAAATTAACCGTACCCTCATAACCCATCGCGAAGAGCTGAAAGCAAACCACCCAAAGACGAAGCCAATCACGACGCAACCATAATGTGATCTCTTTTATAACCCAAGATCTACCAAAGAAATAAACACCAATGTCCCATCGCGCTAATATCTCACCAGCACGCCATTGCTAACTACGTTTAATCGACACCCCACCACAAACATCACTACCTAAAAAAGAAAGCTTCGACAGCACATGCCACGTCGTATAATGAAAAGAGAGAAAGGCCGATCGTGTCCCATCACTAAGGCAAAGGACTCTCTCTCTCTCTCTCTCTCCCGAATCGATCCTCACGTCCCACCAAGACGCACTCAACACACAACCAAAGAAGAGAGAATCCCCAAGTCCCATCGCGACATCATTTCTCCCAAGACATCGCATCACAACCGCCAAGCCTTGCCACATCAACCAAAGGGAAGGAAGAAATCCCTAAGTCCCATTGCAACATCACATCCGGAGCACTGCATCACAGTAATAGCCACAAAGTCCCATCACGGTACCATCGCGATACTACAACATCACCAATCCTGCCATAAGCTATGCACAACCCAGGTAAGAATCACCCCCAGGTAAGTACTACCCACTTTTCCTTTTAATTACTCAATATCCCTTGTATATATAGTTAGCTATGATTAAATAAAATATTTTCAAAACTCGTCTCTCTCAACTTGCGAATCACTATAGTCCTCCCATAAGAGACAATCATCAGTACTCGCCGAGAAGGTTAGACGGACTATTCGACATGCCAAGTGTCGTCTTGACAACTACAATAATGGTCGGGTCCACAAATCCTGTACCAGTGGATCTACTCAGCGACGTCTCGGAAGCCACATTTTTCATATTTTTGCCACCGAATTGATCTTAAGTTAAAATCCCTAAAATTTCAAAATCTAAAAATTCCCTTTATTTCAAAAACCCTTTACTTCACAAAACAAAAACAAATAAAAAAGAAGAAAACCAAAAAAAAAAGAGAAGAAAAGAAGAACAAAGCAACAAGATAAATACACCCGACTTACCTTTCTTTAAATATATAAAAAAAACAAAAAAGCTGATTAAGCGCCCCATCACCCACGCACAATAAATTATAATTAAACCTGACCTGCAACTCCTAAGACCGCCTGAACTCGCAACCAAGCGCATATCCCACTGCGCAAAATTGGATCGAGCGCATACGCCACTGCGCAGAATAATTAGTTCAGACACAATAGGACTAGAATACCCAATATTCAGATAAACCCCTGAACTTGCAATCAAGCGCATATTCCACTGTGTAAAAATTGGATCGAGCACATACTCCATTGCACAGAATCATTTGTTCAGACACGTTAGCACTAAAATTTCCAACTTAGAGGCTGACTCCAGATGAATCAAGCGCACACACCATTACGCAGAATTCAAAATGAGCACACCTCACAAGACCCCCACTTCAACTACCAGCCCAAACCAGCCATTCCCCTAGAAAATTGAATATTGAGTATATTTAATCGAAGAACTTACAAATGCCTATTGGAAAAGGAATGCCTGACGCGCATTTGTGTGAGCAATGACGCGCCCGGTTTGGCATGACTTGCAAAAGCCTTCGATATTACATGATACTTTATCTTTTTATTATGGGTCCCTGGACCTTGTTTTGGACATTTGATTGATGCCTTGATACCTCGATTGCGTAAAATCCCTCTGTTAGTTCGCGCCATGCACCCACAGATCCGAAATGTGCCCTTCGACAGCTACCATTTGCCCTTAAAATACTCCATTTTAGCTTGCGCTGATAGATAAGAAAACCAAGCATGTCATGTCAGCATCCCCAATTCACATTTATAAATTTCTAAGAGAAACGAGAGGACACCTCGAATAAGGGATGTCTACTTCTTCGACACGTTCTTACTTTGTAAGAGTGCGCCGAAGAGGGACATCTGTAGACACCCCCATTTTGTCTTCTCGAAATATATATTTTTGTTTGATCAACCTTTGACCTTTTTAATCCTGATATGGGAACCATGCACTGAAACGATAGTACATGGCTAAATATAGGCTGCAACAATAGCTCTGTAGCTCATATCTCAACGTAGGGAGACTATATACTAAAATAATAGTATATAGCCGGTATGCAGATTGAAACAATAGTCTTGCATTTCAGACTAAAGACCAGACCCGGACAACCCTGAATTAAGCGCCTGAAATCACGCACATAATTTGATTGCACGTTAGACCACAAACGCGCAGTCAGTCCCCCTTTCAGACCAAACTTCCTTTCCCAGACCTATTCGAGACTCGATCACGTGCCTGAAATCAGATGCGCGATTGGCCTATGCCCGACCTAGCCACCAGCGCGCAATTAGCCTACGCCCGACCTAGCCTCATAGCCCTTGACCCCTAAGTTTCCTCGATTAAACGCTTCTGAAGAAACGCTTAATTAGATTGTGCACGTACTACCAAGCACGCAATTAGCCCTAACGCTATTAGGACTAGGAAACTCACTGAGCAAGTCAGCCGGTCGCTCACTGAATCGATGACTAACTCAAAGCGATTAAGCGCCAGGAAACTAGCGCGTGATTCGATTAAACGCCTGGAAAATGGCACGTAATTGAAGAAAAACCTATAAAAGATTTTTTTTAATTTTGACCAAACACAACATGAAGAGGCTGGTAAATTTTCGAGCAAGAACACATTTTTTTGAGATTCCGAAACTAGAGAACTCCGAGGACAAACCCATAGAGCACCTTAATCATGGTTTCAAGATTCATGCTTCTAATCTTTGAGATTTCTCTCCGCAGCCCCGATCCTTAGGTAATGATTTAGTTCCGACCACAATTTCTAGCCTATAGATTTAGGATGCCTATTAATTTTAATCATAGATTTTAATGTTCAGTTCGAGACCGTAACACCCTTTTTTAGATTGAAAATATCTTATATCTAGTTATAATTCTCCAAATTCGAAACCAATTTTTAATCCGACGGTCTAATTCATCGACCCTAGGCTCTAATTCCGTTCTAAAATCTTAATCTACAGTCCTATCATTAATTTCTGGTTCTAATCCATTGATTGAGAGCTAGTCTTTAATCATACGGTCTGATTTTCTAATTTCGGAACCGAATTCAGTTCTAGAAATTTAAATTCTGACTTTAATTTCTTATTTTCATATCTCCGAAAATTCTAAATATTAGCATTAGTTTTTATAATTCTAGTTCATAATTTAATTCATGATTATTATTCTGAAAGCAATTCTGAAAAATATAAAAATACAATTTTATGATTTAATTTTAATCACAGCCATCCAATTTGCCCAAGAGAGCTTACGGAGGGTACTCGGGAGTGAGGCCAATCCTCCTTAGCATAGCAGGCTTAAACCCCATTTTTTTTTAAAATTTTAGAATTAATCAATTGCTTTTACTTTATCCTTTTAGTATAATTAATTAGTAGGTTTATTTTATTTCAGTATATTTAATTAATTAAGTGCATTAGATTTTAGTATGATTGATTAATCTCTTTAAATCATAATTTAATTGATTGATTCCTTGCTTTAACTAGAATTTAGTGTGATCAATTTCATTGCTTTAATTAGATTTTTAATATAGTTAATCCATTGCTTTAATTAGAATTTTAACAAAATTAGTATATTTATTTTAATTAGATTCCAAATAAAAATCAGATTATTCGTCTTAATTAGATTTTAATAAAAAATTAATTCATTTACTTTAAATTAGAGTTTCAGTAAAATTAGTCTTCCATTTCAGTTAGAATTCTAGTAGGACTGTTATAGTTGCTTTAGTTAGAATTCAAATACAACTAGTATGCTTACTTAATTAGAATTCTAGTACAATTAGCATGCTTGAATTAATTAGAGTTTCATCAGAACTATTACATGTGCATTCCTAGTACAATTAGGAAACTTGATTATAATTATACTCCTAATGGAATTAGGAGACTAAAATTGATTGGATTCCTAGTAGCATTAGGACACTAAATTAATTAGAATTCTAATAAGATTAGGAAGCTGAATTAATTAGACCCTTGCTAGAATTATAATATTAGAATAGATCTACTCACTCTGACAAATTCATAACTAAACCCATAGTAGAACCAGGGAAGTCGAAACTGACCAGAATTATAACCATAACGGGAAATAAAAGGAAATCGAACTGTCTAAATTAAGGAAAAGACTTCTGCTGACGTGCTAGAGTCCATTAGGACAGAATTGGAAGCCACTGATTCAATGGGAACCGAGAGGCACCCAGTTAAAGCGCTCACCAACAGAGGTCTCTCTCATATTTTCTCAGCATTGACACATGGAAGACATCATGCACACTGGACAATTGTGGAGGTAAGGCAATTCGGTACGCCACTTCGCCGACTCGACCAAAAATGTTAAAGGGGCCAATGTAATGCGAACTTAGCTTCCCATGTTTCCTGAATCGCATCACGCCCTTAGTCTGAGAGATTTTGAGGAACACATGGTCTCTAATCTGTCACATATATGAGTGTTAGTGTTGCATATACCTGAATTAGGAAAATAGTAACAATCAATTCGAGTTGAATGCACATGAAATTCAACTTTGGTTCTCAAGAGATCGGCATAACTTTTCTGTCGACTCTGAGCGACTTTCAATCATTCACGAATGAGTTAGATGGTATCATTTGTGCCCTCAATGAGTTCCGGGCCCAACAATACACGTTCTCCAACCTCTTTCCAGTTCCTCGGAGACTTACATCGGCGACCATAAAGTGTTTCAAATGGGGCCATCCCGATGCTCGCCTGGTAGCTATTATTGTACGTGAATTTGATCAGGGGCAAGTACTTATTCCATGATCCTTGAAAATCCAACATACACGCCCAGAGCATATCTTCAATCACCTGATTTACCCTCTCGGTTTGACCATTAGTTTGCGGGTGAAATGCCGAGCTAAATTCCAACTTAGAGCCCATTCCTTCTTGGAATCGATGCCAGAACTGTGAGGTATACAGAGGGTCCCTATCTAATATAGTGCCAGCAGGTATGCCGTCTAGTCTGACTATCTCTTTCAGGTACAAATTAGCTAGCTTGCTGGCTGTATAACGTGTGCTATAGGGTAGGAAGTGAGCATATTTGGTTAATCGATCGATGATTACCCAAATAGCATTATGCCCTTTCTGTATTCATGGCAGCCCAAGTATAAAATCCATAGAAATATTCTCCCATTTCCATTATAGAATTGGTAATGGCTGCAACAGACCTGAATAGTGTCTATGGTCGACTTTCACTTGCTTCTAGTGGAAATGGAAATATTCTCCCATTTCCACTAGAAGCCTTTTTTAAGGTTTTGATACATTTTTGTACTTCCTGGATGGATGGCATGCATGGAATTATGAGCTTCATCGAGTATCACGTGTCTCAGGTCAACGCCAGTCGATACACATAATCGATTTCTAAACAACAAAGACCAATCATCCTTGATAGAGAAATCTGGCTGAATTCCATTGATTACTCCTTGCCTGATAGCCATGAGTTCTACATCAGTCATTTTGAGTTCTCTGATCCTATCGAAGAGTGTTAATCGTATCTTAATGTTAGCGATCAAGGCTCCAGAGTCTTTCACCTCGAAGGAGGTGCCACATGAGATTATGTCCTCAAGTAGACGACATCTATGTATCCTTGTAATGAGATGTGATAGCTGAGCAGATGATTTTCGGCTCAATGCATCAGCTTCCACATTTACCTTTCCTGGATGGTATTGAATAGAACAATCATAATCCTTCAAGAACTTCATCATCTTATCTGCTTTAGGTTCAGATCCTTCTGGGTGAATAGATAATTAAGGCATTCATAGTCGGTGAATATCCCAAATATTTCACCGTAGAGATAATGTCTACAAATTTTCAAGGCAAAAATGACCACTACTAGTTTCAGGCCATGTGTGGGGCAATTCTTCTTGTGGTCTTTCAGCTGTCTTGAATCATATGCAATGACTTTCTCATTTTAGTTTAACACAGCCTAGTCCATTGTGGGATTCGTCGCTAAACACTGCAAATCCTCCACTGCCTGAGGGTAGTGCGAGTATTGGTGCGGAGGTTAATTTTCTTTTAAGCTCTTGAAAGCTTTGTTCACACAACTTGGTCCACTCAAATTTGGTATTCTTCCTAGTGAGGCATGTGAGTGGTTCAAATCATCTGTAGTATCCGATTAATCCCAGAAAGCTACGAATTTCGATTACGGGTCATGGTTGCTCCCATTCTATTACAACTTCTATCTTAGCTGGGTCCACTTTTATCTCGACTTCTAAAATGACATGTCCAAGGAAACTTACTTGCTCTAGCCATAATTCACACTTACTAAGCTTTGCATACAATTGAGAGTCTCGAAGCGTTTGAAGTGCTAGCCACAAGTAAATGAGAATATCGTCTATGAAAACAACTATCCATTTGTCCAGATAAGGTTTGAACACTCGGTTCATGAGGTCCACGACTGATGCTGGTGCATTTGTCAGCCCAAATGACATCACTAGGAACTCATAGCCGTATCTCATGCGGAAGGCTATTTTTGGAATGTCTTCAGCTTTCACCTTCATGTGATGGTAACCCGACCTCAATTCAATCTTAGAGAAGAATTTCACTCCTTATAATTGATCGAAAAGATCATCGATTCTTGGGAGCGGGTAGCGGTTCTTTATCGTCAGCTTGTTTAATTGCCGATAATCTATGCAAAGGCGCATACAACCATCCTTCTTCCTAACAAACAGTACGGGTGCTCCCCATGGAGACACACTACGCCTAATAAACCCCTTATCTAGAGGCTCTTGCAACTATTCTTTGAGCTCCTTTAGTTCAGCTGGTGCCATACGATAAGGTGCTTTCGATACCAATTCTGTGCCTGGAGCTAAGTCTACTGCGAGTTTGACCTCTCTGTCTGGTGGTAAACCAGGTAATTCTTCAGGGAATACATCTGGGAAGTCACGCACGATAGGAATATCGATGAGATTGATTTTTTCTTCCTTCCCATCTTGTAAGAAAGCCGAGTACCTAAAACATCCCTTGTTTAGTAGTCATTCAGCTCGAATGGTGGATATCAAATTCGGCTGGGTACCATAGAATTTGAATGGTTTCCCTCTCTTAGGGCGAAAAGTGACTATTTTCTAAAGGTAGTCAACATTTGTGTGGTGTATGGATAACCAATCCATGCCAAGGATTACATAGAATCCTTGCATATTCAATAAGATCAGATCAGCCCTAGTCTCATGTTCTTCAATGACGATGACCACTGATTGATAAACTATATCCGTTCTCATAAATTCTCGATTGGAACCGAAACTGACAAAATGAATTCCAAAGGTTCAGGCTTGATGCTTAGTTCTACCGCAAATTGCGGGATTACAAATGAGTGGGTAGACCCCGGGTCTATCAACACTCGTGCCTTGTGAAAGCAGATATCCATAGCGGTTTCAGTCTATCAGTCTTCACGTACATGTGTAGAGTACCTAGGTTTCATGCATTGATTATATTAGATGCATATACAACAATGTTATGGAATTCAAAATAGTAATTTCACAAACTATTTTATTTATGTACCTTCTTCATCTAAAATGCGAAGAAATTAAATTGACAATTATGAAGGAATTTATATCTTGAATCACTTCATTGTTGGCTTGGGCATCTTGTGCCAAAACTACATATGCTCGACCTTGCATTGTAGGCCGTGTGGGTCTCAAAGTTGGAATTGTCATGGTTGTATCTTCCTTCATTTCGGGGCATTCTTTAATTTGGTGCCCCATCTTCTCACATTTAAAACACGCTCCCGTATTCTTTCGGTAATCCTCGGTCTTGTGTGATTTCTCACACTTTGAACACATATCCTTTGGTGTGAAGGATGCAGCACGAGAAGCAATGTGAGCTGTTGTTGGTTGTGCTCTTGTTACATCCGTTGTTGTCAGGTTTGATATGTTGAAAGGCCTTGGGGGCCTTGGAGGTAGAGCTGTAGAGTATGGTGGCGTTGATGCTGCCATTGGAGTAGGCTGCGATGGTGGTGGCAAGAAGTATCTTGGCCTCTTACTGGCCTGCTCTGAGCCGTGCACTTGCAACTGACTTTTCTAACTTCTTGCTTGCTCATCTCTTCTCTTAAACATATTGTCGACATCCTTTTCAGCAATGAGGGCTAGTCTAATTACATGGGCATAGATGGTTGGTTTGAATAGGGAAATTCCCTTTTTAACTATCGATTTCAGACCGTACTCAAACTTCTGGGCTTTCATGAGTTCGGTTGCCACTAATAATTGTGCAAACCACGATAGACGAGTGAATTCTGACTCGTATTCCCGTACACTCAATTGCCCTTGCTCTAATGTTGTAAACTATATTTCCATTTATTGTCTATCAGGTGTCGGGAAGTACTTCTCATTAAAGACTTCAGTGAAGGTTGCCCATGTCCAGGGTGTTCCTGGTGCGCGAGTTCTCTCTACGGACTTCCACCATGGGTCCGCTTCGCCTTCAAGTTGGAAGGAAGCCCAACTCACCTTTTCTTCCTCAGTGCATCGAACTCTTTGCAGTATCTTCTCAATCTGGTTGAGCCATTGCTCAACTTCAAATGGGTCGGTCTTGTAGACACCCCAATTTTTGCCCTCTCGGAGTATACGAACCTGTTCGATCAACCTTTGACCTTGCCCATGACTTCCGAAAAGGGGCTCACCCTTTTCGAAAGCCTTAAAACGTTGTTGTGGAGACTATATACTAAAACAATAATATATGGTCGAAATATAAGTTGAAAAATAGCTCTGTGGCTCAGACCCAACTCAACCCAGGGAAAGCTCTGAATTACGTGCCCTATCTAGTGCACGCAATTCGATTGCACGCCCCATAGCCGGTGCACAATTAGTCCAACTTGGACCATGCCTCTTCTTCTTATGGGTCACCTTAGGAGTTGATTCTGCACCCTGCTTAGTGCGGGCAATCAAATTGCATGCCCCATAATTGGCGTACAATTGGTCCAATTTGGACCAGTCCTCTACTTTCTATAGACCGCCCGGAGACTCTATTACACGCCCTCACTAGCGTGCACAATCAATTATGCGCCCTGTACACTGCGCGTAATTGGTCACCAGTTGGACCTAACCTCTAATTCCCCAGACCGCTTGAACTCTCCTATTAAGCGCCCTATACCATGCACTTAATAGATTGAGCATCCCACACAGGGCGCGTAATTAGTTCCAATTAGACCAAAACTAGGACACCTGACTGAGCCAGTCAGCAGGTCACTCATTGAGTCTGTAACCGACTCAAAGTGATTACGTGCCTGAAATAGGGCGCGTAATCCAATTAATGCACCAATCAGGGCGCGTAATTGAATTTGACTGGTTAATTACGCGCACCACACAGGGCGTGTAATTACCCGAACACTTATAAATATACCCTTCTACCTCACCCAAAAATACAATTCTACACACAATTTTCATAGAAATCTTTCCTCTCTCGAGTTCCTCTCTTCCGAGTTTACAGATTTCGAGATTCTTTCTGCGGCACTTAGCTTCAAATATATTTTCCTTCTAGTTCTTCATTTTTTAGTCCTAGTTCTTAATTTCTAGTTCTTAGTTCTAGTTCTAAATTATAGATCTTCGGTTCCAGCTTTTAGTTCTTAATTACTAGTTTTAGATCTTAGGCCTTAGTTCTGTTTCTTAATTTTTAGTTCTAAATCTTAGGTTCTAGTTTCTTTTTAGATCTTAGATTTTTGTTACTAATTCTTAACTTTCAATTGTTAATTTTTATCTATTAATTCCTGGTTCTAGTTCTTAATTCCTAGAACCAGTTCTTAATTTTAGTCTTTAAATTTTAGTTTTGTTCTTAATTTCTATTTTTTTTTAGATCTTAGGTTATAGTTCGTAATTTTTGGTTCTAATTCTAACTCTAAATTCTATTTTTAATTTTTAATTCTAAATTCTAAGATTTGATTTTTAAGTTCTTAGATCTTGAATTTTTAATTTCTAAATTCTAGATTTTAGATCTTATTTTTAGGTTCTAGTTCTTAAATTATTAGTTCTAGTCCTTGATCTTATTTCTAATTCATAGCCTTTAATTCCATTTTAATTTTAATTATTAAACCCACAATTTTGATCTTCAAATTCATAATTTCTAAACTTAAAATCAATTTTTCAACCCTTAGCCAACCGATTTACCCAAGGGAGCATACAGAGGATACCCGGGAACGGGGTCGATCCTCCTTTAGCTTAACGGGCTACAACCCCTTTTTCAATTAGATTCGTAGTAAGATTAGAAGACTCAATTAATTAGATTTCTAGTAGAATTAGGATATTTAAATTAATTAGACTTTCAGTAGGATTAAAGGAATAGGTTAATTAGATTCCTAATAACATTAGGAGATTAAATAATCAGAGTTAGAGCACGATCTGGAGACTAGTTTAGTTAGACTTAGGGTAGAATTAGGAAACTATATATGCTAAACTTACATGTGACCCAGTGCTGCTGACGTTGGCCGGCAGGCAATTCAGTAAATAAGTTAACCCACACCCCGATAAACGTGATCAATGACGTGTTGTAGCGTTGATAAATATCTGCAACTGGCAATCACATCGAGCCAAGTATTTTCATCTTAGAATTTACTTTTTATTTCCATAACTGATATTTTTAATTTATTATTTACCGCCTTTGCCAGAGTCCACTTGGACCGAATTAGGCCACTCTTTCTGGGGACCGAAAGGAACCTAGAAAAAGCATGTACCAACAGACTGGCGATCAATATGGGACATCTTGTCGCCAAAGTTGCCTCCGTTTAGTTAAGTTTTTTTTTCTATATATAGTTTTTTTTTTTTTTTTTTTTCCTGTTCTACTTCTTTGCACCCACTCTTTCTATCGAGGGCTTCCCGAGAGTACATGAACATCCACCAAAGACTGGAGATGTCCCGAATACGGAGGATAAAGCTTGGTGACCCGCCGTTGTGGGGATACCACAATAACCCTGTATATGACGAGTAGTTGTCTAACGGTTCGGCTCAGTACCATCTGGAAATCAACATGGATGGAAATGAGGAAATTCCCTTCACTCCTTCGAGCACGAGTAACAACAATGGAAGCAAAATCAACCAAAATTTCATGGCTCGGCAACTTGTGGAGCTCAGCATCTAGAAGCTACAAAGGGGAGGAAAAGAGACCGATGAACTGCTCCAAGGCTTAGTTGCAGCATACGAGACCATCATGGAACGACGAGATTAGGATGAATGAGAAGGACAAAGGGAAGAGAAATCGCTGCCTACTCCAAGCATGATATCGCCGCACGTGTCACCATCGAGGCACACGCTTCACACACTCCTCAGCAACAATCGCCAAGACAGGGTTCACCCCCAGACGGTCAAGAAAGACACTACCGTAAGAGTAGAGGATCTGCCTAAGATGCTCGACGAGTATATGGCTAAGAGAGTGTGCCCCGGCTGCTCGTTTGGATTCGATAAGTTCTGTCAGGACCTTGAGTTTAACCTACCCACAGGGTTCAAACCCCCAAAGTTCAATAAATACAACGGCACAGGGAACCCGAATCACCATCTGGCATTGTTCTGCAATAATTTTCGGCCTGTTTGCGATAATCAAGGACTCCTAATACATTATTTCCAGAGGTCATTAGAAGGGGAAGCTCTCGATTGGTTCGCCAGATTCCCACTTCACAAGATCGACACTTTCGATGATCTGGCCAGACGATTTCTGGACCAGTATAAGCACCTGATATAAGAAGTGGTTAGTTTTAGCGACCTGATGACGACAAAGCAATAACCTGAGGAAGACTTTAAGGATTTTGTAGCACACTGGAGGAAGCTCGCGGCCCGTACTGAAAGCCATATGAAGGAAAAGGATACAATGTACATCATCATAGACAACGTCAAAGAGCCCCTCGAAGCTCTCTCATTATAAGCGATTGCCTGGACTTCACTACCCTTCACTTGCGCGCTAGCCGCATCCAACGACTTATAAAAGGGGGAGACCTCACCTTTTCAATAGTGACATCAAAAGTCATTGCTTCCAGTGACTCAAAGCCGAGAAAAACAAGAAAGCCTCAGGTTCTGGGCAGGTCAACACGGTCGCCAACCAAGGTCAAAGCTTCAAAAATAGAAATAATAAACCGAGGAATTCTGGTCAAGGGTAATTCCAGAATCAGAGTCAATAGTGGTATCCCAATCAAAACCAGAACTAGTACTAAAACTGAAACCAATACCCTAACCAGAATGCCCACCAAAACCAAAATGCCACCCAAAATTAGCCAGTCAATACCCAAAACTATAACAACATACCCCCGCCTCAGAATTTTAACCAGCAAATCAGGGGCCCTTACCAACCTAAACGTGATCACTATCCCCCATTGCTTGGCACAATCCCCAACATATTCTGCCTTTTTAGTGATCAAAATCTTATCCGATTCCCACCGGAATCGCCTCGACCCTAGCTTACCAATCTTGACTATAGTAAGTTTTGTGCTTTCCATCGATACACAGGGCAAAATTTAGAGGACTGTTGGGTTTTGTGGGACATGATCTATGACATGAATGATCAGAACTAGATTGATTGGGAATCCCTTTGAAATTCTAACCAGAATAATCATCATCCTCCTCAAAACCTGAGGATCATCAATAATCCCATGCCCAATCACAACCAGGGACTGGTCGCTCACATCACTATAGTGGATCTCCCAAGCCGACTCCTTTTTCGTCCTTCTACCCTCATCACCCGTGTCAGCCCTCTAGGCACTTCAACCCGTCTTGGCGATTCCATAAGGCCTCCCATCATTCGGCCACACCTTTTCACCTTCATAACCCGAATTGAACCACTGAATCCTCCACCATACCCTAACTTTACTTGAATTCGAGTCCAATCATTCAAAACTTGAGGACCAAGCCTCTGACCCACCTAGCCCTCTACACCCCCAAATTCTGAGATGACTCCGACACCACTTCCCCTATGTGACTCCAAGCCTGAATGTGAGGACCACATCCTTCAAACCACATAACAAATTGAGGCATTGGTCGACAGCCTCACCCAAGACACTTCCAGTCAACGACAAGAGACTGCAGTGGAACATTAGCTAGATGCTGAGATGAGTAAATAGAAGGAGGAACCCATCAAGGAGGAGGCATTGATATCCACCTTCTTAGAAGAGGAAGATTACACTCAATATCTCTCGCCCTGGAATGGCATAGCCTCGCTGCGCATTCCTTCTTCAAACTTCATTCCATTCGTAATGAGCACTACAACGAGTTCATCTACATCAGTCACGGCAGGACTCTAGGGTCAATGACCAACATGCCCAGTCCTCAAATTAGGGACCAATTACACACCGTCACCATTCCCCCGAGAGAGACAGAACATCAGCACTCAGCCATCAGACAGGATAATGAGGGTACAAGGAATGAACTTACCTCTGCCACCTCATATAATCCCTTTGCCTTCGGCTCCGGCGCCAGCACCTTAGCCACCTTAGCTAAATCTATACAAAGCCCACCGACCTGGCAAGGAGTCTGCCCTAGAAATAGGCCAAGAATATGATCTTCTTTGACACCTCACGAAGGTACCAACGCAAATATCGAATACTTGAGCTCATTAAGAAATCACCAAAACACCACCGACTGTTAATAGAAATGCTGGATGAGACACGTGAACAAAGATACTTCCTTAGACGAACTACATGAGATTGCTTCGGTTATGGCTCAACCTCCAACACTCACTTTCACTGAAGGTGATATGCCTAAAGAATCGATGTGCGGGAGCTCAACCCCTATATACTTTATAGTTATAATCAGATGGTTCTCCGTGCCCCATGCGCTGGTCGACACAAGAGCAGGGCTTAACATTTGTCCCATAATGACACTCAAGACGCTCGAATATACCGAACAGGACATTAGGCCTTCGTCCTTATCTCTCATTACGTATGATGGTTCTCGATGCTTTGTCAGAGGGACCATCAAACTTCAAGTTTGCCTCGTGCCAGTCACCAATGATGTCACATTCCACGTCTCTGATTCTTCAAGCACCTATAACTTAATACTAGGTAGAAAGTGGATAGAATCCATGAAGGTTGTCGCATCTACATACCATCAATGCATCAAGTTCCCTCACGAGAATTCTATTATTAGAATATATGCCGACGAGCATCTCAAAGAAATGGATACCAATTATGCAGCAAGCATTCCAATGACACATGACTCTGTGCTAAATACTGGCCACATTAAAAGGGTGGAGAATCCTGACAACACATCAGTAGCAGAGATCAACCATCCTCCGTTCCTCTCAACTTGTCAACAAAGATTAACGAGAAGAGAAGCCGACCTTGACCTCACCCGACTTTACGACATAAACCCGACTGCGACCAAGGGCTGGGAGTTGATGTAACAACTAGGATACGTCCCGTATATAGTACCTGGAAAGAATAAGTAGGGCCGCATAGGATCGGTCATCCCGAAGAAAGTACATAAGCACATAGGATTAGACTACCAATTAGATAGCAAACAAGCTAATGTCCTACCAACCTCACCTAAGTGGTCACTCTACGACCATTTCATCTACGGAACCACTAAGAAGGCCGATGTGCCAAAGAAAAGAAAGGAAGCGCCATTCACCAAAATCGCAGGCAACCGAGATTGAGCAGGTGGCCATGGCCTTCGCTAATCTCACCAACCTGAATCGAGATGACGATGATACAGATAGACCACTCGAGGGACTCAGACCACTATTCGATGCTGAAGAATCCTCTTAGAAGCCAAAGAAGGAGCCTGCAGAACCTAAGCCACACATAGAAGACTGGGGGTCAATCGACGAGGACGGCTTTCATATCGCCGCTTTGGGAGAAGAAGAAGAACTAGAGCCATCCTATCCTCATGAACCGCAAGAAGATGACTAGCTCTCAATGTCAAGCGAAGAGGAAGACTATTGGACAAATCCTATTTACATAGAAATTGAAAACCTCCAAAGAGTAGAGTGGCTATAATTGCTTGAAGAAGTCGATCGTTCCCTGGACGAGAGATTCAACTCTGATAATGAACTGAGACGTCAAGCCCCTGAGCTATGTTAACAGGGCCACATGAACAAAGACATAACAAAAATATAGAATTGAACATGTACACAGAACAGATAGTAATTACATGATTCAAATCTAAGAATTCAAGACTTATTGAGTCGAATACAATGATATAGCAAGAAGCGGGGTATAAAAGCCATGCAAATCATATACGGAAATCAAATTTTAAACTTTAAAGCATGTCAAGATTTTATGTATAATAATTCTAGAAAATAACAGATATTTAATACTTGCATTAGTGGCACAAATTCAAGAAAACAAGTAATCAGGCAAGGCATTCTTCCTTACATTAAAGTCGAAAGTTTGTGGGCAAAATTGCACGAATCAAAGCTAATTCCCCTTGAGGTGTACAGGTAGTCATGTGGCACACAGGCCTCACCACGGTGAGGTTTCACAGTGCTGCATTAGCCTTGAAAAATGCATAGCACTCCCCGCAGCGAGGTTCCATGGTGCTGCGGCGAGCTTGACATGCTCGCCAGTCTTTGTTTCTTACTTCCTTATTCGAAATTTCTAACCTTCTAGCCTAACAACTATCTAAAAGAACTTAACCCTATTTACATGATAGGGAGTAAGATCATGATCTTCTATCGTAATTTCATGCGCATGCGGTGTCCAAAAGGGTTTCGATCGGAGGAATTTGGCTACAATGTCACTCACGCGACCAATCTTCGAAATTTCGTTGCATGAAATTCTTGAACTATCTAAATAGGATCTAAAATTGGGAAAACAAGACTTATGAGGCAGAGCCAACATGTTTATCTTCACGGATACTTTGCATGCGAAGTCTTTGATCTTTGGTGAGGAGATGTCTCGTTGTTTACGTGCTCAACCGTCTGATTCCTCAATCGTAGGGGCTTGAGGTTTGGAAGAATAGTTGCGACAATTGTGACTACACCGGTTGGATTTTCTAAGGAGAAGGGTGAGTTTAAAAGGTTGGAGGCAATGATCTTGCGGCTTGGAATTTCGTCAAAAGCGAAGGTGTTCCAACGACTTAAGCTCCTCACGAGTTTTGCATTCTCAATTTGTGCACGACACTATGCATGGGAGTGGTACAAATATAAGGTGGGTTGGATTTGGTGTGTAGTGTACTATGGAGCTTGGTGTAAAAATTCCCAAGATTGGGTGTATAGCTTAAGCATAGAGTTTGGTGTATAGACTCCCAAGATTGGGTGTGTTTTTGACACAATAAGCATGGTGTACGACATTTACAATACAATTCAACAAAGGGAAAACAAGTCCTATTGTATTTGACCGGTTTTGATGTCAAGACCTTGTGTTTACTAATCCCAGTTCCCACCAATGCTGTTCTCCTGGCCCATGTAACCTCATACACTATTTCGTACATCTATTTGTCACATGGCACACCCAACTATTAAATGGGTGACTGGTTCTTATCCAAGGCACAGATCGCCCTTGGTAATTGACATGAGCACATGCCCGATGTAGCAATTGGAGTTCAAAACTCGAAGGTGTTATAGTGGTGACCCTGCACAGGTTTTATACATAATTTAAGTAAGATGTGAAGTACGTTGTGTAGGCGTATGGAGCTATGCTATGATTTAAGATATGTCACATAGGTTAAGTCGACAAGGTGGATACAAAAGGACATAAAAAATTGATGCATCATATTCATTTCATTTTATGCTGTCTTTCAGCTTCGATATGATATGTTATGAGATCTTAGATGTTAATGTAGTCATATTTAGCTACTCGGTTTTATTTTCATGGATAACTGCAACTCATGCGATTGTACATACGATCACCTAGGTAAGTTATGGTAGATCGATTGTGCAACCCACCGAGTTTACGCGACTAAGTAAACTTACCCCTCGAAATCTAACAGTTACAGGTGAAAACACTGACTATTCCATTGAGGATGTGGATGCATATGTACCCGATGTGGCTTATGTGGATGAGGACGTCGGCTGTCACTTGGATGAGGGAGTAGATCCGGTGGACTATTATGAGCCTTGAGAGTTTCTTTAGCTCTAGACTTGATTATTTTCATTGAGAGATATATTATCAATTGATTTTGATTTTTTGTACAACTTTTGGGTTTACGTATGAGACGGTTTTACCCTACGTGAAACTTCTATTTATTTTCTATCTTAGATGCATGATTAGGAGATTGCCTTATTATTGGTAGTTGACGTATTCCACTTTTGCTTTTGAGCTAATTATAAAAAGTTGTTCTTTCAAAGTTCTCGATCTTAATTTCTAAAATTTTTAGGGATTGTATGTATGTCCACTCATCGCCTTAACAAGTGTGTGGTGTCATAACATAGAATTCTAGGCCCTTTAGATCGGGTAGAATTCTGGGTCGTGACAGAGATTGTATCAAAGCCTAGGCTCTACTTCCTTTGAGACTAAGTTATACAAATTCACTAACAGATGACGTTTTGTGAAATCAGGATTTAATGGCTCCATGACATAGAGAACTAGCTAGCTCACAAGTGAATGAGGCCTCATCATAGGAAGGTCCTCAAGAATCTGAGGTGATGCGCCTATTATGTGAGATGGCTACCACTTTTAGTCAGCAGATGACCCAGCTCACGAAGTTCCATCAACAAGAAAGAACTCTGTTATTGCACAAAATGGAAGTGCAAAGAGAACAATAATGACAAGGCGTCAAAGAGTTTGCCAATCAGCGATAGCCTACTCCTCGACAGGAAAACTCACCACACGCACCTGCCGGATTTCCAAGTATTCAGCAGAGCTCGACCTCTTTACTTCCATGGTTAACTTGACCCAGTCACTGCTGAAGATTAGGTGAATCAGATTGAAAAGTTCTTCGGGATTTCATCACCCGCAGAGAATGAGAACGAATGAAGAAGACTGGACGTGGCAACCGTTTAGAGATGCTTTCTTTGGAAACTACTTCTCCATTGCCACCAAATTGCAAAAGAAGAAAGAATTCATGGAACTGAGGTAAGGAAACCTAATGGTGGCCGAATATGAAGCCAAATTTTACTAGTTGTCTAGGTTCGTTGGAAACCAGATCGCGGACGAAGCTGCCAAATTGTTCACCTTTCAAAATGGCCTTCGACCGTACCTTCGCGAGAGATTAGTCGTGATGAAGATTGAAACCTACGGTGAACTAGTTGAGCGCGCCCAGATTCAAGAAAGAGAGTTGGGAGAAATGATGAGCTATATCTAAGGAAGAATACTATGACCCAGATCTTAGGAGGGTCATTCGATGGCATTAGATGTTGTGTAGCACCGAACTCTGTGTGAGTGCTCCACACTCTAACGCAACCCACACACAATAAAGAAGTTTTACAATTTGATTTTGATTTGGGCACCATAGGTGGTATCCGAATCCCAAGCAATCTATTGCCTTTAGTAAACTTAGACTAACCACATATAGCCCCCAAGATCATTGGGATCGAATTGCCTATTGTGGAAATAAAATCCAACCAACCTTTTGTGCTTCAGTATCATTCCCTTTAATTTTGGAAGGAAATCTAGGTCCTTGGGACTCTTACCTTCTCGACAAACTTGCCCAACTTAATCTCTCCCTTTATATTTCCTTCTCCTTCTTGCATACCCCCTCTTCATCTTCATCAACGCACATGAGGCAACAAATGCTGCTACCTTCTTCCTGCTACCCCCTTCTCTTAAAACTCATAAAATTTCCACCTCTTACACCGCCTCCTACGTTCCCTACATCGGATTACCCACAGAACTATATCCCCGAATGCTACCACCACTGAGGTGCCAACCCCGACCTCTCTTCTCATCGCTCGACTGTGCGAGCAATAGCAACGGGAAGTTGCAGAAAAAACCAAGGCGAGAAAAATGAACCGTGCAACTTCTCACGAATTGACGCTTTGGGCATCGCGAACCATCCGAACTCATGTGCACGCTCCAACATGTGAGTGGCCCTCAATTTGTCATAGATAATTCGGTTTAAAAAATAAAAAAAAATGGGGGGGGGGAACATATATATATATATATTATTTTATTTACTTAGCTCCATTAATGGTTGTTTAGCTATGAAAAAGATGAAGAAAATTATATACATACACACACAGATATATATATATATATATATATATATATAAAGATGTAAAGATTTAAAAATATAATAACATATGTATATATATGAACTTTGTGTGTGTGTGCTTAGCAATGGAAATAATCCCCCCTCTCAATTTCATCTTCTGTATGGACCTGAAATCTCTGAAATAGAGACTCTTTAAGAACAAAAAAAAAACAATACGAGACATTAAGAGGGAGAGAAATTTAGAGAGAGAGAGAGAAGACCCAATATAAATTTAGAGAGAGAGAAGACCCAACAAAATTTTAGATAGGGAGAGCATAGGGAAAACCCAATAGAAAGAGAAGGAGAGAGAAGACCCAACAGAAATTTAGAGGGAAGACCCAACCTACCCTTTGCGGTTAAAATGGAGGTGACTTTGTAGCGCTGGATGTAATTGACTGGCAAACTAAACCAGTAACTGATGAACTCTGGCGACTTGCTTGAACATATCGATGATTTGCTTTGGCACAGAGCACAGTTGCCAGAGCATGAGAGTTCTTATAAAATGTATTGTTTCGATGAGATGTTATGTATTGTATCAGAGATTTCATACAACACCTATCTAGGACCCTATATATATATAATAGATTATTTTCTAGGCCTTATGGACTCATGTGGAGCAAAGTCTACACATAGACCCAACTTAGAAACACTTGATCTATTAATCCAACAGATTAGATTGTTCTAATCTGACCTCGAGATCACTATTTGAACATTTCTCCTTGACCCAGATCTAGGGAATTATGTTATAACCCAGATCTTAGGAGGGTCCATTCGATGGCATTAGATGCAGTGGCGCACCGAACTTCATGTAAGTGCTCCACACTCTAACCCAACCCACACACAATAAAGAAGTTTGACAATTTCATTTGGATTCGGAAACCATAGCTAGTATCCGAGCCCCAAGAAGTCTATTGCCTTTAGGAAAGTTAGACTAACCAAATACAACCCCCACTATTAATGGGATCGAATTGCCTATTATGGCAATAAAATCCAACCCACCTTAGGTGCTTTGGTAGCATTCCCTTCAATTTTGGAAGGAAATCTGGGTCCTTGGGACTCTTGCCTTCTCGACAAACTTGCCCAACTTAATCTCTCTCTCTATATGTCCCTCTCCTCTCATACCCCCACTTCATCTTCTTCAACACACACGAGGCAACCATTGTTATCTGTTTATTTTCTTTCTAGATGCATGGTTAGGAGATTACCTTATTATTGGTAGTTGATGTATTCCGCTTTTACTTTTGAGCTAATTATAAAAAGTTGTTTTTTCAAAGTTATCGATCTTAATTTTTTAAATTTTTATGAATTTTATGTATGTCTGCTCATCGCCTATACAAGCGTGCGATGTCATAACATGAAATTCTAGGCCCTTTAGATTGGGTAGAATTCTGGCTCGTGACAATTTTAAATGTACCAACAAGTTACAAAAGTTCAACTACAAATTAAAATAACAGTATTCATATACATCATTAGGTTATACTAGTCAAAATTTTATCAAATATCTACTTTTAATAAAAGTCAAAATTTGACCGAATGTAAAACTTTGATTAATAAAATTTTTTTAAGACAAACGTACATAGTTACATAGTAAATACTAGTATTCAATTTTTAAACTTGAAAGAAAAGTTAATCTTAAAAAAAAAGCCAAACTTTGACCAATAGAAAATTTAACAATATACCGCTAAGCTACAAAGTAGCATAACAGTATTCGTATCCATTGTTAGGTTACACTAGTAAAAAATTTGACCAAATATCAATTTTTAAAAAGTTAACTTTGACCAAATGTAAAAAAAAGTAAAATAAAATTTGGTAATGTACTATAAAGTAATAAATTAACAAAATGATAATCTCATTGGGGCTACAAAAGTTCGAAAAAATTAAATTATGTTATAAAGTCAAAGTTTGACTAAATATCAATCTTTCATTGATAAAAATTTATATTACCAAAATACAAATAAGAACAGTAATAATCACTTTCTACTATCAAGATACACTTCTCAAATTTTGACTAAAGTCTAAATTTGAATAAAAGTCAAACTTTGACCAATAAAAATGAAGCTATGTATTTTCAAGTTATAAATTAAAATAATGATTGATATTTTTAATTATAATATTCCACTAATTCAAATTTATAACTTTTTATAGAAAATTGAACTTTGACTAAGAAAAAATTGCACTGATAATGTAACGACCCAAAATCTCTTTCAAGATAATTGGGGATCTCAAGTCATCACTTACATATCATGATCATGAGGCAACAATTATTATAACGATACATGAAAAAGGTGGCCACATTTTTTTTTTTTTGAATCAAAAGTCATAACTGTTAACAACTCAAGTATCCAAACGGTAAGAAATTGATAACTAAATTACCCATGACAGCCGTACGTCATGATAATAAGCGATCGAACATCACTATTAAATGCAATTAAAATAGTAGCAAAATAAAGTAAAGCTTGATTTACTATGTCTCTTGAGATACTCACTAGGAGTGAAACTAAATAACGGTTTGGCTCTCAATTAAAAAAGCTTTACAAATTAAAATCGTGAATATACAAAACATAATAGTTATAATAATTTCAAATAAAATATTCAACCTTACTTATGAAGAAATCAGATAGTTGGGAAATAGTCTTCGAGATTCTCGTCAATGGCACCCTCTTCTACGAAATCTTCCTCGTAGCCCTCCTGATCTTGATAGGTAGAATCTGTCGTCATAAAGTAGGGAGTGAGCAAAATTGCCACGGTGCTCGGTAGGGGTACTTAGCATACTCCATAGATTGAGCTTAAACTTAACATGAGTTTCAAACCATCATATCTTAATGTAAGCGTTTAATCTTAAGCTTATCGTGTTTCTAATGTAAGTCGTATTATTTTGAATAAATATTGAAAGCTTATAGTGTAACACGTTTGACATATGATTTTCAGAAAGTATTACTAATAAATTATTTCAATACTCATGTAATGTATAAAGTCTATCAATAAAACATATATAGAATTCACAAGCATATGGATGTGCCATTTTAGCTGCCTACGTACCCAAATCGAGATCATGTCAACAGTAGTTTAAATACTTACAATTTTCATAATATATCTGATGAATAAGAGAGACCCAAAATGTAATTAGAGTAAATACTTAACCCGATAGCCACATCTTTTCACGTGGAAGCAATTCTATACTTCCCATTCTATATAGGGGAAATATTCAGATCAGATGGCTCGATCAAGTCCTGTGAAATCCTGTGATGGTAACTACACCATGAGTAGAATGTGACATTGTGATAGCCCGGATTTTTCCAACATAAATTTCTGAGCTATTTTTTTTTTTTTAACCAACTTGGAAGACCCGGACTGCCAAATCGTAGAACACAATCCAGATTTAAAATTTACTTGGTACATCCACACAATGCGAAAATCAAAGCAGTTACAATACATGACAGAAAGAATTGATTTCATTCTATACAAAACATCTAAAATAAAATAATCAAAATAAAATCACCAATGATGGCCGACCATCACCTAAATAGTAGTATATAAAAGTATGTATAAAGTACTATAGAATCTCTAAGATGTACCAAGCTCAAAAGCTAAAGAGATCAACTGAAATTATACCAAGACAGAATCTGTAGCAACAATTGTGCTTCTTTCTCCGGTACGTAAATCCAGACTCTCCTCAAGTCCAGGGTCATGATCAAGAGATACACCTATGACATAGTCGGGGTGAGCTAACAGTCTAAGCTTAGTAGAGGAAACCTGAATATCAAATCATAACAAAGTAAAGCTTCATTGACTAAAGCTCAAATACAATGACTAAATTTCAAGGGCATTTTCATGTTCATATCCAAAATTCACATATCTTACATTCAAAATCTAGTTTCAGAGTTTAACTGATATTCGAAGATCACATTTTCAAGTTTAGATTCAATAATCAGTGTTAGAATTTATATTCGAGTTTAGAGTTCATATTCAATTTTAGATTTTCAAGTTCATCTCCTAATTTAGATTCAAAGCTTATATTCAGATGCAGATTCAGTGCTCCTATTCATTTTCAGTCGATACAGTGTGTCCAGTGTATGTAGTGGGTAGCATATGCAGTTGGTCCAGTGTATGCAGTGTGTATGGATATCTTGCCATACTGATCCAATCTATGTAGTGTACAGTGTATGTAGTGTGTATTGATATCCCGTCATACCGGTTTAGTCTATGCAATGAGTCTAGTGTATGCAGTTGTTGGTGCACACTTTTTCTGGGTTCCTCTCGGTTCCTGTTGAATAAGTGGCTTCCAATTCTGTCCTGATGGAATGTAGCGATGCGGTGTTTGGAATAATTAAAGTAAAAAAATAAATAATAACAGGGGTTTTCTAGAAGGATTCCTAGTTTATTGCGATCGCTAGCTGCAGATATGTATGACGCTGCAACACGTTAATGATCACACTTAAGAGCGGGTGCGGGTTGCTTTTATACTAAATCATCCACCTGCAAACGTCAGCAGCGTTCTATTTCTTTGGATTAGATGGTTTAATTTCCTTCTTCTTCCCCCTTTTAGTTATGATTCTGGTCAGTTTAGACTTTCCTAATTCTGTTATGAATTTAGTTGTATAGGTTGGTTCCAATCCGGTTAAGAGTCCAGTTAATGTTGATTTCCCAATTCTATTAGAGGTCTAATTAATATTAGTTTATCATATTACTAGAAGTCCGATTAGTTTCAGTCTCTTATTGATACTAGGAGTGCATGTATATTAATTCCGATAGAACTCTAATTAAATCAAGCATTCTAATTATACTAGGATTCTAAATAATGCAAGTATACTAGTTGTATCGAAATTCTAATCAAATCAATTATGACAGTCCTACCAGAATTCTAATTGAAATAGAATACTAATTTTACTGAAACTCTAATTCAAGCAAATGAATTAATTTCATTGAAATCTAATTAAAACAAATAAACTGATTTTTATTCGAATCTAATTGAACTAAATAAACTAATTTTATTAAAATTCTAATTGAAGCAATGAATTAACTATACTAAAAATCTAATTAAAGCAATGAAGTTGATCATACTAAATTCTAATTAGAGCAAGGAATTAATAAATTAAATTCTGATTTAAAGAGATTAATCAGTCATACTAAAATCTAATGCACTTAATTGATTAAATATGCTAGAATAAAAGAAACCTACTAATTAATTATACTAAAAGGATAAAATGAAAGCAATTAATTAATCCTAAATTCTTTAAAAAAAGGGTTTTGGGCCCGTTATGCTAAGGAGGATTGGCCTCGTTCACAAGTACCCTCCGTAAGCTCCCTTGGGAAAATCGGGTGGCTAAGATTGAAGATAAATTGATTTTAGATCGTGAGATAATGTTTTTAGGCTTTTTAGAGTTGATTTCGGAATAATAATCATGAGTTAAATTGAAAAATTAGGATTATAGAAACTAAAGTTATATTTAGGGTTTTTGGAGATATTAAAATAAGAAATTACAATTAAAATTAAAATTTCTAGGACTAAATTCGGGTCCGAAATCTAAAAATCAGACCGTATGATTAAGGACTAGTTCTGAATCAAAGGATTAGAACCAGAGATTAATGATAGGACTGTAGATCGAGATTTTAGAATAGAGTTAAAGCCTAGAATCGGTACATCAGACCGTTAGATTAAGGATTGGTTCTAGAAATAGAAAACTAGAACCAAATATATAGAATTTCAGTCCAAAGAGGGTGCTACAGTCTGAAAAAAAAATAATAAAAAAATAGACTTCTTAGATCTAGAGACTATAAGCTATGGTTGTAAATAAAAGATTAAATCCTTACCTAGGGTCGGGGTTACGGAGAGAAATCTCGAAGATTTGAAGCTTGAATCTCAAAATCATGATTAAGGTGCTCTATGGGTTTGTCCTCGGAGTTCTCTGGTTTCGGAATCCCAAAAAAATCTGTTCTCCCTCAAAAAATTGCCAGCCTCTTCCAACCTCCCGGGCAAATTAAGAAAAAAAAACTTTTATAGGTTTTTCTTCAATAACGCGCCATGTTTCGGTCGTTTAATAGAATTACGTGTCAGTTTTCTGGCACTTAATCGCTTTGAGTCAGTCACCGACTCAGTGAGCGTCCGGCTGACTTGCTCAACGAGTTTTCCAGTCCTAACAAAATTAGGGCTAATTGCGCGCGTAATGGGAGGTGCGTAATCTAATTAAGCATTTACTCATAAGCGCTTAATCAAAGAAACTTAAGGGTCAAGGATAGTGAGACTAGGTCGGGCGTAGGCCAATTGCGCGCTAGTTTTGTAGCGCTCAATCCGATCGTGCGTTTGATTTCAGGCGCGTAATCGAGTCTCGGATAGGTCTGAGAAGGAAAGTTTTGTCTGAAACGGGGACTAATTACGCGTTTGTGGTGTGGCGTGCAATCGAATTACGCATGGGGTTTCAGGCGCTTAATTCGGGGTTGTCCGAGTCTGATCTCTAAAATGAAATACAAGACTATTGTTTCAGTCTGCATTCTGACTATATACTATTGTTTCAGTATATAGTCTCCCCGTGTCAGGATCTGAGCCATAGAGCTATTATTTCAGCTTGTGTTCAGCCATGTACTATTGCTTCAATATATGGTTCCCATATCAGGGTTAAAAAGGGTTAAAGGATGACCGAACAAAAAATATATTCCAAGAAGGCAAAATGGGGGTGTCTACAGATGCCCTCTTCGGCGCACTCTTGCGAAGTAAGAACGCGTTGAAGAAGTAGACACCCCTCATCCGAGGTGTCTTCTCATTTCTCTTAGGAATTCACAAATGTGAATTGGTGATGCTGGCATGCCATGCTTGGCTTTCTTATCTATCAGCGCAAGCTAAAATGGATCATTTGAAGGGCAAATGGAACCTGTCGAAGGGCACATTCCGGGTCTGTGGGTGCATGGCGCATCCCGTCCCATGGCACGAGCTAATAGAGGGATTTTATGCAATCGAGATACTGGGGCGTCAATCAAATGTCTAAAAGAAAACAAGGTCAAAGGATCGATAATAAAAAAAAGAGATGAAATATTATATAATATCGAAGGCTTTTGCAAGTCATGTCAGACCGGACGCGTCATTGCTTACACTAATGCGTGTCAGGTGTTCCTTTTCTAATAGGCATTTGTTAGTTCTTAGATTAAATATAGTCAATGTTCAGTTCCCCAGGGGAATGGTTGATTTGGGCTAGTAATTGAGGTGTGTCTTTTTTTAAAATTTTTTATGAGGTATGCTCAATTGAATTCAGTGCAGTGGCATGTGCGCTTGATTCATTTGGCGTTCGAAGGTCGGTCTGTAAATTGGTTAGTCTAGGTTGGGCATTCTAAGTCCTAATGTGCTTGATCCAATGATTCTGCGCAGTGGAGTATGCGCTTGATCTAATTCTGCGTAGTGGTGTATACGCTTGATTGCAGGTTCAGGCGGACTTAAGAGTTAAAGGTCGGGTTCAAATGTACTTAATGTGCGCAAGTGATAGGGTGCTTAATAAAAATTTTTGGCATTTAAAGGTATTTTCTTTTTTTGGTATTTAGAAAAAGGTGAGTCGGGGTCTATTCATTTTGTTGCTTTATTGTTTTTTTTTTTTCTTTTTTTTTGGGTAGTTTATTTTTATTACTTTTTTATTTCTTTTAAAGTAAGAGGTTTTTCTTTGTGAAATAAAGGTTTTTCTCTTTGAAATAAAGAGGTTTTGAGATTTTAAAATTTTAGGAATTTTAACTTAAGATCAATTCGGTGGTAAAATGGCAGAAAACGTGGCTTCCGAGACGTCACTGAGAAGATCCACCGGTACGGGATTTGTGGACCCGATCATTATTACGGCTGTCAAGACGACACTTGGCATGCTGGATACTACATCTAACCTTCTCGACGGATACTGATGATTGTCTCTTATGGGAGGACTACAGTGATTTGCGAGTTGAGAGAGACGAGTTTTAAAAATATTTGATTTAATCATAGCTAACTATATTTATGGGCAATATTGAGTAATTAAAAAAAAGAATAATACTTACCTGGGGTGATACTTACCTGGGCTGCACGCAGCTTGTACGGTTCGTGGTGGTGTTGTAGTGTCGCGATGAGACTTTGTGGCTATTATTATGATGCAGTGCTTCAGATGTGATGTCGCGATGGGACTTTGGAGATTTCTCCTCTTCAGGTCTGCTGTGGCAGGACTTGGCGGTTTTGTTACACTGTCTTGGGATAAACGATGTCGTGATGGGACCTGAGGATTAATTCGAGAAAGGGAGAGAGAGAGAGAGTCCATTGCCTTAGTGATGGTACATGACCGAGCTTTCCCTCTCTTTGTCATACGATGTGGCATGCGCTGCCTGAGCATTCTTTTGTCTTCAGGTAGTGAGGTTTGCGATGGGGCGTTGCCTGGACGTAGTTAGCGATGGGACATTGGTAAGATATTATTTACACAATGGAACGTTGTTGTCTTTCTTTGGTGGATCTTGAATTACAAAAGAAATCGTGTCGTGGCTACGTTGTGATTGACTTCATCTTTGGGTGGTTTATTTTCAGCTTTTCGCGATGGGTCATGAGGGTATGGTTAATTTATTTTGATGGGGCTAGTTATTGAGGTGGTGTTGCATGTGTGCACATTATTGCAGTGGGGTCTTCCTTCTTTGGTGGGTCATGAGGGCTTTGTGGTAAGGAGCGTGTGTCTTGCCGCGACGAGACTAAGGGATGATTAACACTATAGGACGGGTGAGTATGTCCTTTTCTTTTCTTTCAAGACAACCTATGAGGCCACGCGATGGGACAAAAGGGTGTGACCGGGATGTGATAAAAGAATCTTGGTCGTGATGGGACGAAAGGGTCTTGACCAAGATGGTATACAAAAGTGTAAGGGTGTAGATTTCATCTAAAATCAGGTATTACACACCCGTTTTCGGTCGCTCAATACGATTGCATGCTCATTTTCAGGCGTGCGATCATAGGTTTGAGGGGTCATTTACGTGCGAGTATGTGTCCGTGCAGTTGGATTGTGTGCTATAATCCTTGCGCGTGATTGAAGCGTCACCTGGTCAATGTACAATCAGTGTACAGGTGGCCTTTCGTATTGTGCATTACAATGGGTCAATTAATTAATTTGCGTAGTTGATAGACTACGCACGTTTGGAGCATCGTGCTAATGGCGCGGGCGATGGTTTAATTGCGCGCTCGGGTCAAAGCGCGTATTTCGGATTGTGGTCCACGTGAGTGGCTCATGATCTAATTAAGCGCATGTGTCCTGGCGCGTGATTAAGTTCGTACTCTATATAAGCGAAAGAGCTTTCATTTATTTTTCACTCTGGTTTAGTCACGAGTTTTGACCTTTTCTGAATATCTCGTGTTATGAAGTTTATGTTTGAGTGATATCGAGCGATCTAACTGTTCGATTGGGATGTCGTTTCTTCCTATATTTATAATTTTGCGTGATCTCCGTCCTGAGGTAATGCTCGTGGACGACGTTATTCTAGGAATGGGCGGTATTGGAAATGAGTGCACTTGTCTTCACTTTGATCCTTTTTAAGGAGCAATGAAGGCAGCGTTGAAGCGACGACGGTGGAGGAGGTGAAGATAGCGGAAGAGAAGGGGTCAAAAGTAGTGGGATATATTTCCCAATCAATTCTCCCTAAAGTCTACGATTGAACACTCCAAGCAGAATCTGCTCCTCGCTTCATCTCAGTTTTGAACCCAGTCTTCATTTTGGGTTGTAGGTTAAAGTTTTAGGTTTTCATTTTGGGTTGTAAATTTATGAGGTATGCCTCTGGTGATACTTGTAAAATTTTAAATTATAAATGAAGGGGCATTTTTTTTGTTCTTATTGCGCTTGTTTGCTCGTTTAAATCTATTAACGGATTAGTTAGATTTATTTGATTGGTTGAATTTATTTTTGGTTTTTAATTTTTAGGATTCATTTTGAATTTATTTAGGGCTCAACCCAAGGTTAATTCGCTTTATTGAGCTTGGTTTAGAGGGTTTACTTAGTTCTACTTGCCTTGTTAGGGACATTTTTTCAGACCAGTCAGGGTCTCATTCTAGAGAGTTGTTATTTTTTATATTTAATATAAAGTTTTTTTTGGTTGAAGGTTTGATTTTAACTTGAGTTTTAGTCTTTTGTTTGATTCAACATGAGGTTGAAAAAGTGTGAGTTTTTAAAGGTTCTAGATGGGTGTTAAATGTTTAAATCTTATTGGTTTATCCATTTTCCTTTGGATCGTGTCTCTTAGGGGGTTAAGTGTTGTGTAATCATTGGTTCATCTATGTTTGTCACGGATTATGGTCTTTCAGGGGGGTATGTGTTTGGTTTAGGTTAGATTAGATTAGAAGGGTTTAAAAATGCAACACTTGTCATTCTATGGCTTAGGGAGTGTAGTTTATAAATGTGTGAGCAAGAAGTTTTGGGCTCTTGTTTTTTTTTTTTTTTTAGGATTGGGATTAAAAGTTTTGAGGCATTCTTTTAGGGCATTTTTTTTATTAATTAATGTCTTTTCTTTCCTTCTCTTTTTTATCCCGGATATTGGACCCAAAGAATTGTGTTTATTGCATGGGCTTTTGAGAATGAACGGGATTGGGAATGCAAGGTAGCAGTCGAATTGCTTCCATGCTACGGAAAGAGATGGAGGAGAAAAAGGTGGTAGAAAGGAAAGTCAAGGAAAACGCAGGGTCAGAATTCTCGTGATCGATGCCTATTTTTCCTCGGTAGGTTCTGCGAATTCAGCGTTAGTTGCTCCTCTTTTTTAGTTTTTCCAAGGCGGGCTCCTAAGGGTGGATCTTGCAAGTCTTGGGTGGCTTTCCGTTGGCCAATCTTTCTTTTCTGTCGGCTCGTGGCAAGGGGAAGAGGTTATTACGGCTAGAATTCGTTTAGGGTGCCTCCTTTCTCTGGGTTTCTCCGAGATTTCTAGTTTTCTGAATGAATCCGGATTCAGGGATTGCCTGAATGTGCAGATCTTAAGTTTCTTGTTTTAAGTTGTATATTCAGAGGGTATGCCTTCAGTGTATTTTGTAATCATTTTATTTATTTATGCAAAGATTATGATTCTAAATTCTTTTGTAATTCTAGTTTAGTTTGTTTTGCAGCTTATTTGATTTTATTTGGAGTGTGAGATTTATTTGTTTAATTTATTTATTCTGGATCGGGGCATGTTAGGAGTATTTTTTAATTTAGTCTGGGGTTAATCGGAGTGTATAAATGATGGGGAATTTTTTTTGGGTCTTAGTGTATATAAAAAAAAAAGAAAAGGGGACATTTTTTTATTGTTTAATTTAACATCAATCAGGGTTGTGTGGTATGGGGGCATTCTCTTCTTTTTAGTTTTAGATCGGTTTTAGTTAAGGCAAAATTTTAGCCATAGTCTTAGTTTGGGACATGTCTCCTTTTTTTTGTTTTAGCTTTGGTTGGGGTGTGCGATAGGTGTTAGGTCATTTTTTTCGTTCTTTTTTTTTTTTTAGGGTGTATATTTTTCAAGTTAGGGGTGTTCTTGGATCAGTCTTGACAACGGGGACAGTTTGGACTGGTAATTAGTGTCAGGAATCTCCTAGTTTTATTTGTGAAAGTGCTGTTTTGTATCTGTATATTTTTTTGTTTTCCAGGGAATTGCATGGTTCATTATGGGCATTTAAATGAATTGCACATCAGTCTTAAAGCGCGTATTCCAAGGCATCAAAAGGTTATTAAGGGTTAATATTTGGTCGTTTAATCAAATTAAACACAGGGTGAGCGGTGCTTGATTAGGGCAGTGGTGGCTACTGTGGAAGTGACTGTCGGCATTTGCGCGAGCTAGTAAGGGGGTTTGATGTGATTATGCGCCTGGAAGGCAATCCACAACCAAGTGATTGGGTTAGTTTGAGCGGGCGACGATTAGATTACGCGCTTTAGATAGGTCGTGTAATCCGAATTATGCGCTACCAAGGTGGCGCGCGATTGGATTGCGCACTGGGATTTAAGCGCGCGATTTGACTGTTCCTTATAAATGGCTTAAAGTTTCTCATTTTTGTCGCACGATCCATTTTAGTCTCTGATTCTCTGGTTTTCTTGTTTCTGTGCGCTCTGATTTTTGTATTTTCATGATATCTTATGATCCGGTCGTCCGTTTCAGACTCCGTTTCTTCCGTTCTATTCAGTTTCTCGAGCTCTTCGTTCTGGGATGGAGTCTGAAGGTGGTGGTAGACCTGATCTTACTATTTTTTGAGTTAGAGAGGATGCTAGGGGCGGAGATAGGTGAGACATCTGAGGCCTGGACCGATGTTGTCTGGGAGGCGGATGTTGGGGAGGTAGTTGGAGAGGAGGTATTAGAGTTTGACTAGTCGGTAGTCGGGGAGGAGGTGATCGAGCTTGAGTAGGGGGTTGTTGAGGGTGAGGGTGAGCGAGTCGAGGGTGAGACACCCGTGGATGAGAGAGCTGAGGGTGCAGCTGCGGAGCATCCGGATCGCAGGCGCTTCCAGCTGCAGGATTTCTTTGCTCGAGGTCGGGTAAGCACTCATGAGCAAGAGTTCTTCCATATCCTTAGTGACTTAGGTAATGACATAATCTTATTAGGATTTGAAACCCTTCTAAGTTATGTCAAACCTGCATTAATGATTGATTGTGTGTTTACTTATGCATAATGATTGCATCTAGGGGTAGGTTATGTTTCTACTCAGTTGTTCTTATCATGTTTTGCGTGCTTTTTATAAATTGTCACTGTATCTGAGGCATATTTGACTCACTTTTAGTTTCCTTTTTTTTTTTAAAATTCATTTGCCTCTCGTCATAAATATGTGTTAGTTTTACTGTTATTGTTCGTGTTTCCTTCAATAGGAGCCCCCGTAGTTGGTTATCAGCTCGGCATGGGCTGAGTCTCATGCTTGGTATCGTGCCTTGCTGGAGTTTTAGCAGGCGCGGCTAGTTTCTTTCAGTTTCGGGCCAATCCTGGAGTTGGAGCCCTTTCAGGTCGATCATGGCCTGATTGCAGCAATCTTTGAGAGGTGGAGGGAGGAGCATCAGGCCCTTCTCTTTCCAGTTGGGATGTTACCGACTCCAGAGGACTGGATACGCATCACCAATCTTCATTTTGAGGGTGAGCCGATCACAGGGCGGATGGCGGGCCATTATCTAGAGGTGTGTGAGGAGATTTTAGGTGTGCCATATAGGGTGAGCGGCTCGGGACCAGGTATAGTTCGAGTCATTTGGTTTTTCGATATGTTTGCGAGTGGCTTCCTCCCCTCGAGGCACCATTCGAAGGTGAAGGCAACCTATGAGGTGCGTTGTGCAGTAGTGGTGGGTCGGGAGTCCGTGGTGGAGCAGGGGGTAGCTGTGGATAGGGTGCTCCGAGCATTTTTGATGCATTTCCTCGATGCCATACTTTTCACTTCTTCGATTCGGGGATGTGCCACTCTTTGCGAAAAGAACTCTGTAGTGCATTTCTCTGTTCGAATTGTTCCCTGCGTCTCTTACAGGTCTTTGCCTCTTCCTTTTAGACCTTTCCATAGCTGATGAGGTTGTTTCTTCACTTCCTTCCTTTGGACTGACATGGATTGTCATCTTTTTGGCACTTTTGAGCTGCTTTTATGGTTAAGCCTGTCTTTATTGTTAGCTGCAACATAGGCACTTAAAACACTTATTTAGTTCTCTCAAGGGTCTATCAAGGCCCAGATTAAGGGGTGAAAAATAGTATTTTCCAGTTCTCAACACACCCCCAAACCTAAGCTTTGCTAGTCCCTGAGCAAAGACAAAATTTAAAAATAGAATGAAAAGCCATTTTTGTAGGGAGCACAGTTGCATTTAGCATATGCAACAAGCCTTTTAAACCCCTAGGCGATCCCTAGTGGATGAGTGAAGTCTCCTGAGGGTTTTCAGTGAAGGTACCCACAAACTTCTCCAATAAATCAGTTAAGATCAATGCGATTACATTAAAGCAAACTTTCATCCAATCAGATTATTCACACTGATCAACCAAAGTTGTAAGAAGATTTTCAAGAAAACATCGTTCAAAACTAAAATTCTTGTAATTCCTTTACCATTCACTCGATTGGTGTCAAAAGTTTTACAAGAAAAATTAACGAAAAGCTTGCCTTCTATTTGAAAATTCAGTTTGATGTTACCCCAAATAATTTGATTTCAAACTCAACTCTCACGAGTTTTCACTCACCATGCAAATATGAGGGTTGCACTATTTCACAGACTCAAGAGCAATTACATCCTCAAATAGGAATGTAAGGTGAGCATAGGCATTGCTTTTCATTCTGAATTTACTACTTTTTCACCATAGATTACACAAATCCTTATCTCCATGTGACTCAATCCATCATTGATCAGTAAGCACTTTAACTTGCGTTGTAATCTGCCTTATGGGTGAAATTTATCAAGAATAAAGGGGTCGAATGCAGTTCAAAATTGACAAGACAGACTAGGTAAGGTGGTGATAGACACACCTTCTTCAATTCAAAGAAAATTTCATCTTCTTCTTTGGATTTCCAGAGCCAAAGAGGCCATCTTTTTCCCTTTCTTTTTCAAACTTCCAATGCACTGCCTTATCCTTTTCTTTTTTTTTTTTTTTTTTTAAAATAACATTGTTTGGATTGCCACATTTCTTCTCCTAATATATCATTGCCTTCAATTAGTTTTCTTTTCTTTTACCAAATCATACCCAACTCACCTTTCTTGACTTTCTTTCCTTTACCTTCTGAATTCTCAGAGTGAGGGTTAGGCTAAATAAGGTTGATGAGGTTTCAAAGAAATCTTGGATTTATAAAGCTCAATTGGTGTGTATCAAGGGCAGTTTCAAAAGGTTGGGCTTTTTGAAGTTCAAACTGTCCAAAAGGATGCCTTACATCATGTCTTTAATATCATGATTGCTGTCAAGATATTTTAACTTGGATATGTGTAACTTCTAGTGAAAACAAGCCGGTTCAAACAGTCCCTAGAGCAGAAAAAAACTGCCAATTCATACCTCCAATGAATACATTTCAGCAGGCCCAAATCTCACTGGGTGTGGTTTTCTATCAAATTCTTGAGGTATATCATCACTGTTACCCAACTCACCTTTCTTCAGCTTTCTTTCCTTTACCTTCTGAATTCTCAGAGTGAGGGTTAGGCTAAATGAGGTTGATGAGGTTTCAAAGAAATCTTGGATTTATAAAGCTCAATTGGTGTGTATCAAGGGCAGTTTCAAAAGGTTGGGCTTTTTGAAGTTCAAACTGTCCAAAAGGAGGCCTTACATCATGTCTTTAATATCATGATTGCTGTCAAGATATTTTAACTTGGATATGTGTAACTTCTAGTGATAACAAGCAGGTTCAAACAGTCCCTAGAGCAGAAAAAACTGTCAATTTATACCTCCAAAGAATACATTTCAGGTCCAAATCTCACTGGGTGTGGTTTTCTATCAAATTCCTGAGGTATATCATCACTGCTTTCTCTCTTTTTAGGTTTACTAAAACATCAATTTTCTTTTGGAAATTTTCTGACATTCACTTCATGAAAGTATTAGAATTACACTAGAAATTAATTTAAAAAAGTTTTAACTTCCTCATTTTAAAAAAAAAACAGGTGTGAGATTACTGCTGATCATAAGCTGCACCAAGCATTAACTTATTTTATTGGCATCTCTGCCACACCCCCAATCCTAAGATGAACATTGTCCTCAATGTTCTAGACAATGAGAGACTAGGCGTGAGGGTAAAAGAAGAAAGAAAAACTAAGAACAGAAAAAATCTAAACTATATGCAGCAGAAAATAAAAATGTAAAACTGAATATATGAGCAAGGAAATGGAAAACATGATATACAAATGCAAGAAAAATCAACAAAACAATGCTAGAACTGCTAAAAAAAAAAAAAAAATCTAAAAAATAGAAGGATTGCTATGCAAATGGAAGGAAACTAATGCTAATAACAGAGAAACAGTAAAAAACAAAAACAGAATTTGTGAATGCAAAATAGGGAAACAAAGTTAGAAACTAACTGTACTCACAGAAAAATGACGAAAATCAGTAAAACGAGGACACATTAACCTAAGAAAAAAAAATCAAATGATCTAAAAAGAATTTGAAACTAAAATTCCTAAAAGCAGAAAATCTAATGCCAAATGATATATCCTAAGCCCAAAGAAACAAATCCAAAAGCACGAGATACTTATGAATCTAAGTGATTATAAAAATGATTAGCGAATCTGAAATGAAAAGCAAGATTCATAAGATGACCCCTTTGTTGATGATGTGTATGAATAAAAAAAAATAATGAAGCATGGGAGCACATATTAAAAGCAGGGGTTCACACAATGAGACCCATTTATGATGAAGAAATCTCAAGGAAAATAAAATCATGGGTCCATTGAATATCCAAAACAGCCTATGATCCACTTCTCATTATGCTAGATGATTCCTAAAAGAAAAAATGATCTCTGGAGGTCCATGTGGGAAAAGTGGATGCTAATGGAGAAAACATCCTAAGATATTTATATATATATTTTTTTGTTTTTATAATTTTCTTGTTTTTTTTACTTGTTTTGGATCAGCCGGATTGTAACAAGAGCACGTTTTCAGTAGGGTTGAACATAATGAGAAACAACTGAGAGATCTTCCATTTGTGTTTTCATTTTGTTTTATTTTGTAAAAAAAAAAATCAAGATGCCTAAAAGGTGAAATTATAATCAAAACAAACATTAAACACAGCAGAACTGCTGGTTCTCAAGAATTTAAAAATAGAAAATGAATGCAAAGGAGAAGGGGATGCAAACTCAAGCAGATATGCTCGAGCTTTAGTCCAGATGCTCCTTGTTGAATGACTGCCGGATCCGCAAAAATCCAAAATTGCGGCGATGACCTTATTCAAGTATATTGACAAAAATAAAAAGAAAAACTCAAAGCACGCCCAAATTTGACAAAAAGACAAAAGAGTGGCAGCAGCATTTATTCAAATAACTAGAAGGCAAAGAATAAAAACTCAGAAAAATAAAAAAATTTCTGCTGCAGTAAAACAGGTTTTCTATACAAAACTGCAGTAGACATTTAATCAAGCACTTGGAATGCAAAGTGCAATTTTAAAAAAATCAAATCTACAAAATTGAAAAACTTAGGTCTACCAATTTTAAAATCTATTCCCCGGCAGCGGCGCCAAAAACTTGTTGTTGTTCTAAGTGTGCATGATTTATTTGTGTTTTGAAAACATACTTGCAAATGATGCATTGTACTGAAAAAAGAATAAGAAAATATCAGCACAGAGAGAACATAATTAGCCTGCAAGATCAGGGCCAATTGTAGCAAGTTTTAAATGTAAGTGAGTAAAAGATCGTCCACAGGGAATTGATTTAAAATTTAAGATAAACCTCCAGATCTGAGCTACCAGATCTGACCTCTTATCCTATCTAGAAAGCACATAAGATGGGAGGTTGAATTTGTCACATTAACTAAATGATAAAAGTAAAAATTAAACTAAGTGATCCAGATCTGAGTTGGGAAAACGTTTGAGGTAAACTTATACAAAAAATGGAGAAGTAATATCTAACTTTGATTTGGCCCTTGAAATCTAATGAGAATAATTGCAGCTCAACAGAGGTGATCCAATCTTCATCTGGCTACAAGCACAGATGTAAGAGAGATAAATCTAATTTAAGGATTAGGTTTAAGCTTATGGCTAAGGTCTGTCCACTTTAATGGCCACAACCCATCCAACAGTCTTTAATCCAAAGCCTTAGTTTAGAATAAGAAGCATCACTACAAATGCCGTGAGAGATTAGGTTACCAACACTAATTCTCACAGGATTAATGAATCAAGGGAAATTGCATGCAAAACAATGAATCTAAAGGAGTCTAATGTCGAGGAGATCGAGAGGAACCCTTGACATGAGTCCAATGGAGAATGCATAGTTTACAACCTTTTAAAATTCATCTTTACAATTTATGAGCACGCTTATGACTCTTGGATTTGCAGTCTTGGATGCAAACTCTCCTTTGACCTGATATCTCTGACTCTCAAATGCAAGTACAAAGTAGGCTATTACAAGTTATTGCGGTTGGGAAATGGGGGATTAGAAATGAAACTCAAAATCTGGATACCCAAATTGGGCAAATGGTTCGTCTATTTATAGTTTTCCCTAAGCCAGCTCAGATGTGTATCAACCAATCAGAATTGGATAGATCTGTATCAACTAATAGGAGTCAGGCACAAGGATCCAGATCTATTTTGGCCAATCCGAATTCCTCGATCTGTTTCAGCCAATCAGGTGAAAAAGGCATCAATTCTGTTATGTATTTTGAAAGTTTGTTAGAGTTTCTAGAAGTTCCCGCCAAGTAATTTCATCTTTGGGTGTTCACATGGGGTGGAATATGCCTTTGGTTCGTGCTCAGAATCTTCCGGAATGTCCTTGGGTTTTAAAATGCATTGGGACGCATGCAACAGATTACTGAATTTCCCTTGTTAAAGCTGCGAATCTCCAGAATACCTTTTCGCAAAGCTTAAGGGCCTTTTCGCAGAGTGCTGTGACTTCTGAAGCTCTTTTCGCAATGTTCAATCTCTTTTCGAATTGTGTTTTCTCCTTTTTGCAAAGTTCAATCTTCCCTTCGAAGTGTGTTTTCTCCTTTTCGCAAAGTTCAATCTTCTCTTCGAGGAGTTCAGATGCTCTTCGAAAGCTACGCCTTGAGTTTTAGTCCTTTTCGCATAGTTCAAGGTTCTTTACGAAAAGTGCAGGTTCTTTGCGAAAAGAACTCTGTAGTGCATTTCTCTGTTCGAATTGTTCCCTGCTTCTCTTACAGGTCTTTGCCTCTTCCTTTTAGACCTTTCCACAGCTGATGAGGTTGTTTCTTCACTTCCTTCCTTTGGACTGACATGGATTGTCATCTTTTTGGCACTTTTGAGCTGCTTTTATGGTTACGCCTGTCTTTATTGTTAGCTGCAACATAGGCACTTAAAACACTTATTTAGTTCTCTCAAGGGTCTATCAAGGCCCAGATTAAGGGGTGAAAAATGGTATTTTCCAGTTCTCAACAGTCACCGGGTTATTTTTTATGGTAATTGGGATCTGGATCGAGTTCCTACCTATGCGTGGGGAGCGGCCGTGTTGGCGCATCTCTATGAGCAGCTTTATCGTCAGGGACAGGGTGTCGCATCGATTGGGGGTTTCCTTCTGTTCATCCAGATGAGTTTTTTAATTAATTGGCATCGTGATGTCGTTAGTTTGGTTAATTTTTGGTTGTTTAATGGCAAACGTTTCTCCTCGTGTGTCGCTATTGTTGTTTTTACTTTCCTTTCAGTTTTAGGCGTATGATCATTTCATTTTCCTTCGTCCGGGGGTTCCGTTGAAGGTGAAGTTCATGTTCTTGCGGATGCACATGTGGAGGGAGGTGTTAAGGGGTTGTCGCTGGTCTTCGGAGCTTCAAACTGTGCGAGGCCTGTTTGAGGATATGCTTGCAGGGCAGGTGTAGATTGTCACACATACGCTTTCTTTTTGTTTTGGTGTTTGAGGATCTGAGTCTTCATTGAGGGTCGATTCATTTATTACCCGACCCGCTCCCGAAGAATGTCGTGGGTAGTGGACCCGGCTTACGCTGATCCCGACTCATCCCCGCCACATTCTCCAACCCACTCCCATTTGGGAGAAGTTTTTTCCACCATCCCCCTCACCAAAACCCCCTTTACCGATACCGGCCAGTTTGGCTCCCCCATTTTCCCAACCGATACCCTCCAAAATATCTAAAGTTCAACCCCCCATTCTTCATCTTTTGCTCAAACCATACCCATGCCAAGTCCAACCCATTTCCCTTCCACATCCACACAAAATCCATTCTCCCAATCCATATCCATGCCCCATTTCCCATCTTCCCCCTATAGGCCCGATCCACCCACATTCACATACACCAATTCCTCCCTATCCAACCCCCCACAAATCCCCCCATCTACCCGAGTCATGCCCATTTTTACCGGGGCCATGCCCGGTTTCTTCCAAACATCCACACCCCACCAACCACCATCCCTAAACATCCCTAATCCCTCCCCATCCTTTACCTCACCTCAACTCTCCAATCCACCCCATATCCCACCTCTTTCCATGGCCATGCCCGATCATACCGGGGCCATGCCCAATTTCCCCTCTCCACCCCCCACATCCAATCCTCCTTCCATGACCATGATAGAGGAGATGTTCCAAGCCTACTCCATGTGGAAGGCTTCTCAAAACACCTCCCCTCCTCCACACCCCACATCCCTAAACCCATCTCACACCATAGCCAATCTCCATGCCTCACTCCTCAATGACCCCCATCAACCCCTCATAATCCACACCATCCAAACTCCCATTACCCACATGCCCTAAGGCCAAATGGCCCAAATCCCCTTTTCCCACATACCCCAAGGCCCATTGGCCCAAACCCCCTTGTCCCACATATCCCAGGGCCCCATTACCCAATACCCCACCACCCAAACTTACCCAGGGCCCATGGCCCAGACCTATCAAGACCCCTTGGGCCAAACCCATCAAGGGCCCCATGGCCCATACCCACCAAGGCCCATTAGGCCAAACCCATCCAGGGCCCATGGCTCGGACTCACCAAGGCCCACTGGGCCAAACCCATCAAGGGCCCATGGTCCATCGCCCCAAACCTACCCAGGCCCATTGGCCCAGACCCACCAAGACCCATTGGCCCAAACCTACCCGGGGCCCCTCGCCCAAACCCATCAGTGGCCCATAGCCCAAAATGACCAAGGCTTCATGATCCAAATCCAAACCCCACACTCATACCTTCCACAATACCCCCAACATTTCACCCAACCTTCACAGCCAGGTCAAACCCATGCCATACCCCAAACCCAATTTTTCCATGGCCCCACACCCCAAGGACATCTCCAAACTTTCCCCCATGCCCCATGGCCCCATCAGGCCCCACCTCAAAACCAAATCCCCATCACCCAACAAACCTGTCCTCACCCCCAATGGGCTCACCCCACCACCACTCATGTCATCCCCATCCAACCCGTGCAATAACAATCAGAAAATCCCGCCCTCACTGCACATTATGTCGACCAGCAGTATGAGGAGGACGAGATTAGGAATAGCGGGGCTTACACTGGGGCGTTGACCAGCCTTAACCCTCCTCCTATAAATGCCCACCCCTTGGTGGACCAAAGTGAAGTCCAATCAATGGCCGAGAAAGTGGCCCTTGCATCAAAAGAGTTAGAACAGCTGAAAGAACAATTAGACAAAATACAGAAGCAGCTGATGAAAATGGATAGTGTTGAAATCCACATCACGGACTTCACAAATTTGTGCTTGTTCGCTGAGGTCCCCATGCCCCCAAAATTTAAAATGCCAGTATTCGACAAATACAATGGCACGGGCAACCCGATTGCACACCTCAAGTCCTATTGTGGGGACATGTGCCAGTACGGGGGGGACAAGAGACTGCTAATAAAAGTCTTTCAAAAGAGTTTGACCGGTTCGGCCCTGAGGTGGTTCACATTTCTTGAACCCTCCATGATGAAGACGTGGAAAGATCTAACCCACTTATTCCAAGAGCAATATGTTTACAACATAGACATTGAGCCTCGTAAGTCAGATTTAGCCCGCCTGAGGCAGAACCTGAACGAAATCTTCAGCGATTATCTAGGGTGGTGGAGGGCACTAGCAGCTCAGGTCAGAAATAGAATACCTGATGATGAGTAGATAGAGATGATCTCAAAGAATACTCTACCAGTGATCTTGGACTTTTTGGTGTACCAGTAGCAGTCCAGCTTTATTGATCTGGTGAGAAATGCTAATCGATGTGAGGATGCCATCAGGGAGGGTCGTCTGAATAAGAACATGCCGAGCGAACCCAACGGGGTTAAGAGATTTTCAGAACAAAGAACTGAGAAGAGGACAGGGGCCAATGTTCAAAATGTTGCCAATACCAGGCCCAATAATAACATAACCCCATTTCAATTTCAGGCAGCCCCGCTGGAACCAGTCAAAATTGAGCAGATACAGAGAGCAAGAAATGGGCAAGGAATGCCAATGACTCCGGAGCAGAGGAGAGCCCACTATGATCGAGTTTTTACGCCTCTAGGGTAATCTTTGAGTATACTTTTGCCCTTGTTAGTGGAAAAATGATTAGTTTCTCTCCGCCAACCACAACCTCCTCCTTGCCCGATCCCAAGGAACTATGACCCAAATATCCACTGCAATTTTCATCAGGGTCCGGGTCATCCAACCGATCGCTGCTTCCCATTGAAGGATTTGATTGATGCCGGAAAAATAATCCCCCCAGCACCTTCTCAGCATGCTAATATTCACCAAGTACCACTACCCCCACATCCTATCGTGGGAGCAGGTCCCAGACCCAACATCAGAATGATAGAAGATGAAGAAGAGTTTAAATTTGACCCATCCGATTATATCAGTGATCGGGAGAGTTATGTAGCACCATTATCAAGGAAAATTGAAGAGAAGAATATTGGGGTGATTGAACCCCTGAATTTGTCAGAATATTTCTCCAACCCGACCCCGCAATTTGAACCCTTGGATCTCAGGGCATACTTTCCATCCACCACACCCATCAATTATGTACATATCAATGCATACCAACCATACACCACCACCCCCATCAATTACCCAATGAGCCAACAGGCTCCCAATCCTACTCCCACACCCACTAGTTATCAATGACCTGCGCCCACCCCATTTCCCCCAGTTCAACTACCGACAAACTCCATCGCCCCCATCAATTATCCAATAAGCCATCAGGCCCCCAGTCCCACACCTGCACCCGTCAATTATCAATGGCCTGCGCCCATCCCCCCACCCCAAGTTCAGCCACCAGTTGACTCCACCACTCTGGTCAATTACCTAACGGCCCATCAGCATCTTGTTAATCAGTGAAAAGTACCACTTTTCACCCCTTAACATGAGCTTTGATAGACCTATGAATTGACTAATAAGTTCTTGTTGAGTATATTTTGTAGATAGCAGTAATAAGCAGTCATAGTGCAGAAATCCACCCTAAAGTGCTCTACAAGAAGGTCCATCTCTCACCACAGCTCTGACCCAGCTATGGCACACAAAAGGGCCCCACCCCAATGACCACTTGGGGCATGCAGCAATAGCAAAGCAGCATTGAAAAAGGAAAAATAGGCTGAGAACAACCTGTCGATAGGTTACTTCAACCTATCGATAGGATCTGAAGGCTGAAAAGGAAGAAGTCATGGAGATCAGAGTATTTCGATAGGATCTAGAACCTATCGAATAGTTGAAAGTAAATAGGAAGCATCCTATTGAAAGGTCCCCTGGAACATAAAGTGATCCTGTTGACAGGATCCTGGAACCTATCGCGAAAATGCCACCCATCGAATGGTTGCTACAGATCAGTGGGTGAACTTATCGAAAGCTTCTAGAACCTGTCGATAGGAGCCAGAAGAGAACCTATCGAAAACAATTATGCAAGAGCTCAACCTGTCGAAAGGATCGCAGAACCTATCAAAAACATCAAATGGAGGTTACAGATGCTGAAGTTCTAATTGCAAGATTCAACCTATCGAAACCTTTCGATAGGATCCTGAATCCTAGCTAAAGGACCAAAGTTCTTAATCTTAGCCTATCGAAAGCTTCCTCAACGTATCAAAATTGATCTAAATACTTCCCAGGAAAGTTACTGTGCACACGCTGCAAGTTGGTGACCTGCTGCACACAAACTGAGGCACCTTGGTACCGACACGAGACTTCTAGAAGTGCCCTAGGAAACCCTAACCGACCCATGTGCTCTCCCCCAGCTCTAACGAACTGAAAGAGCCTTCTAGAAAGGGAATAAAAGAGAGAATAACAGAATCATTCTAGAAGCTACAATTGGCGGGAAAAATAGATCTGAGGCTGAAGGAGAAAGCTATAAGAAGGAAGGAAGCCGTTAGAAAAGGGGGTCGATTTCGAAAACTAGAACTTGCAGCAAAATTCTTTAATTCTTTCCTTTAGTCCAACTATGGTTGGCTAATTTCTTAAGAGCAGTAAAGAGAGAGGTCGAATATGTAATTAGGGAGAGCTGAGAGTGTTGTTGAGGATTAGATGATGCACAAACTGCAAATCTGAGGACATTTCATTATATGGTCAGTTTAATTCAATGTAATATTGGTTCAATTGTTGTAATTAGATCTATAGTTCCTTTGGTTTCATTTGGTGCTCGATTGACTTTGTGTAGATTAAAATCACTCTTAGATGCCATTTGATCTCCCTGAATCTGATGCTCCTGCAATTGTTTGTGTCTGTGGCCTGGTAATTACAGCATTAGCAATGATTTTAATGCTCTAATTGAACCCTTTGGTTTGGAGGAAATCCCTAGGATGATCTGTGACGATTGAAGTGGACAGATTATAGCCTTAAGATCAATTCAAAACTCTGGTCTAAATTGGATTCTTCTACCTTAATCCTTTGATTTGGAGGAAGTCTATAGGATGATCTGTGACCATTAAAGTGGACAGATCATACCCTTAAGATCAGTTCAAGCCTTTGGTGTAGAGTAGATTCTTCTACCCTGCAGCTGTGCCTATGGCCAGATGAGGGATTGGTGTACTCTAAACTCTCTGTAACCCTAGCAGCTCAACTTAAGTGCAGCGAGACCAAACTCCAAGCTGCTTCTCCCCATCTTTTGTATTTAATTCCCCCTCTCTGCAAGATCTGTACTCTGGATCTGATCCTACCATCCATCTCTGCAATCTTACTTATTTTTTTTGTTTAATTTAGAAGTGGCAACCCCTTAAACCTCTCCTCTTCCTTTTACTATTTTAACATTAGGAAGGGTGCTAGATCTACCATAGATCTGGAGATTTACTTGATTTTAACTCACATTTCCCTGTGGACATTCCCTTACTTTTTTAAAAACTTGCTACAATAGGCCTTGAATACTTGCAGGATTGTGTGTGAGCCTGCCTTGGTGTGTGTTATCCATAGACTCTTTAATTGTCTGATTTTAAACTCCTTTTTGAACACAAGGTAGAATCCCAACAAGTTTTTGATGCTGTTGCTGGGGAAATGTGTGCTTGAAATTGGTAGATTTAAGTTTGTTTTAGCATAGATTGTAGAGCTGTAATAGATTATTTAGTTTTCCACTAACTGCTGTTTAAATTTATGCTATTTTATAGTAGTTTGGTTATTTTTAACAGATTGGAAGTTGTGTTTACAAACGAACATTATGCTGGAGGCTATGCTAAAGTTTGCATTCCTCTACTCCTTTTATTTTTCTGATCTATGGATTTGTATTGTGTACCTTAAGATTTTCAGTGGTGTATGTTTGGAAGGAGAACTCTCAATCCTCATATTGTTCCGTTAAATCTAAAGGTTGAAAGAATCCTTAGGACTAAACAAATTTCACCCACATCTGCACCACCTAGATTTGCTGAAATGGGTGAGCAACAGCCACCTAGAACCTTGAAGGAATTCAATGCACCATGGGTTTACAATTCTCCCTTTTGCATTCAATTCCCTGTTGCTCAAGAAAACTATGAGATCAAGTCATCCACAATCCAAATGCTACCCTCATTCCATGGCCTGACCAAAGAAGACCCATATAAGCACATTGATGAATTTCTAGGATTGTGCACTACATTCAATATCACAGGCTTGGGGGAGGAAGCAACCAAGATGGGACTCTTTCCTTTTTCACTAAAGGATAGGGCCAGGACTTGGTTGTCAATGCTTCCAACCAACAGTATTCAGTCCTGGAGTGACCTTCAATGTCAGTTTTTGGCCAAGTTTTTTCCATGTCCAAGACAAGCCAGTTGAGGAAGGGCATTATCTCATTTGCTCAAGATCCAACTGAGGATTTTCACCAAACTTGGGAGAGATTCAAAGAACTCCTTAAGAAATGTCCCCATCATCAAATCCCTGAATGGCAACTTGTCTAAAGTTTCTATCAAGGGATTGACTCTAAAAGCAGGGATATGGTCGATGCCTCTTGTGGTGGTACTTACCTCCACAAAACTGCTGAGGAGGCGTGGGAGTTGTTTGACATCATCAGTGAGAACTCCATGCAGAGAGTCATTGTCCAGGGATTGGGACACTCCTAGACTGGTGGAAGAAAATACCACAAGAGAAAAATTATATGAGGTAAGTGGACACAATGATTTGGAAAGGAAAGTAGATAGTTTGACCTAGAAATTTGACAAGCTCATAGGAGCAATGTAGTCACCCATGACTGCAAAAGTTGAGGCATGTGTTATATGCCAGTCCCCCACTCACTCCCTTGAGGAATGCCCCTCAGCTATTCAATTTTTAGACTTTGTGATGGAGCATGTGGCTGCCACCCAGTATTTTGGCAACAATCTACTGCTGGTTACCAATGGAGAAACCACCCCAATTTGAGGTGGAGAGAAGATGGTTTTCAAAACCAGCAGCAACAGCCACAACAGCCTATGCCTTACAAAAATGCTCAGCCATACCACCAGAATCACTTCCCAAGGCCTCAATACCAACAGCCTATGGCTCAGCCTGTGCAGCAATCTGCACCCCCTCCAGCTGCTAGATCCCTTTCTTTTGAGGAACAAGTTCTGGATTCATGACAGAACTTAGGTCCCTTGTCTCAAACTGTGCACTCTCATAGCCAAAACATTAAAAGGATAGAAGACTATCTCGGCCAACTATCTAATGCTTTAGCCAAGAGAGAGGAAGGGAGGCTGCCTAGCTAACCCATGGACAACCCAAGGAGACCAATATGTAGTAGGTGAAGTTTCCTCTTCCCATGAGAAAGCCAAATCTGTCACCACATTGAGAAGTGAAAGGTTTGTAGATAATCAAGTAGGCTATGAGCCTTTGAGAAATTCAGAAAAAGAGAAAGAGGTGATTAAAGAGAAAGTGCAATAGGAGCAACCCATGATGAATAAAAAGGATAGTGATGATCCCCAAGAAAAAAATAAAACAAAAAAAAGAGATGATGAGTTGGCAAAGGCTACAAATGAGGGAGCAGTCCCACATTTTCCATTTCGTAGGGCAATACAAGCACCTTCCCCTTTTGATAAAGGGCATGCCAAAATAGAGGAAATGATGGAAACTTTTAAGCAAGTGAAGATTAACCTGCCTCTCCTTGATGCAATCAAGTAGGTTCCAGCCTATGCCAAATTTTTAAAAGACCTGTGTACCCACAAAAAATAATCAAGGATACATTTGTCCAAGAAAATCTTTTCAGCAAAAAAAGTGAAACATATATTGACTATTGCCACCCCAACCAAACTCCAAGACCTTGGAGTCCCCACTATCCCCTGCATCATTGGGGATCATACCATTGAAAAGGCCTTATTAGATCTGGGAGTTAGTGTAAATTTGCTTCCATATTCAGTATATGAGAAGCTGGGCTTAGGAGAGTTGAAGCCCACACATGTGGTCTTGCAACTAGCTGATAGATCTAAAAGGAAGCCTGTGGGGATCATTGAAGATGTCTTGGTTGGGGTTGACAAATTCTTTTATCCTACTGATTTTCTGGTGCTAGATATGGAGCTAGTAAGAGTGCTACTTCTATCCCTGTGATCTTAGGTAGACCCTTTTTGGCCACTGCAAATGCTTGCATACAATGTAGATTAGGGATCATGGAAGTAACTTTTGGCAATATGAAAGTCAAGCTGAATGTGTACCATGCAGTTCATCAGCCCCACCTAGAGAGTGAGGACAGTTTCTCCATTAAAACATTAAATGTTGACTTAACCACTGCTTGTGTGAATAGGAGATTGCCAATATCTGAGCTTGAAGAGTTGAGGATGGATGCCTATTCAAATGCAAGGATCTACAAAGACAAAACCAAGGCCTTTCTTGACAAGCACCTTCTGCGAAAAGAATTCAAAACAGGTGCCAAGGTATGGTTATTCAAATCAAGATTGAAACTCTTTCCAGACAAATTGCAGTCCAGATGGGATGGGCCTTACACAGTCTTACATGTGTCCCCATCTGGAGTTGTAGAAATCAAAGACCCTAAAGATGGTAGGGTCATGAAAGTCAATGGCCAAAGGTTAAAAAGTTATGTTGAACAAATCCGTGTACCTGAGGAGACCATTGATCTTCAGGACCCTCCAATTTCTACTTGATTTCAGTGTGTATCATATGTACCATATTTTCGTTCTGTTTTAAATGATTACTTTATGTGTTAAGGCTTTGTTCACAATAAAATTACCATTCCAGCATTGGGTCATCACATTGGTCTTGCCCACAATTCAGGGACTATGGGAGTGTGTAAATAATGAAATTTTTTTGAATGAAAGCATAGCAAAAGAGTTTGCTGAGTGCTGAGGCTGAGCACTGCACAAAGATGCTATTTTTATGGGCATATAAGATCTTTTGATAGGTCATTTGACGATTTCGATAGGTCTCTGGAGGATTTCGATAGGCACTGAGATTGGTCGATAGGTGAAAACAACTTTTCGATAAGTTCAAAAGGTCAGAAAGAAGCTTTCGATAGGTTCTTGGTACTTATCCAGAACCTATCGAAAGGATAAATCATATGCTACATGAACCTATCGATAAGAAGGATTGACCTATCGAAGTATTCCATCTGCACACTGTACTTCTATAGCGTTCGACAGGACACCTTGACCTATCGAAATCATTCAATACATCCTATCGAAATCGATTTTTCCTCTTTATATACCTATCGGTAGGTCACTTTTGCCCATTTCACACATTCAGAAGAAACCCTAGCTCTCCCTAGCTCTCTCTTCCTCACCTGTCGCAGCCCTCTTTCCGCCGAATACTCTCAGGACTGTTTCTCATTTGATTTGCCATTCTTCAAGATCACTCAGCTCACACTAAGGAGCATTTTGCACCGATTGTTGTGGAATTGAGTTGTGCATCACACTTTCTACAAAACCCTAATAGTTTTGGGGTAAGTTGTTCTCCAGCTTTCCCTCTGTGACTTCCTTAGCTGTCTTCTTCAGATTTTCCCTACAAATTGGTGAGTGAGCTCTAAGAAATCCATTTTTGAAAGCAAAATGGCAGATTCTGAAGAAACCCTAGCTGATCTATTTCGGCAACCAACTGTTTCCAGCCCCAAATCCTCCAAGAAAGCAAAGCCTCCCTCCAAACCACCTACCAAAAGGAAGCTCCCTGAGGGGACACCCAAGAAGTCTCCTAAAGCTAAAAAAGCCAAGTCTGTAGCAATTCAGGAACCTGCTACAGATATACCCATGAAGAGATTTGCCCCAACTGGGGAAGCGCCCTTGCCCACCACTGCCATAAAATCTGTGGTGGAGCTTCCAGCTGCGTTAACCACTCCTAATGAGTTTTTGAATAAGTTGAGCCTTATCCCTGAGACTGAATTTGATCTGGCATACTTTGCCAACATAGAGGAGTGCCAGGGGACACTACTGTATCTGAAGAAGGAGGGGTTGTTACCCCTACTTACACCCCTGAAGGAGAATGTGTACCCTAGGCTGGTTAAATTGTGGTACTAGAATTTGCAAAAGAAGGTGGTGCTTGAGAAAGAGGCTGTGTTGGAAATTTTGATTGATGATTGGCAAATCACCATGGATTGCAAGGATATTGGGATGGCTTTGGGAGTTCCACACAAATTTTACTCTACTAGGTCTGAGGGAGCACCCAAATGGGTTACATTCAAAGAAATGACTAAGGAGCTCACCAATGGAATTGTGGGCTCTGGTGAATCTTTGATGAGAAGAGACCTCCAACCCAGTCTCAGATTCATTGATGCTATTTTGAGGAAAAATGTTTGTCACTGGGCACCTGCAGGAGAGAAGGCCCCCAATGGTAGATGCCTTATACTACTGGTCAAAAGGACAATTTTTGAATGCACCTCAGTTAATTTTTGAGACAATGGTGGATATTAATGACAAAGTGCTTAAAAGACAAGCATTTGCTAAAAGAGGTGGGTTGGCTTTCAGTAGGCTCATTACATGCTTGCTCAAGGCTGGGAAATATGTAGTCAAAAGGAATGAGCCAATGGAGAAGTTGACCACAAAAGTGTATGGGAAAAGGGAATGGTCCACTAGCCTAACCTTGTTTAAGAAGAGTAAGCTAGTTGAGATACAGGAGGTGCCCACTACCATGGCAGTAGATCTTCCTACTGAGATACCCTCATCCATCCTTTTACCTACCTTACCTGTCCCATTACCCACACCTCCACCCACGTTGCTTTTTCCCATTGTATCAGTCCCTCTTCCAACAGACCCCTTTCCTCCCACCTCTGAACCAGTTTTACCTTCACCCACCACTCAGGTCTTCCAACCTGAAGTCCTCGAACCTCCTACATTATCAGAGCCTACCCCTACCCTGTCTTCTCCACCCACTGACCAACCAATTTCTGACTTCGCCCCTCCTTAACCCCTTCTGCATACACAGGGTGTGAACCGGTTCACCACTACTGGGTTCACTGCCCTCATGACATCCATTGTGGAGGATGTTGGTCATGAATACACCCCACTTCTTGACTCCCCACATCCCACTCCTCCTCATTTTAACCATGCACCCTCCTCTCATTTCCATTCCATCGAAACACCTGTCCCCTCTACCCCCACCATGCCTGACACCTTCACCCAAATTCTCTCCCTCTTACAGTCTATTCATACTCAATTGACCACCAACACCAACAACCAAGCCCTCATGAGCTCTTGCCTTCAATCCATTCAGTCCACCCTTACTCCATCCTCCCCAGCTCCCCAACCTTCTCACACTTCTCGTCTCTCCCCTGTTCCTCCACATCTCCATTTGTCTCCTCCACCTTCCCCCATTGCTTCACCTTCCACAGCTGTTACCCAGTCTGTGGAGGTAGCAGCTACACCTTTTCCCATCCCTCCTTCATCACCATCCTTTACTCCTTCCTCACTAGCAGTAGTAGCTACTGCAGCTACTGCGTCACCCATCACCCAACCTCCCACTCTCCTTACACCTGTCTTCCAAGATACCTCCTCCCAAACAGATCCATGTGAGGAACTATTTTTCTCCATCCCCTCCTCTTCTTCCACCCCACCCCCTTCTTTACCCATTATCCTTAGGTCTCCCATCTGCATACCCCCTTACCTCACCCTACTATATGCAATGAGGGACAACCCCTACATCCGTCGGGATGTCCTGAGTGGTATGGCTGCCCTCCGAGTTTCACTGAAAGTCTCCTATGAGGAGCAAATTGCTTTCATGGAATTGGAGCAAAGAATCCAGCTCCGGGATATCTCTCAGGGGTGGAAGGAAATCTTAATTTGTTATGAGTCCGCCAAACTTCTTGCTGAGGCTCAGACTCGCATTGCTGAGTATGAGAAAAAGCATGCTGAGCTTTTCCAGAAAAAATTAGCCAATGCTCAGGAGATACTCAAGGCCACAAAGTAATTCTCTGAGTCAGACCTGCTTTATACAGCGAAGAAAATAGATATTCTGGAGAGAAGAATTGCTTCATTGACTTCTCAACCATTTCAACCCACCCCTCTTGCTACAGCTCCACCTCCCAACCCTCCTGCCACTTAACCTACTCCTACCCCACCTGTAGATGCCCCCCCCCCTCCAGCCCAAGATCCTCCTACAGCTAAACCTTCCTCCCCTCCTGCCTAAGATCTTCCTACAGCCAAACCTTCCCCCCCCACCCTAAGAGGACTTCTACAAAGAGAAAAGTTACTGCCAAGAGATTTGTTTCCTCTACTTCTGCTCGCAGTAAAAGAAAGGAACCTGCTACCCAGTCTGAAGAGGTAGCAACCACCAAGCCCCCACCCACACATGACACCTCCTCCACCTTACTCACAAAAGAGGAACGAAGGAAAGCTGCTGCTGCCCTTGGCCTCAATCCTACTGCCCTATTCCCTTCTGATTCTAACTCTACTCCTCCTTTTGCCACAATGCCCCAGGAAACCTACTACCCACTCTGGGGAGGTCCCCAAGTAGTCCACCAAGAAGTCCCAAACAAAAAGAAAAGCTCCTTTATTAAAGGACGATTTGAAAAATTTGCAAGATTTATACGATTGGCCTGATGATGCTTGTAAATAAATGTAGTTTAGCCTTCTTTCTTTTACTATTTTATACCTTGTACATATTTTTGCTGATTAAATAGTAATTTCTTTCTGTATTATACCTTTCTTTTTGCTTATTTTCCCTTCTATTCTACATATTTTTTATTTTTTATTTTCCTTGTTACCATGCTCTCTCAACAGTGAGGACACTGTTTAGTTTAGGTTTGGGGGTATGGCAGGTGTTCCAATCAATGAAATGAGTTAATACTAGTGCAGCTATGCTATGTTGGAATTTTTTTTTAAAATAAAGTAATTTCCCACCTGATTTTCAACACAAGAGGAAATTAAAAACTTTTTAAAACTGAAATAGCTATAGTCTAACATTCCTCATGAAGCTAATGTCAAGAATTTTTAGAAAATGGATGTTTAGTGAACCTGAAATGAGAGAAAACTATAAGGATACACCCCAGAAAATTTGACGGAAGGCCATACCCAGTGAGATTTGGGCCTAAAAAATTTCTTTGAAGAGTGCCTTGGCAATTTTTCTGTTCTAAGGACTGATTGGATCTACTTTTGATCACTAGAAGTTAGGCAAATCCGAGTTGAAAGAGCTTGACAGCACTCATGACATTGAGGACATGAAGTAAGGCCATTCCTTGGACAGTTTGAGCTAAAATGCCCCACCTTTGAACTGCCTTTGATACACACCTTTTGAGCCTAAAAATCCCAGTTGTCCTTCACGAAAACCAGAAGAATGGAAACCCCAAAACCTTTCGACCTATTTTAGCTTACCCTCAATCTGAGAAAGCAGGGAGTAGGAGGAGAGGTGAGGTTAGAGGAGTAAGTTTAAAGATTTTTGGTTTGAAAGAAAGGAAAGCACATTTGGTGGTATTGTGGCATTCCAGCCCATAAAAAAAAAAAAAAGGAAAATCAAGCAAAAAGAAAGTGAAAGAGAAGTCATTTCATTGAAACTGAAAAGAGGATTAGAGACTGGCCATTTCAAATCTAGAAATTCGAGAAGTAGATGAAATTGTGCTGAAATGAAGAAGGTTGAGTTGCAAATCACCTCCTTACCTTTACTGATTTCTCAATGTAGAATCACATTCCACCCTTTCATTCTTTATAAACCTCACCCATAAGCCACATTACAACCCAATAAAAAGACCTTACTGATCTGAAATAGATTGAGCTGTCATGTGGAGATGAGAATTTGGCTGATCTATGGTGAAAAGAGTTAGAAATTTTCAGAAATTAGAGCAATGCCTATGCTCATGCTTGCAGTCATATTTGAGGGCTATAATTGCTCTTGAGCTGTGTAAAATGATGCACCCTTCTATTTTTGTTATGAGTGAACATCCCTGGTAAGATTTGGGGTATTATCAGAGCAGAATTCTTAAATTAAAGGTGAGCTATGCATTAATTTTCAGACACAACGCCTTGACATGAACTGATTGATGATGAAGGAATTACAGCAGAATTTCATGTTTTGAACTGGTAATTGTTATGCCGAAAATCCTCTAAAATTGAATGGAAATGGTGTGTAATTCATTTTATTTACTTAAACTCTGTTTTAGCATGCTGCATGAGTATTAACTTATTTTATTGGACAAGTTTGTGGGGACCTTCACTGAAAACCATCAGGAGACTTCACTCTTCCACTAGGGATCACCTAGGGATTTAAAAGGCTTGATGCATATGTTAAATGTATCTGTGCTCCCTACAAAAGTGGCATTTTAGTTTTCTTTATCTTTCCTTTGCTCAGGGACTAGCAAAGCTTAGGTTTGGGGGTGTGTTAATCAGTGAAAAGTACTACTTTTCACCCCTTAACATGAGCTTTGATAGACCTATGAGTTGACTAATAAGTGCTTGTTGAGCATGTTTTGTAGATAGCAGTAATGCAGTCATAGTATAGAAATCCACCCTAAAGTGCTCTACAAGAAGGTCGATCTCTCACTACAGCTCTGACCCAGCTATGGCACACAAAAGGTCCCCACACCAATGACCACTTGGGGCATGCAGCAACAGCAAAGCGGCGTTGAAAAAGAAAAATAGGCTGAGAACAACCTGTCGATAGGTTACTTCAACCTATCGATAGGATTTGAAGGCTGAAAAGGAAGAAGTCGTGGAGATCAGAGTATTTTGATAGGATTTGGAACCTATCGGGCAGTTGAAAGCAAGCAGGAAGCATCCTATTGAAAGGTCCCCTGGAACTTAAAGTGATCCTGTCGACAGGATCCTGGAACTTATCGTGAAAATGCCACCTATCGAATGGTTGCTACAGATCAATGCTTGAACTAATCGAAAGCTTCTGAAACCTATCGATAGGAGCCAGAAGAGAACCTATCGAAAGTAATTATGCAAGAGCTCAACCTATGAAAAGGATCACATAACCTATTGAAAACATCAAATTGAGGCTGTAGATGCTGAAGCTCTAACTGCAGGATTCAACCTATAAGAACCTTTCGATAAGATCCTGAATCCTAGCGAAAGGACCAAAGTTCTTGATCTCAACCTATTGAAAGCTTTCTCAACCTAGCAAAATCGATCTAAACACTTCCCAGAAAAGCTGCTGTGTACACGCTGCGAGTTGGTGACCTGTTACACGCAAACTGAGGCACCTTGGTGACCGGTGTGAGACTTCTAAAAGTGCCTTGAGAAACCCTAACCAACCCACGTGCTCTCCCCCAGCTCTAATGAACTGAAAGAGCCTTCTAGAAAGGGAATAAAAGAGGGAATAATAGAATCATTCTAGAAGCTGCAATTGGCCGAAAAAACATATCTGAGGCTGAAGGAGAAAGCTATAAGAAGGAAGGAAGCCGTCAGAAAAGGGGGTCGATTCCAAAAACCAAAGCTTACAGCAAAATTCTTTAATTCTTTCCTTTAGTTCAACTATGGTTGGCTAATTTCTTGAGAGCAACAAAGAGAGAGGTCGAATTTGTAATTAGGGAGAGCTAAGAGTGTTGTTCCGGGTTAGATGATGCACAGACTGCAAATCTGAGGACATTTCATTGTATGGTCAGTTTAATTCAATGTAATGTTGGTTCAATTGTTGTAATTAGATCTATAGTTCCTTTGGTTTCATTTGGTGCTCAATCGGCTTTATATAGATGAGAATAACTCACCCACTTAACTGGTAGACCTCTTTGATGCCATTTGATCTCCCTGGATTTGATGCTCCTGCAATTGCCTGTGTCTGTGGCTTGGTAATTGTAGCATTCACAGTGATTTTAATGCTCTAATTGAACCCTTTGGTTTGGAGGAAATCCCTAGGATGATCTGTGACCATTAAAGTGGACAGATCAAAGCCTTAAGATCAATTCAAACCTCTGGTCTAAATTGGATTCTTCTACCTTAATCCTTTGATTTGGAGGAAGTCTATAGGATGATCTATGACCATTAAAGTGGACAGATCATACCCTTAAGATCAGTTCAAGGCTTTGGTGTAGAGTAGATTCTTCTACCCTGCAGCTATGCCTATGGCCAAATGAGGGATTGGTGTACTCTAAACTCTCTGTAACCCTAGCAGCTCAACCTAAGTGCAGCAAGACCAAACTCCAAGCTGCTTCTCCCCATTTTCTTTGTTTAATTCCCCCTCTCTGCAAGATCTGCACTCAGGATCTGATCCTACCATCCATCTCTGCAATCTTACTTATTTTTTTAGTTTAATTTAGAAGTGACAACCCCTTAAACCTCTCCTCTTCCTTTTATTGTTTTAACATTAGGAAGAGTGCCAGATCTACCACAGATCTGGAGATTTACCTGATTTTAACTCACATTTCCTTGTGGACATTCCCTTACTTTTTTAAAAACTTGCTACAACAGGCCCTGAATACTTGCAGGACTGTGTGTGAGCCTGCCTTGGTGTGTGCTATCCATAAACTCTTTAATTGTCTGATTTTAAACTCCTTTTTGAACACAAGGCAGAATCCCAACACACCTACCAGCTATCAATGGCCTACTTTTACTTCCTTCCCCCCAATACCACCACCTGAAGCTTCACCATCCCCATTTGAGCCAATTTTTCCACCCAACCCGCTACCACTGAAATAAAACAGGTGTTCCCCATACATCCTGAGCGCGCGATACAAGTGCCTCACATTTCGGCAGTCATACCGCTCCAGCTCTCGGGTTCAGCCTATGATCCTCATCAGGTCCCGGTAAACTACGAGCAAACAGATATTAATGCCGATAGCAACAGCAGAGAAGGGGCAGTAGATTTTACTACCAGGTCAGGGAGGATATCGAAGCAGCTAGAAGCGCCAGCAGCAGCACAGGCCCAACTAGAGAGGAAGAAAGACAACGCTGTGAACCCTTTCAAAAAAATGAGTCGGGAACATATACTAGAGATTCAACTGAGAAGAATGCTCGCCCATATAACCGTCTGATATCTATTGATGACGTCCCTACTCTATTTTCAAGCATTAATGGGGGCGTTAAAAAATGTGCATGTATCACTCCAAGTTAGCCCAGATGAAGTCGGGCAGATAATTGGGCAAGTGATGGCTCCGAATGCCATTTCATTCTCTGATGTTGATTTACCTGAAGAAGGGTGTAGCTACTCAAAATCTTTGAATATAACAGTTGAGTTCGGAAATATGGTCATTCCCCTGGTCTTGATTGATAATGGGTCCGCATTGAACATATGCCCATTAAGAACCGCACTAAGATCAGGGTCCATGCATTCCTGAGGCCCACCAGAACCAGCGTAAGAGGGTTTGACAATACCAGGAGATAAATAATGGGAGAAGTTGATCTTAAGTTGTTGATAGGGCCAATGACCATTTTCATCTTATTTCAAGTCATGGATATCAAATCTTCATTTAGTCTATTATTGGGGCACCCGTGGCTGCACGAAGTCGGAGCCATACCTTCCACTTTGCACCAGAAACTCAAGTTTGCATGTAGGCATAAAATTATTACAATCATCGGTGAGGGGCACAGCGAGAAAGAAAAGGCTACCAATAGTATCGAAAAACCCAATGTGTTGGATATACCGCACACCGCTGAGGACGTCGACCTCCACAGTTTTGAATATGAGGTGTCAGCGATACTCCCGGAGCCCATGGAGGGCATTATGCCTAAAATAGGAGGCGGTATGGTAGCGGCGGTGGCTATGCTCCAAAAGTGGGGCTACCAGAAATGCTGAGGACTCGGCCTTAGACTGCAAGGTAGAAGAGAGCCAGTTGTTGCCAAGGGACAGAAAGTAAGATTTGGGCTGGGGTACAAGCCCACAGAGGAAGAGGTCTGAGAGGCTAAAGAGAAAGTCAGGGTTGCTGCAGTTGCTAGAGCTCGAGGAATCAACATAGAAGAGAAACCTCACCCTAGGCTGCACATCAGAGAATCCTTTGTCAGCGCTGTGGTCGTAAAGATAAATTAAAATGGGGTAACCCATTTGACCCCACACAAACCCACAACCCCAATACATCACACCAATCCCTAGATCTCCCTTCCCAGCCTGGAAATAGATTTGGCTGCGTTGTCCCTCTTCGAGGAATGACAACCAGTACTTGAACGAACCCCCCTTGTGGTAAATCACCACAAAACTGAGTTATCGTTTGCGGACATCATCTTAGACGAAATGGGGATCAACATGATGGAAGCTGACTCCAATGAGCCATATCAGTAAGCGCCCTCCATCCCAACAGGTAAAGGAGCGGCCCCTCAGGTACGCAACTGGGCATCTTTGCCCTAAACCCTGAAAGCGGGAAGTGGGCTAACATTTGGCACCCATTTCCCAAAAAGAAATAACCTATAAAAAGTGAGATAAGCCCTTGACAGGAAATACCTTGTATATATAGCAACCCGCCTTGTCAAAGGTCCGTCTCCGAAGAAAACAAAAATCTCAAAAACATGGAAAAAATATAAAATCCCAAAAACATTGAAAAAATTCAAAGTCTAAAAATATCGTCATTTAAAATTCTAGAAAAAGTCCCACAAAAGGATGCCTTAATCGAAATACCCGTCCCACGTAAAATCAACTCCTTTCCTGTAGAAATATAAGAAGAGGTATGAGTTATGAGTCTGGATGAGGATAGTCCTTTAGAGGAGCTCTCCAATGAGCTCCTTGACCGGTTCTCCGACTTTGAGCATGACCCTACCCCCATTGTCGAAGACACAAAATACGTCAATTTAGGGACTGAGGAGATTCCCAGAATAACCAAGATCGGAACGTCATTGTCCCCTGAAGAAAGGAAAGGCATGATTGAATTCCTTTGGTCATACTAAGACATTTTTGCCTGGTCGTATGAGGACATGCCTGGTTTGGACACCTATTTGGTCGAGCATGAGTTGCCTCTCTACCCTGATATGATGCCAGTGAAGCAGAAGTTGAGACATCTCCGACCCGAGTGGATGCTAAAAGTCAAGGATGAGGTCATCAAGCAATATGATGTGGGATTTCTCATGGTATTTAAGTACTCACAGTGGCTAGCCAATATTGTGCCGGTGCTGAAGAAGGATGGAAAGGTCCGCATGTCCATCGATTTTCGCAATTTGAACAGAGCGAGCCCAAAAGATGATTTTCTATTGCCACACATCGACATCTTGGTCGATAACACTGCTAAGCGTGGGATGCTTTGATTTATGGATGAATTTTTGGGATACAATCTAATAAAGATGGCTGAGGTTGATCGCGAGAAGACAACATTCATTACCCCCTGGGGAACCTTTTGCTATTGAGTCATGCCGTTGGGCCTAAAAAATGCCGGTGCAACATACCAGAGTGCTATGACTGTGCTATTTCATGACATGATGCATCGAGAGATTGAAGTATACGTCGGTGACATGATAGCCAAGTCACCGGAGCGAGGCGATCACTTGGTAAACCTTCAGAAGCTGTTTGAGAGGTTGAGAAAGTATCGGCTACGTCTGAATCCACAGAAGTGCAGTTTTGGTGCTATGTTCAGAAAATTGTTAGGATTCATTATCAGCCAGAGAGGGATCGAGGTCGACCCAATTAAAGTCAAAGCCATCACGAAAATGCCGCCACCGTCTAATGAGAAGGAAGTTAGAGGGTTCTTGGGCAGGATAGAATATATCAGTCGGTTCATTGCGCAACTAACGCCCATCTGCACGCCGATCTTCAAGCTACTAAGGAGGAACACGCCTGTTGAATGGAATAATAATTATCAGGCAGCATTCGATAAAATCAAAAGCTACCTCCTTAACCCACCCGTGTTGGTACCACCCGAGCCAGGGAGACCACTCTTGATGTATCTCTCCACGACGGAAGTCTCGATGGGATGTGTCTTAGGGCAGCATGACGAGACAGGAAGAAGAGAGCAGGCCATCTACTATCTGGGCAAGAAATTCACTAATTATGAGATGCGTTATTCTCATCTGGAGAAAGCATGTCTGGCTCTTGTATGGGCTACTCAGAGGCTCTGCCATTACTTGTTATCCCAAGTCGTTCTACTTTTGGCCCGAATGGAGCCATTGAAATACCTATTCGAGAAGTCGGCCCTCACTGGACGGACCGTGCACTGGCAGCTTTTATTATCTGAGTTCGACATCACGTACATCACTCAGAAGTCAATCAAGGGGCAGGCACTTGCTGACCATCTTGCTGACAATCCTTTGCCAGATTATGAACCATTGAGAACTGAGTTCCCCGATGAGGACATTCTGTTCATGAAGGAAGACGATACTGAGGAAGTAGAAGAATCATGGGTAATGCACTTCGACGGGGCAGTAAATACTGAAGGCCAAGGAGTTGGCTCCATTCTGATTTTGCTAAAGGGATCTCATGTACCGGTCTCTATTAAGCTCAATTTCCCTTGCACAAATAACATGGTTGAATACAAAGCTTGCACCACTGGCCTGCAGGCGGCTCTCGATCTAAATATAACTCACCTTCGAGTGTTTGGCGATTCACAGTTGATCATATGCCAGACAAATGGTGACTGGAAGACGAAAGATGAGAAAATGATCCCTTATCATGAGCACCTCGAGGACCTGATAGCTTGCATCCAAGATGTGACATTCTCATATGTCCCCTGGATAAGGAATCACTTTATTGATGCACTAGCAACTTTGGCATCAATGACAGAAATCCCATACAGTGCTGAGATGAAGCCGATCATGTTCGAGCAGAGGAATGAGCCAGCCTTCTGCCTCCAGATTGAGGAACCTATGAAGCTTGATGATGAGCCACCTTGGTTCTCTGATATCAAGAATTTCCTCGAGACCTTAACTTTCTCTGAGGGTACATCCATGACGGATCGACGAACCATTCAACGTCTAACGGCAGGCTACGTCATTTCTGACGAATGACTTTACAAGCGATCCTACAATAACATCTTGCTCCGGTGTCTTACAGAGAGTGAAGCGACCAACATCATGAAGGAGATCCACGAAGGAGTATGCGGAGCCCACGTTAGCGGTCACACGCTTGCTAAGAAAATTCTGTGGCAGGGATACTTTTGGACCACTATAGAATCAAATTGTTCCCAACATATTCAAAAATGCTATAAGTGTCAAGAACACTCTAGTCTGATACACGCTCCTGCCATCGATCTTCACTGCATGACCACTCCTTGACCATTTGCTACTTGGGGCCTTGACGTCATCGGAATGATTAATCCAAAAGCATCAAATGGACATCGATTCATCCTCGTTGCCATTGAATACTTTACCAAATGGGTAGAAGCGGCGTCATATGCTAACATCACGGCCAGTCACGTCGAGAAATTTCTCAAGAGTAATATTGTGTGCCGATTTGGAGTACCCGAAGATATCATCATAGACAATGACACCAATTTTTTGAATAAGCATATTCGAGCCTTTTGTGAGTAGTATAAGATCAAACACTATTGCTCATCACTTTATCGACCTCAAACTAATAGAGCCGTGGAAGCTGCCAATAAGACGGTCGTTTGCATCATTGAGAAGATGGTCGTCACTTATAGAGATTAGAGTGAAATGCTACCATTTGCCTTATGAGCCTACAGAACGTCAATCCGTACCGCTATATGGGCAACATCATTCTCCCTTGTGTATGGAACTAAGGCCATCCTACCAATTAAGGTTTAGGTACCCTCACTCCGAATCCTCATGGAATCTGGCTTACCCGAAACAGAGAGAGAGAGAGAGAGATCACTCTTTGATCAGCTGAACTTAATGGATGAGAAAAGGCTCCTAGCCTTATGTCATACTCAAGTTTACCAAGGGCGAATTGCACGCGCTTATAATAAACGTATCCACGGTCGAGATCTGAAGGAAGGAGGCACTGTGTTGAAGAAAATTTTTCCATCCCTCCACTCTGATCCGAGAGGAAAGTTAAAGCCAAACTGGGAAGGACCTTATGTCGTTCGAGAAGTACTGTCAAGATACGCCATCCGCCTCGCCACCATGGATGGAGATCATCTTCCTGATCCCATCAACGCTGGATACGTCCGACGGTTCTACTCTTAGTCTATCGCAATAAGGTAAGTATTGGTAAAATAGATACGTGACTGCTTAAGAACCACTCAAAAAAGGCCATTATTCCAAACATAGTAGCTAAAAAGCATCCCTGAAAATGATGATATCCTTTGCTACCCCATTTGAGCCTGGGCCTTTCTTTCAATAAACCCCTTCCCCCAAAAAAATGTATGTGTATACATATATAGAAAAAAAGGGAAGTAAAGTTACTATTAAAATAAAAAAAAATTAAAAACGCAAAACCTCAAAAAGAGATTGCCTGAAATGGAGCAAAAAGAATTAAAAAAATGTGTAGAAGAATCACGAGGCATGTACAGTAAAAACCTCCAAGGGAGAAAGTATGTTGAGAAAACTGAAGCCGTATCAAGGAAACCCTTTTGACCTAACATACCTTCAAATCCTAACCTAACCCATGACCAAGCTACACCCTGAAGAAAGCCCTCTTTTAGATTTATAAGCAGTCATAATATCTGTTAAGTCAACACAAGCCGAGTTATGAGATGACACCAGAACCCCATCCAGCTGGCTATGATAGAATCGACGTCTATGTCGTGGTTGTTGAGATGAAAAAAGAAATGAAAAAATAAAATAAAAAATAAAAAGTAAAAATACAAGCTCAAAGCAAGATGGACGTGGTAAAAACTTGAAAGGAAATTACCAGTAAAAATAGCGAGCTTGTGTGGACCAAGTGAAAACCCCAAAGGGCGCTTGGGGTAAGAGAGCTAAACCCATGGACGTGGTGAAAACCCGAAAGGGCGCCACGGGTAAAAAAGGGAGATAACAAAAAAAAAAAAAGAGAGAAAAAATTTGAAAAAGAAAGGTTTGGACTGATTGAGTGGATTGATGCTTGAGGAGCCCTTATTACTCTTCCTAGACCCTCTTGTCCGACTGGAATGCTCATGCTAGTTCTAATCGGGTCTTGACCAGGATAATCTTTGTGAAACTGCACCGTCAAATGTATGAATCAAGGCAAGGAGAAAGGTTTAACTCAATCCCAAGGGGATGAACGTTTCGGCCTTGGTAGGACTGTTGAACTCTTTCAGAATCAACTAGTAAAAAAGGAGGGTTCGACCATACTCAAAAGAGGACCCGAGGTTTTGCAGGGTTTTCACCCAGCAATTAAGGCACCACACAAAAAGAATGCACAAAACAGAACCAAAAGACCAAAAGATCTGTGTAGATGTATATAGTAAACTGCCTTTTGCACCACTTAAACCACATCCCAAAAAAAATAGCGGTGTGATGACTAGCGTGCTTTCCTTTTTACAAGTATAAACAAAAACAATAAAAACATAATATATATATATATATATATATATATATATGTATACCAAAAAATGTGTGCATTTGTAAAGGGGTTTTCACACCCCTTTTCTGTGTATCTGATCTATGCAAAAAGTTACGTGTGCAGGAAGGAGTTAGCGGTCCAGCTTGCGCTTCAATGCGCTAATCTCAACATGAAGGTCATCTTTCCGGATATTCCGCTCAGTTAGCCACCGACCATGCAGACTCTTATACCTCTTCCGAGAAGAGTCTGTGGCTCCAAAAGTGATGCTCAGTGATCCCTTCAAATGGAGGACCTCGCTCTCTGCTGTGTTTGCCCTAAATTTTTCTTGTGCCAAATGTTCTTGCAGGACCCTCTTCCCGGACCGTCCCAGAGAGCAACAATCCGATCCATGTCTCCAAAGGACCCCCTAGAACAGATCAAATCACAGAGGGGGTCTAGCCTCGCAAGGCACCTGCTGAGGGCAGCCAAATTGATGCAGTACCTGGAATGGGAAGTAGAAGGTGTTGTCAGTCAATCCTAGGAGGGTAATGCCCTCATGATCTTTACTGCGAACTATTGGGAAGGTCCGGTCCAACCGAGGAAGCCTCCCTGTCAGCTCGGCATCGGTCAACCAAAGTTTCAGAGCTGACACATCGCCCTGTGGAAGCAAATGGCACCTACCCAGAAAGCACTGAGCCGCCTCACCTCGAGCAATATAAAAGCGGGGCACAGGCCCTAGAATAGCAAGGTGCTCACCCAACCAGACCTGAAGCAACAAAGGGCACCCTTGAAGGCCCTCCACCTTGCCCAAAGCAAATGAATCAAGGCATCGATATAGCTCGGCGAGCACCAAGTGCATCATGGATCTGCCCGCCTCCAGCTCGGTCAAAATATCGCAAATTGCCAATGAGAAGCTCCCCCCCGGTAAAAAAGAGGATTTCAAAGATGAAACCAAGTGCTAGAGCTTTCACGTTGTATATGTTCCTAACTGGCAATTTTCGGAGACTTTTGTCACCGAAAAGTTCTTTGAGGAATTTTAGCGAACACCTTGTGGGCCCCCCAATGAGGCTTTTCTCATACTCAAGTGTAGCCCGGCCGAGGCGTGACTCATACAAGACCCCTGTGAAGCTTTAGGCCAGATAGTTTGGGCAGCTCCTCGAGGTTTGGGGTTAGCTCTCGCTTCCCAAAATGAAATACATGGAAATTCACATCCTAAAATGAAGCGGCGGCATAAAGGAGTTCCCACCGTGGAGGAACCTTTAGAAAGGAAGAAAGGCAAGATAGCCCAAGGCACTCCAAGTCGCCGAGCTCACTCTCATTCAAGCTCCTGAACGAGGCCGTTCAAAATTTGGGCCCCAAGCCCAACAAAGGGGGTAAATTGGCTCCAAGCCCTCCACGTAAGGGAGGGTTAGAAAGCCGGTCCATGAACGTACAGGGATATTTTGAGAAGATAAAAATCGATGTATGATGATAGACCCGCCTTGGAAATGCAAGAGCAAAAGTAACCAGTCATAGAGGCCAAGTCAAAGAAAAAAGAAATGATTTTTGGACTAACTCGAGTATATAAAGACCCACTAACCCCCAGGTTAAACCTGGCGCAACTATTAGTTGCACCGGTGCATTTTGGTCCCCATTTTGCCTAGCGCAACTATTAGTTGCGCCAACACAAATTGCCTGAGATTTCAACCTGGCGCAACTAATAGTTGCGCCACACTACAAGTTCCCCTCTTCAGCCATCTCGGGACCTAGCGGTGGGGACTTACACCCATTTTGTTTCTTTGTTAACACACCTCTTTTCATTTAACAATTGGGCATTTGTTTTGTTTATTCATGTGCAGGACTGACCCTACATCAAAGCGTACGACCAAAAAGGTCGCCTTCTGAGCATTTTGGGCAAGCACATCCTGTAGAGAAATAGATCCAATACAAAGAAATCATGGCATAAAATCAAAGCAGAAATATTTTCCCAAAAATAATAATCTAAAGTATCACATCAACCATCCCCAACATGTTTAAACAAATCCAAATCAAACCCCAAAAGAGTACTGAATTTTTTTCAAAGCCAAAAACTAGAAGACTATTCCTTGCTTGCACCCTTGGATTTCTTGCGACGGTGAGAAGAGCTCTAAAAAGTTCCCATGTCCCCAACCCTAGACCACGCCTGCGAGATCCTACTGAGCAAGGAGCGCGACTCCTTGGCACGGGCACGCTGTGAGACACGATCAAAATCAAGAGTCAAGATCAATTGAGGGATAAATAAATGAAGAGGAGTAGAATAGCAAGGCACTCACCGTCTCCACCTCCCTAAGCTCCGCCAAGTGATGATGATACTCCGCATACTCGATGGCCGAGTTGAAGTCCTACGTTCAGAACGATACAATATCAGCTATCAGGACAATCTTAAAAGCATGTACAGAAGGAAACCGAAATGAAGAGAGATTGGGCCATCAGAAGACTTACCCCTGGAACCACCTCAGGAGGTGGAACACGGGCCGCCTCAGCAGAAAGCTGCACCTGTCGATCCACATCAGCGCAGAGGCTCGAAAGGAAACAATCATCTAGGTGTCAGAAGGTCCCATAAACTACGAGTGGATCGCCACCAGGGATACCAGCATGAGAAGCCCTCGACGGACCAGCACCTGAAGAGCTCTCACCTGAGGGGCTCGCATCCGAAGAACCAGCACCAGAGGGATCCACCCCTGACATATCAGCCACACTTGGCTCGCCTTCACCATCTAAATCATTCCCTGAAGAAAACTATGAACAAAATAAAGATCCAATTAGAAGGGACAAAAGCCGAATAAAAGCATAAAGGGAACTAATCCAAGCTAAGATAAATTGCTTGACTGAGTGGGCTGCCAAATGCAAGAAAATTGGTGCTAGGTACAAAGCGCGGCAAGAGGAACCGATGGGGCAAGCACTCGTACCAAAGATGATAGTCCCCGAGCACATGGAGAGCATGGATAGGGAGCCCATTGTTGAAAAAGGCCACTGTGAGCTCCTTGATACTGGCAACGGGATTCCAAATGTCCGCCGGAGGGTCCACAAGTATGGCGTACTAGCCCTGAAACTGGTGCACCACCCGCTTTGCTAGATAATAAAATTTGGCCCATGCTCCATAGAAGAAAATGATGCAGAGATTGTTAAATAGGTGGGAAGCGCCTACGGCTGCTCGGTTCCAAAATGGGGATGCAAGGTATGGGTCAGGAAGGATCTGCCCAAGTAAAACAAAAAAGAGAATCCAAGCAGTTAGCACATCAATAAAAGGAGATTTCTGAGCTAGAACTAACAAGGGTTGAAAAAGAGTTTTACCTGCTCGAGAACCATCAAGTCAAGTTGGGACCTCAGACCCATCTCCAAATGCTTTAGGCCCATGTCACGACGTCGGGCCTGATTTCAATTACTGAGGAGAGGATAGGTAAGCACCTCCGAGTGAAGAAGCGGGCGCCCAGGATGGAAGTGATGATATCCCCATACCTAAAAAAGGAGACAGTACATAAGAGCAGGTCAGTAGCATATAAATATCATTCAAAAAAATTAACAAAAGCAAAATAATGAGGGATTACCTCTAAGACGGCCCAAAAGCCGACAACAGACTTGGAATCCCCAGTGGTGACCCAAGCTACATTGTACATCAGCCATGAGTACCAGACCCCTCCCCAGTCATACCCGTGGACGTCACCCCAATTGTCCATCACACTCAGCAATGCCAGGTTGACTCGACCCCCACTGGCATTAGTAAAAAGGGTCTTGCCCAACAAGAGTAGGAGAGTGATGCGGGCTAGGACGATCGCCCGCTCTGGCGTGATGTAGAGCGCCCTGTCTAGCTGACCCAAATCCACTAACTCATTAGGTGTGTAAAGTGAGGTCAGCCAAGACGTCTTAACCTCAGTACCATGGGCCTGCTTGAGTGGGGGATAGGCCCAATCAGTAAGACAATGTCCTCTAGTCTCTGCACCGTAAGATCGGCTATCGGTATCTCTCCTATCCTAATATTGGTAATCATGGCCCAATCAACGGGCGTCAAAGTCATCTCTGCATACGGCATGTGAAAGGCCATTGTCTCAGGATGAAACCTTTCAATTAGGGCTTTCAGGTAGGCAGCGTCGGTCCTAATGGTGGGGCAGGACAGAAACTCTCCAAAGCTCACCTGTTGCAGCAAGACCTTCATGACGAGAAGGACATAGAGGTAGAACTCATGAAAGTCGAGCCACAATATTGGGCAAGTCCTGTACCAAAGAAAATGTGCATCAGATCACAGAGGCGAAGCAAAAACTATATAATGGAAATAAATTGAGCCTCTCTGTTACCTTGCCCGCTATCCCAAAGTTGGAAATGTGGGTATCCTGTTGGTGAAGGAGACCGACCTGAGCAGCCTTGCCCTGCATCTCGAGCCATGGGCCCGCCCTCCGATCTACCCAGATAAACTCCTCCCCTCGCGGGCCGTTCACTATCTTAGGGCCCTCCTCGTAGCCCTCCTCAGGAATATGCTCACCTTCGCTCGACATGTTGGGGCAACAAAAGACAATCACATCTGATCAGGAATAAAGATACACGCGCAACAAATTCTTTTACAAAAACGAGATCAACAAAAAAAATCCTTTACTTCATTTACAAAAAATAAAAGTCCTTATACCTCAAAAAAAAGAGAGAAGAAATCAGCATCAAAATCAAAAAAGTCCTTTTACTTTGTTTAAAAAGTCCTTTCAAAAATCAAAACACAAAAAATCCTTGTTTAAAAGATCTTTCAAAAAAAGAAAAATCAAAACACAAATTTTTTTTTTTTTACTTTGTTTAAACAAAAAAAGAAGAAATAAGAAAAGCAAACCCTTATATTTCAAAACACTCAAAAAAAAAAAACCTTTCTCTTGTACCCATAAAAATCAAGAAACCTACCAAAAAAATGATAAAATAAAAATCAATTCCTTAGAAAAAGAACAAAAAAATAAAATAATAACAAACAAAAAACCAAAAAAAAACCAAAAAAGAGAAGAACAAAAAAACCTTTTCCTTAGTTGGTTTTCAAAAAAATGCACAAAGGCCAAAAAAAAACACACATTTCCTTGCTTAACTATAGAGGTCAAAAATCATTCTTCTTAAAATTTTCGAAAAAAGGAAATCAAAAATCCCTTTTTCCCTAAATTAGTGTTCCAAAAAGAGACCAAAAATCCGTTGCTTTGTTTTGCAAAATAGAAACAAAAAATAATAAACAATAAAAAAAAAAAATCCCTTCCATACACACAGATAAAAAAAAAAACAAAAAATATATATATTAGGCACCAATAAATCCATAAAATAGCAAAAATAGGGCATTGATCATAAGAAACCGTCCGTACATCATCAATAAACATACATACAATGAAAAAATAAACCATTATTCATCAAAGAATGCAAAATCCTCATCATATTTACAAGAAAAAGCAAGAAAAATCAAGAAAAATGGATTTTAATGGTTACCTTTTCAGAGAAAATGGGGTCATTGATCTAGCGTGAGCCGACAATCGATCCACACAGACAAGGCAATGAAAATGGGGCATGCGTAGAGGCAATGTGAAGGAACCCTAGGAGGGGACGATTTTCGGTTTCAATGAGGAAGGAGGGGGGGAAAATTTTGAAATTAAGTTTCCAATAAAGTCACAACTAACTATTAGTTACGCCAGGCAAAATTTTGCCCCCTTTTTACCTGGCGCAACTAATAGTCGTGCTAGCCACTTATGCCAGGTCTTAGGCCTGATACGGGACAGACGAGAAGACCAGTCCCCTCCCACTCTTTTTTGTTCTGTCACCCCGGCAGATGCATGCGCTCCCAAGGCAGCATTTCGAATATCCTTCAACTTGCCAAGAGAATCATGCTAGAATAAAGGTGGACCGAGATCAATGAGTACCCTGGTCCTATACGAGAAAAATATAAAGAAAAATCTAACAAGGAATCCCCACCGAGAAGCCGGAAGTATTCACAAGAAAAATCTACATAAAAAATAGCTTTAAAATTTCAAAAAATCTACATAAAATAATAGCTTCAAAATTCCAATAAAAAATCACATAAAATAATAAACTCCAAAAAAATCACATAAAATAACAGTTGAAAAAAAAATTTCAAAAAAAATCTCATAAAATGATAGAAAAATCAAAAATAGATTTGTATTCCCCATAGAGACCCACACTTGCATGTTTTCAATGTGGTAAAATGTCAATATTTTATCAACAATGTAGCTGTGCCATATTAAGGTCCCAAGTCTAGGGTTCACCTCAGATCTTTGGATCCCGCTTTAAGGTAGGAGCAATGGTATCAATCCTGGTCAAACAGTCAATGTTTCAATCGAGTTGACCCCACTGCTAAATCTTTGCGATAAGCGCTTTTTTTTGGATTCATGTGAACTTAAGTATTTTAAGCTTCAGATTCTCCGTTGGAAAAGATCAATCGTTGGTTGAGACCAACCTGTTGAGAATGAGATTACGTGTCAATTAAACTATGTGCAACCATGCATTCAGAAGGGATCATCTCCCTTTTTTATTTTTTACAGGCTTAAAACCTGTATGGGCAGTGGTATCCCTGTAAAGTGTATGCCATGCGTCTGGGTATTTGTATGATGGTCGTTTGTCCCCGTAAATTATACCCGGGTGGCTCTGAGTTGGGGCTTCCATCGCCTTTGATGTTGCTTATTGCCCTTGATGGGTGCATGATTATGCATAGTTAATTGATGTTTATGATCATTGTCAGCAGAGACCAGGATTAGATGTCCCTTCATAAAGATACCCCAATGTCTGGTATGATCTGTTCAAGGTAGTTGAAGCTAGATGCTCTGGGTCATGTGGATCTGGGGCATGTTTTCAAAAACGGCATGTACTCCCAAAAAGCGTTGTGACATCTATTCACTTCGCTCGGGCAGTCATGCTAAATAAACTTTTGGGATCGATGGGTTCGCCCAAAGACCTCGAACCCTGCTTTCAGCAGGGGCAGTCGCGAATAGTCCGATGGGGCCATCAAGTGCCTCGTAGGATTAGACGTAAACTATGGAGCCTTGCGTATCTTTCCTTTTTGAATGTGGGTTGATCACCCCTCTTACTTACGAAGCCGTTGTATTCAGAATGAATCTTGAACATGAATCACCTTCAAATCATCTAGAGAAGCGGACATTTTTTCTGACTAACGGGCTTTCGCAACTCGAGAAGCGAATGTTTTTTCCAGCTATTGGGCTTTCGTAACTCATTCCACCTCGATTATGCCCAGTAATGTCACTAAGCGCTTGAGAACCGATTACCTTGAGAAGCGAATGTTTAGCCTGGCATCTCAGGGCTTTCATTTTCTCACCGTGTTACTCACCCGATGTTTGAAGTTCATTCTTAATGTAGCGGATTCGTCAGTAATGCCTTGGGCCTCTTCGGATGTCTCTTTTCTTTGGCATACGATCATTATTGATCAGATATCAAAGAGAAGTACACTAGAACTAGCTATGGTGGTCTACTATGAACAAATCTCATACCATTGAAAAGTAGTGGGTGTCAGCTTTCCAATGGTCTAAGAATCGCCCCAATAGGAGTTGTACATCAAAAGATATGGCAGTCCGAACCTGCAGGACAAAAGACTAAAATTAGGTGGGCCCCATAGGGATTTGGTGCAACTAATAGTTGCGCCAGGCTATTTCTCCCTAGAAATGGCTTGTGATAATTTTGTCTGGCGCAACTATTAGATGCACCAGGCCACTTCTCCCAGGATTTAAGCCTGGGGCAACCAATAGTTGCACTAGTATTAATTGTGGACCCCACCTCGGATAGCCAACTTCCAGGCACTATTTTACTGTACATTTGCCTGACGGAACTATTAGTTGTGCCAAGCATATGAACAGTAACTGCTGGTTTTTGCCCTAAATTTCGTGATTGGAGTAACTTGTTGACTACCTCGACCTTTGGGGTGTGTTTTGCTAGTTCTGTTGCACCCATTTGCACCCTATTTGCAACCCTTTAAGTGGCTTAAGGCCTCACCCCATCATCCACCATTGGAGGACCCTTCCACACTTCTCAAGGCTCCAAAAACCCTAGGAATCCTTAGATGTGAGATTACCTAATTGCTAAACCCATTTAGCTCTTACGTAGCCTCTTAACCCACCCTTTTCTTATAAATAGAGCCCCCCACCCCTTGGTTTAGGAGTTGAGAATTTTAGCCTAAGAGAGAAAGAGCTTAAAGTGAGAAGATCTTTCTCCCTTTGGTGCACACTTCTCATATAAATTCCAGAATTCCAAAACTTCATTCCATGCCTTACCTTTCCTAAAAAGCCTCTAGGTTAGGTGTGTGTTATCCATTTGCCTCCCTTCTCTACCTCTTAGCTAGTAAGCCTTAGTGGTTAGAACCCCTCTTTCCACCATTCAAGCCTTCAAGAGCTCATCAAAGCAAGCTACACAAGGCTCTCCTACGGTGCTATAAGGGCCCAAGGGCTCCGGCTCTCTCCTTTCTTCTCCTATCTCTTTCTATCTCCCTCCATCCTCCCATTTGTGTCGTTACGCTGTCGACTTTTTGGTAGGGACAGAGGGGCATCAAATAGGATTCTAATCCCTTTTGGGCAAGAGGAAGCTATTTTCTTTTCTTCTACTTCATTTTACTTTTGGCCATTAGTAGAGACTGCTATAAGCAGGTTGATCGAATGCCTAACACCTTCCCAATCGATAATAGAAGCCCCTACCCAAGAGCCTTTAGTGTGGATCAGAATCAGTGTCATATTTTTAGCACTTCAGTGCTCATAAAAATGAACTAGGTTTCCTGGGACATCGAATGCTCCGTGTGGCGACTCTAGTTTTTTTGCAAGCGAGCGCATCACCGCGACGGGATCGTCACAAATCCCATGATTGCACATTAGCATCGTAAGCTTGTTAACTGATATGTTTATTGTTATTTGTAGAGAGCTGAGCTGGCTGTCGGAGGTCCCATTCCAACATTCGATCCGTCTTCCGTTGCCTCCTCCAGTCGGGAGGATCCAGCGATGGCTCAGCTTTGAGCTGAGCTAGATCATTGGGTAAGTTTCGTTCAATCTATTATACTGTTTGCGTCATTGCATTAGTTTGTTGGGTGTCGTTATTTTACTTTCTTAGTAGTTTACTAATATCATGTGGTATTTCAGCGTCAGGTTGCTGAGGATCTTCAGACGAGGGAGGTGACTTCTGCCTCTCTATGTCCGGAGAGTCAGGTAAAGTTTCTTTTGATGTGGGATAATTCTATTTTGGTTATTCCATCTTTATCTTGTTCTGACATATCTTGTGTTGGATTATTTGGTTCTTTGCAGGCTGTTTTGGATTCTGCTCTCGAGGCTCCCCCTCAGGAGTCTATTCCTATCCCTACTCAGGTGTGTTTTAGTTATTGTGTTTGTAATTTATTTGTCATTATAGTATTTTTGATGTATTTGTCTATTCTTGTTACAGGCACCTACGTTTGCTGTGCCTCCTGCTGATCCAGTGATCGCAAAGATAGTTGAGCGACTCCTAGGGGAGAGGCTGGATCTGGTATGGTTCTTTCCTTTTTCAAAGTTTCTTATTTTGTTCATGTATATATTCATTTTTTTTTTGACTTGACGCGGTTATGCAGGTTTGTCAGCTGGAGGAGGAACGTTTGGAGGCGGCGCGAGCATGAGCCACTCCTAAAGTGAGACGAGTCCTTGGGGAGACGCAGAGTCATGCTGACTTATTTGCTGAGATGATGGCCACTCAGATGACTCATACTGATGCGTTAGAGGTGGCTCGTCGGACGATGCGGGCAGAGATGCAGGCGTCCCTAGATCAGTTGTAGTATCGTCTGATGAGGAGTGAGCGAGGGATATATAGGCTAGCTCATCAGGTTGGCAGATTAGATTCGAGGGCTACGGGCTCCTCGATCGGGTAGTCTTGTCACACATCACATGATCGTGCCAGGGGTGATGCTCGGGAGGATGCAGTGGTTCGTGAGGTTCTAGCAAGGTATCCTCCTCGTTTCAATCAAGGCGGTCTATTAGCCAGACGAGTGAGGGAGGACCTGTGGTAGGGCCTCGTCGCTTAGAGGTTTCGCTGACTTTGGGTACCGGGATCATATTTTTTGAGGACCAGTCCACAGACCTCCGAGCTGATGATACTGGGGATAGCAGTGCTCGACCGTCCCAACGGTAGCGTAGGGATTAGGTGTGTGAGTGTGTGGTTTTTTTTGTTTGTATCTAAGGTGTGTGTGTTGTATATGTAGGGGGTGTCCCCAGTGATAGGAGTAAAAAGAAATGGAAAAGAAATTTTGACACATATATATAGAGAGATTCTTTTAGTTTAGATGTACCTGATTGGCTCTCTTTTTCTTTTAGTTACCTCCTACGTCTACTTTTGCTTTCAATTTCTTTAGCGCCGTCAACCGTCATTGGGACTTGGATGCTTCCTGAGCTAGCCTGGTGATGGTTGAAGGCTGCTTCGTATCTGCACATATGAGAGTAATGCTGTCAGTAGTTTTGTTCTCCCCATTGCCAGTTGTCAAGGGGGTTAAGTGTCTCAGACTGAAGTCTGGTAGCAAAAGATGGATATGTGCTTTTTTTTTTTTTTTTTTTTTTCTTTTTTCTTTTTTTTTTGAAATAAAAATAATACAATAGGGAAAGAAAATAGCTAGGATAGAAATAATAGAAAAATAATTTAAAAAAAAAAATGCCCCAGTGTAGGAGTGTGGTAGGCTCGACAGTATGGTATCTTTGGTAGCGCTTCCCGGAGAGTAACTTCGTTATTTCTTATCTTCTATGTGGACAAGCCGGCGCTTCTGACATGATTCTTTTTCTAATAAAATAAATGCCCCAACGTCAGGATGCAATGGAGCTTTTCTAGGTTTCAAGATAAGCACTTTGGGTTTATAAGCAGTCATGGGTATCTGGTGAGTTAGTTTTTGAAGAAAAAAGTTGGTCGCTGCTCTCACCGAACTAGTGAGGTCATCTTTATGATTAGGTCAGTTTTATACGGGGTCTATCCTAGGGTGGTGGTCATCTTATCCCATGGTTATTAGGGAGAAGTATGGTATGTATAATAGGTGATTGCGCCAGTCATCATTCATCAGTTTTTGGTTTCATTTATAGAAATATCCTGCAGGACTTTTGATTTATTGTTCGAAAATAAAAATAGCAGAGGGAGGTAAGGCTCGGTGATGGGAGAAGAAGTTTGTATCTAATGCTTTCCAAAAGGGGTAGGTAACAGTTTTTTCTCAGTGGGGTACGGGTTGCCATGATCGAGCTCTTCGTCATGTTTCGGCACCATCAAAATCTCACATTCTTTGATTAGCAGGAGTTTATCCTCCTCCTGCCACCTTGCGACGACATCTAGTAGTATGGGGATATCAGGGGTGCCTGATCGATTTTAAATGTAACCCTTGCAAGTGCACAAGATCTATTGCAGTATGGCAAGAACAAAGGTGTCGAACCCACAGGGAAATCTTGAATTTTAATTAATTCTTTCAGAGATTTAAAAACGTCCCCAAGGAAGTACCAAAGGGCAGATTCAATTTAACCAAAAATTTATCACTTTTTTTAAATGCAAAATAAATAAATTAATCTAAACAACTAATTACTGATGAATCTAAGAATAATATTTAAATAAGATCAAGAAATATGCTACCCCAGATTTGTACCCCCCTTCCATTAAAGAATCATTCACACCATCACCATCATTCATTCATAAAAATGATTTGAAATAAAGTATGATCATCAATCCGGCATACCCTATCTAAAAACAATGACTCAGCCTATCATTGCGGTATGAGTCATGTAAGAAGCATAGCGTATCTCGTGATGTGTAGATCAAAATAATAAAAACATTAGACTATGGTATTAATCATAAATATAGGTACTTATCTGGGGATCGCATCTTTCCCGATCTACTGATTTAGCCGCTCATCTTTGGTGTATGATCTCCTTGTTCATTCAAAGTCATTCCTCTTTTTATTTCTTCCAAAAATCTTTGGTTACAATGTCTTTTCCTAAATACAATCTATGCTTTCATGAACGTAAAGGAAAAACAATGCAAATCCTAGGTACAATCTACCCAAATCAATCCCTAGAAGAAGGAGAAAAGAAGAACTTTTAAAAAGATGCTCAGAGGAGTCTAAAACCAAAAATAATAATGAATAAATAATCCTCTCAAAAATTCTCTTCAAAAACTCTAATTATTTCCTAAAAAAATCGTCTAATTCCTATCTCTAATTCTTGCTCTAATTCTTCCTCTCCTTTTCGAAGTGTTTGATCCGCTTTAAATAGAGCCGAAGTTTCCCAGCCACAAAGGTGTTCCAACTCGAAAATTTAGGGTCGATTAATTGACCCAATAGGGTCGATGCATCGACCTCCCAGATTTTCGTGAATTCCCGCCGAACTTTACATCAGACACTGCTTCAGTATTTTGGCCATAACTTTCTGTCCCAAACTCGGATTGAGGCGATGCTTGCGCCGTTGGAAAGCTGATAGAAAGATCTACAAAGTTTGTGTTTTAACAATTTCATAATTTGGCGGTATTGAATGTCCAAATGGAGCTACAAGTCGCACCAAGTTCTCGATGACCCAAAGTTGCAGTGTTTTGACATTATTTTCAGAATTCTTGGGCTGTTTTCTGCACTTGGCTTGTATTTACCTGAAACACTTCAAATCTAATAATTCTTATCAGATAGCCTTCATCGGATAGCTAAATATAGGTATCTAGGGGTGAAATATCATCATATTTCACTACTCATCAGTGCCCTCGCAGCTTACTTATACACTTCTAGTGAAATTACTAGAGATGTCCTCACGGCCTGTTTATGCTTCCCTGAGCTCATTGACTTGTTCATTCGTCGTAATGCTCTCACTCGCTCTTTTTTTGAAATATAAACACATATTTTTTGAAGGCATCCTGCTAGCAAAAGAATAATGAGTTTTGATTGAACTTAACATCTTCATTTTTTTTGCTCTAACGTCTCCTCCAATGGCGGGGGCAGGGAAGTGAGTATCAGGTGTTACTTATGCTTTTAAAAGGGTTTAGATAGGTCACTAGTCCTTTGATTAAATTACCTGAGTGAGAAAAAGTGGGCAATAGATCGGAGGTCTAAAGGATATTATGAGAATTGAAGGCGTACGACCAATGAATGGGTCGTGACGACTACAGGGGTCTTAAGTTTAAGTATTTAACCACGGGATGTGATGATCATAGGGTTAGGGGTAATATTTCTTAAGGTACATGGCATTCCAAGGACTAAGGAGTTCTTTCCCATCTTGGTTTGCCAGTTTATAGGCATTTCCAGGGTATGCAGCTATTAAGACATATGGGCCTTCCCAGTTCGGTTTCAGTTTTCCTTTTGGGTGGCATGCTTAGAAGGCATGATTTTCTTCAAGACTAATTCTCCAACATTAAAGGTTCGTTCGAGGACTTCCTTATCATAGGCCCTGACCACTCTCCTCTGATATACCTGAGGGTGATCAGCTGCCCTTAGACGTGTTTCATCAAGCTGCTCTAGCTGTGTGAGTAGGGAAATTCTCCTCTCGTCTAAGGATAACTCATCATAGAGTTGAATCCGTAAAGATGGTACTTGCATCTCATATGGTAGGATTGTTGTTGGGATGTTTGCCTACCCTCAAATGAGAGTCTAAAATCATCAATAAAACTAGGCAGACATACTCATACAGACTTGCAAGTATTCAGGATCTATTGTAGTAAGCTTTAAAAGAGTGGTAAGTAAGGGAATGTCCACAGGGAGGCTGGTTAGAAATATGATAAATCTCTAGATCTGTAAGAGATCTGGCACCCTAGCTATCTCTACTTTAGTTAAAAGGCAGAGGAGAGGTTTGAAATGAGTTGTCACTTAAACTGAACTACAATTAAAATGCAGATTGTCTTAGATCGAATCTGGAGCCTCAAATCTTGTAGATTGATGGTTTAAAAACTCAAAAAATGGAGAAGAATAGCTTGGAGGTTGTCTTCACTGCAATCAGGTTAAGCTAAGCATATTACAGGGGTTCAAAAGGACACACGTCCCTCAGCTGGCCACAAGCACAGCTGCAGGGTATAAATTCCACTCCAAATCACAGGATCCACCTGGTCTTAAGGCTATGATCTGTCCACTTTAATAGTCACAGACCATCCTAGAGACTTTATCGAATCCATAGATTGCAATGGATGAATCCAATTGAGGCCTGAGCTTAGATTTACCTTAAGGTTATGATCCATCCACTTTAATGGTCACAGACCATCCTAGAGATCTCCTACGAAGCCAGAGCCTCAATAAGAACAATTAAAACCACTTGTAAATTTTCGTGTCACGACAGGAAATTACAGGGATATCAGATCCAGGGAATTCAGATGATATCCAAGAGGTCTACCAGTTAAGTGGGTGAGCTGATCAAGCAACTCCTCTACACAAATCTGATCGAGCACCAAAAGGAATCAAAAGAGCTTTAGATCTAATTAAAACATTGAAAACAACATTTTCATTACAAACAAGGTCACTCTTACAATGGAATGCTCTCAGATCTGTAGTCTGTGCAGCAATTAACCCCAGCAACACTCTTAACCTTACCCAATTACAGATCTAACTCACTCCTTGCTGCTCCTAGGGATTTAGCCAACCATGGTTGGGCTAAAGGAGGGAAATGAAATCTCGCTGCAAGCTTTGATCTCTGGAAAATTGCTCAAAATTTCGATCCTCTCCAATGGCAATTGGGGATCTCTATATATAACTTTCTCCTCTATTTTTCCCACCAAAATTCCTTCTAGAAGGTTATCAGAGTTTGTTAGAGTTCTATTAAAGCACGTCGGTCGGTTAGGGCTTTTTAGGGTATCTTCTAGAATGTCGTGCCGATCACCTAAGTGCCTCGATTTGTGTGTAGCAGGTCACCAAGTCTCAGCGTGTGCATAGCATAGTTTCTGAGAAGTTCAGCACACGATTTCGACAGGTTGGAGAAGCTTTCGACAGGTTAAAAGTAAGCTTGTAGTTCCTTTTGATAGGTTCACTAGTCTCTTCGATAGGTACCGATAGGTTGAGTTTTCTCTTTAAAGCTTCAGGGTCCTCAGCCCACTATCTGGAGTATTCGATAGGTTGGCTTAGTAGTTCGATAGGTCCAGGGGTCCTTTTCGATAGGTTCAGCTCTGTGTGTCGTCATCTCGATAGGTTGGCTCTCATTCCTATTGAAAGGCTTAAGCATCCTTCGTATGTTCAATTCCAGCATCTTCATTTCGATAGGTTCAGGGAGCCTTCGACAGGTTGGAATCGAGCATTTTAGTCCTTTCGCTAGGTTCTCAGATCCGTTCGATAGGTCCCTTTGACACTTCAGGTAAGTTTTCGATAGGATAGTTTCTTCTTTCCTTTCTTTGCTCGATAAGTTTTGAAATCCTATCGAACTCCTCAATCCATACGAATTCATCCTTCTTCTGCTTTCGGATCCTATCGAACCCTTCTTCAACTGCACAAATTCTTTCCTTCTAATCCTCAGCTCCTATCAAAGTCTTCAGACATCCTCTCGATAGGATGTTTTGGACCTATCTTCACTTCTTTCCCCTTGTTCTATTGTTGGGTCTGCATAGTGCTGAGAGATAGCTTCTTTGTGGGCATTCTTAAGTGGTTTACTGCATTTTTACCAGCTTTCCCTGCTATCTATAAAATGCACTCAACAGAGACTTATTAGTGTGCTCACAGGTCCATGAAAGGTTAGGTTAAAAGGTGCAAAGTAGCATTTTTCACCACTTAACAACTGCCTCCATCCCGTAGGAGAGGAGGTAGGGAGTTTGGCCAGTGGCCATACGAATAGAGGTCCTATAGGCCCAGAGTTCTTTTGGTAGTCATTCAGGCCAGTCGGCTCCATTGCTTATTTCTACTATTCATTTTAGGATTTGAATCAACATTTTGTTTGTAGCTTCTGTCTGTTCATTGCCTTGAGGGTAGAACGGTGGTGAGTGGCATAAATTGATGCCGTACTTTTTGCATAACTTCTTCGTCTTCTCAGCGATGAACTGTTGTCCATTGTCAGTGATAAACATCCTGGGTACTCCAAATCTGGTGTTGATATTCCGAATGATAAACCTCACGAGTGTTGAAGAGGTGATTCTAATATAGGATTCAGCTTCTGCCCATTTGGTATAGTATTCGATTGCTGTAAGAATAAATGCGTGCTTTGAGTGTTCCCAACTGTGTTGGTGAAGGGTCCAATGATGTCGAAGGCTCACATTGAGAATGGCCATGGCAAGGTCATAGTATTCAATGCAATTAATGGAGCTTTGATGAGTGAGACATGTTCTTGGCATTGCTTGCAGGATTGGACATAGAGGTGAAAATGTCTAATCATTGTCGGCCAGAAGTAACCTTGTCATGTAACTTGATCGGTGGGTCTTTGTCTACCGGAGTGGGCGCCGTAGGCACTGGCGTGCGCTTCTTGGATGATGTATTGTCCTTCGGTGGTCGTGACACATCGTAGTAGTACTCCTTTGGTGAAGGCTTCTTTGTATAATATTTCATCGAGTATGTAGAATCGGGCGCATCGGTTCCTTATAGTCTTTTGTTCGATTTTCGTAGCATACGGTGGAACATGTTGATACTTCAAGAAATTTCAGATCTCGAAGTACCATGGTTGTCCATCGTCAATCGGTGATTTTTCAAATCTAAACATAGCGACTTTGATTTCTGCCTTGACGTGCTTTTCTGGGGTGATTGCTTCTTTTGGTCTCATACTTGTCGGGAGGATGGGTAATTTTCTTTTGACGGTTCATGCTATCTCGTGGGCAGGTACTGTCAGCTTTTCAATGAAGAAGGTTTTGAGAATTTTGTTCGATAGGTATTTGGATGACCGAGGCTAGCGTGACTAAGGAATCTATGAGCTCATTTTCTAATCTAGGGATGTGCGTAAAAGATATCCTTTCAAATTTTTTTACTAAATATTGAGAAGTTTCTAGGTATGCCATTAGTCTTTTTTCCTTAGTTTTTCATTCTCCTATGACTTGTAAAATTACCAATTTGGAATCACCGATGGTTTTTAATTATTTAACTCCTAATTGTAGCACTGCTCAGAGTCCAGCTATAAAGGCTTCGTATTCTGCGACATTATTAGTGACAAGGAAATCTAGCTGAAAAGCTTTGGATATGACAACTCCTTCAGGGCTTAGGAGGACTATCCTGATGCCTTTCCCTTTATGGTTTAGAGCATCGTCGAAATAAAGAGTCCATGAGGTCTTGTCGGGCTCTTCGTTACAAATCGTGAATAGGTCTTCGTTGGAAAAATCCACGTGTATAGGTTCATCAATCGAGAGTGGGAGGTCCACGAGATTATCAGCAATGGCTTGTCCTTTGATCGATTTCTGCGTGACATAAGTGATGTCAAATTCTTGCAATAGCATGGCCAGCGAACAATCTTTCCTGATGTTGCAGGCTTTTCGAATACATACTTCAGAGGGTCCATTTGGGTTAGTACTAGTATTTTATGTGCTCCAAAGTAGTGTCGTAATTTGGTTGAGGCCCACACCAATGTGAGGCAGGTCTACTCCATCGGAGTATATTTTCATTCGTACTCGACCATCTTCCTACTGAGGTAGTAGATAGCCTTCTCTCTCTTGCCGTCTTTTTCATATTGTCCCGAATTACTCCCATTGCTTTGTCGTTCGCTGAGAGGTATAGAATTAGGGGTTTTCCAGGGACAGGTGGCGATAGTATTGGTGGGTTAAGGAGGTATTTCTTGATGTTGTCAAAGGCTTGCTGACACTGGTCATCCCATTTGTACTCAACTCCTCCTTTAAGATTTCTGTAGAAAGGATCGCATATGTTCGAATGCTGGGAGATAAATCTCCTAATGAATTGCAATCTTCTTATCAGGCCTCACAATTCTTTTATATTACTGGGAGGCGGCATCTCAAGGATGACTCTGACTTTTGCAGGGTCGACTTCGATCCCTCGCTTGCTAACTATAAAACCAAGTAATTTTCCAGAGGTAACTCCGAAAACACATTTCTTTGAGTTCATTTTTAGTTGGTATTTCTTAGCTCTCTGTAACACCAGTCAGAGTGCTTAAACATGTCCTATTTGCATATGGGACTTCACTAATATGTCATCGACGTAGACTTCTACACACTTATGCATCATGTCATGAAAGATAGCCATCATGGCGCATTGATACATGGCTCCTACGTTCTTGAGCCCAAAAGGCATAACGACATAACAGTATGTTCCCCATGATGTGGTGAAGGAAGTTTTCTCTTGGTCTGACTCCGCTAATTTGATCTAATTATATCCAAAGAGGTCGTCCATAAAAGATAGCAACTCATGTCCTACGATGCTGTCGACTAGAGTGTCAATGTGTGGGAGTGGGAAGTCATCTTTTGGGCATGCCTGGTTTAGATTTCGGAAGTCGATGCAAACTCATACTCTATCATCCTTCTTGGCGACAAGTACTATGTTGGCGACCCACTTAGGGTAAAGAATGACTCGAATAAATTTAGCTTTATATAACTTGTCGGCTTCTTCTTTGACTTGGAGGGCAATTTTTGGGTGCTTCCTACGGAGTTTTTGCTTAACAGGCTTTGCATCGGGTTCTAAGACTAGATGATGTTCAACTAAACTCGGGTCTAAACGGGGCATGTCCTCATAGGACCATTGTTGTTGATTCTATGTGTGCATGATTTATTTGTGTTTTGAAAATAGACTTACAAATGATGAATTGTACTGAATTTGTAAAAATAAAAAGAATAAGAAAGTATCAGCACAGAGAGAACATAATTAGGCTGCAAGATCAGGGCCAATTGTAGCAAGTTTTAAATGTAAGTGAGTAAAAGATCGTCCACAGGGAATTGATTTAAAATGTAAGATAAACCTTCAAATCTGAGCTACCAGATCTGACCTCTGATCCTATCTACAAAGCACATAAGATGGGAGGTTGAATTTGTCACATTAACTAAATGATAAAAGCAAAATTAAAACTAAGTGATCCAGATCTGAGTTGGGGGAATTTTGAGGTAAACTTATAAAAATGGAGAAATAATATCTAACTTTGATTTGGTCCTTGAAACACAATGAGAATGACTGCAGATCAAATGAGAAATGATCCAATCTTCATCTGGCTACAAGCACAGATGTAAGAGAAATAAATCTAACTCAAGGATTAGATTTAGGCTTATGGCTATGGTCTGTCCACTTTAATGGCCACAGACCATCCAATAGTCTTTAATCTAAACCCTTAATTTCGAACAAGAAACATCACTACAAATGCTGTGAGAGATTAGGTTACAAACACTAATTCCCACAGGATTAATGAATCAAGGGAAATTGCATGAAAAGCAGTAAATCTAAAGGAGTCTAATGCAATAAGGAGATCAGAGGGAACCCTTAACATGAGTCCAATTGAGAATGTATGGTTTACAGCAACCTTTTCAAATTCACCATTACAATTATAACTTAAAGCCTCTTATTTGTAGTCTTGAATACAACTCTCCTTTGAATTACAGAAGTATCTCACAGCTCTCAATTGCAAGTAAAAGTGAGGCTATTACAGGGATTTCAGACAAACTATCTGATTTAGAGATGGGGGAATAGGAATGAAACTCAAAATCTGGATCCCCAAATTGGGCAAATGGTTCATCTATTTATAGTTTTCCCCAGGTCTAGCTCAGATGCGTATCGACCAATCAGAAGTGCTCAAATCTGTATCAACCAATGGTAGTCGAGCACAAGGATCCAGATCTGTTCTGGCCAATTAGAATTGCTCGATCTAGTTCAGCCAATCAGGTGACATAAGCATTAATTCTGTTATGCAATTTGAAAATCTGTTAGAGCTTCTAGAAGTTTCCGCCAAGTTATTTCATCTCTGGGTGCTCACATGGGGTGGAATATGCCTTCGCTTCATGCTTAGAATATTCTGAAATGTCCCTAGGTTTTTAAATACATTGGGACACGTGAAAAAGATTACTGAATTACCCTTGCAAAAGCTGGAAATCTCCAGAATACCATTTCGCATAGTTTAGGGGACTTTTCGCTAGGTACTGTGACTCCTGACGCTCTTTTCGCAACGTTCAGGTTCTGCTCGAAAGGAGTTCTTTTCTTTTCAAAAAGGTCAATCATCTCTTTGAAGAGTTCAGGTGCTCTTCGAAAACTAAGCCTGGAGTTTTTAGTTATTTTCGCAGAGTTCAGGTTCTTTTCGAAAAGTTCAGGTCCTTTTCGAAAAGCACTCTGTAGTGCATTTTTCTGTTCGAATTCTTCCATACTTCTTTTCTGGGTTGAGACCAGGTCTTCGCCTCTTCAGTTCAGGCCTTTTAACAGCTAGTGAGGTTGTTCCTTCTCTTTCTTCCTTTGGATCGACATGGATTATCATCCTTTTGGCACTTTTAGGCTGCTTTCATGGTTAAGGTTGTCTTTATTGTTAGCTGTAACACAAGCACTTAAAACACTTATTTAGTTCTCTCAAAGGTCTATCAAGACCCAGGTTAAGGGGTAAAAAATTGTATTTTCCAGTTCTCAACACACCCCCAAACCTAAGCTTTGCTAGTCCCTGAGCAAAGGAAAAAAAAAAGAATGAAAAGCCACTTTTGTAGGGAACACAGTTGCATTTAGCATATGCAACAAGCCTTTTAAAAACCCTAGGTGATCCCTAATTGGAGGTGAAGTCTCTGAGGGTTTTCGGTGAAAGGTACCACAAACTTCTCCAATAAATCGATTAAGATCAATGCAGTTCATTAAAGCAAACTTTCATCCAATCGATTATTCACACTGCATCGGTCATGTTGTAAGAAGATTTTCAAGAAAACATCGATTCAAAACTAAAATTCTGCTTGTAATTCCTTTTACCATTCACTCAATTTGTGTCAAAAGTTATTTACAAGAAAAATTAATGAAAAACTTGCCTTCTATTTGAGAATTCCAGTTTGATGTTACCCCAATGAGTTGATTTCAAACCCAACTTTCTCACATTTTCACTCAACATGCAAGTAAGAGGTTGTACTATTTCACAGGCTCAAGGCGATTCTGACCTCAAATAGGGTATGTAAGCATGAGCATAGGCATTGCTTTTTAGTTCTGAATTCACTACTCTTTTCACCATAGATTACACAAATTCTTATCTCCATGTGATTGCTCAATCCATCATTGATCAGTAAGGACTTTACTTGGGTTGTAATGTGGCTTATGGGTGAAATTTATCAAGAATAAAGGGGTGGAATGGTGTTCAAAATCGAGAAGTCAGTCAAGGTAAGGAGGTGATAAACACATCTTCTTTAATTAAGCATATTTTCATCTTCTTCTTTAAATTTCCAAAGCCAAAGTGGCCATCTTTTTCTCTTTCTTTTTCAAACTTCCAATGAAATGCCTTCTCTTTTTTTTTTTTTTTTTTTTCAAAGTAGCATTGACTAGAATGCCACATTTCTTCTGCTGATACATCATTGCCTTCAATTATTATTCTTCTTTTGTTGTCAAACTGTTACTCAATTCTCCTTTCTTCAGCTTCCTTCCCTTTATCTTCTGACTTCTCAGAGTGAGGGTTAGGCTAAATGAAGTTGATGTGGTTATTTGATGAGGTTTCAAAGAAATCTTAGATTTGTAAAGCTCAAATGGTGTGTATCAAGGGCAGTTTCAAAAGGTGGGGCTTTGTAAGGTTCAAACTGTCCAAAAGGAGGCCTTACATCATGTCTTTAATATCACGATTGTTGTCAAATTATTTCAATTTGGATATGTGTAACTTCTAGTGAAAGTAAGTAGGTTCAATCAGTCCCTAGAGCAGAAAAAATTGCCAATTCATACCTCTAAAGAATACATTTCAGGCCCAAACCTCACTGGGTGTGGTTTTCTATCAAATTCCTGAGGTATATCATCACTGTTTTCCCTCTTTTTAGGTTTACTAAAACATCAATTTTCTTTTGGAAATTTTCCGACACTCACTTCATGAAAGTATTAGAATTACACTAGAAATTAATTTCAAAAAGTTTTTAACTTTTTCATTTTTCAAAACAACAGGTGTGAAATTACTTCATTTTCAAAAATTCCACTGATCATAAGCTCTATTGATGTTAACTCAATTATTGACATTTCTGCCACACCCCCAAACCTAAGGGGAGTAGGGTCCACACTGGTCCAAAGCAAAGAAAAAAAGCAATCAAGAAAAAAATCATAATGACAAGAAGAAAGAACAGAAATGCACAGTAATTTCACAAGAAAAACCAGAATTTTATATTACAAACTCATAACACAGATAAGTACAGTGTGATTTAATAACTGGGGTCAAAATCTATATCATAAGTTGGTTCAATGGGATCAGAACTAGAGTCACTGTCAGAGTCAGAACTAGAATCAGTATTGGAGTCTGAACTTGATTTAGCCTTCTCCTGGATTGTGTTTTTGCATTTCGGTGTATTCCTCGATTTGATCTTTTGGTGAGGCCAATGTACTTTCCAAGTCTAGTAGTCCTCGCTTTTTCTGGTCAAGTCATGCAACATGGTCACCTTGTCTTTGCTCACTCTAACCATCTGAAAAGTTTGACCCAAGAGGTCCTTCATTTTCTCTCTCAAATTTCATGAATAACTCCAATTCTGAATCTGGTTTTTCATAAGGGTTCTAATCTAAGCTAGCAAATCAGCTAACCCCTTGAGGACATCTCTCTGAGATATATGGATTTTCTTCCATGGCCCTTGAGAGGTGGCAAATTGGGGAAGGGAATGGAATGGTAGGGGACCAAAGGTATCCCATTGGGAGTGGGAGAAGAAGTGTCCGGAAGGATGACTTGTGGTGATTGGCTTGATCGAGAAAGTGAGGAGTGGTGAAGGGACTCAACCAAAGGTACTTGAGTTCTGTTTGGGTATGGGCGTAGTGGTGAGGGTGGCGGATCAACCAATACTACCTCGGGTTGATTTGGGTAGCATGGTCATCAACGATGGTAATGCAGTGGTAATGGTAGTTGTGTGGGATGTGGAGGCTAAGGTTTGGAGAAGGTCATTAGTCACTGGTGATTTTACGTGTTGATCTGGATGGATTGGAGGAAGGTAAGCATTTGGCTAATAGATGCAGTGTGGGGAGAGTATGCATAGCGGTGGACCTGTAAACCGAGGTGGATGGTGGAGGTGCAATGGGTGAAATGGGCAGAAGGAGAAGTAGGCAAGTGAGTAAAATGAGGAGGGTCGGGGTATAGGGATAGGTTTAAGCCCCATTTTCAAAAATAGACCCCATTAATGAGGAATAAGCCTCTGTAGTGAAAGGCTCGAGGTTAGGGGGTATGGGATACTTGTGTGTGGGTCAAGGGTAGGTGAACTTGAGAGGCTTTGGAGCAAAGTGCAAGGAGATTGTGCAATAAAATCTGTGGCCAAATCACATGGGCATTGGTGGGAGAAATTGGTGGTGTGAGTATGGTTGGAGTGGTTGGTGTAGAGGAGGAATCAATTGGGATAATGGTGGGTATGGGAGATGGGACAAGCTGATAGGTGAAGTGGCGTGAGTGGACTAGGTGAGGAGGGTAAAAGGCCAACTTCTTCAAGAATTGTGCTGAAGAGCTGGTCACCATAGGAAGGACAACTTCTTCAATAATGGGTGCATAAAGTGGTCACCTCGAGTCTGGCAAAGCCGGTTCTAAGGGAGCTGCAGGGGTAGGTTCATGTATGGCAGGTCCACTAACAGCTGCAGATGCAGGCTCAGTAGCAATTGAGGGTGCAGGTTTACCTTCCTCTCTCAGTCTTTTCAGCATTGCTTGGCTTGTAGTCCAAGCCTTTTTCCCAAAATTGTGAGGAGCTAAGACTTCAAATGGCTCCTGGTCATCAATGTCAAACTTAGCTCTTAGGAGGGCTGTGATCACTCTACCAAATGGGATTCCAGCTAATTTCTGCTCCTTTTTCAACTTGGCACTAATATCAGCCATGGCTTCAAAAATTAACATAGGGGCATTGAAAAAATGCCCCTTAGAAAAATGAAAGAGAGCCTCTAAAATTGGTGTCCTCCTTTCTTGGCTGTGCCCGGTGACATAAAAACTGCCCCTCAAAATTGGATCCATCAATAAAAATTGAGGTGCTAGGTCTCTCCTCATTATGGACTGTCCAGTTCCAACGATCCCTTGGGTTAAATGTGCAGTCATTTCTCTAAAGGAGGCATACGAGCGATCAATTGAAAAGGTATCCCCAAAGCATTCCCAATGTCTTCATATGTATTGATGATCAGCAATCATCAATAAAGATAACCAGGGTAGGGACATCAACATCTTTTTCAGTGACTTTTACCAGGTTTTGGTACCATAACTTCACCATTCGCGGATAAATTTTCTCTGGTAGAGGGGTAAGGATATTGCTTAGTGAGGCATCTCTCATGTATCTTAAAGATAGCTGACAGTCTGGTTTGTTGACGAAAAAAGTTTCATCCACAATAAGCTCAGGAATCAGTTTCTGAGCTTCAATGAATGGATTTGGCAGTACCAAATGCATAGGCAGAGGAGGAAGCTCAGGCTCAGGACTAGCAGCTGCAGGGATGGATTCCTCATGTCTCACTTTCTTCCCTTTCTCAATCCTATCCGCTTTATCCATTGATAGTTTTCTTTTGGCTGAAGTTTTGGTTTTTTCTTTTGGGGTAGGTTTGCTAATTTTCTTAGCAGAAGATTTTGGGAACATGGTAGCCAGCGATTTTTCAGCTTTTCCCATTCTAAATTTGTGTATGCAAACGCCCACAACAAATGCTGACACAAAATCAAATTTTGCAAATGATAAACAGAGGGAATGCGCAGAAAAATACCGAGATCTAGGGTTTTTGATTGAACGTGTTGCTTGCTTACTGAAATCCACCAGACCAGAAGCTAAAATCCTTCTCTGAAAGCTCAAATGAACGAACAAAGGTGAAGAAAAGTGTGGCTGAATTCTAGAATCACACAAGGAAAGAAAGAAATAGGGTTTCTGTGGATCAGGACGTTCTCAGAAAGCTTTCGAATATGAAACCCTTACTTCGAAAGGGTTTAAATAGGCTCAAAGTTAATTTCGCAAAGTCATTTTTAAGTTTTCAAAAAGTTCCAAAACATACCTTTTTACAACTGAGAATGGCATCAGTACCATTCGAAAAGCTAATAGCTTCAGAAACAAATTTTCGAAAAGAAAATGGCTTCAGAAATACTTTTCGAAAAGTAAATCCTTGCTTTCGAGTAGTTCGTTACAAATCCAGATTCTTTTCGAAAAGTAAATTGAACTTTGCGAAAAGACAATTTTTACTTTGCGACTTAACTTTTCACATATTTAAACCATGTGAAAAGAGAACAAACATGAATAAAAGCAGAGAAAAAAATAACTAAGCAAAAACTATGGAATAAAAAACATATTGCGATTGTATACCATCGATTTGGGAGGCTCTTGATGATAGATGGGCGGACAGTTCTTGGGTATTTTCAATGCATGGTTTGAGCCTCTGACCATTTACTTTCAAAATTCTTCCATTACTTGGATCTAAAATGTCAACTCAAAAGGAGCATGAATGACAATGATATGGCCCTTCCATACGGATCTCGACTTTCCGGAAAAACTTAAGTTTTGAGTTAAATAACCATACCTTAGAGCCAGAACTCTTTTCTCAACAAATTTTTATCATGGAAGGCTTTGACTTTCTCTTTGTAAACTCTTGAATTTGTGTATGCATCCATTCTCAGCTCCTCCAACTCAGCAAGTTGCAATTTCCTGTGATCACCGGCGAATGTATCCATGTTCAATGTTTTAATGGCCCAAAAGGCTTTATATTCTAACTCCACTGGTAAATGGCATGCTTTGCCATAGACCAACCTGAATGGGGACATGCCAATTGGGGTTTTATAGGCTGTCCTATATGCCCATAATGCATCATTCAGCTTAAAGGACCAATCCTTTCTGTCCTTCTTCACAGTCTTTTCCAGTATATGTTTGATTTCTCTATTGGAAATCTCCACTTGTCCACTGGTTTGTGGATGATATGGAGTAGCTACTCTATGAGTCACAGAGTATTTTTTCAATAAAGTTTCAAAATGTTTATTACAAAAATGGCTTCCCCCATCACTGATAATAGCTCTGGGAAAACCAAACCTGGAAAAAATGTGATCCTTTAAAAATTTCAGAACCACTCTGTGATCATTGGTTTTAGTGGTTGTGGCTTCAACCCATTTGGATACATAATCCATAGCTACTAAAATGAAATTACACCCATTGGAAGGAGGAAAGGGACCCATGAAGTCTATCCCCCAAATATCAAACAATTCAACTACCAAAATAGGCTATAAAGGCATTGAGTTTCTCTTGGAAATGCTGCCTAATTTCTGGCAGTTCTGGCAAGACTTACAGTGCTGCAGAGCATCTTTGAAAAGTGTAGGCCAATAAAATCCACACTGCAAAACCTTTGCAGCAGTTTTGTTTCCACTAAAATGACCTCCACAGGCCTGTTCATGACACATAGAAAGTATGCTATGAAAGTCTTCTTCAGGGACACATCTTCTTATTATTTGGTCTGCACAAATCTTAAACAGATAAGGATCTTCCCAGATGAAATGTTTAACCTTTGAGAAGAAAAGATCTTTATCCATTTTATTCCAATGTTGAGGAATTCTTCCAGTAGCCAAAAAGTTGACTATGTTTGCAAACCAAGGGGTGTGTATACTAATAGCAAAAAGTTGCTCATCAGGGAAAGATTCATTGATAGGTAGCCTATCAATCTCAGCAGTTAAAATTCTAGACAGGTGATCAGCCACCACATTCTCCACACCCTTTTTATCTTTGATCTGTAAATCAAATTCCTGTAATAGGAGAATCCACCTAATTAATCTTGGTTTGGTGTCCTTCTTGGACAGAAGGTATTTCAAGGCAGCGTGGTCAGTGAACACCACTATTTGTGAACCCAAGACATATGACCTGAATTTCTCTAAAGCAAAAACAATTGCTAGCAACTCCTTCTCAGTTGTTGTGTAATTGAGCTGTGCATCAATCATTGATCTACTGGCATAAGCTATGACATGAGGCAGCTTATCCTTTCTCTGTCCAAGGATAGCTCCCAAAGCATAATCTGATGCATCACATATCAGTTCAAAAGGTAGTGAATAATCTGGAGACTGCAATATTGGAGCTGAAATCAAACAGTTTTTTAAAAATTCAAATGCCTTCATGCATTCATTATTGAAAACAAAAGGGACATCTTGGCACAATAAATGACAAAGAGGCTTGGTTATTTTACTGAAGTCCTTAATGAACCTTCTGTAAAATCCAGCATGTCCCAGAAAACTTTTGATCTATTTAACAGTTTTGGGAGGTGGTAAATGTGCAATTAAATCAATTTTTGCTTTGTCTACCTCAATGCCCTTGTGGGAAACAACATGGCCAAGGACAATGCCTTGGATGACCATGAAATGGCTCTTCTCCCAGCTCAAAACTAGATTGGTTTCTTCACATCTCTGTAACACCAATTTGAGATGATGTAAACACTGGGAAAAAGCTCTATAGATTGAAAAATCATCCATAAAAATCTCCATAAATTGGTCAATCATATCAGAGAAAATGGAGTACATGCATCTTTGAAAGGTAGCAGGAGCATTACAAAGACCAAAAGGCATTCTCCTATAGGCAAAAGTGCCAAAAGGGTAAGTGAATGTGGTCTTTTCCTGATCTTGTGGGTACACAGGAATCTGGTTGTAACCAGAGTAACCATCAAGAAAACAGTAATAAGCTTTTCCTGCTAGCTTATCTAAAATCTGATCAATGAATGGGAGAGGGAAATGGTCTTTTCTGGTCATTGAATTTAATTTTCTGTAATCAATATAGACCCTCCACCCAGTTGTTTGTCTGGTTGACATAGGCTCGCCAGAATCTGAGGTTACAACAGTGATCCCAGATTCCTTAGGTACCACCTGTGTAGGTGCCACCCAAGCTGAATCTGAAATGGGGTAAATGACCCCTGCATCCAACAACTTAACAACCTCTTTCATGACCACTTCTTGCATATGAGGGTTCAGCCTCCTTTGCATTTCTCTAGAAGGCTTTGTATCTTCTTCCAAATGGATTTTATGCATGCAAACAGCTTGACTGATTCCTCCCAAATCAGCAATAGTCCAGCCAATTGCCCTTCTATGTTGTTTCAAAACAATCAACAGCTCTTCCTCCTGCTCCTTTGTGAGGGAGGAAGAAATAATCGCAGGCAATGATTTATGATCTCCTAAAAATACATATTTCAAATTTTCTGGCAACTGCTTCAGTTCTAAATCAGGTGGGCTTAGAAAAGAAGGTAACAAAGGTACCTTAGCTATTTGTGGAAGGGGAAGAGTAGCAGGTTTCCAAGAAGAGAAACTTGCTGATTGATTATGAGTTCCTTGCACAACATTTACTTCCTCAGACTTTGAGGTACAAACTATTTCTTCCTCGGAATTTCCCCAAGCATCTTTAGAATATGTGGTGAAATCTTCACACTGTAGAAACTGTTGTAAAGTCCCTTCTATCGGTTCATCCAATAGATCAACATGAAAACATTCCTCAGAACTGAATTGAGGCTGTGTGACTGCATTATAAACATTTAATTTTACATTCATATTTCCAAAAGAGACTTCCATAATACCAGACTTGCATTGAATGCAAGCATTTGTTGTAGCCAGGAATGGTCTTCCCAAAATGACAGGGATGGAAGTTTTGCTTTTGGTAGGTTCCATGTCCAAAACTAGAAAATCAGCAGGATAGAAAAATTTATCTACTCCCACCAATACATCTTCAATCATCTCAACTGACTTTCTTTCAGATCTGTCTGCTAGTTGTAACACCACATGAGTGGGTTTTAATTCTCCCAAACCTAGTTTCTCATATACAGAATATGGAAGTAGGTTGACACTAGCACCCAAATCTAATAAAGCCTTTTCAATGGTATGTTCCCCAATGATGGAAGGGATTGTGGGGATTCCAGGATCTTGAAGTTTAGGAGGTGTGGCAATAGACAACACCTGATTAACTCTTTCCATAGCAAAGACCTTCTTGGATAACTGTATCCTAGACTGTCTTTTGTGAGTGCAAACATCTTTCAAAAATTTTGTATATGCTGGAATTTGTTTGATTGCCTCAAGCAAAGGTAGATTTATCTTGACTTGCTTGAAAGTCTCCATCATTTCATCTATTTTTGTGTTCCCTTTATCAAAAGGGGATACAGATTTCATTGCATGAGGAAATGGCAAATGAGGAACTAGTCCTTCATCTACAGCTTTAGAAGCATTATCAGAATCTTTTGGATTTTTTTATTTTTCATTTGTTTGATTTTTCTAAGGTACATCAGCACCCCCACTGCTAACATTATGCTGCTCTTGCTGCATATCTTTATCATTTTCCTTAATTTTTTCTTCTTCAGTACCCACTTTGTTATTTATAATTCTTCCACTTCTCAAAGTTGTGACAGTTTTTACTTCTTCATGTGAAATAGAAGCTTCTCCAACCATGAACTGTCCTTTGGGATTGTTCAAAGGTTGGCTGGGTAACTTTCCTTCCTCTCTTTTGGCTAAAGTATTTGAAAGCTGACCCAATGTTTCTTCAATCTTTTTATGCTCCGCGTGAAAGTTCATCGAGTTAAAGATCCTAAATTCTGGAGTGAATTTAGGACTTGATCTTCAAAAGAAGGGGACCTGGAAGGGATTTGAACTGGAGCAGATTGCTGCATAGGTTGTTGTGGAATGGGCTGCTGAAAATTTGGCTTGGTATAAAAATTCTGCTGATAAGGCTGCGCCGTTTTGAAAGGCATTTGGTTCTTTGGTTGCTGCTACTGTTGTGATTGATAATTCCCCTGACTCCACCTTAAATTGGGGTGCCCTCTCTATGGATATTCATTTGACTGCATCTGTCCAAATGATTGGGCAGCATGAGCTTGTTCCACCACTAGATCTGGGAACTGTGGTGCAGCAGGACATTGGTCAATTGAATGAGTAGGGGACTAGCATATCAGACATGCCTCCTCTACTCTTGCAGCCATTGGGTTTTTAAGTGAGTCCATCAATCTATCAAACTTTGTGGTTAAATTGTCCATCTTTCTTTCCAACTCATTCACCTCATAAATCTTTCCTTTGGTGATTTGCTGATTGTTCAACCTAGCAGGATTTTCAATATCTCTTGACAGAGATTCCTGTTGAGTTGAGTTTTCACCAATTACTTCAAATAAGTCCCAAACCTCCTCAACTATTTTTTGCAAGTAAGTGCCTCTACAGGAGGCATCCACCATATTTTTGCCTTTTTGATCAATTCCTTAATAGAAGCTTTGAACCAGCTGCCATCTGGGAATTTGATGATGAGGACATTGCCTTAAAAGTTCCTTAAATCTTTCCCATGCTTCATGGAAAGTTTCAGTTGAGTTTTGTGAGAAGGAAATGATACTTTGTCTCAATTGGCTTGTTTTAGACATTGGGAAGTATTTAGCTAAAAATTGACATTGCAAATCATTCCAAGAAGTGATACTATTTGGTGCTAACTTAGACAATCATGCTCTAGCTTTGTCCTTTAATGAAAAAGGAACGAGCCTAAGCTTGGTTGCCTCTGGACCAAGTCCAGCTATGTTGATTGTGGAGCAAAGAGCCAAGAATTCATCCGCATGTTTGTATGGATCTTCCTTACTCAACCCATGGAAGGAAGGAAGCATTTGGATAGTCAATGATTTGGTCTCATAATTTCCTTCAACAGTAGAAAATTGGATGCAAAAGGGAGAATTATAAGCACCAGGTGCAAAGTAATCCCTCAAAAGTCGAGGTTCTTCACCCATAGTAGCAGAATTCTGTGTTGTTTGTCTGGTTCGTAATAGTCTTTCAACTTCTAAATTCAGCTGGACAATCTCAGGGCTGAGAGTCCTCCTACCAAACATACAACACAGAACAAAAAAAATCAGATTATTCACAGCAAACCTTCAGAATTCCTTTTTTTTTTTTTTTTTAAGTAGTTTCCCTCCTTCAAAAATGGATATGAATAACTGCACAGATATAAACAATAGAATAGTTTAGTACTGATATATAAAAAAAAAGGAAAACTTAGGTCTACCTATTTTAAAACAAATTCCCCGACAGCGGCGCCAAAAACTTGTTGTTGATTCTATGTGTGCATGATTTATTTGTGTTTTGAAAACAGACTTACAAATGATGAATTGTACTGAATTTGTAAAAATAAAAAGAATAAGAAAGTATCAGCACAGAGAGAACATAATTAGGCTGCAAGATCAGGGCCAATTGTAGCAAGTTTTAAATGTAAGTGAGTAAAAGATCGTCCACAGGGAATTGATTTAAAATGTAAGATAAACCTTCAAATCTGAGCTACCAGATCTGACCTCTGATCCTATCTACAAAGCACATAAGATGGGAGGTTGAATTTGTCACATTAACTAAATGATAAAAGCAAAATTAAAACTAAGTGATCCATATCTGAGTTGGGGGAATTTTGAGGTAAACTTATAAAAATGGAGAAATAATATCTAACTTTGATTTGGTCCTTGAAACACAATGAGAATGACTGCAGATCAAATGAGAAATGATCCAATCTTCATCTGGCTACAAGCACAGATGTAAGAGAAATAAATCTAACTCAAGGATTAGATTTAGGCTTATGGCTATGGTCTGTCCACTTTAATGGCCACAGACCATCCAATAGTCTTTAATCTAAACCCTTAATTTCGAACAAGAAACATCACTACAAATGCTGTGAGAGATTAGGTTACAAACACTAATTCCCACAGGATTAATGAATCAAGGGAAATTGCATGAAAAGCAGTAAATCTAAAGGAGTCTAATGCAATAAGGAGATCAGAGGGAACCCTTAACATGAGTCCAATTGAGAATGTATGGTTTACAGCAACCTTTTCAAATTCACCATTACAATTTTACTTAAGACTCTCAGATTTGTAGTCTTGAATACAACTCTCCTTTGAATTACAGAAGTATCTCACAGCTCTCAATTGCAAGTAAAAGTGAGGCTATTACAGGGATTTCAGACAAACTATCTGATTTAGAGATGGGGGAATAGGAATGAAACTCAAAATCTGGATCCCCAAATTGGGCAAATGGTTCATCTATTTATAGTTTTCCTGTGTCTAGCTTCGAGATCGTGTATCGACCAATCAGAAGTGCTTAGATCTGTATCAACCAATGGTAGTCGAGCACAAGGATCCAGATCTGTTCCAGCCAATCAGAATTGTTCGATTTGGTTCAGCCAATCAGGCGACATAAGCATCAATTCTGTTATGCATTTTGAAAATCTGTTAGAGCTTCTAGAAGTTCCCGCCAAGTTATTTCATCTCTGGGTGCTCACTTGGGGTGGAATATGCCTTCGCTTCATGCTTAGAATCTTCTGGAATGTCCCTAGGTTTTTAAATGCATTGGGACGCATGAAAAAGATTACTGAATTACCCTTGTAAAAGCTGGAAATCTCCAGAATACCATTTCGCATAGTTTAGGAGACTTTTCGCAAGGTACTGTGACTCCTGAAGCTCTTTTCGCAACGTTCAGGTTCTGCTCGGAAGGAGTTCTTTTCTTTTCGAAAAGGTCAATCATCTCTTCGAAGAGTTCAGGTGCTCTTCGAAAACTAAGCCTGGAGTTTTTTATTCTTTTCGCAGAGTTCAGGTTCTTTTCGAAAAGTTCAGGTTCTTTTCGAAAAGCACTCTGTTGTGCATTTTTCTGTTTGAATTGTTCCATACTTGTTTTCTGGGTTGAGACCAGGTCTTCGCCTCTTCAGTTCAGGCCTTTTAACAGCTAGTGAGGTTGTTCCTTCTCTTTCTTCCTTTGGATCGACATGGATTATCATCTTTTTGGCACTTTTAGGCTGCTTTCATGGTTAAGCCTCTCTTTATTGTTAGCTGTAACACAAGCACTTAAAACACTTATTTAGTTCTCTCAAAGGTCTATCAAGACCCAGGTACTATGTTGGCGACCCACTTAGGGTAAAGAATGACTCGAATAAATTTAGCTTTATATAACTTGTCGACTTCTTCTTTGACTTGGAGGGCAATTTTTGGGTGCTTCCTACGGAGTTTTTGCTTAATAGGCTTTGCATCGGGTTCTAAGACAAGATGATGTTCAACTAAACTCGGGTCTAAACGGGGCATGTCCTCATAGGACCATGCAAAAGAGTCGAGGTGTTCTTGCAAGACTTGTGCAATTTGTCAGAGTTCCTTGGAGTTAAGCGTTACACTAATTAATAACTTCTTGGGTTTCTCTTCAGTGCCAAAGTTAAGCTCTTCGGTGGGTTCTGCGGCAGCTTGGGTCTGCTCATCGAAACGCTTGATACCCGTTGGAAGTCCACTACCTCCTCAGCAACTGATGCTCTTTCTTCGTCCTCAGTGAATTCGTATACTGCGAGAATTTGCGAAAGGTAACCCTTCATCGGCATAATTTATAATCGAGAGATCTTTAGTAAGGTAAAGGTCGAGGCTATTGATTCCTCTCTCAAAGTCATGAAGTATCTCGTTTGGTATGATCACTGGATTATTGTCTAGCCAGGAAGCTTTACGTCCTTGTGTGAGGAATGGGATAGAAGCCTTAGGGGAAGAGTCTCCTTGTTGGCCACAAATTTGGTTCAGGGTGAAGGGTTCCCTCTCTTTTCTAACATTTTCTGATTTTTTTGGATTTTTTATTTCCAAATTTTTCAGGTTTTTTATTTATTTTTTTTTTTGATAATAAATATGGTACAGGGTTGGTCGCCTCAAGGGGCGTCGGGAGAATTACTTCCTCTAGTTGAGGGAGCGAGACGGCTGTCGGGGCCGTTCGGGCGATTCTTCGGGAAACTCGGATTTATTGTGAATTTGGCATTTTTTTTTAGAGTCTTCAGCTAATGAGACCTTTTGAATAAGTAACACGGGTGATAGTGGCACTGATATTCGGATTTTCTCTATCACGTTAATGGCCTCTTTATCGAAGAAACTCTGAATATCATAGTCGATCGAGCTATCCGCTTCTGAGTCATAATATGGTGGTTCTTCCCACTGAGGGGGTTCTCCTGAAGGATTCTCAGGGGTAGCAAGTTCTTTTCCTTGATCTTCATAATATGTTGAGATGAGTACGCATGTTCGGTAGCGAGGTTGATAATGGTGAAGAATGCAGGGAAATTCTCAAGGGTACTCCCATCCTTCTAAATTAGAATTGAAGACGGTGTCGAATTCATCTTCTTAATCTGATAATGCTTGAAGTCCTAGATTAGCTCGCTCGGCTAACTTGAGTGCATGGAGATCTATCCAGTAGTCTTCATTATCACTCGGGGGAGGTTGTCATTCCCCTTCGAGAGATTTCCAAAATATTTAGAGTTACGACGAATCCGGGGATGTAGAAGTGTTTGGTTTGAGTTCCTCTTCCAACTCCATAAAAGCGGGTTGAGTGTTTCCTTCTGGATCAAATGGATAGCCACCGAGACTCTCTGCTCTTTGTGCCAGTAGCTGAGCTAGTAGGTCATTGCCAGTTTCTGTCGTCGCGGGGTTGGAATGGTCCGATTCCTGCGTCGTAGGATGTTGGGTCTACTTGGCGAAACGTTCTAATATACTGGTGCATGCCCTACAGTGGGGCTGGCAAGGGTGAACGATACAAGGGGAATCCCACTGGCATTCCCACCCTCCAAGGCCAAGACCGAGGTAGATGCTATACGGGTTAAGATTCTCTTACGGGGTGTCATCCTCTCCCCACGTTGGATGTAAGTGCTCTTCGTTAACTGTAGGGCAGCTATATGAAAGTCTTCGTCATCGGCAGATTCCCAATCCTCTAATTGTGGTTTAGTTCTTGGTGGTTCTTCTCTTCTCTTTTCTATGGACTCCTTGAGATCAAATAGGGGTTTGACTCCTTCGAGCGATTTGTCAATGTCATTGTTGAGGCTTGTCAAATCGCTAAATGCTTTGATAACTTGTTCAATTTCTGTTTCTTGGGATTTGGTGAAGGACACCTCCTTATGCTTCAGCAATCAGCTTTCTCAGTGGCCCCATAGACGAAGTGGTCATATAGAGACCATTTCGGTGAGGTAGGGCATAAGTCGGCTTGTGGGCCGTCCGATTGATAACCTAGCCCTATGTGTTTACATATTTTTGTTCGGATGATGGGCCCTATACGACCTTGTTTATTCTTACAAAGTCCGATGTGAGGGACATATCCAAGTTGGTACATGAGATCCCACCCTTTTGTCTCTTTGGAGTTTATGTCATAAAGTTTGGCGAGGTCTAGACTAACCTCTCTCCTCACTAAGTTTTGTTGACGTATTGGGGGAGAACTAGGATGGTCAGGGGGCGGACCTCTGCGACGATTGTGTCATCAGGGGTTCGAGTCTTTCGAATATGGCCCATGTTCAATACATAGTCATGAGTGGTTGGTATGCTTGCCGTGTAATCAGTGTCTATCTCCTGGAGGGGTGCATCAACATATATACGGATCAATGGAGTCCTCGTTTGAGAATTTGACGCATTGATGGTATGTGGATACGACGGCCTTCATGGAATCTAGCCATTTTCTTCCTAAGATGAGGTTGTATGTACTAGCGGAATCGGAAATATGGAAAGTAACGTCTTTTGTCACAGGTCCGAGGTGAACCTGGAGTTTAATAGTTCCTTTCACGAAATGACGCGAGCCATTATAGGCTATAAGTGATAGTGCGGAGGGCCTAACGTCTTACTCTGTGTATTCGAGAATCTTTAATGTTGTGAGAGGACAAATATTAAGTCCTGCTCCCATGTCAACTAGTGTGTGTGGGACAGAGAATCCTCTAATTATGACTGTGAGATATATGAGGGCCGCACTAGTTGTGACTCTTTAGACATGTCTGCGTCTGTGAAAGTGAGCGTCGAAGGTTGCGCCATGATTGAAGCGATTTGATGAAGCACATCTAGAGTCGTATCCTCATCTACTTGTGTGTATTCAAGTGTTCTTATCAACAACCGGTGATGATCAAGCGATTTCTTGATAAGTTCTAGTATGAATATCTGGGCTGGGATCTTCTGGAGGTATCGCAGAAGGTTGTATTCTTGTCCTGGCTCGAGTGTCACTTCTTTGCCTAGCCAGTGAGCCTTGGGTGTAGGTGGTTGGAGTGGTTGAGGTGCAGGGATTGGTGGAGGGATGATATGAGGTGAGGGAGGCAGGTTAACCTCTCTTTCTCTCACATTCCCTTCTAGTTGTTGTACGCTCGTGAAATCCTTACTTCGAGGGAAAGGAGGAGGTGGGTAATTGGTTCCTGACTTGAGAATCAGGCACGTAGGTAGCTGGCTAGACTCGACACGAATCAACGTTAACGTGTTTGTGGAGTGAGTGAAATTAGGGGTCAGAGTGTGTGCTTGCACAGCACTATTCCAAGGTGAGAGATACTGTGTGTAATCCTCCTCTTCTATGAAAGCAGAGACCAGTGTCTCGCACAGGTCGGGGTATTTTTTTGGCTCACTTTCTTTCGAATTTAGCGAATGCTCGGTAGTTTTTTTGTTGTCTTGGCTTGGAGTCTTACGGGTGACACTTTCTACCATGCGATAACTTGGGTCACAGTCTGGAGAACGTGATCTCCATACTCAGATTTAGAGTCGGATGAAGGGAGTGGTAGGGATGTCGGTTCAGGATTTGGAGGGGTTGAAGGTTTTGGTGGGTGAAGACGGAGGAACGGTCTCCTGGCCCTAAAGGAATGTACTCGTATCTGAGTGAACTTTGTGTATGAAGGCGGGCTCGACGGGGCGATTCACGTGATCAGGGCCGAGGGGTGTAGGGATGAGGAAGCTCTTGCCAGTGTGGCGGAAGCGGCAGAGATTGGATGCAAGTGATTAAAGTAGAGGGTTGGAAGGAGTGTTGGCCGGGGAGATCCACGGTAGACCCCTGGGCCGGTGTTGCTTGGTTGTGGTTGGGCATAGGGTTGTTTATGATCCCTCAATTCTGTTGGAGTTGACTATTATTAGGATTGGGATTTCTAAGCGCTTCCCAGTCATTTTGATTTCAGTCGTTCATATCATAGATCACGTCCCGAAGGACCCAACAGTCTTCTAAGTCGTGTCCCGCATATTGATGGAAGGTACAACATTTACTATAGTCTAGATTTGCAGGCCATGGGCGAGGCTTCTCTTACGAGAATCGGAGAAGATTTTGAGTGTTAAGAAGATGAAAAATATTGGGAATCATATTCGGTAAAGGGGGATAGTGTTCCCGCTTTGGTTGGTAAGGGTCTCTAGCTAGGTTGAAGTTTTGTGGTGGGGGTACGTTATTATACGTGTGCCAGTCAGTTCTGTGTCATGTTCTGATTCTGATAGGCGCTAGGGTATTAGTTTCTATTTTGATATTGGCCTTGACTTTGATTCTGAGCTTGGTTCTAGTTCGCGTATCTCTGCTGACTAGCACCTAGATTTTGGTTGGTATACCATTGTTGGTTTTGGTTCTGTCCAAAATTTCATGGTTGAAAGTTTCTGTTATTAGAGTTCTGCCCTTGGTTGAATATGGTGTCAACTTGCTTAGTTCCTAAGGCTTTCTTATTATTTTTCGATTTCGATTCGCTGGAAGAGCCTATTCTTGATGTGACTATGGATAACGCGAGATCTCCACCTTTAATGTGTCGTGCTAGTCGGGATGCCCGAGAGTGGAATGCAGCGAAGTCGGGGCAATCACTTATGACGAGTGCGCTTTTTAACTGTTCCCTAGTGTTGTCGATAATAATATCAATCGAGTCCTTCTCTTTCATTGAAGTGCCGGTTCTAGCAGCAAGTTTTCTCCATTTGGTGACAAAGAAGTGAATTCTTCCTCAGGTCCTTGCTTGGCTGCCATTAGATCACTGAGACTAACTATCTCTTGGATCAAGTGTTTGTATTGGTCTAGGAATTGATCGACTAATTGGTCGAAGGTTTTTATATTATAAAGCGGGAGTCCTGCAAACCAATCTAAAGCTTCTCCTTCTAACGAACATTGGAAATAGTGAATGAGAAGTCCTTGATTATCACGTATGGGTCAACAATCATTACAAAAAAGGGTCAAGTGATGGTTCGGATTTTCGGTGTCATTATATTTAGTAAACTTTGGTGGCTTAAATCCTATCGGTAAATTAAACTCAATGTCTCGACAAAATTTGCCGAATCCAAATGAGTGTCCGGAACGCTCTCTCTTGGCATGTACTCATCGAGCATTTTAGGAAGATCTTCGATTTTAATGGTGCGGTCTTTTGGAGCAACTCGTGAGAAAACCTTGTCCAGAGGGTCATCATTGAATAATGTGTGGGCAGGTTGTCTCAGTGAGGTGGCGTAGGCAGATACCGTGCTCGGGGTGGGCGGTGGCCTCTCTTGTCGCTCTTGTTCTTCTAAAAATTGTCGTGACCTAATGGTTTCGTATGCAGCTGCCAACCCTTGAAGCAATTCTTTGGGGGTCGTCATCTCCTCTTTGTATTCTTTGGATACTGAGTTCTAGGATTTGTTGGGCGATAAGGTTCTGTCTGATGCCACCATCTCTCCCATCATGATTATTCCTGGTGTATGGGGTAGAGAAGGGATTCTCTTGCTCACCAGCCATATTAATCTCAGGTTGTCGTGGGCTAGAATTATGAAACGATTCTTCTCCGTACATGGGGTTGTCATGATATCCCTACAGTGGTGGGTCTTCTAAACTTACTCTTCGTATACCAGACATTTCGAGCCTTTGGCGAAGACTCATATATATAAAAGAGAATCTGAACGACATGATGGAAAGGAGAAAATTAGGGAAATAGGCTGAAAACTAACGATCTAGAAATAGAGTTTGTAAAAATGTCCCATTACGATCACCAGTCTGTTGGTGCGAGCTTTTTCTGGGTTCCTCTCGGTTCCCATTGAATCAGTGGCTTCCAATTTTGTCCTGATAGACTTTAGCAATGAGGCGTTTGGAATAATTAAAGTAAAAAAATAAATAATCATGATGGGAGATATTTATCGACGCCAGTTGCAGATATTTATCGACGCCAGCTGCAGATATTTATTCTAGAAGGATTCCTAGTTTATTGCGATCGCCAGCTGCAGATATTTATCGACGCTGCAATAAGTCAATGATCACACTTAAGAGCGGGTGCGGGTTGCTTTTATACTGAATCGTCTGCCTACGAACGTCAGCAGTGTTCTATTTCTTTAGATTAGATGGTTTAATTTCCTTCTTATTCCCCCTTTTAGTTATGATTCTGGTCAGTTTAGACTTCCCTAATTCTGTTATGAATTTAGTTGTATAGGTTGGTTCCAATCCAGTTAAGAGTCCAGTTAATGTTGGTTTCCCAATTCTATTAGAGGTATAATTAATATTAGTTTCTCAATACTACTAGAAGTCCAATTAGTTCCAGTCTCTTATTGATACTAGGAGTGCACGTATATGAATTCCGATAGAACTCTAATTAAATCAAGCATGCTAATTATACTAGGATTCTAAATAATACAAGTATACTAGTTGTATCGAAATTCTAATCAAATCAATTATGACAGTCCTACTAGAATTCTAATTGAAATAGAATACTAATTTTACTAAAACTCTAATTCAAGCAAATGAAATAATTTCATTGAAATCTAATTAAAACAAATAAACTGCTTTTTATTCAAATCTAATTGAACTAAATAAACTAATTTTATTAAAATTTTAATTGAAGCAATGAATTAACTATACTAAAATTCTAATTAAAGCAAAGAAGTTGATCATACTAAATTCTAATTAGAGCAAGGAATTAATCAATTAAATTCTGATTTAAAGAGATTAATCAGTCATACTAAAATATAATGCACTTAATTGATTAAATATGTTGGAATAAAATAAATCTACTAATTAATTATACTAAAAGGATAAAACAAAATCAATTAATTAATTCTAAAATTTCTTAAAAAAAGGGTTTTGGGCCCGCTATGCTAAGGAGGATTGGCCTCGTTCCCGAGTATCTTCCGTAAGCTCCCTTGGACAATCGGGTAGCTAGGATTGGCCCGCTTTTCATAGTTGATTTCAGAATAATAATCATGAGTTAAATTGTAAAATTAGGATTATAGAAACTGAAGTTATATTTAGGGTTTTTGGAGACATTAAAATAAGAAATTATAATTAAAATTAAAATTTCTAGGACTGAATTCGGGTCCGAAATCAAAAAATCAGACCGCATGATTAAAGACTGGTTCTGAATCAAAGCATTAGAACCAGAGATTAATGATAGGACAGTAGATCGATATTTTAGAATAGAGTTAAAGCCTAGAATCGGTATATCGGACCGTTAGATTTAGGACTGGTTCTAGAAACAGAAAACTAGAACCAGATATATAGAATTTCGGTCCGAAAAGGGTGCTACGGTCTGAAAAAAAAAATATTAATAATAATAATAATAGACTTCCTAGATCTAGAGACTAGAAGCTATGGTTTTGAATAAAAGATTAAATCCTTACCTAGGGTCGGGGCTGCGGAGAGAAATCTCGAAGATTAGAAGCTTGAATCTCGAAACCATGATCAAGGTGCTCTATGGGTTTGTCCTCAGAGTTCTCTGGTTTCAGAATCCCAAAAAAATCCGTTCTCTCTCGAAAAATTGCCAGCCTCTTCCAACCTCTCGGGCGAATTAAGAAAAAAAACTTTTATAGATTTTTCTTCAATTACGCGCCATGTTCGGGTGTTTAATCGAATTATGCGTCAGTTTTCTTGCACTTAATCGCTTTGAGTCGATCACCGACTCAGTGAGCGACCGGCTAACTTGCTCAGCGAGTTTTCCAGTCTTAACAAAATTAGGGCTAATTGCGCGCGTGATGGGAGGTGCGCAATATGATTAAGCGTTTGCGCTTAATCAAAGAAACTTAAGGGTCAAGGGTAGTGAGACTAGGTCGGGCATAGGCCAATTGCGCGCTGGTTTTGTGGCGCTTAATCCGATCGCACGTCTGATTTAAGGAGCATAATCGAGTCTCAGATAGGCCTGAGAAGGGAAGTTTGGTCTGAAAGGGGGACTGATTGCATGTTTGGGGTGTGGCGTGCAATCGAATTACGCCCGGGGTTTCAGGCGCTTAATTCAGGGTTGTCCGAGTTTGGTCTTTAGAATGAAATGCAAGACTATTATTTCAGTCTGCTTTCCGACTATATACTATTGTTTCAGTATATAGTCTCCTCGTGTCGGGATCTGAGCCACAGAGCTATTGTTTTAGCCTATGTTCAGCCATGTACTATTGTTTTAGTGCATGGTTCCCATACCAGGGTTAAAAAGGGTCAAAGGTTGACTGAACAAAAAGTATATTCTGAGAAGGCAAAATGGGGGTGTTTACAGTAGTGTGTATGGATATCCTGCCATAGTGGTCTAGTCTATGCAGTATACAATGTATGCAGTGTGTATGGATATGTCGCCATACCGGTCCAGTCTATGCAATGAATCTAGTGTATGCAGTGTGTATGGATATCCAGCCATACCGGTCCAGTCCATGCAATGAGTCTAGTGTATGCAGTGTATACGGATATCCCGCCATACCGGTCAACTCTTTGTAGTATACAGTGAATGTATTGTGTATGGATATCCCACCATACCATTCCAGTTTATGCAATGAGTCCAGTGTATGCAGTGTGTATGGATATCCCGCCATACCGGTCCAGTTTATGTAGTGTACAGTTTTTAGAATTCAAAAGGTTCACATTTTCAACGTTTAGATTCCTGAAGGATTCAGATTCAGAGTGTTCAAAGGGTCCCGATTCAATGTCAGATTCAAGGTTCAGAAGACTCAGTGTGTAACACCCTGTAAATTCCTGAACACGCCAGGTAGGTACTCGTACTCGAGATCGAAAGCGATCTACACCTTAGGCTATGGAAAAATTAGTCATTCTAATCAATGGGGCAAATGTATGCCCTCACATTAGGATGTGTGTATTAGACGGTGAAATTAGTGCACAAACTTCTAGAGGGCACCGCTGATAAAAAGCTTGGGTTACGATTAAGAGGTCATAGGGTCATGACATGGGAAGGACATTAGAATTCCTACATGTACAATAGAACATTGCCCCTCACTTAAAAGAACAATCCCACGCATAGGTTACATGCGTTGGAAGAATTAGACCAAGGAGAGGGAGAGAGTCGACTTAGAAGAAAGGAGCTATCTCCTTCCTTTAGCCCTTAAAGAAGAAAAAGAAACCGTTTGATTGTTTGCTCCAACCAATCTTCTTCCAAGAGAGAATCCCCTCCAGTCCTATTCATGCAACTCTATTTCGACATCTGGAGTTCTACGAATAGTCGATTTGTGGAACATTGAAACACCGACGATCCCGGCTTCGACGATCTAAACATCGCATGCGAAAAATCTGCAAATGTATAGACATTAAACAGACTCTGTAAACCTTGATTTAATAAATTAGAATCAATTACCAGGCTCTGAATTTCGTTCAAGGAAAAATCTGAAGGTCGAAAGCATGAGAGACATCAACAACCATTTATCTCCAATTTCCATGATTTTGATCATTGCATGCACGAGATTCTGAGAGAGAAATCCACGTTTTAACAATATCACATGAAACTAGGTTGGATTGGATGCTTAGAATGTGAATTTTGCAAGAAAATGTGGATTTCGGGTTTAGAAGAGCGAGCCAAAGAACTTCAAGGTCTGTCAGGCTCGCTGTAGCGAGCTTTGGAGTTCGTTTCAACGAGGCAAGTTCTGAAGCCCTCGTTGTAGCGAGTGATACAGGAGAATTCAGGCCAAATCAGCTCTGTGAAATCTTGCTATAGCGAGCTGAAGGAGAAAACCCTTGAGCTAGCTGTAGCGACCTGGGAAAAGCCTGTAAAGCTCACTGTAGAGAGCAGAATCCTAGAGGGCTCGTTGTAGCAACCCTATGAGCTCGTTGTAGTGAGGTCCCCTATTTTGAATGGGTAAACTCTAGTCTATTTTGAAGCTAAGGGGACCCTGTTTCATGTAAGTTCGGTCACTAACATGTAGTATGTGAACATCTTGATCTAGGATAAATGCGGGAGACCATAAATAAGATCTCCACTTCGATTTATGATATCGATTTCGCACGACTCCGATATTAAGGTAGGGAAAAATCTCAATGCCAATTATATTTTTCCGCAAATTATGATCTTTGATATGGACATTAAATGAATTCACATTTTGCATCGCATTGTACATTCATGTTGAAATTTTAGAATGATTAAGAATTTGATCTCTTTGGACATGATCATAGCATTTTGTCCTTGACATATCAATACATAGTCTTTAAATTTTTGAAATTCAACTCTGATCTGATTATGTTCTATAATATCTATGGTTTGTTTGACTCAGAGGTCATGTGCAGAGAGGAAAACTATGGGAATCATGTACTAAATGTGGGAAGTCACACAAGACCGACGAATGTAGGAAAACTACATGAGCATGTTTCTGTTGTGGGAAGATGGAACACAGAATTAGGGAATGTATTGAGTTAAAGAAGGATACTATCATAGCCACGACTCAGATGAGACCTTCACGGCTTACAGTGTAAGACCGAGCTTATGTTGTTTGGACATAGGATGCCCAAACCAGCAACGACATGATCCAAGGTAAGATTTTCCTATGGATTGTCAATCTAAATTATTTTATTTAAGATGAAGAAGATGCATAAAATGAAATAGTCCCTGAGTTTACTGTTTTTGCATGCCATGACATTTTGCATGTACATCTAATTAAATAATGTCTGAAATTAAGTACCATTCACATGCTTCAGAAGAGTGATAGTTGTTATCATAAAGCCCAAGTGTTGATAAACCCGGGGTCTACCCACTCTTTTATCACGCCTCATTTTACAGCAGAATTGAGGGTCACTCTCGAGCCGTTAGAGTTTATCCTAGCAGTGTCGATTCCAACTGGGAACTCTGTCAGTACAGATACAGTGTGTCAATCAGTCATAGTTGATATCGGAAGTCACGAGACCACGACTGATTTGATTCTGCTAGATATGCAAGGATTCGATGTAATCTTCGGCATGGATTGGTTATCCACACAACATGCCAATGTTGATTGTCGTAAGAAGATAGTTTCTCTCCAGCCCAGGAAGGGCAAATCCTTCAAATTCTAAGGTACCCAACCAATGGTCGCACCCTTGATATCTGCTATTCGAGCAGAAAGATTACTGAACAAGGGTTGTAGTGGGAACTTGGTGTTCCTATAAGATCGAAAAGAAGAGAAGGTTCACATTTCCGACATCCCTATCACATGCAAGTTTTTCGAAGTCTTTCCTAAAGAATTACCGGGATTACTGCTAGACCGAGAGGTAAAATTCACAGTGGATTTAGCTGTAGGCACCGAGCTGGTGTCGAAGGCTCCATATCACATGGCACCAGCCGAGTTGAAAGAACTCAAGGAGTAGCTACAAGAACTTCTCAATAAGGGATTCATCCGGCCGAGTGTTTCTCCATGGGGAGCACCTGTACTATTTGTCAAGAAGAAGGATGGATCTATGTGGCTCTGCATTGATTATCGTTAATTGAATAAACTGATGATAAAGAACCGCTATCCGCTCCCAAGGATTGATGACCTATTCGATCAGTTGCAAGGAGCGAGATTCTTCTCCAAGATAGACTTGAGATCGGGTTAGCACCAACTAAAGGTGAAAGCTGAAGACATTTCAAAAATAGCCTTTCGCACAAGATATGGCTACTATGAGTTCCTAGTGATGCCGTTTGGGCTAACAAATGCACAGGCATCCATTATGAACCTCATGAACCGAATGTTCAAGCCTCATCTTGATCGATGCATAGTTGTCTTCGTGGATGATATCCTCATCTACTCAAATATGAAAGAAGAACATGAACAACACTTGCGATTAGATCTGCAGACACATCGTGATCACAAGTTATATGCCAAGCTAAGCAAGTGTGAATTTTGGATGGAGCAAGTGAGCTTTCTGGGCCATGTCATCTCAAAAGCCGATATAAAAGTAGACCCAACCAAGATTGAGGCCGCAGTGAAATGGGAGCAACCTAGAACTGTGATTGAAGTTAGTAGCTTTTTGAGATTAGTCGGTTACTATAGGAGATTCGTGGAAGGATTCTCTAAAATTGTTGGACCACTCACGCAGCTAACGAGGAAGAATGCCAAGTTTGAGTGGACCAAGTCATGTGAACAAAGTATTCAGGAGCTCAAAAGAAGGTTAACCTCTGTGCCAGTACTCACCCTACCATCGGGCAGTGGGGGATTCATAGTATTCAGCGACGCGTCACACAGTGGGCTAGGTTGTGTATTGAATCAAAATGATAAAGTCATCGCCTATGGTTTGCGTCAGTTGAAGGACTATGAAAAGAACTATCCCACACATGACCTTGAACTGGCCATTATTATCTTTGTATTGAAGATATGGAGGCACTAACTCTACTGTGAAACTTTTGAAATATTCACCGATCACAAAGGCCTCAAGTATTTGTTTACCGAGAAAGTCCTGAATCTGAGGTAGAGGAGATGAATAGAATTTCTTAAGGATTATGACTGCTCGATCCAATACCATCCAGGAAAGACAAATGTGGTAGCAGACCCGCTGAGCTGAAAATCATCTACCTTGTTATCTCACCTCATCACTAGAATCTGCAGATGGCATCTACTTGCGGATTGAGCCTGCATTGATACGACATTTAATGTAAAGGAATCTGGAATTTTAATGGCCAACCTAACTATTCAGTCAACACTCTTCGATAGAATCCGCGATTAATAATTAATTGATGGAGAGATGGTGACCATCAGATGAGAAGTAGTGGATGGAAAACGACCTAACTTCTCCATCAAGGAAGACAAATCCTTAGTATTTCGAGGCCAACTTCGCATATCGGTTGACGCCGACTTGCGACACGCTATATTAGATGAAGCTCACAAGTCCATGTATGCTATCCACCCTAGGAGCGCTAAAATGTACCAAGACCTCAAGAAAATTTGTTGGTGGAAAGGACTAAAGAAAGAAGTCGCAGAGTATGTAGCAAAGTGTCCGGTTTGTCAACAAGTGAAAGTCTATCATCGCCATCCTTCAGGCCTCTTACAGTTGCTACCAATCCCTGAATGGAAATGGGAGAACATATCCATTGACTTCATCCTTGGATTTCCAAGAACGCAGAAAGGGTACAACGCCATTTGGTTAATCATCGATCAATTAACCAAATCTGCTCACTTTCTACCACCCTACAATACGCGGTATACAGTTAGTAAGCTTACCAAATTATAGCTGAAAGAGATTGTGTATACCTGCTAGCATTGTGTCAGATAGAGACCCACTGTATACATTGCAGTTTGGCAACGTTTCTAAGAAGGAATGGACTCAAAGTTAGAATCCAGCTCGACATTTCACCCATAAACGGATGGACAAACCGAGAGGGTGAATCCAGTGATTGAAGATATGCTCCAGGCATGTATGCTAGATTTTCAAGGATTATGGGATAAACATTTACCTTGATCAAATTCACATACAATAAAAATTACCAAACGAGTATCGGAATGTCCCCATTTGAAGTACTTTGTGGTCGCCGATGTAAATCTCAGGTCAACTGGGAAGAGGTTGGAGAACGAGTATTGTTAGGCCCAGAACTTATTGAGAGCGCAAATGAGACCATCCGAGTCATTCGTGAAAGATTGAACGTCGCTTAGAGTAGGTAGATTTCTATGTCGATCTCAAGCGAGCAAGCATCGAGTTTCAGGTAAACTTTATTTGGATTATTGTTCTATAGTTCCAATAAATTGTGCATCATTCTAATGCACATTTTCTTGTCAGAATGGAGACCACATATTCATCAAAATTTCACCAAGTAAAGGCGTTATGGGCTTTGGAAGACGTGGAATGCTCAGTCCACGCTACGTTGGACCCTTTGAAATTCTAGGCTAGGTCGGCGAAGTGGCATATAGGATCGCTTTGCTTCCGCAGTTGTCAAGCTTGCATGATGCGTTCCATGTCTCGATGTTACGGAAGTATGTGAAGGATCCGACCCACGTGATAGATTATTAGCCGATCCAAATCCCAAAGGATCTGACAGTGACCGAAGATTTGATAACAATTCTAGACCGCAAGGAACAAACATTAAGGACGAAGCGAATCCCACTGGTATTGGTACAATGGCGAAATCACTCTGCCTCCGAAGCCACTTGGGAATGTGAGGTAGAAATCTGGGACCAATACCCGCATCTGTTCAATTAAGGTCAGTCACTTCTCATATCACTGATATGCCAAGATCGGCCAGGTACTTAATAAAATTTTGTTTGTGCCTGACCAATGTCCATGCTTGGGAATTGTGAGAGTTTAGAGTTTAACTGTACAGTTAGAGTATTGATGTAAATGGGAGATAGTAGATGAAATGATAAACATCCCAGATGATAATAAAAACAGACATATGATGAAAATTAATAACCTAGCTAATTAAACGCAAATTATAAGGTACTGAGGTTCTGTACATCTCGCTACAGCCTCGCTGTAGCGACAACTTCAAACTCTAGGCTCGCTATAGCGGCCACTAAGCCTCTCTATAGCGACCCTCGGGCTTTGGGTTTTTTAAAAAGGGGGCCAAAATCCTCAAATTTTTATCATTTTCAAGATTTTGAACCTAAAGGCTGTACCTTTTGCCTCCTCTCCCGTGAAGAACGGAGTGGTTTCCCTTTCAAAAACCCACTACTTCATCCAACAAGATGCAAGGATCGACGTGCATGCTTCTCCGTCAGTTAGGGTTCCACCATTCGACCTCCACAGCTAGGTAAACCCTCAAATTCCTCCTCTGTTCCAGTTAGATTCTATTTTTATGGCTCCCAAGAAGCAAGCTGCCTCTAAACTCCCTGTTGTTAGGGCAAAACCATCTGAACAAGCAAAAGGCAAAGCCCCATCGGTCTCAAGTACCTCGCCGATTTTCGAGTCCCCACCGATTCGGGAACAACCCCACTTATGGTGGAACATTAAGGTCTTTGAACTAGAGTGGTCTTCTAACCCAGAAGTCTTTATCGATGACGACACGACTTCGTGGTCGATAGAATATATCAGGCGAGCAAGATTGCAGGTGTTGCATACCCCATTCCACACCAATTTCTACCCACGCCTAGTGAAGCTATTCTTTCATAACCTAAAAATCGAGGTCGGTGGTTGACAAATGACCACTATTATTGATGGCTGGATAATTCATTTAGATGTCCGAGATATAGCCAAGGCCATGCAATGTCCCCTACATTTTGTAGAAAATCAGGGCCTCTTACCCCCGCGCCCCAAAGATGTGCCTTTTCATCACATCATAGCTAAGATGATTGGCGGTGAGCAAGGTTTTAGCCAATCGGTTAGAAGAACCCAACTGTTAGCTGAAATGTGGGCATTAGACGATGTGTTTAGAAACAACCTCTATCCCCTCCGTCATGACCAAGAGAGATTGGAAGAACTTTTGCAAGCCCTTTTGCCGTACATGAGAACTAGTGGTTTAGTGCACCACAACTTGTTTGGGCAGACATTATTTCTGCCCATGAATAGGTGCTAAGCACCACCCCTAAACCTTTGATTGCTATGCCATACGCCCAACTCGTCTCCTGTCTCCTAGAGGGACATGAGGATACCAAAAACGACGAGCCGTATGTAGTACCGGCCGATGAGGAAGTGAGAACCGATAATATCATAAATTTCTCCAAGAACATGTGGCACATGAATTACAAGAGGTGCCAGTGCTGCGTCCAAAACCGTCAACTCCAGAGGTTAGTTGGGGGTGTTCCCCAAGGAGAACCAGCACAACCCGCACCTAGGGCTAGACCTCAAATGTCCCAGCCACAACATGGGCCAACTCAGCCCCAATAGCCACCTGCCCCACATGCCGACGTCGTCACTCTCACAGAGTTCACCAGACAAATGGAAGTGCTACACCAAAAAAACTTTAGACAAATGGAGCTGCTGCAAGAACAAAATCATTTACTTCACCGGCGAATAGACTTTCAAGAGGACATACTCCTACGCTTGATCGAGAAGGAGTACCCAACCAGCTACCCTCCATTTGTAGCACATGTCACGGAGTATACCATGGGAGCATCGGGTTCCAGAGCAGGTCCATCTACTTCGAGGCCGGGATGTCGTGACGAGCAATTAGCTGAGCGTGTAGACTAATGATATTGAGTATATGGACATCTTTTTGGTGTTTTAAAGGTTATTGGGATGACTGTAATTATAGCTTATTAATTTTGTCTTTGGATGTTGGAGAAACAAATGCTCTTTATTAGTTATGGCACTTAGATGCCAGAAAGAATGCTTAACTGCTATGTATAAATGGTTAGCTTTAATTATGAGAATGATGGAGAATGAATAGATTAGGATGATGTTCTCATAAATTGCCATTCTTTAGTTAAATTGTCGATTGTGCTTTACGATTATACCATGCTTATAATTTTAGAATGACCAGTACACTAACCATGCAACTTTTCTTTGCAAATGCCTGCATATCTTACCCTAGTTATACTCTTAAATCGTCGAATAGAAATTTTTGCGTGTCAATGGTGGATGTGAGTGACATAGTCGAACTATGATAGTTTGGCATATTCATTAATATTTCAAGTTGCGGTAAATAATTAGACATTCTATCGTAAGTAAAATCATTTTAGAAACTAATGACTCAGAGTATGTGATGGTTGATAAACTCTAGGAATACATAGACCTTTCGGTGGTAATGATTTCGAACCTTTGAATACGCCTCTTACTGTGAGTCTTCTTAGATGGATTTTAATTGCATGGTGTAGATCATTAGTAAGAATACTACCCAATGACACGTCTTCTGTCCCCAATACCGTCATCAATTTTTGAAGACGAAAATTCTCTTAAGGGGGGGAGGATGTAACACCTTGTAAATTCCTGAACCCGAAAATGCTAGGTAGGTACTCGTACTCAAGACCGGAAGCGATCTGCACCTTAGGCTTTTGAAAAACCAGTCATTCTAATTGACGGGGCAAATGTATGCCCTCAGATTAGAACGTGTGTATTAGACGGTGAAATTAGTGCATAGACTTCTAGAGGTTACCGCTGATAAAAAGCTTGGGTTACAATTAAGAGGTCATAGGGTCAAGCCATGGGAAGGACATTAGACTTCCTAATATTAGTTTAATTTTTGACCCATACACGGTGCTGGGTGTATAGGCTATACAATAGAACATTGCCCCTCACTTAAAAGAAGCATCCCATGCATAGGTTACATGCATTGGGAGAAGTAGACCAAGGAAAGGGAGAGAGTCGACTTAGAAGAAAGGAGTTATCTCCTTCCTTTAGCCCTTAAAGAATAAAAAGCAACCATTTGATTTTTTGCTCCGACCAATCTTCTTCCATGACAGAATCCCCGTGAGTCCTATTCTCGCAACTTTGTTTTGACTTCTGGACTTCTACGGACGGTCGATCGGTGGAACATTGAAACACCAACGATCCCGGTTCTGAGGTTCTAAACATTGGATGCGAAAAATTTGCGAAGTTATAGACCTTAAATAGACTCTGTAAACCTCGATTTAATAAATTAGAGTCAATTACTCTGCTCTGAATTTCATGCAAGGAAAACTCTGAAGGTCGGAAGCATAAGAGACATCAACAACCATTTGTATCCGATTCCAATGATTCGATCATTGCATGCACGAGATTCTGATATAGAAATCCACGTTTTAACTTTATCACATGAAACTAGGTTGGATTGGATGCTTAGAATGTGAATTTTGCAAGAAAATGTGGATTTCAGGTTTAGAAGAGCGAGCCAAAGAACTTCAAGTTATGTCAGGCTCGCTGTAGCGAGGCAGGTTCTGAAGCCCTCGCTATAGCGAGTGCTACAGGAGAATTCAGGCCAAATCGGCTCTATGAAATTTCGCTGTAGCGAGTTGGAGAAACCCCTTGAGCTCACTGTAGCAACCTGGGAAAAGCCTGTAAAGGTCGCTGTAGCAAGCTGAATCAAGGAGGGCTTGCTATAGCGACCCTATGAGCTCGCTATAGCGAGGTCCCCTATTTTGAATGGGTAAACTCTGGTCTATTTTGAAGCTATGAGAACCATTTTTCATGCAAGTTCGATCACTAACATGTAGTATGTGAACATCTTGATCTAGGATAAATGCGAGAGACCATAAATAAGATCTTCGCTTCGATTTACGATATCGATTTCACACGACTCTGATATTAAGTTAGGGAAAACTCTCAATGTCGATTATTATCTCTGATATGGACATTAAATGAATTCGCGTTTTGCATCGCATTGTACATTCATGTTAAAACTTTAGAATGATTAAGAATTTGATCTCTTTGCACATCATCATAGCATCTTGTCCTTGACAAATCAATACATAGAGTCTTTAAATTTCTGAAATTCGACTTCGATCAGATTCTGTTCTGTAACATCTATGGTCTGTCTAACTCTGAGGTCATGTGCAAAGAGGAGCGGAGTCTTCAAGAGTGCCCCGGGGTTGAGACCTTGTGTCCGCTACAAACTGCTCTATTCCTACTACGAGATGCTTTGACATGATAGTTGTATGAGAAACTTGATGCCACATTAGCGTTGAGGGGAATGGAGTCTCCAAGAGAGGGGCGGAGTCCTCGGGGCTGAGACCCTGTGTCCGATACGGATTGCGTTGTTCCCGCTACGGGATAGTAACACTAATGATTTGATTTCCAACGATGATACGTACTTGTTTCTTTTGCTCTGATATGTTAGTTCTTCGATATATTATGTTTCCTTAGCATGGTATGCTCTATTGTGACTTCTTGATCCGATATGTATTTGTTTCACTCAGCCTCCGCATCATGACACTGCACATTTTAGAAATGTGTTTCCAGTTAACTACTTGCATATGGATTTGAGATGAATATGAATTTTGAATTGTTTTCGGCATACATATCAGTTCTATGAAGCCGTGTGAATAAAATGTGATTTAGCATTATTTTTCTCCCTACTAAACTTGGATTGTAGCTCATTCCTTGACTATACGTCACAGTTGCAGGTGTAGCACCAGAAGGGGTTCCCGAACAAGAAGAGGACCCCTGTTACAATCGGGAAGAGAAGAAAGAATGACTTGAGGAGTTCTTTCCCTAGTTGACTCATTGGAGTCTGCATAGTGCAGTTTATTTTACGCTTTTGACTTTGGGTACAGTATACTATTTGAATACAAACATAGTTCTGTATAGTTATTTTGACCACTGTTTAGGTGGCGGTCGGCCATTACCGGTGGTTGTATCGCTTTTATGCTTATAATGTAGGATGATGGAAATCTTTTGTGAATGCCATGTGTTTGCCAATTGCTTTCACACTTACATAGCCCTACCAGATTCTTGGAGGCCCAATCATCCAATAAAAATTTTAGGACATGATTGAGGTGCCACAAAGTCATCAAAGTGTCCTGATACCAAAGGGAACTCTGTATTTGGACTGTGTACTACAATCTGACGGCACGGATTTTGAGGTAATGAAAAGTTCGGGCTGTCACATAGTGAAATCTCATTGTAGTCATATCCAAGTTCAAAGCTTCAATGTAGGTTTCCATTCAATTAGAATCAAGGTTCAAATTTCAAAGTTCAGGGAATTCAATATTCGAAAAGTTCATCCACGAATCAATAATTTAAAGTTTGCCATTTTTGAAATGTAGTCAGACTCACACATTCTAATTCCATTTACGAGTGTCACATTTCCATTCAACACATCATGAAAAACTGTATAACTCATAGCTAATTCCATCTCATTCAATAAATCAAATGCAGTCAACTTCCTAATTTCCATTTAAATTTTTGAATCATACTTATCACATTTTGTTCGATGATATCACGACATTTATCAATTGAATTCAAACATGCAATGTAACATTGAGTTTCCCTTCTTGACTTCTAATATTTCAAAAGATTTCATACGAATCGACAATTTAAGTTTTAAAAGTTCTAAGGCAATCATATTTGACAAAGTTCCAATTGACTTCTAATACTCACTTTCGATTCATATTTCAAAGCTTTGAATAGTTCAAATGCAGTGTACAATCACAATAGTTACACCTCCATTAAATCTATAAATCAAAGTCAAAATTGAAGTGAGTGGTGAACTTCCCCTACCTTGGGTTCGGTGTCGTACACAAGTAGCACAAGGTCCTTATTGATGGCCTCTCGTTCCCAATCTACGTCACATATATGATGAGGTATTTAAGTATTTTCTCAAAACCGAGGCAGAAATGAGCAAGTTCATGCTAACTCAGACTTGACCCAACTTCCCACTCAATTTTGACCTTTAAAACTTTTGATTCATGCATTGTTTATTTCATACAAGTTATAGAGATCATTGTTCTCATTCCAATTCCGTGAGAATTGTGTCAATTTGAGTTCGGAGCAGAAAGTTATGGCAAAACTACTGAGGTTGTGTCGACACTTTAATCAAATATGACCGATCAATTTCTCTAGAATTTTCACAATTTGTTGTTCTGTCAAATCCGATCGATCGGTTCCAAAACCGATCGATTGATTTTTGACAGATTCAGAAACCCATTGGGGCTTCTTCTTCCTTGGTCCTTTTTCTCGCAAAACTCAAATGATTCAAATTAAACATCACACCTTCATCAATCATCCATACATAAACTCTAAACAATATTCACACTACTAAAGTATGAATCTTACCTACGCAATGTCCACGGTGATCGATAATGATAGAAATCGGCGATTGCGTCTCTCGCACTTCCGACGGTTCAAAACCCCTTTTTACAATTCGATCGAAACGGAATGAAGTTGAACCTTCTCAACATGCACAATCAAATAAAGGCCCTCTTGAGTAGAGAAGGGAAACCTTGATGGAATCAAAGGAAGCTAGACCTTCTAAAGCAAACAAAAGAGGGTATTGAGGAAAATAGAGTTCTCCTACTCTCTCAAATCGCAATCCTGCCAATGTCCAATGCTCTCCTTGCGGTAACCAATCGAAGAAGATGAAGTTGGAGAACGATCTCACGGTTGGGGTTCCATGAGAGGGTTTGAGGAGGCTAGAAGCTCTCTCTCTCTCTCTCTACTCTCTTCTTACAAAGCCAAAATAAAAATATCTAAGATATTTTGTTTCACTTGCTTATCCTTTTTAACTTATGGGTCTCAATTGGGTGTTAAGCCGGCACACCGCGAGTCGGTACACGGGCTTTTCATCAAAGGCCAACAATGAGATATAAGTTCACTTTTCACACCAAGGTGCACTCTTATGATTTAACCACTCCAAAACAAGGAAAAATTTAAGTCGGCATTGTGAGCCATACTGAACACGTACATGTGGTCAGGCGTGTTTAGGTTCAAAATTTTTTAGGATGCTACATTCTTCCCTCCTTCAAGTATTTTCGTCATCGAAAATTTACGTACCCTATTCTAAGAAGTATGGATACCTAGTAGTCTCGAACACGAGTAGTTAAATTCTCCTCAAGAGCCAACTACTCATCATCAATAAAATTTTGGGTCATTACATTCCCCACCAAAGTCAACGATTTATTATCAGTTGAAATTTTAGGTCGTTACATTCTCCTCCCCTTAAGAAATTTTTGTCCTCGAAAATTCACATAGGTCACTTGGTTGTGAATACACACTAACCAGCCATAAAGCATGGCTACTGTTAGTGGTATTCTTACCGAGTTTAGACCAAAGTGGTCACACTAATTTGTCACATTTATCCACATAACATTAACAACTTACAAGATATCCACAACGAAGGGTAACATTTCGATCATAATCTACCTAATCATCCAAAATCACAAGTTCAACATGAGGCATCCATAACTAATATCCACAATTAATCCACGATTATCCCCAACTAGGCCTAACAATTATCCACAACAAATCCACAACTATTCAACAAAAACATGTCCATAATTAAATATCCAAAACTAATTTGGAACTCGATAATCATCCATTAGAACCATTGACTATTTATGAACAGTATGGCATCAGTTAGAAAGAAAATTGAAACCGTCAAGTCAAGAAATTGGAAAGTCAGATTGATCTCAACCACAACACCTCCAATCAAAGAATAGACTTGAGATTGGCATTTGACAATCACATCATAGGGATTAACCTACAATTTCATAATTAATAATCAAAACATATTCATCACTGAAACATAATTTAACGGAGGTGTGCTATTATCACCAACAAGATGTAAATCATTCATCAAAGTACCTCACCATTACAAAGTTTATCCATGAACCACAATTCCTGATCATTAATCCAAAATGCGATGTCCACAAAAGACATTAAATGCCAAAGTTAACCTAGGGTCTCTGAATAGATGTCAGAGTTGTTCTTTCCTTTCCCTTCTCGGGATAGTCTTTTACCTGATGTCCCATCTGGCCACACCTGAGGCATGCGCCAATGGCCCACCAACAATCCTTCGTCTTATGTCGTCCTCCACACCGTGTGCATGATTCAACCGGTGTGTGAAGGTTGCTGCACCCTCGACGTTCCAGCCGTAGTAGGGTTTGAAATGTGGAAGGGCCTAAGAGACGTAGACACGCGTGGTCTTGAGTAGGTAGTCTGAGAAGGCTGGATAGGTGTTGGCATCAGTAGTCTCGGTTCCGTGCCAGTCTGCTCGGAAGCATAAGATTGTGCTCGACTTGCCTCACTCCTATTCTATTGGTATCTCCTCTTATACATCTTCTTGATGTCTTCCCCAGCGATAAGGGCCTTGGCCATTACCTTCGCATATGTTCCCAACTCAAATAGTGAGACACTTTCCTATACGTTCGGCCTTAGGCCATGTTGAAAATTCCTGACCTTCATCAACTCAGTAGCTACATATTGAGGTGCAAACCTCGAAAGCCTCATGAACTCGGCCCCGTACTCGCGTACGGTCATCCGGTCTTGTTTCAACTCTATGAACTGTACTTCCCACTGATTCCTCACCATGTTGGGGAAGTATTCATCATTGAACTTCTCAATAAACTCGCCCCAAGTTCATGGTGCATTCGGGATCTCTTGCACCCTATCTCGTTGCACTAGTTTCCAACAAGGATCAGCTTCTCCATTCAGTTTGAAGGCTGCCCATCTCACTTTCTCATCCTAAGTGCAAGGAAGTGCACTGAAGATCTTCTCCATCTTGTCCAACCACTTATCGGCCTCAGGTGGATCGACTTGACCCGAAAAGCTCGAAGGACGCATCCTTCTAAATTTCAAAAATCCTGAAGGTTGTTGCCTAGTTGCTAGTAGCTCAATCTGCTGTGCCATTCAGGTTGTCTAATGTATCATTGTGTTGGCCATGGTCTTCAATAGCTGTCTATCACTACCACTGTCATTCTCTCCTCTCAGTGGAATGGCATTTGGATTGGTGGCGATTCCTATGCCACGCAATGTGCCCTCGCCTTTAGGGACATCCGTCATGCAGACTGTCCTCGATCTGCCTTAACCTCCTCTGACATGTGGGGCCATACGGATATGTCATTTACCAAACAACATTAATCAATATTGGTTATAATATAATCAAGCCCCGTTGTCCTACGAAATCCGAATCTAATGCCATATCTCTAATACCAACTGTGACAGCTCGGATTTTTCCAACATAATTTTTTGAGATATTTTATTTTATTTTGACCAATTGGGAAGACCCGGACCGCTAGATCGCAGAACACAATCCTAATACAGAATTTACTTGGTACATCCACATAGTACGAAAATCAAAGCAGTTACAATACATGATAGAAAGAATTGATTTCATTCTATACAGAACTTCTAAAACAAATAACCAAAATAAAACCACTGGTGATGGCCCACCATCACCTAAACAGTGGTACACAAAAGTATCTACAAAGTACTACAGAATCTCTAAGATGTACCAAGCTCAAAAGCTAAAGAGATCAACTGAAACTATACCAAGTCCGAATCTGTAGCAACTATTGTGCTTCTTTCTCTGGTACATAAATCCGGATTCTCCTCAAGTCTAGGGTTCTAATCAAGAGCTACACTTGTGACATATAGCCGAGGTGAGCTAACAGTCTAAGCTCAGTAGAGGAAAGCTTAATATCACATCATAACGAAGTATAACTTCAATGACTGTAGCTCAAATACAATGACTAAATTTCAAGGGCATTTTCATGTTCATATCCAAAATTCACATATCTTACATTCAAAATTTAGTTTCAGAGTTTAACTAATATTCGAAGCTCAAATTTTCAAGTTCAGAATCAATAATCAATGTCAGAATTTATATTCGAGTTTAGAGTTCATATTCAATTTTATATTTTCAAGTTCATCTCCTAATTTAGATTTAAAGCTTATATTCGGATTCAGATTCAGTGCTCCTATTCATTTCAGTCGATATAGTGTGTCCAGTGTATGTAGTGGGCAGTATATGCAGTGAGTCTAGTGTATGTAGCGTGTATGGATATCCCGCCATATAGATCCAGTCTATGCAGTGTGTCTGGATATCCCACCATACCGGTCAAGTCTATGCAATGAGTCTAGTGTATGCAGTGTGTATGGATATCCCGCCATACCGGTCCAATCTATGCTGTATACAGTGTATGTAGTGTGTATGGATATCTCGTCATACCGGTCCAGTTTATGCAATGAGTCCAGTGTATGCAGTGTGTATGGATATCCCACCATACCGGTCTAGTCTACGTAGTATATAGTGTATACAATGTATATGGATATCCTTCCATACCGGTCAAGTCTATGCAATGAGTCCAGTGTATGTAATGTGTATGGATATCCCGCCATACCGGTCCAGTCTATGCAGTGTACAGTGTCTAGAATTCAAAGGGTTCACATTTTCAAGGTCTAGATTCCCGAAGGATTCAGATTTAGAGTGTTCAGAGGGTCCCAATTCAATGTTAGATTCAAGGTTCAGATGACTCAGTGAAATTTCTTTGTAGTTAGATCCAAATTCAAAGCTTCAATGTAGATTTCCATTCAAACAGATTCAACGTTCAAATTTCAAAGTTAGGGAATTCAATATTCGAAAAGTTCATCCACGAATCAATAATTTAAAGTTTTCCATTTTTCAAATGCACTTAGACTCACACATTCTAATTCTATTTACGAGTGTCACATTTCCATTCAACACATCATGAAAAATTGTATAACTCAACTAATTCAATCTCAATCAATAAATCAAACGCAGTCAACTTCCTAATTTCCATTTAAATTTTGGAATCATACTTATCACATTTGTTCGATGATATCACAACATTTATCAATCAAATTCAAACATGTAATTTAACATTGAGTTTCCCTTCTTGACTTCCAATATTTCGAAAGATTTCATACGAATCGATAATTTAAGTTTCAAAAGTTCTAACGCAATCATATTTGACAAAGTTCCAGTTGACTTCTAATAAGCACTTTCGATTCATACTTCAAAGCTTTCAATTGTTCAAATGCAGTGTTCAATCACAATAGTTACACCTCCATTAAATCTATAAATCAAAGTCAAAATGTAATTGAGTAGTGAACTTCCCCTACCTTGGGTTCGGAGTCATACACAACCAATGCAAGGTCCTTATTGATGGCCTACCATTCCCATTATACATCACATATTCGATGTGGTATTAAGAAGTGATTCTAATTACTAATAACTTTGACGTGTTTAAGTATTTTCTCAAAACCAAAGCAGAAATGGGTAAGTTTGTGCTAACTCAGACTTGACCTAACTTCCTGCTCAATTTTGGCCTATAAATTTTTTTATTCATGCATTTGTTATTTCATATAAGTTATGTAGCTTGTTTTCCTCTTTCCAACGCCATGAGAATCGCGTCAATCTGAGTTCGAAGCAGAAAGTTACGACAAAAATATTGAGGTTGTCTCTGCACTTCCATCAAATTTGACCGATCGATTTAAACCAATTGATCGGTTTCTCCAGAATTCTCACAATTCTCTGTTTTGTCAAATCGGATCGATCGGTTCCAAAACCAATCGATCAGTTTTAACAGATTTAGAAACCCATTCGAGCTTCTTCTTCCTTTTCCCCCTAAAACTCAGATGATTAAAATTAAACATTACACCTTCATCAATCATCCATACATCAACTCTAAACAATATTCACACTACTAAAGTATGAATCTTACCTATGCAATGTCCATGACGATCGATAATGATAGAAATCGGCAATTGCGTCTCTCGCACTTTCGATGGTTAACCCCTTTTTCCAATCCGATCGAAATGGAACGAAGTCGAACCTTCTCAATGTGCACAATCAAATAAAGGCCCTCTTGAGTAGAGAAGGGAAACCTTGATGGAATCGAAGGAACCTAGAGCTTTTAAAACAAACAAAAGAGGGTATTGGGGAATATAGAGTTCTCCTACTTCTCTCAAATCGCAACCCCGCCAATGTTTGATGCTCTCCTTGCGGTAACCAATCGAAGAAGACGAAGTTAGAGAATGATCTCGCGGTTGGGGTTCCACGAGAGGGTTTGAGGAGGGTGGAAGCTCTCTCCCTCTCTCTCTCTACTCTCATCTTACAAAACCAAACAAAAATATCTAAGATATTTGGTTTCACATGCTTATCCTTTTTAACTTATGGGTCTCAATTGGGTGTTAAGCCAACACACCGTGAATCGGTGCACAGGATTTTCATCAAAGGCCAACAATTAGATCTAAGTTCACTTTTCACACCAAGGTGTACTCTTATGATTTAACCATTCCAAAATAAGGAAAAATTTATCTCGGCATTGTGAGCCACACTAAACACGTACACGTGGTCGGGCGCGTTCGGGTTTGAAATTTTTTGGGATGTTATAGACATAACTTATTCTTATTGTTGAATTCATAATCTACTTGTAACACCCTAGAAATTTCGAACCTGAATGCACCGGGTGAGTACACATGTACAATACCAGGTGAAATCTACATCTCAAACTGTAAAACTAGTCATTCTATGTAACGGGTCAAAATGTGTGTCTTCACAGTAAGGTACTGTTGTGTTTTATTTCTCCAGTGTGAAAAGAAACAAAGATGGATTCAGCACATCTGAAAGAAATCAAGACCTGCAAGATACAGGGCCTGTTGTAGCAAGTTTTAATAAGTAAGAGTTTGTCCCACAGGGAAAAATGGTCTAAAGCTCCAAGGGAGCCATCTTTAGTAGGCCCTCCAGATCCGACTACAAATCTGGCAATCCTAAATGGAAGGGGATTTAAGGTCACTATTGTTTAAATCCTATGGTAACCTAATGCCTAAACTACAGAAATGGTTGAGAAGAATGATGGAGTGTGAGAAAATAAATATTGAGAAGTAAGCTATTAGGTACAAATCTGATGGGTTTTATAATTCAGACTCAGATCTGCTGCTATAGAAGTCCTGTCCAATGGGTACATTATCACCACAGAGGAGAAAGGATCCAACTCGCCCCTGTGCCATGATCCAATCCCTTATGGCTATAAACTGTCCACTCAAATGGTCACAGACTATCCAATAGGGGAACCACAGTCCATAAATGGGTCAAAACATGTTTATCATTATAGGCACTACTTTATCCAGGCTATCAGCTCAAGAATCCATAGGAACCTCAACCTCTAAAGTTCTGTGTGTGGGGCATAGGCCTGCATATGTGCACTATCCTAGACACACAGGACTAGCAAGAGTTCGAGTACTAGCTTTAGATCTAGCTGTTCACTGCTTTAGAGAGACAACAGTGATCCAGTCACAAGCCTACAATCTCTACAGCCAGATCAAATCTGCCATCTGATGGTGGGTCTATACAAATACAAGGGAGTCTGTCTCTGCACAATCTCTCACAGGGCTACAAGCACAAGTGCAAAGAAGAAGAAACTGTCTTAGATCTGTGGATTGGCGTCACCCTAGGGCTATAACCTGTCCACTTAAATGGCCACAAACTATCCACAGAGGCTATCCTCCTCACAGAGGTCTGAGACAAAACAAGTAGATTACTGCCACCACCATGTTCACAAGGCTACCAGCTTAGGCTCCCATGGGAATTCAGATTTAGTGGATCCTGTGGTGGGGCATAGGCCTGCATATGTGCACTAGCCTAGACACACAGATCACTTGGATCTGAGTAAACCCTTAAAAATAATCCTCCATTGCTTACAATACAACTTAGCAATGGAGGATCTCAAGGCAGCAGCCTTGTACAGAACAACCCTTAAACACCAATCCCATACCTGTATAACATCCTATTATAAAATTTCATTAAAACTGTTCCAAATAGACATACAAAGGTATAGCCAGCAAGTGCTGGGCTATGGAGAGAAGAAAAAAAAGGAAAAAGATGCTGCCTAAACCCTAACCTTAGCCTACTGGAACTCTACAGCCGATTCAAGAAGATAGGAGGAATTCAGTCCTCACCTCCTCTTTAAACCTAAACTAGGCTTAGGCTTATATAGCAGTCGGCTGTGGGAGCATTAGGATTAGGAAAACCCTAATTTTAACGATACAAATATGGCCCATTTCTATTCCTTGGATGCCTCAGGGCGTGTGCACAGAGATTGGAACAATGGAGTGCATGCCCTAGTTGCTGGAAGTTCCCAGACTGCCCCTGCAGAAATGGGGGAAAGTTAAGATCCCAAGCCTCGCAAGGTAGCAACAGTTTCCAGGTCTTATTGCGTGATAAAGTGGTCGTCGCGGGATTGAATTGACTTGAAGCTCCTGCAGTTATGGGATAGATAGTTTGGTCATTGCGAGAATGCTCTGGTCATCGCGGGATTACGCTTTCCATTTGAGTGGCGCGGGAATCGCGCGCGCAGTTCGTTCCTTAGTGAATCTCGCGGGGATCCCCGCGAAGAAGCAATTGCATCAGCCTCTGGATTGCGCGAGCAGTCCCCTGAAGATCTACATCTTGCAGCCACTGCGCGACAGCTGTGCGCAGAAGTGCCTAGAGCTCTCTCTCCTCAGCTTGTCTAAGCGAATTGCGTGAGGATTAAATGCTCCTCTCTTGAGCTGCGCGAGACTATGCAAGCGCTTACAACTGAGCCTCGCGAGAACTGCGCAAAGTCTGCTTTTCAAGCCCTTCTGTCATTAATCTGCGTGAGAATAACGTGAGCAATTGGTGTGCTGCCTTGAGAAACTCACGATAGCTGCGCGAAGCATTTTTCTCTGAATCACTTGAATATTGCGACATCTGCGCGAGGCTCATTTCTTGACTTATTGCTGTTGTGCTTTGCCTATGCTGCAGCCAAGTTCTCTATCTGGGTCTAACTTTCTTTCTTCTGAGAAACTTCTGGGGCCCACTTGGGCATTCAATGTGTACATTCAGGTGTGTTCTACCTTGATGTTTCTTTCCTTTGTGAATGGGTTACCAGTTGCTTAGAGTTCTGGTGCAAAAGTAGGCTTCTTAGCAGGGTTAGGGCCTTCTCTACAGCTGCTGCTTATTACCTACAAAATGGTCTTAACACACATTTATTAAATGACTAAGGGTCTAACAGAGGTTAAGCTAAGGGGTAAAAAGTTGTACTTTTCAGGTCTTAACACACCCCCAAACCTACTCTTTGCTAGTCCCTTAGCAAAGCTTTAACTAAACATCTACACCTTAATTAAATGCCACTTTCGTAGGGATCACGGGTACATTTAGCATATGTACCAAGCCTTTTAAACCCCTAGGTGATCCCTAGTGGAGGAGTGCAGTCTCCTGAGGGTTTTCAGTGAAGATACCCACAAACTTCACTATTAAAATAGTTAAAAGTAGTGCAGTCAATGACAAAACAAATTTCAATGAATAAAGCATTAATCCACATCTCTTTAGAATTCAGAGGAAATTGCAGCAGTAATGCAGGCCATTTAAAACTCAAAATTTTTTTAGCATGTGTTTGCATTTCCACCAATCATTTTCCATTAGAAATTCAATGTGCACATATCAGTACCAAGCTTGCCTTAAATTTGAAAATCAGGTTGGATACAACCCCAATGAAGTTACATGTCAAACCCAATTCTCACCAGGGCTATCTCTCAACAATTAATATCTAGGGGTGTTCACATTTAAAGCAGCTCAAGAGCAGTTATAGACCCCAAATGGGCCTGCAAGCATGAGCATAGGTAAAGCTTCTAATTTCTGACATCCTCATAACTTTTCACCATAGATTAGGCACTCCCTCATCTCCACCTGACAGCTCATTTCACTTAGGATCAACAAGGTCTTTACAAGGGGTTGTAATGAGGCTTATAGGTGAGATTTATAAAGAATGAAAGGGGTAGAAATGGATTAAAATTTTTGTAAAATCAGCAAGGTAAGGAGGTGATTCAGGACTTCACATCCTTCAATTCAACACAACTTCATCTTCCTTGATATTTTTCAGATTCAAAGTGGTCAACTTCTTCTCTTCCTTTCAATTTTTCATATGAAGGACTTCTTTTAACTTCTCTTTCTTTTTCTCTTTATATTATTATTATTATTATTATTTTTTATAATGAATTGCCACATATATATCACTGCGACACTACTGTTTACAATTTGCTCTTCCTCTCCTTCCACCAAATGTTGAACCCGTCTCACTACCTTCAACTGCATCTCCTTTACCTTCTGAATTCTCAGAGTGAGGGTCATGTTGAATCAGGTCATGAAAAAAAGGTTAAGGTGAAAGTACTCTGATGTTTGTTGAAGAAAAATAGGATTTTCAAGGCTCAAAGAGTATAAGCAAAAGGGCAGTTTTAATGGGTAGGAAATTTTAAGCTCAAACTGTCCAAATGAAGGCCTTACATCATCTCCTTAGTGTCATGAGTGTTGTCGATCAGTTTTGATTTGGAGGTGCCTAACTTCTAGTGACAAAGTGTTGAGTCAATCAAACCTTAGAGCAAAAAAAAATACCAAAAACACTCTTCAACAGAAATTGATGGGCCCAAATCTCACTAGATATGGTCCTCTTTTTAACTCATGGAGTGTATTTTCACCTTTTTCTCTCCTCTTAGGTTTACTAGGTACTAATTTAAAATTTCTGATGTTATCTTCATGGTGGTGCTAAGATTTTAAAATTTTCATTTTCAAAATGTCTGCATAAATTTTTAATTTTTCACAAATTTCCTCATTGCAGCAAGTTAGGTGGAAATTGACTTTATTCATCCCAATTACACCACCACTACTGCACTAAAGTTAATTATTCTATTGGCAGACCTACCCTGCCACACCCCCAAACCATGAGGAGCAGTGTCCTCACTGGTTCAAAGGTCAGAAAGTGCAGGGTAATAATCATGAAAAAGATGAAACATATACAGACAATATACACAAAGCAATATAAAAAAAAACATATTCTATTATCTTAGAAAGAAATGTATAATTAGAATTACAAGTATAAGAAAAGAAGTGCAAAGGAAAGAAAAGCCTAACTATAATCTAGTTTAAGAGGAGGAGGAGTTGGAATCTGAATCTGTGAACCAGTCCCAGCCCATCTGTTGTGCATGTTTCCTAAGTTTAGCTTTGTTCTCAGAACTGAGCTTGGACTTGGTTCTGTCTGTGGGAGCTTTGTTCTTTTTCTGCTTTGTTTGCTTCCCAGTTGGACCCTTTTTCTTTGGCTGCCTTGGTTTCTTTTGTTGGGCTGGTGGTTGCTTCATGGTTGGAGCTTTTGGTGCCCTCACCCTTATTTTTCTGGTCTTGGGTTCAGGAGGGATCATAGGGGATTTTCCTTTTTCTTACTCAGGGGGAACTACAGGGCACTTCCCTTTTTCTGGCAGGCCATGTGGTTATGCCTCCTCAGACTGGGCAGCTGGCTCTTTGCCAATTTTGATAGAGGATGCTGTGGAAGCAGTCCTCTTAGCAGTGGCTTTCCTTTGTTTAGGATAAGTTTGCTCAGTAGGAGGTGAGGAAGGAGGGGCAATAGGGGTTTGGGTAGCTGGAGGCTCAGGTTCTAGCATGAGTATAGAGAGTGGGGTATGGGTAAGTTCAGGCTCAGGTTTGGGAATGAGGGAAGAGAGTGGGGCGGGAGGCTGAGCTGCACTTCTGGTTGCAGCCAATTCAGCTTCCAAAGAGGCTATCTTGATTTGGGCTTGCTAGAGTTCATTTTGGTGGATTTCCTTGTGGATTTGGAGGATTTCCTGGGCATTGTGGAGTCTTTTTTCGAACATTCAGGCTTTCATCTGCTCTACATTTGTATTTGCCTTTTCCAGCTCCACATTCATTTGTTGCCAAGCTGCCTTCTTTTTCTCCTTCTCAAAGGCATCCAAAATGTTTGCCCACCCAAGTGAAATACCCAGTAACTTAGCTCTGTGGGAATCTCTAATTCACTAATTTGCTGCAGCAGAGTGGGTGGGTACTATAGGAAAACAAGAAGCTGAAGGAGAAAAATGTGATTGGTACTGGGGGGGATGAAGTGGTGTTTCATTGGTTAAGTCTAGTTGTTGGGGGAGGGTAAAAAGTTATGGGTCTATTTGGGTGGATTTGTCAGTGAATGTTGGAGGCGGTAGTATAAGAGGTGGGGTTTAAGGTAAGGGGGGGAAAGAAAATGAGGTAGGCTCACTAGGAGTAGGTGGTGCTGGGGTAGGAAAAAAGGGAATGGTGAAAGGTATGAAAGGGAATGGTTGGGTTGCGGAGTCAGGGCTAGAAGGGGAAAGGATCAGTGGGGTTTGATGGGATTGTTGAGGGAAGGGTTGGTTTGTCAATTTCTGAAGTGTGGATTTGATGGCTGTGATTTCTGTTTGCATCTGGTCCGGTGTTTATGTTGTTGTGGACAATTGTGATTGAATGCCTTGGATGAGGGAGAGGATATGTGTTAGTGTGTCTGGGTTGGGTGGTAGAGATTGTGTAGAAGATGGAACAGGTTGAAAAGGGGAGGAAGGGGCATGATGAAAAGTGGAAGGAGGAGGAGATTGGGGTTCTGGTGAGTGATGTGGTGACATATTTGGGGAATCCGGGAGGGGGGTGTAGTGGGTGGACATGGTATCAAGGAAACTAGCCATAAAGGCTTGGAATCCGATGGTTGTGTCAAGATGGAGGTCTATGTCTGTGAGTGGGGATGTAGCAGGAATGGCTTGAGTGGTGTCTTGGTCAATGTGAGGTGTGTCAGTGGGGATAAAAGGGATTGTGTGTGGGGGTAGGGACATGGTGGAGGTTGTGTCAGTGGTTTTCTTTTTCTTGTATGAGATCAGTGGAGGGTTGTCAGGGTTTTGTGAAGATGATGGGAGTATTGGAACTGTGTATTGAGGTAGGGTAGGGGAAGGTGTGGGGCTGACATGCGGGGTGATGTCCTCCCAGGTACCAATCAGAGGAAAAGGGAGTGTGAGCATGGACAATAAAGACAGAGGAGAGTGAGATGGAGTAGGGGAAGGGAAATGGGATGTAGTGGAGGAAGGGAGAGATGTTGATGGTGTAATGGGATGGGATGTTGTCAGGATAGGGGATCCTACAGTAAAAGGTGGGGCGGATGTGGGGGCTGCTGTAGTAGTGGTAGTAACAGGATCTTGAACTACCTCTTTGGTAGCAGGGGTGGGCCTTGTAACAGCTACCTTGTCTGATTGCTTGGGAGCAGCCTGAGCCGTAGCCTTCTTCTTCTTCTGGGTTTCCATCAGGCTCCTACTGATTCCCCATTGTCTCTTGGCAAAAGTTGTAGGGGTGAGGGTGGTAGACTCCTCTCCTATTGGTATGTTGTACCCCCCCCTCAAAAGCAATTTGGTGATGACTCTAGCATAGGGGAATGTGTGTGGCTTCTTTTTCTGCCCTAGTTTCTCCACTAAATCCTTCATTGCTTCAAAAATCAACTAGGCTTCATGAAAGCCATGGCCCAGAGAGAAAGAGTAAACAACATCGACAATAGGAGTCCTCCTCTCCTGCTGATGGCCTGAGCAGTAGATGTTCTTTCTCAAGACCTGGTCAATGAAAAGGTGTCTAGGCTTCAACTCTCTTCTTCTTATAGAATCCCCTGAGGCCTTTAATCCTCTAGTAAGAGCCCTCACAATGGTATCAATTGAGGCACTCAGGGGAGGGCCATATCCACAGCTAGTGTCAAATGCAGCTGGGATGCCCAATACTTTCACAATCAGCTTGGGGTTAATTAACATATCGAAATCATCAATCAACACGAGGAAGCCTGGTTATCCATCTTGGTCGTTGGTGACCCTGATGTGCTGATAAAAGAGTTGCACTAGCCTAGGGTAGGCTAGTGCTGGAATTCCTTTCATCAAGGGTGTCACACCAGCCTTGCTCATAAATTCAATGGTTGAGGCAGAGAGAGGCTCCGTCTCGAAGAAGGGCAGGTTGAAAGTTGTTTCAGGCTCCAAGGGAATTAAAGCCATGAGCTCAGAGGGTGTAGAAAAAGCAGGGGTTGGCTCCTCCACCTCCTCAACCGCTTCCTTCCCCTTCTTCGGTGCCTTAGAAGCCTTGACCTTCTTAGGAGTGGGCTCAACAGGGACCTTATCCCTGGCCCTTTTCTTTGGTGCACTCTTAGGGGCCATTATAAAGTCTCCCTTCTGAGATAGTACTTTTGAAGATGAAAAAGGGAGACTGAGATCTGATTGCTTACCCTAAAATCGTAGGGTTCTGTTCGATCTGACGCAAAGTGAACCACGAGATCTCTGAGCAAAGGGAAACTGATGGGGATGACGTTAGGAACAAATCCCTAAGATCCTTGGGTGAATAATGGGTTGTAGAATGGACGCTGGAGGAGAGAGGGAGAAGAGAGCTGGAAGCTAGGGTTTCACTGGATGGAGAAGAGAGAATACTGAAAAAGGAGACAATCGCTGGTTTGGAATGTTTATCTCTGGGCTTGGCACGCTTTGGAGATATATGGTCGCAGGATGGGAAGTGGAATCTAGCGACGGTGTAAATTGCAACTGGGATTGAGCGAGAGGCTCTCAGGGTTTACCTTGGAGCTCGCGACATCTAGTGAAGTATTCCATTTGGATTGTGCGAGAGCCTCCCAAGCCTCATTTTGGACCTCGTGACAGCAAAGCATTAAATAGAGAGCACGCGCTCTTCATTCTACCATTTACATTTGTGTTGTGGCTGGATCCTAGGTATAACTCACCACCAGGGGTACCCCCAGACACTTTAAAATGACCTCCCACTTATAGCATCAAACATTCAAGCATAGTTATCAAAAATATTATCCAAACAGCGTGCATTCAATCAAAAACCACCAACTCAAGAGGAGTAATTATCAAATCAAGCATAAAAAAAAATCAGACCAGACAGATTCAGACTCAAGTGAAGCCACTAAAATTTCCTATAAAATTTGAACAAAAGAAGGCAGTACAAACCTAACAAAACCAAAGTACATATAATACAACATTGACACATTTGTGGATCAGTTTAATGAAGGGTCCCCTTGAAAGTGAATGGTGTCCATAGGTTCAGCAGGTTTTTCTAAACAAGGCTTAAGCCTCTAACCATTCACCTTCAAGGTTTTCCCAAACTTGAGATCCTTGATTTCCACAGCACTAGATGGAAAAACATTCATGACAATATAGGGGCCTTCCCATCTGGATTTCAGTTTGTTAGGAAAAAATTTAAGTTTTGAGTTAAACAACCAAACCTTACCACCAGCCATGAAGCTCTTTCTCAACAAACCCTTGTCAAAGAAAGCCTTGGACCTTTCCTTGTATATCCGGGCATTGGCATATGCATCCATCCTCAGCTCATCCAATTCTGACAGCTGCAGCGACTTGTGATGACCAGTAGAAGTTAGGTTTAGATTTAATTTTTTTATGGCCCAATAGGCCCTATGTTCTAACTCTACTGGGAGATGGCAAGCCTTACCATAAACCAGTCTGAATGTGGACATCCCCATGGGAGTCTTATAAGTAGTCCTATAAGCCCATAATGCATCATTTAGCTTATCAGCCCAGTCCTTTCTGTCAGTCCTCACTGTCTTCTCAAGGATGTGCTTGATCTCCTTATTAGAAATTTCAACTTGCCCACTGATTTGCGGGTGGTAGGGAGTAGCAATCCTATGGGTGACAGAATATTTCTTGAGCAAGCTCTTGAAATTTCTGTTACAGAAATGGCTACCCCCATCATTGATAATGGCTCTAGGGGTACTAAATCTTGAGAAGATATTCTGCTTTACAAATTTTAGGACTACTTGATGATCATTAGTTCTTGTGGCAATAGCTTCTTACCCATTTTGAAACATAATCCACTACCACTAAGATGAAATGATAACCATTTGAAGGAGGAAAGGGGCCCATAAAGTCAATACCCCAGACATCAAACAGTTCCACAACAAGGATGGGCTGCAAAGGTATTGAGTTTCTTTTGGACAGCCCTCCTAATTTCTGACATCTCTCACATGTCCTGCAGTGTGTATTGGCATCTCTAAATAAAGAAGGCCAATAGAACCCACACTGCAAGATCTTGTCAGCTATTTTTCTTCCACTAAAGTGGCTCCCACAAGCATTTTCATGGCACATGGCCAGAATACTGGGGACAACACTTTCTGGAACACATTTTTGGATGATTTGGTCTGCACAGTATTTGTATAAGCAAGGTTCCTCCCAAAAAAAGAATTTGACCTGTGAGAAGGACAGGTCTTTGTCCATTTTGATCCAATGGGCAAGAATCTTGCCTACAACTAAATAATTTATAATGTGTGCATACCAAGGAACCAAGGATTGGATGGCAAACAATTGCTCATTCGGGAAAACATCATTTGTAGGGTCATCAACACATTTTTCCAACACAATTCTAGACCAGTGGTCAGCCACCACATTTTCCACACCCTTTTTATCCTTGATTTCAATGTCAAACTCCTGCAACAGGAGTATCCATCTAATCAGCCTTGGCTTAACATCTTTCTTGGATAATAAGTATTTCAATGCTGAGTGGTCTGTGAAGATTATAATTTTAGACCCAAGTAAGTAAGGTCTAAATTTGTCAACAGTAAAAACCACTGCCAGAAGCTCTTTCTCAGTTGTGGTGTAATTCAGCTGAGCTTCAACAAGTGATTTGCTGACATAGGCAATGACCACTGGCAGCTTATCTTTTCTTTGGCCCAAAACAGCACCTATTGCCAAGTCGGATGCATCACACATCAGCTCAAAGGGTAGTATATAGTCAGGTGTTTGGAGTATAGGGGCAGAGGTGAGGCATATCTTCAAAGTTTCAAAAGCCTCAAGACATTCAGTAGAAAAATCAAAGGGCACATCCTGGCAAAGCAGGTGGCACAATGATTTAGTAATTTTGCTGAAGTCTTTAATGAACCTCTTGTAGAATCCTGCATGTCCAAGGAACGATCTGATTTGTTTGGCTATTCTTGGAGGGGGCAAATTTGTAATGAGGTAAACTTTGGCTGTATCTACCTCAATCCCTTTTCTAGAGACTACATGGCCTAACACAATACCTTGTGTTACCATGAAGTGGCTCTTTTCCCAACTTAAGACCAGATTGGTCTCCTCACATCTTTGCAAGATCAGGTGGAGGTGTTGCAGACATTGGCCAAAACTATCCCCATATATAGAGAAATCATCCATAAAGATTTCCAAGAACTTTTCAATCATATCAGAGAATATGGCATGCATACACCTCTGAAAGGTGGCTGGTGCATTACACAGCCCAAAAGGCATCCTTCGGTAAGCAAAGGTGCCAAAAGGGCAAGTAAATGTAGTTTTCTCTTGGTCGTGAGGGTGCACGGGGATCTGGTTATACCCTGAGTACCCATCAAGAAAGCAATAAAAAGCTTTTCCAGCCAACTTATCCAGAATTTGATCTACGAAGGGGAGAGGGAAGTGGTCTTTTCTGGTTTTAAAGTTGACCTTCCGATAATCTATGCAAACCCTCCAGCCAGTGGTCTCCCTGGCTGGTCTTAGCTCTCCAGACTCAGTTGTAATGACTGTTATGCCAGATTTCTTGGGCACCACTTGAATAGGCGCCACCCATTCAGAATCAGAAATGGGGTAAATTACCCCAGCATCTAGTAATTTAATAATCTCTTTGAGGACCACTTCCTGCATGTGAGGATTCAATTTCCTCTGCATTTCCCTAGAGGGTACTAAGCCCTCCTCTAAATGGATCCTGTGCATACATATTGATGCATCTATCCCTCCGAGATCCACAATGGTCTAGCCAATTGCCTTTTTATGCTTCCTCAAGACTGTTAGTAATTCTTCCTCCTGCTCATTGGTAAGAGAGGAGGAAATAATTACAGGAAGTTTTTTACCTTTCTCAAGGAAGGCATATTTCAATGTTTATGGAAGCTTCTTGAGATCCAGATCAAGGGCTTGTTGGGTGGATGGCAAGATTGGTTCTTTGTTGGTTTGAGTAAGAGGCAGCAATGTAGGTTTCCAAATGGAATGTTGCACTAAGCCCACAGAAGACTTCAATGTGGTCATGTCTTCTGTCATAACAGCTAGGCTTTCTTCCTCTACCAAGTCTCAAACTTCAACTAAACTTTTGACAATGTTGCCCCAATCCAGCGGAGTGGGCAATTCTTCTTCAACAACTTCCTCTAGTACATCCACTACAAAGCTTTCCTCATTGTTCAGCTGAGGGTACTTTGCACTGTTGTACACATTCAATTCAACCTTCATGTGTCCATAAGTTACCTCCATAATCCCTGACCTGCATTGAATGCAAGCGTTGGCAGTGGCCTAGAATGGCCTGCCCAAAATAACAGGTATAGGGGTTATACTCTTGTTGCAGCCCATGTCTAAAACCAGGAAGTCTGCAGGGTAAAAGAACTTGTCCACCCCTACTAAGACATCCTCAACCACTCCCATAGGTCTTCTTTCAAACCTATCAACCATTAACAGCACAATAGGGGTGGGTTTTAGCTCCCCCAAACCTAGCTGTTGATACACACTGTATGGCAGCATGTTTACACTGGCTCCAAGGTCTAGAAGGGCCCTTCCAATTGTGTGGTCTCCAATTATGTAGGGAATAGTGGGTATCCCTGGGTCTTGCAACTTCTCTGGTATTGTTATGTTTAATACAGAATTAACTGTATTAGTTGCAAAGACCTTTCAGGACAAATGGCCTCTACCTTTTCTTTTCTGGGTACAAAGGTCTTTAAGAAATTTGGCATAGGCTGGGACCAGTCTAATTGCATCAAGCAGGGACAAATTAATTTTTACCTGCTTAAAGGTCTCCATCATTTCCTCCATCTGTGCATTCCCCTTATCAAAAGGGACAGGGCCACTCAAAGCTTGAGGAAATGGCAACTGAGGTACTGCTGGTTCCTCAGCTGCAAGCCTATGACTAAACTTTTATTTTTTTCTTTTTTCATCTTTTATTTCCTGCTGAGGCTCAACTACAACCTCATTATTTTTCTCTTGTTGCAGGGTAGCAGGCAACTCTTGGCTCTGTACTCTAACATATTCTTTTTCACATTCATTCGAAAATTCCTTCGAAATGACCTCTCCTTGTTCCTTTCCAACCTGGTTGTCCACCAGCCTGCCAGACCTTAGGGTTGTGATGGCATTAGCTCCCTCAAAACTTGAGGAACCTTCTCCAATCAAATATTGGCCCTTAGGGTTGGCCACTGGCTGGCTTGGCAACCTGCCCTCCTCTCTTTTGGCCAAGGCATTGGATATTTGGCCTAGCTGCTCTTCCATTTTCTTTATGCTTTGACTGTGAGAATTCACAGTCTGAGTCAAGGTTCCAAGGTTTTGCAATGAGGTTAAAACCTGATCGTCAAAAGAAGCATTTCGGGGCTGAGGTGGGGGAACTACCAACTGAATTTGCTGCTGGGGCATCTACTGATGCTGAAAATTTGACCTTGGGGCATATCCCTGGTTAAATTGCTGTTGTGGCTTTTGAGGTAAGGTCAACATCTGCTGTGGCTGCATGTAATTATCTTGTCTCCACCTCAAATTTGGGTGATCCCTCCACTGGTAATCAGTATTTTGGTGCTGGTATCCAAATGGTTGCTTGTTGTAGCCAACAGATTGTTGCTAGCCAAATGATTGGGCAGTCGCAGCTTGTTCCATCGCATACTCAGGATATTGCCCTGCAGATGGGCACTCTTCCATTATCTGTTGTGGAGATTGGCATATCAGACATGCCTCCATCACCTGTGCAGCCCATCTGGGTTGCACCACAGTCAATAGTTTATTAAACTCATCAGAAAGATTGGCCATCTGCATTTGCAGGTCATTATTCCCAGTTACTTCATACATCTTTCCTTTGGAAATTACAGCTAGTCCCATTTTAGAAGAAGGCTCATGAACAGTTCTTGACAAGGATATCTTTTGGAAAGTATTTTCACTGATGACCTCGAACACTCCTATACCTCATCAGCTATTTTGTGCATGTAAGCTCCACCACAAGAGGCATCTACCATGTCTCTCCTTTTCTCATCATTCCCATTATAGAAGCTCTGGACAAGCTGCCAGTCAGGGATCTTGTGGTGAGGATATTGTTTAAGCATCTCCTTGAATCTGTCCCATGTTTGATTAAAATCTTCAGTTGGGGATTGGGCAAAAGCAAGTATTACTTTCCTCAACTAGCTGGTTTTTGTCTCTAGGAAGAATTTTGTCAAAAATTTGGTCTTGAGGTCTTTCCAAGAACTGATGTTGTTGTTTGGGAGAGTAGCTAACCAGGTGTTGGCCCTGTCCTTTAGGGATAAAGGAAAGAGCCTTAATCTAGTGGCTTCTGGTCCCAAACCAGTAATGAAAAATGTCGTGCACAGGGCCAAGAATGGGTCAATGTGCTTGTAGGGGTCTTCCTTGCTGAGCCCATGGAAAGAGGGAAGCATTTGGATGATTGAGGTTTTAATCTCATAATTTCCCTGAACATCTGGGAATTGAATGCTGAATGGGGAATTATAATCATCAGGAGCATTCAATTCCTTCAATGTTCTGGGTTGCTCTTCACCCATGAATGCTGTCTCAGTTTCAGTAAGGGGCTCAACTGTGGTTTGTCTGGGCCTTCTTGGTCTTCTAGCCTTTTCTATCTCAGGGTTAGGAGGCTCTAATGTGGGACTGAGGGATCTCCATCCTAACATGCACACACACCAACAGCAGAGAAGACTACTTACAGACACATTGCAATTAACTCAAAGAATTATCTAAACAAGATTACGACTATCCTAATCAACTACTATGGAATTTGCAAAGGAAAATAGACTGAGTTTTGAGGGTTAGAGAAATGCAACCAGAGGTAGCCAGACTCTTAGTGCAGTTCAGCTTTCCTTCTCTGTTACTATCAAGATCTGTAAAAAAAATCCAAATGTAAATCAGCAGTATCAGTAATTCACAAGCACAACTACCAAAGAATAAAAAAAATACAAAAATCTAGGGTCTACTAATAGATCAAAATTCCCCGGCAGCGGCGCCAAAAACTTTTTGTGTTTTATTTCTCTAGTGTGAAAAGAAACAAAGATGGATTCAGCACATTTGAAAGAAATCAAGACCTACAAGATACAGGGCCTGTTGTAGCAAGTTTTAATAAGTAAGAGTTTATCCCACAGGGAAAAATGGTCTAAAGCTCCAAGGGAGCCATCTTTAGTAGGCCCTCCAGATCCAACTACAGATCTGGCAATCCTAAATGGAAGGAGATTTAAGGTCACTATTGTTTAAATCCTATGGTAACCTAATGCCTAAATTACAGAAATGGTTGAGAAGAATGATGGAGTGAGAAAATAAATATAAAAAGGATAAGAAGTAAGCTATTAGGGACAGATCTGATGGGTTTTATAACTCAGACTCAGATCTGCTACTATAGAAGTCCTGTCCAATGGTTACATTATCACCATAGAGGAGAAAGGATCCAACTCACCCCTGTGACATGATCCAATCCCTTATGGCTATAACCTGTCCACTCAAATGGTCACAGACTATCCAATAGGGGAACCACAGTCCATAGATGGGTCAGAACATATTTATCATTGTAGGCACTACTTCATCCAGGCTACCAGCTTAAGAATCCATAGGAACCTCAACCTCTAAAGTTCTGTGTGTGGGGCATAGGCCTGCATATGTGCACTAGCCTGAACACACAGGACTAGCAAGAGTTCGAGTACTAGCTTTAGATCTAGCTGTTCATTACTTTAGACAGACAACAGTGATCCAGTCACAAGCCTACAATCTCTACAGCTAGATCATATCTGCCATCTGATGGTGGGTCTATACAAATAGAGGGGAGTCTGTCTCTGCACAATCTCTCAGAGGGCTATAAGCACAAGTGCAGAGAAGAAGAATCTGTCTTAGATCTGTGGATTGGCCTCACCCTAGGGCTATAACCTGCCCACTTAAATGGCCACAGACTATCCACAGAGGCTATCCTCCTCACAGAGGTCTGAGACAGAACAAGTAGATTACTGCCACCACCATGTTCACAAGGCTACCAGCTCAGGCTCCCATGGGGAATCAGATTTAGTGGATCCTGTGGTGGGGCATAGACCTGCATATGTGCACTAGCCTGGACACACAGGTCACTTGGATCTGAGTAAACCCTTAAAAATAATCCTCCATTGCTTATAATACAACTTAGCAATAGAGGATCTCAAGGCAGCAACCTTGTACAGAACAACCCTCAAACACCAATCCCATATATGTATAACATCCTATTATAAAACTTCATTAAAACTGTTCCAAATAGACATACAAAAGCATATTCAGCAAGTGCTGGACTGTGGAGAGAATAAAAAAAAGGAAAAAGATGCTACCTAAACCCTAACCTTAGCCTACTAAAACTCTACAGCCGATTCAAGAAGATAGGAGGAATTCAACCCTCACCTCCTCTTCAAACCTAAAGGCCCATTTCTGTTCCTTGGATGTCTCGAGGCATGTGCATGGAGATTAGATCATTGGAGTGTGTGCCCTAGTTGCTAAAAGTTCCTAGACTGCCCCTACAAAAGTGGGGGAAAGTTAAGATTCCAAGCCTCACTAGGTAGCAACGGTTTTCAGTTCTTATCGCATGATAGAGTGATCATCGCGGAATTGAATTGACTTGAAGCTCTTGCAGTCATGGGATAGATAGTTTGGTCATCGCCGGAATGTTCTGGTCGTCGCGGGATTGCGCTTTGCATTTGAGTGGTGCAAGAATCACGCGCGCAGTTTGTTCCTTAGTGAATTTCACGGGGATCCCCGCTAAGAAGCAATTGCATCGGCCTCTGAATTGCGCGAGCAGTCCCCTGAAGATCTCCATCCCACGGCCACTGCGCGTAGAAGTGCCTGGAGCTCTCTCTCCTCAGCTTGTCTAAGTGAATCGCGCGAGGATTAAATGCTCATCTCTTGAGCTGCGCGAGCGCTTACAACTGAGCCTTGCGAGAACTGCGCGGAGTCTACTTCTCGAGCCCTTTTGTCATTAATCTGTACGAGAACAGCGCGAGCAATTGGTGTGCTGCCTTGAGAAACTCGTGACAACTGCGCGAAGCATTTTTCTCTGAATCACTTGAACCTTGCGACATCTGCGCGAGGCTCATTTCTTGACTTGTTGCTGCTGTGCTTTGCCTATGCTGCAGCCAAGTTCTCTATCTGGGTCCAACTTCCTTTCTTCTGAGGAACTTCTGGGGCCCACTTGGGCATTCAATGTGTACATCCAGGTGAGTTCTACCTTAGTATTTATTTCCTCTGTGAATGGGTTACCAGTTGCTTGGAGTTCTGGTGCAAAAGTAGGCTTCTTAGCAGGGTTAGGGCCTTATCTGCAGCTGCTGCTTATTACCTACAAAATGGTCTTAACACACATTTATTAAATGACTAAGGGTCTAACAGAGGTTAAGTTAAGGGGTGAGAAGTGGTACTTTTCAGGTCTTAACAAGTACATATAGGAGATTGTGTAACTAGTACACAAGCTCCTTGAGAGCATCACTGGTAAAGAGCTTGGTTTGTAATCACGAGGTCATGGTATCAAAACATGTAGTAAGCACTAGTCCACACTCCTTGTGTTTTATTAAAAAAAAAATTGGGGCCTGTACACCGTGCTGAGTGTACCGACTGCAACCCAAGACAATGCCTTTAATATAAAGGGAAAAATTTTTCCCACACATGAGTTGCATGCGTCTGGGTTGAGAGAATTGGCTGAGGAAGAGAGGGTTTTTTGAGGAGGAAAGAAACCACCCTTGTTCTTCAAAGTTTTGAGAACCAATCATCAGATTTCGCTCCAATCGGTCACCCTCCACAAGAAAACCTTCGCTATTCCGGCCATGGCAATGTCAATTTCAAATTTCGAAGATCGAGCAATCAAATAGTGGAATGCTTAACCATTGATAAATTCTGACATTTAAGGTTCTAGGTAGTGCATGCGCGAAATCTACGGGGTAAATGGCCTTATCTTATTGTGCACATCTCCATCTCGGAAATATTGGCCTAGAATCACCTGTGATTGACTCGCATGCAAAGATTTCAAAATCAGGAGCATTGGAAAACATGAACACCGACGTCCCCATTTGCCGATCCTTGAAATCTTTGCATGCGCAAGATTAAGGTAGAAATTCACAATTTGAGTCGATAGCATAAAACTAGATTTGGCTATATGCTTGGGATGGAACATATGTAAGGAAATTTGAGTTTCGAACGAAGAAATTTGAGTTTCGAACTAAGAAGGAGAAGACAAAGAGTTATGAGTTCAGAGGAACTCACTGCAACGACTTCAAACCTCGCTACAATGAGGTTCGACCTGAGCCCCTCACTGCAGTGAGAATTTCAAACCTCACTGCAGCGAGTTCTGTGTCTTCTATAGAGCTCACTGCAGCGAGATCTGTGTCTTCTATAGAGCTCACTGCAGCGAGATCCCCTGTTTCCTGATGATTTATACTTGTATCTATTTATGTTGTGAGGACCTTGTTTCATGCCAAATTTTTTTCATTGACACTTAGTCTTTGAACATTGTATGCTGTAGGGTAAATACGGGAGACCATAGATAGGATCTCCGCCTTGATTCACGCAATTAACTCTGCACGAGTTCGACATTAAGGTACAGAAAATCTCAATGCCCAATTTGTATTTTTCCGTGAATCATGGTTACTATTATGGTCATTAAATGAACTCGTGTTTTTAGCATTGTATTACACATGCATACTTGAAACCATTGATTGGTTAAGAACTCGATTTTGCATATGATCACAACATCTTGCACTTGACATATTGATGCATTGAGTCATTAAATTTGGATTCCCAAACTTCGATCTGATTTATGATCTATGATATATGATCCATCTGATTTTGAGATCATGTGCAAAGAGGAGTGGAGTCTCCAAGAGAGGGGTGGAGCCCTCAGGGTGTAAGACCCTGTTCCCGCTACGGGATGCTTTGTTCCCGCTACGCGATGCTTTGACATGATATTTGTATGTGACGTTCTGATGCCACATTAGTGTAATCGGGAGCGGAGTCTCAAAGAGAGGGGTGAAGTTCCCAGGGGTTGAGACCTTGTTCCCGCTACGGGATGCTTTATTCTCGCCACAAGATACTTGCACTAATTCTCTGAATTCTGATGGTACTACATGCTCTATATGCTTTGCTCTCTGATATGTCTATTCTCTGATGTACTCTGTTTCCTTAACATTTTATGCTTTGTCATGATTCCTTGATCCAATATGCATTTATTCCATTCATCTTCTACATCATGATACAACATATTTTAGAATTTTGTTTTCAGCTAAATGGTTGCATGTGTATTTGACATGAATGTGAATTTTGAAATCGTTTTCAAATCTATGTATTAGTTCTATGAATCAGTGTGATAAAAATGTGATCTAGCATTATTTTTCTCCCTACTAAATTTGGACTGTAGGTTATCCCTCGACTATATGTCATAGCTGCAAGTGCAAAATCAGAAGTGGATCCAGAACTTGAAGAGGATTCAGACTATATTCTAGAAGAGGAGGAAGAGCTGTCACCCGAGAAATTCTTCCCTTAATAAGCTCTTTTGGACTTTCTTATAGTGTGGACAGTTGTACTTGTGACACTTCGTACAGTTTATATTTTTGGACTCCTATATAGTTTTTTATAGTTTTAAGCCACTATTTAGGTGACGATCGACCGTCGCTGGTGGTCTTTATAGTTTAGTTATTTTGGGAATGATGGAAAAATCTTTTGTTATAATGCCATGTGTTCTTGCCACCTTTCTTCTGCACTTATGTAAACTTATTGAATGCTTGATGGCCCGATCTTTGCAATTATCCTTTAGGGGAAGATCGAGTTGTCACAAAGGTATCAAAGCATCGCGATACCAAAGAAACTCTGTAATCAGATTGTGTTCTATGATCTGACGGCTTGGATTTTGGGTAAGGAAATTCGGGCTGTGGCAGGTGGTATCAGACACTAGGCATTAAGTCTCATGGGAATCCAGAGGTATGGCTTAGGTTCCAAACAATGGCCTGGATTTCTGTCGTACCTTAGGTTGATTCATTCAAACACCTGGATTAAGCGTTTGCTTGATCATGACAGGTCAGTATGCCTCCAAGAAGAGGAAAACCAAGGACCGCACACACCGGAGGTGTAACATGTGGTGAAGGGGTAGCGACTGTTGTCGCTCCAAGTGTGCCATAATTGTGTGCATTATGAATCAAAAATTAAAGAATTAAAGAATGCTAGGTTATATGGATGTTAACTTATGAAAGGGATATCAGCACATTGGGGCTAACACTGGCCTGCAAGATCAGGGCCAATTGTAGCAAGTTTTAAAAGTAAGTATTTCAAGATCGTCCACAGAGAAGTTTGTCTAAACAGAGAGATAAACCTCCAGATCTGTGCTACCAGATCTGGCTCTATAATTATCTAAAATAAAGAATAGATAAGAGAGAGTGTTGGATTGTGTCACATTTAACTATAAGCAAATAAAGAAAAGAACTAACTACATGATCCAGATCCGAGTTGGGGAGGTGTTTAAAATAAGACAAATGCAGAAATAATAGCTTCATGTACTTTAGCCTCTGAATTTTAATGGAGAATCAGTAGTTCAACAGGCAGATTCAATCTTCATCGCTACCAAAGACCGGATGTAAGAGAAATAAATCCGAATTAAGGAATAGGTTTAGACTTATGTGATACATCACTTAAATGGTCACGCAGTCATCCTAGTCATGGCCTATTCTTTAGTTGAACATGAACATCGTAAATCTGCTTGAATTAGGTTACCAACTAATTAATTCGCAGGATGATGAATTAAGGGAAGTTGGATGCGGATGAGTGAATCTAAAGAAGTCTAATGCACTAAGGTGAACATTGGAACCCTCGACATGACTCCAATGGAGAAGACACAAATTACAAAGAACCTTTTAAAATCCAACGTTACAATTACAGAGCACGGCTTCTTAGAGAGCCCTCGGACTTGATCGAGCTTCTCGAAGAGCCCTCAGTTCTGATCTTGAATCCGAACTTGGAAGTACAAATCACTCACAATGGCTCTCAAAGGTAAACTATAAGAAGGATTACGGGGGTTCGGATAAGCTGACCGGAATGAGAAACAGAGATGAAAACTCTAAAATCTGGATACCCAAATTGGGCAAATGGTTCGTCTATTTATAGTTTTTCCTAAGACTCAGATGTATCAACCAATCAGAATTGGATAGATCTGTATCAACCAATAGGAGTCGAGCACCGTGATCGAGATCATTCGCCAATCGAAATGCTTGATCTGGTTCATAATCGAAACAGAGGCATCAATTACATTATGTAATTCAAAAATCTGTTTGAGCTTCTAGAAGTTCCCGCCAAGTAATTTCATCTTTGGGTGTTCACATGGGGTGGAATATGCCTTTGGTTCGTGCTTAGAATCTTTCGGAATGTCCTTGGGTTTTAAAACGCATTGGGGCGTGCAAAGTTTCTGAAATACCCTTGGACGACCGCAAATCCCGAATGCCATTTCGCATAGTTTAAGGGCTTTTCAAAAGTAGTTTGGCTCGAAGCTCTCTTAAAGCATTTTGGCTTCAGGAGATCTTTTTCGAAAGCATTTTGGCTCAGGAGATCTTTCGATAAAGCATTTTGGCTCAGGAGATCTTTTCAAAGGACTCCTCTTCTTTTCGCAGAGTGTTTCTTCTTTTCGCAAAGGTCATTCTTCTATTCGAGAGTGTTTTCTTCTTTTCGTAAAGTTCAAGGTTCTTTGCGAATAGTAGAAGTTCTTCTTGAATTGACTTTAGCTTCCATTCTTCTTTGCGAATGGATCCTTCTTCTTCTTCGAGTCTTTTCTTGCTCTTTTAGGACCTTTTAGCCATTCTTTGAGGCTATTTCTTCACTCCCTCTTTGAGCTTGACATGCGTTGTCGACTTTTGATCATTTTAGGATGGTTTTCGGATTTGGACTCTTTTTGGTTAGTCGCAATATGAACACTAAAGCAGTTATTTAGTCCGCTCAAGGGTCTGACAAGGCTCATGTTTAGGGGTGAAAAATGGTACTTTTCACTACTTATCACACCCGCAAACCTAAGCTTTGGTAGTCCCTGAGCAAAGAAAGATAAAAAACAAAGTAAAGGGCCACTTTTATAGGATGCACAGGTGCATTTAGCATATGCAACAAGCCTTTTAAACCCCTAGGTGATCCCTAGAGGAGGAGTGAAGTCTCTGAGGGTTTTGATGAAGGTACCCACAAACTTCTCCATGAAGCTTAACATCGTGCAATAGTATCAAATGAGCAAGCAAGGAGCAGGGTTAGTTACTCTTGAAACAATGATGAAACAGAAAATTTGATTATTGTTTGCACAGGAATTTAATCATTTATAAACCTCATGAATGTTTCAATATTTCCAATCTGTGAACAGTCATAGAAAATCAAACAAATGTGCACAGAAGAAGCTCATCCTATGGATAAAAATTAGGTTATAAGTCATACTTAAGGTGCTCAAGTTCCAACCCAAACACTCACCGGGTATACTCTCATGATGTTTTTTGTTGAGGGGTTCATTTTCACTCAAGCTCAAGAGCGATTACATCTCCCAAATGGATCTGTAAGCATGAGCATAGGCATGATTCTTAGGCAATGGCATCATTGACATCTCCTCACCATAGATTGGGTCACTTCTCATCTCCACATGACTGACTCACTCAACTTTGGATCACAAGGGCTTTTAATCTAGGTTTGTTTGTATGGCTTATGGAGTGAAGTTTCAAGGAAAGGCAATTTGACAGAGGTTTGAATTTGAGAACTCGTGAAGTGCAGGGAGATGGTTCATGACTCCACCTTTTGAGTTTAGCTTCTTTCTTCTTCTTTCGAGATTCTCACATTCACGTGATCGTTCTTTCTTTGATCTTGTATTTTTCAACATAAGGTCCTTTTTTGCCTTTTTGCTTGCAACTTTTCACATTGTTTGTCTCTTCTTTTCTCTCACCATATTACTGCTTTTTGAGGTATTTTCTCTTCATTTTCTTGATGTTGCCCAAATGGTCCATCTTGATTCTTTCTCCTTTACCTCCTGAATTCTCGAGTGAGGAAGGCTGAATTGGTTCCATAGGTTCAGTGTGCAAGTACTTTTGAGTATTTTTGATGAAGAATTGTAGGATTTCTGACTCAAATGGGGTACAAACAGCAGATTTTTCTTGGTTGGTTACATTAGGTTCAAAATTTGTCCAAAGAAGGCCTTGATCTTTTCCTCGGTTTCATGAGTCTTGTTACTTGTTTTAATTTGGAGTTTCCTAACTTCTAGTGGATCTAATGCCTCACCAATCCTTTGAATCGGAAAAATTGCCTCGATCACTCTTCAATGAGATGGAAAATATATGGGCTCAATTCTCACTTTGGTTATGGTTTTTCCTTGAGCTTTTAAGTATATCTTTACCTTTTTCTCTTCCTTTTGACTTACTACGTCTTTGATACGATATTTTTATGGTGTAATCATCAACGAAATGAAGAATATCGCAAGATTTAGAATGTCTAAATTTCGCAAGGAAATTTTTAATCTTCTAGTTGTCATGATTCTACAGTAAAATAATACATTTCCAAATTACTTAGGTGATTCTGCCGCCTTATGTTAACTATTCCTAGGCGGACTTGTGCCACACCCCAAACCTATGGGGCAGTGTCCTCCTTTGGTTCAAAGGTGGCATGGTCACTTTATACCGGAAAAATTGAAACAAGGCAGCAACAATAAGAAGAAAAAAAAATAAACAGCAAAAAATGACATGGAGAATGGGAGAAAGTAAAGTTTATTAACTAGAAATATTTTACATAAAAAAAGAAAAAGAAAAATAAAGATGAATAGGACAGTGTTTTTAGGGAGGGTGGGGTGGCGGTGGAGGGTGGAAGTGGCGGGGAAGGTTGATTTTTTGTTTTTCCGAGGAGGCTGGAGTTGGGCCTCCTTTTCTTTGGCCAAAATCGAGGACCTCTTCAAATTCATCCCGGAGGGGCTGAGCGGATCTGCACCTTCGGTGGTGGTGGGTCCAGGCCACATGGGGTAAAAGTGTGGTGGCTTATTGGCTTGGTCGTCGGCCCATTTTGGAAGGGTGGGGAAAGATGTGGGGGAATTTGGTAGAGGTTGGTTATTTATAGGTAAGGTGGGGAAGCCAAAGGGTGGGACTTGAATAGGGGGCATTGGTAATGCTCATGGCCCAGAATCGTGGGTCATTAAGTAGCATTGGCATGCGTGTGGGGAGGCTGAAAGTAACTGCATTTAATTCCCAATAAGTGAGTAACAACACGGAAATTGGGGAAAGCGTGTGAGAACCGTGTCCTCACTTGTTGTTGTAAGGAAAAACAAAGAAAATAGCAGGCTCACTGAGATCTAAATGGTAGAATTTATGAAAAGCGAAACCAAAGAAAAGAAAAAAATTAGAAAATGAAACTAGAAGCAACGAAACAAATGCATGCATACTGGGTTTAGTCCTCCTAAATCAGCAATGGTCCATAATTGCTTTCTTGTCTTTATTTTAGAACTTCTGCGACTCCTCTTCTTGCTCCTTTGTAAGGGAGGAAGAAATAATCACAGTAGTGTTTGATGATCTCCCAAAATACATATTTCAGATTTTGGGGAGCTGTTTGAGTTCCAATTGTGTGTTTGAGAAAGAGGGCAGCAAAGGTACCTTGGTAACTTGTGGAAGAGGAGAGGAGCGAGTCTCCAAGAGAGAGAACTTGATGTTGGTGAGTGCCTTGCACAAAGCAGACTCCTTTGAATTTGATCTCCTTTTCCTTCTTTCTCGGTGGATCCCCAAACCTAAGATGAACATTGTCCTCAATGTTCTAGACAATGAGAGACTAGGCGTGAGGGTAAAAGAAGAAAGAAAAACTAAGAGAAAAATCTAAACTATATGCACAGAAAAATAAAAATGTAAAAGCGAAGATATGAGCAAGGAAAAGGAAAACATGATATACAAATGCAAGAAAAATCAACAAAACAATGCTAGAATTGCTAAATAAAATCTAACAAATAGAAGGATTACTATGCAAATGAAAGGAAACTAATGCTAATAACAGAAAGCAGAAAAGCAAGGTAAGGGAATGAATACAAAGTTAAAAAAGAAAAGAAAAGTGTTGATACAAAAACTGAATTTGTGAATGCAAAATAGGAAAACAAAGTTATAAACTAACTATACTCACGAAAAATGGCGAAAATCAAAAACGAGGACACATTAACCTAAGAAAGAAAAAAATCAGATCTAAAAGCGAATTTGAAACTAAAATTCCTAAAAGCAGAAAATCTAATGCCAAATGATATATCCTAAGCCCAAAGAAATAAACCCAAAAGCTGAGATACTTATGAATCTAAGTGATTATAAAATGATTAGCAGGAATACGGTGAAAAGCAAGATTCATAAGATTGACCCTTTGATGATGTGTATGAAAAAGAAATAATGAAGCATGGGAGCACATATTAAAACAGGGTTCACACACGAGACCCTTTATGATGAAGAAATCTGAAGGAAAATAAAATTAGTGGGTCCATTGAATATTCAAACAGCCTATGATTCACTACTCACTATCCTACATGATTCCTAAAAAAAAAAATGATCTCAAAGAGTCGAGATGGGAAAAGTGGATGCAAATGGAGAAAACAAATTTCATCCTAAGATATCTATATTGTTTTTATAATTTTCTATTTTTTTATTATAATTTTTTTTTTTTTTACTTGTTTTTGGATCAGCCGGGCTCAACAAGAGCCCTTATTTACTCTGCTGAAAATAATGAGAAACAACTCGAGAGATTTTCTATTTGTGTTTCACTTCTTTTATTTTGTATTTGGTTTTGTAAAAAATCAAAGATGCCTAAAAGACAGTGAAATTATAATCAAAACAAACATTAAACACAATGAGCTATTTGGTTCTCAAGAAATTAAGAATAGAAAATGAATGTCAGGGAGAAGGGGATGCAGACTCGAGCAGATCAGCTCCAGCTATGGTCCAGATGCTCCTTGTTGGGCGGCTGCACCAGATCTGCAAACATCCAAAAGCTGCAGCAGTACCTTATTCAAGTATTGACAAAAAATAAAAGAAAAACTCAAAGCACTTGCCCAAATTTGACAAAAAGACAAAAGAGTGGCAGTAGCATTTATTCAAATAAATAGAAGGCAGAGAATAAAAACTCAGAAAAATAAAAAAAATAAAAAAAAATAAAATTACATTGCGAAAGAAACAGGTTTTCTATACAAAGCTGTAGAGACATTTAATCAAGCACTTGGAATGCAAAGTGGTTTAAAGCAAAATTAAAATAAATGAAAATAAACATAGGTCTATCTATTTTAGACCAAACTTCCCCGGGAACGGCGCCAAAAACTTGCTGTCGCTCCAACTGTCCCATAATTGTGTGCATTAAGCACCAACAATTAAAGAATTAAAGAATGCTAGGTTATATGGATGTTAACTTATGAAAGGGATATCAAGACACATTGGGGCTAACAACGGCGCAAGATCGGGCCAATTGTAGCAAGTTTTAAAAGTAAGTATTTCAAGATCGTCACGAGAAGTTTGTCTAAGCAGAGAGATAAACCTCGTTGCTACCAGATGTGGGTCTATAATTAGCTAAAATAAAGAATAGATAAGAGAGAGTGTTGGGTTGTGTCACATTTGACTATAAGCAAATAAAGAAAAGAGCTGACTACATGATCCAGATGGGAGTTGGGGAGGTGTTTAGAATAAGACAAATGCGAAATAATAGCTTCATGTACTTTAGCCTCGAATTTTAATGGAGAATCGTAGTTCAACGAGCAGATTCAATCTTCATCCGCTACCAAAGACAGATGTAAGAGAAATAAATCCAATTAAGGAATAGGTTTAGACTTATGGTCGTGATCATCCACTTAAATGGTCACAGATCATCATAGTTAGCCTATTCTTTAGTTCGAACATGAACATCGTAAATGCTTGAATTAGGTTACCAACGCTAATTCGGTGGGATGATGAATTAAGGGAAGTTGGATGCGGATGAGTGAATCTAAAGAAGTCTAATGCACTAAGGTGAACATTCAGAACCCTCGACATGACTCCAATGGAGAAGACACAAGAACCTTTTAAAATCCAACGTTACAATTACAGAAAGCACGGCTTAGAGAGCCCTCGACTTACTGATCGAGCTTCTCGAGAGCCCTCGATTCTGATCTTGAATCCGAACTTGGAAGTACAAATCACTCACAATGGCTCTCAAAGGTAAACTACAAGAAGGATTACGGGGGTTCGGATAAGCTATCCGACCTAATGAGGGAAACAGAGATGAAAACTCTAAAATCTGGATACCCAAATTGGGCAAATGGTTCGTCTATTTATAGTTTTCCCTAAGCCTGCTCAGATGTGTATCAACCAATCAGAATTGGATAGATCTGTATCAACCAATAGGAGTCGAGCACCGGATCCGGATACATTGCTCGCCAATCGAAATGCTTGATCCGGTTACCAATCGTGAAAGAGGCATCAATTCTGTTATGTAATTCAAAAATCTGTTTGAGCTTCTAGAAGTTCCCGCCAAGTAATTTCATCTTTGGGTGTTCACATGGGGTGGAATATGCCTTTGGTTCGTGCTCAGAATCTTCCGGAATGTCCTTGGGTTTTAAAACGCATTGGGGCGCGTGCAAAGTTTCCTGAAATACCCTTCGGACGAGCTGCAAATCCCCAGAATGCCATTTCGCATAGTTTAAGGGCTTTTTCGCAAAGTAGTTTGGCTCCAGAAGCTCTCTTCGCAAAGCATTTTGGCTTCAGGAGATCTTTTCGCAAAGCATTTTGGCTTCAGGAGATCTTTTCGCAAAGCATTTTGGCTTCAGGAGATCTTTTCGCAAAGCATTTTGGCTTCAGGAGATCTTTTCGCAAAGGACTTCTCTTCTTTTCGCAGTGTTTTCTTCTTTTCGCAAAGGTCATTCTTCTATTCGAGGAGTGTTTTCTTCTTTTCGCAAAGTTCAAGGTTCTTTGCGAATAGTAGAAGTTCTTTGCGAATTGACTTTTAGCTTCCATTCTTCTTTGCGAATGGATCCTTCTTCTTCTTCAGGTCTTTTCTTGCTCTTTTAGGACCTTTTTAGCCATTGCTGAGGCTATTTCTTCACTCCCTCTTTGAGCTTGACATGCGTTGTCAGCTTTTTGATCATTTTAGGATGGTTTTCGGATTTGGACCTGTCTTTTTGGTTAGCTGCAATATGAACACTAAAGAACTTATTTAGTCCTCTCAAGGGTCTTTCAAGGCTCATGTTTAGGGGTGAAAAATGGTATTTTTCACTACTTATCAGCGACTAGTCCAAATGCAATTTCTGTAGGCAACAACAACCATACCTCTGGAGTTAGAGACAATGTGGGCAATACCTTAGGAGTAGAGAACAATACCGGGAACAACTAGCAGCTACTAGAAACCATGGTGAATAACATGGCTATACTTGCCGAGAGACATCAACCGTCGGGTTTCCAAGAGTTTAGGAGGATGAGGCCTCTTAGTTTCTATGGTCGAACAGATCCGCTAGAAGCGGAGAAGTGGTTAAACCAGATGGAAAAGATCCTCCAAAGAGTCAGGTGCAACGAGGAAGAGAAAGTAAGTTGGGCTTCTTTCCAACTCGAAGGAGAGGCAGATCCATGGTGGAAATCCATCGAGAGGACTAGGGTGCAAACGACACCAAATTCCCGATCGACGTGGATAGAATTTGTTGAAGTGTTTAATGAGCAATACTTCCCTCTACAAGTCAGATACCAAATGGAAGTGAAATTTACAACATTGGAACAAGGTCAGATGACAGTGCGCAAGTATGAGGCTGAGCTTACCAAACTCTCTTGTTAATCACCATTGCATATAGCCACAGAATTGATGAAGACCCAAAAGTTCGAACGAAGCCTGAAACCTACTATTAAAGAGAGAATCTCCTTGTTCAGGGCAACGACCTACACCGATGTCATGGAGTTAGCCCTCATTACCGAAAAGGACCTTGAGAACATTTACAAGAGAAGGGAAGAGCAAATCAAGAGTAAACAAGGTTGAGTACGGTCTTATGCCTTCGAGCAGGCTAACAAAAGACCAAAGTTATTGATGCCGCCAGCCCCTCAACCTACTCAAATCGCATAATCGAGGCCACCTAATCCTACAATCACGAGGCCTTTTTGCCCTACAATTCCTATGACAACGGGGGTGTCGAGAGCCCAACCGACTTCTCAAGCCGCGTCATCAGCACCGGTAGAATCATGTGCAAAGTGTGGAAAGTCACACAAGACTGAAGAATGTAGGAGAACTATAGGAGTGTTCTTTTATTATGGGAAAATGGGACATAGAATCAGGGAATGTCCCGAAGTGAAGAAAGAAATTGTCATAGCCATGACTCATACGAGACATTCATGGCCTATGGTACAAGGCCGAGCTTCTACTGTTTTGGCACAGGATGCCCAAACTAGCAACGATGTGATTCAAGGTATGATTTCCTATGAATTGTCAATCTAATTTCTTTTATTTTAGATGAAGAAGGTGCATAAAATAAAATTCCCTTTGAATTTGTTACTCTTGATGCCATAACACTTTTGTATGTACATCTAATTAAATAATATGCATGAAACTAGGTACCATTCACATGCACTAGAAGAGTGACATTTGTTCTCATAAAGCAAGAGTGTTGATCAACTCGGGGTCTACCCACTATTTTATCACACCTCAATTTGCAGCAGAATTAAGTGCCACTCCTGATCCTTTAGAGATTATCCTAGCAGTGTCTGTTCCAATGGAGATTTCTGAGTACAAATACAGTGTGTCGATCAATCATCATTGATATCAAAAGTCACAAGACAATGGCTGATTTGATTCTGCTAGATATCCAAGGATTCGATGTAATCCTTGGCATGGATTGGTCATCCACTCAGCGGGCTAATGTCGATTGCCATAGGAAGATAGTTACTCTCCAGCCGAAGAAGGGTAATCATTCAAATTCTACGGCACCCAACCAATCGTCGCACCCTTGATATCCACTATTCTAGCCGAAAGATTAGTAAACAAGGGATGTAGTGGGCATTTATCATTCTTACAAGATTGGAATGAAGAGAAAGCCAATCTTATCGATATTCTTGTAGTGTATGAATTTCTTGAAGTATTTCCTAAAGAATTATTGGGTTTACAGCCATACAGAGAAGTTGAATTCGCAATAGACTTAGCCCCAGGCACGGAGCCAGTGTCAAAAGCTCCATACCTCATGGTTCTAGCCGAGTTGAAAGAATTGAAGGAGCAGCTGTATGAACATTTCGATAAGGGATTTATTAGGCTGAGTATTTTGCCATGGGGAGCACCCATTCTATTTGTCAAGAAGAAGGATGGATCCATGCAGCTCTGTATCGATTATCGGTAATTGAATAAACTGACGATAAAGATCCGTTATCCACTCCCAAGGATTGATGACCTCTTCGATCAGTTGCAAGGGACAAGATTCTTCTCTAAGATAGACTTAAGGTCAGGTTACCACCAATTGAAGGTGAAAGCTAAAGACATTTCGAAAATAGCCTTCCGCATGAGATATGGTCACTATGAGTTCCTAGTGAAGCCATTCGGGCTGACAAATGCACCAGCATCCTTTGTGGACCTGATGAACTAGGTTTTTAGGCCTTATCTTCATCAATTTGTGGTGGTCTTCGTGGATGATATCCTCATCTATTCGAAGATGAAAGAAGAAAATGAACAATACTTACGTGTAGCTCTACAAATGTTTCGCAATCACCAATTATATGCCAAGCTAAGCAAGTGTGAATTTTGGTTGGAGCAAGTGAGTTTTCTTGGACATGTCATCTCAGAAGCCGGTATAAAAGTGAACCCAACCAAGATTGAGGCCGTGGTGAAATGGGAGCAACCCAGAATCGTAATCGAAATTCATAGCTTTCTGGGGTCAGCTAGTTACTAAAGGAGATTCATTGAAGGATTCTCCAAAATTGTCGGACCACTCATGCACCTCACTAGAAAGAATGCCAAATTTGAGTGGACCGAGTCATGTGAGCATAGCTTTCAAGAGCTTAAAAGAAAGTTGACCTCCGCACCAGTACTCGCCATACCATCAAGCAGTGAAGGATTCGTAGTGTTCAGTAATGCGTCACACTGTGGGTTAGGTTGTATACTGAACAGAATGATAAAGTCATTGCCTATGATTCCCAACAATTGAAGGACCATGAAAAGAACTACCCCACATATGACCTCGATCTGGCAGCAATCATCTTTGCCTTAAAGATCTGGAGGCACTATCTCTACGGTGAGACATTTGAAATATTCACAGATCACAAAAACCCTAAATATCTGTTCACCCAAGACTTGAATCTGCGGCAGAGGAGATGGATAAAATTCCTTAAGGATTATGATTGCTTGATTCAATGCTATCCAGGAAAGGCAAATGTGGTAGCAGATGCGCTAAGACAAAAGTCATCTGCCCTGTTATCACACCTCAGCATGAGAATCCACAGTTGGCATCTACTTGAGGATTTGGCCTTAATTGACACAACAGTTGATGGGAAGGAATCTGGGGCCTTAATGGCCAACCTAACAATTTAGTCAATACTCTTCGATAGAATTCACGAGTGACAATTAGCCGATGAAGAGCTGGTGACCATCAGACAGGAAGTAGTGGATGGAAAACAACTTGACTTCTTCATCAAGGAAGATGGATCCTTAGTATTTCGAGGCCAACTTTGCATACCGGCTAGCATAAACCTGCGATAGGCTATATTAGATGAAGCTCACAAATCAATGTACGATATCCATCCTAGGAGCACTAAGATGTACCAAGACCTCAAGAAGAGTTGCTGGTGGAAAGGACTAAAGAAAGAAGTCGCAGAGTATATAGCGAAATGCCTGGTTTGTCAGCAAGTGAAAGTCGACCTTCAACACCCTTCAGGTCTATTATAGCTGTTACCAATCTTTGAATGGAAATGGGAGAATATATCCATGGATTTCATCCTTGGATTATAGAGAACACAAAAAGTAAATACTGTTATTTGGGTAATCGTCGATTGATTAACCTAGTCCGCTCATTTCCTAGTATGCGGTATATAGCCAGCAAGCTTGCAGAGTTGTACTTGAAAGAAAAAGTCAGACTACACACAGCATACTTGCTAGCACTGTTCAGACAGGGATCCCCTATATACATCATAGTTCTAGCAAGGTTTCCAAGAAGGAATGGACTCAAAGTTAGAATTCAGCTCGACATTTCAATCCCAAAAAAATGAACAAACTGAAAGGGTGAATCGGGTGATTGAGGACAAGCTAAGGGCATGTATGCTAGATTTTCAAGGATCATGGGATAAACACTTACCTTTGATTGAATTCGCATACAACAATAGCTACCAAGCGAGCATCGAAATGGCTCCTTTAGAATCACCTTATGGTCACCAATGTAAACCTCCGATCAGTTGGGAAGAGGATGGAGAACGAGTACTGTTGGGCCAAGAACTTATTGAAAGCACGAATGAGACCATCCGAGTCATTCGTGAATGATTGTAAGTTGCTCAGAGCCAACAGAAAAGTTATGCCAATCTCAAAAGGACCAACGTCGAATTCCAGGTGAACTCGATTAGGGTTGGTTATATTATTTTTCTAGTCATCTATGAAAGATACTAACACTCATATTCTTTTCAAAGTGGGGACCACGTATCCATTAAAATTTCGTTGACTAAGGTCATCATACGCATTGGACGACGTGGACATCTCAGTCCACGCTACGTTGGGCCCTTCAAATCTTGGGTCTGGTCGGGGAAGTGGCATATAGGATTGCCTTGCCTTCGCAATTGTCAAGTGTGCACAGCGTGTTCCACGTTTCGATGCTATGGAAGTACGTAAAGGACCTGACGCATGTGTTGGACTATCAGCCGATCCAAATCCAAGAGGATCTAACTGTGACTGAAGAACCAATGCATATTGTGGATCGCAAGGAACAAATATGAAGGACCAAGCGAATTCCACTGGTGTTGGTACAATGGTAAAATCAGTCTACCACCAAAGCCATGTGGGAATGTGAGGCAGAAATCCACAACCAATACCCGCATCTATTTTAGTAAGGTCAGTCACCTTTAGGAGTCCTAGTATGCCACAAGTTGAACATGGTTTCATGTATGTGTAACTAAAGTCCACACTTGAATTTTGTAAGATCCAAATGTTAATTGTGCCTATATCACATCAATGTAAATGGGCGATGGTAGATACAAATTTTGTAAATCCAAAGTGAAGGCATTTGAGAATAAGTGTATGATGGAAACTATGAGTGCAACCAGCCAAAACACCAAAATTTATAGAGCACAAAATTTTGTGTAGCTTTCTGCAGCGAGGTCTAAGCTCCAGCTTCAGAAGCAAACTCGTTGCAGCAACCATTAATACTCGCTGCAGTGACTGATGAAATTCAAAAGGGGGCTGAAAACACCAAAAACCTATCATTTTCATGTTTTCAAACCGAAGACCTTCCTTTTCCTTCTCTCTCGTAAATAACAAAGTGCTATTTACCTTCAAATACGTGATTGTTTTGCATCACCTTCAACAAATCTTCACAAATCCGCGTGCATGCATCTCCATCAACAAGGATTCCACGATTTCTTTTTCGCATCAAGGTAAAACCCTATATTTTTCTTCCTTTTTTAATTCCCATTCATTTTAAATGACTTCAAAGAAGAAGACCGCGTCAAAACTTCCTACGGTGAGAGGAAAGGCTTCTAAGCATGCCGAAGGTAGTACACAGCCAGTTCTCGATCCCCCACTAATTAGGGAGCAATCCATCATGTGGTGGAACGAGAAAGCTTTTGAACCAGAATGGTCCTTTGACCAAGATATATTTATTGGCAATGATCCGACTGCATGGTCGATAAATTACATTAGACAAGCCCGATTGGAGGTGTTACTCACACCCTTCCACACACATTTTTACCCTTGCCTGGTTCAATTATTTTTTCAAACCTTAAAAATTGGGGTAAGTGGCCAGCAAATGACCATAGGCATTGATGGCTAAACATTCCATTTGGACGTCTATGGCATTGCCAAGGTCATGCGATGTCGCCCACATTTTGTAGAAATCTAGGCCTCCTACCCTATCCCAAGGAAGTGCCCTTCCATCGCATCGCCACCAAAATGGCTGGTGGTGGTCATTGAACCGGTAAATTGTTAAGAAGGACCCAGCTGCAGGCCAAGATGTGGTTGTTGGACAACATCTTCCGAAAAAATCTATACCCCCTCCAACACGACCAAGAGAGGCAAGACACCCTCCTACAAGCCATATTTTTCGCATATGAGGATAGGTGGTTTAATGCACCATAAGTCATTTGGGAAGGCATTAAATACGCCCATGAGCAAATGCTAAACACCACCACACCCAAGCCATTAACCTCCATCCCATATGCCCGTCTCATCTCCCACCTTCTAGAGGGGCACGAGGACACCGAGAACAATGACCCTTACCAAGTACCGGCCGACGAACCAAGAAAAACTTATAACACCTGATGTTGAATTCTAGTGTGCTGATTTATTGTGTAATGATAAGAGTAAAAAATAAAAATAAAAATAAAATAGAGGATGGATTCAGCACAACAAAAATAGCCTAGACCTGCAAGATACACCTTTGTAGAAAGTTTTGATAAGTAAGAGTTTGTCCCACAGGGAAAATGGTCTAAAGCTCCAAGGGAGCTATCTTTAGTAGGCCCTCCAGATCTGACTACAGATCTGGCAATCCTAAATGGAAGGGGATTTAAGGTCACTATTGTTTAAATCTTATGGTAACCTAATGCCTAAACTATAGAAATGGTTGAGAAGAATGATGGAGTGTGAAAAAATAAATATAAAAAGGGTGAGAAGTAAGCTATTGGGTACAGATCTGATGGGTTTTATAACTCAGACTCAGATCTGTTGCTAGAGAAGTCCTGTCCAATGGCTACATTATCACCAAAGAGGAGAAAGGATCCAACTCACCCTTGTGCCATGATCCAATCCCTTATGGCTATAACCTGTCCACTCAAATGGTCACAGACTATCTAATAGGGGGACCACAGTCCATAGATGGGTCAGAACATGTTTATCATTGTAGGCACTACTTCATCCAGGCTACCAGCTCAAGAATCCATAGGAACCTCAACCTCTAAAGTTCTATGTGTGGGGCATAGGCCTGCATATGTGCACTAGTCTGGACACACAGGACCAGCAAGAGTTCGAGTACTAGCTTTAGATCTAGCTGTTCACTACTTTAGAGAGATAGTAGTGATCCAGTCACAAGCCTACAATCTCTATAGCCAGATCAGATCTGCTATCTGATGGTGGGTCTATATAAATACAGGGGAGTCTGTTTCTGTACAATCTCTCACAGGGCTACAAGCACAAGTACAGAGAAGAAGAATCTGTCTTAGATCTATGGATTGGCCTCACCCTAGGGCTATAACCTGTCCACTCAAATGGCCACAGACTATCCACAGAGGATATCCTCCTCACAGAGGTCTGAGACAGAACAAGTAGATTACTGCCACCACCATGTTCACAAGGCTACCAGCTCAGGCTCCCATGGGGATTCAGATTTAGTAGATCCTGTGGTAGGGCATAGGCCTATATATGTGCACTAGCCTGGACACATAGGTCACTTGGATCTGAATAAATCCTTAAAAACAATTCTCCATTGCTTACAATACAACTTAGCAATGGAGGATCTCAAGGCAGCAGCCTTGTACAGAACAACCCTCAAACATCAATCCCATACATGTATAACATCCTATTATAAAACTTTATTAAAACTGCTCCAAATAGACCTACAAAGACATAGCTAGCAAGTGCTGGGCTATGGAGAGAAGAAAAAGGAAAAAGATACTACCTAAACCCTAACCTTAGCCTACTGGAACTCTACAGCCAATTCAAGAAGATAGGATTAAGCCCCCACCTCCTCCTTACATATATAGCAGTCGGCTGTGGAAGCATTAGGGTTAGGAAAACCCTAATTTTAACAATGCAAACGTGGCCCATTTCTGTTCCTTGGATGCCTCAAGGCGTGTGCACGGAGATTGGAGCATTGGAGTGCGCGCCCTAGTTGCTAGAAGTTCCCAGACTGCCCCTGTAGAAGTGAGGGAAAGTTAAGATCCCAAGCCTCGCTAGGTAGCAAGGGTTTCCAGGTCTTGTTGCGTGATAGAGTTGTCGCCGCGGGATTGAATTGACTTGAAGCTCTTGCAATCGCGGGATAGGTAGTTTGGTCATCGCGGTAATGCTCTGGTCGTCGCGGGATTGCGCTTTCCATTTGAGTGGTGCGGGAATCGCGCGCGCAGTTCATTCCTTGGTGAATCACACGGGGATCCTCGCGAAGAAGCAATTGCATCATCGGCGATCCGAAGATCTACATCCTGTGACCGCATGCGGCGATTCTTGCGTAGGAGTGCCTAGAGCTCTCTCTCTCGGTGAATCACGAGGATTAAATGCTCCTCGCGGCTTCTAAGCTGAGCCTTGCAAGAACTGCACGAAGTCTGCTTTTTGAGCCTTTCTGTCATTAATCTGCACGAGAACAACGCGAGCATTTGGTGTGCTGCCTTGATAAACCCGCGACAACTGTACGAAATATTTTTCTCTTAATCAATTGAACCTATGAGGCTCATTTCTTGACTTATTCTTCTTTGTGTTTTGCCTATACTCTGACCAAGGTGCATCTGGATTCAACTTCATTTCTTCTGAGAAACTTCTGGGGCAAAAGTAGGCTTCTTAGCAGGGTTAGGGCCTTATCTGCAGCTGCTGCTTATTACCTACAAAATGGTCTTAACATAGATTTATTAAATGACTAAGGGTCTAACAGAGGTTAAGTTAAGGGGTGAAAAGTGGTACTTTTCAGGTCTTAACACATCCCCAAACCTAATCTTTGCTAGTCCCTTAGCAAAGCTTTAACTAAATATCTACACCTTAATTAAATGTCACTTTCATAGGGATCACGGGTACATTTAGCATATATACCAAGCCTTTTAAACCCCTAGGTGATCCCTAGTGGAGGAGTGAAGTCTCCTGAGGGTTTTCACTGAAGATACCCACAAACTTCACTATCAAAATAGTTAACAGTGGTGCAGTCAATGACAAAATAAATTTCAATGAATAAAGCATCAATCCACTTCTCTTTAGAATTCAGAGGAAATTGCAGCAGTAATGCAGGCCTTTTAAATCTTAAAAAAAATTTTAGCATGTGTTTGCATTTCCACCAATATTTTCACATTAGAAATTCAATGTGCACATAAAAGTACCAAGCTTGCCTTAGATTCAAAAATCAGGTTGGATACAACCCCAATGAAGTTATAAGTTAAACCCAATTCTCACGAGGGCTATCTCTCAACAATGAATATCTAGGGGTGTTCACATTTAAAATAGCTCAAGAGCAATTACAGACCCCAAATGGGCCTGCAAGCATGAGCATAGGTAAAACTTCTAATTTCTGACAGCCTCATGACTTTTCACCATAGATTAGGCACTCCCTCATCTCCACCTGACAGCTCATTTCACTTTGGATCTTCAAGGTCTTTTGAATGGGTTGTAATGCGTCTTATGGGTGAGGGATATAAAAAATGAAGGGGTAAAAAGAAATTCAAATTTGAGAAATCGGCAAGGTAAGGAGTGACTCGTGACTTCACTACCTTCATTTCAGCACAACTTCATCTTACTTGATATATTTCAGAATCAAAGTGGCCAGTTTCTCCTCTTCTTTTCAATTTTCAGATGAAGGTATTCTCTTGACTTTTCTTTTCTATTTTTTATTTATTTTTTTTATTTTATTTTAATGAAATGCCACAACTGAACCACTGCTAGACTTATGTTCATATATTGCTTCTCTTTTCCATTCACCACATGTTGCATTCAGCTTGCCCACTTTCATCTCCTTCCCCTTTACCTTCTGAATTCTCAAAGTGAGGCTAAGGTTGAATCAGGTCTACAGGTTGAGGTGCATATACTCTGGTGTATCTTGAAGAAAAATTGATTTGAAGGCTCAAAATGCTTATGCAAAAGGGCAGTTTCAATGGCTTGGTACTTTTAGGCTCAAATTGTCCAAATGAAGGCCTTGAATCATTTCCTTAGTGTCATGTGTTGTTGTCGATCAGTTTTTATTTGGAGGTGCCTAACTTCTAGTGACAAAGTGTTGAGTCAATCAAACCTTAGAGCAGAAAAATACCAAAAACACTCCTCAACAGAAATTGATGGGTCCAAATCTCACTAGGTATGATCCTCTTTTTAACTCATGGAGTGTATTTTTACCTTTTTCTCTCCTCTTAGGTTTATTAGATACTAATTTAAAATTTCTGATGTTACCTTCATGGTGGTGCCAAGATTTTAAAATTTTCAGTTTTGAAATGTCTGTAAAAATATTTTAATTTTTCACAAATTTTCTCATTGCAGCAAGTTAGGTGGAAATTGACTTTATTCATCCCAATTACAGCACCACTATTGCACTAAAGTTAACTATTCTATTGGCAGACCTACCCTGCCACACCCCCAAACCCTGAGGAGCAGTGTCCTCACTGGTTCAATGATCAGAAAGTACAGGGTAGTAGTCATGAAAAAGGAGTAAACACACACAGACAATATACACAAAGCAATATAAAAAAATATATTCTATTATCTTCAAAAGAAATGTACAATGGGAATTACAAGAACAAGAAAAAAAAATGCAAAGGAAAGAAAAGCCTAACTACAATCTAGTTTAAGAGGAGGAGGAATCGAAATCTGAATCTGTGAACCAGTCCCAGCCCATCTGTTGTGCATGTTTCCTAAGTTCAGCTTTGTTCTCAAAACTGAGCTTGGACTTAGTTCTGTCTGTGGGAGCTTTGGTCTTTTTCTGCTTTGCTTGCTTCCCAGTTGGACTCTTTTTCTTTGGCTGCCTTGGTTTCTTTGGTTGGGCTGGTGGTTTCTTCATGGTTGGAGCTTTTGGTGCCCTCACCCTCATTTTTTTGGTCTTGGGTTCAGGAGGGATCATAGGAGATTTTCCTTTATCTTGCTCAGGGGGGCTACAGGGGACTTCCCTTTTTCTGGCTGGCCATGGGGTTGTGCCTCCTCAGACTGGGCAGCTGGCTCTTTGCCAATTTTGATAGAGGCTGCTGTGGAAGCAGTCCTCTTAGCAGTGACTTTCCCCCGTTTAGGATAAGTTTGCTCAGTAGGAGGTGAGGAAGGAGGGGCAGCAGGGGTTTGGGTAGCTGGAGGCTCAGGTTCTGGCATGAGTATAGAGAGTGGGGTGGGCTGCAAAGCTGCAGTCCTGGCAGCTGCCAATGCAGCTTCCAAAGAGGCAATTTCGATTTGGGCTTTCAGGAGGTCATTTTGATGGATTTTCTGTTAGAGTCGGAAGATTTCCTGGGCATTGTTGAGTCTTTTTTTGAACATTCTGGCTTTCATCCTCTCCACATTAGTATTTGCTTTTTCCAGCTCTAAATTCATTTGGTGATAAGCAGCCATAGTTTTCGCCTTTTCATATGCCTCCAAAATGATAGTCTACCCAAGTGAAATACCCAGTAATTATTTTCTGTGGGCATCCTCTAGTTTAGTAATCTGCTGCAGCAGAGGGGTCTCTATGGATTGCCTAAGTTGAGCCATGCCCCTCAGGACATCCCTGCTAAGGTAGGGATTGTCTCTCATGGCATGGAGGATGGTGAGGTAGGGAGGGATGTAAAAGGAGTGTTTGGGTGCGATAGGAAGAGAAGAAGTTGAAGGAACAAAATATGATAGGTCCTGGGTGGGTAAAGTGGTGTTTTCATTGGGTAAGTCTAGTTGTTGGGGGAGGGTAAAAAGTTCTGGGTCTGTTTGGGTGGATTTGTCAGTGAATGTTGGAGGGGGTAGTATAAGAGGTGGGATTGAAGGCAAGGGGGGGAAAGAAAATGAGGTAGGCTCACTAGAAGTAGGTGGTGCTGGGGAAGGGAAAAAGGGAATGGTGAAAGATATGAAAGGGAATGGTGGGGTTGGGGAGTCAGGGCTGGAAGGGGAAATGATCAGTGGGGTTTGATTGGATGGTTGAGGGATGGGTTGGTTTGTCAATGTCTGAAGTGTAGATTTGATGGTTGTGATTTCTGTTTGCATCTGATCCTATGTGTGTGTTGTTGTGGACAGTTGTGATTGGATGTCTTGGATGAGGGAGAGAATAAGTGTTAGTGTGTCTGGGTTGGGTGGTGGAGGTTGTATTGAAAAGGGGAGGAAGGGGCATGATGGAAAGTGGAAGGAGGAGGAGATTGGGGTTCTGGTGAGTGATTTGGTGATGTATTTGGGAAATCTGGAAGGGGGGTGTAGTGGGTGGGCATGGTATCAAGGAAACTAGCCATAAAGGCTTAGAATCCGATGGTTGTGTCAAGATGGAGGTCTATGTCTGTGAGTGGGGATGTAGTAGGCATGGCTGGAGTGGTGTCTTGGTCAATGTGAGGTGTGTCAATGGGGATAAAAGGGATTGTGGGTGGGGGTAAAGACATGGTGGGGGTTGTGTCAGTGATTTTCTTTTTCTTGTATGAGATCAGTGGAGGGCTGTCAGGGGTTTGTGAAGATGATGGGGGTATTAGGGCTGTGTATTGAGGTAGTGTAGGGGAAGGTGTGGGGCTGACATGGGTGGTGGTATTCTCTCAGGTACCAATCACTAGAAAAAGTGGTGTTGGCATGGACAATGAAGATAGAGGAGGGTGAGAGAGAGATGGGGTATGGGAAGGGAAATGGGATGTAGTAGGGATAGGCGATCCTGTAGTGAAAGGTGGGGTGGATGTGGGTCGCAGAAGTGGTAGTGTGACATCTTGAACCACCTCTTTGGTAGCAGGGGTGGGCCTTGTAACAGCTGCCTCATCTTTTTGCTTGGGAGGGGCCTGAGCATCAGCTTTCTTCTTCTTCTAGGTTTCCATCAGGCTCCTACTGATTCCCCATTGCCTCTTGACAAAAGTTGTAGGGGTGAGGGTGGTAGTCTCCTCTCCTTTTGGTATCTTGTCCCCCCCTCAAAAGTAATTTGGTGATGACTCTGGCATAGGGGAGTGTGTGTGGCTTCTTTTTCTGCCCTAATTTCTCCACCAAATCTTTCATTGCTTCAAAAATTAACCAGGCTGCATGAAAGCCATGGCCCAGAGAGAAAGAGTAAGCAGGATCAGCAATAGGAGTCCTCCTCTCCTGCTAATGGCCTGAGCAGTAGATGTTCTTTTTCAGGACCTGGTCAATGAACAGGAGTCTAGGCTCCAACTCTCTTCTTCTTATGGAATCCCCTGAGGCCTTTAATCCTTTAGTAAGAGCCCTCGCAATGGTATCAATTGAGGCACTCAAGGGAGGGCCATATCCACAGCTAGTGTCAAATGCAGCTGGGATGCCGAATACTTTCACAATCAGCTTAGGGTTAATTAACATCTCGAAATCATCAATTAGCACGAGGAAGCCTGATTGTCCATCTTTGTCCTTGGTGACCCTGATGTGCTGATAAAAGAGTTGCACTAGCCTAGGGTAGGCTAGTGCTGGAATTCCTTTTCATCAAGGGTGTCAGACCAGCCTTGGTCATAAATTCAATGGCAGAGGCAGAGAGAGGCTCTGTCTCGAAGAAGGATAGGTCGAAAGCTATTTCAGGCTCCAAGGGGATTGAAGCCATGAGCTCAGAGGGTGTAGAAAACTCAGGAGTTGGCTCCTCTACCTCCTCAACCACTTCCTTCCATTTTTTCGGTGCCTTAGAAGTCTTGACCTTCTTAGGAGCGGGCTCAACAGGGGCCTTATCCCTGGCCCTTTTCTTTGGTGCACTCTTGGGGGCCATGAAAAAATATCTTCTTTCTGAGAGAGTACTTTTGAAAATAAAAAAGGGAGACTGAGATCTGATTGCTTACCCTAAAATCGTAGGGTTTGGTTTGATCTAACGCACAGTGAACCATGAGATCTCTGAGCAGAGGGCAACTGATGGAGATGACGTTAGGAACAAATCTCTAGGATCCTAGTGTGAATAATGGGTTGTAGAATGGACACTGGAGGAGAGAGAGAGAAGAGTGCCGAAAGCTATGGTTTTGCTGGATGGAGAAGAGAGAGAGTACTGGAAAAGGAGACAATCGCGGGTTTGGAATACTTATCGCTAGGCTTGGCATGCTTTGGAAATATATGGTCGCGGGATGGGAAATGGAATCTAGCGACGATGTAATTGCAACTTGGATAGCGCGAGAGGCTCCCAGGGTTTACCTTGGATCTCGCGACAGCTAGGGAAGTATTCCATTTGGATTGCGCGAGAGCAAAGCTTTAAATAGAGAGCACGCGCTCTTCATTCTGCCATTTTCATTTGTGCTGTAGGTGGTTCCTAGGTATAACTCACCACCAGGGGCACCCCCAGACACTTTAAAATGACCTCCCACTTATAGCATCAAACATTAAAGCATAGGCAGCAAAAATCATTATCCAAACATTATGCATTCAATCAAAAACCACCAATTTAAGAGAAGTAATCATTCAAACCAAGCATAAAAAGAAATCAGACCAGATAGATTCAGACTCAAGTGAGGCCATTAAAATTCCCAAACAAATATAAACAGAAGAAGGCAATATAAACCTAACAAAACTAAAGTACATATAATACAACATGGACACATCTGTGGATCAATTTAATGAAGAGTCCCCTTGAAAGTGAATGGTGTCCATAGGTTCAGCAGGTTTTTCTAAACAAGGCTTAAGCCTCTGACCGTTCACCTTCAAGGTTTTCCTAAACTTGGGATCCTTGATTTCCATAGCACTAGATGGGGAAACATTCATGACAATATAGGGGCCTTCCCATCTGGATTTCAGTTTGCCAGGAAAAAATTTAAGTTTGGAGTTAAACAACCAAACCTTATCACCAGTCATGAAGCTCTTTCTTAACAAACCCTTGTCAAAGAAAGCCTTGGACCATTCCTTGTATATCCGGGCATTGGCATATGCATCCATCCTCAGCTCATCCAGTTCTGACAGCTGCAGCGACCTGTGATGACTAGCAGAAGTTAGGTCTAGATTTAAATTTTTCATGGCCCAATAGGCCCTGTGTTCTAACTCTACTGGGAGATGGCAAGCCTTACCATAAACCAGTCTGAATGGGGACATCCCAATGGGAGTCTTATAAGCAGTCCTATAAGCCCATAATATATCATTTACTTTTCAGCCCAGTCCTTTCTGTCAGTCCTCATTGTCTTTTCAAGGATGTGCTTGATCTCCCTATTAGAAATTTCAACTTGCCCACTGGTTTACGGGTGGTAAGGAGTAGCAATCCTATGGGTGACAGAATATTTCTTGAGCAAGCTCTCAAAATTTTTATTGCAAAAATGACTACCCGCATCACTGATAATGGCTCTAGGGGTGCCAAATCTTGAGAAGATATTATGCTTTACCAATATTTGGACTACTTGATTATCATTGGTTCTTGTGGCAATAGCTTCTACCCATTTTGAAACATAATCCACTGCCACTAAGATGAAATGATAACCATTTGAAGGAGGAAAGGGGCCCATAAAGTCAATACCCCAGACATCAAACAGCTCCACAACAAGGATGGGCTACAAAGACATTGAGTTTCTTTTGGACAGCCCTCCTAATTTCTGACATCTCTCACATGTCTTGCAGTGTATATTGGCATCTCCGAATAAAGAAGGCCAATAGAACCCACACTGCAAGATCTTGTCAGCTATTTTTCTTCCACTAAAGTAGCCCCCACAGGCATTTTCATAGCACATGGCCAGAATACTAGGGACGACACTTTCTGGAACTCATTTTCGGATGATTTGGTCTGCACAGTATTTGTATAAGCAAGGTTCCTCCCAGAAAAAGAATTTGACCTGTGAGAAGAACAGGTCTTTGTCCATTTTGGTCCAATGGATAGGAATCTTGCCTATAACTAAATAATTTACAATGTGTGCATACCAAGGAACCAAGGATTGGATGGCAAACAATTGCTCATCCGGGAAAACATCATTTGTAGGGTCATGAACTCATTTTTCCAACACAATTCTAGACAAGTGGTCAGCCACCACATTTTCTACACCCTTTTTGTCCTTGATTTCAATGTCAAACTCCTGCAATAGGAGTATCCATCTAATTAGCCTGGGCTTAGCATCTTTCTTGGACAATAGGTATTTCAATGCTGAGTGGTCTATGACGATTACAGTTTTAGACCCAAGTAGGTAAGGTCTAAATTTGTCAACAGCAAAAACCACTGCCAGAAGCTCTTTCTCAGTTGTGGTGTAATTCAGCTGAACTTCAGCAAGTGATTTGCTGACATAAGCAATGACCACTGGCAGCTTATCTTTCCTTTGGCCCAAAACAATACCTATTGCCAAGTCGGATGCATCACACATCAGCTCAAAGGGTACGGAGTATACCATGGGAGCATCTGATTCTGGAGCAAGTGCATCTACTTATGAGGTGATAAATCAGGATAAGCAGCCAGTAGAGCAGCCTGGTGAGCATACTGGTTGATGAGTAGTCGGTGTACAATTCTCTTTTTGGGTCATATGATAAAATGCATTAAACAATGGCTAACTCATGTATATGAATAGTTAAATTCTGTTTTGACGATGATTGTAAATGCATGGTTTAAATTTTTTCAAGACTGGATAGTAGACCAGCCAAATGTGATTAAAATCTTGTTGACAAGGAATTACTTTTATTTTCTATGGATGCGTTACTTCGAAACTAAGGGACCTGTTTTAACTATAAGCTTGATTAATAGATCCAAACTATATTTTATTACTGATTTCTTGTAAATGCATTTTTGATTATTGAGGAAATGTATGTTATGATTGACGATTCTTGATGGTCTGAGTAGTTGTGAATGGTGCATGATAGTGGTCAAATAGTGTCCTTGAATATTTAGTTATCTTGTGTTAATGAATGTCTTAATTGAAAGGTTTAAATCTTGTGGTACAAATGACATACTTTAGTTAAAAGTTGGAACCTTGTTGTGAATGAGTTAACAATATGGTAGTGATGACATCTTGGATTAAAGATCCTTAGTTGGAAACTTAAACTAGCAATTCATTGAGGGTTAACAGTTGAAATTACCATGATGGTAATTTACTTTTACTTCTTGTGGATGATAAGTTCTCATCATTGAGGATGAGTATCGACAATCAGAGACTATGTACCATGTTATAGTGATTGTAAAAGTGTTGCACGCCTGAACCTGGTTGTTGCGATAACTAGAGCGTTGTAGAAATTGTGGGCTAATAATTACCCACAAATTGGCCCTCTCCTCTCTTCCAAATGCTTTGAGACTGACACGTTACGCGACCTTAGTATGAACCGTTGAACACACACCCTCATTACGAACCTTCATAGAAAGATTTTAACGGCATGAGGTAGATCATCAGTAAAGTCACTGCCTGTCGATACCTCTCCCGTCCCCACTAACGGTAGTCAATTTTTGAGGGCGAAAATTCTGTTAAGGGGGGGAGGATGTAACACCCTAGAAATTTTGAACCCGAATGCACCTGGTGAGTACATGTGTATGATACCGGGTGAAATCTGCACCTCAGACTTTAAAACCAGCCATTATATGTAACAGGTCAAAATGTGTCTTCACAGTAAGGCACATATATTAGATTGTGTAACTAGTACATAGGCTCCTTGAGAGCATCGCTTGTAAAGAGCTTGGTTTGTAACCAAGAGGTCATGGTATCAAAACATGTAGTAAGCACTAGACCTCACTCCTTGTGTTTTATTAAAATGAAAATTGGGGCATGTACAGTGTGTTGAGTATACCAATTGCTCACCAAGACAATGCCTTTAATATAAAGGGAAAATTTTTCCCACGCAAGGGTTGCATGCGACTTGGTTGAGAGAATTGGCTGAGGAAGAGAGGGTTGTGTGAGGAGGAAAGAAACCACCCTTGCTCTTCAAAGTTTTGAGAACCAACTGTCAAATTTCGCACCAACCAGTCACCTTCCACAAGAAAACCTCCACTATTTCGGCCATCGCAACGCCATCTCGATTTCAAATTTCTAAGATCGAGCAATCAAACTGTGGAATGCTTAACCACCGATAATTTCCAACAAATCTACGAGGTAAATGTCCTTATCTTATCGTGTAAATCTCAATTTTAGAAATTTACGCCTATAATCACGTGTGATTGACCTGCATGCAAAGATTTCGAAATCGGAAGCATTGGAAAATGTGAACACCGACATTCTCGTTTGTTGATCCTCGAAATCTTCGCATGGAAATCGTTGCATGTGCAAGATTAAGGTAGAAATTCATAATTTGAGTCGATAGCATAAAACTAGATTAGGCTATATGCTTGGGATGGAACGTATGCAAAGAAATTTGAGTTTAATACTGAGAAGGAGAAGACAAAGAGCAGCGAGTTCAGAGGAACTCGCTGCAGTGACTTGAAACCTCGCTGTAGCGAGGTTCCTCCTGAGCCCCCTGCTCCAGCGAGAATTTCAAGCCAAATCAGCTCTGGAAAAACTCACTGCAGCGAGTTCTGTGTCTTTTATAGAGCTCGCTGCAGCGACCCTGGAGCTCGCTATAGCGAGATCCCCTGTTTCCTGATGGTTTATACTTGTATCTGTTTAAGCTATGAGGACCTTATTTCATACCAAATTTTCATCATTGACACATAGCCTATGAACATTGTATGCTCTAGGGTAAATACAGGAGACCATAGGTAGGATCTCTGCCTCGGTTCACGCAATTAACTCCGCACGACTTTGACATTAAGGTAGGGTAAATCTCAATGCCTGATTTTTATTTTTCCACAAATCATGGTTACTGATATGGTCATTAAATGAACTCGTGTTTTTAGCACTAAATTGCACATGCATATTTGAAACCATGGAATGTTTAAGAACTTGATTTTGCATATGATCATAACATCTTGCACTTGACATATTGATGCATTGAGTCATTAAATTTGGATTCCCAAACTCTGATCTGATTTATGATCTGTGATATATAATCCGTTTGATTTCAAGATCATGTGCAAAGAAGAGTGGAGTCTCTAAAAGAGGGGTGGAGTCCTCGAAGTGTAAGACCCTATTCCCGGTACGGGATGCTTTGACATGATATCTGTATGTGACGTTCTGAAGCCACATTAGTGTAAAGGGGAGTGGAGTCTCCAAGAGAGGGGTGAAGTCCTCGGGGGTTGAGACCCTATTTCCGCTACGAGATGCTCTGTTCCTACTACGGGATACTTGCACTAATGCTCTGAATTCCGATGGTAATACGTGCTCTATGTGCTTTGCTCTCTAATATGTTTATTCTCTAATGTACTCTGTTTCCTTGACATTTTGTGCTCAATCATGATTCCTTGATCCAATATGCATTTGTTCCACGCATCTTCTGCATCATGAAATGACATATTTTAGAATTTTGTTTTCAGCTAAATGCTTACATGTGTATTTGACATGAATGTGAATTTTAAAATCGTTTTCAAATCTATGTATCTGTTCTATGAATCAGTGCAATAAAAATGTGATCAAGCATTATTTTTCTCCCTACTGAGCTTGGACTGTAGCTCACCCCTTGACTATATGTCACAGTTGCAGGTGCATAACCAAAAGTGGATCCAGAACTTGAAGAGGATCCAGACTATATTCCAGAAGAGGAGGAAGAGCTGCAACCCGAGAAGTTCTTCCCTTGATCAACACTTCTAGACTTTTGTTATAGTGTGGACAGTTGTACTTGTGATACTTGGTACATTTTATATTTTTCGACTCCTGTATAGTTTTTTATAGTTTTCAACCACTATTTAGGTAACGATCGACTGTCACCGATGTCTGTATAGTTTAGTTATTTTGGGAATGATGGAAAAATATTTTGTTATAATGCCATGTGTTCTTGCCGCTTTGCGTTCGCACTTATGTAAACTTATCGAATGCTTGATGGCCCAATCTTTCCAATTATCCTTTAGCTATCACAAAGGTATCAAAGCATTCCGATACCAAAGAAAATTTTGTAATCAAAATGTGTTCTATGATCTAACGGCACAGATTTTGAGTAAGGAAATCCAGGCTGTCACATTACTTATAAGGTCTTATAATTTCTTCATTTCCACAACTTATGTCTTGCATCATATCTTAGCTTATTTCGTCAAAGGTTTAATTCCTGTGGCTTATCTTATCTTGCTTATGGCTTAAGTCCTGAGGCTTATCTTAACTTATCTTATCTCGCCTACGGCTTAGGTCCCGAAGCATAACTCGCCTACAGCTTAGGTCCAGGCTCATCTTAGCTTATCTTATACCGCCTATGGCTTAAGTCCCAAAGCATATCTTGACTTATCTTATTTTAACTTATCTACGGCTTGGGTCCTGCGATTATAGCTTTAGGTTCACGGCCTAAGTCCCGGTCACCTTATTCTCATAGGTTCACGGCTTAAGTCCCGTTAACCTTCTTAAATTTGCTTAGCTTATCATCCTTATTCTTAACACTACAACATATACATCGCATCAGTTTAAATCATAATTTAAAATAACTTAAGAACATAGATAATAACTTAAGACTACGTATAGTATGACTGGAATACCTACCGTCGATAGTTGGCCAACTCATATCACCGAATGCGAACATCGTAATATTTCACCGAAGGTCTTGGACCTTCTACAAATCACCGAAGGTGAGCGTCCTACTAATCATCGGAGGCCACAATCCTCCTACTAAATCACCGGATGCAAGCATCCTACTAAATGGACTCGATATTCAACATAAATCGTTAAATAAACTGATTGCTTGCCAACGAAGAATAATTTTTATAAGTCGTCTTTATTTTACTTAATTTTGGTCTATATCATAGTTTCGTATAAGCTTAATTCACCTTGCATCTTATTCTTAAGTGTCATCATATCGTAACTTAGCATATCGACCATATGTTATAGTATAAAAGAATGACATAGTTTAATAATAAAAGTTTAGAGAGTTAAATGAGTCTATAAACACCGCCATTGTATCCGAAAGACTCAAGAACCCTAAGATATAGTCCTGATTTGCTGAAATCGGGCATTAGAATGGAAAGATACATTAAATAAATAGTAATTGGATTATTATAGCAAGAAATTATTTGATTGTAGCTAATTTGTAGGTCATTTGGCCAGACGAATGGCGTCATTGCATTCAGAACATATTAAAACCTCAAGTTAGGTGTTGGGCGTGATCGAAACAAGTCTATCATATGATAAATATACAAAAAATGTCATAAGTTTAAATGTTATAAAAAAGAATTTATATTATAATTTCTATTAATTAATTTTGGCTTTTTGGTATATCAGGTGTGCAAATGGAATGCATCTGCAACACTAAAAAACCTCAACTTCAAGTCCTAGTTTATTTTAAATGGATGTCAATGTTGGAAAATATCTATCATTTAATTTTAACCTAAGTTTATAATTATTTTATACTTATAAATAAGGGGTATTAGCTTTTATGATATAAACGATTAATCCTACAGCTAAACGGACTATGTCATCTCATCCGGAACGTTGAAAAACCTTAGAACACATCCCAATTTCTTCAAATAAGGTTTGTGTTATTTTTAAAGTTAAAAATATGTATTTTCTATAGTTATAAACTTTATGTTAAAATATCAATTAACTAAAATATAAATTAGGAGTCAAATTGATCAAATTCGATCCATCGGATTGAAAATAAATATAAAATAATTAAGGGTAGGTCACTGGACCCAACCTCTAATTTTTTACTTCTAGGGTATCCTTATCGGTGAGTCAAAGTTTTGCTAAATCAATGGTTGATGAGGACTAATCACTAAAGTTATTTGTCGGCTCCTATCACCCAATCTGAACTATTAGATTTAAAGATCACTTTGCTTTAAGAGGGTCCACAGTTTCCAGATATTGGTCCTGAGTTTTAAAATAATTATTATATAAATATATATAAATATTTTTCATCTATAGTGCACAAAGGAATTGCACCATGGATATGGTGTAACTCCTAAGCACTAAATTTAAATTTAGGGGTGTTGCACCTGTAACCCCACCATAGTAGATAGGTGCATCTTGAGAGAGCTACAGTGATCTTACTGGATTGTCCACATCGTATCCGACGATGGATGATGCCGGTCGGTCGGGCGGGTCTCCGGTGTTCGGATGGTGCCGGTTTAATTGTCGGCCGTTCATTGTTGATGCTGGATAGTCGGCCTAAAGTGGCCAGACAGTTTTCCTTTTTTATTTTTTATTTTTTAATCTATAGTTGCAGAGAACTGACGGAGAAGACTTCTTCCTTATATTTTTTTGAAAATAGAGAGGGAGAGGGAGAGAGGGAGAGAGGGAGGAGCCCTCTTCTCTTTTTTCTTTTTTTAAAACAGAAAATCAGAAGAAGAGGTCATCTTCTTCCTCTTTTTATTTTTGTTTCTTTTGCTGTAGCTGCAATTCAAAGAAGCAAGGTGGGTTCCAAAATTCATTTGTTGTAGTTGCTGCTGAAGCAACAATCCTTTCTTGATTCTTTTTTTTTGTTGAAAATAGAGAGAGAGAGAGAGAGAGGAAGGAATTCTCTTCCCTTTCTTGTTTTTTTTTTGTTAAAATAGAGAGCCAGGAGAAGAAGACGTCTTCTTCTCCATTTGTTATTTATATATTTATAATATAGATATATATATATATATATATATATATATATATATATATATATATTTATTTATTTATTTATAATGTAAATATATTATATTATATAGTTATAATACAAATATCTATATTTATAATCTATATTTAGATATTTCTATTTATAATGTATTTAAAATCTGTATATATTATAAATCTATATATGTATATATATATATATATATATATATATATATATATATATATATATATATATATATATATATATTGTACACCTTTTGCTATTGCAAGAAATAGATGGGGAAGAAGGTGTCTTCTTCCTCTCTTTTTTTTTGTTGTTTTGGCTATAGCAGCAATCCAAAGGAGTCTCCTTCATTTTTTATTTTTTTATTTTAAGAATAAATTAAAGCTATAAAATACTCTAAAATTTTCCCTATCTCGGATCCTAATGTTGCGAGTGAAGGTTTACTCCGGGTCTTGAGCTTTTACCCTTCTCTCGTTATCTTTTTTTTTCTTCTTCTTCGAGAGTTCTAGAGAGAGAAAGTCTCTGACTAAGATTTTTGATTGGAAGTGTTTTATATTTTTTATCTTTCTTTTTCTATATAGAGAAGGTAATCTCGTATCCCTTAGGATCCGGTTTTCATTGAGGTGTGGACTCTATCCACTCTCGATAATAGCCAATTTGAATTAGAAAAATAAAACTTCTTTTTATTTTATGTTTTTATTAAAGGGGTGTGTTTCGGTATTGGCTCCAACATCAATATTTTTGGGTGTGAATCTAAAATCGGGAAATAAAAGTTGGAAATTACAGGTATGGTATAAATTTATGTAATAGTAGACTCCATCTATAAGCAAGTTTTGAGTTTGACTAAAAATAACTTGTGTAAAAGTCAACGTTTGACCTTGAAGGCAACCTTTGACCCCTAAAAATTTTAAAATCTATTACTTACAACTTATTATCATATTTCAATAATCAAAGTTTGATTAAAAGTCAAAACTTTAAATAGCTTATAAATCCAATTAAAGTTTGATTAAAATTTAAACTTTGACCAAAGTCAATATTAGCTGAAAAGAATATGACGTAGATAATGTGGTGGTCATAGTGATGGTGCTCTTTGATGGTCATAGAAATGAAAGTTATTTTTTAAAAGTCAAAAAATACTTTTTTTTACTGTTATATTTTTTACCAGAAACTTTGGATTTGAAATGACAAAAAATTATTATTTTATTAGTGAGAAACTCAATCTCAATTTGGTTTCCTCCTATAATAATTTGGTGTATAGAAATTCAATTTTCATGCGGGGATGACATAATTTCATTTCGATCTCATTATATAGCTATCAAACAACAACTATTGGAAACTAAAATTCCTTTCCATGTATTTAATTACATTTCCATATTATCAAACAAGGCAGAAAAAACAAACATCCATAGGTGAGAGTTACATAAACAAGAAATTCTATAGTTAACCTCTGACTAAATCCAGATAATTAAAGCAACACGCTAAAATGCATAAAAAAATAACTACTTGAAATATTTGGTTGGGATTGGGGGAGAGTATATATCCCATCGATGGTAAAAAATTGCAAGAGATGTGGCAAATTTTAATACCTTTCACCATCCGATCCAAAAGGAAATGATCTTCGCTTCGCGGGAACCGCAAAAAGCACCATTTCACTCTTTCATTTCTTCGGTGTTACCTTTTTCTTTCCAAGGGATGGGGTTGTTGGGGGTATAGTTACCTATTTATGGAGGATGAATCAAGCTAGATCGAGAGTGCATAAGAGCGGCGCGGTACACGGGTAGTGATAGCCTTTATAAGGTCGATGTAGAGGGGAAGCTGTGCCAAGACAAAAAGCGATATAGGAAAGCACGTGACGGCATATATAGGATAGGCAGCATACTTAAGCTTGGCTTCAAGCACAAAAAAATGGCCTGCACAGAAAGAAACCAACATGGAAGCGATGGAGATGAAGAGGGAGCTCAGGCCAAGGATAAGTTGCAATGGTAAGTGCATTCCGAAATCGGACTCCTTGTTACGAGAGGTGAGGATAGAGAGGAACATGACTAGGGATGTGAGAGAAAAGCAAAGTGCAACGAGTGAGGACGCGGCAAAGACGTCAAAGGCCGGCTTGCCTTGGAGCGTTGGAAATCCACTGTCTTCTTTTACACCTCCTGGCACAGTATAGGCTGTTGCAAATGCAACTGTGGCGATGAGTGCAGCAACGACCGAGCACGACTGCGATGTATTAAATAGCCAACTAGCACTTTCCTTAACAAAGTCTTTATGACCGAGGGAGAAGACATCCCTCGGCGTCATTTTCTCGTCGTTGATGCCCTCTGAAATATGGGGAGGCATGGATTCCTTGACGAACTTCGTTTCATGTAACAAATGAGATGCAAGAATTAGCTTAATATGAGATGTCAAAAGCAAACTTTCTTCATATTTCAACACCCTTGTAATCCTTTGCACTATACTTTTCACTAGGGTGACTATGATCTGCTTCATCCGGGATTGAACAAGCTGTGGACAATTAATTCTAAATTTTAATGTCAGTTATTAATGATATAACCAATAAGAATAGCATTAGTAGTAGTTATATCCCTTTACAAATTAATTTCAGTAAGACGCACCATGTACATGCTCATACCCGTCCAGAAAAGACCCGACCCGGCTCATGGTGCGCGTGTGGTGATTGGCAGAGTGCGGCAGGAGAGCCCACAATACTGGGTGCTCCCTAAGTGAAGGCTAGCTACAAGCCTTGAGGCCATCACATTCACCGCTCCTCATAAAGCAATGGCCAAACAATAGTGTTGTTGACGCAAGACAACACTGTAATAAAACTTTAAAATATCCAACAACAAAAGCTATGGATGCAGTGGGGAGTGCCTAGTTATTTATGAGCATCCAAAACAATGGAAGTACACTTTTGATCTCTCACTGATTTGTCGCTAAACGTTATCTGCACCACATTGCCCAAGGTTGATGGAGGGAGATTCACCCGACCGCTAGCCTTGGCACTTGTGTAACAACCCTGAAATCTAAAACACGAACCCAACTGTTTCGATCTACGTGCCCGGCACGGAAATCGAAACCGATTTAAAAAATTTAGAATTGGTATTAATTGAGATAAAGTTACACCATGGTTAGATGAGTTCACATGTGTAATTTCATTTGAGTCGGAGTTGTGTAAAGGGTCAGTGTAGCACGTTGCGTCGTAGCGACCGTGTTCGTGCTCCACACCGGAACACAAACTAAGGGGAAAACAGAAATATCTGTTTTCTTAGCTTACAAGAGAAGGAAGGGAGACCTAGAGGAAGTTCTTCTTCTCCTTCTCCCTCTTCCCCTTGCTTTAGAATCTGAGAAGTCTGTAGCTAGGTTGGTCTGTGAGAGAGTTCTTTGAGAAAATAGGGTTAGCGGTAACCGAGGGTACTACATTGTTCGAGATAGAGGATGGAGAGATAAACTAGGACACTCCACACTAGTTTAAGAGTGTGTACGGTCTTGAGGATTGAAGGGGGGGAAACTGGGCATCGACATATTCGAGCCGCAACGACGATAAACTCCGAAGGCTAGATCCGAAACCCTCATTCGAGTCGATTTGCCGAAACCCCGTAAGGGCCCGAACAAAGGTGAGTTGTGCGTTTAAATAAGGGCAAATGAGATGCCCAGGTATGGCATTGATGTCATGTTAATGGTTGTTGAGAACCATTAAGGAGAAAAGGGTTGAAATAGGGTTGGAGATGAACTCCATTAATGACAGAGTTTCTGTCATTATTGATCGATCAACACAATTGGTGATCGATCAATGACAGTGGTGATCGATCAATGAAGACCATTGATCGATCAATCTGTATAGGACAGAATGGGAGAACAGAGGCCCCAAAATGTTAGAAGTTCAATGCCCGAAGGGCATTGATCGATCAATTTGGGCATTGATCGATCAATGAGAGCATTGATCGATCAATAATAGTGGTGATCGATCAATGACATTTGGTGATCGATCAACATAGGTATTGATCGATCACTGTAGGGTATTGATCGATCAATGAGGTCAGTGATCGATCAATCTGTATAAAAAAGAGAATGTGAACAGAAAGGTAAAATTTTGAAAAAGGGTTGGTGATCGATCAATGAGAGGCATTGATCGATCAACCCAAGTGGTGATCGATCAATTTAAGCCATGTTAAAAATAAGTAGAAGAGAGGTCATTGATCGATCAATGAGTGTAGTGATCGATCAATGATGATAGGTGATCGATCAATAAGGTGTAGTGATCGATCAATTGGGTTGTTGCAGAGTGAGAACAATAGGAGTGGTGATCGATCAAGGAGAGGTATTGATCGATCAACCAGGAGTATTGATCGATCAATAAGAGTGGTGATCGATCAATCACCCCTGTTTTGGTTCTGTTTTGGTTTTGTGAATTAAACACCATCGGACATTGTGCCGGTTAACTTCTGACATCCCTAACATTTAAGTACTATGTTTATGGCCTAGGAATCAAGCCCTGACACCTAGAAAAGGCTTTGGATTTGCTTAGAAGATAAATTGACCTGAGGTAGGGGAAAACCAACCTAAACTGTTTTTGAGTATGATTTCATGTTTATTTTATATTTGTGCCCTGATTTCTGTTTTTAATAAGCATGTATGCATATCATAAATTCCTGCTATCTTTGATTTACATTTCTGATTTGTATCCGAAATCCTTCGATTTCATTATCGTCGATATACGTATGTGATTTGATGATTTAAACCAGATGATCCCCACCGACCCGGCGGTATATCCGATGCCTGGCACACTTATGCACCTGCTTGTAATCCTCGGCACAATTGCACTCCATAGATGAGGCATTGTTGCACTTTCAAAATTGTTCATGTGAACGACGATTGGTTGGGGTTTCCTATCGGACATTCCTGTTTACTCCGTGCTATATAGTCATGGGAGTTTCTTAAGTTAAATACACACAATTTAAGTACTCTGATAATATACTTGGATAACACCTGTTTTCTTGCATAAAATTTCAGCTCTTAATTTGATTTGTCATGATTGTACGTCTTCTGATTTGATTTCTGTTATGAGATAGCATGATCAACATATTCAATTCATTTAGTTGGAATTCTTCTATTGAGCTAGGATGTAGCTCACCCTATTTTCTAAATAAATTTTAGGTTCTGAGGCTGTAGTTCCCGGCACGGAGAGTGACCCAGACTACCAGCCTGACCCAGAGGTTGAGGCCGAAGACGAGGAGACAGACGTTTAGGCGGACGAGTTCTATCCGTAGCCTGGGTACTAGTGTCTGTTATATTGTATTTTGGTTCTTTTTGGGATTACTGTGTGCCGGGTGGCCACTTTTATGTACAGTCTTGTAGGATTATTATTGTATTATTTATGCATTCTATTCAGAACCACTATCGGGAACCATTGTTTGGGTGATGGATGTCCATCACCAATGGTTCTTCTTGGTTCCTCTTTGAGAATGCATTTTCTTGTTTAACATAGAATTTATTGTTTTTATAATTATTGTTCATCATGCTTAAATATGTTGATAACCGACCGACTCGATCTACCACTGCTGGGTGGTGTCTGCTTGGCTTCCGCTTTACAAGCAGACACTTATGATTCGTCCCGGGGATCATCCAGAGTATGATCCTAATGGCACAAATTTTTGGGTGCAGAAATCCGGGCTGTTACAACTTGGGTCGAGCTAGTACCTAATACTAACACTTCCATATCCCAACATTCACACAAATTAGGTGATTTTGGCTGTGTTTGGGATTGCTCTTGGAGGCAAAGAGCAGCTCTTTGCTGAGGTGCAGAGCACTTTAATATGAGACTGTGTTTGGGTGTAAGTGCTCTTAAATCTTTCGGAGAGTGAAAGAGCTGAATTTGGAACTCTTTAAAAGAGCAATTTAAACTTATTCTTTTAAGTGGGCTGCTCTTTGCCTTCATAGAGCAATCTTAAACACAGCTTTAGAGACTCAGGTCAGTGCTGTTTTGTTAAGTTAAACATTGATGTTGCCACCGTCAAGAGTCAACTAACTTGCAATAGGGAATTAATCAGATGGTTAGGATAGGTGCTTGAATAGAGAGAGACAGAGAGAGAGAGAGAGAGAGAGAGAGAGAGAGAGAGAAAGAGGGGTTACATTGAACCACTTGACCTCCCACTGCATTTGTAGAGCTGTGCCAGCAATGTCCCAGGTCTGATTCTTCAACGGCTTTGCGGCAAGGTGTAAAGCGTTATTTTTATGCTCATCTACAACCTGAAGTACCCTGTCATTCAAAAATTTGCTCTTCAAAATAAGCTTAAGCACCTCCGGATGCTTGTGCTCCGCTGCCAACAGAACGATATTCTTGTGATCTTTATTCATGTCCTGAATTGCGATTGGAAACCTGTCAAGAATTATCTCCACCATCTCTTTGATCCCCCTCTTAGCTGCCAATAGGATCGGTGTCCTCTTCAATCCTATCAAGTAATTGCAACCCATATCACTTTATTCAAGACTAGTCCTTTTTCTTTATTTACAATTGTTTATTTTATTTTTCTTGTAAGCAATCAAAAGAAGAAAAATAAATAGAATATAAAATAGAGAACCTTTAAATCCGCCCACCGAATCTTTGAGTTCAACACATTGACTTCGTTGGATCTGACAATGGAGATCATTTTTCAACCCAAGCTTTCACATGATGGATTTTGAGATCATGGGCTTACCATCCACCTGTCAATTTTTTATTCCATGTGGTACACATTCCAAATAAGTGACCTTAACATCAAGTGGAACTATCAAGCTCAAATAAGGTCAAATAAAATAATTGATCGTTTGATGCTACGCCCATGATCTCAAGATCCATCATGTGAAAGAATGGGTTGAAAAACGATCTCCATCGGCATATTCAAAGAAGTTAATGGGTTTCAGCATGGGTGAACTCAAAGATTCGGTGGGTGGGTTTAAATGTACTCTATAAAATACTGTGAAAGAAAATAAAGGGTATTGTTGGCCAATTTGAGGAATGCAGTTTCTCCCATATTTGGAGGGAGGCTAACAGATGTGCTGATTGGTTGGCTGCTCTAGGAGCTGATTGACCTGAAACTAGGTAGTGGCATGGAGATGCATATCTCCCTTTCCTTCTTGGAATTCTCTCTAGAGAAGACTTACGTAAATTGTGTACTTGTTTATAAATCTTCTCACTAACGTTAGTGCAAAAAAAAAAAAAAAAATTGTAAAAGGGTATCTAATATATCGATAACCTGAGTAACATTTTTTTAGGGAAAATTAACCAAACATCCCTCCTTTTCAAACGTTTTAGCCTATTATACCAAAACGAAACCTTTTATGAAAAAGGGTTTTCACGATTTGTTAAAGTTCAGAGATTTGTGTAATGTTAAATACTCAACTGTAAGATTACAACTTTTCCCTTCCTCTCCCCAAAACCTTCAAACTTGTTTTCTTCTTCTCTTCTTCTTTGATAAAACTGCCGGAGTTCTTTTCCGATAAGCTTTTCTTATCGGAACTCGGCTTTGTGTGGCCCATAATCAACGGGCAGAACCCAAACGGATGACAGACGGCCACGACTTTCCAATTGTATAAACTCATTAAAGATTGAAAGATGTTTGTGGTTAGAATTCCAAAATAATGTAAAAAAAATTAATTCAAGAGAGGGATGTTTTTCTAAAGTCCCCTTAATATTGGTATCAATTAGTTATTAAAAAAAAACAGAAGCCCACCATTATCAGACCATTTGAAACTCTGCAAATCTAATTTACATACTGAATCATCTTCATCTCCTTAAATCCGAACCTTCATTTCAATCCCAACTTACCCATCAAAGAAAAACCCTCCACAAACTCATTTTTCAACTTGCATCAAAAGCCCATTAAACCTAGATCACTATAAAACCCATTAAGCCATCTGGCACCAACACCCCTGAAAACTATTGCCACTTGCATATATGCAACTCAGGTGTCACCAAGAAATCATTTTTGCACAAAATCAACCCCACTGAAACCCACCAGTTTCTTCATTTTAATTTTCATTTTTAAATTTTGAATGATTTCTCCCTACCATTTTTAATCAATGCTGGAAAGTGAAGAATGTTCTCCGGGCGGTTCTACAAAGCTGCAATATTTTTTCATAGTACTTCTAGCTATCCATATTTGAGAGCGCCTACTTGTGAGTCTCCTCTTTTTTCCTTCCCTCTGTACATATTTTTTTTGTCGTCTGGAATTGTTAGTTACCAAAGATTATGAAGCAGATGTAGCTATCGTATAAAAGAACCTCGGCAGTTTCGTTTGATGGGTCGCACAAAGTCGAGTTCCGGCGAGAAAAGCTCACTGGAAAAGAACTCCGACAGCGCAATTTTGTCAAAGAAGAAAATAAGTTTGAAATTTTTAGGGAGAAAAAGGGTAAAATTGTAATGTTTCAATTGAGTATTTTATATCACACGGATCGTTGATTTTTAAAATATCGTAAAACCATTTTCCCTAAAATATTTCATTTTGGTATAATAGGCTAAAACGTTTAAAAAGGAGGGATGCTTTTCTAAACTCCCCATTTTTTTATTACTACTGATCGCAAATGTACCACTCTTATAGATCTCTTTCTAATTGAAGTCAAAAATCGATCACCATTAATTTTTTTATTATTTTATTTAACTTTACAATTTTAAATTTTGTGATATTTAAACATAATATCAATGTGAGTTCGAGTAGTTGAACACGGAAAATGAAAACACAATTCACTCAGATTTTGAAGCTCCAATCACCAGAAGATTGGCAATCAACAACGTTCTATTCTTACTTTCAAGAGATTTAGCTCTATTGGCGACCGTTTGCAATTCCTAAAAAACTTTCCTTACATAAATTCAATTTCTTGATTGTATTAGGCTGTGTTTGGGATTGCTCTTTGGAGGCAAAGAGCAGTGCCTTGCTTTGCCACAGAGTACTTTAGGATGGGACTATATTGTTAATATAAATGGTATTAAAAATAACTCGTAGTTCACTACGTTGTCTTAAAAGCAATAGACGCCCTCACTCCGTCAGATAAACGAAGATGCAATTGGGCTTTCAGTAGGATACAACAGAGCCTGATTTTGCCTATATTTTTTCTCTAGATTGCACTTTTAAAAAATGAACCTACCATATAGATTTTATGATATACAAAAAATTCTTACATAAAGAAAATGATATGACAAGAGTGAATGATTGTTATTTTCTATTGTGTCTTTGTAACGGAGATCTTATCTTTATTTATAGAGAAAATTCTAAATCATTATGTCTTTTCAGATGATGGTGAAGAGATTTCAGATTTGTTTCTTTTCATATAATAGCAAAGATAAATTGATTTTATTTGTATCTTTTCAAATTTACGGTGAAGAGAAATGACATTTCTTCAAAGAGAAATATGAAAAGACACTACAAAAGGACTCTTTAAGATCTTTTAGCCGTTGTGTAGCGTATCATCGGTTTAAAAACCGTTGTAGACAATTGTTGGGCTTAAGACTCTTTAGAAGCCACTCGCTCATTGGGCCTTTTGGCCCGTGCCTCTTGCGCTTCTCTCTCCTTCTTTCTTTCTTATATATATATATATATATACACCATTGATAGTTTCTATATGGACCCCACCTGATAGGAACGCATGGCCCCACCATGCATTCTAACCGAGCTGACGCTACAAAAAATGACTATTAGTGGGACCAAAAACTGCAGCAATTAATAAAAAATAAGACTACTAGTTTTATTGCTATTAGAACACCAAGTTTTTATATTAATAGGGTTAGTTTTTGGTGCTGCTAATAGTCTTATTTCTTGTAATGTGATTGGCATGCATGGATCCACCATGCATTCTAACCCAATTGATTAGAACGCAGGGATCAGGCTACCTTTATTTTATATATATATAAAAGAAAAAATAAACTAAGTTTCATCAAAATAAAAAAATTTCAAGCCTGACTCCCCCTAAAGACTTTTTATTAAAATTTGGAGTACCTATGAATCCAAGTAAATACTATAAATTAATAAGAAAACTAATGGGAAATTTGCACTTTCAGCCTTATAAGTTTGCATATTTACAGAAACGGCTCTATAGTTTCAATCCTTACATAACAGGTCAGCTCCAAGCCAAGTTTGTTCCACGTTTCCCTTATATATATATATATTAGCGGCCACCTTACAAAAAATAATAAAAATAAAATAAAATAAAATAAAAAATTTATTCTTTTTTTTTTTTATAGTTAGCGGCCGCTATCTTAAGATAGTGGCCGCTAATATACCGCTCACTTAAAAAACAAAATTTTTCTTTTTTTTTTAAATATCGGCCGCTATCTTAGGATATCGGCCGATAACTTCAAATATCGGCCGATATTTTAAGTTATCGGCCGATATCTTATAATATCGGCCGCTATCTTAAGATAGTGGCCGCTAACATACCGCAAACTTAAATTTTTTTTTTTTTTAATAAGTTAACGACTGCTAACATACTGCTATCCAATTTTTTTTTTATAAGATAGCAGCCGCTATCTTAAGATAATGGTCGCTAACTTAAAAAAAAAAAAAATATATATATATATATATATATATATATATATATATATTTTTTTTTTTATAAGATATTATCGGCCGATATTATAAGTTATCGGCCGATATGATAAGTTATCGGTCGATATTTTAAAATATCGGCAGATATCTTTAAAAAAAAAAAAAAAAATTATAATAAATTTTTTTTCTTTTTTTTAATAAGTTAGCAGCTACTAACATACCACTATCTTAAAAAAAATAAATAAATAAATAAAAATTATTCTCTTTTTTTTTTTTTTATAGTTAGCGGCCGCTATCTTAAGATAGTAACCGCTAACTTAAAAAAAAAAAAAAAAAAAAAAAAAAATTTTTTTTTTTTTATAAGTTAGCCGCTAACATACCGCCAGCTTCAAAAAAATAAATTTTTTTTTTTTTTTTTTAATAAGTTAGGGGCGGCTAACATACCGCTAACTTTAAAAAAAAAAAAAAAAAAAAAATATATATATATATATATATATATATATATATATATATATATATATATTAAATATCGGTCGCTATCTTAGGATAGCGGGCGATATCTTAGGATATCGGTAAATAAAAAAAAAAAAAAAAAATTAATTAAATTTTTTTTTTTTTTTTAAAGTTAGCGGTATATTAGCGGCCTGCTATCTTTAAAAATTATTTATTTATTTATTTATTATAAGTTAGCGGCCGCTATCTTAAGATAGCGGCCGGTAACATACCGCTAACTTAAAATAAAAAAAAATTAAATTATAAGTTAGCGGCCGCTATCTTAAGATAGTGACCGCTAGCATACCGCTAACTTAAAAAAAAAAAAAAAAATATATATATATATATATATATATATATATATATATATATATATATATATTTTTTTTTATAAGATATCGGCCCCTATCTTAGGATATCGGACGATATCTTAAAATATCGGCCGCTATCTTAGGATATCGGACGATATCTTAAAATATCGGCCGATATCTTATAAAAAAAAAAAAAAAAAAAAAATTTTATTTTAAAAGTTAGCGGTATGTTAGCGGCCGCTATACTTATAAATTTTTTTTTTTAAATATCAGCCGCTATCTTAGGATAGCGGGCGATATCTTATAAAAAAAAAAAAAAAGAATTTTTTTTTTATAAGTAACCGCAATCTTAAGATAGCGGTCGCCATCTTAAGATAGCGGTATGTTAGCGAGTTTTTTAATTTTTTTAATTTTTTTTGCTTATGTTTTATGTTCTTATATTTTTGGCAGATCACTAACTAATAATCTCTTTTTTTTCTTCGTATCCTAAAATCTATCATATGTTAGCGATCGCGATCATAAAATATCGTCCGTTATCGTAAAATAGCGTCCAAGATAACGCTTAAAATATCGAGTACCACGACCCGTAATCATAAGCGAGCGCTACTAAAGTCTGAACTAAAAAAATGGACAATAAAAAAAATGAAAAATAAACATATATATATATATATATATATATATATATATATATATATATATATATATATAACGAAAAAACAGGTGGATGTTGAAGTAGAAACGGCTTGGCTTGGAGCTGGCCTATTTTGCACAATTTCAAACTATAGGGCCGTTTTTGCAAATAAGCAAACTTGTAGGGCCAAAAATGCAAATTTCTCAAAACTAATGAAACACTCGTATGAGCAACTATCGAAATCAATTGATTTAGATATGAAAAAAAGCATAAAACAAAGATGATCCCCCACAACTCAAGGTGTTCTACTGCTGCGTCCGAACGCCTTAGAAACAGTACTGATGAATAAACGAGAGTTATATCATGACCCCGATCTTGTAAAAAATCGTTCTTTAATGAAGAACATTTTTGGAGGTGTGGAAATGGATGGAAACCATTAGGAAGGCCATTGTATTAGATCCGATCCATAAATATTATCGTAGCGCGGTAATGTGCTCGGATTCAATTTTCATATGGTGAAATCAAGTAAGAAGGCGGTAAACATACTAGTGTTGAATAGGAGATGGCACTCTTTGGGCTGCAACCTTATGGTACTCGCAAATGTGAATCGCAATCTCACATGGATTCAAAAGGGGGAGAAGATCCAAGATCCGAGTCGACAGGACCTATCCCGCGAATAATTGACAGTGTCTGGCTATTAGATGGATAAGTTTGCCACCCTTATGCATCGCCATAGCATTAACTGACGACCTGATTTCTAGGATTTCTACATCTCGGTTGCTCTGATCGCAAAGCTTCTATGAGGCGTGATCTTAGAGACTAGGAACGTTTTTATAAATAACTTTTTTAGGCTTTTCATTCATGTAAAAATTTTAATAATTATAATTTTTGGAGGAGTAGATCACCATGTCGTGTAAAAATCAAATGAAACGCGGGAACAAGAATTATGATTCATGAAGAGGAGAAGAAAGGAGAGGAGAGATGTATATAACTACTCATAAAGCTAATGCTAAGCCCCACCAAATTCATTGCCTTTGGAATTGGATTAAAACAAGTGGAGATGATTGAAACTTAGCGTGAGATCAAAAAAAAGTGTTTGATCAATTCCTCTGAATTCTCTTAGTTCTAATCTCGTCTTCTCTCTCTCTCTCTCTCTCTCTCTCTCTCTCTCTCTCTCTCTTTCTCCTTGCACTTTTCTAATTTTTTCCTCTCGTCCTCTTTGGCAAAATGTCCCAGTGTGATCGTGGCCGCCACTTTTTAAAGTAGTCGGAACTAGTAAGCCTTGGTTAACGAACTCTTGTCTTCAATGGACGCTCTTCCTTACCAGTAGGAACTGACCACACGTAACTCTTCCCTTCAATGAATGCCTATCGTCCAATCACCGACACACACATGCATTCGTTGTTATTCGTCTTAGTTGGTCACGATTGATAGCTGAATGACATCTTGCCACCACAGGTGGCAGTTGTCTTCCACTTCTGTTTCTGAGTCAGCTGACAACTGTATTCAACTTCAGCTTCGGAGTCACTTAACAACTTTGTTCCGCTTCAGCTTTCTTTCAGTGTCAACTGAAAGTTGTGTTCCAATTCAGCTGTCCGAGTCAGCTGGCAACCGTGGTCTACTTTAGGTTATGAGTCAAGGGAATGGTCCGGTCCTACCTGGCAAAACCAGATTTCTAGTCTTACCTAATCTCCTACCCTTCAAATCAGAGAATCTTGACTTTCTTAATTTTCACTTTTTATAACATGGCGTGCAGTCAAGATTCTCCGATTTCCAAGGATAACAAATAGGATAGAACGGGAAATCCCATTCTACTTTTTAAGATCTGACCATTGCCCTACGACTCAGTTTACAAGTCGCATGACTGAAAGATCTTGATTCGAAAAAGGTTGCTCCTTTCGATTGCGGATCTCTCTTAGGTACCATTTCTCAAACAATGTGGTAATTGACCTCACAGCTTTCTTGAGCCACTCTTTTGAACAATGACGGGCCTTTTGTACCATATACTATTATCTTTCCTCAAGAGCGTCTTGCGTTGAAGTCTGAGTAATTGTATTCATGTCACGTACTGTTACGTACTGGGTGCCCAAACTAGTTGACATCTTTCTTTTAAAATATTGAACAACCTCTCGAGTCACAGATTGATGCCCTGCTGAATGACCTCTTGTTTCCCAATAATGAACGACTTCTTGAGTTGCAAACTGCTGCCCAATGTTAGCGTCCTATGTCACAATACAGAACGACTTCTTGAGTCGCAAACTTATGACCTATTTAAGCTCAAGACCATACTTAGGGCTAACCTTAGAGCAGGATGTGAGTCAGATGGATGGAAAATATGAGCTGTCACTCCTGGAAATCATTTAGAAGTTCTTTTGCCGCCTCTCGGGTCAAGGATTTGTGAACTAAGAGGTGTTATTCCTCTTATTTTATTTGTTGAAAGAGCACAATACTCATGTATGGTGCCTTTATTTGCGCCAACTCCATTGCTATGGGCGCCAAAAATTGTAAACACATTGTCTTCTTTGAATTTGATGATGGAGACTATTTTTCACCCAATTTTTCAGATGATGTATGTAATAACCCCAATTTAGTAAAGCGTGTAAGTCATGTGATACCCCAATTTAGTAAAGCGTGTAAGTCATGTGATGTGTGTGCAGGACTATGGTGTGTGTGGTTCACAAGGGAACCCATACAAGTAAACATACTTTGGTGTGTATGTGTCTCACACCAAGAGGGAGTTAGTGGATAAGTGTAACACATAACTCATGTATTTCTATCTAGCAGGATAGTAAAGTCATTTGCTAGGATAATGAGGGGTCTCACACATGAGACTCATTTCTTGGGTTTTGAGAATTTCAAGTGAGAGAGAGAGAAAGGCAGAAAGGGTTTGAAGAGAAGAAAGAATTATTTTTTCTTGAATCTGTGTAGATTCACTTGAGTATAGTGATGTATATGTGAATTGTATGAATGCGTGAAGGATCGCCTACAATTGTGGTGGATTGGTCGTGAATGAGGTGCTCGGTGAGATCGGAGTGGGTTTTGGAAACCCCTTTTGTTGCAACAAAGAGGATGATCCGATCTACGAGTAGGTCGTCGAGTTAAAGGTAAGAAATCAATGCTCAGTGTGTTTAAAATGGGTTATTTAATGTATATTGGAATGTGTAAGAAGTATTAATGAAATGTGATGAAGATCGAGTTAAAGAAAAACTTGGATCTTAAACATCTCTGATTTTGCACGCACAAGCTTCAGAGCTCGCTCACGCGATAACCTTCAGAAGGTAGAAGAAAGCCCATGGGGCTTTGTGACTTGCTTGCGTTAGGAATTAAGTGAAATGAGCCTTGCTCGCGCAAGGCCTTGCGTGACCATCTACAGCCGGCCAAATTCTATCAGTCGTGCGAGGAATGACATGTTTTGGGCTCGTGCGCCCGAGCCCCAAGGCTCGCTCGCGCGAGAAACAGAGTCGAATATGTTCTATTTGTTTTCAACCAAATTATTTAGAAATGTATACTTTAGGTTCTTTTATGCATTCCTAAGGGGGTATTTGGACATTTTGAACGTAGGGTTAGCGTGTGAACCTACATATGGACTCCCAAAAGCGCTATGCAGGGATCGATATGGGCATGACTTGAGGTAGGAGAATTCAATACCATAACTTCCTATATGATTGTATAGATGAATTGTAAATAAGATAAGCATGTGCGTGCGTGTATGAATGAGATAAGTAATGAGTTAAGCATGATAAGTTTGACAAGTGAATATGTCCTGGAATGTGATGAGTAAATGTGAACCATGTGATAAGTAAATGTGAATCATGTGATAAGTAAGTGTGTATACGAACAAAATATATAAGCATGTGAAACTCCAATTCTAGCTATAAGTAATCACACTGTTTCCTTTCACAGTGAATAACTATAAGTTAGTCTACACTATGATTTAATGTTTCCTTGAAACGAATCCCCATTGTGTTACAGTTGTGGACCGGCTAGCTGTCATCGTGATACAAGTGACTCTGTTAATTAAGCTCAGGGGCTTGTAGTCGTGGCTCAAGTGACCCTATTAATTAAGCTCAAGGGCTTGGCAAGTGTATGAATTATTCATTGAACGACGGTAGTTCGAAGATTCTTATCGATATTACTTGGGCTCCCAATGCTATATATGATTGGGAGGTGAATTAAGTCAAGCTTTTAAGTGAATTCGACAAATGCGAATCATAAGAAAAAGAGTTAAATAAAAATAAGAGAATTAAGTACAAGTGTGTGTGTGTGTACTATAATTCAGTATTTCTATGCATACGCCTAAAAGATTCAATTCCGTGATATGTGCCTTAAATTTCAGTCATATGATCTATGTTTTATGATGTACTATGCATGCTAGTGATATTCCTCTATTGAGCTTTGATGTTAGCTCACCTTTCGACTATACGTCACAGGTACGGATACGAAGTTAGGTCCTGAGGATTCTAGCCGTGGAGAAGATCCCGACTATACACCGAAAGAAGAGTCAGATCTTTTGCTAGAGGATTACTTCCCTTAAAGGATAGTTTTGGTTATATTTTGTGAGATTGTGGTACAAGGCTTGGTATGTCCAGCCTATATTTTTGTCTAGAACAATGTATAAAGAAAGATGTATTTTGTTATTGAACCACTATTTGGATGATAATTGTTCATCATCGGTGGTTCGTTTCGGTTTTGTCGGGCTTATGTTTCACATAAGGACATAACCGTTATTTTTGTCTTTTTGTCTTTGGCTTATTCTTTAGAATGGAATTGTCTTTTAGCCTTGTTTTGATGACTCTATCTTCATTATTAGAGTAATCCGCTTTGTTCTACATGCTGTGGATATACCAAGTGTTCTTTGTGATAAGGGTTCACCTTAACGGGTGATCTAATGGTCCGAGTTTCGGGTTAGAAAATTCGGGCTGTCCTATTTGGTATCAAAGCCCTGGTTTTAGAATGTTCTGGCAAAATCTAGATGTGTGTGTTTAGTGTGAGAATTTGTCAAAGTATAGGGACCTCTGTTGATGAAACTTTTGGTTTCATGCTAACAGATCAAGATGTATGCTAGAGGAAGAGGCCGACCAAGGAGTGGTTGAGGAAGAAATATAAGGCGTGTGGAAGATATTCTCACGAGCGTGAACCGGATTCCTCTTAATAATAGAAACCCACCTGAAGAGGAGAGAAATACGGAAAGAGATGGAAATGAGCGAGCTCAAGCCATGGAGGTTGTGGCCACTGCAATGGCACAACAAATAGCAGTGATGATTGCACATGCAAACAATACCCATCAGCCACCAACTCCTCCACCGATACTAGCTACGAAACCCATACAGTCTACATTTGTGGAATTTAGGAGATTAAGGTCTCCGAGTTTCTATGGCCAGAATGATCCATTTGAAGCCAAGAAATGGCTCAATCAAATAGAGAAGCTACTTGAGAAACTACCATGCATAGATGAGGAGAAGGTAAGCTGAGATTCCTTCCAGTTAAAGAATGATGCGGATCCATGGTGGAAGAATGTATTGAGGGTAAGAGAGCAGGAAAATCCCAATGGAATTTGGACGTGGGAAGAGTTTGTGAGGGTATTCAACAAGGAATACTTTCCCAAACAAATCAAAAATCAATTGGCAGTGACGTTTATGAACCTTGAACAAGGTAACATGTCAGTGAGAGATTACACAACGGAATTTACTGGATTGTCCCGTTTTGCCCCCGAATATGTGTCCACAGAGCAGATGAGGGCAAACAAATTTGAGAGAGGATTGAGGCCAATCATCAGGGATAAAATTTTCATGTTAGAATTAGAAACCTATGGGGTCGTCATGGGCAAAGCAATAGTAGTGGAAAGGGACATCGAAGAAATGTATCAAAGAAGGGACCACCAAGGCAAAGCAAGGACAAGTCAGGGAGGGTCGGTTGGCTATGAATCGATGAATAAGAAACCAAGATTCACGATACCGATGCAGGGGCAGCCGAACCAAAGCAACTATTTTAAACCACCCTTGCCACCACCTACAAAGTCTTATCATTCACCGGGTCCTACCTTTGTGTCAGGGGCATCAGTCACCCAAGGATTTTCACTTGCAGCTTTGTCTACATCGGTAGAAAAATGTACTAGTTGTGGGAAACCACACAAGACCTCTGAGTGTAGAAGGGGTACTAGCGCGTGTTTTAATGTCGCAAAATTGGGCACATGATCAAGGATTGACTAATGTTGAAAGGTTGAAAGGTGAAGCGAAAGTGGCTACTGCAAGACCCCAAAGGCCTACATGACAAGCATGACCCATTGTGTAAGGTCGAGCGTATGCAGTCACAGCCAAGGATGCCAACACAAGTAATGACATCATACAAGGTATAAATAATTTCATTAAAGTCATTGAATTTCTTATTTAAATTTTTGATAAAGAAGGTGCATACATAGAAAAGTAGGAATTATTTTTTTTATTGTGTTCTTATATTGCCATCTATGTTTAATTAAGTATGTACTTAAATTCATAGTATGTATATATAACGTAGGTATATTACAAATGCGTAAAAAAGGCGACTACCTTTACTATGAAGCACGGGTTCTAATAGACCCAGGGTCTATACATTCCTTCGTGACACCTGAATTCACAGTGAAGGTGACACTACGTGAAAATGAGAAAAAAACTACATTAGTGGGGCGGGATAAACGACGGCCGTAATTAGTCGGTAAAATCTTGACGGTCTAGGTCCGTCGTTTAAATTAAAACAATAGTGGTAAATAAATCGACTGCCTAAAGCAGTATATATATATATATATATATATATATATATATATATATATATATATATATATAAAGGATAAATTATATATATATCATGGCTATATTGAAGTTGTTTGTCAGCAACCCAACCCGAAAAAAATGTGATTTTGCAGGAAATAAATCAGGGTCATATATATGGTCGGGCTTAGATAGTGGAAGCTTGGTAAAAATTGCGCCGGGTTAGGGCATGGTCATGTGAGGCCAACTTTATTAATTAAGTATATATATATTATAAAGTTTAATTCCTAATATATAATAGGTTTAATAAATACCATCGTACCTTATATATATGTCAAAATTAAATTTATAAATAACTTTATTTTAAAAAATACGTATATACATATAAAATAATTTTAAAAGAGAAGAATATCCCACAACCTTGCCCAGCTCGGCCTGCCTTATGTCGGGCTTGAGCTTTGGTTGAGTTTGCTTGCCCTATGGGTAGGATCGGGTTGACCCCTTGGCGGCCCGGGCCAGGCCAGGGTCAGGCCATGGCTTGGCCCATTAACAACCTTATATTAAATTCACCAATGAAATTTGAGATACTTCATCCACTCTAAAACCCATTAATTACATGCATTAAATCTGACAATCGAGATCATTTTTCGTCAAATTTATTTTCACAATGAATTTTTATGTCATGAGCATATGATCAGACGGTTCGTTTTTTTTATTTCATGCAGCACACATCCTAAAAAATTGACCTTAAAATCAGGTTTGGGGGTAATGATTGTCAGTTCATATTTTTTCACCCTTTCTGGAATATGTGCCTTGCGATCTCAAACATGGACGGTTGGATGGCATGCTCATGATATCAAGATCCATCCTGAAAAAGTTTGGAACGATAAACGATCTACATCATCTAATTAAATGCAGTCAATGCATTTCAGTGTGGGTGCTCACAAAGATTTGATGCATGGATTGTTCTCATTAAAAAATGGGTACCTTTAATAGAACCCAACATCATTGATTGCTTTAAATCAGAGGATGGAGATTGTGTTTCACTCCAATTTTGCACATAAGAAATCTTGATGTCATGAGCGTACTATCATACGTCAGTTTTCGATTGCACCTGTCACATATCCCAAAAAGTGGCCCTAAAATCACATGACATACATCATACACGAAAGTGACTTTAGGACCACGTTTTTGAGATCTGTGGCATTTGGAATTAAGAAACTGACCGTCTGATGGTATGTTCATTGATTGGAGATCCCATGAGTGGAAGATTGGAGCGAAGACGATCTCCATCTTCTAATTTAAAGCGATCATTGATTATGGGTGTAAGTGCCCAATAAGAGTTGTAGGTGTCATTAAAAGTACCTAATTAAACTTAAGAGTACCTTTAAGTCCACCCACCAAATCATTGAGTTCACCCACACTTAAACATATTGACTTGGTAGAATTAGATGATGGAGATCGTTAATCCTCCCAATCTTTCACACGATGGATCTTGAGATCATGAACCTACCATCAGACGATTAGTGTTTAATTTCTCGTGGCACACATCTTAGAAAAATGACCTTAACATTATGTGCATGCTCAAAATTGATTTTAACGTCATTTTTTTGGGTGCGTACACATGAAATAAAAAACAACCGTCTAATGGTACGATCATGTTCTCAAGAAATTTCAGTAATTTTTGTTGAATTTCGATAAATTTTTGAATATATTTTGGTAAATGCAGCCCGAAGTCCACAATGTAATTTTAGAAGATGCAACCCCAAAGAGCTTAATTGCAACCGCCTCCTAACTTGAGAGGTGTTTTAAAGGGCTGAAGACCCATCGAGATTTCTACTAGAGGAGAGGTTTTCTTTGAGACTTGCAAACTTGAAAATTGAGAAACACCAAACCCTAAACCCATCGAGCCCCACATTGATTCCGGCGACCCGTCCATTGATTCCGGCGAACACACAGGTAGAATCCCTCATCACCTTTATCTTTTTCTTATTGATCTTGTTGCCGCCACATACAAATGATCGGATCACAGGATAGTGTATTATTTCTATAGAAAACTCGTTAATATTTCGGGCTTTAGATACTACCTACTGTGGACAAGAAAATTCTCAGATCAGACCAGTGTTGGTTCTGTCTGGTTTATCCTGACAATATGACACCCGATCAATTTTGTTAATTTTCTGGTCTCCTTATTTCGAATCAGCCAAAACTCATAAAATGGATATTTGGAAGGACTTCAAGCCCTTTCCATCCATGTATAATTTCAATTATGTTCAATGTAAATTTTGGAAAATATGCCTCCTGCATTAAAAGGACAAATTTGCAATTTGGATTAAGACTGCAAACATTGTCTTGTATAATGGGCAGCATAAATTCCAAACAAAAGATTAATTTTAGAAGCCACCATTTGGACCAGAAGCTGGTTCAAGTCTATTTTCATATGGCTCTGGAATCAGGTTAAATGGAGCTTTGGTTGATTTTCTGCGATTTTTTCCTTGGACTGGTGTACGGAGTGTTTTATGAGTCTGGTTTAAATGGGAAAGAGAATATATAATGAAAAGAAACTTCCCGAATCAGTTTGAATTATAAATTTTTGATTATGAAAGAATATAACTTTTGTTATAAATGTAATTTATGAGACAGTCTGTCTTGATTGGTTTCTTTAAATCAATGTCATTCAGAAATTTTTTTCCTATCCTCCTTTAAATTGCACGAATGGTAACTAGAATTTTGGTAAATCATAATTTTTTTACTCTTTGACTTCACCAGTACTTTGGAGTTTTGATAATAGTGAATCATAATTAACCTACAGAACACCCTTAAAAAGTTTGACTGTTGGACCTTTACAAACCTATGAGTAGTCAAATATAAGTAATAAATCACATCCATCCATCCATCACGTAGGAAATTTGAATCTCTGAACTCTCAGAGAACAAATCATTATTACACCTCCAAATTATTGCTGAAAATCCCAACCTTAAGATTCATGGACCCATTGACTTTTCCTTATCACAGAAGTCTAGAGAAAACTTAACCATTGAATTATCTGGACCTATGTGAGGTTGACAAAGTTTAATGACACCAAATTTCACAAGAACAATTATCAGTAGAGCCATGCACCATAGATTAATATGACTGTTTGACTTTCTTGTGAGGACCAGTACCTTAAAATAAGAGAATAAATCTCAGCCACTCAAATTAGGTACTAGTTGAACCTTCACCAAGTTCAGAATAAATCTCAGCCACTCCACTCTTCAAAAGAATCAAATTGGAATTATAACTCTTAAACCATGCATACACCATTGATTCATATAAAGTTGACTTCACAGAGATCAGTCTGCTTGAGAGGTGTATAGTCAAATGAAGACCAAAATCAATGACCATTTGAAAATTTGGCATTTGCTAAGTGGGACCCACACCATTTGAGAAAAGCCCTCTTTAATCGTGGGAAGGGAATGTTATAATGACAATGCACCTTTCTAGATACAACTGGTAAAAGGTAAGTTCTTTTAGATTTCGAAATTTATTTTATTTTGCATTTATTGCATGCCTTACACTTGATAAAATAGGGCGCCACATGGCACACGTAATGATCCTTGAGCCATCTTTAATTAAGCCCTTACTGGCTCCCTCAATTCACTTGAACTCCCAAGGGATTGAACCACTCGAAATTTCCGTGTCTTTCCATTCTCTCTCAGTTTGTAAGTCAATGTAGAGAGTCTTTGACTCTTCCTTACACCTAATACTACATGATCCCCCCCTCCCCTCCCTTCTCCTCCCTCCCTCCCTCCCTCCATTTACACTTAGTGCAGTGAGGGATGAGTCCTTTGATCTAAAAATGCATTTTGAAAATTGAACCTCGAAATGGAATGGCCTTACTTTTTCTTTATTTTGAATGATTCCATCATTAGGTCTGAATCCGCATATTTGTGTTTTACTCCCCGCAACTCTTCCTCAGCTTGGCTTGGGCCTTCCCCAAATTTAGGAAGTTTCTGCCCGAATTTCCCTTCTTACTTCCCAGTACATTGCAAAAAATAGCACATTCCATAAATATCTTGCTTAAGAATTTCTATGCAGCTCTACTGCTTCTTTCCACACAAATGCTTTGCTAGTTTCATCGTAGTATAAGAAATTGTACATATCCTTGCTATTTTTATTGGCTCAAATTTAAGAAGCAAATATATTTATCCTGATAATGGTTCATACAAAATACTTATCAGAGGTGTTTGTTTCGTGCCTGCTACTCTCATTGGGTCATTATATAGTTTGGTGTTCTTCAGGTTGAATGCTTGTGTTATTCATATTGCACAGTGGGGATCTAGCCTTGCATGGATTTAGAACATACATAACAAGGTGCATGGTCTTTGTATGAAATGAATAAATTACTATTGTTGGTTTATGGGGATGTTAATATATGAAAGGCACTACTATTCTTGCAAGCCTGCCTTTATTAATCTATGCCTTTTTAAAATCAGATTTTAATTTTTTCAAACTTGCATTGTTAATTGATATTCTTAGTGCATTCTTACTACTACTTTTAATCAACTGTATGGCAACATTTTCAATATGTAGAATTGGATTATAAGTATGAAAACATGGAGTTACTATCTGAAACTTGTAATTTTTTATTGTCCTTATTCTAAATAGTGTGTGCAAGCTAAACTTTAAAACTGTGAGATTGCTCTGTTTGTTGTTCTCAGTACAAAAATATGAAATAGCTATATTGAAATGCAAAATTTCTGTTTGTCTGTTATGGTATGAGTTTTTACTGTAGTCTGTGTAATAGCCCGAAAAATCACACTAAACTATGACCTCGGGATCCATGCCCGATCGGTCATAGGTTTGACCAAATAGAAGTCCAATAGTTAGCATGGGGTGTGATGAATGGACGAGATGTGATGGGTTGTGTGGCTATGTGGTGTGTGTTGTAAATCTAAAGTCACATACACCTATCGAGGTGCAGGTGCTCAACACACAAGCTAGGGGGGAGATAAAAGGGTTTAATAACCCTAAAATCAATAGTTTTAGTTGTTGAGAGAGAAGTAAAGAAGAGAGAGAGAGGAGTAAAGAGAGTGATCAAGCAAGGAGTTATTGTGGGTGATTGAAAGGAGGATTCAAGCATTAAAGAGGTCGATTCTACGCAAAGAATCCGTTCAAGCCAAAGCTAGAACCCTAGCCTTCCAACCACTTGATTTGAAATCAATTTGAGATTTATTAAAGGTAAATTTTTGTGAATAAAATGCATAGGTTGTAGAGGGTAAATTGTAGTTAAAAAAAAATGGTTTAAATTATAGGATAATGGTTTAGAAAAATAGAGGAAAAAGAGTGGAAAAAGGTTGGGGGGAACAACTCAAAAGGGGCTGAATCTGGCAATTTCGATTAATCGAAATTGAGATTCGATTAATCAAAATTCGCCAAGAAGTTGAAAAGTCAAGGAACCCGAGTTCGATTAATCGAACTGAGTTTCGATTAATCGACTTTGGATTTCGATTAATCGATTTGAATATCGATTAATCGACTGGGGACCTCCAGTGGACCCCAGGGGCTGGAGGAAATGACTTGGGGAAAATTGACTAATCGAAATGGGATTTCGATTAATCGATTTCAAATTTTGATTAATCGATTTGGGATCGATTAATCGATTTTGGGAACTCGATTACTCGAATTGAGAATCGACTTGGCAGAGCAGAGAATTTCGATTAATCGAATTGGGATTCAACTAATCGAATGAAAATCTCGATTAATCGATTTGAGAATCGATTAATCGATATTGACTTTCGATTGATCGATTTTGAAAATCGATTAATCGAATGAGAATCGATTAATCGATTTTGGTGTTCGATTAATCGACTGGGCTAAATTTTGTTGACTTTTGAGTTTGACTTTAAGATTCTTGGAGGGTCTTGGACCTTCTTTATTACATCTTTAGTGATATATTTCACATGTTATGTGGTACCATAGGTGGTACGTGTGAGCTAGTGCACAAGGGATCCACGTGGGACCTTGATGCGTTGATCAAACAAGACTTGAGGTAGGGAACACCTTGAACATGTACTTTATTTTACAAGAGCATGTATGTAGTGATATAGAATTCAAATTCAAAATGTTTTATTGCTTAAGAATTGTGAAAAGTGTGTGCGTGTGACATCCATAAGAGTAATTATAATGAGCCATCCCCAGGGGATGAAGAAGTAAAGAGATAAGAGCATCAGGTGTGATACAAGTGAATGGATACATCCCAGGGATGTATCCAAGATTGAATTATGTTCGATAGGGCCTAACTGATATAAGATAGCACACTTACACGGTGAATAACTATATGTAAGGTACCGATATTTTTGTTATTTGAGGTTTAATAGGGTACCCCACCGACGTGGCGGGATATCCACGACTGACACGGCAGGATATCCGTGACTGATACGGCGGCGAAACCGTAGGCCAGTGCGGAGGCTTATCCATACACAGTAAGCACACCCCAGGGGTGTTGATTTGAGACAAGTGAAACCCCGCCACCAATCCCCAGGGGAAAGGGGCTTGGGTACTATATTGTATTCCCAGGGAATACGTTAAAAGTGTCTATATAGATGACGATGATGGGTATCTCATCGGGGCTCGATGCTATATTGCTCGGGGATTATTTAAGTTGAAAGTTTAAGTTTTGCTTTAGGCCTTTTCAGCATCATTCATGAATAAATGAAAATATAAGTAATTACCAGTAAAATGCAATGCTTTTTAACTGTTTTCATCAATAACTGCATAGACACATCATGCATGGCATATCATGAAATATATGTGAGTAATAATTTATATGTTCAACTGTGTTTTGTTCTCTATTGAGCTAGGATGTAGCTCACCCTATAGACTATACGTCGCAGGTCTACTACTAGCAGCTGCCGAGGCTTCAGGAGACGCTGACCCCGATGAGTTGGACCTTGCGGCCGGAGAAGAGTTGGAGCCACCTCCTGAGAACTTCTTCTAGAGGACTCCGTTGTGCCGCTTTGAGGGCTTTTTGATAGAGATTTGTACGGCTAGGTATGTCAAGCCTTATTTTGGTTGAACAATGTATATATTGAGTTTGGGATTATTCTTTTGGGGCGAACCATCCGTGATGATTGCTATCATCGATGGTTCGGATCGGTTCTCCATTCATGCAGAGCCATGGGGGTAGAACTGTCTTTTGGAGAATTGCTTTAATATAGATTTAAATTCCGTAGTTTCGTTTATTATTTCATTTTATGCTTGATATGCCAATGTTCCGTGCATAGCTAAGGGGCACGGTCAAGATGATCGTGCTGATGTACGTGGTTCATGCCAAAATCCGTCACAGCTTGGTATCAAAGCATTTTCTTTAACAATTGACATTTATTCTTTTGGTCAGAACATAGGGGCTTCTGCTAACGAAACTTTAGTTTCAAATGCAGCCGCAAATGTCATCTAGAGGAAGAGGCCGACCAAGGGGAGGCCAATAGAGGAGTCTACGTAGTGGAGATGATTACATCTCTCCTACTAATAGAGTGCCTTTAGGAGGTACTGAGGCCCCAGGGGGTAGCAGTAGTAGACAGCATGATGAAGAGGATCGAGATCGACAAGATCAAGATCTAAGAGAACAAGAGAGAGTGAGAGAAAGACAAGAAGATAGAGAGGAGCGACAAAGGATGATGCACACTATGGAGACTATGGCAGCTGCCATGGCACAACAAGTCGCATCCTTTGCGGCTCATGCGTAAAGAGAACAGCAGCCACCTACACCACCTGTAGGACCTGCGCTGCCTGTGCCCTCATCCTTTACAAAGTTTAGGAGGATGAGACCTCCTTCATTTTCTGAGCAGGCAGACACAATGGCCGCCGAGAACTGGCTTATGGAGATGGAGAAAGTCTTTAGCGTGCTGACATGCACGGAAGATGAGAGTGTGAGATGGGCAGCTTATATGTTGGATGGGGAGGCAGGGCCTTGGTGGAAGTTCGTGATACGGACTCGGGCTCAGGAGACCCCAGAGTTGCCTTGGACTTGGGAGGAGTTTGTTGAGGAGTTCAACAAACAATATTTTCCGGAAGTGGTGAGGAATCAGCTTGAAATACAATTTCTACAATTAGTGCAAGGGAGAATGACAGTGAGAGAATATGGGGTGGAGTTTCTACGACTTGCCCTGCTTTGCTCGGACACGTGCACCGACGTGATGAAATCCAAGAGGTTTCAGCAAGGTTTGAAGCCTGAGGTTAGGGGAGGCGTAGCTCCATTTTAGCTGAGGACCTATGAAGAGGTCATGAGTAAGGCATTGGTTGTGGAAGAGGAAAATACAAATAGATATAGACAGAGAGAGCAGCAGCGAGGAGGAAATGAACAAGGAAGGACGGGGACCTATGAACCGGTGAACAAAAAGCCGTGGTTCGTGGCCCAAAATCAGAGACCACAGTTTCAGGGAGGTTTCGAAAGGCCGGCGCAACAACAACACCAATAGAGATTTCCACTACTTGCGTCGGGGAGACCTTTACGATATGAGAGCCCTGCCATGTCTACTGGCGTCACTATCACACAGGGTTCTTGTACTGTTTCTTCCGCACCTCGGGAGACTTGCGCAAAGTGTGGCAAGCCTCATAGAACAGTGGATTGCAGAGCGAGAACTAGGGGTTGTTTCTGATGTGGCAAGGTGGGCCGGTTGATCAAGGATTGCCTCGAGACGGATAAAAGAAAGACGGTTTCAGTTGCAGCACTACGACCCATTCAAGCAAGGAAGCCGATCATTCAGGGGAGAGCGTATGCAGTCACTGCTCAGGAAGCAGGAAACGTGCATGACGTCATCCAAGGTTAGACTCTTTCAAATTAAAGAAAATTTCCATTTCATTAAAATTTTAGATAGAGAAGGTGCATGCATTAGGAATGGTATAGATTCCTTTTCTCAATACTAAATCTATATGTGAATTAAGGGTGTATTTGATGTGTAAATTATTGTATGTATGTATGTATACTATAGGTACTTTAACTATATATGAAAAAGGATGCTTTGTTAGATATGACGCTAGAGTGTTGATAGACCCAGGGTCTACCCACTCATTCGTCACTCCACGTTTCCCCAAGAAGATGAAGATTGTTCCAGAGGCGTTGGACTTCGTCCTATCTGTGTCTATTCCAACTGGAGAGTTAGTAGACACGGAGTTAGCTTGCAAATCCATCATTGTAGCAGTTCGAGACCTAGAGGTGCACGAATTGGAAGCAAAGTTGATACTGTTAGACATGCAAGGGTTCGATGTGATCCTTGGCATGGACTGGTTGGCGCAACATTGTGCAACCGTCGATTACAAGAATAAGGTAGTCATTTTTAGACCCAACACAAGAAGATCATTTCGGTTTCAAGGAGTGAGGTCGTCATCTGTGCCACTGATCTCAGCAGTAAAGGCCGAGAAAATGATCAGAAAGGGTTGCAGTGGATACTTGGCTTTCTTAAAGGAGGACAAGGAAGAAAAGAATGTCATTTCGGAGATAGCAGTTGTGCGAGACTTCGCCGACGTGTTTCCAGAGGAATTGCCTGGATTACCTCCAGAGAGAGAGGTGGAATTCGCCATTGACTTAGCACCGGGAACGGAGCCTATTTCGAAAGCGCCTTATAGAATGGCTCCTGCTGAGTTAAAGGAGTTAAAGGAACAACTGCAAGAACTTATGGACAAGGGGTTTGTTAGACCGAGCGTGTCTCCATGGGGAGCACCGGTCTTGTTTGTCAAGAAGAAGGATGGGTCAATGCGGCTATGCATTGACTATCGACAATTGAACAAACTCACTGTGAAGAACCGCTACCCTTTGCCTAGAATTGACGATCTATTCGACCAACTGCAAGGAGCAAGGTATTTTTCCAAGATCGACCTGAGATCTGGGTATCATCAATTGCGAGTCAAGGCAGAGGACATCCAGAAGACAGCTTTCCGGACACGGTATGGACACTATGAATTCCTTGTGATGCCGTTTGGATTGACGAATGCTCCAATATCGTTTATGGATCTGATGAACCGAGTGTTTAAACCACACTTGGACTCCTGCGTCATAGTATTCGTTGATGATATATTGATATACTCAAAATCCAAGACGGAACACGAAGAACATTTGAGGATTTCTCTACAGACGCTACGAGAACACCAATTGTATGCCAAACTTAGCAAATGTGAGTTTTGGTTGGAAGAGGTTAGCTTTTTGGGACATGTCGTCTCAAAGCATGGTGTCACTGTAGATCCAGCAAAGATAGAAGCAGTGGTTAAATGCGAGCAACCAAAGATAGTGACCGATGTCCGAAGTTTTCTGGGCTTAGCAGGCTATTATCGACGTTTCGTCGAAGGGTTTTCAAAGATATCGGGACCTCTCACAAAGCTGACACGAAAAGATTCAAGATTTGAGTGGAGTGAGGCATGCGAGAAGAGTTTTCAAGAACTCAAAACGAGACTCACTTCGGCTCCAGTGCTAGCGATTCCTTCAGGCAGTGGAGGATACGCCGTGTACAGCGACGCGTCATACAATGGCCTTGGTTGTGTACTCAACCAACACAAGAAGGTGATAGCTTACGGATCAAGACAGCTGAAAGAACACGAGAAAAATTACCCGACTCATGACTTGGAACTAGCAGCAGTCATTTTTGCGCTGAAGATTTGGAGACATTACTTGTATGGTGAGACTTTTGAAATTTTCACCGATCATAAGAGCCTCCGATACCTGTTTACACAGAAAGAGCTCAACATGAGACAGCGCAGGTGGATGGAATTCCTCAAGGATTACGATTGCTCCATACAATACCATCCAGGCAAGGCGAATGTAGTAGCCGACGCATTGAGTCGGAAAGGTTCAGCTCAGTTAGCTTGTTTGGTTTTGGGTATGCACCGATGGAAATTATTGGAAGACCTGACATTCTACGATTCGAACATTGAGTCAAAAGCCACCGGATCCTTTTTGGCTAACATATCGGTAAAGCCAGTGATATTTGAGCACATCCACGATTTACAGATGAAAGATCCGACATTAACAAAGATTCATCAAGACGTGAGTGAAGGCATCAGGTCCGACTTCTCAGTTAAGGAAGATGGTTCTTTATTGTTTAAGGGCCGTCTATGCATTCCGGACAATGCCGATCTAAGACGAACGATTCTTGATGAGGCCCATAAGTCAAATTATGCTATCCACCCTGGTAGCACCAAAATGTACCAAGACTTGAAAAAGAACTACTAGTGGAGAGGATTGAAGCAAGACGTGGCCGAATACGTGTCACGGTGTTTGACTTGTCAGCAAGTGAAGATTGATCATAGACATCCTGCGGGACTAATGCAGCCTTTACCAATCCCAGAATGGAAATGGGAATCAATCTCGATGGATTTCATTGTTGGATTAACCCGTACTGCCAAGAAGCACAATGCCATTTGGGTCGTCGTGGACCGATTGACCAAATCAGCGCACTTTTTGCCGTACAATACTATGTATACGGCAGGAAGACTGACAGACTTATACATGAAGGAGATCGTAAAGTTACATAGGATTCCAAGCAGCATAGTTTCAGATCGTGATCCACTATATACATCCAAGTTTTGGAAGAAATTTCAAGAAGGAATGGGAACACGACTAGACTTTAGTTCAGCTTTCCATCCTCAAACTGATGGGCAGACAGAGCGAGTGAACCAAGTAATAGAAGACATGCTCAGAGCGTGCATGCTAGATATGCAAGGATACTGGGATGAGTATCTACCGTTGCTCGAATTCGCATACAACAACAGTTTCCAAACGAGCATTGGCATGGCACCGTATGAAGCTCTGTATGGACGACGATGCAAATCACCCCTCAATTGGGAGGAAACAGGTGAGAAATTTGTGTTAGGGCCAAAACTACTTGAAGACAATGCCACCGTTGTTCGAATCATCAGAGAAAGGCTGAAGTCAGCACAGAGTAGACAGAAAAGTTATGCCGACATGAAGCGGACTAGTGTCGACTATAAAGTGGGTGAGCACGTGTTTGTGAAGGTGTCACCTATGAAAGGCGTAATGAGATTTGGCAAGAGAGGGAAATTAAGCCCACGTTATGTTGGACCATTTGAAATTTTGGGACGCGTAGGTGAAGTTGCGTATTGCATTGGTTTACCACCGCTGTTTGATCGGGTACATAACGTTTTCCACATATCGATGCTCAGAAAGTATGTGAATGATCCGTCTCATGTGTTATGAAAACAACCTATGGAGATGTGTGAAGACATGAGCATGATAGAGGAACCAGTGGAAATCTTGGATCGAAAGGAACAAGTACTGCGCACTAAAGTGATTCCCTTAGTGCTTGTTCGGTGGAACAATCATTCAAAAGAAGAGGCTACTTGGGAACGAGAGGCCGATGTGAAAGAACAATATCCAGCCTTGTTTCCAATGACGTGAGAATCCAATGTAAACCACAAGCATGTTTGTGGAATCTCCACGATACTTGTAATTCAATGGAAGTTTTGATCAAAGTATGATTAAAGGAACAGATTTAGTATGTACATGACCAAGTGTATGTATTTCTATGGAACTATGAACCACTTGATGTCATAAACTACCAAAAAGAAGTCAAAGAAACAAAGAACTTGGAAATCTGCAGAAATTGGGCAAAACCAATTAATCGAATTTCAAATCGATTAATCGATTTGGAATTTCGATTAATCGATTTTGTTCGATTAGTCGACTGGCACCTGCTAGTGACTGGAAATTTGAATAAGAGTTAGAACAGACATAGAATGCAATTTCGATTGATCGATTTATAAATTCGATTAATCGATTTGGGATCGATTGATCGATTTTGAAAATTCGATTAATCGAATTGAGTATTCGATTAATCGAACCACATGTTCGATTAATCGAACAAACTGAGAATGTTAGAAGAAATTAGGAAGGAGATAATGAAATTTTGATTAATCGAGGAGATTTCGATTAATCGATTTGAGATTTTGATTAATCGAACTGGAAGTTCGATTAATCGAATTACTGAAGGGACTTGAAAGAAATATGAAGTCAGAAGAACGATTTCGATTAATCGAAGTGGAATTCGATTAATCGATTTGAAATTTCGATTAGTCGAACCGAAGTTCGATTAATCGAATAACGTAAGCAATCCTGAAATTTTGGAAGTTATTGCACGATTTCGATTAATCGAAGTGAATTTCGATTAATCGATTTTGAAATTTCGATCGACTGGCTCGCGCCAGTGAGCTCAAAAAACTTAATTTTAAACAGATACGATTTCGATTAATCGAAATGGTTTCGATTAATCGAATTTGACTTTCGATTAGTCGAATTGGGAAATCGATTAATCGATTTTACGCGGCTTAACCTAGTTTTGAATCTCGATTAATCGAGTTTTAATTTCGATTAATCGAGCCGGGGCCTATATATATATATTTGGGGATTTTCTTCCCCATTCGAAATCATTTGCACTTGAGTTTTGGGCGCTTCAACTTCTTCTTCTTCTCCGACCATCCGGCGCCCTAGGGTTCCCTTCTCCGTTGGTTTTTTGGCTCGCATTCACATCGTATCGCCTTCAAAACCTACGGTAAACCCTAAAATCGAAATCTTCTTTCAATTTGAGTTAGTTAAAGCCTTAGATTCTCCCTATTTCACCAAAAATGCCGCCAAAGACTCGGTTGTCTTCGAAGAAGGCAACCTCTAAGCTCCCGGTTTGGCGTAAGAACACCGCGCCACCACCACCTACCCCATCGCCGATGAGGACTCCATCACCGTCGGCATCGGAGACCACCTCCGGTTCGACGAGCGCATCCTCGCACGAGTCTTCCTGCGAATCGACCCCAATGCCCCCACCACCCACTAACGTGGTGCAACCAAACGAGTGGTGGGCGGCCAAGACCTTTGAGGTCGAATACATTATCGACCCTACCCTTTTCACAAATCCCGATGTACCGAGCGAGACCCAATGGGCTCGAAACTACCTCAACAACGCCGGTCTCGGCAACCTTCTCAAACCAATCCGGGGTTCTTACTACCCTAGATTGGTGAGATTATTCTACCAAGGGCTTGTGGACGGCCCGACCGACGATGTGATCAAGACCACCATAGAGGGTCGAGACTACACGATCACACGTCGTCACATACACGAGGTGCTTGAGTGCTACCTCGACTTTACCCCCGAGACCACCCTATTCCCACCCTTCGAGGAGGAACCTCGCTTTGAAGAGGTCATGACCCGCATGACCAATGGTAAAAAGGGGTCGGGCTCCTCCATAAAGAGGGTTGACCTTCTCCACTATATGTGGATGCTTGACTCGGTGGTCAAGTGCAATCTATACCCGATGCGCCACGACACTGAGCGTGTGGAAAAGGTGCAACAAGCACTTTACTCGGCCTTCTGTGGCCGGTGGTTTGATGCCACCATGCTCATCCTAGAGGGGATGAGGTATATCAAGGGCAAGCTCATGAAGGGCAACCTCCGACCCAAGGAAAAGATGCCTTACGCTCGTCTTATATCGAGCATGTTGGAGTGCTACTCCAACGATCCATCGTACGCCGTCTCTCCTCATGAAGAGAGGGCTACGAACTGCGTGAAGACATTCTCCATGTCTTCATGGAACCGTAGCTACAATTTGCTAAAGCGGACCCTACCGGCTCCGGGTCCCGCTTCAGTCGCCGCAGCAGCAGCAGTAGCACCACCGCCACCCCCACCACCACAGCCGGACCCACCTGTGGGTGGGGCACACCCTGCCCCAGCCGAGCCTTCAGTGGAGAGGGCCACCTCTCACACAGCAGCCTCACCGACATCGCCAGCCCACTCCGCGCCCCCGACACCCACCTCATCCTACCGCCGGCGCGTCGCTTCATCAGGGCCGACCATCGAGGAGGTGTTGGCCCGTATGGAGGCCAACAACGAAAGGATGAACCGGAGATTCCATACCTCCGCCACTTCTACCCCACCCCACCACTACGCCGCTACCTCGCTCAGAGGAGGAGGTGGACACCGGACGCCTGACCTTCCACCGAGACCGTCTTCCATCCCACCTGCCACTCTGATGGCTCCTTCCACATCTACCTCCGCTCATGATCGAGACACTGACCTTTACCTCCGACTACCAGCCAAGACAATCTCCACCACCATGACGAGGCTCAGCCAGACCCTGACCCTGTGCACCGTCATTTCGGATGGAGCACTGCTCCCATGATCCACTTGTGAGGGACTGCATGAGTCTTATCTTTCTTTTGTATGAGTCATGATTGTATACATGTATATTTTGTACGCCAACTCATGTGGCGCCTTGTAAAAATTTTCTGATATTAATAGAAATCCAAAATTTTTGTATAAATTGTTTCAATTCGTCAACATTTAAGTTAGATGCTTGTATATTGTAACTATCTGTATGCGTCTGAGCCTACTAGACCACCTCACCTGAGAGTGTGAGGGGGGGGGAGAGACCCAGACCGACGAACCTTGGGTTATTTTCGAGGACGAAAATTCCCAAGGTGGGGAGGATGTAATAGCCTGAAAATTCATACTAAACTATGACCTCGGGATCCGTGCCCGATCGGTCATAGATTTGACCAAATAGAAGTCCAATAGTTAGCATGGGGTGTGATGAATGGACGAGATGTGATGGGTTGTGTGGCTATGTGGTGTGTGTTGTAAATCTAAAGTCACATACACCTATCGAGGTGCAGGTGCTCAACACACAAGCTAGGGGGGAGATAAAAGGGTTTAATAACCCTAAAATCAATAGTTTTGGTTGTTGAGAGAGAAGTAAAGAAGAGAGAGAGAGGAGTAAAGAGAGTGATCAAGCAAGGAGTTATTGTGGGTGATTGGAAGGGGGATTCAAGCATTAAAGAGGCCGATTCTGCGCAAAGAATCCGTTCAAGCCAAAGCTGGAACCCTAGCCTTCCAACCACTTGATTTGAAATCAATTTGAGATTTATTAAAGGTAAATTTTTGTGAATAAAATGCATAGGTTGTAGAGGGTAAATTGTAGTTAAAAAAAATGGTTTAAATTATATGATAATGGTTTAGAAAAATAGAGGAAAAAGAGTGGAAAAAGGTTGGGGGGAACAACTTAAAAGGGGCTGAATCTGGCAATTTCAATTAATTGAAATTGAGATTCGATTAATCGAAATTCGCCAAGAAGTTGAAAAGTCAAGGAACCCGAGTTCGATTAATCGAACTGAGTTTCGATTAATCGACTTTGGATTTCGATTAATCGATTTGAATATCGATTAATCGACTGGGGACCTCCAGTGGACCCCAGGGGCTGGAGGAAATGACTTGGGGAAAATCGACTAATCGAAATGGGATTTCGATTAATCGATTTGGGATCGATTAATCGATTTTGGGAACTCGATTACTCGAATTGAGAATCGACTTGGCAGAGCAGAGAATTTCGATTAATCGAATTGGGATTCGACTAATCGAATGAAAATCTCGATTAATCGATTAATCGATATTGACTTTCGATTGATCAATTTTGGAAATCGAATGAGAATCGATTAATCGATTTTGGTGTTCGATTATTCGACTGGGCTAAATTTTGTTGACTTTTGAGTTTGACTTTAAGATTGTTGGAGGGTCTTGGACCTTCTTTATTACATCTTTAGTGATATATTTTACATGTTATGTGGTACCATAGGTGGTACGTGTGAGCTAGTGCACAAGGAGCCACGTGGGACCTTGATGCGTTGATCAAACAAGACTTGAGGTAGGGAACACCTTGAACATGTACTTTATTTTACAAGAGCATGTATGTAGTGATATAGAATTCAAATTCAAAATATTTTATTGCTTAAGAATTGTGAAAAGTGTGTGTGTGTGACATCCATAAGAGTAATTATAATGAGCCATCCCCAGGGGATGAAGAAGTAAAGAGATAAGAGCATTAGGTGTGATGCAAGTGAATGGATACATCCCAGGGATGTATCCAAGATTGAATCATGTTCGATAGGGCCTAACTAATATAAGATAGCACACTTACACGGTGAATAACTATATGTAAGGCACCGATATTTTTGTTATTTGAGGTTTGATAGGGTACCCCACCGACGTGGCGGGATATCCACGACTGACACGGCAGGATATCCGTGACCGATACGGCGGCGAAACCGTAGGCCAGTGCGGAGGCTTATCCGTACACAGTAAGCACACCCCAGGGGTGTTGATTTGAGACAAGTGAAACCCCGCCACCAATCCCCAGGGGAAAGGGGCTTGGGTACTATATTGTATTCCCAGGGAATACGTTAAAAGTGTCTATATAGATGACGATGATGGGTATCTCATCGGGGCTCGATGCTATATTGCTCGGGGATTATTTAAGTTGAAAGTTTAAGTTTTGCTTTAGGCCTTTTCAACATCATTCATGAATAAATGAAAACATAAGTAATTACCAGTAAAATACAATGCTTTTTAACTATTTTCATCAATAACTGCATAGACACATCATGCATGACATATCATGAAATATATGTGAGTAATGATTTATATGTTCAACTGTGTTTTGTTCCCTATTGAGCTACGATGTCGCTCACCCTATATCCACTATTAGCAAATGCCGAGGCTTGGAGATCTTGACCCGGTTAGTCGGACCTTGCGGCGGCGAAGAGTTGGAGCCACCTCCGAGGACTTCTTCTAGAGGACTCACAGCCGCTTTGAGGGCTTTTTGATAGAGATTTGCACGGCTTGGTATGTCAAGCCTTGTTTTGGTTGAACAATGTATATATTGAGTTTGGGATTATTCTTTTGGGGCGAACCATCTGTGATGATTGCTATCATCGATGGTTCGGATCGGTTCTCCATTCATGCAGAGGCATGGGGGTAGAACTGTCTTTTGGAGAATTGCTTTAATATAGATTTAAATTCTGCAGTTTCGTTTATTATTTCATTTTATGCTTGATATGCCAATGTTCCGTGCATAGCTAAGGGGCACGGTCAAGATGATCGTGCTGATGGCACGGGTTTCGGGGTGCCGAAATCCGGGCTGTCACAGTCTGACTGTTATGGAGGCTTTTGTCTCTCTGTTCAATTATGAAGGCCTTAATGATAATCCTGCACATTTTCAGTATCTTTTAAATGAAATATATATATATATATATATATATATATATATATGAGAATTGGGAAGTGGGGTTTTGAACCCATTGCCCGAGGAGTGGTTTCCACGCTAGATCGCGTTCCATGGGCACCATAATTTAAATAATTCTCGATTATGACTAGTATTTACAGGTTTGTTGATTTTTAGCAAAGAATTGATGACACAATTCAATTCTTATTCAAGTGGGTGTGGTTCTCAAACAAGTGAGTCTGAATCTCCATCAAATGGAACTGGATCATGATCAAACGGGTCTGAACAAATCAATGCGCAAGCGAATGGGTCTGAAGAAAGGGAAACTCAAAATATTGGTTAGTTTGCTTAATTATATTTTTTTAAATAATGGTTATTAATGGATTACTAACAACATGTTATTCATTTAGGTGTCCCTAAAAAATCACTACGTTTCAACGAATATGGGCAACCTATGGGAGAAGGTTCATCAAAATTCTTCACATTTGTAGGCAAACTGGCGAGAGCATATTGTACACCAACATATAATACTTGGCATGATGTGCCAATTCCCATTAAAGATAGGCGTCTTAGTGAGTAGAAGTAAATCAATTAGAATTAATTTGATTGTTCAAGTAATATTTTTGAATTAATATTTTTTTTTTCTTATCATAGGGGACATATGATGTTTCAGTGATTCAAAAAAGCATGGTCTTGTTAAAAGCTAATATCTCTTGAAAACAGTAAAAATATGACCTTCGCAAGTAGTTTGATAAATATCAGACAAATGTTGAACGAAAAGGTAATATACCAGATTGTGTAAAGAAAGATGATTGGGAAGCTTTCGTTGATATGTGTTCAACAGAATAAGACCAGACACGTCGAGAAAAAGCAAAGTCTTCTAGGGAAAAGATGAAAAATCCACACACCACTGGTAGGCGAAGAGCAGCTAACACGGCAGAGGAGTTGGTAACATTTAATTCTAATATTTAAATATTCATATAAAAATAGAAATATATAAATAGAGGAGTAGGTAACATCTAGCCAATATTTCTATTTCCATCTAATTAATTGAAATATTAATTTTTTTTTTATATATTTTTATTATACAGAAAAAGTAGAATCCTGATGATACAGTTACTAGAACACAAATATATATAGCCTCCCACACGAGGAAAGATGGGACTTGCCCTTTTCCCGCTATGAGCAATTAGCTAGTAAGACTATTAATTTTAGTTCATTTTAAATGGAAGTTTTAGTACTGAAATATTTAATTATTATTTATTCTTTACTCGCAGGATGATATTAGGAGAATCATTTTGAATGACCCCCTTCTAGGAGAAAAGGATTTAGATAATGACCTCGTTGCTAAAGTAAATGATGCTCTCCTCTCCCCTTTTGTTCATTTTATTTTTCTTTTAGAAAAATTATAGTTCAAAAATTTTTCGTCTCAGGTTTGTGGCCGTGATAGAAGGGGTTGTGTTCGCGACATGGGTAGGGGTGTATCTAAAACCACTATACAAGCATCTGCGCCTTCTAGAGAGAACGCTCACCGGGAGAAGAGAGAACGTGAAAGTATTGAATCGAAGTATGATATAATTATACAACAATTTGATGAGAAGCATAAAGCACGCAAGATTCTTGAGGAAAAACAATATGCATTATCAGGTCAACTTCTTTCTCAAGGGACACATATTTCTCATATTTCGGATTCAAGTTCTTCTCAGGTACCAATTTGAATTCTTTGTCTCATGTTTTTTTTATAAAAATCATAAATTCTCAATATGAAGTAGTTACATTTTTTTCCTAATTTTTTGTAGGCACAACCGGTTCTTCCTGATTCACCGATAAACCAATCATCCACACGCTACTAAATAAAGAACTTCAAGAACAAAATTATTGCACTGGGACGTGTTAATAGAGAGACCACAAAATCAACAGAATCATATAGCATCATCGTAGATGCCATTTATGATCTCGATGCAGACCTGTATGCAACTGAAGGGACATTAGCAGATATTACACTTGGCGATATAATCTCCTGGCCAAAGGGGCTTTTAATTTTTATATGATTAATTAGGTGTAATTTTTATTTAGACATATTTGGCTATGGTCATCTTGATAGATTTGGATGACTGGTATTTTTTTTTTTTAATTTAATGACTACTTATGTCAATATTGAAAGTTGTAATTAAGGGTTATGAATATAATGTTTCATCCAATTATTTAAATATATGAATTTTCTTATGGTGAATTGGTAAATTTGTAGATTGGAATGATTATCAATTTTATTTTTTTCAGATAAAATTCGATAAAATGATGTTATATATACGTCTTTTCATAAAATTTAAATATTTAAAAGAAAATACCAAAAACTGCGACTGCTCAAGACTGTCATTTTTTCTTTACACTCGAAAACAGTGACAGCTATAATATGTTGATTATAATAAAAAGATGTTATTTTACTTTTGAAAAATGACACTTAAAACAACGGTCACCAACTGTCGTTGGTGATAGACGGCTAAAGGCAGTCGTTGTCAAACAAAATAAACGACAGCTACAATACGTCAATAACAAAAATTACGACAATTTTTACGACAACCCGCTCGACGGTTAATAATTGTCGTTATTTTCAAAAATGATAGTCATTGGCTGTTGTTTTTTCGGCATTTTCACGTACTATGAAAGCCATTCCCGAGCCCTTAGACTACATTTTAGATGTGTTAGTCTCAGCGGGGAGTTCAGTTAAAACCAATACTGTGTGTCGATCTGTGATGGTAAATATCAGGGATATATAGATTATGAATTACAGGCAGATTTGATGCTGTTAGATATACAAGAATTTGAGGTAATTCTTTGCATGGATTGGTTATCCACCCGTGGTGCAAGTGTGGATTGTCGGAGGAAGATTGTTATATTTCTCCTAGATAAGGGTAAATCATTCAACTTTCTCGGCATGTGAGCAACGTTTGTGCCACTCATCTCCGTAATGCGAGCCAAGCGTTTGATGAAAAATGGTTGCAGTTGATACCTTGCATTCCTGAAAGAAAAACGAGAGGAGAAGAATGACATCACAAAGATCTCAATAGTTTGCAACTTTGCTGATGTATTTCCGGAAGAACTATCAGGACTACCACCTAATAGGGAAGTGGAGTTTGCGATTGACTTAGCTCCTGGTACCGAGCCAGTGTCGAAAGCTCCTTACCGAATGACACCAACTGAGTTAAAGGAATTGAAAGAACAGCTACAAGAACTTCTAGATAATGGCTTCATAACACCTAGTGTGTCTCCTTGGGGAGCACTGGTCTTGTTTGTAAAGAAGAAGGACGGGTCAATGAGATTGTGCATCGACTATCGTCAGCTGAACAAATTGACAATAAAAAACCGATATCTGCTTCCAAGGATCAATGATTTGTTTGATCAATTACAAGGAGCCAAATTTTTTTCAAAGATTGATTTGAGATCCGGGTATCACCAGTTGAAGGTTAAGGCCGAAGACATTCAGAAGATGGCATTCAGGAGCAGATATGGGTAGTATAAATTTCTAGTGATGCCTTTTGGCTTGATTAATACACCAGCATCTTTCATGGATCTCATGAATAGGGTGTTCAAGCCACATCTTGACACGTGTGTCATAGTATTTGTGGACGACATATTTATGTACTCAAGGACAAAGGAAAAGCATGAGCAACATCTACGAGTTGTATTGCAGATATTGTGAGAGCACCAGCTGTATGCCAAGCTTAATAAATGTGAATTTTGATTAGAGTGGGTGAGCTCTTTGGGACATGTTATCTCTGAAGCAGGAATCAAAGGAGATCCAACTAAGATAGAGGTCGTGGTACAATGGGAACAACCTAAGATGGTCACCGAAGTGAGAAGTTTTCTAGGTTTGGCTGGGTACTACAAAAGGTTTGTGGAAGGGTTTTCAAAGCTTTTCGGTCCGCTTACACAATTGACAAGGAAGAATACGAAGTTTGAATGGATCAAAGCATGCGACAAGAGTTTTCAAGAATTAAAGAAAAGGCTTATTTCTGCACTAATACTTGCCATCCCAACTGGCACAGGAGGATTTGTAGTGTTTAGTGATGCGTTGTACAACGGATTAGGTTGCATACTCAATCAATACAAGAAGGTTATTGCTCAGACAACTTAAGGATCATGAGAAGAACTATCCGACGCATGACCTTGAGTTAGTAGCCGTGATTTTTGCACTAAAGATATGGAGACATTATCTATACGCTGAAACCTTTGAGATCTTCACGGACCACAAGAGTCTCAAGTATTTATTCACACAGAAAGACTTGAATATGAGACAAAGAAGGTGGATTGAATTTCTTAAAGACTATAATTGCTCCATACAGTATCATCCAGGCAAGGAGAATGTGGTTGCCGATGCTTTGAGTCGTAAGAGTTCGGCCCAATTGTCAAATTTGATTTTGGGGCTTCACAGATGAAAGTTGTTGGAAGATATATCCTTATGGGATGCACGGATCGAGGTGAAAGCTTCAGGAGCTTTCAAGAAAATGTTATAATTAGACCAGTGATCCTCGATCAGATTTGTGAGCTACAGATGAAAGACACCGAGTTATTGAAAATCCAAAAGGGAGTGACGGATGGTACTAATCGAGATTTTACTATAAAGAGTGATGGATCACTATTGTACAAGGGAAGGTTATGTATACCCACAGATGTCGGTCTGTGGCAAACCATTTTGGATGAGGCATGTAAGTCACTATATGCTATCCACCTAGGAGGTACTAAAATATATCAGGATTTAAAGATGGGCTTCTGGTGGAGAGGTTTGAAAAAGGACATTGCTGAATATGCTTCAAGGTGCTTAATATGTCAACAGGTAAAAGTGGATCACCAACATCAATCTAGGTTATTACAACCATTTCCTATACCGGAATGGAAGTGAGAATCGATTTCAATGGATTTTATTTTAATATTGCCACAAACGGTGAAGAAGCACAACGCTCTTTGGGTGATTGTTGACAGACTCACAAAATCTACCCATTTCTTGCCTTACAACACTACCTATACTGTAAGTAAACTCGCAGACATGTACATGAGAGAGATCGTCCCATTGCACAGCATTCCCATAAGCATTGTTTCAAATAGAGATCCATTGTATACTTCTCAATTTTGGCAGAAATTTCAAGAATGGATGGGCACTAGACTAGACTTCAGTTCCATATTTCATCCATAGATAGATAACCAGAGGATCGGGTTTCAAAACCCCCATTCCCTCAAGATGTTAGCTTCCAAGCCATTGTAGCCGCTGTGACTCGTGGTGTTACTGCCACAGGTAAATCCATCACACGGGTCCAGTTACCCGAGCGTATGTGGCCCTAGACATAATATTTTGGAAGAATTTATTCCCCTTGGGTCACGAGTAAGAGCGTCGGGACTCATTTCTACAAGCAATCTATGCGACACATCAGGATAGGTGGTTCAGTGCACCTATTCTTGTTAGGAAAGCAATTCTGCATGCCCATAAGAGGAACAAACTGGGTGCTATTCCCGCACCTATTAATCGGTTACCATATGCAAGGTTGATTTCCCGACTATTTGAGATGCGTGACAGGAGCGACGATTTTGAAATCCAAGCCCATGAGCCTACACTTACCAATAACATAAGCCAATATCGAGCAAAGGATTTAAATCAGAGCCTTAGAAGCCTATGGACCAGCGTGAAGAAGAAAAGGGACAACCAGTTAGCCCAACAAGCAGCACAACCAGTACATGCCTAGTAGTCACACTACCGACGGCTACCCATACTACCGTGCCACCTCCACCCTAGCACATGCCTAGTAGTTAAGAAGGTATGCTTCGTGACCTACTGTTACAGAGCCATGAGATTAGACTACATCAGCGGATTGAGGAGGCAGTTAGCATAGATTTGATGCACCACACCTATCCTCAGACTTACCAAGAGCTCCTTGCGGTGATGTGGGATACGATTTTTGGTGCTTCCAGCTTAAGCATGGCTACCGACGCTGAGGCTGCTGAGGAGGATGCCGAGGATGACGATGATTACAATGAGGCGGAGGCCGAGGATGAGTCCGGTTATGAGGAGGAATTCGGAGATGTGTATGATGAGGGTGATGATGATTAGATATTGCTACTGGTAGCGACCGGAGGCGTCATTTTTAGAAAATTTTCAAATTTTGAAATCTTATGGGAGAAATTATATGTAATTTTGATGTATAACCTTGAATTATCGTGACATGGCTGTCACATCTATTACACTTTGATGTATACCTTTTTGTCATATGGATGGTTTTAGGTTCATTTTAAATGGTTAATCTTTTCGTTTAATTGTGAATGGATTCTTTATTATACAATGGTTTGTATTTTGGATTTAATGTGCTTAAATGATGAAATTGGTCACACATGTTACTTTCATGTGCTTGGAATTTTAATTTGAAAAGGTGGAGATTTCAATTGATTGTTGTGTCATATGTGGATAGCGAAATGGTATTTTTCTGTAGGATGGCTATATTTGCTTGACAGATGTCAAAATTTTAACCGTGCTATATTATGTATGCGGAGTAGTTATTACTGTTTGGTAATGTGCGTACAGGTGCCACGTAAATGTGGGGTATGATCTGTGCATTTCCAGGTATCTTATTAGTATGTGTTTTTCAACTTCTACACACGTTCTAGATTCCTGCATATGGATTGGTTAGAAGGACTTAGGACAATTTTCGAGAAAGAAAATTTTATAAGGTGGGGTGAATGTAATAACCTCAATTTAGTAAAACGTGTAAGTCATGTGATATGTGTGCAGGAATGTCGTGTGTGTGGTTCACAAGGGAACCCATATAAGTAAACACACTTTGGTGTGTATGTATCTCACACCAAGGGGGAGTTAGTAGATAAGTATAACACATAACTCATGTGTTTGTGTCTAGCAGAAGAGCAAAGCCATTTGCTAGAATAAGGAGGGGTCTCACATGTGAGACCCATTTGTTGGGCTTTGAGAATTTCAAGTGAGAGAGAGAGAAAGGAAGAAAGGGTTTGAAGAGAAGAGAGAAGGATTTTTGCTTAAATCCATGTGTAGATTCACTTAAGCATAGTGATGTATATGTGAAGTGTATGAATGCGTGAAGGATTGCCTATGATTGAGTTGGTTTTGTCGTGAATGAGGTGCTCAGTGAGATCGGAGTGGGTTTCGGAAACCCCTTTTATTGTAACAAAGTGGGCGATCCGATCTACGAGTAGATTGTCGAGATAAATGTAAGAAGTTAATGCTCAGTGTGTTTAAAATGGGTTATTTAATGTTTATTAGTATGTGTAAGAAGAATGGATAAAATGTGATGAAGATCGAGTTGAAGAAAAACTCGAATCTGAAACATCTCTGATTTTTGCTCGCATGTGCTCTTGAGCTCGCTCGCTCGTGAACCTTCAGAAGGTATAAGAAAGCCCGTGGGGCTCTGTGACTCACTCGCGCAGGGAATTAAGTGAAATGAGCCTCGCTCGCGTGAGGCCTCGCGTGACCCTCTACAACCGGCCAAATTCTAGTCGGTCATGAGAGGAATGACATGTTTTGGGAAACAAAGTCAAATTTGTTCTGTTTATTTTCATCCAAATTATTTAGAAATATATACTTTAGGTTCTTTTAAGCATTCCTAAGGGGGTATTTGGACATTTTGAACGTAGGGTTAGCGTGTGAACATACATATGGACTCCCGAAAGCGCTATGCGGGGATCGATATGGGCACGACTTGAGGTAGAGGAATTCAATACCATGACTTCTTATATGATTGTATAGATGAATTGTAAATGAGATAAACATGTGCGTGCGTGTGTGAAAGAGATAAGTAATGGGTTAAGCATGATAAGTGTGACAAGTGAATATGTCCTTGAATATGATGAGTAAATGTGAACCATGTGATAAGTAAAAGTGAACCATATGATAAGTAAGTGTGTATACGAACAAAATGTGTAAGCATGTGAAACTCTAATTCTAGCTATAAGTAATCACACTGATTCCTTTCACGGTGAATAATTATAAGCTAGTCTGCACTATGATTTAAGGTTTCCTTGAAATGAATCTCCATTATGTTATTGTTGTGGACCGGCTAGCGGTCATCATGATACAAGTGACTCCGTTAACTAAGCTCAGCGGCTTGTAGTCGTGGCTCAAGTGACCTCGTTAACTAAGCTCAGGGGCTTTGCAAGTGTATGAATTGTTTATTGAACGACGGTGATTCGGGAATTCCTATTGGTATTACTTGGGCTTTCAATGCTATATATGGTTGGGAGGTGAATTAAGTTAAGCTTTTAAGTGAATTCGACACATGCGAATCATAACAAAAAGAGTTAAATAAGAACAAGAGAATTAAGTACACGTGTGAGTGTATGCACTATAATTCAGTATTTCTATGCATACGCCAAAAAGATTTAATTCCATGATATGTGCCTTAAATTTCAGTCATATGATCTATGCTTTATGATATGCTATACATGCTAGCGATATTTTTGAGCTTTGATGTTAGCTTAGCCTTTGACTATACGTCACAGTTACAGAAACAGACTTAGTTTCCGAGGATTCTGGCCATGAAGAAGATCTCGACTATACACCGGAGGAAGAGTCAGATCTTTTGCCAAAGGATTACTTTCCTTAGGGGACCGTTTTGGTTATATTTTGTGGGATTGTGGTACAAGGCTTGGTATGTCTAGCTTATATTTTTTTCTAGAACAATGTATAAAAAATGATGTATTTTGTTATTGAAGCACTGTTTGGATCATGATTGTTCATCATCGGTGGTTCGTTTTGGTTCGGTCGGGCTTATGTTTCACATAAGGATAGAACCGTTATTTTTGTTATTTTGTCTTTGGCTTATTCTTTAGAATGGAATTGTCTTTTAGCCATGTTTCGATGACTCTATCTTCATTATTAGAGTAATCCACTTTGTTCTACATGTTGTGGATATACCAAGTGTTCTTTGTGATAAGGGATAACCTTAACGGGTGATCTGACGGTCCGGGTTTTGGGTTAGGAAATCTGGGCTGTGACAATGTATCTTGAGACCAGGGGCATATTGTTAGACGGTCACTTTTTTATACCACATTGCACAGATCCTAAAATTTTTTTTTGGTTATCTTTCTATTCTTAATTAGTAGTAGATAGATGAAAATCCCCTAATTAGCAGAAAGGGATTGGATAAAAGGGGGGAACAATGGTTGTATTGGGTAGGCCATTTTATCATCTAGAATGCTATGGAATAGGAGATCGACCATCTTGAATCGGTCAACACCATTAACATACCTTGTTAAGAATTGCTACATCATTTCTATTTTTTCAAACATATCACTATTTGATACGATACTTGGCTTCATTATAGGCTAGCTGACAGTAGGGATAACATTTTCTAGCAACACGAATTCTCATGAATTAATTTCTCGCTTGTTATCTATGAAAAACATAAAAGAAACGGTCCTGCAAGTGTTTTCTAAGAAAAACATAAAAGAAACGGACCTGCAACTTTTGTTAATGTGGAGTTCTTTTTAGAAAGAAATTCCAAAAAAATAAATAGTAGAGTTGTTGTTGGGTTAATGGTTCATATGCTCCAAGGTGTTCCTTACTTCAAGGATGAAAGAACATTATTGTTTACTTCACAAACAAAAAATGAACAACGACATCATTAAATAGAGAAGCAAGGTAGAAAAGCAGCAGCATTATTGTTTTTTTTAATAGACCGTAAGGAGCATAAATATTTTTGTGTATGCAACAATGACAACATCTATTTTTAATTTTTTGAGGGAGTGCTTGTCAATAGGAGTATCCATGAAATTACTTGATTGGGGCCATTAATTTGTAAAACACTCAAACATTATAGTAAGATAAATAGAAGAGACAAAAAAAAGAAGGGAAGAGAAAAGAGTAATTACTTTAAAATTCAATACGTCCAAGTAGAATTGCATACTTCATCCCTTTCAGGTGAAATAGAATTTTTTAAAATTTGATTCTATTATTAAACTCAAAGAAAGTATAAATTGAAGTAAGATTACCTTTGTTAGTTTCCATCATTGATCTTTCGTCATACTCATAATACGAACCTTGGTCGACCAATTCTTTCAGTACTTGAAAAGCCCAAATGTACTTCTGTTTCCTCTCGTGGATTCTCTCTATTCTCCCTGTGAAGGTGACAAACACCCTTAAGCCATGTTTGATAACTTTGAAATGCCAAATATTGATGGAAAAAAAATCAGTTTCTACATGTTTCTACTTGATATCATTATAAGGGAGATGGAAAGGAAAGCAAGTGGGTCTCATGTAGAAACTTAGTTTCCATACAACTAACTATTTTAGGCGAAAATCAATTTAACTGTTTATGTGGCTGACATTGAGTTTCTTAGCAACACAATAGGTTTTTTTTTATCATTTCAATACTACTATTTGTAAAAAAGAAGAGGCTTAGTAAGGGCTATTGTGTTACTATTTGGAGAAAGAAACTTTTTCATATTTTTTTCCAGACAGATTATAATTTTCATTGAAAAGGAATTCTTAAACAACCTAATTAAACAACAGAAATTCAATTTCCACATGAAAACATTTTGTAAGAAATCAACTAGGAAATAGATTTCATTTCTTGTTTGGAATTTTTTTGCTATTAAATAGACCCTTAGAAACATCATTCCTGGGGTAAAGCACCAACATTAGTTATAGGGATATCAATGGGCCCAGTCGATCTGGCCAAACTAAAATTTAGGCCCTACCCATCGACTACTCTACAATTTTCATGCTTAGACAAGTCGAGAACACCTCCAACAATAAAGACTATGAGACTAAATTATTAAAAATGTTTTAAATTTTAACTGTAGATGTCATGTCATCTATTAGTAAAATTTTCTTCGAGTAACAATATTTGTAGGAACAACAGTTATCTTCTTATTAATCTTGTCAATAAGATAGAATGGATAAAAATTAAATTTTATTAGTATGCATCAAAATGAAAAGGTTGATAAATGTGTTGAATGTGTTAATACCCAATTAACAAGAAAATGTAAAAGGAAAATCAAGTATATTAAATTTAATTCAATAGTGTTTGTAATTTGTTTAATGTAATTACAAAGGGACATAAGATCTTTTATAACATTTATTAACATCAACTATGGATTTACTTATGTGTATTTACTATAAACTAAAAGTAAAGCTCTAGATAAGTTTAAGTTTTATGAGGACTATGCTGGGAATCACTATATTAGGAATCAATTCATGAAAAAAGCAACGCACTAAGTTTAGAAAGGTGAGAAAAATGTATGTCAAGTGTACACCTTAATATAATGAAATAATGGAGAGTGTAGAAAATTGGTTGAAATGGAAAATTTTGTGCTTTATAATTCAAGTTTGAATTTAAATATATTGGATGAATCCTTGTTTGAGGTTGTGCATGTATAGAATTTCTAGCAAGAAAATGGACGAAACTTCTTATGCACTTTTAATGAAAAGAGTCTTGAGTCTTTTTTTTTGGAAAGCATGAGATGTGCGGTGTTGTTAAGATCGCTTGATCCTAAAAGACCAAAATTAGGTCTTATGACCATGGAATATATTTTTATTGAGTATGCAAATCTATTATAACGTGCAAATTTTGGTAATAGAAGATAATCCACGAAATAAATAAAGAAAACTCTAGCATTTAATCGGATGATGTTTATGAATCTACTTTTCTATATAGTAGTTATTTAATTCAACATTTTATAGTAGAAAAAGAATAAAATCCCCATGTGATAATAATAAGAACCTATTATTTATAAGGATATGTAAATCTTGGAGATAATTATTATATTTATGTAATAGAGGAAAATAGAAATATAAATACCAAGAAATTTTACCATTTATATAATATAGAAAATGATCTGCTAACTTTTAAAGAAGCAATATATTTTAGAGATACATATTTTAAAAAAAAATCACTAATGATGAATAAAAATCTTAATATAAAATGAAACTGAAAAAGTTATAGATCTTCCATCTAGTTCAAAACTTGAAGCTGTAAATAGATATTTAAAATAGAAGTAAAGATTGATGCAACAACAAAAATATTTAAAATAACATTAATTACAAAATTATTGAGGCAAAAAGAAGGTATTGACTATTTCGATACTTTATTTCTATGACGTCGCGAATTTTTTTGATTTTCAAACAAGTCCGATTTTGTGTGCGTGTCCGACAGGTCACACGATTGACATCATAGATTTTGGGGAGAGAGTCGAATTATAGGAATATGCTTCAAGTGAAAAAAAAAGAAGTGATAATATTGACCGTTAGATGAGTGATCGTACACCGACGTGTGGTGTATCGGCTTAGCACCTAAAAAGAATTATTATATATAAAAGTCATATGGATAAGATATTTTCATTTGTTTAGTTTGTCTTGTGAAGATAGAAAAGAAGGAGAGCCTACACTTCCTCCTCCCATCCTTCACGTGTGATACAACTGTGTGATCGTGCCGCGAGTTACGCATCCCTCTCGAGACAATTATCATCGCCATTACGAGAGTTTCATCAGGCTAGACCGACCATGAGAGCCGTTAAATTTCGACATCAGTGAGATTTTAGAGAATGTGAATGTGTGGGTTTGACGATGGAGAACCAACTGTTTTGATTGACCAATCGTTTGACAACGGGTATTAATTATGTGATAAGTTTTAGTAGAGGTGTGATTGAAATTGAGAAGCATATGATGAAAGTTTAGAAAAATACAAAAGAAACAAAAGGGAGAAGCCGTATGACTGAGAAATCTATCAAAACCGATCGATCAAATTAGGATTCAATCGATCGATTTTGGAAACTGATCGATCGAATTGGGATTCGACCGATCGATTTGTTCTGTTTTTGAGTTTTCTCCGTTTCTATGAAAGGACTTGGGGAGATTTTTGGGCTTCCTGTTTTTCATCACATTTGACGTATAGGACGAAATTTGTTGTGTTTTAGGTTGTGATCAAGGGTGCGTGATGGGAAGGTTTCCTTGAAAAAGGAAATCTTCGTTTTGGCTTTGAGTTGAGGAAGGAAAAATTCCATCCCATGTGCATTTGATACAACTAGTATGAATATTGTGATATAATGTGTCAATTACATATTTTGTTATCTAACAAGCACGAGCTTTGTACATGGATTTAAAATATGAAAATGTGTGTGTGTGTGTGTGTGAACTCTGAAGGATTCGTTTGTGTGTGTGTGAACTTGGAAATTCTAAACTCTAAAACTAGCTATAAAATACCACATTACACGGTGATAAATTATAAGTTAGAAATTTACACTATCATTTAAGGTTCACATGGAACGAATCTCTTGTGCTCTAGTACGGCAGGATATCCATTCATTCTTGCCAATCTGCAATAAATTTCGTTCGGCACAAGCATCCCTCATACGAAGGGGCTTGTGCATTATAAAAATGGTTTATTGAACAACGATGGTTGGGATTCCCATCGGTATATGTGTGACTGCCAATGCTATATATGCTTGAGATTGTATTTAAGTTTATCAATTTAAGTTTTCTTTGTGTTATGAGAATAAGTTTGGAAATCATGTGAATAAGCTTTGAAATCTGCATTTAAAATCAGTTTTAATTTGATTCAAATGTCCTTTAAATTGTGAGTCCTTAATTGAAAAGCATGTTCAAATTATGTCATGAAATATATGTGTGATGTGATAATATGCATGCTATTGATAATTCCCTATTGAGCTTAGACTGTTTGCTCACCCTTCGACTATACGTCTCAGTGGCAAAGTTTTGCCAGGTACAGAGGATCTGGATCGTTATGACGATTCAGACTATATTTCGAGAGAGGAATCAGAGCCTCTTCTAGACGAGGAGTATTTGCCTTAGGGGGATTTGTGTGTGAAATTAGGGGTTTTGTGAAGTGGTGAGACCCAGGCTTGGTCTGTCCAACCATTTTGTCAATGAATAACTGATATATGAGATTAGAGTACTTATTATTTTGTGAATTATGTTTCAGTGATGGCTGGCCATCACCGGTGGTTCATTTCGGTTGTTTTGTCCATGTGGTTTTGCATGGAATTAGAACCGTCATTTTGTGTTACTTTATATATATAAATGGAGATTTTTTGTTGTCATATATGATGACTCTATTGCTTAGTTAGAGAAATATGTTTTGGTTTCTGCTATGTGTTGGATGTGCCAAGTGTTCTGTAATTCAGGGATCGCTTGTAACGACGGTTCGACGACACGAGTTTCCTACTACGAAAATTCAGGCTGTCACAGTTGGTATCAAAGCTTTGGCTTTAGAAATTTTTGACATGACCTAGACTATGTGTTTAAGATTTTTTTAGAATATAGGGACCTTCTATTGATGAAACTTTTGTTTCATATTGACAGATCAGTATGTCCGATAGGGGCAGAAGATAGTCTAGAGGTAGAGGACAATCGGTAGGAGGCCGAATTGAAGTTTTATTGGAAGGATATGTTATCATAGGCACAAATAGGATTCCTATTGGTAGAAGAAATCCTCTTGAGGAAGGAAATCAGGGAGGAGATGCAGAAGAAAAAATGGCACATGCCATGGAAGCCGTGACAATTGCTATTGCTCTACAGACAGAGTTGTTGGCTACAAATAATACCAATAACCATTAGCAATCGCCTCCACCAACACCATCGACGTTTATAGAGTTTAGGAGGATGAGACCTCCTAATTTTTATGGCCAGACTGATCCACTTGAAGCATAGAAATGGTTAAATTTGATGGAAAAACTTCTTTAGCGCTTGCCGTGTACTGAGGAGGAGAAGGTGAGCTGGGCTTCTTTTCAATTAGAAGGAGAAGCCGACCCTTGGTGGAAGTCGGTATTGAGAAGCAGAGAGCAGGATAATCCCAAGGGGGTATTAACTTGGGAAAAATTTGTTAAAGTATTCAGCAAGGAATATTTTCCTAAGCAGGTGAGAAGTCAGATGGCATTAAAATTTATGAATTTGAAACAAGGGGGAATGTTCATGAGAGAATATGTACGAAGTTCACAAGATTGTTAAGGTTTGCCCCAGAATATGTGGCCACAAAATTGATGAAGGGAAATAAATTCAAACGCGGCCTAAGACTGAACATATGCAATCGAATTTTAGTGTTAGAATTAGAGGCATATGGAGTCATGATGGGTAAGGTGTTGGTCGCTGAAAAAGATATTGAAGATATGTATAAAAGAAGGGACCAATAGAATAGGGGCAAAACAAGTCAAGGGAGACCGAGCAACTATGAATCGGTGAATAAAAAGTTGAGAATTACAACACCAATTCCAAGATAACCTACCCAAACCAATTATTCTAGGCCACCTATGCCTACTTCAGTTAGACCTTTCTGCTATGAGGGCCCTGCTACTACTACAGGAGTATCAATTACTCAGGGATTTTCAAGGGTTGCATCATCTACTCTGCAAGAGGCATGTGCCCGATGTGGCAAATCACATAAGACTGTAGACTGTAGGCGGGATACAGGAGGATGCTTCAAATGCGGTAAGGTGGGGCATATGATCAAGGATTGCTCGAAATTGAGGAAAGAGAGAATGACATCAGTTGCTATGCCAGGGCCTACACAGACCACGAGGCCTACTGTTCAAAGTCGTGCGTATGCCGTCATTGCACAGGATGCCCAAACCAATAATGACATGATTCAAGGTATTTTACAAATATACAAGGAGAGTGATTGCTATTACTATGAAGCATGAGTGTTGATACACCCAGGGTCTACCCATTCGTTTGTGACACCTCAATTTGTGGTGAAGTTAAAAGTCATTCTCAAGCCATTAGATTTTATATTAGCAGTGTCACTCCCAGCACGAGCACGGTGTGTAGATCAGTTATCGTCGCTACTGGGGATTATACAGATCATGAGTCAGTGGTTGATCTGATTTTGTTCGATATGCAAGGATTTGACGTGATCCATGGCATAGACTAGTTATCCACTCATAGCGTGAGTGTCGATTGCCGAAGGAAGATAGCCACTTTTCACCCCAATGGGGTTAGATCATTCAGATTTTTTGACATGCGATTGACTATCATATCATTTATCCCCACGATCCGAGCAAAATGTCTGATGAGGAATGGATGCTTTTCTATAAGAGCAACGAGAAGAGAAGAGCATCATAACCGATATTTTGATTACTTATGAGTTTCAGGATGTTTTCCCTGACGAGTTGCCAGGATTGCCACCAATCGAGAAGTGAAGTTCGCCGTCGACTTAGCACTAGGCACGAGCCAGTGTCTAAAACACCTTATCAGATGGCTTCAATTGAGTTGAAGGAGTTAAAGGACCAGTTGTAGGAACTCTTAGATAAAGGATTCATAAGACCAAATGTATCTCCTTGGGGAGCAACAATCTTATTTGTTAAGAAGAAGGATGGGTCGATGAGATTGTGCATCGACTATCGTCAGTTAAACAAGATGACCATCAAAAATCGATACCCTTTACCCAGAATAGATGATCTCTTTGATCATTTGCAAGGGCCAAGGTTCTTTTCCAAGATCGACTTGAGATCTGGTTACCATCAGCTGAAAGTCAAAGCCGAGGATATTCAAAAGACGGTGTTCAGAACAAGATATGGGCATTACGAGTTCTTGGTGATGCCTTTTGGCTTGACTAACGCACTAGCTTCATTTATGGATCTTATGAATAGGGTATTCAAATCAAATTTTGATACTTGCATAGTTATTTTCGTAGACGATATTCTCATCTACTCGAAAACAAAGGAGGAGCATGAGCAACATCTAGGGATTGCTCTCCAGACATTATGCGAACACCAAGTTTATGCTAAGCTGAGTAAATGTGAGTTTTAGTTAAAAAAGGTGAGCTTCTTGGGACATGTTGTCTCAGAAGAAGGGGTCACGCTGGATCTAGCAAAGATCAAGGCGGTGGTAGAGTGAGAACAACCAAAGACTGTGACTGAAATTTACAATTTCCTCGGTCTGGTTGGGTATTATAGGAGATTTATTGAGGGATTTTCCAAGATTTCAGGACCACTCACAAGACTCATAAGGAAGGATATTAAGTTTGAGTGGACCAAGGCATGTGAGGACAGTTTTCAAGAGCTTAAGAGGAGACTTATCTCTACACCAATGCTAGCTATTCCATCAGGGAGTGGAGGTTTTATTGTGTATAGTGATGTGTCACACAGTGGCTTAGGTTGTGTATTCAACCAACATCCGAAGGTTATTACTTATGGGTCGAGATAGCTTCAGGACCATGAAAAGAATTATCCAACACATGATTTGGAACTAGTAACAGTGATCTTTGCATTAAAAATATGGAGGCATTACCTATATGGAGAAACCTTTGAGATCTTCACAAATCATAAGAGCCTCAAGTACCTGTTTATACGAAAGGAATTAAATATGAGGCAATGAAGATGGATCAAATTTCTTAAGGATTACGATTGCTCCATTCAGTATCACCCAGGCAAAGCGAACGTGGTAGCAGATGCCTTGAGTCAGAAGAGTTCAGCTCAACTATCTAGCCTTATTATGGAAATCCGTAGATGGAAACTGTTGGAAGACCTTTCGTTATATGACATGAAGATCAAGGTACAATCTTCACGAGCCTTATTGGCAAACATCACAATCCGACCAACGATCTTCGATAGCATCTACGAGCTACAGATGAAAGATGCAAAGTTGTTAAAGATCAGACAAGGGGTGACAGATTGCACTAGGTCAGATTTCTCCATCAGAGAGGATGGATCGCTATTGTTTAGAGGACGCCTATGTATACCGATCAATGTTGACCTCCGGCAAACCACAAGTCTAAGTGCGCTTCAACCCTGGTGGTACCAAGATGCACCAGGATCTGAAGAGAAATTTTTGGTGGAGAGGTTTGAAGAAGGACGTCGTCGAGTATGTTTCTAAGTGCTTGGTATGTCAGCAAGTGATGGTGGATCACCAACATCGATCAGGTCTGTTGTAACTTTTACCAATACCGGAGTGAAAACGGGAATCAATTTCCATGGACTTTATTTTAGGATTACCACAGACGGCAAAGCGGCATAATGCCATTTGGGTAGTAGTTTATAGACTAACCAAGTCAGCTCATTTCTTTCCATACAACACGACGTTTACGGTAGGTAGGCTAACAGAGATGTATATGAAAGAGGTCATCCGATTGTATGGTATTTCGGTGAGCATTGTATCAGATCGTGACCTGTTATATACCTCATAATTTTGACAGAAGCTTCAAGAAGGAATGGGTATGAGGTTGGACTTCAGTTCAGCGTTTCACCTACAGACGGATGGACAAACTGAAAGGGTGAATCAGATCATTGAAAATATGTTCAGAGCTTATTTGATAGATTTTCAAGGATTGTGAGATCAACACCTACCATTGATCGAATTTACATATAATAACTGCTATCAGTCGAGCATTGGCATGGCCCCTTATGAAGCACTATATGGACGGAGATGTAGATCTCTAATTAATTGGAAAGAAATTGGAGAAAAATTTATATTGTGTCCAGAAGTTATTGAGAGTACTGCCGAAGCCGTTTGTCTAATTCGTGAGAGGATCAGGGGCAACTCATAGTAGACAGAAAAGTTATGCCGATTTAAAAAGGACAAGCATTGATTTTCAAGTTGGAGATCACGTGTTCGTCAAAATTTTCACCTATGAAAGGTGTGATGTGCTTCGGAAAGCATGGAAAGCTAAGCCCACACTATATAAGACCTTTTGACATTTTAGGACGGGTTGGTGAAGTTGCATACAAAATTGCTCTACCCCACAACTCGATAGGGTACACAATGTGTTTCACGTATTTATGCTAAGGAAGCACGTGAAGGACCTGACTCACATTTTCGACGAGCAATTGATTGAAATTTATAAGGATTTGACTGTTAGAGAAGAACCTGTCCAGATACTCGATCGAAAGGAGCAGGTGTTGCACACTAAATGAATTCCCTTAGTGCTTGAAAAGTAGAGGAATCACTCAATGGAGGAGGCCACTTGGGAGCGCGAAGCCAAGATCCATGATCAATACCCACTTCTATTTCAATGACATTTGAGAGAATTTTGTGGACTTTTACTTGTTAATAAAGTTACACACTCGGTGTTCTGACTTATATCTAGCTTCTTGAATCTACAAAGAGCACCATTTTGGGGATTAAATGAATTGTATTTAGTTGGGATTAAGAACTAGTAAGGGAAGGTTTATTCAAAAACCTATTCTTTTCTATCCAAACCGATCGATCGAAATTGCAATCGATTGTTCGATTTTGACAGAACAGAAAAAACATGAGTTTTTGCCAAAATCGAACGATCGATTTTGACAGAACAGCGAAATAACATTTTTTGTTAAAAACTGATCGATCGATTCTATCGGGCGTCAGAGTATAAAATGAAAACTGACCGATCGATTTGGAAAATTGATCGATCGAAATTATCGACCAGCATAGTTATAGAGTGGAATCGATCGATCGATTTTGGAAACTGATCGATCGATTTTGGCGATATAAAAGGGAATCGTTCTTCTCTATTTCTCATTTGCACGATTTCTTTGGGTTTTCCTTTTTGCTCTTGCTCTTGGAAATCGCCAAACTTTGATTTTCAACCATTGAGGCATCGATTCTTCACAAGGTTGAATATGGATTTCTTCCAAAGGTAAACCTTACCCTTCTATAGAGTTAATTTTTGAATTTCAAGTTCAAACCCTAGTTTTCCTTAGTTTTTTTGAAATCAAATGGTGCCCAAAACTAAACTAGCCACTAAGACTCCGACGTCGAAGAAGCCCACATCGCAGGCAGGTTCTTCGCGACGACCACCATCACTATAACGACCCAATTCGTGGTGGGCGGCAAAATTTTTTACGGTCGAATGGACCTTCAACCCAAAGCTTTTCCGCGAGCAGGAAGCGACCAGATGGGCATGTTAATATCTAAAAAAATACGGTCTAGAAAGCGCACTCAAACCTTTCATTGACTATTACTACTCGCGTTTGGTAAAACTCTTTTGCTAAAACATGTACTCGGGTGAGAAAAAGAACACCATATGTACGAAGATAGACAATAGAGTCTATGAATTTACCCATGACCATCTCGTTGACACGATGGAATGCTAAGGACAATACTATGACGACATTGATTTGATGGAACCGAAACCAGAATCCGTCGACTTTCATATCATAATGGAAAAAATGACAAAGGGCAAGCACAGATCAGGCCAGTCTGTGACGAGAGCCCAGTTACCGAGTCATTTGTGGATGTTGGATGTAATTTTTAAATGCAACTTATACCCGCTAAAACACAAGACGAAAAGGGTAAGGGTCGTACAATAGGCACTCTTTTCGGCATTTGCAGGCCAGGGGTTTAATGCCCCAGAAGTAGTTTTTGATGGCATAAAATATGCCCGTGAGAAGATGCCAGAAGGAGGAGCAAAACCTTCAAAGAAAATACCTTATGCTCGCCTTATCTCCTGCATGATAGAAGATTATTCAAGTGGAGAGGATTATGTGATTCCAAATGAGGAGCCTAAGTTAAACAACGACGTGAAGTGCTACACGCTGAAAGATTGGAAGAAAAGTTATAATCAATTAGAGAAGAGTCAGGGAATAGGAGATCAGGCGCAACCTGCACTAGCTGCACAAGGACATGGACAACCAGCACCAGTAGCTCAGCCTCAACAACGTGCTCCACACCATGTACCCCCACCTAAGTAGGTACCAGCAGTGACGATCGAGGATGTCCCGGCTCTCATGGCTGAAAACAATCGCCAGCTAAACCGTCATTTGGATTACCACGAGGGCGTACTGACACATTTGATGCAGCAGACATACCCTACTGACAATATGTCATACTTCACGGATGCACATGGCTACATTGCTGATCCGCATTTGTACACCACTGACGCATATACTTCCAAGAGTAGGGAAGCAGCAGATGCGGAAGGTGGACCCTTGGATGAGCAGCCAGATTAGTGAGAGGAGTGGGGTTATCCATAAACTTTTAAATTTACTTTTGAGCTTTAGTAATTTGGTTAATCTAAGAACAATTGGGTTTTGGGAGACCTTAAAAACATGTTTTGTCATGGTTATGTACAAATTTTAGTTACATCATTTTTGTTGTGGTTTCATAACTTTTGTGATGCATGTCGGCGCACATTTGTGATATCTGCACATGATTAGTTGAATGTAGGCTTAGTTGATAATAAATTGAATGGATAATATAGCTGTGTATGTATTCTCTTCTTCGAGAATGAATTTTGCACTTGAATAGTTTCATTGTTTAGTTGTGAGTATGGCCTAGCATTGAATAAGATGTTTTGTAAGGATGTGCTTTCGCTGAGCACTCAGTTAAAGGATTGGGTTCTTTTAGGTATGAAGTTTCGATTCCTTAGGTGTCCTTTAGTTTGTGAACGCTTGCCTAAGTATAGAACGAGTGTCGTTACCCAACCCAAGAAAAATACTCAATTTTCGGGGATGAAAAATTCCTAAGGAGGGGAGAATGTGACATCCCGAAAAATTTTGATTTCCAAACAAGTCCAATTTCGTGTGCATGTCCGACAGGTCACACGATTGACATCATAGATTTTGGGGAGTGAGCCGAATTATAGGAATATGCTTTGAGTGAAAAGAGGGAGGAAGTGATAATATTGACCATTAGATGAGTGACCGTACACTGACGTGCGGTGTATCGGCTTAGCACCCAAAAAGGATCATTATGTATAAAAGACAATGGATAAGATATTTCCATTTGTTTAGTTTGTCTTGTGAAGATAGAAAAGAAGGAGAGCCTAAACTTCCTCCTCCCATCTTTCACATATGATCCAACCATGTGATCGCGCCACGAGTTACGCATCCCTCTCGAGATAGTTGTCATCGGCGTTAGGAGAGTTTCGTTAGGCAAGACCGATCGTGACAGCCGTTAAATTCTGACATCGGTGGGATTTTAGAGAATGTGAATGTGTGGGTTTGTCGGTGGAGAACCAACCGTTTTGATTAACCAAGGAAAGGTAAGCAATGGGTATTAATTATGTGATAAGTAACTATGTTAAGATTTAGTAGAGGTGTGATTGAAATTGAGAAGCATATGATGAAATTTTGGAAAAATAAAAAAGAAAAAAAAAGGAAAAAGCCGTATGACTGAGAAATCTATCAAAATCAATCGATCGATTTGACAGGACAGTGATGTGAAAATTTTATGAAGAAACTTTTCGATCGAATTGGGATCCGATCGATCAATTTTGGAAACCGATCGATCGATTTGTGAACCGATCGATTGGATTATGACTAAACATAGAAATGTGAGTTTTCTGAAGAAATCGATCGATCGAACGGGGATCCGATCGATTCTGGAAACTGATCAATCGAATTGGGGTTCGACTGACCGATTTGTCCTATTTATGAGTTTTTTCTGTTTTTGGTGAGAGGACTTAAGGAGAATTTAGGGCTTCCCGCTTTTCGTCACATTTGACGTATAGGACAAAATTTGTTGTGTTCTAGGTTGTGATCAAGGGTGCGTGATGGGAAGGTTGCCTTGAAAAAGAAAATCTTCGTTTTGGCTTTGACTTAAGGTAGGGAAAATTCCACACTATGCACATTTGATACAACTAGCATGAATATTGTGATATGATGTGTCAATTACAAATTTTATTATCTAACAAGCACCATCTTTGTACATGAATTAAAAACATGAAAATGTGTGTGTGTGTGTGTGTGTGTGAACTCCGAAGGATTCGTTCATGTGTGTGTGTGAACTTCAAAATTCTAAACTCTAAAACTAGCTATGAAATATCACATTACACGGTGATAAACTATAAGTTAGAAATTTGCATTATGATTTAAGTTTCACGTTGAATGAATCCCTTGTGCTTCGGTATGGTGGGATATCCGTTCATTCTTACTGATCTGCGATAAAAATAATTCATTGAACGACGATGGTTAGGATTTCCATTGGTATATGTGTAACTCTCAATGCTATATATGCTCAAGATTGTATTTAAGTTAATCAATTTAAGTTTTCTTTGTGTTATGAGAATATATTTTGGAAATCATGTGAATGAGCTTTGAAATCTGCATTTAAGATTAGTTTTAATTCGATTCAAATGCCCTTTAAATTGTGAGTCTTTAATTAAAAAGCATGTTTGAATTATGTCATGTAATATGTGTGATGTGATAATATGCATGCTATTGATGATTCCCTATTGAGCTTAGACTGTTAGCTCACCCTTCGACTATACGTCACAGGTGCTGAAGTTGAGCCAGGTACAGAGGATCTGGATCATGATGACGATTCAGACTATATTCCAGGAGAGGAATCAGAGTCTCTTCTAGATGAGGAGTATTTCCCTTAGGGAAATTTGTGTGTGAAATTAGGGGTTTTGTGAGGTGGTGAGACCCAGCTTGGTATGTCCATCCATTTTGTCTATGAATAACTGATACATGAGATTAGAGTACTTATTGTTTTGTTAACCATATTTCAGTGATGGTCGGCCATCACCGATGGTTTGTTTCGGTTGTTTTGTCCATGTGGTTTCGAATGGAATTAAAACTGTCAATTTGTCTTACTTTATATATAGAAATGGAGATTTTTTATTGTCATATATGATGACTCTATCTGCTTAGTTAGAGAAATCTTCTTTGGTTTCCGCTATGTGTTGGATGTGCCAAGTGTTTCGGTAATTCGGGGATCGCTTGTAACGGCGGTCCGACGGCACGGGTTTTCGGGTACGGGAATTCGAGCTGTCACAATTTCTCTAACGTTTGGTTTTTAATCTCCTTCGCATCAATTATATTTATTAATAGTTCGCTAAATGGATGGAAAAATAATTTTTCTAAATGATGATTTTTTTGAAGAAGTTTACAAGGAACAACAAAACGAGTTCATATTACTAAGAAATAAAATAGGATTTATAAATTAGTCAAATAATATATAGTTTAAAATAAACTCCTAAGCAATGATATAAGAAATTTAAAGAAGTTATTACTGGATATGATTTTTGTGCAAATGAACCTCATTAGAATGTATATAATAAGTTTTATGCAAATAAAAATATATATTATATGTTTTTAGAAGGATGATATGTTACTTGTTAAGTGTTGAAAAATATTTAATTTGACCCCTTAAACCTATAGATTGTCGTCCGATGAAAGCCATTTAACGATATTTTTGTATAGTTTAGTGTCTTATAGGTCTTAAGAGAATTTAGCTGAAGAAATTGCTAAAAAGTGGAAATTACCTTGGATTAAGAGCTCAGAAAAATGTAACGTGAGATTGATGTCATGTCATCAAAATTTATCTCAACTTACAACCAAATTTTGACCCCCAAACTAGCAGATTCACAAAATTATTATATCAAACAAAGTTGCAAATTTATTGGTCGTCTTTCCAAAGCTGTAAGAATCGCATCAATCTGAATACGGAGTCAAAAGTTATGATCAAAATACAAAGGCGATGTCTGTCAAACTCGTCAGAGTGACTTCGATGGGTCGAAATTCAACCTATTTTTTCCAAATTTTAGTCCTTCTGTAATCCTAATTTATTTGGGCTTATATATAGTCTCTTAGGGTTTTTATAAAGTGAGTTAGACTTTATTTTATGTCTCAGATTAGTACTAAAAAAATTAGGGTTTTAGAGTTAAATAGGTTTTGAGAAGAAAGAATTGTAAGTGTTCTACTTTAGAACTTTGAAAAAGAAGAGAGAATACTTTGTAAGGATTCAAGAAAAGACTTTTGAAGATCTTGGATGGAAGATTTGGTCCTTCTAACAAGGTTATTGTTATTTTCGTTTGAATGATAACTTAATTTCTTTAGTGCATGGCATAGATGATTGTTGGGTACACGTTTTTTCTAGGATCCTTTCGGGTCCCGGAATAAGTGGCCCAATTTGGTCCACATGGACTGTGTTTTTTATGGGGAAAAATTGTAGAATAATATTAAAGGAAATTATATAGATGCAAAAAAGTAAATAAGGCAAATTTTAAATGGAGAATACCTGGGTTGATGCGATCGCCAGCTGCAGATATTTATCGACGCTACAACACGTCACTGATCAAGCTTTGCGGGGATGATACGGGTCGGACTCCTTTTATTGAATGTCGGCCGACCAACTTCATTAGCTATGGGTTGCCTAAGTTCTAACTAGTTTGGTTTCCTACTTCTACTAGGAATCTAACTAAACAAGGGGGGTGGTGGCCAACTATACTAAGAAGGGTCGGCCCCGTTCCCGAGTACCCTCTGTAAGCTCCCTTGGGCTAAGGCTATTTTGAAATGACTGGGAAGATTAGGGACCTAATTAGCTCTAGGGAGGATTTCGGCAGGGGTTTCCTAGGGGATGTATCTAAAGCTAAGAGAAGGGTTTGTTCCCTCGGTACTCCTTCGAGAGTCAAGGCTGGTGGGCCAGTTCCACCAACTTGATTTTCCTGAGGCTTTTAGAGAAAAGTTTGCAATTCTAGAAGTCTAGGATACATACCAACTCCTTTCATTGGAAACCTCAGAGAGAACCTCTAATTTTATGAAGAGCAAAAACTTGAGAATTGGTGAGTTTGGGCATGGGGTAGGGATCTTTTTGTAGGTATATGGATAATTACCCGCATGGGGCCATGTGCACAATTGGGAAATTGCGCACATAGCCATCCACGTGTAATTCAATTGCGCTCATGGAACCATGTGTGCAATTTCTTGAAAGACGGTCACCGATTGGGGAATGACCGGCTGACTGGCTCAACCGGTGCCCTAGTTCCATTATGCCATGGAACCAATTACGCGCATAGTTCTATGTGCGTAATCAAATTATGCACATGTACCCATGTGTATAATTATGGATTTGGGGCGGTCTTAGGATTCAAAGTCCTGGTCCAATTTAGGACTAATTGCAAGCACCCAGTGGCGTGCGTAATCAGATTGAGCGCCTGGGATCAGGTGCGCAATTGGGGTCTATGGGTAGTGCGCAGGAGGCTAAATCCTAGTCCAATTTGAACCAATTGCGCGTAGGTAGTCCTGCATGAAATAAATTAAGTGCGTGGGTTCAGGCCCGTAATTGGGGATCCTCCTAAGCTGGGTCGGGTCCAAGTCTGTGTGTTGAGATTTCGACCCAGATCTCAACCATGCACTATGTAAATAGTATGTAGTCCCCATATTTAGGGTTTTAAGGCCTCTAGAGAGGGTCAATCCCTTCCGAAGGTCATGGGCAAGGTCAAAGGTTGACCGAATAAGTTTGCATACTTCGAGAGGGCGAAAATGGGGTGTCTACAATGATTTAATCTTAGGATTAGATTTTTACGATTATATGATTCTAGTTAATTATTGAATGAAATAATTTTGTGGTTTAATATTCATTATTCTTACTTGTTGATAAATCATTGGGGATTTAGTCATAGATACAAGGATTAATCGGATTGGATTTTTCTTGTTATTTGAGATCATTAACAATTGATTTTAGGCTTGGTTTTGCAAATTCTCAAATTTAGATAATTGATATCTATTTAATCAGTTGATTGGATACATCAGATAATTTGTATCTAAGTTATTGAAGCTAGAAAGAATACACTTGTTGGTATTTTGATTTGATTTGTATTTATGGATTTACCATATTGGCTAATTGACTTCATGATCAAAACGAGAAAAATATCTTATTTAATTAATTAAATTTCATATGATTATAGATCTAATAGGATGATTGAGCAATTTACGCCTAGCACAATTTTATTTATCCAAAGTAAATCTCATTTACAATTTTGTTATTAAGATTTCTTTTTGGGACAATGTTATATGGAGGACAAATTTTATGCAGACAAAGTGCAAGTGGCTGCTGTGGTGAAACTCAATTTGCTGCAAGTGCGGTGGGGCTCAATTAATGCAGGTCAATGCAACTAGTCATGTCGTTCCAGGTCAGCCACTTGGACTTTGTCTTCAAGAAATTTGTTCTACGTTTATAATTTTTCTTCCTTTTGTTAGATATTTTCTATTAGTTTCATTTCTTTCCTCAAAATTATTGTTAACTAGATTAGGGTTTATTTAACTTGAGTTTTTTTCTTTTTTGACCATCATTTAATAGTCCCTGTGGGTTCGATCTCGCACTTATAATCCGTTATACTACAGAGCGATTTGTGTACTTGTGAGTAGATATAATTTGTTACAACATTACTATTTAGCATTCATCATCATCATCATCATCAGTCATATCCCATCTATTTTTGGTCTGCTTTGTCCTTCCAATTTTTCCACCTTTTTCTAATTATCGCTAAGTTCTCCGTTACATAGGAATCCATCATGTAATCTCTCATTGCTTCCCTCTACTCCTTCACTAGTGTTCTTCTTCTCCTACTTTCTTATTGTAGCATCTCAACTCTTTGTATAGGGTCTATTTCTGGGCTCCAATGGACATGTTCAAACTAACTCGGGGAAGATTTCCCAATTTTTTTCATAAAAGGTGCCACTATTTTTTTCTTATGTACCCATTTCAAACATTATCCTTCCTTCTTGATCCGTGTATAAAAGTAATATTTTTTAATATGAAAACTTGAGAAACTAATATACAAGACTTAGTCCGGTAATATCTATTCCTCCTATAATTTTTAGATCACCATCTTGCATATATTCATCTTAACATACCATCTTAGCGAAATGTACTCTATCTTCTTGTCAATTTTTATTTGCCCAGTATTTTGCAGCAGATAACATGACGATCTAACCGTTGTCCCATAAAATCATCCCTTAAATTTAAGTAGAACACTTGAACCACTCAATACTCCACTTACTCTCTTCATTGCATCTAACATGTATTAATGTTTTCTTTTCTTTTTTTCATAATTAATTGGGGTTAGAGGTTCCCCACCCTTTTATCAGAAAAAAGGAGAAGATTACAAATGCAATGAATTACAAATCAAATATTCTCGGATGCGAGAGTGAAGAAAGAAAGTAATAGAAGAAGCATCTGTCCATTGAATAACTGAAGATGAGTCTTTTCCAATCTTTGTGAGCAAATCAACACTATAGCTCATCTCTCTCCATATGTGATTGAAGGATATCAAGTGGAAAGATAGGGCTAAAAGTTTAATTCTTCGAGTAGTGAAGATATAAGGCCACGGCGTTTTATATTGTCCATTAATACAACTGATAGCAACTAGAGAATCTGACTCAATTTTCAAGTCAGTGTAGTTTTGATCAATGGCGAATTGCATGCCATATTCAAGTGCCTATAATTCAGCATGAGTTATATCATAACATCTCTTAGTGGGGCCATGGAAACTAGATTCATGTTGTCCTCGCGAATTTCTGAAGAGACCTCCAATGATAAATTTTCCTTCTCTAAAATTTGCATATGTATTTAATTTTAGGAATGGATCTTGAGGGGGTTTCCATTGACAGACCCTTGGAGTGGGAGGAAGATCTTTTGAAGGTCGCCAATCAATGTTGATCTTAGAAGGTATAAGATGATCTTCTACCGAGTTGAGCATAGTGATATTTACTTTTTCCAAAATATTATGAAGAACAATCCTTTTGTGATTTGATTTATTTTCAAATATTCTGGCATTTCTTTCTCGCCATAGGTGCCAAATGGAACCAACGAATATAAGCTTGATTAAGGTGTCATGCTTCGAGTTGCCTTTACAATTTTCCATGTAGTACGACAGCTCATCAACAAGGGTACCAATAGAGTTCTTGTTTATATTAAGTCACTTGCTTAAAGATCTCTATATCCAACTAGAATACGAACATCTAAAGAAGAGATGATTGTGATATTCTGAATCAAACCAATAAAGCACACATCACGAAGGTATAAATAAACCTCTTTTAGGAAGGTTGTCCAAAGTAAGCAATTTATTTTGGATAGCTAACTAGGAACAAAAAAGATGTTTCGGAATATACCTAGAGTGCCAGAGAAATTTGTGCCATGAAACCTTCTCAAAAGAATGCTTAAAGCAAGACCAAGCCGATTTAGTTGTGAATTCACCTGAAGGTTCAAGTTTCCATATATAAGCATTTTCATCCTGAATATTGAAGGGAATAGGATGAATACGGATTTTTACCCATGCCTCTTCCATTTTCCGCAATGTAGGAATTGGTAAGTTCCATTCTCCATTAATAATAACTTCATTAACATGGCTGCTCTCGTCGATACCAGATTGTAGAATCATTCTACGCCCATACTCTTTAATTAGAGTGCCCTCCTCAAGCCAAGGATCATGCTGGAAATTTGTGCTAGCTCCATTGCCAATGATCATCCAAAATTTTGATTTTATAGTATCTCTAACCCTCATAATGCCTCTCCAGGCCCATGAGAAATTATTAGGGAGATTACAATTCCAAACATATCCAGGGAGAATGTATCTAGCAATGCACCAGGTGGACCAAAGAGATTTGTTGAAGGAATTTCAGAAGAGTTTAGAAAGACCAGTATTGATTCAATCAATAATACGCCTAATTCCACGGCCCCCTTCATCCTTCGGTTTGCAAATTTTCTTCCAGCTGATAGGGTGCATCGATTGGCCTAAAGATGGGCCCCTCCAAAGGAACCTTGAGTACATTGTTTCCATTTTACTAATAATCTTCCTTGGGAGATAGAAGGCACCAGACCAATAAATATGAAAGCTATTTAACACTGATTTAATGAGTTCCAATCTTCCAGCATAAGAGAGAAGATTACCTTTCCAGCTTTCAAGGCAACCTTGAGAAGAGCGTTGCAAAGATTGTATGTGAGATGACTAGAGAAGAGGGGTAGACCCAAATATTTAATCAGGAGCTCTCCTTCAGAAAATCTTAGAGCATTTTTCTGAGCAGAGTTTGTATTGCAAGCGGCACTACATGTAATGGTACTTTTGGAATCATTCACCTTAAGACCTGAAGTAAGATGGAAGCGATCTAGCAGATCTCGTAGCTCTTTAGCTGAAGCAACGTCTTCTTTCACCATAATAAATAAATCATCATCAAAGATGAGATGGAACGCGATCGGGTAATTTGCAACTTGAAGCGGTTTGATAGTATCTTGAGCAATTTTTCTTCAAGTAAGCATGTGAATCCTTCCATGATAAGAGTGAACAGAAGCAGCGATAACGGATCCCCCTGTCTTATACCACAAGAACTTGAAAAATAGCCATGAGGAGAGTCATTAATAAGGATTGAAAACATAGGGCCTGTGATGCACTCACTAATGCATTGGATCCAAGTTCCATCGAACCCCAATTGATGGAGAATAGAGAGAACGTAGTCCAACCGCACCTTATCGAAAGCCTTTTGAAGATCAATTTTAGCACAGAAGGCCTTAGGCCTAGATTTAAGATGAAAATTTCGAAGAAGTTTATGGGCAAGAAGAACATTTTCAGTGATTTTCCTTCCCTTAACGAAGGCAGATTGGTTCCAACTTATAAGAGAAGGGAGGACTTTAGCGAGGGGATTCGATAAATTTTTTGTCATAACTTTATAGAGAAAGTTACACAAGGCAATGGGCCTAAATTTATCAATCATATTGGCACCTCTTTCTTTAGGGATAAACTTGAGAAAAGTGGCATTTAAAGATTTTGTTAATTTCTTCTTACGAAAAAAATAGCGTACCAATTTTAAACTATCTTGCCCGACGATATTCCAAAAGGTTTGAAAGAATTTCGTAGAGAAGCCATCAGGGCCTGGCGCTTTATTCTTCGAAGAGTTAAAAATAACATTCTTGATTTCTTCATCAGAGACATCTTGAGATAAAAGAGCAGCCTGAGTAGATGTTAATTTTCACTTAAAAGGAAGATCCAGGATCTCTTGATTTGAGGAAGGAGAACAATATTCTCGTAGTACTAGGTAGCTAAGATTCCCATTATGCTGGTTCTACAACCCCTTTCTCCCGTGGAAAGAATCAACTTGAATAAGGAATTCGTAGAGATTCTAGAGTTCACCATAGAGTAGAAAAATTTTGTATTGGAATCCCTCGCCTGCAGCCATTGAAATCTAGCTTTTGGTTTGATAAAATTTTCTTCAGTGAGATATTCCCGACGAAAAGTATTTGATGCTTGTCTTTCAATGAAATGGAGGAGCTCGTTAGTAGGGTCATCATGCACCTTGGCTTGGATTTCTAGAAGCTATTTTCTGGCACTGTCTGATCTCTCCTTTACAGATCCAAAAGAAGAAGAGTTCCGACTGCGGATATCATTTCTCAAGAGCTTGAGTTTTTGTTGCATTCAATATATTGGATTGCCATCAATTTTAGTTTCCCATCTGCGGATAATGAGATCTCTAAAACCATGTTGTGAGGACCAAACCTCATAGTATTTAAAAGGTTTAGGCCCAAATGATCTATCATTCTGAAGGATACGAGAAGGGGAGAGTGATCAGAAATATTTGGTTCTAGGTAATTAACAGCTAAGTTAGGAAAAATATTTTTCCACTCAGTGTTAACTAATACTTGATCAAGCTTGCACGAGATTCTTCGAGGGCCCAATTTTTTATTCGTCCAAGACCATGAAAAACCTACAGATCTCATATCTGTAAGCAAATAGTCATCGATGCAAGTGTTGAATTCATTTAATGAACTTGAACTGCATGAATGTTCAAAATTTATTGAATCAAATATTGAATATGATCCATTGTCTGTGTATATATGAATTTTCAATAGTAAAAGGTGTAGGGGGTTACTTGTTCAGTGAATTGTCACTCAACTTACTGGTAAATATTTTTCGGATATAGACAAGGGGAGCACAGGAATTCAAAGCCAAGGATAAAGCACTGAGGGAGTTGTTGGATTATCAATTGAAGATCATTGAAGATCTCTTTATTCATATGAAGGAGTTATGAATTTGTAATCCATAGTTGATGTCACCTTTTCGAAATGATCAATGAAAAGTCAGCTGAAATTACTTTTATTATCTCGAGGTATATTATGACTTTTCTAAGGATGCAGCAATGATAGTTAAACCCGATTACGTGACAAGATCTATCATGAGCTGAATTTCGATGCATGACACTTGTTCACAACTTTCTTAGCTTCTCCTTTGATCGTTTGCAGTTCTTGGTCTTTATCATTTCATAAAATATTCCTTCTTCTCGATTATTTTTTAATATTTATATTCCACCATCATGATTCTCTCTCTCTCTCTCTATATATATATATATATATTTCTTTCTTTAACTTCCTCGAGCACCTCATTATCCATGCATTTAAGACATTGCATTGTTTTACCCACATCTCGTTTGGGCCCATCCACACCACCATGCTTCTTGTTCACGCATCTTTTAAAAATATTTTAATTTTATTTGCTTTTAATTCCTACCATTTTATTTTTGCATGATCTTCATATTTTTAATCTCATAGTTCTTGATAAGATCCAAATATCAATCTATGTTGCATCATAAACCTCTCCATGGGTGACAAAGTTATCCTTGTAGTAGTCTACTCTGTTCACCTATAAAATAATTTATTTGAGTTGAATTTGCTTCATTCTTTGAAAGTTATATAATGTTCTTCTCTCTTCTTAAAAAAGGTACTCGCCATTGCCAGGTTAAAAGCTACAACAAAATCAATGATAGCTTTCCATTTGATTGCGTTCTCAAAAATCGTATCCTCCATATATCATTTCATATTCATTTTCCACCCTCCCTACATGTTCCATTTAAGCTACCTCCAATCACTATGCTTTTACTATTCGATATGTAACATCACCAAGATTTTTGAACCCGAACACACTGATCGAATGCTCGTGTTTGATACCTAGGTGATAAGCGCCTTAGATTTGAACGTAATTAATTAATTAATTTCAGAAATTTCATGTGTGCAAAAGTTTATGTGGTTAATTTTGTAACCATTTACACAAGCTCCGTGAGAGCACCATTGGTTAGGAACTTGGTTATCATGTATGAGGTCTGGGGATCACACCCTATTAAGTGGAGATTAAGACTTCACTTTCAGAACCTTTCATAGAGGCTTGTACACCGTCTTTGATGTACCGGCCACACACAGAATTAGTGTCTCTTTCATAAATGAGAACTCTCACGCATAAACATGTGCATGAGATTTTGTTTGAAGGAGAGAAACCATGAGAGAAGAAGAGGAACCACTCCCCTTCTCATTTCGGTTCTTCTTGAACCTCAGCCATCGAATTGCTATTTTAACCATCATTGTCTAAGAGAGGAATTCCGCAATTCTGACCATCGCGACACCATTGTGAACATATATCGAATCATCGGATGGATATGAAGCCATGCCTAATTTCCTTCGATATCAACGATGATCGTAGGCCGCATATGTGTTATGAAAAGGTATGTGTCATAACACGATCACGTAGGCATCAATTTCAGAGAGTTAGGTCTTGAATTACGTGTGTTCGGATCGCATGCAAAAGATATCGTAGATCTAACGCGTGGAAAGCGCGAACCCCTATCCTTCTGATAATTGATCACTGAAACCATTGCATGTGTGAGATTAGAATGTATAATTATGGCATGGATGGTGTAAAATAGGTTTGGTCTAGTTTTTTGATGATTTGAAACTTATATAATAGGTTTTTGAGAATTTTGAATTTAGAAAGAAGAAGAACAAGTTCTGAAAAAATTTCAGAACCTTCAAATTCAAATTGCCTTGAAATACTGCGAAAATTGTGCGCAAAATTCTGCGAATTTGGCTCATTCTGTGCCAAATTTCTAAGTTAAATTCGTCATGTGAATGTTTGGGTGTTAAAGGGAAACTGACAAATTTGCTCACGCGAATTCCCCTGTTTCTGTCTGCCTCAACCTTTCTTTGAATGGACTTGTGAGACTTTAAAGCACTCATTGCCTATGACATTTACACTTAGATATGAAACTATTGTGATGTAGATTGAGGATTGGAGGCCATAGATAAAGACCTTGCTTAGTTTGCGCATTCGTCTATGCACAACTCCGACATTAAGGTAGGGAAAATTCCATGCTAGTTTTTCATTTTTGATTTGATCCATAGATCCTAATGATAGATACAAATTGATGATTATCAAATTTAGAAATGGAATTTGTTAAACTCTTTCTGCATTGCAAATTGAACTCATTGAATTGGTGATTCGCATTGATACTTCGATCTTTGTATCTGTTTGTGAACTCCGAATCGTATAAGTATGTGAATCATTGTAGCTATGAATATTTCGTATTCCGCTATGAATTTGGCTTTGTGATCAAGTGGGTGAGAGGAGTAGAGGCTTCAAAGAGGGGTAAAGGCCCCAGGGTTTTGACCTTGTTCCCATGTATGGGATACTCTGTTTTTGCTTATGGAATGCTTGGGCCCACTTTGATTTCAGATTTCGTTTTGACTTTGGTTCATCTATGTGACCACTCCATAGCATTTTTCATGTTTTAGAATTGTGTTTTGAACTAATGTTTTGAATTATGAACATGCTTTGAAAATGTATTTTGCTTTTCATCATTGAATCTATGTTTCGTATGTTAAAAATGCAAATCTGTATTGAACTCTCCCTATTGAGTTGAGACTGTAGCTCATCCCGACATTATGTCACAGGTGTTGACATCAATAGGGATCCTAAGCTTGAGGAGGACCATGATTACATTCCGGAGAAAGAAGCAGATCCTCCGCATGGCGAGTTCTACCAATAATCGGGTTCTGATTATGTTTGACTTGGTACAGTGCGAGATCATTGTACATAGCACAAAATTTATATTTTGGATATGCACCACTATTTAGGTGACGGTCGGCCATCATCGGTGGTTGGTTTTTGGGTTTTGTTTTCGTGTACAAATGTATATAGAATCTGCTAATGCATATGATATTGATATTGGCTTATGTATTGCATCTGCTTGATTCCGCATGTATGTATATGCACTAGGTACATCGGACGACTCGGCAATCCTCGGATTCCGCACATGGAAAGTTGGGCAGTGACAAATGATATCAAAACTTGTGAATCAGACCGTATCGGACGGTCCTTCTTTCCTAGAGATCTATGTTGGGAAAGTCAGGCTGTCACCGTTTGCATCAAAGAGCATTGATGCCAAAGGTACTTCTGTATTTGAATTGTGATTTATTATCTGACGATCCAATTTTCCTAGATATTTGTGTGGGGAAGATCGAGCTGTCACAGGAGGTATCAGAGATATGGCTCTAGATCCCATGCAGGTCAACTGTGACACCATGTGTCACAGTTACTATTCAAGCACTATGGGATTAGATTCCATATATGATATCGGAGCAGGTTACCTGTGACACCAAGTGTCACAGTTGGTGTCAAAGCTATGGCATGAGATTTTGTCAGACTGTGATCCAGTCCTTCATGATTAATTATGACTAAGATTTTTTTCGATTGTGACAGGTCAGTATGCCTCTACGAGGTAGGCCCAGGATAGTCCATGATAGAGGCACCTCTAGTGGTTAAAGAATTGCCATGGGTGCAAATAGTACTCCATTGGGCATGAACAGCACCCCCTCGGGAGGAAGGAATGGCAATGGAAGTGACAGAAAATTAATTAAATCCATGGTGAACACCATGGCTCAGCAAATGATGCCACTGGCAGAGAGACACTAGCCATCAGGATTCCAGGAGTTTCAGAGAGTGAGACCTCCGAGCTTCTATGGTCAGGCTGATCCGCTAGAATCGGAGAAATGGTTAAATCAGATGGAGAAGATTCTCAGTGTGATCCCTTGCACCGAGGAAGAGAAGGTTAGATGGGCTGCCTTTTAATTGGAAGGAGAGGCAGACCTGTGGTGGAAATCTTTTTAGAGAACACGAGTACAAGAAACACAGAATGCCCCCTGGACTTGGGCACAATTCGTAGAGATGTTTAATGAGAAGTACTTCCCTGACGCACTCAGGAATCAATGGGAAGTCAAGTTTGTGACATTAGAACAAGGGCAGATGTCCTTGAGCGAGTATGAAGCAGAGTTTAGGAGGCTTTCCGATTCGCACTGCTACACATCACCATGAAACTGATGAAGGCTAAGAAGTTTGAATGTGGGCTGAAGCCCATCATCCAAGAGAGACTCTCCTTGTTTAGGCTGACAACCTATGCTAAGGTCATGGAATTAGTCCTCATCACTGAGAAGGACATTCAAACAATGCACCAAAGAAGAGAGCTGTAAAACTAGGCTAGGAAAAGCCAGGTGAAATCCTATACCTCCGAGCCAACAAACAAGAAGCCAAGATTTCTGATGACAGTACCCAACCAGCCTGCTCGAACAGTGTACTCAAGACCTCCCACCTCTACAATCACAAGGCCTTATCGTCCTTCAATCCTTGCTGCAACTGGAGCATCAAGGTTTTCGCAAGCCCCAAACACCCCTACAACCACACTAATCGAATCATGCTCGAAATGTGAGAAGCCACATTGGACAGAGAATTGAAGATGGATATTAGGAGCATGGTTCAAGTGTGGCAGGCAAGGACATCAGATAAATGAGTGTCTTGATGAGAAAAAGGGGCTGACAACATCAACAGTTCCTCAGAGACCCTCCCAACCCATAGTGCAAGGTCGAACATACACCGTTACAGCAAGCGATGCCCAGGCATCAAATGAAATTATCAAAGGTATAGTGTAATCATCGCTTCTCAGGCTTTACTTTACTCTCGTTGATGAATATCCTTGAAATTGTGTGTTACTATAATATTGCATAGATGTTCAGCACCATCATACATACACTAAATTCACATGTGTGAATTTAGGTACCTTACCCATGTACCGAAATTGCGATATATGTCAACATCAAGTGCGAGTGTTGATAGACCCAGGGTCTACTCACTCTTTTTTTACCCTTCAATTAGTAGCCGAATTGAGTGTCACTCTCAAACCGTTGAACTTCCTCCTAGCAATGTTAGTCCCTACGGGAAGCTCAGTGAGCACGGATACTATTTTTCGATCAGTTATCATCGCAGTTGAGGATCACGAGACGACATCTAATCTAATTTCGTTAGGGATGCAAGGATTCAATGTAATCCTTGGCATGAACTAGTTATCCATGCATCATGGCTGCGTCAATTGTCTTCGAAAGGTGGTTACCTTTTGCCCTCCAAAGGGAAGATCCTTCAGATTCTACGGCATTAAGTTCAGCATCGCACCATTCATCTTCGCCCTCAAAGCAGAATGTCTGATGAAGAGTGGATGCCAGGGATACTTAACATTTGTATGAAACCAATAGGAAGAGAAGACCAATCTCCCCGGTATACCTGTAGTGTGCGAGTTTCCAGATGTATTTCATGAAGATTTTTCAGGATTGCCACCTGATCGAGAAATCGAGTTTACGATCTATTTGGCTCCAGGCATCGAATCGATAGCGAAAGCACCATACCGAATGACACCAGCAGAGTTGAAAGAACTCAAGGAGAAACTACAGGAACTATTGGACAAGGGGGTTTATTAGACCCAATGTTTCTCTATGAGGAGCACTAGTGTTATTCATAAAAAGGATGGTTCAATGAGACTGTGCAAAGATTATTATCAATTGAACAAGTAGACGATCAAGAATCGCTACCCACTTTCTCGCATCGACGACCTCTTTGATCAACTTCAAGGCATAAAATTCTTCTCAAAGATTGACTTGAGGTCAGGCTACCATCAATTGAAAATCAAAGTCGAGGACATCTCAAAAAATTTCTTCCGTACAAGATATGACCACTATGAGTTCTTAGTGATGCCATTTAGATTGGCGAACGCTCCAATATCATTCATGGATCTAATGAACAGATTGTTCAAACCGCACCTTGACAAATGCGTAGTGGTCTTCATGGATGACATCCTTATATATTCAAAGACAAGAGAAGAACATGAGGAGCATTTGCATATTGCACTACAGACACTTTGAGATCACTAATCATACACAAAACTAAGCAAATGTGAGTTCTGTCTAGAGCAAGTTAATTTCTTAGGCCATGTCATCTCCGAGACAGACATAATTGTAGAACCAACTAAGATTGAGGTTGTAGTCAAATGGGAACAACCGAAGATAGTAACTGTTGGTTTATTTCAGGTGTTGTCTTGTTATTGGTGAGAAAACAGTGGTGAAGAAATATAAATCAAAAAGTGAAGAAATAAAAATTGGTTAAAATAGCAAATATGAAATACATAGCTTGCAAGATACAGGGCTATTGTAGTAAGTTTTGAGTAAGTAAGAGTTTTTCCCATAGAGAAGTTAATCTAGAACCCAAAATAGATTATGTTAGTAGGCCTCCAGATCTGGCTATAGATCTGACAATCCTAGAGAAAGGGAGTTGGGTGTCACAACTACACTAAATTAACACTAAGAGAAGAGAAATAAAGTGCAGTCCTATCCTAAAGAAAGGGTTATGAAGAAGGTGGTGATAGTGTGTGTTAAAATAAAGATAAAATGATTGGAAGTAGGCAATTAAGCTAAGGTTAATTCAGTTATGTAACTCAGATTTAGGGCTATCTCTGCAGCAATCCCTCAGATGGCTACAAGCACATCTGCAAGGAGGAAGTATCTAACTTAACTCTTATTATTTGACCTGGTCTCTTAAGGCTATAACCTGTCCACTTCAATGGTCATAGGCTATTTAATAGAGAGAATCAAACCACATTAATTAAATCAGAAAACCAATCTGATCCAGTGGAAACCACAGTCGTTCAAAAGCTATTTGGGGACTTAAATGCATCTAGTCATTACTACAAAAGGCTTGCAATAACTCAGCTCACAAGTCTGCAATCTCTATAGAGAAATCAGATCTAACATCTGATGTTGGTCAAGGAAAGCAAAGGGGAGCTTGTCCCTGCAATAACCTCTCACAAGGCTACAAGCTCAAGTGCAGAGGAGAAGAATCCTTCTCAGATTTATGGCTTGGAATCACCCTAGGGCTATAGTCTATCCACTTAAATGGTCACAAGCTATCCACAGAGGTTATCCACACCACAGAGGACTGAGATGAAGCATGAAAATTGCTGCTGCCACCATGGTCCTAGGGCTACAAGCTTAAGCTCTCATGGGTATTTTAAATTAGCTCAAATCCTAAATGCATGGCATAGATTGAACAAAACTATGGGTAAATAGAAAAATAGCAGATTAAATAAATATTAAAATAGACATTCATTGATTAAACCAATACTTATAATGAGATGTCCTCAAGGCAACAACTTTGTGCATAACAGCTCATCAATAACTCCCAATGTTCTCAAGACCCATTACAAAACTGAGAAAATTAGGGCTAATTGATTACAGAGAACATATCCAACAAATGCTGGGCTAAGGAAGAAGAAAAAAAATGAAAAAAGCGGTGATCAAACCCTAACCCTAATCTGCTCGAGCTCATAGCTAATTGAGGTTGAAGGAGAGATGTTTTCTAAGTTAAATTTATAGCTTAAATACTCAGTCCTTGATGCCTTAGCCAAAAGAACATTAAACCCTAATTTTAGGGTAGATGTGGCTTCATTACAGCCCTTGGATGCATTGAGATGTGTGCCCTGGACCTGGGAAAACCCCCAAAAGGTCCCTAGATATGAAATGAGAAGTGGAGAGCCCGAGCTTCGCAGGGCTGACTCTGGTGCATTAATTCAGTCGGGCGAATAGCAGAGTGTTCGCGAGGTCAGAATTGGCTTGGAAGGTTTATCACTCGCGCAGAAGACCTTTAAGTGGTCACACAGCTGCTTTGGCTTTTAATGCACTCGCGAGGAAGAGTTTGCATTGCTTTGGCTTTGCTCGCGCAGTAGAGCTTCAAGTAATTCCTGTCGTGAGGGTCTCGCGAAGCAAGCTTTAAATCTCGCTTGGCTTCTTGTCAAATGAATAGCACAACTCGCTCAATAGAGGGTTGAGCTTTTAAGTACGCGAAAGCTACGCAAGGAAATTTCTGAAGCTCTCTCTCCTCTTGAGCCACGCGATAACTTCGTGAGTTTGCTTATGTCCTTTGTGCAAATTGGCCTCGTGAGTTTAGGCGCGCGAGTGATATGAGATTTGTTCCTCATGAGAGCTTCGTGAGCTGGATTTCTGAAGGCTTAGTGCAAGAGCTTCGCGAGGACCTTGAGTGTTGGTTGTAGCTGAAGTGCGCGATTGCTGCATGAGAGAATGCTCTGAGACCATCCCTTCACTGAGCTGCTCGAATTCTTTGCGAGTTTCCCTATGCTGCATGTAACATTTACGCGAGGAGGCTTTGCTATTGATTTGAACCACCCAAGGTCGCATTTCTACTGTGCGAGATAACATATTTTCTCCTCTGCTTCTATGCAGCTGCTGCTGTTGTAGTTCTCTCCACTCACATCTATGCTTCTCTTATCTGCTAGACTTTCTTGGTCCATTATGACATGCAAAAAGTCACCATGGTGTGTACCACCATGGTGTTCCATCAGTCATTGGTTCAACAGCCCTCTCTGACTTTAATTCTTTCTCTTTTGGGCACCAAAGGCATGCATTTTGTATTAAGCTGCACAATTATTACTAACTACAAAACAAGCTAAACAAAGAGTTATTAGTCTGCTTCAAGGTGTAAAAAAGGCTAGGTTAAGAGGGGAAAAGTGTTACTTTTTAGTGAATAATAGTAATGAAAATGCGAAGCTTTCTACAATTAGCTGGCTATTATAGGAGATTCGTTGAAGGATTCTCCAAGATTTCGAGACCACTCACTCAGCTTACTAGAAAGAACACCAAGTTTGAGTGAACTGATTCACATGAATGGAGTTTTCAAGAGCTCAAGAGAAGGTTAACCTCTGCGCCTGTACTTGCCATACTTTCTGGTAGTGGATTAACCTCTGCGCCTGTACATGAATGGAGGATTTGTACTATTCAGCAATGCATCACACAGTGGATTGGGCTGTGTGCTAAATCAGAACGAGGTCATTGCTTATGGATCATGACAACTCAAAGACCATGAGAAAAACTATCCGACTCACAATCTCAAATTGGCAGCGATCATTTTTACTTTGAAAATATTGAAGCACTACCTCTACGGTGAGACGTTTGAAATCTTTACCGATCATAAAAGCCTCAAGTACCTATTCACACTGAAAGATTTGAACTGACGCAGAGAAGATGGACGGAGTTTCTCAAGGACTATGACTGTTCCATCTAGTACCATTCAGGGAAGGCTAATGTGATAGTAGATGCGCTAACCTGAAAGTCAATGGCTCAGCTAGCCAGCCTTGTCACAATGATTCATGGGTTGAAATTGTTGGAGAACCTTTCTCACTACAATGTGAAGTTTGACATCAAGGAGTCAAGTCCATTAATGGCTAACCTCACCATTCGACCCACAGTTTTTGCCGACATCAGGGAGCTTCAGATGAAAGATGATGATCTTATGGCCATTAGACAAGGCGTGATCAGTGGTAATCAAACTGACTTCTCTATCAGAGAGGATGATTCTTTACTCTTTCGAGGACGACTTTGTGTGCCAAACAACGCTTAGCTCCAACATTTGATCCTAGAGGAAGCACACAAGTCGAAATATGCTATCCATCCGAGAGGCATAAAAATGTATTAGGACCTTAAGAAGAGTTTCTAGTGGAAATGATTGAAGAAAGAAGTAGCGGGTTACGTATCAAAATGCCTAGTATGTCAACAAGTGAAAATCAACCACCGAAATCCCTCTGGTTTACTGCAACCCCTGCCTATACCGGAATGAAAATGGGAGAATATTTCCATGGATTTCATCCTTGGGCTACCGCGAATAGCAAAAGGGTATAATGCAATATGGGTAGTGGTCGACCGATTAATGAAATCCACCCATTTTCTACCGCATGCTACAAGGTACAGCACTAGTCAGCTTGCCGAACTATATCTATAGGAAATCGTCAGACTACACGACATTTCGATTAACATTGTATTGGATAGGGACCCATTGTATACATCTAGGTTTTGGAGACAGTTCCAAGAGGGAATAGGTTCAAGACTAGCATTTAGCTCAGCATTCCACCCTCAGACAGATGGCCAGACAGAGAGGGTAAATCAAGTTATTGAGGACTTGCTCAAAGCATGTATGCTAGACTTTCAGGGATCATGGGACAAACATTTACCCTTGGTTGAGTTTGCCTACAATAATAGTTACCAATCAAGTTTTAGAATGGCTCCTTTGGAGGCATTTATGGACACCGGTGTAAATCCCCGCTTAACTAAGAAGAGGTTAGAGAGAGAATGTTGTTAGGCCCAGAGCTTGTTGAAAGCACCAATGACATAATCAAAGTAATTCATGACAGATTGAAAGTCGCTTAAAGCCGACAAAAGATCTATGCCGATCTCAGAAGAATAAACGTAGAGTTTCAGGTAAAATCTGCTGAGTTAATTCCGCTAAATTCCCTGTTCTCTATCTATAAATACTGATGTTACACATTCTTTTCAGAAAGGAAATCACATGTTCAGTAAAATCTCGCCCATAAAAGGAGTAATCCGATTCAGAATACATGGGAAGCTTAGTCCACGCTATGTCGAACCTTTTGAGGTGTTGTGTTGCGTCGGTGAAGTGGCTCATCAAATTGCTTTGCCATCGCAACTATCAAGTATACACAATGTGTTCCACGTGTCAATGTTGCAGAAATACGTGAAGGATGTGATATACATCTTAGACTACTAGCTCATTTAAGTCCAAGTGGACTTAATCGTAACGGAGGAACTGGTACAAATTTTAGATCGCAAGGAGCAGACCTTACGGACCAAGCGAATCCTACTTGTGTTAGTACGATGGTGTAATCACTCAACCGTCAAAGCTATGTGGGAGTGTGAAGTTGAAATTCACAATCAGTATCCACACCTTTTTTATTGAAATCCGTAGAAGATTAAGGGTACTTGTATGCTAAGAATGGAAAGTTGACAAAGGCTCAATTGTTAAATTTTTGTTCTAAAACTTTTGTGATCTAGTTAGGTGTAAACCCTTACAATATAATTACCAGTGCATTCAAATTCATTGCAGTTAATTGTGTATTGCAAAGTTTGACATTTGGGGTGACTAAGTCTCCAGAAGACTCGGATGCCACTAGCTTGGAGTTAACCATTTTTATGGGTGCAATTTTATGACTGTTGAAAGTTTTAAGGGAGAAGGAAGAAGATGGTTTGCAACCACGACACAGTCAATGGACTGTTGCAGCAACAAACATCATCTGATAAATTTGCTCCCGCGAATTTAGAAAATCATGCGAGCGATTCCTTCAGGTGTATTCTCAGGGGTTTTTCAAGAGAAAATCCACGCGAGCAAAAATTAGAATTCGCGCGAGCAATTTTGTAACAGCCCCAAAAGGTGAAACTGTGTAGACCTGCTTGGTACACGTGTTGGTGTGGCTCATTTTGTCATTTCTAATTTGAAAATATCACTTAGCATGAGTAAGAATGAAAGAACGTATGAGTTTTGTGTATGGGGATCACAAGTGAACCACTTTGGATGTGAAACACCCAAGTGTGGGTGTTTGTGCTTCACAAGGAATCCATTTAGGTTATAAAACAAGGGTAAAACTCTTTTCTTATTTTTTCCTTTGAAATTCTAAAGAGAGAGAGTGCGCTTGAGAGAGAGAGAGGAGAGATTGTGAGAATCGGAGGCTTGAGATCGAGATTGAGACCGATCTACGGTGCAAGGTGGTTCTCCATCGTGTTAATTGGTGTGAGATGGTTTGTGAAAGTTTGGTGAGCTATCTTTAGAGAGAGTGAGAACTTGAGGAGAAGAAGAACATTCCTCAAGCATGGATTGTTGATCTCCCTCTCAATCCTTTTGTTTGAACTTGGAAATCCACAAGGAAATCGTTGAGAGATCGCGGTTGGAGTTCCCAGGAGAGTGGACCGCAAAAGCCTTCTGAATGCATTGAAGGATGCATCCATTCAACCACAAATCCATGTAAAATAAATGAGGTTATGATTCGGGATTCACCTAAAGGTCTTCTGTCCGTCTTGCGTGGTTTGGAGTGTACTTCGTAGGAGGTAGGGGAAATTCATTAACATAACTTTCAATATTAAATATTTAGATTATGTGAACAAGATAAGTACGTGTGCATGTGTGTAATAATCACGGGTGCGTGTGTGAACAAGATAAGTATATGTGAATAGGACAAGCATGATAAGTAAGTGTGTGTGTGAATGTGTAAGAAGTATGATAAGTAACCGTGATAAGAACCATGTGTTAATGAGATAAGTGTGACAAACAGGTTTGTATGTGTACATGAATGTGACAAGTATGAACGTGAAATACTAAACCTAGCTATAAATTAATCACACTGATTAACAACACATGATGAACTATAATTTAGCATTCGCACAATGATTTAAGGTTCATGTGAAATGAGTCCCCATCGTGTATCTGATATGTGGCACAAGTGACCCTACCAACAAAGCTTAGGGGCTTGGCATCGTGGCATAAGTGACCCTGCTAACAAAGCTCAGGGGCTTGGCATCGTGGCACAAATGACCTTGCTAACGAAGCTCAGGGGCTTGGCATCGTGGCACAAGTGACCTTGCTAACAAAGCTCAAGGGCTTGGCATTGTGGCTCAAGTGACCCTGCGATGAAGCTCAGGGGCTTGACATCTGTCTGAAATTATTCATTGAACAATGGTGGTTTGAGAATTTCCATCGGTAATTATGTGGCTCCTAAAGCTATATACGCTGAGGAGATTATTTAAGTTAAGATTTAAGTCATTTGAAGTTCAAGAAGCATGTAAATATAAGTTTAGCCAGAACATGGGAAAAAAGAAACATGACATGTGTGTGTACACCTTGAAGTTAGTTATTTTGATTCAAGCATCTAAAAGTTAAGCTGTGTAACATGTGCTTTAAATTCAGTTCAAGATCTAGGCTTTGAAATGTGTTATGCATGCTAGTGATATTCCCTTATTGTGCTTAGACTGTTAGCTCACCCTTTTTGACTATACGTCACTGGTACAGACATGGATTTTAGCATTGAGGATTCTGGTCATGAAGAAGATCCAGATTGCATTCCAAAGGAGGAAGCTGATCTTCTGCCAGAGGATTGTTTCACTTAGGGGACTTTGAAAGAGAAATTGAGGATTTTTGTGTAAGGCTTGGTATGTCCAGCCTTTATATTAGTTTAAAATAATGGATTCATGAAAAGTAAACTATTATGTTGAACCACTGTTTGGGTGATGATTGGTCATCACCGGTGGTTCGTTTTTGTTCTGTTAGGCTTATAGTTTAAATAAGAACAGAGCCGTCATTTTGTCCTTTTGTCATTTTGTCTGATGGTTCAGGTTTCGAGGTAGGAAATTTGGGCTGTCATAGTTGGTACCAAAGCATATGGCTTTAGAAATTTCTGACAAGCCCTAGACTTAGATTCTTAGTTAAAGATTTTGTCAGAGTATAGGGACTTTCTGTTAATGTAACTTCTGTTTCATCTTAACAGATTGAGATCTCAGCTAGGGGTCGACCAAGAGGTGGTCGTACTAGAAATACCAGGAGTGGTGATGGGATACCACGGGATCGAATCAGATTCAAATTAGTGACAGAGGTCCTCCAGAGGAGAAAAATCAAGAAAGAAATGAAAGAGATAGAATGGCTCAAGTCATGGAGACTATGGCAAATGCCATGTCACAGCTGACAAAACTGATGGCTGCTAACAATGCCAATCAGTATCAGTCTCCACTAACACCCTTAGCATTTATAGAATTTTGGAGAATGCGTCCTCCAAATTTCTCAAGACAAGCAGATCCAATGGAAGCTGAGAATTGGGTCAGTGAGATGGAAAAGATATTCAATGTACTTGCATGCACTGAAGATGAGAGATTCAGGTGGATTTTATTCAAGTTAGATGGGAAAGCAGGCCCATGGTGGAAATCTGTGTCAAGGACAAGAGAGCGGGTAGCTCCAGGTATGCTGTGGACATGGGAAGAATTTGTTGAGGAGTTCAATAAACATTATTTTCATGAGGTAGTACTAAACCAGATGGAAATGAAATTTCTTCAATTAGAACAAGGGAAGATGTCTGTAAGAGAGTATGGAATAGAGTTCATGAGAATGTCAAGGTTTGTTCCAGAGCATGTAGCCTCAGATCTGATGAAGGCCAAGAAGTTTCAACGCGGCTTAAGGCTGAATATTAGAGATAGAATTTTAGTGTTGGAACTGGAAACATATGGAGAGATAATGAGTAAAGTGTTGGTGGCCGAGGAAGACATAGAAGATTTGTACAAGAGACGGGACTAGCAGAATAAGGGAAAGGCAGACCAAAGGAAGTTTGGTAACTGTGAATCAGTGAATAAAAAGCCGAGGTTCGCAGTGCTAACTCAAAGACAACCTACCCAGACTGTTTATCCTAGGCTACCTATGCCTACATGAATTAGACCTTTCCGCCGTTTTGGCCCTATTACTATAGGAGTATCAGCTACTTAGGAAATTACAAGGGCTGCGACATCTACTCCATAAGAGACATGTACGCGTTGTGGGAAGTCACACAAGACGTCAGAGTGTCGGCATAGTATGGGAGCGTGTTTTAAGTGTGATAAAATGGGGCATATAATCAGAGACTGCCCTGAACTAAGAAGAGAAGGAGTATCATCAGTAGCTACACCTACACCTATAGGATCCACGAGGCCTATAGTTCAAGGTCGTGCCTATGCCGTTAATGTTGTGGATGCCCAGACATCTAATGACGTCATCTAAGGTATAACTCAATTCACATATTCAATTATCATCTGAAATTTTTTATAACAATTATCATCTTAGGAAATTAAGAATCCGTATAATTCAATAAATTTACAGCACACACTATATACACTCTAAGTAAGACTTTATATTGACACATAGGTACTCTACTTATGGATCAACATGATGACACTAGTAAGCATGGAGCACGGTTGTTAATAGACCCAGCGTCGACGCACTCCTTCATGACTTCACAATTTATGATATACTTGGGAGTTACTCCGGAGCTGTTAGATTTTATTCTAGCCGTGTCGGTTCCTATGGGAAGTTTGCTAGCACGGATATGTTTTGTCGATAGATTGTTTTTTTGGTTGAAGATTGTGAGACGGTGACTGTTAGACATGCAAGGATTCGATGTGATCCTTGGCATGGACTGGCTATCAGCTTATCATGCAAGCGTTGATTGCCTACGAAAAGCAATCATTTTCCATCCCTCAAAAGAAAAGTCATTCTGATTTAGGGGTGACAAGGCAAATGTTGCACCGTTCATTTTCGCGATACGAGTTGAACGTATGATGAGAAATGGGTGCAGTGGCAACCTCGCATTCTTGAAAGAACACCTAGACGAGAAGAATGACATCACTGAGATTCCAATTATTTGCAAATTTTCAGATCTGTTTCCTGAAGAACTACTAGGATTATCGCTTGATCGAGAAGTGGATTTTGCAATTGACTTAGCTCCAAGCACAGAGCTAGTATCTAAAGCACCATATAGGATGGCCCCCGCAGAATTGAAAGAGTTGAAAGAGCAGCTGCATGAACTCTTGGACAAAGGGTTCATAAGACCAAGTGTTTCTCCTTGGGGAGCACCAATTTTATTTGTCAAGAAGGATGGGTCTATGAGATTATGTATCAACTATCATCAATTGAATAAATTGACAATCAAGAACCGTTATCTGCTTCTAAGGATAGATGATCGTTTTGATCAATTACAAAGAGTAAAGTTCTTTTCAAAGATTGGCTTAAGCTCCGGCTATCATCAGTTGAAAGTCAAAGTCGAAGATATTTAGAAGACCGTATTTAGAACCAGATATGGGCATTATGAATTCTTAGTGATGTCCTTTGGCTTAACTAATGCTCCAGCTTCTTTCATGGATCTCGTGAATAGGGTGTTCAAATCACTTCTTGACACATGTGTAGTAGTATTTATAGATGACATCCTCATTTACTCAAAGATAAAGGAAGAGCATGAACAACATCTATAGATTACTTTACAGATATTACAAAAACACCAGTTGTACGCAAAGCTTAGCAAAGGTGAGTTTTGGTTAGAATAAGTGAGCTTTTTGGGACATGTTGTCTCTGAAGCAGGTATCACAGTAGATCCAACTAAGATAGAGGCCGTTGTATAGTGGGAGCAATCAAAGAAGGTCACAGAAGTGAGAAGTTTTCTTGGTTTGGCTGGCTACTACAAACGATTTGTAGAGGGATTTTCTAAACTCTCCAGCCCGCTTACACAACTGACAAGGAAGAATGCAAAGTTGGAATGGACCGAGTCATGTGAGAATAGTTTTCAAGAACTTAAGAAAAAGCTTACTTCTACACCAGTGCTTATTATCCAGCTGGCACTGGAGGGTTTGTTGTATTTAGCGACGCGTCACATAGCGGGTTAGGCTTTATGCTTAATCAGAACCAGAAGGTTATTACCTATGGATCAAGACAGCTCAAGGATTATGAAAAGAATTATCCCACACATGATCTTGAACTAGCCGCGATGATTTTTGCATTGAAAATATGGAGATATTATCTATATGGGGAGACCTTCGAGATATTCATAGATCATAAGAGCCTCAAGTACTTGTTCAGTCAGAAGGATTTGAATATGAGGCCGCGAAGACGGATCGAGTTTCTCAAGGATTACGATTGCTCCATTTCATTTCACCCAGGTAAAGCAAATGTTGTAGTGGATGCGTTGAGTCAAAAAAGTTTGGCTCAATTATCAAGCCTTATTATGGGAATACGCCGATGAAAACTTTTGGAAGATGTTTCACTACACGACACTAAGATCGAAGTGCAAGAGTCAGGAGCCCTAGTAGTAAACATCGTTATCCTATCGATAATATATGATGATGTTTATGAGCTACAGATGAAAGATGCAGAACTGGTGAAGATCATACAAGGTGTAACAGATGGTACTAGACCAGATTTCTCCAACATGGAGGATGGATCATTGTTATTCCCTGGGTGCCTTTCTATACCGACCAATGTCGATCTACGGCATGACATACTAGAAAAGGCACGCAAGTCAAAGTATGTGATTCATCCAGGTGGTACTAAAATGTACTAGGATTTGAAGAAGAGTTTGTTGCGGAGAGGGTTGAAAGAGGATGTCGCTGAGTACATTTCAAGGTGCTTAATGTGTCCGCAGGTAAAATTGGATCACCGATATCCATCAGGTTTATTACAACCTCTACGGATACCGGAATGGAAATGGGAGTCCATTTCCATGGATTTTATTGTGGGATTGCCAAGGACGGCAAAGGGACATAATGCCATATGGGTAGTTGTAGACAGATTCACCAAGTCAGCCCCATTTCTTGCCTTAAAATACCCAATATACAGTGCGTAGACGTGTTGAGATGTACTTGAAGGAGATCATTCGATTGCACGGTATTTCGATGAGTATAGTATCAGATCATGATCCATTGTATACATCATATTTTTGGCAGAAATTCTAAGAAAGAATGGGTTCAAGATTGGACTTCAGCTTAGCATTCCACCCATAGACGGATGGACAAACCGAGAGGGTGAATCAGATTATTGAAGATATACTCAAGGCATATATGCTTGATTTTAGAGGGTCATGGAATCAACATTTTTTATTGATCGAGTTTGCGTATAATAACAGTTATCAAGCGAACATTGGTATGGCTCCCTATGAAGCTTTATATGGGCGAAGATGTAGATCTCCTCTCAATTAGAAAGAAACAGGAGAAAATTTTGCTTTGGGTCCTGAAATCCTTGTAAATACTACTGAAGCCGTACGTTGGATTCGAGAGAGGTTAAAGATTGCTTAGAGTAGACAAAAAAGTTACACCGATCTAAAACATACAAGTGTGGATTTTCAGATTGGAGACCATGTGTTCCTAAAGATTTCACCTCTAAAAGGTGTAATGTGTTTCGGGAAGCGTGAAAAACTTAACCCACATTACATCTGATCGTTCAACGTTTTGGGTCGAGTTGGTGAAACTGCATATCGGATTGCGCTACCTTCGCAACTCGAAAAAGTACACAATGTATTTCATATATCCATGTTGAGGAAATACGTGAGGGATTCAACTCACATTATTGACGAGCAACCGATTGAGCTCTATGAAGATCTAACAATTAGAGAGGGCCCTGTACAAATTCTCGATAGGAAAGAGCAAGTGCTACGTACTAAATATATTCCATTGGTACTAGTGAAATGGCAGAATCATGCACCGGAAGAAGCTACATGGGAACGCGAGTTAGACATCCGTGACGCATGTCCACAGCTCTTTGTATAAGTCTAAATAATTTTAATGAAGATGAAAGATTTTGTGATCTATGTGGGAATCATTAAATTCAAGCGTATCATCGTTAAGTAATTCAGGAGAGTTTACATTGTGATACGTCTAAAAAAAGTAGGCGTATGTATGCCGTAAACTCAACTAAAGGATGTAAAAGAATTGAAAAAGGCTCTGAGAACAAAGGTAGAAGGAACTGGAACAGAAAATAGTCCAAATTCAAAGAAATTGTAGAACTCGCGCATGCGAGATTTTAAGTCGCTTTCGCTATTGTTTCATTAGAGCACGCGAGAAAATTTGCTCCACAACTGCTCGCATGACTGGTTCAAGTGCAAGACTTAAGTGTTAGTTGCTCGCGCAACTGTCGGGTAATATGAACCCGCGATCCATTTTCTTTCAAGATTTTAGGCGTGAAAGGATTTTTGGCAGCTAGGGTTTCCTTCCCAACCTTCAAACCTACCTTTATCCTTCGATTTGCTCTTCAGATTCGCTTCAGAATCTCCTCGAATTCGCTAAAGTGTAGCTGCCAAGGGTTTATTCGAGGTTTCTTCCATCAAAGAGGGGTAAGATCTACAAATTACTTCAATTTCTTTTCGATTCTTGCTAGTAGATCGTTGTAATTGGGCCAAAGAAGGTTTTGGCATCAAAACCCTCACCATCTAAGCGACCAAAACTAAATACTCCACCGTTAGTAAGGGAACATCCCACCGAATGGTGGGATTCTAAGAAATTTGAAACCGATTGGGTAATCGACGGTAGTGTATTTGAAGGTCACGATACCACAAATTGGACCCTCAAATACCTCACCGCCACCAATTTGAAGTCACTTTTGGAACCCTTTCATACCCACTATTGCCCTAGGCTTGTACGCCTATTTTATCAAAAATTAAAAATGATCGAAGACCAAACGGAGTTCGTGACCGAGATTGACAGTTACAAATTTCAATTTGACATGGGGGATTTTGTGATCACGATGGGATGCACATCGAGATACGTGGAAGGTGGACCGTTGCAACCCCCAAACCCAGCCAAGGTACCTTTTCACAACGTGGTCGCCAATATGACCAAGGAAAAGACCGAGTTCGGACTGTCCGTTAAGTGTGTTAAGTTGCAAACCTATATGTGGCCATTGGACATAATTTTTAGAAAGAATTTATTTCCATTGGGACACAAGCAGGAGAGAAGGGATGCGCTTCTCCAGGCATTGTACTCGACCTATCAAGGGAAGTCGTTCTCTGCCCCTGCTGTTGTGGGAGATGACATGGTATATGCCAGAAACAATGCTAGAGAGGGTGCACAGAAAGTGACCCTGAAGTGCCTGCCCTACGCTCCATTGATCACATACATGATCGAGAAGTCAATGAAGAGGGAGAAAAGTTTCTGATGGCTCCGACTGACCCTTGCGTGAAGGGAAATATTCAAACGTATAAGTATGATGATTTAAAAGGAAGCCTCACTAGCCTAAATGCGAGCATCAAGTATCGCAAAACAGAAGAACTAGCCCAGCAACAACAACAACAACAACCACATGTCGAGCCAGGTCAAGCTACTTAGAACCTAGTGCCCCCACCGATCCCTACATATGGTGGTGTCGACTTAGCGGCAGAGCTATTCTCGCGCATGGACCTTCAAGACATACAGCTGAACCACCTTGAGAAACAAAATGCCCATCTTATGCTTATTACCACGAGGCCATGATGAGTGACATTGCCCTTGGATTACCTCAGGCGCATGGGCTGAACAACTAATGCTTATGCAGGCTTGAGCAGCTAGTGGAGCGGGAGATGACAATGAGGACCAGTCAGGCCGTGCTGAGGACTAGTTGTGAGGGCTATAGCTGTTAGATATTTTGATTTGTTATATTTTAATCGGAAATATGTACATTTTGGATATTGTGAAATTTGAACTATGGATGAATGTATTTTGGACAAATTTTACATCTTGGACGGTAATTCTCCAAACCATGGGTAGAAATGTTAAACTTTTGTTGGAACCATGTTAATGAAAGATATTTTGGAAATTTGCATAGTCTATGCGATTTTTATGTTTTAATTATGGTTGAGCATGGTACGTAACATTCTAAGGGTGAATACGTTACATTGTAGGTACAATTCTGGAATTAGCTTTGACTAATTCAAGGCTTTGTACTTGTGATGATAGATATTTTACTACTGCAGCGTGATTATGTTAAATTTGACAATGCAATGAACTTATGGTTCTAATTATGTGACGGATTGATGGGTAATAGGTTGATTTCCCAATGTGGATCCTTTACAGTTGAATGATATGTGTTATGGGAAATTACTTGTAGCTGTCTTAAACTTTGTGTACATGCAAATGTGTAGTATAGTGGTGAATTTGTGGAAGGATTGTTTTATGCAGGATATTGAATCTGTGTGTCTAAGAAAAGTACATATAAGTTTGGGATATGTATGGATGTGTAGAGGTATGCGTGGTCATGAGTGATTAGACGTAATGTCTGAATATACATTGAAATTTGTCTGTAGGTGTGGACCGATGAGTACATGTGTGTGGTTGTCTGTAAGTGGGTATGCAATTTTTGAGGACGAAAATTTTATGAGGGGAGGATGTAACATCCCCAAAATGTGAAACCGTGTAGACCAGCTTGGTACACGTGTTGGAGCGACGGATTTTGTCATTTCTGATTTGAAAATATCACTTAGCACGAGTAAGAGTGAACGAACGTATGAGTTGTGTGTATGGGGTTCACAAGTGAACCACTTTGGATTTGAAACACCCAAGTGTGGGTGTTTGTGCTTCACAAGGAAGCCATTTGGGTTATAAGATAAGGGTAAAACTCTTTTCTTGTTTTTGCCTTTTAAATTCTTAAGAGAGAGAGTGAGCTTGAGAGAGAGAGAGAGAGAAGAAGAGAGATTGGGAGACTTGGAGGCTTGAGATCGAGATTTGTGGCCGATCTACGGTGCATGGTGGTTCTACATCGTGTTAATTGACGCGAGATGGTGTGTGGAAGTTTGGCGAGCAATCTTTAGAGAGAGATGAGAACTTGAGGAGGAGAAGAACATTCCTCAAGCATGGATTGTTGATCGCCCTCTCAATCCTTTTGTTTGAACTTGGAATACCACAAGGAAATCGTTGAGAGATCGTGGTTGGAGTTTGCGAGAGAGTGGACCGCGAAACCCTTCTGAATGCATCGAAGGATGCATTCATTCAACCACAAATCCATGCCAAATAAATGAAGTTATGATTCAAAATTCACCTAAAGGTCATCGCTCCGTCTTTGTGTGACTTGGAGTGTACTCCGAAAGAGGTAGGGGAAATTCATTAATGTGACTTTCAATATGAACTATTTAGATTATGTGAACAAGATAAGCTCGAGTGCATGTGTGTAATAATCACGGGTGCATATGTTCACAAGATAAGTATACGTGAACACGACAAGCATGATAAGTAAGCGTGTGTGAATGTGTAAGAAGTATGGTAAGTAAGTCGTGATAAGAACCATGTGTTAATGAGATAAGTGTGACAAACAGGTGTGTATGTGTACATGAATATGACAAGTATGAACATGAAATACTAAACCTAGCTATAAATTAGTCACACTGATTAACTACATGGTGATGAAAATAATTTAGCATTCACACAACAATTTAAGGTTCATGTGAAATGAGTCCCCATGGTGTATCCAGTATGTGGCACAAGTGACCTTGCTAACAAAGCTCAGGGGCTTGGCATTGTGGCACAAGTGACCCCGCTAACGAAACTCAGGGGCTTGGAATTGTAGCACAAGTGACCTTGCTAACGAAGCTCTGAGGCTTGGCGTTGGGGCTCAAGTGACCCTGCTAACAATGCTCAGGGGCTTGACATCTATGTAAAATTGTTCATGTACGACGGTAGTTTTGGGATTCCCATCGATAATTATGTGGCTCCTAATGCTATATACGCTTAGGAGATTATTTAAGTTAAGATTTAAGTCATTTAAAGTTCATGAAGCATGTCAAAACAAGTTAAGCGAGAACATGGGAAATAAGAAACAAGACAAGTGTGTGTACACCTTGAAGTAGGTTATTTTGATTTAAGCATCTAAAAGTTAAGCTGTGTAAAATATGCTTTAAATTCAGTTCAAGATCTATGCTTTGAAATATGTTATACATGCTAGTGATATTTCCCTATTGAGCTTAGAGTGTTAGCTCACCCTTTTTTACTATACGTCACAGGTACAAACATCGATTTAGGTATTGAGGATTCTGGTCGTGAAGAAGATCCAAATTACATTCCAAAGGAGGAATCTGATCTTCTGCCAGAGGATTGTTTCCCTTAGGGGACTTTGAAAGAGAAATTGAAGATTTTTGTGTAAGGCTTGGTATGTCCAGCTTTTGTATTAATTTAGAACAATGGATTCATGAAAAGTAAACTATTATGTTGAACCACTGTTTGGGTGATGATTGGTCATCACTGGTGGTTCGTTTCGGTTCTATCAGGCTTATGGTTTACGTAAGGACAGAACCATCATTTTATCTTTTCATCATTTTATCTTATTTAAATATAATTTTATTATCTTTTCCCATATAGATATGATGACTCTATTTGCCAATTTAGAGAGATCAACTTAGTTTCACTGTGTGAGTTGACATCTTCTGTGTTCAGTTCAAGGATCATCAGAAATGGAGATTTGATGGCATAGGTTTCAAGGTAGGAAATTTGGATTGTCACAGATTTTGCCAATCGGCTCAGTGTTAATGGATTTTGCTCGAGCGAATTTAATTTTCACTCGTGCGATTTCTGCAGTATATAAGGGGCTGGCGTCATATTTTTTTCATTTCACTGTGCAATCTGCCAAGAAGGGGACCCATTCTTCTTCCTTTTTCTAGCGAGAAAACTCGCCAATCATATTCAAAAGCACACGAACCCTCTTCGATCTTCTTCCGCGAAGTCCCGCCGCCTTCAAGGGTCAATCTATTCCTTCTTCCTCATCTTTAAGGTAAACCCTATCTTTTCCCTCAAGGGTCAATTTTTACTTCCATTCGAATGGCTTTTAAGAAAAAGGCGACATCTAAGGTGCCGACTTAAAAAATGCCCACTTCTGAAGCCACGACATCAAAAAGTCCTAAAAACAATCCCCCACAGCCACTGAAAGAACAACCCATTGAATGGTGGGCAGCCAAGGGTTTCAAGCTCGAATGGTCATTTGAAGACAAGTTGTTCGACCGCCAAACGATGACCGTTTGGTCACACAATTATATAGTCACAATTGGGTTGCAACCTTTGTTAGCCTCATTCCACGAGTTCTATTACTCGTGACTCGTGAAATTATTTTATCAAAATTTATACTTAGGAGAGAACACGGGAAATCTACGCACAAGGATCGATGGAAGATTGTTTCAGATCAGCCCCTATCGCATTGCCCATGCAATTAGATATTATCCAAAATTTTTGAACGATAAATGCCTACAGCACCCGAACCCCACACTGATTCCATTTCACGATGTGATTGGGTGCATGAACGGTGGAGAGCACGGGTCAGGCTGATCAGTAAAATGATCACAATTGTTGCGCGAAATGTGGATGTTGGATGTGATTTTTTGAAGCAACCTCTACCCATTAAGACACAAGCAAGAGCGGGTAGGAGTTCTTCAACAAGCACTATTTTTTGCTTTTGAGAACCGGTGGTTTAGTGCACCGAAAATAGTGCTAGAAGGGATGACATACACATGAGATCGAATGGCTGATGACAATAAGAAGCCTTTGAAGTTCATGTCATACACCAGTTTGATCAAGCGATTGATTAAGGAGTACGAAGATGACGAGACGAAGAGGACTATTCAATCTCGCTAGATGAACTGAGACATTCCGATCACGTCAAGAGCTATAGGCTTAGAGATTGGAATTTAAGCATTACAAGGCTGAAACAAAATTTTCAACATCGGCACTGCCAACAGAGGGCAGAGTGAGCCCAAGAACAACAAGAATAGCCAGAGCATCTTGCACCGGAACCCGCATCCCATATGCCTCTGCATCATCATCAGCCACCTCAGCATCCACCCGCCTCACAAGGCAACATCCAAATCTTGGAGGAAATTAGTCGGCAGATGAAGGCTATGGATAGACGGCTGGATTTTCATGAGGCCATGCTTATGGACCTGATGAGACAAGCATTTCTGACTTCCTCCTATCCCCGCATCGCAACAGCTCGGTAGTACACATCGGGTGCATCCACCTCTAGAGCCAGGGGTAGCACGAGCCGAGTAGCTGAGTAGCCATGTGAGCAACTGGATCAATGATGATCCAAAAATCGATAAACAGTTAAATTTTTGTTATGGCACTGAGATGCCTAGAATTGTGAATGATTAGTATTTGTTAATAGTTTAACTTTGGGTTATGGATGCTTGGAAATTTTTAAGTCATGGATGGGTTGTATATAGTTGGTATATTGGTAGTTGTAAATCGTGGTCATGAATGGTTGTAAACAAACAATAAGCTTTCGGTATGTGAATGACACATTTGAAGTGTGATAGTTTTTTTTCATATATGGTGATTGATGATAAATGGTTAACTTGTCATGTGAACAGTACATCTTCACTTATAGTAGTTGTGGATAGTGAATGAACCACATTCTGAATTTAATAGTAAAATTCCTTGTTGAGATAGCACATTGTGGAGTAATAAGTAGAATGATCAGTAGATGGTTAATTTCCTGCACTAATGGTAGACATTAGAATGATGGGTAACCTTGTGCTTGATAGTTAACGCATGTGAAAATGATGAAATACCTCGACTAGTGTTAATTTCGATGATTGTTATACTGCTCTAATGATTATCAAAAATCGCTAAAGAATTGTGGATATGTTCTTGTAGTTGAGGATAATTGTGTGTAGATGTGTTTTGGTAGACGTGGATATATCTACTTGGTGACTACGAATGTGTTTCAAATCATTAAACTCTTACGTGAACACCTTTGATAAGGAAGGTAGACACCTTTGGGGTAGAATTTAGCATAGATTTTAACGGCATGATGTAAATCGTCAGTTAAGGATCGTGTCCTCTGCTTTGAGAAGACTCCAACATTCTTACGTTGGCTAGGCCTTCTCTCAGTTTTGTAGTACTACCACTCACAGTAGTCATTTTGCATCACTTAGCTCTAAGGGAATGTCTTCCGACCCCAACGGCGTGTAGTCAATTTTCGAGGATGAAAATTATTTGAAGGGGGGAGGATGTAACATCTCCGAGATTTTCGAACACGATAACCGAATGTTCATGTTTGATACCTAGGTGATAAGCGCCTTAGATTTGAACATAATTAATTAATTAATTTCAGAAATTTCATGTGTGTGTGAAATTTTATGTGGTTAATTGTGTAACCATTTACACAAGCTCCGTCTGAGCACCACTGGTTAGAAACTTGGTTAGCATGTATGAGGTCTGGGGATCACACCCTATTAACTGGAGATTAAGACTTCACTTTTGGAACCTTTAATAGAGGCTTGTACACCGACTTTAATGTACCGGCCGCACACAGAATCAGTGTCTCTTTGATAAAAGAGAACTCTCACACATAAAAACATGCATGTGACTTTGTTTGAAGGAGAGAAACCGTGTGAGAAGAAGAGGAACGACTCCCTTTATCATTTCGGTTCCTCTTGAATCTCAGCCATCGGATTGTTGTTTCAGCCATCATCCTCTTAGAGAGAATTTTCACTATTCTAACCTTTGTGACACCGTTGCGATCGAAAATCGAATCATCGAATGGATACGAAGCTACGCCCAATTTCCTTCGATATCAACAATGATCGTAGGCCGCATGCATGTTATGAAAAGGTATGTGTTGTAATGCGATCACGTAGGCTCTGATTTCAGAGAGTTAGGTCTTGAATTACGCATGTTCAGATCACATGCAAAAGATCTAGTAGATCGGACGTGTGGAAAGCGTGAACGTCGATCCTTCCGATAATCGATCACCAAAACCATTGCATGCGTGAGATTAGAATTTGTAATCACGACATTGATGGTGTAGAATAGGTTTGGTCTAGATGTTTGATGATTTGAAACTTATATAATATGTTTTTGAGAATTTCGAATTTAGAAAGAAGAACAGCAACTTCTGAAAAAATTTCAAAAATTGTCAAATTTGCTGGCACGAATTAAAATTTGCTCATGTGAATTAAAATTCGTTGGAGCGAATTACCTTCAGAATGCACTGAAAATTATGCCTGCAAAATTGGCTTCCACGAATTTGCCTCATTTACAGGTCAAATTTCTCGGCTTAAATTCACTCACGTGAATTTTTGTGTGTCAAAGGGAAACTGACAAATCCGCTCGCGCGAATTTGGAAATCGCGTGAGCGAATTCCCCTGTTTATGTTTGCCTCAACCTTTCTTTGAAAGGACTTGTGAGACTTTAAAGTAATCATTGCCTATGATGTTTACACTTAGATATGAACCTATTGTGATGTAGATTGAGGATTGGAGGCCATAGATAAAGACCTTGCTTAGTTTCCGCATTTTTCTTCGCGTAACTTAATGTCGGTAGGAAAAATTCGATGCTTGTTTTTCATTTTTGATTTGATCCATAGATCCTAATGATAGATACACATTGATGATCATCAAATTTAGAAATGGAATTTGTTAAACTCTTTCAGCATTGCATATTGAACTCATTGGATTGGTGATTCACATTGATACTTTGATCTTTGCATATGTTTATGAACTCCGAACTCCGAATCGTATAAGTATGTGAATCTTTGTATCTTTGAATATTTCGTATTCCGTTGTGAATTTGGCTCTGTGATCAAGTGGGTGAGAGGAGTAGAGGCTCCGGAGAGGGGTAGAGGCCTTAAGGTTTTGACCTTGTTCCCATGTATGGGATACTCTATTTCTGCACTTTGATTTCAGATTTCATTCCGACTTTAGTTCATCTATGTGACCACTCCATAGCATTTGTCATGCTTTAGAATTGTATTTTGAACTAAGGTTTTGAATTATGAGCATACTTTGAAAATGTATTTTACTTCTTGTCATTGAATCTATGCTTCGTATGTTAAAAATGCAAATTTGTATTGAACTCTCCCTACTGAGCTTGGACTGTAGCTCATCCCGACATTATGTCATAGGTGTGGACATCGATAGGGATCCTGATCTCAAGGAGGACCCAGATTACATTCTGGAGGAAGAAGCAGATCTTCCGTTAGACGAGTTCTACCCATAGTTGGGTTCTGATTATATTTGACTTGGTATAGTGTGAGATCTTTGTAAATAACACAGAATTTATATTTTGGATATGCACCACTGTTTAGGTGACGGTCGACTATCATCGGTGGTTGGCTTTTGGGTTTTATTTCCATGTACAATGTATATAGAATCTGCTAATACCATATGATATCGGCATAGTCTTATGTATTGCATCTGCTTTATTCCGCATGTATGTAGATGCACCAGGTACATCAGACGACTCGGCAGTCCTCGGATTCCGGACGTGGAAAGTTGGGTCATCACAAATGGTATCAAAGCTTGTGAATCAGATAGTATCGGACGATCTGACTTTCTTAGAGATCTGTGCTAGGAAAGTCAGGTTGTCACCATTGGCATCATAGAGCATTGATGCCAAAGGTACTTCTGTATTCGGATTGTAATTTATGATCCGATGGTTCGATTTTCCCAGATATGCTTGTGGGGAAAATCGGGCTGTCACACGATATGATTTGTATTATTAGTTCATCAATCGATTGAAAAAATTCCATTCACACTTTCACATAGTCCAACTTGGGGTGCGCAGGCACTAATAACATTTAATATTATAATTTACTATCATAATGCAATCATTCTATCTCTTGACCTTCAAGAATCATATCCATCAAATTGTACCCACCTGAATGCCTACCCAATTATGAGAGTTACTTTTCCCTCGTAGAAAAGCTTCAAACCCATCTTTCAGGTCCTTAGCCCTCTCTCATCTCCACTGTATCTCCTGCAAGCACGTTATATTAAGCTTCTTTTTTCTCATAGCATCTATCAACTCGACACTCTTCTTAGTTAATGTATCAATATTTCAAGAAACCATATGCAGCTTCTTGACCATCTTTATTTATACATATCTATGTTGGTGTGAGAATCCTACCTTTCTATTCATAATAATTTGATATAATTGTTGATTGTGCCTTACAAGGAACACCCTAGCTAATCTTTGCCTACATTACAATTGAGCTCCTTCGTAATGCATTGCTTGTAGGGAACGACCTAGCCAACCCTTGCCAATTTACTAAAAATATGACAAGGATATAAGTAGTGTTTATGTTATGTTCTTGATAGTCGCTTTAGAAACTAAACGTTTCTGAAGTTTTGCTTTTGAGATGAAGATACGAATAATGCTGATATCATATATAAAATTAAAATATTAAAGTACTATAATAAAACTATATTTCGTAATCTCATTATTATATAAAGATTGCTTAAAAGCATAACTATTTTGATGTGGAACTTGCTTTTAGAGCTTGATATACTAACATTTAAGAACAAGGATCAACCGAGTTTACAACTAAGATATGATAGTAAAACTGGTAGTTTGATGTACGTTATGCATACATTATACAAGACCAAACATAGCATATATTGGAGGAATACTAAGGAGGTTCACGAGTAATCCAAGTTATACTCATTAGTATACATTAACTCTCATTTTCAGATGTTTAAAAAGTACGATGGATTTTATAATAGATGACTATAGTATTTAAAAAAATACTATGAATTATGAACTACCTTATTCTAGATATACAAATATTTTACAAATTTATTGTGATGTGAGTAGTAATTCAAAAGACTTCAAATCTACTTAAGCGGATAGATTTCACCATAGGTGATTCCTCCATCTCATGAGGAATTAAAAATTAAATGTGTTTAACACATTTCAGTATGCTCATTTCTAAAGCGAGGGAGGGTTTTACCTCATCAAACACTTGTTGAAATCAAGATCAAAGCATCCAATTTTCAAAAAACAAATTCAAGATTAAAGCATGAGAGCCATAAAAGGGCCAACGTAAAGGAAATACATATATGATAAGTCTGATTTATGAACAAGTGTAGGCAGTTCAATATTAAGGTCACTAGATACACTAATGAATCTTTAGTTCATATACTTAGGTGCTTGTTAATGTTTGGAAGACACCATCATCCAAATATGAACTCTCCTTGTACATATGCTTAAAATAATTGTGTACCTGTAACGACCCAAATTTTCTAAACTTTACTTTGTGGTGTTAGATGTGTTTTGCACTATACTTGGTGATAGCGCTCGGCATTGAAACCTACCCTATTTTAGAAACCTCTATTTATGTTTATAACTCTATTCTCTTTTCTTATTCTAGTCTTCTTAAGAAACTTTAGTCATCTCTTATTATTTTCTTTCCTTCTTAAGAAACCCTAGCCATCACAACCCGCACTTCCCTAAAATCTTTTGTGTGTTCTTCCACAAGAACCACCGTGATCTATTTTTACCATCAAGATCAATGAGTAAGAAGAAGGAGAAATCTCGGGCAGGCTATCGCACTGGACATCGATCTTTTCAACCTAATCACCGTAGATCAACCGATCACACTTCAAGAAGTGGGTACTCGTCAATCGATCTTGTTCTTCTCAAATCCCGTCGCATAGGGTACGATCGATCACATATCGACGAGCTAAATGAATGAACCCTATTTTATTATTATTATATAAATTTCTAATAAAGGAGAATGAGATGACTAGCCCCTAGCCATATTTTTATTTATTTATTTTAAATCTATTTCGTTTGTCTTTTGGATCTTATTTTTGGAACCCTAATTGTTCCATAAATTCTAAATCCAATTGATCGATCCACATTTTTGATTGATCGATTATGGACTGAGCAAAGGGTATACTTACTGCATTTAATCGATCGATCGACATTCAAGTTACGATCGATCGATTTTGCACAGAGACTCCTCCATGTAATGTTGTTTTCTTTTTATTAATAGTCGATTAATCGACTTCTTTGATCCGTTCGATCGATTCCGCACCGAGATCGTGTCATTTATATATATACATATTTACCTTTTATTTTTGATCGATCGAGTCTAACTTCCGATCGATTGATTATGAATAGAGTTGACTATGCTTATATTTTATTAATTATCGACCGATCGATTTATTATGTTCGATTGATCAATTTTGAACAGAATCGATTCACCTGTGTATGCAAATTCACTTTAAATTCTGATCGATCGATACACATTTTCGATCTATCGATTTGGACCAGAACTGAATGAATAATACATTATTATTACTTACGATCTATCGATCCGCTATTTCGATTGATCGATTTATACCCGAATTGAATGATTTATATATTATATTTTGATCGATCGATTGCAAAACCAATCAATTGATTCTCGTTCGAACAAATGATATTATTTACCTTTTAAATCCACTTTCGCACAACCAAAACCTAATGCATATTAAACATTTGAATGTTTCGATCGATGGTCGTGATTTCTCTAACCTGAAATTGTAATGTCTTTCAATTTAAGCTTTTAATAACAGTAATATATATATATATATATATATATATATCAGTTTTAATACTTCAACACGACCTCTTCAATAACACGAAGAGTTAAAAATTCGATGCTTCATGAAAATTAAACTTTGACCTTCATGTTATTGAAATCACACTATTAACTATCCTATTCTATATGTATATTGAGGTGATATGTAAATAAATATATTTGTATAAACATAGCGAAATCTGGATGTAAATCTTTATTGTAAGTATGATATTTCTACGCTTTTATCTTGATCATGATATATGAGTTATTGTAACGATCCCCAGATTTATACACTGCAGTGGTGAGTGTCCGGTCAGGTCATGTGTAAGGACCTCACTAAGTTAACCTTTAAATCTATGCATAAAGTGAGATAGTAGAAATTTGGACTTCAAGCTAGACACAGCCATACTAAATTACAAGCTTAAACTATTTTAATCAAGAATTAGTTTCCTATATACCAGCAGTAGTATATAAACTTTATACTAGAGTTTAAGCCATTTGGCTTTAACTCTAACCGGTATTAATATAACTAAGTAAAGGAGGGGAGGGGGCTATTGGATAAATTGTTATTGGTTTATCTCTCTTTTGTTTTACCTGTAAAACAAATATAAAGAAACTTATTTGTTTTGGTTGTTTATGCCTATACACTTACAAAGCCATGCTGGCTTAATATACTAATGTAGCTTATAAAGGCTTATAAGCTGCTTTGCAGCTCGTTGAATAGCACGACTCTGATGAGTCACCTCGTGAGAGCATGCACGCAAAGTCGATACCCACGATTATAAAATAGCATTTCTGTTCGTTCCTTGGATTTTTGGTTAAAATCAGAGATAACTAAATCAGAGGGAATTCTGTATAGATCAACAACAGCTAACTACTCCCATTTCTTTACACTTAGCCACAACATATAAGCTTCACCAAAATTGTTTTCAGTCCTACTCCATCGTTGAACTCGACAAACGAAACATTGATGGTCGGGTACTACAAATGCACCAAAAGGTTAGTTCTTTGGTTATTCTTGTACAAAAGATTTGATCCTAAAGAACTTGCAGCTCAGAAATTAGCCTGAGTATGCATTTGAATGCAGACTGTTGCACTCTGAATCTCCATTAAAGATCAGTAAATGGAAAATAAGAAATCTATATATATATATATATATAGAAAAATACTACAGAAATAGAAGGATATTGCTATATATATATCTATCTATGTGTGAGAATAAATATATAAAAAACATATATATATATATAAGCAAAAAGGAGAGATACAGCAGATCAAAAGGCCAAGAAGAAGACCAGCTAAAGCCCGGCAAGCCAGGCTTGTCGCGGCAACCTCAAGGGGTTGTCGTGGCAAGACACTCTGCTGAGTGGCTTGCCGCGGCAAGCCTTATGTGTTGCTGCGACAACCCTCTGCTCAGACCACTGTGTGGTATTGCGGTCATAACGTTTGACCCCAAAGTCCAAATGGTACGATTCTTGATGTATTGGAAAGGGGACAATGAGACCTACAACTTTTCTGAAGTAACTAACTTCTAAATCTAACTTATAAATGGTCAAACAGTAGTGACAAGTCGTGGCAACATGCAACTGCAAAGCTTGCCGCGGCAACATTATACTTAGACCACTGTGTGATATTTTAATCATATTGTTTGATCTTGAACTCCGATTGACACGATTCGTGATGCGTTGGAAAGGGGACAAGGAGCCCTACAACTTTTGTGAAGGAACAAATTTCTGAATCCAATGTTTAAGGGGTCAAAACGTAGTAACATGTCATAGAAACATGCAACTGCAAAGCTTGCCATGGCAACCCTGCATCTGACACACTTGGTGACACCTCTGGCAGGGGTTTGTTCTGTGATGAATTGCTAAGTTTGACTATGAGACTTGGGACCATAAATGGTCCATATTTGGGGTCTCTGTTGACCCAATGAACCATTAAAAATACTAAACCTATGAACGACATTCCTAGGTGCCACTTGGTGCACATGGCGCGTTTGCTTGAAGACGTGCGTGCACGGGAAACCAGTTACACGTAAACCTGGTATCAAGTAGGGAGTTTACCTTACAAATTTATATGTTATTTTCTCATTCTCATCTGATATCAAGTTAGTGAGAATGCCCATATATGATCATGAATACTTATATAATTTTACAGTCATGCCAGTTTTATGTAGTGTACTACGAGTTCATGTCAGTAAAAGTCAAGTGATATAATTTATGCTCATGCCAAGTTTTAAAAGTCATGTGATACAATTACTATGAGGACAGTTAATAAGTGGTTACAGATGACTATGCCAGTTCAGTCTTGATGGATCATCAAGAATAATAGATATCATCGTTGATGTATATTTTATATGACTACTCAAGTCAGTTGTGAGTTATGATCATGATAGATTCAAATTCGACGTCTGATTTTATATGGATATGCCATAGTTAGTCTCTTCTTTGCATATTGGATCGTACATGAAATATATATACTTGCTTTCATTTAAGTAAATGTTAAATTTGATATATTGATATACATGTGAGGCTATACATCTAAGGTTCTATTGTAAGGATGCTAGAAATATATGCGTCTGTTGTGATTGCATGCTTATGATCCGATCAGCTCGGGTATGTTAGTTCAGTTAAATTTGATGCATGCTTATGATCATCAAATCAGCTTGATGTATGAGCGTATGCTAATTCAGTTTTAAAGATGATATATGATAGCTCATATCAGTTCGATAAGATTTGCTTGACATATATTATTATGTTAGGAATATTGTCAAACCAATTTAGATGTCTTGATATAGATCAGTAGATGAATGTGTATGTATGATGGTACTAGATGAGTTTAGAGAAAGTATAATTTATGCACATGCTAGTTTTATATGTATGACCATGACTGATGATGTTAGATCAGCTTAGGAAGCTACAGACTTGATGTAGGCTTTGTAATGATTATGATGCTAGTTCAGCTTGGATACATGAATATCAATGATTATGATAGTTGCAGTCATATATGATCATGTGGGTTCAATTATTCAAATCAGTTTTGCTATATGATATCTGTTCACGATGTGCTCGCATCTCGCATATATATCATGCATTGTTCATGTTCTGTTATCCTTGATGTCATGTACACGTCTTTAATTCATCTCGTCCAAGTGATCCCGCTAACTCAGGAGCTTGATATCCCGTCCAAGTGATCCCGCTAACTCGGGAGCTTGATATCTCATCCAAGTGATCCCGCTAACTCGGGAGCTTGATTTTCTCAGTCCAAGTGATCCCGCTAACTCGGGAGCTTGACAAGTGATCCTGCTAACTCGAGAGCTTGATTTTCTTGTTTCTTGTTCTTGTACATGTCTTGTTTCAGCATGATTCATTGATTTCGCCTGATTCTTTGTCAACATGAATATGTCAGCATGAATATGTCAGCATGCATAGGGTAGCATGATAAAATAAGATTAATGCTAGACTAAACTTAAGATAAGATGACATGTGTTTTATTTTATTTACTTCTAGACATGAATGAAAAGCTAACATATAAATTAGTTGTGTAATTATCCCTACTGTGCTTCGATGATAGCTCATCCTACGACTTTATGTCTTAGTTGCAGATATTGCTCAAGTCCCTGAGCACGAAGCTGATCCTATCTACCTGTCTGAGGAGGACGAGGAGGAAAGTTCTAGTGAGGACTTCTTTCCTTGAGAGGTTTGGGAGAGAGAGAGATTTGTTTTTAAACATTAAATATGTATAAACAGCAGTGTGATTTAAGATAGTTTACTACTTCAGGTATAGGTTTCTGTTTATATTTCCTGTTCAATTTACTGCTTTAGATAAAGGAATGGATATCAGTTGTTACCATATTTCTTCGTATCAGAGTTAATTAAATTCGCTTCCGCATATGTAACACTTTGTACACGATGCCCTTGTATGACAGGATCATGTTAGGTGATCCGACGGCGCGACCTTTCCCATTTATGAAAGGGGGAAAAGTCAGGCTGTCGCAGGTGGTATCAAAGCCCGGCGTTAAGTCTTTGGAGACTTAACTCTAGCACGGATATATGGCAAGACTTCTGATGTTCATTCAGTGTTAGAGCCTAGGCTTTAGGTCTTTAGGTCTTTAGGTTGGACGCATGGCTATGGCTGTAGGTTCTGATAGAACATAGGTTGTGGATCTATACGACCATGTTTGACTGAAGAAATCAGTCACTATCGTGGATCTGTACGACCACGTTTGACTGAAGTGATCGGTCAATAGTGATCGAAGCATACCTTTAGGATCCGAGTTAGGATGTAAATGTTTCAAGCCATGGGATCATGATGATCACGATTATTGTTAATTGGAACATTTGTTTCATTTTGACAAATCACTATGGCACCTCGTAAAAGAGCTAAGACCGCGCATGCTGGGAGGGATGATCATGAACAAACTCAGCAACTACTAGAGACAATGGTCAGAACCATGGCCCAGTAGACTGAGTTACTTACGACACTAGTGCAGCCCGCTACACGTACTTCTTCGCCCGCACTCATTGGGTCATGCTCACGGTGCAGAATACAGCACAAGACGGGGAAATGTAGGTGGGCTACAAGTGAGTGTTTCAGATGTGGCAAACTAGAACATCTGATAAAAGATTGTCCTATGGCGAAAACAAAAAAGACGACACCCGAATTTCAGCAACCTGCTCAAGGTGTTTATCCAAAATCGACCATATCTACACCTTCGGGGTCATTCTGTCACTCGAACCCTACTATAACGGTAGCGTTTGGAGTTACACAAACTTCACGCATCTCTTCAACCATTCCGTTAGCATTCTGTGGAAAATGTGGGAAGGCACATAATATGGACGAATGTCGTAGAGCATCTGGGGCATGCTTTCATTGTGGTATGATGGGACATCGGATTAAGGATTGCCCAGAGATGGTGGGAACGACATCAAAGAAGGCACAAGATGCCTAAACCAACAACGATATTATCTAAGGCATGTGAACTATTTAGTTATAAGTTATTTAAATTATTTATGAGAAAGGTGCATCTAGGTAAATAATTTATATATGTTTACATCTAGTATATTGTTTCATTTTCATTAGTTTTAGAAATGATAAATTTATAGTTTGTGAAGTAGATACAATTTAGCTAACAATAGTAAATCTATATCTTAGGTATCTTGTAATTGTATCCAGAAGATGCCTACTTATTGTATGAAGCACGAGTTTTGGTAGATCCTAGATTGACACATTCCTTTATTATACCTAATTTGTTGAAAAGTTAGGAAAGTTGGGAGCCACCCCAAAACCTCTCGACTTTATTGTGATGTGTCAGTCCCGACTAAATAGTCTGTCACTACTAACATGGTATGACAATCAATCATCGTCATCATCCAAAGTCACGATGTCTATGAAGCAGTAGCCGATGATCTTACTCGATATACCGTGAGGTGCACCGGTATTATTCATGCAAAAGAAAGACGGTTCGATGCGCCTTTGCATTGACTACCGTCAACTCAATAAACTGACAATCAAGAATAGATATCCGCTCTCTCGAATTGACGAAGCTCATAAGTCAGCCTATGTCATTCATCCTGGTAGCATGAAGATGTATCAGGACTTAAAGAAGACGTTTTGGTAGAATGGCTTGAAGCGAGAAGTGGCGGAATATGTTGTGAAAAGTTTGATCTGTCAGCAAGTAAAGGTCAAACACAAGCATCACGCTAGTCTGTTACAGCCACTGCCCATACCAAAGTGGAAAGGAGAGAACATTTCTATGGATTTTATCCTTGACTTACCCCGTACACAGAAGGGTTACAATGTGATTTGGGCGATCATAGATCATCTCACCAAATCAGCACATTTCTTCACGTTGGTAATACGCCCTGCCTAAGAAATAGTCAGACTACACGGGATACCAGTGAGTATCGTGTCAGATCGCGATCTGTTATATACCTTCCGATTCTGGCAAAATTTTTAAGAAGAAATGGGTTCCAGGTTGGAATTCAGTTCTGCATTTCATCCTTAGACCGACGGTCAGATAGAAAGGGTAAAGGGCCTGTATGCTGGATTTCCAAGGATCATGGGATAAGCACTTACCCCTGATCGAATTCGCATATAATAACAACTTCCAGTAGAGCATCGGTATGGCACCATTCGAGGCATTTTATGGACACCGATGTAAATCTCTGATTAATTGGAAAGACGCTGGTAAACATCTTCTTTTAAGCCCTGACTTGATCGAAAATACCAATGCGGTTGTACATGTCATTCATAAGCAATCGAATTCGGCGAGTAAGAGTTATGCCGATCTCAAACAAGGCAAGTTAAGTCCTCGTTATGTTGGACCATTCCCAGTTTTGGGCAAAATTGGTGAGGTAGTATACCGAGTTGCGTTACCTCCACATTTATCCAGCATACACGATGTATTCCATATGTCTATGCTAAGGAAGTACGTTCGTGCTCCAACCCACGTGTTGAATTATCAGCCACTGGATATTCAGGAAGAGTTAACAGTGACTGAAGAGCCAGCTCAGATATTGGATCACAGAGACCAAATCTTGAGAATAAAACGTATTTCACTCGTTTTAATCCAATGGAAGAATCATGGGTTGCATAAGGCTACCTGGGAGCGCGAAGCTGATATCCGTGCTCAGTAACCTCGATTATTTACATAAGGTACGTACTTCAAATCCATGTACACTATAGTTATATTAGTCAAATAAATTTCCATTGCTTAGATTATAATGTTGTATAAATGCACCTGCACCAGTAGATAAGAAATTATAGCAAATTGAATATATTAATTAAGTCCTATGGACCATGATCGAAAAAACTTGAAATAACATGCTGGTATTTAGCATTAAAATATAATACTAGTATAAAATTTTATAACATTAAATATTGAGAATTTTCAAGATAATTTGAATACTAAATAGTAATATTACAAAAATGTTGGTAGTAAACACCACATGTTGTGTAGGCCTTACCCCATTTATATACATGATTGTGACATTCATCTGTTACCCAGATAGTCCCAATTGATTTTCGAGGACGAAAATTCTTAAAATAGGGGAGAATGTAACGATCCCCAGATTTATACACTGCAGTGGTGAGTGTCCGGTCAGGTCATGTGTAAGGACCTCACTAAGCTAACCTTTAAATATATGCATAAAGTGAGATAGTAGAAATTTGGACTTCAAGCTAGACACAGCCATATTAAATTACAAGCTTAAACTATTTTAATCAAGAATTAGTTTCCTATATACCAGCAGTGGTATATAAACTTTATACTAGAGTTTAAGCCATTTGGCTTTAACTCTAACCGGTATTAATATAACTAAGTAAAGGAGGGGAGGGGGCTATTGGATAAATTGTTATTGGTTTATCTCTCTTCTGTTTTACCTGCAAAACAAATATAAAGAAACTTATTTGTTTTGGTTGTTTATGCCTATACACTTACAAAGCCATGCTGGCTTAATATACTAATGTAGCTTATAAAGGCTTATAAGTCGCTTACTAGATTTGAATAGCACGACTCTGATGAGTCACCTCGTGAGAGCATGCACGCAAAGTCGATACCCACGATTATAAAATAGCATTTCTGTTCGTTCCTTGGATTTTTGGTTAAAATCAGAGATAACTAAATCAGAGGGAATTCTGTATAGATCAACAACAGCTAACTACTCCCATTTCTTTACACTTAGCCACAACATATAAGCTTCACCAAAATTGTTTTCAGTCCTACTCCATCGTTGAACTCGACAAACAAAACATTGATGGTCGGGTACTACAAATGCACCAAAAGGTTAGCTCTTTGGTTATTCTTGTACAAAAGATTTGATCCTAAAGAACTTGCAGCGCAGGAATTAGCCTGAGTATGCATTTGAGTGCAGACTGTTGCACTCTGAATCTCCATTAAAGATCTGTAAATGGAAAATAAGAAATCTATATATATATATAGAAAAATACTACAGAAATAGAAGGATATAGCTATATATATATCTATCTATGTGTGAGAATAAATATATAGAAAACATATATATATATATAAGCAAAAAGGAGAGATACAGCAGATCAAAAGGCCAGAAGCAAGAAGGGCTTGGCAAGCCGCAAGAACCTCAAGGGGTTGCCGCGACAAGACACTCTGTTGAGTGGCTTGCTGCGGCAACCTCAAAGGGTTGCCACGGCAAGGTGCTTGCCGCGACAAGCCTTATGTGTTGCCGCGGCAACCCTATACTCAGACCACTGTGTGGTATTTCAGTCATAACATTTGACTCCGAACTTCAAACAATACGATTCTTGATGCGTTGGAAAGGGGACAATGAGACTTACAACTTTCCTGAAGTAACTAACTTTTAAATCTAACGTATAAAGGGTCAAAAAGTAGTGACAAGTCGCGGCAATATACAACTGCAAAGCTTGCCGCGGCAACAATATACTCAGACCATTGTGTGGTATTTTAATCATATCGTTTGATCTCGAACTCCGATTGACACGATTTGTGATGCGTTGGAAAGGGGACAACGAGCCCTACAACGTTCGTGAAGGAATAAATTTTTGAATCCAACATTTAAGGGGTCAAAAAGTAGTGTCGCAGAAACATGCAACTGCAAAGCTTGCCATGGCAACCTATGTTGCTTGCCGCGGCAATCCTGCATCTGACACACTTGGCGACACCTCTGGCAGGGGTTTGTGCTGTGATGAATTGCTAAGTTTGACTATAAGACATGGGATCATAAATGGTCCATATTTGGGGTCTATGTTGACCCAATAAACCATTAAAAATACTAAACCTATAAACGACATTCCTAGATGCCACTTGGTGCACATGGCGCTTTTGCTTGAAGACGTGCGTGCACGGGAAACCAGTTACACGTAAACCTGATATCAGGTAGGGAGTTTACCTTACAAATTTATATGTTGTTTTCTCATTCTCATCTGATATCAAGTTAGTGAGAATGCCCATATATGATCATGAATGCTTATATAATTTTATACACATGCCAGTTTTATATAGTGTGCTACGAGTTCATGTCAGTAAAAGTCATGTGATATAATTTATGCTCATGCCAAGTTTTAGAAGTCATGTGATACAATTACTATGAGGACAGTTAATAAGTGGTTACAGATGACTATGCCAGTTCAGTCTTGATGGATCATCAAGAATAATAGATATCAACGTTGATGTATATTTTGTATGACTACTCAAGTCGGTTGTGACTTATGATCATGATAGATTCAAATTCGACGTCTGATTTTGTATGGCTATGCCATAGTTAGTCTCTTCTTTGCATCTTGGATCGTACATGAAATATATATATATTTACTTTCGTTTAAGTAAATGTTAAATTTGATATATTGATATACATGTGAGGCTATATGTCTGAGGTTCTATTGTAAGGATGCTAGAAATATATGCGTCTGTTGTGATTGCATGCTTATGATCCGATCAGCTCGGGTATGTTAGTTCAGTTAAATTTGATGCATGTTTATGATCATCAAATCAGCTTGATGTATGAGCGTATGCTAATTCAGTTTTAAAGATGATATATGATAGCTCATATCAGTTCGATAAGATTTTCTTGACATATGTTATTATGTTAGGAATATTGTCAAACCAATTTAAATGCCTTGATATAGATCAGTAGATGAATGTGTATGTATGATGATACTAGATGAGTTTAGAGAAAGTATAATTTATGCACATGCTAGTTTTAAATGTATGACCATGACTGATATTATTAGATTTGCTTAGGAAGCTACATACTTGATGTAGGCTTTGTAATGATTATGATGCTAGTTCAGCTTGGATACATGAATTTCAATGATTATGATAGTTGCAGTCATAGATGATCATGTGGGTTCAATTATTCAAATCAATTTTACTATATGATATCTGTTCACGATGTGCTTGCATCTCGTATATATACCATGCATTGTTCATGTTCTGTTATCCTTGATGTCATGTACACGTCTTTAATTCATCTCGTCCAAGTGATCTGCTAACTCGGGAGCTTGATATCCCGTACAAGTGATCTCGCTAACTCGGAAGCTTGATATCTTGTCCAAGTGATCCCGCTAACTCGGGAGCTTGATTTTCTCGGTCCAAGTGATCCCGCTAACTCGGGAGCTTGACAAGTGATCCCGCTAACTCGGGAGCTTGATTTTCGTGTTTCTTGTTCTTGTACATGTCTTGTTTCAACATGATTCATTGATCTCGCTTGATTCTTTGTCAACATGAATATGTCAGCATGCATAGGGTAGCATGATAAAATAATTATATGTTTTAGTGTTTGTTCTGTTAAGTGCTGCTAGAATAGATTAATGCTAGACTAAACTTAAGATAAGATGACATGTGTTTTATTTTATTTGCTTCTAGACATGAATGAAAAAGCTAACATATAAATTAGTTGTGTAATTATCCCTACTGTGCTTCAATGATAGCTCATCCTACGACTTTATGTCTTAGTTGCAGATATTGCTCAAGTCCCTGAGCACGAAGCTGATCTTATCTACCAGTCTGAGGAGGAGGACGAGGAGGAAAGTTCTACTGAGGACTTCTTTCCTTGAGAGGTTTGGGAGAGAGAGAGATTTGTTTTTAAACATTAAATATGTATAAACAGCAGTGTGATTTAAGATAGTTTACTACTTCAGGTATAGGTTTCTGTTTATATTTCCTGTTCAATTTACTGCTTTAGATAAAGGAATGGATATCAGTTGTTGCCATATTTCTTCGTATCAGAGTTAATTAAATTCGCTTCCGCATATGTAACACTTTGTACACGATGCCCTTGTATGACAAGATCATGTTAGGTGATTCGACGGTGCGACCTTTCCCATTTACGAGAAGGGGAGAAGTCGGGTTGTCATAGTTATGGACATGTTAGGTCATAAGTATGCGAGTGTATGAGATCATGTCTATGCATGACCATAGTGATCCACTGAGATAGTATCGAAGTTGAAGAGTAGAGTGAGTGCGAATTCAGTGTAACCTCACATACAGTGGCATATGCGGTGGCGCTATTATCCCGAGTTTTAATATGATAGGATAAAATAAGAATTATGATATGAAATTTGACCATTGAGCCTTAGTTATAATTAGATCTCTTTACGGTCACGTAAAACTCAGATTGTAGGCGTCTATATACGGATGCAAATCCTTTATAATAGTATGGAACCTCTATGGTAGAGAGGTCTCTTTACAGTCACACGAAGTACATCAAGATTACTACGAAACCCTTTTCTCATAAAGCGTGATTTAGTGAAGTTATCCCACTATAGCTCGTCCAAGATATAAGTTATAAGAGTATGTTAAGATAAAATATATTATGAGTACGATAATAAGACACTACTGTATAGGCTAATATAAGATTAAGAACATAAGTCTGTACATGTCATTCCTTGCATAGCCACCATAAGGGCAATTATATTTTATAGCCAAAGCGGGTCTCTAGGAGACAATATGAGCATGTTATGAGTTACATTTAGTCATGTCTTTTCATTAGGCTGGATGGAGTGTATGATTATGTTATGGAGGACGTTATGATATGGTGGTAAGATATTATAGAGCACCAGGTTGGTCTCTGAGAGATAATATGAGCATGTTATGAGTTACATTTGGTCATGTCTTCCCATTAGGTTGGATGAGGTGTATGAGTATGTTATGAAAGACATTATGATATGGTAGTTAAATACTATAGTGACCCTCACATGGTAGGCTCGAGCAGCGACTCTGACATGGGTCATTTAGAATTTATGAATATGTTACGTATGCCCATGCAATGTATAGACGTATGAGTAAGAATAATAAGATATGTTATGTTATGATATATGATGAGGTACATTAGGATATGAGTGTCTAGATCATGATACAATATTTATATTATGATATGAGTTTTACGATGTGCACATGATTGTCATATTCTCTTTCTGATTCTATTAATATATTATTATCATTCACGTGATGCATCCTGAATACACCTGAGTAGTATGAGGTGGATTGGTGGTGTGTCCACTGTGATTACATGACTAAGTAAACTCATCCCAAGAAAAAGTAACTGTAATAACTCGAGATTTTTAAAAATGTTGAATCATTGACCTTTGATGAGAATGCGACCTTTTGATTGATTTGACCCAAGTCAAACTGTGATATCCCCAAATTTCTGAACCCATAGGTTCTAATCAAGTGCATGTCCGTTGCGAAACGCGTCACCATTTCAGATTTTTCAAAAGAGATCGTTTCAGGTCCGTTTGAGTTTCGTGTAAGACTTTTGGACCAAAGCTCATATACTGTGGTGGTATATTGGCTTAACGTCAAATCCCATGTGACCAGTGGTTCGGGTGAGCGAACTCCACAACAAAACAAAGATTATTTGGTGTAATAAGAAACACCTCGCTTAGGTGTATAAGTTCCATACCGAAACAAAACCAAGTGGATAAGGCTTAACACCTAAATGAGTGTATGTGTTTTGTACGAGAACCAACCCCTTTTAATGTAAAAGGGCAAAGCTTCCTTTGCAAGCTATTACCAGTTTGCAAGTTTCTAGAGAGAGAGAGGAACCTGAGGAGATCGCCCCATGGACGTCTGAAATTCGAATCGACTCCATTAAACTTCGAGCTATTAGCTTCGTGTCGGTTTGTGTGTTGTGAGAAATCGCTGAGTTCTGATGCAACAAAGATTCTTGAAGAAATGAAGGTTTTATCCCTTCAGACCCTCTTTTGATTTGGATATTTCGAAGTCCCAAAGTCTGTGGATCTTGCAAGCATTTTGTCACACACTATGAGAAAAGTTTAAGCTTTGATTGAGTACGATACGAGCGCGAGAGGTTGGGCTCTCAAACTGCTTTGCGTGGAGGAATCGACACTTGATTTCTGCCTGAAATATGTGACGAACATGTGATTTAAAAAGGTAAGCGATCTCTTATTTTTGAAGATGAGATTAGTGTTTTAGTGTTATAATAAATTTTCTAAGCTTAGATGAAGGAGTGTGAGTGAAAATTATGAATATCATTGAAGATTTGTGGAAAATGAACAAAAGAAGAAGAAGCCCGAAGGGCTATAGAATCTGTCAAAACCGATCGATCGGTTCCTGAATCGATCGATCGATTTTGACAGGGCAAGGATGTGCAATTTTTTTGGAGAAATCGATCGATCAAATTTGAAATTATGAAGAAATCGATCAATCAGATTGTATAGAACAGGGTTGTGTATAAATTCTGAGGAAATCGATCGATCGAATTTCCCTGCCTTTGAAAATCGATTGATCGAATTGCTCTGTTTTGGCTGGTTCAATTTTTCTTGGAAAAAAAAACCTATGAGGAACTTCGAGCCATCCACTCTCGCCAATTGTTGACACGTAGTATGTGATCTTGATGTGGCGTAGGTTAAAAGCGAGGGACATTGGTAGAGATTTTTGCTTCGATGAGGACCATCGTTTTGCACCAGACCTAAGGTGGGGAAAATTTGACACACAATCTAATTTTCGACTTGAATTCATAGTTGCTTTGATATGATCGAAGGAAATGTGATTTGAATTGGATTTGAAGTGGAACTAGTATTTGAAGTTGGAATTTAGAAGCTTTGAACTTGGAATTTAATTCATGGATTTCATGATAATGTGATAACTAGAACTTGAATTGTTCCGAATGCATCAAATGTTTGAAAACTTTAAAAGTATAGACTCGTATGATCTCTAGCTGATTTTGACAAGGTTTTAGAACTTGATATTTGACTGCATTTGCATAATTGAAAGATTTGAATCATTGACTAGTACTTGGAATTTTAAATGTGAAAATTTGAAAATGAACTTAAATTAAGAGCTGTAAATTTGAATTTAGAACTTGAATCTTGATCTGAACCTTGAATCCCTGAATTTCATACATTAATTTTGTGGACTCTGAACTTGAATAAGAACTTGAACTCTGAATTGTGAATCGAACCGGCACAATGGCATAACCGTGAATCGAACTGGTACGACAGTTAATATGTGAATCGAACCAGCATGACGACATATCCATGAATCGAACCGGTACGACAGTTAATCCGTGAATCGAACCGACACGGTGGCATATTCATGAATTGAACCGACACAACGACATATCCGTGAATCAAATAATAAGTTCGATAAATTGAAGTGGACCGCTAGGGCGGATTATATGTACACAGTGTGGACCACTAGGGCAAATTATATATTTATCTGTGGACCGCTAGGGCAGATTATGCGTACAATTGTGGACTGCTAGGGCGGATTATATGTAAGTGAATCAAACATGATCTTTGAATTCGAATAGAAACATGATCTTTGAATCCGAATCGAACTTGTACTTGAATCTTTGTGAAACTCCACATAAGACTTGTGATTTTCAAAATTTATTTTAATATGAAAACGTCCTTGGAAATTTCGTTTGATATGAAATGACTTGAAAATTGCTGTGAAGTAATTTTCAAAGAAATTTCATTCTGAGATGAAAATTGTTTTGAAGCATATCCCTGTTTTTAAAAGGAAATGCCTTTTGAAAACTTGTATTTGAATTTGCGTTTTGATGAGAAACTGCTTTGAAATCTTGTCATTAAATCTATGCATGATCTAATAAAATATAATTGTTCTTAAATTTTCTCTACTGAGCTTAGGCTGTTAGCTCACCCCGACTATACATCACATGTGTGGCACTTGATCAGGACACCGGACTTGAAAAGAGTCAAATTTTGCATACCGGAAGAAAGAAATCTTCCATTTGAGGATTTTACCCACAGATTGGGGTTTGTGAACATTGATAATATTTTAGGGATTGTAGATTTCTGACTTGGCGCATCTAGGTGGGCTGTATAACTATAGGATCAGTTTTTGTATGTACATTGTACACCACTGTATGGGTGATGGTCGGCCATCACCGGTAGTTTAGTTGTTTCTTTTGAATTATGTGTTCTCTATATTGAAATAGAGATTTGATTTTAGTTCTTCCATATGTATATCTGCTTTGATTTCCGTACTTATATGTGGATATAACAAGTATTCTATTTTCAGATTGTAAAAATTATCTCAGAAATCCGTTTTGGGAAAATCCGAGATGTCGCACTAACAGCTGCAAGTGATTATATCGACGAAGTGGATGCTGACTATTCTGATCCTATTGGTCTTAACTTCGTTAACCCGACATACACAGAGTACCAAGAGCCTTTGGAGGACGATGTGGCAGGTTATCAGAAGGACCTTGGTATTGACCTCGATCCTAGTGCTCACTATTGATAATTGTTGTCTTCGTACTGAGATTAGTTTCGTACGGTTATTGTTTATTTATAGTTTTGTACTTTTCATTTATGTCTGATCTTTCTTTTCTCATCGAATATTAGATATTTCAGTGGTTTTTATCGCATTTTATTCATTATTCATGATTGCTCATTTATTTTATTCATTTATTGTTGGATTCTCGAATTTCGTGAAACCATTATTGCGCGAGAAATTTGATTATGTGTATTCTGTTTAGCGTATTTGGGATGCGTGCCAGTCGTAACTCGAAACTCTAGGCACTCGGGATGGGCTAGAATTTTGGGTCGTGACAGTATCTCATATATATTTAAAGTAGTGAACGTTTTTCATTTGCTAGGAATCTGAAAGCTTCCACTCATGTGCTCTTAGGAAGTGTGTCCAAATGCCAACTGAAATAGTTTCCATGAACTCATTAGTTTCCCCCATAATTTGTTGCTCAACGCCAAACGAAGTAGTGTTTGAGAGAGTCCTTTCATTGTCTCTTCTTAGAATCAAAGAGTTGCTCACTATATTTTTGGTAAGCATCGTCAAAGTGGTTTTTCTGGGATCATTTTCAGCAAATAGTTCAGTTTTTGAACAATGGTTACATATTTTCAAAGGGATTTTGTGCCTCTTCAAGATAGCTCATTTTGTCTATTTAAATGACATTCTATACAATTAATTCATACAATATCTTCTTTATTGGTTATTCTAAACATACTTGAAAGTAAGTAGTGTTTGAGAATGAGTTATCAATTCAACAAATTGAACTCAAAAACAACCTATGAATAGGAGTTAGTCGTATCCTTGAATACCATTTGCTTGGCTCATTTTCTAATTGTGTGATAGGAACAAATAAAAATTTAAAAACCGTTTGAACACACCGGGAACTCTACTAACACTATAAAAAATAAGACTATTAGTAGCAGCAAAAAACTGCCGTTATTAACAAAAAAACTATTAAAACTATTAGCGGCAATTTTTTTGTTAATAGCGGCAGTTTATGGCTGACGCTAATAGTCTTATTTTTTGTAGTGCAAATGTATGTATTTTTCTATTTTTTTGTATGTTATACTAATAAAAATAATTGTAAAAACTTCGAAATACTTATTATAAAATAAATTAAAGATAGCAGTAGTAAGGGCTTTATTCGTATTCTTTATACTAGGCTAGACAAACAAAGATGGTATGAATTTTTTTTTTCTTTAATTTAATTTATTTTTAATATTTTCTAATTGAAATTTATGGTTACATGAACCATTTGAATAGAGTCTAAACAATAAGTTGGATAATGCATTACAAATTTTAGCACAAAAGGCCTTAGGCCTAGATTTAAGGTAAAAATTTCAGACAAGTTCATGGGCAAGAAGAACATTTTCAGTGATTTTTCTTCCCTTAACGAAGGCAGATTGGTTCCAACTTATAAGAGAAGGGAGGACTTTAGCTAGGTGATTCGATAAAAATTTTGTGATAACTTTATAGAGAAAGTTAGACAAGGCAATGGGCCTGAATTTGTCAATCGTATTGGCACCTCTTTCATTAGGGATAAGCTTGAGAAAAGTGGCATTTAAAGATTTTGGTAATTTCTTCTTACGAAAAAAATAGCGTACCAATTTTAAAGTATCTTGCCCGACGATATTCCAAAAGGTCTGAAAGAATGCCATCCGAGCCTGGCGCTTATTCTTCAAAGAGTTAAAAATAACATTCTTGATTTCTTCATCAGAGGCATCTTGAGATAAAAGAGCAGCCTGAGCAGATGTTAATTTACGCTTAAAAGGAAGATCCGGGATCTCTTGATTTGAGGAAGGAGAAAAAATATCCTCGTAGTACTGGGTAGCTAAGATTCCCATTGCTGCTGGTAGTCCTTTCTCCCGTGATAAGAATCAACTCGAATAAGGAATTTGTAGAGATTCTAGAGTTCACCATAGAGTACAAAAATTTTGTATTGGAATCCCCAGCCTGCAGCCATTAAACTCTAGCTTTCTGTCAGATAAATTTTTCTTCAATGAGAGATTCCCGACGAAAAGTGATTGATGCTTGTCTTTCGGCTAAATGGAGACGCTCGTTAGTAGGGTCAACATGAACCTTGGCTTGGATTTCTAGAAGCTGTTTTCTGGCATTGTCAGATCTCTCCTTTACAGATCTGAAAGAAGAAGAGTTCCAACTGCGAATATCATTTCTCAAGAGCTTGAGTTTTTGTTGCATTGAATATATTGGATTGCCATCAATTTTAGTTTCCCATCTACGAAGAATGAGATCTCTAAAGCCATGTTGTGAGGACCCAACCTCATAGTATTTAAAAGGTTTAGGCCCAGATGATCTATCATCTCTGAAGGATACGAGAAGAGGGGAGTGATCAGAAATATTTGGTTCTAGGTAAATAACAGCCAAGTTAGGAAAAATATTTTTCCACTCAGTGTTAACTAATACTCATCAAGCTTGCACGAGATTCTTCAAGGGCCCAATTTTCTATTCGTCCAAGACCATGAGAAACCTACAGATCTCATATCTGTAAGCAAACAGTCATCAATGCAAGTGTTGAATTCATTTAAAATTCTAGCAGGGATGGTAAGACCTCCTTTTTTTTCCGAAGCATAACGAACAGTGTGAAAATCTCCTCCAACCATCCAAGGGTTGGAAATGGTTGGGGCGAGATTCCGAAGGGTTCCCCAAAGAAATTTCCTTTCTGATACAAGGTTGAAGCCGTAAATGCCAGTAAACGAAAATTGAAATTTATCAGATAGTTTTGTTATCTGGCAATGAAGGCTCTGCGCAGATTTCGATAAATAGTGGACCTTGAAAACCGTGGGATTCCAAAGAATCCAGATTCCACCAAAGCCGTGAGAAATATAGTTGTCAAGAAATTTCAGCGCTCTAAACTTTCTCCTTATTTTTTGGGCTTTAAGATAGGTGCATCTCGTTTCAGTTAAGCAAATAAATCCGAGATCATGATTCCTAATTAGTAGCTTCAGTTCTTTATGTTTGATGGACTCTCCAAATCCACGGACATTCCGAAGAAGGATATTCATAACTGATTGGAGGAAGAGGATTTGCTAGACTTGGGTCTAGCGGCAATTTGATTTAGGCTTGGATCTTTTGATGATTCAGCCCTCTTTGAAGGAGATGTTTTAGCCATAAGATTTTTCATCGATCCTTCTTTCTTGCTTGAGTTGATAATATTTGAGCCTTTGCTGAAGGTGACTGCCGGTTTTGTTGGGATTGCTGAAATCTATTCAAGATTCTCTAGCGTTTAAAAATTATTGGAAAGTTCTATAATCGTAGGAGTCTGCATGGCTTTCAGAGGGACAGAATTGGTATTGCGTTTGCCAGAAATTAAGGTTTCTGTATCAAGATTTTCTGGGGATTCTGGGTGCTCTAAAATCTGGGAATCTTTAACACGATCATCCCTGCTTTCCTTAATCTGGGATTCACTGGGATCCGATTGATTTTCATCGTCCATCTGAGAGCTTTCTTCCTGATTTAAGGAATTTTCTCCAAAGCCATCTTCAATGTTGCATGACTTTTCTCCAAAGTCATCTTCCTCGTTGGATGTCTTCTTTCCAGAGTTGTCTCCACCTTCCTTCATTCCGTTGCGATGAATAATTTCTTCATCGGATATATCAGCAACATTAATTTGCTATTTGATTGTGGGATCAATGGCTTTGTTGCCGCCATTGGGGATATCAGATGTTTCTGCCTCCTGGGTTGGACTAATTCTACCAGTCCTTCTCCATATTTTTGGAGGGAGTTTAGGCCTCGGGCACTTCTCTGTGGAATGTTCAAACACCATACAATTCTTGCATATGTGAGGCTTCCACTCATATTCTACCGCCTGATCGTGTAATTCTCCATCTTCACGTTTTAATTGAATAACAGAAGGGTAATCAAAGGTAGTTGATATTTCAACGCAAATTCTAGCAAAAGCTAATCTAGATCGCAAAGAAGTTGGTCCATCAGAATGGTTGGGGATTCCAAATGAACTTGCAATCCTACTTAATGTAGATGGTGACCAGAAATGAAGAGGTAGTTTGAGAAGTTTAATCCATATCAGAGCTGATCGGAGAAGTTCTCTTTCTGGTTTGAGATTTGGAGTCCATTTGTGAAGAATTAGAGGCCGCCCCGCAATGGTCCATATGCCGGCTTGAAGAACTCGATTCACATCTTCTTCGAGATTGAATTTGAAGAGGAAAAAACCATCTTCATAGGAGATTAGATCCACTATGCTTTTAAGCTTCCAGAGTCTGTCAATGACTGTCTTAAGTCCAAGATAATAAGGTTTCAGCCCTAAAACGTACCCTACTAGGGTATTTTCCCATCTAACAGATTCTTCTTGGATCTCCTTTTCCGGGCATATTATAAATCCATCTTTCACTGCGTCGAGGATGTGAACCAGCTTGTTATAAGAGGAAGTAATCTTACTTTTGTTGAAAAGGTCCGCCCATCTCCCATTAGAGGGATCAGGCGGTTTCTCCATTATCAAATGTCTAAACCAGAAGCAGGAGGAGAAGGAAGTTTCATGATTTTCTGGGGTCTAGAGCTATTCTAAACTCTCCACTATCATTTATACAATGTAGGTGCGGTGGGACTACGTTCTTTCTATTCTCCATTAATTGGGGCTTGATGGAACTTGGATCCAGTGGATTAGTGAGTGTATCACAACCCCTATGTTTTCGATCCTTATTAATGGCTCTCCTTATGGCTATTTTTCAAGTTCTTGTGGTATAAGACAGGGGGATCCGTTATCACTGCTTTTGTTCACTCTTATCATGGAAGGATTCACGTGCTTACTTGAAGAAAAAATTGCTCAAGATACTATCAAACCACTTTAGGTTGCAAATTGTCCGATCGTGTCCCATCTCATCTTTGCTGATGATTTATTTATTATGGTGAAAGAAGACATTGCTTTAGCTAAAGAGCTAAGAGATCTGCTAGATTGCTTTCATCTTATTTCAGGTCTTAAGGTGAATGATTATATGCAGTGCTGCTTGCAATACAAACTCTGCTTTGAAAAATGCTCTAAGATTTTCTGAAGGAGAGCTCCCGATTAAATATTTGGGTCTACCACATTTCTCTGGTCATCTCACATACAATCTTTGCAACCCTCTTCTCAAGAAAATTCAAGGTCGCCTTGAAAGCTGGAAAGGTAATCTTCTCTCTTATGCTGGAAGATTGGAACTCATTAAATCAGTGTTAAATAGCTTTCAAATCTATTGGTCTTGTGCCTTCTATATCCCAAGGAAGAGTAAAATGGAAATAATGTACTCAAGGTTCCTTTGGAGGGGCCCATCTTTAGGCCAATAGATGCACCCTATCAGCTGGAAGAAAATTTGCAAATCCAAGGATGAAGGGGGCCTTGGAATTAGGCGTATTATTGATTGGAACAATGCTGGTCTTTCTAAACTCTTATGGAATTTGGTCTCCAACAAATCTCTTTGGTCCACCTGGTGCACTGCTAGATTTCTCATGGGCTTGGAGAGGCATTATGAGGGTTAGAGATACTATAAAATCAAAAATTCGGATGATCATTGGCAAAGGAGCTAGCACAAATTTCTGACATGATCCTTGGCTTGAGGAGGGTATTCTAATTAATGAGTATGGACGTAGAATGATGCTACAATCTGGTATCGACTAGAGTAGCCATGTTAATGAAGTTATTATTAATGGAGAATGGAACTTACCAATTCCTACATCGCGGAAAATGGAAGAGGCATGGGCAAAAATCCGTACTCATCCTATTCCCTTCAATATTCAAGATGAAGATGCTTATATATGGAAACTCGAACCATCAGGTGAATTCACAACTAAATCGGCTTGGTCTTTCTTTAAGCATTCTTTTGAGAAGGTTTCATGGCACAAATTTCTCTGGCACTCTAGGTATATTCCGAAACATCTTTTTTGTTCCTGGTTAGCTATCCAAAATAAACTGCTTACTTTGGACAACCTTGCTAAAAGAGGTTTATTTATACCTTCGAGATGTGTGCTTTGTTGGTCTGATTCAGAAGATCACAATCATCTCTTCTTTAGATGTTCGTATTCTAGTTTGATATGGAGATCTTTATGCAAGTGACTCAATTTAAACAAGAACTCTATTGGAACCGTTGCTGATGAGTTGTCCTACTGCATGGAAAAATGTAAAGGCAATAGGAAGCATGCTACCTTAATCAAGCTTGTATTCGCTGCTTCTATTTGGCACCTATGGTGAGAAAGAAATCCTTGAATATTTGAAAATAAACCAAATCATAAAAGGATTGGTCTTCATAATATTGTGGAAGAAGTAAATATCACTATGCTCAACTCGATGGAAGATCATCTTATACCTTCTACAAGCAACATTGATTGGCGACCTTCAAAGGATCTTCCTCCCACTCCCAGGGTCTGTCAATGGAAACCCCCTCAAGATTCATTCCTAAAATTAAATACAGATGCAGCTTTTAGAGAAGAAAAATTTATCATTGGAGGTCTCTTCAGAAATTCGCAAGGACAGCATGAAGCTAGTTTCCATGGCCCCACTGAGGGATGTTATGATATAACTCATTCTGAATTGCAGGCGCTTGAATATGGCATGTAATTCGCCATTGATCAAAACTACACTGACCTGGAAGTTGAGTCAGATTCTCTAGTTGCAATCAATTGTATTAATGGAAAACATAAAACGCCGTAGCCTTATATCTTCACTACTCGAAGAATTAAACTTTTAGCTCTCTCTTTCCACTTGATATCCTTCAATCACATATGGAGAGAGGTGAACTATAGTGCTGATCTGCTCACAAAGATTGGACAAGACTCATCTTCAGTTATTCGATGGACAGATGCTTTTTCTATTCCTTTCTCTCTTTACTCTCGCATCCGAGAAGATTAGATTTGTAATTCATTGCGTTAGTAATCTTTTCCTTTTTTCTAATAAAAGGGTGGGGACCCTCCAACCCCAATTAATTATCAAAAAAAAAAAAGATAATGCATTACAAATTTTTCTCACCTTTCTGACGTCTCACTGGGGGCTTGCCTTCGGGCTTTGATACAATGATGAACCTCTTTAAGTGTTGGAGAACATTCCCTAGGAAGGTGCCTTAAAAAAAATTAATAAATGATTAGAATTAATTATTTCTATATGCACTTCTGAAGAGCTTTTGGTGTTTACGTTCACATTCCGTAAGTTAAGTTGGGCTTTGAGCAATCTAAGTCATTCAAATGATAGTTCATATATTAGACTAAAGGCCCAAACTTCTCACTGATTAGAAAATATTAACCATCCAATCTATGACTTTAAAATAAATTATTTATGCATATTATATTGGTCAAAATTACATGGCACCAATTGCACCAATCAGATGGTTAAAATCTCTCTCTAGGTGTATTATTTGTCTAGGAGAAGTGTTAATCATGGGCTGTTAGTTGAAATAATCTGAGGGCTATTTAGAAAAATAGGACTAAGTGAAAATAGTTTAGATTAGTATACTACTTGGAATTGTTTTAGCAAAGGAGGATTTTTCACTTAGTCCTTTTTTTCTAAAGAGCCCTAAACTAAAAATCTATCATGTGGCGTAGAAGTGGATGGTCATGCCACAACTTGTTTAAGGTGGTCACAGGAGTCGACCTCTTCTAATGATCTTACAACTTCCCACTACATACGATAAGAAAGAGGTGAGACAGGCTCCAGCGTAGGAAGTGAAACCTGTTTGGCGTGGTTCCAGCTTCTGATTTTTATGTAAAGTAGGTACACAAGTGTCAGGGCCGGCACTACAAAAAATAAGACTATTAGGGGCTGTTTTTTGCTGCCAAAAAGTGTCGCTAGTAACAAAAAAACTATTGAGAGTATTAGCGGCAAGGGTATAAGCGGCAATTTTTTTGTTAATAACGGAGTTTATGGCTGCCGCTAATAGTCTTTTTTTTTGTAGTGCGGAAGCTGGGTTTGGATGCTTTAAACTCGTCTTCAAGGTGAAAAGCTGTGTTAAGGAAATGACATATCTAAGGCCCTGTTTGACAATCAATCCAGAAAGTATTTGTCAAAGGGAAAAATTGTTAGTGTAAAACACATTTCACCCGAGTACCTGGCCACCTCTAGCTGAAAATGAATATGTCTTGAGAAGCTGCCTCATGCTGCTTCTCACAAAAAACCAATTTTAGCATTGTGATAGACCTTTGGGAAAAGCAACATTTGAGAAGTAGCATGTGATAACTTCTTTAAAGAACCTGAAAAGTGCTTCTTAGAAAAGGATTGCCAAACAGGGCCTAAGACGTTTATGGTGCTTTTCACCATCAAAGCAAGGGGAAGCAGTTTTGAAAAGCCATGCCAAACAAAGATTTAAATTCCTATGCATATCTGCATATCGGCTGGTGGGGTTCCAAGCCACTGCCAGTCGATACATCGGATACATATTCAGTCAAAAGCATCATTTAAAAGATATATATATTAAAAAATTATGTACATATTTCAAAATATTCAAAAAAAATTGCCCAAAGTACATTTTTGGTATTATATCCGGTTCATATTGGATACCTATCAGCTGGGGATACACCCCAAATCAGCCATTTTAACTCGATATGAGCTGATATTGACAGATATTTGCCTTGTTTGACCTACTATTTGACTCCATATTAAATTAGGGTGTGTATCATATCGTATGGGGCTTAACCTGATGCAAATATATCAGCTAATTCCTATCCGATATCGCCGATATTTAAGATCATGAAAGAGAAATAGTGTAATGAGGGGTGGGTACATACCTAATGCTGTTAGTAGAAGCACAACCTTTATGAAAAGCTCCCTGGGGTCAAAGGGGCCCCTCACTTCATCTTCTTAGTTGGTGGTAAGAAAACACACTTATTAGTATCTTCCAAACTCATTAACCATCAAAAGCTATCGTGAGAAAAAACTCACCAGTTTCTATTTGTATATGAGTATCAGCTCCAGCTTGGCTCTCCGGATCCCCGGTTGTGCTACTTCCATCTGGTAAAGGGATCAAGTTTAAAGCACCTTATACTCTTATAGACATAATGCATACTCATATAATAACTATGGCAAATTCTGCGCGTCTAACAGTTTAGGTTTGGTTGGTTTTATTTGCAGTCCACAAGACATCGGTACAATGCACATGGGTTGTACTGGAAGATTTGTTGGTTGCATATAAAATAAACTTAAAGTTTGCAACCCCAAAAAGTTTAGGCGCGGTTCACCAGTGGGTTACAATGAAAGGTTTGTGGGCTGTGAATAAAAAGCCACAGTTCAGGTGGGCTGTAGATAAAGCCATGGCTTTAACTTCTGGTTGCCTTAAAAAGAAAAGAGTAAGGTTTCTTGCTGCCGAAGATTTGGTCATCGCAACTGATGGTTCCACCAATAGCTGAGTGACTTAAATCAGACGATGGAGATAGTTTTTCATCCCAATATTTCATACAGCAGATTTTGAGACAATGTCCCACATATCAGATGGTCAGATGTTGATTCCACATGACACATCCCCAAATTGATGGTGATCATGGCGCATTATGACACTACAAAAAATTTAACTATTAGCGGCAGCTACAAATTGCGGTTATTAATAAAACAACAGCCGGTAATAGTCTTATTTTTTGTAGTGTGAGAAGTGTTTTTAGGTCACTTTTGGGGATGTGTTCCGCGTGGGATCAACATTTGACCGTCTGATAGGTGGGCCGTGATCTCAGGATATACTATGTAGGATGAAAAACAATCTCCACTGTATGATTTAAAGCAGCCAACAATTTATTAACTTTTTTACCATTAGTTGACCGAATTGTCTAAAACCCGTACACAAAAGACAGAGATCGACTGTCTCACCTACCTCATGAGGTTATCAAATTTATGAAGTTAAAATCACCATTGGTAGAGGATCCATTCAAAAACTGACTTTCATGTATGTAAGATCTTTCGACGGTGACATGCTGTTTTAGGCTCTAACTTCTTAAATTAGATGTAGGATTTAGATTTTCTATTTAAGGCTAGTGTCCCTTAGATTAGCAGTAAGATTTAGAGTTGCTAGATAAGGGAAAAAGCTCCCGGACGAATTAAAATTTTGAGTTATCATTGTTAAGCTTTGGTAAACCTATCTAAAGTTTTGTGGAGAGCTTTGGTGAGGCTTGAGTGTTCTTGTATTCTTGTCGAATCATCAATATAGTGAGTCATCACCCGTGGACGTAGGCAAAATGTCGAACCACATAAATATTGTCTCTTGTATGATTCTGTTTGATTTCCTTTTATTTTGTATTCTTATTTGATTGTTCATCGTGAGATCGTTGGTTAATTTGAAAGCTTCTGCGCGATAAATTGGTATCAGAGCAATTAAGTTTCTATTCTTCGATTGGAGATGACATCGAAGTCCTCAAAAGTTTCAAATCCGAGGTTCGAGGTTGAGAAATTCAACAGGAAGGTTAGTTTCGGCTTATCGCAAGTACAAGTCCGGGATATCTTGATCCAACAAGGGCTGCACAAGGTGTTGAAAGGGTTTACAGGTAAGTCGGCGGATATATCCGATTGTGATTAGAAAGAATTCAAACATCAAGCGTGTAGTACAATTCTGCTTTGTCTAGCATAGGAGATATTTATAACATGATGCAAGAGAACTCGACGGCCGCACTGTGGGCCAAATTGGAGAATCTCTAAATAAAGAAATCACTGACGAGTCGTCTGCATCTCAAGAAGCAATTGTACAAGTTGTACATGAAGCAAGGTACTCCTCTCAACAAACATCTTAATGAATTCAATAGAATAATATCTTATTTATTAAATATTGGAGAAGAGGATAAGAATGAAGACAAAGTACTATTACTTTTATCTCTCCTCCCTGATTCCTATAATCACCTAGTTACTACACTACTCTATCGAAAGGAGACTATTGAACTGGAGTCAGTTAAAGTGGCACTACTTCAGAACGACATAATGAAGAAAGATTCGGATAGTGATACACAAAAAGATGACTTGTTTGTTAGGGGGAGATCAGAGGACGGTAAAACTGGAAGGGAAAGATCAAAGTTCATATCTAAATTCATAAATAGAAAGACTGTAGAATATGCTATAAGTGTCACGAAGAGGGTCACATCAGAAGATATTATCCTTAGTTACAAGCTAAGAGGAATGATGCTTAGGATAAGAAATAGAAAGGGGTTGTTGATGAGGTTGGTATAGCCGAACAAGCTCCGGATGATGATAGGAACACATTGTCAGAGGTTTCTAATAAATACTCACAGAATGCATAAATATTTGATTCAGAGTGCTCCTACTAAATGTGTCCAAATAGGGACTGGTTCATGTCTTATAAAGAGGTTGATAGTGGAACGGTTTTGATGGGTAACAATATGCCCTGCAAGACAGTTGGAAAGGAAGGTTTTAGAATAAAGATGTACAATGGGGCTGTGATAATATTGATCGATGTATGCCATGTTCTGAAACTGAAGAGGAACCTCATATCGCTTTGTGCACTATACACTCCAGCGGGCTCAACTTTGCAGCTCAATGTCAAGTTTTGAAGGTGACAATGGGATCTCTGGTTGTGATGAAAGCAAAAAAGGTTGAGAACCTTTACTTTTTATCAGGGAATACAGTGACAGGTGGAGAGGCGGTATCTATATTAGAAGATAGCACTTTATCCTCTACACAACTATGACACATGAGCTTAGGGCACATGTCCAAAAGAGGGATGATATAGTTGAACAAACAGGGCTTGTTGAAAGGTGTAAATGTTGACAAAGTTGACTTTGGGTGCATTGTATCTTCGGAAAACAATGTAGGATTAAGTTTAACACAACTGTTCACACTTCAAAGATTCCTTCTAGAGGTGGTGCTAGTTACTTCGTCTCCTTCATTGGCTATTACTCTCAGTATATATAGATCTACATGATGAAGAATAAGGATGAGGTATTGAAAATCTTCAAGAGCTAAAAAATACGGTTTGAAAATCAAACAGTAGGGAAGGTCAAGCGACTAAGAACCAATAATGGTGGTGAGTATACCAATGGACAGTTCCATTAGTTATGTGAAGAGAATAGTATTGCTAGACACTTCACAGCGATGAATACACCGCAACAGAATGGGGTAGCATAACATATGAATTAAACTCTATTTGAAAATATAAGATTTATGTTATCCAATGAAGGATTGGTTAGAGAGTTCTGGGATGAGACAGTTACTACAATGTGTTATTTCGTAAATAGATCACCGTCAATGACAATAGAGTACAAGACTTCGATTGAGATATGGTTAGGAAAACTTGCAGATTATAGTGTATTGAGGGTCTTTGGTTGCACAGCTTACTATCAAGTCAAAGATAATAAAATTGACCCAAGTGCTAAGATGGTGACTTTCTTATGGTATGCAGATAGCATGAAAGGATATAGGTTATGATGTCCCAAGCAGAATAAGGTTGTGATCAGCAGAGATGTGACCTTTGATGAATTTATTAGGCAAAGTTCAAACAAACAGAGCATAAAAATTGGAGAGGTGGCGAAAGATCAATTTGAGGTGGAGTTAAAAAGTCCTACAACTACTACATAAAAAAAAGGTATAGAAATTTTAAATATAGAAACAGTTGAGAGAAAGCAAGAGCAATCCTTAGGGGGTGAAAGACCTTAAAGGAATGCTAGAGCCCAATTCACTACAGTTATGACATTATGGTCGCCTATGCATTGACGTTGGATGGCAATGAGTTGTCTTCATTCGAAAATACAATTAGTGGAAGATGTGAACGGGAATAGAAGACCGCAATGGGTGAAGAGATATATTATTTTTACAAGAATCAAATATGAAAACTGGCAGATTTACCTGGTAAGAGAGCGATTGGGTGTAAGTAAGTTTATAAGGAGAAAGAGGGTTCTCTGAAGAATAGTGGTAGAAGGTACAAGGCACAGTTGGTAGCTATGAGTTATATGTAAAAGAAAAGCATTGATTTCAATGAGGGGTTTTCATCGGTTGTAAAATACACTTCAATCCAAGTTTTATTGTCATTTGTAGTACAGTTGGAGCAACTCGATGTGAAAATGATATTTCTATATGATGATTTGGAGGAGGAGATATATATGATATATATGAACCAACATGAAGGGTTCAAGTCTCCTGGAGATGAGAGATTAGTGTATAAATTGAAGAAATCTTTGTACAGGTTGAAGCAGTCGCCGAGACAGTGATACAGGAGGTTTAACACGTTCATGGTGAGCCAAACTTACATTCGAAGTGAATACGATAACTGTATTTATAGCAAAACGCTAGCAGATGGCTTGTATATTTATCTTCTCTGGTATGTTGATGACATACTCATAGCTGTAAAGAAAATGGTGGAGATCAACTAGTTGAAATTTCAACTTGAAATGAATCGTGAGATGAAGGATCTGGACGCAACGAGAAAGATTCTTGGGATGAAGGTTCAGAGAAAGATTTTTCAGCTACCATGTCTCCTACTACGGATGAGGAGCGTGAGTACATGCCTCGTATTCACTATGCGAGTGTGGTTGGTAGTTTGATCTATGTTATGGTGTGCACTCGGTCGAATATTTCACAAGTTGTTAGCATGGATAGCAGATATATAGTTAATCCGAGTAAGGACCATTGGCAGGCTGTAAAATGGATTATGAGGTACATACGTGGTACCACGGATGTTGGGTTGGTTGTTCACAATGGTATAAATCATCAGTTATCTAAACATAGATTCAAATTATGTGGGTCATTTAGATAAGCTTCGATCTACAACGAAAAATGTTTTTATGCTATCAGGTGGTTCGATTAGTTAGAGGTTGATGTTACATTATACAGTGACTTTGAGTACTACGGAGGCAAAGTGCATGGCAGTAAAATAAGCATTGTGGTTCAAGGCTTAGTTGGTGATTTGGCGATTGCACATGGAAGTAGTGATGTGTTCTGCAATACCTAAAGTGCTATTTACTTAGCAAAGAATCATGTATATCATGCTTGTATCAAACTCATTGATATAAGATATCACTTCTTACAAGAAGTAATCGAAGATGGTGATATATCTTTGAAGAACGTGAGTACCAAGGACAATCCTGTGGATATGATGATAAAGGAAATTCCTTCAGATTTGATCAATAGTCAACAGGTTTGAGCACCCTTGGGGAGTTGGTGGCGGCAGTGATATGAATTTAACGATTATCGGACGAAAAAGTATATGGTGAAACTGAGAGCCAAGGGAGAATTGTTGTTTTAGGCTCTAACTTCTTAGATTAGAAGTAGGATTTAGATCTTGTATATAAGGTTAGTTTCTCTTAGATTAAAAGTAGAATTTAGATCTTCTATATAAGGAAAAAAGCTCTTGGATGAATTAGGAAGTTCAAATATCATTGTAAAGCTTTGGAAAACCTATCTAAAGTTTTGTATAGAGCTTTGGTGAGGAATAAGTGTTCTTGTATTCTTGTGGAATCATCAATAAAGTGAATCATCGTTGCCTGGGGACGTAGGCAAATTGCCGAATCACCTAAATATTGTCTCTTGTGCTATTGTGTTTAATTTCCTTTTATTTTGAATTCTTATTTGATCGTTCATCGTGAGATCACTGGTTAATTTGAAAGCGTTCGCGCAACAGCCCACAATCAACCACACATCTCTCTTTTTCCTTTTACACTCTTTCCCTAATAGTGCCAAAACCCAAAAAAAACCCACTTTATAGAAAGTTGGAAACCTCCCTATTTTTACAAAGCAATTAAAGTCCCTTTGGATTCTTGCTTTTATTTGGACGACTTGCCCATTCGGGCACTCCTCTCATTATAAAAATATAATATCTAGGGCTCTCTTCTTCTTATTACAATATCCAGCCAGCTACCACTCAAACATCTCTTCCTCATTCTCTCTCTCTCTACAATTCTATTCACAAGGCCAAGTTTCTCTCTACAACCGTCTCCTGTAGCTTCTTCTAAATATTTTTCCAATCTTCTATCCTTCTGAATGATCAGTCCAAATCGTGTGACTTTTTATTATTAGTATTTTTGTTTCTTAGTTTTTCAAAACTGAGGTTGGGCACATTTAATGATCATCGGCAATGCGAACAACTTAAGAACTCACAATGGAGATCATATTGTTGGTGATCGGAAGTAGAAAGCTCCACTCAGATCTGCATGGATCGACCCCAACCATCCAAAACAATGTTTTCATCATCACCAACGTAACCCGTTGTCGAGATCACACATTGGATCACTAGTATCTTCTCCTTTACTGAGGAAGCGCACTCCACACATCACAGGGCCACAATTGATTGCACTCCCCATATGTATTCCAGTCACAACCAAACCTTCGCGAAGAGAACCCAAGCCAAAGTGAAGAGTCACATCCATTTTGCGTCAGCGCAAATCCATCAATCCAAATCAACCGAATCTTCGTGAAATGTGCACGATCATGCTACAACAGGTGGGTGCCCTCTTATCTCCTTCAATCTACTCGCATTACACTATTTACGCCTTTCAAATCTCTGATTTACTTGCACAAAAATATAAAGAAAAGATGCTTAGTAGATGAATTTAGATTCTTTTATTGTTCATGTTTAAATTTAAAAATAGAACAAAGAAGCTATAGAAGATGATGAAGCAAGCTTGGATCCTAGATTACAGATGCCATCATACATCTGAGTTTTATATTGATATTATATTTTAAAAAGAAAAACAAAAATATGTGTGTAATAAAAACTTCCTTCCCAAACTCCATCAATGAAGGTTTTTGCTAAGGAAGAAGAAACCAAACAAAACAGATTTTAGCATTTTATTTTGTCATGAATTCAAGTGACCGCAGAAGCCAAAGGATTAACCCATAGGTCAAGCACTTTGACCCAAGGATAGAGGGCACCATGCCCTTCAAGTTGGCAAAGGACTTGTGCGGGTAAAATTGCCCGAAGGCTAACATAACTACATCCAATGGTGTCCAGATCACACCAGCTCATCTGATAGGCTCTTGCCCTATAACCTTGTGCATACTGAATGCTAAGGGGTCAGTTTGATCCACTAGTGCACCCTCCTGATTGTCCAATAAAGCCAAGGCTCAAGTGTAGACTCCCTCTCCTTCTAATAGATCTTCCATCTAACGGCTAGGATCAGCCAAAATAGATTGTACTATTTATTTATTTTCTACTGCCAAAAATAGAAACAAAAATATATATCTTATAGGCTTCAGCCTGTGTGCCACATGGAAATTGCGTCAGGGATCACATTGACCCATCAAATTCTTGGGAATCAGGCAATACCACGTGTCCAGTTCCTTTGTGATCTACGAAAAGCCTACTTTTGGCCCAATGGATCATTTGATTGTTATTCCATTTCCAGGCCTACTATTTGATTCTTGGAAATTGTAGGAAACTAGGTAAATAGTATATTCCCTGTATAACTTGGGTAAAGGGGTCTGTTTGGCCCTATTTTGGGTCAAACTAATGTATGATCCAAACACAGACCCAACCTAATGTTTGGAAAATTTTAACGTGGCTAGGCCTGATTGCTCCCAATGAAATCCGATGGCTCAGAAAAGTAGCTAAAATTTACACGTGAGCCCTTCTTATTATAGATAACTTTGGGCGTCATCTCATGTGAATTCTTCTATATTTGACAAAAGTTTAGTAAGTGAAAAACTCTTCCTTTTCATTGATTTAGGTCCACCAAAATTTTTGGATTTAAAATCTTCACGGATAACATGATTCACAAAATGCAAGATTCATAGTCTTTAGGTGCCATAAGTAAATTTTAGGTTTATAGCTTACTTTAGTAAAATTGGGCCGTCACCCATACACATAAGGTCTGGTCCCCAGATAATATGGATCATTCAAGAACCCCAATCATCAAAAAGGAGTATGGGTCTTGTGGGCCTGTCTAGTCTATGAGCCCATAGTGGGCTCGTATATCTAATGTAGCAAAACACGCGTTTTGAGAAACCTCAGACTGATCTGTAAGGAATAGCCCAAACCCAACTTTTAAACTTAGAATAATTTGTTAGGTGTATATTTTACTTATACCATGAGAACGTACACACCTCAATAATCGTATTTAACATGACCTTGACCTGAATCGATAACTTTCTAGATAAGGGTCCAAAGGACCAAATCAAGGGTCGAAACTTTGAGAGACCCAAATAGCCTATACCCTGATTATATCTATAAGTTTAGATTGATCTAAATTAAATTATATATACCATGAAAACCATGTAATAAGGATCCGACGGTCAAAACTTGTGTGAATCACACGAGAGTTCAATCTAATATCTGAGAGTTAAATTCTAACTCACCCATTTTATAGATGTCGATTTGATATCAGTATTTTTAATGTCTCCCAACGATCAATTTGTTTGTTTGAATTATAGTTAAAAATATTATGAGTAATATTAGTTCCCTTATGATTAGATATTTTCTTATTATATGCTTCATTTGCATTATATGATATTCATCATTTAGAAGTACGTTAGGGCATATGTATGCTAAGAAAAAAGAATAAGATACAGCACACGACTTTTAAGCCTTTATCACGGTAGGGTTTCTTTCATGATCTCATGAAACTTGAAATGTTGGCGTCCATGTATGGATACAACTCTTCTATGATAGTATAAGATGTCACACGAAGTACATCCAGGTTACTACGGAACCCGTTCCTTAGAAAGCGTAGTTAGTGAAGTCTATCATACCGTGACTCATTCAAATTAAGTTTAAGAAAAGATAGAATATGAATATGTTAAACTACGAGATGTTAAGAAAGTGGGGACTTAAGCCCACGCAAATATGAAATCGGGGCGGGGACCTAAGCCCAAAACCAAATAATGTCATGATATGTTAAGATACACCGTGAAGGTCAGCTAAACATGAATTAAGTTTCTACGTGTGCCATGTCTTGCGTGCCATCGTAACATTCAACGTCTATAGCCAAGATGAGTCTTAAGGACAATATGATATGACAATGTCTCGACTTAAGGGGACACTAATTTTTATGCACGCAACCTCATCGGACTGGATGGTGGTTTATGTTATGATATAGAGGTTAGGTGGCTATCTACACGTGGACCGCACATGATAGGCTCAAGCAGCGATCCTGACACAAATGGTTTAAACAAGTTACATAAAATACGAAGTACGTTGTATAGGCATATGGAGTAATAATAAGAGTTTCGATATGTCACGTAAGTTAAGTTGACAAGACAAGTAAGAAAAGTGTTCAACATCATATGCATTAAAGTCTATTATGTTCTTTCAGTTTTATAGCTTTATAGCTATGAAATGTTTACGAAAACTTTTATTATGCTATTTATATGGAATTATAAAATATTCATTTCCACTCACGAAGTTTCACCCACGACCACCTGGGTAGATTGTGGTGGATCGGTTGTGCATCCCACTGAGTTGACGTGACTGAGTAAACTCACCCCCCTCCCAAAACTAATAGCTACAGGTAAAGATATGGACTACACTGTCCCGTGGACTTGATGCGCTAGTAGACTATACGGTTTATAAGGGTGATGATGTAGAGGACCAGTTAGACGACATCAGGTATATATTTAATATTTAGAAAGACTTTTTAGTAGTTGATCCTACTTTTATTTATGGTCATTTAGTATTGTGGACTCCAAATTCAATATAAAATAACATAGGAAATTTTTAATGTAGAAGAAATTTTAGTTCATGATTTTTGGAAGCCTAATTTTATGTAAGATCTAGTAAGATATGTATGTCCGCTTGTTGCCTTAACAAGCGTACGGTGTCATAACACGAAATTTTAGGCTCTTGAGATTGGCTAAGATTCTAGGTTATGACAGACATGGTATCCAAGCTTAGGCTTGACTACTTCGAGGAATGTGTGGCTCATGTTAATACACTATAGTGATTGAGGTGACAATGATTCTAATTGACTCAAACTCTAGATTTTTTGAGGGCTGAAAGATTTTAAGAAAGTATGATCAATAATGGTATAAGATTGGAGATTTAAATATCTATTTGTTACAAAGTTATATGGGCTAGAAGCATATGAGGAAAATTGAAAAGGATCTTTGAAGACTGAGGAGCAATTAGGAGAGACATTTTAAAGTGTTGGGAAATAATTAGAAAGATCAATCTTGAATGATTAGATGATTTATAACTCATTATTGTTTGAGATGTCGATTATAAGATTAACTTATTAAAGTTATTTTAGATTGAAATACAAATTATTATCAGTAATCTTAGAGGATATTGAAATAGTCTATAATCAAGGAGATATAATGAAAAGGATGCTATCTTGAATGCAATTTTAGGAGTTATCAATTCTGAGAAATAAAGATAAATTTTGAATAAATTATTTAAAGGATTACGGGAAGAATGAAGTTTGAAAAGTTAAGGATTATGAGAGTAGAAGAGCATCCTAATGACAGGAGATTTAAGATTTTCCTCGCGAATACCTTTTGAGAATCAGAAGGTTATAAGAAGAAATAACCATTGAGGATTGGATGTTAGGAATTTAACTAATCAGGTGATTTTAAGAATCAAACGATTTTAATATATCAGTCAAAAATTTATTACTAGGGATTTGGACCAAGTGTGATACTTGAAATATCGAGTACTTAAGGATAATTCGGAATGACAATTAAATTGAGACTTAAAAGACCGCATCGTGATATTATTCATTTAGGATTAATGAATCATGAGTAATAAAGTAATGAAAACTTGTGAAAAGCAAACATTAGTTTTGATTTCTACATGCCCACTTTATTAAACACTTGAACTAAGATTTACTGTTTGAGTGACATTTGCTGTCAGATGAGACTATAGTAACCAAGTTTCGACTTGACAATCATTCATTGGGTACTACTTTGGTTTAATTTGATAAATTGGAGAAAGATTCGAGAAAAATTCAAAGAAACGAAAAATCAAGAGAATATTTGATAAAAGTTTGACAAATCATGTGTTCGGAGAAATTTGTGATAGAAGTTAGCACCATTTTATAGAATGATAAATTTAAATCGATTGCTCTTATAAGGATGGGAGAATAATATCGTGGCACAATAAATGATTAATTATTCTTAATTATTTAAGTACTAGGTGACGAATGAGATCCATAAAAAGTCAAAGAAAAAAAAATCGAGCAAATATTCAATATAAAGTTCGACAGATCCAGTAACAGAGAAAATTTGCGATAAAAGTTGAGATTATTTCATAAATTGATGAATTTTAAGTCAACTTCTGTTATTAAGGAAGAATCATATCATGGAGATAAAATGGTTTAAATCAATTTTTAATATATTGGGCGATAGCTATTGAAGCTTTGAGAATAATTTATGACGAATAAATAAAAATAAATTGAAATAAAATACTCAAAGTGATTTGGCAAAAAAAAAATATTTGTGACAGGGGAAATATTTATGTATAAATTGAGTAATCAGAGTCGATGACTATATAAGGAGGAGAGAACCATGTCTTCGTGTGAAAAATGGTTATATACTTCTAACCATTAAAGTATTGGGTGATGATTGAATTTCACAAGCTCATTCAAAAAAAAAAAAAAAAAAGAGGATTGATTAAATTCGATGAGTTATTACGTACCTAATTTTCGAGGACGAAAATTTTATAAGGAATGGAGAATGTAACGACTCAGATTTTCACAAAAGTTGAATTGTTGATGTTTGAGAAAATTTTTATTTTTATTTGACTAATATGACCTTGGTCAAACCATTGACCCATTTGATGTGACCTTTGGACCCACCTTTATTTTTAGAGAGTGTGCACAAGTACGAAATCCAAACTCGGAACCAATCTTCAAACTAATAGCTACGTAATTTTCGGGGACGAAAATTTCTTTTAGGGGAAAATAATGTTATGGCCCAAGTTTTTGAGACCTATCTAATGGTAATAGATGGGGTGGAGCACCAAGATCAATAAGGGTGCTCCACACTTTAACCCATCTTGTGTGCATAATTATGGAAGGAACACAAGTCCTTTTACGACTCTTTCTTTACAAGCAGCCAACAGCCCACAATCAGCCACACATCTCTTGTTTTCCTTTTACACTCTTTCCCTAATAGTGCCAACACCCAAAACAAACCCACTTTATAGAAAGTTGGAAACCTCCCTATTTTTACAAAGCAATTAAAGTCCCTTTGGACTCTTGCTTTTATTTGGACGACTTGGCCAATCGGGCACTCCTCTCATTATAAAAATATAATATCTAGGGCTCTCTTTTTCTTATTGCAATATCCATCTAGCAACCACTCAAACATCTCTTCTTGATTCTCTCTCTCTACAATTCTATTCACAAGGCCAAGTTTCTCTCTACAACCATCTCCTGTAGCTTCTTCTAAATATTTTTCCAATCTTCTATCCTTCTGAATGATCAGTCCAAATTGTGTGACTTTTTATTATTATTATTTTTGTCTCTTAGTTTTTCAAAACTGAAGCTGGGCACATTTAACGATTGTGACAGCCCGAATTTTTTCCAACAATATATTTTATTTTATTTTTTTAAAACAATTAGGAAAAATTCAGACCGTCGGATCGTAGGTCATGTCCCATTATAGATATGACACATCAAGCGAGCAATCAAACAAAAGTTTTCAAGCAGTGTATATAGCAACACTAAAATTTTTCTACATAACATATGAACTAAAAGAAATAAGCCACCGGTGACGGCCAGCCGTCACCAAAAGAGTGGTGTACAAAAAGTGTACTCAAAACTGACTCTGCGAGATTTACTACATGTGCCATGTTTAGAATCGAAGGCTCAAAACTATACCAAAGCTAATACCACGCTCTTCTCGGGTGGGAGTCTGCTTCTCACACTGGAGCACAATAAAATCCGTCATAAGTTCAGGGTCCCGCTCAATGTGAATGTATGGGTGTAATTATAGCTTCTAATTAAATTCACCTGTACATTGCCAGTCAATATACCATGGATTCTACTAGAGATCAACTAATCGATCTATTAGCAGTATACGGCACCCAGTGCACGGCACACGCCTCACCCAATGCTGAAAACTAATCGACGCCCAAGTGTTCGAAAAATCTTGGGGCTTGGGTCATGTAATAGCCCTAAAATTCTGAGCAAGAACCCAACTGTTCGATATGCGTGCTCGGCATGGAAATCAAGACAGATTTAAAAATTTTAAATTAATATTATTAGAAATAATATTAATCCAAGGTTAGATGAAGTCATGTGCGACTTCTTGTGTGAGTTCGAGTCGTGTAAACCCTAGTTGAAGCGTAGTGCGCCGTAGAAACTATGTAGGTGCCCCACACCGGAGTTAAAGTTAAGGAAAAATAGAAATATCAAAGATATTTCTGTTTCTTAGCTTATAAGAGTAGGAAGAAGGGTTGTATACCCACTTTGATCTTCCTCTTCCTACTTGTCCAGAGAAATTCAGCTAGGTTATGGTTTTTAGGTGGTTGCTTTGAGAAGCCACAGTAGAGAGAGAGACCTAGGAGAGTGATTGCTCGATTGGTGAGCGTGGAATCGACGTCGTTATGTCAATCTGTCTTGCAAGAACATGTGTTGTCACTATGTGTCGAAGCGGAGCCACAAATTTGCTGTTTCGAGTCGTGAGGGCGACAAATCCTCGATTTCGGATCTGAAACCCTCTTCGGATCGCGTTGCTGAGATCCTGAAAGGCACTTCAAATAGGTGAGTTATAGATTTAAAGTGGTGGACGTTAAGACCTCATTAATGTATGAAAAGGGTGTGTGCGTGTGGTTGTTAGAAACTATTAAGAAGCAATGGTGAAAATTGATCAAACTAGTGATCACCATTAATGTCAGAAAACTGTCATTATTGATTGATCAAAGTAGTTAATTGATCGATCAAGACTGAGATTGATCAATCAAGGCAGTGAATTGATCGATCAATTTGTATAACCAATTAATGGGAACAGTAAGTGAGCTTTCTGGAAGTTCGATGCCCGATGAGCATTGATCGATCAATTTTGAGTTTGATCGATCAATTCTGAAGGTTGATCGATCAAATTTAAAATTGATCAATCAATAAGGAAGGCTGATCGATCACAGTGAAGTGATCGATCAAAGGCAAGAATGATCTATCAATGGGAAAATTGATCGATCAATGAGGAGAATTGATCGATCAATTTGGAGATTGATCAATCAAAATTATATAAAAGTTATACAAATAGAGGGGTTAAAATTGATCGATCAAAATTATATAAAAGTTATACAAATAAAGGGGACCAAATTGATCGATCAAAATTATATAAAAGTTATACAAATAGAGGGGCGGTATTTTTGAAAACTTAAAGTCTGTCTGGATTGATCGATCAATGGGGAAATTGATCGATCAAATTAAGGAATTGATCGAACAATGTGGAAGATTGATCGATCAAGTTTACTTAGATTCAGTGTGAGTTAAATAAGATGATTGATCGATCAAGGAAGACAATTGATCGATCAAGGTGATGGATTGATCGATCAAGCAAGGACATTGATCAATCAGTCACCCCTATTTTTCTGTTGTTTTAGTTTTATGGACAAAACACTACTAAGCACTGTGCCAGTTAGTATCCTGACATGTCTGACACTTAGTGTACTATGTTTTAGGATCAGACCATGATGCTTTGAAAAGCTTTGGATTTGCTTAGAAAGAGGTCTAATCTAAGGTAGGGGAAATTCAACCTAAAAATATATCTGATATGATTTCATGATTCCTTTACATCTGTATCTTGATTTCTGTTTTAAAAGCATGTTTGCATATCAATCAATCTCTGTCATCTCTGATTCCTACATTCCGATTTCTGTGTTCTGAAGCATGTTTCTGATTTCTGATATCTGATTTTTGAGGTCATATGTGTGTATATGATTTTAAGTATTTAATCCAGATGATCCCCACCGACTCGGCGGTATATCCGTGCCCTGGCACAATCGTGCATCTGCTTTGATAATCCCTCGGCACAATTGCACTTCATAGACGAGGCATTGTTGCACTCTGAAAATTATTCATATGAACGACGATTGGTTGGGGTTTTCTATAACATTAATAGGCTCTGAGGCTAAGGCTCCTGGTACAGAGAGCAATCCTAACTACCAGCCTGATCCGGAGGCTGAGGCTGAGGAGGAGGATACTGATACCCCAGCTGACGAGTTCATTAGCTGTCTGGGTATTAGTTTGTGCTTTCTTAGGTTTTGTACTGGATTCTGGATTATTGTGTGCCTAGTGGCCAACGTTTGTACTTATTATTATAGATGTTGTATTACTTGTATTATTATACATTCTGTAGGAACCACTATTAAGAATCATTGTTTTGGGTGATGGATCTCTATCACTAGTGGTTCTTCTTGGTTCCTTTTCGAGGATGTATATTCTTTTGGTTTTATAGATATGCATTATTGATTCTTTTTTCTTTTAAAAGTCATATATGATGACTCAATCTGCCACTACTGGATAGTGCCTGCACTGATTTTCGCTGGACAAGCAGACACTCTGTAATTTATCCTAGGGATCATCCAGAGCATGATCCTGATGGCATGGATTTTGGAGTTCAAAAATTCGGGCTATCACAGGTCAGGTTCGCGCCTAGGGTGCATATGATCGCCCATGATCACGTGTATGCCACTCATCTTATTCTTATCTATATAAAATTTATTAGCTATGCCAATTTTATAATATAGTATTTGAAAGAGGAAATCGAACCTAGTCTGATCCGAGGGCTCGAGTTGTTGGCAATAGACACACACACTGTAAAAGGGTTCGAGTTTCAAGGATCAGTTCGCGTCAGGAACTGTTTCCAGATCTGTACTTGGGTGTACTTACCCGATAGAGACAAGTGGGTCAAGGGTCATGTCACAAGCGTGAAAAGTTTGACCATGGTCAAACCGGTCAAAGCAAATCACATCATTGTCAAAAGTCAACGATTCAACATTAGCGAAAATTTTGGGGTGTTACAACGATCATCGGCAATGCGAAGAACTCAAGAACTCATAATAGAGATCATATTCCTGGTGATCATAAGTAGAAAGCTCCACTCAAATCTGCATTGATCGACCCCAACCATCCAAAACAGTGTTTTCATCATCGCCAACGTAGCCCATTGTCGAGATCACACATCGGATCACTAGTATCTTCTCCTTTATTGAGGAAGAGCATTCCACACCTCACGGGGCCACAATTGATTGCACTATCCACATGTATTCCAGTCACGACCAATACTTCGCGAAGAGAACCCAAGCCAAAGTGATGCGTCAAATCTGTTTTGCGTTAATGCAAACCCTTCGATCCGAATCTTCGCGAAATTTGTGTGATCACGCTACAACAGATGGGTGCCCTCTTATCTCCTTTAATCTACTCGCATTACACTATTTACGCCTTTCAAATCTCTTATTTACTGGCCCAAAATTTTAAAGAAAAGACGCTTAGTAGATGGATTTAGTTTCTCGTATAGTTCATGTTTAAATTTTAAAATAGAACATAGAAGCTATAGAAGGAAGCTTGGATTGACGATGATGAAGCAAGCTTGGATCCTAGATTACTGATGCCATCATACATATGAATTTTATATTGATATTATGTTTTAAAAAGAAAAATAAAAATATGTGTGTAATAAAAATTTCCCTCCCAAACTCCATCAATGAAGGTTTTTGCTAAGGAAGAAGAAACCAAACAAAATAGATTTTAGCATTTTTTTTTGTCATGAATTCAAGTGACTGCAGAAGCCAAAGGATTAACCCATAGGTCAAACACTTTGACCCAAGGATAGAGGGCACCATGCCCTTCAAGTTGGCAAAGGACTTGTGCGGGAAAAATTGCCCAATGGCTAAAATAACTACATCCAATGGTGTCCAGATCACACCAGCTCATTTGATGGGCTCTTGCCCTGTAACCTTGTGCATACTGACTGCTAAGGGGTCAGTTTGATCCACTAGTGCACCATCCTGATTGTCGAACAAAGCCAAGGCTCAAGTGTAGACTCTCCCTCCTAATAGATCTTCCATCTAACGACTAGGATCAGCCAAAACAGATTTTATTATTATTTTTTTTTTGCTATAAAAAATAGATACAAAAATATATATCTTATTGGCTTCAGCCTGTGTGCCACATGGTAATTACGTCAGGGATCACTTTGACCCCTCAAATTTTTTGGAATCGGGCCATACCATGTGTCCAAGTCCTTTGTGATCTATGGAAAGCTTACTTTTGACCCAATGGATCATTTGATTGTTACTGCATTTCCTGGCCTACGATCCGATGCTTGGAAATTGTAGGAAACTAGGTAAATAGTATATTCCCTGTATAACTAGGGTAAAGGGGTCTGGTTGACCCTGTTTTTGGTCGAACCAATGTATTATTTAAATACGGACCCAACCTAATGTTTGGAAAATTTTAATGTCACTAAGCCTAATCGCTCCCAATGAAATTCGATGGCTCAAAAAAGTTACTAAAATTTACACGTGAGCCCTTCTTATTATAGATAACTTTGGGCGTCATTTCATGGGGATTCTTCCACATTCGATAAAAGTTTAGTGTGTGAAAAAGTCTTCCTTTTTACTGATTTAGGTCCACCAAAAATTTCGGATATAAAATCTTCACGGATCACAGGATTCACAAAATGCAAGATTCATGGTCTTTAGGTATCATTAGTAAATTTTGGGTTTATAACTTACTTTAGTAAAATTGGGTCGTCACTCATACACATAAGGTCTGGTCCACAGATAATATGGGTCATTCAAGACCCCCAATCATCACAAAGGACTATGAATCTTGTGGGCCCGTCTAGTCTATGGACCCATAATGGACTCGTATATCCGATGTAGCCAAACGCGCGTTTTGAGAAACCTCAGACCGATCTGCAAGGAATGACCCAAACCCAACTTCTAAATTTAGAATAACTTGTTAAGTGTATATTTTACTCACTCCATGAAAACATAAAAACCTCGATAATCGTGTTTAACATGACCTTGATCCGAATCGATGACTTTCTAGATAAGGGTCCAAAGGACTAAATCAATGGTTGAAACTTTGAGAGACCGAAATAACCTATACCCTGTTTATATCTATAAGTTTCGATCAATCTAAATTTGATTATACATACCATGAAAAATGTGTAATAAGGATCTGACGGTCAAAACTTGTGCGAATCACACAAGAATTCAATCCAATATCTCAAAGTTAAAGTCTAGCTCACGCCTCTTATAGATGCCGATTTGATATCAGTATTTTTAATGTCTCCCTATGATTGATTTGTTTGTTTGAATTATAGTTCGAAATATTACAAGTAATATTAGTTCCCTTATGATTAGATGTTTTCTTATTATATGCTTCATTTGCATTGTGTGACATTCATCATTTAGAAATACGTTAGGACATATGTATGATAAGAAAAAAGAATAAGATACGACACCCGACTTTTAAGTCTTCGTCACGGTGGGATTACTTTCACGGTCACGTAGAATTTGAAATGTTGACGTCCATGTACGAATGTAACTCTTCTATGGTAGTATGGAATGTCACATGAAGTACATCTAGGTTACTACAGAATTCGTCCCTTGGAAAGCGTGGTTAGTGAAGCCTATCGCACCGTAACCCATTCAAATTAAGTTTAAGAAAAGACGGAATATGAATATGTTAAACTACGAGATATTAAGAAAGTGGGGACTTAAGCCCACACAAATATGAAATTGGGGTGGGGACCTAAGCCCAAAATTGAATAATATTATGATATGTTAAGATACGCTGTGAAAGTCAGCTAAACATAATTAAGTTTCTACACGTGTCATATCTTGCGTGCCACCACAAGATTCAACGTCTGCAGCTAAGATGAGTCTTAAGGACAATATGATACGACAGTGTCTCGACCTAAGGGGATATTGAATTTTTTGCACGCAACCTCATTAGGCTGAATAGTGGTTTATATTATGATATGAAGGTAAGGTTGTTATCTACACATGGAGCTCACATGATAGGCTCGAGCAGCGATCCTGGTACAGATCGTTTAAATAAGATAAGAAAGATGCGAAGTACGTTGTGTAGGGTATGGAGTAATAATAAGACTTCTGATATGTCACGTAAGTTAAGTTGACTTCACTGAACTAGCCGAGGAAAATTTCTTAAAATAGCTTATCAATATATTAAAAATCGAGGAGGAATTTGCAAGAGGAAAAGAAAGAGTATGATGGTTTAATGCTAGCAATAGAAACATAAACTTTTTCTTTGCTAGTATTGCTTCCCGAATTTCAAGAACAAGCATCCATTCTTTAAATGGGGAGATGTGCAAGGATGTTAAGGAAATAGGAGAAATGGATGTGAAATACTTTCAATATATCTTTTTTACTATTACCTTAAATTAGTCGATTGAAATTATTCCTTTCAAAAGCAAATTATGTCTGTTACAACTGGTGTCGACTATGAATGAAGGGATTAAAGAGGTCATCTTTAATTTTCCCAAAAAATAACACCAGACTCGGGTGGTTTCTCAGTGGATTTCTTCATCAATCATTGGAAAATATCGTCCCTTAACTCTACTATTATAAAAATTATCCTAATGTAACAAGGTGCGTATTTTATTGAAAAATATTGTCCTACCTCTCTTTGCAATTTTCTATACAAAGTTATAGCTAAAATTCTTATCGATCAAATAACTAATGTACTTCCTATTCTTGTTTCTCATAATCAATCTGCCTTTGTTGAAGGTAGGAAAATCATTGATTGTATTCTTTTGGCTCACAAATTGGTTCAAGATTGAGCCTTCTTCAAGTAAAATGTTTTGTACTGAGATTGATTTGAGAAAAACATATGAAAATGTCTGATAGAATGTTGTGCAATCAATTCTTGATCAACTTGGTTTTAATTCGATTTACAGTAGGTGGAGTATGGAACGTATCTCTACACCCCAATCCTTTATTTTCATCAATTCACCTCTAGATACTTCATGAGTATTTGTCGAATTAGATAGGGAGACCCACTTTCCTCTTTTCTTTTCACTCTTGTTATGGAAGCCCTTACATGCCTTTTGGAGGAGAAGATATTTGTTGCGCGGAAGCTCTCAAATTAACTAACGATCTCATGATGAATGATCAAATAGGAATGCAAAATAAAAGGAAATCAAACACAATCAAATGGAGACAATATTTACGTGATTCGTCAATTTACCTACGTCCAAGGGCAACAATGATTCACTATATTGATGATTCCATAAGAATACAAGAACGCTCAAGCCTAACCAAAGCTCTTCACAAAACCTTAGATAGGTTTACCAAAGCTTTACATTGATATCTCTACCAAGAGTTGTTTTTTCCTTATATAGAATATTTAAATCTTACTTCTAATATAAAAGAAACTAGCCTTATATAGAAGATATAAATACTACTTCTAATCTAAGAAGTTAGAACATAAAACAACAATTCTCCACCTGACTCTAAACTTTACCATGTACTTTTTCCTCCGATCATCGCTAAACTCGTATCACCACTACCACTAGCAACCCGAAGGCTCTCAAACCTGCTGAACGTCCATCAAATCTAAATAATATTTAGACTTAACCACCGGTATCACCTTTGTCATCATATCCACATGATTTTCTTTCAACTCACATTCTTTAAAGATATCTTGTCATCTTCGATTACTTCCTGTATGAACTGATACCGTATATCAATGCGCTTGATACGAGTATGATATACATGATTCTTTATTAAGTAAATAATACTCTGACTATCACAGAAAATACCAACACTTTCCTGTGTGATCCTCAAATAACCAACTAATTGTTGAACCCATAATGCTTCTTTCATTACCTCGGTTACTACCATATTCTCTGCCTTCGTAGTAGACAAAGCCACTATATCCAGTAACATTGACCACTAGCTAGGCGAACCACCTGATAGCATAAAAAGATATCCTGTTGTAGACCGATGTTTATCGAAATCACCTGCGTAATCTAAATCTACATAACCAAATAAGTAATGATATGTACCACTGCTGAAAACTAACCCAATATTTATAGTGCCGCGTATGTACCTCATAGTCCAATTCACCATTGCCAAAGCTCCTTGCCCAAATTAGTCATATATCTTTTAATCACGCTAACAGCGTATAAAATATCTAGCTGAGAGCACACCATATTGTACATCAAGCTACCAATCGTACTCGTATAAGGAATATGAGTCACGTACTCACGCTCCTCATCCGTAAGAGGAGACATGCTAGCTGAAAGACAAATAAAGTGAGCTGCTAATGGAGTATTCACCGCCTTTGAGTTCTCCATCCCATATGGTGAGAGTACCTTCTCAAGATAACCCTTCTATGTTAGATACAACTGCCTTTCTTTTTGTCTTTCTGAATCTTTATCCTAGAAATCTTTCTCATTACGTCAAGATCCTTCATCTCAAACTCTACGCCAAGTTGATATTTCAACTTGTTGATCTCCACTACTCTTTGCAGATATGAGCATGTCATCAACATATAAGAGAAGATAAATATTCGAGCCATCTGCTAGCATTTTAAAGTAAATACAGTTATCGTATTCCCTTCGAATATAATTTTGGCTTACCATGAGCATGTCAAACCTCTTGAACCACTGTCTCGGCGACTGCTTTAACCCCTACAATAACTTCTTTAGTTTGCACACTTACCTCTATTTTTTAGGAGACTTGAACCCTTCAGGTTGGTTCATATAGATCTTCTCCCTTAAATCACTACATAGAATCGTTGTTTTCACATCGAGTTGCTCTAACTCTAAGTCCAAATATGCTATAATTGACCACAAAGTCCGGATTGAAGTGTGTTTCAAAATCGATGTAAACACCTCATTATAATCAATGCATTTCTTTTCTGCATAGCCCTTGGCTACCAACCGTGCCTTGTACATTATACCACTACTTTATGGAGAATCCTCTTTCTTCTTATAAACTCACTTACACTCAATAGCTCTCTTTCCCTTAGGTAACTCTGTCAGTTCCCAAGTTTGATTCTTGTAAAGAGAATTCATCTCTTCACCCATTGCGGCCTTCCTTTCTCGTACACATCTGCCACTGATTGCATTCTTAAATTAAGACGGCTCATTGCCATCTAACGTCAACGTGCAGCAGTCCATATCCTCCTAATCGTAGAGAATTAGTGCTCTAATATTATTTTTGGGTCTTGCACTCGTTAAGGACTTCTCTGCCTCTCTCTCAACTGTTTTTACACTTCAAATTCCTATACTCTTTTCTAATGTAGTAACTGTAGGAGTTTTTAACTCCACCTCAAACTGATCTTCTGTCACTTCTCTATTTTTCATGCTCAATTGACTAGAAGTTAGTATAACAAATTCATCAAGGTCATATCTCTGCTGATCACAACCTTATTCTTCTCTTTACACCATAATCTGCATCCTTTCATGTCATCTACTTACCCTAAGAATGTCGCCTTCTTAACTCTTGGGTCAATTTTACTATGTCTGACATGATGGTAAACTACGCAATCGAAGACCCTCAATTTGATCTCACGATGAATGATCAAATGAGAACGTAAAATAAAAGGAAATCAAACACAATCACACAAGACACCATATTTACATGGTTCGACAATTTGCCTACGTTTACGGGCAACAATGATTCATTATATTGATTATTCCACAAGAATACAAAAACACTCAAGCATCCCCAAAACTCTCCACAAAATCATAGATAGGTTTACCAATGCTTTACAATGATATCTTTACTCCTTAATTCGTCAAAGAGCATTTTTTTTTCTATATAGAAGATCTAAATTTTACTTCTAATTTAAGATAGACTAACCTTATATAGAATATCTAAATTCTACTTCTATTCTAAGAAGTTAGAGCCTAAAATGATAAAATCATGAAAAAATCATTATATCCCAATTTTAAAATATCCCTGCTGTCTCATTTAATCTTTGTTAATGATCTTCTCATGTTATGTATGAAACATTGAGAATCAATCAATGAAATAGTAATACATTGGACCTTTTTCATTACTATTTTCGTCTTAGTGTGAACAAGTAAAATAATCTTTAGGAAATCTCCCAAAAGTATTAGCATGATCTCTGGACGAAAGTTTGTATCCGATAAGATATTTTGGGCTCCCTCGCTTTTCTACAAGGATCTCTATTCTATGCGTCAACCTTCACTAGAAAGTCAGGGTCTTGGAAAGGTCAGTTTTACTCTTATGACTTGAGCTTATTAAATTTTTTTGAACTCCGCCTATTAAAATATTTGGTCATCTCGCTTCCTCATTGGAAGGAAAGTCTCGAAAAAGATTGAATCCATTTTGCTTATTTCTTAAGAAAGGTCCTCTCGCTCAATCCGTACACCTTGTGGGTTGGAATAAGGTTTGTAAGTTTCATAGTCTCACATCGGATAGGAAAAAATCTTTACCCTAGGCTATATGTGATTATAATGTTATTTGTCATGTGTTCTGAGTGGGAACTGAAGCCTACACTAGGAACAAAATCGGAGAGGAATCTTAAGCCCAAAGGCAAACAATATTTTCAATTGTGTGCTCTGATACAGGTGATGCATTTTTGGGTAGACTTAAGCCCATACCATAAACAAAATCAGGTCTAGGTCATCATAGATGCGATCAAAGTCGATGACGACTCTTCTATAAGGTGGGTGACTTTAATAGTCCCATATCGGATAAGGAAAAGTCCTGATCCCAAGTTATATGTGATTGCAGACGCTATATGTCATGACACGTTCTGAGTGGGCACTCAAGCCAAGCTAGGAATAAAATCGGGAAGGAGACTTTAGCCTAGAACTGAACAATAACTTTCGTTGCGTGCTCTAATAAAATGGTGACACGTTTTGAATAGGGACTTAAGCCCATGTCAAAAATAAATTAATCGAGGCAGGACCTAAGCCCATATACCGACAATATTGTAGAATGTGAGTCTAGGTCTACAAAGTAAGCCAGTGGAAGAGGGAGGTCTAGGCCTTCCAAATTCAAAACGTTGGAATGATGATAGAATGATTAAGATTCTTTGGTCACTTCTCTCCAATCCTGAATCATTATGGGTTTCTTTGTAGATCTGTTGGGGTGAGTGATACCTGGTCCATTTGTCTAATGGAAAGAGCCTCTTAGTCTTGTATTTTACTGTATTTGTTGACACGAGAATTGAAATTATTAATTATAAAAAACGAAAATTACACGGCGTGTGGAAGTAACTCTATTTGCACCTACTAAAATTTCAAAAGTACCCACCTTATAGCTATCTATGCAAGGTGGGTGCAAATAGAGGTATCCATACAGCTAAAACCAACTCTTTTCACTAAAAATTCAAACAAATAATAAGATGGTGAAATATTATTTGAAGGCAGATCGAGTGTGTTTTACCCACCAAAACCCGGAACCATATTCATAAATGGCACGAAGTATAACCATCGCCAAGTCACTGGGAAAATATGGTGCAATTCTCTTGAAGAATGCGTTCCGTTTGAGACGACATGCTTGAGCCGATGGACCGGTATACCTACAGGGTAAGGGAGAATTTAACCAACATTGTCATTTAATAAATAAAACTCCCCGAAATCTAATCATACAGTTGGCCAAAAAATCTGAATTATCTTCCCTGTAGCAAAACTGAAACTTTTTTTTTTTTTTTTTTTTGTTAGAACGTTAAAACCCATATCCATATCGGGAAATTTATAGAAACAGGATTGAAAAAAAAAAGTTTCTCACTATTATACTGAAATCAAAAGTTTCTCATAATAAGGATGCACCGTATTTCAAGGTCCTCAAAATCCGTGAAAAAAACTGTTTAGTGATTAGTGCAATGACCTTGATATCCTGATTTTTCAAATTTTTGCACCAAAAAAATCCGTGTAGTCCTGATTATGAGAAACTTTCCCTTTCAGTATAATGGTGAGAAACTTTATCAATATGAGTCCTCTTATTGAACAGTGCCCAAACATATCAGATGGGCACAAATAATAGGCCTTATATGTAGATAATCCCAAGGATTAATGACCAAGTATGTATCTGTCCATGGAAAACCGATATTTATTGACCTATACCGATACACCTTTATTTAAAATAATATATTAAACAAAAAAATCAAATAAAAGAGTTATCAGCCCATATCCGATACATATCCGTATCGGTTGGCCAAGATGCCACCAGGTATCGCTAACATGTATTGGGATAGGTGGATACTTGATACCGGTAGAAAGGTTTCCTGTAATTCTAAAGGGAACTTTTCTTTCAAATATCACCTTTATTTTGGAAAAAAAAAAAAAACACTATTACCTACTAACCTCTTTTTAATTGTTTATTTTGTACTGGCTTAACAGGTTTCTTAAAATGTTTTTCAACTTTTGGAACGTGTTATAACGGTTGTAACAGCTATTATAACATATGTCCAAAAAAAACAGCTATTATAACGAAGTTATATTGTTTTTAATCTTTTAATTGAAAGGATGACACGTTTCAAAATCTAGCAATTAACTGTTATGATGGACCTTATCCATTATGACATAACAAAAAATAATGGTGTATAAAGATCTATAACGACCACCGTTGTATGTTCTACTTCCATAACCTATCATAACTTAATGAATAAACTCATTACCGTTGCAAACTTTAATAGTAGCCGTTATAATGGCCATTATGAAATCCTATAATGGCCATTATGAAATCCTGGCAAATGTGGGCCCATGTCTCTGAAGTGTGTTTAGTTGGTGTGAAAAAAAACAGGAGACATTACTTGCACTCCGAAAGATGACCCTTGCACCAAATTTATAGAAAGACTTGATATTTGAAAAAAATGTCACATGTGAAAATGCCATCTGGACCGCCTGATTTGAAGTTTACAATCTAAAGATCTTCAAGGCATAAGATTTGAGCAAAATACAATATCTATCATATGATATGTTGTAGTCAATTGTTAAATCAAATAATAGCCTTTGATTATATTTTATTCTATGATGAAGATTATATTTCATGCTAATTTTTTGCACTTAATATCTTTAAATCCTGGCTTTCAAATCAAACGGTTCAAGTGGTGTTTTTAGATAGCAGAGGTGGCCAAACTTGTAAATCTTTCTTTTAATTCAGTGTAAAGGCCAACTTTCCAAGTGCAAGTAATGGCTCCAAAAAAAAATTGTTAAAAAAATTAAAAGGTAGGTACAAGCGTTCTTTAGTCTTCGATGTTGTTTTTTCCATAGGTACGACTATTTTCACCCGTTTAATTAGTAGCAAGTCCCATGGTTTTTTCATAGGAGAAAACCATTGAGTGATTTGAATCAAGAAATGGAGATGGTTTTTTGTTCCAATCTTCCTTACGATAGATTTTGAGATCATGGAGCCTATCAGATGGCTAGATAATGAGTTGACCTTCACTTTTAGGAACATGTTGCATATGGAATCAACATCTGACTGTTTTGTTAGGTGCGCCGTGATCTTAATTACACTACAAAAAATAAGACTATTAGCGACAACCAAAAATATCCGCTATTAACTTCAAGGGGTTAGGCAAGCTGGCCAGGTACTTGCTTCCAAAAACAAGAGACATGAGTTCCAATCCCCTCCCCCCCTTGAGGCCACCCTAGGGACTTATATCTTGTGCTGACTTAGCATGTGCTAAAATTGGGGCACACATGTGTCCCTGGGATTAGGTGGGTGCTCTAAGAGGCCCGGATATATACCCAGGTTATAAAAAAAAAAAAATTTAATTAATTAATTAAAAATACCGCTATTAATAAAAAATTGCTACCATTAGCCCTGCCGTTGTTATTCCTGTCGCTACCAAAAAATGCCTTAACAGCAAATACTGCTAAAACACCTTATTTTTGTAGTGATAAGATTAATTGTGAGGAAAATTATAATAAAAAATAATTTTCATCGTCTGATTCAATCTAATTAATAGTTTTTGTCTATGAAAAAATTGTATGGTTGTTACTACTTTGTCGTGAATATTGTAGTTGTCTAGTCGATGCTCCAAAAGAGAGAGAGAGAGAGAGAGTGTGTGTGAGTTACATTCGTAGATAAGCTGGTCAATTCGGGAGAGGTCGGTTGAACTTCTGAAAGCATTTGGATTAGCGGCTAGAGCATGAAGAGGCGAGTAGCCTTTCTCGTCATTAATTCCAACCAGATCCGGGTAACTCTTTATTATTTTGAAAGCCAAATCTAACAACCGCAGTACATAAAAGAACACCATAAAAAATCGTGTATATATATATATATAGAAATAACTCGGGTGGAAGGATTGGGACCAAAAAGTCCCATGATAAGTTCAACTGATTGAATCTGATTTGGTGTTCAACCTGGATTCCAGCCATTGTATAGAAGAGAATTTTGACTTCCAGAATTTTCATTTATTTAGGATAACATTCAGTCGAGATTCTCTTTTATCCTATGGCTGCAAAACTAGTTGAACAAGAAATCAGGTTCAACCAGTTGGACTTGACCATTGCCCATATTGAAGGTAAACAAATGCTGTAAAGAAGATGAAGAGGACACTGTTGAAACGTACCGAAGTGTTCGTCCGAGATGACACAATGAAGAATGGTCTTACCATCCTTCCTAATAAAATCATCGAGATCATAGCAGTCCTTGATCCTAGACTGGAGAAACCAAAAAACTTCCATCTTTCTATTTACAGCTGCCATGAATAGAGTAGTCTCGCCGTCCTTGTTTTTGGCCCTGATCAGCTTAGCAACCATTGGATCCAAATCTCCATCTTCTTCTTCATTACCAGCAATCCTACCTTCTCTGCCCACATTAATGGTTGTTTTGAGCAGATTATAAACTCTATCGATTATGTACTTGCAAATGTCTTTGTCCCCCTGGGTTGCTGCAAGATGTAGCGGCGTGTTGCCTTTGTCGTTCTCTATGCTCATGATATCGATTAGTTCCTCGTCGGGCACCGTCTCAATTAGACTCCTGACGTGGTCTCTTTCACCGGCCATAATTGCGATGTGGATTGCGGTATCGCTGAATTGGGTGATCTTAGCCCTCCGAGCAGCGCGATCAGTAGCATACAATCCGATCATATCAATCCAATTACCCTTCATTGCTTCTGTAAACATGGTCTTTATTAATATTTGCCCTATTTCCCTCACAACACGACGTCCCAACTGTCTCGGTGGACGAATCGAAGATGTTGGGTACCCCTCGACAGTAGTAGCAGGAGGCTCCATCTTCTTCTAGTAGTAAGGTTAAGGTACTTGGGACAAAGTAACTAGCCTATTTATAGGAAGAAAAGGAAGGGAGAAATAAAGAAGTTCGAATCTACCGGATATGAATATGGTTTTAATGGGCCGTCGGGTTAAGGCCCATCGGATACCATATATTACCCCCAATTTAATGGGTCGACCAAGTCAAATATCGAGTTATATCTGCCAAAATGTATTGGATATGGAATAAAATACCGATAATGTCCTTTCTGCAAAGTTTTTTAATTTTTTGCATGTTTTCTTAATATTTTAAAACAAATTTATTTTTTACATGTTTTTTTTAATATTTTGGCAAAAAAAGGTAGTTGATATGTCGGCTAGGCATCAACTACTGAAACCTTTGATGGCACCTATGAAAAAACCGTTGACCGTTTTGAATTATAAAATGGAGATCGATAATCGTCCCAATCTTCCACATAGGGAATCCTGACAAATGATGGGAGTACCATAATGGTCATTTTTTGGTTTGACGTGACATATATCTCAAAGTGGCCTAAAAATAGGTTTTAGCATGATGTGTGTAATGTGTCTCCAGTCATTTCTTTAAGATATGTGCCACTTGAAATAAATAACCGCCTAAGATTTCACGATCCATTTTGTTAAAGATTGGAGAAAAAAAATGATATTATCTTATCAGAACAGGAAATGATTTTACCAATAGGTACCCTCAAAGATTCGGTGGGTGCAAATAAAGGTACCGTTTTCAAACGCATACAAATTAAGATAAAGGAAATTGCATTTGGGCTGCTAGCATGTTGTTATGTAAAATAATCCGGTAAGTCAGTTGGGATATTTATTAGGGTTTTAACATAATAAGATTTTAAGGAACAAAAGACCTCGACTCTATAACGATAACAATGTTTCAATATCTTGCAAATGAGTACCTTCATTTCTACCCATCAAATCTTTGAGTTCACCCAAACTGAAATGCATTACCTATATTAAATCTGATGATGGAAATTATTTATTCTCCCAATCTTTCATACGATGAATCTTGAGATCATGAGTGTACTATCAGACGGTTAGTATTTTATTTCAAGTGGTACACATTTTAAATACGTGACCTTAACATCACGTGAAAGCTTAAAATTAATTTTAAGGTCACTTTTTTGAGTGTGTACCACATGAAATAAGAAAATGACTGTATGATGGTATGCCTATAATCTCAATATCCATCGTGTGAAGGTTTGGAATGATAAACAATTTCCATCGTTAGATTCAATGCAGTGTGCATAGTTCAGCGTGGGCGAACTCAAAGATTTGGTAGGTGGATTTAAAGGTACTCTTTTCAAATTTGTCTATAATGAGCCAACGGCTCATTACAGATAATGAGCTGATTCATGCCAGCTGTCCAATTATCGGACGTTTTGACACTCACATATAGTAAGAACATGAAAATTCGTGCACACATCTAAATCCACATGTACGCCCAGGCGACAAGGCGTCAGCTCATTGTCTAAAATGACGCTGAAATGAGCCAAATGCCTTCGTCTCATTGGAGACAAATTCTATTCTTTCACCCATTTTCTCAACTTTTATGTAGTTGCCCACCTCCAGTGCTAAGGGAGTGGTTGGACAAGCTCCACGCCAATGCACTTAAGCTCCCCGCCGACTCTCTATGAGAGAAGATTTTATGTACTTTGACATAAAGTTCTTTTTTATTTAATACAATTCCCCGCGAGCACAAATAGAGCTAGAAGCTTGTTTACTGGATATGCTCCGGCCCTAGCTAAGAGCACCTCTCCAGACTCTAAGAGCAGCTCTTGGGCCTGGAGGAGCTAAGCCAAATGCACACTGAGGTTATGTTTGGGTTAGCTCTTATAAGAACAAAAATAACTCTCTACCTACTTTTTGGCGGAGCAAATTTTATCTACTGACATCACTACAAAAAATAAGACTACTAGTGGTGCCAAAAACTGTAACTATTAATAAAAAATTGCCGCTACTAGTTCTGTTGCTATTGAAACAACAAGTTCTTTTGTTAATAGTGACAATTTTTTGTGCCGCTAATAGTCATATCTTTTGTAGAGAAAGATCAGGCTGATAGCAGTTTTATTACTTAAAATAACTTTCGGACATAGTAAATGGGGACATAAGCTTTGTTATCACATATGAAAGTAGTTTCCCGCCAAAATCAAATTGTGAAACAGTTGCTCTTTCCCACGAAGGAGACACTCAAATGCAGCCTAAGAAGCCGTAACTAATAAAGTGAACCAAGCTTTGCCATGAACCACAGCTCATAGAGAGCCTCTGAGCGTAATACAAGCTCTTTAGATATCTTATTTTTCTTAATGACGAAAGGGTTTCTTAGTTTGGGCCCCACCCATACTACACTCGGTTAATAGGAGGGGAGTCGTTTCAAACCCGTGACCTTGGGAAGGAAACCATTTTCGACGATATTATTACAAACTCTTTAAATATCCTCAAAATGAAACTGTATCGGCCGAGACATGGCCTAAACGAAACAATTCGGTTAGGTGGATCGACTGACCATTCGGAGAAGGAAGTGTGGATAAAGCTTAAAAAGGGATGGGTTTCAACTTAGTGACCCAAGAAAACGAGCTAGGAAAAGCTGGACATCTAAACGACAAGGATAATTTTTATTTGTAAAGGTAAAGGAGCTTAGGTAATGTCTACATCTTTGATAAGATCTGTCCATACGCAAAGCATCTCCCAATTCCTTTTAAAAGACAGGGCGCTGTACTTTGCTTGATGCCTTAATCCTATGTATCCAAATTATATATGTGCTTCAAAAGGCTATGGAAACAGTAATTTAAAAAGAAAAAAGAAAAAGGCTATGGAAATTAAACCAAGTGTAGTAGTCTTTCACTCTCCAATCATTAAATTAAATTATCAAATGCATGCAAACAAGTTTCTGTCAAACAATTTCATAAGAGTCCTTGTGAGATATCTTAATATTTTATTTCAAGAATGTCATTGATCAGCCTTCAAAATGACATATTTTATGCTCAAATCTCGACATTGTTAGACCTCATTTAACTACTAATGGTTGCCTTTAGTATGTGATGTATCATAATAGATTTGAAGGTTGAAAGAATATAAAAATGGTTAAAAGAGCAAGGTAGAAGAAAATCCAAAGCCACGGAAAAGAACAAAGGTGAAACAGAGGAAAGGAAGCCCAAGACAGGTCATTTTGACCGTTGGAGATCCATTGTGGACCGATCGATATAGGGCAGTAGATAAGAACAAAAGGAAAGAAGAAGAACCAAAGAGACTGTATGTTTCAACTAGTCGAAATGTCGAATTCGACCGGTCGAGTCTATGGGAGCTTCAAAAGTCCAATTTTGGACCGGTCGAGACTGCACTCGACCGATCGAGATCAAACAGAAACAAGGGATTTCTTATTCTATAATTTGGACTGGTCGAAGTTAATATCGACCAGTCAAGCTTGAAGAAGCAGAATGCAAGAAAAAAAGTTGGACCGATCGAAACCAATTCGACCAGTCGATATTTAAGGAAACAAACAAGACAACGCACCTGAAGAGAGAATTGATAGCTCGACTAGTCGAGATTCATTCTCGACCAATCGAAACAAGGCTTCTTCTGGCATCCGAGCCTCCTTCCGGATTCTTCTTCCTCTGCTAATTTCTTGGGATTCTAAAGAGTACCTGCCGTGTTTAACTTATACTAGGGCCTTATGATTCTATAAACACTACGTGAAAATGGCACATAAACCACACCTGCAAATATATAAAGAACCACTGCTCAAGCAGTAGTATAATAATCCACTGCCAAAATCGGTGGTTTATCATAATAAAATAGTGGTTTAATTAGTTAATCCTTATCACGTGCAACTCTAACCCTCATCATGTGCCAAATCTATCGGGACCCTATTTCTAAACTTTCTCTCTTTATTATGCAAACAAAACTGCCGTCTCCCTTATTCATCTCTTTTTTTTCTCTCTCAAACCCTAGCCTCTCTCCTCTTCCTCTCTCTTGACAACCACTTTGCATGAGTTCGTCCAATCCATCTCAAACCCTAGCCTCGTCCTCGTTGCCCTTCGACGGCCGCCCTATCTCTGAGATCTGCACTGGTAGGTGTGAGTACCCTAGCTTCGCCAACGCCGAGTAAATAGCATCGATCTGCGAGAACAACATATTGTCGTAGCGAAGATTCGAGATCAGATCCAAAACCCCTTGATTCGAATAAAACAAGACGAAATCCAGAGGGACTTGCTTTGGATTCCCCTTGTATGCGAAAAACAGATAAGCATTGATGAGGAAAGTTGATCCGATCTTCGATTGGAAGCTCAAGATTGGAGAAATCACATCCGTCAGATCACTCCGAAAAGATCCCACGGATGGTGGATAAGATGTCTGAAGCATGGCTAGTAAGTGTGCTGTTGTGACGCTCACTTGCTTATCTAACCCTAGCGTCACGAGTGCCGCCTGAACGTTCCGCATCGCGGGGAGAAGGTTTCGGATCAGAACCTTGTCTTCGCCGGCCACTACCTCATTACTGACGGTGATGCAGGTGATTTTTGTCTCCGACAAGTAGGTCTGCACATTCGTCTTTACGTAGGCGACGACGTACGAAGGATCTCCCATTCTCGCGAGCTGCTTGTTGCCGAGGCCGATGATGAACTCGACTCCGGTGTTTGCGAATGCACGGAGAACCCATGGATCTGCATCATAGAGCTTCACCTTGTTGACACCGATCGATTGTAGGATCGAGACGACATTTTTCGGCGACGAGAGATTGTTCGCAATCTGGCCGTAGTTGATGCCGATCGAAGTTGGAAAAGTGGCTGGAAGCAGAGAACCTGCATGAATTATGACGATTTCGCCTAAAAATGTAAGGAAGGTTGATTGTAGAATAACTCATATATATGTGCAACCGTGGGATTGTTCACACCAAAGGCTCTTGGGTAGGGTCTTTGGTTATCAATCGAGAAGGTGTTGGGCACCTGATCAACTCGCTTAACGCGGTCTCTACTAATGGCCAACACAAAAATAAAGTAAAAGAAAAAAAATGGCTTTCTCTTGCTTAAATGGGCCTTAAATCCTATTTGTGCCCCTCCGTTCCTACCAAAAATTCGGTGGCGTAACGACACAAATGGGAGGATGGGAAGAGCTAAAGAAGAGATAGGAGAAGAAAGGGGAGAGGCGGAGCCCTCGGGCCCTTGTAGCATCATAGGAGAGCCTTACGTGGCTTGCTTTTGATGAGCTTTTAAAGGCTGGAATGGTGGAAAGAGGGGTTCTAACCACTAAGGCTTACTAGCTAAGAGGTAGAGAAGGGAGGTAAATGGATAACACACACCTAACCTAGAGGCTTTTTAGGAAAGGTAAGGCATGGAATGAGGTTTTGGAATTCTGAAATTTGTATGGGAAGTGTGTACCAAAGGGAGAAAGATCTTCTCACTTTAAGCTCTTTCTCTCTTAGGCCAAAATTCTCAACCCTTAAACCAAGGGGTGGGGGGTTCTATTTATAAGAAAAGGGTGGATTAGGAGATCACTTAGGTGCTAAATGGGTTTAATAATTAGGTAATCTCACATCTAAAGATTCCTAGGGCTTTTAAAGCCTTGAGATGTGTGAAAAGGTCCTCTAATGGTGGATGATGAGGTGAGGCCTTAAGCCACTTGAAGGGTTACAAATAGGTAGGGAATGGGTGCAACAGAACTAGCAAAACCCAAAGGTCAAGGTGGTCAACAAGTCAAACCCTAATCGCAATTTTCGGGGCAAAATCCAGAGGTTACTATTCATATGCCTGGCACAACTAATAGTTGCACCAGGCAAATGTATAGTAAAACAGTTTTAAACAGTGCCTGAAAGTTGGTTCGCGAGGGTGGGCCCCACCTTTAACTTTGGCACTACTAATAGTTGCGCCAGGCTTAAAATTTGAGAGAATTGACTTGGCGCAACTAATAGTAGCACCAGGCAAAATTATAACTAGCGCAACTATTAGTTGCGCCAAATCCCTAAGGGGGCTCACATGAATTTACACTTATGCCCTCCGAGCTTGATTTGCTGTATTTTTTGATGTATACCTCCGATTTGGGTGATTCTTGGACCTTTAGAAATCTGACAACCTCTACTTTTTAATGGTATGAGATTCGATCATAGTACAGGGCCATAGCTAGTTTCTGTGTACCCCTCCTCAACCATTTGCTTGATAAGGTTAGGTTTAGGTTCAGAACGGGTTCAAAGGGTCAGGATTGATTTCTAAAGGTTCGAGTAAGATTCTTAAGGGATCTAGGGTGATTCCTAAGGGTTTGGAAAGGTTCCTAAGGGTTCTAGGGGGGTTCCTAAAGGTTCCATATATGTCATCAAAAGCTCAGAATTGCACCTCTCTTGAAAGGTGTTTCAATCGGGCCTTGGGCCAAATTTGGGTGTCTACAGATGCCCCTCTTTGGTATTCCATCACTAATGATCGAATGCCAGAGAAAAAGAGACATCCGAAGAGGCCCAAGGCATTACTGACGGGTCCGCTGCATTCAGAATGAACTTCAAACATCAAATGAGTAACACAGTGAGAAAATAAAAGCCCTGAGACACCAGGCTAAACATTCGTTTCTCGAGGTAATCGGTTCCCAAGCGCTTAGCTATATTACTAGGCATAACCGAGGTGGAATGAGTTACGAACTCCTTATAGTCGGGAAAGATATTCGCTTCGCGGGATGACTTTGAAGGTATCTGATGTTTAAAATTTATTTTGAATGCAACAGCTTCGTGAGTAAAAAAGGGGGGGTGATTGACTCACATTCAAAGATAGGCGCGAAGTAAGCGTACGCAAGGCTCCACAGTTTGCGTTCAATCCTATGAGACATTTGATGGCCCCATCTGACTATTCGCGGGTGCCCCTGCTGAAAGCAGGGTTCGAGGTCTTTGGGCAAACCCATCAACCCCGAAGTTTATTTAGCATGACTGCCCGAGCGAAGTGAATAGATGTCACAATACTTTTTGGGAGTGCGTGCCATTTTCGACAACATGCCTTAGATTAACATGGCCTAGAGCATCCAGCTTTGATTACCTTAAACATATCCAACCAAATATTAGGATATCTCCATGAAGGGACATCCAATCTTGGTCTCTGCTGACAATGATCGTAAACATCAATTAACTATATATAATCATGCACCCATTAGGGGCAATAAGCAACAACAAAGGTGATGGAAGCCCAGACCCGAACCCGCCCGGATACAATTTACGGGGAGAAACGACCATCATACAAATACCCATACGCATGGCATACACTTTATAGGGATACCACTGCCCATACAGGTTTTAAGCTTGCAAAAAATAAAAAAGGAAATGAACCCTTTTGAATGCATGGTTACGCATAGTTTGATTGACATGTAATCTCATTCTCAACAGGTTGGTCTCAACCAATGATTGACCTTTTCCAATGGAGAATCTGAAGCTTAAGATACTTAAGTTCACATGAATCCAAAACAGAACGCTCGTCGAAAAGATTGAGTCATGGAGTCGACTCGATCAAAACATTGACTGTATGACTGGGACCGACACTGCTGCCCCTTCCTTAAAGTAGGATCCAAAAATCCGAGGCGAATCTCTGACTCAGGACTTTGGTATGGCACAACTGCATTGTGGAAAACATATTGACGTTTTACCGCCTTATGCTTGTGCGTCTCTTTGGGGAATACAAATCTGTTTTTGATTTTTCTATCATTTTATGCGATTTAAAAAAATTTTCAATTGTTATTTTATGTGATTTTTTTTTTTGGAGTTTTGAAGTTATTATTTTATGGGATTTTTTAGAATTTTGAAGCTATTATTTTATGTGAATTTTTCTTGTGAATACTTCTAGCTTCTCTGTGGGGATATTTTTTGGATTTTTCTTTATACTTTTCTGTGTAGGACCGGGGTGCTCATTGATCTTGATCTGCTTTTATTCTAGCATGGCTCTCTTGGCAAGTCGAAGGATGATCGAAATACCGTCTTGAGAGTGCGTGCATCTGCCTGGAGCGACAGAACAAACAAAAAGAGTGGGGGGACCGGTCTTCCCATTTGGCCCATACCAGGCCCAAGACCCGGCCTAAGTGCCTGGCGCAACTATTAGTTGCGCCAGGCCACTAGGGGCCTCAAAATAGCCTGGCGCAACTAATAGTTGCACCAAGCAAAAGGTGGAAACATTTTGCCTGGCCCAACTATTAGTTGCGCCAGGCTTGGCTTGGGGGAATTTAAACAGCCCGAGTTCGGGCTGGGGGCTTTATTTCAAATTTTTTTCCCCCTCCTTCCTCTTTGAAACTGAAAACCACCCCCCCTCCTAGGGTTCCTTTACATTGCCTCTACGCGCGCCCCATTGTCGTTGCTTTGCTTGTGTGGATCGATCGTCGGCTCACGCTAGATCAAAGACCCCTTTTCTCTCTAAAGGTAACCATTAAAACCCATTTTCTTTGATTTTTCTTGCTTTTTCTTATAGATTTGATCATGATCTTGTATTCTTTGATGAGTAATGGTTTACTTATATGGTGTGTATGTTTATTGATGAAGTGTGGATGATTCTTCAAGAACAATGCCCTATTTTGTTATTTCATGGATTTACTGGTGCCTAATATATATATATATATATATATATATATATATATATATATATATTTATTTGTGTATATGGAAAGGGATTTTTTGGTTTATATTTTTTGTAAAGAAAATTTTTGTTTTTATTTTTATTAAAATAAAGAAAAGGATTTTTTTTGTTTGATTTTTTTGGTTGATTGATTTTTTTTATTTTTGTAAGTAAAGGATTTTTTTTGTTTTTGTTTTTATATTTGCAAAGTAAAGTGAAGAGAAATTTTTTGTTTTTGGTTTTTACTTTTTATTTTGACAAACAAAGTAAAGGATTATTATTTTAATAATAATTTTTTTTTGCTTTTGTGAATAAGGTAAAGGAAAATTTTTTGTTTTCGGTATTTTTTTTTGTTTTTAGGAACACGAAGAAATGGCTGTTTTTTTTTTTTTTTTCTTGGGACCTAAGGAGAAGAGAAAGATTTTTTGTTTAGAAGCGTGATGATGATTTTTTTTCTATCCCCTTTTTTTTGCTTTTGTTTTCCTAGACATAAAGGGAGGATTTTTTTGTTTTTCTAAGTGTAAAAGAAGGGCCCTTTTTTATTCTTTCTTTAGAAACATAAATGTTTTTATTTGATTCTAACTTGCTTTATTTTCAAATACAGGAAGGGGAAACTTTATTTTTTGTCATTTTCTGAAGCAAAGATTCTTTTGCATTTTCAACCTAAAAGGGATTTTTTTTTTTCATTTACGCATGTGTATCTCTCATTTATGAAAATATGTGAAAAGAAAGGGGAAGGGTGAGCATACTTACCTCCCGTTTGCAACATAGAATATCATGACTCTTTATCATTAATCTGTCTTGACCTGACTGCTTTTTGTTGCCCCAGAATGTCGGGTGAGGGTGAGCATATTCCGAGGAGGGGCCCAAGATTGTATACTGCTCGCGGGGGGAGTAGTTCATCTGGGTAGATCGGAGAGCAGGCTTGTGGCTCGAGATGCAAGGCGAGGCCGCTCGAGTCGGCTTCCTTCACCAACAACATACCCATATTTCAAATTTTGGGATATCGGGCAAGGTAAAAGAGAGGTTCAATTCATTTCCATTATGCAGTTTTTGCTTTGCCCCTGTGATCTAATGCGCATTTTCTTGGGTGCAGGACCTGCCCAGCATCGTATTCCATGGCGGGTGGCTCGACTTCCAAGATTTCTAGCTCTACATCCCTCCAGTAGTAAAGGTCTTTCTGGCACAGGTGGGCTTCGAAGAATTTCTATCTTGCCCCGCCATGAGGGCCGATGCTGCCTATATGAAAGCCCTGATTGAATGGTTTTGCCCCGAGACGATGACTTTTCACATGCCGTATGCAGAGATGACTTTGACGCCCGTCGACTGGGCCATGATTACCGGCATCAGGATAGGGGGATACCGATATCTGATCTCGCGGTGCCAAGTCGAGAGGACATCATTTGATTGATTGGGGCCAATCCTCCTCGCAAGCAAACACATGGCACTGAGGTCAAGATGTCTCGGCTGACCTCACTTTATACACCTGATGAGTTAGTGGATCTGGGTCAGCCAGACAGGGTGCTCTACATCACGCAAGAACGGGCGATCGTCCTAGCCCGCATTACTCTCTTTGTCCTGCTTGGTAAGACCCTTTTCACCAATGCGAGCGGTGGCTGAGTCAGCCTAGCCCTGCTGAGTGTGATGGACAACTGGGGTGATGTCCACAGGTATGACTGGGGAGGGGCAAGGTATGTATGGCTGATGTACAATTTATCTCGGGTCACGACCGGGGATTTGAAGTCTGCTGTTGGATTTTGGGCCGCCCTGGAGGTAATTCCTCATTCCTTTGCCTTTTCCATTTTTTTTTTAATGATCCATATACGCTACTGACCCGCTCTTGTGCAATGCCCCCTTTTCAGGTATGAGGATATCATCACTTTCACCCTGGGTGCCTGTTTCTTTTCTCGGAGGTGCTCACCTATCCCCTCCTCAGCAATTGGAATCAGGCTCAGTGCCGCGATGTAGGTTTAAAGCACTTGGAGACGGGTCTAAGGTCCCAACTCGACTTGATGGTTCCTGAGCGGGTAAAACTCTCTTTCAACTTTGTTTGTTCTTAGCTCGGGGATCTCCTTTTATTAATGTGCTAACTACTTGGATTCTTTTTTTTTTTTTACTTGGGCAGATCCTCCCTGACCCGTACCTTGCATCCCCCTTTTGGGACCGAGCAGCTGTAGGCGCTTCCCGCCTATTTAACAATCGCCGCATCATTTTCTTCTATGGAGCATGGGCCAAATTCTATTATCTGGGAGAGTGAGTGGTGCACCAATTCTAGGGTTATTATGCCATACCTGTGGACCCTCGGGTGGATGTTTGGTATCCCATTGGCAGTATCAAGGAGCTTACCGTGGCCTTCTTCAATGATGGGCTTCCCATCCATGCTCTCCATGTTCCTGGGAACTATCATCTTTTGTACGAGTGCCTGCCGTACCGATTTATCTTACCGCACTTTGTACCTAGCGCTAATTTTCTTGTGTTAGGCGGCCCACTCGGTCAGGTAATTCTTCTTAGCTTGGAATAGTTCCCTTTATGCTTTAGTTCGGTCCTTCATTCCTTCTAAGCGAATTTTTATTTTGTTCACAGTTTGCTCCAGGGGATGATTCGGATGGTGAAGGCGGGACGTGTGCAGCTGATATGTCAGGGGAAGATCCCTCTGGTGCTGGCCCTTCTGGTGTGGGTTCCTCGGGCGAGGGCTCTTCGGGTGGTGGTCCGTCAGGTACCTCTCATGCTGGTATCCCTGGTGGCGATCCGCCTGTGGTCTATGGGACTTTCCAGTGCCTGGATGACAGCTTCCTTTTGGGCCTCTGCACGGATGTGGATCGACAAGCGCGGCTTTCTGTTAAGGCGGCCCGTGTCCCTCCTCCTGAGGTGGTTCCAGGGGTAAGGCTGCTGACGGTCCAATCTCTTTCCATTTCAACCTCCTATTGCACATGCTTTAAGATTGCCCTGATAATTGAGTTTATATCGTTATGAATGTAGGACTTCAATTCGGCCATGGAATATGCGGAGTATCATCGTCATCTTGCAGGGCTTAGGGAGGTGGAGACGGTGAGTACCTTGCTGCTCTACTCCTCTCATTCATTTCATTATCATTTGTCCCTTAACTGATCTAGACTCTTGACTTTGACTGTGCCTTGCAGCGTGCTCGTGCTAAGGAGTCGCGTTCTTTACTCAGTAGGATCTCGCAGGCGTGGTCCAGGGTTGGGGACATTCCGACCTTCCAGAGCTCCTCTTGTCGTCGCAAGAAATCAAAGGGCGCGAACAAGGAATAGGCTTTTAATTTTTGTTTTGAAAACTCAGTACTCTTTGGAATTCGATTGGGATTTGTTTAATCATTTTGGGGATGGTTGATGCGATACTTTGGATCATTATTTTTGAAAAATATTTTTAGAATTTTTGCTTTGATTTTATGCCATGATCTCTTTGCATCGGACTTGTTTCTCTGCAGGATGTGTTTACCCAAAATGTTCTTAGAAAGTGACTCCTTCGGCGTATGCTTTGATGTAGGATCAGTCCTATATATGAATAAACAAAATAATTGTCAAACTGTTAGTGAAAGGAGGTGTGTGAAAATAAAAATAAAAGGGGTGTAAGTCCCCACAGCTGGGTCCCGGGATGGCTGAAGAGGGGTACTGTAGTGTGGTACAACTATTAGTTACGCCAGGTTGGAATCCCAGAAAATATGTACTGGCACAACTATTAGTTGCGCCAGGAATAAATGGGGACCAAAATGTGCTGGCACAACTAATAGTTGCTCCAGGCTCAGCCCGGGGGAGAAAAACACTGGCGCAACTAATAGTTGCACCCTGTTTAACCTGGGGAGCAGTGGGTCCTTATATACCCGAGTAAGTCCAAAAATCACTTCTTTTTTATTCGTCTTGGCCCTTTTGACCGGTTCTTTTTGCTCTTGCTTTTCCAAGGCGGGTCTATCACCATACATCGATTTTTGTCTTCTCAGAAGATCTTTGTACGTTCATGGACTCGCTTTCTAACCCTCCCTTACATGGAGGGCCTGGAGCCAATTTGCCCCTTTCCTTGGGCCTGGGTCCCAAATTTCTAACAGCCTGGTTTGGGAGCTTGAATGAGAGTGAGCTCGCCGACTTGGAGCGCCTTGGGCTATCTCGCCTTCCTTCCTTTCTAGAGGTTCCTCTACGGTGGGAACTCCTTTACGCTGCCACTTCATTTGGGATGTGAATTCCCATGTATTCCATTTTAAGAAGCGGGAGCTAACCCCAACCCTCGAGGAGCTATCTAATCTGTCTGGCCTAAAGCTTCATAGGGGTCTTGTAAGAGTCATGCCTCGGTCGGGCTACTCCAAATCCATCCACCTTACTCTCGGTATGAAGAAACTTGAGTATGAGAAAAGTCTCATTGGGGGGCCCACAAGGTGTTCGCTAAAATTCCTCAAAGAACTTTTGAGTGACGAAAGTCTCCGAAAATTACCGGTCAGGAATATTTTTAACGTGAAAGCTCTAGCACTCGCTCTCATTTATGAAATCCTATTTTTTATCGGGGGGAGAGCTTCTCCTTAGCAATTTGTGACATTTTGACTGGGCTGGAGGCGGGCCGATCCATGATGCATTTGGTGCTCGCCGAGCTGTATCGAGGCCTTGATTCATTTGCTTTGGGTAAGGTGGAGGGCCTTCAGGGGTGCCCCTTGTTGCTTCAGGTCTGTTTGGGTGAGCACCTTGCTATCTTGGGGCATGTGCCCCGCTTTTATATTGCTCGAGGTGAGGCAGGTCAGTGCTTTCTGGGTAGGTGTCATTTGCTTCCACAGGGCGATGTGTCAGCTCTAAAACTTTGGTTGACCGATGCCAAGCTGACATGGAGGCTTCGTTCAGTTACGTATTGTACTTGTTATTTACTAAAAATTTTCACCTCTTAACAGCATTTGATGGGCTTAAAACTCTTTAATAACTCATTTTAACTTGTTTTATGAACAGGAATAAAAATTATGTGACTTAACACAAAATACATGCTATGTGATTTGATCTTTTCTAGGGGGTCCTCTGGAGACATAGATTGGATTGTTGCTCTTTGGGAGATGCATCAATCGAAGTTGATGTGTGATTTTGAGTAGGGAGATTTGGTTAGAACTTCTCTTGAGTACGAGGCCTAGCTATTGACTGAGCGGCCTGTTGCTGATGGTCCAAATTCGGCAAAGATCGTTGATACTGGAGGCCCCTGGCCAAAGAAGGAGACGACCCTCTGATCCCGTATCGAGCTACTTGTGGACGAGAAGAGGGTCCTATAAGAACTTTTGGTACATGAAAAGGTTAGAGCAGAAATAGCAGAGAGCGAGGTCCTCCGTTTGAAGGGTTCACTAAGCGTCGCTTTTGGAGCTGTCGACTCTTCTCGAAAGAGGTATAAGAGCCTGCATGGCTGCTGGCTGACTGAGCAGAATGTCCGGGTAGATGACCTTTATGCTGAGATTAGCGCATTGAAGCGTGAGCTGGGCCGCTGACTCCTTCCTGCACACAGAACTTTTTTACACAGATCAGATACATAGAAAAGGGGCATGAAAACCCCTTTACAGATACACATATTTTTTGTATACATATTTTCTTCATGTTTTTGCTGTTTTTCGTTTATTTGTAAAAAGGAATGCACGCTAGTCGTCACACCGGCTATTTTTTAGGATATGGTGTAAGTGGTGCATTTTGTAAATGAAAGATAGTTTATTATATACATCTAAATAGACTTTTTGGTCTTTTTGTTTTATGCATATATATATTTTTTGTGCAGTGCCTTAATCACCTTGTGAAATCCTAGGTCCACTTTTGAGCATGGTCGAACCCCTCTTTGACTGGTTGATTCTGAAAGAGTTTCAACAGTCTTACCAAGGCCCGAATGGCCATCCCCTTGGGTTGAGTCAAACCTTTCTCCCTACCTTGAGTCATACGTTTGTTAAGATCGGAAAAGTACCACTTTTCACCCCTTAACTTAACCTTTGATTAGACCCTTAGCCACCTAATAAGTTCTTGTTAAGTGTTTTGTGTAGATAATAATCAGCAATGAAATAAGGCCAAGAATCCTGTTAAGGAGCCTGCTTTGGCACCAGATGTCCCTCAGAAGAACAAACTCTGAATCCAAACCTGAAATGAGCCTCGTGTAGATCAGCTGAGCTTCCCAAGGCTTTACAGCAAACTCTCGTGTAGATGAATGACTGAAGCGCTTCAGAAACTCAAACTCGCACAGCTCTTGCGAAGCTCAAGAGTAGAACACATTGCACAGTGTCGCGCAGTTCAAAGCAGACCTCTCTCAATCTCGCACAGATTCGCTTAGAACGGCTGAGGAGAGAGAGCTTCAGAAGATTCCTCGCGTAGCTGTCGCGCAGTCACCGCGGGATACAATTACCAGAAGAAGAATGCCTCACGTAGTTCTCGCGCCATTCAAGAAAGAAAGCATCATGGCAAAGGCAAAGCCAATCTTGCGAAGATTGAGTGAGACAAAGAACCTCGCACAGTTCAGAACTCAAAAGAACCTCGCGAGGTAACTCGCGAAGTCCAAGTAAAGAGAAGAGCTCGCGAAGTTCTCGCGCTGCAACCCAGCGAGAGCTCAACTCTCTACCGCGCGACTGCCTGAAGAACAAACCAAGGCAACCTTGCGACGGCTGAAACTTCAGTATCAAATCATCCTAGCGAAGAGCAAAGAGCTACCACACGACAAGTCTGAGAAACTACAACTACCTAGTGAGGCTCTGAACCTAAACTCCCATCTCTTCAGCTGAGGACATTCTAGAAATTTTCAGCGATTAGGGCACTCACTCCCATGCTCAAATCTCTGTGCACGCGCCCCGAGGCATCCAAGGATCATTATAAGGCCACGTGGCATCGTTAAAATTAGGGTTTCCTTACCCTAATGCGCCGCCACCCCACTGCTATATAAACCCATGCCTAGCTTAGGTTTAGGTATCTGGGAACCTATCTCAGATCGCTTTTCTTTTCTCTTTCTTTTTAGCAGTAAGTAGTTTTTCTTTTTCTTTTTTTCTTCTCTCCATAGTCCAGCACTTGCTGGCTATGACTTTGTATATGTTTTTGAGTTAGATTAATGGAAGTTTTGCAATAGGATTTGTACTTTGTGGGATTGTTGTTTATATGTGAGATGCTCTGTGCAAGGCTGCTGCCTTGTGATCCGCCATTGTCTTGGCTGTGTTTCAAAGCAATGGAGGACTGATTCTAAGGGCCACTCAAATCCAAGTGACCTGTGTGTCTGGGCTATCATGGTCTTCCAGCCTTAGCCCCACTAGATCTGAAATCCCCATGGGAGCTTGAGCTGGTAGCCTGGTGAACATGGTGGTAGCAGCGATAATCTTGTTTTGTTTTGGGCTCCGTGAGGTGGATAACCTCTGGGATAGTCTGTGACCATTTAAGTGGACAGATTATAGCCTTAGGGTGATTCTGATCCATCGATCCAAGATGGATCCTTCTTCTTTTTACCCGAGTTTGTAGAAGCCTGGTGAGGGATTGTATAGAGGCAGACTCCCCCATATTTGTATAGATCTACCATCAGATGTTGGATCTGATCTGGTTATAGAGATTGTAGGCTGGTGACTGGACCATTGTAGCCTCTCTCAAGCAATGGACAACTAGATCGAAGGTTGTACTCAATCTCTTGCTGGTTCTATGTGTCTGGGCTATCATGGTCTTTCAGCCTTAGCCCCACATATAGAACTTTAGAGGTTGAGGTTCCCTATGGATTCTTGAGCTGGTAGCCTAGATGAAATAGTGTCTACAATGATTTATTTGTTATGTTCTGATCCATCCCTGGATAGTGGCTCCCCTATGGGATAGTCTGTGACCATTCAAGTGGACAGGTTATAGCCCTAAGGGTGGAATCATGGCAGTAGTGATGGGTTGGATCCTTTCTCCTCAGAGGTGATAATGTAGCCTCTGGACAGGATTTCTATAACATCAGATCTAAATCTGAATTACAAAACTCCTCTGACCTTGGCTCAATAACATATTTCTCACCCTTTTTTATACTTATTTTCCACACTCCATCCGTCCTCTCAATCCTTTCAGTAATTTAGTTATTAGAATACTTAGAATAAGTGACCTTAAACTCCCCTCCTTCTAGGACTACCAGATCTGTAGACAGATCTGGAGGGACTACCAAAGATGGCTCCCTTGGAGCTTTAGATCACCCTTCCCTGTGGGACAAACTCTTACTTATCAAAACTTGCTACAAAGGACCCTGTATCTTGCAGGTCTAGGGCTTCTGAGTTGTGCTGATTCATCCCCTGTTTTATTTTGTTTTTGATTTTTAAATAACTTTCACCACCAACCAATAAGCAAAGCACACCAGGTTTAACAACAACGTTTAACAAAGCAATTTCATGAAAACAATTCTGGTCAGGACTCGATTCGGACTAACATGAGCGGACTCTAAAGGAGGTCAGGGAGAGTAACCAAGAGGGCTCTTCAAGCATCAATCTTCTCAATCAGTCCAAACCTTTCTTTTCTTCCTTCTCTTCTTTTCTTTTCTTTTCCTTTTTTTTTTTTACTTATCTCCTTTTTTTTACCCGTGGCGCCCTTTCGGATTTTCACCACGTCCATGGGTTTAACTCCCTTACCCTAAGTGCCCTTTCGGGTTTTCACCTGGTTCGCACAAGCTTGCTATTTTTACCCGTAATGCCCTTTCAGGTTTTCACTACGTCCGTCTTGCTTTGAGCTTGTATTTTTATTTTAATTTAATTTAATTTAATTTTTATTTTTTTTTATTTTTCAAAAGCCACGACATAGATGTCGATTCCATCATAGCCGGCTAGATAGGGTTCTGGTGTCGCCTCACAACTTGACTCGTGTTGACTTAACAGATATTATGATTGCTTGTGAACCTAAAAAGAGGGCTTCCTTCAGGGTGTAGCTTGGCCATGAGTTAGGTTAGGATTTTGAAGGTATGCTGGGCTAAAAGGTTTTTCTTGATACGGCTTCAATTTTCTCTACATACTTCCTTCTTTGGGGGTTTTACTATACATGCCCCGTGATCCTTCTATTTTTTGTTTGTTTTTTTCATTTCAGGCAATCTCTTTTTGGGGTTTTGCTTTTTCGATTTTTTTTAGATTTTGATGGTAACTTTACTTTCCTTTTTTGTATATGCACACACACATATTTTTTTTTGGGGAGGGGGGTTATTGAAAGAAAGGCTCAGGCTCAAATGAGGTAGCAAAGGATATCATCATTTTTAGGAATACTTTTTAGCTACTGTGTTTGGGATGATGGCCTCTTTTGGGTGGTTCTTAAGAAGTCACGTATCTGTTTCACCAATACTTACCTTGACGTGATAGACTAAGAGTAGAACCGTCGGACGTGTCCAGCGTTGATGGGCTCAGGAAGATGATCTCCATCCATGGTGGTGAGGCGGATGGCGTATCCCGGTAGCACCTCTCGAACGACGTAAGGTCCTTCCCAGTTTGGCTTGAACTTTCCTCTCGGATCGGCATGGGGGAATGGGAAGATCTTCTTCAACACAGTGCCTTCTACCTTTTGATCTCAACCGCGGACACGTTTATTATAAGCGCGTGCGATTCGCCCCTAGTAAACTTGAGTGTAACACAAGGCTAGGAGTCTCTTCTCGTCCAATAAGTTCAATTGTTCAAAGTGTGATCTTTCTCTCTTCGCTTCAGGTAAGCCTGATTCAATGAGGATTCGGAGTGAGGGTACTTCCACCTCTACCGGTAGGACGGCCTCGGTTCCATACACAAGGGAGAATGGTGTTGCCCCTATACTGGTACGGATTGATGTTCTATAGGCCCACAAAGCAAATGGTAGCATTTCACTCCAATCTCGGTACGTGACGACCATCTTCTCTAGGATGCGGATGACCGTCTTGTTAGCAGCTTCTACGGCTCCATTAGTTTGAGGCCGATAAGGGGACAAGTGATGGGGCTTGATTTTATATTGCTCGCAGAAGGCTCGGATGCACTTATTTGCAAAGTTTGTGCCGTTGTCAATGATAATATCTTTGGGTACTCCAAATCGGCACACAATATTACTCTTGAGGAAGTTCTTGATGTGACTGGCTGTGATGTTGGTATATGACGACGCTTCAACCCATTTGGTGAAGTATTCAATGACGACGAGGATGAACCGATGTCCATTTGATGCTTTCGGATTAATCATTCCGACGACGTCAAGGCCCCAGGTAGTAAATGGCCAAGGAGTAGTCATGCAGTGTAGATCGATGGCAGGAGCGTGTATTAGACTGGAGTGTTCCTGACACTTGTAGCATTTTTGAACATGTTTGTAGCAATCTGATTCCATAGTGTTCCAAAAGTATCCCTGCCGCAGAATTTTCTTAGCAAGCATGTGACCGCTGACGTGGGCTCCGCATACTCCCTCATGGATCTCCTTCATGATACTGGTTGCTTCACTTTCTGTAAGGCACCTAAGTAAAATGTTATTGTACGATCACTTATACAGGCATTTCCCACAAATGACATAGCTTGCCGCTAGAAGTTGAATGGTTTGTCAGTCTGTCTTGGATGTACCCTCAGGGAAAGTTAGGGTCTCAAGGAAATTCTTGATATCTGAGAACCAAGGTGGCTTATCATCAGGCTTCATAGGTTCCTCAATCTGGAGGCAGAAGGCCAGTTCACTTCTCTACTTGATCATGATTAGCTTCATCTCAGCACCATACCGGATTTCTATCATTGACGCCAAAGTTGCTAGTGCATTGGCAAAACGATTCCTTATCCGGGGGACATATGAGAATGTCACGTCTCGGAAGCAAGCTATCAGATCCTCGAGGTGTTCATGATATGGGATTAGTTTCTTGTCTTTCGTCTTTCAGTCACCATTTGTCTGGCATATGATTAACTGTGAATCACCAAACACTCGGAGGTGAGTTGCATTCAGATCCAAAGCCGCCTGCAGACCAGTGGCACAAGCTTCATATTCAGCCATGTTGTTAGTACAAGGGAAGTTGAGCTTGATAGAGACCGATACATGGGATCTTTTTGGTGAAATCAGGATGATGCCAACTCTTTGGCCCTCGGCATTTGCTATCCCGTCAAAGTGCGTTACCCATGACTCTTCTGCCTCTTCAGTATCGTCTTCTGTCATGAACAAGATATCTTCATCTGGGAACTCGATCCTTAAAGGTTCATAATCTGGCAAAGGATTTCAGCAAGATGATCGGCGAGTGCCTACCCCTTAATCGACTTCTGAGTGACATACGTGATATCAAACTCAGATAATAAAAGCTGCCAGCGCGCGGTCCGTCCAGTGAGGGTCGGCTTCTTGAACAGGTATTTCAATGGATCCTTTCGGGCTAAGAGTAGAACGGCCTGAGATAGCAAGTAATGGCAGAGCCTCTGAGTAGCCCATACAAGAGCCAGGCATGCTTTCTCCAAATGAGAATAGCGCATCTCATAATCAATAAACTTCTTGCTTAGATAGTAAATGACCTGTTTTCTTCTTCCTGTCTCATCATGCTGCCCTAAGATGGGTAGGTTAAGGAGGTAGCTTTTGATTTTATCGAATGCCGCTTGACAGTCGTTGTTTCATTTAACGGGCGAGTTCTTCCTTAGTAGCTTGAAGATCAACATGCAGATTGGAATTAGCTGTGCAATAAACCGATTGATATATTGTATTCTGCCAAAGAACCCTCTAGCCTCTTTCTCAGTAGACAGCAGTGGCATTTCAGTGATAGCTTTGACTTTGACTGGGTCGACCCCGATCCCTCTCCTGCTGACGATGAATCCTAACAATTTTCCGGACATAGCACCAAAAGCACACTTCTGTGGATTCAGACGTAACCTGTACTTTCTCAGCCTCTCAAACAGCTTCTGAAGGTTTACCAGATGGTCGCTTCACTCCGGTGACTTGGCTATCATATCATCAACATACACCTCAATCTCTCGGTGCATCATGTCGTGAAACAGCGCAGTCATAGCTCTTTGGTATGTTGCACCGACATTCTTCAGCCCAAATGATATGACCCAATAGCAAAAGGTTCCCCAGGGGGTAATGAACGTTGTCTTCTCGCGATCAACCTCTGCTATCTTTATCTGATTGTATCCCGAAAATCCATCCATGAAAAAGACCATCCCGTGCTTAGCAGTGTTATTGACCACGATGTCGATGTGTGGCAATGGGAAATCGTCTTTTAAGCTCGCTCTATTTAAATTGCAGAAATCGATGCACATGCTAACCTTTCCATCTTTCTTCGATACAGGCACGATATTGGCTAGCCACTGTGGGTATTTGGATACCATAAAAAACCCTGCATCATACTCTTGATGACCTCATCTTTGACTTTCAACATCCACTCGGGTTGGATACGTCTCAGCTTCTGCTTAACCGGCTTCATATCAGGGTAGAGAGGCAACTCATGCTCGACCAAATCAGTGTCCAGATCAGGCATGTCCTCATACGACCAGGCAAAAACATCTTAGTATGACCGAAGGTAGTCGATCATGCTTTTCCTTTCTTCGGGAGATAGTGACATTCTGATTTTGGTAATTCGGGGAACCTCCTCAATCCCTAGATTAACGTCCTCAGTTTCCTCGACAATGGGGATAGGGCCATGCTCAAAGTCGGCAAACCGGTCAAGGAGCTCATTAGGGAGCTCCTCCAAAGGACTATCCTCATCCAGACTCGTAACTCCTACCTCTTCTTGTATTTCTACAGGAAAGGGGTCGATTTTACGTGGGACGGGTATTTCCGTTAAAGCATCATTTTGTGAGACTTTTTCTAAAATTTTAAATGACGATATTTTTGGACTTTGGATTTTTTCAATGTTTTTGGGACTTTTTATTTTTTCCATGTTTTTGAGATTTTTGTTTTCTTCTGAGGCGGACCCTTGGCAAGGCGGGTTACTATATATACAAGTTATTACCTGCTAAGGCTTATCTCACTTTTTATAGATTTTTTTTTTTTAGGAAACAGGTGCCAAACTTTAGGCCACTCCCTGCTTCCAGGGTTTGGGGCAAAGATGCCCAGTTGCGTACCTGAGGGGCTGCTCCTTTACCTGTTAGGATGGAGGGTGCTGACTGATATGGCTTATTGGAGTCAGCCTCCATCATATTGATCCCCAATTCATTCGAAATGATGTCCTCAAATGTCAATACCATTTTGTGGTGATTTACCATAGGGGGTGTTTGTTCAGGTACTACCCGTCGTTCCTTGAAGAGGGACAATGCAGCCAAATCTATTTCCAAGCTGGGAAGGGAGATCTGGGGATTGGTGGGATGTAATGGGGTTGTGGGTTTGTGTGGGGTCAAATGGGTTACCCCATTTCGATCGATCTTTATGACCCCAGCGCTGACAAAGGATTCCCTAATGTGCGGCCTAGGGTGAGGTTTCTCTTCCACCAGCTCATCAATGATGTCAACATGGAAACATTCCTCAGCAGAGAATTGAGGTTGAGTAACAGCATTATACACATTCAATTTAACTTTCATATTTCCAAAAGACACCTCCATGATGCCAGACCTGCATTGAATGCATGCATTAGCTGTAGCCAGGAATGGTCTTCCCATAATGACAGGGATGGCAGTGGTACTTTTGGTTGGTTTCATGTCCAACACCAAAAAGTCAGCAGGGTAGAAAAACTTGTCTACTCCTACCAAAACATCTTCAATCAACCCCATAGGTTTCCTTTCAGATCATTTGAGTGGGTTTCAATTCTCCCAAACCTAGCTTCTCATAACAGAGCGGGTTGACACTAGCACCAGATCTAGCAAGGCTTTCTCAATGGTGTGCTCCCAATGATGCAGGGATTGTGGGATTCCAGGTCTTGCATCTTAGGTGGTGTTGCAATTGATAGCACTTGGTTGATTTTCTCCAGAAAGGCCTTCTTGGATAAATGTATCCTAGATTGCCTTTTGTGGGTGCACACCTCTTTGAGAAATTTTGCATAAGCGAGGACTTTGATTGCATCAAGCGGTAGATTAATTTTAACTTGCTTGAATGTCTCCATCATTTCCTCAATTTTGTGTTTCCTTTGTCAAAAGGAGAAACTGACTTCATTGCATGGGGAAATGGGAGGTGAGGAACAAATTTCTCCTCCTCATCTTTTCAACAATTTTGTTATTTTTACATTTTTCATTTTTGAATTTTTCGATGTAAATCAATGACCATATTGCTATCCATTGTTTTTTTACTTGTTTTGGATCACCTCTCAACAAGAGCCCTTATTTACTCTCTTGCTAAAATAATGAGAAACAACTCGAGATTTTCTATTTGTGTTTTACTTCTTTTATTTTGTATTTGGTTTTGTAAAAAAAAAAATCAGCATGCCTAAAAAGGCAGTTATAATCAAAACAAACATTAAACACAAAGCAGAATCTGGTTCTCAAGAATTTAAAAATAGAAAATGAATGCAAAGGAGAAGGATGCAAACTCAAGCGAGATCTGCTCACTTTTGGTCCAGATGCTCCTTGTTGACTGCTCGATCTGCAAACATCCAAAAACTAGCATACCTTATTCAAGTATTGACAAAAATAAAAGAAAAACTCAAAGCACGCCCAAATTTGACAAAAAGACAAAAGAGTGGCAGCGGATTTATTCAAATAACTAGAAGGCAAAGAATAAAAACTCGGAAAAAAAAAAAAAAATTCTGCTGGATAAAGCAGTTTTCTATACAAAGCTAAGACATTTAATCAAGCACTTGGAATGCAAAGTGCGTAAATTAAAATAAAATCAAATCTACAAAATAAAAAAACTTAGGTCTACCTATTTTAGAACAAACTTCCCAAGAACGGCGCCAAAACTTGTTGTCGCTCCAAGTGTGCCAAAAATGTGTGCAAAAATTAAAGAATTAAAGAATGCTAAATTATATGGATGTTAACTTATGAAAGGGATATCAAGACATTAGCTAACATCGCCCGCAAGATCGTCCAATTGTAGCAAGTTTTAAAAGTAAGTATTTCAAGATGGTCCACAGAGAAGTTTGTCTAAAATGAGAGATAAACCTCCAGATCTGTGCTACCAGATCTGGCTCTATAATTATCTAAAATAAAGAATAGATAAAAGAGAGTGTTGGGTTTTGTCACGTTTAACTAAAAGCAAATAAAGAAAAGAACTAACTACGTGATCCGGATCCGAGTTGTGGAGGTGTTTAAAATAAGACAAATGCGTAAATAATAGCTTCATGTATTTTAGCCTTTGAATTTTAATGGAGAATCAGAGTTCAACGAAAGCGATTCAATCTTCATCCGGCTACCGACAGATGTAAGAGAAATAAATCCGAATTAAGGAATAGGTTTAGACTTATGGGCATGATTTGTCACGGATCATCGACTAGTATGGCCTATTCTTTATTTGAACATGAACATCAGTAAATCTTTGCTTGAATTAGGTTACCAACGCTAATTACGGGATGATGAATTAAGGGAAGTTGGATGCGGATGAGTGAATCTAAAGAAGTCTAATGCACTAAGGTGAACATTGAACCCTCGACATGACTCCAATGGAGAAGACACAAATTCTGACAACCTTTTAAAATCCAACGTTACAATTACAGAGCACGGCTTCTTAGAGAGCCCTCGGACTTATAGTCTGAGCTTCTCGAGAGCCCTCAGTTCTGATCTTGAATCCGAACTTGGAAGTACAAATCACTCGCAATGGCTCTCAAAGGTAAAATACAAGAAGGGATTACAGGGAATCGGATGAGCTTCTCGAGGAATGGGGAAACAGAGATGAAAACTCTAAAATGGATACCCAAATTGGGCAAATGGTTAGATCTATTTATAGTTTTCCCTAAGCCATTCGGATGTGTATCAACCAATCGAATTGGATAGATCGATCAACCAATAGGAGTCGAGCACCGGGATCCGGATCTCTTACGCCAATCGTAAATGCTTGATCCGGTTCACCAATCGAAGCAGAGGCATCAATTACATTATGTAATTCAAAAATCTGTTTGAGCTTCTAGAAGTTCCGCCAAGTAATTTCATCTTTGGGTGTTCACATGGGTGGAATATGCCTTTGGTTCGTGCTCGAATCTTCCTAATGTCCTTGGGTTTTAAAACGCATTAGGCGCGTGCAAAGTTTCTGAAATACCCTTTGGACGGCTGCAAATCCCGAATGCCATTTTCATAGTTCAAGGGCTTTTTCAAGAAAGTAGTTTGGCTCAGAATCTCTCTTCAAAAGCATTTTGGCTCCGTAATCTCTTTTCGCAGCATTTTGGCTTCAGGAGATCTTTTTTCGCAAAGGACTTTGGCTTCAGGAGATCTTTTCGCAAAGGACTTCTCTTCTTTTCGCAAAGCATTTTGGCTTCAGGAGGTCTTTTCGCAAAGGACTTCTCTTCTTTTGGCAAAGTTCAAAGTTCTTTGCGAATAGTAGATGTTCTTTGCGAATTGAACTTTTAGCTTCCATTCTTCTTTGCGAATGGATCCTTCTTCTTCTTCAGGTCTTTTCTTGCTCTTTTAGGACCTTTTTAGCCATTGCTGAGGCTATTTCTTCACTCCCTCTTTGAGTTTGACATGCGTTGTCAGCTTTTTGATCATTTTAGGATGGTTTTCGGATTTGGACCTGTCTTTTTGGTTAGCTGCAATATGAACACTAAAGCACTTATTTAGTCCTCTCAAGGGTCTTTCAAGGCTCATGTTTAGGGGTAAAAAATGGTATTTTTCACTACTTATCAGTGGGGTCAAATGGGTTACCCCATTTCGATCGATCTTTATGACCCCAACGCTGACAAAGGATTCCCTAATGTGCGGCCTAGGGTGAGGTTTCTCTTCTATGTTGATTCCTCGAGCTCTTGCAGCTGCAGCGACCCTGGCTTTTTCTTTGGTCTCTCGGACCTCTTCCTCTGTGGGCTTGTACCCCAGCCCGAATCTTACTTTCTATCCATTAGCCGCCACTAGCTCTCTTCTGCCTTGTAATCTGGGCCCGAGTCCTGGGCCTTTCTGGTAGCCTCATTTTTGGAGCATAGCCACTACTGCTACCATACTGCCTCTTGTTTTAGGTATGATGCCCTCCATGGGCTCCGGGAGTATTACCGATACCTCATATTCAAAACTATGGAGGTCAACGTCCACAGCAGTGTGTGACACATCCAACATATTGGGTTTTTTGATGCTATTAGCGGTCTTTTTTTCTCACTGTGCCCCTTGACACTGATTGTGATGATCTTGTTCCCCGATGCAAACTTGAGTTTTTGGTGCAAGGTGGAAGGTATGGCTTTGACCTTGTGCAGCCACGGGTGCCCTAACAACAGATTGAACGAGGATTTAATATCCATTACTTAAAACAAGATGGAAAAGGTCATTGGCCCTATCAGCAGCTCAAGATCAATTTCTCCCATTATTTCTCTCTTGGTATTGTCAAACCCTCTAGCGCTAGTTCTGGTGGGCCTTAACATGCATGGATCGACCCCGATCTTGGTGGCGATTCTTAATGGGCATATGTTCAATGCAGACCCATTATCATCAAAACCAGGGGAATGACCATATTTTCAGACTCAACGGTTATGTTCAAATACTTTGAGTGGCTACATCCTTCCTCAGGTAGATCAACATCAGAAAACGAGATGGCATTCGAAGCCATCACTTATCCAATTATCTGCCCGACTTCATCTGGGCTAACTTGGAGTGATACATGCGCATTTTTTAATACCCCCATTAATGCCTGAAAATAGAGTGGGCACGTCATCAACAGATCCCAGACGGTTATATGGGCGGGCATTCTTCTCAGTTGAGTCTCTAGTATATGTTCTCGATTCATTTTTTTAAAGGGGTTCATAGCGCTGTCTTTCTTCCCCTCTGGTTGGGCTTGTGCTGCTGCCGGCGCTTCTGGCTGCTTCGACATCCTCCCTGGCTTGGTAACAAAATCTACTGCCCCTTCTTTGCTGCTGTTGTCGACATTGACATCTATTTGCTCGTAACTTAGCGGGACCTGATGAGGATCATAGGCTGGTCCCGAGAGCTGGAAAGGTATAGGTGCCGGTACTTGAGGCACTTGTATTGCGGGCTCAGGAGGTGTGGGCAACACCTGATTTATTTTGGTGGTAGTAGATTGGGTGGAAAAATTGGGCCAAGTAGGGGTGGTGAAGCTTGAGGGTGGTGGTATTGGGGGAAAGGAGGAAAAAGTAGGCCATTGATAGCTAGTAGGTGCTGGTGGGAGATGAGGGGTTTGATGGGCCGTTAGGTAATTGACCGGAGTGGTGGAGTCAACTAGTGGCTGAACTTGGGGTGAGGGGATATTGATAATTTGGAATTGGATGGTTTATTAGTAATTGATGGGGCGGTGGAGTTTCATTGATTATTTTGAGTGCTTGCTACTAACTTTATTGGAGACAGTGATAAGAATGAGGTGAATGAAAATGAATGAAAGGTGGAGTGAAAACTACGGAGCAAAGAAGTTTAAAATATGCAAAGCAAGATTTTTGATAAGTAAGAGTTTGTCCCATAGGGAAAGTTGATCTAAAGCTCCAAGGGAGCTATCTTTAGTAGGCTCTCCAGATCTGACTACAGATCTGGCAATCTTAAATGGAAGGGGATTTAAGGTCACTATAATCTAAATCCTAAGGTAACTTAATGTCTAAACTGCAGAAAGGGTTAAGAAAAAGGGTGGAGTGTGAGAAAATAAATATAAAAGGGTGAGAAGTATGTTATTAGGTATAGATCTGATGGGTCTTATAACTCAGACTCAGATCTGCTGCTATAGAAGCCCTGTCCAATGGCTACATTATCACCAAAGAGGAGAAAGGATCCAACTCACCCCTGTGCCATGATACAATCCCTTATGGCTATAATCTGTCACCTTGAATGGTCACAGACTATCCAATAGGGGAACCACAATCCAGAGATGGGTCAGAACAAGATTATCACTGTAGGCACTGTTTCATCCAGGCTACAAGCTCAAGAATCCATAGGAACCTCAACCTCTAAAGTTCTGTGTGTGGGGCTAGGCCTACAAAGTGCACGAGCATGGACACATAGGACCAACAAGAGTTTGAGTACTAACTTTTAAGCTTGGCTGTTCACTGCTTTAGAAAGATAGCAGTGATCTAGTCACAAGCCTACAATCTCTACAGCCAAATCATATCTGCAATCTGATGATGGGTCTATGCAAATATAAGGGAGTCTTTCTCTGCACAATCTCTCACAAGGCTACAAGCACAAGTGCAGAGAAGAAGAATCTATCTTAGATCTGTGGATTGGCCTCACCCTAGGGCTATAATCTGTCCACTTGAATGGTCACAGACTATCCACAGAGGCTATCCTTCTCACAGAGGTCTAAGACAGAACAAGAATATTGCTGCCGCCACCATGTTCACAAGGCTACCAGCTCAAGCTCCCATGGGGATTCAGATTTAGTGGGTCCTGTGGTGGGGGAAGGCCTGTAATGTACCTAACCTGGACACACATGTCACTTGGATCCAAATAAAACCTTAAAAGCAATCCTCCATTGCTTACAATACAACTTAGTAATGGAGGATCTCAATGCAACAACCTTGTACAGAATAACTTACAATAAAAATACCATCCCATACATGCAATAGATCCTATTACAAAACTCCATTAAAAACTATACCATATAATCATACAAAAGGCATAGCCAGCAAGTGCTGGACTATGGAGAGAAGGAAAAAGGGAAAAAGAAAATCTCCTAAACCCTAACCTTAGCCTACTGTAATTCTACAGTCGGTTTTAAGAAGAAGCACAGAAGTTAGGAATAAAAAGTCCTTTAAACCTAAGCTAGGCTTAGGCTTATATAGCAGTTGGTTCTCTCTGAATTAAGGTTAGGAAAACCCTAATTTCATCAATGCAATTATAGCCCATTCTTGTCCCTTGGATGCCTCAGGGCGTGTGCACGGAGATTAGAGCATTGGAGTGCGTGCCCTAATTGCTGGAGATTTCCAGATTGCCCTTGTAGAAGTGGGGAGAAGTTTAGAACTCGATCCTCGCTGGATAGAAAAGGTTTACAGGTCTTGCCGCGTGGTAGAATTGGTGTCGTGAGATTGCTTTGACTTGAAGCTCTTGCAGTCGCGAGGTTGGTACTTTGGTCATCGCGGGGATGCTTTGGTCGTCGCGGAATTGGTCTTTCCATTTGAATGGCGCAAGAATATTGCGAGCAGCTTATTCCCTGATGAATCCTGCAATGATCCTCACGAAGAAAATAATGTACATGGACTTCTGGATCGTGCGAGCAGTTCCTTGAAAGTATGTGTCCCGCGGCCACTGCACGACAGCCGCGCGTTGGAATGCCTGGAGCTCACTCTATTCAGTGAATCACACGAAGGTTGAAAACTCATCTCTTGAGCTGCGAGCGAGAGGCTTAAAATGCTTAAGGCGGCCTCACGAGAACCTCACGGTATACTTTTCTTCGACATCTAGGCGCACCTTGGCGTGAATACTACGCGACCGGTTTGGGTGCTCCCTTCAGAAGCCCGCGACAACTGCGCTATGTATTCTTTCTAATTTGATTGAGCCCTGCGACATCTGCGCGAGGCATTCTCCTTGATTTATTTCTGCTCTCCTGTGCCTTTGCTGCAGCCAATTCTCTGTCTAGGCTTAACCTTCACACTTCTGAGGGGCTTCTGGGTCAGCAGTAGGCTTCTTGGCATGGTTAGGGGTTTATTTGCAGCTGCTGCTTATTACTTACAGAATAGACTTAAAATATATTTATTAAATGATTAAGGGTTTAATAGAGATTAAGTTAAGGGGTGAAAAGGGGTATTTTCAGGTCTTAACACACCCCCAAACCTAATCTTTGCTAGTCCCTTAGCAAAGCTGTAATTAAATGCCACTTTCGTAGGGATCACGGGTACATTATCATATGTACCAAGCCTTTTAAACCCCTAGGTGATCCTTAGTGGAGGAGTGAAGTCTCCTAAGGGTTTTCAGTGAAGACACCCACAAACTTCACCATTAGAATCAGTTAAGTATAGTGCAGATAATGACAACACAGATTTCGATGTTTAAAGCTTCATTCTACACCCAATATTTTAACACTTAGAGGAAGCTGCGGCAATATTGCAGGCCATTTAAAACTTAAAAGTTAACATGTGTTTGCCTTACCACCATTTATTTATCATTAGAATTTCAATGTATAAAAATCAGTACCCAGCTTCCCTTTAATTCAAAATTCAGGTTGGATATAACCCCAATGAGGTTTAAATTCAGATCCAATTCTCACTAGGGCTATCTCTCAACATTAACTACCTGAGGGTGTTCACATTCAAAACAGCTCAAGAGCAGTTACAAACCCCAAATGGGCCTGCAAGCATGAGCATAGGCAAAGCTTCTAATTTCTGACATCTTCAAGATTTTCACCATAGATTGGACAACTCCTCATCTCCACATGACAGCTCATTTAACTTTGGATCCACAAGGTCTTTTTGAATGGGTTGTAATGTGGCTTATGGCTGAGGGATGTAAAGAATAAAGGGGTAAAAAGGGAATAGGTAAGGAGTGATTCATGACTTCACAACCGTCATTTCAGCAAAAACTTCATCTTTCTTTTTATATTTCAGACTCAAAGTGGCCAGCTTCTCCTCTTCTTTTCAATTTTCAGATGATGTTGTTCTCTAGACTTCTCTTTCTTTTTCTCTTTTTGTTTTTATTCATTCTTTTTTTTTATGATTTTTTATTTTTTATTTTTTATGATGAACTGCCACACAACTGCCATTGATACACGACTGTTCACAAGTTACTTTTCTTCACCTTCCACAGAATGTTGAACCATTCATAGTATCTTTAACTCCTCCTTTACCTTCTGAATTCTCAGAGTGAGGGTAAGGTTGACTCAGGTCATGAGGTTAAGGTGCAAGTGTTCTGGTATTTGTGAAAGAAAAATATGATTTTAAGGCTCAACTAGTGTATGCAAAAGGGCAGATTTTAAAAGGATGGATTTTCAAGTTCAAATTGTCCAAATGAGGGCCTTGAATCATTTCCTCAGTATCATGAGTGCTGTCAATTAGTTTTGATTTGAAAGTGCACAATTTCTAGTGAAAAAGTCTTGATTCAATCAGTCCTTAGAGCAGAAATAATGCAAAAAACACTCTTCAAAAGAAAATGCTGGGCCCAAATCTCACTAGGGGTCATCAACTTTAACCCATGGGGTGTATTTTCATCTGTTTCTCTCCTCTTAGGTTCACTGAGTACTAACTGACAAAAATTTCTAATATTAGCTTCATGGTGGTGTCAAGATTTTTAACTTTTTCTGTTTCGAAAAGTCTGCAAAAATATTTAAATTTTTACAATTTTCCTCATTGTATCAAGTTAAGTGGAAATTAACTTTATTCATCCCATTTTTACCACCATTACTGCACTAAAATTAACTTTTCTATTGGCAGATCTATACTGTCACACTCCCAAACCATGAGGAGCAGTGTCCACACTGGTTCAAAGGTGAGAAAGTGCAGTAGCGACTACAGAGAAGAAAAAAATAGAGAAATAGAAATACTACAAAAAATGCTACACTGAACAATCTAGATAAAAAAGAAAACGTTCATTATAAAAGAAAAATTATTACAGAAAAAGCGAAAAAGAAGAGAGGGGAGGAGAACAGGGATCATGGGGTGGTCGGTGGGGGAGGGTTGGGCATGGGGTGGTCGGTGGGGGAGGGTTGGGTGATGATGGTGGGGGAGAGGCAGGGGGGTCAATCTTTCGCTTCTTCTTTGCTCTCTTCTCCTTTTTCTTCTCCTCCTTTGCCAGGATCCGTTGGACTTTTTCATACTCATCCCAAAGAAATTGTAGCGGGTCCGGTTCCGGAGGCGGTGGGGGATCCTCCCAGATGGGGTAGAATTTGATGGGGAACCCGAAGGGTTTGTCATCTGCCATGGTTGTGAGGAGGGCCGGACGGCTAGGGTTAGAAGATGAAGGATGAGATGAAGAGGAATGAAAGGCCTATTTAAAAGAGTTGGACGGTGGAACCTGAATCGGCCTATTTAAAGTTGTGTCCCTTTCGAAGCTTGGCAATAAATGATTAATGTGTGGGGAATGAAGAAACGCACAACCGATTATGGGAAAAGAGAGCGCACAATAAATGAAGGTTTAAAGATAGGCTTGGGATACAAGGGGATCCTATGTATCGCACAGCTGCACAGTGGAAAGTGTGAAATTATTGTGCTTCTCATCCAATCTGTTGCCATCTATATCTACCTTGCACATGGATTATTATTTGAAAGGATTATAACCACCCGACATACATCTCCCATGACAAAATTGAAAGGAATGAAGATGAAAATAGAAAAGCACACAGAACAGATCAATAGAATACAGAAAAGAAAAATTATATTAACTAGAAAAACATGTACAATTGGAATTACAATCTAAGTACAATCTAAGCTACTCTAAGAGGAAACATCTGAATTCGAATCGGTAAACAAATCCCAGCCCATCTTTTTAGCATGTTCCCTAAGGGCAGCTTTGTCCTGTTTCTTCTTTTCTTCTCGTGCCCTCTTTGCTTCGGCTGGTGTTTTCTTGGCAGTAGGAACTTTTGGTACCTTCACCCTCATTTTTGGTTGCTTGGGTATTTTTGGTTCTTGAGGGGCTTTGCCTTTTCTTATGGCAGGGGATTTGCCTTTGGCTTCCGCAGTGGGGGCTACTGGGGACTTGCCTTTTTCTTCTCCTGTGGGGGTCACTGGGGTTTTCCCTTTGACTTTGGGCTCAGGCTGGCCAGGGAGTTTTGCCTCTTCAGACTAGGCAGCTGGCTCTTTGCCAATTTTGATAGAGGTAGCTTTGGGAGCAAACCTCTTAGCAGTGACTTTCCTCTGCTTAGGATAAGTTTGCTCTTGCGGAGGTGTAGCAGAGGCCTTGGTAGGTGGAGGCTGCTCTATAGGAGGTGATGGAGGAGGGGCAGCTGGGGCCTTCCCTTTTTCTTGCTGGGTCTTAGGTTGTGCCTCCTCAGACTGGGCAGCTGGAGCTGGAGTAGCTTGAGGCTCTGATTCTGGCATGCGAACAGAGAGTGGGGTGGGCTGCAGAGGAGCATTTCTGGCAGCAACCAATGCAGATTCCAAGGAGGCTATTTGAATTTTGTGTTTGAGGAGGTCAGTCTCATAGATTTCTTTTTGGATTCGAAAGATCTCCTGAGCATTGTTGAGCCTCTTCTCAAAAAGTCTTGCTTTGGCCTTCTCTACAGCAATGTTGGCTTTTTCCAGCTCCAAATTCAACTCATTATAAGTAGCTAAAGCTTTGGCCTTCTGATAGGCCTCCAGGATATTTATCCACCCCAAGGAGATGCCCAGTAGTGGCTTTCTGTGGGCCTCCTTCATTGTATCAATCTGCTGCAGCAGGGGGGTCTCAATGGACTGGTGCAGTTTGGCCATGCCCCTCAGGACATCCTTTCTAAGGTAAGGATTATCCCTCATGTGATGGAGGATGGTGAGGTAGGGAGGGCTGTAAAAAAAATGTTTGGGTGTGATGGGCAGATAGGAAGTAGGAGCAAACTGTGATTGGTCTTGGGGGAGGGGGATAACAGGAGGAAGTCTAGTTGTGGGGGGAGGGGGATAAGTTCTGGGTCTGTTTGAGTAGATTTGTCAGTGAATGTGGGAGGTGGTAAGAAAAGAGGGGGGATAGAGGGTATAGGGGGAAAGGAAAATAGTGCAGGCTTAGTAGGAGCAGGGGGGTTCTCAATGGACTGGCGCAGTTTGGCCATGTCCCTCAGGACATCCTTCCTAAGGTAAGGATTATCCCTCATGTGATGGAGGATGGTGAGGTAGGGAGGGCTGTAAAAAAAATGTTTGGGTGTGATGGGCAGATAGGAAGTAGAAGGAGCAAACTGTGATTGGTCTTGGGGGAGGGGGATAGGAGGAAGTCTAGTTGTGGGGGGAGGATAAGTTGGTGCATTTTGAGTAGATTTGTCGGTGAAAGTGGGAGGGGGTAAGATAAGAGGGAGGATGCAGGGTATAGGGGGAAAGGAAAATGGAGGAGGCTCAGTAGGAGCAGGGGGGGATGGGGGGGGGAAATTGGGAATGGTGAAAGGGATGAAAGAGAATGTTGGGGTTGTGGGGATGAAAGGGATTGCTGGTGGTGGGGGGGGTTGTGAGTCAGGGCTGAAGTCTGTCTGGGTCTCTTTGTCAGTGGAAAGGACCAGTGGGGTTGTAGGGAATTGTTGAGGGATGGGTGGGTTGGTTAATATATGAAGTGTGGATTGGATGGAGGTGAGTTCAGTCTGCATTTGGTCATGTGTTTGAGTAGTGGTGGATAATTGGGATTAGATGTCTTGGATAAGGGATAAGATAAGTGTCAGTGTGTCGGGGTTGGGAGGTTGAGTCTGTGTAGAAGAGGGCACTGGTTGGAAAGGTGAGGAAGGTGCATGGTGGAAAGTGGAAGGAGGGGAAGAGTGGGGTTATGGTGAGTGATGGTGTGATGTAGTTGGGGAGTCCTAAAGGGGGGTGTAGTGGGTAGGCATTGTGTCAAGGAAGGTAGCCAGAAAGGTTTTGAAGCCTATGGATGTGTTAAGGGTTAAGTCAATGTCTGGGAGTGGGGATGTGATAGGTATGGCTAGGGTGGTGGCTGCATCAAGGTGAGTTGTGTCAATGGGGATAGAAGGGATTGAGGGTGGTGTCTGGGAGATGGTGGGGATTGTCTCGTGGTCTTTCATTTTTTATAGGAAATGAGTGGAGGGTTGTCAGGTTTATGTGTAGCGGATGGGGGTATTGGGGCTGTGTACTGAGATAGGGTAGGGGATGGGGAGTCCTCCCAGGTACCAATCACAGGTGAAGGGGGAGTGGGCGTAGATGATGAGGACAGAGGAGGGTGAGAGAGAGAAGGAAGAGGGGTAGTGGATGTAGGAGGAGAAGGTGGAGGGAAAATGGGGGCTGCTGCAGCAGTGGTGGTAACAGGCTTTGTGGGCACCTCCTTGGTAGCAGGGGTAGACCTTATTCCAGTTGCCTCTTCTGCTTATTTGGGAAGGGCTTGAGCCTCAACTTTCTTCTTCTTCTAGGCTTCCATCAGGCTCCTGCTGATTCCCCATTGCCTCTTGGTAAAAGTAGTAGGGGCAAGGGTGGTAGTCTGCTCATTTTTCGCTCTCTTGTACCCCCCTTTTAACAGTAGCTTGGTGATGATTCTGGCATAGGGTAGTGTGTGAGGCTTCTTTTTCTGCTCTATCTTCTCCACTATGTCTTTCATTGCCTCGAAGATGAGCCAGGCTGCATGGAAGCCATGGCCAAGGGAGAATGAATAAACAACATCGGCAATGGGAGTTCTCCTCTCCTGTTGATGTCCTGAGTAGTATATGTTCTTTCCCAGGACTTGGTCAATGAAGAGGAGTTCCGGCTCCAATTATCTCCTTCTGATTGAATCCCCTATGGCCTTTAAACCTCTAGTTAAAGCCCGTGCAATTGTATCAATTGATGCACTCAGGGGGGGGGGCATATCCACAGCTAGGGTCGAATGCGACTGGGATACCCAAAACTTCAACACTCACCTTGAGGCTCACTAACATATCAAAGTCATCAATCAGCACTAACAAGCAAGCTTGTCCATCCTTATCCTTTTTGACCCTGATGTGTTGATAAAACAGTTGCACTAGCCTAGGGTAGGCTAGTGCTGGAATACCTCTCATCAAGGGTGTCAGGCCCGCTTTGATCATAAACTGCACAGTAGGGGCAGAGAGAGGTTCCTTCTCGAAGAATGGCAGGTCAAAAGCTGTTTCATGCTCTAATGGGATTGAAGCCATGAGCTCTGAAAGAGTAGAAAACTTAGGGGTTGGCACCGCCGCCTCCTCAACCACTTCCTTCCCTTTTTAGGGTGACTTTGAAGTCTTGGCCTTTTTAGGGGTGGTCTCTGCAGGGGCCTTATCCTTTCCCTTTCTCTTCTGTGCACTCTTGGGAGCCATTTCAAACTCTATCTTCGACTATGAGGAATGGAGATAGAGATCTAAGTGCTTACCCTAAAATCCTAGGGGTTAGGTTTAATCTGACGCACAGGGCACTGCGAGATCTCTGATCAAAGGGTAATAGATGGTGGTGATGCTAGGCACAACTCTGTAGATTCGTGGAGTGAATGATGAGCTGTAGGATTGATGCTAGAGGAGAGAGAGGGAAGAGTGCCAGAAGCTAGGGTTTCGCAGAGGGAAGAAGGAAGAGGATACTGGAAAGGGAGACAAGCATGAGGTTTAAATACTTATCGTAAAGCTCGACGCGCTTTGGAACATCTGGTCGCGGGATTGGAAATGAACCTAGCGAAGGTGTTTATTCAATTTGGATTGCGCGGCAATCTCTCAGGTTGACCTTGGAGCACGCGACAGTGTGAGATGAATTCATGTGAATTGAGCGAGCGACTCCCAAGTCTCCATTTGGATTGCGTGAAAAGTTCTGAGGCTCACTTTGAATCTCGTGATACCCTTAGAATCTCGTGACAGCTAATGAAGTATTCCTATTGAATTATGCGAGAGTCTTCCAGGTGTCCTGCTGAACCTCGCGATAGCTAATGAATCTCGCGATAACTAATGAATAGCTCTATGTGGATCGCGCGAGAGGTTCTCAGGTGCACTTGAATCTCGCGACAGCTATTGAATGTTTCCATGTGAACTGCGCGAGAGTCTCCCAGACTTCCTTTTTAACCTCGCGACAGCTTTAGAATCTTGCGATAGCTGATGAAGTATGTTGTCTGTAGTGCGCGAGAGTCACTCAGGCTTCTTTTTAGACCCAGCGACAGTAAAGTATAAAGCAAAGAGCATGTGCTCTCTGTTCTGCCCTTTTGCATATGTGCTGTGGTTGGATCCTAGGCATGACTCTCACCATGGATACCTCTAGACACTTTAAAAATCAACCATTCAAGCAAGGACGACAAAAATCAACCTCCCACATTATGCATTCAAATAAAAATTATCAATTAAAGATCAGTAAGCATCAAACCAAGCATGAAAAGTTCAAACCAGATAGGTCCAGATTCAGATGGGACCACTAACAAATCCTATAGAATATAAACAAAAGAAAGCAAGATAAATCTACCAAAAACAAAGTACATATGATACAATGTGGATCAGTTTGAAGAAGGATCCCCTTGAAAGTGAATGGTGTCCATGGGTTTGGTAGGTTTTTCAAAACAAGGCTTAAGCCTCTGACCATTCACCTTCAAGGTTCTCCCAGACTTGGGATCCTTGATTTCCACAACACCAGATGGGAAAACATGCATGACAATGTAGGGACCTTCCCATCTGGATTTTAATTTACCAGGAAAGAATTTAAGTTTGGAGTTAAACAACCAAACCTTGTCGCCAGCTATGAAACTCTTTCTCAACAACCCTTTGTCAAAGAAAGCTTTGGACCTTTCCTTGTAGATCCTGACATTGGCATACGCATCCATCCTTAGTTCTTCCAATTTTGACAGCTGCAGCAACCTGTGATGACCAACAGAAGTTAGATCTAGATTTAAATGTTTGATGGCCCAATAGGCCCTGTGTTCTAACTCCACTGGGAGATGATAGGCCTTGCCATAAACCAGTCTGAATGGGGACATACCAATGGGAGTCTTATAAGCAGTCCTATAAGCCCACAGTACATCATTAAGCTTGTCAGCCCAATCTTTCCTATCAGTCCTCACAGTCTTCTCTAGGATGTGCTTGATCTCCCTATTTGAAATTTCAATTTTCCTACTGGTTTGTGGGTGGTAGGGAGTAGCAATCCTATGGGTGACAGAATATTTCTTGAGTAAGCTCTCGAAATTTCTGTTGCAGAAATGGCTACCCCCATCACTGATAATGGCTTTAGGGGTGCCAAATCTTGAGAAGATATTCTGCTTTATAAATCTGAGGACAACCTAATTATCATTTGTTCTTGTGGCAATGGCTTCTACCCATTTGAAAACGTAGTCCACTGCCACTAAGATGAAATGAAAACCATTTGAAGGAGGAAAGGGGCCCATAAAGTCAAAATCCCACACATCAAACAGTTCTATAACAAGGATGGGTTGTAAAGGCATTGAGTTTCGTTTGGACAACCCTCCTAAGTTCTGACATCTTTCACAGGTCTTGCAGTGTGTATTGGCATCTCTGAAAAGAGAAGGCCAATAGAACCCATACTGCAACACTTTGTCAGCTGTTTTTCTCCCACTAAAATGACCCTCACAGGCATTTTCATGGCACATGGCCAGAATACTGGGGACATCACTTTCGGGAACACATTTTTGAATGATTTAGTCTGCACAATAATTGTACAAGCAAGGTTCCTCCCAGAAAAAGAATTTGACCTGTGAGAAAAATAGGTCTTTGTCCATTTTTGTCCAATGAGCAGGAATCTTACCTATAACTAGATAATTGAAAATATGTGCATACGAAGGAACTAAGGATTGGATGGCAAACAGTTGCTCATCCGAGAAGACATCATTTGTAGCAAGGTCATCAATACCTTTCTCCAACATAATTCTGGACAAGTGGTTAGCCACCACATTTTCTACACCCTTTTTGTCCTTGATTTCGATGTCAAACTCCTACAACAGGAGTATCCATCTAATCAATCTAGGCTTTGCATCCTTCTTGGACAGTAGGTACTTTAATGTTGAGTGGTCAGTAAAGATGACAGTTTTAGACCCAAGTAGGTAAGGTCTAAACTTGTCCACAGCAAAAACCACTGTTAGAAGCTCTTTCTCAGTTGTTGTGTAGTTTAGCTGAGCTTCAGCAAGTGATTTGCTGAGATATGCAATGACCACAGGCAGCTTATCTTTTCTCTGGCCCAAGCTAGCACCTATTGCTAAGTCAGATGCATCACACATCAACTCAAAGGGCAGGGTATAGTTAGGTGTTTGGAGTAAAGGGGCAGAGGTGAGACAGATTTTTAAAGTTTCAAAAGCCTCAAGACATTCAGCAGAAAAGTCAAAGGGCACATCCTGGCAGAGCAGGTGGCACAATGGTTTAGCAATTTTGCTGAAGTCTTTGATGAACCTCCTGTAGAATCCAACATGCCCAAGGAAAGATCTGATTTGTTTGACTGTTCTTGGAAGGGGCAAGTTTGCAATGAGGTCAACTTTGGCCTTGTCTACCTCAATTCTATCTTTAGAGACTAATGGCCCAACACAATTCCTTGTGTTACCATGAAGTGACTCTTTTCCCAACTTTAAGACCAAATTGGTCTCCTCACATCTTTGTAAGACCTTGTGGAGGTGTTGCAGACATTGGTCAAAGCTATCCCCATAAACTGAAAAATCATCCATAAAAATTTTCAAGAATTTATTAATCATATCAGAAAAGATGACATACATACACCTCTGAAGGGTGGCTGGGGCATTACACAGTCCAAAAGGCATCCTTCTATAAGCAAAGGTGCCAAAAGGACAAGTAAAAGTAGTTTTCTCTTGATCAAGAGGGTGCACAGGGATCTGGTTGTACCCTGAGTACCCATCAAGAAAATAGTAAAAAGCTTTCCCAGCCAACTTATCCAAAATTTGATCAATAAAGGAGAGAGGGAAGTGGTCTTTTCTGGTCTTGGAGTTGAGTTTTCGATAATCAATGCAAACTCTCTAGCCAGTGGTCTCCCTGGCTGGTCTCAGCTCTCCAGACTTGGTTGTGATCACTGTTATGCCAGATTTCTTGGGCACCACTTGGATTGGTGCCACCCATTCAAAATCAGAAATGGGGTAAATTACCCCAGCATCCAGCAATTTTCTTTCAGGACCACTTCCTGCATGTGAGGATTCAGTTTCCTCTGTATTTCCCTGGAGGGTGTTGAGCCCTCCTCTAGATGATTCCTATGCATATAGATTAATGCATCAATCCCTCCTAGATCAGCAATGGTCCAGCCAATTGCTTTCTTGTGCTTCCTCAAAACTATTAGCAATTCCTCCTCTTGCTCATTGGTAAGAGAAGAGGAGATAATTACAAGAAGTTTTTCATCTTTCTTGAGGAAAGTATATTTCAATGTTTCTAGAAGCTTCTTGAGCTCCAGATTAGGGGCTTGTTGGATGGATGGCAGGATTGGTGCATTGTTGGTTGGAGGAAGGGATAGCAATGTAGGTTTCCAATTGGAATGCTGCACTAAGCCACAGAAGACCTCAATAGGGACATGTCTTCTGACATTAAAGCTAGACTTCCTTCCTCCACCAAGTTCCAAACTTCAGTTAAATTAGTGACAATATTGGCCCACTCCAGCAGAGTGGGCAGTTCTTCTTCAACAATTTCTTCTAGTACATCCACTGCAAAGCATTCCTCATTGTCCAGCTGAGGGTACTTTTCACTGTTGTACACATTAAGCTCAACTTTCATATGTCCGAAAGTGACCTCCATGATCCCAGACCTGCATTGAATGCATGAATTGGCAGTGGCCAAGATTGGTCTGCCCAGAATAACAGGTATCGGGGATGTACTCTTGTTGCAGCCCATGTCCAAAATAAGGAAGTCTGCAGGGTAGAAGAACTTGTCTACCCCCACTAAGACATCCTCAACCACTCCCATGGGTTTCCTCTCAGACCTATCAGCGATTAATAGAACAATGGGGGTGAGCTTCAGCTCCCCCAAACCTAGCTGCTGATACACACTGTATGGCAGCAGATTAACACTGGCTCCAAGGTCTAAAAGGGCCCTTCCAATCATGTGGTCTCCAATAATACAGGGAATAGTGGGTATCCCTGGTTCTTGCAACTTCTCAGGCATTGTCATGGTTAATACAGAATTAACTGTATCAGTTGCAAAGACCTTGTTGGACAAATGTCCTCTCGCCTTCCTTTTCTGAGTACAAAGGTCTTTCAGAAACTTTACATAGGCTAGGACCTGTCGGATTGCATCAAGCAGGGGTAAATTTATCTTGACCTGCTTAAAGGTCTCCATCATTTCCTCGATCTGTGCATGCCCCTTATCAAAAGGGGCAGGGCCACTCAAATCTTGAGGAAATGACAGCTGAGGTACTGCTGGTTCCTCAGCTGCAAGCCTATGACTGAACTTTTGTTTTCTTCTTTTTTCTGCTTTTATCTCCTACTGAGGCTCAACTACAGCCTCTTTATTTTTCCCTTGTTGAAGGATAGCAGGCAATTCTTAAGTCTGTGCTCTAACAAAATCTCTTTCACTTTCACTCGACAGTTCCTTGAGAATGACCTCTCCTTGTTCCTTTCCCACCTGGTTGTCTACCAACCTGCCAGACCTTAGGACTGTGATGGCATTAGCCCCCTCAAAATTTGAGGAGCCTTCTCCAATTGAATACTAACACTTAGGGTTGGCTACTGGCTGACTTGGCAACCTGCCCTCTTTTCTTTTAGCCAAGGAATTGGCTATTTGGCTTAATTGCTCTTCTATCTTCCTTATGCTTTGACTGTGAGGAGTCACAGTCTGATTCAAGGGTCCAAGGCTTTACAATTGGGCCAAAACTTGGTCCTTGAAAGAAGCACTTCGGGGCTGAGGTGGGAGAACTACCAATTGATTTTGTTGCTGGGGTTGCTATTGCTGCTGGAAATTCGACCTTGGGGCATAACCCTGGTTGAACTGCTGCTGTGGCCTTTGAGGTAAGGCCAACATCTGTTGTGGCTGCATATAATTGTCTTACCTCCACCTCAAATTTGGGTGGTCTCTCCATTGGTAATCAGCATTTTGGTGCTGGTATCCATATGGTTGTTTAATGTAGCCGCCAGATTGTTACTGTCCAAAAGATTGGGCAGCATTAGCCTGTTCCATTATATACTCAGGGTATTGCCCCGCAGATGGGCACTCTTCCACTGTGTTGTGGAGATTGGCATATCAGACATGCCTCCATCACTTGTGCAGCCATTCTGGGCTGCACCACAGTTAAAAGTTTATTAAATTTGTCTGAAAGATTGGCCATCTGCATTCTCAGGTCATCGTTTCCCCTAACTTTATACATCTTTCCTTTAGAGGTTTCAGCCAACCCCAGCTTAGGAGAAGGCTCTTGAACAGTTCTAGACGACGACATCTTCTGAAAAGCATTGTCGCTAATGACCTCGAACAAGTCCCATGCCTCATCAGTTGTTTTATGTATGTACGTTCCACCACAAGAGGCATCTACCATATCTCTGCTCTTCTCATCAATCCCATTGTAGAAGCTCTGGACAAGTTGCCAGTTAGGGATCTTGTGGTGGGGACATTGTTTGAGCATCTCCTTAAATCTGTCCCAGGCTTAGTTAAAATCTTCAGTTGGGGATTGGGCAAAAGCAAGTATGCCTTTCCTCAACTGGCTGGTTTTGGTCTCTGGGAAAAATTTAGACAGAAATCTTGTCTGGAGGTCTTTCCAGGAAGTGATGCTGTTGTTTGGGAGATTAGATAACCAGGTCATGGCCCTGTCCTTTAGGGAGAAAGGAAAGAGCCTTAACCTAGTGGCTTCTGGTCCCAAACCAGCAATGGAGAATTTCGTGCACGGGCCAAGAACTGGTCAATGTGCTTGTAATTGCTAAGCCCATGGAAAGAGGGAAGCATTTGGATGATGGAAGTTTTGATCTCGTAGTTTCCCTGAACATCTGGGAATTGAATGTTGAATGGAGAATTGTAACTATCCAGAGCATTCAATTCCTTCAGTGTTCTAGGTTGCTCTTCACCCATAACTGCTGTCTTAATTTCAATTGGGGGCTCGACTGTGGTGTGTCTGTGCCTTCTCGGTCTTCTACCCCTTTCTATCTCAGGGTTAGCAGGCTCTAATGTAGGACTGAGGGATCTCCTTTCTAACATGCACACACACCAACAGCAGGGTAGACTATTCGCAGGCACATTACACCTAACAAAATTTACAACTATCCTAATCAACTGCCATGGAATCTTTAAAGGAGAAATAAACTGAGGTTTTGAAGGTTAGAGAAGTGCAAACAGTGGTAACTAGACTCCCAGTGCAATTCTACTCTCCTTCTCTACTACGGTCCAGATCTGTAAGAAAAATTCTATATGTAAATCAACAGTATCAATTATCCACAAGTACAGCTAAAGAATACAAAAATCTAGAATCTACTATTAGATCAAGAGTCCCCGACAACGGCGCCAAAAATTTGTTAGGATATTTTGAGTGCTTGCTACTAACTTTATTGGAGATAGTGATAAGAATGGGGTGAATGAAAATGAATGAAAGGTGGAGTGAAAATTACGGAGCAGCAAGCCTAAAATATGTACAGTCCTGCAAGATACAGGGGCCTGTTGTAGCAAGTTTTGATAAGTAAGAGTTTGTCCCATAGGGAAAGTTGATCTAAAGCTCCAAGGGAGCTATCTTTAGTAGGCTCTCCAGATCTGACTACGGATCTGACAATCCTAAATGGAAGGGGATTTAAGGTCACTATAATCTAAATCCTAAGGTAACTTAATGTCTAAACTACAGAAAGGGTTAAGAAAGAGGGTGGAGTGTGAGAAAATAAATATAAAAGGGTGAGAAGTATGTTATTAGGTACAAATCTGATGGGTCTTATAACTCAGACTCAGATCTGCTGCTATAGAAGTCCTGTCCAATGGCTACATTATCACCAAAGAGGAGAAAGGATCCAACTCACTCCTGTGCCATGATCCAATCCCTTATGGCTATAATCTGTCCACTTGAATGGTCATAGACTATCCAATAGGGGAACCACAATCCAGAGATGGGTCAGAACAAGATTATCACTGTAGGCACTACTTCATCCAGACTACAAGCTCAAGAATCCATAGGAACCTCAACCTCTAAAGTTCTGTGTGTGGGGCTAGGCCTACAAAGTGCATGAGCCTGGACACACAGGACCAGCAAGAGTTTGAGTACTAGCTTTTAAGCTTGGCTGTTCACTGCTTTAGAAAGACAGCAGTGATCTAGTCACAAGCCTATAATCTCTACAGCCAAATCAGATCTGCAATCTGATGGTGGGTCTATATAAATATAGGGGAGTCTGTCTCTGCACAATCTGTCACAAGGCTACAAGCACAAGTGCAGAGAAGAAGAATCTATCTTAGATCTGTGGATTGGCCTCACCCTAGGGCTATAATCTGTCCACTTGAATGGTCACAGACTATCCACAGAGGCTATCCTCCTCACAGAGGTCTAAGACAGAACAAGAATATTGCTGCCGCCACCATGTTCACAAGGTTACCAGCTTAAGCTCCCATGGGGATTCAGATTTAGTGGGTCCTGTGGTGGGGGAAGGCCAATAATGTGCCTAACCTGGATACACAGGTCACTTGGATCCAAATAAAATCTTCAAAGCAATCCTCCAATGCTTACAATACAACTTAGCAATGGAGGATCTCAAGGCAGCAGTCTTTTGCAGAACAACTCACAACAAAAATATCATCCCATACATGAAAAGATCCTGTTATAAAACTCTATTAAAAACTATACCATATAATCATACAAAAGGCATAGCCAGCAAGTGCTGGACTATGGAGAGAAGGAAAAAGGGAAAAAGAAAAATTCTTAAACCCTAACCTTAGCCTACTATAATTCTACAGTCGGTTTCAAGAAGAAGCACAGAAGTTAAGAACAAAAAGTCCTTTAAACCTAAACTAGGCTTAGGCTTATATAGCAGTCGGTTCTCTCTAAATTAGGGTTAGGAAAACCCTAATTTCATTAATGCAATTGCGGCCCATTCTTGTCCCTTGGATGCCTTAGGGCGTGTGTATGGAGATTAGAGCATTGGAGTGCTTGCCCTAATTGCTAGAGATTCCCAGATTGCCCTTGTAGAAGTGGGGAGAAGTTTAGAACCCGATCCTCGCTGGGTAGAAAAGGTTTGCAGGTCTTGCCGCATGGTAGAATTGATGTCGTGGGGTTGCTTTGACTTGAAGCTCTTGCAGTCACGAGGTTGGTACTTTGGTCATCGCGGGGATGCTTTGGTCGTCGCGGGATTGGTCTTTCCATTTGAATGGCGCGAGAATTGCGCGAGCTGTTTGTTCCCCGATGAATCCCATGGTGATCCTCACGAAGAAAACAATGTACATGAGCTTCTGAATTTCGCGAGCAGTTCCTTGAAAGTATGTGTCCCGCGGCCACTGCGCGACAGCCGCACGCTGGAATGCCTAAAGCTGTCTCTCTATTCAGTGAATCACACGAAGGTTGAAAACTCATCTCTTAAGCTGCGGGAGACTGCATGAGTACTTTACGAGCACTTAAGACTGGGCCTCGCAAGAACCTCGGGAAGTATACTTTTTACTTCCTGCTGACATCCATCTGCGCTTGAACGACGCGAAGACTGCGCGACCGATTGGGGTGCTCCCTTCAGAAGCTCGCGACAACTGCGCCATGTATTCTTTCTGATTTGATTGAGCCCTGCGACGTCTGTGCGAAGCATTCTCCTTGATTTTTTTCTGCTTTGTTGTGCCTCTACTGCAGCCAATTATCTATCTGGGTTTAACCTTCACACTTCTGAGGGGCTTCTGGGTCAGCAGTAGGCTTCTTGGCATGGTTAGGGGTTTATTTGTAGCTATTGCTTATTACCTATAGAATAGACTTAAAACACATTTATTAAATGATTAAGGGTCTAACAGAGATTAAGTTAAGGGGTGAAAAGTGATACTTTTCAGGTCTTAACAGCAGGTGCGGGTGTAGGATTGGGGCCCTGATGGCTTATTGGGTAATTCAAGGGGGTGGTGGAATAGGGTTGATACGCATTTATTTATACGTAGTTGATGGGGGTGGGTGATGGGAAATAGGCCCTAAGATCTAGGGGTTCAACTGCTGGTGTAGGGGTAGGAAAATAATCTGCTAGATTCTGGGGCTCAACCACCCTAATGGTTCTCTCTTATTGGTCTCGCTGCCAGGGGACCACAAAATTTTCTCTGTTAATGATATAATCAGAGGGGTCAAATTCATACTCTTCCTCAATTTCCTCTACGAACCCTATGGTGGGTCTGGGACCTGCTATTCTGGTAGGGTGTGGTGGAAAAGGCACCTGGTGAATATTCACATGCTAGTTTATTTGGGTGGGTGCAGGGGGAATGATCTTCTTAGCATCGATTAAATCTTGGATTGCGTGCTTCAATGGGAAGCAATAATCAGTCGGGTGACCCGAGCCCTGGTGGAAATTATAATGAGTATTCAGGTCAAAGTTATATGAAATCGAATTGGGAGGAGGTCGTGGTTGGAGCGCAGTTACCAATCCCTTTTCCATTAATAAAGGTAAAAGTACACTTAAAAATTGCCCCAAGGGCGTAAAAATACGATCATAACAGGCTCTCCTTTTCGGGGTCATTTGCATTCCCTGCCCCATTCCAAGCTCTCTGTACCGGCCTTGTCCTGATGAGAGCTGGTTGCACTGCTTTAAACTGGAAGGGGGCTACATTGTTATTATTGGGCTAGGTGTTTGCAACATTATGTACCTCTGCCCCTGTTCTTCTATCATTTTTTTGCTTGGAGAACCTCCTAACCCCACTGGGCCCTCGGATGCATTCTTGTTTAGCCGTCCTTCCCTGATGGCAACCTCACAACGGTTGGCGTTTCTTACCAAATCAGCAAAATTGGACTGCTGTTGGTAGACAAGAAAATCAAAAATCACTGGCAAAGTGTTCTTTGAAATCATCTCGCTTCATCGTCCAAAGATTCTATTTCGACTTGAGTGCCAAAGGTTTCTCAACGCCCGAAATAGTTGCTAAAGGTCTTGTTGGGATTCTATTTCAAACGGGCTAAATCAGACTTGTGTGATTCGATATCAGTATTATAGACATACTGTTCTTGGAATAAATGCATCAAGTCCTTCCATTTCTTCATCATGGATGGTTCAAGAGACGTGAACAACCTCAGGGCTGGACCGGTCAAACTCTTCTAAAAGACTTTTATTAGCAGTCTCTCGTCCCTCCCATATTGGCACATGTCCCCACAATAGGACTTGAGGTGTGCAATCGGGTTGGTCGTGCCATTGTACTTGTCGAATACTGGCATTTTAAATTTGGGTGGCAGGGGGACCTCGGGAAATAGACACAAATCTGTAAAATCTGTGGCATGGATTTCAGCACCACCCATCTTCAACAATTGTTTCTGGATTTTGTCTAGTTTCTCCCTTAACTGTTCCGATTCTTTTTTTCAACAGTCGGCCGAGACTCGCTCTGTGCTATCGAGGGTGGGATTGCTACTAGTGGAAGATTAATAGTGGTCACTGCCTCGACATAGGCACCACTATTTCTGATCTTGCCCTCGTCATACTGCTGATCTATGTAGGGTGCAGTGAGGACGGTGTTCTCATACTGTTGTTGCATGGACTGGATGGGGATTGGATTGGATGTGGGTTGGGTGAGCCCCTTGAATGTAAGGGAGGTGTTGTGGGGTGATGGGATGAGTAGTGGTTTGGTTTAGGGGTGGGGCCTAATGGGGCCATTGGATATGGGAGAAGGTTTGGATATGGTCTTGGGGTATGGGGCCATGGGAAAATTAGGTCTGAGGTACGGCATGGGTTTGACCCGATTGTGAAGATTGGGGGTGGGTGAAATTTTGGGTGTATTGTGGAGGGTAAGAGGTTTGGGGTTGGGCCACGGGCCCGAGGTAGGTTTGGGCCACAAGGCCTTGATTAGGTTGGGTTTAGGTAAAGGGCGTGGGATTTGGGGGGTCTTGGCCTATTAGGCCTTGATGGGTATGGCCCATTAGGCTTTGGAGGGCTTGAGCCATGGGCCATTGGTGGGTATGGGCCTGGGCCAGATGGGTCTGGGCTGTGGGCCCTTGGGGTATGTGGGCCTGGCCCACTATGTTTTGAGGGGTATGGGCCATGGGCCCTTGGGTAAGGTTTGGGCAATGGGCCATCGGGGTATGTGGGCTTGGACCACTGGGTTTTGAGGGGTATGGGCCATGGGCCATTGATGGGTTTGGGCCATGGGCCCTTGGGTATGGGTTTGGATAATGGGCCCTTGGGGTATGTGGATCTGGCCCACTGAGTTTTGAGGGGTATGGGCCATGGGCCATTGGTGGGTTTGGGCCATGGGTCTTTGATGGTTTTGGGCCATGGGCCCTTGATGGGTTTGGGTCATGGGCCCTTGGGTATAGGTGATGAAGTGTTGGGCCATTGGGCTTTAGAGATCATGGGTGGTGGGGTTTTGGGCCAATGGGCCTTGGTGAATGGTAGGGTTTTGGGCCAATGGGCCTTAGGGCATGTGGGAGATGGGGTTTTGGATGGTGTGAATTATGGGGGGTTGATGGATGTGAGAGTGAAGCACGGAGGTTGGCTAAGGTATGGGATGGGCATGTGAGAGTGAGGCATGGGGCATGTGAGAGTGAAGCATGGAGGTTGGCTAAGGTATGGGATGGGTTCATGGATGTGTGGTGTGGATGAGGGGAGGTGTTTTGAGAAGCCTTTCATACGGAGTAGGCTTGGAACATCTCCTCCATCATGGTGATGGAAGAAGGATCAGATGTGGGTGGTGGATTTAAGGGATGATTGGGTATAGATGGGGTGAATGTGGAAGGAAAATTGGGCATGGTAAGTGATGGGACATGGGATGGATTGAAGGAATGGGGTGAGGCATTGGCAAAGGGCGATGGGTTGGGGATGTTTAAGGGTGATGGAGGGTAAAGTATGGGTGTTTAGGAAAAATTGGGCATGGCCCCAGTAAAAATGGGCATGACCCGGGTAGATGGGGGGACTTGTGGGGGGTCGGATAGGGTGGAGGTGACATAGGTAAAGGATGGATGAGGTCTATATGGGGAAGATGGAAAATGGGGCATGGGTGCAGATGTGGAAATTTGGGTTGGGTTCATCATGGATGGTGGTGGGAAATGTGTTGGGTTTTGAGGGGATGTGGATGGAATGGGTGGTTGGTTTGGCATGGATATGGGGGGACAAGTGGCTTGAGAAAAAGATGGGGAATGAGGGGGTTGATTTTAGATGTTTTGGGAAGTGGTGGTTGGGAAAATGGGGGCGCCAAATAGGCTAGTAATGGTAAAAGGGGATAGGGTGATGGGGATGGATGTGAAGGCTTCTTTCGAATAGGAGTGGGTTGGAGAATGTGGCGGGGATGAGTCAGAATCGGCATAAGCTGGGTCCACTACCCATGACATTCTACAGGAACAGGTTGGATATGGGTGCCTTGGATAAGGCCCAAAAATTTTCCTCCTTCCCCTACGGGAGGATGGAGGGCAAGATGATGTCGTTGTTCCGACACCATAAAAGTTCTATTTTTTTAGGTTTTTCGATTTTTAATTTTATTTTTTTTAAATAAAGGTTCTGAGACCTTGGAATTTCCTTCTCGGGTGACTTTTTCACCCTAATTTAGGACCCGCGGTGACTATTCCGACATGCTTAAGAAGAATCAAAGGAAGACCTTTGATCTATTGAAGGCATAGAAATCAAGGCCGATAACTCGATTGCCCGAAATGAGCCAAAAAAAAGTTGCCTTCTTTTGATCGGCGGGGGCGTATTGGGTGTCGGAGATGGCGGGGCCCAATCAGAGGTACTAAACACACTAATCGGGGGACTCGGGAGGTGGAAAAGGCCACAGATTCAGGCAGCTGCTGTCCAGAACAGGCTTGGCGCAACTAATACATGCGCCAAGTCAAAATGCTCCCCTTTTTACACTGGCGCAACTACTAGTTGCACCGAGGTAAAAGTGGTCGGGATTAAAGCTGGCACAACTATTAGCCAGTTATAATTTTGAGATTTTTGCACTAGCGCAACTAATACTTGCGCCAGGCTAAAATAGGGCTCCAGATGCATATGACAGCAACAAACAACACTTGAAATGAGTCTCTTTTTTTGGTTTTTATGGAAGCTAGGCTTTCGGGAATTGATTTTTTATATGCAATCGATTCTCTCCTCACCAAAGCCTAAAAGTTTGAGTCCGGTATAACTCGCTAGCACGCCCCAAGGGTTTTAAGCTTTAAAATGGGAACCCACTCGATATACCTCCGGCACAAGCGCCTTCTCAGATACTAGGTGGGCTGGGACTTTTCTTGATCATCACCACTAGGGGCTGCCGCCATACTAAGACCCGGGTGGTTGTATGTGTGCCTAAACCCAACCCTTTTTTGAAAATCTACCCCATAAAAACAGATTAATTAAGCTCCCTAACTTAGTTCAATTTTAATTTTTTAAAACATTTTATTTTTTATGGAAGTTTTCTTTAGTCTAAAAGTCGGGGGTGATGACCCTGCGCCGCCACTACGGGCCGGCGTCTACTGTCAGAATATGTTTGCACAAGTAGGTCCGCCAATAAGCTAAGGCACTTTAAATGATAAAAAATTAAAGAAATTGAAAGACAATGCTCAAGAAGGCCCGCCAATCGGTTAAGGCACCTAAAATGACGGAAATGTAAGGAAAAATAAAGATAATACGCAAGTAAGCCCACCGATCGGCTAAGGCATGTAAATGACGAAAAAGTAAATGACGTAATTGGAGGGGTGAGTAAAAAAAAAAAAAAATAACAGTAATAAAGAGGTTAGTAAAATAACAATAAATAAATGGGCCAAGTTCAAGGGGAAGCTCTACTAGCTACTCCCCAGCAGAGTCGCCATCTGTGCAACAGTGGGATTTTTTACGATCCCGTCGCGGCGATGCGCTCGCTTGAAAATAATATAGAATCGCCACCCAAAGCTTTTGGTGTCCCAGGAAACCTAGTTCATTTTTATGAGTACCGAAGTGCCAAAAATATGACTCTGAATCCAGTCCACACCAAAGGCTCTTGGGTAGGGTCTTCGGTTATCGATCGGGAAGGTGTTAGGCACCCGATCAACCCGCTTAACGCGGTCTCTACTAATGGCCGATACAAAAATAAAGTAAAAGAAAAGAAAATGGCTTCCTCTTATCAAAATTGGCCTTAAATCATATTTATGTCCCTCCGTTCTTATCAAAAATTCGACGGCGTAACGGCACAAATGGGAGGATGGGAAGAGCTAAAGAAGAGATAGGAGAAGAAAGGGGAGAGCCGGAGCCCTCGGGCCCTTGTAGCACCATAGGAGAGTCTTGCATGACTTGCTTTTGATGAGCTTTTGAAGGCTTGATTGGTGGAAAGAGGGGTTCTAACCACTAAGGCTTACTAGCTAAGAGGTAGAGAAGGGTGGCAAATGGATAGCACACACCTAACATAGAGGTTTTTTAGAAAAGGTAAGGCATGGAATGAGGTTTTGGAATTCTAGAATTTGTATGAGAAGTGTGCACCAAAGGGAGAAAGATCTTCTCACTTTAAGCACTTTCTCTCTTAGGCCAAAATTCTCAACCCTTAAACCAAGGGGTGGGGGGTTCTATTTATAGGAAAATGGTGGATTAGGAGATCACTTAGGAGCTAAATGGGTTTAGCAATTAGGTAATCTCACATCTAAAGATTCCTAGGGTTTTTAGAGCCTTGAGATGTGTGAGAAGGTTCTTCAATAGTGGATGATGGACTGAGGCCTTAAGCCACTTGAAGGGTTGCAAATAGGTAGGGAATGGGTGCAACGAAACTAACAAAACACACCCCAAAGGTCAAGGTGGTCAACAAGTCAAACCCCAATCATGATTTTTAGGATAAAATCCAGAGGTTACTATTCATATGCCTGGCACAACTAATAATTGCGCCAGGCAAATATACAGTAAAACAGTTTTAAACACTACCCGAAAGTTGGTTCGCGAGGGTGGGCCCCACCTTTAACCTTGGCGCAACTAATAGTTGCGCCAGGCTTAAAATCTGGGAGAATTGGCCTGGCACAACTAATAGTTGCGCTAGGCAAAATTAAAACTGGCGTAACTATTAGTTGCGCCAAATCCCTAGGGGCCCACATGAATTTACACTTATGCCCTCCGGGCTCGATTTACCGTATCTTTTGATGTATACCTCCGATTGAGGTGAATATTGGACCGTTGGAAAGCTGACAATCTCTACTTTTTAATGATATAAGATTCAATCATAGTAGAGGGCCGTAGCTGGTTCCGGTGCACCCCTCTTCAACCATTTGCTTGATAAGGTTAGGTTTATGTTCAGAACAAGTTCTAAGGGTCGGGATTGATTTCTAAAGGTTCGGGTCAGGTTCCTAAGGGATCTAGGGTGATTCCTACGGGTTTGGAAAGGTTCCTAAGGGTTCTAGGGGGGTTCCTAAAGGTTCCATACATGTCATCAAAAGCTTAGAATTGCACCTCTCTCGAAAGGTGTTTCAATCGGGCCTTGGGCCAAATTTGGGTGTCTACAATATATATATATATATATATAGAGAGAGAGAGAGAGAGAGAGACTAAAAGGCCATAGACTAGTTACCTGATAAAAAAATTAAGAAGAAAATGGAAGCCATCGATTTTGCTTCAAGTAAAGAAAAGAGGCAACTCAAGCTTGTAAGTGTTTAGTTTAGTACTAGTAACGGCGCCAAGATTTGTCATCAATGTGTGGCGCTGTAATAAGCAACAAACTTGAAATCAATTAATTCTGAATATTCGCCGTTAGCCTCTCTCCTCTTCCTCTCTCTCGACAACCCCTTTGCACGAGTTCGTCCAATCCATCTCATCACTGAACCTAGTAAATACCACACTCTCATCTAATCCATCTAACATCAATGGGTGGCAATTTGATCCTTGATTCCTACAAACTCCTAAACTATCTGATTCCGCTTTCGAATTATCGTCGCCTATAACAATTTCTACTCTCTTCCCTATTTTTTTCTTAAGTTTTTTCAAAACCTTTTCGGGTTCAATTAGACCCGTTACAACCACCTTATGCTTCTCCATGTCCGTCGAAACCATCTCCACACCTACAAAGAATTCTCCAAAAATTAATTATATATACATATCATGTATGACCGGAGGATTTTAAAACCGATACATATCAGCATCTGGGTTAGATCCCAAGCTGTACCTAAAGGATATATTGGAAATGCATCCACCATATTAAAGTAATTTTTTCATTTTTATAGTTTTGAACATGAATGGCTGAAGCGATTGGGTTTCATATATAAAAACTGTTATAAAATCAATGAGAATCTAATCAATCTAACTTGCTAAGCTCAGTTTTTCAATTGAGATTCAAAAACCATGGCATTTGATCTAGGTTCTATTTTGCTTCAATTAGGGTTCGTATCTACTTTGGATCATGCGTCTATTATTTCGATTAGGGAAATTTGGACTTTCGGCCCTATATGTTTGCGTATTTGCAGAAACGACCCTATAGTTTCAATCCTTGCATAAATGGCCAGCTCCAAGCCTAACCGCCTGCACGTCAGATATATATATATATATATGCTTCTCTATGCAAACATTGAATCTAGAATTTCTGTATCATTTTTTAACACTTTCTATCTCTCTTGAAAAGCGATTTCGAGATTCCACTACAGTTCGTATAACATAGAGAATACAACAGGCTAGGTAAGATATCGAGTACAATATCTTTTTAAGTTATTGATTTCCCCATTTTCAAAACATTGTAGGTAGTCCAAGATATATAAGATATCGATCGATATCTTAAAAGAGGGTTTTTTTTTAGTTTTTGGTTTATGGTTTACGTTAAAAGTCCATCGGCCAGATATCTTACGATATCGGCCCGATATCTTAGGATATCGAGCGATATCCTATGATTGACAAAAACGCTAAAGTTTTCATTCCTTTCATTTTTTAATATTTTTAAATAATTGTAGCGCTAAGTCAAGTATAACTCTTTATAAACAACCAATTTTAATTTTAATTTTGTAAATATTGTAGGTTGAAATGGATGTTCCCCTTCTTTGCCATTTTGATTTCGTACGCGTGAGAGATAATACTTACAACGGAGGACATCGGAGGATTGTCACTATCACGGAGAATATATCATTTGATGAGTTTATAGAGAAAATGTACAAAGTCAGCCGGACACGACCGGAAGAATATTCTATTACACTTACTGTTTCATTACGCATAGGGAATGAGCTTGTATTTGCCTAATTGTCTGACTCTGATGATCTTACAAACTTATTTAGAGCATATCGTATCGGTGATGGTGTGATAAATATTTATATCAAAAAATCATTAGTCACTACTGTAGCAGAAATTTTACCGTCTTTAGAAAGATTTCAACCGTTCAAGGAAACAAACGAAGATGATCATGGTGTGGGAACAAAACATTTGATTGAAAATCAAGAAATACAGTATGAAGAGGAGAACATTGTTGCACCGATAATAGTCGACGATGATAGAAATATGAATATAGGATTTCTCCCCTACAGTAAGCTTATGGAGCAACCCTCTTCAGACATTCCGATGAGTGAAGGCGATGAAGATCAAGGATATTGTCATCAAATGAATCCGATGCATGATACATCTCAGTTCAACTTCGATTCGGTAAATCAGTGGGAAACATTTTTAGTCGGCCTTAGTCCATATCAATGGCCTTCCAAACAAATAGCTTCGGAGCCAACGATAATCGAGCCTTCAACAGAACAGCCTCTCATACATCAAACTTCCCGCATCGGCTAACATCAATCCAAACAACTGCACATCAACCAAGCGTACATCGACGGGCTCAATCCCAATCACGTAATAACCATCCAGTTTATGACGGTGATAGTGATCCTGAAAATAATGAAGTTCCGCCGTCTCCCACTTCGCGTGTTTATACTAATAGGGGAATTGATCAACCTCTGGTGGACGAAGACTATCAGCTTAATGACTCGGAAGGAGAGTATATGGATTCAGACGATGAAGAACTATATGAAGGGGGAACGATTACCATTGGTTAGGCGTTTAGAAATAAGAAATCATTTCAAAAAGTTCTTAAAGAATTTGCAATGACAAATAATTTTTAGATTAAACCAATAAAAACCAATCCTCTTCGAGTTACGGCGAGGTGTGTTGAAGTAGGATGTGCTTGGCGAATACATGCATTAAAATTAGTAGGCGTAGACACGTTTGCTGTGAAAACTTTCCACCCGGAACACACGTGCGGAATTCTAGCTTTTGGAAGTGGACATCGCCAATGTACGACATCGTGGATAGCTTCATTCGTGAGAGATAAGCTATTAAAGGGTTTTGACGAGACTCCTGCTTCAATAATTTTTTATATTGAAAAAAAATACGGTATAACAGTAGGTTACTGGAAAGAATGGAGAGGAAAAGAAATGGCGTTCAATGACATCCGAGGTAGCTGGAAGGAGCAATTTAAGATGTTACCGTCATATGTTGCCAAATTACAGCAGGTCGATCCAGACGTACAGACCGAATTGTGTCTCAAGCCTGATAATGCATTTCAGAGATTCTTCGTGGCATTCGGACCTTGCATTGGAAGCTTTCGTAATACTTTACGAAGAATAATTGCGTTAGATGGAACGCATTTGCATGGACGATACAAGGGAGTGTTGTTAATAGCTACGGGGATAGACAGGAATAGACATTTATTTCCTATAGCGTTCGGTGTTGTACTGAAAGAAAATGAAGACCATTGGGCATGGTTTCTTGATCTATTAGGGAGACGTGTAATCGGTGAATTTGAAGAACAGTTTGTTTTGATATCAGACAGACAGAAAGGTTTGATGGAAGTAGTGAAAAAAGTTTTTCCTAACGCCTTTCACAGCTACTGTAGGCTACACCTGGCTCTAAATCTGTTTGATAAATATAAGGATACAATCTCTAGACCACTTTTCTGGGTTGCTGCCCGTGCATTTTCAGAAGCAGAATTTAAAAGAATTATGCGAAAAATAGAAGACGACGCCCCCCCGGAATGTACAAAATGGATTAAAGAAATTGGTGATCATTTCTGGGCACGCGCTTATTTCCAAGGGAGGCGTTATGATATGTTGACAACTAATATAGCTGAAAGCATAAATAGTGTGTTGAAAATAGCCAGGGAGGAACCGATTGTGAGCATGCTAGAAACGATTCGCACAAAAGTAGCCGAATTTTATCTTTGTCGTCAGGAGGAAGGAAATAAAATGATGACACGTAATATTGCTCGATGGCAGAAAAACACATAACAAGAAATTCAGGATGGGCCCGTCGAAAAAACGTCATATCATATGGTCGTGATATATTTCAAGTTAAACGTGGTGATTACACTCACAGTGTCGATCTAGAATCGCGAACATGTATATGTAGACGTTGGGCTATTCTTGGATTACCATGTTCACATGCGATCGCCGCATTATCACGCCGAAACAGAGAAAGAGAGATCCCCCAATTTTGTGAACACTGGTTTACCAGTGACTTATTTAGGGAAACTTATAAAGAACACTTTGTCCCGACCGTTGACAAGCGCCAATGGACTTCGCAAAGAGACGACCTTCAAGTTTTGACTCCTCACAAAATACGTCAAGCAGGTCGTCCGAAGAAAAGGAGAAAAAGATCTAAAGGCGAAGTTCGACCACTACAATGTAAAAATTGTAACTAGTACGGTCATAACCGTCGCTCATGTAAATTTGTTAATATTTGAAATTAACTTATATTACTTCAAAGTTTGAGATTGAAAATAGATTGAGATTAGATTAGACCTAGTGGCGATCGAGCTTCCAAATGATCTCATGATAGAAGAGTATTTTTTTTTTCTCTTTTTCTTTCCTTCAACATCAATAGATTGGACCTCAATAAAAGAGCGATCAACATCCGCCAATTGATTAATATATTTTTTTAGACTAATAATTTTGTTTTGGAATTGTGATTGAGATAAATTGCTGTGTTTAATAAATCATTCACTCAAACAGGATTTGAAGTTGTCAAATTCGCCCCTAATCTACTAGTGATTGGCATAGAGCCCTACCAAAGATATCTAGCTTCACAATTCCAACCAGTAGATGACTTAAAATATCGGACGATATCTTAAACAATCGGCCGATATTTTAAGTCATCGACCGATATTTTAAGTAATCGGACGATATTTTAAATCATCGATCGATATTTTAAATCATCGGCCGATGACTTAATTCATCGGACGATAACTTAAAATATCGGTCGATGATTTAAGATATCGGCCGATATTTTAAGTCATCGGCCGATTGGAATTGTGAAACTATATCTTTGATGTGGTTTAATAAGAGTCAAATATGATTGCTTCGAGAGAGGAAGGCTCCGTTGATAAATCAGGCAAGGTGAAATCTAAACATTAGATAAGTAATTGTTAGACAATTACAACAAATTGATGACAACAAAAATGAAAATTATACAAGTTAATAAAAATTAATTATTTACAATTTCATCAAAAAACATCTCTACAAAAGTCTAAAAAATTTTATAGACATATTTAACTCTTCTTCCCAAACGTGCACATTAGATGTCCGATTTCGGCTCTAAATTATTGCATATGTTTTTCTTCGAAATCAATAGGCCGCTGTTGGGAGAAGTATTCTATATACTTCAAAACGTATATACCGCAATCCCAACCATTTTTTTGGATCGGGAGAACGACACTGTTGAACGCCGATACCTTCCATTGTTGATCGAAAGCTGACTTTAAACCGACAGCTTAAAGAAGGCGCGGAAGGTGATTCAATAGACATCCTTTATGAGCTTCAAACCTTCTGAACCACTCTCGGTCTGCTCGATCTATTAACTTAATTTCTCGATCAACTAATTAAATTATAGCCAACGCCCAGTGGCTATGTTTTTGGCTATGCATCGGAAGATAAATCTGCACATAAACGAAACCGAAATTTTAAATAATAAATTTTATTTAAAAGCCATTAACGTTAAATAAAGCGAAGTTTAGTATTCAAAAACGTACCGTTCCACAGTCGACCGCGTGAATTCTACGGATATTATTTGTCAATAGTGGTTCCATCGGCTTTGAATTGTTACAAACATGCCATTCGTCACAATAGGCCTGCCACCTATCGAGGTCGTTGAGCATACCTCTTCATTAGATATATTTTTCAAATTTTTCATAAATGCCATAAATAAACAAGGTGCGATTGTAGTAATGTAAATAAATTAGAAAGTTAATCAAAATGCAGTGATTGAAAAAGACAAATAAAAAAGAAACAGCGAGCTTCAATAAATATTTGAAACCTTACGGGGCGGAGGCGTATGACGAACCAACTTTTTTTTCGGCATTGGCGTAAACATTGAATCATTTATAACTTCAAAGGACTCTCAAGTGTCATCGATGACTTCATTGTCGAGCCACGAGCGTCCTTTGAGAACCTTCAAAGGAGCAACTGTGATGTCAACACCCATGATAGTATTGACGATCACATTGTCCTCGTTCTCCGGCCGATTCCAAAAACTAAGCATATACTTTTGCTCCATTGAGGTTGCCCCATCCTCCTCCTCCTCCTCCACAACCAATCTTGGTTTTTTTATTATTGCTTTAGTGGTCGGAGACTTTCTCTTCTTACGAGCACCCAAGTCATAACCTTCGGCTTTATTTTTTGCAGATGATAATTTCACTATAATTGTTTCTAGTGATGCCGGCTGTGACTCACAAGAAGGCTGCGTAAGAGGAGCACCATCATCACCCACATCAACCAAGGGTTGTTTAGTAGGCTGAGGAGCAGTAGGTTTTGGGGCAGTAGGTTTAGTGGCAGTAGATCTATGGGTAAGTTGAGGAGCGGCGGGTTTTGGGGTAGTTGATTGTTGTCTTGGTTGAGGAGCAGTGGGTTTTGGGGCACTGGACTGATGGCTTGGTTGAGGAGCAGTGGGTTTTGGGGCACTGGATTGATGGCTTTGTTGAGGAGCGGTGGGTTGAGGGACAGTGGATTGAGGATAAGTGGGGGAAGGAACGAAGGTGTCAAATAGCACAGAGGTTAAAATATTATCCTGCATAATTGCAAAAAAAAATACATTACAAAAATAAAAAAATTAAAAACCGCATTATCGACCGATAATGTAACTTATTGGTCGATAATTTAAATTATCGTCCGCTAATATACATTATCGATCGACTATTTAAATTATCGTCCGATAAGTTACATCGTTGGACGATAAGTTCCATCGTCGGATGACAAGCTAATTTTGCATTAATTTGTAAAGAATTGATTTTGTTCTAAATTTGAAAAGACATGGTTTGGTACCTTTCTTAAATGAGAGATGACCGCATCAAGATCCTTTCGTATTACTTTATTTTCTTCTTGTAACGCCTTCTTATCTCTCCCGAGTTGTTCAATGATGAGTGCTTGCCGTTTGAGCAGCGTAAATGCATGCCGGAATTCTTTTTTCATGTCTTTTACAGCCATGCGGAGCGTCTTGCATTCTTTTCTAAGCTTCGTTACTTCTTTGGTTAGGTGCGGTTGCCTAACCGGCTGCTCTCTTGTTGGCTGGGGCCTCATATCCGGTTTGCCCTTTGGTTCAATATGTTGACGTACAACGACCTCAAAATCATCGTTTTCGTCGCTGTAATCTTCGTCATCCTCATTGTCGTCATCTCGGCTAATCGGCTCTTCGGCTCTTTCTTCCGGACGTGTCACATGACTTGGGATATCATCATATTCATATATATTTTCTTGGGAGTAAGGCTCTTCTCTTTCCTCGGTCTCTTCCTTCTTATTTTCTATTTCTCTTTGAATTAAAAAGTATCGAACCCATTTATACTGTAATTCTTGCTTTTCAACTTCAAGCTCTAAAATAACTTTAGACTTAAGAAAATTTTCTCGATATAAATTAGGATTACGGCTGAATTTCGGGCCTTCCCATTTCATTAGCCTCGGAAATGGTTCTTTAAGCTCAATAGGAGCGGTGGCGACTGCAGGAAAGTGCTCAAACGCCCAAATCTGTAAGGCGATAGTGCATCCGTAGATGTTGTATTGCCCCTTTTCTGACCTTTTCGCCATTTCCCTTCTACTGCTCGCTTTTGATATACTATCTGATAAATTATTGTAAACTATCAGGCCCCACGGTAACTTGTTGAACTCTTCAATGTTATCTACTAATTCTAAGTATCGTGTATCTACTTCCTGGTATGTGTCCGGAAGTAAAAAAGAACATACGAAAAATAATAATGATAGTTTCAAAAAATCATCGTTGGATAAGTCAGCACTGTCAATAATTTCTTCAATACGAGATCTTTTCGCTGGCTTCCCCCGAAAGAATTTGTATCGAATAGTTTTTTCCTCTGGTACGGCCACCTTCTCAGACTCAGGTTCCGTCAACATGTTGAGGCCTAAAATCAAAGCTATATCGATCTCTTGCAGGAGTACATTGGTGTTCTTGACCTTGAAAACATTATCTTCAACCTAAAAACTTAAAATAGCGTCAACCAAGTCTCCAACGAATCCTAATTTCTCATTCATCCTAAATAGATGACCGAATACTGAATCATCTAATATCTTCTTTCTCTCTTCGTTACAGTGCATGTAAAATTTCTTAACACCAACTCCAGAACATTTTCCGATGGGCTTTAGAGTCATGGTAATTTTCAATCACTTAGTAGGAACTGCAATATAAATAAAAAATAATTAATAAACAAAAGAAGTGATTTTGAAAAAACTACTAATCCGCTAACTTACCGATAACTTAAGTTATCGATCGATAACTTAAATTATCGGTAAGTTATCGGTAAGTTAGCGGATTAGGTGGGAAACATTGGGGATGACTAAATGTGCTTAAATGTAAAAAAAATAAATTACCTGGAAATGTAATGTGACCTTTGTGACCTTTTTCCGCTTTGTCGCCACTAAGTCGCCGCTCTCTTGATTTTTTCAGAAAAGTTAAACTTAAACTGTAACAGTAACAAATGAAAAGTAAAAAGTTGCTTTTATATTCTCTTTTAAAGGGCGGTGCAAAATTTTTTATATTATATAAAATAGGCCCTTGCTGACGTGGAGCAGGCGGAGGCGGCTAGGCTTGGAGCTGGCCATTTATGCAAGGATTGAAACTATAGGGCCGTTTCTACAAATACGTAAACATATAGGGCCGAAAGTGCAAATTTCCCTTTCGATTAATATGTTCGTGACACTCCTTTGCGCTTGCATTGTGATTGGTCATCTGTTGGAGGAGTATCGTTGGATGAACGAATTGATTACTTCCCTAGCTATTGTCAGTCTAGTTTTTTTTTTCAAATTTATTTTTTAAAATAATGGTGAGTTATGGTGAATTCAATTGGTTCTAAATGAATTTTGTGGAAACAGGGATTATGTACAAGTGTTGTTATTTTTCTTACTACGGGAGGAAAGAGTTTGCGAATTTCAGTATTCAGTGAAGATCTTTTCTTTATTTATCTTCTCCGGCCGATTATATTCAATGTTGGGTGCGTTAGATCGATTCTGATCTTTTTAGCCATGCTTTTTAATTAATAGTGTCTAGTCCAATTGATTATGTGTATGTGGGCCACATCATGCTTATTTAGTGATGTCGAAATCAAAAGTACTTTAATATATTGGGTATATATCATTAATATTTAATTTTGTATTAGTTCAATGGACACAACATATATGTTTTTGGGGCTTAAAGAGTGTGTATTTAAAACTTAAAATGTCTTTTGGTGAAATATTTGCTTGACTATTTGTTTGGTCATAGCGGTGTGCTTTTATTAATAGCTTTGATCACAGGTTCATGATTTACTTTATCTTCTACTGGTGATGCACATTTTATGTATTGGAAACTGGTTTGATATTTGGTTTTTAGTTCACTTTGTCCCGCAGATGTGTTCTATCTGACCTCTGGGAAGCCTTGGTAGATTTAAGATTTGAATGTCATACACTTGCATGTGTAACCTTGTATCCCCTGTCATTTGAATTGGATTAATATATTGACTCTCTTTTTTGTTCAATTCTAGATTCTCTCATGTGCTTTCCAGTGGGTTGTTTGTAGAACTCTTATTGTTATTTGATGCTTCTGTTGCTATTTAATGTTCTTTTTCTGGAGACTAATAACTGTTTCGAATTTTTAGAATGATATAATTATTTCTTTTATGCTAAGTGGAGATTGAACATTTAACTTCAATCCTTAGAATGAGCTCTATAATTTTTATTTAGATCCTTTCTTATTTTTTATTTTGTTATTTATTTTTTCTTATAGTAGGTTCCAAGTAAAAAAGAAGCAGTTTTTCTGCAATTTCATTACAATCATGCTGTTTGGAGCAGTTGGAACATTGATTTCTTTTGGAATAATTTCTCTTGGTATGCTCTTCAACTCAAACAATGTATCTCTTATAGGTTAGATTCGTTAGATCTTATGTCAAAAAGTAAAAATTACAATCATCCATGCTAAACTTTGTATGCACTCTTCATAAGTTGATGAGCACTCTCATTTGCAATAGAAGACGTGATTACTCTCCTTGTTGAAGTTTTACTGAGAAAATTAGTGAGAAAAATTGGTGTAGATGGAATTAAATGGCAGCGTCAGGAAAACCAAATTACTCTCATTGTTGAAGTTTTGTGAAATAATAGCACTAGGTTTAATGTGGTCCCTTTTTTGTTAATTAGTATAACCATGCTACCTTTACCCATAAGAGTAAAGATAGACTGGTCCTAGGACGAGGTAACTTACCTAGTCCCACATTAGTTTTGTTGCCACATGGCTCCATATCACATGATCCAATCATGTGAAGGTGCAGCTGGATGATCATAACCATTCCAAAAATAAATTTCCAATTCAGATGAGTAATACAAAACCATGCACTGAACAGAGTCAACTGCATGGATCATTGATCATGCGATTATATATATATATAAATATAAATAACTATTATTATTATGATTTTCACAATGGTTATGTTCAGCGAACCGCTCCTTCATGTCACACTTTATCGTGTGATATGGTGCCTCCTGTAAGAAACTAATGTGAAACCAGGTAAGTTACCTGGTCCTTAGGTCTAGGCTATCTTTGTTCTTAGGAGCCTATCTTTTACTGTTTCTCGGGAACATGCTTAAATACTAAATAATGAAAAAAAAAGAGGCATTTTTTTTTTTTAATTTGGCTGCAAAAAAGCTAAGTTATGAGATAAATTGAAGTCAAAACAAACTATCACTATGGTTAGGTCCATATATTAGTGGAAACTGGAATCTATAGCATCAGAAAATTTTCAAAATTAGAAATTTCATTCAAGTGTAATTCTTTTAATAAGTAGTCAGAGGATTTTTTTTTTTTTAAAAATTCCTTAGCCTCTTTTTTTCATTCAGGGGGGAGTTTTTCATTCAGAAGGCAGAGATGGGTTGGATTGAGGGTGCTTTTATGGGTGAAAAATATAAAGAAGAGGTGAAAGGCATGTTCTTGTAGAGAAGAACAAAAGGGAGTAAAAAAGTAGAGTTCTTCAGCTTGTACAAAAGAGTGGCAAAAAGTGGAGTTCTTCAGCTTGTACAAAAGAGAGGCAAAAAGTTGAGTTCTTTAGCTTGTACGTTGAAGTCTAAGTTTTTTTCCCATGCGAGTGAAAGAAAATGGTTTGTCACATATTTGAGTGATGTGATACGAATAAGGATGATCCAAAATTGAGACCTAAGGGCCCCACTTATTTTACATGAAGGAAATCTACTTTGTACATGATGCAACCTTGAGGTCATGGGTTTGATCCCGATTTTCCTTTAAAAAAAAAAGCATAGGAATTTTTTTTCTATAATGGAGGTGTTGGAGACTCAGGTGTGCTTTCTTTATTTGTTTGTGATAAAAGAAACTTAAAATTAAAATAAAATAGGGGATGAATTCAACACAACTCAGAAGTCCTAGACCTGCAAGATACAGGGTCCATTGTAGCAAGTTTTGATAAGTAAGAGTTTGTCCCACAGGAAAAAAATGACCTACAGCTCCAAGGGAGCCATCTCTAGTAGTCCCTCCAGATCTGACTACAGATCTGGCAGTCCTTAAAGGAAGGGAGTTTAGGGTCACTTAGTTTATAAATCCTAGGGTAGTCTAATGTCTAAACCATAGAAAGGGTTGAGAGGATGGATGGATGGATGGAGTGTGGAAAATAAATATAAAAAGATGAGAAGTATGTTATTGAGGCTAGATCAGAGGAGTTTTGTAACTCAGATTCAGATCTGATGTTATAGAAATCCTGTCCAATGGCTACGTTATCACCACTTAGGAGAAAGGATCCGACCCATCACTTCTGCCATTATTCAACCCCTTAGGGCTATAACTTGTCCACTCGAATGGTCACAGACTATCCCATAGGGGAACCACAATCCAGGGATGTGTCGAAACACCACAAGTTAATCATTATAGGCACTATTTCATCCAGGCTACCAGCTCAGGAATCCATAGGGAACCTCAACCTCTAAAGCTCTATGTGTGGGGCTAAGGCTGTATAGGACCATGATAGCCCAGACACATAGGACCAGCAAGAGATTGAGTACAACCTTCGATCTAGCTGTCCGTTGCTTGAGTGAGGCTGCAATGGTCCAGTCACAAGCCTGCAATCTCTATAACCAGATCAGACCCAACATCTGATGGCAGATCTATAGAAATATAGGGGAGTCTGTCTCTGTACAATCTCCCACCAGGCTTCTACAAGCTCAGATGCAGAGAAGAAGGATCCCTCTTGGATCGGTGGATTAGATTCACCCTAAGGCTATAATCTGTCCACTTGAATGGTCACAGACTATCCTAGAGGCTATCCTCTTCACGGAGCCCAAGACAAAACAAGAATATCGCTGCTACCACCACGGTCACAAGGCTACCAGCTCAAGCTCCCATGGGGATTTCAGATCCAGTGGGCCCTGTGGTGGGGCTAAGGCTGTATAGGACCATGATAGCCTAGACACACAGGTCACTTGGATCTGAGTGGCCCTTAGAATCAGTCCTCGATTGCTTTAAAACACAGCTAAAGCAATGGCGGATCACAAGGCAGTAGCCTTGCACAGAGCATCACCCAGTCAAACACAAATCCTATAAAACACAGATCCTATCACAGAACTTCCATTAATCTAGTTCAAAATGCATACAGAGACATAGCCAGCAAGTGCTGGACTATGGAGAGAAGGAAAAGAGAAAAAGAAAATTACTTACAGCTAAAAAAAAGAAGAAGAAAAGAAAACGATCTGAGATATGTTCCCAGATACCTAAACCTAAGCTAGGTATGGGTTTTTATAGCAGTGGGGTGGAGGCGCATTAGGGTTAGGAAACCCTAATTTTAACGATGCCACGTGGCCTAATAGTGATCCTTAGATGCCTCGGGGCACGTGCACAGAGATTTGAGCGTGGGAGTGTTTGCCCTAATCGCTGGAAATTCCCAGAAGGTCCTCTACTGAAGAGATGGAAGTTTAGGTTCAGAGCTTCGGTAGATAGCTATAGTTTCCCAGACTTGTCGCGTGGTAGCTCTTGCTCTTCGCGAGGATGATTTGACATTGAAGCTTCAACCGTCGTGAAGTTGCCTTGGTTTGCTCTTCAGGCAATCGCGCGGTAGAGAATTGCGCTCTCGCTGGATTGGGCTTCGCGAGGTTGAGTAGACAACATAGTCCCAGATGTCGCGGGGTTGGAGTTCAAGCAGTCGCGAGGTTCTCGGCCTCATTGGCCGATTTCGCGAGAGGATTTGACAAAGACGAGAACTTCGCGAGCACTTCTCTTCACTGGGCTTCGCGAGTTATCTCGCGAGGCTTTAATGAGTTCTGAACTGCGTGAGATTCCATGTCTTAATTGATCTTCACGAGGATGGCTTTGCCTTCGCAAGGATGTTTTCTTCTTGAATGGTGCGAGAACTGCGCGAGGAGTTCTTCTTCTGATAATTGCATCCAGCGATGACTGCGTGACAGTTTCACGAGGAATCTTCTGAAGCTCTCTCTCCTCAGCCGTTCTGAGCGAGCTGCGTGAGATTGAGAGAGGTTTGCTTTGAACTACGCGACACTGCGTGATGTGTTCTACTCTTGAGCTTCGCGAGAGCTACGTGAGTTTGTGTTTCTGAAGCTCTTCAGTCACTCATCTGCGCGAGAGGTTGTTGTAAAGTCTTGGGAAGCTCAGTTGGACTGCACGAGGCATATTTCTCCTAAATCCTCTAAAGCTTGGGTCACCATGAGGCTCATTTCAGTCTAGATCTAGATTCGTAGTTCATTCTTCCGAGGATTGTGCCAAAGGTGCTCCTTAACAGGATTCCTGGCCTTATTTCACTGCTGATTATTACCTACATAAAACACTTAACAAGAACTTATTAGATGGCTAAGGGTCTAATCAAAGGTTAAGTTAAGGGGTGAAAAGTGGTACTTTTCAGGTCTTAACACACCCCCAAACCTAATCTTTGCTAGTCCCTTAGCAAAGCTACATTAAATCTACTATAAAAATTAAATGCCACTTTCGTAGGGAGCATAAATACATTTAGCATATGTACCAAGCCTTTTAAACCCCTAGGTGATCCCTAGTGGAGGAGTGAAGTCTCCTAAGGGTTTTCAGTGAAGACACCCACAAACTTCTCAGTGAAACAGCTAACAAAAGTGCAGCATCATTAAGTGAGCAGTCAAGGAATCAGATTTAGTTTACTCTTGAATCAGTACACATAAAAGAATTTTAATCCATTGATTGCACAGTGATGTAGACAGCATAAACTTCTCATGAATGCATAACACTTCCAATCAATTTACAACCACCGAAAACTACACAAGTGTGTGCCAGCATTGAGCTCATCATCAACTAAAAAAAATTGGGTTATAGGTCATAAATAATACATTCAAGTTCAGACCCAAAAACTTTGCAGGGCATACACTCAACTTTGGATCACAAGGGCTTTTAACTGGGCTGTAATGTGGCTTATGGGGTAGGGTTAAAAAGAATGGAAGGTTGAAAAGGGGTTCCAGTTTGAGAAATCAGTAGGTCACAGAGGTGGTTCATGACTTCACCTTCCATAATTCAGCTCCCTTCATCTTCTTTGAGATTTTTCGATTTGAAGTGATCAGTTTCTCTTCTTTGATTTTGATTTTCCAATGAAACTTCCTCTTGACTTCTCTCTTACTCCTCTTCATTATTATTTTTGTTTCATTTTGCTGGAATTTTCTTCTTTTTATTTTTGTTTTTGCATCTCTGAGATGCCAGCATGTTCTAAGTTACCATACTGCCAGATTTTTTTAGATCCTTCTTCTCCATTCACCTAATGTTGACCATAGCTAGTCCATCTTCAACTCTTTCTCCTTTACCTTTTGAATTCTCAGAGTGAGGGTAGACTGAATCAGGTTCATAGGTTCAGGTTCAAGTACTCAGGTGTATTTTGAAGAAATTTAGGATTTAAAGCTCAAAGGGGGGTATGGACAAGGGCAGTTACTTTAGGGTTGGTCCTTTTAGGCTCAAACTGTCCAAGAGAAGGCCTTAATCCTTTCCTAGGTCTCATGAGTACTGTCAGTTGTTTCAACTTGGAGTTACCTAACTTCTAGTGAGCACAGTGACTCAGCCAGTCCTTAGAACTAGAAGAAATGCCTCAGTTGCTCCTCAAAGAATAGAAAAAAAAAAATTTGTAGGCCCAATTCTCACTGGTTATGGTCATCCTTTGAACTTTCAAGTATGTCCTCACCTTTTTCTCTCTCTAATGATTCACTAAGTGCTGATACAAGTATGTTTCCTTGGTGATATTATTATGGAAATGTGGAATATTAAAAGTTTACAATGTCTAAAGGTCGCAAAAATTTTAACTTTCTTATTTGCATGATTCTTAAGTGAATATAGATCCATTTCCATATTACTCAGATGAGTCTGCTGCACTTAGGTTAACTATTCCATTGGCAGGGTCTGCCTGCCACACCTCCAAACCTAGGGCTAAAAGATAAGAATTCAGCGAAAATGACAACAACTAAAAAGAGCAAACCAAAAGTCCATTAAAAAAAGAAAAAAAAAGGAAAAAGTACAAAAAAAAGAAAATCCCCAGAAGAGGGGAGAGAGGGATCATGGGGTTGGGGGCTGAAGAGGTGGTGAAGGAGGTTGAGTGGAGGGAGCAGGGGGTGGTTCCATCTTCTGCTTTTTCTTGTGCGGCTCCTGCTTCTCTTCCTTCTCCTTAGCCAGGATCTGCTGAACCTCCTCGTATTTCATCCCAAAGCAGTTGTAGGGGGTCCGGCTCCTTAGGTGGTGGCGGTTCCAGCCACATGGGGTAAAACTTGTTAGGCAGGGCAGGAGGCTTGTCGTCTGCCATTGTTGGGAGTAGGGAAGGACCGCTAAGGTGAGAGGAGAAAGGATGCGATGAATATGAAAGGGGCTCCCTGTGTATTTAAAGGAGAGGATGGTGGAAGATGAAACGGTTGAATAACATCCAAGTCGTCGCAATTAATTGAGAGTGAGTTGGGAAACGTCAAGTCCCATCAATCAGCGTGGGAAATGACAACTGCATTAGACTTGCACAGCTGGGTAAGGGGATCACGAGAGAATTGAATCGCGCGATTATGGAAGTTGGAGCTGGAAGTGCGCGAGGGACTCTGCCACATTGAAGCTCGTGACGGCAAAAGAAATGGTCCATGCGAATTACGCGAGAGCTTTCCAAATCACAAGTTGGAATGCGCGAGGGCTTAGTGCCAAACAGGGGCAAGACAGTTAGTGCAGCCTACTCATAAAAAATATTCAAATAATATGCATTCAAATTCAAAAATCCACAATTCACAGAAGAAGACGGATAAATCCTACTCATCCCACCTGAACTCCATCCAGCTCAACGTAATCAGCTTCGACACAACCACTAAAATTTCCTAAAACTGATAGAAGAAACAAAAGTAGTATAGTACAACATGGACACAACTATGGGTCAGGTGGATGTAGGGGACCCATGAAAATGAATAGTGTGGTCATAGGGTCAGCAGGTTGTTCCATGCAAGGCTTAAGCCTCTGACCATTCACTTTGAAGGTCCTCTCATATTTGGGATCCTTAACTTCCACAGCACCAGATGGGGAAACATTGACGATAACATAGGGACCTTCCCATCTGGATTTTAATTTGCCAGGAAAGAATTTTAGTTTGGAGTTGAATAACCACACCTTACCACCCGGTTCGAGGCTTTTTCTCAACAAGCCCTTGTCAAAGAAAGCTTTGGACCGTTCCTTGTAGATCCTGGCATTGGTGTAAGCATCCATCCTCAGCTCATCCAATTCAGACAGCTGTAATGACCTGTAAGGACCAGTAGAAGTTAGGTTCATATTTAAATTCTTAATGGCCCAATAGGCCTTGTGTTCTAACTCTACTGGGAGATGGCAAGCCTTGCCATAGACCAGCTTGAATGGGGACATTCCAATGGGAGTCTTATAGGCAGTCCTATAAGCCCACAGTGCATCATTGAGCTTATCAGTCCAATCTTTCCGGTCAGTCCTAATTGTTTTCTCAAGGATGTGCTTAATCTCCCTATTGGAAATTTCGTCTTGCCCACTCGTCTATGGGTGGTAGGGAGTAGAAATCCTATGGGTCACAGAGTATTTCTTGAGCAAGCTCTCGAAATTTCTGTTATAGAAATGGCTACCCCCATCACTGATAATAGCTCTAGGGGTTCCAAATCTGGAGAAAATATGATGCCTTACAAATTTGAGGACCACCTGGTTGTCATTGGTTCTTGTGGCAATGACTTCTACCCATTTGGAAACATAGTCCACTGCCACTAAGATGAATTGATAACCATTAGAAGGAGGAAAGGGGCCCATGAAGTCTATACCCCATACATCAAACAGTTCCACCACAAGGATGGGCTGTAAAGGCATTGAATTTCTTTTGGACAGCCCTCCTAATTTTTGACATCTTTCACATGCCTTGCAGTGTGTGTATGCATCTTTGAATAAGGAAGGCCAGTAAAAACCACACTGCAGGACCTTATCAGCTGTTTTTCTCCCACTAAAGTGGCCTCCACAGGCATTTTCATGGCACATGGCCAGAATACTGGGGATATCACTTTTGGAAACACATCTTCGGATGATTTGGTCTGCACAGTACTTGTATAGGCAAGGTTCCTCCCAGAAAAAATATTTGACCTTAGAGAAAAATAGGTCTTTGTCCATTTTGGTCCAGTGGGGAGGAATCTTTCCTATAACTAGATAATTGACAATGTGTGCAAATCAAGGGACCAAGGATTGTATTGTAAACAATTGCTCATCCGGGAAGGCATCATTTGTAGGACCATCAAGGCATTTCTCCAAGACAATTCTGGACAAGTGGTCAGCCACCACATTCTCCACACCCTTTTTGTCCTTGATTTCGATGTGAAACTCCTGCAGCAGGAGTATCCATCTAATTAGCCTAGGCTTAGCATCTTTCTTGGACAATAGGTACTTCAATGCTGAATGGTCAGTGAAGATTACAGTGTTAGAGCCTAACAGATAGGCTCTAAATTTGTCAACAAAGATAAACCACCGCCGTAAGCTCTTCTCTCCCAGGTATAGTTCAAATTGAGCTTCAAAGAAGTGATTTGCTAACATAAGCAATGACCACAGGCAGCTTGTCCTTTCTCTGGCCCAACACAGCACCTATTGCCAAGTCTGATGCATCACACATCAGCTCAAAAGGCAGGGTATAGTCTGGTGTTTGGAGTACAGGGGCAGAGGTGAGGCATATTTTCAATGTTTCAAAAGCCTTCAGACATTCAGTACAAAACTCAAAGGGCACATCCTTACAGAGCAGGTGGCACAATGGCTTAGCAATTTTGCTGAAGTCCTTAATGAACCTCCTGTAAAATCCTGCATGCCCCAGGAAGGATCTGATTTGCTTGACTGTTTTTGGAGGGGGCAAATTAGCAATGAGGTCCACTTTGGCCTTGTCTACCTCAAGCCCTTCTTTAGAGACTACGTGGCCCAACACAATTCCTTGTGTTACCATGAAGTGGCACTTTTCCCAACTTAAGACCAAATTGGCCTCCTCACATCTTTGCAAAACTAGGCTGAGGTGTTGTAGACACTGGCCAAAACTGTCCCCATAGACAGAAAAATCATCCATAAAAATCTCCAAACACTTGTCAATCATATCAGAGAATATGGCATACACACACCTCTGAAAAGTGGCTGGCGCATTACAAAGTCCAAAAGGCATCCTTCTGTAAGCAAAGGTGCCAAAAGGACAGGTAAAGGTGGTTTTCTCTTGGTCTTGAGGATGCACAAGGATTTGGTTATACCTTGAGTATCCATCAAGAAAACAGTAAAAAGCTTTTCTAGCCAATTTGTCCAAAATTTTATCAATGAAGGGGAGAGGCAAATGGTCCTTTCTGGTTTTAGAGTTGAGCTTCCTATAATCAATGCACACTCTCCAGCCAGTGGTCTCCCTGGCTGGCCTCAACTCTCCAGTTTCAGTCTTAATCACTGTTATGCCAGATTTCTTGGGCACCACTTGTATAGGTGTCACCCAGTGAGAATCAGAGATGGAGTAAATCACCCCTGCATCTAGCAATTTAATGATCTCCTTGAGAACCACTTCCTGCATGTGAGGATTTAACTTCCTCTGCATTTCCCTGGAGGGTAGTGCTCCCTCCTCAAGATGAATCCTGTGCATGCATATTGATGCATCTATTCCTCTCAGATCGGCAATGGTCCAACCAATTGCCTTCTTGTGCTTCCTCAAAACTGTTAGTAAGTCCTCTTCCTGCTCATTGGTAAGGGAGGAAGAGATAATCACAGGAAGCTTATTACCTTTCTCAAGGAAGGCATATTTTAATATTTCTGGAAGCTTCTTGAGTTCCAGATCAGGGGCTTGTTGGGTGGATGGCAGAATGGGTGCATTGGAGGTTGGAGGAAGAGGCAGCAATGTAGGTTTCCAACTGGAATGCTGCACTGAGCCCACAGAAGATGTCAATATGGTCATGCCTTTTGATACCACATCTGGGCTCTCTTCCTCCGCCATGTCCCAAATTTTAACTAAATTCCTGACAATGTTGCCCCACTCCAGCAGAGTGGGCAATTCTTCTTCTACAATTTCTTCTAGTACATCCACTGCAAAGCTCTCCTCATTGTCCATCTGAGGGTACTTTGCACTGTTGTACACATTCAGCTCAACTTTCAAATTTCCGAAAGATACCTCCATTACTCCAGACCTGCATTGAATGCATGCATTGGTAGTGGCCAAGAAAGGCCTGCCCAGTATAACAGGTATGGGATTTGGGCTAGTGCTGCAGCCCATGTCCAAACCTAAGAAGTCAACAGGGTAGAAAAACTTATCCACTCCTACTAAGACATCCTCAACCATTCCCAGAGGTCTCCTCTCAGACCTATCAGCCATCATTAGCACAATGGGGGTAGCCTTCAGCTCCCCCAAACCTAGTTGTAGATATACACTGTATGGCAACAGGTTAACACTGGCTCCAAGGTCTAAAAGGGCTTTTCCAATTGTATGGTCTCCAATTACGCAGGGAATGGTGGGTATCCCTGGATCTTGCAACTTCTCAGCATTGATATGTTAAATACAGAATTTACTGTATTAGTTGCAAAGACCTTTTTGGACACATGGCCTCTAGCTTTTCTCTTTTGGGTGCAGAGGTCTTTCAGGAACTTTGCATAGGCTGGGTCTTGTTTAATTGCCTCAAGCAGGGGTAAATTGATTCTCACCTGCCTGAAGGTCTCCATCATTTCCTCTATATGGGCATTCCCTTTATCAAAAGGGACAGGACCATCCAAAGCCTGAGGAAATGGCAGCTGAGGTACTGCTGGTTCCTCAGCTGCTAGCCCATGATTGAATTTCTGTTTCTTTCTTTTTTTATGTTTTTCTCCCTGCTGAGGCTCAACTACAGCCTCTTTATTTTTCTCCTGTTGCAAGGTGGTAGGCAATTCTTGGCTTTGTGGTCCAACAACATTTCTATCATGATCATTTGCATCATCTGTGGAAATGGCTTCTGCTGGTCTGTTACCCACCTGGTTGTCTACCAGCTTGCCAGACCTTAGGGTAGTGACAGCATTGGTGTCTTCAAACTTTGAGGAAGCTTCCTCAATTAAAAACTGACCCTTGGGGTTAGCAATTGGCTGGCAGGGCAATCTCCCTTCATCGCTCCTAGCCAAGGCATTTGAAATTTGGCTTATCTGTTCTTCCATTTTCTGGAGGCTCTGACCATGAGAGTCCACAGTCTGAGTCAAGGATCCCAGGTTTTGTAATGAAGCCAAGACCTGGTCCTCAAAGGAAGCATTTCTTGGTTGAGAGTTGGGTAAGACCAACTGATTTTGCTACTGATGGGGCTGCTGCTGGTGCTGGAAATTAGATCTTGGGGCATATCCCAGATTGGACTGCTGTTGTGGCCTTTGGGGTAAAGCCAACATCTGTTGGGGCTGCATATAGTTGTCTTGCCTCCACCTCAGATTTGGGTGGTCCCTCCATTGGTAACCAGTATTTTGGTGCTGGTATCCATATGGCTGTCTGTTGTAGCCTCCAGATTGTTGCTGGGCAAAAGATTGCGCAGCAGCAGCATGTTCCAAAACCAATTCAGGATATTGCCCTGCAGACGGACATTCCTCTACTATGTGCTATGGGGATTGGTATATCAAACATGCCTCCGCCACATGAGCAGCCCTTCTGGGTTGCATCACAGTCAGTAATTTATCAAACTTCATAGAGAGGTTTGCCATCTGCAGCTGCAGATCACTGTTCCCAAACACCTCACAAACTTTTCCTCTTAACAATGTAGCAGGCCCCACCTTTGACTCAGACTCCTGACTAGTTCGTTCTAAGGATAGCTTCTGAAAAGCATTTTCACTAATCACCTCAAACAATTCCCATGCTTCATCACCAGTTTTATGCATGTAAGTGCCACCACAAGAGGCATCTGCCATATCTCTACTTTTTTCATCAATCCCATTGTAGAAGCTTTGAACAAGCTGCCAGTCTGGGATCTTGTGGTGGGGGAATTGTTTGAGCATTTCCTTAAACCTATCCCAGGCTTGATTAAAATCCTCAGTTGGGGCTTGGGCAAAAGCAAGAATTGCCTTCCTTAACTGGCTAGTTTTGGTCTCTGGGAAGAACTTGGTCAGGAACTTGGTCTGGAGGTCTTTCCATGAAGCAATGCTATTATTGGGCAGAGTGGTCAATCAGGTGCTGGCCCTATCCTTCAGAGAGAAGGGAAAGAGTCTGAGCCTAGTATCCTCAAGTCCCAAACCAGTGATATTAAAAGTGGTGCACAGGGCCAAGAACCGGTCAATGTGCTTGTAAGGGTCCTCCTTACTAAGCCCATGGAAAGAGGGCAGCATCTGGATGATTGAAGTCTTTATTTCATAATTCCCCTGAACTTCAGGGAATTGAATGCTGAAAGGGGAATTATAATCATCCAGAGCATTCAACTCCTTGAGGATCCTAGGTTGCTCTTCTCCCATTTTGGCTGACACAGATTCACTTGGGGGCTCTCCTGTGGTGTGCCTATCTCTTCTAAGTCTCCTTCCCCTTTCTAACTCAGAGTTAAGAGTCTCTAAAGTAGGGCTGAGAGATCTCCTCCCTAGCATACAAGCACACCAACAGCAAGGCGAGCTTCTTGCAGGCACATTGCAAATGAATGATTTTACAATTAACAAAATTTATCTAACTACTTTACAGCTACTCAGAGAATGCATTTACAATTATCCTAGATACTACTAGAGAATTTTTAAGAAAGATGGACAGAGTTTTAAAAGTCAGAGAGTTTGCAAACAGAGGTAGCTAAGCTCCAATTGCAGTCTAACTGTCCTTTACTGCTGTTGTCTAGATCTGCAAAACAAATTCACAACTACATTAGCAGTACCAATTATTCCTAACTACCAAAGAATAATAAAACTACAAAAACTAAGGGTCTACTAATAGATCAACTTATGCCCGGCAGCGGCGCCAAAAACTTGTTGGCGACTCAGGTGTGCTTTCTTTATTTGTTTGTGATAAAAGAAACTTAAAATTAAAATAAAACAGGGGATGAATTCAGCACAACTGAGAAGTCTTAGACCTGCAAGATACAGGGTCCATTGTAGCAAGTTTTGATAAGTAAGAGTTTGTCCCACAGGGAAAAAATGATCTACAGCTCCAAGGGAGCCATCTCTAGTAGTCCCTCCAGATCTGACTACAGATCTGGCAGTCCTTAAAGGAAGGGAGTTTAGGGTCACTTAGTTTACAAATCCTAGGGTAGTCTAATGTCTAAACTATAGAAAGGGTTGAGAGGATGGATGGATGGATGGAGTGTGGAAAATAAATATAAAAAGATGAGAAGTATGTTATTGAGGCTAGATCAGAGGAGTTTTGTAACTCAGATTCAGATATGATGTTATAGAAATTATGTCCAATGGCTACGTTATCACCACTGACAAGAAAGGATCCGACCCATCACTTCTGCCATGATTCAACCCCTTAGGGCTATAACCTGTCCACTTGAATGGTCACAGACTATCCCATAGGGGAACCACAATCCAGGGATGGTTCAAAACACCACAAGTTAATCATTGCAGGCACTATTTCATCCAGGCTACCAGCTCAGGAATCCATAGGGAACCTCAACCTCTAAAGCTCTATGTGTGGGGCTAAGGCTGTATAGGACCATGATAGCCCAGACACATAGGACCAGCAAGAAATTGAATACAACCTTCGATCTAGCTGTCCATTACTTGAGTGAGGCTGCAATGGTCCAGTCACAAGCCTACAATCTCTATAACCAGTTTAGACCCAACATCTGATGGCAGATCTATACAAATATCGGGGAGTCTGTCTCTGTACAATCTCCCACCAGTCTTCTACAAGCTTAAATGCAGAGAAGAAGGACCCTTCTTGGATCAGTGGATTAGATTCACCCTAAGGCTATAATCTGTCCACTTGAATGGTCACAGACTATCCTAGAGGCTATCCTCTTCACGGAGCCCAAGACAAAATAAGAATATCGCTGCTACCACTACGGTCACAAGGCTACCAGCTCAAGCTCCCATAGGGATTTCAGATCCAGTGGGTCCTGTGGTGGGGCTAAGGCTGTATAGGACCATAATAGCCCAGACACACAGGTCACTTGGATCTGAGTGGCCCTTAGAATCAGTCCTCCATTTCTTTAAAATACAGCTAAAGCAATGGCGGATCACAAGGCAGCAGCCTTGCACAGAGCATCACCCAGTCAAACACAAATCCTACAAAGCACAGATCCTATCACAGAACCTCCATTAATCTAGTTCAAAATGCATACAGAGACATAGCCAGCAAGTGCTGGACTATGGAGAGAAGGAAAAGAGAAAAATAAAATTATTTACAGCTAAAAAAAAGAAGAAGAAAAGAAAACGATCTGAGATATGTTCCCAGATACCTAAACCTAAGCTAGGTATGGGTTTTTATAGCAGTGGGGTGGCGGCGCATTAGGGTTAGAAAACCCTAATTTTAATGATACCACGTGGCCTAATAGTGATCTTTGGATGCCTCGGGGTGCGTGCATAGAGATTTGAGCGTGGGAGTGCGTGCCCTAATCGCTGGAAATTCTCAGAAGGTCCTTTGCTGAAGAGATGGAAGTTTAGGTTCAAAGCTTCGCTAGATAGCTGTAGTTTCCCAGACTTATCGCATGGTAGCTCTTGCTCTTCGTGAGGATGATTTGACATTGAAGCTTCAACCGTCGTGAGGTTGCCTTGGTTTGCCCTTAAGGCAGTCGCGCGGTAGAGAATTGCGCTCTCGCTAGATTGGGCTTCGCGAGGTTGAGTAGACAACACAGTCCTAGATGTCGCGGGGTTGGAGTTCAAGCAGTCGCGAGGTAGCTCAGTCTTCGCGAGGATGGATTTGAACAGCGCGAGAACTTCGCGAGCACTTCTCTTCACTAGGTTTCGCGAGTTATCTCACGAGGCTTTAATGAGTTCTGAACTGCACGAGGTTCCATGTCTTAATTGATCTTCGCGAGGATGGCTTTCCTTCGCAAGGATGTTTTCTTCTTGAATGGCACAAGAACCGCGTGAGGAGTTCTTTTTCTGATAATTGCATCCCGCGGTGACTGCGCGATAGCTGCGCGAGGAATCTTCTGAAGCTCTCTCTCCTCAGCCGTTCTGAGCGAGCTGCGCGAGATTAAGAGAGGTCTGCTTTGAACTGCGTGACACTGCGCGATGTGTTCTACTCTTGAGCTTCATGAGAGCTACGCGAGTTTGTGTTTCTGAAGCTCTTCAGTCACTCATCTGCGCGAGAGGTTGTTGTAAAGTCTTGGGAAGCTCAGTTGGACTGTGCGAGGCATATTTCTCCTGAATCCTCTAAAGCTTGGGTCAGCTGCGCGAGGCTCATTTCAGGTCTGGATTCAGAGTTCATTCTTCTGAGGAATTTTTGGTGCCAAAGCAGGCTCCTTAACAGGATTCCTGGCCTTATTTCACTGCTGATTATTACCTACATAAAACACTTAACAAGAACTTATTAGATGGCTAAGGGTCTAATCAAAGGTTAAGTTAAGGGATGAAAAGTGGTACTTTTCAGGTCTTAACAGGAGGTTAAGAGTTGAAGGCTTATTGGTTCAGTAAACCTGACCTTTTTCTTGATTTGTTATAGCCAAACAGAAAATGATAGTTCTAGGAATATAACTTCTGATAAAGCGAGAAGTAATATGAGACTGGACCACTCGCTTTACTAGTAGACTAAAAGTGCAGATCTGTTAACTGAAGATACTGCCTAGCTTCTTTTGTTCTTCACAAGTATGTTACATGCATTCATTGATCAAGTTCACTATGTTAAATGTCCAATCAGCCTACATAAGCTTCTATTGTCGAGTTTCATGTGTTAAGTAGCATTGAAGTTCAATCAAGAATATATATGTCCACTGAGTTTGGCTCGTGCTTGAAAACTCTGAAGTGAATACCACCTCCACATCTTTGTTCACAATTAGGATCAGTTCAAGTCCCGAACAAATCATCATCCTATAGAAAGGCAAATATCATTTTGGAAATATCACCGTGGATCATCAAATTTTCTATTTATAGCAAGAAAGGACAATAACTTGTTTACTAATATGAAAGCCCCTCTTTAAGAGTCGTATTACTATTATTATTGAAAAAGTCTCGAGGTTAAAAAAGAATTCTTACATTCAAAATGCCTCGAGACTGTGTTTTCATTGTTCAACTTCAACTTCAAAAATGCCTCAAGACTGTGTTTTTATAATAAGGACTGACATGTGAAGCAAGCTGTGATCGAGTTCTCTTGCCATTTCTTTTTCCCACAAACTAAACTTCAGATTATGTTGTAGGGCCAAGTAAATCAGATCAATTGATCGAATCTCAGATAATAGTGCAATAGCAACTTGACATAGGAAATCCCTTCGTGTGCGTGTTCTTTACTTACTCTATTTCTCCTTATCTAATTAGACAAGGCTTCTTACTGATATTTGGATAAGTATTTAGTGTTATCTCTTTCACTAGGACTAATCTGAATATTTGATGAGTAAATCTTACATATCTCTATGTTCTCTCTTTTAGCTGAAGGATCAATATTTGAAGATCTTAAGAGTTCATTCTTCTCATCAGAAGGACAAAAAAATTCACTACAGTTAGAATGCCAAAGATAAAGACAAATCGTGTCAACTACCCAAATGGATGGGAGCTAATTGAGCCTACCCTCCGTGAGTTAGAGGCAAAACTGAGAGTAGGCTGGTATATGTCCTTTAGTTCATGTTCTATTGTTTTTGTGAAATTCATATCTTGATGTGAGTGAGACCTGGATATAGATACAGGGCCACAGGAATTCGACTCAGCATTTTCCAAAATCTACGACTAGGATACTAATATTGATAGGCCTTTAACATTTATATGTTGTTTAGTTATGTTCTATTATATGTTTCAAATATGTATTTTACAGTGTCTCTGTGGTACCACACTTGCAACACATTTATATTTCTGTTATGTCATGATTTACGAAAATTTCAGCACTCATAAACTCAATACAACAGGAAGTGGATCAACCAAAAAATAAAGCATCCTACAAGGATTATCGGTGCAAACAGGCTGGGTTTGGACCATGCATAGGTTGTCTTATGACTGGTCTAAGGGATTGGTTCAAAATCTTATCCGAAACCGGTATGTACACGTACCGGAAGATACGTACTAGTTTTGGAGGTCAGCTGTAGATACTTTGAATGTATCATGCTGGTGCATTAAACATATTTTGGTAAGGTTTGGATGATACATTCCAGTGTATCATTCGAAACTGGTACGTATCATCTGATCTGTACCAGTTTTGGAGTTGGACGATGTGTACCGGAAAATCAATATTTTAAACTATGCATTTAAGCCTGAAACTTGTCACAGGTTCAGGCCTGCCCCAGGTCAAATATGCTTGAATGGGTGGGGCTGGATGGTTTGGGATAGGCTTAGACTACTGGCTCAGCAACCATGGGCTTGGCTTGACCCTTGCACCCCTAAGAAGTATATGGTACCAGTTTCAGTGTTGTATTGGTTCGACACCACTATGTTGACTGTATACAACAATTACCCGGGCATATTTCTATGTAATGGTTAAATAAAGCTTCTAAGAACCATTAAATGCGTGTTTTATTCTCAACTCCTTTGTTGCTGATATCTGCAATTAGATGTCTAGAGCCCAATCAATCGAAATTGATTTCTAGCCTCCTTTTCTTTAAGAGATGGATAAATATACAAATATTAACGTTGGTTTTCTATTTTTGGTTAATATCTGATATCAAAATTTATATTTCAAATACATTCTTAAACACCCTTTACATGGTTTCTTATCAATCCTGTTAAAGCTTGCATCACATTATCATATATATGATCTCCATATTCTAACTACATTTTGCATGCTGATACACATTCTATATTCATGGACATTGGACAGCTGAAAATGATCCACATGATGGTAAGAGAAAATGTGAAGCTCTATGGCCTATTTTCCAAATTGCACATCAGAAGAGCCGCTACATTTTTGACCTGTACCACCAAAGGAAGGAAATATATGATTTCTGTTTGGATCAAGGCTATGCGGACAAAAATCTCATCGCCAAATGGAAAAAGGTTAGTCTATTTTGTTTGCAATTCATCGCTTATAATGTTTTTCCCAAAAGTAGATCGACCATATATTTTGTTTTAGAGTTCACAATAACTTCCAATACAACGGATAGTTGATGACCAGGCATTGTTGATGATGAATAATCTCTTAATTATAAAGGGTTATTATGGTTGAGACTTATCCCCAGCTCTCGAATATCATCTTTCACATTGCAAGAAATGTTACTTGTAATGAGGCCACTCACCAAAACTTCGAATCTGTTTGATGCAACCAAATCCATGTGGCAAGGATCAATCAGTTTGAGATCATCAACTAGAGCCAATGTTTCTGCCAGATTGTTTGATCCCCATCCATAGTAATTAGTGAAGCCAATAAGAATTTTCCATCCAATTTCTCTAAAGTGCTGCTCCCACAGCCCGGACCATACAAATCTGACAGTCGGATTGTACACCCATGGTTCCAAGATCAACTGTGTGAAAGATTGGGTTGAAATCGATCTCCACCATTTGATTCGACACAGTCAATGGATTTTCAGTGTAGGCACCAATATGGCTTTTTCCAAACAGCTATGTTTTAGGGTTTTGTTTCTTCATTTTTTGTGTAGAGAAGTTAGGGTTTGAAGTGAATTTATGTTTTGAAAACTCTGGGGTTTCTACTTGTTTTTTTTTTTTTAGTTTTTTAATGATTTTTAGCCGATCTTCTTTTCATGGGGTCCGTTTTGCATTCAGAAAGTTAGGGTTTCTTTTGCATGGCTGCTGAGAGAGTTCTAGGTTTTTGAACTCGGCTTGCTGAGATTTTCTTCCTATTTTTTGTTGTACTAGACTTTCTTTAAGCTGCATTTTAGTATTTTTTAAAGATGCATTTTAGTGTTTTTTTTATCTGGTTTTTTACGTTGAATTTTTATTATGTACACTAGCCATGTATTGCCTTTTGTACCAAGGATCAAAATTTTGGGCGAAATGACCGAAATTTCAGTCACTTTTGTATGGGGATCAAAATTTCGGCCAAAATTTCGGATTTCGGCCAAATTATTGGGTTTTGATTTTGGTCATGCCCGAAACCGAAATTTTGGCCGAAATTTTGATCCTTGGTCTGTACACAGGCCAATCTCAGATTTCTATCATCTTTGATATCCGTGCAGGGAAGCTATTGACGATTATGCAGATGGACTGAGATCCGTACGATAGATAGATTTTAAGGGTTTAAACTAAATTTGTAGTGAAAATATCTAGAATTTTCCTATGCATTTGTTAAAGAACTTAGGGTTTTGCAGTCGGTTTGTTGATTTTTATGTATTTTTCCCCCTTTGTAGCAATTTTTAAACCATTCAAAAGCACATTTTAGTATTATTTCTCCGTTCATGCTCATTTCATAGCGTTTCATTATTCCTAGTTCTATTTTTGTTTTTAAGGGTATTTCAACATGTTTTTTTTAGGTATATATGAAGATCCTTTTCTGTGGTTCTAGTGTCATAGCTAGTGTACGAGAACAGCTTTTTTCGGCAGCAGACCCAAAATGTAAAGAACTAATCTTTTCTTTTTTTCGTCTTAATGTGGTAGTTAATTTTTGGTTGCTTTGTTTTTCAAATGTGGGTTTTGAGTTTGGTTTCTTCTCTTTTGTAGACGACGCTAGCTACCATCGATACTAGCTGTGAGTCGGTGGTGACAATTGGTCAGCACCAGTTGACGGCGCCTCAGCATTGGCCAAGGGATGCTAGCCCTGCAGGTTAATTGAAAGTACTTACTATTTTTTTTTTCAATTTCATGCTGTGTAGTATATGGTTTGTTTGAATGGATTATATGAGGTTTTGTTGTATTTGTTGCAGACTTTTGTCCATTACAGAGGAAACTTTAACAGATTGAGGGCCATTGGAACTGCCGTTGAGTGGGTCCAAATGCCTGGGATGAAGGTTGGCCCCTATTAGATTTTGTAGTTAACATTTATGTAACAAGAACATTTAATTTCTCTCAAAAAATTTTGTGTAGGAATTGATCCTGGGAGTCAAGTTCATTTTGTACTTGTTGGACATGAGGTGTCAACCATCTTGTTAATACTTAAAAAAACTCTATTGGGACAAACCCTTAATCTGTTTTTTTTTTTATGTTTCCTAGTTTATTTACATGCAAACTATATTGTTTCATTGTTATTCTAATTATCTGCGTTTGTTTGCATATGTTATGTGTTCTCATGCACTAATATTTAAATAGCAGTCTATCCATGCTAATTCACTAATCTTTGACAAATTTGCATTATAAAGAAAATAAAGAAATTTTATTTTTTATTTCTAACGATTAAAGTACTAAATTTGGACCCGTAGAAATAACAAATAAGAAAATTATTTACTCCTATTTTTCATGTTCGTAAAAAAATGCAGTGAGATAAATATCCTAAAGATTTTAAAAAAAATTCAGTGATTTTCTCCTTGACAATGCCTATTTCTCGCATCCATTCTCGCTTCTCTAAAATCTTAATGCTCCTAAGCATGGAACACAATTTGTCAACATCTTTTTTTTTTACTGCAGTAAAAATAAAAGGAAATCCAGTTTTATCTTTTTCATATTCTCGGGAATGGGGTTATGCCATCTCATAGGGTCGCATATGCCATTTAACTACATTGGTAATAACTACCCAGTTTAACCCAAGTTGCTGAAGCTATTATAGCGCATTGGACCCCCTATTAAATCCTATTTCTAGGCCCTTAATTAATTAATTTCTAGGGCCTTGTTTCACGTGTCCTCTGGACTTCAAACATCTGTAACTCTACCCCCTTCCCCCTCTTCCCCTTTTTTCTTGCACTGCTATACTAACTTGTACCCCAAAGGCATAAATAGAACAAAGAATCCATCTCAAAAAATATTATGGCTTCCTCTACGAACTCATATCTTCAAGTAGCCCCTTTGACAGGATTTTATATGTGTAAGGGTTCCTTTACGTACATGAATGGTATAACTCTTTCCAAGCTGGCTATCTTTGGACTGATCATATATAGTACCAAAAAGCTCATAAACTCAACATAACTATAGTGCATCTAGCCACACAACTGGCAAGATTTATATCGTGAAGATATGAATTACTTTGCAGAGGATGATCCTTACTAACATTGGCGTGAACGAGTTCCTGCATATGCCATATAAATTTTGGTCGTAAATTAAGAATCTCTATAAATTGGACTGATTCCATACAGCTCACATCTATAATGCTAATTATAGGGTGAGTGGTTCAAATCGATCCATACATCTAGTAAGCTTAATTTATTATACTTCAATCAGTTAGGGAGTCCCTTGAGACTGATCACATGACTTAATAATGTGAACTCGTTTGTAGCATAGGGAGTCCCTCGAGTACTTAAGAATTAAGATTGAACGCCATCATCATGTCAGGAATATAGATTGATTTCAAGGTAGGGTGTCTTTGTTTAGTTTATAACACAACACAACATGCAATATGTTAGGCCCCATAGACACTGCCTTGTACGAGAGTCCTAGTTCTATTCCCAATAGTGACTGTGGTTAGTCTCCAACTATTAAGACATGAGTACATCAAGCCCAATCCTTCACTATCATTCGTGATTTATTTTAGAATACATACTTGGTGAGATCATTCCTATTATGAGCCATTATGGGTTAGACCCAACTTCCAAACACTATAGAGTAATGTGCCACTTAGGCAAAGGGCTCTTATGGAAGGGCTTGAAAGTTTTAGCCTTGTGCTTGATGCTCTGTTGTTATCTGTATATATGAAAAAATGACCTCTACAAACCTGTGAATAGAAGAAAGTTCTTCTTCCCTTCAATTTGATCTATTACCATATAAATCTTCTTGTCCAATCTGCCTTCCCTTTCAACCTATTACTTGGAACACCTGTATGGGTTTGTGGAAGTTTATATTTACGAATCTGTGTATTATACATACATAAGTCTTTCTATCTGTATGCATATATGTGCACGGATGGATGTATGCATGCAGACAATGCACACAAGACATAATGTATGCATGTCAGCATGCAAGCATGAGCAATAAGACAATGGTAGGACCATGGATGGGTATCTATTTAGTATCTGTGATTGCACTTATCACATTTTTTCTTTATACAATGATGGGTATATGCAGTGTCTGTGATTGCACTGAGCACATTATTGTTGTATACATTCTTAAAGTAGGTGTCACTTAGCTGTATTTTAAATTGGATTTTGGAAACATGGAGTGTTCGATATGATCTATAGTGGAGGGACAAAGTTTGAAACTCCAGAACATGTGCTTCTCTTCTACACTTTCTAGAGTGATTGCCCATTTTAATCATTATGTTTGTTTATGATTTTTTTGTCAAGCTGATATAATTTTGGAAAAACCATCTCAGCTCCCAAGTCCCAACGCATAGAATGAAAAAATTGTAAGCAAATCAAAATTAGTTTCAAATCATTCTGGCTTCTGGGCTGACTTGGCAATTTGGTTTTTTCCTAATTTTTTTTTTTATGACCTTGGGAATGGATCTATGGACATAAGTTAGTGGATCTGATGCTCAACATTAACTGTGCAGATATACACTGAAATGATGGGAAATGTCATGACGGATGCTCGATCTACTGGCAAATATTTATCACTGTAAGTTTACTGATTTTGAAATATATTATTCGGATCATGTCTATTGAGTTCCATTGTTTAACATTAAATGCTGAAATTATGAGTTGCCCTTCCTCTAGCCGATTGCTACTCTTGCAACGAACTAAGCTTGATGTTAAGCTATTTTTCAAAGTCTAGAGTAGAGCGGCAATTCTTGTGTGTGGATCCCGTTGTCCACACACACACACACACACACACACATATACATATATATTCCTTTTCTAATTTTTTATACCAACATTGATATTTTTTAATGAATGGAGGTTCAGTTTATACATATTTAGTCTTTATTTTATTTTTACTTGTTTGCTAACACTGCTCTTGGATGCCAAATATTTTTTCCAATTTCTTAGCATTTGATTTCTGCCCATTTGTTTAAGGCTTATACACAGCGATCTGGGACATCGAGCGAAGAGCTTCCATGCGCATATTCGGAGCTACGCGGATGTGATGATAAGAGCCCCAATCCATACTTAGTCTGTCTTTGATGTACATTTTATACATATTTAGTCCGTCTCTGATGTACATTTTCAACTAACAAAGATGATAGGAACCCCACTCCTCTTAGGAAAGCAAATAAATTACATCATCCCTTGAACTTTTCGCTGGTAATCGCGTACAGCATTTGTAGCAGCACCACCGGAAAGAACAGCCTCCTCAAGCTCATGGACAGTTTGGGTTAGCTTCTCAACCTTTGCCACCTTTTGCCTATGCATTTTGCCCAGAATCTTCTTCTCCTTCTCATAAGAAAGCAAATAAATTACATTAGAGACAGACTCTCATCACTGGCTACTTCTTAATAAATGAAAATGTGGTAGCCTTTTAGAGGGTATTATAAGTCAAAAGCTGACATTTACTTATGTCAGTGACCCTAAAGCTGTACATGCCAGCTTTTAGTGATGACAGATCAACTTCAATAGACAGATCTACTGAAGTCAATGAAAAAATTTAATCCATTATGCAAACTCATGTTACCAAAACTACAATAACATCTAGTTATTACCAAAACTACAATAACATCTAGTTATTACCAAAACTAACAACTCATGTTAACAAAACTACAATAACATCTAGTTATTACCAAAACTACAATAACATCTAGTTATTACCAAAACTACAATAACATCTAGTGTAACAGATGTTCTATTGCCAATATGATTGAAAACAAAAGAAAACATTTTCAACGTGACCAAAGTTTTGTTCACTTATATAAAGTTCAAAATAGTTCACACAAAATATGTCCATATTTCCGTACATTTGTATTTATTTATGTATTTATGTATGCATGTGATTCCTTATAATGATTTGCGACATCTAGACATATAATTATATACCTCCAAATTAGCCAGCTTTAATTCTGCTTCTAGTGGAGTGATAGTGGCCTCAATTGGAGGCATCTCATCATCCTATTGTGCTGCATGAACTCTTCGAAGTGTGGCTTCTGCATCTCATCATTCCCTACATATTAACTTGTGATGATGATTTGTTCAGCAACTCTGGTTGTTCTTATTTTGGTTTGTACTCGGTTCTGCAGATTCTTGAATTACTAACTCATCCTTATTTTGTTGGCGTCCAATTTCATACTGAATTCAAATCAAGACCTGGAAAGCCTTCTGCACTTTTCTTAGGTATACTTTCATTCATTTGAAATCCCTATGAATGGATTTTAATTTAGAAGCATGAGCCAAAGCACCCTTCTCTTTAAGTATTCCTCTAATGCCATGTTTGTATATATATATATATATATATATATATTACTCGGGAATTTAACTCTTGGAGCAGCAACTTCTTTATATGGATGAGCAACGAAGTATAAACTAACACGAAACCAATGTGCGGGCTCAACCTTCACGTTGACTGGGTGTTGAAGTTCGATCAATTTTATTGCATTTACTATAGTAAGGACCCAGATGAGTGACACAAATGCAGGAAATGGGAGGCTAGAAAAATGGATGTCCTGAGAATTATATTTTAAACCTTAGTAGAAAGTTTGGGTCGTTCTTCTTTGGTTTGCCACCTTTGATTATGCACGACCTATGGAAATGAGTCTTGTTCTCTTTGGATGCTAGCAAAAACTTTACTGGATAGCAAAATAGATTAGTCAAACCAATCGGAATTCCCTAATTTTTTATGCCTCCACGAGCCTTTACTTGCTAGATTATCCCGTCATGGAATGATCAATTCCCTCCTATCCCGTCATGGAATGATCAATTCTCTCCAAAGCAGATCATATGACCTTTACTTGCTAGATTATGATTTATTTTTTAAATATCTGAATAATCTCATCTGACTTAGGTTCTTCTTTGATAATGCAAAAGGTAGGAAGGATGGCTGGTCAATTTGTAAAACCCAGATCTGATCCATTTGAGACCTAGAATGGGGTGAAGCTCCCAAATTACCAGGGAGAATTATCATTGGCGACTCATTTGGTGAGAAATCTAGAACGCTAGACCCCCAAAGACTGATAGGAGCCTATACACAATCTGCAGCCACCTTGAATCTTCTCCGAGCATTTGCCACTGGTGGATATGCTTCTATTCAAAGAGTCACACAATGGAATTTGGACTTTTCTTAGCACAACGAGCAAGGAGACAGGTATTCGATATCTTACAATTTCTTTATCCTTCATTTTTGTGCCGTTTGAAATATAGTGTCATTGGAAATCAAACACTAAACATTATGGTTAACCTAGAGGGAGAGTTCATGTCAACTGCAAGTGAGTCGGTCTGGGTAGTTTGGATTTGATGTTTGATTGAACAACATGATGCTCATGCAACTCCCTCTGATTTTATGCACCCTTAAGAGGGAAATTGTGATCCCTCAAAACCTGGTGTTCCATGAAAGGAGTTAGATAAACTAAATTCTTGCATTCCTTTAGAGAACAGGATAACCTCTGTATTGAAAATCAGACTAGCAGGTTTGATTTTCAATCCATTGGTTTCTCGTCGTTACCGGTACCTAAATGAGCCCTCAACCTGCATATACAGGAGAAATGGATGAAATGATATATGAACGTTGTTTGACACTGATTTGGCTTCTCTATATTCAGATCAATCCCAACATGCGAGCTACTTTCGTTGACATAGTCAAAACTTGTGGCTTTAGAGAATTGTATGCGGTTGACACCGACACTTGCTGAGATAATCCCTTATGCTGGCCTACAGTTTGGCACCTATGACACATTCAAGCGCTGGACCATGGTAATTTTCTACATGCTGTTATCTTTTTTGATTTATATATATGGCAAGTGGGACAATGGGGTTTGAACCCATACTGAGGGTGGTGGGTTCGATCCCCAGATCACATGCCACCGTGTGTTTTCTGAGCCGAACCATTGAAACTAGTCAAACTTTGACTTGGGCATTTAAAAAGTTTTTTGCAAAATTTATTTTTTTAAATTGATCTAAACAATCAACTCGTGCTCCACGTGGCACCCAAATAGTGTTTGGGTGTCACATGGACCTCCACGTTGACCTTGGAGGATGGACAATATATAGCTATTTCAAAAAGAAAATGTTTTGGATCATTTCTTGAACTGGCATAATATATATTCACTATGGATTAATGGGGCATTACTAACATCAGGAGGTAGACACGCCCCATCGCTTGCCTTTTAGAGGCAGATTCCTATCAAAAGTTGTCTGATGTAGTGGGATGTGTTATTTGCACAATCTTCATGATTTAATTACACCTTTGAAGTTTCCATATATGTTTGATGTCTTAAGCTTTATTAAGTTTTGGACCCCAACCTGTTATCCACTTTTGGACTTGACCTGGATCTGTGAAAAAAATGATATACCTATATATTGTGTAGCAAATAGGTACCAGGTTGGGTTTAGGTCGGGTTTGGGCTAACTTGAATACAACCTCTTTATATAACAGGTCAATATTTTAAACCCGACCTATTAGATGGGGACTCCTTAGATGGAAGTTATCAATATCTCAGTTTAATGATGTTTTCCTTTTGATTTCAAGCGAAACTTTTCGATTTGAAGCTCACCTCAAATGGATCACTAGGGGATGGGGACACTTGGCAGGAGAGGCGAAGCAAATTTTATTTTTTTTATTTTTTATTTTAAAAATGGGCCATTGGGTCAGATTGTTAACTCTCTTTCTTTTGTTCTTCTTTTTGTTTGAATAAAATGATTAAACATGTAGAGTTTAAAATATTTGGTTGATTTGAAAGGTTGGATCATAGGTTGAGATGTAACCTTTTGTTTGAATAAAAGAATTGGGCATCTATTTTTTTTATTAATGAAATGATTTGCATTTGAGTTGAATGGATCTATTTAAATATGAGATTAATAGCTCTTTTTCTTTATATAATTTTTTTTAAAGCATTAAAAAATTTCATTAAAAAAGCATAAAAAAAATATTATTTTAAAAACAATTGCATAAAAAATCGTCGATGTAAATTTTTTTTTTTTAAAAGTATTTTTTTTTTTAAATTTGCATAAAAAAATCACTGCCAAAGGCAATGGTTTTTTCTATGACTATTAAGAGCAGTCGTTGTTGAAGTTCATAAACTACTGTCGTGTGTAGTAGTAAAAAAAAACCACTGCTTTTTTTACAACTGATTAGGGCAGTGGGTTTTTTTAAAAAAAACCACTGTCAAAGATAATGGTTTTTTTGGCTTTTTCACGTACTGAAATAAGGACCCTATGATTAGAGTTTAGAGAGTCCTTCAGCAGAGAATTTTTGTAGAGAGTTCTTCAACCGTGAGTGTTGCTAGGTTAGTTTAGGTTTAGTTTTCTAGTTTTTGAGAGTTATGAGATTGTAATTTTAAATCATCAATAGATGATTGAGTCAGAGATGATAATGATCATTCTAGCGATGTGAGGCTAAACTTCTCCACGGATTGGATCCTTTGTAAATCACAGATGAGTATATAATAAAATTTCTATTTCTTTCCTATTTTGAATTCCATATGGTACGATTGCATGTTTGAGGTTTTGGTTGTACCATAAACAAGCTAGTAGTAATTTATTTCAATTTTATTTTATCTTAATGACCTTATAGGGATTAGGATTAGATCTAATAGGATACCCATCGTCGGATTAGTGCTTGTAGCCTAATTTCGTCGATTACGTGTAATGATGGTTACTGTTTAGGTCGCTAGTGATTAGACGGATCATATCGGTTTAGACTGGTCCGTGACTATGATTAGGGATTAATTCTTATACCTAGCTTTAGCTTGTAGCGAAGAGCGGAGCAGTGATAGGAATTCAGAATAGGAGAGGAATAGGGGTTATATTATTTACAAGTCTATGATCCAAGAGGGATCCCAGCCCGCCTTCTCATAACTTGTCCAAAACTGCTATATTTTGTTTTAGTTAATTAACTTAGAAAACTTACTTTTTATTTATTTTTGATTAAGACAGTAGTTAGAAAAGTAAACAATAAGTCTATGTGCTTTGACACCCTTATACTCGCCCTAGTATCTCAGACTTGTGCACTTTTAAGGTTTCAGATTATAAACGATCAAGTTTTTGACGTCGCTATTGGGGACTTCGACTTTACTTTTTTAATTTTTGTCTTAATTTGTAAAATCTGTAAATTATTCTAACCCTAGTTTGTTTTTGTTTTTGTTTTGTTTTATAGGTTTGGGAGATCGAAGGCTCGAGTCTACTGAAGCTTATCATGGGATCCCGCGAGAGGCTACGGTACGTGCTTTTAATTTCCAGTAGGTAGGTTAGTTGTTTTAATTTTAATATCAATTGTTAGTTGATGCCAAGATTGAGGTCACACTTCTCTTCTTTAGAGCGACTCGACCTTGAGTTTGAGAGAACTTGCTGGCGTATCCGTGCTAGCTCACGTTCCTCAAAAAATGTTTTGAGTATTAACCGTTCTAGCCGCCCCGTCCTTCCCCCGATTCATTTCACTATGGCGGGAGAGGAACCACCTTTGGCTAAAATGTTGAGGGAGTATTATGCATCATCCACTCTTGAATCTCCCTCATGCATTCGTTATCCTGCAACCACCGGTAATGGGAACTTTGAGATTAAGTCCAACTTTATTCAAATGATTCCTAGCTTTCATGGGCTTAGTAACCAGGATCCCTATAAGCATCTGATGGACTTTCTAGAAGTATGCACAATTTTTTAGATAAATAATTTATTGGAAGAGGCCTCTTGTATGAGTCTATTTCCGTTCTCTCTTAAGGATCGGGTAAAGCAGTGGCAGAACTCTTTGCTCCGTGATTCGATTGCTAGTTAGGAAGCGTTAGAAAGCAAGTTTCTCACAAAGTACTTTCCAATCGGCAAGATGAATCAAATCCGGAAGGCCATCACAATGTTCCATCAAATTCGGGATGAGTCCTTCCATGAGATCTAGGAACGCCTTAACGAGCTTTTGTGCAAGTGTCCTCATCACGAAGTTTTGAATTGGAAAATAGTGCTAAGTTTCTATGAAGTCTTGACTGAAAAAAATTGGCAAATGATCAATGCCTCTTTTGGGGGTACATTCATCACAAAGACTACAAAGGATACTTGAGAACATTTCAAGAACTTAAGTGATAATTTGGTGCAACAAGCTGCGTCGAGTAGGAATGATCCCGAGGTTTCACGGACTACACCTCCTAAGCGAGGAGGGATGTATGAACTGATACCGACGACAGATATTTCTACCAAAGTTGAGGCTTTGGCAAAGAAATTCAAGTCCATGTTGAGCGCGAAGTCGCATCCAATATCTCAGGTAAGTGAAGCTTGTGGAATATGTCAAAGCCCTAGTCATATGGTTCCCAATTGTCCTGCTGCACCTCTATACCCCGAGACGGTACAAGAGCATATTAATGCTACCAATTCCTACTAGAGATCGAAGCAAAATAACTTCGAAAATACCTATAATCCGAGCTGGAGGAATCATTTGATCCTCGCTTGGAGAAATAATGAGGAGCAGGGTACAATTCAGCCTTACAGGCCAACATATATCTCGCAACCCCCTCCACAAACCCAGGACCAGCAACAGTATAGACCTCATTGGTGTAGCAATTTTGAGGAGGCCATGTTGCAGGCAGCCCAAAGCTAGCAGCAACAATCACAACTACTCCACTCTCACACACAGTCCATTTCTAAGCTAGAAACCTAGATTGGGAAACTAGCTATTGCGTTGAACAATAGAGATGAGGGCCGGTTACTATCTTAGCTGGTTAATAACCCAAAAAGTCAAGTAATGGTGGGGGAGACTTCTTCTTCCCATGATCCACCAGTGCCTTGATAGGCCTGTTGAGCTTGTAGAGCTACCAATGCATCCATAGTGCTTCTTAGGAGGCAACCCAAGCCCTTGTACATTATTAATTTAGGGTTTTGATTTTTTTTTAGATTTACTGAGTTTGTTTATATGCAGGTGTCTATGTGTAAAGTTAAAAAGAAAATTAAAAATATATATATAATTTTTTGTTGAAAAGAGTGAGTTAGGTGAAGTCTAAGAAGGGAGCATTGCTCTCTACTGAGATTTTGACCGATCAAAATGGATTTGAACCTGCCAGTTTTGCTCATGGAGAGGAGAAAAGGATAATTTTGACTGGCCAAGATTGACACTACAAAAATAAGTGGTTTCAGCGGAACTTGCTATTAAGGCATTTTTTAGTTGTGACAGGACTAATAGCGACAGTTTTTGGTAGCGATAGTACTAATAGCAGCAGTTTTTTGTTAAAAAAACTGCCGCTAATAGTCTTATTTTTTGTAGTGTGATTCTCGACCGATCAAAATTATATCTTTAACAGAGACACAAGTTTCTATTGTATTTCAACAGTCGAATTTGGATTTCGACTAGTCGAAATTGGAACTGTTGCTTCAGAATAGAAGCAGGCCAAAGAATGTAATTCTCTACCTATTTTTTCAACCGGTCTAAATTGATTTTGACTGGTTGAGTTTGAGAGGCTGGGGCTTATTTATAGGCCTAGGACCAGTCGAAATTTCATTTCTACCGGTCTAAGCCCTAGATTCTCCTTCCTTCTTCCTCGTGCTCCTGCGAGTTTTCCCTTTTCAAATTTCTTGAACTTTCACGTGCCCTTTCATCTTCCATATTTATGCAACCCCATTAAAGCCACCCCTAAACCCTCTTCCCGTCTCCCGATCCTACTGGTTCAAATCTATAAATATAACACATGGGATAGGCAACGTTCATCCATTCGCTGCAATTGACGCACGTTCACACTATAAGGGCAATCTCCCATCATCTTGTACTTGTTTTTCTTTATTTTAGTTTTATTTTAGTTTGGATACTTGTTTAAATGGGCAGAAAGCACTACAAGGGCAAAGCACCCATGATGGATGCCCCACCCAAGAAGAAAGAACAGCCCACCGTGCTTCCAAAATCGGGTACCGATATTTGTATTGGAACCATGGCTTCGGCCACCACGTCGAAATCACCACCCACTGCCCCTGTGACCTAGAACCTGTGGAGGGACAACCCATTGTCCACCATGACGCCCCACGACTTCTTTGTCAAATCCGAGTTCAGCATGAAGTATTTCTAGAAGCTACCCGAGGCCTAGTTTTCACTGGCTTATTTTAAGCGATCCGGCCTCGCGGACTTACTAGTACCTTCGCTAACACCGGTATACCACCGACTGGTCCAGCTCTTTTGCCAAAATCATGTTTATAATTTTGCTAGACAAGGCCGCTATTCGACAAAGGTCAACATATTCAACATTTCGTCTGACCAAGTACAGTAGGTTGAAGGTTGTGGCATCCCAACTGTGCCTACTATTGGTTGTGGCATGTCGAGGTGCCATGACTTCCCAGTTTTCTCTGAACTTGTGCGTGCCATTTTGGGCAAGCCGCCTGTGGGTGCCACTTTCACCACCAGGGCAGCCCTTTTACCCGACCTATTCTTTACGGACGTAGTCTTATATAAAACACTATGTTCGATATCTCATAAGACCTAACGGCGTGGGGATCTTCTTCAAGTCCTCTATGTTGTCCTTAAGGGTTGGTGGTTCGAGCTGTCAAAACTAGTTTTCTATGGGTTACTCGATACCCTAAGAAAATTAGCGTTGCCACGATACTACCGGGCATCGCTTAGACTCCCGTACGGTCGAGCCATTACCTGCTTTTTACTCCGTCAAGGGTACAAGATCGACCCGAAGGAGTTCACTCTGAAAGCGCTTTCGAAGCACTATGAGGCAAGCCAATGGAGGAAGGCCTAGCCCACTGCTTCCGAGGAGGCTGTTGTGGCCTCTTCCACCGTTGGACCTCCAACGGAGACTCCGGTAGTCTCTGTCCCTAGCCCTGCTGGATCTGCTGCTAGAGTAGCCAACCCCACTACCCCTACCCCATCCCTACCTATACTCTCATTTGCCCCGCGCATACCTTTCACTCCATTGCCTTCACCACCCTTGAGAAGGAGGACACCACTGGTCGGACTCAAAAGTTGTACAATTTATCCCCGAATCCCGGCTTAGTTGATCCTCACTTAACCACCAATGTGTGCTTTTAGTTCATGTTGTGTTTCAACAAGTCTAAAAGTGGCTTAAATGCTGAAAAGGTTAAGAAAGAAAAGTTAGGATAAAACCCAAACAAACGGTAAGAAACTAAGAAGATGCAGCTCAAAGGAGTGCCTTAATGGTCAAATGGACCGATCGAAAATGCAATTTCGACCGGTCGTGATAGCACAATAGAGGATTAAAGAAACAGAAGAGAAGAAGCCCAAAATGGACCGGTCGAAGCACTAAATTCGACCAGTCAGGACGCTGATAGCTTCAAAAATATGAAGAGAGATTGGTCAAGACTCAACTGATCGATTGAAAATAACATAAACAGAAAGAAGAAATCCTCAAGGGTTATTTCGACCGGTCACACTAAATTCGACCGGTTTGGAAATTAAAGCTAAGTTGAAGCTCGCGGGTCGTCTTCTACCTAGAGAAGGAAACTAAAGTCGACCAGTCGGTTCTCCAATCCCGACTGGTCACAATAGAGTTTCTAAGCAAGAATTCAGGCGCGCACAGTTGTGGATGAACTCTAACTCCAAGATTTTCTCTGAGAATCTCTTCTAATAGATGCGATAACTCCAAATCGTGCGGATTTCATTCCAGATTCATCTTCTTGGAGGATTTTTAGGATCTTGAGATTACATGCGGTGTATATTTGTTCTAGGGCCTTGTAAATCTATAAATAAGGACCCTAGGGTTAGGTTTTAGGGGATTCGCACGTCGAAACTTTTCTAGAGGGTTCTAACGTGAGTTTTCATAGTTTTAGGGAGATTGGATGTAATCATCGATCAGAACCTGCATCAGCGATGATGAAGGTCTCTAAATCGATGTGTGCTTAAAGCTTCGGGTTGGATCTCTTGTAATTTTAGGATAAGTATTTTAATATATTTCTATTTCCTTTTTCTATTTATGAATTCCATGATTGTTACAATTGCATGTCGATGTTTCGACTAAGATCGAAAACGCGATGGTAACACTGCAATCTTATTTAGCTTAATTCTAGTGGCCTTGTAGGGATTGGGGTTAATCTAGATAGGATAGTCACTAACGGAGTAGGCCTTGTAGGGTAGTTTTGTTGGTTCATGCAATGGTTCTTTGACGATTAGGTTTATCTAACTCGCGATTAGATTCATCTAATTCATATACGATGTAATTGAGCTTGTAGCTAGGAGCGGGGGTACCTAGGATTCACAATAGAAAAGAAATAGGATTTATTAAGATTGAATATGGTGTCTAAGAGGGGTTCCAGTTCGCCTTCTCCTTCCTTATTTCCAAAACTATGTAGATTTCTTTTATTTATTTTAGAATAATTTAGGAAATCTCATGCTACAAGATGCTTCGTAAAACAGAATTAAATAAAAAATAAATGATAAATCCCTGTGGTTCGACACCCTTGTATTTTCCCTAGTACATTCAGACTTGTGCACTTGGAAGGTCATATTTTAAGACCATCAACCACCTTTTACCCTCCGTGTCCTCAGCCCCCATCACCATTCACTTAGGCCGTGACCCCGCCCATACCACCATCCACCACACAACCTTCGGTCACCATGCTTTTCATTGACCCCATCATTATCGCAGAACGTGTGACCGTCGCCTCCACGTTGACTCCTCCATCCATACCCCCAACTAATTTTATGCCTGAAATCTTCGATATGGGTGTCAGTGGCTTTAGCGGGTTGATGGATGAGGCCATCCATAGAGGCGCTGCCCCATTTGTGAACTCATTTTTCACTTCCACTTTTCAGTCCACAATGGAGCAGCGTCTCAGTGCATTGGAGGCAGGGAAGTCGGAGATTCACGCCGAGCTCGCCTCTGTGAGGGGACACTTGACATATGTGATGAGGGGGTCTCAATTTTACTTTCAAGGACCTGTCCGAGTGCGTCTTCCCATGATGACGGGCCTGCTCCTCCACCTAGTCCACCCCCTTCCCCACTACCTTCTAGTGAGCCTTTTGTGGAGGAGGGTTCGGAGATTGCCCCTTTCGATGCCCTGACCATGGGCCCTACTGACCTTGCCCCCCTTCTTCATCGGAGGAGTCGAGGGCCAGGGCCAACGCTTTATCTAGGCCCATGGAGTCAGAGGAGCCCATCTCCTCACCCCCTGTTACCAAGGGGATGTATCGGAGGAGCCCAGTGAGGGGCCCTCCATGGCCTTAGTTGTGAGTGGCGAGGGTCTGCATGATCTCGTCACTTCCGACTCTTTGACTTGGCCATTATGCCTTATCATGGAGAACCTATGCGGTCCCAGGTCATTGTCGATGCCGCTGTCGTCCATGCCATGGGAGTGTATACTGATGCCATTGAGGAGCAACTAAGTCGATCCAATGCCGCCTTGGTGGCCGAACGGTCAATGACTATTTCTCTTCAGCATAATTGGCTGAAGCTGAAGGAAGATTATGAGGACATGCACCTGAACTGGAATTATGAGAGGTATTTCCGTGAAGTGGATGACAAAAAGAATGTGGTGGCTGCTAAACAACATGCGGAAGCTAGGGAGAAATGGGAGAAAGAGATGAACAATTTATGTGCCCAGTTATCTCCCATTGTTCATGATGTCGATGATGCAGATATGGGTGGAGCACCTCCTTCCTCTCGAGGAAAGGGGGTGGCCTTAGCTTCTCCCCCTCCTCCGTCATCCTCCTGTTAGCATAAGGGATGTTTAGTTTGCATCGTTGGTGCTTGTTTTGAATTGCTCTATTTTTCCTAATTGTCCTCCTGCAACCTTTTATTGTTTATTGTTTTGTGCAATGAAGGCATTGCACCACTCAAGTTTGGGGGTGTTTATGTTTATTTTTGTGGTTACTATTTTTAAATTTATACATCTTTTAACTAACCACTGTGTTTATCTTGCCATACCACTATTTGGATGCCCTCAAAACCCCAGTTTTGAACCATCTTATGCTTATTTTCCCATAGTTTTCATACTGTTGTTGTTGACGCATGTGAGTCTAGTTTGAGAATACTTATGCTATGATAGGAGTTCTATTGTATATGATTGTTAAATTCAATGTGAACATTTAAGGATAAGTCTGAAATTCAAGCTTAGAAATTTTTTTTGCACCTCTACCATGTTTGAGTCTTGAAGTCAAGGGATTAGTTCAAATTTTGAATCTTAGGATCTTAATGGGAACTAATCCCGGTGAACTTTAGATAGATCTATTCATTCTTGATGAGTGAATACACAAACTCGGAGTATAGTTGAATACGTGCTTTTTTGCTTAATCTCATACATTTCATCTTCATTTATTACTTTGCATAGCATCACATTCATATCTTTGTGCTAGAACACATTACATTTTTGCTCAAGACAAATAGGCATACTTATCATCTTGTGAGAAAATGATTGAAGGCCATCTTTGGCTCGTTTGTGCTGAAAATGTCCCACCTCATATAATTTTACCTTTTAGTACCCCTTTTGAGTTGCTAAGAAAATTTTGACTTTATATGTTCTTTGATAAGTCACGTTAACCATACCCCTACACCATTTCTAAAAATTTAAGCCTTACCCTTCTATCTCTGAAAAATTGGGAACGAGAGATGAGAGTGAATGAAAAGAGAATAAGTAGAGAGGAATGAGTGTGGTCTTTATTGGGAGCATATGGCAGGAAATTCTGTGAAAAAGGGAGAAAAGAAAAAGAAAAAGTTTGAAAAAGAATGAAAAATATGATGTGTTTCCTAAAAAAAACAAGTGGTAAAAAGAAAAGAAAAGAAAGTTGAGAAAAAGAGAAAAAAGAATAAAAAACTTTGAGAGATACGAAAAGAAAAATGGAAATATTAGAAAAATCAAATTAGTCTCTTTTCCAAATTCTCAGAGAATTTTCTCCCCAACTTCCCTTTCTTTCTGAACCATTACCTGAGCCCCATTACAACCCTTCAAAAACACCTTCTTGATCCAATCTTGATATGGTAAATGCCTTGTGGAGAGTGAGAGTGTGATGTCTCTAGTACTTGATATGACATGCTTACAATACAAAAATCTTCCTTTATGAGATTCATTTTATTCTTTGATGGATTGTGTTTCTTTTATCATATGAGACTTTCTATTTTTGTTTTGTATTGATCTCTCACATGTGTGCAAAAACTTAGCCATTCATCGAAGCAATTATATTTTGAGAATATACCTAAAGTGAGGATTGAGTCGAGACTTGGGATCCAACAATTCTTTGTTTCGACTGGTTCTGCGATGGAATGATTTTAGTATTGATAAGCACACACATGTCACTCTAGGCATGAATGAAGGAATATCTAAGGATTGAAACATTGAACCAATTTGAATGGACATCAGCATGATTAATATGGCTTTGGTATTTGAGAATGAAAATTCACATGTTAAAACAAGTACTAGTTTTTGTTTTTCAAAAGTATATATGCTCGGAAAACCAGTTTTGAAAACTCACTTCACTAATGGTTTCAAAAATAGTTTTGGAAGTTTGTGGGTAACTTCACTGTAAACCCTCAGGAGACACAACTCCTACACTAGGGATCACCTAGGGGTTTAAAGGCTTGTCGCATACGCTAAATGCAACTGTGCTCCCAACGAAAGTGACTTTTACTTTCATAGAATAGCATGTAAATTCTTGGATAGTTTAGTTTTTGCTTCTTGGTTGTGTTTTTTAACTTTGCCTTTGCTTGAGGACTAGCAAAATTGAGGTTTGAGGGTGTGATCAGCCTTCAAAATGGTATATTTTATGCCTAAATCTCAACATTGTTAGGCCTCATTTAACTACTAATGGTTGCCTTTAGTATATGATGTGCCATAACAGGTTCGAAGGCTGAAAGAATGTAAAAATAGTTAAACGAGTAAAGTAGGAGAAAACTCAAAGCCACGGCAAAGAACAAAGGAGAAATAGAGGAAAGGAAGCCAAAGACAAGTCATTTCGACCGATTGAGATCCATTGTGGACCGGTCGAAATAGCGCAGCAGAGAAGAATAAAAGAAAAGAAGAAGAACCAAAGAAATTGTCTGTTACAACTAGTCAAGTTTATGGGAGCTTCAGAAGTCCAATTTTGGACCGGTCGAGATGACACTCGACCGATTGAGACCAAACAGAAACAAGGGACTTCTTATTCTATAATTTGGACCAGTCGAAGTCAATGCCAACCGGTCGAGTCTGAAGAAGTAAAATGCAAGAAAAAGAAACTGGAAAGGTCGAAACCAGTTCGAATGGTCGATATTTAAGGAAATAAATAAGACAACGCACCTGAAGAGAGAATTGATAGCTCAACCGGTCGAGATCCATTCTCGACTGGTCGAAATAAGGCTTCTTCGTGAAAAATCAGGCTTTACAGACTATTCCTTCTGATGTCCTAGACTCCTTACGGATTCTTCTTCCTCAGCGGATTAGTTTAGGTTTACTTTTCTAGTTTTGTAGAGTTGTAAGATTGTAATATGTAATCATCGATAGATGATCGAGTCAGAGATGATGAAGATCATTCTAGCGATGCGACACTAAACTTCTCTGTGCAATCGTGGGATTTTTTATGATCCCGTTGTGGCGATGCGCTCGCTTGCAAAAAATATAGAGTTGCCACCCAGAGCTTTTGGTGTCCCGGAAAACCTAGTTCATTTTTATGAGCACCGAAGTGCTAAAAATATGACTCTGAATCCGGTCCACACCAAAGGCTCTTGGGTAGAGGCTTCGATTATCGATCAGGAAGGTGTTAGGCACTGGATCAACCCGCTTAACGCTGTCTCTACTAATGGCCAACACAAAAATAAAGTAAAAGAAAAGAAACACTACGTGAAAAAGCCAAAAAAATCACTGCCTTAAACAGTGGTTTTTTCAAAAACCCACTATCTTTGACAGTGATTTTTTTCAAAAAAACCACTACCCTAAACAGTTGTAAAAAAAAGAGTGATTTTTTTTTATCACTACACAAAACAGTGGTTTATGAACTTTAACAATGACTGTTCTTTACAGTCATAGAAAAAATCACTGCTTTTTTTTTTTATCACTACACAAAACAGTGGTTTATGAACTTTAACAACGACTGTTCTTTACAGTCATAGAAAAAATCACTGCTTTTGGCAATGGTTTCTTTATGCAAAATTTTAAAAAAAAAAATACTATTTTTTTTTTTTTTAAATTACGTCGACAATTTTTTATGCAATTTTTTTTTAAATAATATTTTTTTTATGCTTTTTTTAATACAATTTTTTTAATGTTTTTTATAATACTTTTTTTTAATGTAATTTTTTAATATTTTTTTAATGCTTTAAAAAAAATTATATAAAGAAAAAAAGCTATTAATCTCATATTTAAACACATCTATTCAACTCAAATGCAAATCATTCAATGTCATTAATAAAAAAAATAGATGTCCAATTTTTTTATTCAAACAAAAAGTTGCATCTCAACCTATGATCCAACATTTCAAATCAACCAAATATTTTAAACTTTAATACGCAATCCTTTTATTCAAACAAAAAGTAGAAGAAAAGAAAGAGAGTTAACAATCTAACGACCTCATGGCCCATTTTCAAAATAAAAGAAAAAAAAAATTAAATTTGCTTCGCTTCTCCTGCCAAGTGTCACCGTCCCCTAGTGATCTGTTTGAGGTGAGCTTCAAATCGAAAAGTTTCGGTTGAAATCAAAGGGAGAACGTAATTAAATATTGATAATATTAAGCAATTAAACTGATAACACTCCAAGCACATAACAAATTTCAGACACATACTTTATATAAGGATAGAAGAGCCATAGAATCAGTCTTACTTTTGCGATATAATTGAAATCTCCACAAACAATAATAGGAGTATCATTCCAATCCCTAGAAAAAATAGATAATTCAAATGCATGAAAGATATTTTGGAATATATATTTGCAGCTAGAAAAAATAGATAATTCAAATGCATAAAAAATAAAATATCTCTATAACTTGTTTATAATAAGTTCATTTTAAACTAATGTTCCACAAGAGTATTCAAATGGATAATAGAAGTATTTAAATACTAGAATTATTTTATCTCATTTGTCATTGTTCTTATTTTAAATAACACAAATTCTAAAGCAGAAGAAACTCAGTTTGAAACAAAAAAGAACAGTATAAAGATAAGGCAATCAGAAAAAGAACGGCAATCTAGTGAAATTCCGTAACATGTAAAGTTCAAAAGAATCAAAACTCGTGGATTTAAATTAAAGTTGAAAAGAATCAAAACTTGTGGATTTAAATTGCACTAGCATGAGAAAGCTCAGTTTGGTCAGGCCAACTGGCATGTAAAATGACTCAACTTGATAAAAGTTCAAAACTAAAAAAAAACACTCATTGAGAAAGTCGCAAGTTTTAAACATTGCTTTTGAGCCAAATGAAAAAATAAAATATATAAATAAAAATCCTGATTGTGTTCGGTATAAAAACACTACCTGCATTCCTGAAACCCAGTGTCTAGATTCTAGACACTTAAATTTAATGTCTAGAAGAAACATTCATATTATAAGGAACTTTGATAACTTTAAAATTAACATTAATTTTAACATTTTACACTGACAAAGAAGCTGCAATTGGAAAATAATGGTTCAAAGATTTAGTTTTAAGAAAAGAAAAGAAAACTAATTTTATCATTTTCCACCACTAACAGGCTTCAAGAGGTTAATCTTGAAAAAAAGTGATAAAGATCAAAGAAAATAAGATATGGACATGTGGCAAGGAAGATATGGACATGTGGCAAGGAGGAGTGATAATTTGAGAGTTGGAGGATAATAGCAAGCATAGCTAAAGACTTCGAGTCAAAGGAGAGAACCCAAGTCGGAAGAGAAAAGCCCAAAAAAAGGATGAAATAGACATTAATGCTCACTAGGAAAAAAGGACAATGTTCCCTCAAAGAAACCTGTGTCACACAATGGGGGAATAAGTTTCAGCGCAGGTATTAGTTACACCTTGGTAGACATGCTGTTATCTTATCTTGATTCCGTCTGATCGTAAACTAGAAGTTGTTACATCCATCTACATATAGAGTACCTTTGAATACGCCTACCGTATCTTTGAGAGCGCCAACACTAAAATCCATTCACTACTTTGATTCAGAGGATAAGATCGTTTTTTGCTCCTATCGTCTACACAATGGATCTCGAGATCATGGACTTTAGCATCATACGGCCAGATTTTGATTTCACATGACATAGATCCCAAGAAGTGACCTTAAAATCAAGTTTGAATGTGATGAATGCCACATGATTTTTCGATTACTTTTTTGGGATCTGTGCCATGTAATCAAAGTCTAACCGTCTGACGGTGGGCCCATGATCTCAAGATCAATTGCATGGAAGATTGGGACGAAAAACAATCTCCATCAGCCAATTCAAAACAGCCAATGAGGTTTTAGCGTCAGCGCTCTCAAAGATTCGGTGGGCGTATTTAAAGGTACTCTTACATATAAACCTATATCTGTTTGCTACAGTAACCCACCATAGAAATGGAATGTCACAAGTTTATACAAGGAATAAGGCATTCCTGGGATGTGGGAATAGCATCTCATCACCTAATCTAACATCAGGGAATGGGTCTTACCATCCTCACATCTGACAATGATTCGCCATGGTTAGATTCGCTTGTATCTAGCTTTGATCTAAGGGCCTGTTTGGATAGGGGGAAAGGAAAATAAATCATGGGAAAGGAAAGGAAATGTGATACTTTCCTATGTTTGGCAACAAAGTTGTGTCATTGAAAATCATAGGAAAATTTAAAATTTTCTTTTCCATTGGAAACCGACAAATCCCTCTAAAATAGGAGGATTTCATCGGAAAACTTTTGTCGATTTCTCTCTTTCTCTGTCCTCTATCTCTTACTCTCTTTTTTAATGAATAAATTGAAACAAAATCAACTATTGAAAAAATTACAAAAATTAAACTAAAATAATAAAAAATTAATTTTTTTTAAGAAAGAAAAATAAAATAAAGATGAATAAAAATAACAAATAAAATAAGACTTTAAAAAAATAATAATAATAATAATTTTTAAAATAAAATAAAAAATTAAAATAAAATAAAATAAATATTAAAAAAATAAAAATTTAAAATTTTAAATAAAATAATAATTTAAAAATAAAAAATAATAAAAATAATAAAATAATAAAAATATAAAAAATGTAAAAAATATTTTTTTAATAAAATAAATAAAAAAAAAAAATAAAAAAAAATAAAAAATTAAAATACAAAAATTAAAAAAATCTAAATTTAAATTTAAAAAATTTAAAAATATAAAAAATACAAAAAATAAATAATAAATAATAAATAATAAATAAGATTTAAAAATAAATAAAATAAAAATATAAAAAGAAAACATAAAAAAATTAAAATTAAAATTAAAATATTAAAAATTTAAAAAAATTAAAAAATAAAAAATAAATTTTTTTAATAAAATAAATAAATGACAAATTAAAAAAAAAAAAAATAATAATAATACAAAATTTTAAAAAATTATAAAATTTTAAAAAATTATAAAATTTTAAAAAATAAAATAAAAATACAAAAATAAAATAAAAAAATAAAAAAATTTTATAAAAAAATAAAAAATAAAAAATAAATTAAAATAAAAAATAAAAATGTAAAAATTAAAAAATTTTAAATAAAAATACAAAAATAAAAATTAAAAAATTAAAAATTAAAAATTAAAAATTAAAAAAATAAAAATAAAATAATTTTTTTTTTAAATAAAATAATTTAAAATATAAAATATAAATATAAATATAAAATTTTAAAAATTAAAAAATTTTAAAAAATAAAATAAAAATACAAAAATAAAATAAAAATTTTTAATAAAATAAATAAATAATAATAAATAAATAAAAATAAAATAAAATTTTAAAAATATATATAAAATAGTTAAATAATAAAATAAAATAAATAAATAATAAAATAAATAAATATAATATATAAATAATAATAATAATAAAATAAAATAATATAAATAAAATAATATTTTTATTTTTTGATTTTTATTATTTATTTTAATTTAATTAATTAATTAATTTATTTTATCAAAAGAAAGAGAGAGAGAGACAGAGTGATTTATTTTTTATTTTTTTATTTTTTATTTAATATTTATTTTTTTATTTTAAAAATAAAGTAAAAAAATAATAAAAATTAAATTAAATATAAAAAATTTGTAAAAAGAAAAAAAATTAAAAATAATAATAAATAAATAAAAATTAAATCTCTCTCTCTCTCTCTCTCTCTCTCTCTCTCTTTCTTTGCTCTCTATTATTATTCTTCTTTTTAAATGTCTCTTTCTCCGAGTCTCTCTCTCCTAAAGTTTCTCTCTCTACATATTTCTTTTAATTTCTCTCTTAATTTTTTTCTCTCTCAAATTTCTCTCTTTCTTAAACTTACTTTTTCTCTTTCATAATTTTTCTTTCTCTCACAAAATTTTCTTCATAATAGAAAATTAAATTTATTGGGTGTATGAGATATACTATCGATAATGGTCATTTTCTATTTTCTATGTGCCAATTACACAATCCAAATATCGAAAAATAATAAATTCCCAAAGAGCTGGAATCCATTAGATTTACAAAATCTTTTCCTATGTTTTCCGAAAAATTGCCAAACAGACCCTAAGTGTTTTATAACAATCTCTCACGATAAAGAAAAAAGGAACAAAAGGCTGATAGAAGGAGACACTCACATGTGTTCAGATTTTGAACCAAGTAGCAGCCTCAATTTGGATGAAGAGCCATGAGTCGCTTTTGCTTGTCCGAGTATGGAAAGTAAAATGCCCATGTCGCTTCCAAGTGAGACAATGTTGAACGAGGATCAAGACATCAATACCATGAACGACTTTAGAGGCTGTGAAGGGTGACAAAGTTAGCAGACTCTCGATCGTCTAATGTGTCCTTGCTGGAAAATAGAGAACAAGGGGTAAATTCTGGTACAACCATATCTTAATCTTTACAATAAAAGAAAGTAATACAATCAATACAAATGAAAGAATATCCAGAAGCCATGAAATAGCATGGTTTGGCATTGATAATGCACCCCATCATAGTCACCAAGTCGGGGTTCGACAATAATTCGACAAGGTTAAAATTAAAAAAAACCCAGCAAAATTCGGCAAGTTCGGGAAAAATTCGGAGAAAAAACAGAGAAAAGATAAAACTAAAATAAGATCAAAAGTAAAAAAAAATTAATAATCAAAATTTACTAAAGCAATCCTGAATTATTCGTGAATTACTTGGGAAGTACGTATGTTTTAAAAACATAAGATTTTATTTTTTTTAAATTCATGATTAATTCGTAGAACTTTAAATTCACGAATTATTGGCAATTTTTTTTCAAAATTTGGAGAATTTGGTGACGCTGGACCCATCCCTGCCCACAACCAATGCACATGGTCATTATCAATTGAGGGGTTGCCCTCTTGGATAAGCCAAACCAAAAAAATGTTCTAACTAATGACAGAACATCAGCCCATTAGCTAATCAACCATTCCAAAGTAATCAATTGCTTGTGACAACCCGGATTTCGGCACCCCGAAACCTGTGCCATCCGCACAGCCCTCGAGGCCGTGCCCCATGATGTACGTGCGGAACACTTGGTACATCCCATTCATCATATTAAAGCAAAAGAAACTAATGTAAAATAAATCTCCATTTCTACTATACGCTAATCCAAAACACCTATCCAAAAGATAGTTCTGATTTCATGACTCCGCATGAACAAAAGAACCAACCCGAACCATTAGTGCCGTAGCTACGGTCACTCTCAATGGCTCGACAAAAGAATATTACAGATACATTTACTCTTACAAAAACAAGGATGGACATACCAAGCCGTAATTCTCTCTCTCCTTACGAAACACTATCAAAATATGCAACAAGTCTTCTAGAAGAATCTCTCCGGAGGAGGCTTAGAATCCTCCCTTGGAAAGTACTCTGAATCTCCGAGATCACCCTCACCGGTAGCAACTCCTACGTTATCATCAATTCCTAAATCATCACCCGTGACATATCGTCAAAGGGGGTGAGCTACATCCTAGCTCAATAGGGGTAATATCACAGCAAGTATAACCATCTTACAAACATATATTTCGTGACAAGAATAAAACATGAATCCATAGATATGTCATTTAAAAAAAATACTTTAAGATGCGATAAAACAATTTGGTTGCATTTATTACTCTACTCATGTATTTCTTTCAATGACTACTAATTCCCTTTAGTTGCAACAAGGCTGAGATCATGGCTTAAATCTTAACTTAAATAATTCCCGAGCAATATAGCATCGAGCCCCGATGGAATACCCTCCATCGTCGTCTAATCAGACTATTTTTCATGGAATTATCCTCGTCCCTGTCTCTTAGGCGACGGGTATACTACTACTATACATCCCTGGGATGGCTGTTGGTGTACGGATTAGCCGCCGTACCGGTCACGAATATCCTGCCGAGTCAGTCATGGTTATCCCGCCGCGTCGGTTGGGTATTCTCTGAACCTTAAATCAAATTGTGCAATAAATATAGTTGTTCACCGTGAATTTGTGCTAATAGATAATAACCCTCAGCCTATGCAATCATATTTACTATTTGTCTCGTCATGTGGATCTTTACATCCACCATACATCCCTGGGATGTCACGTTGTCTGATGCATCTCTGCGATGCCTATGTGCTCTTACATCCCTGGGATGATTTAACTCTTACTTAACAGTTTACTCTTTTATTTGTTTTGACACACACACCATTGCCATTAAACACTACTCTTTGCATTAACTACAACTCAAAACAATATTTAAAGAAACATGCATCATAAGCTATCACTACATATGTGCTCGTAATACAGTGTACCAGTTTAGATATTCCCCTACCTCGCATGCGTCTTAAACCTTCGGATCCTCTAACCCGATCCTATTACGAGTAACTCAATGGTTCGACTTAACCTAGGTATGATCAACGCATGAAAAATATTACTACAATGTCTAAACATTGGGTCAAGAAGCCTAGGTTCAACTGCACTTACTTTACAAGCTAAAATAGCCCTCGAAGCCTATTTTACTCAAATTGATCGAATGATTCTAAATCGTTCGAACGATTCTCAAAATCGTTCGAATGGTTTCTAAATCGTTCGAACGAATTTCTATATCGTTCGAACGATTTTTATTTCGTTCGAACGAATCCTTCAGAGAACCTTTATTCCATCAAGCAAACCGTTAGAATGATCTTCAATCCGTTCGAACGGTTTCCAAAATCGATCGAACGAATTTACGTTTCGTTCGAACGATTCACTCAGAACTCTCTTTCCTTTTTCAATTTATCTTTTCAAGCCAAAATCGTTCAATCGAATTCTCATTTTGTGAACGAATTTGCCTATTCTCTGTTATGGATCGAGTTCATCACTCCTATTAACTATTTAATCTACACCAACATAAAGGAAAATAATTACAAGAAGAATTAGCTCACCTTCAACCAGCTCGATCCTTTGATCCCAAGCCCCAACTCACTAGGTTTTCACAAACCCACAACCAAAATTCTCCTCGATCCCGAGCTCGATCCTTTAGACATTTTGAACCAAGATCAGTGATTCATATTCAATGCTTACATATGATTTCTCACAATTACTCTTTCACTTTCTCTCTCTTTCTCTTAACTCTTCTCAACTACTTATCCAAAAGAAATAACTTCTCTCCCCCCCCCCCTTTTTCTTTATATACTAATTCTTTTTATAATTTTTGTGTAAAGCACATACAACTAACCAAGTGTATGCACTCACACATCCCACTAATAACCCTGGTTCCACTAAACTCCATCACTTCCTCACGTTCATCTAAGTCAACCGAGTAATTGTTGACCCGGTCAAACACGTGACCAGTTGGTCCGCTTCCCGAGGTGCACCACTTAAGTATGAATTTTTCGGGACGTTACATTGCTGGTTAGACATGAGGCACACTACTGGTTGGTTGGGCTAAGCTGAGAACCACACTATTATCCTCTTCACAAGTTCTATTGTAGCACTTGCTAGAATCGACATATTTCAAGTACCTAAAATTTTCCATTGATTTTCAGTTATCAATCCCCAAATTCAATTTTTATGTTTATTAGCATTAATTTAAGGTGCAAATATCTTCGAAAAATGTAATAAACTTTTGTGTTTTAGCTTAAGCAGTTAGTGATCTCGCTACAACGATAGAGAAAATGACATTTAGAATCAACACATATTATATTTTAGAGAATGTTATGTATGTAAAAGAACCAATAAAGCTCCTTGTTAAGGAAACAATACCTTCCCGCAATCTCTTGGTATGTACTAGTGATAATAAAGTCAGCATGGTTCATGGCATATAGATCAGCTGTAAATTGGCATGAGAAGTGGTACTTGTCCTTAGATTTCTTCCAATATAGATCAGAATTTGGATACTTTGTTTTCTCTAAGGCATGAGCGATAGTACACTGTGGTGAAACAAACGTGGGTCATGAAGAATATGCAAGAAAACTCCTTTTCGGTAAGGGAAAAGGGAGCACTCAGATGTACAAATTTTTTTATTATCAGACAAACCTGTGTCACTCCTAACTTATGTGCCAACAAAGATGCAACGAGATTTCCATCACTATAGTTTCCAATGATCAGATCTGGTGTGGCTTGCAACTCTTTAGCAATTTCACTTGCAACATCCTAATAACAGGACAACTTTTAGAAATTTCAAAGAGAAGCTGAACAGAAAAGAAATAGAGGTAATAAGAAATATAATATAGATAAAAAATGAATAGGCATCATAAGAAGTAAAATAAAATGAATAGGCATCATAAGAAGTTAAAACATAAAAAAAGGAGAAATGAGACAGGTATTGCTTATAATGTCTAGATCAATCGGCTCTATATCCAAAGTAAGGGCCACTATATACTAGGTGCTTCCTTCTAGCTCATATGAGGAGCAAATATACACTAATGCCTTATACATACTGGGAATAGACAGGACCTTTTGTTGAAAAAAAATTACAAAAGAAATGGTTTTCTTAGGTTTTGACTATATAACCCAAGTGGCATTCTGAAATACCAATTTCTAATCGTCTCCCACCAATTCAGCATACCGTTGTGCCCTAGCTGGTTCAAGGATGTTTGATGATACACAATTGGATATGCTACATATTAAAAGTTGCTCATACTCTTCTTTTGGAATGAAAGTTCACAAAAGGTTGTGGTTTAAGGCTTTCCTCATTCTATATTCAGCTTTTATTAAAATCAATCAGTGTTGAGAAAGAAAGGATTAAAGAAACAAGAATGCAAATCATTGACACTAAAAGCAGAGAAATTTTACGTGGTTCGGCAATGGTGCTCTACATCCATGGATTCACCCAGGTGAACCTCTTCTCAAGGGTTTCAGAAGAGGTTACAAGAGCAGCCAGTCAAAATAGACATTATATACCCTGTAGTTAGAGCTAACATAATAGAAAGTGAAATTACCATTATACCCTTGACCTACACACCCTTCGGCTAGATCAGTACTTTCCAAGTGACTCAATAGCATTTATCTCCACATAACAACAATCTGTGGTTAGTTGAAATGTTTTGTAGTCTATTTTGAGCATTGCTCACTGATATCTCAAACCAAGGTCGTGGAGATCATTTGAACTCATAGATGGCCTTCTTCAATCAATGCCCTCTAATATTTGAGTTGAAAAACTAGCTGCAAGGACACAACTTTTCTGTAACAATATAGGGATCATTTTAACATCCAACCAATGAAGAGACCAAAATTGATGTGCCGCGAGAGAGGATATTGTAGAATTTTTGTAACAATATAGAGATCATTTTAACACTCAACTTTTGTGAGGTCGAGTTAGGCCATGGAATTCTACAGATATGACATGCAATTTCACTCGACAACAAGGGAGAATGTCTTCTAAGAGTCTATTCTATATGTTTGAGTGAAACCTTGGGCTATAAAGCATGTTTCAAAGCTCTCATTTTTCCATGTTTGGTATATATTTAAAAAAGTAAACCAATTTTCACCTAACTAGTTTCTTATTAAGGAGGTTAATGGTAAGATTAGGCTTAGTTGGGCCTAAATTGTGGTAATTTTCTATGTGGGGCATTAAAGCTTTACTTGATATCCCATTTTATAAATAAGTTGGGCTTGGGTGTGGCTATAAGGTCTAGTTAAAGTCATCTCATTTCTGGCATCACCCTACCCATTGACACTCCTATTATTGATGTCAATGGGTCAGGCTCTAGCAAGGCCTAAAATAGCTCGATTTTTAGTCTGCCTTAAAAGTTGGCTCGGGCTTGCCCACCCACGACCCGAAATGGGGTTTACATATGTCAGTATTGATAGATTGCACCTAGCTCTAATAAAAATGTTAAAAAAATTCATTTGAACCAGGGCTTAACCCTGATTATTAACTGGCCCATCAAGTAGAACCTTCATAAATCCAAATTTCGTGAAAGGAACACGTAGTAATATAAGTTAGATACTGTTATATAAGTTTATGAGTTGTTATATAAGTTTGATATAGTTATGTAAGTTTCTTGCATTGCTATGAAAGAAATTTGTTAGTAATATATTTTCATCCTTACTGTAGATTAAGCAGTTGAAGAAAATTTATGAGTTGTTCGGAAACGTTAATGAATCCAACTGGCATGGTGTTTCCAAGTAACCCCTGTATGTCCTTTTGAAGCCAAATATGAAAATGAGGGTTGTTTCGATAAGGAATTTGAAATGTATGTTCCATTTGGTTGTTGTATTAATGCATTTTTTTTGTGGAATATGTTGTAATATTTCCCCCCCTTTTTTGGCTTCACAGTTAAGACCAATATGCTGTCTTGTTACTTCAGAGAATGCTAACCCCTGATCCATCTCAGGTAACACTAATATGATTAATTGACTAAAAACTTAGTTCCAATATAAGTCTCCATAGGAGTAGTGAGATTGGAATTAAGTGAAAGTTATTAATTTTTTATTCAGCTTGATTGATTATTTATATGTTTTCCCTCTAATACGGAGAATATCTGCCAAGGATGCACTGCAACTTGTTTGTTTCGACATCCTTTACCTTCTGATCCAGTGAGGTTTGGACTCTGGATTCTTTACTTCTACTCAATTTGGTTCTCTGCCCTAAATTTGTAATTCCTTATTATGAAACCAATACTAAGTATAACCGACGTTGGCAGTGAACCTGAGCACTACTAGGTGCATCATGAAACAACCTTCAGTTCGCAGGCATGGTTTAAAATACCGGTTTTCTGGTACACATTGTCCAGCTACAAACTAGTACTATTATCTGATATGTATTGGTCTTGGAAGATACATTACCATATATATTTAATGCACCAGTATGACACATTCAACGTATTGGAGCAATGACCTCCGAAACCTGTATGTATCGTCTAATATTTTAAACCATGTTCCTCATAACTTCATTGACCTTCCAAAATAGGCAATTAAATTAAGGGATGCTATCTTCCTGTCCCTGTCATTTTTAGGTCATGTCTTATCCAAGCTGTCACATAGATGGGACAGTCCAAGTAAATTAAGCCATGCATCATTTTGTATAAAAATAAGTACCAGATCAAAGTTCTTCTTTGAATTTCTAACTTCTATTCCCTTGAATATATGATAGCTTGCCAAAATATGAATCTTCCCTCTATTATGTACTGAATAAAAGGAATGAAGAAGCAAAGCAGAAACATGAGGAAACTTCAACACAACAGAGGACACCATCACCGATCAAAAAAAGAACAACAAGCTAGTACACCATTGACTATAGTCACCAATGCAAAGCAGCCTAGCAATAGAGGAAGGACTGAAACTGCGAGCTCCTCTGATGTTGAGATCCATGGGTCTCATGGAGGCACTGATTCAACTTGCCTTCTTCATTCTGCCATTTATGTGTTGACAGTTTTTGCACCAATTTCCTGACAGGTAGTGACCGTTATCTTCGTTGCCGATGGAGAAGTGTTCTTATACTTACAGATTTTGTAATTTCATTACAATTGATATGTTACTCTATCAAAATGTGTATTGAAGCATTCACTTGTTTCTTGAATCCAGTGGTCATGAAGTCTTGAAGACAGTAGTATAATACTATGTTCTAACTGCTCCTATAATCCAATGGTGTGGCATTATGTGGGCAATATACTTGCCCAATGTGACAGGTCAACATGTTCATGGAACTGAAGGATCTTTTTAATGGGGAGACTTGCCACCATTAGATCAAATTGTTTGTCCTTCATTAACATGGGCTGATGGAATACACTGCACAAGTAAAGTGGGTCTCAGCTTTTTACGAAGTGATGGGTAGCATGAGACCCGATTACTTTATTCTAAAACTTAAGCCCGAAGATAGCTCTGATATAAAATCAGTGAAAGCAATATTTCTCAATGATGATTATGAGGCAGTATTAATTATCCAATCAGAAACTTTCATGGCTATGATCAACACAAGTGGCTGTTCAATCTAAAAATTAAAAAATATATAAGTTGGGAAAAAATTGGCAAAAATGGGGGAAAAGGAGAATATTAAAATAAGAAGCTAGTTAATTCTTATCAAATAAGAAGTTGTCTTTAAATCATATGCCTTATTTCCACCCTTACAATAATTTTTCACTAGCTAATTCTTATCAATTAAGATTTTGTAAAATGATAAGAAGCTATTCAAATAGAGCATCCACATATGATGCTCTGATTTTTGGGGTTACAAATGCCTAAAAATGAAAAAAAAATGTATATAAAAACCAAAACAGATAAGTAAATTTTTACATAGAAAATCAAATCAGTGAGTTGTTTGCATTTAAAAACAATAATAATAAAATACTTATAGAAAGAAGAACAAGAGATAGTAGTAAAACAACATATACGAAAGGTGATGCTCTGAGATGATCCAGATATGTTTGAACAATCGCTTACCAGAGCGGAACGGTGAGAGGCGATCACAGATGTCACGAGGGGGGAGACGCGAGAAGAGGTTAGGGTTTGGGGATTGGCATTGGGGAACGACGAGAGGCGATCATAGAGTGAGTGCTCCAAAACTCGATTTCCATCTGCCAAATGGTGAAACGACGCCTCGCAAATTCTATCTCGATCAAAGGAAAACCTTCAATGTCGATCTCTGCTTCAATGGCGTCATCTCCAACCTTCAACACAGATCTTCGCTTCAATGGGTTCATCTCCAACCTTTAACACGGATCTCCTTTAAGATTCTGCAATTTAAATCTCTAGTTAGGGTTTGGAAGAGGGAGATGGAGCGAGAGAGAGGGGGAGACAGCTATTTTGTTAGCAGGATTGTGAGGAGAGTCAATCCCTAAATTAAAAGGAAAAAAGAAATAAATTCTACAAAACTTCAATATTAGCAACTCATCAGTCACCAGACTTACCACGGACCGAGATCGACACTGATGACATCATTTAATCATATTTTCCTCCTCCAATGAGATTCGACCTTAACGAGTTGATCATTTATACAAATCTGTGATCCGTTAATCTAAAACTCCATCTGTCTAATTGTTAAAAAGATCCAATTCATGTCAACTTTTCACACTATCATATAAAAGGTTTAAACCATCTATTTGAAAGATCAAGAATAATGTGCATGTAAACCAATTGGCAGAAGTTAAGTTTCTACAAACTTTTTAGTTCATAAAACTAACATTCATTCTCATAATCTTTTAACAAAAAAATTTAAGCAGACAAGATAAACGAATAAATATTCTACAAAGGCCAGACATGAGCAAATCTCCAAAATCCTTGCCATATGATTTTATAACAACAAATGAAAAAACATAAAAACAACAGAGTAGAACAACAACAAATAAGCTCTCTTGCAAAAGAAACAATGGAACGATAACAATCTCCCCAACAAGGAGCCACATCACACAAAATCCAGAACTAAGAATCAAAGTCCAACATCCTATTTGTATTCGCAGGTGGAGTACAAGGCCGGATATCAGATAAGACATTTAGTAGATTTATGTACACAGTACAACATATATACAATAGATTGCAGAAATGGAATCACTCACCAACCAGCATCAGATTACACATCTCTCGTCCGGCCTCTCCACCAACCTCACTGTCTTCTCCAGTGACGTTTATTAGACCTCAACACAAACTACAATTGTTGTCATACTCTCTGCCTGCTTTCAAGAGCAACAGACAAACATAAGGTCAGAGCAACAGATAAACAAATAAACATAAGATCAGAGCTTGAAAAAAGTAAATAAATAGGTAAAAATTGAACGAGATCTATTTTAAAAATAAGAAGAGAGAGAGATTACAGTTTTTTCCTTGAATTGTGTTGAGACAGAAAGAGCTCGATCTAAACCATAGCCATGATTTCCTTCGTGAGATTCTTTAGCCAAACCAAGCAACCCCTAAATTTGAGCTCAGGAACTTACAAAATTCATCGAACTGAAGCGAGAAACAAAGAAATCACAAAACCTAGCTTTTGCAGATTTAATCCTCCAACGATTGAATCATAGACAAAATTAAGAAAAACAAAGAAGATATATTAATTTGATCTTAAGAATTGATAAAGCAGATTGGTCTGAAGTAGAAAATAAGAAAATTACAAACCCTAACTTGCTTTAAAATTGATTAATCTGAAGCAAACCCGTGGACGATTCAAACCTAAGGCCACTTGCAGCATACGAGGAACGATACATTGCTTACATCCAGATCCCAAGCCCTATCTCAAACACTTCCATTAACATAGATTCAACATCTAATGGTACCGATCAAATCCAATCTGAAACTTAACTGACTCGGTCTCGTAGAAAAGGAGCTCGCAATCTAATCAATCGAACAACAAACACTCCACACTAAACCATGACCGATTGAAATCGAAAACCTAGCAACACATTCGAAACAACAACTTCTTTTAGCAAAACCAACCCAAATTTGACAAATTTTTAGTGTTTTAATCAACAGAAGCTCCCAAAAAATCCCTAACAATCATAAATCCTGGTTCCGGAGAGAGGAAGATGAGAGAGAGGAAGACAGGAGAGAGGCTACGATTTCGGAGAGAAAAATGAACGAAGGAATGAGAGAGAGGCGTTCTGTGTTAGTGATAAAGAGAGAAAAGAGAGAGAGAGAGGGGGGGGGGGCGTCACCCGATGGATTTGCACGTGATAGTTGCACATGATGAGAGCATGATTTAAAAAACCACTGGTTTAACTTAAAAAACCACTGTTTTAGGCATTAGCATATTATACCATTATTTTAAGCCGTGATTTATTTTATGCTGCTACAGTAGTTTTTTCCTCATTTTGACGTAGTGAAAATGGCTTCCTCTTGTCCAAATGGGCCTTAAATCCTATTTGTGCCCCTTCGTTCCTACCAAAAATTCGACGACGTAACGGCACAAATGGGAGGATGGGAAGAGATAAAGAAGACATAGGAGAAGAAAGGGGAGAGCCGGAGCCCTCGGGCCCTTGTAGCACTGTAGGACAGCCTTGCGTTGGCTTGCTTTGATGAGCTTTTGAAGGCTTGAATGGTGGAAAAAGGGGTTCTAACTCCTAAAGCTTGAAGCCAAGAGGTAGAGAGGGAAGGCTAAGGGATTACACACACCTAACCTAAAGGGTTTTAGTGAAATGCTAAGGTCTAAGGGAGCGTTTTGAAATCTGGAATTTGTATGGGAAGTGTGCACCAAAGGGAGAAAGATCTTCTCACTTTAAGCTCTTTCTCTCTTAGGCTAAAATTTTCAACCCCTAAATCAAAGGGAGGGGGGCTCTCTTTATAGGAAATGGGTGAGTTAGGAGACCACTTAGATGCTAATTGGGTTTAGCAATTAGGTAATCTCATATCTAAGGATTCCTAGGGGTTTTTGGAGCCTTGAAATGTGTGGAAAGGGCCTCCAATGGTGGATGATAGGGAGGGGCTTTTAAGTCACCTAATGGGTTGCAAATAGGGTGTAAGAGGGTGCAACAGAACAATCAAAACACACCCCAAAGACCCAGGTGGTCAACAAGTCAAAACCCAATCATGAAATTTGAGGCAAAATCAGAGGTTACTGTTTATAGTTGCGCCAGGAAAATATACAGTAAAATAGTGCTGAATAGTGGCCTAGAAGTTGGCTTCGTGAGGGTGGGGCCCACTTTAATACTGGCGCAACTATTAGTTGTGCCAGGCATAAATTCTGGGAAAATGGCCTGGCGCAACTAATAGTTGCGCCAGACAAAATTACAACTAGCGCAACTATTAGTTGCGCCAAATCCCTAGGGGTGGCCCAATTGAAATTACGCTTATGCCCTCCGGGTTTAGACTGCCATATCTTTTGATGTACAACTTGGATTGGGGCAATTCTTGGCTTGTTGAAAAGATGACGACTTCTACTTTTCAATGGTATGAGATTTGATCATAGTAGAAGGCCATAGCTAGTCCTGGTGCATCACTCCTCACCCAAGGCTCGAAAGAGTCAGGTCTAGGTTCGAAACGATTTTTAAGGGTTAGTACCGGTTTTTAAGGGTTCTAGGGTGGTTCCTAAGGGACCTAGGAGGAGGATTCCTAAGGATTTGGGGTGATTCCTAAGGGTTCCATAAATGCCATCAAAAGCTCGGAAATGCTTCTCTCTCGAAATGTGTTTCGATTAGGCCTTGGGCCAAATTTGGGTGTCTATAGATGCCCCTCTTTGGTATCCGATAACTAATAATCGAATACCAAAGAAAAGAGACATCTGAAGAGGCCCAAGGCATTACTGACGGGTCTGCTGCATTCAGAACGAACTTCAAACATCAGATGAGTAACATGGTGAGAAAATGAAAGCCCTAGATGTCAGGCTAAACATTCGTTTCTCAAGGCGATCGGTCCCTAAGAACTTAGCGACATTACTGGGCATAACCAAGGTGGAATGAGTTGTGAAAGCCCAATAGCTGAGAAAAATGTTCGGTTCTCGAGTTGCGAAAGCCCGTTAGTGGGGAAAAATATCCGCTTCTCGAGATGATTTGAAGGTGATTGATGTTCGAGATTCATTCTGAATATAACAGCTTCGCAAGTAAGAGGGGGGGATCGACCCACACTTAATGATAGGCGCAAAGTAAAAATATGCGAGGTTCCATAGTTTGCGTCCAATCCCATGAGGCGTTGATTGCTCCATTTGATTGGTCGCGGGTGCCCCTACGTGAAGCAGGGTTCGAGGTCGTTGGGCGAACCAATTGATCCTGAAGTTTATTTAGCACGATTACCTGAGCAGAGCAAACAGAAGTCGCAATGCTTTTTGGGAGTACGTGCCTTTTTCGATGATGTGCCCCAGATCGATATGACCTAGAGCATCCAGCTTCAACTACCTTGAACAGATCCAACCAAACATTGGACATTTCTCAAAAGGGACATCCAATCCTAGTTTCTGCCAATAATGATTATAAACATCATTTAACTATGCATAAACATGCATCCATTAGGGGCGATAAGTAACAAAGGCGATGAAAGCCCCGACCCGGACCTGCCCGGGTACAATTTATGGGAACAAACGACCATCATACGTATACCCAGATGCATAGCATACACTTTACAGGGATACCGCTGCCTATACAGGTTTTAAACTTGTAGAAAATAAAGGGGAAATGAACCCTTCTAGATGCATGGTTGCACATAGTTTGATTGATACGTAATCTCATTCTCAACAGGTTGGTCTCAACCAACGATTGACCTTTTCCAATGGAGAATCCGAAGCTTAAGACACTTAAGTTCATATGAATCCAAAATAGAGTGCTCATCACAAAGATTTAGCAGTGGAGTCGTCCAGATCGAAACATTGACACTGTTGCTCCTACTTTTGAAGAAGGATCCAAAGACCTAAGGCGATCCCTGGACTTGGGACTTTAATATGGCACATCTGCATTGCCGATAAAGCATTGACACTTTACCGCATTATGCATGTGCGTAACTCCTTGGGGAAGCACAAATATGTTATCATTTATGTGCTATATATTTTTGTGATTGTTATATTTTTTATGTGAATTTTTTTGGATTTATCATTTTATGTGTTTTTTTGTTTTGTATTTTTCATGTCTCATCAAGATGCTTTGAGCTTGCTCATCGATCTTTGTCCACTTATTTTAGCACGTTTGGCTAGGCAAGTCGAATAAAGATCGAAACGCCATGAGAGAATATGCATCTGTCGGGGTACCCAAAACAAAGAGGGAGGGGAATCAGGCCAAGCATAGACCCGACCCAGGCCCAACACAGCTCGAAAGTACCTGGCGCAACTATTAGTTGCGCCAAGCGAAAAGAAGGCTCAAAATGGCTTGGTGCAACTATTAGTTGCGCTAAGCTGAACAGGGCCAAAACAATTGCCTGGCGCAACTATTAGTTGCGCCAGACCAAACTGGAGTTTTTAGAATTTAAAACGCCCGAGTTCGTGCAGTAAGGTGGTTATTTCAAAAACTCTTCCTCTCCCTCTCTCAAAACTACAAACCGGCCCCCTCTAGGGTTCCTTTACGTTGCCTCTACGCGTGCCGCATTGCCGTTGCTTGTTTGCCGATTATTTGTTCGCACCGCAATAGATCAATGACCCCATCCTCTTCACAAGGTAACCATTAAAAACTCACTTTTCTTGATTTTTCCTATTATTTTTTACAAATATGATTATGATCTTACATTCTTTGATGAGTAATGGTTAACTTTCGTGGTGCACATGTTTATTGATGGTGTGTGGATGGTTTCTTATGAATGATGCCATATTTTTGTTGTTTCATGGGTTTTGCATAATATATTATACATATTTTATACATTTTTTTGTTGTTTTTACTTGTACATATTGAAAGGGATTTTTTTTTGTTTATATAAAGTAAAGAAATTTTTTTTTTGTTTTTTATTTAAATAAAGCAAAGGATTTTTTGATTGAATTTTTTTTTTTTTTTGATTGATTTTTTTTGTTGCAAGATAAAGTAAATGATGATTTTTTTTGTTTTTGTTTTTATACTTGCAAATAAAGTAAAGGAAAATTTTTGTGTTGTTTTACTTTTGCAAACAAAGTAAAGGAGATTTTTTGTTTTTAGTTTTACTTTTTATTTTGACAAACAAAGTAAAGGATTATTTTTTGTTTTTGGTCTTTCACTTTTTTTTATTTATTTCGACAAACAAAGTAAAGGATTATTTTTGTTTTTGGTTTTACTTCTTTTTTGTTGTTTTGTTTTGACAAACAAAGTAAAGGATTATTTTTTGTTTTTGGTTTTTTCATTTTATTTTGACAAATAAAGTAAAGGATTATTTTTGTTCTTGGTTTTTCATTTTATTTTGACAAACAAAGTAAATGATAATTTTTTTGTTTTTAGGAACACGAAGAAATGACTTTTTGTGAGAAGTGTGATGATGATTTCTCTTTTTTGGTTTTCCTAGACATAAAGGGAGGATTTTTTTGTTTTTCTAAGTGTAAAAGGAAAGGCTTCTATCAATTTTTTTTTAGAAACATAAAAGAATGATTTTATTCGATTCTAACTTGCTTTATTTTCAAAGGGGAAATTTTGTTTATTATCATTTTCTGAAGAAAGAATTTTTTTTCAATCTAAAAGGGATCTCTCTTTTTTTGTTTACGCATATGTATCTCTCTTAAGTAACAAAAGGGGGGAGGGTGAGCATACTTACCTTTCTTTGCAGCATGGTATATCGTGGGTCTTTATCATTGATCTGCTCTGACGTGATTGATTTTTGTTGCCCCAGAATGTCGGGTGGTGATGACGTTCCCAAGGAGGGCCACGAGGAGGGGCCCGAGATAGTATATGATCCACGAGGGGAGCAGTTCCTTTGGCTCGAAATGCAAGGCGAGGCTACCCGAGTCGGCCTCCTACATCAACAGTACACCCATATTTCGAATTTTGATATAGCGGGCCAGGTAAAAGAAGGTTCAGATTTCTTTCTTTTGTGCATCTTTTCTTTCTTTCCATGATCTAATGTACTTTTCTCTTCTGACGCAGGACTTGCCCTCTATTGTATTCCTCGGGGGGTGGCTTGATTTCCAAGACTTCTACCTCTACATCCCTCCCGTAGTGAAGTTCTTGCTGGCGTAGGTGGGCTTCAGGGAGTTTCTATCCTGCCCTGCCATGAGGGCTGATGCCGCCTATCTGAAGGCCCTAATCGAACGGTTTCACCCTGAGACATTGACCTTCCATATGTTGTACGCCGAGATGACCTTGACGCTTGTTGACTGGGCAATGATTACGGGTATTAGGATGGGAGGGATACCAATATCCGGCCTCTCTGTGCCGAGTAGAGAGGACGTCATCCGACTGATAGGGGCCTATCCTCCTCGCGGGCAGACACATGGTACTGAGGTCAAGATGTCCTGGCTTATCGCACTTTACACGACCAACGAGTTGGTGGACCTGGGGCAGCCAGGCAAGGCGCTTTATATTATGCCTGAGCGAGCGATCATCTTGGCTCGCATTACTCTTCTGATCCTGCTGGGTAGACCCTTATTACCAATGCGAGCGGTGGCCGAGTTAGCTTAGCATTGCTGAGCATCATGGACAACTGGGGTGGCGTCCATAGGTATGATTGGGGCGGGGCTGGGTATGCATGGCTGATGTTTAACTTAGCTCGGGTCATGACCGGAGATTCCAAATCTGTTGTTGGTTTTTGGGCCGCCTTGGAGGTAATCTCTCATTCTTTCACTTTTGCCAGTTTCCTTGAATGACCTTTGTATGCTACTGACCTACTCCTGTGTAATGCTCATTTCAGGTATGGGGATACCACCATTTTCACCCTAGGTGCCCACTTCTTCACTTGGAGGAACTTACTTACCCTCTTCTTAGCAACTGGAACCAAGCCCGATGCCGAGATGTGGGCATGAAGCACCTGGAGATGGGTTTAAGGCCCCAACTTGACCTGATGGTTCCTGAGCAGGTAAAGCCCCTCGTAACAACTTGGTTTACCCGTGCTTGGAAATCCTTCTTGATTAGTATACTGCCTGTTTGATTGACTGACCGCTTTCAGACTTGGACAGATCCTCCACAACCCGTATCTCGCGTCCCCCTTCTAGGATCGAGTGGCCGTAGGCCTCTCTCGCCTATTTAACAACCGCCGTGTCATTTTCTTTTATGGGGCGTGGGCCAAGGCTTACTACTTGGGAGAGCGGGTGGTGCACCAGTACCAGGGATACTATGCCATTCCTGTGGAGCCTCCTGTGGATGTTTGGAATCCTGCTGGCAGTGTTGAGGAACTCACAGTGGCCCTCCTCAACAATGGGCTCCCTATCCATGCTCTTCATGTGCCCGAAGACTATCATACTTGGTACGAGTGTCTGCCATATCGATTTATCTTGCCACGGTTTGTACCTAGTGTCAATTTTCTCACATTTGGCAGCCCGCGTGGGCAGGTAATTACCTTTCCCTCTTTAGATTAGTCTCTTTTTGTTTTATCTCGGCCTCTGTTCTTTCTGAACTGATTTTTACTTTGTCTACAGTTTGCTCCAGGGGACAGTTCTGATGATGAAGGCGGGACGGCAGTAGGTACAACTGATACTTTGGGGGCAGGTCCTTCTGGCGTTGACCCTTCCGGTACGGGTCCTTCTGGCGAGGGTTCTTCCAGCGTTGGTTCGTCGGGTACCTCTCAGGCTGGTGCCCCGGGGGGTGACCCGATCGTGGTCTATGGGACCTTATGACGCCTTGATGATGACTTTCTCTCGGACCTGTGTGCCGTTGTGGATAGGCAGGCATGTCTCTCTGCTAAAGCAGCTCGTGTCCCTCCTCCTGAGGTGATCCCCGTGGTAAGTCCTCTGGCGGCCCGTCTCTTTCTTGTTTCGGCTTCCCTTTGCACATATTTTAGTATTGCCCTGATAGCTGACATTGTATCTCTCTGAATGTAGAACTTCGACTCGGCCATGGAGTATGCGGCATATCATTGTAACCTCACGGAGCTTCGGGATGTGGAGACTGAGTATTCCACTGCTTTGCTTTTTCTGTGGGTTCCGTCATCATTCTGATTGGTCCCGGTTTCTGATTTTGGCTATGACTCATAGCGTGCACGTGCCAAGGAGTCGCGATCTTTGCTTAGCCGAATTTCTCAAGCCTAGTCCCAGGTGAGGGATATGTGGACTTACCAGGGCTCCACTCGTCGTTCGGAAGATATCAAAGGGCGCAGATAAGGAATAGGCCTTAGTTTCCCCTTTTTAAACTTTAGTACTTTGGGATTGATAATTTTAATTTTTAGATAGCTTGGGATGGATGATGTGGCACTTTGTGGATGATTTTTATTTTGAAAATTTTTAGTGCTTTTGTGTTGATTGCATGCCATGGCTCCCCTGTACCGTATCTGTTTTTCTGTAGGGCGTGCCTGCCAAGTGCTCTCGGAAAGCGACACCTTGGGTCACATGCTTTGATTTAGGATCTGTCCTGCACATAAAGAAACAAAAAATAGTTTCTAAACCGTTAGAGGCATTTAAAATTTTTGTGAACGTTGCTTACAGCTACCCATGGTTTTGACCAATTTTTGAATGGGCTGGAAACAAGCGAAATTCCCTTAAAATCAGGCCCCAAAATGACTTTAAAATTTTGAACATTGCTTGCGGCTACCCATAGTCTTGACCAATTTTTAAATGGGCTGGAACAAATGAAATTCCCCCCAAATCAGGCCCCAAAATGACTTATGCAAAGGGAGCTTTTGTCTGGCACAACTATTAGTTGCACCAGGCAAAAAATGGGGGAAACTGTGTTGGCGCAACTATTAGTTGCGCCGGCAAAGATTGGGACAAAATGCACTGGCGCAACTAATAGTTGCGCCAGCCTTAGCCTGGAGAACTGTGGGTCCTTATATACCCAAGTCAGTCCAAAAATAGTCTCTTTTTTGTTTGACTTGGCCCTTTTGACTGATTCTTTTTGTTCTCATTTTCCTAGGGGCGGGTCCATCAATATACATCGAATTCTATATGCTTCAAAGATCCTTGTATGTTTATGGACCCGCTTTCCAACCCTCCCTTTCATGGAGGGCCAGAAATCAATTTACCGCCTTCCTTGGGCATGGGACCCAAATTTCTAACAAGTTGGGTTGGGAGCTGAATAACAGTGAGCTTGCTGATTTGGGGCGCCTTGGGCTATCTCGCCTTCCTTCCTTTCTTGAGGTTCCCCCACGGTGGGATCTTCTTCACGTCGCCACATCTTTTTAGAACTTGAGTGGCCATGTGTTCTGACTTGGGAATCAGGAGATAACTCCTACACTTGAGGAATTGTCCAACTTGTCGGGTTTGAGGCTTCACAGGGACCTTGCCAGAATGATACCGAAGCCGGGCTATGCCAAAACTGTTCACCTTACCCACTAGGTGTTCGATGAAATTCCTGGAAGAACTTTTTTGGTGACGAAAGTCTCCAAAAATTGCCGACTCGGAACATCTTCAACGTGAAAGCATTCTCTCTTGGACTTATCTCAGAATTCCTTTTCTGTACCGGGAGAGAGAGAGAGATTCTCTTTGGCAATTTGCGATATTTTGATCGAGTTGGAGGAGGGCCGATCTATGATGCATTTGGTGCTCGCTGAACTTTTTCTGTGCCTTGATGCGTTTTCGCTTTGGAAGGCCAGGAATCTTGGAGTTCGCCTAATTTTGCTTCAGGTTTGGCTTGGAGAGCATCTTGCCATTCTGGGACCAGTGCCCCGCTTTTTATCTTGCTCGAGGAGAGGTGGTCCAGTGCTTTTTGGGCAGGTGCGACATATTCCCCAGGGAGATTTGTCAGAATTGAAGCTTTGGCTGATTGGCGCGGATCTCATATGTAGACTTCCATGGCTGGAGCTGACCTTCCCTGTGATTCGTTCCCGGGACCATGAGGGCATCACCCTTTTGGGGTTGACCGACAACACCTTCTACTTCCCATTCCGGGTGTTGCGTCAGTTCGGTTGCACTCAGCAGGTGCCTTGCGAGCCAAAGCCCCCTCTGTGTGATTTGATCTTTTCTAAGGGGTCCTCTAGGGGCATAGATCAAATCGCCGCTCTTTGGGAGACACGTCAGTCGACGCTGATGTGTGATATGGAATAGGGAGATTTGGTTCAGTCTTTTCCTGAGTATGAGGCTTGGCTAATGGCTGAGCAGCTTATTATTGATTGTCTGGATTCAGCGGAGAGTATTGACACTGGAGGCCCCTGGCCAGAGAAAGAGGCGGCACTCCAAACCCGCATTGAGCTACTAGTGGATGAGAAGAGGGCCCTGCATGAGCTTTTAACGCAGGAAAAGGTCAGAGTAGAGAATGCAGAAGGAGCGGTCCTTCGTTTGAAAGAATCCTTAAGCGTTGCCCTTGGAGCCGCTGACACTTCTCGGAAGAGGTATAAGAGCTTGCATGGTCGTTGGTTGACTGAGCGGAATGCCCGAGATGATGACTTTCGTGCTAAGATTAGTGCTTTGAAGCACGAGTTGGGCCGCTGATTCCTTCCTGCACACATAACTTTTTGCACAGATCAGATACACAGAAAAGGGGCGTACCCCTTTACAGATATACACATTTTTGGTATACATATTTTCTTTATGTTTGTTTGTTGTTTCTTTTTGTTTGTAAAAAGAAAGAAAGAAAGAAAGAACGTTGGACATCACACCGACTATTTTTTGGTATGTGGTGTAAGCAGTGCATTCTGTAAATGGAAAGGAAAATCTATTATATTTACAAAGACTCCTCTTCTTTTTTTTGTTGGTTTTTGTTTGTTGTTTTTTTTGTTCCTTTTCGACTAATGGGTCCCTTTTACAAAGAGGGCTCTCCACCCTATTTTTTATTCTCTCTTTATCCGGTTGGATGCCTTAATCACAGGGTGAGAACTTGGGTCCCCTTTTGAGCATGGTCGAATGGTTGAGTCTGAGAGCGTTTCAACAGTTTTACCAATACTAGAATGTCCATTCCTTCAGATTGAGTCAAACCATTCTCCTTACCTTGAGTCATACATTTGACAAAGCAGTTCTGAAGACCCACTTGGTTGGGACCCGATTGGAACGAGCATGAGCGGCCTAGAAAAGGGGATCAGGGAGAGTAACCAAGAGGGCTCCTTAAACATTAATCCTCTTAATCAGCCCAAACCTTTCTTTTCCTTTTTAATTCTTTCTTGTCCCCCTTTTTACCCGTGGCGCCCTTTCAGGTTTTCACCACGTGCATGGGTTTAGCTCTCTTACCCCAAGCACCCTTTCGGGTTTTCACCTGGTCCGCACAAACTCGCTGTTTTTAACCGTAGCACCCTTTCGGGATTTCACCATGTCCATCTTGCTTTGAGCTTGTATTTTTTTTTTTTTTCATTTCTCAATATTTTTTCAAAAGCCACGACATAGACGTCGATTCCGTTATAGCCGGCTGGATGGGGCTCTGGTGTCGTTTCACTATTTGGCTTGTGTTGACTTAATAGATACTATGACTGCTTATGAACCTAAAAAGAGGGCTTCCTTCAGGGTGTAGCTTGGCCATGGGTCAGGTTAGGATTTGAAGGTATGCTAGGCTAAATATGGCTTCAGTTTTTTCTCAATATTCTTCTTCCTTGGGGGATTTTTATTGTACAAACCCCCTGATTCTTCTTTTTCTCTTCTTTTTTTTTTTTATCTTTTTTTTATCTTTATCTTTATTTCAGGCAATCTCTTTTGGAGGTTTTGCTTTTTCAATTTTTTTCAATTTTCTAATAGTAATTCTACTTCCTCCCTTTTTTGTATATGTACTCACTTTTTCTTTTTTTCAGGGAAGGGGTTTATTGGAAGAAAGGCCCAGGCTCAAATGGGGTACCAAAGGATATCATCATTTTAGGAATGATTTTGGGCTACTGTGCTTGAAATGATGGCCTCTTTTGTGTGATTCTTAAGCAGTCACATATCTATTTTACCAATACTTACCTTGTCGTGATAGACTAAGAGTAGAACCGTCGGACGTATCCAGCGTTGATGGGCTCAGGAAGATGATCTCCGTCCATGGTGGCGAGGCGGATGGCGTATCCCAATAGCACCTCTCGAACGACATAAGGTCCTTCCCAGTTTGGCTTGAACTTTCATCTCGGATCGGCATGGAGGGATGGAAAGATCTTCTTCAACACAGTGTCTCCTACCTTTAGATCTTAACTGCGGACACGTTTATTGTAAGCGCGTGCGATTCGCCCCTGGTAAACTTGAGTGTGACACAAGGCTAGGAGTCTCTTCTCATCCAATAAGTTCAATTGTTCGAAGTGGGATTTCTCTTTTTCTGCTTCGGGTAAGCCTGATTCCATAAGGATTCGAAGAGAGGGTACTTCAACCTCAACTGGGAGGGCGGCCTCAGTTCCATACACAACGGAGAATGGTGTTGCTCCTGTAGCGGTATGGATCGACGTTCTGTAGGCCCACAAAGAAAACGGTAGCATTTCACTCCAATCTCGGCAAGTGATAACCATCTTCTCAAGGATGCCGACGACCGTCTTGTTCGCAGCTTCCATGGCTCCATTGGTTTGAGGCCGATAAGGTGACGAGTGATGGTGCTTAATTTTTTATTGCTCGTAGTAGGCTCAGATGCGCTTATTCACAAAGTTTATGAGGTTGTCCATGATAATATCCTTGGGTACTCCAAATCGGCACACAATATTGTTCTTGAGAAACTTCTCAATGTGACTGGCCGTAATGTTGGCATATGACACTACTTCTACCCACTTGGTGAAGTATTCAATGGCGACGAGGATGAATCGATGTCTGTTTGATGCTTTTGGATTAATCATTCCGACGATGTCAAGTCCCCAGGTAGCAAATGGACAAGGAGTGGCCATGCAGCAAAGATCGATGGTGGGAGCATGTATCAGATCGGAGTGTTCTTGACACTTGTAACATTTTTGAACATGTTAGCAGCAATCTGATTCCATAGTGGTCCAAAAGTATCCCTGCGTAGAATTTTCTTAACGAGCATATGACCACTGACGTGGGCTCCGCATACTCCCTCGTGGATCTCCTTCATAATATTGGTCGCTTCACCTTCAGTAAGGCACCTGAGTAAGATGTTATTATACGATCGCTTGTAAAGGCATTCCCCACAAATGACATAGCTTGCTGCTAGATGTTGGATGGTTTGTCGATCCGTCTTGGATGTACCCTCAGGGAAGGTTAGTGTCTCAAGGAAATTCTTGATATCTAAGAATCAAGGTGGCTCATCATCAGGCCTTGTAAGTTCCTCAATCTGGAGGCAGAAGGCCGGCTCATTCCTTTGCTCGATCATGATCAGCTTCATCTCAGCACCATATGAGATTTCTATCATTGACGCCAGAGTTGCTAGTGCATCGGAAAAGCAATTCCTTATCCGAGGGACATATGAGAATGTCACATCTTGGAAGCAAGCTATCAGGTCCTCGAGGTGCTCATGGTAAGGGATAAGTTTCTCATCTTTCATCTTCCAATCACCATTCGTCTGACATATAATTCACTGTGAATCGCCGAACCCGGAGGTGAGTTACATTCAGATCGAGAGCTGCCTGCAAACCAGCGGCACAAGCTTCATATTTTGCCATGTTGTTAATGCAAGGGAAGTTGAGCCTGATAGAGACGGGTACATGGGATCCTTTCAGTGAAATCAAAATGGTGCCAACTCCCTGACCTTCTGCATTAGCTACCCTGTCAAAGTGCATTACCCATGATTCTTCTGCTTCTTCAGTATCGTCTTCCATCATGAAAAGTATGCCCTCATCGGGGAACTCAGTTCTCAAAGGTTCGTACTCTGGCAAAGGATTGTCGACAAGATGATCGGCGAGTGCCTGCCCCTTAATTGACTTTTGAGTGACGTATGTGATGTCAAACTCAGATAATAAAAGCTGCCAGCGCGCGGTCCGTCCAATGAGGGCCGGCTTCTCGAACAGGTATTTCAACGGGTCCATTCGGGTCAAAATTAGAATGGCTTGAGGCAACAGGTAATGGCGGAGCCTCTGAGTAGCCCATATAAGAGTTAGGCATGCTTTCTCCAGATGAGAATAGCACATCTCATAATCAGTAAACTTCTTACTCAGATAGTAAATGGCATGGTCTCTTCTTCCCGTATCGTCATGCTGCCCAAAGACGCATCCCATCGAGACTTCCGTCGTGGAGAGGTATATCAAGAGTGGTCTCCCTGGCTCGGGTGGTACCAACACAGGTGGGTTAAGGAGGTAGCTTTTGATTTTATCGAATGCTGCCTGACAATCATCATTCCATTCAATGGGTGACTTCTTCCTTAGTAGCTTGAAGATTGGCATGCAGATGGGCGTTAGCTGTGTAATGAACCGACTGGTATATTGTATTCTGCCTAACAACCCTCTAACTTCTTTCTCAGTAGACGACAGTGGTATTTCTGTGATAGCTTTGACTTTGACTGGATTGACCTCGATTCCTCTCCTGCTGACATTGAACCCCAACAGTTTCCCAGACATAGCGCTAAATGTGCACTTCTGCAAATTCAGACGTAACCTGTATTTTCTAAGCTTCTCAAACAGTTTTGGGAGGTTTACAAGATGGTCACCTCACTCTGGTGACTTGGTAATCATGTCATCGACATACACTTCAATCTCTTGGTGCATCATGTCATGAAACAATGCAGCCATAGCTCTTTGGTATGTTGCACCGACATTCTTTAGCCTAAATGGCATGACTCTATAGCAAAAGGTTCCCCAGGGGGTAATGAATGCAGTCTTCTCCCGATCGATCTCTACCATCTTTATCTGGTTGTATCCTAAGAATCCATCCATAAATGAAAGCATCCCGTGCTTAGCAGTGTTATCGACCAAGATGTCGATGTGTGGCAGTGGGAAATCATCCTTCGGGCTCGCCTTGTTCAAATTTCAAAAATCGATACACATGCAGACCTTTCCGTCCTTCTTTGGCAGAAGCACAATATTGGCTAGCCACTGCGGGTATTTAGATACCATGAGAAACCCTGTATCATACTACTTGATGACCTCATCTTTGACTTTCGACATCCACTTGGGTCGGAGTTGTCTCAGCTTAATCGGCTTCACATCAAGGTAGAGAGGCAACTCATGCTCGACCAAATCGGTGTCCAGACCAGGCATGTCCTTGTATGACCAAGCAAAAATGTCTTTATATGATCGAAGGAAGTTGATCATGCTTTTTCTTTCTTCGGGAGATAGTGATGCTCCGATTTTGGTAATTCAGGGAATCTCCTCAGTTCCTAGATTAACGTCTTCGGTCTCTTCGACAATGGGGGTAGGGCCATGCTCAAATTCGGTAAGCCGGTCAAGGAGCTCACTACGGGGCTCCTCCAAGGGGATATCCTAGTTGAGACTCGTAACTCCCACCACTTCTTGTATTTCTACAAGAAAGGGGTCGATCTTACGTGGGACGGGCATTTCGATTAAGGCATCTTTTTGTGAGATTTTATCTAGAATTTTAAAAGACAAATTTTTTGGGTTTTGTATTTTTTCAATTATTTTGGGATTTTGTATTTTTTCAATGTTTTTGAGATTTTGTATTTTTCCAATGTTTTTGAGATTTTTATTTTTTTCAGAGATGGACCCTTGGCAAAACGGGTTGCTATATATACAAGGTATGGCCTGCCAAGGGCTTGTCTTGCTTTTTATAGGTTGTTTTTTTTTTAGGAAATGGGTGCCAAATGTTAGGCCACTCCCTGCTTCCAGGGTTTGGGGTAAGGATACCAAATTACGTACCTGAGGGGCCGCTCCTTTACCTATTTGGATGGGGGGCCGACTGATATGGCTCTTTGGAGTCAGCCTCCATCATATTGATCCCCATTTCGTCTGAGAGCATGTCTTCAAACGTTAACATAGTTTTATGGTTATTAACCACAGGGGGAGTTTGTTCAGATACTGGCCATCGTTCTTCAAAAAGGGACAACGCGACTAAATCTATCTCCAAACTAGGAAGGGTAATGTGAGGATTTGTGGGATGGACAGGGGCTGTGGGTTTGTGTGGGGTCAAATGGGTTACCCCATTTTGATCAATCTTTACGACCTCAGCGTTGACAAAGGATTCCTTGATGTGCAGCCTAGGGCGAGGTTTCTCTTCTATGTTGATTTCTCGAGCTCTTGTAGCTGCAGTGACCTTGGCTTTCTCTTTGGCCTCTCGGACCTCTTCCTCCGTGGGCTTGTAACCTAACCCGAATCGGACCTTCTGCCCCTTGGCAATGACTGACTCTTTCCTTCCTTGTAATCTAGGCTCCAGACCCCTTCCTTCCTGATAGCCCCATTTTTAGAGCATGGCCACTGTTGCCACCGTTCCGCCTCTAGTTTTAGGAATGATGCCCTTAATGGGCTCTGGAAGTATTGCCGACATCTCATATTCGAAACTGTGGAGGTCGACATCCTCAGCGGTGTGCGGTACATCTAGCATATTGGATTTTTGGACGCTATTGGCATCCTTCTCTTTCTCACTATGCCCTTCACCAATAATGGTGATAATCTTGTTCCCAAATGCAAACTTGAGTTTCTGGTATAATGTGGAAGGTATGGCTCCGACTTTGTACAGCCACGGGCGCCCCAACAATAGATTAAATGAGGATTTGATATCCATTATTTGAAACAAAATGAAAAAGGCCATTGGCCCGATTAACAGCTCAAGATCAATTTCTCCCATTATTGCTCTCTTGGTATTATCAAAACCTCTAGTGCTGGTTCTAGTGGGCCTCAACATGCATGGATCAATGCCGATCTTTGTGGCGGTTCTTAATGGGCATATATTCAATGCAGACCTGTTATCGATTAGAACTAAGGGGATTACCACGTTTCCAGACTCGACTGTTATATTCAAAGGCTTCGAGTGGTTACCTCCTTCCTCTGGTAAGTCAGCGTTAGAAAATGAAATGGCATTCGGAGCCATCACTTGACCAATTATCTGCCCGACCTCATCTGGGCTAACTTGGAACGAAACATGTGTATTTTTTAATGCCCCCATTAATGCTTGGAAATGGAGTGGGGACGTCATTAACAGATCCCCATAGTGATATGGGCGGACATTCTTCTTAGCTGAGTCTCTAGTATATGTTCCCGACTCATTTTTTCGAAGGGGTTTACAGCGCTATCTTCCCTTCTGGCTGGGCTCGTACTACTGCCGGTGCTTCTGGCTATTTTGAAATTATCCCTGATCTGGTAACAAACTCCACGACTCCCTCTCTGCTACTGCTATCGGTGTTAGCATTGGTCTGTTCATAACTCAGCGGGACCTAGTGAGGATCATAGGTTGGTTATGATATCTGAAATGGTATAGCTGCCAGCACCAGAGGCACTTGTACTGCGGGCTCAAGAGGTGTGGGTAATACTTGATTTATTTTGGTGGTAGCGAGTTGGGTGGCAAATTTGGGCCAGATAGGGGAGGTGATGGTTGAGGGTGGTGGCACAGTGGGAAAAGGGGCAAAAATAGGCCATTGGTAGCTGATAAGTGATAGAGGATTGCGGGTTTGATGGGCCATTAGGTAATTGACAGGGGTGGTGGAGTTTGCAGGTGGCTGAACTAGGGGCAATGGGGTGGGCGCATGTCATGGATAACTGACGGGTGCGGGTGTAGGATTGGGGGCCTGATGGCTTATTGGGTAATTGACAGGGGTGGTGGTGTATGGTTGGTATGCATTGATATGTACATAATTGACGGGAGTGGGTGATGGAAAATAAACCCTAAGATCCAAAGGTTCAATTTGTGGAGTTGGGTTGGGAAAATAATCTGACAAATTCAAGGGTTCAATTACCCCGATATTCCTTTCTTCAACATTTCTTGACAATGGCGCCACATAACTCCCTCGATCACTGATGTAATCGGATGGGTTAAACTCAACTTCCTCCTCATATTCCTCTACCATTCCGATGATGGGTCTGAGACCTGCTCCTTCTCTAGGATGTCGGGGCAATAGCACTTGATAGATGTTTACATGCTGGTTTGCTTGAGAAGGTGCTGGGGGAATTATTTTCTCGGCATCGATCAAATCTTGGATTGCGTGCTTCAATGGAAAGCAGCAATCAGTTGGGTGACCCAGACCCTGATGAAAATTGCAGTGGGTATTTGGTCATAGTTCCTTGGGATCGGGTGAGGAGGAGGTTGTGGTTGGCGGATAGCAACTAATCTCTTTTCCACTAACAAGGGCAAAAGTACACTCAAAGATTGCCTCAGAGGCGTAAAAATGCGATCATAGTGGGCTCTCCTCTGCTTCAGAGTCATTGGCATTCCTTGCCCATTCCCTACTCTCTACACTTGCTCAGTCCTGACTGATGCAAGCGGGGCTGCCTAATATTGAAACGGGGTTATATTATTATTGGGCCTGGTATTGGCAATGTTTTGAACATCGACCCCTATCCTCTTCTCAGTTCTTTGTTATGAAAATCTCTTAACCTCACTGGATCCACTTGGCACATTCTTATTGAGACGGCCCTCCCTGATGGCATCCTCACATCGGTTAGCATTTCTCACCAGATCAGCAAAGCTAGACTACTGCTGGTACACCAAAAAGTCCGAGATCATTGACAGCATATTCTTTAAAATCATTTGGATCTACTCATCGTCAGGTATCCTATTTCTGACTTGAGTTGCCAGTGCTCTCCAGTGTCCCAAATAGTCGCTGAAGGTCTCCTTTAGGTTCTGCCTTAAGCGGGCCAAGTCTGACTCACACAGCTCAATGTCCATATTGTAGACATACTGTTCTTGAAAGAGGTGCGTCAAGTCCTTCCATGTTTTCATCATGGATGGTTCTAAGGATGTGAACCATCTCAAAGTCGGACTGGTCAGACTCTTCTGAAAGACTTTTATCAGTAGTCTTTCATCCCCTCCGTATTGGCACATGTCCCTACAGTAGGACTTCAGGTGTGCAATAGGATTGCCAGTGCCGTTATATTTGTTGAAGGCCGACATTTTTAATTTAGGGGGCAAGGGGACCTCAGCGAATAAACACGAATCTGTGAAGTTCCTGGCATAGATTTCGGGACCACCCATTTTCATCAGTTTCTTCTGTATCTTGTCCAACAGTTCTTTTAGCTGCTCTGACTCTTTGGATACAGGGGCCACTTTTTCGACAGCTGATTGGATCTCTCTTTGTGCTACCAGCAGGTGGGAGTTATGAGAGGAGGATTAAGGCTGGTCAGTGCCTTAGCATAGGCTCCATTGTTCCTAATCTTGTCCTCCTCGTATTGCTGGTCGGCATAATATGCAGTGAGGGCGGGATTCTCTTGTTGGTGTTGCAGGGGTTGGATGGGAATGACATGAGTGGGGTTTGGGTGAGCCCATTGGAGATGAGGGAAAGTTTTTTGGATGACGGGATTAGTGGAAGTTTGGTTTTGGGGTGGGGCCTGATGGAGTCATTGGGCATGGGAAAAGGTTTGGAGAAGGTCTTAGGGTATGAGGCTATGAGAAAATTGGGTTTGGGGTATGGCATGGGTTTTACTAGGGTGTGAAGGTTGGGTGAAATGTTGGGACTGTTGTGGGAGGTATGAGTGTAGGGTTTGGGCTTGAGCTTGGGCCATGAAGCCTTGGTCATTTTGGGCCATGGGCCATTGATGGGTTTGGGCCATGGGCCTTGGTGGATCCGACCCAGTGGGCCTTGGTGGGTTTGGGCCATGGGCCCTTGGTGGGTCTGGGCCAATGTGCCGTGATGGGTTTGGGCCATGGGCCCTGGGTGGGTCTGGGCCAACGGGCCTTGGTAGGATTGGGTGGTGGGGTACTAGGCCACGAGGCCTTGGGACATGGGGAAAAAGGGGGTTTGGGCCAATGGGCCTTGGGGCATGTTGGAGGTGGGAGCTTGGGCCATGGGGCCTTGAGACAAGTGGGGAGTGGAGGTTTGGGCCATGGGGTCATGAGGCATGTGGAGATGGGTGGTGTGGATTATGGGGGGTTGATGGGGGCCATGGGTGAGTGGGGCATGGAGATTGGCAAGGGTATGAGATGGGTTCATGGATATGGGGTGTGGAGGAGAGGAGGCATTTTGGGAAGTCTTCCATAAGGAGTAGGCTTGGAACATCTCCTCCATCATGGTCATGGAAGGATGATCGGATGTGGATGGTGGATTTAAGGGATGAGTGGATATGGATGGGATGGATGTGACCCTGGTATAATTGGGCATGACCATGGGATGTGATGGGTTATTGGGTGGATTGGAGAGTTGAGGTGAGGCAAAGAATGGGGAAGGATTACAGATGTTTAGGGATGATGATTGGTGGGGTGTGGATGTTTGGAAAAAACTGGGCATGGCCCCGATAAATATGGGCATGACTCGTGTAGATGGGGGGATTTGTTGGGGGTTGGATAGGACAGAAGTGGTGTATGGGAATGTGGGTGGATCGGGCCTATAGGGGGAAGATGAGAAATGGGGCATGGATGTTGATTGGGAGAATGGGTTTGGGTTTGTCATGAATGTGAATGAAAAAGGTGCTGGATTTGGCATGGGCATGGTTTGGGCAAAAGATGGGGAGTTGGGGGTTGGGCTTTGGATGTTTTGGGAGGTAGCGGTTGGAAAAATGGGGGCGCCAAATGGGCCGATAACGGTAAAGGGTGATTGGGTGAGGGGGATGGTGGAAAAGACTTTCCCCGAATGGGAATGGGTTGAAGAATGCGGCGGGGATGTGTCGGGATCAGCATAAGCCGGGTCCATTACCCACGACATTCTATAGGAACTGGTTGGGTAAGGGTGCCTTAGATGAAGCCCAAATATCCTCCTCCTTCCCCTACAGGACGGTGGAGGGCAAGATGATGCCTTTGTGCCGGCACCACAAACTATATATTTTTTTGTTTTGATTTGATTTTTAGTGTTTAGTTTTATTTATTTTTTTAGTTTTTTTGAGAAAATTTTGAAAAACAAAGGTTCTGAGGCCTTAGAATTCCCTTCTCAAGTGGCCTTCGTACCTTGATTTGAGACCCGCGGTGGCGATTCCGACGCACTTTGGAAGAATCGAAGGAGGACCTTCGATCTATTGAAGGCATGAAAATCAAGGCAAATGACCTGATCTCCCGAAATGAGTGAAAAAGAAGTTGCCTTCTTTTGATTGGTGGGGGCGCATTGGGTGTCAGAGATGGCGGGGCCCAAATAGAGGTACTAAGCATACTAATCGGGGGACTCGGGAGGTGAGAAAGCCTCAAATTTTGGGCTGCTACTGTCCAGGTAGACTTGGCGAAACTAATACATGCGCCAAGGTAGTAGGGCCTCTTTTTTACACTGGCGCAACTATTAGTTGTGCGAAGGTAAAAATGGAGGATTTAAAGCTGGCGCAAGTATTAGTTGCGCCAGTTATAAATTCTCAATTATTGCACTGGCGCAATTAATACTTGCGTCAGGCAAAAATGATACTCCAGATTCTAAAATAATAGGGAACAACAGCCTGAAGATGGGTCTGTTTTGGGTTTCTGTGGAAGTAGGGCTTCCGGGAACTGCTTGACTTTATATGATCGATTCTCTCCTCATCGAATGCTAAAGGTTTGAGTCCGGTATAACTCGCTAGCGCGCTCCCTTTATAGGAAATGGGTGAGTTAGGAGACCACTTAGATGCTAATTGGGTTTAGCAATTAGGTAATCTCATATCTAAGGATTCCTAGGATTTTTGGAGCCTTGAAATATGTGGAAGGGGCCTCCAATGGTAGATGATAGGGAGGGGCTTTTAAGTCACCTAATGGGTTGCAAATAGGGTGTAAGAGGGTGCAACAGAACTATCAAAACACACCCCAAAGACCCAAGTGGTCAACAAGTCAAAATCCAATCACGAAATTTGAGGCAAAATCAGAGGTTGCTGTTCATATGTATGACTCAACTATTAGTTGCGCAAGACAAATGTACAGTAAAATAGTGCTGAACAGTGGCCTAGAAGTTGGCTTCGCGAGGGTGGGGCCCACTTTAATACTGGTGCAACTATTAGTTACGCTAGGCATAAATTCTAGGAAAATGGCCTGGCGTAACTATTAGTTGTGCCAGGAAAAATTACAACTGGCGCAACTATTAGTTGCGCCAAATCCCTAGGGGGCCCCAATCGAAATTACGCTTATGCCCTCCGAGTTCAGACTGTCATATCTTTTAATGTACAACTCCGATAAGGGCAATTCTTGGCTCGTTGGAAAGCTAATGACTTCTATTTTTAATGCTATAAGATTTGATCATAGTAGAAGGCCATAGCTGGTCCTGGTGCACCACTCCTCACCCAAGGCTCGAAAGAGTTAGGTCTAGGTTCAAAACAGGTTTTAAGGGTCAGTACCGGTTTCTAAGGATTCTAGGGTGGTTCCTAAGGGAGCTAGGAGGATTCCTAAGGGTTTGGGGTGATTCCTAAGGGTTCCATACATGCCATTAAAAGCTTGAAAACATACCTCTCTCGAAATGTGTTTCGATTAAGCCTTGGGCCAAATTTAGGTGTCTACATTCTCCAAGGCTGGGATCCTTTGTAAATCACATATGAGTATATAATAAAATTTTTATTTCTTTTCTCTTTTGAATTCCTTATGGTACGATTGCATGTTTGAGGTTTTGGTTGTACCGTAAACGAGCTAGTTGCGATTTATTTCTATTTTATTTGTTCTTAATGGCCTTATAGGGATGAGGACTATATCTAATAGGATACCCATCGTCGGATTAGTGCTTGTAGCCTAATTTTGTTTGTTACGTGCAATGATACTTACTGTTTAGGTGACTAGTGATGAGATGGATCATATCGGTTTAGACTAGTCCGTGACTATGAATAGGGCTTAAGTCTTATATCTAGCTTTAGCTTGTAGCAAAGAGCGGGACAATGCCACGAATTCGGAATAGGAGAGGAAGAGGGGTTAGATTATTTACAAGTCTGTGAACCAAGAGGGATCCTAGTCTGCCTTCTCATAACTTGTCCAAAACTGTTTTATTTTTCTTTTTGGTTATTTAACTTAGAAAACTTCCTTTTTTTTAATTTTCTATTAAAATAGTTGTTCAAAAAGTAAACGACATGTCTCTTTGGTTCGACACCCTTGCACTCGCCCTAGTACTTCAGACTTGTGCACTTGCAGTGTTTCAAATTATAAACGATCAGTCATAAACAATAGTAGCTTTTATTAATCTATTTTCATAAACAATAGTAAATAGAGAATCCACACCCCACACAAATATGCAATCACACAACACATAAGTTTTTAACTTGGTAAAGTCCCTCCAAGAAACATTCACGGGATCTAGTGCAGGATCAAAGATAATAAATTCACTATGAATAAATAAACAGAAACTAAAGGTTTACTGAATGATATGTAAACACGTTAACATTGATGACTCCTTGATTGGTGTCGTACCCTTCCAACCAGCAACGATTGAAGCCACAACCCGTCCTTCACAATGTAAAAATTTATTATCTCCATCGATCACTATGCCACACAAGCCATCCACTTATAAACACATATGAGCCAAGCACTCAAACTCAATCTCCACATCTCTAAGGAAATAAAAAATCTAAAGCTCGCTCACTGACAGCTCTATAAATTACGTTCTGTCTTAACCTATTGAAAGCGCACAATGAAAATCATAGCACTAGCGATAGGATCCTTCCCACAAGGAAAGATCGAAAGTTTCTGAAGGCTTTTATTTATCTTTAAAGGTTGAGAAAAATGAATAAAGAATAGTTATTAAACTAATTACAGAAAACTAAATCTAAATCCTCCTACTTCAGGATTCTGGTCGTCAATCACAATCTTTCAATTCTTGGATGTTTATAAAATTAAAATACCGTTACACTATATCTCAGCCTTTGTAGAATTTGGGCATCAATCAAAAGTTGAAATTCTTCAATATAGATTTATACTAATCTACAACTCCCCATAATTTGGGCGTCAATCAAATATTGAGAAAATTGAAGATGAAAAAGAAAATACCATTACACTAATCTTTCAAACTCAAGATTTTAGGCGTCAATTAAATCAAGAATTATCAGATGTTTACAAAGCAATAAAAGAAAGTAATATATCTAAACTAGAAAGCAATAAAAAGATCATCTCTTAGTTACAGGCGTCAATTGCTTCTGAGAAACTACAGATACTCTACTCTAATCTTCCAGCTAGCGATCACAGTCATCAATTGCTCTCAAGAAACCTTGGATATCTAAACTACTCTAAACTAAAGTGACCTCCAGGATTTCCAACCTCAGTCATCAATTGATGTTGAGAATTCCAATAATTAGTTTTTCCTCTACGCCGAGCCTCTTATTTATAGATGTTAAGGGGTCAGTTTACATTATTCAAATTCTAATAAAAGTAAATGTGGAACCATCGGCTCTTGCGAGTCCGTCGCAACGATGCGCTCTCTTAAAAAGGTTAGAGTTGCCACTTGGAGCTTTTGGTGTCCCGGGATACCCAAAAATGAATATTATATGCACCGAAGTGCCAAATATGACTCCATATCATCGGTCAACGACAAAGGCTCTTGGGTAGGGTCTTTGGTTATCAATCGGGAAGGTGTTAGGCACCCGATCGACCGGCATGTAAGCGGTCTCTACTATGGCCGATTATAAGAAAAATAAAAAATGAAAATGAGCGACACTCCTCCTTGCCCAAAGGCACTCAGATCCTATTGAGCCCTTCGTACCCGATGAAATTTGGGCGGCGTAACGGCTCAATTCTAGGATAGAGGGAAAGCAAAAAAAGGTATATGAATAGAGGGGAGAGCCAGAGCTCTCGAGCCTGTAGCAATGCTGTGGACCTTCGAGTGAGTGCACTTCAGGTGAGCTTCCGATAGCAAACAGGTTGCGGGATGGGTCTTGAACTCTAAAGCTTAGGAGTTAGGAGATAGGAGATAGGCTAAGGCCTTGTTCTTCCCAAAACTAAGGGATTGTTGATGAAATATGGGGTATAGAGGAGGAATCTAAGTTATGAAATTTTAGTGGACTAACGCTTAAAGTGGGGGAGGAAATTCTCTAGAGCTTTCTCTCTTTTAGAAATTTTTTCAAGATCCTAATCAAGGGGGGGGGGGGTGGCTCTCTATTTATATAGTTTGAGTTAATTAGAGGAGTACTTAAGGGCTAAGTGGGTTAGCAATTAGGTAATCTCTAATCTAAGGTTTCTAGGGTTTTGGGGGCTTGGATAAGTGGAAGCTTGGGTTTAATGGTAGATGATAGGGTGGGGTTTTAAATGGTAAAAGGGTGAAACTAAAGGCTAGGAAGGGTGAAACAATTCTAAAGAAACCAACCCCAAACTTTGGGGTGGTCAAAAAGTTAAACCCTAAAAGTGAAATTTGAACATTTTTAATAAAAAATGAAATTTTAATGTACACATAACTTAGGAACAGTGTTTTCACAAAATGAGAAGTTTAGAGCCCAAGCAGGGGTGATCTGAAGCTGTAGCCAAAAATTGGCTATGCGTACATACTATGTACGCATAGCCAATTTCTGCTAGAAAATAGCCTATGTGTACATACTATGTACGCATAGCCCAAACTTTGGCTATGCGTACATAGTATGTACGTACAGCCAAACTCTGCTAGAGAATGGTCATGTGTACATATTATGTACGCATAGCCCAAGTTTTGTTTTTTCAAAAATGAAGGGATGGATTGTGGGCACGGATTAGGTCCGGTATGGGCCCAATTATGGGTTGACAAGGGTTTTATGGGTCTGGTAGGGTTTCTAAGGGTGTCTAAAAAGGATTTTAAGCGTCTAGGAAAGGTCCAGGGAATGATTTCGGAAGCTCAGAAGTCTGCTTTTCTTGAAGTACGCATTGACCAGACCTTGGGCCAAATTTGTGTATCTACAGTAAACTACTAAAAATAAAAGATTCTTAAAATAACTAAAACTTCTAATCCTAATCTTCCTTGCTTTAGATGGTAGATGCGCGCAGAACGTTTCTCCTATTTTACAGCAGCAGAGATCCTCAGGATTTCTTTGGACAATCTTCTCTAATCCGTGGGATAGTAGACTTCTAATTTAAGAGATCTTCTAATTATGTGCATGGCGGTGCAATCTTCATGTGAACATCAGTAGTGGTTCAATCTTTATTATACAATCGTAAAATACAATTGCATTTCTTTTCATTCAGTATGAGTTCTTCAGTTTTATGAACAATCGTGTCTCAATACCTGCCAAACTAGTCTTTTACATAGGATTGTAATGTATGATTCCTTCTTTACTTCTTCAGTTTTGCTCCTTTGAGGTTACGATTTCTCTCATGACTGGTTCTTAAAATACGTTTGATAGTATTTTCGTGCGATTGTGATTCTTATTACCTTTTGAGTTCATTTTGGCAAAGATTAACACTTTGACTCTATTCTGCTATATGTTCTAAATATCTACACATAGCATCTCATTAGTATCAAACTGAGGTCTAAACTGGTAAATTATGTGACCGATCACTCACTAATCTCTGCTCTCCGATGCTCATTGTTCATACGAGTTCAAGTGTATATTTTTACCACACATAAAACTATAAATAGGTATCAATAAACAGATAACCTTAAAAGTTATATAGGGTATATAAGTAACTTTCATGTCTGCAAACCATTGAACCCTAAAAGTTCCTTAGTGTTGGTATGTGCTTTTTCTAGGTCCCTTTCGGTCCCCGAAAGAAGTGGCCCAATTCGGTCATGTGGACTTTGGCTAGGGGCGATAGAATGATAAACTGTGAAATAATATATACTAAAAGGAAAAGGTGAATATTAAACGAAGAATATCTGGGTTGATGCGAGCTCTAGCTACAGATTTTTATCAACGCTGCAACACGTCATTGATCACGTGCAGTGAGATATGTGTAAACTCCTTTACTGAACGTCAGTCGGCCGACTCCAACAGTTATGGGTAGCCTAAGGTCTATCTAATCTAGATTTCATTTCCTACCCTAAGTCTAATTGATTTGGCTTTCTGGTACTACTCTAAGGCTAACTAATTTAGTTTTCTAGCGCTACTCTAACTCTAACTATAACTAACTTAGTTTCTAAATGCTTCTCTAATTAAAAATGGGGGTTGTGACCCATTATGCTTAGGAGGATCGGCCCCATTCCCGGGTACCCTCCGTAAGCTCCCTTGGGCAAATTGGGTGGCTAAGGGTAATTTTATAAATATTGGAAATTATATACTGAATTTAGAATTAAGAATTAAGGACTAAGAATTGAGAATTAAGAATCAAGAACTAAGGATAAAGAACTGAGGGTTAAGAGCTAAAAATAAAGAACTAAGATCTAAGAATTAAGAATTAGGGGAGAAATTACCTGAAGCTGAGCACTTCTTCCTCCTTGATCCTCCTTCTTCTAATGCCACAGAGAAAACTCGAACTTCCTCAGAGAGGCCTAAGCTTGAGAGAGGAGAGATTGCTATGAGAATTGAAGTGTTTGGGCATAGGGTAGGGGGTTTTTATAGGTGTCGGGCTAATTCCGTGTATGTGTCCATGTGCGTAATTGGCCAATTACGCGCTTAGAGCCATGCGAGGGATTGAATTCCGTGTGGGTTTCTATGCGTGCAATTCAGTTTGAGTCAGTCATGGACTCGAGAATGATCGACTGACTGGCTCAGCCAGGGAGTCCTAGTTCCATTATGCCTGGAACTAATTTCGCACAACGAATCCTGCGCTAAATTTAATTACGTGCAAGGGAATATGTGCGTGATTCAGAGTCCCAATCCATGTTTGGACCAATTCCGTCCATGTAGGGATGCATGCAATCGGATTCCGTGTGTCAAGGTGAGCGCAAGATACGAAACTTCAGGCGGTGCATGGAAGTGTACGCCCAGTCTAAGCAGGACTAATTGTGCACAAGTAGCTCTCCGAGCAATTGAATTAGGCGCATAATAACATGCACGTAATTCAGGGGCTTCCGAGCCTTATTGGGTCTGAGCTTCTGGACTGATATTTCAGATCATATCTCAACCATATACTACGTGCATAGTATATAGTTCCCACATTTAGGAATTTGATACTTTGGGAGAGGGTTAGTCCTTTCCTGAGAGTTATGGGCATGGTCAAAGGATGACCAATCGTATTTGTATACTCTGAGAGGGCGAAAACGGAGTGTCTACACTTAGTCCCTAAGTTTTATTAGGTCGGCCATGGTAAAAGGTAAAAAATCTTAGAGGCGAACTGTCACAACCGAGAATTCTACCCAATCTCGATGGCCTAGAATCCCTGTAATGACCCCGCACACATGTTAAGGCTATAAGAGAACATAAATACTTTCCCATAAATAGTTATTAAAACTCGATCCTTAAGATTTGTGATCACCTTTATCGAAAATATCCGCATGAGATAAATAGAAAATAAAACCAATTATAAGTATTGCATCCTAACTTACATCTAAGAGATAGAAAATAACTAGGAATAACTTATAACCTGAACAAAAAGCAAACTCAATTAGAAATATATCTCTCCCAAGTAACTGAAAAAAAAACTAAGCAAAGTGAGCTCTTAATGCTCCTAATAATCACCAGAATCTATGCCCTCGTCCGGATGGTTCCTAAGGTCCTCGCCCTCAGATGCCGTATCATTTACCAGTGCATCAAAATCTTAAGGGACAGAATAATCCGTATCCTCACCTGCAATTGTTAGTTTTTCATGGGATGAATTTACTCTGTCATGTAAACTCAAGGGTTGTACAACCAATCCACCACAATCTATCTAGGGTGGTTGTATGTACAGCGTAATGATTGAAGGTGAATCCTTTAAAATTAGCAGTTATACAAAATAAACGACATGAATAAAAATCTTTTGAACATAACATAACTAAAACTGAAAGGACATAACATTGATGGCAGTGTATATGATGCTTCTAATGCTTATTTTTCTTCGTAAATATCTTATCAAATTAACTTACGTGGCTTATCTTGAGTCTTATCGTAGCTTCACATGCCTACACAACGTACTTTGTAATATACATATTTGTAAAATCATAGATGTCGTGATCCATCACAACGATGCGCTCAAAAATGGAGTTGCCACCGGGAGCTTTTGGTATCCCGGGATACCCAAAATCAAGATCGTGTGCACCGAAGTGCTTGATTTGACTCCATATCACTGGTCAACGCTAAAGCCTCTTGGGTAAGGACTTCGGTTATAAATTGGGATGGTGTTAAGCACCAGATTGACCCACTAGTTGAGGTCTCTACTATGGCCAAGTATCTAAAATAAATATAAAAATGAGCAGCACTTCCTCTTGCGTGAAGACACTCGGATCCTATTAGGCTCTCTGCAAACATCGAAATTTTGACGGCGTAACTGTCCAAATCCTAGGATAGAGGTAAAGCAAATAAAGAAGGTAGAGGAATAGAGGGGAGAGCCGAAGCTCTCGGACCCTTGTAGCACCGTCTTCGGATCTTCACGAAGGTGCCAATTCCGATGAACTTCCGATAATACAAATGGTTGGATGAAGGTTCTAACTCTCTAAAGCTTAGAGGTTTAGAGAGTTGGGAGTGATGGTATGAGATAGGTGGCCAAGGTTCTAAGGCTAAGGGCTTAAAGTAAATGATGATGGAGATGTAATGGTGTAGGGAGGATGGGAGCTTAAGGGTTTGAGGCTTAGGCAAAGGGGAAGCTGGAAGGTCGAGAGATATTTTTGTATAGTTTCTTCTCTTAGATTTTCAAAAGTTGCTTAAAACAAGTGTGACAGCCCGGATTTTCCAAACACAGATTTATGGGATAATTATTTTTCTTTTACCAACTGGGAAAACTCAGACCGCCAGATCATAGATCATAATCTGACACATAATACTTAGTACATCCACTCACATATGAAAATCAAAGCAGATAATGCATATGGCATAATTAAAATCTCCAATTCTAATATCCAACATGAACAGTAACTAAAACAAAACTATCAGTGATGGCCGACCATCACCTAATAGTAGTTTACAATATGTGTATAATAGAATGAATGCACGAAGCCCAAACTTACCAAAATCCATAATGTACTAAATCTACGATCCCTGAACTTGGGGTACAAATCCTCAGGCAGAAGATCTCCTTCTTTCGGTATGCAAAATTGGACTTTAAGTCTGGTGTCCTGATCAAGTGTTATGCCCGTGATTTATAGTCGGGGTTAGCTAATAGTCTAAGCTCAGTAAGGAAAAGATCAATACCAAATACATCTTATCAGATCAATACATACATTCAATGACCATAAATCAGAAAACATTTTCAGGTCAAAACAAAAGCTGACTTTTAAAGCATTTTTCATATCAAAATAGAAGCTAACTTTCAAAAGTATTTTTCATATCAAAACAGAAGCTGACTTTCAAAAGCATTTTTCATATCAAAACCGAAGCTGAGTTTCGTATTGAAAATAGAAAACTGATTTCAGGATCATTTCATGTCGAAAATAGAGCAAAATTTCAAGTCCAGATTCAAATTCAGATTCAGAGCTCAATTATCGAGTTCATAGTCGATTATTAGAGTTCAAAATCAAGGTTCAATATCAGAGTTCTAATTCAGGTTCAGAGTTCAAATTTCTGGGTAACGAGTTCAATTTCAGAGTTCGATTATCAAATTCGAATTCAAAGTTTCAGATTTGGAGTTCTTATTCCACTTCGTATTCAATTTCACATCTTTTCGGATTCAGTTATTCACTTTCCAATTTCATACTGCTTATCAAGTAATGCATGACTTAAATTGATTTACTGAGTTCAGTTCACTTATATGACTTACACATTCGATTCACAGATATCCTGCCTGTAGATACCCCCATTTTGCCCTCAAAATATACAAATCTATTCGGTCAAGCTTTGACCTCATAATCCAATGTGGGATCATATACTGAAACAATAGTATATGGCTGGATACAGGTTGAAATAATAGCTCTGTGGCTCAGGCCCCATGACCCTAATGTAGGGACCATGCACTGAAACAATAGTACATGATTGAATACAGGCTAAGACAATAGCTCTATGGCTCAGATCTCGACGTAGGGAGACTATATACTGAAATAATAGTATATAGTCAAAATACAGACTGAAATAATAGTCTAGCATTTCAGACACCATAACCCTCACGTAGTGACCATGCACTGAAACAATAATAGATGGCTGGACACAGGCTGAAATAATAGCTCTGTGGTTTAGATCCCGACGTAGGGAGACTATATACTGAAATAATAGTATATAGTCAAAATACAAACTGAAACAATAGTCTTGTATTTCAGACCCGACCTGATCCTGGACATCCCTGAATTACGCGCTTAAAACCACGCGCGCAATTTGATTGCACGCAAAACTACAAATGTGTAATCAGTTCCCTTTCAGACCAGACTTCCTTTCCCCAGACCACCTAGAGACTCGATTACACGCCTCACATGAGACGTGCGATTGGATTGAGCACCCCACCACCGGTGCGCAATTGGCCTACACCTGATCTAGTCTTACAATCCTTGACCCCCAAGCTTCCTCGATTAAACGCTCTAAATGAGACACTTAACAAGATTGTGCACCCCACAGCAAGAGCGCAATTAGCCCTAACGTTGTTAGAACTAGGAAACTCATTGAGCAAGTCAGCCGGTCGCTCACTAAGTCGGTGACTGACTCAAAGCGATTAAGCACTGGGAGACCGGCGCGTAATTCAGTTAAACGCCTGAAACAGGGTGCTTAATTAGAAAAAAAACCTATAAAAGCCTTTTTTTAATTCGACCAGGGGGTTGGACGAAAAGAGGTTGAAAATTTCACAGAGAGAACGACAAATACAGAGAATTTCGAGAACAAACCCATAGAGAAACATAGCCATGATTTCGAGATTCAAGCTCCGAATTTTTAAGATTCCTCTCCGCAACCCCGACCTCAGGTAAGAATTTAGTTTTAGTTTTCAACCCTAGCTTTTAGTCTTTAGATTTAGGATTCCCTAGTTTAATTATTAATATTGAATTTTCAGCCTTAGACCGTAGTACCCCTTTTTTAGACCGTAATTTTAATCTATGGTTCTAGTTCTTTGAATTTAGAACCAGTCTTTAATCTGACGGCCTAATTCACCGACCATAGACTTTAATTATGTTCTAAAATCTTAATCTTCAGTCCTATCATTAAGCTCTGGTTCTAGTTCTTAGTTTCTAGAACCTGTCCTTAATCATACGATTTGATTTTCTGGTTTCGGACCTGAATTTAGTCCATAAAATTTTAAATTCTAGTTTTAATTCCTTAGTTTAATATTTCTAAAACCCCAAATATTAATTTAGTTTTCTAAAATTCTAGTTTCACGATTTAATTCATCATTATATTCCCGAAAATGACTATAAAAATCTAAAAAAATACTATTTTATAATCCAAAATTCAATTTGCTTCAATCTCAGCCACCCGATTTTCCCAAGGAAACTTGCGGAGGGTACTCGAGAATGAGGCTAATCCTCCTTAGTATAGCGGGCCCAAAACTCCTTTTTCTTAAATTTTTAGTAGGATTAATTCATTACTTTAATTAAAATTTTAGTAAAATTAGTCATTGCTTCAGTTAGAATTTTAGTATAATATAATTTATTGCTTTAATCAGAATTAGTAAAAGGTAGTTCCTTTATCTCAATCAAATTTTAGTATAGTTAATTCATTATTTTAAATCAGATTTTTTTTAGTCAAGTTAATTCCTCGACCTGATTATAAAATTTGATAAAATTAGTTCCTTTATTTTAATTAGGTTTTTAGTATAGTTAATTCATTGCTTTAATCATAATTTTAATAAAATTAGTTTATTTGTTCTAATTATATTTTAATAAAATTAGTTTATTTGTTTTAATTAAATTTTAATGAAATTAATTCCTTTGTTTTAATTAGAGTTCTAGTAAAATTAGTTTTCTATTTCAATTAGAATTTCAGTAGAACCAGTTCCTTTGTTATAATTAGAGTTTTAGTAAAATTAGTTCTCTATTTCAATTAGAGTTGCAGTAGAACTAGTATACTTGCTTTACTTAGAATTTCAGTATAACTAGCATGCTTGATTCAATTAGAACTCCAATAGAATTAATATACCTGCATTCCTAGTATGATTAGGAGACTAATATTAATTAGACTTCTAGTAACATTAGGAAACTAGATTAATTAGAATAATAATAAAATTAAAACATTTAAATTAATTAAACTCCTAGCACAATTAGGAGACTAATATTAATTGGACTTCTAGTAGTATTAGGACACTAAATTAATTAGACTCCAAATAAGACCACAACTAGACTCATAATGGAATTAGGAAATCTAAACCAATCAGAATTACATTAATAACAAGGAAAGAAAAGGAAAACTAAACTATCTAAATTATAAGAAGAGCCAATACTACTGACGTTCGCAAGCGGACGATTCAGTAAAGAAGTAACCCACACCCGCTCTAAAGAGTGATCACCAACGTGTTGCAGCGTCGTTAAATATCTGCAGCTAGCGATCGTAACCAATTGGGAATCTTCCTAGAAATGTCTCCTTTATTTTCAACATTCCAAACACTGCATTGCTAGAGTCCACTTGGACATAATTGGGCCACTGATTTAACAGGGACCGAGAGGAACCCAGAAAAAGTGCACACCAACAGACTAGCGATTGCGATGAGACGTTTTTTACCAAACTCTTTTTTTAGATAGTTAGGTTTCATTTTATTTTCCTGTTATTATTTCCCTCGCATTATTTCGAACCCTTTTAACTATGAGTCTTTATCAAAGACTCGAGATGTCCGACATACGAAGAGTGAGTTTAGGAGATCCACCACTGTGGGGATATCATGACAACCCCATGCATGAAGAAGAACCACTTTACAATCCAACCCATGACAACCTGAGATTAACATGGGTAGCGAATAAGAAAATCCCTTCTCTACCCCGCACACCTGTAACAATCATGACGGGAGAGATCGTAACACTGGAAAAAACCTTATTGCTCAACAAATTGTAGAGCTCAGTATTCAGCGGATACAAAGAGGAGATGATGACTCTGAGGAATTATTTTGATGATTGGCCGCCGCATATGAGACCATTAGGTCACGACAATATTCAGAAGAACGAGAACGACCGGAAAGGCCACCGCCTCCCTCGAGCATGGTGTCGGCCTGTGCCACACCATTGAGGCAACCTGCTCACACATTTTTTAACAAGGACTCTCCAGACAATGTTGGTTCACGGACCGCTCTAAAAAATAGAACTATCAAAATTGAAGATCTCCCTGAAATGCTCAACAAATACATGGCCAAGAGGGAACGCCCTGGTCACTCATTTGGATTCGACAAATTCTGTCGAGATGTTGAATTTAACTTACCAATAGGATTTAAACCATCAAAATTTACCAAATATAACGGCACGGGAAATCCGAACAATCACTTGGCCCTCTTTTGCAAGGATTGTCGACCCATACATGATAATCAAGGACTTCTCATCCACTATTTTCAATGCTCATTAGAAGGAGAAGCTCTAGATTGGTTCGTGGGACTCCCGCTCTATAAGATAGAAACATTCGATGATTTGGTCGGTCAATTCCTAGACCAATACAAGCATCTCATTGAAGAGACAGTCAGTCTCAGCGATCTAATGGCGGCAAAGTAAGGACTCGATGAAGAATTCACCGACTTCGTCACCCGATGGAGGAAACTCGCTGCCAGGACCGACACTTTAATGAAAGAAAAAGACTCGGTTGATATTATTATCGACAATACTAGGGAACCATTGAAGAGCGCACTTGTCATAAGTGATTGCCCTGACTTTACTGCACTCCACTCCCGGACATCCCGACTAGCGCGACACATTAAAGGTGGAGACCTCGCCCTATCCATAGTTATGTTGAAAGTAGGCTCTTCTAGTGAATCAAAGTCAAAAGATAATAAGAAACCACCTGAGGAACCAAATAGGTCAACACCATTATAAACCAGGCACAAAACTCTAGGAACGGAAACTTCCAATCGTAAAATTTTGGTCAAAATTAGAATCAGTAATGATACATGGACCAAAACAAAGGCACTAATCAACAAAGATATGCGAACCAAAACCAAGGCCAAAACCAGAATTAGGGCCAATACCAGAATAGGAATCAATATCCCAACATCTACCAAAACCAAAATACGACATAGAATCGACCGGACCACGCGCCGAACTATAATAATGTACCCCCACCGTAAAACTTCAACCATGCTAGAGGCCCCTACTAACTGAGGCGGGAACACTATCCCCCTTTACATGATACGATCGCCAACATTTTCTGTCTCCTGAACACTCAGAATCTCCTCTGATTCCTGCAGGAAAGATCCAAACCATGGCTAACAAATCTAGACTATAGTAAATACTGCGCATTTCATCGGTACATGAGACACAATCTAGAGGACTGCTAGGTCCTCCGGGATGTGATATATGACATGAATGACTGGAACCAAATCGACTGAGAGGCGCTTAGGAGTCTTAATCCCAACAATAACCAACCCCAACAAAACTTGGGGATCATTAACAGCCCCATGCCTAACCACAACCAAGCAACACGGGCTCAAGTCACCACCGTAGATCTCCCCGGTCAATCCTCCTTCCAGCTCTCCACCTTAATCACTCGCATCCAATCTTTTAATAGTTTTGCCACACTTATGAGAAGTGCTTCACCCTCGCACCCCTTGGCCTTGATCACTCGAATCGCCCCGCCAAGTCCACCTCCATATCCAAAATTCACCCAGATAAGAGTCCGCTCTTTTAGGGCCTGGAGACTATTCCTCCATAGTCACACACCAGAACCTTTAACCCCTTCAAATCTTGAACCAACGCCATTGCCGCTCCCTTTGCCTGATTCTGAGCCTTAGTATGGAGACTATGTTCTTCAAATTGCAGCTTAAATTGCCGCATGAGTAGAATGTGTCACTCAAAAAACTCCAAGACAAGAAAATGAAATAAAGACTGAGTGTTCACTAAACATAGGAGAAAGTGAGCGAGAAGAACATCCAGACCCGGGTGAGACACTGGTCTCTGCTTTCTTAGAAGAAGATGATTACACACAGTACCTTCCACCTTAGAGCGGCCCAGTGCAAGTATGCGTCCCAACCTCGAATTCCACTCACTTCACAAGCACATCAACATTGAGTAGCACTGGTTCGTTCAACAACCAACTTGCCCGATTCTTAAATCAGGAACCAATTATCCACCTCCACCCTTCCCTCGAAATAAGGATTTCACGAACGCACAACCACCAGAGGGGAACGTGTGAGAAAGAGAAGTTAACTTGCCGCCCCCACCTCACATTATCCCTCCGCCAATCCCTGCACCTCAACCACTCTAACCACCTGCACCCAAGGCTCATCGGTCTGACAAAGAAATGTTACTCGAGCCAGGGCAAGAATATGACCTTCTGCAGCATCTTCAAATGATCCCAACCCAGATATCAATATTGGAAATCATCAAGAAATTGCCCGATCATCACCGATTGTTGATATGGACATTTGAAGACACACAAGTGGATGAGGACACAACATTATACGAGCTTCATCAAATGACCTCGGTCATGGTGCAACCCCCAACACTCACTTTCACGGACGCAGACATGCCTAAAAAGTCCCTCCATGGAATCGTAGCTCCCATATACCTTACGGTCATAGTCAGAGGATTCTTTGTACCCCATATGTTGGTTGATACAGGAGCAGGGCTCAATATCTGCCCAATCACAACGTTAAAGACGCTCGAATACACGGAACAGGACGTTAGGCCCTCGACACTATCACTGATAGCTTATGACGGATCGCATCATTTTTGTCAAAGGAACTATCAAAGTACAGGTTCGCCTCGGACCTGTAATGAAAGACATCACTTTCCATGTTTCTGACTCTGCTAGTACGTACAGTCTTATCTTAGGAAGAAAATAGTTAGAGTCAATGAAAGCCGTCGTGTCCATATACCATCAGTGCATCAAATTCCCGTACGAGGACTCCATTGTCCGTATATACGCTAACGCACCCCTCCAGGAGATGGATATTGATTACGCTGCGAGTATTTCGACAACCCATGATTCCGTATTGAAAACAAGCCACATTCAGAAGGCCCGGATCCCTGATGAGACAACCATTGCAGAAGTCCGTTCTTCTACCCCCCCTAGTTCTCCCCCAATGCGTCAACACAATTTAATGAGAAGAGAGGTTGGCCTAGACCTCGCCAAACTCTACGACATCAACCAAACCGCGACAAAAGGGTGGGACCTTATGTATCAGCTTGGATACATCCTCCACACCAGACTTGGTAAAAACAAGCAAGGTTGCGTCAGACCCGTTGTCCCAATGAAAACATGCAAGCACATAGGGTTAGGTTACCAATCGGATGACTCGTAAGATGACTTGTTCCCTACCCAACCGAAATGGTCTCTATATGACCACTTCGTCTATGGGACCACTGAGAAAGTAGATTTACCAAGGCAAAAGGAAGTGTCCTTCACTAGATCCCAAGAAACAAAAATTGAATGAATGGCTAAAACATTCAATGATTTAATCAATCTGAATGACGATATTGATAAACCACTCGAGGGAGTCAAACTCTTGTTTGACACTAAGGATCTTGCAAAAGAGAGAAAGAAGGAACCTCCAAAACACAAGCCGCAAGTGGGAGATTGGGAATCCACTAACGACGAAGATTTCCACATAGCTGCCTTGCAAGATGATGAAGAGCACTTACACTTAATATGGGAAGAGGATGATACCCCACTACGAAATCTTAGCTCGCATAGCATCTACCTCGGCCTTGGCCTTGGGGGATGGGAATGCCCGTGGGACTCCCCTTGTATCGCTCACCCATACAACCCTACTGTAGGGCATGCACCAACATATTAGAATACTTCGTTAGCTGGGTCCAACATTCCACAATGGTAGGGTCGAACGATTTAGACCCCATAACAATAAAAATAAGTAATGACCTACCAACTCGTCTACTGGCACAAGAAGCAGAAAATCCCAACAGTCATTTAGTCGACCGAGCGGGAAACACTCACATCACTCTCATTGAGGTTGAAGAGGAATTCGAACTAGATGCTCCTCCATCCCCAAACACACCACAACTCTAAATATTCTATAAATCTCTCGAGGAAGAGTGGAAACCTCCTCCGAGCGACGACAAGGACTATTGGATAGACCTCCCTGCACTAGAGTTAGCAGAGCATGCCAACCAAGGACTTCAGGTATTGTTAGATCAAGAAGACGAGTTCAATATCCTCCCTAACTCCAACCTAGAGGGATGGAAATTCCCTTGGGGATCTCCCTGCATTTCTCACCATTACCAGCCTCACTGCCGAGCATGCGTACTCACCCTAACACACTATGAAGTTCAAGGGAAAGAGGTCACTACCCCTGAGGATCCCTTCGAAGGTTATTCTCGACAGGAAGAGCAACCATATTATAACTCAGGAGAGGATAGTTCGATCGATTATGATCTCCAGAGCTTCTTCAAAGAGGAGGCAATCAATGTAATAAAGGAAATCCGAACGTCAGTGCCACTGTCGTCGACATCGCTTATCTAAAAGATCTCATCAGATGAGGACTCAAAAAAAAAAAAACATGTCGAACTCAGAACAAATCCACATTTCTCGAAGAATCGCCCGAACTGCTCTGGCAGTTGTCTCGCTCCCTCAATTAGAGGAAGCAACTACCCCGATGCCTTTTGAAGCGACTGACCTTGTATCATATCTACTATTAAAAGTCAAAAAAATCCAAAAAATTCAAAAATACAAAATCCAAAAAATTCTAAAAACCTCATAAAAGAAAGGGAACCCTTCATCCCGAATCAAGTTTGCGACTAACAAGGAGAATTTTCTCCTAAGACTACTATCCCATCTCCCGTACGAGGATGCAGGGTGTCCAGGCTAAACAACAAGCCCGTGATCATACCAGACGAGATACTCTGTGACTTTGAGAAAAGGATCAATAGCCTTGACCTTCACCTTACCAAATATCTCTCAATCATAAATTATGTTGATGAAGGGCTACCTTTCGCAAAATTGAATCCCCAGTGTAGCAATTTTGTAGTATATGAGCTTACCAAGGATGAAGAAGAAACACCAGTCCCTGAGGAGGCGCAGGACTTCCAATGGGTTATCAAGCATTTCGACGATCAAACCCAAGCTACCACAGAACCTACAGAAGAAATCAACTTTGGCACTGAAGAGAAACCCAAGAAACTACTAATTAGCACAACGCTTAACTTCAAGGAACGTCAATAAATTGTGCAAGTCCTGCAGAAACACCTCGACTCATTTGTGTGGTCCTATGAAGATATCCTTGGTTTAGACCCAAGCTTAGTAGAACACCATCTTGTCTTGGAAACCGATGCAAACTTATTAAGCAGAAACTTCGTAGGATGCACCCGCAAACCGCCCTTCAAGTTAAAGAGGAAGTTGACAAATTACAGAAAGCCATGTTCATTCGAGTGGTCCTCTACCCCAAATGGGTCGCCAACATAGTACCTGTCGCTAAGAAAGATGGCAGAGTACAGGTTTGCATTGACTTTCGAAACCTCAACCAGGCATGCCCAACCGACGTCTTCCCACTTCCACAAATTGACACTCTTGTTGACAACACCGCTGAACATGAGATGCTATCCTTTATGGACGGTTTCTCTGACTATAAAAAGATCAAATTAGCAGAGTCCGACCAAGAGAAGACTTCTTTCACTACACCATGGGGAACTTATTGCTACGTCGTCATGCCTTTTGGGCTCAAGAACGTGAGAGACACGTATCAACGCGCCATGATGGGTATTTTTCATGACATGATACATAAATGTGTAGAAGTCTACGTTGATGATATATTAGTGAAGTCCCAAAAATAGGCAGGACATGTTGAAGCACTCTTATTGGAGCTACAAAGATCTAAGAAATATCAACTAAAAATGAACCCAAAGAAATGTGTCTTCGTAGTCACTTCCAGAGAATTACTCGGTTTCATAGTCAGCAAGCGAGGAATTGAAGTGGACCCCGCAAAAGTCAGAGCTATCCTTGAGATGCCACTTCCCAGTAATATCAAAGAATTATGAGGCCTAATAGGAAGATTGTAATTCATCAGGAGATTTATGTCCCAATATTCAGACAGATACAATCCTTTCTACATACTACTTAAAGGAGGAACTCAGTACAAATGGGATGACCAGTGTCAGCTAGCCTTCAACAACATAAAAAATACCCCCTTAACCTGCCAATACTATCGCCACCAGTTCCCGAAAGACCTACCCCTAATCCTATACCTCTCAGTGAATGACAAAGCAATGAGAGTAATTCTGGGATAATATGAAGAAGACGACAAGAAAGAGAAGGCTATCTACTACCTCAGTAGGACGATGGTCGAGTACGAACGAAAATACACTCCAATGAAGAAGACCTGCCTCACAATGGTGTGGGCCTCAACCAAATTATGACACTACTTCGGAGCACATAAAATACTAGTACTAGCCCAAATGGATCCTCTGAAGTACGTATTCGAAAAGCCCGCAACATCAGAAAAGATTGCTCGTTGGCATATGCTCTTGCAAGAATTCGATATCACTTACATCACGCAAAAGTTGATCAAAGGATAAGCAATCACCAATTACATCACAGATCTCCCACTATTGAGTGATGAGCCCATACATGCGGATTTCCCTGATGAAGACCTACTCACAATTCATAACGAAAAGCCCGATAAGACTTCATAGACCCTTTATTTTGATGGTGCTCTAAATTACAAAGGAAAAGGCATCGGGATAGTCCTCCTAAGCTCGGAAGGAGTTATCATACCTAAGGCTTTTCAACTAGATTTCCCTGTCACTAATAATGTTGCATAATATGAAGCTTTCATAGTCGGACTACGAGAAACACTACAATTAGTTGTTAAACAATTAAAAACCATCGATGATTCCAAGCTAGTAATCCCGCAAGTTATAGGAGAATGAAAAATTAAGGAAAGGAGACTAATGGCATACCTAGAAACCTCTCAATATTTAGTAACCAAATTTGAAAGAATCTCTTTCACGCACATCCCTAGATTAGAAAACGAGTTCACAGACTCCCTCACCACGCTATCCTCGATCATTCAAATACCCATTGGATAAAATATCAAGACCTTCTTCATAGAAAAGTTGATAGTACCCACTCAGGAGGTAGCATGGACCATCAAGAGAGAACTACCAATCCTCTGCACCAGCACAAGACCAAAAGAATCAATCACTCCGAAAAAGCACGTCAAATTAGAAACCGAAGTCGCTATGTTTAGATTTGAAAAATCACCAACCAATGATGGACAGTCATGGTATTTCAACATCTGAAACTTCCTGAAGCATCAATACATCCCTCCATATGCCATGAAAATTGAACGGAAGACTATAAGGAACCGATGGGCCCGATTCTGCATACTCGGTAAAATATAATACAAAGAAGCCTTCACCAAAGGAGTGCTGCTACGATGTGTCACGACTGCCGAAGGACAATACATCATTTGAGAAGCACACGCCAGTGCCTACGGTGCCAACGCCGGTAGACAGAGACTCGCCGATAAAATCACACCACAAGGCTACTTGTAGCTGACAATGATAAGAGATTGCCACCTCTACGTCTAATTCTGCAAGCAATGCCAAGAACACGCTGCACTTATCAAAGCTCCATTAGTTGCATTGAACACTATGACCTCTGTAGACACTCCCATTTTCCTTCTCGGAGTATACAAACTTGTTCAGTCAACCTTTGACCCTTTTAACTAGCGGTGTGGAACCATGCAATAGTACATGGCTGAATGCAGGCTAAAATAATAGCTCTGTGGCTCAAATCCCAACGTAGGGAGACTATATACTAAGCAAGAGTATATAATCGGAATGCAGACTGAAACAATAGTCTTACATTTCATTCTAGATACCATACCTGGACAACCCTGAATTATGCACTAGAAACCCAGCGTGTAATTCGATCGCGCGCAGAACCACAAGCACGTGACCAGTCCACCTTTCAGACCAAACTTCCTTTCTCAAACTGATTCGAGACTTGATGACGCGCCTGAAATAGGACGCATGATCAAATTTAATGCTCCTCCATTAGTACACAATTGGCCTACACCCGACCTAGTCTTACTACCCTTGACCCCTACGTTTCCTTGATTAAACATTTTAGGTTCAACGCTTAATCAGATTGAGTGCTTGGTAACATACACACAATTTGTCCTAATTTGTTAGGACTAAGAGACTCGCCGAGCAAGTCAGCCGGTCGCTCACTGAGTGTGTGATCGACTCAAAGTGATTAAGCACCAGAATCCAGGCGCGCAATTCAGTTAAACGCTCATAAACAGGCACGTAAATGAAGGAAAACCTATAAAAGCTTTTTTTCTCAAAGAGAGAAAGGAGGCTGCAAATTTAGAGAGAAGATACTGCAAATTCTGAAACTAGAGAGCTCCGAGGATGAACCCATAGAGCAACCTAGTCATGATTTCGAGATTCAAACTCCAAGATTTCTCTTCGCAGCCTCGGCCCTAGGTAGGAATTTAATTTTTAGTTTCTAGCCGTAGCTTCTAGTTCTGAAATTTAGTATTAATTTTATTTTCAGTCTTAGACCGAAGCACCCCTTTTCGGACCGAAATTCTCTACATCTGATCCCAGTCCTCAGAGTCTAGGATCAGTCTTTAATTTAACGGTCCGATACACCGACCCCTAAGACCAAATTCTACTCTAAAATCATAATTTGCAGTCCTATCATAAATCTCTGGTTCTAACTCTTAGAGTTCAGAACCAGTCATTAATCCTACGGTCTGATTTTTCTGATTTCGACTCCGATTACAGTCCTTAGATTATCTTTAGCCTTTAGTTTTAATTTTTAATTTCTTATAGTTCTAATCTTTAAATTCTAATTCTTAATTCTTAAGTTTTAGAATTCAGCCCTTAGGAAAACCCTATCCAAATCCTTAGTCTACAGCCAACTAGGTCTCCCCAACCTTTTCTCAATTGTCAATCCCGTCACTTTTATGTTTGGCATATTTTAAGGTATTGTACGAAGTCAAATTGAGTCAAATTTGGTCACGTTGGAAAGCTTATCGAAGTTTCTTTCCAACGAGCCAAAAAATGCGCCAATCTGATAAGTATTGAAGAAGTTATGGTCAATTTTCGATAGCGGCACAAAAAGTGACGTTTTTCAAAACTCCTAGTTGGATTAGGATTAATATCTCTATTATATTATTTTAGAAAAAAATGATTTATGGTAAAAGCCTATAAATAAGACAATTTTCCTATACAATTCTCCTCTATACAATTTTTCTTTACACAATTTCCCTCTATACAATTTCCCTTTGCACGATTTAGACGATTCTTCAGGTAATTCCTTAGTCCTTAACTTTCTGGTTCTAGTTCTTAGGTTCTAGAACCAATTCCCCTTTTTTATATTCTAGTTCTAGATTTAGGTTCTAGCCCTCTAGTTCTTAAATTCTATATCTTAGGCTTTAATCTAAATTTCTAATTTTCTGATTCTAGTCCTTAGGTTTTAGAACTATCTTCTAATTTTTTAGGCCCTAATTTTTTAGGTTCTAGAATTGGTCCTTAATCTCAAGGTCCAAATTTTCCTAATTTCGATCTCGATTTTGGTCCTTAGATTTTAGCTTTAGTCTTAATTTCTCATAATTCTAAATCCTAAAATTCGCTTTATAGTTTCAGTTCTTAATTCTTTTTTAGCCCTAAAATTTTAACCCTTAAATACCAATCATCAATCTTTCACAAAAAATACTACTTTATAATTTAAACTTAGGTCTCTCTCAATTTTAGCCACCCGATTTGCCCAAGGGAGCTTACAGGTGGTACTTGGGAATGAGGTCAATCCACCTTATAATAATGGGCCACACCCCCCTTTTTTCGTTTATTTATTTCGTTTAATTTTATTTCAATAAAACTGGCATGCTTATTTAAAATCAGAATTTTCACAGAATTGGCATATTCAATTTAGTTAGAGTTTTATTCAAATCAGTACAATTCTAATCGGTCCTAACATAATAAAGAACAGTTGTATTCCTAGTACAATTAGGAGATTAATATTAATTAGACTTCTAATAGGATTAAGAAACTAAATTAATTAGAGCTCTAATAAGATTAAGACATTTAAATTAATTAGACTCCTAGTAGGATTAGGAGACTTAATTAATTATATTTCTAATAGGATTAAGATATTTAAATAAATTAGACTCCTAGTAGAATCAAGAGACCCTATCTTAATCAGACTCCGAGTAGGATTAGGAGACCAAGTAAATTAAAATTCCAGCTGGAATAGGAAAACCAAACCAGTTACACTAAAGGCAACCTACAACTGCTGACGTTCGCCGGCGGACGATTCAGTAAAGGAGTTCAACCTGCAAGTCCCCGCTTTCCTTTAAAGCGTGATCAGTGATGTACTGCAACGTCGATAAATATCTGCAGCTGGCGATTGCATCTTCTCAGGTATTCTTCATTTAGAATTAGCCTCTTTAATTTTAGTATTTAATATTTCATAATTTATTACTCCATCATCACCTTCGCCAGAGTCCACTCGGGACCGAATTGGGCCATTGATTTGGGGATCAAAAGGAACCTAGAAAAAAGCGCGTACCAACAGACTGGCGATCGCGATGGGACTCTTTTCCGCTAAGGTTGCCCTGGTTTAATTAATATGATTTTCTATTTTCCTTGCTTTATTTAATTTGGTTTTATATTTTTTGCTTTTTATTTTTATTTTTATTTTGTTTCGGTTTATCACTTTTCTACACACTTGCACGTGGATAAACTTTTTCAAAAAAAATAAAAGAAAATAAAAAAACTATTTTAATATGGCCGGCATCAGAAAATTGAACTTTAATGATAACGACTCACCTGTATGGGGCCCATAGCGACCCTGAGTATAACGTTAGGCCATCTTCGTGGACAGCCCAGCGTCGTACTCGAGTAAACATGGTTAATGAGAGTGAAAAACACCCCTTCACTCCACGAAATATAAATCATAGTAATAGCACTGAAGAAAGTGGTACTGAGAGAAGCTACCCCAATAGTCAAGTTATGGACAACACTCCTAGTGCACTCACAAAAGGAGGAAAAGAAGTCGACGCGTGGCTTAGGTCCCAAAAACAAGTTACTCCGAGGAACAGACAAGAGGAAAGGACGTCGATTCCTCCACATGCGTCGACTCCCCCGACACATAACACATATACCTCTCACACCTTCTACAACAACAACTGCCAAAGGACAACCCTCTCCCAAAGCACCTAGAAAAACACCGCCATAAACATAAACGACCTCCACCAATTTCTAGATGACTACATGGCTAACACTTTTGGATTCGAAAATTTTTGCCGAGACATCGACTTCACCATACCCGCTGGTTTTAAACCTCAAAAATTCAACAAATATAATGGTACGGGAAACCCAAAGCACCACTTAGCCCTATTCTACAATGACTGTCGACCAATCCACACCAATCATGGGCTCCTGATCCATTACTTTCTGAGATCACTAGAAGGAGAAGCCCTTGATTGGTTCGCGGTCTTACCTTTAGTCGAAATCGAGGCATTCGAAGACTTAGCCGACAGATTCCTAGATCAATACCAGCACTTGACTCATGAAGAAATCAGTCTCGCTGACTTGATACACACAAGACAAGAGGACGGTGAAAACTTCTCGACATTCGCTAGCCGTTAGAGAAGACTTGTCGCTCGAGCAAGGAATCAAATAAAAGAAAGCGATGCGATAGAAGTCGTGATTAGCAATACCCGAGAGCCTCTTCGGAGCATTCTCATCCTAAGTTACTATCACGACCTTGCTAGCTTTATCAACATGCCTCACACTTAGAACGTCGATTGAAGAATGGAGACCTTAGTCTTCCTACCTTAACATCCAACGGACCCTCCTCCGACAATCCCGAGACAAACACCCTAAACGAAGCCATAGACTCCGAACAAATCAATGAGAACCAAGAACAAAACCAAACTAACCCTCAACCATACCACCTATATGACCAAGCTCAAGACCTTTACACAAACCTGTACCCTGACTACAATCAACCTCCATACCTTGACCAAGACCAACCACTATACACCAACCAATGCACGAACCCGTATTATGACCAAAGCCAGTACCCCAACAACACGCAAACTAACGTCACCTATTATAATCCATTGTTCGATCAAACTCAACTCACATACGAGACTGTACACTTATTCGCCCCCGCCGAATTCCACCCAGCTAGCCTGATCTGAAGAATTGAACCTCCCTCAGAGCAGGACCATACTATTCGCTCAACCTACCCTTGAATCCGATAACCTACCAACAAACAAATCAATCCCCACACCTCCAGAGAAGATGCCTAAACCAATGATGCAAACTACCCCCGAACAGACTCACATGTCAATTCTAGAAGTAATTTTTGAACCAATCAATCGATATTATACGACGCCATTCATACTTAAACCAATCGCAAAACTAAACTCTGAACCCAAACCAGTAATCCAATCTACCCTCAAAATCACTAGCCTTCTCGCTTCCAAATCAACTATGAAACAAACCCCCGAAATCGAACACATTGTCCCACCAATCTCAAAACTACTCCTTGAACTAATCCCTACACCTGCTTTAAAACTCAAACTCGACAACAAACACATCACCCCACTAACCGCAACATCGACTCTCGAATTAACTTCTACGCCCACTTTGAAACCTAAACTCACTATCACCTCACCAACCACCAAACTGAACCCTAAACTCAAACCTATTATAAAACCTAAACTTATCATCAAAACTAAACCTATTATAAAAACTAAACCTATTATAAAATTTAAACCTATTATCTAATCTAAACCTATTATTAAACCGAAACCTATCCTCGAACATGAATCTATCACCAAACCTAAACCCATGATTGAACTTGAACCTGTCATCGGACACGAAACAAAACCAATCATTAAACTTAAACCAATCGTCAAATCCAGACCCGAACCTATCATCGACCAAGCACCCATCCACAAGCTCGAACCCTCCATCAAAGGTGAACCCGCCATCAAATCCGAACCCATTGTCAAACCTGAACCTATCGTCAAACTTAAACCGATCACCGAATACAAACCTGACATCAAGCCCCAAACTATCGGCGAATCTAAACCGACCCTCGAACCTGAACCGACCGTCGAACTTAAACCAATCACAGAACATGAACCTGGCATCAAACCTCAAACTATCAACAAATCCAAGCCCATCATTGAACTCGAGTTTGTTATCGAACACGAACTCGGTACTAAAACCGAACCTATTCCTACAACGCCAACCCCACTCACCTTTGAGCCTCCCACAAAACCTATCAAGGAGTCGATCATCGCTCCCACTTTCAAAATCAAACCAAACTCAAATCGTACGATGCCAATCACCATCTGAATCAACATACCTCAAATCCCATCAAAACATGAAATCAACCTCACCACTAAAATTGCTTCTGATTGTCAGAGACAAATCACCCTGGACCTCACAATCAAAACCTTCACCGAACTCCAATCGGCGAAAAAACTACTACGCCAAACTTCTGATAATCAACCTCCTCAAAAAATTATAAATAAAACTTTAAAACAATTTCACGATAAATCCAAAGTGTGAATCAAACTAAACAAACATAATCAAACAAAACTGGACCGCCCCACACGTAGGAAAATCCAACCTTGGCCTAAGCTTCCATGTCTCCTCCTCCTACTCTACCTCTGCCTTATCTTATCATTACCTTTACAACACCAATGGATTCCACTCCAACTTCACAGGCAAATAACTTCCCGACAACTCGAAAAATACCCTAACAATTATAAGTTCCATCTCTATGAGATGCCTCGATCCGTCAAAAAATAAAAGAAGGTCCCTCCCGATAAGGAGAACCCGGACACAAAAGACCTATCGAAGGAAGAAATTAAACGACACCACACTTATTTTGATAAACCCTATACCATCCAAAACACAAACCTAAACATAACCTCACTCTCATCCCGCATCGATCAGATCGAAAGGGATCGAGGGCCCCGAAACAATATCATCTAATTGAACGGTCACTTGGACCATCCAACGTATCCCACCAGGCGGACTTCCTGAGTCAGTCCCCTGCCTAAGGAATTGATGCTGTACTATAACACAATAGTAATAACAAAAAAATCATACGAAAAAAAAACAAGAATATAGAAAAGTATAAAAAAAAAAACTAAAAGTATAGTTGCCCAAAACGTAAATACTCGAAAAGAAAAATACTCCTTTATGCCCCAAACCCTTCGGACTCATACTCGACTGAGAACTCGAAGTCGGGGAGCTAGTGCTAAGAAACCATGCCTGTACAACCGCCTCACCTGGAGGAAATCAAAACCCACAAGGGAAGTCCTTATATTATCTCGGCAACACGCCCAGGAAACAGCCAAAGGGGAAGAACTTTCTGGCCCTTGGAATCATAACTTAATGACCATCATGTCGCGTAGCCTAAATAAATATACTTATATACCTATCATCCTTGTAGTCATCACAAGGCATTCGCCAGTCGTAGGTCATTATTTTCAAAACCATTTTGAGTATCATTTGACTCATTAACCACCGTCCTACTCAGGCGAATTGATCGAAAGGGCTAGTGGACCATGAAACTCTCTTTCTGAAATATAGAGAACTCTAGATTTTCATACACCCTTCCAGCCATTGGAGTCGATGTTAGAGCAGGATAAAAATGAAAATGTAAGGTTCTATCAAACCTAATAATTCTTGCGTTAGTAGGTTGTTTCAAAAATATATATAGAAAAGAAACACAACCGAGCGAGAGCAATATGAAGAATGAATAGTCAATGAATTCAGGGAAGCATAAGCAAATTGTGAGGGCATTCCTGGTATTTTCATTAGGAGAGCATAAGCAAACTGCGAGGGCCTCCCTAACACTTTCACACTACTAGATATCGTCGTACGGTGGCAGGAGGAGGATAAAACTCCTGCTAACCATAGAATTTGAGACTTCAATGGTGCTGGACCATGACGGAGAGCTCAATTATGGCACCGCATTATCCACCCAAGAAGAAAGTAGTTGATTACAATTTCAAATTTTGGTTGAATAAGAAGCTACGCTCAGATCAATAAACCGTACTTGTTCTTCACCTTTAATTTTCTTTTCGAACAATGAGTTAAATGATTTTCAAAATCTCTTTCAGAATAAAATCGAAAACTCTCGAATGATAAGTGATGCAATCACTCATTATCTATCATACACCTCAATCTTGATAAAAGCTACGCTACACGATGATCATTCAGCACTTACACAATCAAGCTCGACATGTGGCCAAAATAATTAAACTACCTGACATGGGATCATTACTAACACACTCCAGGATATCTGAGAGGCTGATGAAGTCCCGCCGTCACTTGACACTGGGGCATTTTTTTTAAGAGCGCTAGCACCTTGGTAGCGATACTCAAGTCACAAGACCGATACCCCAAACTGGGGCATTTATTATTATTATTATTATTATTTTATTTTTCAATCTAGATCCTGCTTCCCCACTTTGAATACCCCAAACTAGGGCATTTTTTTTTTCAATTTAGTTCTTGCTTCCCCACCTCGAATACTCCAAACTGGGGTATTTTTAAAAAAAAAAAATTTAGTTCTTACTTTTCCGCCATGGGATCCCAAAACGAACACCTGAAACAGAACAACAAAGATATACTCAAAAAATAAATATCATACTCTAATACTTCCCATTCCCTCTCTAACGTAACATACAACGACAAACATAAATGAAATAAACGCAATAAGAGAAAAATATCGCTCATTCACAACAATAAAGAAAAAAATATTGTTACAAACCTCTTAGGATTTAATACCCGAGATACATAAATAGAAAGGAATAAAAGACATTAATGAACAAAAAATATGCCCAAAGTTACAAACACAAGATATCCCCCAAAAACTTTTAATCTTTAAACTTAAAATGAAAGAAATAAAGAAACAACAAGCCAAAAACCTTAGACTCATGCATTTATAAACCATACCCCATGAACAAATATCACCCATCTTGAAACCTCCCCAATCTAATTGAATCCAAAACTATACACATACCCCCTTTTCCTTAAGAAAAAAAATCACAATCCATGACAAACTAGATAGACCAATAATCACACAACACTTGCCCCTCTGAAAAGCACAAATCCCTCAAATCTAGATAGGCCAATAGAAATGAAACACCTAACCACCATCTAGAACCCATGAAAACTCACACCTTTTTAACAAATATCATCTCAAACAGAAACCTCAAACAAAAAACTTCAAACAAAACACCTTAAATAAAACAAAATACCTTAAACAAAACAAAATCTAACATGTTCAAGATCACCGAAAAAATGTCTCAAACAAGCCCGATAGAACTAAGTAAACCCTCTAAACAAAGTAAACTGATCTCGAGATAAACCCTGGGTAAATCCAAAACGAATCCAAAGTCTATATTACTAAGCTAAATCAAATCCTAAAACTACATCAAACAAATCAGATAAGTCCAATTAGTCCATTAATTTAAACCAGCTAACTGAGCACAATAGACAAAAAAAATGGCCCTTTATTCATAATTTTAAGATTTTACAATATCGCTAGAGGCATACCTCCTGAATTATAACCCAAACAAAAACCTAGAACCTAACATACAACCCAAAATAAAAATAAAAAACTACAATGAGCCAAAGCGAGGAGCAAACGTCCAATCGAAGGCTTCAGAGATGTTGCCACTAGACTTGGAGGACTCAAACGAGTCACCGACAGAAGAGACGGAAAATGGGTTAGGGATACATCCCTCCATTTACATCACCTCTTCTTCCTGCCATCTTCGCCTCCACCGCTACCGCTTCAATGCTCCCTAAAAAGGAACAGTGTGAAGACCAGTACCCTCATTCCCAATACCACCCAATCTCAAAGCAATACCGTCCTCGAGCATCACCTCAGAGCGAAGATCACACGAAATAATGAATATAGGAAGAAACCCCATCCCAATTTGACGATTAGATTGTTCAATATCGCTAAAACACGAATCTCGGAATACTAGAACACTCAGAAAAGTCAAAACTCGAGACTAAACTAGAGAATGAGAAACAAATAAAGCCTCGCACGCTTATATAGAGTACGACCTCAATCGCGCGCTTAACTAAGCGCGCTCAATCCGATCCCGTGCCACATATACCACGCTTAATTAAAAACTCACGCCACTAACCAAGAGCGCAATGAGACTATCGCCCGCGCAGATAGCACAACCTTCCAATCCCGTGCTCAGCATGGGCCGCGTAATTTAATCAAACGACCTATTCAAGCCGTGCAATATGAAAGGTCATCCGCGCAGAGACCTGCTAACCCTTCAATCACGCACAGATACTTAAGCGCGCAATACAATCCCACGCTAACATTCACACGCGTAATCAGCCCCTTAGACCCTGGATCACATGCTTGAAAACAAGCGCGACAATCGGATCATGCGATTAGAAATAGGCACGTAATTCCTGATTTTCACACAAAATTCAGTCCCGATTCGAGGAAAATTCCCTTTGTCCCATCGCGGAGCCTTATAAGCTATGCACATTGAAGAAGGAACAACCGCTCACTCTTGACCACATTCTTTAATTAAAACCCTTTTGTCCCATCGTGCAGCCACCGAAGCACATCCCACCATGATAAAAAAAAACACATACGCATGACACCACCCCAATATCCGATCCCATCGCAAAAAAATTTTGTAGCCACGCCCCCATGACCCATGGAAAATTTCGAGAACACAAATACTTCAAAAGGCCAACACAACACAACCACAATGTGAGCTCACCTGACCCAAGATCTGCTAAACAAAGAGATCAACATCCCAGTGCGAAAACATCCTACCAGTGCCCCACTACTAACTATGCTACGCCTCCCATTGCGGACACCACTACCCGGAAAGCTCAAACAACACGCTTACTGTGCCAAAAGAAGAAAAGGGGAGAAGGCTCAATCAGGTCCCATCGCTAAAACAAAGAACCTTCCTCCCAAATTGCTCGATACAAATGGTCACTAGATACCACAACACACAAAAGCAAATAAAAAAAGAGAAACTTGGGACTCCTCCCATGTCCCATCGCATCCCACTAATGCCAAGCTACAGCACGAACATACTGTCGAAAACTATTCAAAGTCCCATCACGGCATCACCACAATACCACTTGTCCCATCACGACACCACCTCCCCTAAGATGCTTCATCACACTGGCAATCGCCAACTGCCAACCGCTGCAGCAGACAAAGCAAAAAAAAAAAGACAACTTCAAAGCCCCATCAAAACAGCACAATATCACAAGTCCTATCGCACAACCCAGGTAAGTATTACTCATTTTTCAATTACTCGATATTTCTTATAAATATAGCTATCTATGATTAAGTCAAAATATTTTCAAAACCCATCTCTCTCGACTCGCAAGTTGCTATAGTCCTCCTATAAGAGACAATCATCAGTATTCATCGAGAAAGTTAGATGGAGTATCCGGCATGACAAGTATGGTCTTGACAACCACATAAACGGTCGGGTCCACAAATCCCGTACCGGTGGATCTGCTTAGCGACATCTCGATAGCCACATTTTCTGTCGTTTTACCACCGAATTGATCTTAAGTTAAAATTCCTAGAATTTCAAAATCTCGAGACCCTCTTACTTGCTTACAAAAAAAATCTTCTATAAAAAAAAATAAAAAATAATAATACTATATAAAAAAATAAAAAATAAACCAACAAAGTAAAGAGACTCAATTCACCCTTTCTCTAAATACCAAAAAAAAAATCGATTAAATGCCTCATTACCCACATACCATAAAGTTGACTTTGAACTCCTGAGACCGCCTAAACTCACAATCAAGCACATATCCCACTACGCAGAATTGGATCGAGTGCATACGCCACTGCACAGAATCACTTATTCAGATACCTTAGGACTAGAATTCTATAACTTAACGACCCCCTGAACTCATAATCAAGCGCATATCCCACTGCGAAGAATTGGATCGAGCGCATATGCCACTGCGCAGAATCACTTATTCAGATACCTTAGGACTAGAATTCTATAACTTAACGACCCCCTGAACTCATAATCAAGCGCATATCCCATTGCGAAGAATTGGATCAAGCGCATATGCCACTGCGCAGAATCATTTGTTTAGATACATTAAGACTAGAATTCCCTACTTAAAAGACCGACCTCACAAAATTCACCTTAATTACTAGCCCAAACTGACCCCTTTCCCCTGTGAAACTGAACAATAAATATACTCAATCTAAGAACTTACAAATGTCTATTGGAAAAGAAACGCCTGACGCACATTGGTGTAAGCAATGATGCACCCGGTCTGACATGACTTGTTAAAGCCTTCAATATTATATTGTACTATCTTTTTTGTATTACCGGTCCCTGGACCTTATGGACATTTATATGACACCCCCCTGTTAAGACCTGAAAAGTACCACTTTTCACCCCTTAACCTAGCCTCTGATTAGACCCTTAGCTATCTAATAAATGCTTGTTAAGTGTTTTCTGTAGGTAATAAATAGTAGATGCAATAAGGCCTTGAACCTTGTTAAGGAGCCAACTTTGCCCCTAGAAGTCCCTCAGAAGGATAAACACTGAATCCAGACCTGAAATCAGCCTCGCGCAACTTCCACAAAGTTTTACAGGATTCAGAAAACTATGCTTCGCGCAGTCCTTGCGAGCTTCCCAAAACTTCACAACAAGTGCTCGCACAGTTGAGTAACAGAAGAGCTTCAGAAGCACAACCTCGCACAGCTCTCGCGAAGTTTAAGAGTAAATGCTCACGCAACCTCGCGCAGTTCAAGAAGACCTCTTTCAACCTCGCGCAGTTCACTCAGAACCCCTGAGGAGAGAGAGCTTCAAGAGATTCTTCGCGTAGTAGCCGCGGGATTCAAATGTTAAGAGAACCTCTCGCACAGTCTAGAAACTATCCAAGCCTCACGAGGATCCTCACGAAGTTCCATTAAGAAGTGAACTTCTCATGCAGTTCTCGCGCTGTTCAGAAAGAAAGCAGCCTTGCGAAGCCAGAGTTAGCCTCGCGAAGATCTATTGTGAAATGGAATGCTCGCGCAGTTCCCGCGCTATTCACAAGTAGCAATCCAACTACGCGAAGCCCAATCCAGCGAGAGCATAACTATCTACCTCGCGACTGCTCAAAGCATCAAGAAGCTGCAACCCCCAAGACGTCTAAAGTTTTACTGCTAACTCATCCTTGCGAAGTCAGTGCTACCACACAACAAGTCTGGAAATTGACTGCAACCTAGCAAAGCTCTGAATCATAACCTTCCATCGCTTTAGCAGAGGATTTTCTAGGAATTTCCAATGATTAGGGCACGCACTCCCATGCTCTAATCTCTGTGCACGTGCCCCGAGGCATCTAAGGATCATTAATAGGCCACGTGGCATCGTTAAAATTAGGGTTTCCTAACCCTAATGCGCCGCCACACCACTGCTATATAAACCCAACCATAGTTTAGGTAAAGGGGAGTCCAGACTTTATCTCTGATACGAGATCTGAGATCATTTTCTTTTATGTTCTTCTGTAGTTGTAAGTAGTTTTTCTTTTTCTTTTTCTTTCTCTCCATGGCCCAGCACTTGCTGGCCATGCCTATGTATGTTTATTAAGATTAGATTAATGGAGTTTGTGATTGGGTGTTGTACTTTATGGGATTCGTGTGTTTGAGAGTTGCTCTGTGCAATGCTGCTGCCTTGTGATCGGCCATTGCTTTGGCTGTGTTTCAAAATAATGAAGGACTGATTCTAAGGATCCATTCAGATCAAAGTGACCTGTGTGTCTGGGCTATCATGGTCCTTTACAGCCTTAGCCCCACCACAGGACCCACTAGATCTGAAATCCCCATGGGAGCCTGAGCTGGTAGCCTTGTGACCATGGTGGTGGCAGTAATATTACTGTTCTGATTTGGATTATATGAGGAGGATAGCCTCTGGGATAGTCTGTGACCATTCAAGTGGACAGGCTATAGCCTTAGGGTGAAGCCAATCCGTAGGATCCAAGATGGATTCTTCTTCTTTGCACATGTGCTTGTAGCCATGTGGGAGATTGTACAGAGGCTGGCTCCCCTATATTTGTATAGACCCGCCATCAGATGTTAGATCTGCTAGTTATGGAGATTGTAGGCTTGTGACTGGACCATTATAGTCTCACTCAAGCAATGGATAGCTAGATCGAAGGTTGAACTCAATCCCTTGCTGGTTCTATGTGTCTGGGCTATCATGGTCCTTTACAGCCTTAGCCCCACATATAGAGCTTTAGAGGTTGAGCTTGTAACCTGGATGAAGTAGTGCCTACAATGATTAACTTGTTTTGACCCATCTCTGGACTGTGGTTCCCCTATGGGATAGTCTGTGACCATTTGAGTGGATAGGTTATAACCTTAAGGGATTGGATCATGGCACAGAGATGGGTTGGATTCTTTCTCCTCAGTGGTGATAATGTAGCCATTGGACAGAATTTCTATAACATCAGATCTGAATCTGAGTTACAAAACTCCTCTGATCTAGACCCAATAGCATACTTCTCACCCTTTTATATTTATTTTCTCACACTCCATCCATCTTTTCAACCCTTTCTGTAGTTAATTCATTAGGCTACCTTAGGATACTTAGAATAAGTGACCCTAAACTCCCTTCCTTTTAGGACTGCCAGATCTGTAGTCAGATCTGGAGGGACTACTAGAGATGGCTCCCTCAGAGCAGTAGATCACCTTTTCCCTGTGAGACAAACTCTTACTTATCAAAACTTGCTACAAATGGACCCTGTATCTTGTAGGTCTAGGATTTCTCAGTTGTGCTGATTCCATCCCCTGTTTTACTTTGATTTTAAATTGCTTTTACTACCAACAAATAAAGTAAGCACACTGGGATTCTCAACACCCCCGATACCTTGATTGTGCCATATCCCTCTGTTAGCTCGCGCCATGCACCCATAGATCAAGAAAGTGCCTTTTGACAGCTACCACTGGGCCCCCGAATGCTCCATTTAAGCTTGCACTGACAGATAAGAAAGCCAAGCATGTCATGTTAGCATCCCCAATTCACATTTGTGAATTCCTAAGTGAAATGAGAAAGTACCTAGAATGAGGGTGTCTACTTTTTTGACACGTTCTTACTTCGCAAGAACGCGCCGAAGAGAGGCATCTGTAGACACCCCTATTTTTTCTTCTCGGAATATACAAACTTGTTCGATCAACCTTTGACCCTTTTAACCCACGGTGTGGAACCATGTAATATTACACGACTGAACGCAGGATAAAATAATAGCTCTGTGGCTCAGATCCTAGCGTAGGGAGACTATATACTAAGCAACAATATATAGTTGGAATGCAGACTGAAACAATAGTCTTGCATTTCATTCTAGAGACCATACTCGGACAACCTCAAATTACGCGCTAGAAACCCAGCGCGTAATTCTATCACGCACAGAACCACAAGCGTTTGACCAGTCCACCTTTCAGACCAAACTTCCTTTCCCTGACCGATTCGAGACTCGATTATGCACCTGAAACAGGATGTGTGATCGGATTGAACGCTCCACCACCAGCGCGCAATTGGCCTATGCCCGACCTAGTCTTACTACTCTTGACCCCTACGTTTCCTTGATTAAAAGTTTTAGGTTCAACGCTTAATCAGATTGAGTGCATGGTAACATGCGCACAATTAGTCCTATTTTGTTAGGACTAAGAGACTCGCTGAGCAAGTCAGCCGGTCATTCACTGAGTCGGTGACTGACTCAAAGCGATTAAGCGCCGGAATCTAGGTGCGCAATTCAGTTAAACGTCCGTAAATAGGCGTGTAATTGAAGGAAAACCTATAAAATCTTTTTTTCTCGAAGAGGGAAAGGAGGCTGCAAATTTAGAGAGAAGAGTCCGCAAATTTTGAAACTAGAGAGCTTCGAGGACGAACCCATAGAGCAACCTAGTCATGATTTCAAGATTCAAACTCTGAGATTTCTCTCCGCAGCCCCGGCCCTAGGTAGGAATTTAATTTTTAGTTTTCGGCCGTAGCTTCTACTTTTTAAATTTAGTATTAATTTTATTTTCAGTCTTAGACCGTAGCACCCCTTTTCGGATTGAAATTCTCTATATCTGATCCCAGTCCTCAGAATCCGAGATCAGTCTTTAATTTAATGGTCCAATACACCGACCCCTAAGACAAAATTCTACTCTAAAATCATAATTTGCAGTCCTATCATTAATCTCTGGTTCTAACTCTTAGAGTTCAGAACCAGTCCTTAATCCTATGGTCTGATTTTTCTAATTTCGACTCCGATTTCAGTCCTTAAATTTTCTTTAGCCTTTAGTTTTAATTTCTAATTTCTTATAGTTCTAATCTTTAAATTTTAATTTTTAATTCTTAAGTTCTAGAATTCAGCCCTTAGGAAATCCATACCCAAATCCTTAGTCTAGAGCCAATCAGGTCTCCCCAACCTTTTCTCAATTGTCAATCCCATCATTTTTATGTTTGGCTTATTTGGTGATACCAAACGAAGTCGGATTGAGAAAAAATTAGTCACGTTGGAAAGCTTATTGAAGTAGCTTTCCAACGAGCCAAAAAGTGTGCCATTCTGACATGTATTGAAGAAGTTATGGTCAATTTTCGATAGCTGCGCAAAAAGTGACGTTTTTAAAAACTCCTAGTTGAATTAGGATTAGTATCTTTATTATATTTTTTTAGAAAAAAAGGATTTATGGTTAAAGCCTATAAATAAGACAATTTTCGTATACAATTCTCCTCTATACAATTCTCCTCTACACATTTCTCCCCTATACAATTTCCCTTTACACAATTTCCCTCTATACAATTTCCCTCAACACAATTTAGACGATTCTTCAGGTAATTCCTTAGTCCTTAATTTTCTGGTTCTAGTTCTTAAGTTCTAGAACCAGTTTCCCTTTTTTTTATTCTAGTTCTAGATTTAGGTTCTAGCCCTTTGGTTCTTAAATTCTATATCTTAGGCTTTAATCTAACTTTCTGATTCTAGTTCTTAGGTTCTAGAACCATCTTCTAATTTTTTAGGCCCTATTTTTTTAGGTTCTAGAATTGGTCCTTAATCTCACGGTCCAAATTTTCTTAATTTCGATTCCGATTTTGGTCCTTAGATTTTAGCTTTAGTCTTAATTTCTCATAATTCTAAATCCTAAAATTCGCTTTATAGTTTCAGTTCTTAATTCTTTTTTAGCCCTAAAATTTTAACCCTTAAATACTAATCATTAATCTTTCACAAAAAATACTACTTTATAATTCAAATTCAGTCTCTCAATTTTAGCCACCCGATTTGCCCAAGGGAGCTTACGAAGGGTACTCGGGAACGAGGCCAATCCTCCTTAGCATAACGGGCCACACCCCCTTTTTTTCGTTTATTTATTTCATTTAATTTTATGTCAATAAAACTAGCATGCTTATTTAAAATCAGAATTTCCATAGAATTGGCATATTTAATTTAGTTAGAGTTTTATTCAAATCAGTACAATCCTAATCGGTCCTAACATAATTAAGAACTGTTGTATTCCTAGTACAATTAGGATATTAATATTAATTAGACTTCTAATAGGATTAGGAAACTAAATTAATTAGATCTCTAATAAGATTAAGACATTTAAATTAATTAGATTCCTAGTAGGATTAGGAGACTTAACTAATTATATTTCTAATAGGATTAAGATATTTAAATAAATTAGACTCCTAGTAGACTTAGGAGACCCTTTCTTAATCAAACTCTGAGTAGGATTAGGAGACCAATTAAAATAAAATCCCAGCAGACATAGGAAAACCAAACCAGTTACACTAAAGGCAACCCATAGCTGCTGACATTCGCCGGTGGACGATTCAGTAAAGGAGTTCAACCTGCAAGCCCCCGCTTCCCTGTAAAATGTGATCAGTGACGTGTTGCAGCGTCGATAAATATCTGAAGCTGGCAATCGCATCTTCTCAGGTATTCTTCATTTAGAATTCGCCTCTTTAATTTCAGCATTTAATATTTCCAAATTTATTACTCCGTCATCGCCTTCGCCAGAGTCCACTCAAGACCGAATTGGGTCACTGATTCTGGGGACCGAAAGGAACTTAGAAAAAAGCGCGTACCAACAACCTCGCCGTGGCCATGTTCGATGTGGACCTTCGATGTCATCGGACCTTTTACAAACACTATTAGGAACACTAACAAGCACGCGTTCATACTTACGACAACCGAATACTACAGCAAATAGGCAAAAGCTGAATCCTATGTCAAAATCACCGCTTCAATACTCATAAGGTTTATTATTCAGAATATCGTCACCAGGTTTGGAGTACCTAGGATATTCGTCACTGACAACGGACCACAGTTCATCGCAGAAAAGATGAAGAAGTTATGCAAAAAGTTCGGCATCGATCTATGCCACTCATCAACATTCTACCCTTAAGGAAATAGACAAGCAGAAGCTACGAACAAAATGCTGATTTAAATTCTACAATACACAGTAGAAACAGGCAATGGAGCCGACTGGCCTGAATGACTACCAGAAGTACTATGGGCCTATATGACCTCTATTCGTATGGCCACTGACGAAACTCCCTACCTCCTTACCTACGAGATGGAGGTAGTCCTATTATATGAGATACAAGTACCATCCTTGCGGATTCAACTCGATGATGGGCTATCCTTAGATGAGAGGAGAATTGTCCTACTCGCGCAGTTAGAGCAGCTAGATGAAACACGTCTAAGGACAACTGATCATGCTTAGGTATATTAGAGGAGAGTGGCCAGGGCTTCTGATAATATCGAAGAATTAGTCTTGAAGAAAATCATGCCTTTCAAGCATGCACATGAGAAAGGAAAACTGAAACCGAACTAGGAAGGCCCTTATGTTATAACAGCCACATACCCTAGAAATGCATACAAACTGGCGAACCAAGGTGGGGAAGAAATCCCTAGCCCTTGGAACGCCATGTAACTTAGAAAATACTACCCTTACCCCTGTGATCATCACATCCCGTGGTTAAATAATTATACTTACCACCCCTGTAGTTGTCACGACCCATTCATCAGTCGTATGTCATTAATTCACAGAATATCCTTAAGACCACCAATATATTGCACACTTTCTTATTCGGGCAACTTGGTCAAAGGACTAGTGACATACCTATCCTCTTTCAAAAGCATAAGTAACACTCGATCCTCTTTTCTCCTTCCCCCGCCATTGGAGGAGATATTAGAGCAAAAAAAATGAAGATGCTAGGTTTAATCAAAACTCATTATTCTTACACTAGCAGGATGCTTTCAAAAATACATATATAAAAAAAATTGAGTGAGAGCATTACGACGAATGAACAAGTCAATGAGCTCAGGGAAGCATAAGCAGGCCGTGAGGACATCTCTGGTAACTTTACTAGAAGTGTATAAGCAAGCTGCGAGGGCATCCTTGATGTCCCCACACTACAAGATATTGTCGCAAGGCGGCGGGGGGAAGATAAACTCCTGCTAGCCATAGAATGTGAGATTTTGATGGTACCAAAACACGGCGAAGAGCTCAATTATGGCACCCCGTATCCCTCTGAGAAAAGGATTGTTACTCATCCCTTTTGCAAAGCATTAGATACAAAACTAATCCTCACATCACTGAGCCTTATCCCCTCTTCTACTTTTTATTTTATTTTCGGACGATAAATCGGAAGCCTTATAGGATACTCCTAAGAATGAAAGCGAAAATCGATGAATGATGACTGATGCAATCACTTACTATACCTACCATAGTTCTCTGTAAAAACCATGGGATAGGATGACCGACACCTTAAGGTAGACCCCTACACAACTGACCTAATCGAAGTGACCTCCCCCGATTCAGTGATAGTACTAATAAACTCCTCTTCAAAACTAACTCACTCAAATACCCATGACCGCTCATAGACCCAAAAGTGCTCATTTAAAACCCAGAAAAGCTCCACTGCATCTACACACTGGGGCATTTTTTTCTTTTGGATCAGAACGAGAATCACCTTAGAAGCGCCGGCTCGTCCACCAAGGAAGATGAGGAATAAAGAAGTTATCATCTGGAGAATGTACCAAAGACACTATACTGCCAATCCTACTACGCTCCTACACTGGGGCATTTTAATTTTTATATTTTTATTATTATTCTAGTTATTTGCTTTTCTTGTTGCATTATTTTCACTCAAAAAGAAAAAGAAAAAAAGAAAAAAGAAAAAAAAGAGAAATGAAAAAGAGAAATATATCCATCCTTTACTACCAGACCTCGGTCTGAGATACTCGCCCCCCTTGAAAATTAGCAAGGGGGAGAAAAAAAATTACTGATAGCGTTACCTTTACATGTGTAGATATGAAGCAACCTACAAACCACCACCAAACCAGCTCAGGAAGCATCCAAGTCCCGATAACGGTTGATGGCGCTAAAGAAACTAAAAAAGGCGGAGGACAAATGCAAGAGGTAACTAAAAGAAAAGGAGCTAATCAAGTACATCTAAACTAAAAAATCTCTATATATATAAAAAGTTTTCTTTTCTTTCTTTACACTTGTCACCAGGAGCATACCCCCTGTATATACAACATACACACAATGGATAAAAATACACATGCACCCCTACTCCCTACACTGCCGCTAGGATGGTCGATCACCGCTGTCCCCGATATCATCAACTCGGAGGTCCGTAGTCTAATCCTCCGAAAACACAATCCCAGCACCTGGAGTCTGTGAAACCTCTAGACGACGCGACCCTGCTACAAAATCCCCCTCACTCATCTGACTAACCGGCCGCCTCATTCAAGAGCGAGGAGGGTACCTCGCTAGAACCTCACAAACGACAGAATCCTCACGAGCATCATCCCTGACATGATCACGTGACGTGTGATGAGACTGCCCGACTGAGGAACCCATGACCCTCGACTCCGATCCATCAAGCTGGCCAGCCAACCTACGCACTCCCCGCTCACTCCTCATCAGACGATACTACAACCCATCTAGGGACACATGCATCTCTGCCCGTGTCGTTCGATGCGCCGCCTCCAACACCTCAATCTGAGTCTTCTGTGTGACCATCATCTCAACAAATAGGTCATCGCAACTCGGAGTGTCTCCAAGGATCCTCTCGCCTCAGGAGTGGCACGCGCTCGTGTCACCTCTAGGCGTGCCTCCTCAAGCTGACGAACCTGCGTTACCAGACCAAGTCAAAAAAAAATAATGCACATATATACAAACATAGAAAAACTTTGAAAAGGAAAGAGTCATACCAGATCTGCCCTCTCCCCAAGAAGTTGCTCAACCGTTGTAGAGGTCACTGGATCAGCAGACGACATGAAAGGAATAGAAAACGTAGGTGGTTGCAATGCAAAAATGAACAAATACATCAGATAAGGCTATGATGACAAATAAGCTATGAACAAAATAATTAAAACATACCTGAGAAGGAATAGGAGCAGACCCCTGAGGGGGAGCCTCAAGATCGGAGTCCGAAATAGCCTGCACACAAAATCAAACAAAACAACACAAAATATGTCAGAATAGAACAAAATAAAATATCTAAACTGAATTATGCCAAACCAAAAATTATACCTGACTCTCGGGGCGCAGAGAGGCGGCAGTCGCCTCCCTCGTTTGGAAGTCCTCGGCAATCCGACGCTAAAATACCAACACAATTTTAATAAACTATTAAGAAAGTGAAACAATAACACCCAACGAACTACTATAATTATACAAACAGGTCGAAGGATTGAGGAAACTTACCTAGTGCTCCAGCTCGGCCTGAAGCTGAGCCATCGCTGGATCCTCCAGACTAGAGGAAGCAACTAAAGATGGATCAAATGCCGGAGTGGGACCTCCAGTAGCAAGCTCAGCTCTCTACGAATAACAATAAACACATCAGTTGGCATGCTCACAATGCTAACAATTAACAAAATCATGTTCATACTTACCAATTAATCAATCTCAGATCGTAGGCTGGCCTCCACCTCCCGGCCGGCCTGTTACTGACTGTGTAGCAACTCGATCATCGCCACATGACTGGAGTCCTCAGCCCCCCTCTTGGACTGCCCAAAATAAAATGAGGCACCATGACTATATCAGAATGACGGGAAGACTAAGTTAATGTGTACATAAGCAATTAAACCAATAAACTAACGCACCATGAGCCGTCAGGTCTCCGCTAGCTGAGCCCCCAACTCATACTCCGCTCCCCTAGCCTGAGCAACCGAAGTGGCTAGGGAGCGCAACATCTCCTCATCAGGATGAGGGGCGCACCCCATTTACTCCATCGCCCGGTGAAGGGCTTCGAATGCCCCCCCGCACACTCGTTGTGAGATGGCCCTACTCCAACGCAGCCAGTCTCTCCCTCAATGCCGATGCCGACTTCAGCCCGCCTACCACAAAAGAGCCACTCCCGAGGAAGGGACGTGTGAAGAGGTGCCCACCACCCAATGCCCTAAACCACCTCACATACTCTCGCACATTTGCCTCATCATGCGCCCTTGTCACCCTGGTCCCCCCAACTCTAAAATCAGCAATCTGAAACTCCATCCGCTCCACAAAGTTTCGGCCAGGGGGGCAGCCATCCTCTTCGCCACCCTGTGGCGAATCTCTGGAGGGACTCCCTGAGCGAGCCCCAACTGTCGTACCGCTCGAGATAGGTGGATCCTCTCCACCTTCTCAAAACAATGGACCCATATGTCCATGTCAAAGAAAGGCTAGCTAGACTAAATCACTAACATAGCAGCATCCTCCCCATCCTCATAGGGCCTCCAGATCACCTACAACCAAACAAGCAAGCCAACCCGTCAATGAAACCATTGACTCCAAAAGCCCAAACAGAATGAAACAAAATTGAACACAATGATATATACCTACCTGCATGCATGTCCTCAAAAAGACCACGTGCAGTCTGAAGATCCGAAGACCAGCGACGACCCCGTAGCGCTGCCCTCCACACATGCATCCGCGAAAACATGAACCTCACCTCCAATGGAACCCCCCAGCGAAGAAAGGCGAAGTGATCGTACGCCCAAAACTAAAAAATGTAAAAAGAAGAAATGCTAAATAGCTACCCCCTAAAGAACCAAGAAAACAAAGCCGTCATGACACTGATTAACTAAAACTCACCTGGAGGAAGGGAAGGAAACCTCCAATTGTCGCGATGTCCTGTCCTCGACGATAAAGCTGCTCATAGAGATGTGCCAATGCGGCCGCACCCCACGCATAGGTAGGGACCCTATCCAAGTCCCTAAGAGTCAGTAAAAACAACCCGGTGACGTATCCCCGAGTTGAAGAAGAAAAGAGTACCGCACCGAGGAAGTGTATCAAGAACGCTTGAAGCACCCTGTCCGCAGCCGACACCGGCTCAACCACGGGCTCCCGACCTACCACCACCACACAACGCGCCTCGTAAGATGCCCTCTCCTCCGGATGATACCTCGGAGGGACAAAGCCACTAGCGAACCACACCCATCCCCGATCCACTTGACCTATATGGGATACCAAAAATCTCCTCACACACCTCTAAATACTCTCCCGCCATCCACCCCATAATCGGCTCACCCTTAAAATGAAGACCAATAATGTGGACCCAGTCCTCTGGAGTCGGCAGCAACATATCCACTGGAAAGAGAAGCACCTGATGCTCCTCCCTCCACCTCTCCAAGATCGCCGCAATCAGACCACGATCAACCTGAAAGGGCTCCAGCTCTAGGATCGGCCCAAAGTCGAAAGACATCAGCCGCGCTCGCTAAAACTCCGGTAAGGGACGGTACCAAGTATGAGACACGGTCCATGCCGAGCTGATAGCCAACTGTGAGGGCTCCTATCAAATGGAACAATGACCAATAAAAAATAATAATGATAATAAGACTAACACACATGCCTATGGCGAGAGACAGATAAAATCTACTAAGAAGCCACCAAAATGTACCAAGACACACAATGAAAATTCATAATGTACCAAGACACACATTGAAAATTTATAATGAACACACAAAATGGAAACATGACCTATCTCTAGATGCAGTCAGGATGCATGAGGGAGCACACAATCAATAATCAATGTAGGTTCAACATAAATTAAAAAGGGTTTCCATATCCTAATAAGTCAATGTCATAACCTAAATGCCTAGAAAAATGAAAAAACTCTTACTCACAAGTACTTACCCGACCTCGAGCGAAGAAATCCTCCAATGGGAAGTGTCTGCGAGCCTGACGCTCCTCGCCCTGGTGCTCGTCAGCCTCGTCCTCAGCTCTCCTCCTCAACTCTCTCACCCCCATCCTCAGCTAAACCCTGCTCAATCTCGAGTACCTCCTCCCTAACCTCCACCTGGTCACCCTCTGGTACCTCCTCTCTAACTATCTCCTCGACGTCCTCCTCCCCAAAAACAACGTCGGTCCGAGCCTCGGAAGACTCATCGATCTCTGTCGTTAACATTAGCTCCATCTCTGATGCAGAAGAGAAGAACTGATCACTGCCTCTGAGCTCCATCCTAGAAGAAAGAGCTAAAAAAGTTTAAAAGAATGGAAGAAACGGCGCTTGAAACGGATGACCGAATTGCAAGATATCGCAAAAACACAAAAACTAGAGCTCAAGGAAACTAGAGAATTGAAGACAAAAACGGATAGCGTGAAAATGAAAATTTTGAACTATTTATAGGGCATGGCTAAATCGCGCGCTTGAATTCACGCGCTCGATCGAATCACACACCATCGTCCCCACATTTAATTCAGATCTCACGCCCATCCTTGAGCACATAAACAGATTGTCGCCCGTTCAAACTAACCCGACGCACTGGTTATGCGCAGCCTATCACATGCGTAATCATCTTGCGCGCCCACACAGAGGAGCGCTAATGCCAAAGGCCACTCGCACAGTGACCACCGCCCTAATCCTATGCCCTATACTATGAGTTTAACTCGGTTAAACGACCGGACACTGGAGCTTAATGGCCTTTCGACCCTCGAAATCGCGCACGTCCTTGCCGGCGCGCAATTTGTTTCCACGCCATGGAGTGGAGCATAATTCCCCAAAAACACAAAATATATGCCCCAGAACAGCAGGATCACAGGACCAAATTAGGAGACTTCCGACGTTAATTACCAACCTAAACTACACCCCTACAAAGACCAACCCAAAAACACTTCCAATATATATATATATATATATATATATACACCCCAAACTAAACTGAAAAAATGCTCCCCAATATCATTTACACACATCAACTAAGTCCAAAACGAAAGAAAATGCCCCCATCACTTATGCACTCCAACTAAGCCCAAACTAAACTAAACTAAAAATGCCCCCAACATGCCCAGATTCAAAATAAATACACCAAATCAAACCAAACTTAAATAAATAAACCTCATACCCGACACAAATGAAGTAAGCTACAAAGTAAACCAAACCAAATTTACTAAATAACCACAAATGGAATTAAGAAACATAATTACTTCATAAATGAATAAAATAATTACAAAACACACCAAGGGCATACCCTCTAAATGTACAACTTAAAATAAGAAATTTAAAACCAGCACGTTCAGGCAATGCCCGAATTTGGGTTTATTCGAGAAACTACTTCGAGTCGGGTTGATAGCACCAACCCTAGTATCACCCCGCATTCCCAATCTCGTCCATTCCCAATAATCCGCTCAATGAACATAACTCTTCAGGTTCAATACCTGGGATACAAAAGAGAAAGGAAGAAAAGACATTAATGAACGAAAAAAAAAAGCCCAAAATCACAAACAAAAAAAAAAAGCCCCAAAACTTCTAATCCTAAAACTTGAAATAGAAATTCAAAATAACAAGAATCCAAAGCCTTTGGCTTACACTTATAAACTATACCTTCCTAAATTATAAAATGACAAGTGTCACACCTTTAAACCCTTCTAATCTAATTAAATCCAAACCAAACACATACCCCCCTTTGAAAAACCACAATCCGTTACAAGCTTAGATGAGCCAATAGGATTCAAACACTTATCATCCATGTAAAAACTTTAAATTAAACCCTAAATTCACACATTTCTAACAAGTGTCATCTCAAATCAAATAAAAGGACTAAAACAAAACCTTAAACTTTAAACAAAAAACAAAAAAACTCTCTAAAGCAAGACCCTGACTTGTTTGGGACCAAAAAATATGCCTCCGACAAACCCATTAGAACCGAGTAAACCCTCAATAAATTCGGAATGAATCCTAAAACTCTAAGCTAAGTTAGGTCCTAAACTAAGTCAAACTAATCAAATACACATTGACTAATCCATTAATATGTCTAAACAAATAAATAAGTACAATAAACAAAAAAATACCTCTTTATTCGTAATTTAAAAATTTTATAAGTGTCACCGGAGGCATACCTCCTGAATATATAACCCAAAACGAAGACCTAGAACCTAACTTACAACCTAAAACGAAAACTAGAAACCCGAAATCAATGCAGAGTGAGGAGCAGAACGCCCAATCGGAGGTGTCAGAAAGAGTACCACCAGACTTGGAGTGTCCAATCAGAGGCTTCAGAAGGAGAGGTGGAGGATTGGTTGGGGAACACATCCCTCCACTTGTAATACCTTTCTCTTCCGCCATCTTCACCTCCTCCACCGCCGCCTCCTCAACGCTACCTTCACTGCTCCCTAAAAGGGATCGATGTTAAGACTAGCACCCTCATTCTCAATACGGCCCATTCCCAGAATAACACCGCCCCTGTGACAGCCCGAATTTCGGCATCCCGAAATCCATGCCATCTGCACGACCTTCAAGGCCGTGCCTTAAATTCATCTCATAACTCGCCGATATATATACAGCCAAACTGTAATTGATGCACATGCGAACACTCTAAATAAAAATAAGAAGTTATAGGATAGTTGATCCTACAAGGCTGTCCCTGTTCCATGCCAATTCATGGACATAAGGACACACCCAAAAGTTTAATGACGATTATTCTTCTTAAATAGTTTACCAAGAGACAGTATTTAGACCTTCCAAATGATGAGGTTCGACATATCATGTCATACATAGTACTCTTTCTCAACTCACTCTTAGGTTATGCAGCGGGTTTCCTAGAAAAATTCCTCAGGAGGAGGTTACATCTCTTCAAGAGTGCGAACTCCGATGCCCTTGGATTAACTTCACAGAAGTCCACGCCCGCTAGTCCTTGACCTGTGACATATAGTCTAAGGGGGTGAGCTACATCCTAGCTCCGTAGGGAAAACAAAAGAGCATATAGATCATCCTTCACACATATGTCAGTAACTTAATAAAACATAAATTTTCAAGAAAACATTTATGTACAACAACTTGGATAACAGGAATAACTCAATGGTTCCAATCACTACTTATCATGGCTTTGTTTAATCTCTTTATAAGTTTATTTGTGAACTTGGCCTAATCACTTAAATCTTAACTTAATTAATCCTCGAGCAATATAGCATCGAGCCCCGATGGAATACCCGCCATCGTCGTCTAACTAGACAGTTGTTATGTGTATTCCACAGGAATCTTGCCCCTTCCTCATAGGGCGGGGTCTATTCTCAATCTACATCCACAGGATGTTATAATTGTATCTGGATTGGCGCCGTGCAGTCACGGATATCCTGCCGAGTCAGTCGTGGGTATCCCGCCACGTCGGTGGGGTATTCTAATCAACCTTAAATAACAAAAGTATCAATGTGCTTTACATATAGTTATTCACCGTGATTGTGCTAAATATATTACATTAGGCCTTATCACATTATCTTTGTTTCTCTGTTTGTTTTCTTACGCATCCCTGGGATGCCCCATGCTTCTATTTCACCTTTCTTTGATTTAACCACATTATCTTTCGTCCCCTGGGGACCTCAGGATTTTCCACATTGGAACACGCACACACACCCTTATCATGAGGATTTATACAACATACACTATTTAAATGGACTATACTACACATATGAATTCACAGAATAATGCACATGTTCGAGAGAATTCCCTACCTCGACGAATCTCAAAGCACGCTTGTCCTTAGAGGGTTAAAATGCATCAACCTACATTTAAAAGAATTTTACTTTAGGATGCTCTAAGGTCTCTGGGGTGTAAGACACCCGAGTTTCTTATATTAGAAAACCAATATTTGAGTGATCACCAGACCTCTTTCATGGCGGTCATTAGCCCTCGCCGGCGGTCACTTGACCGCCGGCGGTCTCTTGACCTCGCTCGAGCGCTTAAATCGAGCCTTCGAATTTTGTTGTGGACCCTCGCTCGAGCGAGCCTCCCTTTAGTTTAAGGGACCGCTCGAGCGAGCCCAGAGTCTTTCTTTTCTCTGTTCATCCTCGCTCGAGCGAGCCTCTTTAGACCGCTCGAGCGAGGAACAATGATTTTGTCCCTCGATCAGATCGAGATCATGCTTCCATCCTTCATTTAACCTTAATCTTATATAAAGTAACATACAGCCAACATCCTTCCTACTATTTAAAACATTCCTAGGCATCTATCATGTTTTTAACGTACCTCTGACGATGAATCACGCACAGGTCCGATTTATGATTTGAATATCTACTCGGCTATCCGGCCTCCCTGGTTCTTTCTCCCGTCATTTCCTCTGATCCCTTCTTTCGACCTAAGTCTCAATGAACCCTAGTTCTCCACTAGGCTCTTTTCTTCTTTCTCTCTTTATTCTCTCTTCTCTATTTAGGTTAGAATAGAGTTACGTAAAGGTTCTTCTCTATCTCTTTCACTTTTATATCTAAAATTTTTGGGATAATACTAGTGTGTTTCCCACGTACACACTTAACGTATATGGGTCGTTTTTTTGTCTCCTTGTGAAACACATACACCTATGTGTAAGTATGTGCCGTGCACAGATCTCAAAAATCTGGGTTGTGACAGCCCCCAAGCATCGCCTTAGGGCGAAGATCACGTGAAATCATGAACGTAGGAAGAAACGACATCCCAATCAAACGGTTAGATTATCCGATATCACTAAAACATGAATTTTAGAACATAAGATATCCAGAAAAAGTAAAACTCGAGACTAAACCAGAGAATGAGAAACAAATGAAGGCTCCCTTGCTTATATAGAGTACAGACTTAATCATGCGCCTAGACACGTGCGCTTAAATCATTCACGCGCTGCGCATACTGCGCTCGATCCAAGACATGCGCTCCAATCCGAGCGGGTAATGAAACCATCGCCCCCGCCAACGGCGCGACGCTCCGATCACGCATCTATTATAAACTGCGTAACCTTTTCAAATGACACAGTCCAACCACGCAATATGAAAGGTCGCCCATACACTGACCTGGTGACGCTCCGATAATGTGCCTATTGTAAACTATGTAACCTTTTCAAATGATACAGTCCAACTGCGTAATACGGAAGGTCGCCCATACACTGACCTGGCGACGCTCCGATCCCGCACCAACTATAAACTGTGCAACCTTATTAAATGACTACCTCACATTGTGCAATATGAAAGGTCGCCAACACAGTGACCTGGTGACACCTCAATCACGCGCTATGATTAGAGCGCATAATACATTCAAGCGCACACTCAGACACGCGTAAATAGCCCTTCGAACCTGTGATCGCAAGCCTGGAAATAGGCACACAATCATATTGAGCGACCTAAATCAGGCGCGCAATGCCTGACTTTGGATAAAATCTATACCTTCACATCTTTCTACCTCACCTTGATCAAAACTCTTTTATCCCATCGAGTAGCCTTAGAGGCTATTCAGAGAGAAAGAAGGAGAGAGGGGCAGCCGCTCACGCACATTCCACCACGATAAGATGCACACACATGATACCACCTCAATATCTAGTCCCATCGTAATAAATTAGCCATGTCCTCATGTCCCATCGCAAAAAGCCAAAAGAAAATCCCCCAAAAATGCAGGCACATCGCCGAAAAAACTAAGCTAATCATAACACAATCACAATGTGATTTTTTCATAACCCAAGATCTGTCAAAGAAAGAAACAAGACACACTTATCGCGTAAATATCCTACCAGTGTCTCATTGTTAATTATGCTCAACCAATATCCCATCGCAAACATCACTACCCGAAAAAGCTTAGACAATACCTACCACGCCATATGAAGAAAAAGGGAGAAAGCTCGATCGTGTCCCATCGCTAAAGCAAAAGAGCTCTCTCTCGAATTGCTTGCAACGTAACAGTCACCAGGACACATCCAGCACACAGCCAAAGAAAGAAAAATTCCCTAAGTCTCATCGCAACATCACTTCCCCCAAGATGTTTCATCACATTGGTGACTGCCAAGCTCTGCCACAGCGGACATGAAGAAAAGAGAAGAAATCTCCAAAGTCCCATCGCAGCATCACCCCGACAATCCATCAGTCCCATCACGGACTACTCAAGCTATCTATAATTCAGGTAAGTATCACCCCCAGGTAAGTACTGGTGTTGTCGCTCCAAGTGTGCCATAATTGTGTGCATTATAAATCAAAAATTAAAGAATTAAAGAATGCTAAATTATATGGATGTTAACTTATGAAAGGGATATCAGCACATTGGGGCTAACACTGGCCTGCAAGATCAGGGCCAATTGTAGCAAGTTTTAAAAGTAAGTATTTCAAGATCGTCCACAGAGAAGTTTGTCTAAAATGAGAGATAAACCTCCAGATCTGTGCTACCAGATCTGGCTCTATAATTATCTAAAATAAAGAATAGATAAAAGAGAGTGTTGGATTGTGTCACATTTAACTATAAGCAAATAAAGAAAAGAACTAACTACATGATCCAGATCCGAGTTGGGGAGATGTTTAAAATAAAACAAATGCAGAAATAATAGCTTCATGTACTTTAACCTCACGAATTTTAATGGAGAATCAGTAGTTCCACAGGCGATTCAATCTTCATCTGCTACCACAGGATGTAAGAGAAATAAATCCGAATTAAGGAATAGGTTTAGACTTATGGCAATGATTTGTCACAGATCATCCAATAGTTGTGGCCTATTCTTTAGTTGAAACATGAACATCCTTTGTAAATGCTTCTTGAATTAGGTTACCAACGCTAATTCGCACAGGGATGATGAATTAAGGCAAGTTGGATGCGGGTGAGTGAATCTAAAGCAGTCTAATGCACTCAGGTGAACATTCAGGACCCTCGCCATCACTCCACTGAAGAAGACACAAATTACGAACCTTTTAAAATCCAACGTTACAATTCTGAGAACCACGGCTTCTTAGAGAGCCCTCGGACTTACAGATCGAGCTTCTCGAGAGAGCCCTCAGTTCTGATCTTGAATCCGAACTTGGAAGTATAAATCACTCACAATGGCTCTCAAAGGTAAAATACAAGAAGGGATTACAGGGGGATCAGATGAGGTTTCTGACCGGAATGGGGGAAACAGAGATGAAAACTCTAAAATCTGGATACCCAAATTGGGCAAATGGTTCGTCTATTTATAGTTTTCCCTCCATCCTGCGCATGGCTGGATTGACCAATCAGGAATGCTTTAGATCTGGATTGCCCAATGAGGGTTGAGCACGGGGATCCAGATCTGTTTTGGCCAATGGAAATGCTCTGATCTGGTTTGTGTCGTGCGAAGCATCAATTACATTATGGGTTTGAAATTACATTTGAGCTTCTAGAAGTTCCCTTAAGTAATTTCATCTTTGGGCGCTCACATGGGTTGGAATATGCCTTGGATCGTGCTCGAGAATCTTACGGAATGTTCTGGTCTTTTAATTGCATTAGGCGTGCAAAGTTTCTGAAATACCCTTGGACGAAATGCAAATCCCAGAATGCCATTTCGCGAGTTCAGGGCCTTTTATAAAGTAGTTTGGCTCGAAGCTCTCTTCGCAGCATTTTGGCTTGGAGATCTTTATAAAGCATTTTGGCTTGAGGAGATCTTTTAAAGCATTTTGGCCGGAGATCTTTTCGCAAAGGACTTCTCTTCTTTTCGCAAAAGGTCATTCTTCTATTCGAGGAGTGTTTCTTCTTTTCGCAAAGTTCAAGGTTCTTTGCGAATAGTAGAAGTTCTTCGAATTGAACTCTAGGCTCCCATTCTTCTTTGCGAATTGACTTTTAACTTGATTTTTCCTTTGCGAATAGTAGAAGTTCTTTGCGAATTGAGCTTTAGCTTCCATTCTTCTTCTTGAGTCTTTTCTTGCTCTTTTAGGACCTTTTAGCCATTCTTGAGGCTATTTCTTCACTCCCTCTTTGAGCTTGACATGCGTTGTCGACTTTTTGATCATTTAGGATGGTTTTGGATTTGGACACATCTTTTGGTTAGGCAATATGAACACTAAAGCACTTATTTAGTCCTCTCAAGGGTCTTTCAAGGCTCATGTTTAGGGGTGAAAATGGTATTTTCACTACTTAACACCCAAACCTAAGCTTTGCTAGTCCACGAGCAAAGAAACATAAAAAACAAAGTAAAGAGCCACTTTTGTAGGAAGCACAGTGCATTTAGCATATGCAACAAGCCTTTTCAACCCCTAGGTGATCCCTAGAGGAGGAGTGAAGTCTCACGAGGGTTTTCGGTGAAGGTACCCACAAACTTCTCCATGAAGCAGTTAACATCGCAATATTATCAAATGAGCAATCAAGGAGGTTAATTACTCTTGAATCAATGATGAAAGAAAATTTGATTATTGTTTGCAGAATTTAAACATTTATAAACTTCATGAATGTTTCAATATTTCCAATCTGTGAGCAGTCATAGAAAATCATACAAATGTGCGAATAAGCTCATCCTATGGATAAAAATTAGGTTATAAGTCATACTTAAGGTGCTCAAGTTCCAACCCAAACACTCACGGGGTATACTCTCATGTGTTTTTGTTGAGGGGTTCATTTTCACCCAAGCACAAGAGCAGTTACATCTCCCAAATGGATCTGTAAGCATGAGCATAGGCATGATTCTTAGGCAATGGCATCATTGACATCTCCTCACCATAGATTGGGTCACTTCTTATCTCCACATGACAGCTCACTCAACTTTGGATCACAAGGGCTTTTAATCTAGGTTTGTTTGTATGGCTTATGGAGTGAAGTTTCAAGGAAAGCGGTTTGAGCAGAGGTTTGAATTTGAGAACTTAGGAAGTGGGAGATGGTTCATGACTCCACCTTTTGAGTTTAGCTTCTTTCTTCTTCTTTTGAGATTCTCACATTCACGGTGATCAGTTCTTTCTTTGATCTTGCATTTTTCAACATAAGGTGCCTTTTTTGGGTTTTTGATTGCAACTTTTTTTACATTGTTTGTCTCTTGTTTTCTTAGTCACCATATTGGCTGTTTTTGAGGTAATTTCTCTTCATTTTCTTGATGGTGCCCGAAATGGTCCATCTTGATTCTTTCTCCTTTACCTCCTGAATTCTCGAGTGAGGGAAGGCTGAATTAGTTCCATAGGTTCAGTGCAAGTACTTTTGAGTATTTTGATGAAGAATTGTAGGATTCTGACTCACAAACAGGGCAGATTTTCTTGGTTGGTTCTGTTAGGTTCAATTTGTCCAAAGAAGGCCTTGATCTTTTCCTCGTTTCATGAGTCTTTGTTACTTGTTTTAATTTGGAGTTTCCTAACTTCTAGTGGATCTAATGACCCAATCCTTTGAATCGGAAAAATTGCCTCAGTCACTCTTCAAGAGATGGAAAATATATGGGCTCAATTCTCACTTTGGTTATGGTTTTCCTTGAGCTTTTAAGTATATCTTTACCTTTTCTCTTCCTTTTGACTTACTACGTCTTGATACCGGTATGTTTTTATGGTGTAATCGTCATGGAAATGTAGAATATCGCAAGGTTTAGAATGTCTAAATTTGGCAAAGGAATTTTAAATTTTCTAGTTGTCATGATTCTTAAGTAAATTAATACATTTCCTAATTACTTAGGTGATTCTGCAGCCCTTATGTTAACTATTCCTAAGCGGGACTTATGCCACACCCCAAACCTAAGATGAACATTGTCCTCAATGTTCTAGACAATGAGAGACTAGGGGCAGCAGGTAAAGAAGAAAAGAAAACTAAGAACAGAAAAAATCTAAACTATATACGTGAGAAAATAAAAATGTAAAAGCGAAGATATGAGCAAGGAAATGAAAACATGATATACAAATGCAAGAAAATCAACAAAACAACGCTAGAACGCTAAATAAAATCTAACAAATAGAAGGATTACTATGCAAATGGAAGGAAACTAATGCTAATAACGGAGAAAGCAGTAAAACAAGGAAAGGGACTGAATACAAAGTTGTAAAAAATAGAAAAGTGTTGATAAAAAAACAGAATTTGTTAATGCAAAATAGGAAAACAAAGTTAGAAACTAACTGTACTCACAGAAAAATGACGAAAATCAGTAAAACGAGGACACATTAACCTAAGAAAGAAAACAAAATCAGCGATTTAAAAACAGAATTTGAAACTAAAATTCCTAAAACAGAAAATCTAATGCCAAATGATATATCCTAAGCCCAAAGACAGCATGCCTAAAAGACAGCAGAAATTAGAACATTAAACACAACAGAACTGCTGGTTCTCAAGAATTTAAAAATAGAAAATGAGTGCAAAGGAGAAGGGGATGCAAACTCACGGATCGGCTGATCTTACATCACCATGGTGAGGTTTTGGTACCACAACTTTGTCATCCGTGGGTAGATTTTCTCAGGTAAAGGGGTAAGGATGGTGTTGATGGAGGCTGCCGTGAGATATCTTAAAGACAGTTCACAATCTGGTTTGGAGGAGAAAAAAGTTTCATCCACCAGTAATTCGGGGAGTATCTTCAGGGCATCAATAAAGGGATTGGGCAAAACCAAATGGAGGGGTAGGGGAGAGTGAGATTACAATTTGGAAACATCGAGGCGAGCTCTTCATGGCGCACTTTCTTTCCTTTCTCAGCCCTATCTTCTTTGTTCATGGATAGTTTTCTCTTTGTAGATTTTGGGGCTTTGCCTTTGGCTTTTGGGGTGTTTGGTGTCTTCTTGGTGAAGATTTAGGGAACATGGCGGCAAGGGATTTCTCTGTTTTCCCATATTTAAAATGGCCTCAAGTGTATGCTTAACTACCGGCAATCACGAAAAATTTGAGCAAGAATAGAAAGTTCCGATCTAGGGGTTTCCTCTGTTTGGTTTTCTTTGCTTTGAGCAGATCGCTTTTGATTTCGACAAGAGAAAAAGCAGATTAGAATAGATGGTGGTTATTCGTGTGGAGCTGAGAGAAGAGGGTGAGCTAGGGTTTTTAAAAGGGGTTTTGCTTGGGAGAGTGTTTGCAGATATCCAGTGACTTTCAAAATGACCTAATATACTCACAAGTAAAATCGCAAAGCACCCTTAAGTGTTCGAAAAGTTCAATCTTCTTTTCGCAAAGGACTTCTCCCCAGATTTTCTATTCGAAAAGGAAATTTTAACTATTCGAACAGAACATGGTTCTTTTCGAGTAGTTCATTACGACTCGAGAATCAATTGAATAGAACTTTGAACTTTTTGAAAAGTACTTTTTACTGCGATTTGAACTTTGAAGTGTATTTACACTATGCATTATAAGAAAAATAGACGAAGCTTGACAAAAATCGGAAAAACAATGTTGTACAAACATATTATACACTTTTCTACCATCGATTTTGGAGATTCATGATGATAGGTGGGCGCAAGGGCTCTGGGTGTTTTCAATGCATGGTTTGAGCCTCGACCATTTACCTTGAGTATTCTTCCATCCTTGGGATCTGAAATATCCACAGCTCGAGGGGAGGCCTTGATGATGTGTATGGCCCTTCCATGGATCTCAATTTAAGAAAGAATTTAAGTTTAGAGTTGAATAACCATACCTTGGACCCGGTATGAACTCTTTTCTCATGATGCTCCTATCATGGAATGATTTAACCTTTTCTTTGTACAATCTGGAGCTAGTGTAGGCATCCATCCTTAGTTCTTCGATTCGGTGAGTTGAAGCTTCTGTGGTTACCGGCAGTTAGATCCATATTAAAAGTTTTGATTGCCCACAAGGCCTTATATTCTAATTCTCTTGGTAGATGGCATGCCTTGCCATAAACCCGATCTGAAAGGACATCCTATAGGAGTCTTGTAGGCGATTGATGCCCACAAAGCATCATTAAGCTTAAAGGACCCGATCCTTTTGTCCTTCTTCACGCTTTTTCCAAAATGTGTTTGATCTCTATTTGAAATCTCCACCATCCGTTTGTGGATGATAGGGAGTGGCTACCTCTGAGTGATGAGTACTTTTTTAATAGAGAGTCAAGCACTTTGTTAAAGTGGCTTCCCCATCACTAATGATGGCTCTGGGAATCCAAATCTGGAAAAATGTGGTCTTTGAGGAATCTTAAAACCACTTTGTGATCATTGGATTTGGTAGCTATGGCCTCAATCCACTTGGAGACATAATCCACACTACCAAGATGAAATTGTTTCCATTAGAAGGGGAAAGGGCCCATAAAATCTATGCCCCAAACATCAAACAACTCAACTACCGAGGATTGGCTGCGGGGCATTGAGTTTCTTTTGAAATCTTGCCCAGCTTTTTGGCGATTCTGGCAAGATTCTGATGTTGGAAGGCATCTTTAAAGATTGTGGGCCAATAGAAACCACCTGCAGAATTTTTTGCTTTTTTATTGCCGAAATGGCCTCCACCCTGTTCATGACACATTGACAATATGCCGAGGACTTCATGGTTCGGGACACACTTTCCGATCACTTGGTCGCACAATTCTTGAATAGATAAGGATCTTCCCAAATGAAATGTTTAACTTGTGAGAAGAAAAAGATCTTTATCCATTCGATTCCAATGTTGAGGAATCATCCAATAGCCAAGAAGTTGACTATGTTTGCAAACCAAGGATCGTGGGTATTGATGGCAAAAGTTGCTCATCGAAATGATTCATTAATGGGTGCTATCATCCTCGGATTGAGAATTACGGATAAGTGATCGGCCACCACATTCTCCACTCCTTTCTTATCCTTAATCAGAGATCAAACTCACCGTAATAGGAGGATCCACCGATTAACTGGGCTTGGTATCCTTCTTAGGCAGAAGGTACTTTAGAGGCGAGTGGTCAAGAACACCACAATTTGTGAACCTAAAACATAAGGCCCTGAATTTTTCCAATGCAAACACAATGGCCAGACTCTTTCTCGCTTGTTGTGTAGTTGAGCTGGGCATCTATCATGGATCTGCCGGCATAAGCTATGACATGGGGAAGCTTATCCTTTCTCGCCTAGGACAGCTCCTAGGGCATAGTCTCGATGCATCACACATCGCTCAAAGGGCTTGAATAGTCAGGACTGCAAGATGGGAGCTGAAATCGGACATTTCTTAAGGACCTCAAAGGCATCATGCATTCATTAGTAAACACAAAAGGAACATCTTGACACGAGAAATGACAGAGTGGCTTGGAAATTTTGAAATCTTTGATGAACCTCCTATAAAATCCTGCATGCCCTAAGAAACTTCGATTTGCTTGCAGTTACGGGAGGAGGCAAATGTGCAATTAGATCAATTTTTGCTTGGTCCACCTCTATGCCTTTATGGGAGACCACATGTCCTAGGACAATGCCTTGGGTGACCATAAAATGACTCTTTCGACTTAGAACCAAATTGGTTTCTTCACATCTTTGCAACACCAACTTGAGGTGGTGTAAGCATTGGAAAAGTCTCCATAAATTGAAAAGTCATCCATGAAGATCTCCATGAATTGATCAATCATGTCTAAAAGATGGCATACATGCATCTTTGAAAAGTAGCAGGGCATTGCAAAGACCAAAGGGCATCCTCCTATAGGCAAAAGTGCCAAAGGGGCGGTGAAGGTGGTCTTTTCTTGGTCCATGGGTACAGGGATCTGGTTGTAACCAGTACCCATCAAGGAAGCGAGTAAGCTTTGCTGCAAGCTTATCAAGGATTTGGTCAATGAAGGGAGGGGAAATGGTCTTTCCTTGTCATGGTATTTAATTTTACGTAGTCTGCACGGACCCTCCATCCAGTTGTTTGTCCGGTGGACATAAGTTTACCAGTTCAATTTGCTACAAGATGATGCAGTTCTTAGGCACCACTGTGTGGGTGCTACCAAGCAGAATCGAAATGGGGTAAATGACCCTGACATCTAGCGACTTGACAACTTCCTTCATTACCACTTCTTGCATGTGAGGATTCAACCTTCTTTGCATTTCTCTAGAAGGCTTGGCATCCTCTTCCGTGTGGATCTTATGCATGCATATGGGTTTATTCCTCCTAAATTAGCAATGGTCCACCAATTGCTTTCTTGTCTTGTTTAGAACTACCAATGACTCCTCTTCTTGCTCCTTTGTAAGGGAGGAAGAAATAATCACAGTAGTGTTTGATGATCTCCCAAAATGAATATTTCAGATTTTTGGGGAGTCTGTTTGAGTTCAATTCGGTGATGAGAAAGAGGGCAGCAAAGGTACCTTGGTATCTTGTGGAAGAGGGAGAGGCAGTCTCCAAGAGAGAGAACTTGATGATCTGTTGGTGAGTGCCTTGCACAAAGCAGACTTCCTTTGAATTTGATCTCCTTTTCCTTCTTTCTCAAGGATCCCCAATCATTTTTAAATTCGTGGTGGAGTCTTTACCTTGCGTAACTGCTTGTAAAGACTCCTCCACCCTCATCAATGATGTCAACATGGAAACATTCCTCGCAGAGATTGAGGTTGAGTAATGAGTAACACTTATACACATTCAATTTAACTTTCATATTTCCAAAAGACACCTCCATGATGCCAGACTGCATTGAATGCATGCATTAGTCAGAGCTGTGAATGGTCTTCCCTGAATGACAGGATGGCTGGTACTTTTGGTTGGTTCCATGTCCAACACCAAAAAGTCAGCAGGTAGAAAACTTGTCTACTCCTACCAAAACATCTTCAATCAACCCCATAGGTTTCCTTTCGATCTGTCACTGTAACACCACTTGAGTGGGTTTTAATTCTCCCAAACCCGGCTTCTCATAGGCAGAATAGGGAAGCGAGTTGACACTAGCACCCGGATCTAGCAAGGCTTTCTCAATGGTGTGCTCCCCAATGATGCAGGGATTGTGGGGATTCGGTCTTGCATCTTAGGTGGTGTTGCAATTGATAGCACTTGGTTGATTTTCTCCACAAAGGCCTTCTTGGATAAATGTATCCTAGATTGCCTTTGTGAGTGCACCTCTTTGAGAAATTTTGCATAAGCGGGACTGCTTGATTGCATCAAGCAGGTAGATTAATTTTAACTTGCTTGAATGTCTCCATCATTTCCTCAATTTTGTGTTTCCTTTGTCAAAAGGAGAAGTACTTCATTGCATGGGGAAATGGGAGGTGAGGAACAAATTTCTCCTCCTCATGTTTTCCAACAATTTTGTTATTTTCTGCTTTTCATTTTTTTAATTTTCGATGTAAATCAAAATGACATTAAACAATGAGAATTCTTGGTTCTCAAGAATTTAAAAATAGAAAATGAATACAAAGGAGAAGGATGCAAACTCAAGCGAGATCTGCTCGATTTTGGTCCAGATGCTCCTTGTTGGGGACTAGCTCGAGATCTGCAAACATCCAAAAGCGAGTACCTTATTCAAGTATTGACAAAACTAAAAGAAAAACTCGTGTTCGCCCAAATTTGACAAAAGACAAAAGAGTGGCAGCAGATTTATTCAAATAACTAGAAGGCAAAGAATAAAAACTCGTAAAAATAGAAAAAATAAATTTAGCAAGAAAAAGTTTTCTATACAAAACTGTCAGAGACATTTAATCAAGCACTTGGAATGCAAAGTGCGTGTTTAAAGCAAAATTAAAATAAATGAAAATAAACATAGGTTTATCTATTTTAGAACAAACTTCCCTAAAAGCGCCAAAAACTTGTTGTCGCTCCAAGTGTGCCATAATTGTGTGCATTATAAATCAAAAATTAAAGAATTAAAGAATGCTAAATTATATGGATGTTAACTTATGAAAGGGATATCAAGACATTGGGGCTAACAACGGCCGCAAGATCAGCCAATTGTAGCAAGTTTTAAAAGTAAGTATTTCAAGATCGTCCCACGTAGAAGTTTGTCTAAAATGAGAGATAAACCTCCGTGATCTCTATATACCAGATCTGCCTCTATAATTATCTAAAATAAAGAATAGATAAAGAGAGTGTTGGATTGTGTCACATTTAACTATAAGCAAATAAAGAAAAGAACTAACTACATGATCCAGATCCGAGTTGGGGAGATGTTTAAAATAAAACAAATGCGTAAATAATAGCTTCATGTACTTTAACCTCGAATTTTAATGGAGAATCAGTAGTTCCACAGGCGATTCAATCTTCATCGCTACCGACGGATGTAAGAGAAATAAATCCGAATTAAGGAATAGGTTTAGACTTATGGCAATGATTTGTCACAGATCATCCAATAGTTGTGGCCTATTCTTTAGTTCAGAACATGAACATCATCAGAATGCCGCTTGAATTAGGTTACCAACGCTAATTCGCATGTGGATGATGAATTAAGGGAAGTTGGATGCGGTGAGTGAATCTAAAGAAGTCTAATGCACTAAGGTGAACATTCGTAACCCTCGACATGACTCCAATGGAGAAGACACAAATTACAAAGAACCTTTTAAAATCCAACGTTTCATTTACAGAGCACGGCTTCTTAGAGAGCCCTCTGACTTACAGAAGAGCTTCTCGAGAGCCCTCGATTCTGATCTTGAATCCGAACTTGGAAGTATAAATCACTCACAATGGCTCTCAAAGGTAAAATACAAGAAGGGATTACAGGGGGATCAGATGAGGTTTCTGACCGGAATGGGGGAAACAGAGAAGAAAACTCAAAAAACTGGATACCCAAAATGGGCAAAAGGTTCGACTATTTATAGTTTTCCTCCATCCTGCGCATGCATGGTCGGATTGACCAATCAGAATGCTTTAGATCCGGATTGCCCAATGAGGGTTGAGCACGAGGATCCGGATCTGTTTTGGCCAATGGAAATGCTCGATCGTTTGGCCAATCGTGCCGAAGCATCAATTCGCTATGGGTTTGAAATTGCTTGAGTTTGAAGTTCCCAAGTAATTTCATCTTTGGGCGCCACATGGGTTGGAATATGCCTTCGGATCGTGCTCGTAATCTTTCCGAATGTTCTGGTCTTTTAATTGCATTAGGCAGTGCAAAGTTTCGAAATACCCTTCTGGACGAGCCGCAAATCCCGTAATGCCATTTCAGCAGTTAAGGGCTTTTTCGCAAAGTAGTTTGGCTCCAGAAGCTCTCTTCGCAAAGCATTTTGGCTTCAGGAGATCTTTTCGCAAAGCATTTTGGCTTCAGGAGATCTTTTCGCAAAGGACTTCTCTTCTTTTCGCAAAGGTCATTCTTCTATTCGAGGAGTGTTTTCTTCTTTTCGCAAAGTTCAAGGTTCTTTGCGAATAGTAGAAGTTCTTTGCGAATTGAACTCTAGGCTCCCATTCTTCTTTGCGAATTGACTTTTAACTTGATTTTTCCTTTGCGAATAGTAGAAGTTCTTTGCGAATTGAGCTTTAGCTTCCATTCTTCTTCTTCAGGTCTTTTCTTGCTCTTTTAGGACCTTTTTAGCCATTGCTGAGGCTATTTCTTCACTCCCTCTTTGAGCTTGACATGCGTTGCCAGCTTTTTGATCATTTTAGGATGGTTTTCGGATTTGGACCTGTCTTTTTGGTTAGCTGCAATATGAACACTAAAGCACTTATTTAGTCCTCTCAAGGGTCTTTCAAGGCTCATGTTTAGGGGTGAAAAATGGTATTTTTCACTACTTAACAACTGGTCACTTTTTACTTACTCGATAGTCCTTGTAAATATATAGTTATCTATGATTAAATCAAAATATTTTCAAAACTCATCTCTCTCGACTCACGAATCACTGTAGTCCTCCCATAAGAGACAATCATCAGTATTTGCCGAGAAGGTTAGATGGAGTATCAGACATACCAAGTGTGGTCTTGACAACCACATAAACGGTTGGGTCCATAAGTCCCATACCGGTGGATCTACTCAGCGATGTCTCGGAAGCCACATTTTCTATCGATTTACCACCGAATTGATCTTAAGTTAAACTCCTAAAATTTCAAAACCCCTTACTTACTTCCAAAAGAAAAATCCTTTACTTCAAAAAAGAAAGAAAAAAAAAAGAAAATAATCAAACTACTAAGAGAAGAAACTAAGCAAAGAGAAAAAAAGAGACTCACCTGCCAAGATTCACTCCAATTACCATCCTAAACCAGCTATTCCCCTGGGAAACTAAATAATGAGTATATTTAATCTAAGAAGATACAAATGCCTATTGGAAAAGGAACGCCTGACGCGCATTGGTGTGAGAAATGACGCGCCCGATCTGACATGACTTACGAAAGCCTTTGACATTATATTGTATTTTTATTATCAGTCCCTGGACCTTATTTATGAACATTTGTATGATGCCTCCCGGTACCTCGACTGCATCATACCCCTCTGTTTGATTGCCCCTTATAGCGTCGCGACATGCGATGAGGATGCCCCTTGCACCCATAGATTAGGATATGGTGATTCTCCTTTTTGTTTGACTGTCACTCATAGGTCGCATCACACGACTGGATGCCCCTTGCACCCGTGGAATAGGATACGCTGACTTCCCCTGTCGACTGTCTATGATAGTGGGTCACGATACACGACAGGTTCACCCCTGGGCATCCACGACATGGAACACGCCTTTTGACCGTTATCATTGGGCCTCGAATGCTCCATCTTAGCTTGCCCTGATAGATAAGAAAGTCAAGCATGTCATGTCAGCATCCCCAGTTCACATTTGTGATTTCCCAAGAGAAACGAGAAGACACCTCGGATGAGGGGTGTCTACATCTTCGACGCGTTCTTACTTCGCAAGAGCGCACTGAAGAGAGGCATCTATAGACACCCCCATTTTGCCCTTTCAGAATATACAAATTTGTTCCATCAACCTTTGACCTCATAACCCTATGTGGGACCATATACTGAAATAATAGTATATGGCTAGACACAGGTTGAAATAATAGCTCTGTGGCTCAGGCTCCATGACCCTAACGTAGGGACTATTTACTGAAACAATAATATATGGTTGAACGCAAGCTGAAATAATAGCTTTGTGGCTCAAATCCCGACTTAGGGAGACTATATACTAAAATAATAGTATATAGTTGAAATTTTGCCCTTTCAGAATATACAAATTTGTTCCATCAACCTTTGACCTCATAACCCTATGTGGGACCATATACTGAAATAATAGTATATGACTAGACACAGGTTGAAACAATAGCTCTGTGGCTCAGGCTCCATGACCCTAACGTAGGGACTATGCACTGAAACAATAATATATGGTTGAACGCAAGCTGAAATAATAGCTTTGTGGCTCAGATCCCGACTTAGGGAGACTATATACTAAAATAATAGTATATAGTTGAAATGTAAACTGAAATAATAGTCTAGCATTTCAGATCCCATAACCCTCACGTAGGGACCACGCACTGAAATAATAATACATGGCTGGACACTGGCTGAAACAATAGCTCTGTGGCTCAGATCCCGACGTAGGGAGACTATATATCGAAACAATAGTATATAGTTGAAATGTAGACTGAAACAATAGTCTTGTATTTCAGACCCGACCCAAACCTGGACATCCCCGAATTACGCGCCTAAAACCACACGCGCAATTTGATTATGCACAAAACCACAAACGTGTAATCAGTCCCCTTTTAAACCAGACTTCCTTTCCCCAAACCACCTCGAGACTCAATTACGTGCCTCACATGAGACTCGCGATCGGATTGAGCGCCCCACCACCGACGCGCAATTGGCCTACGCCTGACCTAGTCTTACAGTCCTTGACCCCTAAGCTTCCACGATTAAACGCTCCAAATGAGACGCTTAATCAGATTGCGCACCCCACAACAAGCGTGCAATTAATTCTAACATTGTTAGAACTAGGAAACTCACTGAGCAAGTCAGTCGGTCGCTCACTGAGTCGATGACCGACTCAAAGCAATTAAGCACTGGGAGACAGGTGCGTAATTTAGTTAAATGCCTGAAACAGGGCGTTGAATTAGAAAAAAAACCTACAAAAGCCCCTTTTTAATTCGACTAGGGGGTTGAACGAAAAGAGGCTAAAAATTTCGCAGAGAGAGAATGGCAAATACAGAGAATTTTGAGAACAAACCCATAGATAAACATAGCCATGATTTCGAGATTCAAGCTCCGAATTTTTCAGATTCCTCTTCACAGCCCCGACCTCAGGTAAGAATTTAGTTTTTAGTTTCCGACCGTAGCTTTTAATCTTTAGATTTAGGATTCCCTAGTTTAATTATTAATATTGAATTTTTAGTCTTAGACCGTAGTACCCCTTTTTTAGATTGTAATTTTAATCTCTGGTTTTAGTTCTCCAAATTTAGAAGCAGTCCTTAATCTGACGGCCTAATTCACCGACCATAGACTTTAATTTTATTCTAAAATCTTAATCTCTAGTCCAATAATTAATCTCTGGTTCTAGTTCTTAGTTTCTAGAACCAGTCCTTAATCATACGGTCTGATTTTCTGATTTCGGACCCAAATTCAGTCCTTAAAATTTTAAATTCTAGTTTTAATTCCTTAATTTAATATTTCTAAAACCCCAAATATTAATTTAGTTTTCTAAAATTCTAGTTTCATGATTTAATTCATCATTATAATCCCAAAAATGACTCTAAAAATCTAAAAAAATACTATTTTATAATAAAAAATTCAATTTGCTTCAATCCCAACCACCCAATTTACTCAAGGAGTTTGTGGAGGGTACTCGGGAACGACGCTAATCCTCCTTAGCATAGCGGGCCCAAAACCCCTTTTTCTTAAATTTTTAGTAAGATTAATTCATTACTTTAATTAAAATTTTAGTAAAATTAAGTCATTCCTTCAATTAGAATTTTAGTATAATATAATTTATTGCTTTAATCGGAATTAGTAAAAGGTAGTTCCTTTATCTCAATCAAATTTTAGTATAGTTAATTTATTATTTTAAATCAGATTTTTTTTAGTAAAGTTAATTCCTCGACCTGATTAGAAAATTTGATAAAATTAGTTTCTTTATTTTAATTAGATTTTTAGTATAGTTAATTCATTGCTTTAATCAGAATTTTAATAAAATTAGTTTATTTGTTCTAATTAAATTTTAATAAAATTAGTTTATTTGTTTTAATTAGATTTTAATTAAATTAATTCCTTTGTTTTAATTAGAGTTCTAGTAAAATTAGTTCTCTATTTCAATTATAATTTCAGTAGAACCAATTCCTTTGTTATAATTAGAGTTCTAGTAAAATTAATTCTTTATTTCAATTAGAGTTGCAGTAGAACTAGTATACTTGTTTTACTTAGAATTTCAGTATAACTAGCATGCTTGATTCAATTAGAACTCCATTCGAATTAATATACCTACATTCCTAGTATGATTAGGAGACTAATATTAATTAGACTTCTAATAATATTAGGAAACTTGATTAATTAGAATAATAATAAAATTAGAACATTTAAATTAATTAGACACCTAGCACAATTAGGAGACTAATATTAATTGGACTTCTCGTAGTATTAGGACACTAAATTAATTACACTCCAAATAAGACCACAACTAGACTCATAATAGAATTAGGAAATCTAAACCAATCAGAATTACATTAATAACAGGGAAAGAAAAGAAAAACTAAACTATCTAAATTATAAGAAGAACTAGTGCTACTGATGTTCACAGGCGGACGATTCAGTAAAGAAGTAACCCACACCCGCTCTAAAGCATGATCACTGACGTGTTGCAGCATCGTTAAATATTTGTAGCTGACGATCGCAACCAACTAGGAATCTTCCTAGAAATCCCTCCTTTATTTTCAACATTCCAAACACCGCATTGCCAGAGTCCAGTTGGACAGAATTGGGCCACCGATTCAATGGGGACCGAGCGGAACCCAGAAAAAGCGTGCACCAACACCGCCGTGTCGGTTCGATTCACTGACTAACAGCCGTACTGGTTCGATTCACGGATATCCCGTCGTGCCGGTTTAATTCACTAACATATAATCTGCCCTAGCGGTCCACAATTATACGAATAATCTGCCCTAACGGTCCACAGATACACATGTAATCCACCCTAACGGTCCCCATATACACATATAATCTGCCCTAGCGGTCCAGAGTGTGTACATAAAATCTGCCGTAGCGGTCCACTTCAATTTACCTGACTTATTATTTGATTCATAGATATGCCATCATGCCGGTTCGATTCACGGATATGCCATCGAGCCGATTCGATTCACGGATTAACTATCGTACCAATTCGATTCACAGATATGTCGTCATACCGGTTTGATTCACGGATGTGCCGCCATGCTAATTTGAAGTTCAAAGATTCAAAGGTTTGATGATTCAAAGATTCACTATTTATAGATTCTAAGTTCAAAGTTCATATTAGTGTTTAAAGTTCAAAGTTCATATCAGTTCATTACTGTTCAGATCAAATTTATATTCAAAGCTCAATATTCAAGTCATGCCCATAGTTCAAAGTTCGGATTCATATTCGCATCTGATTCAAATTCAAATATCAAGGTTCTAATTTCAGATTCCTAGTTCAAAATTCATATTTGGAGTTCATTTTCGAAGTTCATGTTCAAGGTTCGAACTCAAAGTTCAAGGATTCGATAATTTAAATTTCAAAAGAAAAACTCATATGTCCAAATCAATTTCTAAATGATCACCATTCCATTCAAATACCTCATACAAATCTATGAGTCGAAATCTAATGTAATTGAGTATCGAATTTTCCCTTACCTCAGTTCGATGTCTTGCGAAGGCTAAACACGAAAATCCTCACAAGCGGCCTTCAACTTTTAATCTACATCACAACACGTTTATACACTACATGTTAATGACTAAAAGATCAAACATGTCAAAGTTCCTAAGTCTTCTCTCAAAACTAAGGCAGAAATGGGAAAGTTCGTGCTAACTTAATACTTGACCTAACTTCGTACCCAATTTTTACCCTCAAAATTTTGATTTGGAGTTGGTTAATTCACATAAGTTGTAGAGATCATTGTCCTCTTTCCAACGCCATGAGAATCACGTCAATCCTAGTTCGATACAAAAAGTTACTACCAAAATACTTTGACAGTGTCAGTCCTCATTCTGTAACGGTTGCGCAAGCAACTTCCTAGTTGCTGAGCGACTTTCCAAACTTGTGCGAGAGACTATTTTCAGCACTTTTTGCCTGTTTTTTGAAGGCACTTCGCAGGCGCTAGTTTCCAACTCGCGCGTGCGACTGTGCACGATTTTTATGCGTTTTCTCCTTTTAAAAATCCATTTTCTCCCACAAATTTCACAAAAATCTCCAAAAATCCTACACACACATTCCAAATCATCCACTACTCAAACTAAACTTAATCTATACCATTTAATCACAAATCAAATATACATTTACCTCCTTAGATAGTGTGAGAAATCAGCTCTCTTTGTTTCGTATTCACTCAATTGTTTGGAAACCCTTGATTCCTTTGATCGTAGTGGCGAAGATCGAACCTCCTCAACCTTCACGAGGTATCCAACAACCCCAATGGTTCTCCCAAGTGAAATAGAGTGATCTTAAGCGAGATCTATGGGGTTTTCGGTTTCAAATGGAAAAGAGGATTTGAAATGAGCGGAGTTCTCTTTCACTTTGATCTCAACCGTAGCAAGATTGGTGCCTTCTTGCGGTAAATCGATGAAGAAGATGTAGGATGAGATGGAGATCACTCACACAAGGAGATGGTTCCCTTCTTCTTTCTCTTCTCCTTCTCTTTCTCCTCTTTCTCTTCTTTTCTTTTGCAAACAAATGAGCAATCCACGGGAGGGTTTGCTTATGACTTAAGGAGGTGGCTTTGGTGTGAAGTGCACACCAAGCTAGTTTACTAGCTCTTATCCACGTACACATGGGTTTGCTTCAATGCAAAGCTCACACACAAAATTAGTGTGTTTGCTCTCATCCAAAGTGATTTGGTTTGATGTGAGGCTATCAGACCGTCATCGGTGCATCAGTTCTTATCCACTTGTTTTGGTTCGATGTGAAGTCCACACACCCAAGTCGGTAATTGTTACATATCTAAAGGTCCTAATTAAGGCCCAAAGTCAGTCCAATTAGTCGGCCCAAATAGTCGATCTAATTAGTCGGCCCAAATAGTTGGCCTAATTAGTCGGCCCAAATAATTTTAATTATTTCTAAAGGAAAATTATCTCTAGGTTGTACACACATTTCGCACAAAAATACATTCTTTAAAATTAATTAAATTCAAAAGTTTCAAGGCGGTATTGTGCGCCTTGCCGAACACGTACACGTAGTCGGGCGTAGCACTGTTAGAAAATTTATGATGTACATTTATACATATAAACTCACATTTGAGTTTGGGTGTCACGTGATAGGTTTGGTTATTGGGCTTGGGTTTACTCTCGGTTCAAGTTGAAATTCGGGTTGAGGCTCAAGTTCAAGCTTGGGCTCGGGTTTATGTGCAACATGCACAAACACGCATATACTCTACATAGGGTACGAGTTGGGATTTAATGTGCTTGGCACGTAACTCCAATTATAACCAGTGGTTCAAGATCACATTACATAGGTCAAATGTTTGACTTAGGTCAGATCAGTCAGAAGGTCGCATTCTCATCAAAGGTCAACGATTCAACATTTTCAAAAATTTCGAGTTATTTCAACAAGAGGGGGTGGCCATCTAGTTATAGACTTGAGGGTGGTTAGAGGGATACTTAAGGGCTAATGGGTTTGGCAATTAGGTAATCTCCAATCTAAGGTTTTCTAGAATTTAAAGGCCTTGGAGAAGAGGAATTTGGGTTTTAATGGTGGATAATAGGGTAGTGACTTTTATGGCACAAGAGTGAATAATAGGGTAGTGACTTTTATGGCACAAGAGTGAATAATAAGGTTTAAAGGGGTATTATGATCCTAAAGAAGTACACCTTAAAACCTGGGATGGTCCACAAGTCAAACCCATAAGTTGAAATTCGGCCATTTTTGGAGAAAAAATAGGTTTTAAGCTGTGAGTACATTGGTTGTATGCAGAGCTTAGGAACAGTGATTTTACACAATAGAGAAGTTCCGATCCCGTGCTTTTTCTGAAGTAAAACAAAAAGATGGAATATGCGTACATTGGTTGTACACATAAGAAAATTTATGCAAAAAATGCCTAAGCGCACATTGGTTGTACGCATAGCCAAATTCTAGCCAAAAATTGCTTATGCGTACATCCAATGTACGCATGAGTAAAATCCTCTATTTCTGCGCTTTCTTCGAATTGCCATAACATTTTATGTACAACTCAGAATCAGGTGATTCTTGGCTTGTTGGAAAGATGGAAACCTCTTCTTTCCATGGGTATATGCCTAAGCTCGTGAAGATGTCTGTTTATACTTTGTAACTTCTCTTTCCATCCATTGCTCTGGTTGGTTTGAAACGGGCCCGGGAAGGGTTCTGATGGGTCTGGGAAGGTCAGGGTTGATTCCTGAGGGTCTTAAATGATTTCTACGGGTTTGGGTAATGCTTTCGAAAGCTCAAGAGTATGCCTTTCTCAATGTATCATTCACATAATTCACCACTTTATCACCCTTAACTTAGTGATGCTAGGACTTAGTTTGTTACTAATGAGATACTGATGTGCAGATATTAAAGATAATCAGTAAAAGAGAGCCTAAGTGATAATATTCATCAAAGTGAACTCAAAAAGCAGTAAGAAAGATGATTGAGCATACAAGACAATTCTTCACCTAAAAGAGAAATGAAGAATCGTGTTTTACGATTGTGCGGAACAACATGCTGAAAAATGAGAAATTGTAATTTACGATTCCCTAAAAGAAAGTCATATAAAGTAAAGACGATGAAAGAAAAGTGAAGAATCGTAATGAAGAATCATTAGCTGAAAGCCATGAAAGAAGAGAAAATCATGATTTACGATTTTCCAAAATAAGTGAGAATAGAAATAGAAAATCATGATTGATGATTTTCTAAGTTGTCTACGATTAAGATTATAGAAGCTTTCCCGCTGCGATCTACTGCTGCTGATCATGTGAGAGCCGTCACTACCATGAACAAAATTAGAAGATCTCTATAACTAGAAGTTCTACTGATCACGGATATGAGAAGATTGATGAAGATATATCCCGAAGGACTTTGCTGCTAAAGATTAAAGAACCTTCCAGAAGAAAATCTGCCGTTTGAAAGTAAGAAAGAATAAAATTAGGAATTAGTGTTATATTAGGATACTTTTATTTTTAGTAGTTTCTTTTGATAGAATTAGATCTTTGTAAACCGACTTCTTATGATCTATAAATAAGAGAGTTCGGCATAGGAATAAGCATCAAAAATTTTCAGCATCAATTGACGCCTGAGGTTGAATTTTCTTCCCATCAAAGTAGTGTATACTAGTTAGAGTTGATTAGATATCAGAGGTTTCTCAAGAGCAATTGATGACTGCAATTCAGTACTGAAGATTAGTGTAGATATCCTAGTTTCTCAGAAGCAATTGACGACTGCAGCTGAGGGGTGAAAGATATATTTTACTTGGCTTTCTAGATTAAATTTATTTGCTTTGTAAACATCTTCAAGTTTTAATTTGAATTGACGACTCAGGTTAGAATTTACAGATTAGTATAACAATTTTTACTTTTCCATCATCAATTTTCTGAAGTTTGATTGACGCCCAAATTTTAAGAAGTTGTTGATTAGATTAAATCTGTATTGATAGGATCTTAGACTTGATTGACGACTAATGTTAGGAGACTAGAAATATGGTGTAATGGTACTGTTTATTTTTATAAATATTCGATAGCTGAAGATTGGGATTGACAACCTCAATCTAAAGTAGGAGGATTAGGATTTATTTTATGCAATTTAGATTAATAACAAATTCTTTTATTCATATTTCTCTAGTAGATTAGATCTTAAGGATAAATAGAAGTTTTTAAGATAAGAATTTAAATAGAAGATAGAAATAAAGAGATAAATAGATAAATAACTTCCTCATGGGAACGATCCTATGCTATTACTATAATTTTCATTGTGCGCTTGCAATAGGTTAAGACTTGAATTTAACATAATATATATACATCATAATCAGTGAATCAATATGCCAAAGCCCTTGAAGATGTCTATTTATACTTTGGAACTTCTCTTTCCATCCACTGCTCTGGTTGGTTTGAAACGGGTCCGAGAAGGGTTTTGATGGGTCTGAGAATGTCAGGGTCGATTCCTAAGGGCCTGGGATGATTGCTACGGGTTTGGGTAATGCTTTCGGAAGCTCAAGAGTATGCCTTTCTCGATGTACATGTTGATCGAACCTTGGGCCAAATTTGGGTGCCTATATATGCCCCTCTTTGGTATCTGATCACTAATAAATGTATGCTAAAAAAAGAGACATCTGAAGAGGACCAAGGTAAATGATGTCAGGTCTGTCATCTTCAATGTAAAATTTAAACATCAATTTGTGAAAATATGGAGATTGACATAAGCCCATATCATTGGAAATCATCCGCCGCTCGAAATGATTGGTCCCCAAGCGCTTAGCGACATCACTGGGCATAACCGGATGATGAAATGATTGATGATGTATGATGCTCGAGTTTTGTATCGAACAAAGCAGACTAACGAGCGGGGAGGGTGATCGACCCGTATTTAAAAACTGGCGTAAAGTAATGACATGATGATCCAGCAACTTGTGCCCGATCTCATGAGGCATTTGATTGCCCCACTTTGATTGGTCACGGGTGCCCCTACGCGAGGTAGGGTTCGAGATCTTCGAGCGAACTCATCGACCCCGAAGTTAATTTAGCGCGACTACCCAAGCAAAGCGAATATTGATGTCACAATGCTTTTTGGGATGTGTGCAACTGTTATTATCTTTTCTCTCTTTTTCTTTCTTTTCTTCATTTTTTTTTTCTTTTTTTTTTTCTTTTTTTTTTTCTTTTTTTTTTTCTTTTTTTTTTTCTTTTTTTCTTTCTTTCTTTTTTATTTTGGGGATTTTACACTATGTGTACATCGGATGTACGCATGGCCATTTCCAGTGAAAATTAAGCTATGCGTACATCGGATGTACGCATAGCCAAATTTGGGGAAAATTAAGCAATGCGTACATTGGATGTATGCATAGCCTATTTTTATTTTCAAACCGCGTGGCAATGGGCAGGAGCACGAAAAAATGAAAATTCTAAAATCCCATCACCCTTTCTTTCTCAAAAACGAACAGGGGGATTTGTTCCATACTTTGCCATTACGTCGGCGTCGATTCAGCCGACCAATTACTCATTTTCATGCTAGGACTAGGGTTCTTCTTCTCCACCAAGATAACCCACCAAAAACCCCTTTTCTACTTTAATTCCTTGACTTTTATACCAATGTGGTTAGGCCTTCTTCTATCTAGATGACATATAGGCATATTTCTTCTAAACACAAAATCCTATGGCTCATCCAATCAATTTTTCATGTATATTTGCATGGGCTTGGTGAGAATTTGATAAAAATGTGCTTCTTTTTTTGGATTTTCTTGATTTTTATCTACCAATGCATTAGGGCGTTTGTACCTCGATGATAAAATGGATCTTCCTGGTAAATAGGATTATCTTGGACTAATTTCCATGATGTATATTCATGTTTATATTAATTTTTAGCGAAGATTGATCGATTCGCGCCCTCTTCTGTTGAATCTTTCTTGAAAACTAGCTAGGGTTTTTGTAAAAAAATGATTTTCTATGAATGTACCCTTTTCTTTGATTCATTTGCCCGCTTTGAGGGAATTTTGGTTGGAAAAATTGAAAAAAAGAAAAAATTTGGAAAGAGAAAGAGAACAAGATGGCTCTACGTTGGCAAAAAATGTGGGGATTAAATTTGTCACTTTGCACTCTTTTTGTTGTCATCTTTTAACAATTATTATTTTGATGCCTCTCTTCTCTTCTCTTCTTCTTTTTCTCTCTTTTTTTTTTCAGGATGCCGCATGGGCAGCGAGATGAAGGTGACCAAGGCGGTCGGGCCGCTCTTGCTGAAGTGGTTGCTGGTAATGGTGAGCACTTGGTGCGGATGCATCGTTTTACTGAAAAGCGTACCACAGAACAGAAGAAATGCTACTGGCTTGAGATGCAAAGTGAAGCGGCCTGCAGTGGCCTACCTCACCACCAATATACCCACATATCCAATTTTGGTATTGCCAATGAGGTATATAAAATTTTCAACCATTTCCTTCCTTTGCATTCTTACTTGAAGTTCTAAAATTGCTTTTTTGTCAATGCAGCCCTTACCCACGCTCACCTTCTGAGGGGGCTAGTTTGACCTTTAAGGCTTCTACTCATGCCTCCCCTTTGCAGTGCGGTTCCTACTTTCGCAGGCCGGCTTTGGGGACTTCCTCTCCTGCCCCGCTATGAAGGGGGACAATAGTTACATGATGGTCCTTTTGGAGAGGTTTCGTCCTGAGACGATATCTTTCCATATGTTTGTCTCTGAGATGACCCTTACCCCGATTGATTGGTCCATGATCATGGGGATTGAGATGGGGGTTTGTCGGTGGTCTTTTCTTGTCTTATGGATCGAGAGGAGGTGATTCGACTGATAGGGGCTTATCCTCCCTCCACCTGTTTGACCGGCCCTGAGGTTAAATTATCGTGGTTGGAGAGTCTCTTTGGTGAGGATGAGTTGGTCGCGAAGAATCGACCTAACATGGATGTTTGTGTCGATCCTGAGCGTGCCCTGGTATATCCCTCCTCAACCTTTTGTGTAAGACAATTCTTTCCAATGCTAGTGGTGGGCGTACCCTGCTATCCCTTCTTAGTCTGATGGATGTTTGGGCAGATGTGCCTCGTTTTGATTGGGGCGGTGTTGGGTACGCCAAGTTGATGGATAGCATGGTTAGAGCTTTGGTTAGAAATCTTTTCTCACTCTTTGGTTTCTGGCCTGTGATTGAGGTGACCGATTGTACCGCTCTAACCTTAATTCTTTATGTGCACATTCATAACTTATCTGAACTTTTGCTCTTCCTTACAAGTGTTGGCATATCTGCACTTCCATCCTATCTCCCCTCTTCTTATCTCAGTGGAATTTACCTATCCCTTGATGAGTTGTTGGAATCTAGATCACCGCCGAGATCCTAGGATGAGCCACCTAGAGCTGGGTTTGAGATCCCAGTCTAACTTGATGCTCCTAGAGCAGGTTTGCAAAATCTCCCTTGTTTATCAGAGATTCTAATAGTGTTACTTTTCTAAGAAAAATTCCTCTTTCTATGGGCAGGTGGTGTATGATCCATATGCTGGTTCTCCTTTTTTAGATCGGGTTGCTGTAGGATGTTGACAGTTGTTCATCGATCGCTGCATCATTTTCTTCTATGGCTCATCTGTATACACCCCCATTTTGCCCTCTCGGAATATACAAATTTATTCAGTCAACCTTTGACCTCATAACCCTGATGTGGGACCATATGCTGAAACGATAATATATGGCTGAAATAATAGTTCTGTGGCTCAAGCCCCATACCCTCGACGTGGGAACCATGCACTAAAATAATAGTACATGGCTGGACACAGGCTGAAACAATAGCTCTGTGGCTCAGATCCCAATGTAGGGAGACTATATACTGAAACAATAGTATATAGTCAGAATGCAGACTGAAATAATAGTCTTACATTTCAGACCCTTTGGCCCTGATACGAGACCATATGCTGAAACAATAGTATAGGTTGAACACAGGCTGAAACAATAGTTCTGTGGCTTAGGCCCGATACCCCCGACGTGGGAACCATGTAGTGAAACAATAGTACATGGTTGGACACAGGCTGAAACAATAGCTCTATGGCTCAGATCCCAACGTAGGGAGACTATATACTAAAACAATAGTATATAGTCGGAATGCAGACTAAAATAATAGTCTTGCATTTCAGGCCCTTTTGCCCTAATATGGGACGATATGCTGAAACAATAGTATATGGCTGGACACAGGCTAAAACAATAGTTCTGTGGCTCAGACCCCGATGTGAGAACCATGCACTAAAATAATAGTACATGGCTGGACACAGGCTGAAATAATAGCTCTGTGGCTTAGGTCCCAACGTAGGGAGACTATATACTGAAATAATAGTATATAGTCGAAATGTAGACTGAAACAATAGTCTTGCATTTCAGACCCGACCCGAACCCGGACAACCCCGAATTAAGTGCCTAAAATTATGCGCACAATTTGATTACACGCTAAACCACACGCGTGCAATCAGTCCCTTCTCAGACCAGACTCCCTTTCCCTAGACTATCTCGAGACTCGATCACGCGCCTGACACCAGACGCGTGATCGGATTGAGCGCCCCACCATCGACGCGCAATTGGCCTATGCCCGGCCTTGTCTCACTGTCCTTAACCCTTAAGTTTCCTTTATTAAATGCTTCAGAAGGAACGTTAAATTGGATTACGCACCCCAAAATGGGCACGCAATTAGTTCTAACGCTATTAGGACTAGGAAACTTGCTGAGCAAGTTAGCCGGTCGCTCACTGAGTCGGTGACCGACTCAAAGCGATTAAGCGCCGAGAAATCTGCGTGCAATTTGATTAAACGCCTGAGGGTGTTTAATTGAGGAAAAACCTATAAAAGATTTTTTTTTTAATTCGCCCGGGGAGGCTGGACAATTTTCGAGAGAGAACGAATGTTTTTTTGGAATACAAAACCAGAGAACTCCGAGAACGAACATATAGAGCAACCTAGTCATGATTTTGAAATTCAAGCTTCGAATCTTTGAGATTTCTCTCCGCATCCCCAATCCTAGGTAAAAATCCTAGTTTCAGACCTAGGATTTTTCTTTTAGCTTTAATTATAGATTTTAATTTTCAGCCCGAGACCGTAGCACCATTTTTTTTTTTAGACCGCAAATATTTTATATCTGATTCTAATTCTCCGAATTCAGAACCAGTCCTTAATCTGACGGTCTAATTTACCGACCCTAGGCTTTAATTATGTTCTAAAATCTTAATCTCCAGTCCTATCATTAATTTTTGGTTCAAGATCTTAGACTCTAAATCCAGTTCTTAATCATACGGTCTGATTTTCTGATTTCGGACCCGAATTCAATCCTAGAAATTTTAATTTCTTATTTTAATACCTCCAAAAATCCTAAATATTAATATTAGTTTCTATAATTCTAGTTCATAATTTAATTCATAAATATCAGTCTGAAATCAATTCCAAAAATCCAAAATACTATTTTACAGTCCAAAATCCAATTTATTTTTAATCTCAGCCATCCGATTTGCCTAAGGAAGCTTACGAAGGGTACTCAGGAATGAGGCCAATCCTCCTTAGCATAGCAGGCCCAAAACCCTTTTTTTTAGGAATTCTAGAATTAATTAATTACATTTACTTATTTTTTTAGTATAATTAATTAGTAGATTTATTTTATTTCAGCATAATTAATTAAGTTAATTAGATTTTAGTATGATTGATAAATTTATTTATATCAGAATTTAATTGGTTAATATTTTACTTTAATTAGAATTTAGTATGATTAATTCATTGCTTTAATCAGGTTTTTAGTATAGTTAATTCATTGCTTTAATTAGAATTTTAATAAAATTAGTTTATTTATTTTAATTAGATTTTTAATAAAATCAATCTATTTACTTTAATTAGATTTTAATAAAAATTAATTTATTGCTTAAATTAGAGTTCTAATAGAACTAGTTCTCTATTTCAATTAGAAATCTAGTAAGACTGCTATACTTGATTCAATTAGAATTCCAATACAACTAGCATACTTGCTCTGCTTAGAATTTTAGTACAATTAGCATGCTCAAATTAATTAGAGTTTCACCTGAACTACTACATGTGTACTCCTAGTATAATTAGGAAACCTGATCACAATCAGACTTCCAATGAGATTAGGAGACTAGAATTAATTGGACTTTTAGTAGTATTAGGACACTAAATTAATTAGAATTCTAATGAGATTAGGAAACTAAATTAATTAGACCCCCAAGAGGATTATAATATTGGAATAGATCCACTCACTCTAACAAATTCACAGCTAAATTCATAATAGAATCAGGGAAGTCTAAACTGACCCGAACTATAACAATAACGGGAAATAAAAGAAAAATTAAACTATCTAAATTATATGAAAAAGATATAGCTGCTGACATTCGTAAGCAAATGATTCAGTAAAGAAGTAACCCACACTCACTCCTAAGCGTGATCACTAACGTGTTGCAGCGTCGATAAATATCTGCAGCTGGCGATCGCAATAAACTAGGAACCTTCCTAGAAACCCTTTAACTCTAACATTCCAAACGCTGCATCGCTAGAGTCTACTTGGACAAAATTGGAGCCATTGATTCAACGGGGACCGAGAGGAACCTAGAAAAAGTGCGTACTAACATCATCGACCCGAGTCTATTATTTAGGAGAGAGGGTAGTATGTCAGTACCGTAATTATTTTTCTATGCCTTTGAGCCCCTAAGGATGTGATGGAGTTGGGTGGTACGATTGAGAAGCTCACATTACTGCTTGGTCATTGGGAGATCTGGACCGATGATCTCTTTCAGCCTGGTAGGGGATATCGAGAGTGGTATGAGTCCTTACCCTATCGATTTCTCCTCCCCAGGTTTATACCGAGAGCTAATTATTGGGCGTTTGGGGGTCTGCTTAATCAGGCAGCTTTGGATTTCCTTTCAATTGACTTATTTCTTTTAGCATATCCATACTTTATTGACGGTGCTTTCTCTTTTCAGTTTGGTGCAGGTGTATGACCTTCAAGTACATCGGATGCTGGGCCTTCAAGGACTTTGAGTGTCGGGCCTCCGGTCCATAGGCGGTTTGACGATGATTTCTTTCAGATTTGTGCGTCGAGGTAGCTGAGCGGGCTCGTATTTCTGTTGAGGCAGTCAAAGTACCTCCTCCCAAGCCAATCCCAAGTGTGCAACCCTGGAATTTTGACGATCCGTCATGACGATGCGCACTCTTGAAAAATAAAGAGTCACCACCCGGAGCTTTTGGTGTCTCGGAAAACCTCAAATCAATATTGAAAGCACCGAAGTGCAAAAATATGACTCTAATTTCGTTCTATGCCAAAGTTTCTTTGGTAGGGGCTTTGGTTATCGATCGGGATGGTGTTAGGTATCCGACCAACACGCTTGTAAGCAGTCTCTACTATGGCTTTTTGGATGTGTATTTAATATATATATATATATATATATATAATTATATATATATATAAGCAGTCTCTACTATGGCTTTTTGGATGTGTATATAATATATATATATATATAATTATATATATATATATATATAAAGAAAAAAAAAATGAGCGGGATGGTATTAGGTATAATAATATTGAAAGCACCGAAGTGCAAAAATATGACTCTGATTCCATTCTACGCCAAAGGCTCTTAGGTAGGCGCTTCGGTTATCGATCGGGATGGTGTTAGATATTCGACCAACCCCCTTGCCTGAAGGCACACCGATCCTATTGAGCCCTTCCTGCTTGCCGAAATTTGGGCAGTGTAACAGCTCAATTCTAAGATAGAGGAAAAACAAAGAAGGTAGAGGAATAGAGGGGAGAGTCAGAGCTCTTAGGCGCTTGTAGCACCGATGTGGATCCTTGCACGAGAGTGTCTTTGATGAGCTTCCGAAAGCAAACGGGTAGTGAGATGAATTCTAATCTCTAAGGCTAGGGAGCTAAGAGGTAGGAGAAGAAGGCTAGGGGGCTAGATCTAGCTAAATCTCAAGGATTTATGATGGAAAATGGGGTGTCAAGGATGGACTAGGGTGCTGAAATTATATGGGTTTAGTGGAGGCCAATAGGAGGGGAGCTCACTAAAATTTTCTCTCTTTGTGATACACGTCCAACTCTCCTACAGAGTCTCATCCGGAAATTGATGAAACGTTATGATAAACATTCGGATTTGATTCATTTTACTTACTGGGAAGTACCATGTGATAAGCTTGGTATGCAATTCTTCCCAACTAGCAATTGAATTGTTGGGCAAAGAGTTCAACCACTACTTTGCCCTCTCTTTAAGGGAAAATAGGAAGATCCTCAAACGAGTGGCCTCCTCCAGCAAGTTTTTAATTTTAGCGATTGCACATATTTCTAGAAAACTATTTACATGCATATACGGATCTCCTCACCAAACCCATAAAACATAGGTAAGAGTTGAAATATGCTAGGTTTGATTTTGAAGATTTCGTCGCAGGCCATAGGGATAATTAAATACATGAGGGAGGAGTAAGAGGTGTCAGTGCGTACAACTCTCCCGACGTTTTAGTCACAAATCGGTCTTTACCTACCATAATGAATGGAATTAGAAATAAAGTAAGCTGGCTAGAATGATTATTATAAATGTCTATTTTTTTGTTTTTTGTTTATCTGATTTTTATTTTAGAAAGCAGGGAGAGAAACAAATTTGAGCCTCTAGCTTCACGGATCAGGGGAAGTGTTGAAACCTGTGATTCGCTACTCCGAGTAAACCTGTAAAAGAATAAGAAGTGATTAAAGAAAATTAAAAATATAAAAAAAAATAAAAAGAAAAAGACAAATATTGGTTTTCAAAATAACAAAAACAAAACAAGAAAAATTCTCTTCGCCAACAACGGTGCCAAAATCATGATCCGAGCTTTTATCGTAATAAGTCTTAACCTATTGCAAGCGCACAATGGAGATTGCAGCACTAGTATAGGAAATTTCTCACGAGGAAGGTATTTCTCTTTTATGTTTTCTTTTATTTTAAAAACTTGTATGTGTCTTTTAAGAGTCTAAACTATTAGAGAAATATGAATAAAGAATGGTTTGTTTAAAACTAATTGCAGAGAATAAAACTAAATCCTCCTCCTTCCAGATTATGGTCATCAATCATAATCCTTCAGTTCTCGGATGTTTATAAAATTAAAGTACCATTACACTATATATCAGTCCTCTAGAATTTGGGCGTGAATCAAACTCTAAATTTTCTCAACACAAATTTAATATAATAAAAAATCTTCCTAAAATCTAGGCGTCAATCAAACTTAAGAAAATTGAAGATGGAAAAGTAAAACTGTTACACTAATCTGTAAATTTTTTCAATCATAGTCATCAATTCAAATAAAAAACTTTTAGATGTTTACAAAGCAGTAAATTGCAATAAAATAAATCTAAATTAGAAAGCCAAAAAGAGATCTTTCATCCCTCTGTCACAGGCATCAATTGCTTCTGAGAAACTACGGATACTCTACTTTAATCTTCTTGCTCCAAATTGCAAGCGTCAATTGCTCTCAAGAAACCTTGGATATCTAAACTACTCTAAGCTAAAGTAGATTAGAAGAAAACCAAACCTCAGTCATCAATCGATGCTGAGAGTTCCTTCGAAAACTCTTCTCCTATGCCGAGCTCTCTTATTTATAGATCATAAGAAGTCAGTTTAAATTATTCTAAGTCTAATAAAAGAAACTTCTAAGAATAAAAGATTCCTAATATACTTCTAACTTCTAATCCTAGTTCTTATTGGGTTTGGATAATTGATGCGCTCAGGGATTGCTCCTTGATTTCTGCAGCAGAGTCCTTTAAAAATCTCTCTTCACCAATCTTCTCGGATCCGTGATCTGTCAGACTTCTAATTCAAGAGGTCTTCTAATTATATGCATGGCAGTGTAGATCTCACATTTACCAGCAACAAAAAGCATCTATTTTTATAAAATCGTAATCATGATTTTTCTTTTCTGCACAGTATTCTCTCAGAATGATTCTTTATTACGAACGATCTCTTTTCTCTTTGTATTATCATTCCACTTGAAGCGTTTCTTAAAGAATCGTCTTTCACGATTTCTCATTTCTCTTGTTTCATTCTATCGTCTTTTACGATTTCTAGCTTTCAGGAGCAGTTCGGATCGTCTTTATGTTCAATCATTTTTCTTACTGCTTTTTGAGTTAATTATGATGAAGATTAACACTTTGACTCTCTTTTACTATTTAACCTTAATATTTATATATCATTAACTTGTTAGTAGCAAACTGGGGTCTAACATCACTAAGTTAAGGGTGATAAAATGGTATATTCTAAGCCTAATCACTTGCACGAATTCAAATTTGCTCGCGTGATTTTGCTTCAGAATACAATAAAAATGTACATGAGAAAATCGCACGCGCGATATTGCCCCCTTTTTTAGGAAAAAATCTTCATGTCAAATTCGCTCCACGAATTTGATGTGCCATAGGGAACCTGACCAAATCAATCGCGTGATTTTGTTTGTACTGCCTACCTTAGTCTTCTTGGAAAAGACTTAAGAGGACTTCAACACCACCCAGTGCCAAGGTCATTGACACTTAGCTATGTGTCTGCTGTGTTATAGGGTAAGGACTGGAGAACATTGTTAGAGATCTTCACTTCGTTTCCATCTTCATTTCGCCGAATAGTTTGACATTAAGGTAGGGAAATTCAATACTCATTTACATTTGATCGAACTCTGCATAGAACTTTGACCGAACAACTTTGACATAATTGAATGAAAGCTTTGAAGTTTTTTTCTGAATATGAATTCTTTGAATCATTGAATCTCTGGATATCATAGCCCGGATTTTGGCACCCCGAAACCTGTGCTATCAGCACAGCCCTCGAGGCCGTACCCCATAATGTAATTGCGGAACACTTGGTACATCCCATTCACAATATTAAACAAAAGAAAATAATTCAAAATAGATCTCCATTTCTACAGTACGTTAATCCAAAAACACATGCCCAAAAGATAGTTCTAATTTCATGACTCCGCATGAACAAAAGAACCAACCCGAACCATTAGTGCCATAACTACGGTCACTCTCAATGGTTCGGCAAAAGAATATTACATATACGTTTATCTTTTAAAAAATAAGGCAGGACGTGCCAAGCCGTAATTCTCTTTCTCTTTACAAAAAGACTATTAAAATACACAGCGAAGATCTTCTAGAAGAATCTCTCTGGAGGAGGCTCAGTCTCCTCCCTCGAAAAGTACTCCAAATCACTGGGATCACCCTCATTTGTAGCAATTCCTACATTCTCATCAAATTCTAAACTGTCACCTGTGACATATATTTCATGATAAAGATAAACATGCTTTCATAGTTATATCATTTCTTAAAAAATAATTTTAAGATGTGACAAGATAATTTGACTACTTTTACCATTCTAATCATGCGTTTCTTTCAATGATTTCTAGTTTCCTTAATTTTAACAAGGCTGAGATCATGACTTAAATCTTAACTTAAATAATCCCCGAGCAATATAGCATCGAGCTCCGATGGAATACCCTCCATCGTCGTCTAATCAGACTATTTTTCATGGAATTGTCCTCGTCCCTGTCTCTTAGGCGACGGGCTTAATACTACTATACATCCCTGGGATGTCTGTTGGTGTACGGATTGGCCGCCGTACCAGTCACGGATATCCTGCCGCGTCAGTCACGGTTATCCTGTCGCATTAGTTGGGTATTCTCTGAACCTTAAATCGAATTGTGCAATAAATATAGTTATTCACCGTGAATTTGTGCTAATAGATAATAACCCTCAGCCCGTGCATTATGTTTACTGTTTATCTCTTTAACATGGATCTTTCATCCACCTCACATCCCTGGGATGTCTCGCTGTCTATTGCATCTCTGCGATGCCCGTGTTCTTACATCCCTGGGATGATCTTTCTCTTACCTAACAAATTCCTCTTTTACTTGCGTAAACACATGCACTATTGCCATTTACTTCATGCTTTGCATTAACTATAATTCAACAAGTATTTACGAAACTTGCATCTTATACTATCACTACATATGGGTTCGTAACATAGTATACTAGTGAGATATTCCCCTACCTTGCATGCGTCTCGAACCTTTGAATCCTCAAACCCGATCCTACTATGAGTAACTCAATGGTTCGGCTTAACCTAGGCCTGATCAATGTATGATAAATGTTACTACTATGTCTAAACATTGGTTCAAAAAGCTTAATTTCCATTATAATGCATTTACAAACTAAATTAGGCATCGAAGCCTAACTTTAACCAAATCGATCGAACGATTTCCAAATCGTTCGAACGATTCACAAAATCATTCGAACGATTCAGAAAATCGTTCGAACGGTTTCTAAATCGTTCGAACGAATTTCATATCGTTCGAATGATTTTTATTTCGTTCAAACGAATTTCCTCTTTACCTATTTCTTCTTCTGAGCAAACCGTTCGATCGATTTTTATTTCGATCAAATGGTTTCCAAAATCGAACGAACGAAAATTCAAATCGTTCGATCGATTTACTCAGAAACCCTTCCCTCTTTTCAAATCTTCTTCTCAGGCCAAATTTGTTCGATCAGATTCTCATTTCGATTGAACGAATTTGTCCCTCCACAGCTATGGATCGAATTTATTATCCCTAGCAATCATCTTAACTCCTTCATGTAGATTCATCATTGATTTCTCATATCTTAGCTTTCTAATTTACATTAACATAAGAAAATAATTACAAAGCTTTTGCTCACCTTCAATCGGTTGGACTTCTTGATCCCAAGCCTGATCTTACTAGGGTTTCTCAATCTCACAATTAAAACTTCTCCTCGATCCCGAGCTCGATCCGTTAGACTTTGTGAGCTAAGATCAAAGAACTGTATTCAATGCCTTCGTGTGATTGTTCACATTTACTCTCTCACACTCTCTCTCTCTCTCTCTTAACTCCCCTCTCAACTACTCCATTCAAACAATTTATTTCCCTTTTTCTTTCTTTCTTATAGCCTTATCCTTAGATTGGGTGTTAAGCGTCTATAACCATCTAGTGTACGTGTGTGCAATACATTTACTTATTTTCAACAACCCTCCACTAATCATGAATTATTCAACTCAAATTTACTAATCTTAAGTTAAAATCAAGTTAAAGTTGACCCGGTCAAACACGTGACCAGTTGGTCCGCATCCCGAGGTGAACTATTTAACCACAAAATTTTCGGGACGTTACATTCACCCCTCCTTGGGAATTTTCGTCCCCGAAAATGATACACAAGACGCCCCCCCACACCCCAGCATGGGGCCCCCACACTCAATGTGTACATGTGGGACTAGGTCCAATGCCCATCCGGCATGAACCACATGTAGTCACAAAGAAAACAACCACAAACAGAATAAATAGCTACTTGGGAAGCACATATACCAAACAGAAGGAAATATAAACACCATGACATAGACACGATAAAAATTTTGTAGTCACAAAGTGTCGAGTGGCAGCCATGCCACGATAGTTCAAGAGGAAACATGTCCTTGGTTACCTGTGTTAAATTTACAGTTATCCAACAAAATTTACAGCCGAAAATAAAATAGTCCAAAATTTGTCACCCCCAAAACATGACACCAAATAAAGGACACTCAAGACTCCCCGTCACCAGGCGGAATGCCGTCATCATCACGCGTTCCCGCACCAGAAGTAGACGCGCCTGAGACCCATGCTTGCGTTGTCGCCATGCGTTGAAGATAGTCATCGGGGTACATGAAACGCATCGTCTCAGCATGTAGAGCATCATAATAATCCAATCTGCGGTTGAGGAGGCGATTGTTCTCCGCCATTTGACGCGTGCTGGCCTCCAACAAAGAATAAAGATTTGCAACCGTTGGAGTTGGAAGATCCTCATGTGGCGGTGGTGCCTGCTCCTGAGTGCGCTGATAAAAAGGCTGTTGTGGAGGAACATGAGCAGCAGCTTCATCATAAACTGGGGTAGCGTGTGGTGGTGGGTCTTGAGGGTTGATTTCCGGTTGGGGTGGTATCTCGGCTATCAGATTTTTAACTAATTTGACGTACGTCTGGTTCCAATCCACCATGGTAAATTGTTGAATATTACCGGTCAGCTTGAACTCATTTGGGGAGAGGGTGTAGGTATCATCCCCCGCATAGTCCTCTACCATAAGTGAAATGAGCCTTGCATAAGGCATGCCATCAATCGATTTCTTCACATTGGGCATCATCTTCTTCCGAGCATATTTCATTCCCTCCAAAACCATTTTGGGGGCATTGAACCATCGCCCATTGAAAGCGGAAAAGAGTGCCATTTGAACCTCACCAACTCTTTCGGTTTTATGGCGTAAGGGGTACAAATTACATTGGATGATGGAATCAAGCATCCAGAGGTCACGGGGTAAATCCACTCGCTTGATCGAATGACCCGAACTTGTTCGGCCCTGGGTCATATGATCGGCTACATACTGATAGTCTAAGGCCTTTGGAAAAGGCTCAACTAATGCTATATCTTCATGGTTATACACAGGGAAACATTCCAACGCATCCGCCACGTCATCAAATGTAAAGGTATACGGTCTATTATCAATTTTGGTCTTTAAAATGTTAGGGTCCTTAATGATCTCCATATTCTGGTAAAATAGCCGAACAATTCGAGGGTAGTAAGTCTCGTTGCATGGTCTGAGGACACCCGTGAGACCAGCAGTGGAAATGTAATCAAATGCCCAATGTGTTTCATCACGCTTGGTAAAAGTCTTGGGATCGATTATCCACTCGGGTTCGAAATCCTTATTCGACCACCATTCATTTGGTCGCTCTCGGTTAGGTGGTGGAGGTGGTGGTTGTGCAGGTGGTGCCGATGAAGAACCCGTAGGTGGTTTCTTTGACGGTTGCTGCGAGGAAGAACCCGAAGTGGGTTTCTTCGGTGCTGCACTCGCCGTAGCTTGGCGAGTCTTGGGTGGAATCGTAATGAAGCACTATGTAGGGTTTATGGACCTAGCTCTAAGTCTACAAAGTCCTTGGAAAAAAATGGATTTACAAAAACCAAAAATAGAGGTTAATGATTACCTCTAGATGACCCAAATTGTATGATTGAACTGTTCCAAGCGTGAAGATGGCCGAAATCGATGAAGATCGGCGACCCTCCAAAACCCTAAGGCTCTTCTCAAAAGAAGGAAAATAAAGAAGCTTGTTGATTTTTGAAAGAATGAAAAAATTTCGAATGCAGCAATATATAGATTGCCAAATAGATCGAACGAATTTCAATTCGTTCGATTGGTTTTCAGCTATTAAATGCCAACTCAAAAATTCGTTCGAACGAATTTGATTTCGATCGAACGAATTACCCAGGTCCAAATGCCTTCAAAAACTTTCGTTCGATCGGTTTATAAATCAATCGAACGATTTCTTAGATTACAATTTGAGGCCTTTTTCCCTCTCACTGGCGAAAGAATTTCGTTCGAACGGTTTGGAAATCGTTCGAACGATTCTCTGAGAACTTACTAGTGCCCACTGTGGTTACATTTTGTTCGAACGATTTGGGAAATCGTTCGAACGATTTCTGGCTATGCCTGTTGCTTTGTCCCATAGAAATTCGTTCGATCGAATTTTAATTTTGATCAAACGATTTCCAAATTTTGCAAGTGAGGCTAGTCCCTCAGATTGTTTACATCACCCATCTAAAATGAGGTAACTCCTCCATACCCCACCATGGTCTAACAGTTATCTAACTCAACAAGTAAGCCATCACTGCGTGAATGATCACTTTACTTATTACTCACAGCTCAGTCACATTTGCTACCAATGGACCAATCTGGTAAACTAGTCGTTTTCCACAGCTAATCCGGACTGCACATGTAACCCGTGACAATGTGCCGGCTAGTTGTACACCTTATCTTCATAATTTGAGATAGGGACGTAAAATGATAACCTCCCATACTACATTTTAAAATAAATAAATAAATAAAACATTTACACATAATTCGAACACCACTTAAACCAGTTTTATACCCGGTTCATAAAAACAAAATTAAACAAAATAATCCCAAGTCTCATACAATTATTTCACACCTAGTACAGATCAATTACAATCTCCACTACTCAAATAGATGGAGATACAGGTCCCGAATTTCAGCCTCCCTTTCCCAAGTTGCTTCCTCAATAGGGTGGTTGCCCCACTTGACTAGTACTAACGGGATGACTTTAGCACATAGAGTTCGTTCTTTTCTATCCAAGATTTGAGTAGCGTCTTCAACCATTGTCATATCTTCATGTAAATCGATTGGTTGACCACCTAAAATGTGCGTGGGGTCCTTTACATACTTGCGGAGCATGGAGATATGAAAAACACTGTGCACCCTATCAAACAACGGAGGCAATCCGATGCGATAGGCTACTTCTCCGACTCGACCCAAAACTTTAAAGGGTTCGATGTAACGAGGACTGAGCTTCCCTTTTCTTCCGAACCACATAACACCCCTCATAGGTGATACTTTCACAAAGACATGATCACCCACGGCGAAATCCAGGCTCGTTCTCTTGACATCGGCATAACTCTTTTGTCGGCTCTGTGCTGATCGCAGTCGTTCTCTTATCATCCGGACAAACATAGCATTATCTTCGAGAACATCCAGACCAAGCACAAATTTTTCTCCGATCTCTTCCCAGTTGATAGGCGATCGACAGCACCTACCATAGAGAGCTTCGTAAGGTGCCATTCCAATGCTTTCTTGAAAACTATTGTTATAAGCAAACTCGATCAAGGGAAGATGCTGATCCCATGAACCCTGTAATTCAAGCATGCACGCCCTTAGCATGTCTTCGATCACTTGGTTTACTCGTTCCGTCTGCCCATCGGTTTGTGGATGGAACACTGAACTGAAATCTAATCGAGTACCCATACCTTCTTGAAATTTCTGCCAAAACTTTGAAGTGTACATCGGGTCGCGATCAGATACAATACTGCTTGGAATACCATGTAGGCGTACTATCTCTTTCATATAAAGTTCCACAAGTTTGCCTGTTGTATACATGGTGTTGTAGGGCAAGAAATGGGCTGATTTTGTTAATCTATCTACAACAACCCAGATGGCGTTATACCTCTTCGTTGTCCGTGGCAACCCCACGATGAAATTCATGGAGATGGATTCCCACTTCCATTCCGGTATAGGCAGAGGCTGTAATAAACCAGCAGGGTGTTGATGATCGACTTTGACTTGTTGACACATCAAACACTTTGACACATACTCTGCTACGCCGTGTTTGAGACCTCTCCACCAGTAGCTCCTACGCAAATCTTGATACATTTTGGTACTACCCGGATAGATGGTGTATTTTGACTTGTGTGCCTCATCCAAAATAGTCTGGCGTAGACCGGCATCATTCAGAATACAGAGGGTCCCATGAATACTAAGGAACCATCCTCCCTTATAGAGAAATCTGGTCGAGTCCCCTCCATCACTTCCTTTTGAATCCTAACCAACTCAGCATCTTTCATCTGTAACTCATGTACGTGTTTGAAGATCATTGGCCTAACTGAAATATTGGCCAACAGATTACCTGATGCTTGTACTTCTATCATCGCATCATACATTGACAAATCTTCAAACAATTTCCACCTGTGCATTCCTAGTATCAGGTTAGTCAATTGAGCCGAACCCTTCCAACTCAAAGCATTCGCGACGACGTTAGCCTTGCCTGGGTGGTATTGGATAGAGCAGTCATAATCTTTGAGAAATTCCATCCACCTTCTCTGCCTCATGTTTAGCTCTTTCTGTGTAAATAAATATCGGAGGCTTTTATGGTCCGTGAATATCTCAAAGGTCTCCCCATACAAATAGTGTCGCCAAATCTTCAATGCGAAAATGACTGCTGCAAGCTCGAGGTCATGAGTTGGGTAATTCTTCTCATGGTCCTTCAGTTGTCTCGACCCATAAGCAATCACCTTTTTATGTTGGTTTAGCACACAGCCTAAACCGTTGTGAGAAGCATCACAATAGACTGTAAAACCTCCACCGCCTGAAGGAATTGCAAGTACCGGTGCCGAAGTAAGTCGCTTCTTGAGTTCTTGAAAGCTTGCTTCACATGCATCGGTCCACTCAAATCACACATCTTTCTGTTTGATCTTAGTCAGTGGCCCCGATAGCTTGGAAAATCCTTCCACAAAGCGTTTATAATACCTGGCTAAACCAAGGAAACTACATACCTCGGTGACCGTTTTTGGTTGCTCCCACTGTACTACTACCTCAATTTTTGTAGGATCCACCTTGACACCATCTTTGAGACGACGTGTCCCAAAAAGGTAACTTCTTCCAACCAAAACTCGCATTTACTGAGTTTGGCGTATAATTGGTGTTCGCACAGTGTTTGTAGAGCGGATCTCAAATGCTCCTCATGTTCTTTCCTTGACTTGGAGTAGATGAGGATATCATCGACAAATACAACGACGCAAGAGTCTAGGTGTGGTTTAAACACTCGATTCATTAAATCCATGAAGGACGCCGGTGCATTCGTCAACCCAAACAGCATCACTAAAAACTCGTAGTGTCCGTATCTCGTCCTAAAACTAGTCTTTTGAATGTCTTCTGCCTTGACCCTGAGTTGATGATATCCTGACCTCAAGTTGATCTTTGAAAAATACTTGGCTCCTTGTAGTTGGTCAAACAAATCATCTATTCTTGGTAACGGATACTTATTCTTAATAGTGAGTTTGTTCAACTGACGGTAGTCAATGCATAACCTCATTGACCCGTCCTTCTTACCAAACAAGACCGGCGCACCCCTAGGGGATACACTTGGTCTGACAAAACCCTTATCTAAAAGTTCTTGCAGTTGTTCCTTCAATTCTTTCAACTCGGCCGGAGCCATTCTATACGGCGCTTTAGAAACTAGCTCCGTTCCAGGTGCCAAGTCTATAGCAAACTCCACTTCTCGATCCGAAGGTAAACCCGGTAATTCCTCTGGGAAGACATCTTCAAACTCGCGCACCACTGCGACTTCCATAATAATATTCTTTCTTTCCTTGTCATCCTTCAAAAAGGCTAAGTAACCACTGCATCCATTTCTGATTAGGCGCTCGGCCTTTATGGCGGACACAAGTGGTAGAAATTTCGTTCGTACTCCAACAAATCGAAACGATCTCCTGGTATTCAGCCTAAAGATGACAATCTTACTTTTGCAGTCAACCGTTGCACAGTGTTTTGACAACCAGTCCATGCCAAGGATTACATCAAATCCTTGCATGTCTAACAGGATCAGATTTGCTGACAACGTAAAAACCTCTCCATCTTTAACAGCTACAGTTACTGACTTGCAGATTAAGTCTGCATTCACTACCGGTCCAGTTGGAACTATCACAGCCAAGACGAAATCTAATGTCTCTGGCTTGATCATCATCCTTCTTACGAATCGAGGAGTAACAAACGAATGAGTAGGCCCTGGTTCTACCAAGGCTATTGCCTCGTACGCTCCACGACTCTCCTTCCCATATACAAATAAGGTACCTATAGTGTACACACATCTTATTACTTCACTCGTGTCACCTACCTACTTAAACACATTATTCAAGTGAATAACAAAACTCTTAAATGATAATTAATCTAACCAAGAAAAAAATGTGCTATTTTTCGACTAATTCTTTGTAAATGTTGAATTTTATAGCATGCTAATTAAACTCAAATAGAACTCACCTTGAATCACATCATTGGAGTTCTGAGCATCCTCTACCGTGACTGCATAAGTTCCCCCTTGTACAACCGGTCTCTTAGCCTGTACGGTTCGTGATGCAGAAGCAGAAGTTATTCTCCCTTTGCTCATCTCAGGGCAATCCTTTATTATGTGGCCTAGTTTCCCACATCAGTAACACCCCTGCATTCCCCTTCTACAATCGACTGTTCTGTGAGGCTTGCCACATTTGGCACAAGTCTCCTTTGGAGTAGAGGAAGCTGCCCGAGAGATGCCTTGAGTAGCAGATACTCCGGTGGTTGTGGTTGGGTTCCCATATCGGATCAGTCTCGCCAACATGGACGTAGGTGGCCTAGAGAAATTCGTATGCATACCCTGTCTAGGGAGTGGAGTCAGCGTGGTAAATCTCGGCTTTTTATTCCTCGAGCTATACTCACTCGCTCCCCCTTGAGCTGTTCCTGCCCCGTCGTGTTGATCTCTTCTCTTGTACACCCCATATATATCCCTCTCGGCTACTATGGCTTTTCCCATCACATCCGCATAGCGTTCTAGTTCAAAGATTGACACTCTTTCACGGATGTTTGGTCTTAAACCCTCTTCAAATTTAGTTGCCTTCATGATTTCTGTAGATGCCAGCTCCGGTGCAAATCGAGATAACCGCGTGAAGACACCATGCTCTCTGACTGACATGCCTCTCTGCTGTAAGTTTGCAAACTCTCTCCTCATCTGGACTCGCACTTGCTTAGGGAAGTACTCCCTATTAAACTCCCTTACAAATTCCGTCCAAGTCCATAGACGGTGAGGGTCTTCAACTTCTCTTCTCCTTAGTACAGACTTCCACCATGGATCGGCATCTCCCTCCAACTGGAAGGAAGCCCATCCTACCTTCTCACTTTCTGTACCCCGTAGTCTGTCTAGAAGCTTTTCAATTTGGTTCATCCACTTCTCTGCTTCTAATGGGTCCGTCTGTCCATAGAAACTAGGAGGTCTCAATCTCCTAAAATCTACAAAAGACGATGGCAACAATGCTGGTGGAGGTGGTGGTGGTGGCTGATGACTATTGGCGTTATTGACGTTATTCGTCACCAATAGTGCCATCTGCTCAGCCAGTATCGCAGTCTGCTGAGCCATTGCAGCGGCCATAGCCTCCATAGCCAATGCGATCCGATCAGTCGTTTCACTCCTCTGTTCTCCTTCTCGAAGATTTTCCCGGTCTCTACTACTAGACCCTGCCTGAAATCTCTCGTCACCACTCTGATTTCTATTCTGGGTACCTCTCGGTCCCCCGTCTTCTAGAAGACATCGTGCTCTGCATATGAATCCAAAGTTTCGTTAGCAGAAGATCCCTTCACTCCAACAAAATCCAAGACTTTGTCAGAAATCAAAAGAAAACGCTCTGATACCAACTATGACAGCCCAGATTTTGACACCCCGAAACTCGTGATATCAGCACAGCCCTCGAGGCCGTGCCCCATAATGTAATTGAGGAACACTTGGTACATCCCATTCACAATATTAAACAAAAGAAGATAATTCAAAATAGATCTCCATTTCTATAGTACATTAATCCAAAAACACATGCCTAAAAGATAGTTCTAATTTCATGACTTCGCAGGAACAAAAGAGCCAACCCGATCCATTAGTGCCGTAACTATGGTCACTCTCAATGGTTCGGCAAAAGAATATTACATATACGTTTACCTTTCAAAAAATAAGGCAGGACGTGCCAAGCCGTAATTCTCTTTCTCTTTACAAAAAGACTATCAAAATACACAGCGAAGATCTTCTAGAAGAATCTCTCCGGAGGAGGCTCAGTTTCCTCCCTCGGAAAGTACTCCAAATCACCGGGATCACCCTCGTCTGTAGCAATTCCTACATTCTCATCAAATTCTAAACCGTCACCTGTGACATAAAGTCAAAGGGTGAGTTACATCCTAGCTCAATAGGGCAATATCACAGCAAGTATCTCCATTTTACAAACATATATTTCATGATAAAGATAAACATGCTTTCATAGTTATGTCATTTCTTAAAAAATAACTTTAAGATGTGACAAGATAATTTGACTACTTTTACCATTCTAATCATGCGTTTCTTTCAATGATTTCTAGTTTCCTTAATTTTAACCAGGCTGAGATCATGACTTAAATCTTAACTTAAATAATCCCCGAGTAATATAGCATCAAGCCCCGATGGAATACCCTCCATCATCGTCTAATCAGACTATTTTTCATGGAATTGTCCTCGTCCCTGTCTCTTAGGTGACGGGCTTAATACTACTATACATCCCTGGGATGTCTGCTAGTGTACGGATTAGCCACCGTACCGGTCACGGATATCCTGCTGCGTCGGTTGGGTATTCTCTGAACCTTAAATCGAATTGTGCAATAAATATAGTTATTCATCGTGAATTTGTGTAATAGATAATAACACTCAGCCCATGCATTATGTTTACTGTTTATCTCTTTAACATGGATCTTTCATCCACCTCACATCCCTGGGATGTTTCGCTGTCTATTGCATCTCTGCGATGCCCGTGTTCTTACATCCCTGGGATGATCTTTCTCTTACCTAACAAATTCCTCTTTTACTTGCGTAAACACATGCACTATTGCCATTTACTTCATGCTTTGCATTAACTATAGTTCAACAAGTATTTGACGAAACTTGCATCTTATACTATCACTACATATGGGTTCGTAACATAGTATACTAGTGAGAGATTCCCCTACCTTGCATGTGTCTCGAACCTTTGAATCCTCAAACCCGATCCTACTATGAGTAACTCAACGGTTCGGCTTAACCTAGGCCTGATCAATGTATGATAAATGTTACTACTATGTCTAAACATTGGATCAAAAAGCTTAATTTTCCTTACAATGCATTTACAAACTAAATTAGGCATCAAAGCCTAACTTTAACCAAATCGATCGAACGATTTCCAAATCGTTCGAACAAATTTCATATCGTTCGAACGATTTTTATTTCGTTCGAACGAATTTCCTCTTTACCTATTTCTTCTTCTGAGCAAACCGTTCGATCGATTTTTATTTCGATCAAACAGTTTCCAAAATTGAACGAACAAAAATTCAAATCGTTCGATCGATTTACTCAGAAACCCTTCCCTCTTTTGAAATCTTCTTCTCAGGCCAAATTCGTTCGATCGGATTCTCATTTTGATTGAACGAATTTGTCCCTCCACAGCTATGGATCGAATTTATTATCCCTAGCAATCATCTTAACTCCTTCATGTAGATTCATCATTGATTTCTCATATCTTAGCTTTCTAATTTACATTAACATAAGAAAATAATTACAAAGCTTTTGCTCACCTTCAATTGGTTGGACTTCTTGATCCCAAGCCTGATCTTACTAGGATTTCTCAATCTCACAATTAAAACTTCTCCTCGATCCCGAGCTCGATCCGTTAGACTTTGCGAGCTAAGATCAAAGAACTGTATTCAATGCCTTCGTGTGATTGTTCACATTTACTCTCTCACTCTCTCTCTCTCTTTCTCTTAACTCCCCTCTCAACTACTCCATTCAAACAATTTATTTCCCTTTTTCTTTCTTTCTTATAGCCTTATCCTTAGATTGGGTGTTAAGCGTCTATAACCATCTAGTGTACGTGTGTGCAATACATTTACTTATTTTCAACAACCCTCCACTAATCATGAATTATTCAACTCAAATTTACTAATCTTAAGTTAAATCAAGTTAAAGTTGACCTGATCAAACACGTGACCAGTTGGTTCGCATCCCGAGGTGAACTATTTAAACACGAAAATTTTGAGACGTTACACTGGAACTCTGAAATCGAATATGCATTTGATCTATGAATTCTAAATCCGAATTCTGACATCTGAACTCTAGAATTTTTGGAAATTGAATATCAAAGTCAATGGATCCAAAAAATGTCCAAAAAATTATCAAAGTCATTTGATCTATAATGTCCTAAGCCTAATGTTCGGCATGCATGCTTGCGCATAATTGATCGATATATAGTTTCATTTTCAACAGGTTGGTTTCAACCAACGATTGACCTTTTTATGAGGAATCTGAAGCTTAAGACACTAAAGTTCACATGAATCGAAAGACGGAGTGCTTAGCCAGAAGATTTAGTAGTGGAATTAACCTGATCAAAACATTGATCGCTTGATCGGGATTGACACCGTTGCTCCTACTTTAAAGTAGGATCCAAAAGATCCAAAGCGAACATTAGGCTTAGGACATTAATTTAGCACAGCTGCGTTGATGATAAAATATTGACATTTTATCGCGACATCTGAAGCACGCACGTGCATTCTGTGCGTGGCGAAAGTACCACAAAGATATAGCTATCTTTTTTCTTTTTCAAAAAGATATATATATATATATATATATATATATATATATATATATAGACCGGACGCCATTGGTGAGATGCTTCATTTGATCTGTCCGTCATCGAGAGGTTGCTTGCCTCAAGGCTTTGGGCCATTTGATGTTCCTACACATTTCTCAAGAAAATATCAGTCCCTTTTTTATTTATATAGGTAATAAATATGCATCCTAAATAACAAAATGAGAAACAAACTTTTACCTATACATTTTCAATTTTCAAGATTTATATATATTTTTTTGGATTTTTATTTTCAAAGATTTTTTGTTCTTTTTCTTCATTTTTGAGATGGAAGTATGATGTTGTACATATGTACATGGAAGGAGTACATATTTTTATGGATTTTTTCGGATTTCTTATTTTTGTTATTTTTTCTTTCTTTTCTTCTTTTTTTATTTGATGCCTTATCAATGAGATGAAGTAACGGGTCCCATTTTGAGCATAGTCAAACCCGTTCATGTGGTCTGATCTGAATGAGGTTTAGAAATTTTACCAAGGTCAGAACATCCATTCCTTTGGATCGAATCAACCTTTTCTCCTTACCCCGGGTTATACGTTTGACGGTGCGGTTATGAAGATATTCCTGCTCAGGACCTAATTTGAGCTAACATGAGCGGCCCAGTTGGCGACCAGATAATTCGAAATTGTAACCAAGGGAGTATCCGATGACTTTCACTGTTTCTTTTCTAACCATTTTTACTCACAGCGCCCAAGACGGGTTTTCGTCGTTCCCATTATTTCCTCTTTTCTATCCATAGCACCCTTTTGAGTTTTTACTATGTCCATTGGTATGCATTTTTATCCCAGGCGTCTTTTCAGGTTTTCGCCTGGTCCGCACAAGCTCGCTGTTTTTACCCGTAGCGCCCTTTCGGGTTTTTACCACGTCCATTTTGCTTTGAGCTTTTATATATATTTTTTTTGTTTCTTTTTTTTTTTTCATTCACTTTCTTAAAGACCACGACATGGACGTCAATTCCATCATAGCCAGTTAGGTGCAATTCTCTTGTTGTCTCTCAGCTTGGCTCGCGCTGACTTAATAGATGTTGTGACTACTCGTAGACCTTAAAGAGGGCTTTTTCTAGGGATGTATCTTGGCCATGGGTTTGAAAGGGATAGGTTAGGAATTTTGAAGGTATTATAGGCTTAAAAGGTTTCCTTGATTGGGTTCTAGTTATCGTATTATACTTCTTCCTCGGGAATTTTGACTGTACATGCCCCACTTTTTCTTTTCTATATTTTTTATTCTTTTTATTTTTTTCAGACATCCTCTTTTTGGGAATTTTCTTTTCCAATTTTTTTGAGTTTTGAGGGTAACTTTTTTTCTCTTTTTTTGTTGGTATATATACACATTTTCTTTTCATGGGAGGGATTTATTGAAAGAAAGGCCAAAGGCTCAATGGGTGCAGCAAGGGTATAAGTGTTCTGTGATGCCTTTTGGCTACTTGGCTTTGAAATGATGGCCTCTTTTATGGGGTCCTTTAGCAGTCACATACCCATCTTATCAATACTTACCTTGCCGCAGAGACTAAGAGTAGAATCGGCGCGTGTATCCAGTGTTGATGGGCTCAGGAAAGTGATCTCCGTCTATGGTTGCAAGGAGGAGCGCGTACCCCGAGAGCACTTCTTAGATTGCGTAAGGTCCCTCCCAGTTGAGCTTGAATTTCCCTCTCGGATCGGCATGGAGAGAAGGGAAGATTTTCTTGAGTACTGTATCACCTACTTTTAAATCTCGGATGTGAACACATTTGTTGTAAGCACGTGAGATCCTTCTTTGATAGGCCTGGATGTGACATAAGGCTAGGAGCCTTTTCTCATCTAGCAGGTTTAGCTGCTCAAAGCGGGAGAATAGTATTTCCCCTATAGCAGTACGAATAGATGTTCGGTAGGCCCATAATGCAAATGGTAACATTTCACTCCAGTCGCAGTAGGTGATGACCATCTTCTCAAGGATTCAGACTACTGTCTTGTTAGCAGCTTTGACAGCCCCATTGGTTTGCGATCGATACGGTGATGAGCGATGATGCTTTATTTTGTACTACTCGTAGAAGGCTCTGATGCACTTGTTCGCAAAGTTGGTACCATTATCTGTGATGATGTTCTTGGGTATACCAAATCGGCAAACGATGCTGTTCTTGATGAACTTCTCGACATGACTGGCCGTGATACTCGTATAAGATACAGCCTCTACCCATTTTGTGAAGTACTCGCTGGCGACAAGAATAAACTGATGCCCATTTGATGCTTTCTGATTGACCTCTCCGACGACGTCAAGGCCCCAAGTGGCAAATGGCTAGGGAGTAGTCATGCGGTGTAGATCTATAGTCGGAGCATGTATAAGACTGGAGTGCTCTTGGCATTTGTAGCACTTTTACATGTGCTTGTAATAGTCAGTTTCCATTATAGTTCAGACATACCCCTGTCGTAGGATCGTTTTGGCAAGGATGTGTCCATTGATGTGGGCCCCGCATATTCCCTCATGGATTCCTTTCATGATGTTGGCTGCCTCGCCTTCGGTTAGGCATCGGAGTAGAATATTATTATAAGACCGCTTGTAGAGGCACTCGCCATAGATGACATAATTCGCTGCTAAACGTTGGATGGTCCGCTTGTCCGTCTTGGGTGTACCTTCGGGGAAAGTTCGAGTTTTGAGGAAGTTCTTGATATTTGAGAACCATGGAGGCTCATCATCAAGCTTTTCGGATCTCTCAATCTAGAAGCAGAAGGCAAGCCCGTTCCTCTTCTCGATCATGATTGGCTTCATCTTGACGCCATAGGGGATTTTTACCATTAATGTTAGCGTTGCTAGCGCATCAGCAAAGCGAGTTTTTATGCGCAAGACATAGGAGAAAGTAACCTCATTGAAACATGTTATCAGGTCTTCGAGGTTCTCGTGGTATGGGATCAGCTTTTCATCCTTCTTCTTCCAATATGCATTGGTTTGGCATATGATCAACTGTGAGTCACCAAATACCCTAAGATGAGTTACGTTTAGGTCCAGGGCTGCCTATAGACCTATTGCACAAGCCTCATATTCGGCCATGTTGTTTGTGCACTAGAACTTGAGTTTGATGGAGACTGGTACATGTGACCCTTTTGGTGAGATTAGAATGGCGCCGACTCCTTGACCTTCGGCATTTGCTACCCCATCGAAGTGCATTACCCATGACTCCTCTGCCTCTTCTTTATCATCCTTTGTCTGAGAATTCAGTTCTTAAAGGCTCATAGTCAGGAAGAGGGTTTTCGATAAGATGATCGGTGAGTGCTTGCCCCTTGATCAAATTTTGAGTGGCATACTTGATGTCGAATTCAGATAGGAGAAGTTGTCAGCGTGTAGTTCGGCCAGTGAGAACTGGCTTTTCAAACAAGTAATTCAATGGATCCATTCATGCCAGGAGGTGAACATCATGGGATAACAAGTAGTGGCGGAGCCTCTGTGTAGCCCAAACGAGAGCTAGGCATGCTTTATTTAGATGAGAATAACGTGTCTCATAATCAGTGAATTTCTTGTTCGGATAGTAGATGGTTTGCTCTCTTCTTCCTGTCTCATCATGCTACCCTAGGACGCATCCCATTGAAACTTCTGTAGTGGAGAGGTACATTAAGAGTGGTCTCCCAGGTACGGGAGGTACGAATACCGGTGGGTTAAGGAGGTAACCCTTGATTTTATCAAATGCAGCTTGACAGTCATTGTTCCATTCAACGGGTGAATCCTTCCTTAGTAACTTGAAGATCAGCATGCAGATAGGAGTTAGTTGTGCAATGAACCACCTGATGTACTGTATCTTATCGAAGAAGCCTCTGACCTCTTTCTCGATAGATGGTGGTGACATTTCAATAATAGCTTTTACCTTGATCGAGTCAACCACGATGCCTCTCCTGTTGACAATGAAGCCTGGTAGTTTTCCTGACATGGCACCAAATGCGCACTTCTCAGGGTTTAGACGCAGTCTGTATTTCTTTAGTCTTTCAAACAACCTTTGGAGGTTTATCAGATGGTCACTTCTCTCTGGTGACTTGGCGATCATGTCATCAACATACACCTCAATCTCTCGATGCATCATGTCGTGGAACAGTGTTGTCATCGCCCTTTAGTATGTTACACCGATATTCTTAAATCCAAATGACATGACTTGGTAACATAAAGTTCCCCATGGAGTAATGAACACTCTCTTCTCTCGGTCTGCCTCGGCCATTTTGATCTGATTGTATCCAAAGAATCCGTCCATGAATGAGAGCATCCCATGTCTTGTAGTGTTATCGACCAAGATGTCAATGTGTGGCAACGGAAAGTCATCTTTCAGGCTCGCTTTGTTCAAGTTTCTGAAGTCGATGCACATGCGAACCTTTCCATCTTTCTTTAGTACAGGGACGATATTGGCTAGCCACTGCAGGTACTTAGAGCCCATGAGAAATCTTACGTGATACTGCTTGATGACCTCATCCTTTACTTTCAGCATCCACTCCGGCCTGAGGCGTCCTAACTTCTACTTGACTGGCTTAACATCTGGATAAAGTGGCAGCTCATGCTAGATCAAATCAGTATCCAGACTAGGCATGTCCTCATATGAGCATGCGAATACATCTTGGTATGATTAAAGGAAATCAATGATGCTCTTTCTTTCCTCGGGAGATAGCGACATTCTGATCTTGGTGATTCTAGGAATCTCCTCAGTCCCTAGATTGATGTCATCTGTTTCTTCAACAATCGGGGTAGGGCCATGCTCAAAATCGATAAATCGGTCAAGAAACTCATTGGGGAGCTCCTCAGTAGGGATCTCCTTTTCCAGACTTGTGACTCCTACCACTTCTTGTATTTCTATAGGAAAGGAGTCGATTTCACTTAGGACGAGTTTTTCAATTAAGGCATCACTTTCTTTAATGTTCTCGAGAATTTTGAAAGGTAATTTTTTTGGATTATTTTGTATTTCTTTTATTTTTTTGGAATTTTCTTTTTCTTTGAAAATGGGCCTTTGGCAAGGTGAGTCTTTATATACACATGGTATTGCCTGCCAAGGGCTAAGGGCATTGACACCCAATTCCTTACTTGCGGTGTCGTACCTCTACCTGCTCTTGCGAAGGAGGCTGATTGAGATAGCTTTTGGGGGTTAGCCTCCATCATAGTTACCCTGGGTTCATCCAGGATTCTATCCTCAAATGTCAGCACAGGTTTGTGGTGGTTTACCAAAGGGAATTGTATTGACGAGGGAGCCTCCTCCTCAAAGAGGGATAGAGGCCAAGTCTATTTCTATAGCGAGAGAAATGATTTGGGGATTGGTCGAGTGAATAGTAGCTAACAGTTTATGTGGGGTCAGCTGTGTTGCCCCATTCTGATTTTTACAATCCTCGCACTCACGAAGGTACTCCAGATGTGAGGTTTAGGGCGGGCTTCTTCCTCTAGGTCTATTCCTCGTGCTTTTATAGTGGTAATGGCTCAGGCATTTTCCTTGGCCTCTCTGACTTCTTCTTCTGTAGGCCTGTAGCCTAAGCCGAATCTGACTTCTTGTCTGCCTTTGACTTTAACTGGGTCTTTTCATCCTTGCAAAAGAGGTCCCAACCCCTTACCTTTTTTATAGCCCCATTTCTAGAATATGGCCACAGTTGCCACTCAGAGGGCACATACTTCAACCCTTCGAAAGAATGAGCGAGAGCACATACTTGAAGGGGTTTACCACAATAGGTTCTTTCTTCTCTTCCGATCGGGCTAGTACCGGTACTTTCAGTTTCTTCTCTCCCTGATCGGGTGATGAAATCCACTGCCCCCTTCTCTGCTGTAGCCGGCATTGACATTCGTCTGATCATAACTGATAGGGACCTAATGGGGATCATAGGTTATTCTCGAGATTTGGAATGGAGTGGTTGCAGGCCTCGGAGATGCTTGGATTGGTAGATTGGGATGAGTGGATAACACTTGGTTAACCTCTGGATAGGTTGGAGGAGTGGCAAAAGTGGGTAGAAGGGGGTTGGTGGGGATCGTGGGTGCCTGTATTGGTGATGGTGTGATGGGGGTGGGCCACTGATAGTTAATCGGTGGTGGAGGGGGATATGGGGCTAAATCGGCCATTAGGTAATTAGTAGGGGTTGACATTGCGTATGGTTGATATGGATATAAGTTGGGTTGGACATTATTGACGGGAGCTATTGGTGGAATATACATCCTCAAATCTAAGGGTTCTTCTTGTGGTGTGAGACTGGGAAAGTAATCAGCCAAATTCAAGGGCTCAATCACTCCAATGCGCCCATCTTCCTGATCCCTCTGCTTTGGTGCTATGAAATTCTCTCTAACACTGATATACTCAGAAGGATCAAACTCTTCATCATCTCCTTCTATCATGCTGACGGTAGGCCTTCTGCCCATCCCACCCTATGGGTGCGGTGGCAATGGTGCTTGCATGATGTTGGTGTGGGGATTTACCTGGGGAGGTGCCTGAGGGATGATCTTTCTCGCCTCTATCAAATCTTTTATCATGTGCTTTAAAGGAAAACACCGATTGGTTGGATGTCTCGGCTCTTGATGGAAATTACAATGTGTATTGGGATCATAATTTTTTAGAATTGGATTCAGCGAAGGTCGAGGTTGAAGCCTAGTGACTAAAACCTTTTCAATTAGTTGAGGTAAAAGGACATTTAAGGATTCTCCTAAGGGAGTGAACACTTGGTTATATCGGGCCCTTCTCTGTTCAGGGGTCTACTACCCCAGGGGACATTGTTTTATCTCAAAGCCTGATTTGTTGGTGTTGGGGCTTGCGGTGCTACCCCGAACCAGAATGGTACTATGTTGGTATTGGGCTATGTGGTTATTACGACTTGGACCGCCCCCGGCTCTTCTCTCGGTTCTCTAGTCAAGAAATTTACGGATCCCACTGGTTACTATTCTGTTTAAACGATCCTCTCTTACCGCGTCCTCACAACAGTTGACATTCCTCACTAAATTAGTAAAGCTAGATTATTGCTGGTACCCCAAGAAGTCTAAGATGACTGGCAGGGTGTTTTTTGAGATCATCTCGATTTGCTCATCATCGACTATTATGTTTCTCACTTGAGCTACCAATGCCCTCCATCGCCCTAGGTAGTGACTGAATGCTTCGTTGGACTTCTACTTTAGTAGGACTAGATCTGACTTGCGGGGTTCAATGTCTATGTTGGAAACATATTGCTCTTAGAATAGGTGGGTCAGATCTCTCTAGGTTTTAATCATGGATGGTTCCAAGGAAGTGAACCACCTCAAAGCTAGGCCCGTAAAAATCTTCTAGCACATGTCTCCGCAGTAGGACTTGAGATGCGCAATGGGGTTGCCCATGCCATTGTATTTGTCAAAGATTGACACTTTGAATTTTTGAGGGCAAAGGGACTTCTACGAGCAGGCATAGGCCATAAAAGTCTGTGGCATGGATTTCACCTCCACCTCTCTTCATCAGTTGTTTTTAGATCTTGTCCATTTGTTCTTTCAATAGCTCTGACTCCCTAGATGGTGGGGTAGGCCCCTCGGCAGGCTGCCTCCATTCACTTTGGGTTGCCGGTGGGTTGGTGAACATGGGTGGTGGGGGATTGAAACTGGTGAATGCCCCTGCATAGGCCCCACTATTCCTGATCTTATCCTCTTCGTACTGTGGATCAACATATGGCGGAGGAAGGGCGAGGTTATCTTCTTGGTTCTGAGTAGGCTGGACAGGTGCCTAGTGGGATCACTGTACATAGGAGAAGCTCTGATGAGTAGCTTGCGGGGTGATGGAGTGAGTGAGTTGTGAATTTTGGGCCGGTGCCTGATGAGGCCACTGCATTTGGAGGAATCCTTGGGGATGGGTTTAAGAGATAGGGGGATGGGTGAATTGGGGTGGTTGATGGTATGGGATGGATTCCCATACTTGATTGGGTGTGAGTGATGTAGATGAAGGAGGCCCACGCTATGTTGAGAGATTGGATGAGATGGGTGCATTATTTGAGGGGGAATGGGGGCTTATTGGGTATAGGTAAATGTGGGATATTGGGAGAATGGTGGAGGGTTCGCAAATGGGGCTCCCGGGTTTGGGCTTTGATAGGCTTGGGGTATTGGGTCTTGATGGGCTTGGGGTATTGGGCCTTGATAGACTTAGTTCATTAGGCTTTGGTGTGCTTGGGCCATTGGGCCTTGGCGGGCTTAGGCCATTGGGCCTTGGTGGGCTTGAGCCATTGAGCTTTGGTGAGCTTGGGCCCTTGGACCATGGTGGGCTTAGGCCATTGGGCCTTGATGGGCTTGGGGTATTGGACCTTAATGGGCTTGGGCCATTGGGCCTTGATGGGTTTGGGATATTGGGCCTTGAGGCCCACTCAATTGGCCCCATGATTGATGGGAGCCTTGGGTGGTATGAACAATGGGAGGTTGATTTGGATTTTGAGGGAATGGGGTATGGAGATTTTGGAGTGTATGGGATGGATTGGGAAGGCTTTGGGAAGCCTTCCACGCGATGTAAGTCCTCATCATGTCCTCCATCATGGACACGGGATCAGGTATGGGATTGGAAGTGGATGGCTCACCTGATGAGGGGAATGGATGGGAGAAAATGGGCATGACCTGGGTAGATGTAGATGGAAGATTGGGCATTACCTGGGAAGAAGGGTGATGGAAATTGGGCATGACTTAGGTAGATGAGGGGAAATATGGTGGATTTGGATCAGATGTGGATGGGAGAAAATGTTGTATACTTGGAGGGGATTGGGGAGAATGAGGCATTGCTTGTGGGCTAAAGGTGGAAAGGTGGGTTGGATTTTGGGTGGATGGGGATGGAAAATGGGGTGGATTTTGAGTGTAAGTGGAGGAAAAATGATTTTGGGTAAAGGTGGGGGGAAAATTGGGGAGATTTGGAGTGGATGTGGAGGGGGAAATGGGCATGGTTTGTATGGATGGGAGAGAAGTAGATATGACTTGATTGGATTGGGGAAATTGGGACATAGCTTGGGTGGATGTGTGGGAAAAATGGGGTGGATTTTGAGTTGATGTGGAGGATGTGGATGGAAATATGGGTGCATCGAAGGGTCCGGTGATGGTAAATGGGGGTTAGGTGAACAGAAGGGAGATAGGGATCTCTTCCACATGGGAATGTGTTGGTGAACATGGTGGGGATGAATCGGGATCACCATAAGTCAGATCAATAGTCCACGACATGGCTTGGCGGCGGGTTTGGTACGAATGCCTCGGGTGGGGCCTAAAGAATTTTCTCCTCCCTGTATGGGATGATGGAGGGTAAGGCGATGTTGTTGTGCCAACAGCACAAGCTTTTTCTTTTTGGTTTTTGATTTTTTTGATTTTTGGATAAAAGATTTCGAACCTTCTTATGATGTTTTCCGGGGCATTGGAATTCCCGTTTCTTGTGGCGTTCACACCCCAAATATTTCCCACGACGGGGCCTGATGCACTTCGAAAGAAATAAAGGACAAACCTTTGTTCTATGTGAAGGCACAAAAGTCCACATGACAACCCGGTCCCTTGATAAAAGTCAATAAGAGGGCATCCTCTTTTGACCGGCTAGGGCATATTGGGTGCTGAAAAGTGTCGGATTTATCGGACGCACTAAACCACTGAGCGGGGGACTCAAGGGAAGTGAAGAAAGGCCTCAGATTCGGGCTGCTTGGCCAGAATGGGCTTAACGTATGTATTGTGTACGCTACGCCAAAAATCTGGAGATTTTGGCTCAACGTGTATATTATACACGCTAGGCTAAATTTGAGGATTTTTGGCTTAGCGTGTATATTATACACGCTAAGCAAAAACAAAGTATGTAAAAAAAAATTTGATAGCAACAACAGGCTCGAGATTGGTCTATTTTTTTTGGTTTTGTGGAAGCGGTGCTTTCGGGGACTAATTTTCATTGTTATTTTAGGTCCCTCCTCTCCAAACCTAGGGATACAAGGCCGATTCGGGACAACTAACGCACTCCCCAAGGGTTTTAAGCTTTGTAACCAGATCGGTCACCCACCCGATATACCTCTAGTGCAAGCGCTTTCTCAGACACTATTATTCACTGAAAAGTATCACTTTTCACCTCCTAACCTAGCCTTTACTACATCTTGGAGTCATTTAATAATCCTTTTTTAAGTTTGTTTTGTAGTTAAGAATAAAAGTTGTAGTTTAGCATAACAGTCATGCTTAGGAGGCAAAAGAGAGAGATTTGAAGCCAAGGTCTGCAGCTTAGTGGAGAATAGATGGAACACCATGGTGGCATTCACCATGGTGACCATATTGGTTGCCTAAGTGGGCCTAGGAAGTCCAATAGATGAAAGGAAGTTAAACCTGAGCAGAGAATATAGCTGTAGCAGCATGTGCACTGCAGCAGAGAAGTAGAAGATTCTTCGCGAGGTTCTCGCAGAATTAAAACCATTCAAAGAAACCTCACGAGTGCCTCGGGTAGATGCAGCATGTAGCACATATCCACTCACGCAGAGCTTGCACGGTTCAATGGCAGAAGCTCTTCAGAAATCCATCTCGCGAAGCTCTCGCAGATATAACAGTCTCAGATGAGCACCGCAAGCAGTTCTCATCAGGCTCAACTATAGGAAAGACATCAGCCTCTCGCGCAGCTCAAATGTGAAAGGACTCAGAAGAATACCCCGTGGAGTTCTCGCGAACATGAAAACCTCAGAGAAGTTCTTGCACGGATCTCACGAGGCTCATTTATACAAAAGACTCCAGCCACGCGCAGTTCTCGCACAGCTCAAGAAGAGAGAGAGCTCCAGAAAACCTCTCGCGCAGCTCTCGAGCGCTTCAAAGTCAGAGCCAGTCGGGTGAAGTAGTAGTTCCATCTTGGCGAGCAATCTCGCAAAACTCTAAGCCATCCACGTGAGCTGCCCTACTCACTACACAGGGATCTCCCCGAGATCCAAACCCATCTACGTGAGACCCTCGCGACAGGAATCACCTGAAGCTCTACTGCGCAAGCTAAGAACATTCACTGCAAATTCATCCTCGCAAGCACTCTTCTGCAGCTACTTCAACCACACGGCAGGCCTCGCGAGGAGCAAAATAAGCATTCTAATTGCGCGAAGCTTGGGCTCATGCTTTCTCAGTGAACATCATGGACTCTTTGGGGATTTCCCCACTTCTAGGGCACACTTACCAAGGCCTTAATCTATTTGCACATCCTAAGACATCTGAGGGCTGCAAGGGAGCCACGTCTTCAAGCATAAACTAGGGTTTTCCCTCTTGCTCTCCTATTGGCCAAGGCAATGACTGAGTATATAAGCTGTAATATTTTAGAAATAAACCATCTCTTCCTCAACCTAATTTGGCTGAGAGCTTAGGTCAGATTTGGGTTAGGATTAGATCATCATCTTTTTCCTTTTTCTTCTTCCTTAGCCCAACATCTGCTGGCTATGATCTTTGTAAACAATTAGGCATAGTTTATTTCATTTTGGTAATAGGTTTTGTTTAAGCTTTGGGAGTTGTTATGGGTTGTTCTACACAAGGTTGCTGCCTTGAGGACTTTCATTGTAAGTTTTATGATTAATCAATGAAATGTTTTTTTTAATGCCAATTCAATCTATTGTTTTTCTGTGTCCTACATAGTATTCTTTGATCTATGCCTTTCACATAGGATTTTACAGATTTGATGCTCCCATGGAAGCCTGAGCTTGTAGCCATGTAACCATGGTCGTAGTAGTAGTTTTCTTGTTCCATCTCAGTCCTTTGTGATTTGGATAGCCTCTGTGGATAGCCTGTGACCGTTTGAGCGGACAGACTATAGCCCTAGGGTGATTCTAAGCCACAGATATGAGATGGATTCTTATCCTCTATACTTGAACTTGTAGCCTTGTGAGAGATTATAGTAGGGACATGCCCCCCTCTGTCTTACATTACCACCATCAGCTCTTAGATCTGATCTTCTGGAGAGATTGCAGACTTGCGAGTTGAGTCATTGCAGGCCTTTTGTAGCAATGATCAGCTAATTTTAAGTCCCCAAACACCTCTGAATGACTGTGGTTTCCACTAGTTTTTCAAGAGTTGTTTGCTCCTATGGATGCTTGAGCTTGTAGCCTGGCAAACATAGTGTCTGCAATGATATTCATGTTCTGATTTGACCTAGTGGTTGGAGGAAGTCTATTGGATAGTCTCTAACCATTTAAGTGGACAGGCTATAGCCTTAAGATCAATCCATGCCCTTGGATCAGATTAGTTTTCTGATTTCATCTTTGTGATTTAATCCTCTCCCTTGGATAGTCTGTGACCATTTAAGTGGACAGATTATAGCCTTAAAAGACCAGGTTAAATCACAGGGGTTGAGTCAGATTCCTCCACCTTGCAAATGTGCTTGTAGCCATCTGAGGGATTGGTGTAGAGACAACTCTAGATCTGAGTTGCATGACTGAAGTGACCTGAGCTTAACTATTTACTTCTCATCATTTTTATCTTTGTTTTACCACACCATCATCTTTCTTTACAACCCTTTAGTATAGGATTGCATTTCTTTTCTTTTATTTTAGTTTTAGTTTAGTTGTGACACTACACTCCCTTTCTTTAGGATTGCTAGATCTATAGACAAATATGGAGGCCTACTAAACAACCTTTTTGGGTTCAAGATCAATCATCCTTGTGGGACAAACTCCTACTTTAAAACATGCTATAACAGCCCTGGGTGTTTCAGGACTGTGATTTGGTTTTGTGCTTTTGTTTCATCCATCTTTGATTTGATTTGATTTTGTTTTATTTGATTTTGATTCTTTTCCCCATCTGTTTTCAAACTAATAAAAACAGCACAATTAATCGACCAACAAGTTTTTAGCGCCACTGATGGGGATCTTTGAGCTACTTAATAGACTTGAGTGTATTATTTATTTTGTGTACTATATTCATTTGTAGCAGTACCTATTTTTGAATAAAAAGTACTACTAATTTGTTTACTGGCTTTTGCAGATTTGGACAGTAGCAAAAGGGAGAAATCAGAGCTGTTGCTGGAGCTTTGCTACCTCTAGTTTGCATTTCTTTCCCCCTACATCTCAGTTCCATTTTCTGTTGTATTGATTTCCAATAGCTCAAAGTACTTGTCAGTAATTGCAGTGTGTTTATAAATTCTTTGAGTGTGTTGTCTGTGTTTTCCTTTACTTGTTTTGTGTGTGTGTGTATGCATGGTAGAAGGTCCCTAAACCCTGAATTAGAACCTCCAAATCTTGAGGTCCTTAGACTGAGAAACACCACACAAGCCCCTATTGTTGATACTGTGCCAGCTGTGATGGTTGAGAGACAGAGAACACTAAAGGAATATAATGCAGCTGGGGCATATACTTCCCCCTTCTGCATTCAATTTCCCTCAGTTGAAGGAAATTATGAGATTAAGTCCACCATCAACATGCTGCCATCCTTTCATGGGCTCAGTAAGGAAGACCCTTACTAGCACATCGATGAGTTCTTGGCACTTTACACCACATTTAACATAGCTGGCTTAGGAGAGGAAGCTACCAAACTTAGGCCTTTTTCTTTTTTCCTAAAGGATAAAGCCAGAACATAGCTCTCTATGCTCCCAACCAACAGCATAAAGATATTGAATGATCTCTAATGCCAATTTCTGGCAAAATTCTTCCCTATGAATAAAACTACTTGGATGAGGATGAACATACTTTCATTTGCTCAATTCTCAACTAAAGATTTTCATGGAGCATGGGAGAGGTTTCAAGAAATGTTAAAATAACGTCCCCACTACCAAATTCTGCAGTGGCAGCTTGTTCAAGTCTTCTACCAAGGAATTGATCCCAAAAGTAGGGACATGGTGGATGCCTCATGTGGGGGCACTTACCTCCACAAGACAGCTGATGAGGCATGGGACTTGTTTGACATTATAAGTGAGAATTTCATGCAGCAGGAGTCACTGCCCCGCAATGACAATTAGACCCCATCTAGAATGGTGAAAGAATCCACCTCTAGGGGTGGGATGTATGAGGTCAAGGTGCAAAGTGATTTAGAGAGGAAGGTGGACAACTTGAGTTAAAAATTTGATAAATTGATGAATGTGATGCAGCCTAGACTGGCTGCACAAGTAGAAGAGGAATGTGTCTAGATATGCCGTTAACCTATTCTACCAAAGTTTAGGGGTAACTTTGGCAGCATCAAAATAATGGTTCATGTGGAAGGAGTAGAGGGCATCTGCAATGGAGGATCTCCTCTCCTGCTGGTGCCCAGAACAATGAACATTTTTCCTCAGCACCCCATCCATCAATCTTAGGTTAGGGTGCAGATCTCTCTTTCTAATGGACACTCCTGCGGCTGTGATCCCTCTAGTAAACTCCTTGGCAATTTCTAGGATTGTTGCTGTCAATGGAGGCCCCAAACCACAGGATTGATCGGGTGCCTAACACCTTCCCGATCGATAACGGACTCCCTACCCAAGAGCCTTTGCCGTAGACTGGATATATATATATAACATCCAAACAGCCATAATAGAGACCGCTTACGAGCGGGTTGATGGGGTGCCTAACACCGTCCCGATCGATAACGGAAGCCCCTACCCAAGAGCCTTTGCCATAGACCAGATATATATATATATATATATATATATATATATAACATCCAAACAGCTATAGTAGAGACTGCTTATGAGTGAGTTGATCGGGTGCCTAACACCTTCCCTATCGATAATGGAAGCCCCTATCCAAGAGCCTTTGCCGTAGACCGGATCAGAGTCATATTTTTCGGACTTCGGTGCTTATAATATTGATTTGGGTATTCTGGGACACCAAAAGCTCCGGGTGGTGACTCTAGTTTTCTTACGAGCGCATCGTCGCGACGGATTGAAGAAAATCCATGGTTACACAGATGGCGACTCTGCTAGGAATACTAATGGTTCATGTGGAAGGAGTAGAGGGCGTCTATTTTGTGAAGCAGTGTATGAACAAATTACTTAGATGTATATTAGAAAAGGACAATGCAAGAGAGATTCTACAGTGGAATGTGGGGCTGTGCACTACCAAAGTTAGTAATGTTCCTCATTTCTACCCAATGATCGGTGATGATGATCACCTATTGGGATTGTCTATTCCCCTTGGATGGGCTATATTAGTAAGAGAATCACACATTGTGGTGGAGCATAACCGCCGTCATCATCATCATAGCCCTATCCATCTCTTTGGGGTCGGCTTTGCAAGTCCGATTTCACCACTCGTTTCTGGTCAGCGCTTAATTCTTACGTCATGATTGGGTTGGCTCTTATAAGAGCGGACACAACTCTCTGCCTGACAGAGAACAGTCGGCGAGCAGTTTTATCACTTAAAATACCTCCTCGCCAAAGCAGATGGGCATCAAGTGTTGGTATGCATTTTTGGAATATGGGGTGTCTACACCAAGGAGCAGTGTTATCCAACCTGAAAATAGTTCTCCACCATAGTCAAAGAGACGTGCTTTGATACGAAAGATCTAACCCAAATGCAGCCTTTCTACTCTGCAATTCATCTCAGATCTAATTATTCCTTCTATAGCTTCATTAGTCTTCTTCTTCTCCTATTTCCTTGTACTTGCACTCGACTTTGATAGAGTGATGAGTTAGAATGTTATGTTAGGTGAAGAAGATAAGAGAGAAGAATTGCAATCACAAATGACCTAGTTAAAATTGGAGTCCATATTGGCCTTTATATTAAATACTGAATGATTAAAGTACCCATTTACATTACAATGATATATATATATATATATTTATATATATTTATATATGGGAAAGGGTTGGTGTCCACGAGGGTAGAGCCCAAGCAGTACCTAAGTGGGCTAGGTCACATGCCATGTGGCATGTGATCAACAAAAAAACACCCGTTTTGGCCACACCCATGGGACATGGGATTTTGTTTTTCTAAATTGATTTGTATCACCTTTTTTCCCTTCAAATTATGGGTCAAGCATAGGTTAACGGCCATCTAGACACATGCATTGGATTTTTTCAACTTTGATTGTGCATTAGTCTAGGGAATAATGCACAGTCTCTTCAGAGATTGGCATATTAGACACTAGCTACCCTGGACCTGCATTGAATGCAACCATTTGCAGTGGCCAAGAATGGCCTTCCAAGGATGACAGGAATTAGGGTTTTACTGTTGCAAGGGTCCATGTCCAAAATAAAATAAGGAAATCAGTACGATAGTAGAACTTGTCCACCCCCACAAAAACATCCTCCACTACACCCACAAGTCTCCTCTCAGACCTATCAGCCAGTTGGAGTACAACTAATGTGGCTTTTAGCTCCCCCAAACCTAGCTCCTCATACACAGAATATGGGAGCAGGTTCACACTGGCCCCTAAGTCCAAGAGGGCTCTACCAATGGTATGGTTTCCAATTATATAGGGGATAGTAGGTACCCCTGGATCCTGTAATTTCTCAGGTGTGGCAATGGACAGAACTGACTCTATATGTTGAACAGTAAAAACCTTTTTAGACCACTGTACCCTTGCCTTTCTTTTCTGTATGCAGAGGTCCTTTAAGAATTTAGCATAGGCAGGGATCTATTTTATAGTATCAAGCAAGAGTAAATTGTTCTTGACCTGATTGAAGGTCTCCATCATTTCCTCCATCTGAACATTCCCCTTATCAAAAGGAGATGGGCCAACAAGTGCCTGAGAAAATGGCAGCTGTGGGACTGTTGGTGCCACAGCTGCATGCCTTACCACATCATGGTCAAATTTTTCTTTTTTCCTTTTTTCTTCATTTATTGCTTATTGTTGGGGTTCAATATCAGCCCCTTTATTTTTCCCTTGTTGATCCACAGCAGGGGATGACTTCTTTGGTTCTTCAATACTCATATTTCTTTTATTTTCACTCTCTATGACCTCCTCAGCTGTCTCGCCCACTAAATTATCAACCACCCTATCACCCCTTAGGGTAGTGATTGTATTAGCCTCCTCATGGGTAGAGGATGCTTCTCCAATCATGTACTACCCTTTAGGGTTGGCCAAGGGTTGACTAGACAGTTTGCCCTCCGCTCTCCTGTTCAAAGCATTACAGATTTGACCTAGCCGGTCCTCTATTTTTTTAATACTTTGCCCATGAGAGTTCATAGTTTGGACCAAATTCCTCAAATTCTGCATGGATGCTAGCATTTGCTCTTCAAAGGAAGAGGATTTGAGCTGTTGTGGGGGCATGACCAACTGATTGGGCTTTGGGGTAGGCAACTAAAAATTCCGCCTTGGTGGATAACCTTGGTTAAATTGGTGTTGAGGTCTGTATGGAGCTGCTAACTGCAGCTGCTGGGGCTGAGGGTATGTATGTTGTCTCCACCTCAAATTTGGATGGTTTCTCCATGTGTACCCAGCAGGTTGTTGCCCATCTACATGGGTGGCATTAGCATGATCCATAACTAAATCAGGGAATTGGTTGGCTGATGGACAATCTTGGAGTAAATGTGTGGGAGATTGACATATCAGGCATGCCTCTTCCGCTTGTGCAACCATCCTAGGTTACATCACATTCATCAATTTGTCAAACTTTAAACTCAGATTGTCCACCTTCCTTTCTAAATCACTTTGCACCTTAACTTCATACATTCCACCTCTAGGGGTGGATTCTTTCACCAACTTAGCTGGCGTTTGGCTGCCATTGCGAGACAGTGACTCCTGCTGCATGAAATTTTCTCCTATGATGTCAAACAACTTCCAAGTGTCATTAGCTATCTTGTGGAGGTAACTACCACCACATGAGGCATCCACCATATCCCTATTTTTTGGACTAATTCCTTGGTAAAATATTTGCACAAGTTGCCACTGTGGAATTTGATGGTGGGAACATTGTTTTAACATTTCTTGAAATCTCTCCCATGCCTCATAAAAATCTTCAGTTGAGGATTGAGTGAATGACAATATGTTTATCTTCATCTGACTAGTTTTATTCATGGGAAAGAATTTAGCCAGAAATTGGCTTTGGAGGTCACTCCATGTCTGAATGCTATTGGTTGAGAGCTTAAAGAGCCAGGTGCTGGCTTTGTCCTTTAGGGAAAGAGGAAGAAGCCTCGATTTGGTGGCTTCAGGTCCCAGGCCAGCAATATTTAAAGTGGTGCAAGGTGCCAAAAATTGGTCAATGTGCTTGAAGGGTTCTTCCTTACTGAGCCCATGAACAGATGGCAGCATGTTAATGGTGGAAGACTTGATTTCATAATTTCCATCAACTGAAGAAAATTGTATGCAAAAAGGAGATGTGTAATCCTCAGGTGTATTATATTCCTTCAGAGTTCTTTGCCTCTTAGCCATGACAGCTGGCTCAGTTCCAATAGTAAAGACTTGTATGGTGTTTCTTAGTCTAAGGACCTTTTCAACCTTAGAATTTGGAGGTTCCAAGTAAGAGTTAAGGGACCTTCTTCCAAGCATGCACACAAAATCAATAGGTAAAGAAGATGCTCACAGCAGACAAAAAAATTTCAAACAAAATTAACAACTAAATAGATTTACAGCTAAACTAGATATAGGGAATTCAACATAAATGGACTGAGTTTTAGGGTAAAATAAGTGCAAATAGAGCTAGCTAAACTCCAGCTGCAGCTCTAGCTTTTCCCTTCTACTGTTGTCCAATTCTGTAAAAATTCCACAAAAATCAGTAGTACTTTCTATTCTATTTAAGGCAACTATAAAGAATTTTATAAACTAAAATATAATACAACTCAGGTTTACTACAAAGATAAATATCCCCGGCAGCGGTGCCAAAAACTTGTTGGTATTGGGTTCTTACTACTTCTTTTTATTATAAAAAAGGATAAAGATAAAATAAAGGAAGCAAAACAAAATTAAACAAAATGGGGAATGAATACAGCACAAAACTAAATCACAGACCTGCAAGATACAGAGTTATTGTAGCAAGTTTTAAGTAAGAGTTTGTCCCATAGAGAAATTTATCTAGAACCCAAAATGACTATAATAGTAGGCCTCCAGATCTGGCTAGAGATCTGGCAATCCTAAACAAAGGGAGTTGGGTGTCACAACTACACTAAATTAACACTAAAAGAAGAGAAATAAAGTGCAGTTCTATCCTAAAGAAAGGGCTATGAAGAAGGTGGTGATGGTGTGTGTTAAAATAAAGATAAAATGATGGGAGGTAAGCAGTTAAGCTAAGGTTACATCAGCTATGTAACTCAGATCTAGGTCTGTCTCTGCAGCAATCCCTCAGATGGCTACAAGCACATCTGCAAGGAGATGTATCCAACTCAACTCCTATGGTTTGACCTGGTCTCTTAAGGCTATAGCCTGTCCACTTAAATGGTCACAAGCTATCCAATAGAGAGGATCAAACCACATGGGCTAACTCAAAAAACCAATCTGATCCAAAGGAGTAGACTGACCTTAAGGCTATAACCTGTCCACTTAAATGGTCACAGACTATCCAATAGATGTCCTCCATCCAATGAATCAAATCAAAATAGTAAAACTATTACAGACACCATGTATGCTAGGCTACAAGCTTAAGCATCCATGGGAGCAAATAGTTCTTGAAAAACTAGTGAAGACCACAGTTGTTCAAGGGCTATTTGGGGACTTAAATGCTGCTGATCATTATTTTCAAAGGACCTATAATGACTTAGCTCACAAGTCTACAATCACTACAGAGAAATCAGATCTAACATCTGATATTAGTCAAGTAAAACAGAGGGGAGCCTGTTCCTGCAACAACCTCTCACAAGGCTACAAGCTCAAGTGAAGAGAAGAATCCTTCTCAGATCTGTGGCTTGGAATCACCCTAGAGCTATAGTCTGTCCACTTAAATGGTCACAGGCTATCCACAGAGGTTATCCACACCATAGATACCTGAGAAGGAATATGTAAATTGATGTTGGCACCATGGCTACAAGCTCAAGCTTCCATGGGCCTTTTAATTCAGCTCAAATCCTAAATGCATGCTTAGCCTGAACAAAACTATGGGCAAATAGGAAAATAATAGATTGAATGAACCATCTAAGTATAAATTTCATTGCTCAATACAATACTTACAATGCAATTTCTCAAGGCAGCAGCCTTGTGCACAACAGCTCTTCAAAAAAAAATCCCAAAGGTTACAAGACCCATTACAAAACTAATAAAACTAGGCCTAATTGCTTATGGAGGATGTAGCAAGCAAGTGCTATGCTAAGAGAGAAGAAAAAATGGAGAAAGAGGTGACCAAACCCTAACCCTACCCTGCTCGAGCTCCAAGCTGATAGAGGTTGAAGGAGGGATGATAATTCTAAATTACAATGTACAACTTAAATACTCAGTCCTAATGTCTTAGCCAACAGAAGAGTAACCCTAATTTCCTAGGGTAGATGTGGCACTGTTACAACCCTTGGATGATTTGGGATGTGTGCCTCGAGATCAGGGCCTCGGGATGTGTGCCCTGGACCTGGGGAAATCCTTAACAGGTCCTTGAGTTAAGACTGAGAAGTGGAGAGCCCGAGCTTCGTGGGGCTGGCCTTGGTGAATTAATCCATTCGCACGGTTGACAGAGTACTCATGAGGTAGCATTTGGCTTAGAAAGTCATTCACTCGTGCAGGTGGACTTTGTCTTATCACGCAGCTGCTTTGGCTTTGAATGCACTCGCACAGAAGAATTTGCAATGCCTGGCTTGCTCGTGTGGCAGAGCTTCAAAATTTTCTCTCGCGAGGGTGTCGTGAGGATGCCTTTAATTCTCGCTCGATTTCTTGTTGAAGGAATATCAAAGCTCGCTCGGTAGAGGGTTGAGCTATTAAATGCGCGAGAACTGTGCAAGAGCATTTCTGGGGCTCTCTCTCCTCTTGAACCACGCGAGGAATTCATGAGTTTGTTATTGTTCTTTATGCAGATTAGCTTCACGAGATAGCGTGCACGGCTATCATGAAATTTTTTCCTCGCGAGAGCTTTGCGAGCTGGATTTTTGAAGGCTTAGTGTGCGAGAGCTTCACTAGGTCTTTGCGTGTTGGTTGTAGCTAAAGTGCGCGACTGCATCACGAGTTCTCTTGTGCTGCATATATTAGCTGTGCGAGATAACTCTGTTGCGGACTTCAACAGCGCGAGGCATCACTTATACTATGCGAGATAACACATTTTCTCCTCTTATGCAATGCAACTGCTACTGTTGCAGCTCTCTACACTTACATCCAGATTTCTCACATTTGCTGGCCTTCTTGGGTTAACTTTGACATGCAAACTAGTCACTATGGTGTGTACCACCATGGTGTTCCATTAGTCTTTGGCTCAGCTGTCATCTCTTGCTTGGATTCTCTCTCTTCTTGACACCAAAGGCATGGACTTTGTGTTAAGCTACACAATTTATTACTAACTACAAAACACACTAAACAAAGGATTATTAGACAGCTATAAGGTGTAGCAAAGGCCAAGTTAAGAGGTGAAAAGTGATACTTTTCAGTGAATAACACCAATATCAGATGTTAGATCTGATTTCTCTGTAGTGATTGCAGACTTGTGCGCTAAGTCATTGCATGTCTTTTGAAGCAATGACTAGCTGCATTTAAGTCCCCAAATAGCCCTTGAACAACTATGGTTTTCACTAGTTTTTCAAGAACTATTTGCTCCCATGGATGCTTGAGCTTGTAGCCTGGCAAATATGGTTTCTGCAATGATATTAATGATCTAATTTGGGCCATTGGGTGGAAGACATCTATTGGATAGTCTGTGACCATTTAAGTGGACAAGTTATAGCCTTAAGATCAATCTACTCCTCTAGATCAGGTTGGTTTTCTGATTTAGTCCATGTGGGTTGATCCTCTCTATTGGATAGTCTATGACCATTTAAGTGAACAGGTTATAGCCTTAAGAGATCAGGTCAAACCATAAGTTTTAAATTGGATACATCTTCCTTACAAATGTCCTTGTAGCCATCTGAGGGACTGCTGTAGAGACGGACCTGAATCTAGTTACATAGTTGATGTAACCCTAGCTTAACTGCTTACTTCCTATCATTTTATCTTTATTTTAACACACACCATCACCACCTTTTTCATAACCCTTTCTTTAGGAAAGGATTGCACTTTATTTCTCTTCTTTTAGTGTTAATTTAGTATAGTTGTGACACCCAACTCTCTTTCTCTAGGATTGTCAGATTTGTAGCCAGATTTTGAGGCCTACTACTATAGCCCATTTTGGATTCTAGATAAATTTCTCTGTGGGAAAAACTCTTACTTAAAACTTGTTACAATAGCCCTGTATCTTACAGGTTTGTGATTTGGTTTTGTGCTATATTCATTCCCCATTTTTTTTTTTTGGTTTTGCTTCCTTTATTTTGTCTTTATCATTTTTATAATAAAAAGAAGCAGCAGAAACCCTTAACCAACAAGTTTTTGGCGCCGCTGTTGGGGATATTGATCTTTTTAGTAGACCTGAGTTGTATTATATTTTAGTTTAGAAAATTCTTTGTAGCTGTGCCTTGAATAGAATAAAAAGTACTACTGCTTCTATGGAATTTTAACAGAATTGGACAACAGCAGCAGGGAAAAGCTAGAGCTACAGCTGGAGTTTAGCTAGCTTTGTTTTCACTTCTTTTGTCCTAAATCTTAGTCCACTTGTGTTTAATTCTCTGTCATTAGTTTAGTTGTAAATCTGTTTAGTTGTTAATTTTGTTTGATAATTTTTTATGTGTTGTGAGCATCTTCTTTACCTACTGATTTTGTGTGTGTATGCTTGGTAGAAGGTCCTTAAACCCTGAGTTGGATCCTTCAAACCCTAAGGTTGAAAGGGTCCTTAGACCAAGAAATATCACACAAGCCCCTACTATTGGAACTGAGCCAGTTGTCATGGCTGAGAGGCAAAGAACTCTGAAGGAATACAATGCACCTGGGGATTACACAATTCTCTTCAGTTGAGGGAAATTAGGAAATCAAGTCCTCCACCATTAACATGCTGCCTTCTTTTCATGGGATCAGTAAGGAAGATCCTTACAAGCACATTGACCAAATTTTGACACTTTGCACCACATTTAATATTGCTTGCCTGGGACCTGAAGCTACCAAACTGAGGCTTTTTGTTTTTTCTCGAAAGGACAAAGCCAGCACCTGACTCTCTAAGCTCCCAGCCAATAGCATTCAGTCATGGAGTGACCTCCAAAGCTAATTTCTGGCTAAATTCTTTCCCATGAATAAAACTAGTCAAATGAGAACAAACATATTATCATTCACTCAGTCCTTAACTAAAGATTTTTATGAGGCATGGGAGAGATTTCAAGAAATGTTAAAATAATGTCTCCACCACCAAATTCCACAGTGCCAACTTGTGTAAGTATTTTACCAAGGAATGAATCCTAAAAGTAGGGATATGGTGGATACCTCATGTGGTGGTAGTTACCTCCACAAGATAGCTGATGAGGCATGGGAGTTGTTTGAGTTATTGGTGAGAATTCCATGCAGCAGGAGTCACTGTCTTGCAATGACAGTCAGACCCCAACTAAATTGTTGAAAGAGTCCACCCCTAGAGGTGGAATGTATGAAGTTAAGGTGCAAAGTAATTTGGAAAGGAAGGTGAAAAATTTGAGTTTAAAGTTTGACAAATTATTGAATGTGATGCAGCCTAGGATGGTTGCACAAGTGGAAGAGGCATGTCTAATATGTCAATCTCCCACACATTCACTTCAAGATTATCCATCAACCAACCAATTCCCTAATTTAGTTATGGAGCATGCTAATGCTGTCCAGGCATATGGGTAACAACCTACAGGGTACACATGGGGAAACCACCAAAATATAAGGTAGAGATAAGATACATACCCTCAGCCCTAGTAGCAGCAGTTGGAAGCTCCATACAGGCCTCAACACCAATTTAACCAAGGTTATCCACCAAGGCAGAATTTTCAATTGCCTGCCCCACAGCCCAATCAGTTGGTCTTGCCCCCACACTAGCCCGGATCCTCTTCCTTTGAAGAGCAAATGCTAGCATCTATGCAGAATTCGGGGAACTTGGTCCAAACTGTGAACTCTCATTGATAAAGCATTAAAAAAATAGAGGACCAGCTGGGTTAAATCTGTAATGCTTTGAACAAGAGAGAGGGCAAACTGCCTTGTCAACCCTTGGCCAACCCTAAAGGGCAGTACATGATTGGAGAGGCATCCTCTATCAATGAGGAGGCTAATGCAAATCACTACCCTAAGGAGTCGCAGGGTGGCTGATAATTTAGTGGGCAGAGCAGCTGAGGAGGTTATAGAGAGTGAAAATGAAAGAAATGTGAGTATTGAAGAGCCAAAGAAGTCATCCCCTGCTATGGATCAGTAAGGGCAAAATAAAGGGGCTGATGTTGAGCCCCAACAACAAATAATAAATGAAGAAAAAAGGAAAAAAACAAAAATTTGACAATGATGTGGTTAGGCATGCAGCTGTAGCACCAGCAGTTCCACAACTGCCATTTCCTCATGCACTTGTTGGCTCATCAATCATTGATAAGGGGAATGTCCAGATGGAGGAAATGATGAAGACTTTCAAGCAGGTTAAGATCAATTTGCCCTTGCTTGATGCTATAAAACAAGTCCCTGCCTATGCTAAATTCTTAAAGGACCTCTGCACACAGAAAAGAAAGGCAAGGGTGCAGTTGTCCAAAAAGGTTTTTGCTGTTGAGCATGTTGAGTCAGTTCTATCCATTGCCACACCTGAGAAATTATAAGATCTAGGGGTACCTACTATTCCCTGCATAATTAGAAACCATTCCAATAGTAGAGCCCTCTTAAACTTTGGGGCCAGTGTCAACCTTCTCCCATATTTTGTGTATGAAGAGCTAGGGTTGGGGGAGCTAAAAGCCAAATCTGTTGTACTCCAACTAGCTGATAGGTCTGAAAGGAGACCTGTGGATGTGGTGGAGGATGTTTTGGTGGGGGTGGACAAGTTTTACTCTCCTGTTGATTTCCTAGTTTTGGACATGGACCCTTGCAAAAGTAAAACCCCAATTCCTGTCATTATTGGAAGGCCATTCTTGGCCACTGCAAATGCTTGCATACAATGCAGGTCAGGGGTGATGGAGGTGACCTTTGGCCTCAATGTCCTCAGATGGACATTGAGGACTGTTGTGTAATAGATATACTTGATGGCCTTGTGGAAGAAGAATTATCCAATTTGTTGGATTGGGATAATGTTGCTAAAAATTTGGAAAGTATTTGGAGTTTGGTTGAGGAGGAGGCCCAAGTTCTCATGACAGAAGACAACACCAAAATAGAATCTTCTGTGGGCCTAGTGCAGCATTCCAGCTGGAAACCCACATTGCTACCCCTGCCTCAAACCACCAAGGCACATTTGCTGCCTTCCATTGAAAGTCCCCCTAAGCTGGAGCTGACACAGCTCCTAGACACATTAAAGTATGTCTTCTAGGGACAAAACAAAAAGCTTCTAGTGATTATCTCTTCCTCTCTCACTAGTGAGCAGGAGGAGGAATTATTGAGTGTTCTCAAGAAGTACACAAAGGCAATGGGGTGGACAATAGCTAATTTTGGAGGCATTGATACCTCAGTTTGCCTACACATAATTCACTTAGAAGAGGGTGCAAAACCCTCTAGGGAGATGCTGATGAAACTTAATCCTCACATGCAAGAGGTGGTCCTAAAAGAGATAGTAAAACTATTAGATGCAGGGGTGATTTACCCCATTTCAGATTCAGAGTGGGTGTCACCCATCTAGGTGGTACCTAAAAAATCAGGCATCACAGTTATTACTTCTGATTCTGGGGAGTTGATGCCAGTCAAGGAGACAACTAGCTGGAGAGTTTGCATTGATTATAGGAAACTCAACTCTAAAACTAGGAAAGACCACTTCCCTCTCCCCTTCATTGACCAAATTCTAGATAAGCTACCTCGGAAGGCATTTTACTGCTTTCTTGATGGATACTTAGGGTATAACAAACTCCCTGTATATCCTCAAGATCAAGAAAAAACTACTTTCACATGTCCCTTTAGCACCTTTGCTTACAGGAAGATGTCTTTTGGACTATGCAATGCCCTAGCCACATTTCAGAGGTGTATGTATGCAATTTTTTCTGATATGATTAATAAATTCCTGGAAATCTTCATGGATGATTTCTCAATTATGAGGACAACTTTAGCCAATGCTTGAGTCACCTTGACCTGGCTTTACAATGATATGAAGAGACCAGTTTGGTCTTAAGCTGGGGAAAGAGCCACTTTATGGTAACATAAGGAATTGTGTTAGGTCATGTGGTATCTCACAGAGGAATAGAGGTTGACAAGGCTAAAGTAGACCTGATTTCACACCTACCCCCACCCAGGACTGCCAAACGAATCAGATCTTTCTTAGGACATGTTAGATTTTACAGGAGGTTCACTAAGGACTTCAGCAAAGTTGTCAAGCCATTGTGCCACATGCTGTGTCAGGATGTGCCATTTGAATTTTCTGCTGAGTGCCTTGAGGCCTTTGAAGTTTTAAAAAAGTGCCTTACCACTGCTCCTGTAATCCAAGCCCCAGATTACTCACTCCCCCATGAATTGATGTGTGATGCATCAGACTTGGCCATAGGTGCTGTCTTAGGACAGAAAAAATAAGGCGCCTGCAGTGATTTATTATGCCAGCAAAACACTAGCAGAGGCTCGGCTCAATTATACAACCATTGAGAAGGAGCTGCTTGTTGTGGTGTTTGCTGTGGACAAGTTTAGACCCTACTTACTTGGGTCTAAAATTATTATTTTTACTGATCACTCAGCCCTGAAATACCTATTGGCCAAGAAGGATGCCAAACCAAAGCTGATCAAATGGATCCTCCTATTGCACGAGTTTGATCTTGAGATCAAAGATAAGAAATGAGTTGAGAATGTGGTGGCTGACCACCTCTCTAGAATTGTTTTGGAAGAATGTGCAACAACACCTGTCAATGAATTATTTCCTGATGAGCAGTTATTTGCTATGCAGTCTAGTGTACCCTGGTTTGCACACATTATGAATTTTCTTGCTATTGGTAGGATCCCCCCTCACTGGTTCAAGATGGATAAAGACCTATTTTTCTCTCAAGTCAAACATTTTCTGTGGGAGGACCCATACCTATATAAGCATTGTACAGATCAAGTTGTAAGGAGATGTGTGCCTAAAAGTGAGTTCCACAATATTCTTTCTATGTATCATGAGCAAGCCAGTGGAGGTCACTTTAGTGGCAAGAAGACAGCTATAAAAGTTTTTCAATGGGAGTTTTATTGGCCCTCTTTGTTCAAAAATTCATACATACATTGCAAAGCCTATGAAAGATGTCAAAGGTTGGGAGGCATTTCCAAGAAAGATTCAATGCCATTGCAGCCCATCCTTGTGGTAGAATTTTTTGACATCTGGGGCATTGATTTTATGGGTCCCTTTTCTCCTTCTATGAGTTTCAATTTTATACTTGTAGCAGTGGACTACGTGTCCAAATGGGTGGAAGCCATTGCCACAAGAACCAATGACCACACTGTTGTCCTTAAATTTTTAAAGGGTAATATCTTCTCCAGATTCGGTACTCCTAGAGCTATCATTAATGATGGGGGGAGTCATTTTTGTAACAGGCCTTTTGAGAATCTGCTCAAAAAGTATTTTGTTACACACAGAATTGCAACTCCCTACCACCCACAGACCAGGGGGCAAGTTGAAATTTCTAATAGGGAGATCAAACACATTTTGGAGAAGACTATGAGGGCAGATAGAAAAGATTGGGCACAAAAGCTGAATGATGCTTTGTGGGCTTATAGGACTGCCTATAAGACCCCTATTGGTATGTCCCCTTTTAGGCTATTCTATGGCAAGGCCTGCCACCTACCAGTGGAGTTAGAGCACAGAGCCTATTGGGCTATCAAAACACTGAATGTTGATCTAACTACTGCTGATTCTCAAAGGAAATTGCAAATGTCAGAGCTTGATGAATTAAGAATGGAGGCCTATACAAATGCCAGAATTTACAAGGAGAGATCAAAGGCATTCTTTGATAAGAAGCTAATGAGGAAGGACTTCAATGCTGGTACTAAGGTTTGGCTTTTCAACTCTAAATTAAAGTTCCTTCTAGGGAAGTTAAAATCCAGATGGGATGGACCTTACACTGTCATCCATGCTTCCCCATCTGGTGCTATGGAGATCTTAGATCCCATGTCTGGGAAGATCATAAAAGTGAATGGTCAAAGGCTAAAAATTTGTATAGAAAATTCAGTGCAGCCTCCTCAGACCATTCACCTTCATGAACCTCCCATTGCTTAGTGATCCATAGCTCTATACACTTTGTACCACATTTGTTGAATTTGGATTTTGTTTGTTTAAAAATCTGTCATGTAGTGTTTTTATTGTGATGATGATTTACCTATTTTCTTTTGTTCTATTTTGAGTTGTGTGTTGATGATGTTATGTGCATAGTTGTCATCTGAGTTTAATGTGCATAGACCTGATGTCGATGTGCATGTTTGTTGCCGCTGTATGGTTAAGGTGCTGTCATTGTATAGGTCATAAATCTGATATATTTGAATATCTTTAGCACTCTGAATTTTTGATGTACATATGTTGATAATGGGTACTCAGATTATCATGATGAAATGGATTGTATTTGAAGGAAGTAGGTGCTTATGCACAATAGATAGGTGCATGCCAGTATACATGCACAGGCCAGTGTGCAAGCAGAGATAAAGAGTGAGTTTTGCCTTCTCGCGGGGCTAAATGGCCTGAATTACACACTCGCAAGCTATGGGCAATTTTTTTGCGTGAGTGAATTGCTTGAAGGAAACAAAAGATCGATCCTCGCGAGGCTACCTCTTCTTCGCGATAATGAGCTACACTCCAATTGGGAATCATGCATGTGTACCTCACGAGAGCCTCGCGAGCGAACTTCTGAGGATCACTAAATATACTTTCTTCACGAGGTTCTTTGCTTCAACTATGCGAGCGATCCACTTGCCCTCTCGTGCGACTCAATTACAGCATCAGCTCCGCGAATGACCTCACAAGACACATAGGGCTTCTAAACCTGTCCTCACGAGGCATCTTTCTTCTTCGCGATAACACTTCTCACGAGATTGAATGTTTAGTTGCCGAAAAATGTGCCCCGTGAGTACCTAGCAATAGCCGCGCGAGGCACGGGATCACACTATTAAACCCTGCAATCTTTTCCATTTCCTCCATTCTCTCTCTTTGCCCTAACTTCCATTGCACAAGACCGAGCTTCTCTCACCCTTCTTTCTTCTCTATAGCCTAATCCACTCCAACTCAGCAAATTTCCTCCTACAATTGTGTTCCTCATCACATCCTGGTTACTTTGAATTCGGTTTAGAGGGATTTGATCCATTATGCCACGGTTGAAGTGGAACCCTAGCTTTCAGTTGGTAAGATTTTTCACACTCCCATCTGGTTTGATTGGCTACTATTTTAAGTGTTAAATAGGGAGGAATTTGGGTGAAATTTTATTTGTGAAGTGTGCATTACACACTCTAGGAGTTTATAGCCCTAATTTTGAGGAATTTTGGTAGCCATGGCCACGGGTTCAAAATTCATTGATGCACTGGCTGCCATGCTAAACTCTCACATAGTGGCAGTCCTGTGGCAACTCAAAAATCTCTAACGATTGCAGAGGCCTCCACAGTGGAGACCTCTGAGATGCCTCCTCCCATTGTTGAGCCCCAAGTGGAGCAATCTAAGGAAAGGGCAGCACCAGTGAAGAAAGCCAAGGGTGTGGCCTCTGATGCCCATGTGTAAAAGAAGAAATCTGCTCCCAAGAAGAGGGCCAGAGACCACCCACCTACCAAAACCCCAGAGAAATCCAAGAAAAAGTAGAAAAAGGGCAAGGGTGTAGCCCCTGAGGTCCCTGAGGTTGCCCTTGAGGAGGAGGAAGATAATGAGTACCTCGGGGTCCCTTCTGAATTTGTGGCTTCAATTAAGCTTGAGGCAGAGACTATTTTTGACAAGGTTTTCTTTGAGAACCTATCAGTGATAGTTGTCTCCATTGAATACCTATCCAAGGCCACTCTGCTACCCCTGTTGAGGCCCTCACTACAGCTAGTCTTCCCTAGACTAGTGTGGTTGCTTAGATGTATTCCTCTTCCACATTGCACATATCTAAGGCATGTCTGATATGCCAATCTCCCACACATTCATTTGAGGAATGTCCATCAGCCAACCAGTACCCATAATTGGTTATGGAACATGCCAGCAACTTGCTGGGTACACTTGCAGAAACCACCCCAACTTGAGGTGGAGGCAACACACATATCAGTAGCCCCAGCAGCAGCAACTGGTAGTACCATACAGACCACAACACCAATTCAACCAGGGATATGCACCTAGGCAGAATTTTTAGTTGTCTACCTGTTGGTGCGTGCTTTTTCTGGGTTTCTCTCGGTTCCCATTGAATAAGTGGCTTCCAATTCTGTCCTGTTGGACTCTAGCAACGCGGTGTATGTGATAAGGTGGGGATAAATAATAATAGGAAGAATTTCCTATGATGATTCCTAGTTGATTTGCGATCACCAGCTATAGATATTTATCGACGTTGCAACACGTCAATGATCACGCGTTTAAGCGGGTGTAGGTTACTTCTATACTGAATCGTCCACCTGCGAACGTCAGCAGCAGTGTCCTCTTTTAATCAGATATTTTCACCTTTCTTTTTAGTTTCCCTTGTCGCAATTATGGTTGATTTAGATCCTCTTTTTTTGTTGTTAATTATGATTAGGTGAGCTTATTATGATGGGTTATTTTAGTGTCCTGATGCTATCAGGAGTCCAATCATTTTTAGTTTCTTGGTATCATTAGGAGTCCAATTAATAACAAAGTCTTGGTACTACTAAGAGTCCAATCAGTTCCCACAACTAAAGCATTTAAGGTCATCTTACTAGCATTCTAATTTGAAGAAAACAAAGACTAATATTTTTAGGATTTTTGATTGAAGTAATAAATCAATTCACTAAAATAGAAATAAATGATCGAGGCAATAAAATTAACTCTTTTTTTAGAATCATAATCTATGGATCAATTATGGTAAAAATCTAACTAATAATGAATGAATTAACTTTTCTAAATTCTGGTTGAGATAATAAATTGACTGAACTAGAAGACTAAATTGAATCAAAGCAAATAATGATATGAAGGCCTATTTGATGCAATTAGCCAATTATATTAAAATAGAAAAAAACTACCTATAATTAACTAGTTAACCCTAAACAATCTAGAAAAAGGGGGGTTGGGCCCGCTATGATAAGGAGGATTGGCCTCATTCTCAAGTACCCTCCGTAAGCTCCCGTAGGCAAAGCGGATGGCTGAGATAAAAGATAGGTCGATAGTTAAATAATAAAAGGGAAATTTTTATAATTGAATTTGAAATTATAATAAGAAATTAGATTGAGAAACTAAAGTTATGAACTAAAATTTATATTTTTTTGGATTTTTGACGGTATGAAAATATAGTTAAATTATAGATTAAAATTTTAGGACTGAATCCGGGTCCAAAATCAGAAAAATCAGGCCGTATAATTAAGGACTGGTTCTGAACTCTGAGAGTCAGAACCAGAAATTAATGATAGGACTGTAGATTAAGATTTTAGAGTAGAATCAGAGCATAAGGTTAGTATATCGAACCCCCAGATTAAGGACCGGTTCTAGAAACATAGAACTAGAACCAGATATAGAGAATTTCGGTCCGAAGAGGGTGCTACGGTCTAAAAATTAGAAATAGAATAGATTAATTAAACTAAGGAGAAATCCTATGTTTAAAGCAAAATTAAATTCTTACCTAGGGTCAGGGCTGCAGAGAGGAATCATCGAAGATTCGAGGGTTTGAATCTCGACATCATGACTAATTTGCTCTATGGGCTTGTCCTCAGAGTTCTCTAGTTTCGAAGTCCCAAAAAAGTTCCATTCTCTCTTTCAAAATTGCTAGCCTCTCATGTCTTGTGTGTCGAATTGAAAATAAAAGATTTTATAGGTTTTCCTTCAATTACGTGTCTATTTTAGGGCGTTTAATTGAATTACGCATCATTTTTATGGCGCTTAATCGCTTTGAGTCGATCACCGACTCAGTGAGCGACCGGCTGAATTACTCAGCGGGTTTCCTAATCCAAACGAAATTAGGACTAATTACGCATGTGTTGGGACGTGCGTAATCCTATTAAGCGTGTTACCTGAAGTGCTTAATCAAGAAAACGTAGGAGTAAAGGGTAGGAGACTAGGTCAGGCGTAGGCCAATTGCGCGCTTGTGTTGTAGTGCTCAATCTGATCGCGCGTTTGTTTCCAAGCGCGTATTTGAGTCTCGAAACAGTTTGTGAAAGGAAGTTTAGTCTGAAAGGGGACTGATCATGCGCTTGTGGTTCTGTGCGTGATCAAATTATGTGCGGGTTTTTAGGCGCTTAATTCAGGGTTGTTCGGGTATGGTCTCAAGAATGGAATGCAGGACTATTATTTCAGTCTGCATCTTGACTATATACTATTTCTTAGTATATAGCCTCCCTATGTTGGGATCTGAGCCACAAAGCTATTGTTTCAGCTTGTGTTCAGCCATGTAAAGTTGCATGGTCCCATGTTGAGGGTTAAAAAGGTCAAGGGCTGACCAAACAAATTCGTGTACTCCGAGAGGGCGAAATGAGGGTGTCTACAGATGCCCCTCTTCGGTGCGCTCTTGCGAAGTAAGAACGCGTCGAAGAAGTAGACACCCCTCATTCGAGGTGCCTTCCCGTTTCTTGAGAATTCACAAATGTGAATTGGTGATGCTGACATGGCAAGCTTGGCTTTCTTATTTATTAGCACAAGATAAAATAGAGCATTTGAAGGGCAAATGGTAGCGGTCGAAGGGCATATTCCGAGTCTGTGGGTGCATGACGCATCCCGTCGCATGGCACGAGCTAACAGAGGAATTTTAAGCAATCGAGGTACCGGGGTGTCAATCAAATGTCCAAAACAAGGTCCAAGGACCGATAATAAAGAGATGAAATAATATATAGTGTCGAAAGCTTTTACAAGTCATGTCAAATCGGGCGCGTCATTGCTCACACTAACGCGCTTCAGGAGTTTCGTTTCCAATAGGCATTTGTAAGTTCTTAGATTGAGTATACTCATTGTTTGGCTTCCCAGGGGAATGATTGATTTGGGCTGGTAATTGAGGTAAATTTTGTGAAGTGTGCTCAGTCGAATTCTGCGCAGTGGCATATGCGCTTGATTCATCTGGAGTCATGTTTTTGCATCTGAACAAGTGATCCTACGTAGTGGCATATGCGCTTGATTGCGAGTTTAGAGGGCTTCGGGATTTAAAGGTCAAGGCTAAGGGTAGTTGGTTGTGGTATTTGAAGAAAGGTGAGTCGGGTCTGTGTATTTTGTTCATTTTGTTCTTTTTCTTTCTTTTTCTTTTTTTTTCTTTTTTACTTTGCAAGTAAGAGAAGAAAGATTTTCAAAATAAAAGATTTTAAAATGAGTAAGGGGTTTTAAAATTTTGGAAAATTTTAACTTAAGATCAATTCGGTGGTAAAACGGCGAAAAACGTGGCTTCCGAGATGTCACTGAGCAGATCCACCGGTACGGGATTTGTGGACCCAACCGTTCATGTGGTTGTCAAGACGACACTTGGCATGCTGGATACTCCATCTAACCTTCTCGACGAATACTGATGATTGTCTATTATGGGAGGACTACAGTAATTTGCGAGTTGAGAGAGACGGGTTTTGAAAATATTTTGACTTAATCATAGATAATTATAATTTAGAAGAAATATCGAGTAATTGAAAAAGGGGTAGTACTTACCTGGGGGTGATACTTACTTGAATTGTGCGGTGAGACCTTGGGAGTATTGTAGCGGTGGTACTTTGGTAGTATTGTTGCGTCGCGACGAGACTTGGTGGCTATCATTGTAATGTAATTTTTCGGGTGCAATGTCGTGGTAGGGTACCCCGGGGATTTTTTTTTTTTTTTTTTTTCGCTTGTTGCTTAAGCGGTGGTTGGCGGTTGTCGGTGTAATGTCGCAATGGGGCCTTGGTGATTGCAGTGGTACCGCGATGGGACTTGAGAGGTATTGCTGGGATGTTCACACTGTAGCTTGGCAGTAGTGAAATGCGATGGGACATGGGAGTAGTCCCATGTCTTCTTGCCTTTTTGTTGCAGTGGCGTCTGGTAGGTTTGTGGCGGGCACTTCAGGAGGAGGCTCTTTGTTTCGGTGATGGGACATGCTCGTGCTTTCTCCCTTTCTTGTTTTAGTGCGACCGTGTTGTGAATGACTTTTTTTTTGTAGTGGTGTCTGCGATGGGAAGTGAGCTAAGGGTTAAGTTGGGTAGGGTGTTCGTATGACAAGTGTGTCTAGTGTCTTTCTTTGGGAGATCTTGGGTTCTGGTGAGATTATGTTATAGTAGCATTGTGATTGACTTTGTTTTTTTTGTTGTTTGGTGTATTTGCGTTTTCGGGAGATTTATTTTTCGCTTTTCGCGATGGGCCATAAGGTTTTATGGCTATAATTTTGCGATGGGATGACAGCGAGTGACGGTCCCTTTTCAATCTGAATGGCTCATGAGGCTATGCGATGGGGTAAAGGGGACTCTCGCTCGAGAAAGGATGAATTTCGAGCAAAATCAAGAATTAAGCGCCTGATATCAGCCGTTTGATCTAATTTCGTGCTCAATTTTAGGTATGCAAATTAGGGTATAAAGAAAGTATTTACGCGTGTGTAGGTTAACGTGTGATTGGATTATGCGCTCTAATAACTGCGTGTGATTGAAGCGCCACCCGATCAGTGTACAGGTGATCTTTCAAATTGTGCGATAAAAGTGAGTCGTTTAACCAAATTGTACGACTGATGGGCAACGTGGAATCATAAGGTCACGCTATTTGTGCGGGCGACAGTCGTATTGCATGCCTGGTTAGGAGCATAGGTTTTCGATTGAGCGTGATGTTCCTAGCGCATGATTAGATTAAGCGCACATTTTTCGGTGCGCGATTAAGGTCGTACTCTATATAAGCGAAGGAGTCTTCATTTGCTTTTCATTCTCAGGTTTAGTCTCGAGTTTTAACTTTTCTGAGTGTTCTAGCATCCTGAGATTCGTGTTTCAACAATATTGAGTGATCTAACCGTTAGATTGGGATGGCGTTTCTTCCTATATTAGTCATTTCACGTGATCTTCATCCTGATGTGATGCCTGGGGGAGAGTTTTGTTTTGAGAAAGGGAGGTATTGGGAATGAGGGCGTTGGTCTTCACACCGTTCCTTTTTAGGGAGCAGTGAAGGCAGCGTTGATGGGGCGGCAACGGAGAAAGTGAAGATGGGAGGGAGAGGTGCTGTAAATGGAGGGATGTATTACCCAACCAATCCTTCCGTCTCTTCTGCCGGTGGCTTGTTTAAGTTCTCCAAGTCTGGTGGCAACATTTTTGAAGCTTCCGATTGGACGTTCTGCTCCTCATTTTGGCTCATCATAATTTTGGTTTTCGTTTTGAGTTGTATGTTAGATTTTAGGTTTACGTATTGGGTTGTAATTCTGGAGGTATGCCTCCGATGAAACTTGTAAAACTTTAAATTATAAATAAAGGGGTAATTTTTTAGTATGTATATTTTCACTGTCCCATTGGTTGGCTTAAATTCTTATTGATGAACTAACTGGATTTACTTGCTTTATCGTAGTTTTAAGATCTGAGTCAACTTATAGTTTTAAAGTTCATTATGAGAATGACCCTAAGGTTTATTCATTCATCCTATTAGGTCCTACTTAGTAGGTCCACTTGTTGGGGCATTTTTTTTAACAAGTTAGATTTTGTCCTGTTTGAGTTTTTTTTTTTTTTTTTTGAGGTTTTGGTCTTATTGAATGTAGTTTGTCTTGTTTGAGGTGCCTTATTTTGTTCAAGGTGTACTATGAGATGATACTTTTTAGAATGTGTGAGTTTTTTCATGGGTTCTAGATGGTGGTTGGGTGTTTCAATCCTATTGGTCTATCTAGACTTGGAGAGTTTGTGCTTTTAGAGGGGCAAGTGTTGTATACTTATTGGTTCATCTTAGTTGTCATGAATTGTGGTTTTTTTAAAGGGGGATGTGTATGGTTTTGGATTCAATCAGCTTGGTAGGGGGTTCAAATGTGTGGCACTTGTCCATTGGTGATTCAAAAAACATAGTTTATAAATGTGTGGATTTAAGGCTTTGGGTTTATTATTTATTTTGGACTTTCATTTTAAGCTTATAGGTTAAAATGTTTTTTGGGGGATATCTTGTGTTTATAAGTTTGAGCATTTTTTATTTAATGCCTTTTATTCCTTTCTGTTTTGTATCCCGAGCATTGGATCCGATGGACTGTGCTCATTAAGTGGATGATGAGAATAGACGGGATTGGGAATTCGAGGTGATGCAAGGGTTGGTGCTATCAATCCAACTCGAAGTGTCACCCCATCGGGGGAAGAGATGGAAGAGCAAAAGGTGGTAGAGAGGAAACGCAAGGATGAGGCAAGGTCAGAGTTCTCGTGACCGATGCCTATTTTTCCTTTCTAGGCTCTGCGGATTCAATGTTAGTTGCTCCTCATTTTTTAATGTGTCCAAGGGGAGCTTCCAACAATGGATCCCGCAGATCCTGAGTGGCTTTTTGTGAGCCACTCTTCCTTTCCTATCAGTTGGGCAAGGGGAAGAGGCTATCACGATTAGAATTTGCTCAGGGTGCTTTCCTTCTCCGAACTTCTATGAGGTTTCTAGTTTTTCAAATCAATCCAGATTCGAGCATTGCCTGAACGTGGTGATCTCAGCATTCTTAATTTCACTGTATATTCAGAGGGTATGCCCTCGGTGTGTGTTGTAATTATTTTATTGATCTATAAAGTAGTTGTGTTCTCTATATCTTTTGTCTTGTTTTGGTTTAACTTTCTCGGTATCGTGTTTGACTCATGTGATGCTTATTTATTTGGGTTTAGTTTACTTTAGATTTATTAAATTCAGGGAGCACCAGGGGTAGTTTCCCTTTTTCTTTAGCTTTAGCTTAAGAGATATAGAGGCGATTGGGGGCATTTATTTTTTTTTGTTGTATATATTTTTTGTTAGAATGTATGGAAGATGGGGGCTACCTTTCTTTTTGGTGTAATTGATGAATGTGCAGGAGAGGACATTTTTTTGTCGTTCGGTCTGAGTTTTGGGGCGCTCTCTTTTCCTTTCGGGGCACGTGTTTCTTTAAGTTAGAAGTGTTTTGGTGGTTTCACCAAGGGTGTAATTCGGATCGATAGTAAATGTCAAGAATGAATGTCCTAATTTTGGGTTTTGGCTTGCTGTATTGGATGTGAAAATTTTGTTTCTGGGCAAATTACGCGCTTATCCCTGGGCACCAAAATTTGAGCGTGCATTTCAGAAGGGTGAAGAATTATTACGTGCTAGTTCATAGGCGTTTAATTCATTTAAGCATTTGAACCTATGCGCAGGATGAACACGACCGCTGGCATTCCCACATCAAGGTGTGGGCATTTGAGGTGATTACGCGCTCTCAGTAAAGCGCGTGATCAACCGGTCGGATAGATGTGAGCGGGCGACAAACCATTTGCGCGCTCATCAGTGGGTGTTTGATCCGAATTAAGCATTTTATGAGTGGCGTAAGATCCAATTGAGCGCTTTATTTCAAGTGCGCAATTCGGGCGTCTTTGATTTTGTTGTTTCCTAGTTTATGTGTGCTCATTTTTCATGTTTTTGTGATATCCTGTGATCCGGTCGTCCGTTTTGGGTGTCGTTTCTTCCATTTTTTTTAGTTTTTTGAGTTCTTCATATCAGATGGAGGGTGAGGGTATTGGTGGGCTGGACCTCACTATTTTTGAGTTAGAGGGGATGTTGATGCGTGATGGAGGTGAGAGTTCGGGGGAACAGGCTAGAGCCATTGCCATAGAGGCAGATATTAGGGAGATGGTCACGGAGGGAGTCCCGGAGGGTGACTAGATGGTGGTCAGGGAGGAGGTACCCGAGGCTGAGCCAAGGGTAGCCGAGGAGGAGGGCGATAGAGTTGAGGGTGAGCAGGGTGAGGAGCAGCCAGGCGCTGAGCCTCGGGATCGTAGGCACTATCCACTGGAGGATTTCTTTGCCAAAGGCCGGGTAGGTCCTTGTAAGCAAGAGTTCTTCCATTTTCCTAAGCATTCAGGCTACGACATAGGCTTGTTAGGATCCGTAAACCCTTATAATTTATGTCAAACCTGCATTGATTATGGGTCGTGTTTACTTGTTTATTATAATGGCGTGTTCTATTTAGTTGTTCTTATCATGTTTTGTGTGTTCGTTGTAAGTTATTATTATGTGGTTTGGGCATATTTCATTTGCTTTGAGCTCTAAATTTGTTTATCTTTTATCATAGGTATGCGTTAATCTTACTGTCATTGTTTGTGTTTCGTTCACTAGGAGCCCCCGCAGCTGGCTATCAGCACGGCATGGACCGAGTCTCATATTTGGTACCGTGCCTTATCAAAGTTTCAGAGGGACCGGTTAGTGTCTTTCGGGTTTGGGATGATTTTAGAGTTAGAGCCTTTTCAGGTCGATCAGGGCTTGATCGCGACAATTATAGAGAGGTGGAGTGAGAGGCATCCGGTGCTTCTCTTTCCGGTTGGTATGATGCTGCCGACCCCTGAGGACTGGGTCCGCATTACTGGTCTTCGTTTCGAGGGTGAGCCGATCACGAAGCGGATGGCAGGGAGTTGTCTAGAGGTATGTGAGGAGATCCTGGGTGTACCTTATAGGTTGAGTGGATCGAGGCCAGGTGTTGTTTGGGTAACTTGGTTTTTCGATATGTTAGTGAGTGGGTTCACCCCTCTAAGGCATCATTTAGAGGCAGCAGCACTTTACGAGGCAGGTTGTATGAGAGTGATGGGCTGGGAGTCCGTGGCCTAGCCAGGGTTGGCCGCGGATAGGGTACTCCGAGCATTCTTGATGCACTTCTTGGGCGCAGTACTTTTCTCTTCTTTGACTCAGGGATGCGTCACCGGGTTATTTTTGATGATTCTAGGGGATTTAAACCGAGTCTCGACATATGCATGGGGTGTGGCTATGTTGGTGCATCTCTACGAGCAATTTTACCGTCGGGGCCAAGGGATAACGTCGATCGGAGGTTTCCTCCCTTTTCTCTAGGTGAGTTTTAGTTAAATTGGTATCGTGGTGACTTTTTTTCTTTTTTAACCTTTGGTCATAGTGATAATCATAACGTTTGTTGTGTGTGGTCATTGTTGTTATGTTATCGTTTTTAGTTTTAGGCATACAATTATTTTTCTTTTCTGTGCCCTGGGGTCCCGTCGGAGATTTCGTTCACGTTCCCGCAGATGCGCGTGTGGAGGGAGGCATTAAGGGGTCGTCGCTGGTCGACTGACCTTCAGACTGCACGAGGCCTGCTCGAGGATATGCATACCGGGCAAGTATGTATATGACGTTATGTTTTCGTTTGGACTCCATCTTCATTTTTGGTGGCCCTTAGGCTTCGCTCATGGATTGATTTCTTCCTTTGGATAGGTGAACTGGAGACCCTATGATGGTGCAGAGGACGCGGGTGAGGTGGTGATTGAGTCTGGTCGACCCTGCTTCGATGTGGACATATGGGTCCATTATTTTGAGCGAGTGGAGAGGATCCAAACCTCTCGGGTGGTACGACAGTTGTGACTCGATCAAGGAGTTCCTCCGGCGACTAGCCACAGGGTGGCTAAGAGGATGATCGGCCCTCCGAGCTAGAATTTTGTAGAGCGGATGGCGCTCCAGATAGCTGATTTCAGAGCCGGGGGGACCAGAGTCACGGGGGCGCGTGATGAGGCTGATGTGCGAGAGTATAAGAGGTGGTTTGGCACATTGGGTGGTGGGTGTCTCTTCACGCGTCCTTTTCATGGTAGTGGTTCTTTCGCTGTCGGTGGACTGGAGTCGGCGCCAGCATTGAGGGAGAGGTTGGTCACATTGGAGGAGGGCCACCTCACGACGAGCGTGCGGGGATCATTAGATGCCCTCTATAGGGTGATGGAGTAGATGGGGCATGCTCCTCGTCTTGATGAGGAGATGTTGCATTCTTTGACTGAGTCAGTTGCCAGGGCGGCTGAGGATGAGTTAGGAGTTTGACTAGCAGAGGCTCGTCAACTCCTGGTGAGTTAGTTTACTAGTTTTAATTCATCCATGTGTTATATTTGTTTATTCTGGTAATGTTTTTAATATAGTGTTCTTGTTTTCATTGTGGGTAGTCTGAGAGAGAGTCTGAGGTTGCTCGCCAAGCGACGACGATCGAGCTGTTGCGCAGCCAGCAGCAGGCAGGTCACGCGGTGGAGGCTAGTTTACATTCAGAGATCGAGCAATTGGTAAGTATCTTGGATTGGACTTATTAACTGTTGATGGTTCAGGGATCCTTGCTAATGTTGGCGTATTGGTGGCATTTCTAAATAGCAGAGCTTTCCATTGTAGGGGCTTCGGCTCGGGCATTTGATCCTTCTTTAGTGGCTTCCTCCAGTCGGGAGGATCCAACAATAGCTCGTCTGCGGTCTGAGTTAGAGCATTGGGTAAGTTCCATCACTCTTCAGTTTACTTGTGTTACTGTACTAGTTTGTTAGGCGTTATTATTATATTGGCTTGATGGTTTACTGACGTGTGCTGGTGTTTCAGCGTCGAGTTGCTGAGGACTTGCAGATGAGGGAGGCGACCGCCACCTCTCTACGTTCCAAGAGTCAGGTGTGGTTTAGTGTAATTTAGTTTGGATTGTTCATTTCTATTTATTCTAACATGTTCGTATTGGCTTCTTATTTGTTTATTTTTTTTGTTCAGGCAGTTCTGGACTCCGCTCCCAAGGCTCCTCCTCAGGGGTCCGTTCCTATCCCTACCCAGGTATGTTTTAGTCATTGGGTTCATAGTTTATTTGTTATCATAATATTTATCTGATGCATTTGCTTATTCTCGTTACAGCCGTTTGCATTTGCTGTCCCTCGGGTGCCATATGTCGATCTTGTGACCGTAGAGATAGTCGAGCGACTTCTGAGAGAGAGGCTAGATCTGGTATATATATATATATATATTTCATATCTAAGTTTTTTTGTTGTTCATACATGCATATATTTGCTTCTTTTGATTCAATAGAGTTATACAGGTTCGTCAGCTCGAGGAGGAACGGCTAGAGGTAGCGCGGGCATGCGCCACTCCCGAGGCGAGACGAATCCTCGGAGAGGTGGAGAGTCGTGAGGATCTGGTGGTCGCGATGATGGTCACGTAGCAGACTCATATAGAGGCGCTAGTGGTAGCGTGTCGGATGACATGGGCGGAGATGCAGGTGTCCCTAGATCGGTTACAGTATCGCCTGACGAGGGGTGAGTGGGGGTCATGCAGGTCAGCTAGTCATCGTGAGGGGTTAGAGTCGAGGGCTACGAGTTCTTTAGCTGGGTAGTCTCGTCATACCTCTCGCAGTCATGACAGGAGCGATAGTCATGAGGATTCTGTTGTTCGGGGGAGTCATGCGAGGCTTCCTCCTCATTCTCAGCCGAGGCGGTCGATCAGTCAGGCTAGTGTGGGGGTTCGGTGGCGGGTCCTCGCTGTTTAGAGGTTTCGAGGACTCCGGGTGCTGGGATTGTGTTTTCAGACGACCAGTCTACGGACCTCCGGGCTAACGATATCGGCGATAGCGGCGCTTGTCCTCCTCAGCGGCAACGTAGGGATTAGGGGGGGTGTGCGTTTGTTTTTTTTTGTTTATGTGTGTTGTATATAGGGGGAGTGTCCCAAGTGATAAATGTGTGGAAAAAAAGAAAGGACAATAATTTTTGGTATATGTCTATATATATAGGGATTTTTAGTTAAGATGTACCTGATCCGCTTCTCCTCCTCTGATTACCTTTTGGTGTTTTCTTTTTGCCTTCGGTGCCGTCAGCCGTCACTGGGACTTGGATGCTTTCTAAACTGGCCTGATGCTGGTTTAAAGGTCGCTTTGCATCTGCACATGTAAAGGTAATGCTATCAGTAGTTTTGTTCGCCTCCTTGCCAGTTGTCAAGGGGGGTGAATATCTCAGACCGGGGTCTGGTGATAGAAAGGTGGATATAAATTTTTCTCTTTTTTTTTTCTTTTTCTCTTTTTTTGACTTTCTTTCCTTTTCTTTTCTTTCTTTTTTTCCTACTTCTTTTTGAAATAATAAATAGTGCAACAGGGAAAGCAAATGACAATAAAAATATAATAAACAAAATGCCCCAGCATAGAAGCGTGGTTGGTCTTACGGTACGGTATTTTGATAGTGCTCTCTGGGCAGTATCTTCATCATCCTTCATCTTTTGGTGGTTGGGTCGACGCTTTCATTATAGTTTACCTTCTTTTTCCATAAAAAAATGCCCCAGCGTGTGGATGTAATGGAGCTTCCCTGGGCCTTAGATAAGCATTTTGGGTCTGTAAATAGTCATGGGTATTAGGTGAATTAGTCTTACAGAAAAGTGCATCGGTACTGTCTTCGAACCGGGGGGAGGTCCTTCGATTAATGGCATACGGGGGTCTATCTTAGGGTATTGATCATCCTATTCCGTGGTTATTCGGGAAAAGCATGGTAAGTATAATGGGTGATTGCATCAATCGTCATTCAGTGGTTTTCAGTTTCATTCCTAGGAATATCCTGTGAAGTCTCAGATTCATCGTCCAAAATAAAACTAGAAAGGAGAGGGGTAAGGCTTAGTGATATGGGGAATAGTTCGTAACTAATACCTTTTCAAAAGGGGTAAGTAATAATCTTCTCCTCTGAGGGGCATGGAATACCATGATTGAGCTCTTCGTCATGTTTCGGTATCATCAAAATCTCACATTCTATGGCTAGCAGGGGTCTGTCCTCCTCCCGCCACCTTATGACGGCATCTAGTAGTATGAGAATATCAGGGATGCCCTCGCAACTTGCTTATACACTTCTCGTAAAATTACCAGAGATGTCCTCACGGCCAGCTTATGCTTCCTTGAGTTTATTGACTTGTTCATTCATCGTAATGCTCTCGCTCGATATATATATATATATTTTTTATGTGTACATTTCTTTTGAAAGCATCCTGCTGGCGCAAGAATGATGAGTTGTTTTGATTGAACCTAACATTTAGATTTTGTTTTGCTCTAACGTCTCCTCCAATGGCGGGGATAGGGAATGAGAATCGGGTGCTTCTTATGCTTTTGAAAAAGTTTTAGGTAGGTCACTAATCCTTTAATCAAATCACCCGAGAGTAAATGGTGGGCGACAAGTCATAGATTTTTAAGGATATTATGAGGATTAAAGACATACGACCAACAGATGGGTCATGATGACTACGGGGATGATAAGTATAAGTATTTTAACCACGAGATGTGATGATCATAAGACTAAGGATGATATTTTCTAAGGTACATGGCATTCCAGGGGCTAGGGAGATCTTCCCCGTCTTGGTTCGCCAATTTGTATGTGTTTCCAAGGTATGCAGCTGTTATAACATAAAGGCCTTCCCAATTTGGTTTCAGTTTTCCTTTTCGATGGGCGTGTTTGAAAGGCATAATTTTCTTTAAGACTAGCTTGCCAATGTAAAAGGTTCGTTCAAGGACTTTCTTATCATAGGCCCTGGCCATTCTTCTCTGATATGTCTGAGCGTGATCAGCTGCCCTTAGGCGTGTTTCATCGAGTTGCTCTAACTGAGTAAGTAAAGCAATTCTCCTCTCGTCTAAGGATAGCTCATCATCGAGTTGGATGCATAAAGATTGTACACTTATCTCATATGGTAGGACTGCCTCCATCCCATAGGTGAGGAGGTAGGGAGTTTGGCCAGTGGCCGTACGAATAGAAGTCCTATAGGCCCAGAGTGCTTTCGGTAATCGTTCGAGCCAGTCGGCTCCATTGCTTGTTTTCACAGTTCGTTTCAGGATTCGAATCAGCATCTTTTTCATAGCTTCTGCTTGTCCATTGCCTTGAGGGTAGAACGGCGATGAGTGGCACAAATCAATGTCGTATTTCTTACATAACTTCTTCATCTTTTCTGCAATGAACTGCAGTTCGTTGTCGGTGATGAACATTTTGGGTTCTCCAAATCGGGTAATGATATTTCGAGCTATAAACCTCGTGAGCATTGAAGCAGTGATTGTGACATAAGACTTGACTTCTGCCCATTTGGTGTAGTATTCGGTCGCTGTAAGTATGAACGCATGCTTATGAGCATTCCCAATGGTGTCTGTAAATAGTCCAATGGCGAGGTCATAGTGTTTAGCGCAACTGATGGAGCTTTGATAAGTACGGCGTGCTCTTGACATTGTTTGCAGGATTAAATGTAGAGGTGACAGTCTCTTATCATCATCGGTAAAAAGTAGCCTTGTAGTGTAACTTGATCGGCGAGTCTTTGTCTACCGGAGTGAGCACCACAGGCGCTGGTGTGTGCTTCTCGGATGATGTATTGTCCTTCAGTGATCGTGACGCATCGTAGCAGTACTCCCTTGGTGAAGGCTTCTTTGTATAATGTTTCGCCGAGTATACAAAATCGGGTGCACCAATTTCTTATAGTCTTTCATTCGATCTTCGTGGCGTATGGGGGAACGTGTTAATGTTTCAAGAAATTCCATATGTCAAAATACCATGGCTGTCCGTCATCGGTTGGTGATTTCTTGAATCTGAACGTGGGGACTTCGGTTTCTATTTCAGTGTGATTTTCTGGAGTGATTATTTCTTTTAATTTTGTGCTGGCAGAGAGAATTGGTAGTTCCCTTGTAACGGTCCATGCTACTTTGTGGCCAGGTACTATTAATCTTTCAATAAAGAAGGTCTTGGTATTTTGGCCGATAGGTATCTGGATGACAGAGGCTAGTGTGGCTAAGGAATCTGCTAACTCGTTTTCTAATCTAGGGATGCCTGTGAAAGAGATCTTTTTAAATTTCTTTACCAAATATTGAGTAGTCTCTAGGTATATTATTAGTCTCCTTTCCTTAATTTTCCATTTTCCTATGACTTGTGAGATTACTAGTTTGGAATCACCTATGGTCTTTAACTATTTAACCCCTAATTGTAACGTTGTCTGCAATCCAGCTATAAAAGCTTCATATTCTGCAACATTATTGGTAACAGGGAAGTCTAGTTGGAAAGCTTTGGGTATCACTACTTCTTTCGGGCTTAGAAGGACTATCTCGATGCCCTTCCCTTTGTGATTTAGAGCACCGTCGAAATAGAGGGTCCATGAGGTTTTATTGGGCTCTTCGTCATGAATTGTGAGTAAGTCTTCATCGGGGAAGTCCGCGTGTATGGGTTCATCGTTCGGGAGTGGAAGATCTGTGAGGTAATCTACAATGGCTTGCCCCTTGATCGATTTCTGGGTAACGTAAGTGATATCAAACTCTTATAATAGCATATGCCAGTGGGTGATCTTCCCTGATGTGGCGGGCTTTTCAAATATGTACTTCAGAGGATCCATTCGGGCTAGCACTAGTATCTTATGTGCTCTGAAGTAATTTCGTAATTTAGTTGAAGCCCATACCAATGTGAGGCATGTCTTCTCCATAGGGGTGGGGTGTACTTTCGTTCGTATTCGACCATCGTTCTACAGAGGTAGTAAATGTCCTCTCTCTTACCATCTTCTTCGTATTGTCCTAAGATTACTCCCATTGCTTTATCATTTGCCAAAAGGTATAGGATTAGGGGTCTTCTGGGAATTGGTGGTGATAGTATTGGTGGGTTAAGGAGGTATTTTTTAATGTTATCAAAAGCTTGTTGGCATTAGTCATCCCATCTGTACTCGATCCCTCCTTTAAGTAATTTGTAGAAAGGATCGCATCGATCTGAATGCCGAGAGATAAATCTCCTCATGAACTGTAATCTTCCTATCAAACCTCGTAATTCCTTGATATTGTTGGGAGGCGACATCTCTAAAATGGTTGTCACTTTCACAGGGTCTACTTCAATCCCTCGGTTGCTAACTATAAAATAAAGTAATTTTTTAGAGGTGACTCCGAAAACACATTTCTTAGGATTCATTTTTAGTTGATATTTCTTAGCTCTCTATAGCACTAGCCGAAGGGCTTCAGCGTGTCCTACTCACGTTTGAGACTTCACTAATATGTCATCAGCATAAATTTTTACACAGTTATATATCATGTCGTGAAAAATAGCCATCATGGCGCGTTGATATGTGGCTCTTGCATTCTTGAGCCCAAAAGGTATGACGACGTAGCAGTAAGTTCCCAATGGTGTGGTGAAGGAAGTCTTTTCTTGGTCAGACTCTGCTAACTTGATCTGATTATATCCAGAGAAGCTGTCCATAATGGATAGCATCTCATCTCCAACGGAGTTGTCAACAAGAGTGTCAATATGTGGGAGTGAGAAGTCATCTTTTGGGCTTGCCTTATTGAGGTTTCGAAAGTCAATGTAGACCCGTACCCCATCGTCTTTCTTGGCGACAGGTACTAGGTTGGCGACCCACTCGTGGTAGAGGACAACTAGGATGAATTTAGCTTTGTATAACTTGTCAACTTCCTCTTTGACTTGAAGGGTTGTTTGAGGGTGCATGCTGTGGAGTTTTTGCTTAACAGGTTTCGCATCGGGTTCTATGACAAGACGATGTTCTACTAGACTTGGGTTTAAACCAGGCATGTCCTCGTAGGACCATGCGAAAGAGTCGAGATGTTCCTGTAGGACTTTTGCAATATGTTGACGTTCCGTAGGATTGAGCATCACACTAATTAATAGTTTCTTGGGCTTCTCATCGGTGCCAAAATCGATCTCCTCCGTGGGTTCAGTGGTAGCCTGGCTCTGTTTGTCAAAATGTTTAATAACCTACCGGAAGTCCTGAGTTTCATCAGGGCATGGTGTTCCTCCTTCATCCTCAATGAGCTCATATACCGCAAAATTACTAGACTGGGGATTTAATCTTGCGCAAGGCAACTCTTCATTGGCGTAATTTATGATCGAAAGGTCTTTGGTAAAGTGAAGGTCAAGGCCATTGATTCTTCTTTTGAAGTCATGGAGTATCTCTTCCGGTATGATGACTGGCTTATTACTTAGCCTGCAGACTTTGCGTCCTTCCACGTGAGACGGGTCAGGAGTTAGAGGAGGGAAGTCCCCTCGTTGATTGTAGACTTGAGTTGGGGTAAAGAGTTCCCTTTCTTTTTCAAAGTTTTCTAATTTTTTTGAGTTTTGTATTTCTAGCTTTTTATGGTTTTTTATGTTTTCTATTTTTTTGATTTTTGATAATAAATATGGTATAGGATCAGTGGCCTCAAAAAGCACCGGGAGGGCCGCCTCCTCTAGTTGAGGGAGCGAGACAGCTGTTGGAGCCATTCGGGCGATCCTTCGGGGAACGCGGATTTGTTGCAAATTTGGTATTTTTTTTTTGGAGTCCTCATCTAATGGGATCTTTTGAATAAGTTATGCTAATGACAGGGGTATCATAGTTCGAGTTTCCTCTACTAGGTTGATTGTCTCTTCCCTGAAGAAGCTCGAGAGATTATAATTGATTGAACTATCTTCGTCAGAGTTATGAGATGATTGTCCTTCCCGTAAGGGGGAATCTCCTAAAGGGTCCCCAGGGGGAGGAAGCTCTTTCTCTTGAGTTTCATGATATGTTGGGATGAGTGCACATGCTCCGCAACGGGGCTGGTAATGGTAAGAAATGCAGGGAGATTCCCAAGGACATTCCCATCCTTCCAAGTTAGAATCGATGATATTATCTAATTCGCTCTCTTAATCTGATAAGGCGTGAAGTTCTAGGTTGGCTTGCTCTGCCAATTCGAGTGTAGGGAGGGCTATCTAGTAGTCCTCGTCATCACTTGGTGGAGGTCGCCACTCTTCCTCGAGCGATTGCCAAAATGTTTAGAGTTGTGGTGCATCTGGGGATGAAGGAGCATCTAGTTCAAAATCCTCTTTAAACTCTAGGAGTGGGATGTGGGTGTTTCCTCCTAAGTCGAACAACTGACCATCGGGCTCTCTCTCTTCTAGTTCCAATGGCGAGGTTGGTGGATTATTGGTCGTGCTTAAGGTTGTAGGGTCGGATCCGTCCACTTCGGTTGTTAAGGAATGTGTGATCTTGCTAGCAAATTACTCTAGTACATGCTTCGCACCGGGGTTGATATGGGTGAAAGATACAAGGCGAGTCCCACGGGCATTCCCATCCTCCAAGGCCGAGGCAAAGGCGGATGCTATATGAATTAATATCTTCTTGCAGGGTGTCATCCTCTTCCCATGGTGAACGTGAGTGTTCTTCATTGTCTCGTAAGGCTGCTATGTGAAAATCTTCGTCATCTATAGATTCCCAATCCTGTAATTGTGGTTTGATTTCTGGAGGGTCCTTCTTTCTTCCTTCTATGGGATATTCAGTGTCAAACAAAGGTTTGACTCCTTCGAGGGGTTCATCGATATCATCGTTTAAGTTCGTCAAATCGTTGAATGCTTTAGATATTAGTTCAATTTCCATCTCCTGGGGTTTGGTGAAGGATACTTCCTTCTGCTTTGGCACATTTGCTTTCTCGGTAGTTCCATAGATGAAGTGCTTACAAAGAGACCATTTCGGTGAGGTAGGGAATAAATCGGCTGGTTGGCCGTTCGATTGGTAACCTAATCCTATGTGCTTGCGTATTTTAATCAGGAATATAGGTCTCATATGACCTTACTTATTCTTACCGAGTCTGGTGTGGGGGATGTATTCAAGTTGGTACATAAGATCCCACCCTTTCATCGTGGTTGGGTTGATGTCGTATAATTTACCGAGGTCTGGGCCAACCTCCCTTCTCATCAGCTCTTGTTGTCGCTCTGGGTGAAAACCAAGAAGGGCAAGTGAGCAGACTTCTGCAACAGCTGCTTCATCAGGAATTCACATTTTTTGGATGTGGCATGTGTTTAGTATAGATTCATGGGATGTCGGAATGCTTGCCGCGTAATTGGTACCATCTCTTGAAGAGGTGCATCGACGTATATACGGACGATGGAGTCCTCATACGAAAATTTAATGTATTGATGGTATGTGGATGCAACAGCCTTCATTGATTCTAACCATTTTCTACCTAATATGAGATTATATGTACTAGCGGAGTCAACAACATGGAACGCAACATCCTTTGTCACGGGTCCAAGGCGGACCTGAAGTTTAATAGATCCTTTTACGAAACGACGTGAGCCGTCGTAGGCTATGAGCGACAAGGCCGAGGGCTTGACGTCTTATTCTGCGTATTCAAGTGTTTTCAATGTGGTAAGAGGGCAAATATTGAGTCCCGCATCCATATCGACTAGTGCATGGGGTACAGAAAACTCTCTGATTATGACTGTAAGATATATGGGGGCAGCGCTCCCGCGAAGTGACTCCTTAGGCATGTCTGCATCCGTGAATGTAAGGGCAGGAGGTCATGCCATGACAGAGGTAATTTGATGAAGCTCATCCAGGGTCGTGTCTTTGTCCACTTGAGTGTCCTCGAGTGTCCTTATAAACAGTCGGTGATGATCATGCGACTTCTTGATGAGTTCTAGTATAGATATCTGGGCTGAGATCTTTTAGAGATATCGTAACAGATCATACTCTTACCCTGGCTCGAGTGCTATTTCTTTGCCCGGCCGATGGGTCCTGGGTGCAAGTGGTTGTGGTACGGGAATTGGTGGTGGGATGGCGTGCGGTGGGGGTGGCAAGTCGACTTCCCTTTCTCTCATGTTCCCCTCAGGTAGTTGTGCATGCGTGAAATCTTTATTCCGGGGGAAAGGGGGAGGTGGATAGTTAGTTCCTAACTTGAGAATAGGGTAGGCCGGTTGCTGGTCGAACCTAGCGTTACTCGAGGTCGGTGCATTTGTGAAGCGAGTGAAGTTAGGGGTCGAAGTACGTGTCCATATGGCACTACTCCCAGGTGAGAGGTATTGCGTGTGATCCTGTTCCTCTAAGAAAGTGGAGACCAACGTCTCGCATGGATTTAGGTGTTCTTTTCATTCACTTTGCTCTTCATCTGATGGATACTCAGTTCTGGCTTTACTCTCTTGGTTGGGAGTCATGTGGGTGACACTGTCTACCCGTGCGACAGTCAGAACGGCGGTTTGAAGAGCATAGTCTCCATACTTAGATCAAGAGTCGGGTGAAGGGAGTGGTAACACTAGTGATTCAGGATTTGGCGGGGTCAATGGCTCTAGTGGGGAATGATGGAGGAGTGGCCTCCTAGCCCTGAAGGAATGGACTCGTATTTAAGTAAACTTTGGATATGGAGGCAGGCTCGGCAGCGCGATCCGTATGATCAAGGCAGGGAGATGTAAGGAGGGAGGAGTTCTCATAAGGGTAGTAACAGTATCGGAGAGTAGGATACGAGTGATTAATGCTGAAGGCCGAAAATGGGATTGATTGGGGAGATCTATAGTAGTGACCTGGGCCTGTGCCCCTTGGTTGTGGTTGGACATGGGGTATTTATGATCCCTAAATTCTGTTGGGGTTGATTGTTATTAGGGTTAGGGCTCCTAAGCGCTTCCCAATCAATTTGATTATGGTCGTTCATGTCATAGATTACGTCCTTGAGAACCCAAAAGTCTTCTAGGTTGTGTCCTGCGTACCGATGGAAAGAACAGTATTTACCATAATCTAAATTTATAGGCCACGGCCTAGGCTTTTCATGTGAGAATCGTAAGATATTCTAGGCACTAAGGAGGCAGAAAATGTTGGAAATAGTATCGGGTAAAGGGGGATAGTGTTCCCACATTGGCTGGTAGGGTCCCCTAGCTGGGTTAAAGTTTTGAGGTGGAGGTATGCTGTTATAATTCGGCGCATGGGCCGGTCGATTATGTGCTGTGTTTCAAGCCTAATAAGCGTTGCGGTACTAGTTTCTATTTTGATACTGGCTTTGGTTCTGGTTTTGTCCCTGATTCTGGTTTGCATACCTTTGTTGACTAGCGTCCTGATTTTGACTAGCGTATCATTGTTGGGTTTGGTTCTGCCCGAAGTTGCGCGGTGGGAAGTTTTTGTTATTCAAATTTTGCCCTTGATTGACAACCATATTAACTTGTTTGGTTCCTGAGGCTTTCTTATGATTTTTCGATTTTGACTCGTTGGAGGAACCCACCTTTGACGTGACTATGGATAATGCAAGGTCTCCGCCCTTGATGTGTCGCATTAGTCGGGATGCCCGAGAGTGAAGTGCATTGAAGTCAAGGTAATCGCTGATGACTAGGGCGCTCCTTAGTGGTTCCTTAGTATTGTCAATGATGATGTCAATTGAATCTTTCTCTTTTATTGAAGTACCAGTTCTAGCAGCAAGCTTTCGCCATCTAGCGACGAAGTCGGTGAATTCTTCATCTGGTCCTTGCTTGACCGCCATCAGGTCGCTGAGGCTAATGGTCTCTTGAATCAAGTGTTTGTATTGGCTTAGGAATCGATCGACTAGATCATCAAAAGTCTCTATCTTATAAAGTGGGAGCTTCGCGAACCAGTCTAGGGCTTCTCCTTCTAATGAACGTTGAAAGTAGTGAATGAGAAGTCCTTGATTGTCGCGTATAGGTCAGCAATCATTACAAAAGAGGGCCAAGTGATGGTTCAAATTTTCGGTGTCATTGTACTTAGTAAATTTTGGCGGTGTAAATCCTATGGGTAGGTCAAATTCAATGTCTCGACAGAACTTATCGAATCCGAATGAACGACCTGGGCATTCCCTCTTAGCCATGTATTCATTGAGCATTTTCGGGAGGTCTTCGATCTTTATGGTGCTGTCTTTGGGAGTGACGCATGAGATACCCATGTCTGGCAAACTATCATTAAAGAACGTGTGAGTATGTTGCCTCAATGGCGTAGCGTGGGGTGACACCATGCTTTGGGTAGAAGGTAGTCTCTCTTATCGTTCCTGCTCACCTGAGAATTATCGTGACTTAATAGTGTCATACGCCGCGGCTAATCCTTTGAGTAACTCATCAGAGTCCTCATCTCCTCTTTGTATCCTTTGAACACTAAGCTCTACGATTTGTTGAGTAGTAAGATTTTGCCCAATGCGGCTCTCTCTTCTGTTATGACTACTACCGGCGGGTGGAGTAGAGAAGGGATTCTCTTGTTCTCTAGCCATATTAAATTCTGGCTGTTGTTGGCTAAAATCATAAAGCGGCTCTTCATACGAGGGGTTGTCATGATAGGCCCACAATGGTGGGTCTCCTAAACTTACTCTTCATACACTCGACATCTCGAGTCTTTGGCGAAGACTCATATAAAAGGAATCTAAATGACACGACGGGAAAGAAAATAGGGAAGTAAAATAAAGCTAACTATCTCAAGAAAAAGAAAGGGTTTACAAAAGTGTCCCATCGCGATCGCCAGTCTGTTGGTGCACGCTTTTTTTGGGTTCCTCTTAGTTCCCGTTGAATAAGTGGCTTCCAATTCTGTCATGTTGAACTCTAGCGACGCGGTGTATGTGATAAGGTGGGGATACATAACAATAGGAGGAATTTCCTAGGATGATTCCTAGTTGATTTTCGATCACCGACTGTAGATATTTATCGACGCTGTAACACATCAATGATCACGCGTTTAAGCGGGTGTGGGTTGCTTCTATACTGAATCGTCCGTCTGTGAACGTCAGCAGCAGTGTCCTCTTTTAATCATATAGTTTCAGCTTTCTTTTTAGTTTCCCTTGTTGCGATTATGGTTGATTTAGATCCTCTTTTTTTGTTGTTAATTATGATTAGGTGAGCTTATTATGATGGGTTATTTTAGTGTCCTGATGCTATCAGGAGTCCAATCATTTTTAGTTTCTCGGTATCATTAGGAGTCCAATTAATATCAAAGTCCTGGTACTACTAAGAGTCCAATAAGTTCCAGTCTCCTACTAGTACTAGGAATGCATATATATCAATTCCAATAATTTTCCAATTAAATAAAAGAGTCCAATTATATCGCAATTCTAGATAAAGCAGGTATGCTAATTTTATTGTAATTCTAGATAAGCAGATGTATAAATTGTATGGCAATCACAACTAAAGCATTTAAGGTCATCTTACTAGCATTCTAATTCGAAGAAAACAAAGACTAATCTTTTTTAGATTTTTGATTGAAGCAATAAATCAATTTACTAAAATAGAAATAAATGATCGAGGCAACAAAATTAACTCTTTTTTTAGAATCATAATCTACGGATCAATTATGGTAAAAATCTAACTAATAATGAAGGAATTAACTTTCTTAAATTCTGGCTGAGATAATAAATTGACTGAACTAGAAGACTAAATTGAATCAAAGCAAATAATGATATGAAGGCCTATTTGATGCAATTAGCCAATTATATTGAAATAGAAAAAAACTACCTATAATTAACTAGTTAACCCTAAACAATCTAAAAAAAGGGGGGTTGGGCCTACTATGCTAAGGAAGATTGGCCTCGTTCCCGAGTACCCTCCGTAAGCTCCAGTGGGTAAATCGGATGGCTGAGATAAAAGATAAGTCGATAGTTAAATAATAAAAGGGGGATTTTTAAAATTGAATTCGAAATTATAATAAGAAATTAGATTGAGAAACTAAAGTTATGAATTGAAATTTATATTTTTTTGGTTTTTTGATGGTATGAAAATATAGAATTAAATTATAGATTAAAATTTTAGGACTGAATTCAAGTCCGAAATCAGAAAAATCAAGTCGTATGATTAAGGACTGGTTCTGAACTCTAAGAGTCAGAACCATAAATTAATGATAGGATTGTAGATTAAGATTTTAGAGTAGAATCAAAGCATAAGGTCAGTATATTGGACTGCTAGATTAAGGACCGGTTCTAGAAACAGAGAACTAGAATCGGATATAGAGAATTTCGGTCCGAAGAGGGTGCTACGATCTAAAAATTAGAAATAGAATAGATTAATTAAACTAAGGAGAAATTCTAAGTCTAAAGCAAAATTGAATTCTTACCTAGGGTCGGGACCGTGGAGAGGAATCATCGAAGATTCGGGGGTTTGAATCTCGACATCATGACTAATTTGCTCTATGGGCTTGTCCTCGGAGTTCTCTAGTTTCAAAGTCCCAAAAAAGTTCCGTTCTCTCTCTCAAAATTGCCAGCCTCTCGTGTTGTATGTGTCGAATTGAAAACAAAAGCTTTTATAGGTTTCCTTCAATTACGCACCTGTTTTAGGGCATTTAATTGCATTGCGCGCCATTTTTATGGCGCTTAATCGCTTTGAGTCGGTCATCGACTCAGTGAGCGATCGGCTGAATTACTCAGCGGATTTCCTAATCCAAATGAAATTAGGACTAATTATGTGCGTGTTGGGACGTGCGTAATCCTATTAAGCATGTTACCTAAAGCGCTTAATCGAGGAAACGTAAGAGTCAAGGGTAGGAGACTAGGTCGGGTGTAGGCCAATTGCGCTTGTGGTCAATCCGATCAGCATCTGTTTCGAAGCTCTGTCGAGTCTCAAAATCAGTGAAAGGAAGTTTAGTCCGAAGGGACCGATCGCGGCGCTTGTGGTTCTGTGATCGAATTACATGGATTTTCGGCGCTGATCTCAAGAATGGAATACAAGACTATTGTTTTAGTATGCATCCTGACTATATACTATTGCTTAGTATATTGCTTCCCTACGTTGGGATCTGAGCCACAAAGTTATTGTTTCAGCTTGTGTTCAACCATGTACAGTTGCATGGTCCCATGTCGAGGGTTAAAAAGGTCAAGGGCTGACCAAATGAATTCATATACTCTGAGAGGGTGAAATGAGGGTGTCTACACTACCCCATAGCCTTACCACTTGGTTTTGCCCCCATCACATTCCTAGCCCTATTCTTTTGAGGAGCAAATGTTGGCATCAATATAAAATCTGAGATACTTAGCACAAACTGTGAACTCTCATGGTCAAAGCATTAAGAAAATTGAGGACCAACTTGGTCAAATCTGTAATACTTTGAACAAGAGAGAGGAGGGTAGGTTGCCTAGTAAACCCTTGGCGAACCCTGAAGGGCAATACATGATTGGAGAAGGCTCCTCTACTCATGAGGAGGCTAATGCAATCACTACCCTAAGGAGTGGCAGGGCGGTTGATAATCAAGTGGGTAGGGCAGAAAAGGAGACCATGGCGAGTGAAAAAGAAAAGAATGTGAGTGAAGAAGAAGAGTTGAATTCATCCCTTGCTATGGAACAACAGAAACAAAATAATGGGGCTGATGTTGAGCCCCAACAACAAGCAATAAATGAAGAACAAAGAAAAAAATAAAAATTTGACCATTACATTGTTAGGCATGCAGCTGTGGTACCAGCAGTACCACAGCTACCATTTCCTAATACACTTGTTGGCCCATCTCCTTTTGGTCAGGGAAATGCTCAGATGGAGGAAATGCTAGAGTCCTTCAAACAGTTCAAGATTAATTTACCCCTGCTTGACGCCATTAAGCAGGTCCCTGCTTATGCCAAATTCTTAAAGGACCTTTATACACAAAAGAGGAAAGCAAGAGTTCAGCTGTCTAAAAAGGTCTTTGGTACAGAACATGTGGAATCAGTGTTGTCCCTAGCCACACCTAAAAAACTACAGGACCCAGGGGTACCTACCATCCCCCGTATCATTGGAAACCACACTATAGGTAGAATCGTCTTGGACTTGGGGGCCAGTGTATACCTGCTCCTATATTCAGTATATGAGGAGCTAGGTTTGGAGGAGCTAAAACCAACTCTAATTGTACTCCAACTGGCTGACAGGTCTGAGAGAAGACCTAAGGGGTGCGGTGGAAGATGTTTTGGTGGGGGTAGACCAGTTCTACTACCCTGCTGATTTCCTGATTTTGGACATGGACCCTTGTAAAAGTAAAATCCCAATTCCTGTCATCTTGGGTAGGCCATTCTTGGCCACTGCCAATGCCTGCATTCAATGCAGGTCTAAGGTGATGGAGGTAACCTTTGGGAATATGAAGGCCCAATTAAATATGTATAATGCTGCCAAGCAGCCTCAGCTGGATATTGAGGACTGCTGTGCAGTAGATGTACAAGAGAACCTTATAGAAGAAGAATTATCCAATCTACTGGAATGGGATAATGTTGTTGAGAACCTAAAAAATATTTGGAGTGAGGTTGAGGAGGAGGCCCAAACTTTCATGACAGAAGACAGCACTACAATAGAGTCTTCTGTGGGCCTAGTGCAACATTCTAGCAGGAAACCTACATTGATGCCCTTGCCTCAAACCTCCAAGGCACCTTTGCTACCTTCCAGTGAAAGTCTTCCTGATCTGGAGCTTAAGTAGCTGTCAGACACATTAAAGTATGCCTTCTTAGGGCAGAACAAAAAGCTTCCAATGATCATCTCTTCCTCTCTCACTAGTGAGTAGGAAGAGGAATTATTGAGTGTACTCACGAAGCACAAAAGGGCAATAGGTTGGACAATTGCTGAACTAGAGGGGGTTGATGCCTCAGTCTGCATGCACAAAATACACCTGGAAGAGGGTTCAAAATCCTCTAGGGAGATGCAAAGGAAGTTAAATCCTCACATGCAAGAGGTGGTTTTAAAAGAAATAGTAAAACTATTGGATGCAGGGATAATTTACCCCATTCTAGATTCAGAATGTGTATCACCTATTCAGGTGGTTTCCAAAAAGTCAGGCATAACAGTTGTCACTTCTGATTCTGGGGAGTTGATGCAACTAGGGAGACCACTGGATAGAGAGTTTGCATTGATTACAGAAAACTCAACTCCAAATGTAGAAAAGACCACTTCCCTCTACCATTCATTGACCAAATTCTAGACAAATTGGCTGAAAAAGCATACTACTGCTTTCTTGATGGATACTCAGGTTATAACCAAATACCTGTGTATCCTCAACACCAAGAGAAAACTACATTCACTTGTCCTTTTGGCACTTTTAGATATAGAAGAATGCCTTTTGAACTGTGTAATGCCTCAGCCACATTTTAGAGATGCATATATGCTATCTTCTCTGACATGATTGAAAAGTTTTTAGAAATATTCATGGATGATTTCTCAGTATATGGGGGCAGTTTTAGTCAATGCTTGAATCACCTCAGCCTAGTGCTGCAAAGATATGAAGAGACCAATCTGGTCTTAAGCTGGGAAAAGAGCCACTTCATGGTAACACAAGGCATTGTGTTGGGTCATGTGGTTTCCCAGAGAGGCATTGAGGTTGATAGGGACAAGGTTGTCTTAATTTCACACTTGCCCCCACTAAAAACTGTCAAACAGACCAGGTCTTTCCTTGGGCATATAGGATTTTATAGGATGTTCATCAAGGACTTCAGCAGAATTGCTAAACCCCTGTGCCACTTGCTTTGTCAAGATGTGCAATTTGATTTTTTTGTTGAGTGCCTTGAGGTATTTTAGGTCTTAAAGAAATGCCTAACCTCTGCCCCCATGCAAGCCCCTGATTACTCCATTCCTTTTGAGCTCATGTGTGATGCTTCAAATTTAGCCATTGGTGCAGTTTTGGGGTAGAGAAAAGATAAATTACCTAGTGTAGTTTATTATGCTAGCAAGACACTAGTTGATGCTCAGCTCAGTTACACCACCACTGAGAAGGAGTTGTTGGTTGTTGTCTTTGCTTTAGAGAAATTTAGGCACTATGTCTTAGAGTCGAAAATCATTGTGTTCACTGACCACTCAGCCCTGAAATACCTGTTGTCTAAAAAGGAAGCCGAGCCTAGGTTGATTAGATGGATCCTCCCACTACAAGAGTTTGATCTAGAGATCATGGATAAAAAGGGAGTGGAGAATGTGGTTGTTGAGAACTGGAAAATACCATTTTCCACCCCTTAATCTAGGCCTTGATAGACCCTTGAGAGAACTAAATAAGTGTTTGTTTTACAGCTAACAATAAAGACAGGCTTAACCTTGAAAGTAGCTTAAAAGTGCCAAAAAGATGATGACCCATCTCGATCTGGAGGGAGAAAGAGAAGAGACAACCTCACTAGCTGCCAAAATGCCTGAACTGAAGAGGCAAAGACCTGGTCTCAACCTAGAACAAAAGTATGGAGCAATTCAAACAGAAGAAAGTAGTACAGAGAACTTTTCGAAAAGAATCTGAACTTGTCGAAAAGGAGCTGAACTTTGCGAAAAGAACCATAAGCTCCCGGTTTAGCTTTCGAAAAGCACTTGAACTCTTCGAAAGGATTTTAGACCTATTCGAAAAGAAGAGAACTCTTAGCGAACAGCATCAGAGCACTGCGAAATGAACTTCAGAAGGCACAGAACTCTACGAAAAGTCCCCCAGACTATGCGAAATGATTTTCTGAAGATTCCTACCATCTGTAAGGGTAATTCAGTAATCTTTTGCATGCACCCCAATGCAGATACAAACCAGGAACATTCTAGAAGATTCTAAACACGAACTGAAGGCATATTCCACCCCATGTGAACACCCAAAGAAGAAATCACTTGGTGGGAACTTCTAGAAGCTCTAACAGATTTTTAAAATACATAACAGAATTGATGCTTCTGTCGCCTGATTGGCTGAACCAGATCAAGCAATTCTGATTGGTTAATGCACATCTGAAATGGACTTGGGGAAAACTATAAATAGACGAACTATTTGCCCAATTTGGGTATCCAGATTTTGAGTTTCATTTCTATCGCTCCATTTCAAAATCAGATAGCTTGTCTGAAACCCTTGTAATAACCTAACTTTTACTTGCAATTGAGAGCTGTGAGATACTTCTGTAATTCAAAAGAGAATTGTATTCAAGACTACAAATCTGAGAGCTGTTTAAGCTGTGCTCTGTAATTGTAGAGGTGAATTTGAAAAGGTTACTGTAAACCGTATGTTTTCAATTGGATTCGTGTTAAGGGTTCCCTATGATCTCCTTATTGCACTAGACTCCTTTAGATTTACTATTTTCACGCAATTTCCCTTGATTCATTAACCCTGTGGGAATTAGTGTTTGTAACCTAATCTCTCACAGCATTTGTAGTGGTGTTTCTTGTTCTGAATTAAGGGTTTAGAGTAAAGACTATTGGACGGTCTGTGGCCATTGAAGTGGACATACCATAGCCATAAGCCTAACTCTAATCCTTGAGTTAGATTTCTTTCTCTTACATCTGTGCTTGTAGCCAGATGAAGATTGGATCATCTCTCATTTGATCTACAGTCATTCTCATTTTGTTTCGAGGACCAAATCAAAGTTAGATATTATTTCTCCATTCTTATAAATTTATATCAAAATCTCCCCAACTCAGATCTAGATCATTTAGTTTAATTGTTACTGTTATTATTTAGTTAATGTGACAAATCCAACATCTCATCTTATTTGCTTTGTAAATAGGATAAGAGGCCAGATCGGGTAGCCCAGATCTGGAGGTTTATCTTACATTTTAAAATTAATTCCCTGTGGACGATCTTTTACTCACTTATATTTTAAAACTTGCTACAATTGGCCCTGATCTTGCAGGCTAATTGAGGTCTCTCTGTGCTGATTTTTTCTTATTCTTTTAGTAAAATTCATCATCTGTAAGTCTGCTTTCAAAACACAAATAAATCATGCACACTAGAGCCAATAACAAGTTTTTGGCGCCGCTGCCGGGGAGTTTGTTTTAAAATAGGTAGACCTAAAGTTTTCATCTTGTTTCTATTTTATTATATCAGTGTTAAACTATTCCATTGTTTAAATCTGTGCAACTATTCATATACATTTTGACGCGTGGAATCTATTTTAAAAGGAATTCTGAAGGTTTGCTGTGCATAATTTGATTCTCTGTTCTGTGTTGTATGTTTGGTAGAAGGACTCTCAGCCCTGAGATTGTCCCTCTAAATTTGGAAGTGGAAAGGCTACTACGAACCAGACAAACATCATAGAATTCTGCTGAAACAGTTACTATGGGTGAAGAACCTCGACTTTAGAGGGATTACTTTGCACCTGGTACTTATAATTCTCCATTTTGCATTCAATTTCCTACTGTTGAAGGAAATTATGATATCAAATCATCAACTATCCAAATGCTTCCTTCCTTCCATGGTTTGAGTAAGGAAGATCCATACAAGCATGTGGATGAATTTTTGTCTCTTTGTACCACATTCAACATAACTGGACTGGGTCCAGAGGCAACTAAGCTTAGGCTCTTTCCTTTTTCATTAAAGGACAAAGCTAGAGCATGGCTGTCTATGTTGGCACCAAATAGTATCACTTCTTGGAATGATTTACAGTGTCAATTTTTAGCCAAATACTTCCCTATGTCTAAAACTAGCCAATTGAGACAAAGTATTATTTCCTTCTCACAAAACTCAACTAAAACTTTCCATGAAGCATGGGAAAGGTTTAAAGAACTTTTAAGGCAATGTCCTCATCATCAAATTCTTCGATGGCAGCTTGTTCAAAGCTTCTATCAAGGAATTGATCAAAAGGGCAAGAATATAGTAGATGCTTCCTGTGGAGGTACTTGCAAAAAACAGTTGAGGAGGTTTGGGACTTATTTGAAGTAATTGGTAAAAATTCAACTCAACAGGAATCTTTGTCAAGAGACATTGAGAATCCTGCTCGGTTGAACAATCAGCAAACCACCAAAGGAAAGATTTATGAGGTGAATGAGTTGAAAAGGAAGATGGATAATTTAACCACAAAGTTTGATAGATTGATGGATTCACTTAAAAATCCAATGGTTGCAAGAGTAGAGGAGGCATGTCTGATATGCCAGTCCCCTACTCATTCGCTTGATCAATGTCCAGCTGCACCACAGTTCCCAGATTTAGTAGTGAAGCAAGCTCATGCTGCCCAATCATTCGGACAGATACAGTCAAATGAATATCCATGGAGAGGGCACCCCAATTTGAGGTGGAGCCAGGGCAATTATCAATCCCAACAGCAGCAGCAACCAAAGAACCAAATGCCTTTCAAAAGCGCCGGCCTTATCGTGAATTTTTATTCCAAGCCAAATTTTAATTCCACAACAACACTATAGCAATCACTCCAGTTCAAGCCCTTCGGATCCCTTCTTTTGAAGATCAAGTCCTAAATTCACTCCAGAATTTAGGGTCTTTAACTCAGACTGTGAACTTTCACAGTCAGAGCATAAAGAAGATTGAAGAAACATTGGGTCAACTTTCAAATACTTTGGCCAAAAGAGAGGAAGGAAGGTTACCCAGCCAACCCTTGAACAATCCCAAAGGACAGTTCATGGTTGGAGAAGCTTTTGTTTCACATGAAGAAGTAAAAACTGTCACTACTTTGAGAAGTGGAAGAATTGTAAATAACAATGTAGGTACTGAAAAGGAAGAAGAAAAAATTGAGGAAACTGCTGGAGATATGCAGCAGGAGTAGCATGATGTTAGCATTAGGGGTGCTGATGTACCTCAGAAAAATCAAAAAAATGAAAAACAGAAAAATCAAAAATATGCTAATGATGATTCTAAAGCTGTAAATGAAGGACTAGTTCCTCATTTACCATTTCCTTATGCTATGCAATCTGCATCCCCTTTTGATAAAGGGAACACAAAAATAGAGGAAATGATGGAGACTTTCAAGCAAGTCAAGATAAATCTACCTTTGCTTGATGCAATCAAGCAAATCCCAGCATATGCAAAATTTTTGAAAGATATTTGCACTCATAAAAGACAATCTAGGATACAGTTATCCAAGAAAGTCTTTGCTGTGGAAAAAGTTAATCAGGTTTTGTCCATTACTACACCTCCTAAACTTCAAGATCCTGGAACCCCCACAATCCCTTGCATTATTGGGGAACATACCATTGAAAAGGCTTTATTAGATTTGAGTGCTAGTGTCAACCTACTTCCATATTCTGTATATGAGAAACTAGGTTTGGGAGAATTAAAACCCACTCATGTGGTGTTACAACTAGCAGACTGATATGAAAGAAAGCCAGTTGGGATGATTGAGGATGTGTTGGTAGGGGTAGATAAGTTTGTCTACCCTGCTGATTTTCTGGTATTGGACATGGAACCTACAAAAAGCAAAACTTCCATCCCTGTCATTTTGGGGAGACCATTCCTGGCTACAGCCAGTGCTTGCATTCAATGCAGGTCTGGTATTATGGAAGTCTCTTTTGAAAATATGAAGGTGAAATTAAATGTTTATAATGCAGTCACACAGCCTCAATTCAGTTCTGAGGAATGTTTTCTTATTGATTTGTTGGATGAACTGGTGGAAGAGACTCTACCACAGTTTTTGCAGTGTGAAGATTTTACCACAGACTTGAAAAATGCTTGGCAAAATACTATGGAAGAAATAGTTTGTACCTCAAAGTTTGAGGAAGCAAATGTTGTGCAAGGAACTCATAATCAAACAGCAAGTTTCTCTTCATGGAATCTTGTTATTCTTCCACTTCCACAAACAGCTAAGGTACCTTTGCTACCTTCTTTTCTCAGCCCACCTGATGTAGAGCTGAAGCAGTTGCCAGAAATTTTGAAATATGTGTTTTTAGGAGACCATAAAACATTGTCGGCGATTATTTCTTCCTCCCTCACAAAGGAGCAGGAGGAAGAGCTGTTGATTGTATTGAAATAGCATAAGAGGGCAATTGGCTGGACTATTGCTGATTTGGGAGGAATCAGTCCAGCTGTTTGTATGCATAAAATTCATTTGGAAGATGATGCAAAGCCTTCTAGGGAAATGCAGAGGAGGCTGAACCCTCATATGCAAGAAGTGGTCATGAAAGAGGTTGTTAAGTTGTTGGATGCAGGGGTCATTTACCCCATTTCAGATTCAGCTTGGGTGGCACCTACACAGGTGGTACCTAAGAAATCTGGGATCACTGTTGTAACCTCAGATTCTGGTGAGCTTATGGCAACCAGACAAACAACTGGTTGGAGGGTCTGTATTGATTACAAAAAACTAAACACAATGACCAGAAAAGACCATTTCCCTCTCCCATTTATTGATCAAATTTTAGATAATCTAGCAGGAAAAGCTTATTACTGTTTTCTTGATGGTTACTCTGGTTACAACCAGATTCCTGTGTATCCACAAGATCAGGAAAAGACCACATTCACTTGCTCTTTTGACACTTTTGCCTATAGGAGAATGCCTTTTGGTCTTTGTAATGCTCCTGCTACCTTTCAAAGATGCATGTACTCCATTTTCTCTGATATGATTGACCAATTTATGGAGATTTTTATGGATGATTTTTCAATATATGGAGACAGTTTTGCCCAGTGTTTACATCATCTCAACTTGGTGTTACAGAGATGTGAAGAAACCAATCTAGTTTTGAGCTGGGAGAAGAGCCATTTCATGGTCACCCAAGGCATTGTCCTTGGCCATGTTGTCTCCCACAAGTGCATTGAGGTGGACAGAGCTAAAATTGATTTAATTGCACATTTGCCACCTCCTAAAACTATTAAACAAATCAGAAGTTTTCTGGGGCATGCTGGATTTTACAGGAGGTTTATTAAGGACTTCAGTAAAATATCCAAGCCTCTTTGTCATTTATTGTGTCAAGATGTCCCTTTTGTTTTCAACAATGAATGCTTGAAGGCATTTGAATTCTTAAAAAATTGTTTGAGTTCAGCTCCAATATTACAGTCTCCAGATTATTCATTGCCTTTTGAGCTAATGTGTGATGCATCAGATTATGCTTTGGGAGTTGTTCTTGGGCAGAGAAAGGATAAGTTGCCTCATGTCATAGCTTATGCCAGTAGATCAATGATTGATGCATAGCTCAATTACACAACAACTGAGAAGGAGTTGTTGGCAATAGTTTTTGCTTTGGAGAAATTGAAGTCATATGTTTTGGGTTCACAAATTGTGGTGTTCACTGACCACTCAGCCTTGAAATACCTTCTGTCTAAGAAGGATACCAAACCAAGATTAATCAGGTGGATCCTCCTATTACAGGAGTTTGATTTACAGATTAAAGACAAAAAGGGTGTGGAAAATGTGGTGGCTGACCACCTATCTCAAATTCTAACTGCTGAGATTGATAGGCTGCCTATCAATGAATCTTTCCCTGATGAGCAACTTTTTGCTATCAGTATACACACCCCTTGGTTTGCAAACATAGTCAACTTTTTTGCTACTGGAAGAATTCCTCAACATTGGAATAAAATGGATAAAGATCTTTTCTTCTCAAAGGTTAAACATTTTATTTGGGAGGATCCTTATCTGTTCAAGATTTGTGCAGACCAAATAATAAGAAGATGTATCTCTGAAGAAGACTTTCATCACATACTTTCTATGTGTCATGAGCAGGCCTGCGGAGGTCATTTTAGTGGAAACAAAACTGCTGCAAAGGTTTTGCAGTGCGGATTTTATTGGCCTACACTTTTCAAAGATGCTCTGCAGCACTGTAAGACTTGCCAGAACTGCCAGAAATTGGGCAGCATTTCTAAGAGAAACTCAATGCCATTACAACCTATTTTGGTAGTTGAATTGTTTGATATTTGGGGGATAGATTTCATGGGTCCCTTTCCTCCTTCAAATGGTTGTAATTTCATCTTAGTAGATGTGGATTATGTATCCAAATGGGTTGAAGCCACAGCTACTCGAACCTATGATCATAGAGTGGTTCTAAAATTTTTAAAGGATAACATCTTTTCCAGGTTTGGTTCCCCCAGAGCTATTATCAGTGATGTGGGAAGCCATTTTTGTAATAAGCATTTTGAAGCTTTATTGAAAAAATACTCTGTGACTCATAGAGTAGCTACTCCATATCATCCACAGACCAGTGGACAAGTGGAGATTTCCAATAGAGAAATCAAACATATACTGGAAAAGACTATGAAAAAGGACAGAAAGGATTGGTCTTTTAAACTGAATGATGCATTGTGGGCATACAGGACAGCTTATAAAACCCCAATTGGTATGTCCTCATCAGATTGGTCTATGGCAAAGCATGCCATTAACCAGTGGAGTTAGAATATAAGGCCTTTTGGGCTATTGAAGCATTGAACATGGATCTTACTACTGCTGGTAATCACAGGAAGTTGCAGCTTGCTGAGTTGGAGGAGCTGAGAATGGATGCATACACCAATGCAAGATCTTACAAAGAGAAAGTTAAAGCGTTTTATGACAAAAATCTGGTGAGAAAAGAGTTCATAACTGGCTCCAAGGTATGGTTATTCAACTCAAAACTTAGGTTTTTTCCTGGAAAGCTGAGATCCAGATGGGAAGGGCCATATACTATCATTCATGCAGCTCCTTCTGGGGCTATTGAAATTTTGGATCCAAGTGATGGGAGAACCTTGAAAGTAAATGGTCAGAGGCTCAAACCATGCATTGAAAATGCCCTAGAGCCTGTGCTGACCATCTATCATCAAGAACCTCCCCAAATATGATGGTATACAACTGTACAGTATGTTTTTGTTTTGTAGTTTTTGCATAGCTTTCTTTCTCTCTGTTTTTAGTCATGTTTTTTCTCTTTTCGAGAAGTTTAAATATGTGAAAAATTAATTCACAAAGTAAAAACTTTCTTTTCGAAAAGTTTAATTTTCTTTTCGAAAAGGATCTGGATTTGTAACGAACTGCTCAAAAGCAATGATGTGCTTTTTGAATAGTTAGTTCTGAAGCTATTTGCTTTTTGAATAGTTAGTTCTGAAGCTGTCTGCTTGTCGAAAAGTTAGTTCTGAAGCTATTTGCTTTTCGAAAAGTTGTTTCTGAAGCTATTTGCTTTTCGAATGGTACTGATGCCATTCTCTTGTGTAAAAAGGACTGTTTGGAACTTTTCGAAAACTTAAAAATTACTTTGCGAAAATAATTTTGAATATATTTAAACCCTTTCGAAGAAAAGGTTTCAGTTTCAAAAGCCCTCCAGAGTGTCTTCTTTCACAGAAAACCCATTTCTCTTCCATCCTTGCGCTCTTTTCAAGTTCAGCCCCAATTTGCTTCATATTTGTTCGACGAATTAAGCTTGAAGAGGGGGTCTTTTTGCTCCTGATTCTAGCGGATTTCATCAAGCGGTCATCAAGTTCAACTAAAACCCTAGATTTCGGTATTTCTCTATACATTTCCTCTGTTTGTGTTTTGCTAAGTTAGAAATTGGTATCAGCTTTCATTTTGGGAGATTCAAATAAAGACTTTAAATGGGGAAAGCTGAAAAATCACTGGCTGCCATGTTCCCTAAATCTTCTGCTAAGAAAATTAGCAAACCCACCCCAAAAGGAAAAACCAAAACCTCAGCCAAAGGAAACTATCAATGGATAAAGCTAATAGAATTGAGAAAGGGAAGAAGGTTAGACATGAGAAACCCATCCCAACAGCTGCTAGTCCTGAGCCTGAGCTTCCTCCTCTGCCTATGCATTTGGTACTGTCAAATCCGTTCATTGAAGCTCAGAAGCTGATTCCAGAGCTTATTGTTGATAAGAACTTTTTCTCCAATAAACTTGAATGTCAGCTATCCTTGAAATACATTAGCGATGCCTCACTGAGCAATATCCTAACCCCTCTTCCAGAGAAAATTTATCCGTGAATGGTGAGATTATGGTACCAAAACTTGGTAAAAGTGACAGAGAAGGATGTTGATGTCCCTACTCTTATTATTTTCATTGATGATTGTGATTTAACTGTCACCTATGAAGACATTGGATATGCTTTGGGGATACCTTTTCAATATGATCCTGCTGGTCCATTGGCCGCACCAGAAGCAGCCTCTTTCAGAGAAATGGCTACACATTTAACCCAAGGGATAGTTGGAACTGGACAATCCATAATGAGGAGAGACCTAGCACCTCAATTTTTACTGATGGATTCCATTTTGAGGGGATGTTTTTATGTCATTGGGCACAGCCAGGAAAGGACACCAATTTTAGAGGCTCTCTTTCATTTTTCTAAGGGGCAATTTTTCAATGCCCCTATGTTGATTTTTGAAGCCATGGCTGATATTAGTGCCAAGTTGAAAAAGGAGCAGAAATTAGCTGGAATACCATTTGGTAGGCTGATCACAGCCCTACTAAGAGCGAAGTTTGACATTGATGAGCAAGAGCCATTTGAAGTTATATCTCCTCATGCGTTTGGGAAAAAGGCTTGGACTACAAGCCAAGCAATGCTGAAAAGAATGAGGGAGGAAGGGGAGCCTGCTCCTGCAGCTACTATTGAACACCGCCATACAGGCACACTCCTGCATACTCTTGAACACCATCACAGGAACACTGAACAAGTTGTCCTTCTGTGGTGACCAGCTCTTGGTACCCATTCTTGAAGAAGTTGTCATCTTACCTTCCTCACCTAGCCCAGCTCCTGCCACTTCACCCATTCCAGCAGTCCCATCTCCCATAACCACCATTATCCCAATTGCAGACTCCCCCTCTACACCAACCACTCCAGCCATACTGACACCACCAATTTCTCCCAACAATGTCCAAGACATGGCCACAGATTTTATTGAACAATCTCCTAGCACTCCTCTTCTCCAAAGCTTCTCAGGTTCACCTGTTCATTCAGCTCATACACCCGAAGTAACTCATACCCCTGAACCTGAGATGTTCACTACAGAGGCCTATTCATCATTGATGGGGTCTATTTTGGAAAACATTGGGCTTGAATCTGTACCTATACATGCCCCTCCTCATTTCACTCATTTGGCTACTTCACCCTTTACAACCATTTCACCCATTGCAGCTCAACCATCTACTTCAGTTGTACCAGCCCCTACTCTGCATACTACACCCACACCTGAATCAATTAGCCAAATACTTACCTTTCTCCAATCCATTCAAGCCCAACTACAGATCAACACAGACAATCAGTCTGTGACAAATGCCCTTCTCCAAACCTTAGCCTCCACATCCCACCCAACTACCTCAACCACTGTACCTGCTGTTGATGACCATGCTACCCAAACCGACCCTGAGGTAATATTGGTTGATCCACCCACCATCACCACTACTACCCATGCTACCAAAACAGAACCTGAGGCAGCTCTTATTGAGTCCCCTTCACCTCTCCTCACTTTCTCTGATCAAGCCACTCAGACAGATCATGAGATCATTCTGTTGGATTCCTCTTCTCCCACTCCCACCGCTGGGATACCTTTGGTCCCCTACCACTCCATTCCAATTCCCAGATTTTCCACTCTAAAAAAGGCTATGGAAGAGAATCCATATATCTGTCGTGATGTCCTCAAAGGGTTAGCTGATTTGCAAGCTTACATTAGAACCCCTTATGAAAACCAAATTCGGAAATTGGAGTTGTTCATAAAATTTGAGAGAGAAAATGCAGGACCTGCTGGGTCAAACTTTTCAGATGGTTAGGAGTGAGCAGCACAAGGTGACCATGTTGCAAGCACAGCTTGAACAGGAAAAATTGAGGACTACTAGACTGGAAAAGTACATTGACCTCACCAAAAAGATCAAATCTGAGGAATACACTGAGCTGCAAAACACAATCCAGGAGAAGGCTAAATCGAGTTCAGACTCCAATACTGACTCTAGTTCTGACTCTGACAGTAACTCCAGTTCTGATCCCATTGAACCAACTTATGATACAGATTTTGACCCCAGTTATTAGATCACATTGTACTTATCTGTGTTATGGGTTTGTAATATAAAATTTTGGTTTTCTTATGTTAATTAGTAATTACTGTGCATTTATGTTCTTTCTTCTTGTCATTATGATTTCTGCTTAATTGTTTCTTTTTTTTGCTAATACACTTCGGACCAGTGCGGACCCTGCTCACCATAGGTTTGGGGGTGTGGCAGAAATGCCAATAATTGAGTTAACATTAATGCAGCTTATGATCAGCAGAATTTTTGAAAATGAAGTGATTTCACACCTGAAAAAAAAAAATAAAATTTTGAGGAAGTAAAACTTTTTAAAACTAATTTCTAGTGTAATTCCAATACTTTCATGAAGTGAATGTCAGAAAATTTTCAAAATAAAATTGATGTTTTAGTAAACCTAAAAAGAGAGAAAACAGTGATGATATACCTCAGGAAGTTGATAGAAAACTACACCCAGTGAGACTTGGGCCTGAAATGTATTTTTGGGAGATACGAATTGGCAATTTTTTCTGCTCTAGGGACTGTTTGAACCTACTTATTCTCACTAGAAGTTACACATATTCAAATTGAAATAACTTGATAGCAATCATGATATTAAAGACATGATGTAAGGCCTCATTTTGGACAGTTTGAACCTTACAAAGCCCCACCTTTTGAATCTGCCCTTAATACACACCATTTGAGCTTTATAAATCTAAGATCTCTTTGAAACCTCATCAAACAACCTCATCAACCTCATTTAGCTTAACCCTCACTCTGAGAAGTCAGAAGGTAAAAGGAAAGGAAGCTGAAGAAAGGAGAATTGAGTAACAGTTTGATAAAAGAAGAAGAAAAATAAATAAAGGCAATAATGTATCAACAACAGAAATGTGGCATGTCAGTCAATGTTACTTTGAAAAAAAAAAAAAAAAAGAGAAAAAGAAAAGGAGAAGGCATTTCATTGGAAGTTTGAAAAATAAAGAGAAAAAGATGGCCACTTTGGCTCTGAAAATTCAAAGAAGAAGATGAAATTGTGTTGAATTGAAAAAGGTGTGTCTATCACCTCCTTACCTTGACTGACTTCTCAATTTTGAACTCCATTCCACCCCTTTATTCTTGATAAATTTCACCCATAAGCCACATTACAACCCAAGTTAAAGTCCTTACTGATCAATGATGGATTGAGCTGTCACATGGAGATAAGGATTTGTGTAATCTATGGTGAAAAGAGCAGTGAATTCAGAACTAAAAAGCAATGCCTATGCTCATGCTTACAGTTCTATTTGAGAGCTGTAACTGCTCTTGAGCCGTGTGAAATAGTACAACCCTCTTACTTGCATGTTGAGTGAAAATCCTGGAGAGAGTTGGGTTTGAAATCAACTCATTGGGGTAACATCAAAACTGAATTCTCAAATAGAAGGCAAGCTTTTCATTAATTTTTCTTTTTAAAAAAAAAAAAAAAAAAAAAAACAACTTTTTGACACAAATCGAGTGAATGGTAAAAGAATTACAGCAGAATTTCAGTTTTGAAATGATGTTTTCTTGAGAATCCTCTTATAACTTGACTGATGCAGGTGTGAATAATCTGATTGGATGAAAGTCTGTTTTAACAGAACTGCATTGATCTTAACTGATTTATTGGAGAAGTTTGTGGGTTCCTTCACTGAAAACCCTCAGGAGACTTCACTCCTCCACTAGGGATCACCTAGGGGTTTAAAAGGCTTGTTGCATATGCTAAATGCAACTGTGCTCCCTACAAAAGTGGCTTTTTACTTTGTTTTTAATTTTGTCTTTGCTCAGGGACTAGCAAAGCTTAGGTTTGGGGGTGTGTTGAGAACTGGAAAAAACCATTTTCCACCCCTTAATCTGGGCCTTGATAGACCCTTGAGAGAACTAAATAAGTGTTTTAAGTGTTTGTTTTACAGCTAATAATAAAGACAGGCTTAACCTTGAAAGTAGCTTAAAGTGCCAAAAAGATGATGACCCATCTCGATCTGGAGGGAGAAAGAGAAGAGACAACCTCACTAGCTGCCAAAATGTCTGAACTGAAGAGGCAAAGACCTGGTCTCAACCTAGAACAGAAGTATGGAGCAATTCGAACAGAAGAAAGCAGTACAGAGAACTTTTCGAAAAGAATCTGAACTTTTCGAAAAGAATTTGAACTTGTCGAAAAGAAGCTGAACTTTGCGAAAAGAACAATAAGCTCCAGGTTTAGCTTTCGAAAAGCACTTGACCTCTTCAAAAGGATTTCAGACCTATTCAAAAAGAAGAGAACTCTTAGCGAACAACATCAGAGCTGTGTGAAATGAACTTCAGAGGGCACAGAACTCTGCGAAAAGTCCCCCAGACTATGCAAAATGATTTTCTGAAGATTCCTAGCATCTGCAAGGGTAATTCAGTAATCTTTTACACGCGCCCCAATGCAGATACAAACTAGGAACATTCTAGAAGATTCTGAGCACGAACTGAAGGCATATTCCACCCCATGGGAACACCCAAAAAAGAAATCACTTGGCGGGAACTTCTAGAAGCTCTAACAGATTTTCGAAATACATAACAGAATTGATGCTTCTGTCGCCTGATTGGCTGAACCAGATCAAGCAATTCTGATTGGCCAGAATAGATCTGGATCCTTGTGCTCGACTCCTATTGGCTGATATGGATCTAACCAATTCTGATTGGTTAATGCACATCTGAAATGGACTTAGGGAAAACTATAAATAGACGAACTATTTGCCCAATTTGGGTATCCAAATTTTGAGTTTCATTTCTGTCGCTCCATTTCCAAATCAGATAGCTTGTCTGAAACCCTTGTAATAGCCTAACTTTTACTTGCAATTGAGAGCTGTGAGATACTTCTGTAATTCAAAAGAGAATTGTATTCAAGACTACAAATCTGAGAGCTGTTTAAGCTGTGCTCTGTAATTGTAGAGGTGAATTTGAAAAGGTTGCTGTAAACTGTATGTTCTCAATTGGATTCATGTTAAGGGTTCCCTATGATCTCCTTATTGTACTAGACTCCTTTAGATTTACTGTTTTTCACGCAATTTCCCTTGATTCATTAACCCTGTGGGAATTAGTGTTTGTAACCTAATCTCTCATAGCATTTGTAGTGGTGTTTCTTGTTCTGAATTAAGGGTTTAGAGTAAAGACTATTGGATGGTCTGTGGCCATTGAAGTGGACATACCATAGCCATAAGCCTAACTCTAATCCTTGAGTTAGATTTCTTTCTCTTACATCTGTGCTTATAGCCAGATGAAGATTGGATCATCTCTCATTTGATATGCAGTCATTCTCATTTTGTTTCAAGGACCAAATCAAAGTTAGATATTATTTCTCCATTCTTATAAATTTACATCAAAATCTCCCCAACTCAGATCTGGATCATTTAGTTTAATTGTTACTGTTATTATTTAGTTAATGTGACAAATCCAACATCTCATCTTATTTGCTTTGTAAATAGGATAAGAGGCCAGATCGGGTAGCCCAGATCTGGAGGTTTATCTTACATTTTAAAATCAATTCCCTGTGGACGATCTTTTACTCACTTGTATTTTAAAACTTGCTACAATTGGCCCTGATCTTGCAGGCTAATTGAGGTCTCTCTGTGCTGATTTTTTCTTATTCTTTTAGTAAAATTCATCATCTGTAAGTCTATTTTCGAAACACAAATAAATCATGCACACTAGAGCCAATAACAGTGGTTGCAGACCACTTGTCTAGAATTGCCAATGCTGAGTGTGCAGACCTACCTATGAATGAGTCTTTCTTGGATGAGCAGTTTTTTGCCATCTCAATGCGTGTGCCCTGGTTTACACACATTGTAAATTTTCTTGCTGCTGGTAGGATCCCCCCTCATTGGTTTAAGATGGACAAAGACCTATTTTTCTCTCAGGTCAAACATTTGTTGTGGAAGGACCCTTACCTTTATAGGCATTGTGTTGATCCGATTGTTAGGAGATGTGTGCCCGAAAGTGAGTTCCACAACATTCTTTCTATGTCATGAGCAGGCCTGTAGAGGTCAAATATAGTGACAAAAAGACAGTTGCAAAAGTGTTGCAACGTGGGTTCTACTGGCTCTCTTTATTCAGAGATGCTTATATACATTGCAAAGCTTGTGCAAGATGTCAAAGGTTGGGAGGCATTTCCAAGAAAGATGTAATGCCATTGCAGCCCATCCTTTTGGTAGAACTGTTTGACATCTGGGGGATTGATTTTATGGGCCCCTTCCCTCCTTCTATGGGTTTAAATTTTATACTTGTGGCAGTAGACTATGTCTCCAAGTGGGTAGAAGCCATTGCTACAAGAACCAATGACCACATTGCTGTCCTCAAATTCTTAAAGGATAACATTTTCTCTAGATTTGGCACCCCCAAAGCTATCATTAGTGATGGGAGAGTCATTTCTGTAATAGGCCTTTTGAGAATCTGCTCAAAAGGTATTCTGTTATACACAGGATTGCAACTCCTTACCACCCACAGACCAGTGGGCAAGTTAAAATTTCTAATAGGGAGATTAAGCACATCCTAGAGAAAATTGTGAGGATAGATAGGAAGGATTGGGCACAAAAGCTGAATGATCACTATGGGCTTATAGGACTGCCTATAAGACCCCTATTGGCATGTCTCCATTCAGACTGGTTTATGGCAAGGCTTGGCATCTACCAGTAGAGTTAGAACATAGAGCCTACTGAGCTATTAAAACACTAAATTTTGATCTAACTACTGCTGGTTTACACAGGAAATTATAACTATCAGAGCTTGATGAGTTGAGATTGGAGGCCTATGCCAATGCAAGAATTTACAAAGAGAGATCCAAGGAATTTATTGACAAGAAACTGACGAGGAAGGACTTCAAGGCTGGTACTGAGGTTTGGTTGTTTAACTCCAAGTTAAAGTTTTTTCCTAGGAAGTTAAAATTCAGATGGGATGGACCTTATACTGTCATTCATGCCTCCCCATCTGGTGCTATGGAGATCATGGACCCCACTTCTGGGAAGATCATGAAAGTGAATGGTCAAAGGCTTAAGATTTGTATAGAAAAGTTTGTGGAGCCTACTCAGACCATTGACCTTCAAGAACCTCCTACTGCTAAGTGATCCACAACCTTGTAACTTGTGTACCATAGTTGTTTGAATTTGTGTGTTAGTGTGTGCTTTTGATATTCTGCAATTTGTTGTTTTTGGTTTGTTTTTTATATGTTGTCATAAATTGTGTTAGCGCTAGAGTGTCTAGATTTGATTTTATGAGCCTACATCTGCTATGAATTGAGCCATCTGTTTGTTTAAGTTGAATATGAAATAAATTGTGCAATTTGGATTTATATTGCTTGGCTGCTATGATGTGAAGTTTGAAAAGGTGTGCATGAAGTATGTAATGGGCATAAGTTTATTAAGTGTGAAATGGTTGAAAGATGCCAGAAATTTGGTGCTAGTACACAATGGCAGGGTGCTTAACAGTTAAAATGCACAGGCCAGTGGACTGGCACTGAAAAGCAATAGAGTTGGCCTTGTCGCGAGGCTCAATGAGTTCAATTTCAACTTAATTCTTTTTTTTTTCAATTTAATTCTTAATTTTCTGGTTCTAGTTCTTCGTTTCTGGAACCAGTCCTTAGGTTTTAATTCTTAAATTTCAACTTTAGTTCTTAGTTTGTCGATCTAAATTCTTAATTCTTAAGTTTTAGATCCTAAGTCATAATTTTTTTTAAGATTCAACTCTTAGTTTTGATCTCTGATTTTAGAAATCAGTCCTTAGTTTAGTCTCTAAGCTATAGTTTTAGATCTTTCAGTCTTTTTCTTAGTTCTTAATTCAAGTTATATAATTTTAGTTTTAATATTTAGTCTTAATTCACAGTCCTTAAAATTACCAGTCTTTGATCCATAAATTTCTAACTACAAACTTAAAATTAGTTTTTCAATCCATATTATTATTAAAATAATCCGTAGCCATCCGATTTGCCCAAGGGAGCTTACGGAGTGTGCCCAGGAATGGGGCTGATCCTCCTTAGCATAGCAGCCAAACCCCTTTCTTTTAGATTTTCAGTCAAATTTAGTATATTTATTTTAATTAAGAGTTTTACTAGAAGTAGTTTTTCTTAGTAAAATTAGTATATTTTCGGCATTCCTAGTATAATTAGGAGACTAGTATTAATTGGACTTCTAGTCAGATTAGGAAAGATAGATAGTTATTAGTGAGGTTAAAGTACTTAAATTAATTAGATTCCTAGTATAATTAGGACACTAAATTAATCAGATTCCCAATACAATCAGCAAAAGTAGAATAATTAAACTTAGTGCAGTATTAAGAAAACTAGGTTAACTAAACTCCAGGTGACCCAGTGCTGCTGAGGTAGCCCAACCGACGATTCAGTAAAGAAAGCAACCCAAATCTCCACCTGCGTGATCAGTGACGTGTTACAACGTCGGTAAATATCTGCAGTTGGCGATCGCAATCAACTAGGTATTTTCATCCTGGAATTTACCCTTTTTTTAATTTCAGCAATTTATTATTTCCTAATTTATTACTCCATCATCGCCCTTAGCCAGAGTTCACTTGAACCGAATTGGGTCACTCTTTCCGGGGACCGAAGGAACCTAGGAAAAGTGCATACCAACACAGTCGTAGGACATTATTTTCAAAACTATTTTGGGAATCATCTGACTCATTAACCTCCGTCCTACTCGGGCAATTGATCGAAAGGACTAGTGGATCATAAAACTCTTTTTTAAAATGTAGGAAACTCTTGATTCTCATACACCCTCTTCAGTCATTGGAGTTGATGTTAGAGCAGATAAAATGAAGATGCAAGGTTCCATCAAACCTCACAATTCTTGCATTAGCAGGTTGTTTCAATACGACGAATGAACAATCAATAAATTTAGGGAAGCATAAGCAAATTGTTAGGGCATTCCTTGTAATCTTATTAAGGAAGCATAAGCAAACCGCGAGGGCATATTTACACTACTAGATGACATCGTACGGTGGCGGGAGGAGAACAAAACTCTTGTTAACCATAGAATCTCATGATTTGATGGTGTTGGATCATGACGAAGAGCTCAATTATGGCACCACATTATCCACCTATGAAGAAAGTAGTTGACTACTATTTCAAAATTTGATTGAATAGAAGCTACCCTCAGATCAATAAACCTTACCTCTTCTTCACCCTTTATTTTCTTTTCAAGCAATGAGTTATATGATTTTTTCAAAATCTCTTTGAAGATAAAACCGAAAACTCTCGAATGACAAATGATGCAATCACTCATTATCTACTGTTCACCTCAATCTTGTTAAAAGCTACGATACATAATGATCGTTCAGTACTTAGACAATCAAGCCTGACATGTGGCCGAAGTAATCGAGCTACCTCCCAACATGGGATCATCACAAATACACTCCAGAACATCTGTGAGGCAGATAAAAGTCTCACCGTCACTTGACACTATGGCATTTATTTTTAAGGAGCACTAGCACCTTGGTAGTGATACTCAGGTCACCCTAAACTGAGGCATTATTTTTTAAGTTTTAGTTAAGTTCTTACTCTTCCACCTCAGATACCCCAAACTAGGGCATTTTTTTAAATTTTCAGTTTAGTTCTTACTTTTCCACCCCAGATATCCCAAACTGGGGCATTTTTTAAAGTTTTTTTCAGTTTAGTTCTTACTTTTTTGCCATGGGACCCCAAAATGAATACCTGAAATAGAACAATAGAGATACACTCGAAAAATAAATACCATACTCTAACACTATCCATTTCCCCTCAAACATAACCCAAGAAACACACAATAATAAATACAAACAAACATCAATGAAACAAACATAATAAATAAAAGCACCTCTTTATTTATATAATAAAATTTATACAGGTTTCACCGGAGGCATACCTCCTGAACATATAACCCAAAACAGACACAAAACCCAAAATAATGATGCACGGAACGTCCAATCAGAATCAATGGAAAAGAGGGAGGAATGGTTGGGAAACACCCTTTCCATCCATTTGGAGGACTTTCCTCCCGCCATCTTCACCTTCTAACAATAATGGAGGATGTATATCGCACCTTAATCCCAACACCCCCCAAACCACAGTAACATCTCCATTCACACCTTTGTCCGAGACCACTCCAAGACGATGAACGCACGAAACAATGAACAACAGAAGAAATGACATCACGATCAAAAGGTCGGATCACATGATATCACTGAAACAATGAAATCAGGATACTTCAAACTCAGGACGAATAGAAAATAGAATAAAATAGAGAGAGTAAAGAAAAACGGAGAAAACTCATACATTTATAGGCGCTTGCAGAATTAAGCGCTAGGGACATGATGCGCAATTCAATTGAGCACTAGTAAAACTACGCACATTTCAAATTAAGCACAGCCCACCTGGCACGTAATTCAACTTTTGCTGCAGCAAGAATCCTGACGAACCGATCCGGTGCCGAAGATCTGGCGCGTAATTAAATTACACACTCACACGGATGAGCGGAATTCGAATGGTCATCCGCATTGCGGTTGTCGGCTCAATAATGCGCACTCATTAGGGCTTGTAATTAGATTACACGCCTATGCAGATGCGTGGAATCGAAATCGACACCAGGACACCTCCGCCTTACGAACCCGGTGACACGTCGATTACGCGCGCTCCACCCCGCGCACAATCGGATTATCTGTGACTATCTATATGCACGCATTTGTACGACAGTAATCACGCAAGCCCATCCTTGTGTGTAATTTAATTAAGCGCCCCAATTCGCAAGCAATTTTAGCTATGATGTACACCTCGAACCGAATAATACCCTAGTAAAATAAACATATGCCCTCAACAAAAACCTTAAACAAAATAAATACACAAAACAACATGTCCTATTGAAATAAGACACATACATAATCACCTTAACCCATCAAAAACCGATTAGGGATGAGGACATCTCCCCCTCATCCCATCACGCACTCATAACAAGTCCCATCGCGACCCAACACGACTCAAAGTTTCAAAAAAATCACCCCCCTTTACAATCCCATCGCGACATTACCCCATACCACTCATCCCATCATGATCCAGATCCCTCTCCCTTGTCCCATCACGTAACCTTACATGTCGCTTAGGGAAAGGGAGGGAGTTGTTGATGTCTCACCACACTCATGTCCCATCGGGACAAGATGCACACATCTAACCCTACCCCTGTACCGAAGCTTCTTCGCCCTCATGGGCTATCATGACATTAAAACCCCACTACCAAGGTCGAAGACAAGTCCTGTCACAATCTCGAAGACTCCCTCACTGTCCCATCATGATATCGAAACAGCCGAGGAGTCATCAAGTCGACACCCCGTCACACACTCAGGGACACATTCAGTCATGATGCAAATACAACTTGATCTCATCGCAAGCTTGTCCCTTCATGACGCTACTACCTAAAACATTCAGTCACGACCTGCCACCATACACAACCAAAAGGGGAGGACCACCATGTCCCATCGCCATTCATGCCTCCACGAAATCCCATCACATAACTTCACATAGCACACAAAGGGGAAGGCTCGATCATGTCCCATCACGAAAAGCAGAGAGCCCAATCCCCAAATACCTCGTCACGTACTAGTTACCAGACTCTACCAAAGTAGAAACATGTGTTCATTTATAGAAGAAGGAAGAAATTCCTCCAACATCCCATCAGAGTCCCCTTACGTCCCCTCGTGACTTATCCCAAGGCGTAGCCAAAAAGGGGAGGGCCACCAATGTGCCATCGCGTTTAAAATCATCAGGCACCACCGTAGCGGTACTGAAGAAGGGGAGGATAAACCCTCTGATCTCCCATTGAATGACCCCACGCAACAAGACAGAAGCAAAAGGGGAAGAGCCAATCAATGCCCCATATCTAACCTTCCTAAAACATCCCATCACAAGCAAAAACCTCCCACTAGCAATAAATCAAGTAAAGCACACCTTCTTCTACTCGACATTCTATATAAAATATAGTTTGCTAATATTAAGTCAAATGTTTTCAAAACCCGTCTTTCCTAATTCGTGAATCACTGTAATCCTCCCATAAGAGACAATCATCAATATTCACGAGAAGGTTAGACGGAGTATCCCGCATACCAAGTGTCGTCTTGATAACCATATAAACGGTCGGGTCCCCAAATCTCGTACCGGTGGAGCTACTCCGCGACTTCTCGGAAGCCACATTTTCTGAAGTTTTACAACTGAATTGATCTTAAGTTAAAATCCCAAATTTTCAAAAACAAAAAAAACTTTTAAAATAATAATAAACAAACCTCTATCTATCAAACTTCATCTTCTCACCTCTCCAATTTGTTCATTCCCCTAGGAAACCGAACACTGAGTATACTCAACTTTGAGAAATCTCAAGTGTTTATTGGAAAAGGGACCCCTGATGCGCCGTTGGTGTGAGTAATGATGTGCCAGGTTTGACATGACTTGTGAAAGCCTTCGCCATTATATGATATTATATCTTATTTCGACCCCTGGACCTTATCTCTGGACATTCGTATGACGCCCTCCGGTACCTCGATTGTGTCAATTTCTCTCTGTTTGATTGCCCCTTGCAGCAGGCCACAATATGCGACGGGATGCCACTTGCACCCACAGATGAGAATATACCTCTCGATAGCTACCACTTGGCCCCTGAATGCTCCTCCTTAGCTTGTGTTGATAGATAAGAAAGTCAAGCATTGTATGTCAACTCTCCGATTCACACTTGTGATTTTCCAAAGAAATGAGAAGACACCCTTGGAAGAGGAGTGTCTCCTTCTCCGAAGCATTCTTATTCCATAAGAATGCGCCGAAGAGGGGCATCTATAGATATTCCAATTTTACCCTCTCATAGCATACAAACCTGTTCGGTCGACCCTTGACCTTGCTCATGACTTTTGAAAAGGGACCAATCCTCTTTAAAAGTCATAAAATCCTAAAAACCCCATAATATGGGAATTATGCACCATAACAATAGTATATAGCTAAGCCCCAGGCCATGTTGACCGAAGGTCAAAGGTCGAGTCAGAACCCTAGTAATATATCCCCCATTTGAAAGCCCAAATGTGAACTATTTTTACCAGACTTTGGTATTTTAGCCAGTGGACTGGCACTGAAAAGCAATAGAGTTGGCCTTGTCGCGAGGCTCAATGAGTTCAATTTCAACTGCGCGAGCAGTTATTAAGACAAATTTGGCCTTCTCGTGCGGCTGATTGAACCCCACGAGCCATAGTTCAAGCAAATAGAAGGTTCTCGTGAGGCTCTGTTATGCAAATCACATCTCCACGATAGCCTCGCAAGCAAAACAATGAAGACTATGAATCAACTTTTGAACTTTTGGAACCTTTGGACTCTTTGGACTTTGAATTATGAACCATGAGTATTGAATTATGTGATAGAGATTGCATGTGATTTATAGAGATTCATGTGGAACGAATCCTGTGCTTCAGCACCTTTGGACCTTTGGACCACACAAGTATCCCTCACAAAGCAGGGGCTTGGGCACTTTGGAAAATTGTTCTTAGAACGACGATGGTTAGGATTTCCATCGGTTTTGACTTCGGCTCTAGCACTATATACGCGATCTAGAGATTATTTAAGTTATGGATTTAAAATCTACATTGAATATGAAACTGCATGTGAATCCTAAGGATTAGTCTCATTAAATCTTGCATGAAAAATCATTATGAAAATATGTGTTTCGCTCTTTGCACCTCAGAAATTATGTTTGATCATTTAAGCAAATACTTTGAATCTATCATTGGAACTATGTTTTGATCATATGAAATATAATTGTGTATTACACTACCCTACTGAGCTTAGACTGTTAGCTCACCTCGACACTATGTGTCATAGGTACTGAAGTAGTTCCAAACCCTAAGTTAGAAGAAGATCTGAACTTCATACCAGTGGACAAGGCAGATCTTCCTCCTGAGTAGTTTCATCCATATATTTCTTTGGACACTTAGATTTGATATTGTTAAAATGAACTTTTGAACCTATTAATATTGTTTTGGATGTTAAGCACCACTATTTGTGGGACGAACGGCCGTCACCGGTGGTTTTACTTTTCGTTTAAGCTTTCATTATGGACATATATGCAATAGTTTTTATCTAATGACTTGTTTTCTATTGATACTAAAGAATCTCTATAATTAGATTATGATCTATCATCTAGCGATTCGGGAATTTCCATGTGTTTCGGGTTGGAAATTTCGGGGTTGTTACAAATAATGTGTTGATTGGTAAATATTTAGAACAGTTAGCAGAAGAACAAAGTATTAATCTTTGCCAAAATGAACTCATAAAATAGTAAGAAAGAAGATCGCAAAAGCATTATAGCTAAAACACTAGTTCTCAAGCTATCGAAGAGAAATTGTGAAGCTCAGGAGTCAGTCGAAGGGATAGTGAGAGCTAGAACAGAGAGAAAGAAAGAATCCAGACGTTACGATTTTACTGAAGACTGAAGAGAGCAAGGTGAATTACGAGCGATCGAGCAGAAATTGAAGTAATGAAACAGAAAGAAATACAAAATCGTACCCTCAATTTTGTACTATAAAGCTCATGAATACTGCTAAAAGTGATGTGAGAGATGTACAACTGTGCATAGAATCGTGAACTCTAAAAAAGGGAATCCATGCACTCTACAGATCTGAGAAGATTGGCGAGATTCACTGCTACTGAAAATCAAGAGAATAAATCCTACACGCCTCTAGTAGTGGAAGCAAGAAGGATATGTATTAGGAAGAGTAGTTTTAGGTAGTTTACTTTATTTAGATTCCAAATTTATTGTAGCAGGCCTCTTATGTATCTATAAATAAGAGGGTTTGCACTCATGAATAATCATCCAAGGTCTCTTGATCACAATGGACAACTGGGATTGGAAAACTCAAAGATCAAAGTAGTTTAGTTTTATTTTCTATAAAGTAGTTTAGTTTTACTTTTTGCAAAGTAGAATAGTTTATATCCAAGGATTTTCAATCTTAATTGATGACCAAGGGAGAATTTTTGGAAGATCACTGTAGCATAATATACTTGCAATTTACTTTCCTACAATTTAATTTATGTACATAAATATCCGAGGATTGACAGATTTTAATTGATGATTAGAATCTGGAAGGAGGATTAGATTTATCTTCCTGTAATTTATTTTTCAGCACTTAGGATTTCGAATAAATTCCAGGTTTTAATTGGTGCATAAGATCTGAGAGACTTGAGAGCTAGTGTAATGGTTTTAGAATTCTTAGAATAGATTTATTTTCTGCACCATAGTTTAAAAAAAACCAACAATTTGTTATTCTTCAAAGACAATTAAAAGTTTTTAGAAATCAAAATCTTCCCTATGGGATCGATCATATACTCGTGCTACAATACCATTGTGCGCTTGCAATGGGTTAAGACAATGAATAGTTTAAGACCTAACAAGGTTTTGGTGCCACTGCCGGGGAAGGCAATTTTTTTGAAAACTAATATTTGTCTTTCTATATTTTCTTTTCTCACTTCTTTATTCTTTGCAAGTTTGAGCCAGAGCAATAGATCAAAGTTTCAAAACTTTTTCTAAAAAAGGAAGCTAGAGGCCCAGATTTGTCCTCTCTCTACCTAATTTCTAAAATAAAAAACAAATAAAATAATAATAATAATAATAAATCTTTTTGGTATATGCATCATACTCGATCTCAAATTTTAAATCTTTTTTAGTGTGATCCAGAAATCGAGCGGACTCTCTTGCGAAACTTGGCTTCTAACCGAACTTCCGAAAGGGAATCTATTACAATGGTCGAAGATCGTCCCATTCAGGAGCATTACACCCCAATTACATTGACCGCCCCATCATGCATTGCCTTACCCGAGGTTGCGACTGGTCATAACTTCGAGATCAAGTTCAACACGCTACAAACACTTCCTACTTTTCATGGGCTTGATAACAAAAATCACTATCAACACCTTAGGGATTTCATAGAACTCTGTACCATGTTGAAAATTTCAGCACTTGATGACATGGCTATAAAATTACGACTGTTTCCCTTCTCTCTCAAAGACTGGGCGAAAGCATGGCTTACTTCTTTACCCCATTGGTAGTATTACTTCTTGGGACAGAGTACATGCCAATTTTTTGACCAAGTATTTCTTGATTGGTAAGACCAATCAAATTGGCCAAGCAATTCAAACCTTGCTTCAATTGCTTGGAGAACTGTTCCGTGATAGTTGGGAACGCATGAAAGATCTCTTGCGAAAATGTCCTCATCATGAAGTGCCGAACTGGTATATAGCTCAGAGTTTCTATCAATGGTTAATTGAGGTTAGTTAGCAGATGGTTGATGCTGTGAGTGGAGGGACCTTTATAGCCTAGAATGGAAGACAGTCTTGGGATTTGTTTGAAAAGCTGGCTGATAATTCATTGCAGAAATAGGCCCTATAAAAGCTTGACCCTGATGTGATTCGCCACACTCCTCTCGCTAGGGGTGGTCTTTACGATGTCAGTCCTGACAAAGTAAAGACAAAGAGTGACATTGGCGCTAAGGTCGAAGTCTTAGAATAGGAACTCGCATCTTTGATGACTTCCAAGCCTAATACCCCGGATAGACCCATTGTAGCCTGTGCGATTTCCCAAAGCTTGACCCATGCTGGAATCGAGTGCCCTGCTACCGCATTTTACTCAGATGTGATGGAAAAGGAATAAGTTTGTGCGCTCCAAAGGAGTGATTACGAAAATTCATACAACCCATTGTGGAGGAATCATCTAGGTTTCAATTATGGCTTCATAAGTGGGGCACAACAAGGATCCTCTATTGTGCAGCCACGATATCCTCCTACCCAAAGTTTTCACCAGAGACCACAAGTTCCTACTATGCAGCCAGAGTACAGGCCACAGAGCAACAAAACAGATGCCATTGTTATTCAAATCATTAGGGATTTACAGCAACAGTCTCATCATCATTCCAAAGATCTATCATAGCTTGCTCAGTTCTCTAAAGTTTTACACTAACATACCTAGTCCATCACGAAGCTGGAAGGCCAGATTGGGCAACTAGTGTGGTAGATGACAAAGAGAGAAAGTGGCCAGTTACAATCGCAGTTAGTAAGCAACCTGAGGGGACAAGTATTTATGGGGGATACATCCGCCCCCACTGATCAAATTTGAGTTCGTCAAAGGACCTGTCGACCTACCGACTCATCCGTAGCAAAATTCTGTAAAATTTGTGAGTTATTTCTTTTTCATTTCTTTTAGAAAGTTTCAGGGAGGAGTGCATTGCAATTCAAATCATGGTAAAACACAGATAATCATAAGGCATTCTCTGATGTATTCTATTAGGATTTGAGTGGACGTATGGATTTACGAGTGCTCGTACTTTTTCTTTTCCTTGTATATTACTTTAGATGGTTAAATCATAGTGATTACAATTTGAATTGTAGAAGAGTTTGTCCCTTCGAAAGCTAAAAATCTAGAATCGTAACCCACAATTCTAGGTTACAGGCGAGTGTGGTGACCATTTCAACTGGTCATCTTGGAAGTTGAATCCATTTATTCTTAGGGAAAGTGGAGCACGCATTGCATTCATTATTACCATCTACCCCTATCAAAACTAAAATCCATATCTCCTTAGAGATTTCTTTTGAGCGACGTTTCGCATCCCTAGTCGTTTCCCTATAAAGTCATGTCCCATTACAAACCCTCTCCATTTCAAACCCACCTATTTTTTATTTCTGTCCCCAAACCCTATCATCATAGTAGAAGAACTCGACCATGACGAGTTTAGTAAAAGACTTGATCGACTTATTGAAAGGGAGAAGGTCGAGCTTCTTGCAATTCTGAGCAAGTTAGAAAAATTGAAGCGCCAATGGCCCATCCCAGACGCTGAGTCGTTGTGCAAATGTGGACTTTGTGGATCTGTCACGACGATCCACTCCCTTTGAACAAAGGATGGAGTTGCCACCCGAAGCTTTTGGTATTTCAGGATACCAAAATCAATGTTCTAAGCACCGAAGTGCAAGATATGACTCTGATTTACCGATCAACGTCAAAGGCTCTTGAGTAAGGATTTCGATTATTGATCGAAAAGGTATTAGGCACCCATCAACCCGCTCGTAAGCGGTCTTTACTATGGCTGCTTGGATGTGTATATAATATATATATATATATATATATATATAATTATAGATTAAAAAAAAAGAGGAAAAGAAAAAGAAAAGGCAACACTCCTCCTTGCCCGAAGGCAATCCGATCTTATTGAGCGCTTCGTACCCAATGAAATTTGGGCAGCGTAATGGCTTAATTCAAGGATAGAGGGAAGACAAAGAAGGTAGAGGAATAGAGAGGAGAGCCAGAGCTCTCAGGCCCTTGTAGCACTGATGTGAACCTTCGAGTGAGAGCGACACCAGTGAGTTTTCGATAGCAAAGGGTTGTAGGATGGGTTCTAAAACTCTAAGGCTAGGAAGCTAGAGGATAAGATCAAAAGGATAAGGCCTAGTTCCTACCAAAATTGGGAGATTGATGATGGAAAATGGGAACAAAAGGGGTGAATTCAATTATGGAATTTATTGGTTTGGTGTTCAAAAGGGAGGAGGAAGTCTCTAATGCTTTTCTCTCTTTTGAAAAATTCAAGCCCTTTATCAAGGGGGGGGGGGGGGACTCTCTATTTATAAAAGAGGAGAGGATTAGTGAAGGGTTAAAGGGCTAATTGGGTTAGCAATTAGGTAATAGGGATCTAAGGTTTTCTAGGTTTTCTAGGGCTTAGATAATAGGGTAGGGTTCTAAGTGGCAAAAGGGTTAAAAAGAGGGCTAGTGGGGGTGCAACAGTCCTAACGAAACCAACCACCATGGATGGGGTGGCCAACAAGTCAAACTCCAAATTTGAGATCTGACCAAATCCCTAAAAATCACTGTTCCTAAGCCTAGCGTGTGTATTAAACACACTAGGTTTGGAAAGAGTGTTGTCTGAGAATCCTGGAGGTTTAGAACCCGCCATGGGGCCCACAAAAGCCAATTTTGCCTAGCGTGTCTATTAGACATGCTAGGCCAAAATCTATAAAAATTGGCCTAGCACGTGTAATACACATGCTAGGCTAATTTCCTACCTTTCTGCCTGATTTTCAAACCGCCATAATTTTTGGTATATAACTCGGATTGAGGCGATTCTTAGCTTGTTGGAAACTTTGGCACTTTCTGATGGGATACGTCTCAGCTCTAGCAGAGGTCTATGTAAACTTTAGCACTCCTCTTTTCAACCACTGCCCAAGAGGGTTTAAAACTGGTTCGAGAGGGGTTCTATTGGTTAGGGTTGATTCCTAAGGGTCAGGGATAGGCTTCTAAGGGTTTGGGTTAAGTTTTAAGGGTTTGGAAAGTGCTCTTAGAAGCTCGGAGGGTACGCCTTTCTCGAAGTATAAGTTAATCGAGCCTTGGGCCAAATTTGGGTGTCTACAGTCGTCTACCACAATTCCTCTTGGCCATTGACCCCCTCCTAACTCTCCATCCTCTTCCCCATCTTCATCTACTCCCATCCCCCTGTCTTCGACTTCCTCTACGAAGACAGTGGGTTGAGAACTTCGTCGCCTCCCTCCTGACTTAGAGTTTCAATGGTGGCAAGTAGAAGATATCTAGGAGTCAGGAGGGAGAGAAGCTATGTTTAGCGGGAAAAAATTTTGAAGACCCTGAGACCGCATAACTATGTCGATCATTACGTCTCAAGGAAAGTGTTGTCCGTGTCTAGATTTTTTGTAGTTTTTTTTCTTTTTGTAATTAGTTTTCTTACATTTTCTTGTTTCTTGCATAATCCCTGTACATATTTTCATTTGAAGATTAATAGAAAGTTTCTTTTTGTTATCTTTAATTTTATATTTTCTTGCTTGGTGCTGATTTCTTTTAGATGTTGTTAGATGTTGTCTCATCCAAGTTTAGGGGAGGGATTTAATTTTATTAGCCCATATTATGTGCCTGATACATTTGGCACCATGATCTTTTTGCGTATCCCATGTTTTGTGAACAATGAGGACATTGTTCGATTTAAGTTTGGAGAGGGGGGGTTCACACTGCTGTGTATAGTATTGCATATTAAAAAATTAATTTTTTTTTTAAGGTTTAGATTAATATTTTAATTCTGTTTATAAGTTTGTTCTAGGTTTATTATTTTTAATCTTTGTTAACCATCACATGTGAGTAATGATTAGATAAAAGTTGATTCCAAAAACAGTATCATCATCTTAATAGAAGTTTGAAAATTAAGACAGAAAATAGTTAATATTCATGTTTAGTCCATGTACAACCATGAACTTTGCGGGTCCGTCACGACGAGCGCTGACAAAAAAAATATAGTCGCCACCCAGAGGTTTTGGTGTCTCGGGATACCCAAAATCAATATCGCGTGCACCGAAGTGCTAGATTTGACTCTGAATCACCGGTCAACGCCAAAGCCTATTGGGTAAGGACTTTGGTTATAAATCGGGACGGTGTTAGGCACCCGATTGACCCGCTCGTAAGCGGTCTCTACTATGGCCAAGTTTAAAATAAGAAAAAACTAAACAACACATCCCCCTATTTGAAGGCACACCGATCCTATTGGGTACTATGCAAACACTGAAATTTCGGTGGCATAATGACCAAAATCCTAGGATAAAGGAAAAGCAAAAAGAAGGTAGAGGAATAGAGGGGAGAGCCAAAGCTCTCGGGCACTTGTAGCACTGCCACCAGATCTTCGCATGGATACTAACTCCGATGACTTCTAATAACACCATGGGTTAGAGACAAGGTCTCAACTTCTAAGCCTTGGAAGATGGAGCTATGGAGGATGAGCTAATATTTCCTAACCAGCTAAAGCTTGGGAATGGTATTGAGGGAAATATGGAGGTATGAGATGAACTTGGCTTTCAAAACCTAGAAGGTTTAAGCTTTGAGACGAGGGGAGACTTTTCTAGAGTTTTCTATTTTTTAGGAATTTTTCCAGGTCTAGGTCTTTTTCAGAATTTTTTCTGAGTCCTTCCTTTTTTAGAAATTTTTCTCTCCGTCAAGTGAAGGGTGGGGGCCTCTATTTATAGAGTTGGGGGTGATTAAGGGAGGTTCTTAAGCTCTAATGGAGGTTAAGAATTAGGTAATGTTTGATCTAAGGGTTTTAAGAATTTCTAGGGCTTGGAAAAGGTTAACAATGGGTTTTAATGGTGGATGATGGGGGTAGCCACTTAAATGGCACAAAGGTGGTTCTAAAGGCTTATAGGGGTATGAGGGTCCTAAAGAAATATTCCCCAAATTTTGGAAAAGTCCACAAGTCAAACCTCAACATAAAAACTAAGTCATCCGGGATGTGTAGGTTTTTAAGGCGTGCGTGCATAGTGTCACAAATTTGAGTGAACAACGTCACGATTTGAATCCTAACACCATGATTTGAATCCCAATTGCGATGAATCCTGATTACGATGGATCCTCATTACAATTAATCCTGATTACGATTTGAATCTTAATTATGATTTTAATCCTGATTGTGGTTTGAATCCTAATTATGATGGATCCTGATTACAACTTGAATCCTGATTGCAATTTGAATCCTAGTTGTGGTTTAAATCCTGATTATGATGGATCCCAATTACGATTTGTGTGAACAACATTCTTCATTTCGCCATAACGTTTTATGTATAACTCAAAATTTTGCGATCCTTAGCTCGTTGGAAAGATGGGAAGCTCTACTTTCCAATGGTATATGCCTCAGATCTTGTAGATATCTATGAAAACTTTGGTATTCTTGTTTTTATCTATTGTTTTGGTTGGTTCAAAGGGTTCTATGGGTCTAGTTGGGCTTTCTAAGGGTGGTTAAGGTTTTTATGTGTCAGAGAAGGGTTCTAAGGGTTCGGGAAGTACTTTTGGAAGCTCAGAAGTACGCCATTCTCAGAGTATATGTCGACCATGCCTTGGGCCAGATTTTAGTGTCCATAGATGCCCCTCTTTGATATTTGGTTGCTTGCAACCAAAGGCTAAAGAAGGAGACGCCCAAAGTTGGTCTCTGCCAAAGATGAAATTACAAACAATTCAACTATGCATAAACATGGGCCCATCAGAGGCAATCAACAATAAGGTGATGGAAGTCCTAACCCATGACTAGGTACAATTTATAGGAATAAATGACCATTCAATAGCTGCGCCTAATCTCCTGAGGCATTGATTGCCCCACTTTGATCGGTGTTGTTGCCCCTACACGAGGTAGGGTTCGAGGTTTTTGAGCATACTTATCGGCACCGAAGTTAATTTAGTACAACTACCCGAGCAGAGTGAATATCAATGTGGAAGCACTTTTTTGGAGTGTGTGCCACTTTTGAAGTTAATCTTCCAAATAGATCAACTATGCAAAAATATGAACCCATTAGAGAGAATAAATAACAAGGTGATAGAAGTCCTGACCCATAATTGGGTACAATTTACAGGAACAAACGACCATCCAATAAATACCCAAACACATGGCCTACACTTTACAGGAATACCGTGCAGGTTTTAAGCCTGCGACCGAGAATAATCACGGGAAAAGATCCCTTCTGCATCCATGTTTGAACATAGTTGTTCGATATGTAATCTCAATTTTGGATAGGTTGGTCTTAACTAACGATCATTCCTTTCGATAACGGAGGTACTCGGACCTCAAACCCTGTAGGGCATATGCCTGAGTAGCACAGCCCAAGAGTCTACTCCTCGAAATAGCTTGTGACAAATTCGAAGTTAAGACGCTCAAGTTCATATGAATCCAAAAAAATGTTTGAGTGACCAGAGCAAAGAAATGACGGCTTGTGCCCAATCTCATGAGGGATTGATTCTCCCACTTTGATTGGCACGGGTGCCCCTACGCAAGGTAGGGTTCGAGGTTTTCGAGCGAACTCAATGACGTTGAACTTTTAATTTAGAACTAATGTCGAACTGCATTTTGAGATGTGTGCAACAAAAATATATCACTCCTTTTTTCTTTTCTTTTTTCACTTCGCTTTTTTTTTCTCTCTTTTTTTTTTATACTTTTGCAAGAGCGCCTTGAGGAAGAGCAAGAATGTGCTGTGGCTTTGGACCGTGATAACCTTCGTCTGAAAGGAGCTTTGAATGAGGTTCTTGGTTGTACTGATGCTTCCAGAAAGTGCTACAAGGATCTCCATGGACGATGGATGAGTGGCCGAAATGCTCACTAAGTCGCCCTTCTTCAGAACATTTGAGACTTAGAATGCGAGTTGGGCCATTGACCTGATCTGCACATACCTCAAAATAGATCAAATACCAAAGGAAAGGGATATAAAACCCCTAACAAATTTTTTTGGATTATATGCATTTTTCTGTTGTTTTGTTTCTTTTTTAAAATGAAAAGGTAAAGAAAATGGCGTCACACAGATTATTTTTGTGGTGTGGTGCGAGCAAAGTACAGAAATAAAATGAAAAGAAGGGAACTCTCTTTTTTTTTTTGGGTATATATACACACATTTTTTCTTTTCTATATTTTTTTGTTTGATGCCTTTAAATGTGAGAGGAGGTAACGGGTCCCATTTTGAGAATAATCGAACTCGTTCATGTAGTTGGGCTTGATGAGGTCTAAAATTTTACCAAGGTTGGAACGTCCATCCCTTTGGATTGAATCAACCTTTTATCCTTGCCTTGGGTCATGCATTTGATGGTGCAGTCTAAAGATTTACTTGATCAAGATTGAATTTGAGCTAACATAAGCGACCCAATTGAAGACTAGATAGCCCGAAAATGTAACCAAAGGAGTACTTGATGATTTTTCTATTACTTTTTCTTCTTTCTTTAAATTTGTCGTGAAGCCTTTTTTACTCACAGCGCCCGAAATGGGTTTTCGCTATGCCTGCTACTGCCCTTTTTTTTACCCATAGCGCCCTTTCTGGTTTTCAGTGCGTCCATGGGTACTTTGCTTTTTTACCCCAGGAGCCTTTTCAGGATTTCACCTGGTCCACACAAGCTCGCTCTTTTAATCCATGGCCCCCTTGCGGATTTTCACCACGTTCTTTTCGCTTTTAACCTGCATATTTTCTTCTTTTTCTTTTCTTTTTATTCATTTTTTTAAAGAGTATGACATGGACGTTGATTTCGCCATAGCCGATTGGATGGAGTTTTGTTTTCTCTCAACTTGGCTTGTGCTGACTCAACATATGTTGTGACTGCTTGTAGACCTTAAAAAGGGCTTTCTCTAGGGAAGAATCATGGCCATGGGTTGAGAGGGGTGGGTTAGAAATTTTGAAGGTACTCTCAGGTTAAAAGGTTTTCTTGATTGGACTCCAGCTGTCATAATACACTTCTTCATTGGGGAATTTTTACTGTACATGCCCCATGATTTTTCTATTTTTTTTATTCCTTTTGCTTTCTTTTCTGACATCCTCTTTTTGGGATTTTGCTTTTCTGATTTTTTTTTTTTGGATTTGACGATAACTCTTTCACTTTTCACTTTTGGAGTTTCTCTTTTTCCTTTTTCTTTTTCTTGGTATATATACATTTTTCTTTTTCGGGAGGATTTTATGAAAGAAAAGCTATCGGGTCAAATTGGGTAGTAAAGGGTATGAGCATTCAGGGACGCTTTTTAGGTACTTAGCTTTGAAATGATAACCTCTTTTAAGGGGCCCTTAAGCAGTCACATATCCATCTTATCAATACTTATCTTGCCGCGGGAGACTTAGGAGTAGAACCGTCGTACATACCCAGCATTGATTGGCTCAAGAAAATGGTCCCCATCTAAGGTGGCGAGACGGAGCGCATATCCGGGAGCATTTCTATGATGACATAAGGTCCTTCCCAGTTGGGCTTGATCTTCCCTCTCGGATCAGTGTGGAGAGAGGGGAAGATTTTCTTGACTATAGTGTCGCCCACTGTTGGTACGCACTTTTTCTGGTTTCCTTTCGGTCCTAGAAAGAAGTGGCCCAATTCGGTCCTAGTGGACTCTGGCTAAGGACGATGGAATAATAAATTAGAAAATATTAATTTGCTGAAAGAAAAAGGTGAATCTTAAATGAAGAATACATATATTGATGTGATCGCCAGCTGCAGATATTTATCGATGCTACAACACATCACTGATCACGAGCGGGGAGATGCAAGTTGACTCCTTTACTGAACGTCGGCCACGCAACTTCAGCAACTATCGGTTGTCGATGGTCTAACTAGTTTGGTTTCCTATTCCGACTAAGAGTCTACTCTAAAAAGGGGGGGTGGCCCTCTATGCTTGGAAGGATCGGCCCCATTCCCGGGTACCCTCCGTAAGCTCCCTTGGGCAAATCTAAGTGGCTAAGGTTGAGAAAACTGGAGAAGGTTAGGAACCTAATGAGCTCTAGGCTAAGAATTTGGGCAGGGGTTTCCTACGGCTATCTAAGGCTAAGGGCACTTATTCCTCTTGTACTCCTTTGAGAGTCAGGGCTAGCTAGCCAATGTCGCTAGCCTGACTAACTGGGGATCCTAGAAAAGAGTCTGTAGTTATAGAAGCCTAGAAAGGCAGTTCAACACCTTTCTTTGAGAACCCCATAGAGGACCTCAAAATTTCTAAGAAGAGCTAAGCTTAGAAGAGAGAAGAAAATTGTGAAAAAGTTGTGAGGTAGGGGGTTATTTTATAGGTATCGGGCTAATTACGCACATGTGGGCACATGCGCAAACAACCAATTATGCGCATAGAGCTATGTGTGGGATTGAATTCTGCGCAAGGGTCTATGCATGAAGTTTGGTTTGAGTCGGTCACAAACTCAAGAATGACCGGCTGACTAGCTTGGCCAGGGAATTTTAGTTCCATTATGCCTGAAACTAACTCCACACATGGAATAATGCGTGAAATTCAATTACGAGTAGGGGAATGTGTGTGTAATCGAGGAGTTCAAGCGGTCTGGTGTTTTAGAGTTCCAGTCCAAATCTGAACTTATTCGACACGTGTAGGGACACGTGCAATCGAATTTCGCATATCAAGATATGCAAGAAATACGAAACTTCAGGCAATGCACGGAAGTGTATGCCGAGTCCAAGTTGGACTAATTGCACGTAGGTAGCTCTATTGTGATTTAATTGCACGTGTAGGTTCACACGTGCAATTCAGGGGCTTCAGGGCCTTATTGGATTCTGGGTTCTATAGGAGTTTTTGAGATTTTTGGTTAAGGGTAGACAGACTAGTAGGCATGTAAGGACAGACAGACATATATATTTATATGTAATATCAAATGAGTAAATGTTATAACTCTTTCTTTTCCATTTACTTAAGATATTATTTGTAAATAATGAAATACCTCCCATTTGAATTCAATAAAAACACTCTCGGATCAAAAATCTCAAAGAATAAAATGTCAACTTTCCAGTTCAAGAACAAAATCTGATTTTTTGCATTTTGGTCAAATTTCTTACTTTCAAATGGCAAGCCTTTTTATGAAACATTAAAGCCCATTAATTCTATCATATTAAAGTATTGCTAAATTACCAAAGTATGGTAAAAGAAGTTCACATCTGGGCTTCCAAATGGGAGATATATTTTTAGGGTTCTGGGTCGACCTTTGAGCTTCAATCAACAGGGCTTGAGGCTTAACTATTGATCAGTCACATAATATACCATTTTATCACCCTTAACTTAGTGATTCTAGACCCCATTTTGCTACTAATGTGTTGATGATGTGCAGATATTAAGGTTAAATAGTAAAAAGAGAGCCAAAGTATTAATCTTTGTCAAAAGAAACTCAAAAAGTAGTAAGAAAGACGATCAAGCGTAAAAGATGATTCAACACATGTTTAAAGCCAAAAATCGTACTTTGCGATAAAACTTAGAGAAAGAGAAAATAAGAAATCATAATTTACGATTCTTCAGAAGACACTTCAAGCAGAGTGCGATATAAAAAGAGAATTACAATCATTCGTTCTTGGAGAGTCACGAGTTGAACAAAGAAAATCGTAACTATGATTCTACAAAAATAGAAGACTCTTGTTGCTGCTGAACGTGAAGATCTACACTGCCATGCATATAATTAGAAGATCTCTTGAATTAGAATTCTGGTAGATCATGAATTTGAGAAGATTGATGAAGAGAGATTCGTAAAGGACTCTACTACTGAAACAAAGGAGCAATCCCAGAGCGCATCAACTATCCAAACCAAGAAAAAGCTAGGATTAGAAGTTAGAATTATATTAGGAACCTTTTATTCTTAGTAGTTTCTTTTCTTAGGATTAGAATAGTGTAAGTTGACTGTTAATGATCTATAAATAGGAGAGCTCAGCATAGGAGAAGAATTATCGAAGGAATTCTCGGCATCAATTGACGACTGAGGTTGGGTTTTCTTCCGATCAACTTTAGTTTAGTTTAGTTTAGATATCCAAGGTTTCACGAGAGCAATTGACGACTACAATTGGGAGCTGAAAGATTTGAGTAGAGTTTCCATAGTTTCTCAAGAGCAATTGACGCCTGTAATTGATGGATGAATGACCTTGTTATTGCTTTCTAGTTTAGATTTATTCAGTTTTACTACTTTGTAATCATCTAAAAGTTTTTATTTGAATTGACGACCCAGATTGAAAATTTGCAGATTAGTGTAATGGTTTACTTTTCTATCTTCAATTTTCTTGAGTTTGATTGATGCCCAAAATTTAGGAGAATTATGGATTAGATTAAATCTGTGCTACGAAATTCTAGTTTTTGATTGACGCCAAAATTCTAGAGGACAGAAATATGGTGTAACGGTACATTAAGTTTGTAAACATCCGATAACTGAAGGATTGTGATTTATGACCATAATTTGGAAGGAGGAGGATTTAGTTTTATTTTCTGCACTTAGTTTTAAACAAATCATTATTTATTCATATTTCTCCAGTAGTTTAGGTTCATAAAAGACAAATATAAGTACTTAAACTAAACAAGACTATCAAAGAAAAATCACTTCCTCGTGGGAACGATCCTATACTGGTACAACAATTTCCATTGTGCGCTTGCAATAGGTTAAGACTTCAGTACAATTTAAGAGCACATCATATTTTTGGTGACGCTGTCGGGGAAGTGGATTTTTTTTCTTATTTTGTTTATTTGAAAACCAATATTTGTCTTTGTATTTTTATTTTTCTTTACATTTTTAATTCTCTTTGATCATTTCTTAATCTTTTGCAAGTTTACTCGGAGTAACGAATCACAGGTTTCAACACTTCCCCTTATCAGAGAAGCTCAAGGCTTAGATTTGTTTCTCTCCCTGCTTTTTAAAATAAAAATTAGATAAACTGAAAATAAAAATAGTCATTTCCACCAATCGCTCTTGCCACCCTGCTTTGTTTCTAATTCCATTCATTATGGCAGGTAAAGACCAATTTATGGCTAAGACATGGGGAGAGTATTATGCATTGACACCTCTTACTCTTCCCTCATGCATTCAATTACCCCCTGTGTTTGGTGACGGGACCTTCAAAATCAAACCTAGCATATTTCTATTTCAATTCTTACCTATCTTTTATGGGTTTAGAGAGGAAGATCCGTATATTGCATGTACTGAGTTTTCTAAAAATATGCGCAATTGTTAAAATTAGAAACTTATCGGAGGAGGCCACTCATTTGAGGCTCTTCCTGTTTTCCCTTAAAGAGAGGGCAAAGTAGTGGTTGAACTCTTTGCCCATTAATTCAATTGCTACCAGGGAAGAGTTGCAAACCAAGTTCATCACATGGTACTTCCCAATTAGCAAAGCGAATAGAATTCGTATGACCATCACAACATTTTATCAACTGCCAGATGAGTCTTTGCAGGAGAGCTAGAAGCGTCTTAAGGAGCTTCTAAGCAAGTGCCTCATCATGGGGTCCCACTCTGGAAAATAGTGCTTGAATTCTATGAAGACCTTAATGAATAAACCTGACACATAATTGATGTTGCTTATAGAGGAATGTTTCGTACGTTAACTACAGAGGATGCTTGGGAACTTTTTGAGACCCTTAGCGAGGAACCGATACAAAACCATGCACCGATTGGGACTGATTTGGAGACTTTAAGGAATATGACTCCTAAGTAAGGAGGATCAGATGAATTAAAGTCAATGACAAATTGCTTTCCAAAGATAAAACTTTGGAAGATAAAATTTTAGTCTCTGTTGGATATAAAATCGCACCCAAGATCTCAAAAATATGAAGCTTGGGGTCCTAACCATGGCCCATCTCAAGAGGATCCTCAGCAACCTGTTGTACCTTTTGACCTTACAAGTATCCAAGACCATACTGTTTCTATCAAGGATGCCATGCTGCAAATGTATGGAAACTGTCAGCAGCATGACCAAAACCAATTGAAGCCACTCTTCTCGCTCCAGCAATCTATTTTCAAGTTAGAGGCCCAAGTTGAGCAACTAATTATTTTAATTAACAAGAGAGAGAGTAGTTACTCTTCACCATGGTTAGTTGTCACTCCAAGAGGACAGCTTTTTGGGAGGCACATCAACTCCCCATGAATTCAACTAGAGTTCCTTTTGAAACATCCTGTAACATATGTGAATTAATTCTTTTGTCGTTATTAGGTAATTTCATGAGGGAAGACTTTACGATCTCAAATCTGTCCGAACACATTCAATCGTAAGGACCTTTCTGTTGAATTATAATCACCTTAGCGCATGGATTTACAACTTTTCAGTGAGTTATAGAGTCGAATCGTAGAGATTACAAATCGAAGCATTAAAAGTCTCATTATTGTTCTCTAGAATCGTAAATGACACTTGTAGGGAATAGACAATTCCAATGACCGTCTTATTGGTAGCATTGGAATTCGAACCCATTTAAATTAAAGAGGAAGCGGACACGCATCGCATTCAATTTCGCTATTTTCCAACTACCTAAGCTTAAATGCCTATACTTCAACATTTAACTTGAAGTGACGGTTCAAAGCTCTAACCCCTTCCCTATAAATCCATACCCTTCCACCAACCCTCCACCTTCGCCCTCTTGAATTGTTCTTTTACATCTTCTATTGGATGCACCCACCAAGGAGGGAGGAGACCATTTTGTTGCTACCGGTGTCGTAGTTTGGATGTGTCTATATTTTTTTTCTAGGTTTAATATTTTATGTAATCATTTTTCTTTCTTTTCTATCATTTCTGCAAATATTTTATTTGATATATATAAAAAGTTATTTTGTTTATGATGCAAATCTCTATCTGCATATGCCGGAAGTAATTTCTCCCAAGTTTGGGGGGAGATTTTTGAATAATTTTGCAGAATATATACCTAGTACCTTAGCAACATCATTAAGGTTTGATTTAATAAAATTTTGAGTATCCCCTGTTTATGACAATTAGGACATTGCCCTATTCAAGTTTGGGGGGGGGGTACACTTCTGTATATATTAGTCAGTTTAATTTTAATTTACTTTTTATATACTTTTCTGAAAAAAAAATTTCTCTTTTTTTGATATTAGTTTTGTAAATATTTATATTAGGATTATTTAACTATCATATGTGAGTTATGATAGAAAAATTTATGAATCCATAAACTTTACGATCCATCGTAGTAGAAGTTCAATAATCAAAACAATAGAGTAGTTATGATTCATGTCTATCTCTCTTGGCCACTGTATCAGATTGAATGTTTGAAACTATAGTTTGATTTAAACTATAATATTTAGACTATAGTTTCAAAATTATATAACCAATGAGCTCTTGACCCATAATTCCTCTTTTATTTTGAGAGAGAGACTGCTTTTTATTTAAATTCAAAATTTCTTTGAACTTATTGGCTGAGTTAATGAAATCTCATATTGCTATAATTAGAATTAGATAGTCTATGATTATGATAATTTGTTTTTCTAGAACTGTTTATTATACATATTAAAACAATATGGCATGCGTGCTAGTAAATCATAAAGATGATTTAAGACCATCTTTTGTTTAGTTTGAGCCAAAAAGCCAAAATCATAGAAAATATTTATCCTTTTGAACCCATATTAAAGCCTAAACCGAATTTCTTTGTACCAAGATTTTATAAACCCTTAACCATATATATTACCCAAAACTTTCAACCTTTAACCATTATATTTTCGAGAGTTTAAAACGCAAGAAGGAAAAAAGAGGGAGGGAAAAGAGTATAAGAAAATAGATAAGGAATATGCCAAAAAAAGGGTACAACTGAGAAGAAATAAAATGAAGAAAATATGGGAAAAATCAAGAAATCGTAATTATGATTCTGAAAAGATAGAGAAGCAAAAAGCTTCCAAGCTGAAAATTCAAGAGGATATCTGGAGAGATCAATTGAAGAAAAGAGTTTTACAAAAAAAAAAATACTGGGAAGAAGTACCCAACTTTCCGGATACTTACTGAAGAAGAAAAGAAACTAAGAAGACAGGTGAAACAAGAACTAAATTCTCAAAAATCCTTGAATCCTTTCTACCTTTCTTTGGAGCCTTTTAACCCAAAACCCCATTACAAGCCAAATAAAGACTTTTTTTATTTGTAGTTTACAACAACATGAGCCTAGTAGAGATGTTTATAGTGAATATTATGGATAAATTAAAGAAGCATATGAATAGAATTGATTATTCATCCCATGAAATTTATATTTTTAGTTAACTCTCCTTTGAAATAATTATGACATATCATATACTGAGAGAACCTAGAAATTTTGACATCTTTTTGAGAATATGCCAATAGTGAGAGTTAAATGAAAATATTTTCTACATCTATACTTTAGAAAAATCTATGAAGAATAAACTTTTCACTGATATACACACTCCATGCTTTATTGAGTTGAAATTGCTGAGTTCTGATCAAGGATAATTGCTATGATGGAAAGTTAAGGATCAAGGAATTGTACTTTTTGAAAATCATAACAACCATGGGATGATTAAAAATTAGTTAGTGTACAAAAGTAGTTTAGATTTTTAAATTTTATTTTATTTTATTTTGATTTTAAAATTTTTGAAAAAACAAAAAATATTGAAGTTTATAGGTAACTTCACTAAAAACCTTCAGAAGACTATAATTCCTCTACTAGGGATCACCTAGGGGTTTAAAGACTTGTTGCATCTGCTAAATACAATCGTACTCCCTATGAAAGTTACATTTATCAGTCTCAGAATATACCATTTTATCACCCTCAACTTAGTGATTCTAGGCCCTAGTTTGCTACTAATGAGTTGATGATGTATAGATATTAAGGTTAAATAGCAAAAGAGAGCCAAAGTATTAATCTTTGTAAAAAAAAACTCAAAAAGCAGTTAGAAAGATGATTGACCATAAAAGACGATTTGACACATATTTAAAGCTAGAAATCGTACTTTGCGATGAACGTAGTGAAAGAGAAAATGAGAAATCGTAATTTATGATTCTTCAGAAGACACTTCAAGCAGAGTGTGATACAAAAGAGAATTGCGATCGTTCGTTCTTGGAGAGTTATGAGCTGAACAAAGAAAATCGTAAGTATGATTCTACAAAAATAAAAGAGTCTTGTTGCTACTAAACGTGAAGATCTACACCGCCATGCATAAAATTAGAAGACCTCTTGAATTAGAAGTCTTATAGATCACAGATTCGAGAAGATTGATGAAGAGAGATTCATAAAGGACTCTACTGTTGAAACAAAGGAGCAATCCTAGAGCACTTCAACTATCCAAAGCAAGGAAAAACTAGGATTAGAAGTTAGAATTATATTAGGAACCTTTTATTCTTAGTAGTTTCTTTTATTAGGGTTAAATTAATGTAAACTAACTCCTTATGATCTATAAATAAGAGAGCTCGGCATAGGAGAAGAATTATAAAAGGAATTTTCAGCATCAATTAACGACTGAGGTTGGGTTTTCTACCGATCAACTTTAGTTTAGTTTAATTAGATATCAAAGGTTGCTCTAGAGCAATTGATGACTGCAATTGGGAGCTGGAAGATTAGAGTAGAGTATCTGTAGTTTCGAGGGAGCAATTGACGCCTATAACTGAGGGATGAAAGATCTTTTTATTGCTTTCTAGTTTAGATATAGTTTTATGCACTTTTACTGCTTTATAAACATCTATACATTTTTTTGCTCTAAAGAAAAAAACATCTCAAAGTTTTTTATTTGAATTGACGTCTCAGATTAAAAATTTGCATATTAGTCTAACGGTTTTTACTTTTCCATCTTTAATTTTCTCAAGTTTGATTGACGCCCAAATTTTAAGAGAATTGTTGATTATATTAAATTTGTGTTAAGAAATTCTAGTTTTTAATTGACACCAAAATTCTAGAGGACTGAGATACGCTATAACGGTACTTTAATTTTATAAACATCCGATAACTGAACGATTGTGATTGACGACCATAATCTGGAAGGAGGAGGATTTAGTTTTATTTTCTGTACTTAATTTTAAACAAACTATTCTTTATTCATATTTCTCCAGTAATTTAGGATCTTAAAAGAAAAATATATGTACTTAAACTAAATAAGACTATAAAAGAGAAATCACTTCCTCGTGGGAACAATCCTATACTAGTGTGCAATATCCATTGTGCGCTTGCAATAGGTTAAGACTTTTGTACAATTTTAGAGCACATCAACTATACACTATTGTTATGGTGCATAATTCCCAGATTGTGGGGTTTTTAAGATTTTAGGACTTTTAGAGAGGGTTGGTCCCTTTCCAAAAGTCACGGGCAAGGTCAAGGGTTGACAAAATAGGTTTGCTTACTCTGAGAGGGCAAAAATGGGGTGTCTACACGTAAAGACCCAAAAATTTTGACTCTCGAACCGTATGACTCGAGGTGCGTGCCCGACCAGCCACACAGTTCAAGAAAATAACTTTTATCTGATAGGTGAAAGAAGAATGAGAACTAAAAGTTGAAATGACCGTTAGATGAGAGGATGTATACTAAGATATGGTATATGGACTTAACACCCAACCTAAGACTATAAGTATAAAAGCTAGACTTAGATAAGAAATTTCGTTTCTTGCCTAGTTAGATGAGACCCAACTTGTAAAAAAAAGAGAGAAGAGAGGAAGAGAACCCTCATGTGTGTTGATTCGACCATAAGGAGATAGAATTGGAAAACTTTGATGTGTGAGAAAGGAGTCAGATTTAAATACCTAGACCATTGGTGTGCAAGGATTATGATTTAAGGTAAGAGTTTATATTTAAAAGCATGGGTAGTTATGAGTTGTAGTTGGATAATTAATGCCTCAGGGATTAGAATTTATTGTGTAAGTGTGTAGTGTGATTGGGCAATAAATGCCCTAAAAAGCTGTAATAAATGTGATCAGTTTTGAGAGAAACAAAACGTAAGAAGAAGAGCTCGAGGGGCTGAGAGTCTATCAAAATTGATTGATCGAATTGAGAATCGATTGATCGATTTTGACAGGAAACAATATATATATATAGACCAGAGAAGTGTGGTTTTAGAAGGGAAAATCGATCGATCGAATGGAAATTCGATTGATCAATTTGCGCCTCGATAGGCTCTGTGCTCAACTCGAGAGGTTCTCGTTTGGTTTGATTCTATTCGAGTGGATACTATGCAAACTCGATAGGTTCATATGTGGCTTCGATAGGATGGATGATAGGTTCACTTGGAAGCTCAACAGGTTGCCTATAGGCTTGACATGTTGAAAGCGTGAAGTGAGATTGGTTTCTGAGTAGACCGATCGATCGAGTGTGGAATAGGTTATACAAACAGAGAATTGTATACTTGTGAAGGAAGCTGACCGATCAAAATAGATTTCGATCGATCAATTTTTGAAACCGATCGATCGAATTGGGGATTCGATCGACCGATTTTGCCAGATTTTGGCATTTGTCAATTTTGAGAAAGAGAACTTTTGAGACCTTTGTTGCTTCGTCATTCTGATGTGTAAGACATAACTTGATGTGTTCTAGGTTCAGACTGTGAGCGTGTGATGTGAAAGTGCGTGTGGAAAGAAAGACTTCGTGTGGAGTGCGCGTGAGGTAGGGAAAATCCTATAGCATGTACCTTTGTTTTAATAAGCATATGAGTTATGATGTGGTCTGTGTGTATGTGTGTGAAAACCATGACACTTTGTCATTTCAACTATATGAGCTTTGTACACGGATTCAAGTGTGATAAGTGTGTGCATGTGTGAGTGTGAACTTCACCTAGATCCGTATGTGTGTGTGTGTGACATATGTGTGTGTGAACTTCCATTCTTCAATCCTAAACCTCGTTATAAATTATCACAATTCACGGTGATAAACTATAATTTAGCTCTACACTTTGATTTAAGGTTTGTGTGCGAATACCCAACCGACGCGACGGTATATCCGTGACCAATGCGGCAGGATATCCATGACCGGTACGACGGGATATCTGTACAACTTTGTGTAACTGGTACGACAGAATATCCATACATTGTGGACTGAAAATGGTCAATGTGAGCTCATGTAACTCTGTTAATGTAGCTCAGGGGCTTGACATTGTGAAATAGTTTATTGAACGACTATGGTGGGTATCCCATCGGTATATTGTGGCTCTTGATGCTATACATACTCGAGAGATTAGTTAAGTTATTTATTTGAGTTTTCTTTTTGTGAGATGTGAAAAGCTTTGGAAACCCTGTGATATTTTAGAATTTCGCATATGATTCGTTCGCCTTGATTTGAATGCCTTTATATGTGCTCTTCAAGTATTTCGGTTTTTATCATGAGATATATGTGTGATGTGATAAAAATACATGCTATGGATATTTTCTTTATTGAGCTTGGATGAAGCTCACCCTTCGACTATACGTCACATGTACAGGTGAAGACATCGGCACGAAAGATATTGAGTTGGAGAACTCCGAGTACGTTCCGGGGGAGGAGTCTGAGCTTCCGCTTGAGGAGTTTTTCTGCCAGTGAGAGTGTTTCGTGTGAGGTTTTGTGTAGATACGGCTTGGTACGTCCGGCCTTTTTGTTGTAGAGATTCAAATACTTGCAATTATTTCAACTATTGTTTTGTGAACCATGTTTCGGTGATGGATGGCCATCACCGGTAGTTCTTTTTGGTTATTTTGTTCATGCATACTCGCATGGAATTAGAATCATTATTTTTTAGCACACTTTGATATTAGAACTGGAGATTTCTTGCTTATATGATGACTCTATCTGCATAGTTAGAGTTCTACTTTATTTTTCTCTTTGTGTGTGGATGTGCCAAGTGTTCTGTTCGATGCGTTCGAGGTTCGGTCTTACGAACCGACCTGACGGTGAGAGTTTCCGAGGCCAGAAATCCGAGCTATCACAGTTGGTATCAGAGCTAGGCATTAGAAATTTCTAATTTTCTCAACATGTAATGCATGTTTGAGATATTATGTCAGAGTATAGAGACCGTCTGCTAATGAAACTTTGGTTTCATGTTTGCAGAACATATGTCCAATAGAGGTAGAGGGCGGCCAAGAGGTGGCTGCAGGTGGAATTTAAGAAGTGGAGATGAGATCCCCACAACTTCAAATAGATTTCCAATTGGTAATAGGGTGATTCCAGAAACAAGTGCACCAGAGCAAGAGATTTGAGAAAAAAATCAAGAAAGGGAACAGGATCGAGAAGAAAGACTAAGGATGGCTCAAGCCATAGAAGCTGTGGCAAATGCCATGGCTCAACAAACTGCATTGTTGGCAGGGAACAATGCCAATAACCACCACCAATAGCCTCTAACACCACCTCCTGTGCCACCTCAGTCATCCGGATTTGTGGAGTTTAGGAGATTAAAACCTCATAGTTTTTATATTCAAATGGATCCGTTAGAGGCGAAAAAGTGGCTGAACCAAATAGAGAAACTACTATTGAGATTGACATGTACCGAGAAGGAAAAGGTGAGTTGGGCATCATTTCAGTGGGAAGGAGACGCCAATCCTTAGTGGAAGGCAATGTTGATAAGGAGAGAACAAGAGAGGCCAGACGAGCAATGGACATGGAATGAATTTTTGGAGATATTCAATAAAGGGTATTTCCCTAGGCAAATTAGAGATCAAATGGCAGCAAAATTTATGACCTTGGAACAAGGAGGAATGATCGTACGGGAATACGGTACGGAGTTCGTTAGACTTTCAAGGTTCGCACCGGAATACATGGCCATGGAAAAGATGAAGGCCAACAAGTTTGAGTGCGAGTTAAGACCAAGCATTAGGGATATGGTATCCATGTTTGAATTAGAAACTTGTGGAGCAGTTATGGGAAAAGCCATAGTAGCCAAGAGAGATATATCAGAGATGTATTAGAGACGTGATCAACAGAATAAGGGAAAGGCAGTTCAAGGGAGACAAGGAAATTTCGAATCAGTGAAAAAAAAGCCGAGGTTTACAGCACCACTCCCGAGACCACCTATCCAATTGAATTATACTAGACGACCAATGCTTACTCAAGAGAGACCTTTTCGTCAAGAGAGTCCTACTTCTACTACTGGGGTATCAGTCACCCAGGGATTGCCAAAGGTTGCATCATCTACTCTAGCAGAGACGTGTGCCCTATGTGGCAAGGCACATAAAACAACGGAGTGCAGGCGGGGTACGGGTGGATGCTTTAAATGTGAAAAGATGGGCCACATGAACAAGGACTGCCCAATATTTAGGAAGAAGAAGACAACCACAACTACTACACCACGGCCGATAAGAACCACGAGGCCTACAATTCAGGGCCGTGTGTATGCACCCACTACTCGGGATGCTCAGCATACAAATGAAGTGATCCAAGGTATGACCCTGAATATGGAATCAATCTATTTTAATAAAATTTAGATGAAGAAGGTGTATAATGCATGATGGGATAAAATAACATCCATTACTATTCTTTTCATTGCAAGTTTAGAACTATTTGATATTTTGCACACATCTAAGTAGATTTCGCATATGATGCTTAGGTACCTTACAATTGTACAAGGAGGGTGACTATTGTTGTTATGAAGCTCGAATGTTGATAGACTCAGGGTCTACTTTGTAACACCTCAATTTACACAGAAGATGAAAGTTATTCCCGGACCGTTAGAGTTCATCTTGGCAGTGACACTTCCGATGGGGAATTCCGTGAACACGATATGGTGTGTAGGTCAGTAGTTGTTGCAATCAGGAATCATACAGATCATGAGGCAGCAGTTGACCTAGTTCTGTTCGATATGCAAGGATTCGACGTGATCTTTGGCATGGATTGGTTGTCCACTCACAATGCGAGTGTGGACTGCTGAAGAAAAATAGTCACGTTTCGACCTAAGGGAGAGGTCGTTTAGATTCTTTGGTATGTGATCGACTATCATACCATATATATCCGTAATTTGAGTAGAATGTTTGATGAAGAGTGGATGTAGTGGGTATCTTGCTTTTCTACAAGACCAAAAAGAGGAGAAGTATGTCATAGCCGACATTCGAGTAGTATGTGAGTTTGAAGACGTGTTCCCAGATGAGTTACCAGGGATGCCACCTGATAGGGAGGTGGAGTTCGTAATTGACTTAGCACCATGTACGAAGCTAGTTTCTAAACCACCATATCGGATGGCTCTGGCTAAGCTGAAGGAATTAAAGGAACAAGTACAAGAGCTTCTGGATAAGGGATTCATAAGACCTAGTGTGTCTCTGTGGGGAGCATCGGCCCTATTTGTGAAAAAGAAGGACAGGTCGATGAGATTGTTCATCGGCTATTGTCAATTAAATAAGTTGACTATAAAGAACCGATACCCTTTACCAAGAATTGATGACCTCTTCGATAGTTATAAGGTGCAACATTGTTTTCAAAAATCGATTTGAGATCTAGTTATCACCAATTGAAGGTCAAAACGAAAGATATTTAGAAGATGGCTTTTAGAATTAGATATGGGCACTACGAGTTCTTAGTAATGTCATTTGGATTGACCAATGTGTCAACTTCATTCATGGACCTCATGAATAGGTTATTTAAACCACATCTCGATACGTGTGTAGTAGTATTTGTGGACGACATCCTAGTTTATTCTAAGTCCAAGGAAGAGCACGAGAAGTATTTAAGAATAACTCTACAGACGCTACGTGAACACCAACTTTATGCAAAGCTCAACAAGTGTGAATTCTGCCTAGAACAAGTGAGTTTTCTAGGACACGTGTCTAAGGCAGGTGTCACAGTAGATCCAACAAAGATTGAGGTAGTTGTAGATTGGAAGCAATCGACGATGGTAACAGAAGTTCAAAGTTTCATTGGTCTAGTGGGTTATTACAAAAGGTTTGTAGAGGGATTCTCCAAGATTTCAAGGCCACTCACAAAACTCACAAGGAAAGAGTAAGTTTGAGTGGACTGAAGAATGTGAGAAGAGTTTCCAAGAGCTAAAGAAGAGACTCACCTCTGCCCCAGTCTTAGCTATCCCATTCAGCAGTGGAGGATTTTTCATTTATAGTGATGCTTCTTACGATGGGTTAGGATGTGTGTTGAACCAACACCAAAAGGTCATTGCGTATTGGTCTAGACAATTGAAAGAACATGAGAAGAATTATCCGACTCACAATTTGGAGTTAGCAGCAGTGATCTTTACTTTAAAAATATGGAGACACTATCTGTATGGAGAAACGTTTGAAATATTTACGGATCATAAGAGCCTCAAGTATTTGTTCACACAGAAAGAGTTGAATATGAGGAAACGAAGATGGATCGAGTTTCTGAAAGATTATAATTTCTCAATTCAGTATCACCCAGGCAAGGCTAATGTTGTAGCAGATGCCTTGAGTCGAAAGAGTTCGGCTCAACTATCTAACCTGAATATGGGGATTCATAGATGGAAATTATTAGAGGATCTTTCTCTGTATGATACGAAGATTGAAGTACAAGATTCAGGTGCCTTGTTAGCAACCATTTTGATTCGACCGACGATCTTTGATCAAGTGTATGAACTCCAGATGAAAGATACGGAGTTAGTAAAGATCAGGCAAGGAGTGATAGGGGAAACAGATTCAGATTTCTCCATAAGAGAGGGTGGATCGCTAATGTTTAGAGGACGTCTATGTATACCAACAGATGCCGACCTCCGACAAACTATTTTAGACGAAGCACACAAATCAAAATATGCTATTAATCCTGGTGGTACGAAATGTACCAAGATTTGAAGAAGAATTTTTGGTGGCGAGGTTTGAAGAAAGACGTGACTGAATATGTTTCAAAGTGTCAGGTATGTTAGCAAGTGAAAGTGGATCATAGACATTCAGCAGGCCTATTGCAACCTTTGCTGATACCATAATCGAAATGGGAGTCAATCTCCATGGAATTCATTTTGGGGTTACCACGGACAGCCAAACAACATAACGCTATTTGGGTTGTGGTTGATAGACTACTGATCAAGTCAGCACACGTTTTTCCCTATACCACTACCTATACAGCAAGTAAGTTGGCGGATCTGTATATGCGAGAGATTATCCGATTACATGGTATTCCAGTGGGCATTCTTTCCGATCATGACCCATTATATACCTCACAGTTTTGGAGAATGTTCCAAGAAGGAATGGGTACGAGGTTGGATTTTAGCTCAGCATTTCACCCTCAGACAGATGGACAAACAAAAAGGGTAAATCAAATCATAGAAAATATGCTCAGAGAGTGTATGCTCGATTTTTTAGGATCATGGGATCAACACTTGCCATTGATCAAATTTGCATATAATAATAGTTTTCAGACAAGTATCGGTATGACATCTTACGAAGCACTATATGGATGGTGATGTAGATCACTGATAAATTGGGAAGAGACCGATGAAAAGTTTATACTGGGTGGTCTAGAAATTATTGAGAGCAATGCCGATGTCGTTCGTATAATTCGTGATAGAATCAAGACAGCTCAGAGTAGACAAAAGAGTTTTGCCGACATCAAGAGGACAAGTGTCGATTTCCAAGTTGGCGACCATGTGACTGTGAAGATCTCACCGGTGAAAGGGGTTATGCATTTTGGGAAGCATGGAAAGCTAAGTTCGTGCTATCTCGGACCTTATGAGATTTTGGGACTAGTTGGAGAAGTTGCATACAAAATCGCTTTACCCCCACAACTTGATTGAATGCACAATGTATTTCATGTATCAATGTTAAGAAAGTACGTGAAGGACCCTACTCACGTATTTGATGACCAGCCGATAGAGGTTTATAGAGATTTGACTGTTAGGGAGGAGCCTGTTCAGATACTTGACCGGAAGGAGCAGGTACTGCATAATAAGTGTATTTCTCTAGTGTTGGTAAAATGGAAGAATCATTCCCGAGAGGAGGCTACTTGGGAGCGTGAAGCGGAAATTCTCGAATAATACCCATAGTTATTTCAAGGAGTGACTCAAGAGAATGTGGAAGCAGTGTAGTTAGTAATACAAGAAATTTGTAGCTTGTTTGATCTATGACACTAGTCATTAAATCATGTAACTTGTAAATCAATGTAAAAGTACCCTTATGAGTTAAATGAAAATGACCATTAGAAATTTGGACTCAAAAACTCACTAAAACACCTAGAAGGAAAATGGTAGAACAAATTAAGGGTTTCTGACAAAACCGATCGATCGAATTTCAAATCGATTGATCAATTTAGGTCGTGCAGTTTAGTTTTGGATGTCGACAAGATCAAATGGTCAATAGGCTTCAGAACATGAAAATCAATCGATCGAGCCACAAAAATTGATCGATCAAAATTTTCTCGAGGGGTTTAGTTTTGAACTCGACAAGTTCAGTTATCCGCTAGGTTATAACTTGACAGGATCATTAAATACGCAAAGCGATTGATCGATTTTGGTAATATATAAGGAAATTGGGTTTTAACTTCTCATTTGCTTGAAAATCTTAAGGGTTTATTTGGGGACGTTGTTACTGTTAGCTTGTGGGTTTTCTAGCCATCGATTTCAAACCTTGATCTTTGACCTTTCAAGTGCAAACCTTCACGAGTTCGACTCCAAATCACTTCCAAAGGTAAGATCATAACTTCCCTTCAAAGTTCCTTAAAGTTTTGATTCAAATCTTAGTTTTGGAGTTTTCTTGAGATTAACGGCTCCAAAAGGGAAAGAGCCTGCAAAATCTTCAACTCCAAAGCAACCCGCGACGCATTCGGGCTCTTCGCGTCGATCGACATTAGAAAGACCCAATGCATGGTGGGTAGCCAAAGGTTTTATGTTGGAATGGACCTTTGACCCTGCATTTTTCGATGAGACAACTTTAAGTAGGTGGGCTTTAGACTATATTGAAAAAGTTGGGCTTAATAGTCTGCTCAACTCTCTAGGAGATTATTATTACCCTAGATTAGTGAGGTTATTTTATCAAAACATGTAGAAGGGGATGAGGAGAATATGATTTATACAAAAATTGATAATCGGGAATACAAGTTCAATTTTTCCAATATCAGCAATGCCCTAGAGTGTTTTCCCAGGTACGGAGCTAATATAGAGTTAGAAGAACCCTACCCTGAAGCCGTATAGTTTCACGATGTTTGTGCAGAGATGACCTAGGGCAGACACAGGTCATGTCAAGCGATTAAGAGGGCTTATTTGCCCCATGACATGTGGATGCCAAATACTATTTTCAAGGTAAATATGTACCAGATGAGACACAAGACGGAGAGAGTGGAACTTTTGTAGCAGGCTTTGTATTCGAAATTTACCAGTAGATGATTTGATGCCTCAGAGTTAGTTTATGACGGGATTGTGTACTTGAGAGGAAAAATGTTAGAGGGAGGAACGAGCCCTAAGGATGAGATACCCTATGCTCGCCTGATTTCATCCATGATTGAGGATTATGAAGGAGGAGAAGAATATGAGATCCCTGAAACAAAACCACGTTTGAAGGATAACGAGAAACTTTACTCGTTCAAGGACTAGAAGAAGACGTATAATCAATTGGTTAAGAGTGTGCAAGTCAAAGGGTTGGAGCCAGCACCAGCTGCGGCTCAAGGACCAGAGCAACTAGTGCCACCAGCGCAGCAGCCACGATAACCAGTACCACCACATGTGTCAGTACCCTGGGCTGCTACGATGGATGATGTTATTGCCCTAATGACTGAGAACACTCGGAGGATAGATGAGTGCGCAAGACTGTAGACACCCCTATTTTGCCTCCTCGAGATATACTTTTGTTCGGTCAACCTTTGACCTTTTTTTTAACCCGGATATGGGAACCATGCACTGAAACAATAGTACATGGCTAAACACAGGCTGAAACATTAGCTCTGTGGCTCAGATCCCGATATGGGGAGACTATATATTGAAAGAATAGTATATAGGCGAATTGTAGACTGAAACAATAGTCTTGTATTTCAGTCGAGAGACCAGACTCGAACAACACTGAATTAAGCGTATGAAACCCCGCACGTAATTGATTGCACGCCACACCACAAGCGCGCAATCAGTCCCCCTTTCAGACAAAATATCCTTTCTCAGACCTATTCGAGACTCAATCACGCGCCTGAAATCAGACGCTCGATCGGATTGAGCTCCACAAAACTAGCGCGTAATTGGCCTACGCTCGACCTAGTTTCACTACCCTTAACCCTTAAGTTTCCTTAATTAAGCACTTATGATTAAACGCTTAATCAGATTTCGCACCTCCCATCACGCGCGCAATTAGCCCTAATTTTGTTAGGACTGGAAAACTCGCTGAGCAAGTTAGCCGGTCGCTCACTGAGTCGGTGACTGACTCAAAGCGATTAAGCGTCGATAAGTCGGCACGTAATTCGGTTAAACTCCGAAAACTGAGCGCGTAATTGAGGAAAAACCTATAAAAGCTTTTCTTCAATTTGACCCGGGGGGGACTTTTTCGGCTAGACTTCTTTAGACTTTTTTTAGAATTCGAGCAATTGAAATCTTTGAAAATAGAACGAACACAGAGAGACCAAGCCATGATCCCCAGATTCAAATTCCGAGCTTCGGATGATTCTCCTCTACAGTCCCAACCCTAGGTAAGGAGTTAATTATATTTTCTGATCATAGCTTCTAATCTCTAGATCTAGGAATTCTATTAATTTTTATTTTATTTTCAGTCTTAGACCGTAGCACCCTTTTCAGACCGAAATTCTATATATCTGATTCTAGTTCTATGTTTCTAAAACCAGTCCTTAATCTATCGGTCTGGTACATCAATCCTAGACGTTAATTCAATTCTAAAATATTGATCTATAGTCCTATCATTAATTTATGGTTCTAATCCTTTGATTTAGAACCAATCCTTAATCATACGGCCTGATTTCCTGATTTCGGACCCGAACTCAATCCTCAAATTTTAAATTATAGCTTTAATTCCCTATTTTTTAATACTTTCAAATATCCTAAATATTAATTCTAGTTTACAGTCTAATCCATAATTATTATTCCGAAATCAACTCTGAAAAGCCCAAAAATACTATTTTACGATCTAAAAATCAATTTGTCTTTAATTTCAGCCACTCGATTTGCCCAAGTGAGCTTACGGAGGGTACTCAGGAACGAGGCCAACCCTCCTCAGCATAGCGGGCCTAAACCCCTATTTTTTTAGGAACTTTAGAATTAAGTAATTGCTTTAGTTCTATACTTTTAGTATAATTGATTAGTAAGTTTATTTTATTTCAGCATGCTTAATTAATTAAATGTCTTAAATCCTAGTATGACTGATTCATCTCTTTAAATATGAATTTAATTGATTAATTCCTTGATTCAATTACAATTTAATGTAATTAATTTTGTTGCTTCAATTAGATTTGTTTTTGCATAGTTAATTCATTGCTTCAATTAGAGATTTTTTATAAAATCAGGTTATCTATTTTAATCGAATTTGGTAAAAACTAGTTTATTCGTTCTAATTGGATTTTAATAACATTAATTCCTTTGCTTAAATTACAGTCTCAATAAAATCAGTCTTTTATCTCAATTAGAATTCTATTAGGACTTTTATAATTGCTTTAGTTAGAATTTTAATAGAATTGTTATACCTGATTTAATCAGAATCTTAATACAATTACTATGCTCGAGTTAATTAGAGTTTCATCAGAACTGTTACACATGCACTCCTTGTACCAATAGGAGACTGAAACTAACTGCACTTTTAGTAGTATTAGGAGACTAATAGTAATTAGACTTGTAATTGAATTAGGAAACCAACATTAACTGGACTCCTAACCGGATTGGAATAAACCTATATAACCAAATTCATAACAGAACCAGGAAAGTCTGAACTGACCAGAATTGTAACCATAAAGGGAAATAAAAAGAAAATTAAACTATCTAATCCAAGGAAAAGAATACTGTTGACGTTCGCAGGCGGATGATTCAGTATAGAAGTAACCCATACCTGCTCTTAAGCGTGATCATTGACGTGCTGCAGTGTCAATAAATATCTGTAGCTAGCAATCGCAATAAATTAGAATACCCCTTTTATTTTTAACATTCCAAACGCCGCATCGCTAGAGTCCATCAGGATAGAATTGGAAGCCACTGATTCAACAGGAACCGAGAGGAACCCAGAAAAAGCGCGCACCAACAGACTGGCGATCGCGATGGGACCCTTTTGCAAACTTTTTTTATATAGTTTTTATTTTATTTCCCTATTTTTTTTTCTCTACATTGTGTCATTTAGATTTCCTTTTAAATATATGAGTCTTCGCCAATGACTCGAGATGTCTGGTATATGAAGAGTAAGTTTAAGAGACCCACCACTGTGGGGGTATCATGACAACCTTATGTATAGAGAAGAAATGCTTCATAATTCTAGCCCACGACAATCTGAAATTAATATGGCTGGTGAGCAAGAGAACCCCTTCTTTACCCCATACACCAAGAACAATCATGATGGGAGAGATGGTGGCATCGGACAAAACCTTACCGCTCAATAAATCGTAGAACTCGGTATCCAAAGAATACAAAGAGGAGATGACGACTCTGAAGAATTGCTTCGAGGGTTGGCCGTCGCATACGAAACCATTAGGTCACGATAATTTTCAGAAGAACAAGAGCAACAAGAGAGGCCGCCACCCACCCTGAGCACGGTGTCAGCCCGCGCCACCTCACTGAGACAATCAGCCCACACATTATTCAACAATGACCCTCTGGACAAGGTTTGCTCACAAGTTGCTCCCAAAGACCGCACCATTAAAATCGAAGATCTCCCTAAAATGCTCGATGAGTACATGGCCAAGAGAGAGCATCCCAATCATTCATTCAGATTCGATAAATTTTGCCGAGACATCGAGTTCAATTTCTGATGGGATTTAAGCCACCAAAGTTTACTAAATATAACGGCACCGAAAATTCGAATCATCACTTGGCTCTATTCTGTAATGATTGCCGACCCATACATGATAATCAAGGACTTCTCATTCACTATTTCCAACGTTTGTTAGAAGGAGAAGCTTTAGATTGGTTTGTGGGACTCCCGCTTTATAAGATAGAAACCTTTGACCAATTAGTCGGTCAATTTTTAGACCAATACAAACACTTGATCCAAGAGACAGTCACTCTCAGTGATCTAATGGCAGCTAAGCAAGGACCTGATGAAGAATTCACTGACTTCGTTGCCAGATGGAGAAAACTCACTGCTAGGACCGGCACTTCAATAAAAGAGGACTCGATTGATATTATTATCGACAACACTAGGAAGCCGTTAAAGAGCACACTCATCATAAGTGACTGCCCCGACTTCACTGCACTCCACTCTAGGGCATCCCGACTAGCGCGGCACATTAAAGGTGGAGATCTCATGTTATCCATAGTCACATCAAAAATAGGCTCTTCCAACAAATCAAAATAAAAAATTAATAAGAAAGCCTTAGGAACTGAGCAAGTTAACACCGTTGTCAACCAAGGGCAAAACTCTAATAACGAAAATTTCCAACTACGAAATTTCTGACATAACTAAAACCAACAACGGTATACCAACCAAAATCAAGGTGCTAGTCAGCAAAAATACACAAGCCAAAACCAAGGCTAGAATCAGAATCAAGGCCAATACCAAAATAGGAACCAATACCCTAACACCTATCAGAATCAAAACACGACACGGAGTCAACTGGCCCACGCGCTAAATTATAATAATGTACTCCCACCACAAAACTTCAACCCAGCCAGAGGCCCTTACCAACAAAGGCGGGAACACTACCCCCCTTTGTCGGATACAATTCCCAATATTTTCTGTCTTCTTAATACTCAGAATTTCCTTCGATTCCCGTAAGAAAAACCTCGCCCATAGCCTGCAAATCTAGACTATAGTAAATACTGTGCCTTCCATCGATATGCGGGGCATGATTTAGAAGACTGTTGGGTCCTTAGGGACGTGATCTATGATATGAACGATCAAAATCAAATTGATTGGGAAGCACTTAGAAACCCCAACCCTAATAATAACCAACCCCAACAGAATTTGGAGATCATAAACAACTCGATGTCCAACCACAACCAAGCATCGCCGGCCAAGGTCACTACCGTGGATCTCCCTAATCAACGTTCCTTCTAGCCTTCAACCTTAATCACTCGCATTCAACCCTCTGTCGCTTCTGCCATGCCAGTAAAAACTTCTTCACCCCTACATCCCTCGGCCCCGATCACTCGCATCGCCCCGCCGACCCCGCCTCCATATCTAAAGTTCACTCAGATACGAGTCCATTCCTTTACGGCCAGGAGACCATTCCTCCATCGCCACCCACCGAAACCTTCAACCCCTCCATATCATGAACCAACGTCATTACCGCCCCCTTCATTTGATTCTGAACCCGAGTATGGAGATCATGTTCTCCAGACTGCAGCCCAAGTTGCCGCATCGGTAGAAAGTGTCACCCGTAAGACTCCAAGCTGAGACAATGAAACAACCACCGAGCATTCGCTGAATCTGAAAGAAAGTGAGCCAGAAAAACAACCCGACCTGTGTGAGACACTGGTCTCTGCTTTCATAGAAGAGGAGGATTACACACAGTATCTCCCACCTTGGAACAGTGTCGTGTAAGCACACGCTCCGACCCCCAACTTCACTCGCTTCACAAACACATCAACGTCGACTCGTGTCGGGTCTAGCTAGCAATCGACTTGCCCGATTCGCAAATTAGGAACCAATTATCCACCTCCTCCCTTCCCTCAGAGTAAGGATTTCACGAGTGCACAACCACCAGAAGGAAATGTGAGAGAAAGAGAAGTTAACTTGCCTCCCCCACCTCATATCATCCCTCCACCTATCCCTGTACCTCAACCACTCCAACCACCTACACTCAAGGCTCACCGGCTAGGCAAAGAAGTGACACTCGAGCCAGCACAAGAATATGACCTTCTGCGACACCTCCAGAAGATCTCAGCCCAGATATCTATATTAGAACTCATCAAAAAATTGTCTGACCATCACCAACTGTTGATAAGAACACTTGAAGACACACAAGTAGATGAGGATACGACTCTAGGTGAGCTTCATCAAATCGCTTCGGTCATGGCACAACCTCTGGCACTCACTTTCACAGACGCAGATATGTCTAAAGAGTCCCTCCGCGGAAGTGTGGCCCCCATATATCTCACAGTCATAATTAGAAGATTCACCATACCACACGCACTAGTTGACACGGGAGCAGGACTTAACAGCTACCTATTGCTGTTCCAGGTGTGCATGATTTATTTATGTTTTGAAAATAGATTTGCAAATGATGAATTATAATGAATTTGGAAGACTAAAAAGAATAAAGAAATATCAGCACAGAGAGAACATGCTTAGCCTGCAAGATCAGGGCCAATTGTAGCAAGTTTTAAATGTAAGTGAGTAAAAGATCGTCCACAGGGAATTGATTTAAAATTTAAGATAAACCTTCAGATCTGAGCTACCAGATCTGACCTCTGATCCTATCTACAAAGTACATAAGATGGGAGGTTAAATTTGTCACATTAACTAAATGATAAAAGTAAAGATTAAACTAAGTGATCCAGATCTGAGTTGGGGAAATTTGATGTAAATTAATAAAAATGGAGAAATAATATTTAACTTTGATTTGGTCCTTGAAACACAATGAGGGTGACTGCAGATCAAATGAGAGATGATCCAATCTTCATCTGGCTACAAGCACAGATGTAAGAGAAATAAATCTAACTCAAGGATTAGATTTAGGCTTATGGCTATGGTCTGTCCACTTCAATGGCCACAGACCATCCAATAGTCTTTAATCTAAACCCTTAATTCAGAACAAGAAATATCACTACAAATGCTGTGAGAGATTAGGTTACAACCACTAATTCCCATAGGGTTAATGAATCAAGGGGAATTGCATGAAAAATAGTAAATCTAAAGGAGTTTAGTGCAATAAGGAGATCAGAGGGAACCCCTAACACGAATCCGATTGAGAATGTATGGCTTATAGCAACCTTTTCAAATTCACCATTACAATTACAGAGCACAGCTAAAACAGCTCTCAGATTTGTAGTCTTGAATACAATTCTCTTTTGAACTACAGAGGTATCTCACAGCTCTCAATTGCAAGTAAAAGTTAAGCTATTACAGGGGTTTCAGACAAGCTAGCTGATTTGGAAATAGCGGAATAGGAATGAAACTCAAAATCTGGATAGCCAAATTGGGCAAATGGTTCGTCTATTTATAGTTTTCCCTAAGTCCATCTCAGATGTGTATCAACCAATCAGAATTGGATAGATCTGTATCAACAAATAGGAGTCGAGCACAAGGATCCAGATCTATTTTGGCCAATCAGAACTGCTTGATCTGGTTCAGCCAATCAGGTGATAGAAGCATCAATTCTGCTATGTAATTCAAAAATTTGTTTGAGCTTCTAGAAGTTCCCGCCAAGTAATTTCATCTTTGGGTGTTCACATGGGGTGGAATATGCCTTTGGTTCGTGCTCAGAATCTTTTGAAATATCCCTGGGCTTTTAAATGCATTGGGGCACGTGCAGAGATTACTGAATTGCCCTTGCAGATGCTGAGAATCTTCAGGATATCATTTCGCACAGTTTGGAGAACTTTTTGCAAGGTACTGTGACTTCTGAAGCTCTTTTCGCACAGATTGGAGACCTTTTCGAAAAGAATTGTAACTTCTGGAGATCTATTCGCAAAGATTGGGGACCTTTTCGAAAAGAACTGTAACTTCTGGAGATCTATTCGCAAAGATTGGAGACCTTTTCGCAAAGATTGGGGACCTTTTCGAATAGCATTCTGTAGTGCATTCTTCTTTTCGAATAGCTCCAAACCTCTTTCCAGGTTGAAACCAGGCCTTTGTCCTCTTTATTTTAGGTATTTTGACAGCCAGTGAGGTTGTCCTTTCTCCTTCTTCCTCCAGATCAAGATGGGTCATCATCTTTTTGGCACTTTTAAGCTACTTTCAAGGTTAAGCATGCCTTTATTGTTAGCTGTAAAACAAACACTTAAAACACTTATTTAGTTCTCTCAAGGGTCTATCAAGGCCCAGATTAAGGGGTGAAAAATGGTATTTTCCAGTTCTCAACACACCCCCAAACCTAAGCTTTGCTAGTCCCTGAGCAAAGACAAAATTTAAAAATAGAATGAAAAACCATTTTTGTAGGGAGCACAGTTGCATTTAGCATATGCAACAAGCCTTTTAAACCCCTAGGTGATCCCGTGGAGGTAGAAGTCTCCTGAGGGTTTTCAGTGAAGGTACCCACAAACTTCTCCAATAAATTAGTTAATATCAATGCAGTTCTGTTAAAGCAGACTTTTATCCAGTCAGGTAATTCATACCTGCATCAATCAAGATGTAAAAAGATCTTCAAGAAAACATCAGTTTAAAACTAAAATTCTGCTGTAATTCCTTTATCATTCACTCAGTTGGTGTCAAAAAGTTTTTACAAGAAAAATTAATGAAAAGCTTGCCTTCTATTTGAGAATTCAGTTTTGATGTTACCCCAAATAAGTTGATTTCAAACCCAACTCTCACCAGGGTTTTCACTCAACATGTAGGTAGGAGGGTTGTACTATTTCACACAACTCAAGAAGTTCTGACCCTCAAATAGGAGTATGTGAGAGCATAGGCATTGCTTTTTAGTTCTGAATTCACTGCTCTTTTCACCATAGATTACACAAATCCTTATCTCCATATGACAGCTCAATCCATCTTTGATCAGTAAGGACTTTATCTTGGGTTGTAATGTGGCTTATGGGTGAAATTTATCAAGAATAAAAGGGTTGGAATGGAGTTCAAAATTTTAGAAGTTAGTCAAGGTAAGGAGGTGGTATGGATACCATCTTTATTTCAGCACAATTTCATCTTCTTCTTTGAATTTTCAAAGCCAAAGTGGTCATCTTTTTCTCTTTCTTTTTCAAACTTCCAATGAAATGACTTCTCCTTTTTTTTTTTTTTTTTTTTTTTTTTTTTTTCTCAAATCAACATTGACTGGAATGCCACATTTCTTCTGCTGATACATCATTGCCTTCAATTAATTTTCTTTTTCTTTTACCAAACTGTTACCCAACTCACCTTTCTTCAGCTTTCTTTCCTTTACCTTCTGAATTCTCAGAGTGAGGGTTAGGCTAAATGAGGTTGATAAGGTTTCAAAGAAATCTTTGATTTATAAAGCTCAAATGGTGTGTATCAAGAGCAGTTTTAAAAGGTGGGGCTTTTTGAAGTTCAAACTATCCAAAAGAAGGCCCTACATCATGTCTTTAATATCATGATTGTTGTCAAGCTATTTTAACTTGGATATGTGTAACTTCTAGTGATAACAAGCAGGTTCAAAAAGTCCCTAGAGCAGAAAAAATTGCCAATTCATTCATACCTCCAAAGAATACATTTCAACAGGCCCAAATCTCACTGGGTGTGGTTTTCTATCAAATTCTTGAGGTATATCATCACTGTTTTCTCTCTTTTTAGGTTTACTAAAACATCAATTTTTTTTTTTATAGAAATTTTCTGACCTTCACTTCATGAAAGTATTAGAATTACACTAGAAATCAATTTTAAAAAGTTTTAACTTCCTCATTTTTCAAAACAACAGGTGTGAAATTACTTCATTTTCAAAAATTCTGCTGGTCATAAGCTGCACCAAGCATTAACTTATTTTATTGGCATCTCTGCCACACCCCCAAACCTAAGATGAACATTGTCCTCAATGTTCTAGACAATGAGAGACTAGGGGCAGCAGGGTAAAAGAAGAAAGAAAACTAAGAACAGAACAAATCTAAACTATATGCAGCAGAAAATAAAAATGTAAAACTGAATATATGAGCAAGGAAATCAACAAAAAAAAAGCTAGAACTGCTAAAAAAAATAAAATCTAAAAAATAGAAGTATTGCTATGCAAATGGAAGGAAACTAATGCTAATAGCAGAGAAACAGTAAAAACAAGGTAAGGGACTGAATACAAAGTTAAAAAAAATAGAAAACTGTTGATACAAAAACAGAATTTGTGAATGCAAAATAGGAAAACAAAGTTAGAAACTAACTATACTCACAGAAAAATGACGAAAATCAGTAAAACTAGGACACATTAACCTAAGAAAGAAAAAAAAAAAAAAAAAAAAAAATCAGCGATCTAAAAATAGAATTTGAAACTAAAATTCCTAAAACAAAAACTCTAATGCCAAATGATACATCCTAAGCCCAAAGAAAAACCCCAAAAACCTGAGATACTTATGAATCTAAGTGATTATAAAAATGATTAGCAGGAATAATATATAGTGAAAAGCAAGATCCATAAGACTGACCCCTTTGTTGATGATGTGTATGAATAAAAAAGAATAATGAAGCATGGGAGCACATATTAAAACAGGGCTCACACACAACTGAGACCCACTTATGATGAAGAAATCTCGAAGGAAAATAAAATCAGTGGGTCCATTGAATATTCAAAACAGCCTATGATTCACTACTCATTATCCTACATGATTCCTAAAAAAAAAAATGATCTCAGTAGGTCCAGATGGGAAAAGTGGATGCAAATGGAGAAAAACAGCCCATCCGGAAGATATCTATATATATATATATATATTTTTTTTGTTTTTATAATTTTCTTTTTTTTTTTTTTACTTGTTTTGGATCAGCCCGGGCTCAACAAGAGCCCTTATTTACTACTGCTGAAAATAATGAGAAACAACTCAGAGATTTTCTATTTGTGTTTTCATTTTCTTTTATTTTGTATTTGGTTTTGTAAAAAAATCAAGATGCCTAAAAGACAGAAATTATAATCAAAACAAACATTAAACACAATGAACTGGTTCTCAAGAATTTAAAAATAGAAAATGAATGCAAAGGAGAAGGGGATGCAAACTCAAGCAGATCTGCTCCACCTTTAGTCCAGATGCTCCTTGTTGGACGGCTGCTCCAGATCTGCAAAAATCCAAAAACTACAACAGTACCTTATTCAAGTATATTGACAAAAATAAAAAGAAAAACTCAGGCTACTGCCCAAATTTGACAAAAAGACAAAAGAGTGGCAGCAGCATTTATTCAAATAACTAGAAGGCTAAGAATAAAAACTCAGAAAAATAAAAAAAATTCTACTGTAGTAAAACAGGTTTTCTATACAAAACTGCAGTAGACATTTAATCAAGCACTTGGAATGAAAAGTGCAGGTTTAAAGCAAAAATTAAAATGAAAATCAAATCTACAAAATTGAAAAACTTAGGTCTACCAATTTTAAAATCTATTCCCCGGCAGCGGTGCCAAAAACTTGTTGTTGCTCTAGGTGTGCATGATTTATTTATGTTTTGAAAACAAATTTGCAAATGATGAATTATAATGAATTTGGAAGACTAAAAAGAATAAAGAAATATCAGCACAGAGAGAACATACTTAGCCTGCAAGATCAGGGCCAATTGTAGCAAGTTTTAAATGTAAGTGAGTAAAAGATCGTCCACAGGGAATTGATTTAAAATTTAAGATAAACCTTCAGATCTGAGGTACCAGATCTGACCTCTGATCCTATCTACAAAGCATATAAGATGGGAGGTTAAATTTGTCACATTAACTAAATGATAAAAGTAAAGATTAAACTAAGTGATCCAGATCTGAGTTGGGGAAATTTGATGTAAATTAATAAAAATGGAGAAATAATATTTAACTTTGATTTGGTCCTTGAAACACAATGAGAGTGACTGCAGATCAAATGAGAGATGATCCAATCTTCATCTGGCAACAAGCACAGATGTAAGAGAAATAAATCTAACTCAAGGATTAGATTTAGGCTTATGGCTATGGTCTGTCCACTTCAATGGCCACAGACCATCCAATAGTCTTTAATCTAAACCCTTAATTCAGAACAAGAAATATCACTACAAATGCTGTGAGAGATTAGGTTACAAACACTAATTCCCACAGGGTTAATGAATCAAGGAAAATTGCATGAAAAATAGTAAATCTAAAGGAGTCTAGTGCAATAAGGAGATCAGAGGGAACCCTTAACACGAATCCGATTGAGAATGTACGGCTTACAGTAACCTTTTCAAATTCACCATTACAATTACAGAGCACAGCTTAAATAGCTCTCAGATTTGTAGTCTTGAATATAATTCTATTTTGAATTACAGAGGTATCTCACAGCTCTCAATTGCAAGTAAAAGTTAGGCTATTACAGGGGTTTCAGACAAGCTAGCTGATTTGGAAATGGGGGAATAGGAATGAAACTCAAAATCTGGATACCCAAATTGGGCAAATGGTTCGTCTATTTATAGTTTTCCCTAAGTCTATCTCAGATGTGTATCAACCAATCAGAATTGGATAGATCTGTATCAACCAATAGGAGTCGAGCACAAGGATCCAGATCTATTTTGGCCAATCAGAACTGCTTGATCTAGTTCAGCCAATCAGGTGATAGAAGCATCAATTCTGCTATGTAATTCAAAAATCTGTTTGAGCTTCTAGAAGTTCCCGCCAAGTAATTTAATCTTTGGGTGTTCACATGGGGTGGAATATGCCTTTGGTTCATGCTCAGAATCTTTCGGAATATCCCTGGGCTTTTAAATGCATTAGCATCAGAGATTCTTGAATTGCCCTTGCGATCTTGAGAATCTTGAGGATATCATTTAAATGCAGGTTTGGAGAACTTTTCACAAAATCTTGTGACTTCAAGCTCTTTTCACACTGATTGGAGACCTTTTGAAAGAAGCGTAACCACGGAGATCTATTCGCAAAGATTGGGGACCTTTTCGAAAAGAACTGTAACTTCTGGAGATCTATTCGCAAAGATTGGGGACCTTTTCGAATAGCATTCTGTAGTGCATTCTTCTTTTCGAATAGCTCCAAGCCTCTTTCCAGGTTGAAACTAGTCCTTTGTCCTCTTTATTTTAGGCATTTTGACAGCCAGTGAGGTTGTCCTTTCTCCTTCTTCCTCCAGATCAAGATGGGTCATCATCTTTTTGGCACTTTTAAGCTAATTTCAAGGTTAAGCCTGCCTTTATTGTTAGCTGTAAAACAAACACTTAAAATACTTATTTAGTTCTCTCAAGGGTCTATCAAGGCCCAGATTAAGGGGTGAAAAATGGTATTTTCCAGTTCTCAACACTACCCTCTCACCACGTTAAAGACTCTTGAATACACAGAGCAAGACATCAGGCCCTTCGCACTGTCGCTTATAGCCTATGATGGCTCACATCATTTTGTGAAAGGAACTATTAAACTCCTGGTTCGCCTCGGACCTGTGACGAAAGGAGTTACAATATGTACAATCTTATCTTAGGAAGGAAATGGCTAGAGTCCATGAAGGCTGTCACGTCCACATATCATCAATGTGTTAAATTGTCATACAAGGACTCCATCGTCTGTATATATGCTGATGCACCCATCCAGGAGATGGATACTGATTACGTGGTGAGCATACCAACCGCTCATGATTATGTGTTAAACACAGGTCACATTCAAAAGACCCAAACCCTAAGAGAGGCAATCGTTGTAGAAATCTGTCCCCCTGACCATTCTAGTTCTCCCATAATGTGTCAACAAAAGTTAGTGAGGAGAGAGGTCGGTCCAGACCTCATCAAACTTTATGACATTAGCCCCACCAGGACAAAAGGGTGGGATCTCATGTACCAACTTGGATATGTCCCTCACACCGGACTCAGTAAGAATAAACAAGTAGTATAGGACATGTCGTCCAAACAAAAATATGCAAACACATAGGGTTAGGTTATCAATCAGACAGCCCACAAGCCAACTTATGCCCTACCTCACCGAAATGGTCTCTATAGGGCCACTTTGTCTATGGGACCACTGAGAAAGATGACGTGCCGATGCATAAGGAGGTGTCCTATAGAGACCATTTCGGTTTGAACAAATGGCCAATGCATTTAACGATTTGACAAATGGCCAAAGCATTTAACGATTTGACAAGTCTTAATGACAATATCGATAGACCACTCAAAGGAGTCAAACCCTTGTTTGATCTCAAAGAGTCCATAGAAAAGAGAATAGAAGAACCTCCAGAAATCAAACCATAATTAGAAGATTGGGAATCTACCGATGACAAAGACTTTCATATAGCTGCCCTACAAGGTGATGATGAGCACTTGCACTCAACATGGGGAGAGGACGACACCCCGTAAGAGAATCTTAACCCGTATAGCATCCTCCTCGTCCTTGGCCTTAGAGGGTGGGAATGCTAGTGGGATTCCCCTTGTATTGTTCACCCTTGCCAGCCCCGCTGTAGGGCATGCACCAGTATATTAGAACGTTTCGCTAAGTGGACCCGACATCCTACGACGGAGGAATCATACCATTCCAACCCCGTGACGACAGAAACTGGCAATGACCTATCAGCTCAGCTACTGGCACCAGGAGTAGAGAATCCCGACGGTTATCTGTTTGATCCAGAAGGAAACACTCAACACGCTCTTATGGAGTTTGAAGAGGAACTCGAACTAGACACTTCTACATCCCCGAATTCACAGCAACCCCAAATATTTTGAAAGTCTCTCGAAGAAGAATGGCTACCTCCCTCGAGTGATGATCAAGACTACTAGAGAGATCTCCTACGCTCGAGTTAGCGAAACAAGCTAATTTAGGATTTCAAGCATTGTCAGATCAAGAAGATGAGTTTGGTATCGTCTTCGATTCTAATTTAGAAGGATGGGAATGCCCTTGGGAATCCCCAGCATTCTTCACCATTATCAACCTCGCTGCCGAGCATGTGCGCTCATCCCAAAATATTATGAAGATCAAGGAAAAGAACTTGTTACCCCTGAGGATCTTGCAGAAGATCCCCTTTAATGGGAAGAACCACCATATTATAACTCAGAAGCGGATAGTTTGATCGACTACGATCTTCAGAGTTTCTTCAATGAAGAGGCCATTAATGTGATAGAGGAAGTTCGAACATCAGCGCCACTATCACCTGTGTCACTCATTCAAAAGGTCTCATTAACTGAGGACTTCAAAAAAAAATTACCAAATTTACAACAAGGTCTTATTTCTCGAAGGATCGCCCGAACGGCTCCAACAGCCGTCTTGCTCCCTCAACTAGAGGAAGCAACTCTCCCGACGCCCCTTGAGGGGACCGACCCTGTACCATACTTATTGTCAAAAATCAAAAAAATAGAAAAGACAGGAAACCCTAAAAATTTTGAAATATAAAATTCAAAGAAATCAGAAAAACCTATAATAGAAAGGGAACTTTTCATCCCGAACCAAATTTATGGCCAACAAGAAGACTTTTCTCCTAAGGTTTCTATCCCATTCCCCACACGAGGACGTAAAGCATCCTGGCTAAACAACAAGCCAGTGATCATACTAGATGAGATACTTCGTGACTTTGAAAGAAGAATCAATAGCCTTGACCTTTACCTTACTAAAGACTCTCGGTTATAAATTATGCCAATGAAGGGTTACCTTTTGCAAATTTAAATCCCCAGTGTAGTGACTTCGCAGTATATGAACTTATCGAGGATGAAGAAAGAGCACTAGTTTCCCAGGAGGCACTAGACTTTCAATGGGTTATCAAGCATTTCGATGAGCAAACCCAAGCTACTGCGGAACCCACAGAAGAACTTAACTTTGACATTGAAGAGAAACCTAAGAAGCTATTGATTAGCACAATGCTTAGCTCTAAGGAACGCCGACAAATTACACAAGTCCTACAAGAACTCCTCGACTCTTTTGCATGGTCCTATGCGGACATGCCCGGTTTAGACTCGAGTTTAGTAGAACATCGCCTTGTCTTAGAACCTGATGCAAAGCCTGTTAAGCAAAAACTCTATAGGATGCACCCACAAATTACCCTCCAAGTCAAAGAAGAAGTCGACAAATTACACAAAGCCAAATTTATCCGAGTCGTTCTTTACCCTAAGTGGGTCGCCAATATAGTACCTATCGCCAAGAAGGATGGCAGAGTATGAGTTTGTATCGACTTCCGAAACCTCAATCAGGCATGCCTAAAAAATGACTTCCCACTTCTACACATTGACACTCTAGTCGACAATACCGCGGGACATGAGATGCTATCCTTTATGGACAGCTTCTCTAAATATAATCATATCAAATTAGCAGAGTCTGACTAAGAGAAGACTTCTTTCACCACACCATGGGGGACTTAGTATTACATTGTCATGCCTTTTGGGCTCAAGAATGTAGGAGCCACGTATCAATGCGCCATGATGGCTATCTTTCATGACATGATGCAAAGTGTGTTGAAGTCTACGTCAATGACATATTAGTGAAGTCTCAAACATGAGTAGGACATGTTGAAGCACTCCGACTAGTTTTACAAAGGGCTAAGAAGTATCAGCTAAAAATGAACCCAAAGGAATATGTCTTCGGAGTCACCTCCAGAAAATTACTTGGTTTCATAGTTAGCAAGCGAGGGATCGAGGTCGACCCTTTAAAAGTCAGAGCTATCCTCGAAATGCCACCTCCCAGTAACATCAAAGAATTACGAGGCCTGATAGGAAGATTGCAATTCATTAGAAGATTTATCTCTCAGCATTCGGGCAGATGCGATCCATTCTACAGACTACTTAAAGGAGGAGCTGAGTATAAATGAGATGACTAGTGTCAACAAGTCTTTGACAACATCAAGAAATACCTCCTTAACCCGTCGATACTATTGCCACTTGTCCCCGGGAAACTCCTAATTCTATACCTCTCAGCGAACGACAAAGCAATGGGAGTAATTCTGGGACAATATGAAGAAGACGGTAAGAGAGAGAGGGCTATCTACTACCTCAGTAGGACGATGGTTGAATATGAATGAAAATATACTCCGATGGAGAAGACTTGCCTCACATTGGTGTGGGCCTCAACCAAATTACGACACTACTTTGGAGCACATAAAATACTAGCACTAGCCCAAATGGACCCTCTGAAGTATGTATTCGAAACGCCCACAATATCAGGAAAGATCGCTCGCTGGCATATGCTCTTGCAAGAATTCGACATCACTTATGTCATGCAGAAATCAATCAAAGGGCAAGCAATTGTTGATTATCTCGCAAACCTCCCACTCCCGAATGATGAACCCATACGCGCAAATTTTCTCGACGAAGACCTACTCACGGTTCATGACGAAGAGCCCGACAAGACCTCATGGACCCTTTATTTCAACGGCTCTCTAAATCACAAAGGAAAGGGCTTCGGGATAGTCCTAAGCTCAAAAGGAGTTGTCATGTCTAAAGCTTTTCAACTCGATTTTCCTATCACTAACAATGTCGCAGAATACAAAGCTTTTATAGCGGGACTACAAGCAGCGCTACAATTAGGTGTTAAATAGTTAAAAACCATCGGTGATTCTAAACTAGTAATTTCACAAGTCATAGGAGAATGGAAAACTAAGGAAATGAGACTAATGACATACCTAGAAACCGCTCAATATTTAGTAAAGAAACTTAAACGAATCTCTTTTACGCATATCCCTAGATTAGAAAATGAGCTCGCAGATTCTTTAGCCATGCTAGCCTCGGTCATCCAAATACCCGTCGAAAAAAGTACCAAGACCTTCTTTATTAAAAAGCTAACAGTACCCACCCACGAGGTAGCATGGACCGTCAAGAGAGAACTGTCCATCCGCTCCACAAGTACAGAATCAAATGGAGGAATTATCTCAGAAAAGCACGTCAAGGCAAAAACCGAAGTCGCTATGTTTAGATTTGAAAAATCACTAACTGACGATGGGCAACCATATTATTTCGACATCTGAAACTTCTTGAACCATCAGCACGTTCCTCCATATGCCACAAATATTGAACGGAAGACTATAAGGAACCGATGTGCTCGATTCTGTATACTCGGTGAAACATTATGCAAAGAAGCCTTTAATAAAGGTGTACTACTATGATGTGTTACGACTGCCGAAGGACAATACATCATTCGAGAAGCACATGCTAGTACCTGCAACGCCCACTCTGGTAGACAGAGACTCACCGACCAAGTTACACAACAAGGTTACTTCTGGCCGACAATGATCAGAGATTGCCACATCTACGTCCAATCCTGCAAGAAATGCCAAGAACATGCCGCACTCATCAAAGCTCCATCAGTTGCATTGAACACTATGACCTCGCCATGGCCATTCTCAATGTGGGCCTTCGATATCATTGGACCCTTCACAGACACGGATCGAAACACTCACAAGCACGCGTTCATTCTTATAGCAACCGAATACTACACCAAATGGGCAGAAGCTGAATCATTCGTCAGAATCACCTCTTCAACACTCGCAAGGTTTATCGTTCAGAATATCATCACTAGGTTTGGAGTACCCAGAATATTTGTCACTGACAACGGACCATAGTTTATCGCTGAGAAGATGAGGAAGTTATGCAAGAAGTATGACATCGATTTATGCCACTCATCACCGTTCTACCCTCAAGGCAATGGATAGGCAGAAGCTATGAACAAAATGTTGATTCAAATCCTAAAATGCATAGTAGAGATAAGCAATGGAGCCAACTGGCCTGAACGACTACCAGAAGCACTCTAGGCCTATAGGACCTCTCTTCGTACGACCATTGGCCAAAGTCCCTACCTCCTTACCTATGGGATGGAGGCAGTCCTACCATATGAGATACAAGTACCATCCTTATGCATTTGACTCAATGATGATCTATCCTTAGACGAGAGGAGAATTGCCCTACTCACGTAGCTAGAGCAGCTTGATGAAACACGTCTAAGGGGAGCTGATCATGCTCAGGTATATCAGAGGAGAGTGGCCAGGGCTTATGATAAGAAAGTCCTCGAACGAACCTTTAATATTAGAGAGTTAGTCTTAAAGAAAATTTTGCCTTCCAAGCATACCCATCCGAAAGGAAAACTGAAATCAAACTGGGAAGGCCCATATGTCATAACAGCCGCATAGCCTGGAAATGCCTATAAAATGGCAAACCAAGACGGGGAAGAACTCCCTAGTCCTTGGAACACCATGTACTTTAAGAAATATTACCTTTAACCCCATGATCGTCACATCCTATGGTTAAATAGTTATACTTATCACCCCCATAGTCGTCACGACCCATTCATTGGTCGTACGCCTTCAATTCTCAGAATATCCTTAAGACCTCCGATTTATTGCTCGCCTTTTCTCGCTCGGGTAATTTGATCAAAGGACTAGTGAGCCCTCTAACCTCTTTTAAAAGCATAAGTAACACCTGATCCTCATTTTCCTTCTCCCGTCATTGGAGGAGACGTTAGAGCAAAAAAAAATGAAGATGTTAGGTTCAATCAAAACTCATTATTCTTGTGCTAGCAGGATGTTTTAAAAAAAAATACGCATTTACACATCCAAAAAATTGAGTGAGAGCATTACGACGAATGAACAAGTTAATGAGCTCAGAGAAGCATAAGCAAACCCTGAGGACATCTCTGTTAATTTCACTAAAATTCTATAAGCAAGCTGCGAGAGCACCCCTGATGTCCCCATACCACTAGATGTCGTCGTAAGGTAGCGGGAGGATAAACTCCTGCTAACCGAATAATATGAAATTTTGATGGTGTCGAAACATGACGAAGAGCTCGATCATGGCATCCCGTATCCCTCTGGGAAAAAGACTATTACCTACCTCTTTTGGAAAGCATTAGATACAAACTACTCCTCGCATCATTGAGCCTTACTCCCCTCTCCTACTTTTTATTTTCGGACGATATATCAGAAGCCTTGTAGGATATTCCTATAAATGAAACCAAAAGCTAATAAATGATTACTAGCGCAATCACCTACTATACATACCATACTTCTCCCTAACAACCACGAGATAGGATGACCACCACCCTAGGATAGACCCCATATACAACTGACCTAAGCAAAGAGACCTCCCCGGTTCGGTGACAGTACCGATCAATTTTTTCTTCAAAACTAACTCACCAAATACCTATGATTGCTTATAGACCCAAAGTGCCTATCTCGAAACCCGGAAAATCTCCATTGCATATTGATGTTGGGGCATTTTTTTTTTAGATTGGAAGAAGAATCATATTAGAAGCACCAACTTGTCCACAAAGAAGATAAGAAATGGCAAAGTTACCCTCCGAAAAGCACTACTAAAGATACCATATTGCCGATCCTACCACGCTCCTACACTAGGGCATTTTTATTTTTATCATTATATTGTTTCTATTCTAGCTATTTGCTTTCCCTGTTGCACTATTTTCATTTCAAAGAAAAAAAAAAGAAAAAGAAAAAAAGAAAAAAAGAAAGAAAGAAAAAGAAGAAGAAGAGAGAGCACACTTCTATCTTTTGCTACCAGACTTCGGTCTGAGATACTTACCCCCCTTGACAACTGGCAAGGGGGTGAACAAAACTACTGACAACATTACTTTCACATGTGCAGATATGCAAGCAACCTTCAACCATCACAGGGCCAACTCAGCGAGTGTCCAAGTCCCAATGACGGTTGATGGCGCTAAAGCAACTAAAAGCAAAAGTAGATGCAAGAGGTAACTAAAAGAAAGGAGCCAATCAGGTACATCTAAACCAAAAGAATCTCTCTATATTTATTTATGTCAAATCTTTTCATTTCTTTTTACACTTGTCACTGGGGACACCTCCCTGTATATTCAATAACACACACGCTATGGACATAAACACACACATACACCCCTACTCCCTATGCTGCCGCTGAGATGGTTGAGCACTGCTATTCCTAGTATCATCAGCTCGGAGGCCCGTAGACTGATCCTCTGAAAATATGATCCCGGCGCCCAGAGTCGGTGGAACCTCTAAGCGACGAGGCCCTGCCACAGATCCTCCCTCACTTGTATGGCTAACAGACCACCACGATCAAGAACGAGGAGGATACCCTGCCAAAATATCACGAATAGTCGAATCGCTACAAGCATCATCCCTGACATGGTCATGTGACGTGTGACGAGACTGTCCAGTCGAGGAACCCATAGCTCTCAACTCCGACCCATCAAGCTGACGAGCCAGCCTATGTATCCCCCGCTCACTCCTTGCCAAACGATACTGCAACCGATCTAGGATCACCTGCATCTCCGCCCACGTCGTCTGATGTGTCGCCTCTAATGTCTCAGTCTGAGTCCTCTATGTGACCATCATCTCAATGACCAGGTCCTCCCGACTCTGCGTCTCCCCAAGGACTCGTCTTGCCTCAGGAGTGGCGTACGCTCGTGCCGCCTCTAGACGTGCCTCAAGCTGACGAACTTGCATAACCGCGCCAAGTCAAGCGAAAACTAATATATATAGATATAAACAAACTAAGAAACTTTGAAAAAGGCAAAGAACCATACCAAATCCAGCCTCTCCCTCAGGATTCGCTCAACTGTCTTAGCGGTCACTGGATCAGCAGGAGGCACAGGAGGAACAACAAACGTAGGCGGCTGTAATAAGAACAGATAAATACATAAGAAAAATACTATAATGACAAATAAAAAACAATAACTAAAACATACCTGAGTAGGGATAGGAATAGACTCCTGAGGGGGAGCCTCGGGAGAGCAAAATCCGGAACAGCCTGCACAAAAAACCAAATAATCTGACATAAGATATGTTAGAATAAAATAAAGTTGGAATAATCGAAACAGAATTATCCCACCTCCAAAGAAACTTTACCTGGCTCTCCGGACATAGAGAGGCAGCAGTCGCCTCCCTCGTCTGAAGATCCTCAGCAACCTGACGCTGAAATACCACATGATATTAGTAAACTACTAAGAAAGCAGAACAACGACACCCAATAAACTAATGCAATGCATAAACCAAGATGAAAGATTGAATTTACCCAATGATCTAGCTCAGCCCGAAGTTGAGCCATCGCTGGATCCTCCTGACTAGAGGAAGCAACTGAAGACAGATCAAATGCCGGAATGGGACCGTCGACAGCCAGTTAGGCCCTCTACAAATAATAATAAACACATCAGTCGGCAAGCTCACGATGCTAACAATTGAATAAAATCATACTTAGGAAGACACTTACCAATTGGTCGATCTCAGAATGTAGACTGGCCGCTATCTCCCAGTCGGCTAGCTGCTGACTGCGATAGACATCCAGCAGGGCCGCCTGACGAGCAACCTTACCCTCCCTCTCAGACTGTCCAAAACAAAATATAAAAAAAATGAGACACCTCAATCATGTTAGAGTGACCAGAAGACCAAGTCCACATAATACAAAAAAAAAACATAAATTAATTCACCAGGAGCTGTCGAGCCTCTGCTAGCCAAACCCTTAACTCATCCTCCGGTGCCCTAGCCTGAGCAACCGAGGAGGCTAAAGACTACAACATCTCCTCATCCGGACGAGGAGCACACCCCATCTGCTCCATCACCCTATGGAGAGTGTCTAATTCCCCTCACACGCTCACAGTGAGATGGCCTTGCTCTAATGCAGCCACCCTCTCCCTCAAAGCTGACGCCGACTCCGGCCCTTCGATCACAAAAGAGCCGCTCCCATGGAAGGGACGTGTGAAGAGACGCCTGCCACCCAATGCACCAAACCACCGGGCATACTCCCGGGCGTCCACCTCGTCACGCGCCCCTCTAACTCTAGTCCCCCCCAGCTCTAAAATCCGCTATCTGAAGAGCCATTTGTGCCGCAAAATTTCAGCCAGGAGGGCCGGTCATCCTCTTTGCCACTCTATGGAGAACCTCTGGAGGGACCCCCTGAGCAAGCCCCAGCTGCCATACCACACGAGAAGTGTGGATCCTCTCCACCCTCTCAAAATAATGGACCCATATGTCCACATCAAAGAAGGGCCAGCCAGAGTAATTCACCGGTACCTCCGCATCCTCCTCATCCTCATACGGCCTCCAGATCACCTACGACCAAACAAACGATATACCCTCAATGAAGACTCAAATCCTAAAACACTAAAATAAAAAAAAAGAAGAAGCATACGCATAACGATTTATACCTGCCCCGGATGCATATCCTCGAAGAGGCCGCGCGCGGTCTAGAGATCTGAAGACCAGCGACGACCCCTCAACGCCTCCCTCCACACGCACATTCGCGGGAATGTAAACCTCACCTCCAACGTAACTCCCGGATGAAGGAAAGCGAAATGATCATACGCCCAAAACTGAAAGGAAAAGTAACAACAACAATAACGACACACAAGGAGAAACATTTACCATTAAAAGACCTAAAATTAACCAAACTAAGGACCTCATGACATTAATTAATTAAAACTCACCTAGATGAATGGAAGGAAACCTCTGATCAATGCGACGCCCTGACCTCAATGGTAAAGCTACTTATAGAGATGTACCAGCGTGGCAGCACCCCACGCATAGGTAGGGACTCGATCCAAATCTCCAAGTACCATAAAAAACAATTCGGTAATGCATCCCTGAGTCGAAGAAGAGAAAAGTATGGCACCAAGGAAGTGCATCAAGAACGCTCGAAGCACTCTATCCATAGCCAACCTCGGCTCCACCACGGGCTCCTGACCCACCACTACTACACAATGCGCCTCATAGGTCACCTTTTCCTCCGAGTGGCACCTCCTGGGGACGAAGCCACTCACAAACGTATCAAAAAACCAAGTGACACGAACTATACCTGGCCCCGAGCCGCTCAACCTATACGCCACACTCAAGATCTCCTCACACACCTCTAAATAATATCCTGCCATCCACCCCGTGATCGGCTCACCCTCAAAACAAAGACCAGTGATGCAGGCCCAGTCCTCTGGAGTCGGCAACATCATGCAAGCTGGAAAGAGGAGCACCTGATGCTCCTCACTCTACCTCTCCAAGATCCCCGCGATCAGGCCATGATCGACCTGAAAGGGCTCCAGCTCCAAGATTGGTCCGAAACCGAAAGGCACAAGCCGCACCTGCTGAAACTCTGGCAAGGCACGATACCAAGCATGAGACTCGGCACATGTCGAGTTGATAGCCAGCTGTAGGGGCTCCTATTGAATGAAACACAAACAATAACAGTAAAACTGACACATACTTATGACGAAAAGCAAACAAATTTTTTTAAAACTAAAAGCAAGTCAAATATGCCCCAAACATAATAACAATTTACAATAAACACATAAAACGTGATAAGAACAACTAAGTAGAAATATAGCATACCCCTAGATGCAATCATGATGCATGAGTGAGCACACAATCAATCATTAATGCAGGTTCGATATACATTAGAAGGGTACCAAATCCTAATAAGCCTATGTCATAACCTAAGTCACTAAGGAAATGGAAGAACTCTTGCTCATGAGTGCTTACCTGGCCTCGAGCAAAGAAATCCTTCAGTGGGAAGTGCCTGCGATCTGGATGCTCCGCAGTCGCACCCTGGTGCTAGGCAGCTGCACCCTCAGCTCCCTCACCCACGGGTATCTCACCCTCAACTCTCTCACCCTCGTCCTCAACAACCCCCTGCTCAACCTCGAGCACCTCCTCCCTGACCACCGATTGATCAAACTCTAATACCTCCTCTCCAAGTACCTCCCCAACATCTGCCTCCCCGACAACATCAGTCCGGACCTCGGAAGCCTCACCTATCTTGACCCCTAACATCCTCTCTAACTCAGAAAGGGTAAGATCACACCCCCACCACCCTCAGACTCCATCCTAGAACGAAGAGCTCAAGAAACTGAAGAGAACGAAAGAAACGACGTCTGAAACGGGCGACCAAATCATAAGATATCACGAAAATATGAAAACTAGAGCGCATGAAAACAAGAAAAACCAGAGAATCGAAGACTAAAACGGATTGCGCAACAGAAATGAGAAACTTTAAGCCATTTATAGGGAACATTCGAGTCGCGCGCTTAAATTCATGCGCTCAAACCAATCACGTGCCACCGTAGTTGTGCTTAATTCATATTACATGACCTATCTAGAGCGCACAATCCAATTGTCGCCCACTCAAATTAACCTGATCGCTTGGTTGCGCGTCATCTTCCAGGCGCGTAATCACATCATGCGCACGAACCAGAGCATCTAAATATCAACAGTCACTTTCACAGTAACCACCACTGCCTTAATCCAGCGCCACTCACCTGGTGTTTAATTTAGTTAAACGACCAAACACTGACACATAATAACTTCTTGATGCCTTGGAATCCGCACTTCAAACTTGGCACACAATTAGTTTAAACACCCAGAGGGATGCACATAATTTCCTGGAAAATAAAAAAAATATACGGATACAAAACAACACTTTCACAGACCTAAACTAGGAGATTCCTAACACCAATTACCGGTCTAAACCATCTCCTTGTCAAGACCGACCAAAGAATACCCCTAACTTGGAGAAATATATGCCCTAAAATGAGCAGAATGCTCTAACACCGTTCACACACCCCAACCAAGGCTAAAAAAAAAAGAAGGAAACTTGCCCCAAACTAAGACCAAAGTTAAACGCAAATTTTTGTCTCAACTAACACCGATCTAAAACTAAAAAGAATACCCTCATATCATACACAGCCCTAATTAATATTAATTAAACAACCAAAAGGAAAAATGCCCCCTTTCTTTCTGCATGTACACTAAGACCAAACAAAAATGTCCTCCTCATTTATACACTCCAACTAAGCCCAAACTAAATCAAAACAAAAGAAATACTCCTAACATGCCCCGATCCAGAATAAATAAATTAAACAAATAAATCTCACACTCCAATTAAATCAAACAAGCTGCAAAACAAACTAAACTAAAATTTATAAAAGAATTAAAATCATAATCACTTTATAAATAATTAAATAATTATAAAACACACCGAGGGCATACCCTCTGAATATACAATTTAAAACAAGAAACTCAAAATCTACACGTTCAGGCAATCCCTGAATCTGAATTCATTCGGGAAACTAGAGATCTTGGAGAAATTCGGAGAAAGGAGGCGCCCTAAACGAACTCTAACTGTAATAACTTCTTCCCCTTACCCCGAGATGGCAGAAAAGAAAGAGTGGCTTACGGAAAGCCACCCAGGACTTGCAGGATCCACCCTTAGGAGTCTGCCCTGGGAAACACTAAAAAGGAGTAGCAACTAAAGCTAAATCCGCAGAGCCTACCGAGGAAAAATTGGCATCGGTCACGAGAATTCTGACCCTACCTTTTCCTTGACTTTCCTTCCTACCACCTTTTCTCTACCATCTCTTCCCTTAGCATGGCAGCAATTCGACTGCTACCTCTCATTCCCAATCGCATTCATTCTTAAGAGCCTACACAATAAACACAATTCTTCAGGGTCAATACCTGGGATACAAAAGAGAAGGGAAGAAAAGACATTAATTAATAAAAAAATGCCCTAAGAGAATGCCTCAAAACTTTTAATCCCAAACTAAATATAAAAAAATAAAAATAAATAAGAGCCCAAAACTTTTGGCTCACACATTTATAAACTATACTCCCTAAACCATAGAATGAAAAGTGTTACATCTTTAAACCCTTCTAATCTAATCTAATCTAAACCAAACACATACCCCCCCGAAAGACCACAATCCATGACAAGTATAGATGAATCAGTAATTACACAACACTTAACCCCCTAAGAGACACAGATCCTAGGCAAAATGGATAAGCCAATAGGATAAGCCAATAGGATTTAGATATTTAACACCTATCTAGAACCTTTGAAAACTCACACTTTTTCAACCTCATGTTGAACACAAGCAAACTCAAGTTGAAATCAAATATTAAACCAACAAAAACTTTACATTAATTAATAATAAAAAAAAACAATTCTCTAGAGTGAGACCCTAACTGGTCTGAAAAAAATGCCCCCAATTAATCAAATAGAACCAAAGAAATTCTCTAAACCAGGCTCAATAAGACGAATTAATATCGGGATAAGCCTAAATAAATGAATCCTAAAAATTCAAGCTAAACTAAACCTTAAAACTAAGTCAAACCAATCAGATAAATCTAACTAATCCGTTAATAAATGTAAACGGATAAACAAGCACAATAAGAACAAAAGAAATGCCCCTTCTTTTATAATTTAAAATTTTACAATTATCACCGAAGGCTTACCTCCTAAACTTACAACCCAAAACGAAAACCTAAAACTTTAACCTATAACCCAAAATGAAAACTGGGTTCGAAACTGAGACAAAGTGAGGAGCAGATTCTACTTGGAGCGTCCAATCAGAGACTTCAAGGAGCATTGGTTGGGAAACACATCCCCTCACTTTTGACCCCCTTCTCTTCTGCCATCTTCGCCTCCTCCACCACCGCCGCTTCAACGCTGCCTTCACTGCTCCTTAAAAAGGAATGATGTGAAGATAAGTGCACTCATTCCCAATACCACCCACTCCTAGGATAACGTCATCCACGAGCATCATCTTAGGACGAAGATCACGCGAAATAACGAACATAGGAAGAAACGACATCCCAATCGGACGGTTAGATCGCCCAATATCACTAAAACAAGAATTTTAGAATATAAGATATTCAGAAAAGGTCAACACTCGAGACTAAACCAGAATGAAAAATAAATGAAAGCTTTGTTGCTTATATAGAGTACGGACTCAATCACGCGCCCCAACATGTGCACTTAATTAGATCACACGCCACTCATGTGGCGCACAATCCAGAACACGCGCTCTGACTTGAGGGTGCAATTAAACCATCACCCACGGCATCCGCGCGACGCTCCGATCACACGCACCCTATGAACCATGCAAACCAATGAAATGACCCACTATAAACACACAATACGAAAGGTCACCTGTACACTGACTGTACACTGACCAGGTGACGCATCAATCACATGCAAGGATTACAGTGCATAATCCAATTTCGCGCACACATACTCGCGCATAAATGACCCGTCAAGCCTGAGATCGCATGCCTGAAGGAAAGCACGCAATCATGTTGAGTGCCCAAAAATAGGTGCGTAATACCTGATTTTAGACGAAATCTTCCTCACACCTTTGTATCCCATCTTGGTCAAGATTCTTCTGTCCCATCATGGCCAAGATTCATTTATCACGTCGCGATCATACCCTTTTATCCCATCATGTAGCCTCATAGACTACGCCAACAGGAAAGAAAGACCTATTCACCAGTCATATAACATCGATCATCCCCTAATCCCATTGCGGCAAGACATATACTCTTTACCATAATACCCTCACGACCCCATCACGATAATGTGCACACATGCGACATCTCCTCAATACCCAGTCCCATCATAATAAATTAATCACACCCTCATGACCCATTGCAAAAGTTGAAAACAAACCGCCCAAAGATGAAGTCAATCACAACGCAGTCATGATGTGATTTCTTTGGTAAGCCAAGATCCACCAAAGAAAGACAACAATGTTCCATCGCTCAATAACATCTTACAATGTCCCATCGCTAACTACGTCCAATCGGCATCCCATCACAAACCTCTCTACTTGGAAAAGAAAGCTCAGACAGCACATGCCATGCCATATGACGAAAGAGGGAAAGCTCGATCATGTCCCATCGCTAAGGCAACAGACTCTCTCTCTCTTTCTCCCGAATCAACTCTCAGGTCCCATCACGACATCATTTATCCCAAGACATTGTATCACAACCGCCAAGTCTTGCCACAGCTGACCTGAAGAGAAGAAGTCTCCAAAGTCCTGTCGTGACATCACATCTGGAGCACTGCATCACAATAATAGCCACAAAGTCTCATCGTGACACTACAACACCACCACGAACCGTACAAGCTGCGTGCAACCCAGGTAAGTACTATCCACTTTTTTTTTATTACTCGATATTGCATATAAATATAGTTAGCTATGATTAAATCAAATATTTTCAAAACTCCTCTCTCTCGACTTGCGAATCACTATAGTCCTCCCATAAGAGACAATCATCAGTACTCACCGAGAAGGTTAGATATAGTATCCGGCATTCTAAGTGTCATCTTGACAACCATAATAATGGTCAAGTTCACAAATCCTGTACTGGTGGATCTGCTTAGCGACGTCTCGGAAGCCAATTTTTTGCCGTTTTACCATTGAATTGATCTTAAGTTAAAAATCCCTAAATTTCAAAATCTCAAAACCCCCTTTATTTCACAAAGCAAAAACTTTTACTTCACAAAAGGAAAAAATAAATAAAAGCAAAAAAAAAAAAAAAAAAGAGAGAAAGAAAAAAAAGAACAAAGCAACAAGATAAATAGACCCAACTCACCTTTCTTTTAAATACAAAAAAAAACTAATTAACCACCCCATCACCCGCGCATAATAAATTACACTTAAACCTGACCTGCAAGTCCTAAGATCATCTGAACTTATAATCAAGTGCATACTCCACTATGCAGAATCATTTATTCAGATGCATTAGGACTAGAATTCCCAACTTAGAGGCTGACTCCAGATGAATCAAGCGCACGTTCCATTGCGCAGAATTCAATTGAGCACACCTCACAAGACCCCCACTTCAATTACCAACCCAAACTGGCCATTCCCCTAGGAAACTGAACATTGAGTATATTTAATCTAAGAACTTACAAACGCCTATTGAAAAAGGAATGCCTGACGCGCATTGGTGTGAGCAATGATGCGCCCGAACTGACATGGCTTCTAAAAGCCTTCGATATTACATCTTTTTATTATCGGTCCCTTGACCTTGTTTTGGACATTTGATTGATGCACTGGTACCTCGATTGCGTAAAATCCCTCTGTTAGCTTGTGCCATGCGACGAGATGCGCGATGCACCACAGACCAGGAATGTGCCCTTCGACAGCTACCATATGCCCTTCAAATGCTCCATTTTACCTTGCGCTAATAGATAAGAAAGCCAAGCATGTCATGTCAACATCACCAATTCACATTTATGATTTCTCAAGGGAAACAAGAAGACACCTTGAATGAGGGGTGTCTACTTCTTCGATGCATTCTTACTTTGCAAGAGCGCGCCGAAGAGGGGCATCTGTAGAACCCCCATTTTGCCTCCTTGGGATATACTTTTGTTCGATCAACCTTTGACCTTTTTTTTAATCTTGATATGGGAACCATGCACTGAAATAATAGTACATGGCTGAACACAGGCTGAAACATTAGCTTTGTGGCTCAGATCCCGACATGGGGAGACTATATATTGAAACAATAGTATATAGTCGGAATGCAGGCTGAAAAAATAGTCTTGCATTTCAGTCTAGAGACCAGACCCGGACAACCCTGAATTAAGTGCATGAAATCCTGTGCGTAATTTGATTACATGCCACACCACAAGCGCACAATCAGTCCCCCTTTCAGACAAAACTTCCTTTCTCAGACCTATTCGAGACTCGATCACGTGCCTAAAATCAGACGCGCGATCGGATTGAGCGCCACAAAACCAGCGCGCAATTGGCCTACGCCCGACCTAGTCTCACTACCCTTAACCCTTAATCTTCCTTAATTAAGCGCTTATGATTAAACGCTTAATCAGATTGTGCACCTCCCATCACACGCGCAATTAGCCCTAATTTTGTTAGGACTGGGAAACTCGCTGAGCAAGTCAACCGGTCGCTCACTGAGTCGGTGACCGACTCAAAATGATTAAGCGCCGGTAAGTAGGCGCGTAATTCGATTAAACGCCAAAAATTGGGCGCATAATTGAGGAAAAGCCTATAAAAGCTTTTCTTCAATTCGACCCGAGGGGAATTTTTTGGGCTGAACTTTTTTAGACTTTTTGTGGAATTCGAGCAATTGAAAACTCCGAGAATAGAACGAACACAGAGAGAGACCAAGCCATGATCTCGAGATTCAAATTCGGAGCTTCGGATGATTCTCCTCTATAGTCCCGACCCTAGGTAAGGAGTTAATTTTAGTTTCCGATCATAGCTTCTAATCTCTAGATCTAGGAATTCTATTAATTTTTATTTTTTTTTAGTCTTAGATCGTAGCACCCTTTTTGGACTAAAATTCTATATATTTGGTTCTAGTTCTCTATTTCTAGAACCAGTCCTTAATCTATCGGTCCGATACATCGATCCTAGGCTTTAATTTAGTTCTAAAATCTCGATCTACAGTCCTATCATTAATTTCTGGTTCTAATCCTTTGATTCAGAACCAGTCCTTAATCATACGGCCTGATTTCCTGATTTCGGGCCCGAACTCAATCCTCAAAATTTAAATTATAGCTTTAATTCCCTATTTTTTAATACTTTTAAAAATCCTAAATATTAATTCTAGTTTTATAATTCTAGTTTACAATCTAATCCATAATTATTATTTCGAAATCAACTCTAAAAAGCCTAAAAGTACTATTTTATGGTCCAAAAATTAATTTATCTTTAATTTCAGCCACCCGATTTGCCCAAGGGAGCTTATGGAGGGTACTCGGGAACGAGGCCAATCCTCCTTAACATAGTGGGCCCAAACCCCTTTTTTTTAGGAACTTTAGAATTAAGTAATTGCTTTAGTTCTATACTTTGAGTATAATTGATTAGTAAGTTTATTTTATTTCAGCATGTTTAATTAGTTAAATGTCTTAAATCCTAGTATGACTGATTCATCTCTTTAAATCTGAATTTAATTGATCAATTCCTTGCTTCAATTACAATTTAATGGAATTAATTTCGTTGCTTCAATTAGATTTTTTTTAGCATAGTTAATTCATTGCTTCAATTAGAGATTTTTTATAAAATCAGGTTATCTATTTTAATCGGATTTGGTAAAAACTAGTTTATTTGTTCTAATTGGATTTTAATAGCATTAATTCCTTTACTTAAATTAGAGTCTCAGTAAAATCAGTCTTTTATCTCAATTAGAATTCTAAGAGGACTGCTATAATTGTTTTAGTTAGAATTTCAATAGAATTGTTATACCTGATTTAATCAGAATCTTGTTACAATTAGTATGCTCGAGTTAATTAGAGTTTCATCAGAACTATTACACATACACTCCTTGTACCAATAGGAGACTAAAACTAACTAGACTTTTAGTAGTGTTAGGAGACTAATAGTAATTAGACTTCTAATAGAATTAGGAAACCAACATTAACTGGACTCCTAACCGGATTGGAATAAACCTATATAACCAAATTCATAACAGAACTAGGGAAGTCTAAACTGACCAGAATTATAACCATAAAGGGAAATAAAAAGGAAATTAAACTATCTAACCCAAGGAAAAGAATGCTGCTGGCGTTCGCAGGCAGACGATTCAGTATAGAAGTAAGCCATACCCGCTTTTAAGCGTGATCATTGCCGTATTGCAGCGTCGATAAATATCTGCAGCTGGCAATCGTAATAAATTAGAACATCCCTTTTATTTTTAACATTCTAAACGCCGCATCGCTAGAGTCCACCAGGACAGAATTGGAAGCCACTGATTCAATGGGAATCGAGAGGAACCCAGAAAAAGCACGCACCAATAATGACGAATGGATGAAGACCACTGTCAGCTTAACGCGGTGTTGGGAGAGACTATGCGATTCATGTATCCAGCCGACTATTTGCAGCGCATGGCTGCGGCGCATGCCTTCGCTCTTGATGCATCTAGTTCAGGTACCAGAGGACCGGATGGGGCAGACGAGGAGCAGGCGGGACCTTCTAATGCACCACAGGATCCTTGAGATGAGAGAGAAAACATGATGAACTTTGAATTTTATGTTGATAAAATGTATTGTATGAACTATTAGGTCTTGGTGGACCTTCAGAGTTTTTGGGCTATGTTAATAGTTAGTTAAATTTCACATTTTTTGGAAGAATTTTATTTATGCTCCTATGGTTGTAGATGATGGTTATGTGTGGATGTTAAATTCCGAATTTCGTGCAGGTATGATAGATGGGTCAATTGTTATGGATATGGGATGAACTTGGAGTGTGGCATGGCCTAGATAGGACTGAGAAAATTTTATAAAGATGTAACGTAGCCATAAAGATCTTAACTATCAAACCTACTATCCAAATACTTTTGTTTCGATTATCGTTAAAGGATTGGGTTCTCAAAAAGAAGGAACCATTTTGTTCATTACGTGTTTTGTCTGTGTGGGATAACCTACTATCAAAATGTGGATCCTTAACCACTTTTCGCAGACGAAAATTCCCAAGGAGGGGAGAATGTAAAGACTCAAAAATTTCAACTTCCGAACCATATGACTCGAGGTGCGTGCCCGACTAGCCACTCAGGTCAAGAAAATAACTTTAATCTGATAGCTGAAAGAAGAGTGAGAACTAAAAGTTGAAATGACCATTAGATGAGAGGATGAATACTAATATATGGTATATGGACTTAACACCCAACCTAAGACTATAAGTATAAAAGCTAGACTTAGATGAGAAATTTCATTTCTTGCCTAGTTGCATGAGACCCAAGTTGTAAAAAAAAGAGAGAAGAGAGGAAGAGAACCCTCATGTGTGTTGATTCGACCATAAGGAGATAGAACTACAAAACTTTGATGCGTGAGAAAGAAGGAGTAAAAGATTTAAAGACCTAGACCGTTGGTGTGCAAGGATTATGATTTAAGGTAAGAGTTCATATTTAAAAGCATGGGTATTTATGAGTTGTAGTTGGATAATTAATGCCTCAGGGATTAGAATTTATTGTGTAAGTGTGTAGTGTGATTGGGCAATAAATGCCCTAAAAAGCTGTAATAAATGTGATCAATTTTCAGAGAAACAAAAAGTAAGAAGAAGAGCTCAAGGGGCTGAGAGTCTATCAAAATTGATTTATCAAAATGAGAATTGATCGATCGATTTTGACAGGAAACAATATATATATATATATATATATATATATATAGACCAGAGAAGTGTTGTTTCAGAAGGGAAATCCAACTGATTGAATGGAAATTTGATCGATCGAACTGCGCCTCGACAGGCTCTGTGCTCAGCTCGAGAGGTTCTCATTTGGTTTGATTCCGTTCGAGTGGATACTGTGCAAACTCGACAAGTTCATATGTGGCTTGGACAGGATGGTCGACAGGTTCACCTAAAAGCTTGACAGGTTGCCTGTAGGCTCGACAGGTTGAAGGCATGAAGTGAGATTGGTTTATGAGTAAACCGATCGATCGATTTTAAGGTCGATCAATCGATCGGTTTAGGAACCGATCGATTGAGTGTGGAATAAGTTATACAAACAGAGAATTGTATATTTGTGAAGGAAACTGACCGATCGAAATAGATTTTGATTGATCAATTTTTGAAATCGATCGATCGGATTGGGGATTTGATCGATCGATTTTGCCAGATTCTGACATTTGTCAGTTTTGAGAAAGAGAACTTTTGAGACCTCCTTTGCTTTGTCATTCTGATGTGTAAGACATAACTTGAAGTGTTCTAGGTTCAAACTATGAGCGTGTGATGTGAAAGTGTGTGTGGAAAGAGAGACTTCGTGTGGAGTGCGCGTGAGGTAGGGAAAATCCTATAGCATGTACCTTTGTTATGATAAGCATATGAGTTATGATGTGATCTGTGTGTATGTATGTGAAAACCATGACACTTTGTCGTTTCAACTACATGAGCTTTGTACATGGATTCAAGTGTGATAAGTGTGTGCGTGTGTGAGTGTGACCTTTAGCTAGATCCGTATGTGTATGTGTGTGTGTGACATGTGTGTGTGAACTTCCATTCTTCAATCCTAAACCTAGCTATAAATTATCACAATGCACAGTGATAAATTATAATTTAGCTCTGCACTTTGATTTAAGGTTTGTGTGTGAATACCCAACCGACGCGGCGGTATATTCGTGACCGACGCAGTGGGATATCCGTGACCAGTACGGCAGCATATCCGTACAACTTTGTGTGACCGGTACGACGGGATATTCGTACATTGTGAGCTCAAGTGACCCTGTTAACGTAGCTCAGGGGCTTGGCATTGTGAAATAGTTCATTGAACGACGATGGTGGGTATTCCCATCGGTATATTGTGGCTCTTATGCTATACATGCTCGAGAGATTAGTTAAGTTATCAATTTAAGTTTTCTTTGTGTGAGATGTGAAAAGCTTTGGAAACCCTGTGATATTTTAGAATTTCGCATATGATTCATTCGCTTTGATTTAAATGCCTTTTTATATGCTCTTCAAGTATTTCGGATTTTGTCATGAGATATATGTGTGATGTGATAAAAATACATGCTATGGATATTTTCTCTATTGAGCTTGGATGAAGCTCACCCTTCGACTATATGTCACAGGTACAGGTGAAGACACTAGCACGGAAGATATTGAGTTGGAGGACTCCGAGTACATTCCGGGGGAGGAGTCCGAGCCTCCACCAGTGAGAGTGTTTAGTGTGAGGTTTTGTGTAGATACGGCTTGGTACGTCCAGCCTTTTTTTTGTAGAGATTCAAATACTTATAATTATTTCAACTATTATTTTTTGAACCATGTTTCGGTGATGGATGGCCATCACCGGTGGTTTTTTTCGGTGTTTTTGTTCATGGGTACTCGCATGGAATTAGAACCGTTATTTTTTAACACACTTTGATATTAGAACTTGAGATTTCTTACTTATATTATGACTCTATCTGCATAGCTAGAGTTCTACTTTGTTTTCTGCTTTGTGTGTGGATGTGTCAAGTGTTCCGCTTGATGCATTCAGGGTTCGGTCTCACAGACCGACCTGATGGCGGGGGTTTCCGTGGTAAGAAATCTGGGCTGTCACACTACAGATGCCCCTCTTTGGCGCGTCCTTGTGGAGCAAGGATGCATTGAAGAAGTAGACATCCCCCTTTCAGGGTGCATTCTCATTTCTTTGAGTGATCACAAGTATGAACCGTGGAGCTGACATGAAGTACTTGACTTTCTTATCTATCAGTATAAGCTAAAAGGAATCATTTGTGGGTCAGAGTGTAGCTGTTGAATGGTGCATCCTCAGCCGTGGGTGCAAGTGGCATCCCGTCACATATTACGACCTGCTGCATATCGCAATCAAACGGAGGAAAATTGACACAAATAAGGTACGGGGTGGCATCATACGAATGTCGTGAGACAAGGTCAAGTGACCAAATGATATGTGTAATACGATGGCAAAGACTTTCAAGTCATGTCAGGCCGAGCGCATCATTGCTCACATAAACATCACGTCAGGAGTTTGTTTCTAGTGGACATTTATTATTTCTCAAAGTTGAGTATACTCTGTGTTCAGCTTCCCACGAGAAAAAATAGATTGGGGTGATAAGAAGTGAAAGTTTGATAGATGGGGTTTTTTAAATTTCGAGGCTTTTAACTTAAGATCATTTCAATGGTAAAACTTTAAAAAATGTGGCCTCTGAGACGTTGCTGAGCAGGTTCATCAGCACGGGATTTGTGGACCCAACCTTTGTTTAGTTGTCGAGGCAACACTTGGTATGCTAGATACTCTATCTAACCTTCTCACGAATGCTGATGATTATCTCTTATGGGAGGACTACAACAATTCAAGGATTGGGAGAGACGAGTTTTGAAAATGTTTGACTTAATATTAGTTAATTATAGTTTATTTTGCAAGAATATTAGTGGTAAGGGGATGATACGTACCTGATTCATTATCGGTAGGAGGCCTTTTTTGATAGGATGTGATGATTATCGCGATGGGACATTTGGGGGTTCAGGTTTACTACATGTTTCTTTGCGATGGGACATTGGTGAACCTCCCCTTTTGATCGCGTGTTGTGATAGTCAGTGATGAGATGTTACTTACCTGATTTATCATCGGAAGGCCCTTGTAGTGCTTGTGATGGGATGAAACATCAGGGAGTCTTTCTCCCCTCTTCTGTGGTGGTGGGGTCTGATGGTTGTTGGCTTGATGGGGCCTTTGGGGGGTCTGGGGTTGTTGCCTGCTCTTTCGAGGCAAGACATTGGTGGGCTTCTCTTTTGGTTGCGTGTTTGAGTAAGTTTTTTATGGGACTTGACGATTATGCGATGGGACGTTCGGGGATATGTGATTTGCAATGGGACACTAATGGTCCTCCCCTCCGGTTGCATATAGTGACGGCTTGTTTCGTATTTGGTGTTAGTGATGGGATGGTCGGTATGATGTCGTGATGGGACAGTGGCGGTTTATCTCTTTCTTTGGTAGATCTTGGGTTATACGATGGGGTGAGTTCTATGATTGTGTCGTGACTGGGTTGTGTAGAATGGATTGTTGGCAGTGGGTTGTCTTTGTTGTGTGATCTGTTATGTCGGGTGTTGTTGTGATTTTGTGCATTCATCACGATGGACTTTTATTGTTTATTATTGCTTTCCGGGGTTTTGGTGGGATGATTTTCTTCGTGGTTGTTGATTGTGACAAGGTATCAGGACATGCCCTAAATTTTTGGTTTGTGTTATCATGATGGGATTATGGGTTTGATAGATTTGGGGTTCACGGGTCAGGGTGAAGTTGATTGTGTGCAAATTTTGCCACGGTGGGATAATTGTTTGTGTGATGGGGCTTTGACAGTCCTTTCTCTAGTCGGGGTGTGGGGTCGCGCGATGGGACTGTGGGGAAACTTTCTATTTTTTGATCGTGGTGGGATGGTATGGGTGACTTGTCTTTATTGTGATGGGATTTTTGTTATTTTAATTTGTCACCTATTTTCTATTTTCCTTTTTTTTTCTGGGGCTTTGATGGGCTTATTTTGTTATTTTTATGTCGGCTTATTTGTTAGAATGGTGCGAGTGGCAGGTATTTTGAGTCGCAACAAGACTGCGAGGGGTATGATTCTGAATCCGAGTTGCATTCTTTGCGATGTCTTCATGTATATTTTTGGGGGCGTGATGGGGACGTCGTTATACGAGTCTACACGATGAGACAAGGGTCTCTGGAGGAGGAGAATTGTCAAGGGAACTTTGCTAGACGTCTGTGCATGTCTAGAGGTTGATGTGTGTGTATGGGTAATTGTTTTTGATTTTCGAGATGTGTGTTTACTTCTAGGCAAGGGTGTATTTTGTTGGGAAATTATGTGCGACTTGATGGGCATTTAATTCAGTTACGCGCAGATTCAACTGCGTGTGATTTGTTGGTTAGTGGATTAATTGCGCGCATAGAGTATGGCGTGTATTCCAATTACGCGCGGGCTTGGGCGCTCACAATTGAAGCATCGGCAGGTTGCAAGGTGGGAGTGCGCGGGTGACTTTTCAAATTCTGCACATAGAGTTGTGAGCGTGATTCGAATTGCAGGCGCGTTGATAAGTGCAGGACTAGTTTATCATTTATTTGCGGTGACGGAAGCTGAATTGCACGTGCTATGTTTGACACTTAATTTAGAATGCATGCAGTTGTATTGGCGCTGTTCGGGGCGCTTAATTCAGTGAGAGTCTATATATGCCCTTGTTTTCTTCATTTTTCTTCATCCTTTCTTCATGTTCTTATCTATTGTGAGGTTCTGACCCTTGAGTGTTCTGATTTACTGTTTTAGCTATATCGTGCGATCCGACCGTCCAATTGTGATGTCATTTCTTCTGATCTTCATTGTTTCACGCGTTCATTTTCCTGAGGCGATCTCTAATGGCGTGATTGGAGATGTCGTTATGTCTTGGGGGGTGTTGAGATCGAGAGATGGTCTACATCCTTCCCTTTTGTTAAAAGGTGAAGATGGCGAGAGGGAAGTTTTACAAATGGATGGAAAGGGAGTTATCCAACCATTCCTCTCGCTTTTCTGTTTCTTTTGATTGGACCATCCGCGCATTACGTTTTGGGCTTGTGTTCGTTTTGAGTTCCATGTTTTAGTTTGGGTTGTAGATTAGGTTTTGTGTTTTCGTTTTGGGTTGTATGTTCAGGAGGTATGCCTCCGGTGACACTTGTAAGAATTTTTGTTATAAATAACACGGTGTTTTTTGTTGATTGAGTTTGTTTCATTTATGCTTATTCATGTTTGTTGTTATGTATTTCTTGGGTTGTGTTGGAGGGCGAATGGGTAATGTTAGGATAGTGCGGGGGTATATGTTTATTTTATTTCATTGTATGTTGCGTGTATCTTTGTTGTCTTATGTTTGATGTAATTATTTTTGGGGTTCTATGGTGGAAAAGTAAGAGCTAAATTGAAAAAAAAAAATTCCCCAGTTTCGGGTGTCGGCCTCGTGGCTCGATTATCATTTGACAAGGCGCTAATGCTTTTAGAAAAAAATTCCCTAGTGTGAAGTGACGGCAGAACATTTGTCGGCCTTATAGATATCCTGGAGTGTGGTTATAATGATCCCATGTTAGGAAGTAGTTTGATTATTTTGCCCACATGTCGGGCTTAATTTTATAAGTACTGAAAGATCATCATGTATCGTAGCTTTCGACAAAATTGAGGTGAATAGTAGATAATGAGTGATTCCATCGTTTGTTATTCGAAAGTTTTCGGTTTTATATTGAAAGAGATTTTGAAAGTCATTTGACTCATTGTTCGAAAAGAAAATTAAGGGTGAAGAGGAGGTAAGGTTTCTTAATTTGGGGAATAGCTTCTTATTCAACCAATTTCAAAAATAGTAGTCAACTACTTTCTTCTCGGGTGGATAATGCGGTGCCATAATTGAGCTCTCTGTCGTAGTCCAGCACCATCAAATCATCAAATTCTTTGGTTTGTAGGAGTTTTTGTTCTCCTCCTGCCACCGTACAACGACATCTAGTAGTGTGAAGATTTCAGGGATGCCCTCCCAGTTCTACTTATGCCTCCCTAGTGGGAATACCAAGCTTGTTGTGTTAAAATGTTGTGCTAATATATTTATTAAAAGATGTGATGGAAAAAATCAATGGCAGCAAAACAAATTAAAAAGGGGAAGTGAAATGGGATGAAATCGACACACAAACAGCATTCCAAACTCAATCCTGCAAGATCCATGGCTGTTGTAGTAAGTTTTAAAAGTAAGTAAGAGTTTGTCCCACTGGGAGTAATGATCTAAATATCTAGCAGATCTCCAAATCTAGCAATCTCTAAACCTCTTCTATGAAAACAGGGAAAAGAGAGGTGGTTTTTCAGGTGTCAAAACTAAATCTAGATCTAAACAAAATAAAATGATAATGGACTGATAAAATAAAATATAAAATGGTGAGAAGTAGGCAGTTGTGGATTATTTTTACTGTATATCAGATTTAGAACAATGGATTTGCAGCTAGCCTTCACTTGGTTACAAGCACAAGTGCAAGGGAGAAATTTTCAATTCTAAACCAGAGACTTGAATTGATCTTAGGGGTATAATCTGTCCACTTGAATGGTCACAGATTATCCTAGAGATCTCATCTAATCACAGGACTAGAGCTGAAGCAAGAAAACTATTGCAGGCACTATGGATGCCAGGCTACAAGCACAAGTATCCATAGGAGCAGCAAATCTATAAAATTCTAGTGAAAATCATAAGAAAATCACAGCTGAACTAAGGCATTAAATTCAATTGGTCATTGCTTCAAACAGCTGCAATGGCCTAGCTCTCAAGTCTACAATCTCTACTACACTCTAGATCAAAATGTTGAAAAGAGGGCTGTAAAACAAAGCATGAATCAAATTTGCAGAAATACATCACTTGGCTACAAGCACAAGTGCAAGGGAGAAAGAATCTATTCTAACCCTCAGATCTGGACCAATCCTATGGGTATATGGCTGTCCACTCAAATAGTCATAGCATATCCCAAAGGTGTGTGCCAGGTAAAAGAGTTAAATACAGAACAAGAAGATCATTGCTGCCACTATGGATGCAGAGATACAAGCATAGGCATCCATAGGTTCATCAGATCCATAGACATCCAAAGTAAAAACTTAGAAAATTACATATCTGATGAAGCTATAAACTCAGCATTTTATTGTATGAATAAAACTTACAATGATTGCCCTCAAGGCAGCAGTCTAAAAATTCTGAATTCTTCACAATGTAATTACAGCACCAATTTACAGATCTAAATAATCTCAGCAACAACCAAGAACTAATCCAACAAGCTCAATTAGGGAGAGAAAAGAGGGGAAAAAAGAGAAAAAAAACCTAAAATTAAAACTAAATGAGTCAAGGAAAACTCAGATTATTCCTTGCTTCCTTCCTGCCAAACCACAAAAATCAGTTTGGTATTTATACATATGCACTGATCTCTGCGCTTTATTTTTGACCAATCAGAGAGGAGAGAGTCCATTTTGTTATGCTAATCCAAGTGATTTGTGCTTTGGCCAATCATAGAAAAGGGATTCTAATTAGCTCAATTGAAGTGGCTTCATCACAGCCAAAGGATATTCCAATTTAGTTAGAAAATAGTTCACACATGGGCAAGTGCTCCAAGTGACCTGTTGATAGTCTAAAAATTGCCCCCCCCCCCCGTCCACTGGTAATTGCTGTTGGAACTTGAGATAGCTCCCACAATTCACTGGCTGCTATTGGAGTTCCCAAAATAGCCCCCAAAGGTCACTGATGAAGGCTGTAACCCAAGCTGAAGCTTTCTCGTGAGGATGCTCAAGCAGATTGAATGTTGAGAAGGTATCTCATGAGGTTGCTGAGACCTGCTCGATAGGTTCTGAAACCTGAAAACCTTTGTATGCTGATCCTCTCGAGAAGAACTCGAGAGGGTGAAGGGAGCAACTGCTCGAATGGATGGCTTGCAGCTATAAGGTGTTGACTAGTTGATGGCTGGAGGAGTGAACTGCTCGAGCAGTTGTTGAAGACCTAAAGCAACTCGAGAGGTTAAGCTTCTAGTGGTCGACAGGTTGGTTGAATGGACAAAGAACCATTCGACAGGTTCTGAAGCTCAACAAGGTACTACTCGATAGGTTGAAGCTCTAGCAAGGTAGCATTCGACGGGTTCTAGCTTTAGCTACAACAACATTCAATAGATTGTGTTCTTGGAGGAGTACTGCTCGACAGGTACCCAGTTTCAGCTTCAGCACTCGATAGGTTGGACTTTGCTCTCTAGCATTTGACAAGTTGAGAGGTGCACCACTTCCATATATTGCTGAACCTCAAGTCCACATTGTTGAAGCTTTAATTTAGTTTAACAATTGTTTATGTGTGTAGCTGCACATGGCTGTTCTAGTGTGCTGCTGATACTGCTCTTCTTTAATGTGCTAGTGTGTATGCACACAACCGAATGTGTTGTTGTTATGTTCCAATGTGCACAGAGCTGAAGATTGGTTTGCTCACATGAACTGCCCTAGTATGCACATTAGATGTGTGCACACAGCTAAAAATTGGGTTGCTTTATTCTGCCATTTACTCCAACAACAACAGTTGTCTTTCAGGCCATGGGCCCCACTTATCTCAGCTCTATTGGATGATTCTAATATCCTCTTCATGGATTTCTGCACTATGACTGCAATTTATTCCTAGCTACAAAACATATTTAAATGCAGTTATTAAACACTCTAAGTCATAGTAAAAGCCAGGTTTAAGGGGTAGAAAGTGGCAAAAATCATTTACTAGCAGCCCTCACAATTTGCTTATGCTTTCCTAAATTCATTGACTATTCATTCGTCGCATGCTCTCACTGGGTTTTGTTTCTTTTCTATATTTTTGAAACAACCTGCTGATGCACGACTTATGAGGTTTGATGGAACCTTGCATTGTCATTTTTTGCGCTCTAACATCGACTCCAATGGCTAGGAGAGTGTATGATGTCGAACCCGAGCCCGGCGTGTACTGTACACGTGTCCTATGTTAAGGGTAATCTGCACCTTCTAATTTAAATCAAATAATCAAAATGTGTAAAGCACCTTCGAAGTACAGTGTACGTATTAAATTAGGCGATTAGTCACGTGAGCCCGGATGAACACTCCGATTAAAGACTGAAGTGATTGGTGAAAGGTCTAGAGATTAATGGGTTAGGTACCTATTTAATTTTGAAGTTAGTTACATAAGGACCGTACACAGTCTTGAATGTACAGGTCACACATTGGATCAGTGCTCCTATCTACATAAGCTAACTCACACGCATAGCATTTGCATGCGTTGGTTTTGGAAATTTGAGAAAGAAAGAACCTATGAGTGCTCTCTACTTCCTTGAAGTCAAAACCGTTGGAACTCCTTGCTCGATCGCTTATTTTCCCTTCGCGAGAAACCTTGCGACGATCCGATCGCAAGACAAACACCGATAGACAACCATCAAAATTAAGAATCGATCTATCGCGAGAGGAGCGTTCTAACGCCGATAATCTCCGAGGCCAAAGGATGTGAGTCTCGCGTGCACGAAACCTATGAAGGTAAATGCTTTTACTTTATCTTGCATATTTTAATTTCATAAATTAGGCTTATAATCATGCATGATTGAATTGCATGCGAAGGTTCGGACATCATTTGCATGAGAAGCGCAAACACCGAAGTTCTCGATAGCCGAATCTTGAAATATTCGAATAAAATTAGTTGCATGTAAAAATTTTCAAGATAGAATGACTGTTGGATAGTGTAGGAACAAACTATGTTTAAATTACTTGTGGTTTGAAGGCTAGACCATGTAAAATTCAAAGAAGTTGAACTACAGAAGAAGATAAAACGAGTTCTACAACTATTAGACTCGCCCGAGCGAGTGAAATGTCGCTCGAGCGAGATTCCTTCAGAATACACAGAAATAGAACTCGCCCGGCCGAGTTTTCAAGCTAAAATTTCTTGGGTAACTCTCGCCTGGGCGAGCTTGTATGTGCCACATGGAATCTGGAGGCCTCGCCTGGGCGACCCTAGACCTCGATCGGGTGACCCTTTCAGGCTATGACCACTTCAGTTTTGTGTGGGAAGGCTACGAGAGCCTCGGGTCATGAAACCTTTCACAACTAACTTGTGTTTTATAAACCCACCATGGTCTAGGTCGGTTATGAGAGACCGTAGAGGAGATATCCATTTCAATTCTGTTTCATTTACCATGCATCTGTAACTAATGTAGGGAAGTTCTCACTTGCAATGTTACATTTTTATGTTGATTCAGAGCCATTGATGATATTTTAAATTTGTGTCTTGATCACCGAAAATCTGTATTTGAAATGTAATTAGTTTTCAATGCTTATTGATTTGGATTGTTAAAACATAGCATAATCAATTTGCATCTTCATTCTTGTTATATATTTTTTGTTGAACCTTGTAGTCTCCTATCATCAAGTTATAACTGTTGAACTTTGATACGACGTGTCTGATTTCTGAAATCATGGGCAAGGAGGAGTGGAGTCTCCAAGAGAGGGGTGGAGTCCTCGGGGTTTGAGGCCCTTTGTCCGTTACGAACTGCTTTGTTCCCGCTATGGGACGCTTTGACATGTTGCTTGTATTTGACATGCTTATGCGATATTAGTGTACAGGGGAGTGGAGTCTCCAAGAGAGGGGTGGAGTCCCAAGGGTCAGAGGCCTTGTTCTCGCTACGAGATACTGACACTAATGCTCTGAATTCCTTTGTTGCTCTACTCTACGATTCTGCATTCTGATGACACTTGTCTTTCTTATATGAATGTACGTTGATTATACTTGCTATCCAACATATTTGTTCCTTCATGAACATCATTTCGATATATGTTTTGTACATGCTCTGTTCTTTATTCAGTCAAGCAACTACCCTGTATGTACTCAACTTCATGAATTTCATGTTTTGAATCATGCTTTGGAATTAAGTCTTTTGTTTATTATGTATTTGTACGAATGAAAATGAAATTGTTTTAATTCTATCCATCAATACTTCTGAAGTAGAATGGTAAATGTACTATTGCAATGACTTTCCCTCTACGGAGCCTGGACTATAGCTCATCCCATTACTATACGTCACAAGTGCAAATATAGATCCGGAGGTGGATCCAAAGTTAGCAGAGGATCCAGACTACATCCCGGACGATGAGGAAGAACAACCACCCGAGAAGTTCTTCCCTTGATTTTCTCTCTGAAATTCTTGGAATAGTGTAAGCATTTATTTTTGAATATTGGGTACAGTCTCTTTTTGTATTAAACTAATGTATAGTTGCATAGATTTTAAACCACTATTTAGGTGGCGGTCGGCCATCACTGGTGGTCTGTATAGTTTTATTTATGTTAGAATGATGGAAATGCTATGTTTTTTCTGTTGCCACTTTGCTTCCACATTTAAGCAGGCTTACCATGTGAATTATGGCTCGAACTTCCAACTTTTAATCAAGGGAAGATTGAGCTGTCACAAAGGTATCAAAGTATCCCGATACTAAAAAGAATTCTAAAATCAGTTTTGGTGATTACGATATGACGCCACGGGTTTTGTGGTAAGAAAAATCCGGGTCATCACAGGTGGCATCAAAGCATAGGTTGTACGTCTCATGGGAGACCAAAGCTATGGCTTAGGTTCAAGGCAATGGCATTAATTTCTATCGTTCTTTAGGCTAGAATTCTTATGCTTACTTGGATTAAGCCTTTGCTTGATCATGACAGGTTAGCATGCCTCCAAGGAGGGGAAGACTGAGGACCATACACACTAGAGGGGTAACAAGTGGCAAAGGGATAGCCACAGGTCCGACTGCAACTCCTATAGGTAACAACAACCATGCCTCTAGAGTTGGGAATGGCGTGGGCAACACCTCAGGAGGAGGGATCAATGCTGGGGCCAACCAACAATTACTAAAGACTACGGTAAATACCATGGCCATACTGTTCGAGAGATGTCCACTGTCTGGTTATCAAGAATTCAGGAGGATGATACCTCCCAGCTTTTATGGACAGACTGATCTGCTTGAGGCTGAGAAGTGGCTAAACTAGATTGAGAAGATCCTCCAACGAGTCGGTGCAAGGAGGAGGAGAAAGTGATTTGGGCTTCTTTCCAACTTGAAGGGGAGGCAGACCCAAGTGGAAATCCGTCGAGGACCAGGGTGCAGATGACACCCAATGCCCCATGGACGTGGGCAAAGTTTATAGAAGTGTTCTATGAGTAGTACTTCCCCCGACAAGTTCAATATCAGATGGAAGTGCAATTTACGACATTAGAACAAGGGAAAATGACAATGCAGGAGTATTAAGCCGAATTCACTAGGCTCTCTCGCTTCGCACCTTTGCATATAGCCACAGAGTTAATGAAGGCACAAAAGTTTGAGAGGAGCTTGAAGCCCATGATTAAGGAAAGGATCTCCTTGTTCAGGGCAACGATGTACGCACAGGTTATGGAGTTAGCCCTGATTACAGAAAGAGATATTGAGGCTATGTATAAAAGGAGAGAGGAACAAAATAAGAGAAAGCAGAGTCGAGCATGGTCTTATGCCTTTGAGTAGGCTAAAAAAAGATCGAAGATGTTGATGGCACCTGCTAGTATGCACTTTTTCTAGGTCCATTTCGGGTCCTGGAATAAGTGGCCCAATTCGGTCCGAGTGGACTCTGACTGAGGCGGTGAAATAATAAATTAGGAAATATTAAATGTTGAAATGAAGAGGTGAATATTAAATGAAAAATACTTGGATTGACGCGATCGCCAGCTAGAGATGTTCATCGACGCTGCAACACGTCACTGATCATGCTTTAAGAAGAGTGGGGGCTTGCAGGTTGAACTCCTTTACTGAACGTCAGCCGACCAACTTCAGCAGCTTTGGGTTACCTTTAAACTAACTAGTTTGGCCTTCTTACTTCTCCTAGGATTCTAATGAATCTAATCTCCTAATCCTACTGGAAGTCTAATTGACTTGGTCTCCTAATCCTAATCGAAGTCTAATAGATCTAGTCTCCTAATCCTACTGGGAGTCTAATTAACCTGGTCTCCAGATCCTAGTCGGAGTTTAATTGATTTAGTCTCCTAATCCTACCGGGAGTCTAATTAACCTAGTCTCCTAATCCTACTAGAATTCTAATTAACCTAGTCTCCTAATCCTACTAGGAGTTTAATTAAAAAAAAGGGTTGTGGCCCGTTATGCTAAGGAGGATCGGCCCCGTTCCTGGGTGTTGAGAACTGAAAAAGACCATTTTCCACCTCTTAACCTGGGTCTTGATAGACCTTTGAGAGAACTAAATAAGTGGTTTAAGTGTGTTTTTTACAGCTATCAATAAAGGCAGACTTAACCTTGAAAGTAGCTTAAATGTGCCAAAAAGATAAAGATCCATGTTCATCTGGAGGAAGAAAGAGAAGAGACAACCTCACTAGCTGTCAAAATGCCTGAACTGAAGAGGTAAAGACCTGGTCTCAACCTAGAAAAGAAGTATGGAGCAATTCGAACAGAAGAAAGCAGTACAGAGAACTTTTCGAAAAGAATCTGAACTTTTCGGAAAGAATCTGAACTTGTCGAAAAGAATCTGAACTTGTCGAAAAGAAGCCGAACTTTGCGAAAAGAACCAAAACCTCCAGGCTTAGCTTTCGAAAAGCACTAGAACTCCTCGAAAGGATTTCAGACCTATTTGAAAAGAAGAGAACTCCTAGCGAACAGCATTAGAGTTGTGCGAAAAGAACTTCAGAAGGCACAGAACTCTACGAAAAGTTCCCCAGACTATGCGAAATGATTTTCTAAAGATTCCTAGCATCTGCAAGGGTAATTCAGTAATCTTTTGCATGCGCCCCAATGCAGATACAAACCAGGAACATTCTGGAAGATTCTGAGCACGAACCAAAGGCATATTCCACCCCATGTGAACACCCAAAGAAGAAATCACTTGGCGGGAACTTCTAGAAGCTCTAACAGATTTTCGAATTACACAACAGAATTGATGCTTCTGTCATCTGATTGGCTGAGCCGAATCAAGCAATTTTGATTGGCCAAAACAGATCTGGATCCTCATGCTCAATTACCATTGGTGGATACAGATCTAAGCAATTCTGATTGGTCGATACACATCTGAGCTAGACCTGGGGGAAACTATAAATAGATGAACCATTTGCCCAATTTGGGGATCCAGATTTTGAGTTTCATTTCTGTTGCTCCATTTCCAAATCAGATAGCTTGTCTGAAACCCTTGTAATAGCCTAACTTTTACTTGCAATTGAGAGTTGTGAGATACTTCTGTAATTCAAAAGAGAATTGTATTCAAGACTACAAATCCGAGAGCTGTTTAAGTTGTGCTCTGTAATTGTAATGGTGAATTTGAAAAGGTTACTGTAATCTGTACGTTCTCAATTGGATTCATGCTGAGGGTTTCCTATGATCTCCTTATTGCACTAGACTCCTTTAGATTTACTATTTTTCACGCAATTTCCCTTGATTCATTAACCCTGTGGGAATTAGTGTTTGTAACCTAATCTCTCACAGCATTTGTAGTGGTGTTTCTTGTTCTGAATTAAGGGTTTAGATTAAAGACTATTGGATGGTCTGTGGCCATTGAAGTGGACATACCATAGCCATAAGCCTAACTCTAATCCTTGAGTAAGATTTCTTTCTCTTACATCTGTGCTTGAAGCCAGATGAAGATTGGATCATCTCTCATTTGATCTACATTCATTCTCATTTTGTTTCAAGGACCAAATCAAAGTTAGATATTAATTCTCCATTCTTATAAATTTACATCAAAATCTCCCCAACTTAGATCTGGATCATTTAGTTTAATTGTTACTGTTATTATTTAGTTAATGTGACAAATTCAACATCTCATCTTATTTGCTTTGTATATAGGATAAGAGGCCAGATCTGGTAGCTCAGATCTGGAGGTTTATCTTACATTTTAAAATCAATTCCCTGTGGACGATCTTTTACTCACTTATATTTTAAAACTTGCTACAATTGGCCCTGATCTTGCAGGCTAATTAAGTTCTCTCTGTGCTGATATTTTCTTATTCTTTTAGTAAAATTCATTATCTGTAAGCCTGTTTTCAAAATACAAATAAATCATGCGCACTTAGAGAATCAACAACACTGGGCACCCTCCGTAAGCTCCCTTGGGCAAATCAGGTGACTAAGGCTTATTTTAGAAATATAGGGAATTGAAAATTGAATTTGAATTACAAACTAAGAAGTAGGAATAAAAAATTGAGATCGAGAATTTAGAATTTAGAACTAGAACGAAGAATTCAGACTAGCATAAGGAACTAGAAGGAGAATTAATAACTAGAAAGAAAATTAAGAACTAGAACTAGAACCTAGGAACTAAAACTAGAGATTAAGATCTAAAACTAGATGTTAAGAACTAGAATCTAAAAATTAAGAACAAGAAATTAAAAGTTAGAGACTGGAACTTAAAAGATTACCTGAATCTGAGCGCTTCTTCCTCCCTGCTGCAGAGAGAACTTCAAGACTCCTAAGAAGGCCTATGCTCGAAAGGAGAGAGATTGCTATCAGAATTTGTGTTGTTGACCGAGGTAAGGGGGTCCTTTTATAAGTATCGAGGTAAGTCTGCACCCTTGGGCAGGTGCCCAATTGGTCGGTCGGATTCAATTGCGTGCCCTATCGAGTGCATGTAATTAGATTGTGCGCCTTGTCCGGGGCGCTTAATCCAGTTTGAGTCGGTCACGGACTCAAGGAGTGATCGGCTGATTGGCTCAACCAAGTATCCTACTTTTAACTCAATTGGAACTAATTGTGTGTCAAATTTGGAATGTCCAATCCAATTAAGTGTCGGCTCGTGTGCGCTTGATTGGGGAGTTTGGGCAGTCTAAGGATTTAGAGACTAGGTCAAACTGGGGACCAATTGCGCGCTGGTGGTGGAGCATGCAATCGATTGCACACCCTGTGTGAGGCATGTAATCGAGTCTTGTGGTGGTCCGTGGGAGGAGGAAGTCAGGTCCAAGTAGGACCGATTGCGTGCCAGTGGTTGGGCGTGCAATCGGATTGCACGGCTTATGTAGGGCGCGTAATCAGGGCTAAAGGCAGTCCATAGGAAGAACGAACCCAGTCCAAGTGAGACCAATTGCACGCATGTATCCATGCGTGCAATCAAATTGTGCGCCTTTGTGAGGGCACAAAATTTGAGGTCTTCCCGGGTAGGGTTGGGTCTGAGCCACAGAGCTATTGTTTCAGCTTGGGTCTCAACCATATACTATTATTTTAGTATGTGGTCCCCGTATTTAGGGTTTTAAGGTCTTCGGAGAAGTTCAGTCCTTCTCTAGAGATCGTAGGCAAGGTCAAAGGTTGACCAAGTAGGTTTGTATACTCCGAGAGGGAAAGTTTGGGGTGTCTACAGATGCCCCTTTTTGGCGCATTCTTATGGAATAGGAATGCATCAATGAAGTAGACACCCCTCTTCGGAGGTGCCTTCTCGTTTCTTTAGAAAATCACAAGTGTGAACTAGGGTGCTGACCTGAAGTGCTTGACTTTCTTATCTATCAAGGCAAGCTAAAAGGGAGCATTTGGGGGCCCAATGTTAGCGGTCGAGAGGCGTATCCTCATCCGCGGGTGCAAGTGGCATCCCGTCGCATGTCACGATATGTTGCAAGTGGCAGTCAAACAGGGGAAAATCGACATATCTAGATCCGTGGGTGCAAGTAGCACCCCGTCGGATGTCACGACCTGCTGCAAGGGGTAGTCAGACAGAGGAAATTTGTCATATCCTGATCCACAATTACAAGTGACATCTCGTCGCATGTCACAACCTGCTATAAGGGCCAGTGAGACAGAGGGAAATAGTCATATCCTGATCCGCAGGTGCAGGTGGCATCTTATCGCATGTCGTAACCTGCTATAAGGGGCAATTAAACATAGGAGAATTGACACAATCGAGGTACCGGGGGGCGTCATACGAATGCCCAGAGATGAGGTCAAGTGACCAGATAATGTGAAGTAATTTGTTGGTGAAGGCTCTTGCAAGTCATGTCAGACCGGGGGCGCCATTACTCACACTAATGGCATGTCAGGCGTCCTTTTCCAATGGACATTTGTAATTTCTCAAAGTTGAGCATACTTGGTATTTAGTTTTTCAGGGAAAAGAATGGATTAGAGTGGTGAGAAGTGAATTTTGATAGCTAGAGGTTTTTTTAAAAATTTGGGGGTTTTAACTTAAGAACAATTCGGTGGTAAACAGGCGAAAAATATGGCTTTCGAGACTATAGACACCCCCATTTTGCCCTCTCGGTGTACATGAATTCGTTTGGTCAATCCTTGACCTTTTTAACCCTCGACATGGGACCATGCAACTGTACATGGCTGACCACAAGCTGAAACAATAGCTTTGTGGCTCAGATCTCAATGTAGGGAGGCTATATACTAAGCAATTGTATATAGTCGGAATGCAGATTGAAACAATAGTCCTATATTCCATTCTTGAGACCATACCCGGACAATCCTGAATTAAGCGCCTGAAAACTCGCGCATAATTTGATCACGCACACAACCACGAGTGCGTGATCAGTCCCCTTTCAGACCAGCCTTCCTTTCACAAACTGTTTTAAGACTTGATTACGCGCCTCGAAACAGACGCGCGATCGGATTGAGCGCTACACCACCAGAGCGCAATTGGCCTACGCCCGACCTAGTCCCCTACCCTTGACCCCGGCATTTCCTTGATTAAGTGCTTCAGGTAACACGCTTAATAGGATTGCGCATGTCCCATCACGCGCGTAATTACTCCTGATTTCGTTGGGACTAGGAAACTCGCTTAGTAATTCAGCCAGTCGCTCACGGAGTCGGTGACCGACTCAAAGCGATTATGTGTAAGAAAACTGACACGCAATTAAGTTAAACGTCCGAAAATGAGCGCATAAGTGAATGAAAACCTATAAAAGCTTTTTTTCTCAAAAAGAGAGAGGAGGCTGCAAATTTAGAGAGAAGAAACCGCAAATTCTGAAACTAGAGAGCTCCGAGGACGAACCCATAGAGCAACCTAGTCATAATTTCGATATTCAAACTTCAAGATTTCTCTCTGCAGCCCTGACCCTAAGTAAGAATTTAATTTTTAGTTTCCGACCATAGGTTCTAGTCTTTAGATTTAGGGTTTTTCTTAGCTTTAATTATCAGTTTTAATTTTCAGTCCTCAAAGCCCGGAACAAGTCCTTAATTTGACGGTCTATTCACCGACTCTTAAGGCCTAATCCTGTTTCAAAATCTCAATTTACAGTCCTATCATTAATCTCTGGTTCTAACTCTTAGAGTTCAGAACCAGTCTTTAATCCGACGGTCTGATTTTTCTGATTTCGACTCCGATTTTAGTCCTTAGATTTTTTTTAGCCTTTAGTTTTAATCTCTAATTTTTTATAGTTCTAGTATTTAGATTATAATCCTTAATTCTTAAGTTTTATAGTTCTCAATTGTCATTCCCATCACTTTTACATTTGGCTCATTTTGAGGTAGCAAGTGAAGTCAGAATGAGTCAAAATTAGTCACATTGGAAATTTTATCGAAGTAGCTTTCCAACGAGCCAAAAAACACACAATTCTGACATGTATCGAAAAATTTATGGTTAGTTTTTGACCGCCATGCAAAAAGTGACGTTTTTCAAAATTCCTAATTGAATTAGGATTAGTATCTTTATTATATTATTTTATAAAATAGGATTTATGGTAAAAGCCTATAAATAAGACCTTTACCTCCTATCCAATTTCCTCTACATAATTTCCTCTATATAATTTCCTCTATACAATTTTTCTCTATACAATTTTTCCTTATACAATTTCCCTCTGCACAATTTAGATAATTTCTACAGGTAATTCTTTAATCCTTCATTTTCTGGTTCTAGTTCTTAGGTTCTAGAACCAGTTCTTTTTTAATTCTGGTTCTAGATTTAGGTTCTAGCCCTCTAGTTCTTAAATTCTAGATCTTAGGTCTTAATTTTAATTTTTAATTTTCTAATTCTAGTCCTTAGGTTCTAAAATCGGTCCTTAATCTCATGGTCCTTAGATTTTAGCTCTAGTCTTAATTTCTCGTATTCTAAATTCTAAAATTTGCTTTATAGTTACGATTCTTAATTCTTTTTTTCTTTTAGCCCTAAAATCTTAGCCTGTAAATACCAATCATCAATCTCTCAATCTATAAAAAAAATACTAATTTATAATTTAAATTCAGTCTTTTCAATTTTCAACCATCCGATTTGCCTAAGGGAGCTTACGGAGGGTACTTGGGAACGAGGTCAATCCTCCTTAGCATAACGGGCCACACCCCCCTTTTTCCGTCTATTTATTTCGTTTAATTTTATTTCAATAAAACTGGCATGCTTATTTAAAATCAGAATTTCTATAGAATTGGCATATTTAATTTCTATAGAATTGACATATTTATTCAAATCAATACAATTCGAATCAGTCATAACACAATTAAGAACGGTTGTATTCTTAGTATAATTAGGGGACTAATATTAATTAGATTTCTAATAGGATTAGAAAACTAAATTAATTAGAGCTCTAATAAGATTAAAACATGTAAATTAATTAAACTCCTAGTGGGATTAGGAGACTTAATTAAATTAGACTCCTAGTATAATTAGGAGACCCTTTCTTAATCAGTCTCCTAGTAGGATTAGGAAACTAAATCAATCAGACTCCCAGTAGGATTAGGAGACCAAATTAAATAAAATTCCAGCAGGAATAGAAAAACCAAACCAGTTATACTAAAGGCAACCCGCAGCTGCTGACGTTCATCGGCGGACGATTCAGTAAAGGAGTTCAACCTGCAAGCCCCCGCTTCCCTTTAAAGCGTGATCAGTGACGTGTTGCAGCGTTGATAAATATCTGCAGCTGGCGATTGCATCTTCTTAGGTATTCATCATTTAGAATTTGCCTCTTTAATTTCAGCATTTAATATTTTCTAATTTATTACTCCATCATCGCCATTGCCAGAGTCCGCTTAGGACAGAATTAGGCCACTGGTTCCGAGGATCGAAAGGAACCTAGAAAAAGCGCACACCAACAGACTGGCGATCGCGATGGGACTCTTTTTTGCTAAGGTTGCCCCGATTTAATTAATTTAGTTTTCTATTTTCCTTACTTTATTTAATTTGATTTCAGATTTTTCGCTTTTTATTTTGTTTCGCTTTATCATTTTTCTACACACACTTGCACGTGGATAAACCTTTAAAAAAAAAAAAAAAAAAAAAAAAGCTATTTTAAAATGGCCGACATCAGAAAATTGAACTTTAATGATAACGACCCACCCGTATGGGGCTCCCATAGCGACCCCAAGTATAACGTTAGGCCGTCTCCGTGGACAACCCTGTGTCACGCTCGGGTAAACATGGTTAATGAGAGTGAAAAATAACCCTTCACTCCACGAAATACAAATCATAGTGATAGCACTGAAGAAAGTGGTACTGAGCAAAGCTACCCCGATGGTAAAGTTATGAACCACACTCCCAGTGCACTCACAAAAGGGGGAAAAGAAGTCGACGCATGGCTCCAGTCCCAAAGACAAGTTACTCCGAAGAATAGATAAAAGAAAAGGACGTCGACTCCTCCGCATGCTCCGACCCCCCCGACACATAACACATATACCCCTCACACCTTCTACAACAACAACTGCCGAGGACAACCCTCCCCCAAGGCATCTAGAAAAGACATCGCGATAAACGTAAACAACCTCCACCAATTTCTAGATGACTACATGGCTAACAAAGAACGCTCCAGTCACACTTTTAGATTCGACAAATTTTATCGAAACATCGACTTCACTGTACCTGCTGGTTTTAAACCTCTAAAATTTAACAAATATAACGGAACGGGAAACCCGAAGCACCACTTGGCCCTATTCTGCAATGACTGTCAACCAATCCACACCAATCATGAGCTCCTGATCCACTACTTTCAGAGATCTCTAGAAGGAGAAGCCCTTGACTGGTTCATGGCCTTACCTTTAACCGAAATCGAGACATTCGAAGACTTAGCCGACAAATTCCTAGATCAATACCAACACCTGACTCTTGAAGAAATCAGTCTCACTGACTTGATGCACATTAGACAGGAGGACGGTGAAGACTTCTCGACATTCGCCAACCATTGGAGAAGATTTGTTGCTCTAATGAGGAATCAAATAAAAGAAAGCGATGTAATAGAAATCGTGATTAGCAATACCCGAGAGCCTCTTCGGAGCATTCTTATCCTAAGCGACTATCACGACCTTGCTAGCCTTTATCAATGCGCCTCACGCTTAGAATGGATACCTCAGTCCTCCTACCTTAACCTCCAACAAACCCTCCTCCGACAATCCCGAGACAAACACCTTAAATGAGACTCTAGACTCTGAATAAACTCACACAAACCAAGAACCAAACCAAACAAACCCTCAACCGTACCACCCATACGACCAAGCTCATGATCTATGCACAAACCTATACCCTGACCAAAATCAATTATCACACATAAACCAAGGTCAACACCAAAACCAACCACTATACACCAACCAATATATGAACTCGTACTATGACCAACACCAGTGCCTCAACGACACGCAAACTAACACCACCTATTACAACTCATTGTTCGATCAAACTCAACTCACATACAAGGCTGTACACTCATTCACCCCCACCCCATTCCACCTAGCTAGCCTGACCTGAAGAATTGAACCTCTCTCAGAGCAAAACCATACTATTCACTTATAGCCAACCAACCCTGTCCCACACACCTATAAACACGAAGTTACCTTTCACCTTGGACCTGTTACCAAGATCACTAAAATCCAAACTATCATCAAATCCATCCCTCACCCCTCAGCTAACTCAACCCATCCCCAAACTCATCACTGAGCTCAACACGCTTATCTCTGAACCAACTCAGCCTACCCTTGAATCTGATAACCTACCAACAAACAAATCAATCCCCACACCTCTTGAACAGACCGAACCAATGACGCAAACTACCCCCGAACAAACTCACGTGCCGATTCTAGGAGTAGCTTTCGAACCAATCAATCAGTATTATACGACACCATTCATACTTAAACCAATCACAAAACTAAACTCTGAACCCAAATCAGTAATCAAATCTACTCCCAAAATCACTAACCCTCTCGCTTCCAAATCTACTCCAAAACTAACCCCCGAAATCGAACACATTGTCGAACGCATTGCCCCACTAATCTCAAAACCAGCCACTAAATCAATCCCTACACCTGCTTTAAAACTTGAACTCAACAACAAACACGTCACCCCACTAACCTCAGAATCAACTCTCGAATTAACTTCGATGCCCACTTTGGATCCTAAACTCACTACCACCTCACCAACTTCAAAATAAAATCTCAAACCCGAATCTGTTACCAAACATACCTCTGAACCACCCATTTCACTCACTTTAGAATCAACCATTGAACTGACCTCAAAACCAACTCATGAATCAACCCCTATAAAACTTGCACAAAACTTATCATCCCCTCAACTCTGAAACAAGAACTTAAACCCATTATTGAACTTACCATTTCACCAACCACGAAACTGAACCCCAAACTCAAACATATCATCAAAACTAAACCTATCGTCAAAACTAAACTTAGCATCAAACCTAAACTTATCATCAAGCCTAAACCTATTATCGAATCTAAACCAATTATCAAATCTAAACCTGTCCTTGAACATGAATCTATCACCGAACCTAAACCCATGATTGAACTTGAACCTATCATCGAACACAAGACCAAACTGATCATTGAACTTAAACTAATTGTCAAACCTATCGTCGACCCTGCACCTATCCACAAGCTCAAACCCTCCATCAAAGGCGAACCCGCCATAAAATTCGAACCCATTGTCGAACCTGAACCTATCGTCAAACCTAAACCTATCACTGAATACAAACCTGGCATCAAGCCTCCAACTATCAGCGAATCTAAATTGACCGTCAAACCTAAACCTATCGTCAAACCTCAAACTATTGACAAATCCAAGCCCATCATCAAAGTTGAACGCATCATTGAACTTGAGCCTATTATTGAACACTAACCCAGTACTAAAATCGAACCTCTTCCTATAACACCAACTCCACTCACCTTTGAGCCTACCACAAAACCTATCAAGGAGTCGATCATTGCTCCCACTTTCAAAATCAAACTAAACCCAAATCTTACAACGCCAATCATCATCCAAATCAACATGCCTCAAATCCCATCATAACACAAAATCAATGCCACAACTAAAATCGCTTCTGATCATCAGACCCAAATCTCCGTGGACCTCATAATCAAAACCTTCACCGAACTCCAATCAAAAACTACTACGTCAAACTTCTGATACTCAACCTCCTCGAAAAATTATAAATAAAACTTTAAAACAACCTCATGATAAACCCAAAGTACGAATCAAACCAAACAAGCATAATCAAACAAAACTGGACCGCTTCATACGTAGGAAAGGTCAACCTTGGACTACGCCCTCGCGTCTCCTCTTCCTATTCTATCTCTGCCTTATCTTATCACTATCTCTACAATACTACCGTCCCTCTCAATGATTTCTACTCCAACTTCACTCACAAACAACTTTCCAACGATCCATAAATAATTCTGGAGAACTCCTTAACAATTGTATGCTTCATCTCTACGAGATGATTCACCCCGTCGAAAAACAAAAAAAGGTCCCTCCTGATAAGGAGATGCCGGACACAAAAGACCTATCGAAGGAAGAAATCAAACGACACCACACTTATTTTGATAAACCCTATACCATTCAAAAGACGAACTTAAACATAACCTCACTCTCATCCCTCATCAATCAGATCGAAAGGGATTGAGGGCCCCGAAACAATATTATCTAATTGAACGGTCACTTCGACCATCCAACATATCCCACCAAGCGGACTTCCTGAGTCAGTCCCCCACCAAAGGAACTGATGTTGTACCGTAACACAGTAGTAATAACAAAAAATAATACAAAAAAAAAACAAAAAATATAGAAAAGTACAAAAAAAACTAAAAATATAAATGCCCAAAACGTAAATACTCGAAAATAAAAATACTCTTCTATGCCCCAAACCCTTCGGACTTATACTCGACCGAGAACTCGAAATCGAGGAGCTGCTGCTAAGAGAAGTGCCTATACAACCGCCTCACCTGGAAGAAATCAAAACCCATGAGGTAAGTCCTTATATTATCTCAGCAACATGCCCAAGAAACAGCCACAGGAGAAGGACTGTCTGACCCTTGGAATCATAACTCAATGAACATCATGTTTCGTAGCCTAAACAAACATACTTATATACCTATCATCCTCGCAATCATTACAAGGCATTCGCCAGTCGTAGGTCATTATTTTCAAAACTATTTTGGGCATCATCTGATTCATTGAGTACCCTCCTACTCAGGCGAATTGATCGAAAGGGCTAGTGGATCATGAAACTCTCTTTTTTGAAATATAGAAAACTTTGGATTGTCATACACTCCCTTCAGTCATTGGAGTCGATGTTAGAGTAGAAAAATGTAAGGTTCCATCAAACCTCACAATTCTTGCGTTAGGAGGTTGTTTCAAAAAAATATATATAGAAAAGAAACACAACCGAGCGAGAGCAATGCGATGAATGAACTGTTAATGAATTCAGGGAAGCATAAGCAAATTGTGAGGGCATTCCTGGTAATCTTATTAGGAAAGTATAAGCAAGCCGCGAGGGCATCCTTGACATCTTCACACTTCTAGATGTCGTCATACGGTGGTGGCAGGAGGATAAAACTCCTGCTAACTATAGAATTTGATGATTTGATGGTGCTGGATCATGACAGAGAGCTCAATTATAGCATCGCATTATCTACCCAAGAAGAAAGTAGTTGACTACTATTTCAAAATTTGGTCGAATAAGAAGCTACCCTCAGATCAATAAACCTTACCTCCTCTTCACCTTTTATTCTCTTTTCAGACAATGAGTCAAATGATTTCAAAATATCTTTCAGAATAAAACCGAAAACTCTCGAATGACAAGTGATGCAATCACTATTTATCTACCATTCCCCTCAATCCTTGTTGAAAACTACAATACATGATGATCGTTCTGCACTTACAAAATCAAGCCTGCCATGTGGCCGAAATAATCGAACTACTTCCCAACGTGGGATCATTGCTAATACACTCCAAGGAATCTGTGAGGCCGATGAAACTCCCACCGTCACTTGACACTGGGGCATTTTTTTTTTTAAGAATGCTAACACCTTGGTAGCGATACTTAGGTCACAAGACCGATACCCCATACTGGGGGATTTTTTTAATTTTTTAATTAATTTAGTTCTTGCTTCCCCACCTTGAACACCCCAAACTGGGGCATTTAATTTTTTTTTTTTTTTTTTTTTTTAGTTCTTACTTTTTCGTTGTGGGACCCCAAAACGAGCACATGAAATAGAACAATAGAGATACACTCGAAAAAATAAACACCATACTCTGATACTACCCATTCCCCTTCTAACATAACATATAATGACAAACATAAACAAACATAAATGAAAGAAACATAATAAGAGAAAAATATCGCTCATTCTTAGCAATAAAGAAAAAAATAATATAATTAGAAACCTCTTAGGATTTAATACTTGAGATGCAAAATAAAAAGGCAGAAAATACATTAGAAACTAAAATTGCCTCAAACTTTTAAATCCTAAGTTTAGAAACAAAATTCAAAACAAAACCAAGCCCCTTAGCCTCTATTGATAACATACACCTCCTAAATCACAAAATAACAAGTGTCACCCTCACAAATATCCTCCACCTAATTAAATCTATGGCAAGCCTAGATAAGCCAATAGGATTCAAACACTTAACACCCATCTAGAAACTTTAAATTAAACCCTAAATTCACACACTTCTAACAAGTGTCATCTCAAATCAAATAAAAGACTAAAACAAAATACTTTGAACTTTAAACAAATTTTTTTTTTTTAGAATAAGACCCTGACTTGTTTGGGATCATAAAAGAAATGCCCCCAACAAACCCATCAAAACCAAGTAAATACTCTAAACAAAACTCAACAAAACAAATTAATCTTGAGATAAACCCTCAATAAATTTGAAGTAAAACCTTAAACTAAATTAAATCCTAAAATAAATCAAACAAATCAAATAAATCCAGCTAATCCATCAATAAATTAAATCAATAAACAAGCATAATAAAACAAAAAAATGCCCCTTTATTTATAATTTAAAACTTTATAAATATCACCGGAGGCATACCTCCTGAGTATACAACCCAAAATGAAAACCTAAAACCTTAACCTACAACCTAAAATGAAGACTTGGTTCAAAATCGAGACAAAAAGAAGAGACGGAAGGATTAGTTGGGTAATGCATCCCTCCATTTACAGCGCCTCTTCTCCCCGCCATCTTCACTTCCTCCGTCGCCGCCCCATCAACACTGCCTTCCCTGCTCCCTAGAAAGGAACAGTATGAAGATTGATGCTCTCATTCCCAACACTGCCCATTCTCAGAATAATACTGTCCCCCGACATCACACTGGCATGAAGATCACATGAAATAATGAATATAGGAAGAAACCCCATCCCAATCTGACAGTTAAATCACTCAATATCGCTGAAACACGAATCTTAGGACGCTAGGACACTCAGAAAAGTCAAGACTCGAGACTAAACCCAAGAATGAAAAGCAAATGAAGACTCCTTCGCTTCTATAGAGTACGGCCTTATTTACGCACCTAAAAATGTGCGCTTAATCTAATCACACGCTAGGAACATCACGCTCAATGGAAAACCCACGCTCCTAACCAGGCGCGCAATACGATTGTCGCCCGCACAGATAGCACGACCTTATGATTCCGCGCTGCCCACTAGCCGCCCAATCCGATTAAACGACTCACTTTTATCACGCAATTTGAAAGATTACCTGTACACTGACTAGGTGACACTTCAATCACGCGTAGGTATTAGAGCGCATAATCCAATCACATGTTAACCTACACACGTGTAAACACTCTTTATACCCTAAATCGCACGCCTGAAATCAGGTGCGTAATCAGTTTAAGTGGCAGATGTCAGGCGCTTAATTCCTGATTTTCCTAAAAATTTATCCCTTCTTGAGCGAGAGTCCCCTTTGTCCCATCGCATAGCCTCATGAGCCATTCAGACTGAAAAGGGACCTTCACTCGTTGTCGTCCCATCGTAAAATTATAGTCATGCCCTCATGGCCCATCGCGAAAAGCAAAAAATAAATCTCTCGAAAATGCAAATACACCAAACAAAAAAAAAAACTAAGTCAATCATAATGCAATTACAACATAATCTCACCAGAACCCAAGATCTGTCAAAGAAAGAAACTAGACACACTTGTCACACGAACACCCTACCCAGCGTAACGCTTAGCTCACTTCCCATCGCGGACACCACTACCCAAAAAAAAATCATTCAAACAACACCGGTCGCACTAAAAGAAGAAAAGGGAGAAAGCACGAGCACGTCCCATCACCGAAATAAAGAGCCTCCTCCCAAAGTGCCCGCCACAAACCTACCAGACGCCAGTGCAACAGAAAGGCAGGAATACGTGGGACTACACCCATGTCCCATCGCATTTCACTACGGCCAAGCTACAACGTGAACATCCCAGCAATACCTCCCAAGTCCCATCGCGGTACCACTATAATCACCAAGGCCCCATCGCGACATCACGCCAACAACCGCCAACCACTGCTTAAGCAACAAGCGAAAAAAAGAAAAAAAAATGGTACCCTACTACGACATTGCACCTGAAACATTACATTACAATGACAGCCACCAAGTCCCATCACGATGCTACAATACCGCCAAAGTACCACCACTACAATATCCCCAAGGTCTCACCGCACAATTCAGGTAAGTACTACCCCTTTTTCAATTACTCAAATTTTCTTCTAAATTATAATTATCTATGATTAAGTCAAAATGTTTTCAAAACCCCTCTCTCTCAACTCGCGAATTACTGTAGTCCTCCCATAAGAGACAATCATCAGTATTCATTGAGAAGGTTAGATGGAGTACCTGACATGCCAAGTATCATCTTGACAACCACATGAATGGTTGGGTCCACAAATCCTGTACCGGTGGATGTGCTCAGCAACATCTCGAAAGCCACGTTTTCTGTTGTTTTACCACCGAATTGATCTTAAGTTAAAATTCTCCAAAATTTCAAAACCCCTTACTCATTCTAAAATCTTTTATTTCAAAAATCTTTCTTCTCTTACTTACAAAAAAAAAAGAATAAAATGAACAAAATACATAGACCCGACTCACCTTTCTTTAAATACCACAACCAACTACACTTAGTCTTGACCTTTAAATCCCAAAGCCCTTTGAACTCGCAATCAAGCACATACGCCACTACGCAAGATCGCTTGTTCGGATGTAAAAAAAAAAATTAACTCCAGATGAATCGAGCGCATATGCCACTGCGCAGAATTCGACTGAGCACACTTCACAAAATTTACCTCAATTACCAACCCAAATCAACCATTCCCTTGGGAAGCCAAACAATGAGTATACTCAATCTAAGAACTTACAAATGCCTATTGGAAACAGAATACCTGACACGCATTGGTGTGAGCAATGACGAGCCCGGTCTGACATGACTTGCAAAAGCTTTCGACACTATATATTGTTTCATCTCTTTATTATCGGTCCCTGGACCTTGTTTTGGACATTTGATTGATGCCCCGGTACCTTGATTGCATAAAATTCCTCTGTTAGCTCGCACCATGTGATGGGATGCGCCATGCACCCACAGACCCAAAATTTGCCCTTCAATAGCTTCCATTAGCCCTTCAAATGCTTCATTTTAGCTTGTATTGATACATAAGAAAGCCAAGCTTGCCATGTCAGCATCACCAATTCACATTTGTGAATTCCCAAGAAACGGGAAGGCACCTCGAATGAGAGGTGTCTACTTCTTCGATGCGTTCTTACTTTGCAAGAGAGCGCCGAAGAGGGGCATCTGTAGACACCCCCATTTCGCCCTCTCGGAGTACTCGAATTCTTTTGGTCAGCCCTTGACCTTTTTAACCCTCGACATGGGACCATGCAACTGTACATGGCTGAACACAAGCTAAAACAATAGCTTTTATGGCTCAGATCCCAATGTAGGGAGGCTATAGACTAAGCAATAATATATAGTCGAAATGCAGACTGAAATAATAGTCCTGCATTCCATTCTTGAGACCATACTCGAACAACCCTGAATTAAGCACCTGAAAACCCATGCATAATTCGATCACGCGCACAACTATGAGCACGTGATCAGTCCCCTTTTAGACCAACCTTCCTTTCACTGACCATTTCGAGACTCGATTACGTGCCTAGAAATAGACGCGCTATCGGATTGAGCACTACCCCACCAATGCGCAATTGGCCTACGCTCGACCTAGTCTCCTACCCTTGACCCCTACGTTTCCTCGATTAAGCGCTTTAGGCAACACGCTTAATAGGACTGTGCACATCCCATCACACGCGTAATGAGTCCTGATTTTGTTAGGACTAGAAACTCGCTGAGTAATTTAGTCGGTCGCTCATTGAGTCGGTGATCGACTCAAAGTGATTAAGCGTCAGAAAACTGGGGCGTAATTCAATTGAACGTCTGGAAATGGGTGCGTTATTGAATGAAAACCTATAAAATATTTTTTCTCAAAGAGAGAGAGGAGGCTGCAAATTTAGAGAGAAGAGACCGCAAATTCTGAAACTAGAGAGCTCCGAGGACGAACCCATGGAGCAACCTAGTCATAATTTCGAGATTCAAACTCCGAGATTTCTCACCGCAGCCCTGACCCTAGGTAAGAATTTAATTTTTAGTTTCTGACCGTAGCTTCTAGTCTTTAGATTTAGGATTTTTCTTAGTTTTAATTATTAATTTTAATTTTCAGTCTTAGACCGTAGCACCCCCTTTTTTTTTAAATCGTAATCTCTATATCTGGTTCATGTCCTCAAAGCTCGAAACCAGTCCTTAATCTGACGGTCTGATTCACTGACTCTTAAAGCCTAATCCTATTTTAAAATCTCAATTTACAGTCCTATCATTAATCTTTGGTTCTAACTCTTAGAGTTCAGAACTAGTCTTTAATCCTACGGTCTGATTTTTCTGATTTCGACTCCGATTTCAGTCCTTAGATTTTTTTTTTAGCCTTTAGTTTTAATCTCTAGTTTTTTATAGTTCTAGTCTTTAGATTCTAATCCTTAATTCTTAAGTTTTAGAATTTAGCCCTTAGGAAATCCTTGCCCAAATCCTTATTTTAGAGCCAACTAGGTCTCCCCAACCTTTTCTCAATTTTCAATCCCATCACTTTTATGTCTAGATCATTTTGAGGTATCAAAAGAAGTTGGATTGAGGCAAAACTGGTCATGTTGGAAAGTTTATCGAAGTAGCTTTCCAACGAGCCAAAAAACGCACAATTCTGACATGTATCGAAGAAGTTATGATTAGTTTTTGGCCGCTATGCAAAAAGTGATGTTTTTCAAAACTCCTAGTTGAATTAGGATTAGTATCTTTATTATATTATTTTATAAAATAGGATTTATGGTAAAAGCCTACAAATAAGACATTTACCTCCTATCCAATTTCCTCTATATAATTTCCTCTACATAATTTCCTCAATTCAATTTCCTCTACGCAATTTTCCTCTATATAATTTTTCCTTATACAATTTCCCTCTATACAATTTCCCTCTGCACAATTTAGACGATTTCTACAGGTAATTCCTTAATCCTTAATTTTCTGGTTCTAGTTCTTAGGATCTAGAACCAGTTACCCATTTTTTATTCTTGTTCTAGATTTAGGTTCTAGCCCTCTAGTTCTTAAATTCTAGATCTTAGGTTTTAATTTAAATTTCTAATTTTCTAATTCTAGTCCTTAGGTTCTAGAATCAGTCCTTAATCTCATAGTCCAAATTCTCCTAATTTCGACCCCAATTGTGGTCCTTAGATTTTAGCTCTAGTCTTAATTTCTCTTAATTCTAAATTCTAAAATTTGCTTTATAGTTACTATTCTTAATTCTTTTTTTCTTTTAGCCCTAAAATCTTAGCCCTTAAATACCAATCATCAATCTCTCAATCTATAAAAAAATACTACTTTATAATTCAAATTCAGTCTTTTCAATTTTTAGCCATCCGATTTGCCTAAGGGAGCTGACGGAGGGTACTCGGGAACGAGGCCAATCCTCCTTAGCATAACGGGTCACACCCCCCTTTCTCCGTCTATTTATTCTGTTTAATTTTATTTTAATAAAACTAGCATGCTTATTTAAAATCAAAATTTTTATAGAATTGGCATATTTAATTTAGTTAGAGTTTTATTCAAATCAGTACAATTCTAATCAATCATAACATAATTAAGAACGGTTGTATTCCTAGTACAATTAGGGGACTAATATTAATTAGACTTCTAATAGGATTAGAAAACTAAATTAATTAGGGCTCTAATAAGATTAAAATGTTTAAATTAATTAGACTCCTACTGGGATTAGGAGACTTAATTAAATTGGACTCCTAGTAGAATTAGGAAACCCTTTCTTAATCAGACTCCCAGTAGGATTAGGAAACTAAATCAATCAGACTCCCAGTAAGATTAGGAGACCAAACTAAATAAAATCCCAGCAGGAATAGGAAAACCAAACCAGTTACACTAAAGGCAACCCACAGCTGCTGGCGTTCACCGGCAGACGATTCAGTAAAGGAGTTCAACCTGCAAGCCCCCGCTTCCCTTTAAAGCCTGATCAGTGACGTGTTGCAGCGTCGATAAATATCTGCAGCTGGCGATCGCATCTTCTCAGGTATTCCTCATTTAGAATTTGCCTCTTTAATTTCAACATTTAATATTTTCTAATTTATTACTCCATCATCGTCATTGCCAGAGTCCGCTTAGGACAGAATTGGGCCACTGGTTCTGGGGATCGAAAGGAACCCAGAAAAAGCACGCACCAACAGAGACGTCGCTGAGCAAATCCATCGGAGCGGGATATGTGGAGCCGGCCATTTATGTGATTGTCAAGATGACACTTGGTATGCCGAATACTCCGTCTAACCTTCCCCGTGAATACTGATGATTGTCTCTTATGGGAGGACTACAGTGATTCACGAGTTGAGAGAGACAGGTTTTGAAAATATTTGACTTAATATTGGCCACTTATATTTTACAAGGAATATCGAGTGAAGGAGAGGGTGATACTTACCTAGTTTGTCTTGTGATGGGGCGTTGGTGTTGTTTCATGGTGGTCACACGTTGGGGTATCAGGGCCCGTGATGAGAGGCTCGCAATGGGACTTGGTATTTGTTGGGTGGGATGGGACGTCAGAGGGTTTCCCTTTCTCTTCTGTCAGTGCGAGTATGTTTCTATTGCAGTGGAGTTCATTGACCAATAAGCGATGGGATGATGTCGAACATCGCAATGGGACATTTGGGAGGTTCGACTCTTTGCTTTTGGCAATGGGACATTTGTGGAGCCTTCCTTCTTATTCGATATGCGAGGTCATGTGGTGGGAATTGGTGGTTATGCGATGGGATGGCTATGTTTATTTTTTTCTTTGACAGATGATGAGATCGGATTGTAATTGCGTTGCAACAGGACTTGTTTTTTAGCATAATGGTGCATCTGAATTTCGCTGATGGTGCGCCTATGGGTGTATGGTGGGAGTGTGCGAGGGGACGTAGTGGGATAGTATCGCAATGGGATTATAAGGGAGGTGATTTTTGAAATTTTGGGTCGTGTCCGGTCGTGATGGGACGAGGGAATGATTTTTATTGCGGTAGGACATTATTTGTGGTAGCACATCAAGGGGTGATTTGGTCGCGATGGGACTATGGGGGCTGATTTCTCCTTCTGGTATAATCCTCTGGGCAAAAGTAATCACGTGGTGGATTGTGTTATAGTTTCTCGCGCTTCACTGTGCTAGGGATAGGACATTTCAGTTTTATACATGTTTGTTTTGTTTAAGGTTTTCGTTGAGGGTGCATGTTTGTTTCGTCCGAAGTACGTGTCGTGTTTGAGGAGTGTGTTATGGCTGGCGAATAGCGTGCTCTAGTCTGGGCATTTAAATCAATTACGCGTGCGGGAGGGTGCGCATGTTTGAAGGATTAGCATGTCGAATGCGCACGTATACAGTGGCGTATAATCCAATTACGCGCGGGGTGACGTGCGCGCAATCGAAGCGTCGGCAGGTTCGTAAGGCAGAGGTGTTCGGACGACTCTTCAGATCCCGTGCGGTAGTATGAGCACGCGATGTATTTTGTGTGAGGGGTCCTCGACGCATTTTTGGTTTGTTGCTTGTTCGTGCTGGCAGAAAGTGAGTTGAGCGTGTTATGTGTGGTGCTTAATCTGGAATGCATGCGGTTGTTCTAGTGCTGAATTGCATTGCGCACTGTATTTCTGGCACTTAATTAGGCGAGCGCCTATATATATATCTGAGTTTCCTTCATTTTTCTTCTTTCTCTCTTTATCTGAGTGAGCCTATGTATAGAGTATCTCTGTTTTCGTGTCTTGGCGATATTGTGTGATCTGATTGTCAGATTTTGATGTAGTTTCTTTCAATCTTCATTTTTTTCGTGCATTCTATGTCCCAAAGTGGCTTTTGACAGAGGTGTAGCTATGGCTTTAGGGGTGTTGGGATCGAGAGACGGTATAAATCTGTCCCTTTTGTTAGAAGGTGAAGATGGCAGGAGGGAAGTCCTCAAAATGGATGGAAAGGGTGTTACCCAACCATTCCTCCCACTATTTTGTTGCTTTTGATTAGACCTCCTGCGCGGCATGTTTTGGGCTTGTGTTCATTTTGGGCTTTATGTTTTCATTTTAGGTTGTAGGTTAGGTTTCATGTTTTCATTTTGGGTTGTATGTTTAGGAGGTATGCCTCCGATGAAACCTGTAAAAAGTTTTATTATAAATACAAGGCACTTTCTTCTTTATTGTGTTTGTTTTATTTATGTTGTTCATATTTATTGTGTGTTTTTTAGGTTACGTCGGAAGGCGAATGGTTAGTGTTAGGATAATGCCGGGGTATGCATTTATTATTATTATTTTTTTTTTTGCGTGTGTTAAGTGTGTCTTTGTTGTTTTGGATGTGTGACGTGTTTATTTTTGGAGTCTTATGGTGGAAAAGTAATAACTAAACTGAAAATTTTTTTAAAAAAAAGCCTCAGTTTGTGGTATCAGTTCTGTGACCTAATTACCGCTGCCAAGGTGCTAGAGCTCTTCAAAAAAAACCCCAGTGTCAAGTGATGGTGGGACTTTCATCAGCCTCATAGGTATCCTAGAGTGTGCCTGTAATGATCCCATGTTGGGAAGTAATTTGATTATTTTGACCACATGTCGGGCTTGATTTTATAAGTTTTGAACGATCATTATGTATCGTAACATTATAGAGGTGGATGGTAGGTAATGAGTGATTGCATCACTTACCATTCAAGAGTTTTTAGTTTTATTCTCAAAAAGATTTTGAAAATCATTTGACTCATTGTCCGAGAAAGAAAAATTTAGGGTGAAGAGGAGGTAAGGTTTATTGATTTGGGGTAGCTTCTTATTCAACCAAATTTTGAAATAGTAGTCAACTACTTTCTTCCCGGGTGGGTAATGTGGTGCCATAATTAAGCTCTCCGTCATGGTTCAACACCATAAAATCATCAAATTCTATGGTTAGTAGGAGTTTTGCCTTCCTCCCACCACCATACGACGACATCTAGTAGTGTGAAGACACCAGGGAGGCCCTTGCAGTTTGCTTATACTTTCCTAATTAGAATATCGGGAATGCCCTCACAATTTGCTTATGCTTCCCTAGGCTCATTTACTTGTTCATTCGTCGCATGCTCTCGATCGGTTGTGCTCCTCTCTTTCTTTCTTTTTTTTGTCTCTCTTTTTTATTTATCTATGTATATTTTTTTTAAGCATCTATGAATTATGAGATTTGATAGAACTTTACATTTTCATTTTTTATGCTCTAACATCAACTCCAATGGCAGAAGAGGTGTATGAGAATCCAGAGTTTTCTATATTTCAAAAAGAGAGTTTTACGATCCACTAGTCCTTTCGATCAACTTGCCCGAATGGGAAGGTGGTCAATGAGTCGGACGATTCCCAAAATAGTTTAAAAGAATAATGACCTACGACTGGCAAATGCCTTGCGATGACTACAAGGATGATAAATATATAAGTATGAGTATTTAGGCTATGAGAGATGATGATCGAGTTATGGAACATTATGGGGTTCAAGAAGTCCTTCCCCTGTTGCTGTTTCCTGGGCATGTTGCCAAAATAATTTAAATACTTCCCTTGTGGGTTTTGATTTTCTCTACGTGAGGCGGTCGTGTAGGCATTGTTCCTTAGCACTAGCTCCTCGACTTCGAGTTCTCGATCGAGTATGAGTTCGAAAGGTTTGGGACATAAAATAGTATTTTTGTTTTCTAGTATTTACATATTTAGGCATTTATACTTTTGATTTTTTTTACTTTTTCTATTTAATTTTTTTGTTTTTTGTATTTTTGTTTTGTTGTTATTATTTTTTGTGTTATGGTACAACATCAGTTCCCTAAGCGAAAACTGACTCAGAAGGTCGGATGGACGGAGTGACAACTGGGTGATCTATTTTGGGGGCCTTGATCCCTCTAGGTCTAATTGATCTAGAATGAGAGAGATGTTATGTTTAGGTTTGTGTTTTGGATGACATAAGATTTATCGAATAAGGTGTGGAGCCTTTTGATTTCTTCTTTTGATAAATCTTTTATGATTGGAGCCTACTTGTCGGGAGGGACCTTCTTTAATTTTTCGATGGAGTGCGACAACTCATAGAGATGGGGCGTAGAGTTGTTAGAGAGTTCTTTAGGGTCGTTCGCGGGTGGTTGGAAAGTTGTTTTCGGGTGAAGTTAGAGCGGGAACTGTTGGGAGGGACGATAGTGTTGTAAAGGTAATAAGAGGACAAGGCAAAGGTAAAGCAAGAGGATGAGGCGTGAAGGTGTGTGCCAAGGTTGACCTTGCCTTCGTGTGGGGCAGTATAGTTTTATTTGATTTGCACTTTGGGCTTATCGCGAGGCTGTTTTAGAGTTTTATTTATAATTTTTCAGGGAAGCTTAGTGTCGACTGTTTGATGTGGCGATTTTATTGCCGGTTGGTGTTCTTTGAAGGTTTTGATTGTGAGGTCTACGAAAATCTGGATCCGCTGGTTAGAATCGGTCTTAGTGATGATGTCAATTTTGTGTTGTAGTGGGATTTAAGAGTTCAGCGATATGTCGATTTGGATATTGATTGGGGTTGTAAGATTTAAGTATGGTTTGATTTCGAGAGTGGGAGCGATGATTAGTTCCTTGATAGGTTCGATGGTTTGTTCAAAGGTGAGTGGAGTTGGCGTTGTAGGAATCAGTTCAATTTTAGTGACGAGTTTGTGTTCGATAACAGGCTCAAATTTGATGGCAGGTTCAGGTTTGACAATGGGTTCGGGTTGATGGCGGGTTCGCCTTTGCTGGTGGGTTTGAGCTTGTGGATGGGTGCAAGGTCGATGATAGGTTCGAGTCTAGGTTTGACGATTGGCTTAAGTTCAATGATAGGTTTAGTTTCATGTCCGTTGATAGGTTCAAGTTCGATAATGGGTTTAGGTTCGGTGATAGGTTCATGTTCGAGAATAGGCTTAGATTCGCCAATAGTTTGAGGCATGATGTCAGGTTTGTATTTGGTGATCAGTTTAGGTTTGACGATAGGTTCAGATCTGATGATAGGTTTAGGTCCAGTGACAAGTTTAGGTTTGAAGATAGGTTTTGGTTTGGTGACAAGTTTAGGTTCGATGATTTGTTTGAGTTTGATGATAGGCTTAGATTTGGTGACAAGTTTATGTTCGATGGTGTATGTAGGTTTGGTGACAACGTCAGGTCTGATAACGGGTTTAGGTCTAATGTAGGTTTAGTGACAAGTTTATATTCAACAGTAGATTTAGGTTTGGTGACAATGTCGGGTCTGATAACAGGTTCAGGTTTGATGATAGGTTTGATTTCGATGATGGGTTTAGTTTTGATAATAGGTTTGGGTTTGATATTTTATTTTTAAGTTGGTGAGGCAGTAGTGAGTTTAGGTTCTGAAGTGAGAGGGCTGGTAATTTCGGGGATAGATTTGATTATGGGTTTGGGTTCAGAGTTTAGTTTTGTGATCGGTTTGAGTTTGAATGGTGTTGTAGTATATGGATAGATTAGTTCAGGAATTTCTTTTGAAACCGGTATGTAAGTTTGTCCAAGTATTGATAGTAAGGTTGGTTTAGGTGGAAGATCGGGGAACGCAGTGGTTGACTCATTGGTGGGTAAGTTATCGGGTTCGAAGGTAGGTCGAGTTGGTTCAGGGGTAAGTTTGTCAATTTTTGTGATGGGTTGAGTTAGTTTAGGGGTGAATTCGGTGATAGGTTGGGTCTTAGTGATCTTGGTGACTGGTTCCGGACGAAAGGTGAATTTGCGTTTATAGGTACGCAGGACATGGTTAGTTGGTCGTGAAAGGATGGTATGGACCTGGTCTGAAGGGGGTTCAATCCTCCGGATTAGGCTAGCCAGGTGGAATGGGGCAGGAGTGAGTGAGTGTACGGTACCGTATACGGGTTGAGGGCTTGATGGAGTTTGGTCAAATAACCGGTTGTAATAGGTGACGTTGGTTTCCTTGGCATTGGGGTATTGGTTTTGCTCCTGATCGTGGTATAGAGATTGGTTATGTTCAGGGTATAGGCTTGTGTATAGATCTTGAGCTTGGTCATATGGGTGGTATGGTTGAGGGTATGCTTAGTTTTGTTATTGGTTTGTGTTGATTTGTTCAGAGTCTATAGCTTCGTTTAGGGTGTTTGTTCTAGGGTTGTTGGACGTCAGTGTGGAGAGATTAAGGTCTCCATTCTTTAGTTGACGTTCTAAGCATGAGGTGCGTTCACGGAGGCTAGAGAAATAAGAGTAGTCGCTTAGGATGAGGATGCCCCGAAGAGGCTCTCGGGTATTGCCGATCACGATTTCCATCGCATCGCTTTCTTTTATTTGATTTACAGTTCAGACGGCGAGCCTTCTCCAGCGGTTGGCGAACGTTGAGAAGTCTTTCGTTGTACTCTTTTCTTGTGTGTATCAAGTCCGCAAGACTAACCTCTTCGTGAGTCAGGTGTTGGTACTGGTCTAGGAATCTGTTGGCTAAGTCTTCGAAGGTCTCGATTTTGGCTAGAGGCTGAGTAGCAAACCAGTCAAGGGATTCTCCTTCTGAAGATCATTGGAAGTAGTGGATGAGGAGCCCATGATTGATGCAGATTGGTCGATAGTCACTATAAAACAGTGCGAGGTGATGGTTCAGATTTTTTATGCCGTTGTATTTGTTGAACTTTGGGGGTTTAAAGCCCATGGTTATAGTGAAGTCTGTGTCTCGACAGAATTTGTCGAATCCAAAGGACTGCCTTGAGCGTTCTCTCTTAGCCATGTAATCATCTAAAAGTCGAGGGAAGTTGTCTATGTTTATGGTGGTATCATCTTTTGAGGTCTCGGGGGAGGGTTGTCTTTGGTGGTAGTCATTATAGGGGATGTGAGGGGTACGTGTGTTATGTGCCGGAGGAGTCGGAGCATATGGAGAAGTCGACGTCCTTTCCTCTTGTTGATTTCTCGGGGTAACTTGCCATTCATCCCTCAGCTTCTAATCCACTACAACTTTGCATAAATTGGCGAAGGGCTATAGCAGGGTATTGACTTCTTTTCCTCCCTTCATCAGCTTGTTGGCGGTGTGGTCCACAATTTGTCTAGCTGTTGAGTTCTGTCCGTTGTTACTTTCTCCGCTGCTAATGTTGTGATTTGTGTTTCGTGGAGCGAAGGGGTATTTTTCGCTTTCACTGACCGTATTTACTCGGGCACGACGCTCGGCTATCCAGGGAGATGACCTAACGTTATACTCGGGATCGCTAGAGAGGTCCCATGAGGGTGGGACGATATCATTAAAATTTAATTTTCTGATGCCCAACATTTAAATAGTTTATTTATTTATTTATTTATATTTTTTTAAAAGTTGAGTATATAGTGTGAGTGTGTGCAAAGAAAAAATGAAAAAAGATAGAAAATAATAAAAATAAAACAAACTAATTAAATTGGGGCAACCCTAGTAAAAAGAGTCCCAATGCGATCACTAGTCTGTTGGTACGCACTTTTTCTAGGTCCCTTTTGGGTCCAGGAATAAGTGGCTCAATTCAGTCCAAGTGGACTCTGGCTAAGGCGGTGAAATAATAAATTAGGATATATTAAATGCTGAAATGAAGAGGCGAATATTAAATGAAGAATACCTGTGTTGATGCGATCGCCAGCTATAAATGTTTATTGACGCTGTAACACGTCACTGATCACGCTTTAAGAAGAGCAGAGGCTTGCAGGTTGAACTCCTTTACTGAACGTCGGCCGGCCAACTACAACAGTTTTGGGTTGCCTTTAATCTAACTAGTTTGAACTTCTTACTTATGTTAGGATTCTAATGAATCTAATCTCCTAATCCTACCAGAAATCTAATTAACCTGGTTTCCAATCCTACCGGGAGTCTAATTAACCTGGTCTCCTGATCCTAGTCGGAGTCTAATTGATCTAGTCTCCTAATCCTAACGGGAGTCTAATTAACCTAGTCTCCTAATCCTAACGGGAGTCTTATTAACCTAGTCTCCTAATCCTACTAGGAGTCTAATTAAAAAAAGGGGTTGTAGCTCGTTATGCTAAGGAAGATCGGCCCCATTCCCGGGTACCCTCTGTAAGCTCCCTTGGACAAATTTGGTGGCTAAGGTTTATTTTAGAAATATAGGAAATTGAAAACTGAATTTGAATTACTAACTAAGAAGTAGGATTCAAAAACTGAGATTGAGAATTTATAATTTAGAACTAGAACGAAGAATTCGGACTAGCATGAAGAACTAGAAAGAAAATTAAGAACTAGAACTAGAACCTAGGAACTAGAACTAGAGATATAGATCTAGAACTAGAAGTTAAGAACTATAACCTAAAAATTAAGAACTAGAAACTAGAAATTAAAAGCTAGAGACTAGAACCTAAAAGATTACCTGAAGCCGAACGCTTCTTCCTCCCTGCTGCAGAGAGAACTTCGAAACTCCTAGGAAGGCCTAAGCTCGAAAGGAGAGATTGCTATCAGAATTCGTGTTGTTAAGCGAGGTACAGGAGTCCTTTTATAGGTATCGGGGTAATTCCTCGCCCTTGGGTAGGTGCGCAATTGGTCGATTGAATTCAATTACGCACCCTGTACAACGTGTGTAATTGGATTGCGTGCCCTGTCCAGGGCGCTTAATCTAGTTTGAGTTGCTCATAGACTCAGTGAGTGATTGGCTGACTGGCTCAGCCGGGTATTGTAGTTCCAACTCACTTGGAAGTAATTGCGTGTCCAGTTCAGAACATGCAATCCAATTAAGCGCCTGCTCGTGTGCGCATGATTGGGGAGTTTGAGCGGTCTAAGGATTTAGAGACCAGGTCCAACTGGGGACCAATTGCACCATTGTGGTGGAGCGTGCAATCGATTGTGCGCCCTATGTGAGGCGTGTAATCGGGTCTTCTGGCGGTTTGTGGGAGGTGGAAGCTAGGTCCAAGTGGCACCCATTGCACGCCAGTGGTTTTGCATGCAATCGGCTTACGCGGCTTAAGTAGGGAGTGTAATCATGTCCAAAGGCAGTCCACAAGAAGAATGAACCTTATCCAAGTGGAACCAATTACACTCATATATCCATGCGTGCAATCAAATTGCGCGCCTCTATGAGGGCACGAAAATCGGGGTCTTCTCGGGTCGGGTCGGGTCCGAGCCATAGAGCTATTGTTTCAGCCTGGGACTCAACCATGTACTATTGTTTCAATATGTGGTCCCTGTATTTAGGGTTTTAAGGTCTTCGGAGAAGGTCAGTCTTTCTTTGGAGATCGTAGGCAAGGTCAAAGGTTGATCGAATAGGTTTGTATACTCCGAGAGGGCAAAATTGAGGTGTCTACATCACCGGCATCACAACTTGCTCAGACAGTATCATCGAGGCCACCTAATCCTATGATCATGAGTCCTTTTTGTACTACAACTCCTACGACAATGGGGTGTTGAGAGCCCAACCAACGTCCCGAGCCGTGTCATTAGCACTGACAGAATTGTGTGCTAAATGTGGCAAAGCGCACAAGACCAAGGAGTGTAGAGGACTACAGGAGCATGTTTTCATTGCAGAAAGATGGAACACAGACTCAGAGAATGTCTCGACATGAATAAAGACACTACCGCAGTGTAGACACCCCCATTTTGCCTTCTCAGAGTATACAAACTTGTTCGATCAACCTTTGACCCCTTTAACCCGCGGTGTGGGACCATGCAATAGCATATGGCTTGAAACAGGACGCGTGATCGGATTGAGCGCTTCACCACCAGAGCACAATTGGCCTATGCCCGACCTAGTCTTACTACCCTTAACCCCTGCGTTTCCTTGATTAAATGTTTCAGGTTCAATGCTTAATCAGATTGAGCGCATGATAACATGCGCGCAATTACTCCTAATTTGTTAGGACTAGGAGACTCGCTGAGCAAGTCAGCCGATCGCTCACTGAGTCGGTGACCGACTCAAAGCGATTAAGCGTCGTAATCCAGGCATGCAATTCAATTCAATGCCCGTAAATAGGTGCGTAATTGGAGAAAAACCTATAAAAGATTTTTTTCTTAATTCGCCTGGGGGTTGGACAAAAAGAGGCTGCAAATTTTGAGAGAGGTGATGGTAAATTTTGAAACCAGAGAACTCCGAGCACGAACCCATAGAACCCAACCATGGTTTCAAGATTCAAGCTTCTAATCTTTGAGATTTCTCTCCATAGCCCCGACCTTAGGTAAAAATCTAATTTTTAGTTTCCGACCGTAGCATTTAGTATTTAAATTTAAGATTTCCCTTAGTCTTAATTATTAGTTCTGATTTTCGGTCTTAGACTGTAGCACCCTTTTTTTTAGGCCGTAATTTTTAACATCTAATTTCAGTTCTCAGAATCTGAGACCAGTCCTTAATTAGACTGCCTAATCCTCGACTCTAAACCTTAATTTTGTTCTGAAATCTCAATCTCTAGTCCTATTATTAATCTATGGCTCTAGTTCTTACTTTTTAGAATCAGTCCTTAATCATGCGGTCTAGTTTTCTGATTTCGATCACAAATTTAATCCTTAGATTTTTTTAGCCTTTAGTTTTAATCTCTAATTTCTTATAGTTATAATCTTTAGATTCTAATTCTTAATTCTTAAGTTTTAGAATTTAGCCCTTAGGAAATCCCTACCCAAATCCTTAGTCTAGAGCCAACTAGGTCTCCCCAACCTTTTCTCAATTGTCAATCCCGTCACTTTTATGTTAGGCTTATTTTGATATATCAAACGAAGTCAGATTGAGATGGAATTGGTCATGTTAGAAAGCTTATTGAAGTAGCTTTCCAAAGAGCCAAAAAATGTACCATTCTAACAAGTATCGAAGAAGTTATGGTCAATTTTCGATAGATGCGCAAAAAGTAATATTTTTCAAAACTCCTAGTTGAATTAGGATTAGTATCTTTATTATATTATTTTAGAAAATAGGATTTATGGTAAAAGCCTATAAATAAGACCTTTACCCTCCCCCCCCCCCCTAGCCATCCATATATACAATTCTCCTCTACACAATTCTCCCCTATACAATTCTCCCCTTACACAATTTCCCTCTATACAATTTTCCTTTGCACGATTTAGACGATTCTTCAGGTAATTCCTTATTCCTTAATTTTCTAGTTCTAGTTCTTAGGTTCTAGAACCAGTTCCCCTTTTTTATATTCTAGTTCTAGATTTAGGTTCTAGCCCTCTAGTTCTTAAATTCTAAATCTTAGGTTTTAATCTAAATTTTAAAATTTCTGTCTCTAGCCCTAAAATTCGCTTTACAGTTTCAGTTCTTAATTCCTTTTTTGCCCTAAAATTGTAACCCTTAAATACCAATCATCAATCTTTCACAAAAAAAATACTACTTTATAATTCAAATTCAATCTCTCTCAATTTTAGCCACCCGATTTGCCCAAGGGAGTTTATGGAGGGTACTCAGGAACGAGGCCAATCCCCCTTAGCATAGCTGGCCCAAACCCTTTTTTTTCTAATTAATTTAATTTCTAATTAAAATTAGGATATTTAAATTAATTAGACTCCTAGTAGGATTAAGAGACTTAATTAATTAGCTTTCTAATAGGATTAAAATATTTAAATTAATTAGACTCCTAGTAGAATTGGAAGACCATTTTAAAATTAGACTCCGGGTAGAATTAAGAGACTCTTTCTTAATCAGACTCCCAGTAGGATTAGAAGACCAAGTTAAATAAAATCTCAGTAGGAACAGGAAAACCAAACCAGTTACACTAAAGGCAACCCACAGTTGTTGACGTTCGCCGGCGGACGATTCAGTAAAGGAGATCAACCTACAAGCCCCCGCTCTCCCTTAAAGCGTGATCAGTGACGTGTTACAGCATCGATAAATATCTGCAGTTGGCGATCGCATCTTCTCAGGTATTCCTCATTTAGAATTTGCCTCTTTAATTCCAATATTTAATATTTCTTAATTTATTACTCCATCATCGCCATTGCCAGAGTCCGCTTAGGACAGAATTGGGCCACTTATTTTGGGGACCGATAGGAACCCAAAAAAAAGCACATACCAACGGACTGGCGATCGCGATGGGACTCTTTTTCGCTAAGGTTGCCCCGATTTAATTAATTTATTTTTCTATTTTCCTTGCTTTATTTAATTTGGTTTAATATTTTTCACTTTTTATTTTGATTTTTATTTTATTTTGCTTTATGACCTTTCTACATACACTTGCACGTGGATATACTTTTTCAAAAAAAAAATAACAAAAAAAAATAATAAAAAACTAATTTTAAAATGGTCAGCATCAGAAAATTGAACTTTAATGACAACAACCCACCCGTATGGGGCTCCCATAGCAACCCTGAGTATAATGTTAGGCCGTCTTCGTGGACACCCCAGCGTTGTGCTCGGGTAAACATGATTAATAAGAGCGAAAAATACCCCTTCGCTCCACGAAATACAAATCATAGTAATAGCACTGAAGAAAGTGGTACTGAGAGAAGCTACCCCGATAGTCGAGTTATGGACCACACTCCCAATGCACTCACAAAAGGAGGAAAAGAAGTCAACGCATGGTTCAGGTCCCAAAAACAAGTTACTCCGAGGAACAGACAAGAGGAAAGGACGTTGATTCCTCCACATGCTCCGACTCCCCCGACACATAACACATATACCTTTCACACCTTTTATGACAACAACTGCCGGGGACAATCCTCTCCCAAGGAACCTAGAAAAGACACCACCGTAAACATAAACAACCTCCACCAATTTCTAGATTACTACATGGCTAACAAAGAACTCTCTAGTCACACTTTTGGATTCGACAAATTTTGTCGAGACATCGACTTCACTGTACCTACTGGTTTTAAACCTCCAAAATTCAACAAATATAAGGGTACGGGAAAACTGAAGCACCACTTGGCCTTATTCTGTAATGACTGTTGACCAATCCGCACCAATCATGGGCTCCTGATCCATTACTTTCTGAGATCACTAGAAGGAGAAGTCCTTGACTAGTTTGCGGCCTTACCTTTAGCCAAAATTGGGACATTCGAAGACTTAGCCGATAGATTCCTAGATCAATACCAACACCTAATTCATGAAGAGGTTAGTCTCGCCGATTTGATACACACAAGACAAGAGGACGACGAAGACTTCTCGACATTCGCCAACTGTTGGAGAAAACTTGTCGCTCGAACGGGGAATCAAATAAAAGATAGCGATGCGATAGAAATCGTGATTACCAATACCCGAGAGCCTCTTCGAAGCGTTCTCATCCTAAGCGACTATCACGACCTCGCCAGCCTTTATCAACATGCCTCACGCATAGAACGTCGACTGAAGAATGGAGATATCAGTCTTCCTACCTTAACATCCAACGGACCCTCCTTTGACAACCTTGAGACAAACACCCTAAATGAAGCCATAGACTTGGAACAAATCAATGTGAACTAAGAACAAAAGCAAACTAACCCTCAACCATACCACCTATATGACCAAGCTCAAGATCTCTACACAAACCTTTACCCTGACTACAACCAACCTCCATACCCTGACCAAGACCAACCACTATACACCAACCAATGCATGAACCTGTACTAGGACCAAAGCCAGTACCCCAACGACACACAAACTAACATCACCCATTACAATCCATTGTTCGATCAAACTCAACTCGCATACAAGACTATACACTCATTCACCCCCGCCCCATTCCACCCAGCTAGCCTGATCTGAAGAATTGAACCTCCCTCAGAGCAAGACCATACTATTCGCTTACAACCAACTCAACCTACTCTTGAATTCGATAACCTACCAACAAACAAATCAATCCCCACACCTCCTAAGTAGACGCCTAAACCAATGACGCAAACTACCCCTGAACAGGCTCACATGCCGATTCTAGAAGTAATTTTCGAACAAATCAATCGGTATTATACGACGCCATTCATACTTAAACCAATAGCAAAACTAAACTCCGAACCTAAACCAGTAATCAAATCTACCCCCGAAATCACTAGCCTTCTCACTTCCAAATCAACTATGAAACAAACCTCCAAAATCGAACACATTGTCGAACGCATTGCCCCACCAATCTCAAAACTAATCCCAGAAACAATCCCTACACTTGCTTTAAAACTTGAACTCGACAACAAACACATCACCCCACTGACCTCAGCATCGACTCTTGAATTAACTTCTATGCCCACTTCAAAACCTAAACTCACTATCACCTCACCAACCACCAAACTGAACCCCAAACTCAAACCTATTATAAAACCTGAACTTATCATCAAAACTAAACCTATTATAAAATTTAAACCTACTATCGAATCTAAACCTATTATCAAACCTAAACCTATCCTTGAACATGAATCTATCACCAAACCTAAACCCATGATCGAACTTGAACCTATCATCGGACACGAAACCAAACCGATCATTGAACTTAATCAATCGTCGAATCCAGACCTGAACCTATCATCGACCCAACACCCATCCACAAGCTCGAACCCTCCATCAAAGGCGAACCCGCCATCAAATCCAACCATTGTCAAACCTAAACCAATCACTGAATACAAACCTAACATCAAGCCTCAAACTATCGGCGAATGTAAACCTATCCTCAGACCTGAACCTACCATCGAACCTAAACCAATCACCGAACACAAACCTGTCATCAAACCTCAAACTATCAATAAATCCAAGCCCATCATCAAACTTGAACCCATCATTGAACTTGAGCCTGTTATCGAATACAAACTCGGTACTAAAACCGAACCTATTCCTACAATGCCAACCTCACTCACCTTTGAACCTCCCACAAAACCTATCAAGGAGTCGATCATCGCTCCCACTTTTGAAATCAAACCAAACTCAAATCTTATGACCCCAATCACCATCCAAATCAACATACCCCAAATCCCATCAAAACATAAAATTTACATCACAACTAAAATTGCTTCTGATCATCAGATCCAAATCTTTGTGGACCTCACAATCAAACCCTTCATCGAACTCCAATCGGTGATAAAACTACTACGTCAAACTTCTGATACTCTATGTTAAGACCTAAAAAGTACCACTTTTCACCCCTTAACTTAGCCTTTAATTAGACCCTTAGCCATCTAATAAATACCTGTTAAGTGTTTTCTGTAGGTAATAAACAGTAGAGCAATAAGGCCATAAATCCTGCTAAGGAGCCTATTTTGGCACCAGAAGTCCCTCAGCAGAATGAACCCTAAATCCAGACCATAGAAGAGCCTCGCACAGCTGACAAAGCTCCAGAGGATTCAGAAAAATACACTTCGCGTAGTCCTCGGGAAGTTCCAAGACTTCACAAACAAGTTCTCGCGCAGTAGAGTGACAGAAGAGCTTCAGAAGCCTTGAGTCACGCAGCTCTCGCGAAGTTTAGAAGTTAAAGGTCACGTGGTCTCGCGCAGTTCATGAAGACCTCTTTCAACCTCGCACAATTCACTCAGAACCACTGAGGAGAGAGAGCTTCAGGAGATTCATCGCCATACATGTCAGCGCGATGCAATTGTCAAAGAGAAAAGCCTCGCGAGGATCCTTGTGAAGTTCCATTAAGAAGTGAACGTCTCGTGCAGTTCTCACGCTGTTCAGGAAGAAAGCAGCCTCGCGAAGACTAAAGTTAGCCTCGCAAAGATCTTTTGTGAAAGGAAATGCTCGCACAGTTCCAACCGGGCAAAGCCCAATCCAGCGAGTGCTTAACTGTCTACCTCGCGAATAAGTATCAAGAAGCTGCAATCCCGCGATGCATGAAGTCTTAATGTAAACTCAACCACGCGAAGAACATAGCTACCACGCGACAAGTCTGGGAATCAACTGCAACCTGGCGAAGTTTTAAACTCCAACTTCCATCATTCTGTAGAGGACATTCTGGGGATTTCCAGCGATTAGGGCATGCACTTCCATGCTCAAATCTCCATGCACGCACCTCGAGGCATCCAAGGACCATTAATGTGCCATGTGGCATCGCTAAAATTAGGGTTTCCTAACCCTAATGCACCGCCACACCCACTGCTATAAAAACCTAAGCCTGTTCTAGGTTTAAGAAGCTTTTTCTCTGATTAATCTTTCTTTTTTAGAGCTTTTTAGACTTAGAGAGAAGAGTTCTTCTATACCTGTAAGTAGTTTTCCATTTTCTTTTTCTTCTCTCCATGGCCTAGCACTTGCTGGCCATGCCTATGTACGCTCATTGAGTTTAGATTAATAAAATTTATGATTGGATGCCATATTTTTTATGAGATTCGTGTGTTTGTGAGCTGCTCTGTGCAAGGCTGCTGCCTTGTGATCTGCCATTGCTTTGGCTGTGATTCAGAGCAATGGAGGACTGATTCTACGGACCTATTCAGATCCAAGTGACCTGTGTGTCTGGGCTATCATGGTCCTTTACAGCCTTAGCCCCACCACAGGACCCACTAGATCTGAAATTCCCATGGAAGCCTGAGCTGGTAGCCTTGTGACCATGGTGGTGGCAGCAATAATCTTGTTTTGTTTTGGGCTCCGTGAGGAGGATAGCCTCTGGGATAGTCTGTGACCATTCAAGTGGACAGGTTATAGCCTTAGGGTGAATCCAATCCGCCGATCTAAAATGGATCCTTCTTCTCCGAGCCTAAGTTTGTAGCCTGGTAGGAGATTGTACAGAGGCAGACTCCCCTATATTACTATAGATCTGCCATCAGATGTTAGATCTGATCTGGTTATGGAGATTGTAGGCCTGTGACTGGACCATTGCAGTCCCACTCAAGCAATGGACAGCTAGATCTAAGGTGGTACTCAATCTCTTGCTGGTTCTATGTGTCTGGGCTATCATGGTCCTATACAGTCTTAGCCCCACACATAGAGCTTTAGAGGTTGAGGTTCCCTATGGATTCTTGAGCTTGTAGCCTGGATGAAGTAGTGCCTATAATGATTAACTTGTTTTGACCCATCTCTGGACTGTGGTTCCCCTATGGGATAGTCTGTGACCATTTAAGTGGACAGGTTATAACCTTAAGGGATTGGATCATGGCACAGGGATGAGTTGGATTCTTTCTCCTCTTTGGTGATAATGTAGCCATTGGACAGGATTTCTATAATAGTAGATCTGGATCTGAGTCATGAATTCCAGCAGATCTGAACTCAATAGCATACTTCTCACCCTTTTATATTTATTTTCCCACACTCCATCCATCTTCTCAACCCTTTCTGTAGTTAATTCATTAGGCTATTTTAGGATACTTAGAATTAGTGACCATAAACTCCCCTCCTTATAGGACTGCCAAATTTGTAGCCAGATCTGGAGGGACTACTAGAGATGGCTCCTTTGGAGCCGTAGATCAATCTTTTCCCTGTGGGACAAACTCTTACTTATCAAAACTTGCTACATATGGACCCTGTATCTTGCAGGTCTAGGATTTCTCAGTTGTGTTGATTCCATCCACTGTTTTATTTTGATTTTAAATTGCTTTTACCACCAACACATAAAGCAAGCACACTGGAATCCGCAACCCTCCACCTCCTCGAAAAATTATAAATGAAACTTTAAAACTACCTCACATTAAACCCAAAGTGTGAATCAAACTAAACAAGCATAATTAAATAAAACTGGACCGCCCCACACGTAGGAAAGGCCAACCTTGGCCTACACCTTCGTGTCTCCTCTTCCTACTCTACCTTATCTTATCACTACCTTTACAACACTACCGTCCCTCTCAACAGTTTTCACTCCAACTTCACTCGCAAACGGATTTCCAACCACCCGCAAACGACCCCGAAGAACTCTTTAACAACTCTATTCTTCATCTCTACGAGATGCCTCACTCCGTCGAAAAACAAACGAAGGTCCCTCCCGATAAGGAGACCCAGGATACAAAAGACCTATCGAAGGAAGAAATCAAATGACACCACACTTATTTTGATAAACCCTATACCATCCAAAACATAAACCTAAACAAAACCTCACTCTCATTCCTCATCGATAAAATCGCAAGGGATCGAGGACCCCGAAACAATATTATCTAATTGAATGATCACTTCGACCATCCAACATGTCCTACCAAGCGGACTTCCAAAGTCAGTCCCTTGCCTAAGGAACTGATGTTGTACCATAACACAATAGTAATAACAAACAAATAATATGAAAAAAAAACAAGAATATAGAAAAGTATAAAAAAAACTAAAAGTATAAATGCCCAAAACATAAATACTCGAAAACAAAAATATCTTCTATGCCCCAAATCTTTCGGACTCATACTCGATCGAGAACTCAAAATTGATGAGCTACTACTAAGAAAAGTGCCTATACAATCGCCTTACCTGGAGGAAATCAAAACCCCCAAGGGAAGTTCTTATATTATCTCGGCAACATGCCCAGGAAACAGCCACAGGGGAAGGACTTTTTGACCCTCGGAACCATAACTCAATGACCATCATATTTCGTAGCCTAAACAAACATACTTATATACTTATCATCCTCGCAGTCATCACAAGGCATTCGCCAATCATAGGTCATTATTTTCAAAACCATTTTGGGTATCATCTGACTCATTGACCACCCTCCCATTTGAGCGAATTGATCGAAAGGGTTAGTGGATCATGAAACTCTCTTTTTTGAAATATAGAAAACTTTGAATTCTCATACACCCTTCCAGCCATTGGAGTCGATGTTAGAGTAAAAAAAAAATGAAAATGTAAGGTTCCATCAAACCTCACAATTCTTGCGTTAGCAGGTTGTTTCAAAAAAATATATACATAAAGAAACACAGCCGAGCGAGAGCAACACGACGAATGAACAGTTAATAAATTCAAGGAAGCATAAGTAAATTGTGAGGGCATTCCTGGTAATCCTCTTAGGAAAGTATAAACAAGCCGCGAGGGCATCCTTGACATCTTCACACTACTAGATGTCGTCGTACGGTGGTCGGAGAAGGATAAAACTCCTGCTAACCATAGAATTTGATGATTTGATGGTGCTGGACTATGAGGGAGAGCTCAATTATGGCACCGCATTATCTGCCCGAGGAGAATGTAGTTGACTACTATTTCAAAATTTGATCAAATAGGATGCTACCCTCAGATCAATAAACCTTACCTCCTCTTCACCCTTTATTTTCTTTTCAGACAATGTGTTAGATGATTGTCCAAATCTCTTTCAGAATAAAACTGAAAACTTTTGAATGATAAGTGATGTAATCACTATTTATCTACCATTCCCCTCAATCCTTGTTGAAAGCTACAATACATGATGATCGTTCAGCACTTACAAAATCAAGCCTACCATGTGGCCGAAATAATCGAACTACGTCCCAGCATGAGATCGTTACTGATACACTCCAGGATATCTGTGAGGCTGATAAAAGTTTCACCATCACTTCACACTGGGGCATTTTTATTTTTATTTTAAAGAGCACTAGCACCTTGATAGCGATACTCAGGTCACAAGATCGATACCCCAAACTGGGGCATTGTTTTTTTTTTTTTTTTCAATTTAGTTCTTGCTTTCCCACCTTGAATACCCCAAACAGGGGCATTTTTTTAAATTTTTTTATTTCTTACTTTTTCGCTATGGAACCCCAAAACGAACACCTGAAACAGAACAATAGAGATACACTCAAAAAATAAACATCATACTCTAATACTACTCATTTCCTCTCTAACGCAACATACAACGACAAATATAAACAAACATAAATGAAACAAACATAATAATAAAAAAATATCGCTCATTCTCAGCAATAAAGAAAAAAATAATATAATTACAAACCTCTTAGGATTTAATACCTGGGAAACAAAATAGAGAGGAATAAAGGTCATTAACAAACAAAAAAAATGCCCAAAGTTACAAACACAAGTTATGCCCCCAAAACTTTCAATCTCTAAACTTGAAATAAGAAAACAACGAGCCAAAAGCCTTAGGCTCATACATTTATAAACCATACCCGTTAAATTGAAAAGTGTTACACATTTGAAACCCTTCCAATCTAATTGGATCTAAAACCAAACACATGCCCCTCTGAAAAGCATAAATCCCCCAAGTCTAGATAGGCCAATAGGATCGAAACACAACCACCATCTAGAACCCATGAAAACTCACACCTTTTTAACAAGTATCATCTCAAACAGAAACCTCGAATGAAAAAACCTCAAACAAAATACCTTAAATGAAACCAAATACCTTAAACAAAATAAAATAAAATCTAGCCTATTCAAGATCACCAAAAAAATGCCCCAAACAAGCCCGATAGAACCAGTTAAACCCTCTAAACAAAGTAAACTGATCTTGAGATAAACCCTGGATAAATCCAAAATGAATCCAAAATCTATATTACTAAGCTAAATCAAATCCTAAAACTATGTCAAACAAATCAGATAAGTCCAATTAATCCATTAATTTAAACCAACTAATTGAGCACAATAGACAATAAAAAATAAAACAATAAAAAAATGCCCCTTTATTCATAATTCAAAATTTTACAATATCGTCAGAGGCATACCTCCTGAATTACGACCCAAAAGGAAAATAAAAACTACAATGAGCCAAAGCGAGGAGCAGAACGTCCAATCGGAGGCTTCAGAGATGTTGCCACCAGACTTGGAGGAATCAAACGAGCCACCGACAGAAGCGACAAAAAATGGGTTAGGGATACATCCCTCCATTTACAGCACCTCCTCTCCCCATCATTTTTGCCTCCTCCGCCGCCGCCTCTGCAATGCTACCTTCACTGCTGCCTAGAAAGGAACGGTGTGAAGACCAGTACCCTCATTCCCAATACAGCCCAATCCCAAGTCATTATCCCCGAGCATCACCTCAGGGCAAAGATCACACGAAATAACGCATATAGGAAGAAACCCCATCCCAATCTCACGGTTAGATTGCTCAATGTCGCTAAAACATGAATCTCAAGACACCAAAACACTCAGAAAAGTCAATACTCGAGACTAAACCAGAGAATGAGAAGCAAATGAAGCCTCCCACGCTTATATGGAGTACGGCCCCAATATCGTGTTTAACTATGCGCGCTTAATCCGATCACGTGCCACACATATTATGCTTAACCTAAAACCAGCACTAAGATTCGAGCACGCAATGAAACTGACGCCCGCATAGACAGCACGATCCTTCGATCTCGCGCTATTCAATAGCCGTGCAATCTGATCAAACAACCCGTTCTTGCCGCGCAATATGAAAGGTCATCCGCGCAGTGACCTGGTGACCCTTCAATTGCGCGCAGATACTTAAATGCGCAATATAATCACACGCCCATATCCACACGCGTAAGCAGCCCCTTAGACCATTAATCGCACGCCTGAAAATGGATGTGCAATTGGGCCATGCGACTGGAAACAGGCACGCAATTCCTGATTTTTATACAAAGTTCGATCCCAATTCGAGGAAATTTTCCTTTTTCCCATCGTGGAGCCTTATAAGCTATCCACATCGAAGGAGCAGCCATTCACTCTACTCCCATCACATAACCCTACCAAAAAGGTCGACCACAACCCTAGTCCTATTACAGACAAGACATACATGCCGCACATGACACCGTCACCCCTGACCTGACCACATTCAAAACCCTCCTGCCCCATCGTGCAGTCACCCAAGCACATCCCACCATGATAAAAAAATACACATGCATGACACCACCCCAATATCCGATCCCGTCGCAAAAATTGTTGCCATGCCCCCATGGCCCATCGAAAATCTCGAGAACGCAAATGCGTAAAAAAAGCCAACACAATGCAACCATAACATGAGCTCACCTGACCCAAGATTTGCTAAACAAAGAGATTAACATCCCATCGTAAAAACATCCTACCAGTGTCCCACCGCTAACTACGCTACACCTCCCATTGCGGACACCACTGCCCGAAAAACTTAAACAACATACTTCTCGCGCCAAAAGAAGAAAAGGGAGAAGGCTCAATCAGGTCCCAACGCTAAAACAAAGAACCTTCCTCCCAAATTACTCAATACAAATGGTCACCAGGTACCACAGCGGACGAAAGCAAAAAACTAAGAGAAACTTGGGACTCCTCCCATGTCCCATCGCATCCCACTAATGCCAAGCTACAGCACGCACATATTGTTGAAAACTATTCAAAGTCCCATCGTGGCATCACCACAATACCACTTGTCCCATCGTGGCATCACCCTCCCCAAGACGCTACATCACACCAGCAACCGCCAACCATCACAGCAGACAAAGCAAAAAAAGAAAGAAAAGACAACTTCAAAGACCCATCGCGACAACACCCCGCTACAATATCACAAGTCCCATCACACAACCCAGGTAAGTATTACTCATTTTTCAATTACTCGATATTTCTTATAAATATAGTTATCTATGATTAAGTCAAAATATTTCCAAAACCCATCTCTCTTGACTCGCGAGTTACTGTAGTCCTCCCATAAGAGACAATCATCAGTATTCGTTGAGAAGGTTAGATAGAGTATTCGGCATGCCAAGTGTCGTCTTGATAACCACATAAACGGTCGGGTCCATAAATACCGTACCGGTGGATCTGCTCAGCGACGTCTCGGTAGCCATATTTTCCATCGTTTTACCACCGAATTGATCTTAAGTTAAAATCCCTAGAATTTCTAAAATCCCAAGACCCTCTTACTTGCTTCAAAATAAAAATATTTTACTACAAAAACAATCAGAAAGAAAACAATATTATCAATAATAAAAAAAAAAAAAACAAAAAAAAAACAAAAAAAGCAACAAAGTAAATAGATCCAATTCACCTTTTTTCTAAATACCAAAAAATAAACATTAAAAAAATCGATTAATTGCCTCATCACCCATATACCATAAAGCTAACTTTGAACTCCTGAGACCGCCTGAACTCACAATCAAGCGCATATCCCACTACGAAGAATTGGATCGAGCACATACGCCACTGTGCAGGATCACTTGTTCAGATATCTTAGGACCAGAATTCCCCAACTTAAAGACCCCGTGAACTCACAATCAAGCGCATATCCCACTGCGCAGAATTGGATCAAGCGGATATGTCATTGCGCAAAATCACTAGTTCAGATACATTAAGACTAGAATTCCCTACTTAAAAGACCGACCCCAGATGAATCAAGCGCACGCGCCACTGCACAGAATTCAACTGATCACACCTCACAAAATTCACCTTAATTATCAGCCCAAACTGGCCCCTTTCCCCTGGGAAACTGAACAAGAAATATACTCAATCTAAGAATTTACAAACGCCTATTGGAAAAGGAGCGCCTGACGCGCATTGGTGTGAGCAATGACGCGCTCGGTCTGACATGACTTGTTAAAGCCTTCGATATTATATTGTACTCTCTCTTTTATATTATTGGTCCCTGGACCTTATAGACATTTGTATGACACCCCCCGGTACCTCGATCGCGCCATATCCCTTTGTTAGCTCGCGCCATGGGACAGGATGTGCCATGCACCCACAGTATACAAACTTGTTCGGTCAACCTTTGACTCCTTTAACCTGCGGTGTGAGACCATGCAATAGTACATGGCTGAACACAGGCTGAAACAATAACTCTGTGGCTCAGATCCTAGCATAAGGAGATGATATACTAAGCAACAGTATATAGCCAGAATACAAACTGAAACAATAGGCTTGCATTTCATTCTAAAGACCATACCTGAACAACCCCGAATTACGCGCTAGAAACCCAACGCGTAATTTGATCACGCGTAGAACCACAAGCGCGTGACCAGTCCACCTTTCAGACGAAACTTCCTTTCCCAAACTGATTCGAGACTCGATTATGCACCTGAAATAGGACGCATGATCGGATTGAGTGCTTTACCACCAGCACGCAATTGGCTTACGCTCGACCTAGTCTTACTACCCTTGACCCCTACGTTTCCTTGATTAAACATTTCAGGTTCAACGCTTAGTCAGATTGAGCGCATGAAAACATGCGTGCAATTACTCCTAATTTGTTAGGACTAGGAGACTCACTGAGCAAGTCAGTCGGTCGCTCACTGAGTCAGTGACCGACTCAAAGCGATTAAGCGTCGTAATCCAGGCGCGTAATTCAATTAAACGCTCATAAATAGGTGCGTAATTAGAGAAAAACCTATAAAATATTTTTTTCTTAATTCACTCTGGAGTTAGACGAAAAGAGGCTACAAATTTTGAGAGAGGAGACGGTAAATTTTGAAACCAGAGAACTCCGAGCATGAACCCATAGAACCTAATAATGGTTTCAAGATTAAAGCTTCTAATCTTTGAGATTTCTCTCCGCAGCCCTGACCTTAGGTAAAAATCTAATTTTTAGTTTCCGACTGTAGCATTTAGTATTTAGATTTAAGATTTCCCTTAGTCTTAATTATTAGTTCTGATTTTCCATCTTAGACAGTAACACCCTTTTTTTTTAGGCCGTAATTTTTAATATCTAGTTCCAATTCTCAGAATCTGGGACCAGTCCTTAATCAGACTGTCTAATCCCCGACTCTAAACCTTAATTTTATTTTGAAATTTCAATCTCCAATCCTATTATTAATCTCTGGTTCTAGTTCTTAGTTTTTAGAACTAGTCCTTAATCCTACGGTCTAATTTTCTGATTTCAGTCCCGAATTTAATCCTTATATTTTTTTTAGTCTTTAGTTTTAATCTCTAATTTCTTATAGTTCTAATCTTTAGATTCTAATTCTTAATTTTCAAGTTTTAGAATTCAGCCCTTAAGAAATCCGTAATCCTTAGTCTAGAGCCAACTAGGTCTCCCCAACCTTTTCTCAATTGTCAATCTCGTCACTTTTACATTAGGCTTATTTTGAGGTATCAAACGAAGTTAGATTGAGGTTAAATTAGCCACGTTGGAAAGCTTATCAAAGTAGCTTTCCAACGAGCCAAAAAATGTGCCATTCTGACAAGTGTTAAAGACGTTATGGTCAATTTTCGATAGCTACGTAAAAAGTAACGTTTTTCAAAACTCCTAGTTGAATTAGGATTAGTATCTTTATTATATTATTTTAGAAAATAGGATTTATGGTAAAAGCCTATAAATAAGACCTGGACCCTCCCCCGCCCTAGCCATCCATATATATAATTCTCCTCTATACAATTCTCCTCTACACAATTCTCCCCTATACAATTTCCCCTTACACAATTTCCCTCTATACAATTTCCCTCTGCACGATTTAGACGATTCTTTAGGTAATTTCTTATTCCTTAATTTTTTGGTTCTAGTTCTTAGGTTCTAGAATCGATTCCCCTTTTTTATATTCTAGTTCTAGATTTAGGTTCTAGCCCTTTAGTTCTTAAATTCTAAATCTTAGGTTTTAATCTAAATTTCTAATTTTCTGACTCTAGCCCTAAAATTTGCTTTACAGTTTTAGTTCTTAATTCTTTTTTTGCCTTAAAATTTTAACCCTTAAATACCAATCATTAATATTTAACAAAAAAATACTACTTTAGCCACCCGATTTGCCTAAGGGAGCTTATGGAGGGTACTCGGGAGCGAGGCCAGTCCTCCTTAGCATAGCGGGCCCAAACCCTTTTTTTTTCTAATTAATTCAATTTCTAATTAAAATTAGGATATTTAAATTAATTAAACTCCTAGTAAGATTAGGAGACTTAATTAATTAGATTTCTAATAGGATTAAGATATTTAAATTAATTAGACTCCTAGTAGAATTGGAAGACCTTTTTAAAATTAGACTCCGGGTAGAATTAAGAGACTCTTTCTTAATCAGACTCCTAGTAGGATTAGGAGACCAAGTTAAATAAAATCCCAGCAGGAATAGAAAAAGCAAACCAGTTACACTAAAGGCAACCCAAAGCTGCTGGCGTTCGCCAGCGGACGATTTAGTAAAGGAGTTCTACCTACAAGCCCCCGCTCCCCCTTAAAGTGTGATCAGTGACGTGTTGCAGCGTCAATAAATATTTGTAACTGACGATCGCATCTTCTCAGGTTTTCTCATTTAGAATTTACCTCTTTAATTTCAACATTTAATATTTCCTAATTTATTACTCCATCATCGCCATTGCCAGAGTCCGCTTAGGACAGAATTGGGCCACTTATTCTGGAAACCGAGAGGAACCCAGATAAATGCGCATAGAAACATGTAGCCATGCCACACACAAGACCATCGAGGCCTATAGTTCAAGGCTGAGCGTATGCTGTATCGGCACAGGACGCCCAAACCAGCAACGACATGGTCCAAGGTATGATTTCACTTTGGAAGTGTGAATCTAATTTATTTGATTTTAGGTGAAGAAGTTGCATAAAATAGAATAGTCTTTAAATTGCTGCTTTGGAATTACCATGGCATTGTTGTATGAACTGCTAACTAAAACACATATGTGAAACCTAGGTATCATTCATATGTACCAAAAAGGGGATATTTGTTTGTACAAGGATGAGTGTTGATAGACCCGGGGTCTACCCATTCTTTCGTCACACCGTAGTTGGTGACTGAATTAAGTATCACTCTCGAGCCGCTAGAGTTTATCTTGGCAGTGTCAATTCCAATGGGGAATGTGGTCACTACATATACCGTGTGTCGATCAGTCATCGTCGCTATTAAGGATCACAAGACAATGGCTGATCTAATTTTGCTAGATATGCAAGGATTCGATGTAATCTTTGTCATGGACTGGTTATCCACCCAGCAAGCTAATGTTGATTTCTGTAAGATAGTCACGATTCATCTCGAGAAGGGGAGATCAGTCAGATTCCATGGCCTTCGACCGAACGTCATGCCATTTATATCATCTATATGAGTAGATTAGTTGATAAACAATGGTTGTCTCGGTTATCTCGCATTCTTACAAAATCAAAAGGAAGAGAAGGTGCACATTACTGAATTGCATGCGAGTTTCCCAACGACTTTCCTGAAGAGTTATCGGGTTTACTGCCAGACCGAGAGGTCGAGTTCGCAGTAGATTTAGCCCCAGGCATAGAGCCAATGTCAAAAGCTCCATACCGTCTGACACCAGTCGAGTTGAAAGAAGTCAAGGAGCAGCTATAAGAACTTCTAGATAAGGGATTCATTAGGCCGAGTGTCTCGCCATGGGGAGCACTCGTGCGATTCGTCAAGAAGAAGGATGGATCCATGCGGCTCTGCATCGATTATCAGTAATTGAATAAGCTGACAATAAAGAACCACTATCCGCTCCCAAGGATTAATGACCTCTTCGTTCAGTTGAAAGGGGCAAAATTCTTCTCCAAGATATATCTGAGGTCAGGTTACCACCAACTAAAGGTGAAAGCTGAAGACATTCTAAAAACAGCCTTCCACATGAGATATGACCACTATGAGTTCCTAGTGATGCCATTTGGGCTGACAAATGCACTAGCATCCTTCATGGACCTCATGAATCGAGTGTTCAAGCCTCATCTTGATCAATGCGTAGTTGTCTTCGTAGACGATATTCTCATCAACTCGAAGATGAAGGAAGAGCATGAACAACACTTGCCCTTAGCTCTACAAACCCTTCGTGATCATCAACTATATGCCAAGCTAAGAAAGTGTGAATTTTGACTGCAACAAGTGAGTTTTCTGGGATATGTAATCTCAGAAGCTGGTATAGAAGTGGACCCAACCAAGATTGAGGCTGGGGTGAAATGGGAGCAACCCAGAATCGTAACCGAAATTAATAGTTTTTTGGGATTAGTCGATTACTACAGGAGATTCATGGAAGGATTCTCCAAAATTGTTGGACCACTCATGTAACTCACCAGAAAGAAAGCAAAATTTTAATAGACTGAGTATTGTGAATAGAGATTTCAAGAGCTCAAAAGAAAGTTGACCCCTATGCCAGTACTCACCATACCATAAGGAAGTGGGGGATTTCTAGTATTCAGCGATGCGTCACACACTGGCTAGGCTGTGTGTTGAATCAGAATGATAAAGTCATTGCCTATGGTTTATGTCAATTGAAAGACCATGAGAAGAACTACCCCACACATGACCTCGAGCTGGCAGCAATCATCTTTATCTCAAAGCTCACTGGGTATGGTCTTCAATTGAACTCAAAGGGGGTATGCTTTCACCTGTTTCTCTCCTTACTGGTTCACTGATTACTGTTTATAAAAAATTTCCTGATGTTCACCTCATAGAAGTATTGATTTTTCAATGATTTCAGTATTAAAAAGGTCTGCACAGTGTCTAAATTTCCTCACTTTCAACATTGCTTAAGTGAAATTCTTTCTAGTTATTACTTAGTTAAGACTGTTACACTTAGGTTAACTATATCATTGGCAATCCTTGCCACACCCCCAAACCTATGAGGAGTAGTGTCCTCACTGATTCAAAGATAAGATGGGCATGTGCAGCAAGGAACAAAGACAAAATCAGACAACAAATAGGGGAAGTAAAAGAAAGAAACAAAGCACACATAAACAACTAAAAGAAACTAACTATCTATGAGCAGAAAGTAAAGCAAACAGAGCATAACAAAAAGGAATTTCATTAATGCAGACAAAATTTGTACAATGTAAGGTAAAAGTGATCTATAAAAAATTAAGGGAAAAACATCCTAACTAACTACAGGTGTGTATCTAATCATTTGAATCCTCTGCTATAGCAGGAGGATCCTGAATTCCTTTGCCCTTTTCTTCCCTCAAAGCAACAGCAGTAGACTGAGACCTTTTAGAAATAGTGCTTCTTGGCTTGGAGGAGCTGTTCTTTTTGGGAGTGGGCTTTGGCTTTGAAGTAGGTTCCTGAATTTTGATTCCAGGTCTGACTTTGGTAGGCTCCTTGGGTGGAGGGGTTATTTCCTGGTGAGGTACATCAGGGTTTAATTGTTTGGAAATAGCCTCTGCTAACTCCCGATCACTATGTTCAGTTAGGTTCTTCTACAGTGCTGCAATAGTCACTCCATAATCATAGACCTTGTCCTCAGCTACTCTCAACTCTGTCTGCAATTTCTTTATTACATCCTCCATCCCCTCAGCCCTAGCCTTTTCTTCATTGTATTGTATCATTATCTCTTACCACTCATGTTTGATTTTCTTTGCCTCTAACTTGTGGGCTAGCAGCACTTATCGGAGTTTATCAAGAAGAGGTTGTCTCACTGATGCTCGGAGGTCAGCCATTCCTCTTACCACATCCCTCTTGATGTAAGCATTTTTCTTCATTGCTCGAAGGAGTGTGTAGTATGGAGGTCGAGGGTTGAAAGAGGCTGGTACTATAGGCTGGGCATCATTGAAGGAAGGGCCAGCCAACAATGGTGGAGGGATGGGTGGAGGCATGGTTGGGGTGGGAGTAGAGGGTAGTGTAAGTTCTATCACCTCTGGGTTAGTTTGGGTGTTGGCATTTTTAAGGGAAATGGGAGGGGGGGGTAAGGGGAATAGGTTCAAGGGGGGCAACAACAGCAGGTGTTGCTGCTATGGTAAAGGGAGGTATAGATTGGGGTGGGGTAGGCAAATGGGACGGTAAAGGGGTAAATGGTTGTTGGGAAGGTTGGGTTAAAAGTGACAGTGTGGATTGCATGGCTTGTAAGCTGGTTTGAATGGAGGCATGGTTTTGGAGGGTGGAGTTCATGGATTACAGATTGGCTATAATTGATGATTGGGTTTGGGTATCGGCCGACACTTAGGCTTGGATGAAAAGTAGTAGGTTAAAGATATGGGGGAGGAAATCGGGTGTGGAGGATGGAATTGGTTGAAAAGGGGAAGTGGGTGTATGAGTGAAGGTGGTGGCCTGTGAGGACTATGGAGGAGGGGTGAAATGTGGAGGGGGAGGTGAGTATGGGAGAGGTGTAAACTCATAGTTGATGTCCTCTATGATAGAGGACATCATGGTTGAGTATCCCTCTTCTAAAAGAGGGATATGGTCATGGGTAGGTGGAATTGGAATGGATTGGTCTAAGGGTTCAAGGAATTCAGGTGGAAACAGTGTGGAGGTTTTAATGGGCTGGGGGGTGTAGTGGGGAGCTATGTGGGATTTCAAGGGTGGGAGGCTCAGGTTCAAAGGCTTGGGCTGGTGAGGGTGGTGGTAGGTCAATGGTTGGGTCTGGTATAGTGGAGGTTTTAGGAATTGGGATGGTTTGGGGGATATAGGGAGGTTGGGGTTAGTTCTGTGCCTTCGTCGATCTTCTTTTCTTTTTATATGCTGTCAGCACAGGTAAGGATGGTTGAGGGATTGGTATGGTTTCTTCAGATGTGGTGGGGATGGGTGAGCTTGGTGTGGCTGATGTGATGGGTGAGGGTATGATTAAGGTAGCAGTAGGTATGGGGGCTATGGGGATGGATAAAGTTAGCTGGGATGAGGGTAATGGGACAAAATATCCATCAGAGCTTCGCGAGAAAACTTCAGGTGGCTCGCGAGCTTAGATTTAGGTAATTTAGCCTCACGAGAAAGCTACCCTTAAACTTTTCTCTGAGCTGGTGCCTCGGCTTGTGCATGTACACTATCATGCACCAATTAAGTGTGCATCAACACCACTCAATGACATGTACTCCATTTCATCATGACAATTAGGTTACTTTTTATCAATATTAAAATATCACAAATTCAGAATTCCAAAGATAATAATTCAGATCAAATTCAAGAAATGTATTATGAGAGTATCTCAACTATCACCAGCAGACATGAGCATCAAAATTCAGATGACAGATATGCACAATTACTCAAAAGAACAATGACAAAATACAATCAGACACAAGTAAATCATTATTCTAAAGCAGTAAATGAAAATTTATTAAGTAACTCAAAGAAAAACACACAGTCAATACATATGGTACACACATTCTTTGGTTCTTCACCACTCACCTTCTTTTCATTGTTACTCTCAATGACCTCCTCAGTTGTTTTGTCCTACTAAACCATCATCCACATGGTTGGAGGATGCTTCTCCAATCATGTACTGCCCTTTGAGGTTGGCTAATAGTTGACTAGGTAATTTGCCCTCTTCTCTCTTGTTCAAACCATTACAGATTTGACCAAGCTGGTCCTCTATTTTCTTAATGCTTTGCCCATGAGAGTTTACAGTTTTGACTAAGCTTCCCAAATTTTACATGAATTTCAGCATTTGCTCTTCAAAAGAAGAGGATCTGGGCTGTTGTGGGGGCAAGGCCAACTGGTTGGGCTGTGGGGCAGGCAACTAAAAATTCTGTCGTGGTGGATATCCTTAGTTAAATTGGTGCTAAGGTCTATATGGAGCTACCAACTGCTGCTACTTGGGTTGAGGGTAATTATCTTATCTCTACCTCAAATTTGGGTAGTTCCTCCATGAGTACCTAGTAGGTTGTTGTCCAAATTCTTGGGCAGCATTGGCTTGCTCTATAAAAAAATTAGGGAATTAGTTGGTTGATGGACAATCTTGTAGTGAATGTGTGGGAGATTGGCATATCAGATATGCCTCCTCCACTTGTGCAACCATTCTAGGCTGCATCACATTCATCAATTTGTCAAACTTCAAGCTCAGGTTGTCCACCTTCTCCAACTCACTTTGCACCTTTACTTCATAAATTCCACCTCTAGGGGTGGACTCTTTCACCAACTTAGCAGGGGTTTGGCTGTCATTGCGAGACAGTGACTCCTGCAGCATAGAATTTTCCCCTATAAGGTCAAACAGCTCCCAAGCCTCATCAGTTGTCTTCTGAAGGTAACTACCACCACATGAGGCATCTACCATATCCCTACTCTTGAGATTAATTCCTTGGTAAAATACTTACACTAGTTGCCACATTAGAATTTGGTGGTGGGGGCATTGTTTTAACATCTCCTGAAATCTCTCCCATGCTTCATAAAAATCCTCAGTTGAGGACTGAGTAAATGACACAATACTTGTCCTCATCTGGCTGGTCTTGTTCATGGGAAAGAATTTAGCCAGGAATTGGCTTTGGAGGTCATTCCATGTTTGTATGTTGTTGGCTGGGAGCTTAGAGAGCCATGTGCTGGCTTTGTCCTTTAGGAAAAAAGGAAAAAGCCTCAGTTTGGTGGCTTCAGGTCCCAAGCCAGCAATATTGAAGGTGGTGCAAAGTGCCAAATATTAGTCAATGTGCTTGTAAGGATCTTCCTTACTAAGCCCATGAAAAGATGGCAGCATATTGATAGTGGAGGACTTAATTTCATAGTTTCCTTCCACTGAAGGGAATTATATGCAAAAGGGAGAAGTGTAATCCCCAGGTGCATTGTACTCCTTCAAGGTTCTTTGCCTCTCAGTCATGTTAGCTTACTCAGTTTCAATAGTAGGGATTTGTGTGGTGTTTCTTGGTCTAAGGATCCTTTAAACCTCAGGATTTGGAGGTTCCAACTCAGGGTTCAGGGACCTTCTTCTAAGCATACACCCACAAACTCAGCAAGTAAGAAAAATGCTTACAACAATCAAAGAATTTCTAAACTAAAATAACAACTAAACAAATTTACAGTAAATTAATTACAATGAATTCAACATTAAAGGACTAAGTTTCAAGGTAAAAGAAGTGCAATCAGAGCTAGCTAGACTCCAACTTAGCTCTAGCTTTTCCCTTCTGCTGTTGTCCAATTTTGTAAAAAAAATTTAAAAAAATCAGTAGTACTTTTATTCTACTATGGCACAGCTACAAAGAATTTTCTAAAATATAATATAATACAACTCAAGTCTACTAAAAAGATTAATATCCCTGACAGCGGCGCTAAAAACTTGTTGTTTTTAAGTTACCAGTGTGTTGATTTTATTGTGTGGTGAGAACAAACTAAAAATTAAAGTAAAATAAAAGATGGAAATAGCACAACTAAAATAATCCTAAGCCTGTAAGATACAGGACTATTGTAGAAAGTTTTGATAAGTAAGAGTTTGTCCCACAGAGAAATTGATCTAGAACCCAAAATAGGCTATAATAGTAGGCCTCCAGATCTGACAATCCTAAAGAAAGGGAGTTGGGTGTCACAACTACACTAAATTACCTTCTAAAAAGAAAAGAAAATAAAGTACAGTCCTATCTTAAGAAAGGGTTATGAAAGAGGTGGTGATGGTGTGCTAAAATAAAGATAAAAGGATGGAAAGTAAGCAGTCTAGGTAAAAGTTTATTAAGTTATGTAACTCAGATTTAGGGCTCTCTCTACAGCAAATCCTTGCTGAAGTGATATCAATAACCTCAGCAAGGTAGAAGAATCTACCTTAACCCATGCCATTTGGGGTGCTCTTAAAGCTATAGTTTGTCCACTCAAATGGCCACAATCTATCCAATAGAGTCTGCCAAATCTCACTGATTAAGTCAGAAGAGCTAACCTAATCCAAAGGAGTGGGTTGATCAAACCTAATCCAATGAATCAAATCAGGCCATGAATACCATTACAGACACTATGTTTGCCAGGCTACAAGCTCCCAAGTTCTGCGTATAGATCTGACTGACATTCATAGGGGTATTAAACCTAGGAAGATCAGATGGAAATCAAAAGATTTAAAGGTTAAGTGAATGGGCAATTCCCAAATACACAAATCCGATCGAGAAACTAATGGAACCAAAAGATCTATAGATTTAAATGGACTTTAAATCAATAATTTATTGCTTAAAAATAGTTTACAAGAAAATGTCCTCACAGCTACAATCACTACAGAGAAGCCAGATCTAACATCTGATAGCGGTCAAGTAAGACAAAGGGGAGCCTGTTCCTGCACAATCTCTCACCAGGGCTACAAGCTCAAGTACAGAGAAAAAGAATCCATCTCAGATCTGTGAGCAAGATTGCCCTAGGGTTATAGTCTGTACACTCTAATGGTCACAGGCTATCCATAGAGGCTCCCTTACCCACAAATGATGAGACAAAATATGTAAACTGTTGATGCCACCATGGTCCTAGGGCTACAAGCTCAAGCTTCCATGGGCCTTTCAATAAGCTCAAATCCTAAATGCATGCTATAGCCTGAACAAAACTATGGGCAAATAGGAAAATAACAGATTAAGTAAACATTCAAATACAAATTCCATTGATCTGATGTTGCTAACAATGAAATCTCTCAAGGTAGCAGCCTTGTGCACAACAGCTCTTTACAAAAATCTCAATGTTTAAATGACCTATTACAAAACTAAATACAACTACACCTAAGTGTTTACCAAAGATTTAGCCAATAAGTGCTAGGCTAAGAGAGAAGAAAAAAATAAAAAAAGAGGTGATCAAACCCTAACCCTAACCCTAATCTGCTTGAGCTCTCAACCGACAAAGGTTGAAGGAAAGAGTGATTGATGGTTTCTAAGTTACAAGCACAACTTATATACTTAGTCCTAATGTTGTGGTTGAGAGAAGAGTAAACCTTAATTTTTGAAGCAGATATGGCACTGTTACAATCCTTGGATGTCTTGGGATACATGCATTAGAATTTATGCCTCGGTATGTGTGCCCTTGATCTGGAGAAATCCCCAAAAGATCTTTGAGTTAAGATTGAGAAGTGGAGAGCTCAAGCTTCGCGGGGCTGGCTCTTGCATATCACTTCTATCGCACAACTGTAGAGTGTTCACGGGGTAGAGTTTGGCTTTGAATACTACTGTCTCACATAGTAGGATTGTGGATGATCACGCAGCTGCTTCAGCTTTGAATGCACTCCCGTAGTAGAGCTTCAAAAGTCTTCTTTCACGAGGTACTCGCGCAGACGCCTTTGCATCTCGCTTGATTCAAAGTTAAGCTTCTAGGTGCGTGAGAGCTGCGCGAGAGAACTTCTAGGCGTCTCTCTCTTCCAAAGCCACGCGAGAACTTCGCAAGTTATATTTCTGAAGGCTTAGTGCGCGAGAGCTTCGCGAGTTTCTTCACATTTGATTACAGCTGAACTGTGCGACTGCTGCGCGAGAAGTTGCTTTGTGATAACCCCTTCATTGAGCTACACAACTTCTTCACGAGCTCTAATATGCTACATGCCTTAGCTATGCGAGGGAGCTTTGCCAGTGAATTGAATAGCATGAGGTGAGATAGGTCATTGGCTCCTCTGCTGCTATACACATGCTTCTGTTGCAGCTTCCTCCACTCTCACCTATACTTCTTTCATCTGCCAGACTTTTTTGGTCCATTATGGCATGTAAAATAGTCACCAGAGTGTGTACCACTATGGTGTTCCATTATTTTCTGATTCAGTTGTCATCTTTTGCTTGAATTTTCTCTCTTCTTGGCACCAAAAGCATAGACTTTGTGTTAAGCTGCATAATTTATTACTAACTACAAAATAAGCTAAAAAGGAGTTATTAGTCAGCTTTAAGGTCCAGCAAAGGCTAGGTTAAGAGGTGGAAAGTGGTACTTTTCAATGAATAACAATCATCAATTCAAATTAAAATTCAAAGGTGTTTGCAAAGCAGGAAATTGTAATAAAATAAATCTAAACTAGAAAGCAAAAATAAAATATATCCTTCACCCCTCAGCCGCAGGCGTCAATTGGTTCTGAGAAACTATGGATATCTAAACTAAGCTACTCTAAATTTGATCGAATGAAAACCCAACCTCAGTCATCAATTGATGCTAAGAATTTCTTCGATAGTTATTCCTATACTGGGCCCTCTTATTTATAGATCATAAGGGGTCAATTTACAAAACTCCTAATTCTAATAAAAGATATTACTAAAACAAAACTATCCTACTATAACTCTACTTCTAATCTTATCTTTCCTTACTTATTTTCTAGTAATGTACTTCTGAATTTTTCCTTTTATTTCAGCAGCAGATTCCTTTAAAAGTCTTCTTCGTCAATCTCCCAGATCCGTGATCAGCCAGACTTCTAAGTCAAGAAATCTTCTAATTTTGTGCATGGCGGTGTTAATCTCACGTGACCAGCAACTTTAGAAAGCTTCTTTTATGAAAAATCGTAAATCACGATTTTCTATTCTTTACTCTCTATACAGCTTCCTATTGAACGATTCTTCCTCTACGATTCATTGCTTTCTCTTTTATCGGATTTCACTTGAACGACTTCCACTGAAGAATCGTACATTACGATTTTCTATTTTTTTTCTTTTGCTTTGCATTGTTCAGTAAAATTGTAAAGCACGATTTTTCATCCTTTCAGTAGGCGAAGATTCGTCTGTTGGTTTAATCGTCTTTTTATTGCTTTATGAGTTCATTTTGATGAATATTATCATTTTGGTTCTCTTTTACTATTTTCTTTAATATTTGCACATCAATAACTTATTAGTAACAAACTATGTCCTAGCGTCACTAAGTTAAGGGTGATAAATTGATATATTATGTGAATGATCACACCCCCAAACTTACATTTTACTAGTCCCTAGCAAACAAGGGAATATAAACTAAGAACTTAAATGCCACTTTCGTAGGGAGCACGATTGCATTTAGCGGATGCAACAAGCCTTTAATCCCCTAGGTGATTCCTAGTAGAGGAGTTATAGTCTCCTAAAGGTTTTCAGTGAAGTTACCTACCAACTTCAAATATTTTTGAATTTTTCAACGTTAAGCAAAAGTAAAATATAAACTAATTTTGTATACTAACTAAATTAACTAAGTTGACTAAGTTAATCTAAGTGGTCAAGTTGGTCAACACATAGTTTGTTACAATGTTCTCAAATTACCAATCTTTTATCCTTACTTTCTATTATAACAGTTATCCTTGATTAGAACTCCAACAATTTGAATTCATAGTAAGCAGAGAATGTATGCATTAGTGAACAGTTTATTCTTGATGAAATTTTCTAAACTGCAGATTTAGAAAATAGTTTTATTTAAAAACTCACTATCGACATACTCTCAAAAAGATATCAAAACTTTTTGGTTCTCTCAGTATATATATATATATATATATATATATTTTAAATTCTGTCAAAGATAATTGCAAAAATTGTCTATCTCATAGAAAAGATAATCTATTCTATTCATATGAAACTCTGTGTAATCCATATTATCTAGTATTCATATCTCTACTAGGCTTATGCTTCTACAAATCATAAATAATAAAGGTCTTTTCTTTGGCTTGTAATGAGGCTTTGGGTTTCAGAAGGAATCAAGGAAAGGTAGAAAATGATTCAAAGTTTTTCTGAGAATTTAGCTCTTCTTTTTCCTATCTTTTCTTCTTCTTCTATTCTACTTCAGTAAGTATTCATGAATTGGATAACTTCTTCGCATTTTTTTTTTATAAATATAATTTCTTCAGCTTATTTGTAAAATCGTATTTTAAGATTTTTCTTCTTTTTGAAAGCTTTTTGCTTAGAATTGTAATCTTCTTTTAGAAATCGTCTTTTCAAATCGTTCTTTTACAATTTTTCACTCCTTTCTCATATTCTTCATTTTATTTCTTCAGTTGTACCTCTTTTTTCATTCCCCTTATCTATATTTTTTTTACTTTTACTCCATTCACTTCCTCTTCTTCCCTTATTTTACTCTAAATTCTCAGAAATTATAAGGGTTAAAGGTTGAAAGCTTTGGGTAGTACATATGGTTAAGGGTTTTTCAGATTTTTGGTATAAAGAAATTCATTTTAGGCTTCTAATATGAGTTCAAAGGATAAGATATTTTCTAAGATTTTTGGCTTTTTGGCTCTGATTTAAACAAAAGATGGCCTTTAATCATCTTTACGATTTACTATCATAGATGTCTTATTGCTTTGATATTTCTAATAGATACTTCTAGACAAAAAATTAGGTTATCATATTCATATAATATTTTGATTCTAAATTCAGCAATATGAGATTTTATAACAACATAGAAGTTTAAAAAAAAAATTGACTTGAATAGAAACAATTTCTTTCTCAAAGAAAGGAAAATTTCGCTCTAATGCTCACTGGTTTATAATTTTGAAACTATAGTCTAAAATATTACAGTTTAGATCAATCTATTGTTTCAAACATCCATCTAATACAGTGTTCAACAAGCTAAGCATGAATTATAATTGTTTTATATTATGATATTAACTTCTACTATAATGGATCATAAGTTTTTCAAAAATTTTAACTTTTTTATCATAATTCCTATGTAATGATCAACTTTAAAAAAAATTTTGAATTATTTATTTATTTTATTTATTTATTTTTTTACAGAAACGAATTAAATAAAACTATTGATATACTAAATATACTAATTAACTACTACTGTACACAGAAATTATGTATCCCCCCCAAACTTAAGTCGGACGATGCCCTCATTGGCACAAAAATAGGGGACACTTAGATATTATGTACCTAAAAATTACTGATATGATTGATTGTTTACCGGATGTGAAATTTTTTTTATAAAGAATGTTCCCCCAAACTTGAGGAAAACACATCTGTTTGAGTCTCAGAGATATTAATAACAAAAATTAAAGAAAAGTTAGTAATAATTACCCAGTTAGTGAAAAAGAAAGTCAAAAGAAAATATTATATATTAACTGAATATTTACAATTATCATGAAAAAGAAAAATCTAAAGAACTAAAATAAAAACTAATTACATAAAAGTATAAACCTTGGAAAAATCTAGAGAGATCATACATGTGAGGCTTATAGTATTTTGTATTATTTTTACTCACTTGGTGATGAAGGGTATGGTAGAAGAATAAAAGTAGTAGGGTCACCTTCCGAGTTAAACAGCTCAGTTGTAGAATAATCATCTTGTTCTTCTTCTGAAGGTGAATCTCCATGTGTTGCAAGCGCAACCTCATCTGTGTTTTCCTTCTCATCAACCATTTTGCAAGAGCTTCCTTGTAGACACTATTGCTCCTTATCAACCTTCTCTTTGTCTTTCAGATCCACAGTCAACTTCTTAATTATAGAAGCTTTTAGTCATAACTCCGTTCTTAACTTATTTGCTTTATCTTGTTCTTTTACTACTGCAGCCAAGCTCTACTCTGTGATTGAATCAATGATCTACTTTTGTTCAGCATTGATTGAACTTATGGAATCTTTATCTTGCAGTTGAAGAATTTTTCCTTCAGCTACGGTCAATAGATGATCCTTCTCACTCAACTGTTGATGGAGTTTTTGTTGGCAATCTTTAAAAGTTTTTTTCCTTACAGTTTCTGCATCATCTAGAACTACCATCAAACTTCCAAACTGTTTAATCAGGTTTGAGATTTTGTCTTCATACACCTTCCTCTCTTCTTCCCACGCTTGTTGATTTTCGCTCATTATTCTATTCTCTTCACGTAGTTGGGTGATTTGTGTTTGAATGGTTGAAGTGGCATCCTGGACTCTCTTCTCTGTTTCTACTGCCCATTTCACATGGTAATCTTGTATAGCTTTCCGTCACAAGCCTGCCATTATCTTTGTGTGCTCTTGAGTCGTCAGTATAGTATCAAAGACTCTCTTCTTCAGTCTTTGATACTCCTCCATCCATTTCTTTACCACACTTGGTAGTGGTGCCAAATTTGGGGTATATGTATTTAGCCATTGCTCTACTTCCCTCAATTTGCTTACGATATCTTGGAATGACAATAGATTTGGTTCATGTGTAAGTTGTCATTGCTCTACTGCCTTCAATCTCCTTTCTAATTTGGGGATTGATGTGGTTGTGATTAGAGGATCAACGGGGGGTACTTCTTCTCTATTTAATAATTTTGTGAAGCCTCCTCTTAGTAATTCAGAGCTTGGTCTTGCTTCAACTACTTGAATGATGAGAGTTTACTCTGTAGTGGCTGAAATCATAGGCTGAGCAACAGGCTCTATTGGTACAGGGATATGGCTAGAAGTAGCCATTCCAATAATCTGTTGGTCCATTGGTGAAGAAATTTCTTCTATTATTTCAATATTTGGGCTCACAGGGTCTGCTTCAGTGATAGTTCGTAGTGTGTCAGCCTCAGTTGAAGGGGGCATAGCAGGCCCTACTGGTGAGTCCAAAATGGGGTCATACAAACTAGCTTGGTCTGCAACTGGGACTCCTAAATCGGTTATTCTCTCTGGTACTAGAGAGCTAATCTTTGCTCTCTCATGAGGTGGAGTAGAAGTATTCACTCCCTCTTCCATAACTACTTCCTCTGCAGCTACAATCTCTACTGGCTGCTCCATAACAGCCTCTTTTTGGCCTTCAGGCCTAAAGGGGACATTCTCTGTGCTTGCTGAAATAGGGACTTTTTGTTTGTTTGCGGCACTCAAAGTTCTCCTATAGGTCTTGGTAGTAAGGCTTTCCTTTGTTCTTGGCTGGTCCTTTTCTTGGAATCTATGTTATATCCCACATCCATCAGTAGATTTGTGATAAGACCTCCAAAGGGCAAAGTCAACTTCTTCGTCTGGTATTTTTTTTGACTCAATTTCTCCCTCACAATGGTGATTACTTTAAAAAGGTAGGAGGGCATATTGAACCAATAGCGATTCGCCATTAAGTACAATGCTCTTGCAAAAAGTGCCCTTCTTTGCGTTCCATGACCTGTGGGGTGAATAGTCTTATGAATTAGAATGTCGAAGAAGTGAAGTGATAAACTCCTTGCGTCAAGATCTTTTCAAAGGAAAAAGAACATATCCCGCGGAGGTTTTCCTAATAGATCTGTTGCCATTTGGATAAAGTTAGGGAGGGTATCTGATAGCATCCTCAAAATGTTGGCCTTTAGGTTATCCTGGGATACTTGTGGTATTTCCAGGGGTGCATGCATTACCCTGGCAACCATTTCCTTTGTAATTTAGATCGGTAGTCCATCGATACTGGTGGAGAGGATTGGGGATGGTTCTTGGCTTCTTGTGGTCATGTTTTTATAAAATTGCCTCACCAATCTGGGATAGGCTGGTGTGATTCCTGGTTCTAAGAAATAATGCAGCTCGACATCCTTAAAATACTTGATGGCTTCTCCACTAATTTCTAATTTTTTCAAAAATTTAACGTCTACCATGATTTATGCTCCCACAATATGGTGTTTCATTGAGGTAGGGAGCCGATCTACTGTCATAGCAGAAGACGCTGACTTTTTACCTTTATCTAATTTCATGCCCTCTTTAGGAGCAGACACCGAGTTGGTCTAACGTGTGTCTTTAGAAAGTTCTTTGATAACGACCCTGAAAGATTTGGATTTCTTCTTAGGTGGGTCTGTTGCTTTTGATTTAGCCCTGAGGGTAGCAAACCATGCGATATGGTTAATAATTGGAGTGTTATCAGAACTATTACCGCCCTCTTCCTCTTCCCTTTGTCGCTTGCCCGTCTTGTTCGCCATGCTACAACCCTTTTTCTGCAAGAGTCAATGAAAACACCATCAATTAATTATGAATTTTATAAAAATCTCTTGTAGAAACCCTTCCATTCAATCATTAAAATCGTCACCTTACCTCTAGACAATTGAAACCAACCTAATATGTGAATGAAATCCCGAAATAGAACAGAGGATGCAAGGGGTTTATAGGAAAGTAAAACGGTTGGGTGAGTAAGAGAACCGTTAGGATTAAAGACTTCTTGAAAAGAGAGGAAAGGTAGGAGGGGAAAACTAGAGAGTTTGAAAATGGGGATGAAGTATCCTTTTTACGAATATGTAGGCCCTATTTTCAGTGATGACTTGCTGAACCGGTCGTCACTTGGGTTTTAACCTAGAATCTTCAGTTGATTCTAGCTTTCAGCAATAAGTACAAACCCTCGTATCAAGTGAATCGCAATCACTGCACTTTCACTGATAGACATAACAACGATCAATCATAAATCCATACAATTGTTCGCTATAATGCACAGTAGGTATGATATTACGATCTATCGTCTTTCAATGATTTGGGTTGTAGTGTAATACTTAAACATAAAGGAAAAGACATAGTTTACATAATTTACAATTGGTGCTACGGATGAGGCGGTAGCTTGACGATCCATGAGGTTTTTATTTTTGATTTTAGGGAGCCAATGTCTCCCCCAAGAACACTTGTCCTCTAGGATTATTTATTGGCTACATATGTAGACACCCCCATTTTGCCTTCTCGAAGTATACAAACTTGTTCAGTGAACCTTTGACCCTTTTAACCTATGGTGTGGGATCATGCAATAGTACATGACTGAACACAGGTTGAAACAATAGCTCAGTGGCTCAGATCACAATGTAGGGAGACTATATACTGAAATAACAGTATATAGCCGAAATGCAGACTGAAACAATAGTCTTACATTTCATTCTAGAGACCATACCCGGACAACCCCAAATTACGCGCGTAAAACCCCGCGCACAATTTGATCACACGTAAAACCACAAGCTCGCGATTAGTCCACCTTTCAGACCAAACTTCCTTTCCTAGACTGATTCGAGACTTGATTACACGCCTGAAAAAGGATGCGTGATCAAATTGAGCGCCTCACCACTAGCGCGCAATTGGCCTACACCCGACCTAGTCTTACTATCCTTGACCCCTACGTTTCCTTGATTAAATGCTTCAGGTTAAACGCTTAATCAGATTGAGCACATGATAGCATGCACGCAATTAGCCCAAATTTGTTAAGACTAGAAGACTCGCTGAGCAAGTCAGTCGGTCACTCATTGAGTCGGTGACTGACTCAAAATGATTAAGCATCGAAATCCAAGTGCACAATTCAATTAAATGCTCGTAAATAGGCGTGTAATTGAAGGAAAACCTATAAAAGCTTTTTTTCTCGAAGAAAAGGAGGGGCTGCAAATTTTGAGAGGGACGGTAAATTTTGAAACCAGAGAACTCCGAGCACGAACCCACAGTACCCAACCATGATTTCGAGATTCAAACACCTGAACTTTCGAGGATTCTCTCCGCAGTCCCGACCCCCCTTAAGTAAAGATTTAATATTTTAGTTCCGACCGTAGCTTATATTCTCTAGACCTATTAATTTTTAATTTTATTTTTAATCTTAGACCGTAGCACCCTTTTCAGACCGAATCTTCTATTTCTGATTCTAATTCCCTGCTTTTAGGACCAGTCCTTGATTCGTCGGTCTGATATACCGACCCTTAAGACCGAATTCTACTCTAAAATCATAATTTATAGTCCTATCGTTAATTTCTGGTTCTAACCCTTAGAGTTCATAACCAGTCCTTAATCATACGGTCTGATTTTCTGATTTCAGACCCAAATTCAGTCCTAAAAGTTTTTTTTTTTTGAATTTCAATTTCTTAGTTTAATACCTTCAAAAATCTAAAAAAATATTAATTGTAGTTTTCATAATTGTAGTTTATAATTCAATTTGCCCCTATTGTTTCGAAATCAACTTGGAAAAGCCTAAAAATATTACTTTACCATCCAAAATTTAATTTTTTCTCTTTAATCTCAGCCACCTGATTTGCTCAAGGGAGCTTACGAAGGGTACTCGGGAATGAGGCCAATCCTCCTTAGCATAGCCGGCCCAAACCCCCCTTTTTTTAGAATTTTTAGAATTAATAAATTGCTTTAATTAGTTTATATCTAGACATAATCGATTATTCGTACTAATTAGGCCTTGATATAATTGTTAGAATGTTTAAATCAAAATTTCCTTTCCATTAGTTTAGTTAATTGATTATTCTAAATCAGAATTTTAGGAAGTTCAGTTTATGCATGATTAGTTATATTTTTCATAATTAATTCTTGCGATAATTAGGGTCGTAGATAAATCACTCTTTTTATTTCCGTTGATATTTGAATAGAAAATTAAATCTATTGCTTTAATTAGGCTCGTAGAAAAATCAGTCTTTTTATTTCAATTAGAATTACGATAGTATTATTTCAATTGCTTTGAGTAGAATTGCAGCACAATTTGTATACTTTTTTAGTTAGAATCCCAGTGCAATTGGCATGATTGATTTAATCAGAACATTATTAGAAATGATACATATGAACTCCTAGTACTAATAGGAGACTGAAACTGATTAGACTTTTAGTAATACTAGAACCTTGATGCTCATTGTACACTTGACAGCATTAGAACACTAAAATAACTCACCTTAATAAGCCCACACAACCAGGGCATAATCATAATAGAATTGGGAAATCTAAACTAACCGAAATTATAATTACAAAGGAAAATAAGAGGAAAATTAAACTAACTAAGCTAAAGAGAAACACTACTGTTGATGTTCGTGCAGCATTTACTCAAGATAGAAGTAACCCACACCGCTTCACAAATAGCGATATCTTATGTCAAGACATTGTTAAATAACTGCAGGGTGGCCATCACAATCAAATTAGGAACCTTCCTAGAAAAATCCCCCCTTTTTATTTATTTTTGTCATTCGAAACACCGCATCGCTAGAGTCCACCTGGACAGAATTGGAGCCACTGATTCAACGGGAGCCGAGAGGAACCCAGAAAAAGTGTGCACCAATAAACTGGCAATCGCGATGAGATGCTTTTGCAAACATTTCTTAGACAGTTAGTTTTATTTTATTTCCTTATTTCCTTTCCCTTCGTGTCGTTTAGATTCCTTTTTAGATATATGAGTCTTCATCAAAGACTTGAGATATCTGGCATACGTAGAGTAAGTTTAGGAGACCCTCCATTGTGGAGACTTCATGACAACCCCGCATACGAGGAAGAACCGCCTTATACTTTTAGCCCAAAGCAACCCGAAGTTAACATGGCTAGTGAACAAGAGAACCCTTTCTCTACACCACACGCCGATAATAATCATAGCGGGGGAAATAATAGCTCTGGATAAAACCTCACTATTTAACAAATCGTAGAATTTAGCATCCAAAGAATACAAAGAGGAGATGATGACTTCGAAGAGTTGCTTCGAGGATTGGCCGCTGCATACGAAACCATTAGGGGACAACAAAATTTGGAAGAGCAAGAGCGATAAGAAAGACCACCACCTACCCCGAGTATGGTGCCAGCTCGCGTCGCGTCATTGAGGTGGCATGCTCACACATTCTTTAAAGACGACTCACTGGATAGGGCTAGCTTGCAGCTCATGCCAAAGGACAATACCATTAAGATCGAAGATCTCCCTAAAATTCTCGACGAGTACACGGCCAAGAGGGAGTGCCCTGGTCATTCATTCGAGTTCGATAAATTTTCCAGAGATGTCGAATTTAACCTACTATAGGATTCAAACCGCCAAAATTTACCAAATATAATGGCACGAGAAATCTGAACCATCACCTGGCACTCTTTTGCAATGATTGTTGGCCCATACGTGACACCAAGTACTTCTCATCCACTACTGCCAACGTTCATTAGAAGGGGAAGCTCTAGACCGATTCACGGGACTCCCACTCTATAAGATCGAAACCTTTGACAATTTAGTCAGCCAATTCTTAGACCAATACAAACACTTGATCCAAGAGACAGTCAACCTCAGCGACCTGATGGCCGCCAAGCAAGGACTTGATGAAGAGTTTGTTGACTTTGTCACTCAATGGAGAAAACTTGCTATGAGGACCAGCACTTCAATGAAAGAGAGGGACTCGGTCGACATTATGATTGACAATATTAGGGAACCGTTAAAGAGCACGCTTGTCATAAGCGATTGCCCTGACTTCATTGCACTTCACTCTCGGGCATCCCGACTAGCATGACACATTAAAGGTAGAGATCTTGCCCTATCTATCGTTACATCCAAAATAGGCTCCTCTAGCGAGTCAAAGTCGAAAAATAATAAGAAAGCCTTAGGAACTGAACAGGTCAACACTATTGTCAACCAAGGACAAAATTCTAATAATGGTAGTTTCCAACCGCGCAACTTCAGACAAAATCAAAATCAATAATGGTATACCAACCAGAATCACGGCGCTAATCAATCCAGTTATGCAAACTAGAACCAAGGCCAAAACCAGGGTCAAGGCCAATACCAAAATAGAAATCAATACCCCAACACCTATCAGAACCAAAATGCAACACAAAATCGATCGGCCCACGCGCTAAATTATAATAATGTCCCCCCACCGCAAAACCTTAATCCAACTAGAGGCCCTACAAATCGAGGTAGGAACATTATCCCCCTCTACCTGATATAATCCCCAATATCTTCTGATTTCTTAACACTCAGAACCTCCTCCGATTCCCACCAGAAAAAACTCGACCATGGCCTGAGAGTCTAGACTATAGCAAATACTATGCATTCCATCAATATGCTCGACACAGCTTAGAGGACTGTTGGGTCCTTTGAGACGTGATCTATGACATGAGCGATCAAAACCAAATTGATTAGGAAGCATTGAGGAATCCTAACCCTAGCGACAACCAACCCCAACAAAACTTGGGGATCATAAATAACCCCATCGCTAATCACAACCAGGTAGCACCGGCTCATGTCACCACTGTGGATCTCTCCAACCAACCCTCTACTTTAATCACTCGCATCCAACCCTCCGACATTTCTGCTACCCCTGTGAGAGTCTTTTCACCCTCACATCCCTCGACCTTGATCACTCTCATCACTCTGCGAAACCCGCCGCCTTATCCAAAATTCACCCAGATACGAGTCCACTCCTTTAGGGCCAGGAGACCATTCCTCCATCGTCCCCCGCCAGAACCTTCGACCCCTCCAAATACTGAACTGATACTCTCACCACCTCCATCGTTTGATTTTGAACCCGAGTTTGGAGATCATGTTCTTCAAACCGTAACCCAAGTTGCCGCATGGGTAGAAAGTGTCACTCGGAAGACTCCGAACCTAGAAAACGAAACGAAGACTAAGTGCTGACTAAACATAAAGGAAGGTGAGCGAGAAAAACTTTTCAACCTGCATGAGACCCTAGTCTCAGCTTTCTTAGAAGAAGAGGATTACATGCAGTACCTCCCACCTTAGAACGGCGCCGTGTAGGCCCATGCTCTAACCTCTAATTTTACTCACTTTGCAAATACGTCAGTGTCGAGCCACGCTAGGTTCAGTCAACAGTCTATTTGTGGTGCCCAATTCTCAAATTCAGAACCAATTACCCACCTCCTCTTTTCCCTCAAAACAAAGATTTCACAAATGCACCACAACTAGACGGGAACGTAAGAGAAAGAGAGGTTCACTTGCCGCCCCCACCTCACATCATTCCTCTGCCAATTCTCGCACCTCAACCACTTCAACCACCCATGCCTAAAGCGCATCGGCCAAGCAAAGAGATTACACTTGAGCCAGGGAAAGAATACGACATGCTATAGCACCTCTAAAAGATCCCAGCTCACATATCTATATTAGAGCTCATCAGGAAATCCCCTGATCATTACCGATTGTTGGTAAGGACACTTGAGGACACACAGGTAGATGAGGACACGACCCTTGATGAGCTTCATCAAATCGCCTCGGTCATGGTGTAACCTCCAGCACTCACATTCATCGACGCGAACATGCCCAAGGAGTCACTCCGTGGGAGTGTCGCTCCTATATATCTCACCGTCATCATTAGAGGATTCTCGGTACCTCATGCGTTAGTGGATACCGGAGTAGGATTCAATATTTGCCCACTCACAATGTTAAAGACGCTCGAATACATGAAATAAGATGTCATGCCCTCGACCCTGTCACTCATAGCTTATGACGGCTCATGTCATTTTGTTAAAGGGACTATTAAGCTCCAGGTTTGCCTTGAACCTGTGACAAAGGACGTCACTTTTCATGTTTCTGATTCTGCTAGCACGTATAATCTCATTTTAGGAAGAAAGTGGTTGGAATCAATGAAGGTCGTCGCGTCTATGTATCGTCAATGCGTCAAGTTCCCATATGAGGACTCCATCATCTGTATAAATGCCGATGCACCTCTCCAGGAAATGGATACTGATTATGCGGCAAGTATTCCTACGGCCCATGATTCCATATTAAATATAGGACACATTCAAAAGACTCAAATCCTGGATGAGACAACCGTAGCGACGTTATCCGGAGCAAAACGGGCAAGTCGTAGAAACTCCACCCCATACTCTCTCACTGTCATCCTCCCTTGCACCAATTGTAAAAATTGTATCTCTAATTGGTTCCTCACCACTTCTGGAAAATATTATTTGTTGAACTCCTCAACAAACTCCTCCCAAGTCCAAGGCAACTCTGGGGTCTCCTGAGCCCGAGTCCGTATCACGGACTTCCACCAAGGCTCAGCCTCCCCATCCAACATGTAAGCTGCCCATCTCACACTCTCATCTTTCGTGCAAGTCAGCACGCTAAAGACTTTCTCCATCTCTATCAGCCAGTTCTCAACGGCCATTGTGTCTGCCTGCCCAGAAAATGAAGGAGGTCTCATCCTCCTAAACTCTGTAAAAGATGAGGGCACAGGCAACGCAGTCCCAATGTGGTGTAGGTGGTCATTGCCGTTCTGACGCTGCGGAGTCGCAAAGGATGCGGCTTGTTGTGCCATGGCAGCTGCCATAGTCTCCATAGTGTGCATCATCCTTTGTCGCTCTTCTCTGTCTTCTTGTCTTTCTCTCAATCTTTCTTGTTCTCTTAGATCTTGATCCTGATGATCTCGATCCTCTTCATCATGTTGTCTACTACTAATGCCCCCTGGGCCTCGCATTCCTAAAGGCACTCTATTAGTAGGAGAGATGTAACCATCTCCACTACGTAGACTCTCCTCGCCTCCCCTTGGTGGCCTCTTCCCTAGATGACATTTATACGCATTTGAAACTAAAGTTTCGTTAGCAGAAGCCCCTATGTTCTGACGAAAGAACCCTTGTCAGAATTGCTAAAAGAAAATGCTTTGATACCAACTGTGACAGCCCGGATTTTGGCACCCCGAAACCCGTGCCATCAGCACGATCATCTTGACCGTGCCCTTTAGCTAAGCACGAAACACTGGTATATCAAGCATCAAAGAGTATAATAAACGAAATTGCAGAATTTAAATCTATATTAATTAACTTCCCAAAAGACAGTTCTACCCTCATGCCTCTGCATGAATGGAGAACCGATCCGAACCATCGATGATAGAAATCATCACGGATGGTTCGTCCCAAAAGAATAATCCCAACTCCTTATATACATGGTTTTAAACAAAATCAAGGCTTGACATACCAAGCCGTACAAAACTCTCTCAAAAAGCCCTCAAAGTGGCACAACGGAGTCCTCTAGAAGAAGTCCTCGGGAGGTGGCTCCAATTCTTCGCCGGCCGCAAGGTCCGACTCGCCGGGATCGCCTCTCGGCCGCAGCTGCTAGTAGTTGACCTGCGACGCATAGTCTATAGGGTGAGCTACATCCTAGCTCAATAGGGAACAAACACGGTTGAACATATAAATTATAACTCACATATATTCCATGATATGCCATGCATGATGTGTCTATGCAGTTATTGATGAAAACAGTTAAAGCATTTCGTTTTACTGTTGATTACTTATGTTTTCATTTACTCATGAATGATGCTGAAAAGGCCTAAAGCAAAACTTAAACTTTCAACTTAAGTAATCCCCGAGCAATATAGCATCGAGCCCCGATGAGATACCCTTCATCGTCATCTATATAGACAGTTTTAACGTATTCCCTGGGAATACAAATATAGTACCCAAGCCCCTTTCCCCTGGGGATTGGTGGCGGGGTTTCACTTGTCTCAATCAACACCCCTGGGGTGTGCTTACTATGTACGGATAAGCCTCCGCCTCACGGTTTACGGCCAGATCGGCCACGGATATCCTTGGCTATCCCGCCATGTCATCAAACCTCAAATAACAAAAATATCGGTGCCTTACATATAGTTATTCACCGTGTAAGTGTGCTATCTTATATCAGTTAGGCCCTATCAAACATGATTCAATCATTGGATACATCCCTGGGATGTATCCATTCACTTGAAAACTGTGACAGCCCGGATTTCGGCACCCCGAAACTCGTGCCATCAGCACGATCATCTTGACCGTGCCCTTTAGCTAAGCACGGAACACTGGTATATCAAGCATCAAAGAGTATAATAAATGAAATTGCGGAATTTAAATCTATATTAATTAACTTCCCAAAAGACAGTTCTACCCTCATGCCTCTGCATGAATGGAGAACCGATCTGAACCATCGATGATAGAAATCATCACGGATGGTTCGTCCCAAAAGAATAATCCCAACTCCTTATATACATGGTTTTAAACAAAATCAAGGCTTGACATACCAAGCCGTACAAAACTCTCTCAAAAAGCCCTCAAAGTGGCACAACGGAGTCCTCTAGAAGAAGTCCTCGGGAGGTGGCTCCAATTCTTCACCGGCCGCAAGGTCCGACTCACGGGATCGCCTCTCAAGCCGCCAAATGCTAGTAGTGGACTCATGACGATAGTCTATAGGGTGAGCTACATCCTAGCTCAATAGGGAACAAACACGCTTGAACATATAAATTATAACTCATATATTCCATGATATGCCATGCATGATGTGTCTATTATTGATGAAAACAGCTTAAAAGCATTTCTTTTACCGTGATTACTTATGTTTTCATTTACTCATGAATGATGCTGAAAAGGCCTAAAGCAAAACTTAAACTTTCAACTTAAGTAATCCCCGAGCAATATAGCATCGAGCCCCGATGAGATACACTTCATCGCCATCTATATAGACAGTTTTAACGTATTCCCTGGGAATACAAATATAGTACCCAAGCCCCTTTCCCCTGGGGATTGGTGGCGGGGTTTTACTTGTCTCAATCAACACCCCTGGGGTGTGCTTACTATGTACGGATAAGCCTCCGTGACCGCTTCACGGTTTCGCCAGACGGTCACGGATATCCCGTCGGTCGGGTGGATATCCCGCCACGTCGGTGGGGTAACCTATCAAACCTCAAATAACAAAAATATTGGTGCCTTACATATAGTTATTCACCGTGTAAGTGTGCTATCTTATATCAGTTAGGCCCTATCAAACATGGTTCAATCATTGGATACATCCCTGGGATGTATCCATTCACTTGCATCACACCTGATGCTCTCATCTCTTTACTTCTTCATCCCCTGGGGATGGCTTATTAGAATTACTCTTATGGATGTCACACGCACACACACTTTTCACAATTCTTAAGCAATTAAACAATTGAATTGAAATCTATATCACTACATACATGCTCTTGTAAAATAAGGTACATGTTTAAGGTGTTCCCTACCTCAAGTCTTTGTTTGCTCAACGCATCAAGGTCCCACGTGGCTCCTTGTGCACTAGTCCACACGTACCACCTATGGTACCACATAACAGGTGAAACACATCACAAAGGATGCAATAAAGAAGGTCTAAGACTCTCCAAGAATCTTAAAGTCAAACCCAAAAGTCAACATATTTTATCCCAGTCGATTAATCGAATTCCAAAATCGATTAATCGAATCTGATTCGATTAATCGATTTCCAAAATCGATTAATCGAAAGTCAATATCGATTAATCGATTTTCAAATCGATTAATCAAGATTTTCATTCGATTAATCGAATCTCATTCGATTAATCGAAATTCTCTATTTCGCAAAGTCGATTCTCAATTCGAGTAGTTCGATTTTCAAATCAATTAATCGAGATTTTCATTCGATTAATCGAATCTCATTCGATTAATCGAAATTCCCTGTTTCGCAAAGTCGAATCTCAATTCGAGTAGTTGAGTTCCTAAAATCGATTAATCGATCCCAAATCAATTAATCGAAAATTGAAATCGATTAATCGAAATCCCATTTCGATTAGTCGATTTTCCTCAAGTCCTTTTCCTCCAACCTCTGGGGTCCACTGGAGGTTCCCAGTCGATTAATCGATACCCAAATCGATTAATCGAAATCCAAAGTCGATTAATCAAACTCCAATTCGATTAATCGAAATCGGGGTCCTCTGACCTTTCAACTTCCTGGCCAATTTTGATTAATCGAAACCCAATTTCGATTAATCGAAATTGTCAGATTCAGCCCCCTTTCGAGCTGTTCTTCCCAATCTTCTTCCATACTTTTTCCTCTATTTTTCTAAACCATTATCCTATGATTTAACCCACTTTCAACCACAATTTAGACTCTACGAATTTTGCATTTTATTCACAAAAATTTTACCTTGAATCAATCTCAAATTGATTTCAAATCAAATGGTTGGAAGGCTAGGGTTTCCAGCTTTGGCTCTAACAGATCCAAACCGTGTTGAATCCGGCTTTTATCGCTTGAATCCCCCCTCCAAATCAGTTGCAATAACTCCTCTCTTTACTTCCTCTCTCTCTCTCTTCTTTACTTCTCTCTCAACCACCAAAAATACACATTTAGGGTTATTAAACCCTTTTATCCCTTTCCTCACGTGTGTGTGTTGAGCACATACACCGCAATTGGTGTATGCGACTTCACATTTACAATACACACCACATAGACATTCAATTTGTCACATCTCATCCGTTCATCACACCTCATGCTAACTATTGGAATTCCATTTGGTCAAACCTATGATCGATCGGGCATGGATCCCGAGGTCATAGTTTAGCATGATTTTTTGGGCTATTACATCCTCCCCACCTTGGGAATTTTCATCCTCGAAAATAACCCAAGGTGTGTCTGTCTGGGTCACACCCCCCCCCCACACTCGCAGGTGAGGTGGTCCAGTTGACTCAGACGTATATGTATTCACAACACAAACATGGAATTTAAATTGTTGACGAAAGAAAACAATTAACACAAAAATTGGGATTTCCATTAATATCAAAAGTTTTACAAAGCGTCAATAAATTGGCATACAAAATATACATGTACAAAAATCATGACTGATACAAAATAAATATAAGACTTATGCATCCTCAAGGTTGGTTTCAGGCTGGGTGGGTCTGGCTTGAGCCGGGTCAAGGGTCATGTGGTGGCGATCGTGGTCAGCGTCTGGCCGGGCGTGAGCGAGGTAGATGTGGAAGGAGCCGCTCAGTGGTGGGAGGAAGACAGTCCTCTATGGAAGGCGGTAAGGCCCGGTCCACCTCCTCCGGCGAGGTAGCGGCGGTAGTCGGTAGAGGATAGATGTGGCGAGGTGTGAAATAGGAGGAAGTCTATCCTCCGGTTCATCCTCTCGTTGTTGGCCTCCATGCGAGCCAACACATCCTCGATGGTAGGACCGGGTGGAGCGGCGTGCCGGCGGTATGATGAGGTGGGTGTCGCGGGCGCGGAGTGGGCAGGTGGTGTCGATGAGGCTGTGGTGTGGGAGGGAACCCTCTCCACGGATGGCTCGGCGGGGATAGGGTGTGCCCCACCCACGGGTGGGTCCTGCTGAGGGGGTGGGGTGGTGCATGCCACTGCCGCCGGGCTGGGCCGGAGCGGGACCCGAGCTGGTAGGGTCCGCTAGAAGATTGTAGCACGGGTCCATGAAGACTTCAGAACGCTCTTCACACGATCCGTAGCCCTCACCTCGTGAGGTGAGATGCTGTAGGAGGGCTCGTCGGAGTAGCACTCCAACATGCTCGAGATGAGCCGAGCATAAGGCATCTTCTCCTTGGGCCGCATGTTGCCCTTCATCAGCTTTCCCTTGATGTATTTCACCCCCTCTAGGATGACCATAGTGGCATCAAACCACGGCCACGAAGGTCGCAAAGTGCATGTTGCACTTTGTCCACGCGCTCGGTGTCATGGCGCATTGGGTAAAGGTTGCACTTTATCACCGAGTCGAGCATCCACATATAGTGTGGAAGGTCAACCCTCTTGATGGAGGAGCCCGACCCCTTTTTACCATTGGTCATGGGGGTCATGACCTCCTCGAAGCGGGGGTCCTCCTCGAAGGGTGGGAATAGGGTAGTCTCTAGGGTAAAATCGAGGTAGCATTCAAGCACCTCGTGTATGTGACGACGAGTGATCGTGTATAGACGACCCTCGATCTTGGTCAAAATGCAATCATCGGTAGGGCCATCCGTTAGCCCTTGGTAAAACAGTCTAACCAATCTAGGGTAGTAAGAACCCCGGATTGGTTTGAGAAGGTTGCCGAGGCCGACGTTATTGAGGTAGTTTCGAGCCCATTGGGTCTCGCCCGGCACATCGGGATCGGTGAATAGGGTAGGGTCGATAATGTACTCGACCTCAAAGGTCTTGGCCGCCCACCATTCGTTTGGTTGTATTACATTAGTGGGTGGTGGGGGCATTGGTGTGGATCATGGAAGACTCGCACAGATGCGCTTGCCGAACCGGAGGTGGTCTCCGATGCCGACGGTGATGGAGTCCTCACCGGCGATGGGGTAGGTGGTGGTGGCGCGGCGTTCTTACGCCTAACCGGCAACTTAGAAGTCGCCTTCTTTGAAGATAAACGGGTTTTAGGCGGCATTTTGACGAAATTTCCGGTAAAAACTAGGGTTTTCGACTTGAAATTGAAGAATACACTCGAGCCTAGGGTTTACCTTAGGCTTCGGAGGCGAATGCGGGCGATTTCGGATGCGAATCGGCGGAAAATCCAAACCCTAGATCGCTCGGTTGGTTGGAGAAGAAGGAGAAGTTGAAGCGCCAAAAATCCGAAAGCTCAAATGATTTCGAATGGCAAAGAAAATCCCCAAATTTCCATATATAGGCCCCGGCTCGATTAATCGAAATTCAGAATCGATTAATCGAGATTCAAACTAGGTTAAGCCGCGTAAAATCGATTAATCGATTTCCCAAATTGATCAATCGAAAGTTAAATTCGATTAATCGAAAACATTTCGATTAATCGAAATCGTATTCGTTTAAAAATTTAAGTTTTTGAGCTCACTGGCGCGAGCCAGTCGATTAATCGAAATCCATTTTGATTAATCGAAATTCCAAAATCGATTAATCGAATTTTACTTCGATTAATCGAAATCGTGCAGTAACTTCTAAATTTCCCAGAATTCCTTAAGTTATTCGATTAATCGAAATCCATTTCGATTAATCGAAATTTCAAAATTGATTAATCGAAATCGTATATCTGAATTCAATTTCTTTTAAGTCCTCTTTGTAAATCGATTAATCGAAATCTAGTTCGATTAATCGAAATCCAAAATTGATTAATCGACACTGCTTCGATTAATCGAAATTTCATGAATTGACTCCCAATTCTTCTAACATTCTCAGTTTGTTCGATTTATCGAATTTGCCGTTCGATTAATCGAATTCTAATTCGATTAATCGAAATTCTCAAAATCGATTAGTCGATCCAAATCGATTAATCGAGATTCTAACTCGATCAATCGAAATTTGTTTTCTATGTATATTCCTTTCAATTTCCACCGTATATGCTATGACTAATCGAACAAAATCGATTAATTGAAATTCCAAATCGATTAATCGATTTGAAATTCGATTAATCGGTTTTGCCCAATTTCTGCAGATTTTCAATTTCTTTGGTTCTTTGATTATTTTTGGTAGTTTATGACATCAAGTGGTTCTTCCATAGAGTTGTATATACTTGATCATGTACATATAATTCTGTTCCTCAATTCAGATTGGATCAATTTTCCATTGAATTACAAGTATAGTGGAGATTTCACAAACATGTTTGTGGTTTACATTGAATTCTCACGTCGTTGGAAACAAGGCTAGATATTGTTCCTTCACATCGACCTCTCGTTCCCAAGTAGCCTCTTCTTTTGGATGATTATTCCACCGAACAAGCACTAAGGGAATCACTTTAGTGTGCAGTACTTGTTCCTTTCGATCCAAGATTTCCACTGGTTCCTCTATCATGCTCATGTCCTCACACATCTTTATAGGTTGCTTTCCTAACACATGAGACGGATCATTCACGTACTTTCTGAGCATCGATATGTGGAACACGTTATGTACTCGATCAAACAGCGGTGGTAAACCAATGTGATATGCAACTTCACCTACGCGTCCCAAAATTTCGAATCGTCCAACATAACGTGGACTTAATTTCCCTCTCTTGCCAAATCTCATTACATCTTTCATAGGTGACACCTTCACAAACACATGCTCGCCCACTTTATAGTCAACACTAGTCCGCTTCATATCGGCGTAACTTTTCTGTCTACTCTGTGCTGTCTTCAACCTTTCTCTGATAATTCGAACGACAGTAGCATTATCTTCAAGTAGTTTTGGTCCTAACACAAATTTCTCACCTGTTTCCTCCCAATTGAGGGGTGACTTGCATCGTCGTCCATACAGAGCTTCATACGGTGCCATGCCAATGCTCGTTTGAAAACTGTTATTATATGCAAACTCGAGCATCGGTAGATACTCATCCCAGTATCCTTGCATATCAAGCATGCAAGCCCTGAGCATGTCTTCTATTACTTGGTTCACTCGCTCTGTTTGTCCATCAGTTTGAGGATGGAAAGTTGAACTAAAGTCTAGTCGTGTTCCCATTCCTTCTTGAAATTTCTTCCAAAACTTAGACGTATATAGTGGATCACGATCTGAAACTATGCTGCTTGGAATCCCATGTAATCTTACAATCTCCTTCATGTATAAGTTCCCAGCCTTCCCGCCAGATAATGTAGTATTGTACGGCAAAAAGTGCACTGATTTAGTCAATCGGTCTACGATGACCCAAATGGCATTGTATCTCTTGGCAGTACGGGGTAATCCAACAATGAAGTCCATTGAGATCGATTCCCACTTCCATTCTGGTATTGGTAAAGGTTGTAATAGTCCAACAGGATGTCTATGATCAACCTTCACTTGCTGACAAGTCAAACACACGACTCGGCCACGTCTTGTTTCAGTCCTCTCCACCAATAGTTCTTTTTCAAATCTTGGTACATTTTGGTGCTACTAGGGTGGATAGCATAATTTGACTTATGGGCCTCATCAAGAATCGTTCGTCTTAGATCGGCATTGTCCGGAATGCATAGACGGCCTTTAAACAACAAAGAACCATCTTCTTTTACTGAGAAGTCCGACCTGATGCCTTCACTCACGTCTTGATGAATCTTTGTTAATGTCGGATCTTTCATCTGTAGATCATGGATATGCTCAAATATCACTGGCTTTACTGACATGTTAGCCAAAAAGGATCCGGTGGCTTTTGACTCAATGTTCACATCGTAGAATGCCAGATCTTCCAATAATTTCCATCGGTGCATACCCAAAATCAACTAACTCGAATGAACCTTTCCGACTCAAAGCATCGGCTACTACATTCGCCTTGCCAGGGTGGTATTGTATGGAGCAATCATAATCCTTGAGGAATTCCATCCACCTGCGCTATCTCATGTTGAGCTCTTCAGTAAAGAGATATCTGGAGGCTCTTATGATCGGTGAAAATTTCAAAAGTCTCACCATACAAGTAATGTCTCCAAATCTTCAAAAAATGACTACTACCGCCCAAGTCATGAGTCGGGTAATTTTTCTCGTGTTCTTTCAAATTGCCTTGATCCGTAAGCTATCACCTTCTTGTGTTGGTTGAGTACACATCCAAGGCCATTGTATGACGCAGACACTAGCGATCCTCCATCGCTCAAGGAATCGCTAACACTGGAGCCGTAGTGAGTCTCGTTTTGAGTTCTTGAAAACTCTTCTCGCATGCCTCACTCCACTCAAACCTTGAATCTTTTCGTGTCAGCTTTGTGAGAGGTCCCGATATCTTTGAAAACCCCTCAATGAAACGTCGATAATAGCCTGCTAAGCCCAGAAAACTTCGGACATCGGTCACTGTCCTTGGTTTCTCCCATTTAACTACTGCTTCTATCTTTGTTGGATCTACAGTGACACCATGCTTTGAGACAACATGTCCCAAAAAGCTAACCTCTTCCAACCAAAACTCACACTTGCTGAGTTTGGCGTACAATTGGTGTTCACGTAGCGTCTGTAGAGCAATCCTCAAATGTTCTTCGTGTTCCGTCTTGGATTTGGAGTATATTAGTATATCATCAACAAACACTATGACGCAGGAGTCCAAGTGTGGTTTAAACACTCGGTTCATCAGATCCATAAACGACGCCAGAGCATTCGTCAATCCAAACGGCATCACGAGGAATTCATAGTGTCCATATCGTGTCCGGAAAACTGTCTTCTGAATGTCCTCAGCTTTGACTCGCAACTGATGATACCCAGATCTCAGGTCGATCTTAGAAAAATACCTTGCTCCTTGTAGTTGGTCGAATAGATCGTCTATTCTAGGCAAAGGGTAGCGGTTCTTCACAGTGAGTTTGTTCAATTGTCGATAGTCAATGCATAGCCGCATTGACCCATCCTTTTTCTTGACAAACAAGACCGGTGCTCCCCATGGAGATACACTTGGTCTAACAAACCCCTTGTCTATAAGTTCTTGTAGTTGTTCCTTCAACTCCTTTAACTCAGCAGGAGCCATTCTATAAGGTGCTTTCGAAATAGGCTCCGTTCCTAGTGCTAAGTCAATGGCGAATTCTACTTCTTCTCGAGGTAATCCAGCAATTCTTCCGAAACACGCCGCAAAGTCTCGCACAACCGCTATCTCTAAATGATGTTCTTTTCTTCCTTGTCCTCCTTTAAGAAAGCTAAGTATCCATCGCAACCCTTTCTAATCATTTTCTCGCCCTCATCACGAGATCAAGTACGATGACGATCTCACTCCTTGAAACCGAAATGATCTTCTTGTGTTGGGTCTGAAAATGACTACCTTGTTCTTGCAATCGATGGTTGCACAATGCTGCGCCAACCAGTCCATGCCAAGGATCACATCAAACCCTTGCATGTCTAATAGTATCAACTTTGCTTCTAGTTCATGCACCTCTAAGTCTCGAACTGCTACAATGATGGATTTGCAAGCTAACTCCGTGTCCACTAACTCTCCAGTCGGAATAGACACAGATAGGACGAAATTCAACGTCTCTGGAACAATCTTCATCTTCTTGGCAAAACGTGGAGTGACGAATGAGTGGGTAGACCCTGGGTCTATCAACACTCGAGCGTCATAACCACCGAAACATCCTTTTTCATATATATTTAAAGTACCTATAGCATACATACATACATGCAATAATTTACACATCAATTTACACTCTTAATTCACATACAACTTTTTGTATTGAGAAAGAATCTATACAATTCCTAATGCATGCTCCCTCTCTATTTAAAATTTTAATGAAATGAAAATTTTCTTTAATTTTAACGAGTCTCACCTTGGATGATGTCATGCACGTTCCCTGCTTCCTGAGCAGTGACTGCATAGGCTCTCCCCTGAACGATCGGCTTCCTTGCTTGAATTGGTCGTGGTGTTGCAACTGAAGCCGTCTTTCTCTTATCAGCCTCGGGGCAATCCTTGATCAAGTGGCCCACCTTGCCACATCGGAAACAGCCCCTAGTTCCCATTCTACAATCTACCGTCCTATGAGGCTTGCCACACTTTGCGCAAGTCTCCCGAGGTGCGGAAGAAACAGTACGAGAACCCTGTGTGATAGTGGCGCCAGTAGACATGGCAGGGCTCTCATAGCGAAAAGGTCTTCCCGACGCAAGTAACGGAAACCTCTGTTGGTGTTGTTGTTGCGCCGGTCTTCCGAAACCCCCTTGGAACTGTGGTCTCTGATTTTGGGCCATGAACCTCGGCTTTTTGTTCACCGATTCGTAGTGCCCCGATCTTCCTTGTTCATTTACTCCTCTCTGCAGCTCTCTCTGTCGATATCTATTTGTGTTCTCCTCTTCAACCACTAGTGCTTTACTCATGACCTCTTCATAGGTCCTCAGTTGAAATGGAGCTACGCCTCCCCTAACCTCAGGCTTCAAACCTTGCTGAAACCTTTTGGACTTCATCACTTCAGTAGCGACGTAATCCGGAGCAAAACGGGCAAGTCGTAGAAACTTCACCCCATACTCTCTCACTGTCATCCTCCCTTGCACCAATTGTAAAAATTGTATCTCTAATTGGTTCCTCACCACTTCTGGAAAATATTATTTGTTGAACTCCTCAACAAACTCCTCCCAAGTCCAAGGCAACTCTGGGGTCTCCTGAGCCCGAGTCCGTATCACGGACTTCCACCAAGGCCCAGCCTCCCCATCCAACATGTAAGCTACCCATCTCACACTCTCATCTTCCGTGCAAGTCAGCACGCTAAAGACTTTCTCCATCTCCAGCCGGCCATCAGGTTCTCCGCCATTGTAAAAATGAAGGAGGTCTCATCCTCCTAAACTCTGTAAAAGATGAGGGAACAGGCAACGCAGCTCCTACAGGTGGTGTAGGTGGCTGGTGTTCTCTTGACGCGTGAGCTGCAAAGCATGCGGCTTGTTGTGCCATGGCAGCTGCCATAGTCTCCATAGTGTGCATCATCCTTTGTCGCTCTTCTCTGTCTTCTTGTCTTTCTCTCAATCTTTCTTGTTCTCTTAGATCTTGATCTTGATGATCTCGATCCTCATCATCATGTTGTCTACTACTACTGCCCCCTGGGGCCTCAGTACCTCCTAAAGGCACTCTATTAGTAGGAGAGATGTAACCATCTCCACTACGTAGACTCCTCTGCTGGCCTCCCCTTGGTCGGCTTCTTCCCCTAGATGACATTTGCGGCTGCATTTGAAACTAAAGTTTCGTTAGCAGAAGCCCCTATGTTCTGACGAAAGAACCCTTATCAGAATTGCTAAAAGAAAATGCTTTGATACCAACTGTGACAGCCCGGATTTCGGCACCCCAAAACCCGTGCCATCAGCACGATCATCTTGACCGTGCCCTTTAGCTAAGCACGAAACACTGGTATATCAAGCATCAAAGAGTATAATAAACAAAATTGCGGAATTTAAATACATATTAATTAACTTCTCAAAAGACAGTTCTACCCTCATGCCTCTGCATGAATGGAGAACCGATCCGAACCATCGATGATAGAAATCATCACGGATGGTTCGTCCTAAAAGAATAATCCCAACTCCTTATATAAATGGTTTTAAACAAAATCAAGGCTTGACATACCAAGCCGTACAAAACTCTCTCAAAAAGCCCTCAAAGTGGCACAACGGAGTCCTCTAGAAGAAGTCCTCGGGAGGTGGCTCCAATTCACGCCGCAAGGTCCGACACTCACGGATCGGCCTCCTCAAGCCGGCAATTGCTAGTAGTGGACCTGCGACGTATAGTCTATAGGGTGAGCTACATCCTAGCTCAATAGGGAACAAACATGGTTGAACATATAAATTATAACTCACATATATTCCATGATATGCCATGCATGATGTGTCTATGCAGTTATTGATGAAAACAGTTAAAGCATTTCGTTTTACTGTTGATTACTTATATTTTCATTTACTCATGAATGATGCTGAAAAGGCCTAAAGCAAAACTTAAACTTTCAACTTAATTAATCCCCGAGCAATATAGCATCGAGCCCCGATGAGATACCCTTCATCGTCATCTATATAGACAGTTTTAACGTATTCTCTGGGAATACAAATATAGTACCCAAGCCCCTTTCCCCTGGGGATTGGTGGCGGGGTTTCACTTGTCTCAATCAACACCCCTGGGGTGTGCTTACTATGTATGGATAAGCCTCCACACTGGCCTACGGTTTCGCCGCCGTATCCGTCACGGATATCCTGCCGTGTCAGTCGTGGGCATACCGCCACGTCGGTGGGGTAACCTATCAAACCTCAAATAACAAAAATATCGGTGCCTTACATATAGTTATTCACCGTGTAAGTGTGCTATCTTATATCAGTTAGGCCCTATCAAACATGATTCAATCATTGGATACATCCCTGGGATGTATCCATTCACTTGCATCACACCTGATGCTCTCATCTCTTTACTTCTTCATCCCCTGGGGATGGCTTATTAGAATTACTCTTATGGATGTCACACGCACACACACTTTTCACAATTCTTAAGCAATTAAACAATTGAATTGAAATCTATATCACTACATACATGCTCTTGTAAAATAAGGTACATGTTTAAGGTGTTTCCTACCTCAAGTCTTTGTTTTCTCAACGCATCAAGGTCCCACATGGCTCCTTGTGCTCTAGTCCACACGTACCACCTATGGTACCACATAACAGGTGAAACACATCACAAAGGATGCAATAAAGAAGGTCTAAGACTCTCCAAGAATCTTAAAGTCAAACCCAAAAGTCAACATATTTTATCCCAGTCGATTAATCGAAAGTCAATATCGATTAATCGATTTTCAAATCGATTAATCAAGATTTTCATTCGATTAATCGAAATTCTCTGTTTCGCAAAGTCGATTCTCAATTCGAGTAGTTCGATTTTCAAATCAATTAATCGAGATTTTCATTCGATTAATCGAATCTCATTTGATTAATCGAAATTCCCTGTTTCGCAAAGTCGATTCTCAATTCGAGTAGTTGAGTTCCTAAAATCGATTAATCGATCCCAAATCGATTAATCGAAAACTGAAATCGATTAATCGAAATCCCATTTCGATTAGTCGATTTTCCTCAAGTCCTTTTCCTCCAACCCCTGGGGTCCACTGGAGGTTCCCAGTCGATTAATCGATACCCAAATCGATTAATCGAAATCGAAAGTCGATTAATTGAACTCCAATTCGATTAATCGAAATCGGGGTCCTCTGACCTTTCAACTTCCTGGCCAATTTCGATTAATCGAAACCCAATTTCGATTAATCGAAATTGTCAGATTCAGCCCCCTTTCGAGTTGTTCTTCCCAATCTTCTTCCATACTTTTTCCTCTATTTTTCTAAACCATTATCCTATGATTTAACCCACTTTCAACCACAATTTAGACTCTACGATTTTTGCATTTTATTCACCAAAATTTTACCTTGAATCAATCTCAAATTGATTTCAAATCAAATGGTTTCCAGCTTTGGCTCTAACAGATCCAAACCGTGTTGAATCCAGCTTTTATCGCTTGAATCCCCCCTCCAAATCAGTTGCAATAACTCCTCTCTTTACTTCCTCTCTCTCTCTCTTCTTTACTTCTCTCTCAACCACCAAAAACACACATTTAGGGTTATTAAACCCTTTTATCCCTTTCCTCACGTGTGTGTGTTGAGCACATACACCGCGATAGGTGTATGCGACTTCACATTTACAATACACACCACATAGACATTCAATTTGTCACATCTCATCCGTTCATCACACCTCATGCTAACTATTGGACTTCCATTTGGTCAAACCTATGACCGATCGGGCACGGATCCTGAGGTCATAGTTTAGCATGATTTTTCGGGCTATTACAATCTCAGAGGCTATCCTCCTCATAGAGTCCAAAATAGAACAGTAATATTGCTGCCACCACCATGGTCACAAGGCTACCAGCTCAAGCTCCCATGGGGATTTCAGATCTAGTGGGTCCTATGGTGGGGCTAAGGCTGTATAGGACCATGATAGCCTAGACACACAGATCACTTGGATCTGAATGGATCCTTAGAATTAGTCCTCCATTTCTTTGAAACACAGCCAAAGCAATGGCGGATCACAAGGCAGCAGCCTTGCACAGAGCAGCTCTCAAACACACGAATCCCATAAAAGTACAACACTCAATCATAAATTCCATTAATCTAATCTCAATAAACATACATAGGCATGGCCAGCAAGTGCTTGAGCATGGAGAGAAAGAAAAAGAAAAAGGAAAACTACTTACAACTACAGAAGAACAGAAAAGAAAATGATCTCAGATCTCATATCAAAGATAAAGCTTGGATTCCTAAACCTAAACCAAGTTAGGGTTTATATAGCAGTGGTGTGGCGGTGCATTAGGGTTAGGAAACCCTAATTTTAACGATGCCACATGGCCTATTAATGATCCTTGGATGCCTCGAGGTGCGTGCAAGGAGATTCGAGCATGGGAGTGCATGCCCTAATCATTATAAATTCCCAGAAAGTCCTCTACTGAAGCGATGGAAGGTTAAAGTTTAGAGCTTCGCTAGGTTGCAGTTGATTCCCAGACTTGTCGCGTGGTAGCACTGACCTCGCGAAGATGAGTTAGCATTAAAACTTCAGACGTCGCGGGGTTACAGCTTCTTGATGCTTTGAGCAGTCGCGAGGTAGATAGTTAAGCTCTCGCTGGATTAGGCTTCGCGTAGTTGGATTGCTACTTGTGATTAGCGTGTGAACTGTGCGAGCATTCCATTTCACAATAGATCTTCGCAAAGCTAACTCTGGCTTCCCGAGGCTGGTTTCTTCCTTAACAGCGCAAGAACTGCGTGAGAAGTTCACTTCTTAATGGAACTTCGTGAGGATCCTTGCGAGGCTTTGATAGTTTCTAGACTGCGCGAGAGGTTCTCTTGACATTTACATCCCCAGCCTATCGCTTGCTGGGCGATTCTGTGGATTCTAGCTAGTCTCACTCAACTCACGAAGTTGTTGTGAAGTCTTGGGAATTCACGAGGACTGCGCGAAGCATATTTTTCTGAATCCTCTGAAGCTTTGGGAAGCTGCGCGAGGCTCTTCTCAGGTCTGGATTCAGTTCTCATTCTTCTGAGGGACTTTTGGGGTCAAAATAGGCTCCTCAACAGGATTTATGGCCTTATTACACTGCTATTTATTACCTACAAAAATATCTTAGCAAACATTTATTAAAGGGCTAAGGGTCTAATCAAAGGCTATGTTATGGGGTGAAAAGTGGTACTTTTCAGGTCTTAACAGGACCACTGAGAAAGCCAATGTGCCTAGGCGGAAGGAGGTATCCTTCACTAAATACCCCTTAAAGGAGTCAAACCCTTATTTGATCTCAAAGATCCCATAGAGGAGAAGAAGGAAGAACCTCCCGAGCCAGACCCACAAGTAAAAGATTGGGAATCCACTGATGATGACTTCCACATAACTACCTTGCAAGGAGATAAAGAACATTTATACTCAATGTGGGAAGAGGATGCGTCACAAGCGGAGTTTGTGACGGAGTTTAACTCGTATAGCATCAGCCTCTGCCTTGGCCTTAAAGGATGGGAATGCCCGTGGGACTCACCTTGTACCTCTAACCCATATCAATCCCGTTGCGAGGCATGCACTCACATATTAGAGCAATTCGCTAGTGGGATCCGATATTCTGCAATGACAGAAGTGAACGGCTCTGACCCTATAACGATGGAAACAAGCAACAACTCACCGACTCCACTATTGACACAAGAAGAAGAGAATTCTAACGACCAGTTGACTAACTCAGGAGGAAATACCCATGCCTCACTCTTGGGGTTTGAAAAGGAGTTTGAATTAGACTCTCCTTCATCCACAGATGCACCACAACTCCAAATATTTTGGAAATCGCTCAAGGAAGAGTGGCGACCTCCGCCAAGTCATGACGAGGACTACTGGATAGACCTCCCCACACTCGAATTAGCAAAATAAGCCAACCTAGGACTTCAAGCCTTATCAGATCAAGAAAGTGAATTTGATATTATCATTGATTCTAAATTTAAAGGACGGGAATGCCCTTGGGAATCTCCTTGCATGTCCTACCATTACCAGCCTTGTTGCCGAGCATGTGTACTCATCCCGACATATTATGAAGATCAAGAGAAAGAGCTCCCTCCCCCTGGGGATCCCTTAGGAGACTCCCTTTTACGGGAAGAACAACCATATCATATCTTTGAGGATGATAGTTCAATCGATTACGATCTCTAGAGATTCTTTGAGGAAGAGGCAATCAATGTGATCGAGGGAATCCAAACTACGATACCCCTGTCACCGACGTCATTCATTCAGAAGATCTCATTAGATGAGGACTCTAAAAAAAAATTGCCAAATTCAGAACAAGTCTACATCTCTTAAAAAATCTCTCGAATGGCTCAAGCGGCTGTATCACTCCCTCAATTAGAGGAAGCAGCTCTCCCGATCCCTCTTGAGGCGACCGACCCTATACCATATCTACTATCAAAAATGAAAAAAATAGAAAAAGTAGAAAACCCTAAAAAATTAAAAATACAAAACCCAAAAAAATCAAAAAACCTTAAAAAAGAAAGGTAACCCTTTGTCCCGAATTCATCATCCGATTAACAAGGAGACTTTTCTCTTAAGACTATTATCCCATCTCGAGCACTAGGACGTAAAGCATCCTGGCTAAACAACAAGCCGGTGAGCATACCTGACGAGATACTTCATGACTTTGAGAGAAGAATCAATAGCCTTGACCTTCACCTTGCCAAAGATCTCTTAGTCATAAATTACACTGATGAAGGGTTACTTCTCGTAAAATTGAATCTCCAATGTAGTAATTTCATAGTATACGAGACCAGTCGCCGAAGGGGCGTAGGACTTCCAACTGGTTATCAAGCGTTTTGACGAGCAAACTCAAGCTGCCATGGAACCGACAGAAGAAATTAACTTTGGCACTAAAGAGAAACCTAAGAACTTGCTAGTTAGCACAACGCTTAACTCTAAAGAATGCCAACATATTGTGCAAGTCTTGCAAGAACACCTTGACTCTTTCGCATAGTCCTATGAAGATATGCCTGGTTTCTACCCCAGCTTGGTAGAGCATCGCCTCGTCTTGGAACCCGACGCGAAACCCGTAAAGCAGAAACTCCGTAGGATGCACCCACAAATAGCCCTTTTAGTCAAAGAGGAAGTTGATAAGTTACACAAAGCTAAATTTATCCGTGTCGTCCTCTACCCTAAATGGGTCGCCAACATAGTACCTATTGCCAAGAAGGATGGCAGAGTACCGATTTGCATTGACTTTCGAAACCTAAACCAGGCATGCCCAAAAGATGACTTCCCACTTCCACAAATTGACACTCTAGTCGATAATACTATTGGACATGAGATGTTATCCTTTATGGATGGTTTCTTAGGATATAATCAAATCAAATTAGCTGAGTCTGACCAAGAGAAGACTTCTTTCACCACACCTTGGGGAACTTACTATTACATCGTCATGCCTTTTGGACTCAAGAACGCAGGAGTCACATATCAATGCTCCATGATGGCCATTTTTCATGATATGATGCATAAATGCGTAGAAGTCTATGTCAATGACATATTAGTGAACTCCCAAACGTGGGCAGGACATGTTGAAGCACTCCGACTGGTAATACAAAGAGCTAAGAAATATCAGCTGAAAAATGAACCCAAAGAAATGTTTCTTTAGAGTCACTTCTGGAAAGTTACTCACTTTTATAGTTAGTAAGCGAGGGATTGAAGTCAACCCTGTTAAAGTTAGAGCCATCCTTGAGATGCCACCTCCCCGTGATATCAAAGAATTACGAGGCCTGATAGGAAGATTGCAATTCATTAGGAGATTCATCTCTCAGCATTCAGACAGATGCGCTCCTTTCTATAGACTACTTAAAGGAGGAATTGAGTACAAGTGGGATGACCAGTGCCAGCAAGCCTTCGATAACATTAAAAGGTGCCTCCTCAACCCGTCAATACTATCGCCCCCTGTAAACACCGAAATTTGGCCCAAGGCCTAATCGAAACACATTTCGAGAGAGGCACGTTTATGAGCTTTTGATGGCATGTATGGAACCCTTAGGAATCACCCCAAACCCTTAGGAATCACCCTAGATCCCTTAGAAACCTATCCCGAATCTTTAGAAACCAATCCCGACCCTTAGAACCCATTCTGAGCCTAAACCTAACCTTATCAAGCAAATGATTGAGGAGGGGTGCACTGAAACTAGCTACGACCCTCTACTATGATCGAATCTCATACCATTGAAAAGTAGAGGCTGTCAGCTTTCCAACGGTTCAAGAATTGCCCTAATCAGAGGTATACATCAAAAGATTCGGCAAATCGAGCCTGGAGGGCATAAGTGTAAATTCATGTGGGCCCCCCTAGGGATTAGTTGCGCCAGTTATAATTTTTCCTGGCACAACTATTATTTGTACCAGGACAATTCTCCCAGATTTTAAGCCTGATACAACTATTAGTTGTGCCAAGGTTAAATGTGGGGCCCACCCTCGCGAACCAACTTCTAGGCACTGTTTAAAACTGTTTTACTGTACATTTTCCTGGCGCAACTATTAGTTGCACCAGACATATGAATAGTAACCTCTAGATTTTGCCCTAAAAATCATGATTGGGATTTGACTTGTTGACCACCTTGACCTTTGGGGTGTATTTTGCTAGTTCTGTTGCACCCATTCCCTACCTATTTCCAACCCTTCAAGTGGCTTAAGGCCTCACCCCATCATCCACCATTGGAGGACCTTCTCACACATCTCAAGGCTCTACAAACTCTAGGAATCCTTAGATGTGAGATTACCTAATTGCTAAACCCATTTAGCTCTTAAGTGATCCCCTAATCCATCCATTTCCTATAAATAGGGATCTCCACCCCTTGGTTTAGGGGTTGAGAATTTTTATCTAAGAGAGAAAGAGCTCAAAGTGAGATCTTTCTCCCTTTGGTGCACCATTGCCCATACAAATTCTAGAATTCCAAAACCCCCTTTGAGTGATATTTTCTACCTTAGATCTCTTAGTTTAGGTACATGCTACCCATTTACCTTCCCTCTCTACCTCTTAGCTAGCAAACCTTAGAGGTTAGAACTCTTATTTCCACCATACAAGCCTTCAAGAGCTCCTCAAAAGCAAGCCAACGCATGGCTCTCCTACGGTGCTACAAGGGCCTGAGGGCTCTGGCTCTCCCCTTTCTTCTCCTATCTCTTTTTAGCATTTCCTATCCTCCGAATTTTTGGTAGGAACGAAGGGGCACAAATAGGATTTAAGGACCATTTGGGTAAGAGGAAGTTATATTCTTTTTCTTTACTTTATTTTTATTTTGGCCATAAGTAGAGACCGCGTTAAGCGGGTTGATCGAGTGTGCCTAACACCTTTCCGATCGATAATCGAAGCCCCTACCCAAGAGTCTTTGGTGTGGACCGGATTCAGAGTCATATTTTTAGCACTTTGGTGCTCATAAAAATGATATAGGTATCCCGAGACACCAAAAGCTCCAGGTGGCGACTCTATATTTTTACAAGCGAGCGCATCGCCGCGACGGGATCGTCATGAATCCCACGGTTGCACAGATGGTGACTCTGCTGGGGAGTAGCTTGTAGAGCTTCTCCTTGAAATTTGGCCCTTTATTTTTATTTTTACTAACCATTTTTGCTATTTTTTTTACTATTTTTTTATTTTTCTTACCCCTACTTTTCCGTCATTTACGAGCCTTAGCCGATTGGCGGGCCTACATGAGCATTGTCTTTTAAATTTTTTTACTTTTCCATTATTTAGTGCCTTAGCCGATTGGCGGGCCTACTTGTGCTTTGTCTTTTAATTTCATTAAAAATTTTATCATTTAAAGTTCCTTAGCCGATTGGCAGGCCTACGTGTGTACTCATATTCCAACAGTGAATGCCGGCCCGTAGTGGTAGCACGGGGTCATCACCCCTGGTCTTTGAACTAAAGAAAACTTTCAAAAAAAAGGAGAAAAGCTTTGAAAAAAATTAATTAAAATTGAACCAAGTTAGGGAGCTTAATCAATTTATTGTTACGGGGTAGATTTTAAAAGGGTGGGGATTAGGCAAACACACAAACACCCGGGTCTTAGTATGACAGCAGCTCCTAGTGGTGATGATCCAGAAAAGTCCTAGCCCACCTAGTATATGAGAAGAAAGTGCTTACATCGGAGGTATATCGGGTGGGTTCCCATTCCGAAGCTTAAAACCCTTGGGGAGCGCGCTAGCGAGTTATACGAGACTCAAACCCTTTAGGTGCGGTGAGGAGAGAATTGATCACCAAAAAATAACTCAGTTCTCGGAAGCCTAGCTTCCACCAAATCCAAAAAAAGAGACTCATTTCGAGTGTTGGTGGCTGCTGTCATCAGTTCTGGAGCATCAGTTTTTGCCTGGCACAAGTATTAGTTGCGCCAGTCCAAAAAACTAGAATTTTAGTTGCGCCAGCTTTAAAATCTAAGTTTTTACCTTGGCGCAACTAATAGTTGCACCAGTGTAAAAACGTGCCCTTGCCACCTGGAATCGTCACCAGCCCGAATAAGGTACGAGGGCCACCCGAGAAGGGAATTCCAAGGCTTCGAAACCTTTATTTTTCAAAAACTTTTCAAAAAATTCAAAAAATATATATAAATCAAAACATAAAAAAGATAATAGCTTGTGGTGCCAGCACAAAGGCATCATCTTCCCCTCCGCCGTCCCGTAGGGGAAGAAGGAGGAGGATTTTTGGGCCTTATCCAAGGCACCCTTACACAACCCATTCCCAAAGAATGCTGTGGGTAGTGGACCCGGCTTATGCCGATCCCGACTCATCCCCGCCATATTCTCCAACCCACTCCCATTCTGGAGAAGTTTTTTCCACCATCCCCCTCACCCAAGCCCCCTTTACCGTTATCGACCCGTTTGGCGCCCCCATTTTCCCAACCGATACCCCCCAAAATATCCAAAGTCGAACCACCCATTCTCCATATTTTGCCCAAACCATACCCATGCCAAATCCAACCCATTTCCCTTCCACATCCACACAAAATCCATTCTCCCAATCCACATCCATGCCCCATTTCCCATCTTCCCCCTATAGGCCCGATCCACTCACATTCACATACACCACTTCCTCCCTATCTAACCCCCCACAAATCCCCCCATCTACCCGGGGTCATGCCCATTTTTACCAGGGCCATGCCCGATTTTTTTCAAGCATCCACCCCTAAAATCCCTAATCCTTCCACATCCTTCGCCCCACCTCAACTCTCCAATCCACCCCATACCCTACCTCTTACCATGCCCATGCCCGATCATGCCAGGGCCATGCCCAATTTCCCCTCCATCCCATCTCCACCACCCACATCCAATCCTCCCTCCATGACTATGATGGAGGAGATGTTCCAAGCCTACTCCATATGGAAGGCTTCTCAAAACACCTCCCCTCCTCCACACCCCATGTCCCTAAACCCATCTCACACCCTAGCCAATCTCCATGCCTCACTCCTCAATGACCCCCATCAACCCCCCATAATCCACACCATCCAAACTCCCATTACCAAGATGCCCCAAGGCCAAATGCTCCAATCTCCAACCTCCCACATACCCCAAGGCCCATTGACCCAAACCCCCTTTTCCCACATATCCCAGGGCCCCATGACCCAATACCCCACCACCCAAACCTACCCAGGGCCCATGGCCCAGACCTATCAAGGCCCCTTGGGCCAAACCCACCAAGGGCTCATGGCCCATACCCACAAAGGCCCATTGGGCCAAACCCATCAAGGGCCCATCGCCTAGACCCACTAAGGGCCCATCGCCCAGACCTACCAAGGGCCCATGGCCCATACCCACCAACGCCCATTGGGCCAAACCCATCAAGGGCCCATGGCCTAGGCCCACCAAGGGCCCATGGCCTAAGCCCACCAAGGGCCCATGGCCCATACCCACCAAGGCCCATTGGCCCAAACCTACCCAGGCCCATTGGCTCAAACCCATCAAGGGCCCATGGCCCAAACCTACCCAGGGCCCATGGCCCAAACCTACGAAGGGCCCCTGGCCCAAACCCATCAGTGGCCCATAGCCCAAAATTACCAAGGCTTCATGGCCCAAACCTAAACCCCACACTCATACCTTCCACAATACTCCCAACATTTCACCCAACCTTCACAGCCAGGTCAAACCCATGCCATACCCCAAACCCAATTTTCCCATGGCCCCACACCCCGAGGCCATCTCCAAACCTTCCCCCATACCCAATGGCCCCATCAGGCCCCACTTCTAAACCAAAATCCCATCACCCAACAAACCTTTCCTCACCCATAATGGGCTCACCCCACCCCCACTCATGTCATTCCCGTCCAACCCGGACAACAACAGCAAGAAAATCTTGCCCTCATTGCACATTATGCCGACCAGCAATATAAGGAGGACAAGATTAGGAATAGCGGAGCTTACGCTAGGGCATTAGCCAACCTTAACCCTCCTCCCATAATTGTCCACCCCTTGGTGGTCTAGAGTGAAGTCCAACTAACGGCCGAGAAAGCGGCCCCTGTATCAAAAGAATCAGAGCAGCTGAAGGAACAGTTGGACAAAATACAGAAGCAGCTGATGAAAATGGGTGGTGCCAAAATCCACGCCACGGACTTCATAGATTTGTGCTTGTTCGCTGAGGTCCCCCTGCCCCCCAAATATAAAATGCCAGCCTTTGACAAATATAATGGCACGGACAATCATATTGCGCACTTAACGTCCAATTGTGGGGACATGTGCCAATACGGAGGGGACAAAAGACTACTAATAAAAGTCTTTCAGAAGAGTCTGACTGGGTCGGCTTTGAGATGGTTCACATCTTTAGAAGCATCCATGATAAAAACATGGAAGGACCTGACGCACCTCTTTCAAGAATAATATGTCTACAATATAGACATTGAGCCGCGTAAGTCAGACTTTGCCCGTTTGAAACAGAACCATAACGAGGCCTTCAGCGACTACTTGGGATGCTGGAGAGCACTGGCAGCTCAGGTCAGAAATAGAATACCTGATGATGAGCAGATAGAGATGATCTCAAAGAATACTTTGCCAGTGATCACAGACTTTTTGGTGTACCAGTAGCAGTTCAGCTTTACTAATTTAGTGAGAAATGCTAACCGATGTGAGGATGCCATCAGGGAGGGCCGTCGGAGTAAGAACATGCCAAGTGGACCCAGTAGGGTCAGGAGGTTTTCAGAGCAGAGGAACGACAAGAGAATCGGGGCTAATGTCTCGAACGTCGCTAATACCAGACCCAATAAAAATACTACCCCGTTTCAATTTTAGGGAGCCCCACTAGCACCCCTTAGGCCTGAGCAGATGCAAAGAATAGGGAATGGGCAAGGAATGCAAATGACTCCGGAACAGAGGAGAGCCTGCTAAGATCAAGTTTTCACGCCACTGGGGCAATCATTGAGTGTACTTCTACCTTTGTTAGTGGAAAAGGGATTAGTCACTATCCGTCAACCGCAACCTCCTCCTCACCCGATCCCAAAGAATTATGACCCGAATACCAACTACAATTTTCATCAGGGTCTGGGTCACCCAACTGATCGTTGCTTCCCATTGAAGCACGCAATCCAGGATTTGATCGATGCCGAGAAAATCATTCCCCCTGCACCTTCTCAGCATGCTAATATTCACCAAGTGCCACTACCCCCACATCCTACCGGAGGAGTAGGTCCCAAACCCACCGTCGGAATGATAGAAGATGAGGAGTTTGAATTTGACCCGTTCAATTATATCAATGATCGAGAGAGTTATGTAGCACCATTGTCAAGAAACATGGAAGAGAGAAACATAGGGGTAATTGAACCCCTAAATTTGTCATAATATTTCCCCAACCCAACCCGGCAAATTGAACCCTTGGATCTCAGGGCATACTTTCCATCCACCACACCCGTCAATTATGTACATATCAATGCATACCAACCATACACCACCACCCCCAGCAACTACCTGATGAGCCAACAAGCCCCCAATCCTATGCCCGCACCCTCCAGTTATCAATGGCCAGTGCCCACCCCATTTCCCCAGTTCAACTACCGGCAAACTCCACTGCCCCCATCAATTACGCAATAAGCCATCAGGCCCCCAATCCCACACACGCACCCGTCAGTTATCAATGGCCTGCGCCCATCCCATCACCCCAAGTTCCACCTACGAACTCCACCACCCCGATTAATTACCTAATGGCCTATCAGACCCCCCATCTCCCACCAGCGCCCACCAGCTATCAATGGCCTACTTTTACCTCCTTCCCTCCAATGCCACCACTCTCAAGCTTCACCACCCCTATCTCGCCCAATTTTTCCACCTAACCCGCTACCACCGAAATAAAGCAGGTGTTGCCCACACCTCTTGAGCCGATAGTGCAAGTGCCTCAAGTACCGGTAGCCATACCTTTCCAGCTCTCGGGACCAACCTATGACCCTCATCAGGTCCCGCTAAGCTACGAGCAAATAGATATCAATACCGGCAGCAATTGCAGAGAAGGGGCAGTGGACTTTATCACATGGTCTAGGAGGATATCAAAGCAGCCAAAAGCGCCAACAGTAGCACAGGCCCAACCAGAGGGGAAGAAAGACAACACTGTGAACCCCTTCAAAAAAATGAGTCGGAAACATATACTAGAGACTCAACTGAGAAGAATGCCCGCCCATATAACCATCTGGGATTTGTTGATGACGTCCCCACACCATTTTCAAGCATTAATGAGGGCATTAAAAAATGTGCATGTATCACTCCAAGTTAGTCCAGATGAAGTCGGGCAGATAATTGGGCAAGTGATGGCTCCGAATGTCATTTCATTCTTTGATGTTGATTTACCTGAAGAAGGGTGTAGCCACTCCAAGTCATTAAATATAACCGTTGAGTCTGGAAATATGGTCATTCCACTGGTTTTAATTGATAATGGGTCTGCATTGAACATATGCCCGTTAAGAATCGCCACTAAGATCGAGGTTGATCCATCCATGCTGAGGCCCACCGGAACTAGCGCAAGAAGGTTTGACAATACCAGGAGAGAAATAATGGGAGAACTTGATCTTGAGCTATTGATAGGGCCAATGACCTTTTCCATCTTGTTTCAAGTCATGGATATCAAATTTTCATTTAATCTATTATTGGGGCACCCGTGGCTGCACGAGGTCGGAGCCATACCTTCCATTTTGCACCAGAAACTCAAGTTTGCGTCTGGGTACAAAATTATTACAATCATTGGTGAGGGGCACAATGAGAAAGAAAAAGTCACCAATAGTGTCAAAAAACCCAATGTGATGGATATACCGCACACTGTTGAGGATGTCGACCTTTACAATTTTGAATATGAGGTGTCAGTGATACTCCCGGAGCCCATTGAGGGCATCATGCCTAAAACAGGAGGCGGTATGGTAGCGGCGGTGACTATGCTCCAAAAGTGGGGCTATCAAAAAGGTCAAGGACTCGGGCCCAGATTACAAGGCAGAAGAGAGTCAGTTGTTGCTAAGGGGCAGAAGGTCAGATTCGAGCTGGGATACAAGCCCACAAAGGAAGAGGTCTAAGAGGCCAAAGAGAAAGCCAGGTTGCTGTAGCTGTAAGAGCTCGAGGAATCAACATAGAAGAGAAACCTCGCCCTAGGCCGCACATCAGGGAATCCTTTGTCAGCTCTGGGGTCGTAAAGATCGATCAAAATGGGGTAACCCATTTGACCCCACACAAACCAACAGCCCCTATACATTCCACCAATCCTCAGATCTCCCTTCCCAGCCTGAAAATAGATTTGGCTGCATTGTCCCTCTTTGAGGAACGACGGCCAGTAACTGAACAAACACCCCCTGTGGTAAATCACCACAAAATTGTATTAAAGTTTGAGGACATCATCTCGGACGAATTGGGGATCAATATGATAGAGGCTGACTCCAATAAGCCATATCAATCAGCACCCTTCATCCCAGCAGGTAAAGGAGTGGCCCCTTAGGTACACAACTGGGCATCTTTACCCCAAACCCTGGAAGCAGGGAGTGGCCTAAAGTTTGGCACCTATTTCCCAAAAAAAACATCCTATGAAAAGTGAGATAAGCCCTTGGCAGGCAATACCTTGTTTGTATATACACAGAATCATGCTGCCAAGGGTCCATCTCTGAAGAAATACAAAACCTCAAAAACATTGAAAAAATATAAAATCCCAAAAATATAGAAAAAATACAAAACCCAAAAATATTGTCTTTTGAGATTCCGGATAAAATCACACAAAAAGATGCCTTAATCGAAATACCTGTCCCACGTAAAATTGACCTCTTCCCTGTAGAAATACAGGAAGAGGTAGGTGTTACAAGTCTGAACGAGGATAGTCTTTTGGAGGAGCTCCCCAATGAGCTCCTTGACTTGTTCTCCGACTTTGAGCATGGCCCTACCCCCATTGTCGAGGAAACTGAAGACATCAATTTAGGGACTGAGGAGATTCCCAGAATAACCAAAATCGAAACGTCGCTATCCCCTGAAGAAAGGAAAAGCATGATCGACTTTCTTCGATCATACCAATACATTTTTTCCTGGTCATACGAGGACATGCCTGGTTTGGACACTGATTTGGTCAAGCATGAGCTGCCTCTCTACCCTGATATGAAGTCGATTAAGCAGAAGCTGAGACGTCTCCGACTCGAATGGATGCTGAAAGTGAAAGATGAGGTCATCAAGCAGTATGATGCGGGGTTTCTCATGGTATCCAAATACCCGCAGTGGTTGGCCAATATTGTGCCTATGCTGAAGAAGGATGAAAAGGTACGCATGTGTATCGATTTTCGAAATTTGAACAAAGCGAGCCCGAAGGATGATTTCCTATTACTGCACATCGACATCTTGGTCGATAACACTGCTAAGCACGGGATGCTTTCTTTTATGGATGGATTCTCAGGATACAATCAGATAAAGATGGCAGAGGCAGATCGAGAGAAGACATCGTTTATCACTCCTTGGGGAACCTTCTGCTATAAAGTCATGGCATTTGGGCTAAAGAATGTCGGTGCAACGTACCAGAGAGCTATGACTGTGCTGTTTCATGACATGATGCACTGAGAGATTGAAGTGTATATCGATGATATGATAGCCAAGTCACCAGAGCGAGGCAACCATCTGGTAAACCTTCAGAAACTGTTTGAGAGGCTGAGAAAATACAGGTTACGTCTAAATCCACAGAAGTGCACTTTTGGCGCTATGCCCGGAAAATTGCTAGGATTTATCATCAGTAGAAGAGGGATCGAGGTCAACCCAGTCAAAGTTAAATCTATCACTGAGATGCCACCACCATCTACCAAGAAAGAAGTCAGAGGGTTCCTGGGCAGAATACAATATATCAGTCAGTTCATTACACAACTAACTCCAATCTGCATGCCGATCTTCAAGCTACTAAGGAAGAACTCGCCCGTTGAATGGAACGACGACTGTCAGGCAGTGTTCGATAAAATCAAAAGCTACCTCCTTAATCCACCTATGTTGATACCACCCGAGCCGAGTAGACCACTCTTAATGTATCTCTCCACGACAGAGGTCTCAATGGGATGCGTCTTAGGTCAGCATGATGAGATGAGAAGAAGAGAGCAGGCCATCTACTATCTGAGTAAGGAATTTACTGATTATGAGATGTGCTATTCTCATCTGGAGAAAGCATGCCTGGCTCTTGTATGGGCTACTCAGAGGCTCCGCCATTACATACTATCTCAGGCCGTGCTACTCCTAGCCCTCATGGACCCATTAAAATACCTGTTCGAGAAGCCGACTCTTACTGGGCAAATTGCACGATGGTAGTTATTATTGTCTGAGTTTGACATCACGTATGTCACTCAGAAGTCGATTAAAGGGCAAGCACTAGCCGATCATCTCACTGACAATCCTTTGTCAGATTATGAACCTTTGAGAACTAAGTTTCTAGATTAAGATATCTTGTTCATGACGGAAGATGATATTGTAGAAGCAGAGGAATCAGGGGTAATGCACTTTGACGGGGTAGCAAACGCCGAGGGCCAAGGAGTTGATGCCATTCTGATTTTACCAAAAGGATCCCGTGTACCCGTCTCTATCAAGCTTAATTTCCCTTGCACTAACAATATGGCTGAGTACGAAGCTTGTGTCGCTGATCTGCAGGCGGCTCTCAATCTGAATGTAACTCACCTCCGAGTATTCGGCGATTCGCAATTGATCATATGCCAGACAAATGGAGATTGGAAGATGAAAGATGAGAAACTGATCCCTTACCATGAGCACCTTGAGGATCTAATAGCTTGCTTTAAAGACGTGACATTCTCATATGTCCCCCAGATAAGGAATCGCTTTGCTGAAGCACTAGCGACGTTGGCATCGATGATAGAAATCCCATATGGTGCTGAGATAAAGCCAATCATGATCGAGTAGAGGAATGAGCCGGCCTTCTGCCTCCATATTAAGGAACCTACAAAGCCTGATGATGAGCCACTTTGGTTCTCAGATATTAAGAACTTCCTTGAGACCCTAACTTTCCCTGAGGGTACATCCAAGACGGACGGACGAACCATCCAATGTCTAGCGGCAGGCTACGTCATTTGTGGAGAATGCTTGTACAAGCGATCCTACAATAATGTTTTGCTAAGGTGCCTTACAGAGGGTGAAGCGATCAGTATCATGAAGGAGATCCATGAGGGAGTATGTGGAGCCCACGTCAGCGGTCACATGCTTGCTAAGAAAATTCTACGGTAGGGATACTTTTGGATCACTATGGAATCGGATTGCTGTAAATATGTTCAGAAATGCTACAAGTGTCAGGAACACTCCAGTCTAATACACGTTCCTGCCATCGATCTACACTACATGACCACTCCTTGACCATTCGCTACTTGGGGCCTGGACGTCGTCCGAATGATTAATCCGAAAGCATCAAATGGACATCGGTTCATCCTCGTCGCCATTGAATACTTCACCAAGTGGGTAGAAGCGGCGTCATATGCCAACATCACGGCCAGTCACATCGAGAAGTTCCTCAAGAGTAATATTGTGTGCCGATTTGGAGTACCCAAAGATATCATCATGGACAACGGTACAAATTTTGCAAATAAGCGCATCTGAGCCTTCTGCGAGCAATATAAAATCAAACATCATCGCTCGTCACCTTATCAGCCTCAAACTAATGGAGTCGTGGAAGCTGCCAACAAGACCGTCGTCTGCATCCTTGAGAAAATGGTCGTCACATACCGGGATTGGAATGAAATGCTGCCATTTGCCTTATGGACCTACAGAACATCGATCTGTATTGCTACAGGGGCAACACCATTCTCCCTTGTGTATGGAACTGAGGTCGTCCTACCAGTTGAAGTTGAGGTACCCTCACTCTGAATCCTCATAGAATCTGTCTTACCCGAAGCAGAGAGAGAGAGATCATGCTTTGATCAGCTAAACTTACTGGATGAGAAAAGGCTCCTAGCCTTGTGTCATACTCAATTTTACCAGGGGAGAATCGCACACGCTTACAATAAATGTGTCTGCGGTCGAGATCTGAAGGTAGGAGACACTGTGTTGAAGAAAATCTTCCCATCCCTCCATGCCGATCTGAGAGGCAAGTTCAAGTCGAACTGGGAAGGACCTTACGTCATTCGATAAGTGCTACCGGGATACGCCATCCGCCTCGACACCATGGACGGAGATCATCTTCCTGAGCCCATCAACACTAGATACGTCCGACGGTTCTACTCTTAGTCTATTGCGATAAGGTAAGTATTGGTGAAACAGATGCGTGACTGCTTAAGAACCACCCAAAAGAGGCCATCATTCTAAACACAGTAGCCAGAAAGCATCCCTAAAAATGAGGATATCCCTTGCTACCCCATTTGAGCCTAGGCCTTTCTTTCATAAACAAAGTGCCCCCCCCCCCAAAAAAAAAAAAAATGTGTGTGTGTACATATACAAAAAAGAGGAAGTAAAGTTACCATCAAAATAAAAAAAATATCAGAAAAGTAAAACCTCAAAAAGGGATTGCCTGAAATGGAGCAAAAAGGAAAAAAATCACGGGGCATATATAGTAAAACCCCCAAGGAAAAAAGTATGTGGAGAAAACTGAGCCGTATCAAGGAAACCCTTTTAGCCCAGCATACCTTCAAATCCAAACCTAACCCATGGCCAACCTACACCTTGAAGAAAGCCCTCTTTTAGGTTCACAAGCAATCATATTATCTGTTAAGTCAACACGAGCTGAGTTTGTGAGATGACACCAGAACCCCATCTAGCCGGCTATGACGAAATCGACGTCTATGTCGTGGCTTTTGAAAAAATGAAAGAATAAAAAAGGAAAATAAAATAAAAATAAAAATACAAGCTTAAAGCAAGATGGACGTGGTGAAAACCTGAAAGGGCATTACGGGTAAAAATAGTGAGCTTGTGCGGACCAGGTGAAAACCCGAAAGGGCGCCACGAGTAAAAAAAGGAGATAAATAAAAAGAAAAAAAAGAGAAAAAAAGAAAAAAATTAAAAAAGAAAGGTTTGGACTGATTGAAGAGCCCTCTTGGTTACTCTCCCTGACCTCTTTTAGGGGCCGCCCATGTTAGTTCGAATTGAGTCCCGACCAGAATTGTTTTCATGAAATTGCTTTGTCAAACGTATGACTCAAGGTAGGGAGAAAGGTTTGACTCGACCCAAGGGGATGGATGTTCCAGCCTTGGTAAGACTGTTGAAACCCTTTCAGAATCAACCAGTCAAAGAGGGGTTCAACCATGCTCAAAAGAGGACCCAGGGTTTCACAAGGTGATTAAGGCATCGCACAAAAACATATATATATATATATATATATGCACAAAACAAAAAGATCAAAAAGTCTATGTAGATGTATATAATAAACTACCTTTCATTTACAAAATGCACTGCTTACACCACATCCCAAAAAATAGCCGGTGTGACGACTAGCGTGCTTTCCTTTTTACAAATAAACGAAAAACAACAAAAACATGAAGAAAATATGTATACAAAAAATGTGTATATCTGTAAAGGGGTTTTTTGCCCCTTTTCTGTGTATCTTATCTGTGCAAAAAAGTTTTGTGCAGGAAGGAGTTAGCGGCCTAGCTCGTGCTTCAATGCGCTAATCTCAGCGTGAAGGTCATCTTCCCGGACATTATGCTCAGTCAGCCACCGGCCATGCAGGCTCTTATACCTCTTCCGAGAAGAGTCGACAGCTCCAAAAGTGACGCTCAGTGAACCTTCAAATGGAGGACCTCGCTCTCTGTTGTTTCTGCTCTAACCTTTTCATGTACTAAAAGTTCTTGCAGGACCCTCTTCTCATCCACAAGTAGCTCGATACGGGCTCGAAGTGACGTCTCCTTCTTTGGCCAGGGGCCTCTAGTATCAACGATCTCTGCCAATTTTGGACCATCAGCAATAGGCCAATCAGTCAATAGCTAGGCCTCATACTCAAGAGAAGTTCTAACCAAATCTCTTTGCTCAAAATCACACATCAGTGTCGACTGATGCGTCTCCCAAAGAGCAGCAATCAGATCTATGTCTCCAGAGGACCCCCTAGAAAAGATCAAATCACATAAAGGGGGTTTGGCCTCGCAAGGCACCTGCTGAGGGCAGCCAAATTGGTGCAATACCTGAAATGGGAAGTAGAAGGTACTGCCAGTCAATCCTAGGAGGGTGATGCCCTCATGGTCTCTAGAGTGAACTACTAGAAAGGTCTGGTCCAACCAAGGAAGCCTCCATGTTAGCTCGGCATCGGTCAACCAATGTTTCAGAGCTGACAGATCGCCCTATGGAAGCAAATGGCACCTACCCAAAAAGCACTGAGCCACCTCACCTCGAGCAATATAAAAGTGGGGCACAGACCCCAAGACAACAAGGTGCTCACCCAACTAGACCTGAAACAACAAGGGGCACCCCCGAAGGCCCTCTACCTTGCCCAAAGCAAATGAATCAAGGCCTCGATACAGCTCGGTGAGCACCAAATGCATCATGGATCGGTCCGCCTCCAGCTCAGTCAAAATGTTGCAAATTGCCAAGGAGAAGCTCTCCCCTCGATAAAAAAGAGGATTTCAGAAATGACACCGAGTGCTAGAGCTTTCATGTTAAAAATGTTCCTAATCGGCAATTTTCAAAGACTTTCGTCTCCGAAATTTTCTTTCAGGAATTTTAGCGAACACCTTGTGGGCCCCTCGATGAGACTTTTCTCATACTCAAGTTTCTTCAAACCAAGAATAAGGCGGATGGATTTGGAGTAGCCTGGCCGAGGCGTGACTCTTACAAAACCCCTATGAAGCTTTAGGCCAGACAGATTGGATAGCTCCTCGAGGGTTGGGGTTAGCTCCTGCTTCCCAAAATGGAATACATGGGAATTCACATCCCAAAATGAAGCGGCAGCGAAAAGGAATTCCCACCATGGAGGAACCTCTAGAAAGGAAGGAAGGCGAGATAGCCCAAGGCGCTCCAAGTCGGCGAGCTCACTCTCATTCAAGCTCCCAAACTAGGCTATTAGAAATTTGGACCCCAAGCCCAAGGAAGGGGGCAAATTGGCTCTAGGCCCTCCACTTAATAAACACAATTCCTTGGGTTCAATACCCGGGAAACGAAATAGACAAGAATAAAAGACATTAATGAACAAAAAATGCCCAAAGTTACAAACACAATATATGCCCCTAAACTTTCAATCTCTAGACTTGAAGTAAGAAAACAACAAGCCAAAAACCTTAGACTCATGCATTTATAAATCATACCCCTTTAATTGACAAATGTCACATAGTTGAAACCCTTCCAATCTAATTAAATCTAAAACCAAACACATACCCCTCTAAAAAGCATAAATCCCCCAAATTCAGATAAACCAATAGAAATGAAACACCCAACTACCATCTAGAATTCATGAAAACTCACCGTTTTAACAAGTATCACTCCAAAAGAAGAAAAGAAAAACCTCAAACAAAACACCTTAAATGAAACAAAACAAAAAAAAACCTTAAATAAAATAAAATAAAATCTAACATGTTTAAAAGCACCCAAAAATGCCCCAACAAACCATTAGAATCAAGTGAACCCTCCAAACAAGGTGAACTGATCTCAAAAATAAACCCTGAATAAATCCAAAAATATACAACTAAGCTAAATCAAATCCTAAAACTATGTCAAAACAGATCAGATAAGTCCAATTAATAAAGGAAATTTAAACCAACTAGCTGAGCACAATAGACAATAGACAATAAAAAATAAAATAATAAAAAAAATGCCCCTTTATTCATAATTCAAAATTTTACAATATCGCTAGAGGCATACCTCCTGAATTACAACCCAAAACGAAAAACTAGAACCTAACATACAACCCAAAATGATAACAAAAAACTACAATGAGCTAAAGCGCAGAGCAGAACGTCCAATCGGAGGCTTCAGAGATATTGTCACCAGACTTGGAGAACTCAAACGAGCCACCGGCAGAAGAGATGGAAAATGGGTTAGGGACACATCCCTCCACTTTTTCGTCCTGCTCTTCCGCCATCTTCGCCTCCTCCACCACCGCCGCTTCAACAATGCCTTCACTGCTCCCTAAAAAGGAACGGTGTGAAGACTAGCACCCTCATTCCCAATACCTCCCATTCCCAAGAGAATGCCAACCCCGAGCATCACCTCAGGACGAAGAACACACGAAATAACGAATATAGGAAGAAACCCCATCCCAATCTGACGGTTAGATCATTCAATATCGTTAAAACATGAATCTCAGAACACCAGAACACTCAGAAAAGTCAATACTCGAGACTAAACTAGATAATGAGAAATAAATGAAGCCTCCCACGCTTATATAGAGTACGGCCCCAATCGCGCGCTTAACTATGAGCGCTTAATCCGGTCATGCACCACACATATCACGCTAAATCTAAAACACGCGCTAAGATTCAAGAACGCAATGAAACTGTCGCCCGCACAAACGGCGTGACCTTCCGATCCCACGCTTTTCAATAGCCACGCAATCCTATTAAATGATCAACTGTTGCCACGCAATATGAAAGGTCACTTGTACATTGACCGGGTGACACTCCGATCCCATGCTTTTCAATAGCCGTGCAATCCAATTAAACGACTTCCCCCTGCCACGCAACATGAAAGGCCACCCGCGCAGTAACCTGGTGACCCTTCAATCGCGTGCAGATACTTAAGCGTGCAATACAATCCCATGCTAACATTCACAAGTGTAAACAACCCCTTAGACCCTGAATTGAACACCTGAAAATAGGCACGCAATTGGATCACACGACTGGAAACAAGCGAGTAATTCCTTATTTCTACACAAAATTTGGTCCCGATCCAAGGAAAATTCCTTTTGTCCCATCGCGGAGCCTTATAAGATATCCACATCGAAGAAGGAACAGTCGCTCACTCTACTCCCATCATGTAACCCTACCAAAAATGTCGACCACACCCCTGGTCCTATTACAGACAAGACATGCTTGCCTCGCATGACACCGTCACCCCTGACCACATTCGAAACCCTCTTGCCCCATCATACAGCCACCCAAGCACATCCCACCGTGATAAAAAAAAAAACACACTGGCATGACATGGCCCGAAATATCCGATCCCATCATAAAAATTGTAGCCATGCCCCCATAGCCCATCGAAAATCCCGAAAATGCAAATACGTCAAAAGGCCAATACAATGCAACAACAACTTGAGCTCACTTGACCCAAGATCTGTTAAACAAAGAGATCAACGTCCCAATGCAAAAACATCCTACCAGTGTCCCACCGCTAACTACACTAACCTCCCATTGCAGACACCACTGCCCGAAAAGCTTAAACAGCATGCTTACCGTGCCAAAAGAAGAAAAGGGAGAAGGCTCAATCAAGTCCCATCACTAAAACAAAGAACTTTCCTCCCAAATTGCTCGATACAAATGGTCACCCGATACCACAGCAGACGAAAGCAATAAAAAAAAAGAGAAAGTTGGGACTCCTCCCATGTCCCATCGCATCCCACTAATGCCAAGCTACAGCACGAACATACTATTGAAAACTATCCAAGTCCCATCACGATATCACCACAATACCACTTGTCCCATCACGACATCACCTTCCCCAAGACACTACATCACACCGGCAACCACCAATCGCCGCAGCAGATAATATCACAACTCCCATCACACAATCTAGGTAAGTATCACCCCCAGGTAAGTATTACTCATTTTTCAATTACTCGATATTTCTTATAAATATAGTTATCTATGATTAAGTCAAAATATTTTCAAAACCCATCTCTCTTGACTCGCGAGTTACTGTAGTCCTCCCATAAGTGACAATCATCAGTATTCGTCGAAAAGGTTAGATGGAGTATCCGACATGCCAAGTGTCGTCTCGACAATGACATAAATGATCGAGTCCACAAATCCCATACCGGTGGATCTGCTCAGCGACGTCTCGGTAGCCACGTTTTTCACCGTTTTACCACCAAATTGATCTTAAGTTAAAATCCTTAGAATTTCAAAATCTCGAGACCTTCTTACTTGCTTTAAAAAAAAACCTTTCGCTTCAAAAGAAATATCTTTTACTACACAAAAAAAAAATAAAAAAATCAGAAAGAAAACAATACTATCAAAAAAAAAAAAAAAAAAAAGAAACAAAAAAGCAACAAGGTAAATAGGTCCAATTCACCCTTCTCTAAATACCAAACAAATCGATTAAGTGCCTCATTACCCATATATCATAAAGCTGACTTTTAACTCCTGAGATCGCCTGAACTCACAATCAAGCGCATATCCCACTCCGCAGAATTGGATCGAGCGCATACGCCACTGCGCAGAATCACTTATTCAGATACCTTAGGACCAGAATTCTCCAACTTAAAAGACCCCTGAACTCACAATCAAGTGCATATCTCACTACGCAAAATTAGATCGAGCGCATATGCCACTGCGCAGAATCATTTGTTCATATATATTAAGACTAGAATTCCCTACTTAAAAGACCGACTCCAGATGAATCGAGCGCACGTGCCACTGCACAGAATTCAACTGGGTATACCTCACAAGATCCCCATAAAATTCACCTTAATTATCAGCCCAAACCGGCCCCTTTCTCCTAGGAAATTGAATAACAAATATACTCAATCTAAGAACTTACAAACAACTATTGGAAAAGGAACGCCTGACGCGCATTGGTGTGAGCAATGACGTGCCCGGTCTGACATGACTTGTTGAAGCCTTAGATATTATATTGCACTCTCTCATTTTATATAACCAGTCCCTGGACCTTATGGACATTTGTATGATGCCCCCCGGTACCTCGATCACGCCATATCCCTCTGTTAGCTCGCTCCATGCGACGAGATGCGCCATGCACCCACAGATCCGAAAAGTGCCTTTCGACAGCTACCACTGGGCCCCCGAATGCTCCATTTAAACTTGCGCTGATAGATAAGAAAGCCAAGCATGTCATGTCAGCATCCCCAATTCACATTTGTGAATTCCTAAGTGAAACAAGAAAGCACCTCGAATGAGGGGTGTCTACTTCGACGCGCTCTTGCTTCGCAAGAGCGCGCCGAAGAGGGGCATCTGTAGACACCCCAATTTTGCCTTCTCAGAGTATACAAACTTATTCGGTCAACCTTTGACCCTTTTAACCCACTGTGTGAGACCATGCTATAGTACATGGCTGAACACAGGATAAAATAATAGCTCTGTGGCTCAGATCCCAACGTAGGGAGACTATATACTAAAATAATAGTATATAGCCGAAATGCAGATTGAAATAATAGTCTTGTATTTCATTCTAGAGACCATACCCGGACAACCCCAAATTACGCGCATAAAACCCCGTGCAATTAGATCGCATGCAAAACCACAAGCATGCGAACAGTCCACCTTTCAAACCAAACTTCCTTTTTCAGACTGATTCGAGACTCGATTACGTGCCTGAAATAGGACGCGTGATCGGATTAAGTGCTTCACCACTAGCGCGCAATTGGCCTACAGCCGACCTAGTCTTACTACCCTTGACCCCTACGTTTCCATGATTAAACGCTTCAAGTTAAACGCTTAATCAGATTGAGCGCATGATAACATGCGCATAATTAACTCCAATTTGTTAGGACTAGGAGACTCGCTGAGCAAGTCAGCCAATCGCTCACTGAGTCGGTGACTGACTCAAAGCGATTAAGCACCAAAATCTAAGCACGCAATTCAATTAAATGCCTGTAAATATGCACGTAATTGAAGGAAAACCGATAAAAGTTTTTTTTTCTCGAAGAGAGAAAAAGGAGGGGCTACAAATTTTGAGAGAGGAGACGGTAAATTTTAAAACCAGAGAACTCCGAGAACGAACCCACAGAACCCAACCATGATTTCAAGATTCAAATGCCCGAACTTCTGAGGATTCTCTCCGCAGTCTCGACCCCCCTTAGGTAAGGATTTAATATTTTAGTTTCCGACCGTAGCTTATAATCTCTAGATCTATTAATTTTTAATTTTATTTTCAGTCTCAGACCGTAGCACCCTTTTCGGATCGAATCTTCTATTTTTGGTTCTAATTTCCTGCTTTTGGAACCAGTCCTTGATTCATCGGTCCGATATACCGACCCTTAAGAACGAATTCTACTCTAAAATCATAATTTACAGTCATATCGTTAATTTCTGGTTCTAACCCTTAGAGTTCAGAACCAGTCCTTAATCATACGGTCTTATTTTCTGATTTCGGACCCGAATTCAGTCCTAAAAGTCTTTTTTTTTTCTTTTAATTCCAATTTCTTAGTTTAATACCTCCAAAAATCCAAAAAAGTATTAATCTTAGTTTTCATAATTCTAGTTTATAATTCAATTTGCCCCTATTGTTCCGAAATCAACTCGAAAAAGCCTAAAAATATTACTTTGCCATCCAAAATTTAATTTTTTCTCTTTAATTTCAGCCACCCAATTTGCCCAAAGGAGCTTACGGAGGATACTCAAGAACTAGGCCAATCCTCCTTAGCATAGCCGGCCCAAACCCCCCTTTTTTTAGAATTTTTAGAATTAATAAATTGCTTTAATTAGCATATATCTAGACATAATCGATTATTCGTACTAATTAGGCCTTGATATAATTGTTAGAATGTTTAAATCAAAATTTTCTTTCCATTAGTTTAGTTTATTGATTATTCCAAATCAGAATTTTAGGAAGTTCAGTTTATACATGATTAGTTATATTTTCCACAATTAATTCTTATGATAATTAGGGTCGTAGATAAATCAGTCTTTTTATTTCCGTTGATATTTGAATAGAAAATTAAATCTATTGCTTTAATTAGGCTCATAGAAAAATCAGTCTTTTTAGTTCAATTAGAATTATTACAATTGCTTTGAATAGAATTGCAGTACAATTCGTATACTTGTTTTAGTTAGAATCCCAGTACAATTGGCATGATTGATTTAATCAGAACATTACTGGAACTAATACATATGCACTCCTAGTACCAATAGGAGACTGAAATCGATTGGACTTTTAGTAATACCAAAATGTTGATGCTCATTGTACTCTTAACAACATCAGAACACTAAAATAACTCACCCTGATAAGCCCACACAACCAGGGCATAATCATAATATAATTGGGAAATCTAAACTGATCGAAATTATAATTACAAAGGGAAATAAGAGGAAAATGAAACTAACTAAGCTAAAGATAAACACTGCTGCTAACGTTCGCAGGCGGACGATTCAGTATAGAAGTAACCCACACCCGCTTCACTGCGTGATCACTGACGTGTTGCAGCATCGTTAAATATCTGCAGCTAGCGATCGTAATCAAACTAGGAACCTTCCTAGAAAAATCCTCCCTTTTTATTTATTTTTGTCATTCCAAACACCACATCGCTAGAGTCCACCTGGAAAGAATTGGAGCCACTGATTCAACGGGAGTCGAGAGGAACCTAGAAAAAGCGCACACCAACTGTGTAGGCAATTGGCCACTCTCTCTTTTCGCCACTTGAGAAGCTAGCTAGCCTATCTGGCTTTTCATCTTCGAAATGGACTGAGAATGTGAATTGAGCACTTGAGAGAATTGAGCAAGCTGATGTAAATCTTTCGAATGCTGGTGCGACTGTTGCTACAAATTCTGAAGGATTTGAACAATTGTGGCATCAGGTGTATTGCTTTGTGGTCCAAATCAGGGTTGCGCAGTAGGCAATTGAGGTCTTTGATGGAAAATTTGAGGTTGGAGAATCCGGGTTGCGTAGCTAATGGTACTAGCTGTGCTCCTCCCGTGGAACCATAATTGAATCCAGGGTGGTTCCTCCATGCTAGATTATATGTGTTTCCATAATCTCCCCTCTAAAAAGTCATTACTTGTTCATTTTTACTATCTCTTGGTATGGTGGCGCAGCTGGGTTTTCAGTAAAATTCTGAGTCTGACACTTAGAATAGCTTGCCAAGGAGCTATCAGAAATGCTAGGTTTGGCTGCCATTAATTTTGTGATTTGCTGTTCAAGAGCCAAAATTTTTGCACTCATGTCATCCTCCTTTACTTTGTCTTTTCTGATATCGTAAAATCCACCCCTCACGAGTAGGGTGTGGTGAGTGACATCTGGATCAGATCTAAGTACAGCTTGTTTCTGCTTTGAGTTATTGGTCAGTTTCTCGAATAAGTTTTAAGATTGCTGGCCATTCTGAGCCATAAAGGCTCCTCTACTTACGGCATCGGCGTAGACTGGTTAGTCTCAGTCAATCCTTGGTAGAAACTTTGCGCTATTGACCAATTTGGTACCTCATGATGAGGACACTTCTGTAACAGATCCTTTATCCGTTCCTAGCTCTCATGAAATAGTTCTCCTGGCTTTTTCCTGAACTCTTGGATTGCTTGGCGAATTTGATTAGTTTTACCAATTGGGAAGTACTCACCCAAGAACTTGGACTGCAGTTCCTCCCATGTAGTAATACTCTTGGCAGGTAATGAAATTAACCATTCCTTCACCCTATCTTTGTGAGAAAATGGGAACAAATGTAGTTTTACGGCCTCTTTATTGGCTATTGATAGTTGTAACATTGTGCAAAGCTCTATGAAGTCCCTCAGATGCTGGTAGGGATCTTCTCTATGAAGCCCATGAATGGTCGGTATAGATTGAAGTGTATTGAGCTTGATTTCATAATTTTGACTTGCAGGCACCTCTGGTATAACTATACAAGAGGGTTCGGTCAAGGCTATAGGGCTGAAATGTGCCTGGATTGACAGATCGTCAGCCATGGTTAAGGATTCTCTTGTGGGAGTTTAGTTTTCTGCCAAATTATGCAGGAGAGTCCTTTCAATTTATGGATCTCACTCAAAGAAATCTAGGCTTCGAGATCAGGTGTGATGCATACAAAAAGCAAAACTATGTTTTTGGTATTTTTAACTTTATTTAATTTTTATTCTAAAAGGCAAGAAGAGAGAACAAATCTAAGCCTCGAGCTTCTCTGATCCAGGGAAGTTGAAACCTTAATTCACTACTCCGAATAAACCTATAAAAGATTTAAGAAGTGATCAAAGAAAATTATAAATATAAAGAAATATAAAAAAGTGAAAGATAAATACTTGTTTTCTTAAATTAATATATTAAAACACTATCCCCGACAGTGGCGCCAAAAACTTGTTAGCGGCGTATATGTGCATCTAATTAAGTCTTAACCTATTACAAGCGCACAACGGAAATTATAGTACTAGCATAGGATCATTCCCACAGAGATAGGTTTATCTATATATTAATTTAATTTTTCTAAAAACTTATACTTATCTTTTAAGTTCCTAAACTACTGGAAAAATATGAATAAAGAATTGTTTGTTGATCTAAATTGCAGAAAATAAATCCTAAATCCTCCTACTTCAGATTATGGTCGTCAATCAAAGATTCAGCTATCGGATGTTTACAATTTAAAAATACCATTATACTATATCTCAATTATCCTAGCATTGGTCGATAATCAAAACTAGAATCCTATCAATACAGATTTAATCTAATCAACAATCTCCTAAAACTTGGGCATCAATCAAATTCGAGAAAATTGAAGATGGAAAAATAAAACCAGTACAATAATCTGCAAACTTCAACCTGATTCGTCAATTCAAATTAAAATTCGAAGATATTTACAAAGTAGAAAATTGCAATAAAAGAAATCTAAACTAGAAAGCAAAAATAAAATATATCCTTCACCCCTTAGCCGCAGGCGTCAATTGCTTATGAGAAACTATGGATATCTAAACTAAACTACTCTAAATTTGATCGAAAGAAAATCCAACCTCAGTCGTCAATTGATGCTGAGAATTTCTTCAATGGTTATTCTTATACCAGGCCCTCTTATTTATATATCATGAGGGGCCGGTTTACAAAACTCCTAATTCTAATAAAAGAAATTACTAAAATAAAACTATCCTAATATAACTCTACTTCTAATCCTATCTTTCCTTGCTTTTATTCTATTGATGTACTTCTGGATTTCTTCCTTTTATTTCAGCAGCAGTTTCCTTTAAAAGTCTTCTTCATCAATCCCCCAGATCCGTGATCAGCTAGATTTCTAAGTCAAGAATTCTTCTATTTTTGTGCATGGCGGTGTTAATCTCATGTGATCAGTAACTTCAGAAAGCTTCTTTTCTGAAAAATCGTAAATCATTGTTTTCTCTTCTTTATTCTCTATACAGTTTCCTATTGAACGATGCTTCCTCTACGATTCATCACTTTCTCTTTTATCGGATTTCACTTGAACGGCTTCCACTGAAGAATCGTACATTATGATTTTCTATTTTTTTTCTTTTGCTTTGCATCGTCCACAAAATCATAAAGCACAATTTTTCATCCTTTCAGTAGGCGAAGATTCGTCTTTTGATTTAATTATCTTTTTATTGCTTTATGAGTTCATTTTGGTTCTCTTTTGCTATTTTTATTTAATCTCTGCACATCAGTAACTTATTAGTAACAAACTAAGTCCTAGCATCACTAAGTTGAGGGTGATAAATTGGTATATTATGTGAATGATTGACTGTCGAGGGCACAGAAAGGGTACCATGCCATTGGGGTGATCATCGACCAATTAACCAAATCTGCTCACTTTCTATCCTACAAAATTTTACATGAAAGAGATAGTCAGATTACATGGAATACCTACTAGCATTGTGTCAGATAGAGACCTATTGTATACATCACAATGTTGGCATCGCTTCTAAGAAGGAATGGGCTCGATGTTAGAATTTAGCTTGACATTTCACCCTCAGATTGATGGGCAAACCGAAAGGGTGAATCAGGTGATTGAAGATATGCTCAGGACATATATGTTAGATTTTCAAGAATCATGGGATCAACATCTACCCTTAATCGAGCTCGCGTACAATAACAATTACCAAGCCAGCATCGAAATGGCCCCATTTGAAGCACTTTATAGTCACTGATGTAAGTCTCCAATTATCTGGGAAGACGTTGGAGAACAGGTATTGTTAGGCCTAGAACCTATTGAGAGCACGAATGAGACCATCGGAATCATTCATGAAAGGGTAGAACCGACTAAGGGCGTTATGCACTTTGGACGACATGGAAAGCTCAGTCCACGTTATGTGGGACCCTTTGAAATTTTTGGTCGGGTCGGTGAAGTGGCATATAGAATCGCTCTACCTCCGTAATTGTCAAGTATGCACAACGTGTTCCATGTTTTGATGCTACGGAAGTATGTGAAGGACCCAACGCATGTGTTAGTGTTCACGCTACTTATATGTATCTTTACTTAAGTCTTAACCTATTGCAAGCACACAATGGAAATTGTAGAGCTAGTATAGGATCGTTCCCATGAAGATAGGATTTTTCTTATATTAACTTAATTTTTGAAAACTTATATTTATCTTTTAAGTTCCTAAACTACTGAAAAATTTTGACTAACAGAATTGTTTCTTAATCTAAAGTGCAAAAAATAAATCCTAATCCTCCTTCAAATTATGGTCGTCAATCACAATCTTCAGCTATCGGATAGTTATGAATTTAAATAGTACCGTTACACTATATATCAAGTTTCCTAGCAGTGGTCGCCAATCAATACTAAAATCCTATCAATATAGATTTAATCTAATCAACAATCTCCTAAAACTTGGGCGTCAATTAAATTCTAGAAAATTGAAGATGGAATAGTAAAAATCGTTACACTAATCTGCAAACTTCAACCTGTGTCATCAATACAAATTAAAATTAGGAGATATTTATATAGTAGGAAATTATAATAAAATAAATCTAAACTAGAAAGCAATAAAATTATATCTTTCACCCCTCAGCCATAGTCGTCAATTGCTTCTGAGAGACTACAGATATCTACTCTAATCTTCAACTCCCAATTACAGTCGTCAATTGCTCTTGAGAAACCTTGGATATCTAATCTACAAAGCAATAAAAATCTACCCTAAATTTTGATCGGAAGAAAACCCAACCTCAGTCGTCAATTGATGCTGAGAATTTCTTCGATGCTTATTCCTATATCAGACTCTCTTATTTATTGATCATAAGGAGTTGATCTACAAGACTTCTAATTCTAATAAAAGAAATAACTAAAATAAAACTATCCTAATATAACTCTAATTCTACTTTTATCTTTCCTTGCTTTCCTTATGTTGATGCGTTTCTGGATTGTTTAGTAGTAGAGATCTTCTAGAGTCTATCTTCATCAATCTTTTCAAATCCATGATATACCAAACTTCTAATTCAAGAGTTCTTCTAATTCAGTGCATGGTGATGTAAATCTTAGCATGATCATCAGTAGCAGTATCAACAACGAGAAGCTTTTTCTGTAAAATCATAAACCACGGTTTTCTTTCTTCTATTATAGTTTTCCTTAGAAAATCGTAAATCGCGATTTTCTATTTCTCACACAGCTTTCTCTCAGTTGACGATTCTCTGGATTATGATTGATCATTTTCTTCTTTGTATCGCCTTTACTTTTGAACATCTTCTGGAGAATCGTAAATTACGATTTCTCATTTCTTTCTTTGACTTCAACTCTCAATCGTAAAACACGAATTCTTGTCTTTCAATAGATGATGAATCGTCTTTTCGTTATATCGTCTTTTTACTGCTCTTTTGAGTTTATTTTGATGAATATTAACACTTTGGCTCTCTTTTACTAATTTTTCTTAATATCTGCACATCATTAACTTATTAGTAGCAAACTAAGTCCTAGCATCACTAAGTTAAGGGTAATAAAATGGTATATTATGTGACCGGTCAGTTAGACTATCAACCGATCCAAATTCAAGAGGATTTAACAGTGACAGAAGATCCGATACAAATTCTGGACCGCAAGGAGCAAACTTTAAGGTCAAAGTAGATTCTATTGGTACTAGTTCAATGGCAGAATCACTCTACTGCTGAAGCCACGTGGGAGCGGGAGGTGGAGATCGGTGACCAATACCCACAGCTTTTTTATTAAATCAAATTATTTATATTTTTATGTAACACATGAACAATAATTGTGTATAAGTTGACTACTCGTAGAGAATGAACAAGGCCTAGCAAACTCAATTCACACACATTATATAAATTTTGTTTCAGTGACTGAGTCACAAATGCTACTTTGACCTTTGTAATCTTGTTTCACTGCATCTCTTAGATGACAAATACATGGTTAAAAAAGCAACAATTACAATGTCAAAAGTTTTCAATGGTTCTGTGGTGTTACTGTCATCAGGTCATAAAAGATGCAAACCCCCATTATTATGTTGATAAATGCAGGTCAATTGTGTTGTTACAAGTGAAAAACAAAATGTGGACATCAGGTTACAAACCTGTGAATGAGACAAGTTGAAGAGCTCACCTGACTGTGCTATGAGGCTCGCCCGGACGAGACCTTCAGCATTGCATTATGGGCAAAACTCGCCCGAGTGACCCTGAGAACTCGCCTGGGCAACAATTCAAGTGCCCATGTGTTAAACTAAGCTCGACGGGGTGAGCTTTGGATGGAGGGCGACCCCCACGATATAAAAAGGGTTTAAGACCCCTTTTCGATTCATTTTCGAGCGAATCAAAGAGAGAGGGATTTTTCTTTAAGCCGATTCTTCTACCCCGTGAACAAATCTTCATTGTCGCCTTCAAGCATGCATTAACGAAGAAAATCAACCCTCCATCATTCCTTTGTGTAGAAAAAGGGTAATCTCCACCCAATTTCTTTTAGTATTTCCTTGAGATTTCTTTAAAATTTTCAAATTTCTTGCATGCATGGCTTCGAAGGACCAATGGTCCCTACTTCAAAGGCTAAGGCCTCGGCGTCGAAATGCCCCATAACCGAGCCCCCTCCACCATCGAGGGAACAACCCTCGTAATGGTGGGAACAAAAATATTTGAGGCCAAGGTTTTGTTCGAAGATAGTCTCTTCGATGACCAAGAAACAACCATATGGATGGTTAATTACATAAAAAAGGATCAACTAAAAACCACCCTTCTGAAACCATGTCACGGCCACTACTACCCTTGGCTTGTTCAATTATTTTACCAAAACCTCTCCCTCCATGCAAACGAACCCAAACTTTGCACGGACATCGATGTCCACCACTTTGAATTCAATGTTGTGCACATTGCCACGGCAATGCGGATTCCCTTAGGTTTTTTAAAAGATAGAGGTCTGGAACTACCCCTAGATAAGGTACCTTTCTCCGTTATAGTAGCAAAAATGTCCCAGGGTGAGTAAGGTACCGGTCAGTTGATAAGAAGGGCACATCTACCCCCTGAAATGTGGATGTTAGACGTCATTTTTAGGGGTAATCTGTACCCTGTAGGACGTGTGAGCAATGGGAAAAAATCCAGTAAGCACTGTATTCCACCTTTGCAATCACCAATTCAGTGCACCAGACGTTGTATATGAGGGGCTGCAAAATGCCTGCAAACAAATGTTGCCTTCGGAGAAGAGGAAACCGTCAAAATTTATCCCGTACACCCGACTCATCTCTAGGATGATAGAGGAGTATGATGAGGTGGTCAATGAGTTTGAGTTATAACCAGATGAACTAAAGTTGATGGATAACGTCAGAAGATATGGCATTGATGATTGGAGTTTAAGTTATAAGAGCCTGAGGAAAAGCCTGATTGCACGCCATCACCAACAAGTAGCAGAGGGTGTGCAGGAGCAACCAGAACAGCCTGCACCTGCTACTGCATCACAAGTACCTCCACCTCAATACGCTCCATCTCATCAGCCACCAGCTCAAGAAGGAGATGTCCTCACCCTATCCAAATTGAATCAGGAAATAGAGGTGTTGCACCAAGAGAACTATATGATACACCGGCAATTGGACTTCTAAGAGGACATCCTCGTGCGTCTGATTGAGAAGGCCTATCCGACCAGCAACACCCCGTTCGTAGCTCATGCGAGGATGTATACATCAGAGTATACGGCGGGACTGTCGACTTCAGGGGCCGGAGGTGATCAACAACAACAAGCTGAGCAACCAAGTCAGTAAATGGGCCAATGATCAACTCGAAATCAATAAATGGGTACATGCATGTTTCTTTTTGTGTTGACTATTTTTGTGGCAATATTTTGAGCAATGGATAGATGTACTTATGTAATGTTAAATTCAGACTCATGTTGTGGTACTTATGTCATGGTAAACAAATTATCCTCTTTTGGGTTTATGCAATTGAAATGCTTTGAGCAATGGTAAATTCTTATTTGTAGAAATGTCAAATTTTGTAAAATAATGATGAATATGCTAAACTTTATGTTCATGCTGATGTGATAAGGGATGATATAAGTTGACATGTAGTTAAGCTGTTGACGGGTGAATTATATCTTGTGGTAATGGTTACTTTGATAGGCTACTCATGTTAGAATATCTGACTTAATATGATGTGTCATCATCACGCCAATGGTTAGTAATTAGGTGAATGGTTGTGAATGTATGGCCGTACACTTATGCTTGATAATGATTGTAAACAAATGATGAATTGTTGTTGGGTTAAGTACTTCATGATAGTAGCTCCTATTTCAAATCAAAATCTACTTATGACAAAGATAGATGATAACAGTGGTAAATTGTGGTAACAATAGCAAGTTCTAGTCGTGATAATGGTTGTCTCGGTACACAATTAACTTACATATGCTTCCAATGTGGTATGTTTCATTAATAATTAGTCTTACTATTCAATAGATGGAAATTCCATCGTGATGTTCAAGTGGTTAGTTATCACGTTGATCCATGCGAATCCTTGGGAATAGGAAAGAGTTGAGTGGTTAGAAATAGTTGTAGCACCATGATTGTGACAGCCCGGATTTCGGCACCCCGAAACCCGTGCCATCAGCACGATCATCTTGACCGTGCCCCTTAACTATGCACGGAACACTGGTATATCAAGCATAAAAGAAGTAAGAACAACTTGCGGAATTTAAATCTAATTAGAAATACTTTTCAAAAGACAGTTCTACCCTCATGCCCCTACATGAAGGGAGAACCGATCCGAACCATCGATGATATAAATCATCACAGATGGTTCGCCCCAAAGGAATAATCCAAACTCTATACATATACATGTTTTCACAAAATAAAGGCTTGACATACCAAGCCGTACAATCTCTACTCAAAACTCCTCAAAGTAGCACAGCGGAGTCCTCTAGAAGAAGTCCTCTGGAGGTGGCTCCAACTCCTGCGGCCAAAGTCCGACTCATGGGATCGGCGTCCCTCAAACCTCGTAGCTACTAATGGACTGACGTATAGTCTATAGGTGAGCTACATCCTAGCCCAATAGGGAACAAACAACACTTCTTGAACATATAAGTTATAACTCACATATATTCTATGATATGCATGATGTAACTATTTGTTGATAAACAGCTTAAAAGCATTCGTTTCTTGTTGATTTCTTATGTTTTCCTTTACTCATGAATAATGAAAAGGCCTAAAGCAAAACTTAAACTTTCAACTTAAGTAATCCCCGAGCAATATAGCATCGAGCCCGATGAGCTACCCTTCATCGTCATCCATATAGACAGCTTTTTAATGTATTCCACAGGAATACCATATAGTACCCAAGCCCTTTCCACGGGATTGGTGGCGGGTTTCACTTATCTCAATCAACACCCACAGGGTGTGCTTACTATGTCTGGATAAGCCTCATGGCCTACGGTTCCGCCAGTATCGGTCCACGGATATCCTGCCGTGTCGATCGTGGATATCCCGCCACGTCGGTGGGGTAACCTAAGGAACCTCAAATAACAAAATATTTGCCTTACATATAGTTATTCACCGTGTAAGTGTGCTATCTTATATCAGTTAGGCCCTATCAAACATGATTCAATCTGTGGATACATCCCTGGGATGTATCCATTAACTTGCATCACACCTGATGCTCTTATTTCTTTACTTCTTCATCCCCTGGGGATGGCTCATTCGTTTACTCTTATGAATGTCACACACACACACTTTTCACAATTCTTTGAGCAGTAAAAATAATTGAATTGAAATTTATATCACTACATACATGCTCTTGTAAAATAAAGTACATGTTCAGGGTGTTCCCTACCTCAAGTCTTTACTTGTTCAATGCATCAAGGTCCCACGTGGCTCCTTGTGCACTAGCTCACACGTACCACCTATGGTACCACACAACAGGTAAAACACATCACAAGGGATGCAATAAAGAAGGTATAAGATCCTCCAAGAATCTTAAAGTCAAACCTAAAAGTCAACAAAATTTATCGATCGATTAATCGAAATCGAATCGATTAATCGAACACGGTTCGATGTCGATTTCCAAAATCGATTAATCGAAGTCAATATCGATTAATCAAGTAATTTCGATTAATCGAAATTCTCCTTCGCAAAAGTCCATTCTCGATTCGACGATTGAATTGTCATTCGATTAATCGAATCATTTTCGATTAATCGAAATTCTTCTTTCGCAAAGTAAACCTCTTGTTGACGATTGAGTTTTCATTCGATTAATCGAATCCAGATTTGATTAATCGAAATTCTTCTTCGCAAGGTACACCTACGTTGAGTTTGAATTTCACAAGTCGATTAATCGATCCCAAATCGATTAATCGAAAACTCAAATCGATTAATCAAATCCCATTTCGATTAGTCGATTTTCATAAATCATTTCCTCCAACCCTTGGGTCCTTGGAGGTTCGATGATTAATCGATTCTCAAATCGATTAATCGAAATCAAATCGATTAATCGAAATCCAATTCGATTAATAAGTCGTGGTCTTCGACCTTTCAACTTCTGGCCAATTTCGATTAATGAAACCCAATTTCGATTAATCGAAATTGTCGATTCACCTTCATGTTCTTCCCAATCTTTTTCCCACACTTTTCCTCTATTTTCTAAGCCATTATCCTATGATCTAACCCACATTTAACCACAACTTAACCCCTATGATCTATGCATCTTATTTACAAAATTTACCTTGGATAGATCTCAAGTTGATTTCAAATCTAGGGTTGGAAGGCTAGGGTTCGACTTTAGCTTTTGGTGGATCCTTAGTTGAATCGGCCTCTTTAATACTTGGATCCTTCCTTCCTAGCCTTTTCTCCTTGCATTAATCACTCTTTTACTCTCTCTCTCTCTTTACTCTCCTTCAACAACCCAAAATACCCATCTAGGGTTATTAAACCCTTTATCCTCTCTTAGTTTGTGTGTTGAGCACATGCACCTCAATAGGTATATGACTTCATATTTACAACACACACCACGAAATCACTCAAGCTATCACATCTCGTCTGCTTCACCACATCCTATGCTAACTCTTGATCTCGATTGGTCAAACTTGTGACCAATCGCACGGATCCGATGTCATAGTTTTGCGTGATTTTGATTACATCCTCCCCACCTTGGGTATTTTCGTCCTCGAAAATCACCCAAAGGTGTGGTGGTGTGCACGCTCTCCCCACACTCTCAGGTGAGGTAGTCTAATTTAGTCAGACGTACTCAAGTAGTCACACCTTCCCATATATTAGCAAGGAGTAAAATTGTATCAACAAAACAAAAAGCAATTACACACCAAAAAAAAAACTGAATTTCTATTAATATGGGAAAATTTTACAAGGCGCCACATGAGTTGGCGTACAAGATATACATCTATACAAAACATGACTGATACAAAAATATAACTAAAACTCAAGCAGGCCCCTCGCTAGGCTGGTCCGGTGCTGCAGTGACTGGTGGGTCTGCAGGAGCTGGCTCTGGCTGCGGCTGCGGCGTCTGGGTCGGCGGAGTAGATGCGGATGTGGAAGGAGCCGCGTCAGTGGTGGGATGGAAGACGGGTCCTCGATGGAAGGCGGTGCGTCCGGCCGTCCACTCTTCTTCGCGGGCCAACATATCCATGTAGGTGTGGGGGTAGATGAACTGGAGGGTGTGAAACATGAGGAAATCAATCCTCCTGTTCATCCTCTCGTTATTCGCGTCCATTCTGGCCAGCACGTCCTCTATGGTAGGACCGGATGGAGCGGCGCGCCGGCGGTAGGATGAGGTGGGAGTCGCGGGCGCGGAGTGTGCAGGTGGTGTCGGCGTGGCTGTGGTGTGGGAGGGAACCCTCTCCATGGATGGCTCGGCTGCGGCAGGGTGTGCCCCATCCTCAAGTGGGTCCTGCTGAGGTGGTGGGGGTGGTGGCGGTGCTACCGCTGCTGCTGCTGCTGCTGCTGGGGCTGCTGGGGCGGGAGCGGGACCCGGAGCTGGTAGGGTCCGCTTCAATAGGTTGTAGCTACGGGTCCATGAAGACTTGGTGAACGTCTTCACGCGATCCGTAGCCCTCACCTCGTGGGGTGAAATAGTGTAGGAGGGCTCGTCAGAGTAGCACTCCAACATGCTCGAGATGAGCCGAGCATACGGCATCTTCTCCTTGGGCCGCATGTTGCCCTTCATCAGTTTAGTCTTGATGTACCGCATCCCCTCAAGGATGACCTTGGTAGCATCAAACCATCGGCCACAGAAGGCCGCGTAAAGTGCATGTTGCACTTTGTCCACGCGCTCCGTGTCGTGGCGCATCGGGTAAAGGTTGCATTTGATTATGGAGTCGAGCATCCACATGTAGGGTGGAAGATCAACCCTCTTGATGGAAATGCCCGACCCCTTCTTGCCATTTGTCATGAGGGTCATGACTTCCTCAAATCGGGGGTCTTCCACAAAGGGTGGAAATAGGGTAGTCTCGGGGGTGAACTCGAGGTAGCACTCGAGCACCTCGTGAATGTGACGCCGAGTGATCGTGTAGAGACGACCCTCGATCTTGGTGATGATGCAGTCGTCGGTAGGGCCACTGGTTAGCCCTTGGTAGAATAATCTCACCAATCTAGGGTAGTAGGAACCCCGGATTGGTTTGAGAAGATTGCCGAGACCGGCATTGTTTATGTAGTTTTGAGCCCATTGGGTCTGGTACATCGGGTCGGTGAAAAGGGTTGGGTCGATGGTATATTCGACCTCAAAGGTCTTGGCTGCCCACCACTCGTTTTGGTTGCTCCACGTTGGTGGGTGGTGGTGGCATGGGGTGGATTAGCGGGAAGACTCGGCGTAGATGCGCTTCGTCGAGGAGGTGGTCTCCGATTCGACGGTGTGAGTCCTCACCGGCGATGGGGTAGGTGGTGGTGGTGCGGCGTTCTACGCCTAACCGGCAACAGAGGTTGCCTTCTTGAAGATAAACGGGTTTTGGGCGGCATGTTCACTAAACTAGGGTTTATCTAGCTTGAATTGAAGAAAACGGAAATCTAGGGTTTACCTTAGGTTTGGAGGTAATCTGGCGATTTGGACGCGAATCGTGGAAAAACCCAAACCCTAGAGCACTCGGTTGGTTGGAGAAGAAGGAGAAGATGAAACGCCCAAAAATCCCAAGCCAAATGATTTCGAATGGGAAATGAAATCCCCAAATTTATTTATATAGCCCGCGGCTCGATTAATCGAATTTCCATTTCGATTAATCGAAATTCAAAACTAGGTTAAGCCGCGTAAAATCGATTAATCGATTTCTCAAATCGATTAATCGAAAATAAAATTCGATTAATCGAAAATATTTCGATTAATCAAAATCGTGTTTGTTTAAAAATTTAAAATTTTGAGCTCATCAGCTACGGCGTGCCGATTAATCGAAATTCATTTCGATTAATCGAAATCGCAAAATCGATTAATCGAACTTAGTTTCGATTAATCGAAATCGTGCAAAAACTTCAAAAATTTTCCAAAATTTCTTAAGCATTCGATTAATCGAAATCCCATTTCGATTAATCGAAATTTCCTTCTATGCATTTTCTAACTCAACTTTTCATTTCCAGTCACTGGCACATGCCAGTCGACTAATCGAACAAGATCGATTAATCGAAATTCCAAATCGATTAATCGATTTGAAATTCGATTAATCGATTTTGCCCAATTTCTGCAGAATTTCAATCTCTTATTTCTTTTTACTATTTTTGACAATTCATGACAGATTGGATCAAAATTTCCATTGAATTACAAGTATAGTGGAGATTTCACAACACGTTTGTGGTTTACATTGCATTCTCACATCGTTGGAAACAAGGCTGGGTATTGTTCTTTCATATCGGCCTCTCGTTCCCAAGTAGCCTCTTCTTTAGGATGATTGTTCCATCGAACAAGCACTAAGGGAATTACTTTAGTGCGCAGTACTTGTTCTTTCCGATCCAAGATCTCCACTGGTTCCTCTATCATGCTCATGTCCTCACACATCTCTATAGGTTGCTTCCCTAACACATGAGACGGATCATTCACGTACTTTCTGAGCATCGATATGTGGAAGACATTATGTACTCGATCGAATAGCGGTGGTAAACTAATGCGATATGCAACTTCACCTATTCGTCCCAAAATTTCAAATGGTCCAACATAACGTGGACTTAACTTCCCCCTCTTGCCAAATCGCATTACACCTTTCATAGGTGACACCTTCACAAACACATGCTCGCCCACTTTGTAGTCAACACTAGTCCGCTTCACATCGGCGTAACTTTTCTGTCTACTCTGTGCTGTCTTCAACCTTTCTCTGATAATTCGGACGACGGTAGCATTATCTTCAAGTAGCTTTGGTCCTAATACAAATTTCTCACCTGTTTCTTCCCAATTGAGGGGTGACTTGCATCGTCGTCCATACAGAGCTTCATACGGTGCCATGCCAATGCTCGTTTGGAAACTGTTGTTGTATGCGAACTCGAGCATCGGTAGATACTCATCCCAGTATCCTTGCATATCAAGCATGCATGCTCTGAGCATGTCTTCTATCACTTGGTTCACTCGCCTGCTTCATCCATCGCTTTGAGGATGGAAAGTCGAACTAAAGTCTAGTCGCGTTCCATTCCTTCTTGAAATTTCTTCCAAAACTTGGGCGTATCGGTGGATCACGATCACGAAACTATCTTGCTTGGAATACCATGTAATCTTACAATCTCTTTCATATATAGGTCCGCCAATCTTCCGCCAGATCATGTAGTATTGTATGGCAAAAAGTGCGCTGATTTGGTCAATCGGTCGACGACGACCCAAATAGCATTATGTTTCTTGGCAGTACGAGGTAATCCAACAACGAAATCCATTGAGATCGATTCCCACTTCCATTCTGGTATTGGTAAAGGTTGCAATAGTCCCGCAGGATGTCTATGATCAACCTTCACTTGTTGACAAGTCAGACATCGTGACACATACTCGGCCACGTCTTGTTTCAGTCCTCTCCACCAATAATTCTTTTTCAAATCTTGGTACATTTTGGTGCTACCAGGGTGGATGGCATAATTTGACTTATGAGCCTCATCCAGAATTGTTCGTCTTAGATCAGCATTATCCGGGATGCATAGACGGCCTTTATTAAACAAAGAACCATCTCGCTTTTATCGAGAAGTCCAATCGATGCCTTCACTCACGCCTTGACTAATCTTTGTTAATGCCGGATCTTTCATCCGTAGCTCGTGGATATGTTCAAATATCACCGGCTTTACCGAGATGTTAGCCAAAAGGATCCAAAGGTCCTTTGACTCAATGTTCGATCATAGCATGCCGTGTCTTCCAATAGTTTCCATCATATACCCAAAATCAATGAAGCTAACCGAAATAACCTTTTCGACTCAATGCATCGGCCATTACATTCGCCTTGCCAGATGGTATTGTATAGAGCAATCGTAGTCCTTGAGGAATTCCATCCATCTCATTGCCTCCTCATATTGAGCTCTTCGTGTAAACAGATATCGAGGCTCTTATGATCGGTGAAAATTTCAAAAGTCTCACCATACAAGTAATGTTCCAAATTTTCAGCGCAAAAATGATCACGCCGCCCAAGTCATGAGTCGGGTAATTTTTCTCGTGTTCTTTCAAATTGCCTTGATCCGTAAGCTATCACCTTCTTGTGTTGGTTGAGCACACAACCAAGGCCATTGTATGACGCGTCAACAGACAATCGCAGATCCTCCACCGCTCAAGGAATTGCCAACACCGGAGTCTGAAGTGAGTCTCGCTTTGAGTTCTTGAAAACTCTTCTCGCATGCCTCACTCCACTCAAACCTTGAATCTTTACGTGTCACTTTGTGAGAGGTCCCGATATCTTTGAAAACCCTCAACGAACGCCGATAATAGCCTCGCTAAGCCCGTAAAACTTCGACATCCGCACCGCTTTTGGTTGCCCATTTAACCATCGCTTCTATCTTTGCTGGGTCTACCGTGACGCCATGCTTCGAGACGACATGTCCCAAAAAGCTAACTTCTTCCAACCAAAACTCACACTTACCGAAGTTTGCATAAATTGGTGTTCACGAAGGCTTGTAGAGCAATCCTCAAGTGTTCTTCGTGTTCGCCTTGGATTTGGAGTATATTAGTATATCATCAACAACACTACCACACAGAGTCCAAGTGTGGTTTAAACACTGTTCATCAGATCCATAAATGACGCTGGGGCATTCGTTAATCCAAACGGCATCACAAGGAATTCATAGTGTCCATACCGTGTCCGGAAAGCTGTCTTCTGTATGTCCTCTGCCTTGACTCGCAACTGATGATACCCAGATCTCAGGTCAATCTTAGAAAAATACTTTGCACCTTGCAGTTGGTCGAATAGATCGTCAATTCTAGGCAAAGGGTATCGGTTCTTCACGGTGAGTTTGTTCAATTGTCGATAGTCAATGCATAGTCTCATTGACCCATCTTTCTTCTTGACAAACAAGACCGGTGCTCCCCATGGAGATACACTTGGTCTAACAAACCCCTTGTCCATCAGCTCTTGTAGTTGTTCCTTCAACTCCTTTAGCTCAGCGGGAGCCATTCTATAAGGTGCTTTCGAAATAGGCTCCGTTCCTGGTGCTAAGTCAATGGCGAATTCTACTTCTTTCTCGGAGGTAATCCAGCAATTCTTCCGAAACACGCCAAATAAGTCTCGCATAATTGCTATCTCAAATGACGTTCTTTCCTCCTTGTCCTCTTTAAGAAAGCTAAGTATCCATCAGATCCCTTTCTCGATCATTTTCGCCTCATCACTGAGATCAAGGCATGATGACGACCTCACCCTTGAAACCGAAATGATCTTCTTGTGTTGGGTCCGAAAATGACTACCTTGTTCTTGCAATCAATGGTCGACAATGTCAAGCCAACCACCCATGCCAAGGATCACATCAAACCCTTGCATGTCTAATAGACCAACTTTGCTTCCAATTCATGCACTTCTAAGTCTTGAATCGCTACGATGATGGATCTGCAAGCTAACTCCGTGTCTACTAACTCTCCAAATGGAATAGACAAGATAGGACGAAATCCAACGCCTCGAACGATCTTCATCTTCTTAGCAAACGTGGAGTGATTTAATGAGTGGGTAGACCCGGTCTATCAACACTCGAGCGTCATGTCTAAATACACTTCCCTTTCATACATAGTTAAAGTACCTATAATATATATACACATACATACGTAAATTTACACATCAAAATGCACTCTTTATATTAAAGGAACCTACACTATTCCTAATGCATTTTTTCCATCTCAATTCTTTATGAAACGAAATTTTCTTTAATAAAATAAAATTTCTCACCTTGGATGACGTCGTGCACATTCCTCGCTTCGAAAGCGGATCGATAGGCTCTCCCCTAACAATCGGCTTCCTTGCTTGAATGGGTCGTGGTGCTGTAACTGAAGCCGTCTTGCCCTTGTCTGTCTCGGGGCAATCCTTGATCATGTGGCCCACCTTGCCACATCGGAAACAACCTCTAGTTCCGATTCTGCAGTCTATAGTCCTATGCGGCTTGCCACATCTGGCACACGTCTCTCGAGGTGCGGAAGATACGGTACGAGAACCCTGTGTGATAGTGGCACCAGTAGACATGGCAGGGCTCTCATAGCGAATAGGTCTCCCCGACGCAAGTAATGGAAACCTCTGTTGGTGTTGTTGTTGCTGTTGTTGCGCCGGTCTTCCAAAACCTCCCTGAAACTGCGGTCTCTGACTCTGACCCACGAACCTCGGCTTTTTATTCACCGGTTCGTAGTTCCCCATCCTTCCGTGGTCAAGTCCTCTCTGCTCTCTCTGTCTATATCTGTTCGTGTTCTCCTCTTCTACAACCAATGCTTTGCTCATGACCTCTTCATAGGTCCTCAGTTGAAATGGAGCTACGCCTCCCCTAACCTCAGGCTTCAAACCTTGCTGAAACCTCTTGGACTTCATCACTTCAGAAGCGACGTAATCCGGAGCAAAACGGGCAAGTCGTAGAAACTCTACCCCGTATTCTCTCACGGTCATTCTCCCTTGTACTAACTGCAAAAATTGTATCTCTAATTGGTTCCTCACCACTTCCGGGAAATATTGTTTGTTGAACTCCTCAACAAATTCCTCCCAAGTCCAAGGCAACTCTGGGGTCTCCTGAGCCCGAGTCCTTATCACGGACTTCCACCAAGGCCCAGCCTCCCCATCCCACATGGAAGCTGCCCATCTTACACTCTCGTCTTCCGTGCAAGTTAGCACGCTAAAGACTTTCTCCATCTCCATCAGCCAATTCTCAGCGGCCATTGTGTCCGCCTGCCCAGAAAATGAAGGAGGTCTCATCCTTCTAAACTCTGTAAAAGATGAGGGCACAGGCAACGCAGGTCCTACAGGTGGTGTAGGTGGCTGCTGTTCTCTTGACGCATGAGCTGCAAAGGATGTCGCTTGTTGTGCCATGGCCGCCATAGTCTCCATAGTGTGCATCATCCTTTGTCGCTCCTCCCTATCTTCTTGTCTTTCTCTCAATCTTTCTTGCTCTCTTAGATCTTGATCCTGCTGATCTCGATCCTCTTCCTCATGCTGTCTGCTACTACTGCCTCACTCAAGGGCCTACCTCCTAAAGGCACTCTTGGTAGGAGAGATGTAACCATCTCCACCACGTAAACTCCTTTGATGGCCTCCCTTGGTCGGCCTCTCCTCTAGTGACATTTGCGGTACGCATTTGAAACTAAGGTTTCAAGTAGCGAAAGCCCTATGATCCACGAAAGAATCCTTGTCGAGAATTGCTAAAAGAAAATCGCTTTGATACTAATCGCTGATACCGGATTTCGGACTCAAACCCGTGCCATCAAGACGATCATCTTGACCGTGCCCTTAACTATGCACGGAACATCGGTATATCAAGCATAAAAGAAGTAAGAACAACTTGAATTTAAATCTAATTAGAAATACTTTTCAAAAGATGTTCTACCCTCATGCCCCTACATGAAGGAGAATCGATCCAACCATCGATGATATAAATCATCACGGATGATGGTTCGCCCAAAGGAATAATCCAAACTCTATACATATACATGTTTTCACAAAATAAAGGCTTGACATACCAAGCCGCATAATCTCTACTCAAAACTCCTCAAAGTAGCACATGAGTCCTCTAGAAGAAGTCCTCGAGGTGGCTCCAACTCGGCAAGAAAGTCCGACTCACGGATCTCACGGCCCTCAAACTCCTCGGCAATGCTACTAATGGACTCTCGGACGATAGTCTATAGGGTGAGCTACATCCTAGCCTAATAGGGAACAAACATCGAATATATAAGTTATAACTCACATATATTCTATGATATGCCATGCATGATGTAACTATGCTTGTTGATAAAACAAATTAAAAGCATTCGCTATCGTTGATTTCTTATGTTTTCATTTACTCATGAATAATGCCGAAAAGGCCTAAAGCGAGACTTAAACTTTCAACTTAAGTAATCCCCGAGCAATATAGCAGCGAGCCCCAATGAGCTAACCTACATCGCCATCTATATAGACAGCTTTAATGTAGTCCCTGGGACTACCATATAGTACCCAAGCCCCTTTCTCGGGATTGGTGGCGGGTTTCACTTATCTTGCTTACTATGTAATGGATAAGCCTCCGCGACCGGCCTCACGGTTTCGCCACCAGATCGGCCACGGATATCCCGCCGTGTCGGGCCGTGGATATCCCGCCACGCCGGGGGTAACCTAAGGAACCTCAAATAACAAAAATATCGTGCCTTACATATAGTTATTCACCGTAAGTGTGCTATCTTATATCGCTTAGGCCCTATCAAACATGATTCAATCTGTGGATACATCCTCGATGTATCCATTAACTTGCATCACACCGATGCTCTTATTTCTTTACTTCTTCATCCCCGGGATGGCTCATTCGTTACTCTTATGAATGTTACACACACACACTTTTCACAATTCTTTGAGCAAGAAAAATAATTGAATTGAAATTTATATCACTACATACATGCTCTTGTAAAATAAAGTACATGTTAGGTGTTTCCCTACCTCAAGTCTTTACTTGTTCAATGCATCAAGGTCCCACGTGGCTCCTTGTGCACTAGCTCACACGCACACCTATGGTACCACACATGTAAAACACATCACAAGGGATGCAATAAAGAAGGTATAAGATCCTCCAAGAATCTTAAAGTCAAACCTAAAAGTCAACAAAATTTATCGATCGATTAATCGAAATCCGTAATCGATTAATCGAACTGGTTCGATTAATCGATTTCAAAATCGATTAATCGAAGGTCAATATCGATTAATCAAGTAATTTCGATTAATCGAAATTCTCCTTTCGCAAAAGTCCATTCTCGATTCGAAATTGAATTGTCATTCGATTAATCGAATCTGTTTTCGATTAATCGAAATTCTTCTTTTCGCAAAGTAAACCTACTGTTCGAACAGTTGAGTTTTCATTCGATTAATCGAATCCAGTTTCGATTAATCGAATTTCTTCTTTTCGCAAGGTACACCTACTGTTCGAACAGTTGAATTTCACAAGTCGATTAATCGATCCCAAATCGATTAATCGAAAACTCAAATCGATTAATCGAAATCCCATTTCGATTAGTCGATTTTTCCTTAAATCATTTCCTCCAACCCTTGGGTCCACTGGAGGTTCCCAGTCGATTAATCGATTCTCAAATCGATTAATCGAAATCCAAATTCGATTAATCGAAATCCAATTCGATTAATCGAAGTCGTGGTCTTCTGACCTTTCAACTTCCTGGCCAATTTCGACATCGAAACCCAATTTCGATTAATCAATTGTCGATTCAAATTTCATGTTCTTCCCAATCTTTTTCCCACACTTTTTCCTCTATTTTTCTAAGCCATTATCCTATGATCTAACCCACATTTAACCACAACTTAACCCCTATGATCTATGCATCTTATTTACAAAAATTTACCTTGGATAGATCTCAAGTTGATTTCAAATCTAGGGTTGGAAGGCTAGGGTTCGACTTTAGCTTTTGGTGGATCCCTTGCGTTGAATCGGCCTCTTTAATACTTGGATCCTTCCTTCCTCAGCTAGCCTTTTCTCCTTGCATTAATCACTCTTTTTACTCTCTCTCTCTCTTCTTTACTCTCCTTCAACAACCCAAAATACCCATCTAGGGTTATTAAACCCTTTTATCCCTCTCTTAGTTTGTGTGTTGAGCACATGCACCTCAATAGGTATATGCGACTTCATATTTACAACACACACCACGAAATCACTCAAGCTATCACATCTCGTCCGTTCACCACATCCTATGCTAACTCTTGATCTCCTGATTGGTCAAACTTGTGACCAATTGGGCACGGATCCCGATGTCATAGTTTTGCGTGATTTTTCGGGCTATTACAATGATTGAATGAGGAATAGCCTTAGATTTATATTAGTGCCAAAGGTGAGCTGTCACAAGTCATTGTCATCCACTAATTGGATGAAATATCTACATACTCCTCGTTCGATTTGACCCATGCTGAATTTTCGAGGACGAAAATTCTTTTAAGGGGGCGGGGATATAACACCCTAGAAATCCCAAACCCGAGCCCGACGTGTACTGCACATGTTTCCTATGTTAAGGGCAATCTGCACCTTCTAATTTAAATCAAATCATTAAAATGTGTAGAGCATCTACGAAGTGCAGTGTACATATTAAATTAGGCGATTAGTCACGGGAGCCTGGATGAATGCCCCGGTTTAAGACTTAAGTGATTGGTGAAAGGTCTAGAGATCAATGGGCTAGGTACCTATTTAATTTTGAAGTTAGTTACATAAGGACCATACACGGTCTTGAATGTATGGGCCGCACGTTGGATTAGTGTTCCTATCTATATAAGCCAACTCACACGCATAGCATTTGCATGCGTTGGTTTTGGAAATTTGAGAAAGAAAGAACCCACGAGAGCTCTGTATTTCCTTGAAGTGAAAACCGTTGGAACTCCTTGCCTGATCACTTATTTTCCCTCCGCGAGAAACCTTGTGATGATTCGATCATAAGAGAAACACCGACAAACAACCATCGAAATCAAGAATTGATCTATCGCGAGAGAAGGAGAGTTCTAACGCTAATAATCTCTGATGCCAAAGGCTGTGACTCTCGCGTGCGCAAAACCTACGAAGGTAAACACTTTAACCTTTTCTTGCACATTTTAATTTCATAAATTAGTCTTAGAATCATGCGTTATTGAATTGCATGCGAAGGTTCGAACATCGGCTGTGTGAGAAACGGGAACACCGAAGTTTCCGGTAGCCGAATCTCGAAATCTTCAAATAAAATTAGTTGCATGTGAAAATTTTCAGGATAGAATGATTGTTGGATAGTGTAGGAACAAAATATGTGTAGATTACTTGTGGTTTAAAGGCTAGATTGTGTAAAATTCGAAGATGTTGAACTAGGGAGGAAGATAAAACAAGTTCTACAACTGTCAGACTTGCCCGAGCGAGTGAAACATCGCCCAAGTGAGATTCCTTCAAAATACACAGAAGTAGAACTCGCCCGACCGAGTTTCCAAGATAAAAATTTTGGGCAACTCTTGCCCGATCGAGCTTGTATGTGCCACATGGAATCTGGAGGCCTTGCCCGAGCGACCCTAGACCTTGACCGGGCGACCCTTTCAGGCTATGACCACTTCGGTTTTGTGTGTGGGAAGGCTACGAGAGCCTCCGGTCATGAAACCCTTCACCACTAACTTGTGTTTTGTAAACCCACCATAATATAGGTCGATTATGAGCGACTATAGAGGAGATATCCATTTCAATTCCATTTCGTTTAGCACGCATTCGTAACTAAGGTAGAGAAGTTCTCACTTATAAAGTTACATTTTTATGCTAATTTAGAGCCATTGATGGTATTTTAAAGTCGTGTCTTGATCACCGAAAATCTATATTTGAAATGTAATTAGTTTTCAATGCTTATTGATTTTGATTGTTAAAACATGGGCATAGTCAAATTGCATCTTCATTCTTGTTATATATTTTTCGTTGAACCTTGTAGTCTCCGATCATCAAGTTGTAACTATTGAACTTCGATATGAAGTGTCTGATTTTCGAAATCATGGGCAAGGAGGAGTTGAGTCTCCAAGAGAGGGGTGGAGTCCTCGGGGTTTGAGGCCTTGTGTCCTCGACGGGCTGCTTTGTTCCCGCTACAAGATGCTTTGACATGTTGATTGTATTTGACATGCTTATGCGATATTAGTGTACAGGGGAGTGGAGTCTCCAACAGAGGGGTGGAGTCCCCAGGGTCTGAGCCCCTATTCCCGCTACAGGACACTGACACTAAAGCTCTGAATTCTTGTGTTGCTCTGCTCTACGATTATGCATTTTGATGACACTAGTCTTTCTGATATGTTTGTACCTTGATTATACTTGTTATCTGACATATTTGTTCCTTGATGGACATTGTTCCGATATATGTTTTGTACATGCTCTGTTCTTTATTCAATCAAGCAACTACCCTGTATGTACTCAGCTTCATGAATTTCATGTTTTGAATCATGCTTTTGAATTAAGGATTTTGTTTCTTATGTATTTGTACGAATGAAAATGGAATTGTTTTAATTCTATCCATCAATACTTGTGAAGTAGAATGGTAAATGTAATATTGCAATGTCTTTCTCCCTACTGAGCCTGGACTGTAGCTCTTCCCATGACTATACATCACAGGTGCAGATATAGATTCGGAGGTGGATCCACAGTTAGTAGAGGATCTAGACTATGTCCCAGACGAGGAGGAAGAACAACCACCCGAGAAGTTCTTCCCTTGATCCGCTCTTTGAAATTCTTGGAATAGTGTGGACAGTTATTTTTGGATATTGGGTACAGTCTCTTTTTGGATTAAACTAATGTATAGTTGCATAGATTTTAAACCACTGTTTAAGTGACAGTCGGCCGTGTCACTAGTGGTCTGTATAGTTTTGTTTATGTTAGAATGATGGAAATGCCATGTGTTTTCTTTTGCCACTTTGCTTCCGCGTTTAAGCAGGCTTACCACGTGATTAATGGACCGATCTTCCAACTATTAACCAAGGGAAGATTGAGTTGTCACAAAGGTATCAAAGTATCCAGATACCAAAGAGAATTATAAAATCAGTTTTGGTGATTACTATCTGACGGCACGGGTTTTGTGGTAAGAAAAATTCGAGTCGTCACAGTATGGTGTGTGAGAATTCAAAGTTTTCTACATTTTAGAAAGAGAGTTTCATGATCCACTAGTCCTTTCGATCAAGTTGCCCGAGCAGGGGGGTAGCCAATGAGTCATATGATTCCCAAAATGGTTTCGAAAATAATGACCTATCGCTGGCGAATGCCTTGTGATGACTACGAGGATGATAAGTATGCGTGTGCACCTATTTAGGCTACGAGACATGATGATCGAGTTAGGGGTAGGAAGTCCTTCCCATGTTCTCGAAATAATGTGAGTACTTCCCGCATGAGGTTTTATTTCCTTCAGGCGAGGCGGTTGTGTAAGCATTGTCTTAGCACTAGCTCCCCAACTTCGGATTCTCGGTCGGGTAAGAGTTATAAGCCAGAGATATTGCTGGGCAATATATATATATATATATTGTATACTTTTACATATATATTTTTTATTATTGTGTTATGGTACAACATCAGTTCCTTAAGCGAAAACTGACTCAGAAGGTCGGACGGACGGAGTGACAGTTGGATGATCTATTTTGGGGTCCTTGTCCTTCTCAATCTGATTGATCTGGGATGAGAGAGGCCATGTTTAGTTTCGTGGTTTGGGTGTTAGAGATTTTATCGAAGAAAGTGTGACGTCATTTAATTTCTTCCTTTAATAAGTCTTTTATAGTCGGTGGCTTCTTGTCGGCAGGGACCTTCTTTAGCCTCTCAGTAGAGTGGGGTATGTTGTTAGGATGTTTTTCAGGGTGATTTACGAGTTGTTGGAAAGTCATTTGTGGGTGAAGTTGGAGGGGAGTGCATTGTGAGGGAAGGTAGTGTGGTAAAGGTAATGATAGGATGAGGCAAAAGTAATGTAAGAGGAGGAGATGTGAAGGCGTAAGCCAAGGTAGACACTTCTTTCGTGTGGGATGGTTTAGTATCATTTGGTTCTGCTTGTTCTGTCTGTTGCATACTTTGGGCTTATCGCGAGATTGTTTTATAATTTTTAGTGGAAGCTTAGTGTCGACTATTTGATGTGGCGATTTTATTGCCAGTTGGTTTTCTGTGAAGGTTTTGATTGTGAGGTCTATAAAAACCCGGGTTTTGAGGTTTGAAGAGATTTTAGTTGTGATGTTGATTTCTTGTTTTGATAGGATTTGAGGATCAGGTGGCATGTTGATTTGGATGTTAATCGGGGTTGTGAGATTTATGTCTGGTTTGATTTTGAGAGTGGGAGGGATGATCGGTTCCTTGATAGGTTCGGTGGTTGGCTCAAAGGTGAGTGGAGTTGGCGTCGTAGGGATAGGTTCGGATTTAGTGATGGGTTCGTATCCGATAATAGGCTGGAGTTCAACGACAGGTTCAGGTTTGACAATGGGTTTGGGTTTGATGGCGGATTCGCCTTTGATGGTGGGTTCGAGCTTGTGGATAGGTGCAGGGTCGATGATAAGTTCAGGTCTAGGTTCGATGATTGGTTTAAGTTAAATGATAGGTTTAGTTTTGTGTCCAATCATAGGTTCAAGTTTGATCATGGGTTTAGGTTCGGAGATAGATTCATGTTCAAGGATAGGTTTAGATTCTCCAATAGTTTGAGGCTTGATGTTAGGTTTGTATTCGGTGATCGGTTTAGGTTTGATGGTAGGTTCAGGTCCAATGCTTGGTTCGAGTTCGATGATGGTTTTGGGTTTGAGACTCAGTTTCGTATTTGGCGAGGCGGTAAGCTCGATAAAGGGTTCAAGTTTCTGTTTCAGAGTCGAGGGGATGATAAATTCAGTAGAAGTTTAGGTTTTGAGGTGGGCATAGAAGTTGATTCAAGGGTCGATTCTAAGTTTGTGTGGCAAGGATTTTGATCGTGTGTTTGAAGAGGAGTTCGAGTATCGACGTCGGTTCAAGTGTAAGGGGGATAGCAATTTGAGGAGGGGGCTTAGTTGTAGGTTTAGGTTCAATGTTTAATTTCAGAATTTGTGGGGTGATCGGTCCGAGAGTTGGTTTGGGGGTGAGAAGGCCAGTGATTTTAGGAACGGATTTGATCATGGGTTTAGGTTTGAAGTTTATCTTTATGATCAGTTTAAGCATGAATGTTGTTGTAGTATGCAGATAGATTGATTCGGAGATTGCTTCTGGAATCGATAGGTGAGCTTGTTTAGTGGTTTAGGTGAGCTTCTTTAGTGGTTTATCGTGGAGTTGGTTTGGGTATTTGTTAAGGGAGCGTGTGGATTGATTCGTTGGTGGGTAGGTCGTCGAGTTCATGGGCAGGTTGAGTTAGTTTGGGGATATGTGTGTTGACTTTGGTGATGGGTTGAGTTGATTCGGGATTGGGTTTGGCAATTTCAGTGATAGGTTGGGTGAGTTTAGGGGTAAGTGCATTGAGCTTGGCGATGAGCTTGGTGATGGTTTGGCTTAGTTTAGGAGTGAATTTAGTGATAGGTTGGATTTTAGTGAACTTGGCGACTAGTTCAGGGCAAAAGGTGATTTCGTGTTCATAGGTACGCGGTACAGGATTAGTTGGTTATGAGTGAATGGTATGGATATGGTCTGAAGGGGGTTCAATCCTCTAGATCAGGCTAACCGGGTAGTATGGGGCAGGAATGAGTGAGTGTATGGTATCGTATGAGGGTTGAGTTTGATCGAACAATGGGTTGTAGTAGGTTATGCTATTCTGCGTGTCGTTGGGGAGTTAGTTTTGATCCTGGTTGGGGTATGGATTTGATTCGTGATTAGGATATAGGTGTTGGGTTTGATCAGGGTATAGGTCTTGGTCATAGTGTGGGTTTGTGTATTGGTTGGGGCATAGATGTTGACTCTAGTTGGAATGTATCTATTGATTTTTTATTTGGTTTGCACTAAGTTATTTGGGACTTAGAGTTTCGTTTAGCGTGTTTATCTTAGGGTTGTTTGAAGAGGGTTCGTTGGATGTTAGTATGAAGAGATTAAGGTTCCCATCCTATAGGCGATGCTCTATGCGTAAAGCTCATCGTTGGAGGCTTGGGAAGTCATGATAGTTACTTAAGATGAGAGTGCTTCGAAGGGGTTCTCGAGCATTGTCGATTATGACATCCATCTCATTGTTTTCTTTTATTTGATTCCCCATTCAGGCAGCGAGCCTCCTCTAGTGGCTGGTGAATGTCATGAAGTCTTCATTGTCCTATTGTCTTGTGTGCATCAAGTCAGCGAGACTGATATCTTTGTGAGTCGGGTGTTGGTATTAGTCTAAGAATATATTGGCTAGGTCTTCGAAAGCTTTGATTTCGGCTAGAGGTAGAGCAATGAACAAATCGAGGGCTTCTCTTTCTAAAGATCATTGAAAGTAATGGATGAGGAGCCCATGATTAGTGTGGTTTGGTCGACAGTCGTTGCAGAATAGGGCCAACTGGTGCTTCGAATTTCCCGTACCGTCGTATTTGTTAAATTTCGAGGGTTTAAAGCCCGTGGGTACGGTGAAGTCGAGGTCTCTATAGAATTTGTCGAATCCAATAGTGTTGTTAGAGCGTTCTCTGTTAGTCATATAATTGTCTAGAAATCGATGGAGGTAGTTCGTATTTACGGTGGTGTCCTGTTTAGGTGTCTCAAGAGAGGGTGGTCTTTGGTGGTTATTGTCGTAGGAGGTGCAAGGGGTGTGTGTGTTATGTGTCAGAGAAGTCGAAGGGTCCGGCGTCCTTTCTTCTCGTTTGCTTTAAAGAGTAACTTGTCTTTGGTATTTTACAACTTTATATAGGTTGGTCAAAGACTGGAGCAAGGCGTCGACTTCTTTTCCTCCTTTTGTGAGTGGACTCTCAGTGTGGTCCTTAACTTGGCTAGTGGGGTAGCTTCACTCGGTACCACTTTCTCCACTGCTGTCACTATGATTCATATTTTGTAGAGTGAAGGGGTATTTTTCACTCTCACTAACCATATTTATCCAAGCACGATGTTGGGCTGTCCATGGAGACGACCTACCGTTATACTCGGGATCGCTATGGAGGCCCTATGAGGGTGGGTCGATATCATTAAAGTTTAATTATCTGACGTCTGACATTTTTAAAATAGTTTTTTTTTTTTTGAAAACCTGAGTATGTAGCGTGAATGTGTGCAAAGAAAAAGTGAACTATTTTAAATTGAACTATTTTTTGGTAAACTATTTTTTTGGTAAACTATTTACCAAAAAAAAAGTGAACTTTTTGGTAAATAAATTGAACTTTGATTTGTAGATTTTCTGTATTCTATAATGGGATATGGACATGAGCCAAATAGTTCCATGTATGTGATCTTGGTACACATGCAAGGCCATCTAATGGCTTAGATTGACCACGAAGGTCAACTTTTAGAAAACTAGTAGATATTTAGATTTTCTTGATCATTCTAAGTATTTTGAGAAAAATGATCCATATAGATGAATGACATAGGCACAGTAGATTAGGTTTAAAAAATTTTATTTCTGTGGTTCATCATTTTTCTCATGGAATTGAAGGTCAAAGATTGGTCAAATTTTCATCTTTTGCAAATGAATAGCGTAGATTTGATAAATGATGATTTTTTGCATAGCTTAATCATAGAAATTATGATGTGATATTTGATGCATTTTGATGGATTATTCATGTATGATCTCATATGTTTAGTTATCAAGAATGATTTGATCATGCTTACAATGTTTGGTTGTAGATCGTCTAATATCTGGAATAACTATATGTCATCTAGTGTAGATTTTTAGCCTAATTTTGATGGAATTAGGATAGGATTTTGAATATGATCTAATGGTTTGACATGGACACATTTACATGGAAATATTTCATAAATATAATTCATTTATGGATTATAATGATTGTCTAATCGGATGGCCCCGATTGATCGTCTTAAAACTTACTCGTTTTGCTAGGATTTTCTCGATCGAGATTCCCTAAAACTTGCTTGTTTTCAACCATAGAATCTTGATCTCTTGAAAGGATTAGACAAGATTAGAAATTTTTGAAAAGTATATGTTTGACCCTTGACTTTGATCATGGGCACTTCAATGGTATTAGATGCATGGATAGGAATAGATGAATGGATAGGTCAAAATTGTAATATATGAAAGTGGATTTAGAAATGACTTAAATGAGGAATTTTCTCCTCTATAAAGGGGCTTTTATATAAAGAGTTTTCAAAAATAATATGTATTTTTGAAAAACAATTATTCCCGATGTGTTAGGCTCGATCGGATGGCTTTTAAAGTCTGACCCGATAATTTTAAGAAAAATCGATACCGATGGCTAGGAAAGTATCGACAACTGATTAGCGCTATTTAAATAGATATGATGACCCGAAACTTGATCCTGATGGACTTGGGATTAGTTTGGGAATGTCACGGACTGAGACCTAACAATGTGTGGCATTGGATGGACCACCAAGCGGACCCCATCAAAGGCCCAAATTTGTGGACCTTGCAACCCATAGAAATTAGTCCAGGAACAGAGAACAGAATAAATAGAAATAAATTCCAAACAAATCCTGAAAATATCTGAAAAATGCCTTAAGGAGTTCTTAATATCTGGTTAAAATTTTAGGCCCGAACCCTGTACGGTTTGAAAATTATGGCACTCAGAACGCATTGCGGCAAATCTGCCCTATTGCACCCGAAAATCGAGCAGTAATAGGCTTTGGTTTCCGTGCCCGAAAAGTTTTTGAAATTTTCTAGAATTAATTATTCATAAAATTTAATATGTCCCTAATCCCTAGGTAAAATTTCATACCTTAATTCGATCGGAATTGATGGCGAGAAAATCAGCAAAATTGCAGCCCAGAAGTTGGGTAAATGGCACACAGCCAGAAACCAAGCCCGACCTATGATCGGATGGACCTAATTATGTCCGGATCCGTTAATTTTTTATCCAAAAAATATAAATAAAAAAATTGGGTAACTTGCGGATCTTTCCAGAGAGCCGCTGAATGCTCAATTCCCTTGTCGGAGCTAAAAGTTATGGACCAGACACCAAAATAAATCTGGCCCGAAACCTTGATAAAATATAATTTATCTTGGTGATCTGTCTACCCCGAACAGCCCTGATAATATTTGTGGATGCCACCACTTAGGAAAGATGCTCTCATCAGTACTCTTGCCCACAATTTTGAAAGAATTTGAAAATTCAATCAGATCTGAAAATGGCGGCTGATTTACTATAGGCTGCCCGCCACTTCTTTGGAAAAATTGAATATATAGAATAAAGACCTAGTACTCGGACCTTGATCGGAGACCCATGACTAAATTGAAAATCCCAAACACATGGTCAACATGAACCCCACCTATGCTAAAGACCAATGTGATTTTGATTAATCTAGTCAAAGGGCCCAATAAAATTCTTTGATGGCACAATGAGGGCCAAAATCTTAAACTTTTAGTAAATAGGATTGATAGGATTGACAAGAGCCTATTTTAAGAACCGGGCCTTGAGCTCGATAAATTTGATTATGGGCCTAGCCCTAGACATATGGATCAGGGCCCATGAGAACTACACACCCATGGCCCGGACCCTAGGAAGGTCTGTATACTTAGATGTAGATTTAGTTAAGGCTCGAATCACCTAGGTAATGGACCCGTTGGACCGTAAGACCTAAAATCCATTAGACCCATATTTTTTTGAATCCGTTGGACCTTTGGACCTAAAATCCATTGGACCTATATTGTATTGAATCTGTTGGACCTTTGGACCTATACTCCCATAACCTATTGGACCTATTAGACCGTTTGGACCTATAAACCATTGGACCCATAATTCGTTGGAACCGTAACCCATACCCGAAATTATAATAAGTAAAGTGATTGACGCTTAATTAAATAATTGGATAGTGGGAGTTAATATAACATGACAAGTACATGATAGATAATGAGATGTTGAACATGGTATATGATGGATAATGACATGTTGATAGTGACATGTTACACATGAAAGATACATGACATGATAGTAATATGATCTGATATGATAGTATATGAGATAATATGATCTGATATAACAATAATAGTATCTTATATGATAGTATATAATATGATATGATTTGATATGATAATAATATGATCTTATATGATAGTATATGATATGATATGATATGCTGTGACAGTAAATGATACGATATGATAAGAATATGATAGAAGGTTGAAATGCTTAAAAAGAAATGTTTGATAATGACATGTTTGAATATAAGATAGAATTTTGAAACTATTTAGAATACAGTACAAGTATATAGAATACGAAATTCTGAATCAGTATATGAATATATAGAAATGTTTATGAATTCAAGAAAGGTATATGAATAGAGAAAGGTAATTTGAATATTTGATTATGAACCCGAAATGGAATTTGAATATCTGAAACTCTGGACCCGTAATGGGTATTTGAATATTTGATTCTGGACCTAAAATGGGAATTTGAATATCTAAAACTCTGGACCTGTAATGGGTATTTGAATAATTGATTCTGAACCCAAAATAGGAATTTGATTATTTGAAACTCTAAACCCGAAATGGGTATTTGAATATTTGAATCTAAACCTGAAATGGGTATATTTGAATGTTGAAACTCTGAACCCAAAATGAGGATCTGAAAGTAAACTTGAATATAAAAATCATGAATGGATTGAATTTTAAATATTAATTACTTGATAAAAAATCTTGAAACCTTGAAAGTGGAAAGAGGATTACATTCTGTGCAAAGTTGATCATTGTTCTGGCCTCACAAAGTTGATCATTGTTCTCACACGCTCATATAAGTGTCTTGTATGTAAAAGAATTCTAAAATATCAGCTGAGGATCGGGTCTAGTTAGACCAACAAGGTCATTGATCCTTGCCTTGATTGGCTAAATAGCAGAGAGTGTCGGCCTGTCTGTACAACATTGGCATCTGAATTTTGAATCTGGACCATGGTGTTTGGTATCAATACTGAATTAATTAAAAAATACTAATAATTAACTCATAATTCACAAAATTGGAAAATAATTAACTAATTTCTAAGACAATTAAAATTAAGCGTAATTATATTGGACGAATCTTGAAGAAATTGTAATTTATGCCTAAAGATATTATTGTAATTCTTTTATCTTCATATTATTGTTGTAGATAAGCTGTAGATTATAATTTCGTACATAGCTTTTTCAATCCTATTGTTTCCTACTAAATGATGAATTAAATATCATTGAATTACTATTATTTCTGTAATTGTTTACTCTTGTATTAAATAGCATCTACTTGTATCACAAATAATTAAAGTTGTTGCGTGATAATTAGTTATATTCACAACTGCTGGAAACCCCACTTGCACGTGCACTATATGTACACTACTTGTACTAGAAATCTATTTATGCTAAGATTTTATTGAGCTTCATCGCTTACGATCATTTTATGAACCAAAAATTTTAGAGGTCAGTCAGCAGCCACTTAGCCAGGATTGAGGAAGCTGGATACGGAAGGATCCAAGAGCAACAACCGAGCTAATAGTTTTAAAGCTCCTTTTGTCTATAGAGTTACCAACACACGCAATTGGTTTTTGAAGAATCTTTCCTTCCTGTTTTCTTTTGGTTTAGTTTAAGTCCATTACTTTTGAATATTGGTTATAATTTCGTAATTGGGCTTGTATGAACATTGTACTTTTAAAGTTTTACTTTACAAATTAGACTTTTTTAAGTGTTGACTTAATCCTTTACTCGTTGAAAATTATTTACGATCAAGCCATAATCCCGAATATGTCCATCAAGTTTACAAAATTGGGAAGTTAAATTGATAGTGTTTAACTAAAGTTTTCACGACCACTTTGATAAAAGAAAATAACTCGTTTCCGCACTTAAAAGAATTTTTCCGCGAGATTTTAGAAAATATATATATATGGCAAATTACATGCAAAAGAGAATTAAAGTTGAAATAGAAACATATGGATATGAACAGAAATGAACCATGTTCATCGCACCAGCTCGCATCGACGCCGTTGACGGACTGCGAGCCCGGGTGTGAAGGGCATGACAATCTACACATTCATTCGTCAGTCCAGGATTTGTGTTAGAAATTCAAGCCAACCCCATACTCTTAGAAAGGAGATTGACTGTCTCGACACTATCCGGGATCACCATGATGGCTACTCTAGCTTGTTGAGAAATGGTCATAAACATTAAAGATCATGATCTCCTAATAGATCTTATTATATTAGACTTCCATGACTTCGATGTTATATTAGACTTGGACTGGCTCGCCACGTACCATGCCACGATTGATTACTTCTCAAAGGACGTTACTTTTCGACCCCTTGGGAGCCATCCCTTCAAATTTTGCAGGATTAAAAGGAGGAGAGTACCACTATTAACAACCTTAGATGAAGAATAGGATAAGGTGATAGACGTCGCGATGATCCTTGTTGTTAGAGACTTTGTTGATGTGTTTCCAAAAGATTTATCAGGAGAACCACCAGATCGAGAAGTCGAGTTCAAGATTGAATACTCTGGGAATGACAGCAATTGCAAAGGCACCCTATCGCATGGTACCCACAGAACTAAAAGAGTTAGAGACACAACTCAAGGAACTATCTAGTAAGAGATTAATTCGACGTAGTGAGTCACCATGGAGAGCACCAGTGCTCTTCGTAAAGAAGAAAGATGGGTTAATGAGACTATGTGTCGAGAATTTTGGCTGGGGTTTCCTAAGGGTTAGATCTAAGGCTAGCTTTTCTTCCCTTCGGACTACTCGAGAATCAAAGTAGAAGGCCAACCCCAACTAGAACGACTGCTCTAAGAGATTCCTAGAGGGGCGTCACAGTTCTAAGCCCAAAAACTTAGAGTGCATGATCGACCTCAAAAGTGGTATAATTTATGCACAAATCTCGACCTTGTTAATTCTTGTTTAACAACTAATGGATGCTTTTAGTTCATGTTGTATTCCAATAGGTATAAAAGCCGGATTAATGTAAAATGAGTTAAAAGAGTAAAGTTAAGAAGAAACCTGTGCAACCGGGAGATTTTTTACGATCCCATCGCGACAATGCGCTCTCTAATGAAATATTTAGAGTCGCCACCCAGAGCTTTTGGTGTCCCGAGAAACCTAGATCATTTTTATAAGTACCAAAGTACCACAAATATGACTCTGAATCCGGTCTACGCCAAAGGCTCTTGGGTAGGGGCTTCGGTTATCGATTGGGAAGGTGTTAGGCACCCAATCAATCCACTTAACGCGATCTCTACTTATGGTCAAAACAAAAATAGTATAAAAGAAATAAAAAAGGCTTCCTCTTGCCCAAATGGGTCTTAAAATCCTATTTGTGCCCCTCCATTCCTAACAAAAATTTGGCTGTATAACGGCACAAATGGGAGGATGGAGGAATAATCGAGAAGGTAAAGGAATAGAGGGGAGAGCCGGAGCTCTCGGGCCCTTGTTGCACCACTATAGAGCCTTGCGTTGGCTTGCTTCGGAGACCTTTTGAAGGCTTGTATGATGATAAATGGGGTTCTAACTCCTATAGCTTACTAGCTAAGAGGTAGAGAGGGAAGGCTAGGGGGTAACACACCTCTAACCTAGAGCTTATGGGTGAAAAGCTAAGGTCTGAAGAGACTTTTAAAGTTCTGAAATTTGTATGGGAATGGTGCACTATAGGAGAGAGAGAAGGGATTCCTTAATCTCTTAATTGTAAATTTTTTCAAGCCATTTGCAAGGGGGTTCCTCTCTATTTTTAGGGAAAAGAGAAGTTAGGAGAGTGTTTAAGAGCTAATTTGGATTAGCAATTAGGTAATGGGCAATCTAAGGTTTCCTACGATTTTTGGAGCCTTCAAAAATATGAAGAGTTGCTCTAATGGTGGATGATAGGGTGGAACTTTAAACCACTTAAGAGGTTGCACATAGATAGTAAATGAGTGCAACAGAACTAACAAAATACACCCCAAAGGTCAAGATGGTCAATAAGTCAAACCCCAATCTCAAAATTCGAGGTAAAAACCCTGGGTTACTGTTCATATGCCTTGCATAACTATTAGTTGTGCCAAGCATATGCACAGTAAAATAGTGCTTGCACAGTACCTGGAAGTTGGCTGCCCACGGGTGGGGTCTACTTTATAACTGGCACAACTAAATCCCTAGGGGTTCACTTGAATTTATCATTTTGCCCTTCGATTTTGAAATGCAATATCTTCTTGTATACAGCTCCGATTGGAGTGATTCTTGGCCTGTTTGAAAGCCGAGGACTTCTACTTTTCCATGGTATGAGATTCAATTAGAGTAGAAGGTCACAATTGCTCCCAATACCTCACTCTTCATCCATTGCTTAGGAAAGCTAGGTTTAGGTCCGAAATGGGTTCAAAGGGTTGGGATAGGTTTCTAAGGGTTTGGGAAGGTTCCTAAGGGATTTTTAACGATCCCATCGCGACGATGCGCTCTCTAATGAAATATTTAGAGTCGCCACCCAGAGCTTTTGGTGTCCCGAAAAACCTAGATAATTTTTATAAGCACCAAAGTACCACAAATATGACTCTGAATCCAGTCTACGCCAAAGGCTCTTGGGTAGGGGCTTCGGTTATCGATTGAAAAGGTGTTAGGCACCCAATCAATCTACTTAATGCGATCTCTACTTATGGCCAAAACAAAAATAATATAAAAGAAATGAAAAAGGCTTCCTCTTGCCCAAATGGGTCTTAAAATCCTATTTGTGCCCCTCCGTTCCTACCAAAAATTTGGCGGTATAACGGCACAAATGGGAGGATGGAGGAATAATCGAGAAGGTAGACGAATAGAGGGGAGAGCCGGAGCTCTCGAGCCCTTATTGCACCACTGTAGAGCCTTGCATTGGCTTGCTTCGGTGAGCTTTTAAGGGCTTGTATGATGATAAATGGGGTTCTAACTCCTATAGCTTACTAGCTAAGAGGTAGAGAGGGAAGGCTAGGGGATAACACGCCTCTAACCTAGAGCTTATGGGTGAAAAGTTAAGGTCTAAAGAGACTTTTAAAGTTCTGAAATTTGTATGGGAATGGTGCACTAGAGGAGAGAGAGAGAGAAAGGATTCCTTAATCTCTTAATTGTAAATTTTTTCAAGCCATTTGCAAGGGGGGTGCCTCTCTATTTATAGGAAAAAGAGAGGTTAGGAGGGTGTTTAAGAGCTAATTTGGATTAGCAATTAGGTAATGGACAATCTATGATTTCCTAGGAGTTTTTGGAGCCTTGACAAATATGAAGAGTTGCTCTAATGGTGGATGATAGGGTGGGACTTTAAGTCACTTAAGAAGTTGCACATAGATAGTAAATAGGTGTAATAGAACTAGCAAAACACACCCCAAAGGTCAAGATGGTCAATAAGTCAAACCCCAATCTCAAAATTCGAGGCAAAAACTCTGGGTTACTGTTCATATGCGTGGGCACAACTATTAGTTGCGCCAAGCATATGCACAGTAAAACAATGCTTGCACAGTGCCTGGAAGTTGGCTGCCCTCGGGTGGGCTCTGCTTTATAACTGGCACAACTAAATCCCTAGGGGGTTCACTTGAATTTATCATTTTGCCCTTCGGTTTCAGAATGCGATATCTTCTTGTATACAGCTCCAATTGGGATTATTCTTGGCCCGTTGGAAAGCTGAGGACTTCTACTTTTCCATGGTATGAGATTCGATCAGAGTAGAAGGTCACAATTACTCCCAATACCTCACTCTTCATCCATTGCTCGGGAAAGCTAGGTTTAGGTCCGAAATGGGTTCTAAGGGTCGGGAAAGTTCCTATGGGATCTAGGGTGATTCCTAAGGGTTTGAAATGGCTCCTAAGATTTTAGAATAGTTCCTAAGAGTTCCATACATGCCATCAAAAGCTCAGAGATGTGTCTCTCTCAAAATGTGTCTCGATCGGGCCTTAGGCCAAATTTGGGTGTCTACAAATGCCCCTCTTTGGTATCCGATCACTAATATTCGAATGCCAAAGAAAAGAGACATCCGAAGAGGCTCAAGGCATTACTGGCGGGTTCGCTACATTTGGAACGAACTTCAAACATCAAATGAGTAATATGGTGAGAAAATGAAAGCCCTGTATGTCGGGAAAAATGGTCATTTCTCAAGGTAATCAATCCCCAAGCGCTTAGCGACATTACTGGGCATAACCGAGGTGGAAAATGAGTTGCGAGAGCCCAATAGCTAGAAAAAATAGTCACTTCTTGAGATGTTTTAAAGGAGTCTGATGTTCAAGATTCATTCTGAATACAACAACTTCGTAAGTAAGGAGGGTGATCGACCCACATTCAAAGATAGGCGCAAAGTAAGTATGCAAGGCTCCACAGTTTGTGTCTAATCATATGAGGCATTGATCACCTCATCTGATTGGTCACAGGTTCCCCTACTTTGAAGTAGGATTTAAGGTCTTTGGGCAAATCCATTGATCCCGAAGTTTATTTAGCACGACTACCCGAGCGGAGTGAACAGAGGTCGTAACGCTTTTTGGGAGTATGTGCTATTTTTCCAACGTGCCTCAGATCATCATGACCCAGAGTATCTAACCTCAAATGACATAGAACAGATCCGACCAAAATCGAGTACCCCTCGAGGGGGGCATCCAATCCTGGTCTCTGCCGACAATGTTCTTACAATCATTTAACTATGCATAAACATGCACTCTTTAGGGGCGATAAGTAACAAAGGCGATGAAATTCTCGACCCAGATCCAGTCTGAGTATAATTTACGAGAACAAACGACCATCCTACGAATACCCAAACTCAAGGCATACACTTTATAGGGATACCGTGCCAATACAGGTTTTAAGCCTGTGGAAATAAGAGAAATGAACCCTTTTGCATGCATATTTATACATAGTTTGATTGGCATGTAGTTTCATTTTCAACAGGTTAGTTTCAACCAACGATTGACCTTTTTGGAGTTATCCGGACCTCAAACCCCGTAGGGCGCACGCCCGGACAACGCAGTCTAAGAGTCCACACCTCTGAAATAGCTCGTGATGAATCTCAATTTAGACACTCATGTTCCTATGAATCCATAAACAAAGCACCCATCGCAAAGATTTAGCAGTGTAGTCAACCCAATCATAACATTGACTGTTTGACTGGGATTGACACCGTTGCTCCTACTTTGAAGTAGGATCCGAAAATCCAAGGCGCACACTATACTTAGGTCATTAGTATAGCACAGCAGCATTGCCAATAAAATATTGACATTTTACCGCATCGGAGCATGCATGTGCGTCCAATCATATGAGGCATAGACCGCCTCATTTGACCGGTCGTAGGTGTCCCTGCTTGAAGCCGGGTTCGAGGTCTTTGGGCGAACCCATTGATCCCAAAGTTTATTTAGCACGACTACCCGAGCGGAGCGAATAGATGTCGCGGCACTTTTTGGGAGTACGTGTTGTTTTTTCTAAACACACTTTTTTTTTTGTTATTTTATGTGAGAATTTTTTACTTTTTATGTTTATCATTTTATGTGATTTTTAGAATTTTGAGTTATCATTTTATGTGATTTTTTGGGTTTTATCATTTCATGTGATTTTTTTTATTATAAGTTATTATTTCATGTGATTTGTTTTTGGATTTTAAGTTATTATTTTATGTGATTTTATCACTTTATTACTTCTATTATTTTATGTGAATTATTTTTGGGATTTTCTTTATCTTTTAAGTTATCATTTTATGCAATTTTTTGTCTCTTAAAGCTATCATTTTATGGGATTTTTTGGTTTTTCAGGGCTATTATTTTATGTGAATTATTCTATCATTTTATGTAAATTATTTTTGGCTTTTTATGCGAGAGTTTTTTGCATTTTTTTTTAACTTTTTCACGCTTTTTTGTGTAGGATTGGGATGCCCTTTGATCTCGGTCCACTTTATTCCAGCATGACTTCCCGGGCAAGTCGCATGAGGATCGACATACCATTTGGGAGCACATGCATCTATCGGGAGTAAATCAAAGGAATAGAAGAGGGGTACCGGGCTATGCAGGTGACTCGTACCAGGCCCAAAACTCGACCTACTAGTGGCTGGTGCAACTATTAGTGCATGCCAAGCCAGAAAACTCTTTAGGCAAAATAACTTTGGCGCCAACTATTAGTTCGCCAAGCATAACTGAGGAGCAATTTAAATAGCAGAGTTGACGGCAAGAGCATATTTTCAAAAAACTTTCTCTCCCTCTCTTCAAACCGAAAACTGGCCTCCCCTAGGGTTCCTTTACATTGCCTCTCCGCGTGCCTCATTGTCGACATTCGCTCGGGCCGATTGATCGCCATCTCACGCTAGATCAAAAGACCCCGAGTATCCATCTTCAAATAAAACTGAACAGATCTGACCAAAATTGGGGTGCCTACCGAAGGAGGCACTCAATCATGGTCTCCATCAACGATGATCTTATTATCGAACAATTATGAGAAAACATGCACTCATCAGTGATAGATAAAAAAAGGGAAATGGAAGTCCCAATCCAGAACCCGTCCGGGTATAATTTACGAGAACAAACGACCATCCAACTGATACCCAGGCGTAAGGCATACACTTTACAAGGATAACATACAAATGCAGGTTTTAAACCTGCACCCTAAAATGGGCCCTTCAAAATGCATATTTGAACATATTCATTTTATAGGTAATTTTCTTTTTGACAGGTTGGTTTTAACCAACAATTAACCTTCCTCTAAGGAATCTGAAGCTTAAGACACTTAAGTTCACATGAATCCAAAAACAGAGCGCTTAGCTCGAAGATTTAGCAGTGGGATCGTCCTGATCAAAATATTGACTGTATGATCGGGATTGACACCGTTGCTCCTTCTTTAAAGTAGGATCCAAAGATCCAAGGCGGACCTTAGACTTAGGACAATGATATAGCACAGTTGCGTTGCCGATAAAATATTGACATTTTACTACATCGGAACACGCATGTGCCCATTGTTACCCTCTTTTTTACCCGTAATGCTCTTTTAGGTTTTCATTACATCCATGGGTATAGCTCTCTTACCCCAAGCACCCTTTTGGATTTTCACCTGGTCCGCACAAGCTCGCTATTTTTACCCGTAGCGCCCTTTCGGGTTTTCACTACGTCCATCTTACTTTGAGCTTGTATTTTTATTTTATTTTCTTTTTATTTCTTTCATCATTTTTTTTTCTCAAAAGCCACGACATAGACGTCGATTTCGTCATAGCCGGCTGGATGGGGTTCTGGTATCATCTATCAACTCGGCTCGTGCGGATTTAACAGATACTATGACTACTTGTGAACCTAAAATGAGGGCTTTTTTCAGGGTGTAGCTTTGCCATGGGTTAGGTTAAGATTTGAAGGTGTGTTGGGCTAAGAAGGTTTTCTTGATACAGCTTTAGTTTTTCACAACATACTTTCTTCCTTGGGAGATTTTACTATACACACCCCATGATTCTTCTTGTTTTTTTTCTTTTTCCTTTATCTTATTTCAGGCAATCTCTTTTTGAGGTTTTACTTTTCCAATTTTTTTAGATTTTGATGGTAATTTTACTTCCCTTTTTTTGTATATGTACACATTTTTTTTGGGGGAAGGAGTTTATTGAAAGAAAGGCATAGGCTCAAATGAGGTAGCAAAGGATATCATCATTTTTAGAGATGCTTTTTGGCTACTATGCTTGGAATGATGGCTTCTTTTGGGTGGTTCTTAAGCAGTCACGTATCTATTTCACCAATACTTACCTTATCGCGATAGACTAAGCGTAGAACCATCGGATGTATCCAGCATTGATGGGCTCAGGAAGATGATCTTCGTCCATGGTGGCAAGGCGAATAGCGTATCCTGATAGCACTTCTAGGATGACGCAAGGTCCTTCCCAGTTTGACTTGAACTTCCCTCTCGGATCGACATGGATGGATGGGAAAATCTTCTTCAACACAGTGTCTCCCACCTTTAGATCTCGATCGCGGACATGTTTATTGTAAGCACGTGCGATTCACCCCTGGTAAACTTGAGTATGACACAAGGCTAAGAGTCTTTTCTCGTCCAGTAGATTCAATTGTTCAAAGCGGGATCTCTTTCTCTCTGCTTCAAGTAAGTCTAATTCCATGAGGATTCTGAGCGAGGGTACTTCAACCTCTATCGATAAGATGACCTCGAGTCCATACACAAGGGAGAATGGTGTTGCCCCTGTAGCAGTACGGATCGATGTTCTGTAGGCCCATAAAGCAAATAGTAGCATTTCGCTCCAATCTCGATAAGTGACGACCATTTTCTCGAGGATGCAGACAATTGTCTTATTTACAGCCTCCACGGCTCCATTAGTTTGAGGCTGATAAGGTGATGAGCGATGGTGCTTGATTTTGTATTACTCGCAAAAGGCCCTGATGTGTTTGCTCGCAAAGTTTATGCTGTTGTCTGTGATGATGTCTTTGGGTACTCCAAATCGGCATACAATATTACTCTTGAGAAACTTCTCGACATGATTGGTCGGGATGTTGGCATATGACGGCGCTTCTATCCACTTGGTAAAGTATTCAATGGTGACGAGGATGAACCGATGTCCATTTGATGGTTTTGGACTAATCATTTCGACGACGTCAAGGCCCCAGGTAGCAAATGGTCAAGGAGTGGTCATGCAGTGAAGATCGATGGCAAGAGCGTGCATCAGACTGGAGTGTTCCTGACACTTGTAGGATTTCTGAGCATGTTTGCAGCAATCCAATTTCACAGTGGTCCAAAAGTATCCCTGTCGTAGAATTTTCTTAGCGAGCATGTGACCACTGGCGTGGGCACTGCATACTCCCTCGTGGATCTCTCTCATGATATTGATCACTTCACTTTTTGTAAGGCACCTGAGCAAGATGTTATTGTACGATCGCTTGTAAAGGCATTCTCCACAAATGACGTAGCCTGTCGCGCTAGACGTTGAATGGCTCGCCGATCCATCTTGGATGTACCCTTAGGGAAAGTTAGTGTCTCAAGAAAGATCTTGATATCTGAGAACCAAGGTGGCTCATCATCAGGCTTTATAGGTTCCTCAATCTGGAGGCAGAAGGCCGGCTCATTCCTCTACTCAATCATGATCAACATCATCTCGGCACTATATGAGATTTCACTCATTGATGCCAACATTGCTAGTGCGTTGACAAAGAGATTCCTTATCCAGGGGACATATGAAAATGTCACGTCTTGGAAGCAAGCTATCATATCCTCGAGGTGCTCATGATAGGGGATCAATTTCTCATCTTTTGTCTTTCAATTTTCATTCGTCTGGCATATGATTAACTGCGAATTACCGAATACTCAGAGGTGAGTTACATTCAGATCGAGAGCCGCCTGCAAACCGGCGGTACAAGCTTTGTACTCGGCCATGTTATTAGTGCAAGGGAAGTTGAGTTTGATAGAGACTGGTACATGTGATCCTTTCGATAAAATTAGGATGCTGCCAACCCCCTGACCTTCGGCATTTACTGTCCCGTCAAAGTGCATCACCCAAGATTCTTCTGCTTCTTCTATATCGTCTTCCGTCATGAACAAGATGTCCTTATCGAGGAACTCAGTTCTCAAAGGCTAATAATCTGGCAAAGGATTTTCGGCAAGATGATCGGCGAGTGCCTGTCCCTTGATCGACTTCTAAGTGACATACATGATGTCAAACTCAAACAATAAAAGATGCCATCATGCAGTCTGCCCAGTAAGAGTTGGCTTCTCAAACAGGTATTTCAACGGGTCCATTCGGGCCAAAAGTAGAACGGCTTGAGATAGCAAGTAATGGCGAAGCCTCTGAGTAGCACATACAAGAGTCAGGCATGCTTTCTCCAGATGAGAATGGCGCATCTCATAATCAGTAAACTTCTTACTCAGATAGTAGATGGTCTGCTCTCTTCTTCCCGTCTCGTCATGCTGCCCTAAGACACATCCCTTCGAGACTTCCATCGTGGAGAGATACATCAAGAGTGGTCTCCCTGGCTCGGGTAGTACTAACACAGGTGGGTTAAGGAGGTAGCTTTTTATTTTATCGAACGCTACCTCACAATCGTCATTCCATTCAACGAGAGCATTCTTCCTTAGTAACTTGAAGATCGGTGTGCAAATAGGAGTTAGTTGTGCAATGAACCGAATGATATATTATATATCGCCTAGGAACCCTCTAACTTCTTTCTCAATAGATGGTGGAGACATTTTGGTGATGTCTTTAACTTTGACTGGGACGACCTCGATCCCTCTCCTGCTGACGATGAATCCTAATAGTTTTTCGGATATAGAACTAAATGTGCACGTCTGTGGATTCAGATGTAACCTGTACTTTCTCAGTCTTTCAAACAGATTCTGAAGGTTTACCAAGTGATCGCTTCGCTCTGGTGACTTGGCTATCATATCATTGACATATACTTTAATTGCTTGGTGCATCATGTCATGAAATAGCGCAGTCATAGCTCTCTGGTATGTTGCATTGGCATTCTTTAGCCCAAACAACATGACTCTGTAGCAAAAGGTTCCCTAAGGAGTGATGAACACAGTCTTCTCTCGATCCGCCTCTGCCATCTTAATCTGATTATATCCTGAGAATCCATCCATGAAAGAAAGCATCTCATGCTTAGCAATATTATCGACCAAGATGTCGATGTGCGGCAATGGGAAATCATCTTTCGGGCTTGCCTTGTTCAAGTTTCTAAAATTAATGCACATGCGGACTTTTCCATCCTTCTTCGGTAAAAGCACAATATTGGCTAACCACCACGGGTATTTGGATACTATGAGAAACCCCACGTCATACTGCTTAATGACCTCATCCTTGACTTTCAACATCCACTCGAGTTGGAGACGTCTCAACTTCTACTTAACCGGCTTCATATCAGGGTAGAGAGGCAACTCATGCTCGACCAAATCGGTGTCCAGACCAGGCATGTCCTCGTACGACAAGGCAAAAACGTCTTGGTATGACCGAAGGAAGTCGATCATACTTTTTCTTTCTTCGGGAGATAGCGACGTTCTGATTTTGGTAATTCGGGGAATCTCCTCAGTCTCCAGATTAACGTCCTCAGTTTCATCGATGATGGGGGTAGGGCAATACTCAAATTCGGTAAACCGGTCAATGAGCTCCTCGAAAGGGACGTCCTCATACAGACTCGTAACTCCTATCTCTTCTTGTATTTCTACAGGAAAGGGGTCGATTTTGTGTGAGACGGGTATTTTGATTAAGGAATCTTTTTATGGGATTTTATTTGGAATTTTAATGACAATATTTTCGACTTTTTATTTTTTCAATGTTTTTAGAATTTTTCTTTTCTTCGGAGACGGACCCTTGGCAGCACGAGTCTGTGTATATACATACCTGCTAAGGGTTTATCTCACTTTTTATAGGTTATTTTTTTTTAGAAACGGGTGCCAAATGTTAGGCCACTCCCCACTTCCAGGGTTTGAGGCAAAAATGCCTAGTTATGTATCTGAGAGGTCACTCCTTTACCTGTTTGGATGGAGGGTGTTGATTGATACGACTCTTCGGAGTCAGCCTCCATCATGTTGATCCCCATTTCGTCTGAGATGATATCCTCAGGGGGAGTTTGTTCAGGTACGGACCATCGTTCCTCAAAGAGGGATAACGCGGCCAAGTCTATCTCTAGGCTAGGAAGGGTGATGTAAGGATTGGTGGGATGAGCTGGGGCTGTGGGCTTAAACAAGTCACCCCATTCCGGTCATTCTTCACAACCCCAGCACTCATAAATGAATTTCTGATATGAGGCCTGGGACAGGGTTTCTCCTCTATGTGGATCCCCCTAGCTTTGGCAGTTGTCATTGCACGGGCATTCTCTTTAGCTTCCCGTACTTCTTCTTCCATGGGCTCATGACTTTTTGACCGCCCTTAGCTGTGACGGGCTCCTTCCTACCTTGCAATCTGGGCCCCAGCCCTCTTCCTTTTTTATAGCCCCACTTTTGGAGCATGGCCATTGCATCTACCATTCCACCTCCGGTTCTTGGAATGATGCCCTCGATGGCCCCCGGGAGTATCATCGACACCTCGTATTCGAAACTGTGGAGGTTGATGTCCTCAGCGGTGTGCGGCACATCCAACACATTGGGCTTTTCGACGCTATTGGTGGCTTTTTCTTTCTCACTGTGCCCTTCACCCATAATGGTGATAATCTTATGCCCGAATGCAAACTTGAGTTTTTGGTGCAGCATTGACAGTATTGCTCTGACTTCATGCAACCAGGGGCATCCCAATAATAGATTAAATGAGGATTTAATGTTCATTACCTGAAACAATATGGAGAAGGTCATTGGCCCAATCAATAGGTTAAGGTCAACTTCTCCCATTATCTATTTCTGGTATTGTCAAAACCTCAGGCACTGGTTCTCGTGGGTCTCAACATGCATGAATCTACCCAAATCTTTGTGGCGATTCTCAGTGGGCATATATTCAACGCAAACCCATTATCGATTAGAACTAAGGGGATTACCATATTTCCAGACTCAATAGTTATATTTTAGGATTTTGAGTGACCACCTCCCTCCTCAGGTAAATCGGCATCCGAAAATGAAATAGCATTCAGGGCCATCACTTGACCGATTATTTGCCCGACTTCATCTAGGTTAAACTGAAGTGATACATGCACATTTTTTAACGCCCCCATTAATGCTTGAAAATGGAGTGGGGACGTCATCAACAGATCTTATACAGTAATATGGGCAGGCATTCTTCTCATCTGAGTCTCTAGTATATGCTCCCGACTCATTTTCTTGAAAGGATTCATAGCACTTTCTTTCTTTCCTTCAGGTTAGGCTTGTGCTGCTGCATGTGCTTTTGGCTGCTTCAAAATCTTCCCATATCAGGTCACAAAGTCCACTACCCCTTCTCTATGACTGCCAGCATTGATATTTGTTTGTTCATAACTCAGCGGGACCTGATGAGGATCATAGGTTGATCCTAAAATCTGAAATGGCCTGGCTACTGGTATCGGATGCTCTTGCACTGTGGGCTCTGGAGGTGTGAGTAACACTTGGTTTACTTCGATGATAACTGGTTGGGTGGAAAAATTAGGCTAGACGAGGGTGGTGACTGCTGGTGGGGGGTTGAGGGTATGATGGGCTATCGGGTAATTGACGGGGGTGGTGGTGTATGGTTGATACGCATTTATATGTATATAATTGACAGGAGTGGGTGATGGAAAATAGACCCTAAGATCTAAGGGCTCAACTCGTGGTGCTAGGCTGGGAAAATAATCTGGCAAGTTTAGGGGTTCAATCACCCCGATGTTTCTTTCTTCAAAGTTTCTCTGCAATTGTGCTACATAGCTCTCCCGATCACTGATGTAGTCCAATGGGTCAAACTCGAACTCCTCACATTCTATCATTCCGACGGTGGGTCTGGGACCTGCTCCTCCGATAGGATGTGGGGGTAATGGCACCTGGTGGATATTTGTATGCTGGTTCACTTGCGAAGGTGCTGGTGGAATGATTTTCTCAGTATCGATTAAATATTGGATTGCATGCTTCAATGGGAAGCAATGATCAATCGGGTGACCCGGGCCCTGATGAAAATTGCAGTGGGTATTGGGGTCATAATTCTTTAGGATCAGGTGAGGAGGAGGTTACGATTGATGAATAGTAACTAATCCCTTTTCTATTAGTAAAGGTAAAAGTACACTTAATGATTACCCCAGGGGTGTAAACACTCGGTCATAGTGGGCTCTCCTTTGCTCTAGAGTCATTTGCATTTCTTGCCCATTCCCGGTTCTCTGCATCTGCTCAGTTCTGACTGGTGCTTGTGGGGCTACTTGAAATTGGAATGGAGTTATATTGTTATTGGGTCGGGTGTTGGCAATGTTCTGGACATCGGCCCCAGTTCTCTTATCATTCCTCTGTTCTAAAAACCTCCTAACCCCATTGGCTCCACTTGGTACATTCTTATTCAGGCGGCCTTCCTTAATAGCGTCCTCACAGCGATTAGCGTTCGTTACCAGATCAGCGAAGCTGGACTGCTACTGGTACACTAAAAAGTCTAAGATTATTGGCAGAGTATTCTTGGAAATCATTTCGATCTGTTCATCGTCAAGTATCCTATTTCAGAGCTGAGCTGTTAGTGCTCTCCATCGCCCCAAATAGTCGTTGAAGGTCTCATTCAGGTTCTACCTCAAACTGGCCAAGTCGGACTTACGTGGTTCAATGTCTATGTTGTAGACATATTGTTCCTGAAACAGGTGCGTCAAGTCCTTCTGTGTTTTCATCACAGATGGTTCCAAGGATGTGAATCATTTCAAGGCCAGACCAGTCAAACTTTTTTGAAAGACCTTTATTAGTAGTCTTTCGTCCCCTCCATACTGGCACATGTCCCCACAATAGGACTTGAGATGTGCTATGGGAGTGCCGGTGCCGTTGTATTTATCAAAAGCTAGCATTTTAAATTTTGGAGGCAAGGGGACCTCAGCAAACAAACACAAATATGTGAAGTCCGTGGTGTGGATTTCAGCACCACCCATTTTCAACAACTGCTTCTGAATTTTATCCAACTATTCTTTCAACTGCTCTGACTCCTTGGAAATGGGGGCCACTTTCTCAACAATCGGTTGGACTTCACTTTGGGCTACCAGGTGGTGAGAGATTATAGGAAGAGGGTTAAGGCTAGTAAATGTCCTAGCATAGGCTCCACTATTTCTAATCTCGTCCTCTTCATACTGTTGGTCTATATACGGTGCAGTGAGGGTGGGATTCCCTTGCTAGTGCTGCATGGACTGGATGGGAATGACATGAGTGGGGATTGGGTGAGTCCATTGGGGATGAGGGAAGGTTTGTTGGATGATGGAATGAGCGAAAGTCAGATTTTGGGGTGGGGCCTGATGAGGCCATTGAGCCTGGGGAAAGGCTTGAAACTAACTTTGAGATGTTGGGATATGGGTGTATTGGGGTTGATGTAAGGTATGGGTTTGAGCTGGGTATGAGGGTTGTGAATGGGTGAAATTCTGGAGAAATTGTGAAGGGTATGGGTGTGAGGCTCCAAGGTTTTGCTGGGCTTGGGTTTGGGTCATGAAGCCTTGGTCTTGATAGGTTTGGGCCATGGGCCCTTGATGGGTTTAGGCCATGGGCCCTTGATGGGTTTGGGCCATGGGCCCTTGGTGGGTATGGTCCAGTGGCCCTTGTTGGGTCTGGCCCAGTGGCCCTTGGTGGGTTTGGGTCGTGGGCCCTTGGTGGGTCTGGGCCATGGCCCCTTGGGGCATGTGGGAAATGGGAGTTTAGGCCATTGGGCCTTGGGATATGTGGGAAATGGGGCTTGGGCCATTGGGCCTTGGGACATGTCGGAAATGAGGGCTTGGGCCATTGGGCCTTGGGACATGTGGGAGATGGGGGCTTGGATAGTGTGGATGATGGGGGCTTGATGGGGATCATGGGGGAATGGGGCATAGAGGCTTGATATGGTATGGGATGGATCCATGGGTGTGTGATGGGGATGAGAGGGGATGTGTTGGGAAGCCTTCCACTTGTTATATGTTTGGAACATTTCCTCCATCATGGCAATGGAAGGGAGACCGGATGCAGATGGGTTATTTGATGGTTGGAGGGGTATGGATGAGGTCTATGAAGAGGAAAAATTGGGCATGGCCCCGATAAAATTGGGCATGACCCAAGTAAGAGGCGGGATATAAGAGGGGTTGACGGAATGAGGTGGGACATTGGTGGATGGAATGGGCATATATGGGGAAGATGTATGGGGCATAGAGGTGGAGAATGAGAGGGGAAAATTGGCCATGGTTTCCGAAAAAATGGGCATGGCTTGGGTAAATGGAAGGATGTGTGGGGGATTGGATGTGGTATGGATGGATGTGGGTGGATGAGAAATATGGTATGTTGGTTAAAGTAGATGATGGTTTTTGAACGGGTGTGGAAGGAAGGTGAGAGGAGTTAGAGATGGCCATGGATGAAGGCATGGCTTGGGAGAAAGACGGTTTAGATTTTGGGTATTTTGGGAAGTGATGGATGGGAAGATAGGGGCACCGAACGGGCCGGTTATGGTGAGGGTTGATTGGGCAAGGGGGGTGGAGGTAAAGGCTTCTTCAGTATGGGAATGGGTTGGAGAATGTACTGGGGATGAGTTGGGATTGGCATAAGCCGAGTCCATGGCCCACGACATATCTCAGTATCGGGGTCGTGTACGGGTGCCTCGGATGGGGGTCGTAAAGCTTCCTCTCCTTCTTCCCTTACAGGATGACGGAGGGTACGATGAAGTTGTTGTGCCAGCACCAATCAAGACTCTATTTTTAATTTTAATTTTTAATTTTTTTGGATTTTTGTAAGTGAAAAGAAATGAGGATTCTGGGGCCTTTTAAATTCCCTTCTCTGGTGGCTCTCGTACCCTAAATAGGTCCTGCGGCAATGGTTCCAAAGTGCTTCGAAAGAATCAAAGGGGAACCCCTTGATCTATTGAAGGCACGAAAACCAATGCAAATAGCTCGATCCCTCGAAACAAATAAAAAATAAGTCACCTTCTTTTGACCGGTGGGGGTGTATTGGGTGTCAAAAATTGCGAGGCCTAAACAGAGGCACTACACACACTGATCAGGGAGTTCGTAAGGTGAAATAGGCCACAGATCCGAACTGAAGCAGCTCAGAACCAACCTGGCACAACTAATAGTGGTGCCAGAGCAAAAAGTCCTAGATTAAAGCTGGCATAACTAATAGTTACGCCAGTGTACTTTTGGGACATTTTGAATTGGTGCAACTAATAGTGGTGCCAGAGAAAAATGGTTCCCCAGTTTGTTTGACAGCAACTAACTTAATCATAAATGGGCCTCCAAACTGGCTATTTGTGGAAGCTAGACTTCCGGGGATTGACTGTTTATATGATCCACTCTCTTCCTCACCGAACCTAAGGGTGGTTTAGAGGCCAAATTGGGTTCACTATCGCTCTCTTTTTCCCGAAGCTTGATAACGAGAAGGTTACCCACCCAATATATCTCAAGTGTAAGCACTATTCTCAGGTACTAGGTGGACTGGGACTTTTTCGGATCATCACCACTAGGGACTGCTGCCGTACTAAGCCCCGGGTGTTTGTATGCATGCCTAAATAACCCAACCCTTTAAAAATCTACCCGACAAAAATTAATTTAAATCCCCTTTGTTGGTTCAATTTTATTTTTCACTTTCAAGGAAATTTTCTTAAGTTAAAAGACCAAGGGTGATGATCCCGTGCCGCCTCTACAAGCCGGCATTTCCTAGCGGAATAAATTTACGGAATTAAAAGCACAAGTAGGCCGGCCAAATAGGTAAGGTACTTGAAATGACGAAAATATAAAGAATTTAAATGACAATGCACAAGTAGACCCATCGATCGGCTAAGGCACTTGAAATGACGGAAGTGTAAAGAAATTGAATGACGGTGTGCAAGTAGGCCCGCCAAACGACTAAGGCTCGTAAATGACATAAAAGTAGGGGTAAGTAAAATGACTTAATCGGAGGGGTGAGTAAAAAAATAAAATAAAAAATAGCAATAAAAATGGTTAGTAAATAAAAAATAAAGTGGCTAAATTCAAAGGGAAGCTCTACTAGCTACTCCCCAGCAGAGTCGCCATCTGTGCAACCGTGGGATTTTTGACAATCCCGTAGCGAAGATGCGGTCTCTAATGAAATATTTAAAATTGCCACCCGGAGCTTTTGGTGTCCCGAGAAACCTAGATCATTTTTATAAGCACCAAAGTGCCACAAATATGACTCTGAATCCGGTCTACGCCAAAGGCTCTTGGGTAGGGGCTTCGGTTATCGATTGGGAAGGTATTAGGCACCCAATCAACCCACTTAATGCAGTCTCTACTTATGGCCAAAATAAAAATAATATAAAAGAAATGAAAAAGGCTTCCTCTTGCCCAAATGGGTTTTAAAATCCTATTTGTGCCCCTCCGTTCCTACCGAAAATTTGGTGACATAACGGTACAAATGGGAGAATGGAGGAATAACCGAGAAGGTAGAGGAAAAGAAGGGAGAGCCGAAGCTCTTGGGCCCTTGTTGCACTGATGTGGAGCCTTGCGTTGGCTTGCTTCGATGAGCTTTTGAAGGCTTGTATGATGAGAAATGGGGTTCTAACTCCTACGACTTACTAGCTAAGAGGTAGAGAGGGAAGGCTAGGGGGCAACACACCTCTAACCTAGAGCTTGTGGGTGAAAAGCTAAGGTGTAAAGGGACTTTTGTATGGGAATGGTGCACTAGAGGAGACAGAGAGAAGGGATTCCTTAATCTCTTAATTGTAAATTTTTTCAAGCCATTTGCAAGGGGGGTGCCTCTCTATTTATAGGAAAAAGAGAGGTTAGGAGGGTGTTTAAGAGCTAATTTGGATTAACAATTAGGTAATGGGCAATCTAAGGTTTCCTAGGGTTTTTGGAGCCTTGAAAAATGTGAAGAGTTACTCCAATGGTGGATGATAGGGTGGGGCTTTAAACAACTTAAGAGGTTACACATAAATAGTAAATGGGTGCAATATAACTAGCAAAACACACTCCAAAAGTCAAGATGGTCAACAAGTCAAACCCCAATCTCGAAATTCGAGACAAAAACCCTGGGTTACTGTTCATATGTCTGGCACAACTAATATCATATGCCTGGCACAACTATTAGTTGCGCCAAGTATATACACACTAAAATAGTGCTTGCATAGTGCCTGGAAGTTGGCTGCCCACGGGTGGGGTAACTGGCGCAACTATTAGTTACGCCAAATCCCTATGGGGTTCACTTGAATTTACTATTTTGCCTTTCGATTTCGGAATGCAATATCTTCTTATATACAACTCTAATTGGGATGATTCTTGGCCCATTGGAAAGCTGAGGACTTCTCTTTTTCTATGGTATGAGATTTGATCATAGTAGAAGGTCACAACTAGTCCCAGTACACCACTCTTCATCCATTGCTTGGGAAAGCAAGGTTTAGGTCCGAAATGGATTCTAAGGGTCAGGATAGGTTTCTAAGGGTTCGAGAAGGTTCCTAAGGGATCGAGGGTGATTCCTAAGGGTTTGGAATGGCTCGTAAGGATTCGAAATATTTCCTAAAGGTTTCATACATGCCACCAAAAGCTCAGAGATGCGGCTCTCTCGAAATGTGTCTCGATCGGGCCTTGGTCCAAATTTGGGTGTCTATAAAACCCATGGCAATTGCATAAATCTAAGAACAACAATAGAAGAAATGAACTAAAAGGACATTCTAACCGGTCAAAACTGAAGATTCGACCGGTCAGGATCACGCAGTAGAGAGTAGTCCAAGAGAAAAGCAGAGGAAAAGAAGAGAGTTCAAATGGACCAGTTGAAATACTAGTTTCAACCAGTCAAAACTCTCATCGGCTTCAGAAACATTAAAGCAGACCGGTCACAACCTATTCGACTGGTCTGGAATCAAGCAAGTTGAATGTTCAAAACATTCATATATATATTTGAATGGTCAAAACTTGTTAGACCGGTCTGGAGTTCTAGCCATTGTGATACCTCGCAAAGCATCTTCAACCTGGAGAAGAAATTAAAGCTTGACTGGTCAAGAATGAAATTTTGACCGGTCACAAAAGAGTTTTGAAGTAAAAAACCAAGTACAACTGTGGATAGCTCCGGCATCTGAGATCTTCTCCGGATTTCTCTTCTAAAAGATTAGATAACTCAAAGTAGTGCGAATTTCTTGCTGGATTCTTCTTCCATGGAGGATTTTTAGGGATCCCTTAGGGTGTCTTACTGTGTAAAATTGTGCTAGGGTCTTATACTGTATAAATAATAACCCTAGGTTTAGGTTTTAAGGAATTTGCACGACTGACTTTTCTAGAGAGCTTCTGGCGTGAGTTTTCATAGTTTAGGTTAGGTTAGTCCTGAAATAGAGGGAGATTGACTATAATTGTTGATCAGAGGCCGATTCAGCAATGATGAAGGTCTCTGGATCGATGTGTGCTTAAATCTTCAGGCTGAGATCTCTTGTAAATTTCAAATAAGTATTTTAATAAAAAAAAATTTCTTTTTCTAGTTTTGAATTCCATCTATGGTACGATTGCATAACCGAGGTTCCGAATATTTCAAGAACGAGATGGTAACGTCGTAATCTTGTTTAAAATAATTTCAATGGCCTTGTGGGGATTAGGGTTAGACTAGATAGGATATTCACCGACGGACTAGGCCTTATAGAGTAGTTTTTGTTGGTTCGTGTAATGATGCCTTGACGATTAGATTTCTCTAATGACGGTTTGATTTCTCTACTTCATATACGTTGTGACTGAGCTTATAGTACCTAGGATTCATTATAGAAAAAAATAGGTTTTATTATTTATGAATCTGAAATCCAAGAGAGATTCCAGACAACCTTCTCCTCTCTTATTTTAAAACTATTTAGGTTTTTTTTATTTGTTTTAGGATAATTTAGGAAATCTAATTTTACAAAATTATTTTACAAAACAAAAGTTAAATTAAGGTAAACGACAAATCCCTGTGGTTCGACACCCTTGTCTTGCCCTAGAACATCTGAACTTGTGTGCTTGTAAGGTCATATTTTAAGACAATCAAGTTTTTGGACATCTGAACGTGTCAGTATATTCACGCTAGCTCTTATTCTTCTCAAAACGTCGTCATTTTGAACATTCTGGCCCCCCCGCGCTATTTTTAATCAGATTCATTATGGCGAGAGAGGAACAAGTGGCTAGAACATTGAGGGAGTATTACACACCGGCTAGTCTAGCACCTCCCTTGTGTATTCATGTCCCTGCAGCCGCCGATAATGGGGTCTTCAAGATCAAACCCAACGTAATTCAATTGCTTCCTATTTTTCATGGGCATGGTAACAAGGATCCCTATATGCATCTAATGAGATTTTAGGAAATCTATGCTACATTCAAAATTTTAAAAACTTAATAGAAGAGGCCACACGTTTTAGGATTTTTTCCATTTTCACTTAGAGACATGGAAAAGTAGTGGCTAAACTCTTTGGCCATTGACTCGATTACTAGTTGGGAAGTTACAAAACACATTCTTCAATAAGTACTTCCCAACCTGCAAGACGAGTCGATTCCGAAAGGTAATTACCGCATTCTATCAATCCCCGGACGAGTCTTTTTATGAAAATTGGAAACATTTCAACAAGCTTCTACTTAGGTGCCCTCATCATGAGGTCTCGTGCTGGGAATTGGTGCTCAGTTTCTATGAAGGTCTAAATGAACAGACCCGGCAATGGATTGATGATGCTTTATGTTTCTTTCATTGACCGCAACAGATGCCTGGGAGCTTTTCGGGACCCTCAGTGTGGATTCGGCGCAGCACCCTACATCAAGACCGACTAATCTAGAGACTTTAAGAAGTACAACTCCTAAGCGAGGAGGGTTGTACATCTAGAAATCAAAGATGGTCTTTATTCTGAAGTTGAAATTTTGGAAGATAAAAATTCAGTTCATGTTGGGTATAAAATCCCAACATCTCCAAGAGGTGTGGTTCATGGTATTAGCTATAACCTTGCTCAAGAGGTTCCTACACATTTTGTTGCCCCTATGCCCCCCACATCACCCCAAGCATGTCCTGTTGCAGCAAGTTCCTTCCAGTGCTTGGACAATAAATATGGTTGTGTAAATATTTACAATCCAAGCTAGAGGAACCATTCAAATCTGTTCTGACAGAATAACTCGATGCGGAGAAACAATCAGCCTCCAAGGTTGATGAATGCTTCACAATTTATTTCGCCATTTGAGGGACAACAATACTCACGGAAGTAACTCTTTGGAGGAAGCCATGTTGCAGGTAGTCCAGACCTGGCAGCTACAAGGCCGACACCAAGAGCATTTACTCCACACTCTCATGCATTCCTCGACCATGCTAGGAGCTCAAATTGGGTAACTAGCTGCGGCTTTATATAAAAGAGAAGAGGCTCAGGTACCTGCGCAACCGGTAAATAATTCAAAAGGCAAAGTAATGGTTGGGGAGACTTCGTCTTCCCCTGACTCGCTATGCCCTGATGAGCACTTTAACCTTGTTGAGTTACCGACTCATCCGTAGCACTTCTTGGGAGGCAACCCAAGCACCTTGTAAATTATTAATTTCGGTTTAATTGATCTTTAGAGGTTGTTAGGATTGTGTAGGTAAAATCTGGGCTAAGAACTAAGCTCTCTAACATATTTTGACCGGTTGAAACAGACTTCAACTGGTCAATTTGTTCAAGAAAGCATAAATGCAGCAGAAACCAGAGTTTCTATTTTGCTGACCGGTCGAAATAAATGTCGACCAGTCAAAATAGAAAGCATGTTGCTTCAGAACCGAAGCACTGCTGAAGCATTCAATTTCCTCTAATGTTGTGATCGGTCGAAATAGTTTCGACCGGTCTAGACCGCGAGCCCTATGCTATTTATAGCTTTTGTGATTGATCAAAATTTCATTTCCACCAGTCTTGCCCTAGTTTTCCCCAACAGTCTTCTTCTTTCTCAAACTTTGTGCGTCGTTTGTGTTTTAATTTTGGTGCCCTTTCACCTTCCAACCCTCCACCTTCCCCATTTATCATGACCTTTCACCTTCTCCACCACCTCCCATTATAAAACCAAGCCCCATCTCGCCCATTTCATTCACGCTCTTCATCTTCCACCCATTTTCCTAAAACCCTTTTTATCCATGGCAAATGAACCAAATTGGTTGGCAATCAGGGAGGCCATCCATAACCGCATATTGAGGGAGGGATCCGTGATGCCCGCGACTGAGAAGGAAGTGTGGGCGCTTCTGCTCCGTTTTGTCTAGGATGCCGAGTTGCCAACTCCTCCGCCCTCTCCTTTGCCTTCTTCACCTCCGTCCCCTCCCAAATGCCATAAAACCAATCCGCCCCACCCTTCGCCTTTGCCTTCGCCATAATTCCTCTTTCCGACCCGGGTTATTTTTCCTCTTCGATTGGATGCACCCACCTGGGCAGGGAGGAGCGAACCCCTTTTTTTTAGATCCATATTTGGAAGACCTTGAGACCGTTTCAATTCATATCTTGAACTAAATTTCATTACTCTTTCCTTTCTTTTTGATTTACTTAAGATACTACATTTAAATAAGGAAATACCCCCCATTTGAATTCAATAAAAATAGTCTCGGATAAAAAATCTCAAAGAATAAATAGTCAACTTTCCAGCTCAAAAACAACATCCGGTGTTTTTTGCAATTTGGTCAAATTTCTAACTTTCAAATGACAAGTATTTTTACGAAACTTTAAAGCCCATAAATTCTATCATATCAAAGCATTGATAAAATAACAAAGTCCGATAAAAAAAGTTCACATCTGGGATCCAAAATGGGGAATATATTGTCAGGGTTTTGGCTCGACCTTTGACTTTCGGTCAATAGAACCTGAGGCCTAAAATAAAATAGTTAGGACGTCACATATGATCTAGAAAGGTCGAAAATGGGGTGTCTACACTCTCGTGCGTCACTGGTGTGAGCGACGACACACTTAGTCTGACAATAACTGCAAGGCCTTTGCCATCTTATTACACCATTTCCCTCTTACCTTGACATTCGCTTGCGCCACCTGTACTTCGATTGTGTAAAATCCTCTCGATTGGTGGTGACACACACCCACGACAGTGAAAAAACCTTCAATTGCTACAATAGGCCTCGGAATCATCACTTTAACTTAGCTTGTGTGAACAAATAAGAAAGCCAAGTGATTCAGGTCAGGTCATTTTGGTTCACACTTGTGATTTCTCAAAGAAATGAGAGGGCACATACTGCAGGTGTCTATTTACTTCGACGTATCCTGGCTTTGCAAGGATGTGCTGAGGAGGGTCATCTGTAGACACCTCGTTTCCGACCTCTCGAAGTATGCAAAAGTGTTCGGTCAACCATTGACCCTGCCCTCAATTTTTGAAAAAGCCAACCTTTTTCAAAAATCCCATACTTCTGGGAATTGTACGTTGGAAACCAAATGTATAATTGATTGTACGATTGACTCCCAGCGTATAATTAGACTCGACCTAGTTTGGAATTACTCCCCCAATTATGCGTTGGAGTCACAACGTATAATTGATTATACACTGGACTCCCCACGTATAATTAGTCCTCATGAGCTACGAGACCCGATAAGACCCAATAAGCTCTTAAGTCGGCTCACAAGCCATGCCTTTTCCAATTCCTGATTTTACGTTGTACCCACATCGTATAATTCAGAAGAATCCTACTAGGACTCTATGTCCAAGCCCTACTGGTCACAGTCGGTCTCCTTGACCGACTTCCTTGAAACCACTCGAATTATATGTTGGAAACATAGCGTATAATTAATTATATGCTGGATTCCCAGTGTATAATCTAGAATATACGATGGACTTTCAATGTATAATTCTGAATTATACACTGGACTCCCAACGTATAATTGGCCAAGACCTATAAATACCCCCTACCCCACTCATTCTCTACACATTATTCATTTGCTTATTCTCTTTAGAACTCTCGAGATTGGCCTTGATATTCTGAACTATAACTGAGTTAAACTCTAAGTGCTTGGGCTTAGAACTTTGACTTTCTTCTAGAAATCTCGCTGAGTAGTCATTTTCGTTGGGGATGGCCCTTCTAGTTCAATTCTCGAGCGGTCCAAAGAGAGATAAGGCTGACCCTAGAGTCGATCCTTAGGAAACCTTTACTTAAAATTCTAACTTAGATCCAATTAGATCCACACCACTTGTGCATATTTTCAAAACAATCATAGTCATCAAACTAATTTGCCCAATGGAGCCAACAAAGGGTACTCGGGAATAGGTTCAATCCTCCCCCGCATAATGGGCGAACACACCCCTTTAGTTAGATAATTAGGATTAGAAAAAAACCTCAAATTAGTTAAAACCTTAGGTAACCCTAGCTGCTAAAGTCGGCAGGCCGGTATTTAATATAGGAATCCAAATCCACAATCCCCCGCCCTATCCTCGCGATCAATGACGTTCTACCGCGTCGATAAATATTTGTAGATAGCGATCGCATCGAACTCAGGTACATTTATTAAATCAGCTACAACTAACAATATCCCTCAGCAGGTGCATATAAATACCTTTAATTATCACTAAACTCCCTTCACCCTCAATCACAAATAGAGTCTCCAAGTGACCAGATTGGACCATTTTCCCAAATTCGAGAGGGTTTTCGAAAAATGTATACCAACAGCTCCCATACTTCTTCTCATACACGAAGGGGACGTTGATTGTATATATATGGTGTGTTTTACTACTTTATTTTATTGCCCACTTGGTTTACTTTATTGCTTATCATCTTCTGTATAATGAGGGTATTGCACTGTTCAAGTTTGTGGGTATATTGTAGCTATTTTTATGGCTTTTGTTATGTATAGTCTTCTTTTATAGGCCATTATTTTATTGTGATTAGACCACAATTTGGATCCCATAAAATCAATCTTTTTGAAAAAATTTAGCCATTATATGCTATTTTTCATAGTTTTCAAACTTTAATTGATATGCATGTAAATTTGATTTTGATAATATTGATGCCATATATTGAATGCTTGTATCTAAGATAATGAAATTTAATGTAATAATTTTTCGGATAATTTTGATATTCATGCTTAGATCCTTTTGCACTTATACTGAGCTAGGATTTAGAAATCGAAAAACTTTTTTGAACTTCGAATCTTAGGTTCTTAGTAGAGACTAAACCCGGTGAGCTTTAAAGCCAATATCTATTTTTCATGAGTGTTTACATAAACTCGGAATTTCTTTGAATACGAAATAATTCTTTCATAATCTCATACATTTTTGCTTTGACTTGTGAATTTACATGAAATCAAAATTCATATCATTATGCTAGAGCATGTTTTATGTTTGCTCAAGCTAAATAGGCAACTTTACCATCATTAGAAGATATGATTGAAGGTCATCATTGGATTGTTTGTGCCTAAAACCTCATACGTTTGTGCATAAAATGAACAACTTTTCGAAAATGTTTTCAAAAATGAATGAAATGAATTTGTTAAGAACTAATAAAGATCTGGTAGACATTAAACCTTAAAATGGAATGATACCCTTATGTTGAATAATTTAAATCGTGGCGTATCTTGGATGCCCAGGTTCGATGTTGATCGATGGTCTATTCGCTCATGTACTTTTGGATTCGGGTGCTTCCCATTCATTCATCTCCTTAAACTTCTCTAAGCGTCTTGATAAAGACTCATCTCCTATGAACATTCTTTTGACCGTAGCAACTCCTCTAGGGAAGAGTGTGCTTGCTGACAGAGTCTACCCTCGATGTTCTGCCCAGATTGGAACTCATGCATTCGTTGTCGATCTAATTAAATTAGACTTCGAAGATTTTAATGTTATCCTAGGGATGGATTGCCTCGCTGAATCTCATGCGACCTTTGATTATTTCGCCAAGACCGTAATTTTTACCCCTTTGGATGGACCGACATTTAAATTCAAGGGCTCACGGAAGGGTGTCATTATGAAACTCTTTGCTTTATTGGAACTCAAGGAAAAGCGGGGAGATATATCATTAATTCCTGTTATAAATAAATTTGTAAGAGTTTTTCCTGATGAGGTGACGGGTTTGCCGCCAAGTAGGGAAGTCAAATTCCAGATTAATCTCGTACCTGACACTGCACCAATAGCAAAGACTCCTTACAAGATGGCGCCTGTAGAACTATCAGAATTGAAGAAACAGTTACAGGAACTACAAGATAAGGGTTTTATTAGAAGGAGCCAGTCACCATGGGGTGCTCCTATTTTATTTGTGAAGAAGAAGGATGGTTCTCAGAGGCTGTGTATTGATTATCGACAGTTGAACCAAGCGATGATTAAGAACAAGTATCCATTGCCAATAATCGATGTTCTATTTGATCAACTACAAGGTGCACGATATTTCTCTAAGATTGACTTGAGATCTGGATATCACCAATTGAGGGTGAGAGAGTCTGATGTAGCTAAAATGACATTCAATACGACGTATAGCCAGTTTGAATTTTTTGTAATGCCTTTCGGATTGACTAATGACCCTGCAATCTTTATGGACTTAATGAACCGTATTTTCAAGCCCTATTTGGATCAGTTTGTGGTGGTTTTCGTTGATGACATCCTGATCTACTCTAAGTCTGAAGAAGAGCACGCCGAACACTTAAAGATCGTCTTACAAACCCTCTTGGACCACCAGTTGTATGCTAAGACGATTAAATGCGAATTTTGGATGCGTGAAGTGGCATTTCTAGGCCACATAATTTTTGAGGTAGGGATTACTATTGATCCTATAAAAATTGAAGTCATTATAAATTGGGCGAGTCCCAAAAGTGTTACTGAAGTAAGGAGTTTCCTTGGCCTAGCTGGTTATTATAGAAGGTTCGTGAAAGGTTTCTCGAAGATCTCAGGACGTCTTACCGGGCTAATCAAGAAGAATGTGAAATTCATTTAGACCAATGAGTGCGAGAAGAGCTTTCTCGAGTTGAAGAAAAGGTTGACTATTGCTCCTATTCTAGTGATACCTTCTAGCAGTGGTGGTTTCACCGTTAATACCGATGCATCGTATAAAGGACTAGGTGGTGTCCTGATGTAAAATAAGAGAGTTATAGCTTATGGATCCGAGCAGTTAATGGAACATGAAAAGAATTACCCTACGCACGATCTAGAACTGGCTGCTATTATATTCGCACTGAGGATCTAGAGACATTACCTGTATGGAGAGAAATTCATCATCTCCACGGATCATCAAAGTTTTAAATATCTTTTTACTCAGAAAGACTTGAATATGAGATAGAAAAGATGGTTGGAGTTCTTGATCGATTATGATTACGTGATCAAGTATCATCCGGGAAAGGTTAATGTTGTTGTCGATGCCCTCAGAAGATTTATTCCAGACTAGATAATTCGACCAAGGGCATTGCTTTCACACATTGTCATCACCTCTTCATTACTTGATCGAATTAGGAAACTACAACTTGAAGATCCTACCCTTTTGAAAATGAAGGATAGTGGGAAGTAAGAAATTACTGTCAGGGATGATGGGATGATACTGTTTCAGGGACACTACTGTATACCTGATAATATAGAATTAAAACAGGAGATCTTAGACAAAGCCCATAATTCTAAATTCTCTATTCACCCTGGGAACAATAAAATGTATAAAGGGTTACAGAAAATTATTGGTGGAATGATATGAAGAGAGAGATCGTTGACTACATGGTAAGATGTCTTACATGCCAACAAATTAAAGTTGAACACCAGAAACCACCTGGGTTACATCAGCCACTACCGATTCCAAGTTGGAAATGGGAAAGTATTGGCATGGATTTCATCACCGGTTTGTCGAAAACTTTGAAAAGGAACGATGCTATTTGGGTTGTGGTCGATAGATTCACTAAATCGGCTCATTTTATTCCGTACCGCATGACCTATTCAGCTTCCCAGTTGGCGGATATTTACATTTGTGAGATTGTCAGATTACATGGTTTACCTGCTGATATTGTATCTGATAGAGACCCTCATTTCACATCGAGAGTTTGGCAAAAATTTCAAGATGGGATGGGGTCTAAGTTAAAATTTAGCTTCGCTTTTCATCCCCAGACTGATGGGCAAACCGGAAGACTGAATCAAGTGTTAGAGGACATGCTTTGCGCTTGTGTACTAGACTTTGGAGGCAATTGGGACGAACATATATCCTTCACGGAGTTCGCTTATAACAACAGTTACCAGTCCACTACACAGATGGCCCCGTATGAAGCCTTGTATAGGAGAAGTTGCAGAACTCCATTGTGTTGGGATGAGGTCGGTGTGAGAAGTTTACTAGGACCTCAAATTATTGAAGACACATCCAAACAAGTTCAATTAATCTGAGAACGAATGCGGACCGCGCAGAGCAAGCAGAAGAGCTACGTTGACTTAAAGCGTAGGAATTAGGATTTGATCGAAGGGGACAAAGTCTTCGTGAAGATCTCCTCTATGAAAGGAGTAATGAGATTCGGCCTGAAAGAAAAACTTAGTCCGAGATTTGTGGGACCGTTCAAAGTCTTGAAGAGAATCGAAGAAACGGCATATCGAGTCAAGCTACCACCAAAGTTTGTCGATGTGCACAACATTTTGCACATATCCATGTTAAAGAAATACGTGGCAGACCCTACTCACGTTATCAACTGGGAACCCTTGGAGGTTTATAAGGATATGTCCGTTGTGGAGGTGCCTGTTCAGATTATCGATCGGAAAGAGCAGACCCTGAGAAACAAAGTTATACTGCTGATCCTTGTGATTTGGCAACACCACTCTCGCGAGGAAGCCACTTGAGAGCGCGAGGATGCTATCAGGAGGGACTACCCCCATCTCTTTTAGTGAGGTATGACTCAATTTCGAGGACAAAATTTTTATAAGTAGGAAAGAATGTTATGATCTAAATTTTATGTCTTTGATACACCAAAAATATATGTATGTGCTTAATATCGTATTCCCCGCATGTCGTGACTTTTCAAAAAGTTTTAAGTAAATATACATGTTTTGGTTTTCTAAGCTTTTTTATTTATTCCCGTCATTTATGGACACAAGTTATATCATAGCCTACTGGTTAAAGGCTTTAAGTTTTAGATAAGAGGTCTTAGGATCAAACCTTATTATGTCTGTTCTAAACCTCTATTTTGAACTTTAAGGTAAAAGACTATACACTCTTCAGTGGTGTGTTAGCTTAACACCGGATAATCTCTAAAATATTATAGATAAGTGTCTTACAGAAAACTCTAAATTATAATCTCATTCAGAGTTCTTAAGAATAGAGCCGTCAAAAACCCTAGAGATCTTAGAGAAGAAATTCTAGATCTACCTTTCTAGAACCTTTCTTTTGGAAGATCTGCGAGACGTTAGCGGATATTCTCAAGGGGCCTTCCCCTCCTAGAATCATCATTGTTGGGATCTTAATCTAATCTTTATGGTACGATCGATCTAGGTATGAAAAAATCATGCTTTCCATTGAACTTAAAACATTAATTTTTAAATAGATTTTTATGTAAATTACTGAGTTTATTTCATGAATAATGAATGGATACATGCTATGATTAGTGATCCTTAATATTGATAATTTTGATTAAGAAGAAGACAGTTGAAATCCCACCATGTGATTTAATGCATTTTGATGTGTGCTCACGGATTTGAGTCAATCGATTGAGATTGAAGAATCAATCGATTGAGGATTAAATGATATTATTTTAAAAAAATACATAGAATTATGTCAATCGATTGATTATCAGATATCAATCAATTGAGGATGGACATTAAAGCAGATACTATTAAATGATATTATTTTAGAAAAATATACAGAATTATGTCAATCGATTGATTATTGGATGTCAATCGATTGAGGATTGAATGATATTATTTAAAAAAATATACAAAATTATGTCAATCGATTGATTCTTAGATGTCAATCGATTGAGGATGAATATTAAATAGTAACAGACAGAACTCAATGGATTGAGTAAAACTCAATAGACTGAGCCTGAGCATGGATTTATGTCAATTGATTGAGAAATCAATCCATTGAGCATAAATAGAATTCATTGGATTGAGAAATCAATGGATTGAGTTAAAATTAATAGATTGAGTTTGAATAGTTAAGTTATATAATCAGTTCTTCTCATAACAATGTCATTAAACGTCAATAATTATGCACTATGATCGTATGATATGCACTATAATATTTATGCACCATGATTGTGCACAAGTTAATTTTATGTACCATAATTAAATGCACTTAAATATTTATATATTATGATATTAGTCTTATACATTTTACATGTTTCATGATGATCTATATAATGTACAACCAAGACGCGTAAAACATGATAAAATGCCACGTCATGGTCAACGAGCATTAGACCCAAAATCATATACATGATGGAGTCTAAGAAGGTATTAGACCCAACATCTTATAATTGATGGAGTCTAACTAAACATGATTAAGAAGTATTAGACCCAACATCTTATACCTGATGGAGTCTAAGAAGATATTAGACCCAACATCTTGTGTAAGATGGAGTCTAACTAAACAAGAGTATGATGAGCATAATTAAACCCAACGTCTTGAGCGAGATGGAATTTGACGTATAATAAATAATATGATTGATTAGACCCAACGTCTTGAGCATGATGGAGTCTAACTAAACAAGTGATAAGCATAATTACGACCCAACGTCTTGAGCGGGACGGAGTCCAATGTATATTAAATGACAAGAAAGATGAAATTAAAAAAAATGATGCATTCATGTAACATTGAGATTCATATTTATATTCAGTTTATTTCAGCTTATTGAGATTATACATGCCACATGTACACACATATGAAATATACTGAAATATTTATATGGTTATAAATTATATTTTATGCTTCAATGGATTGTATGTCTAGTCCATACAAGTATAAACTTATACCCCTTATTGATGTGGGTGACCAGATGAGACAAGTGTCGTCGACGATAATGTATGGGTCTATGGCAATGAGACAGCACGTGGTGCTCAGGAAATTGAACTGAATGACAATGATGGCTTTGTGGCCTAATTATCTATTTTCCTTTCTAATTATTATTATTGGTTTTAAATAATGAGATATTGATTAGTTAGTATTTTATTAAGACTGCTTAAGCTTTAATCAAGTTGGACTTATTATTGGAATAAGAACATTATCATGGATTTATTTTAATTAATTAATGTTTTAAAAAAAAATTATCTTCCGCTATTTAATGAGCTTTTATCGCCTTAATATATTTCTATGGTTCATGATACAAAGGTACGGCCTAAGATTTTACAATCAAGAGGTTGTGAGATCTTGGGTCACTATAATATTTATTTGCTTTGTATTAATCTCTCACATGTGTGTCAAAATTTACCCATCTTTGGAATACTTTTATTGAGAGAGTATATCTATAGTGAGGATTGAGTCAAGACATGAGATTTGGAGGTTTTTTGTGTGAATTTATCCCGAGATAAATGGATCTTAGCTTTGGTATGCACACACTACACGTTTAGGCATGAATGGATAAGTTATTTAAAAATTAGTGCATTAGGCGAATTTTAATAGATGTGAGTAAGATTGGTATGGCATTGAGGTTTGAAATTGATAATTTACATGTTGAATTGATTAATAGTTTTGTGCTTTAAAACTAAATATGTTAATGAAAATTATGTTTTAAAAAATGCAATTTTATCGATGGTTTTGATCATTTTTAGAAGTTTGTGGGTAACTTCACTGTAAACCCTCAGGAGACACAACTCCTCCACCAGGGATCACCTAGGGGTTTAAAGGCTAATTGCATACGCTAAATGAAAACGTGTTCCTCACGAAAGCAATATTTTACTTTCATAGAATAAATTTTTTTAGTTTTTTTTTCCTTTGCTCGAGGACTAGTAAAGTTGAGGTTTGGGGGTGTGATCATGTAATGTCCCGAAATTTTGGACCTTGAACAGTATATCTCGATGTGCGTATTCGACTAGACCAAATAAGATAGAACATTAAAATATTGATGTGAGTTAGTAACCTAGCTGTGGATAAGAAAGAGAAGATTTATGTGCGTATGAACCATTTTTAAGGTAGCGTACATAGAAGTGCGGTATATGTACTTAACACTTGTGTTAGAGACTTTAAGTATAAAAGACAAGATGTAAGAGAAATAAATTATCTTACTTAGGTTGTTGAGGAGTTATTAAGAGAAAGAGAGAAGGGAAGAAACTTTGAATGCATATGATCATGCGTACAGGGAGTTAAGACCATTCGTGAGATTACGGAATTCGTATCGTGATGAATCCGAGGCTCCAATCATGAAACCTAGCTTGAGCTGAGCACATGGATCGAGAAGATTGATCAACAAAAAGGTAAGAATTATGATTAAGTTGTGTTTTTCATATGTGTTAGGAATTTACGTAGTATGTGGTGTGGAAATTTAAGGAATTGGGAGTTTGTTTCAAGGAAAATGAGTTAAAGAAGTTAAAACCTGAGAATGTGTAGAGTTTTACAAAACCGTTCGATCGAAATAAGTGACCGTTCGATTGGTTTTTTCAGAGAAATGAAAGGGGTGAGTTCCGAGGAAACCGTTTGATCGGAATTAATTCCGATCGAACAAATTAAAGAAATTGATTGAGCGGTTTGGAACCGATCGAATGGAATGTGAAACCTGAGTAAGGTTTGGTTTATGTAAACCAATCAATCATTTTGGAACCGATCGAACGATTTGGGGAAACCGATCGATCGGTTTGGAATCGATCGATCAGTTTGGACAGATTCAAGATTTTATTTTGAAATTCTTTGAGGACTTTGGGGAGACTTTGTACCTTTTAGTTTTACGTCACTTCTAACATAGGGACTTTAAATTTGTGTATGTTAGGTATGAGCTTGAGATGTGGGCTTGAAGAGCTAACTTGAGCTAAAGGAATTATGTGTGACCTTGTGTGAGGTAGGATATGATTTCAATTAGCATGTGCTTAATGATATGATAAGAGTGTGCGTGTATTTTGAGAATTTGTCTGTGTAGTAACATGTTTTTCATTCATAGTTTTAATATGTGAACTTCGTAAGTATGAGTACTAAGAAGAAAGATATGTGTGAGTGTGTGTGTGCCATGAGAAGTATGTGCGTGACACCAAAAGGATCTAATCCTGTGAGTGTGACATCAAAAGGATGTGTATAAATGTGTGTGGACTCTTTGAGAACTTCGAACTATTATAATTATCACAAACTCACGATGAATAACTATAAGTAATCGTGCACTTTGATTTAAGGTTTTGTGGATACCCAACCGACACGGAGGGATATCCATGACCGACGCAGTGGGATATCCGTGACAGGTACGGCGGGATATCCGTACAAATTGTGCTCCGGTATGGCAGGATATCCGTTCTTTGGTTTTCAATCTGTGGAAATACTTTGTTCGATATAAGTCTCCTAGTTCGAAGGAGCTTGGGCATTTTCTATAAAAAGGTTTCATGTGAACGACGATGGAGGGTATTCCCATCGGGGCTCGATGCTATATTGCTCAAGGGACTATTTAAGTGATCAAATTTAAGTTCTTCCTTTGCAAATGATTTAAGTGTGTGAAACAAGAACAAGCTTTTGAAATTATGTTAAGTGTGGTTTTGAAATATGCATCAATAATTCGTCTTGTCAATTTTTATGCTTTCCCGTTGTGATTTTCATTATAGAAAATGGGCTTTGAATTATGTCATGAAAGATATGTGAGATGTAAAAGATATGCATGCTATTACTTTTCCCTATTGAGCTATGATGTAGCTCACCCTTCGACTATACATCATAGGTTCAGAGGTTGCTGCGGGTACAGATGATCTAGATTTGGAAGACCCTTTGTATGTGCCTTTGGAGGAGACTAAGCCCCCTCCCGAGGATTTCTTTTAGCAAACATAGCTGCCCTTATTTTGAGATTTCGTGTTTAAGGCTTGGTACGTCTAGCCATGTTAAGATAGAATTGATGTAATATCACGATATGATATTTCTTTTGTGATCCATCCTTAGTGACGATTATCTGTCACTGATGGTTCGTTTTGGTTCTTTTGCTCTTGCGATTGGCATAGGATTAGAACCGTCTTTGGGGACCATTTTGTTTAGTTCATCATTATATAAAAATGGAGATTTATTTTCTTTATGATGACTCTATCTATTTATTTAAGTATATGCTTTGTTCCGCTTTGTGTGTGGATGTACCAAGTGTTTCGTTCATATAAGGGGATCGGTCTTAATGACCGATTTGACGGCGTGGGTTTCCGAGTGCGGAAATTCAAGCTGTCGCAGTTGGTATCAAAGCTTTTGCTTTAGAGATTTCTAACAAGCCTTAGATATTTTTATGTTTGAGATGTGTCAGAATATAGGGACCTCTGCTAATGAAACTTTGGTTTCATATTACAGAACGTCTTGTCTGCTAAAGGAAGGGGCCGACCAAGAGGTGGTCATGGTAGGAGCTTGAGGAGTGGGGATGAAATTCCCACAGGTCCAAATAGAGTCCCACTGGAGAATAGAGAGATCCCGAAAGGCAGTAATCTGGAAAATAGAAATTAGGAAAGGAATCAAGAAAGAGATCAGGAAAGAGACCGAGAAAAAAATAAAGAAAGAGAAGAAAGAAAAAGAATGATGCACACTATGGAAACCATGACAAATGCTATGGCTCAGCAGGCGGTGTTATTGGTAGCTAATAATGACAATGACCATCAGCACATGCCACCTACGCCTCTCGTTACTCCTACGCCACCACCCCAATCCACTCAGTATTTATAAAGTTTCGGAGGATGCATGCTCCAAATTTTTCAGGGCAAGCAGAGCCAATGGAAGCTGAGAACTAACTCAGTGAGATGGAGAAGATATTCAGTGTACTTACGTGCACTGAGGATGAGAGAGTTAAGTGGGCAGCATTTATGTTGGATGGAGAGGCAGGTCCTTGGTGGAAGTCTGTGTCGAGGACCAGAGCGCATGAGGCTTCAGGCGTGTTATGGACCTGAAATGAATTTGTGGAAGAGTTCAGCAAGCAATGCTTCCCTAGGGTAGTGAGGAATCAGATGGAGGTGAAATTCCTTCAGCTAGAGCAAGGAAAGATGTAAGTGAGAGAATACAGAGTGGAGTTCATGAGACTCGCACGTGTTTCTCTTGAGTATGTTTTCTCATATCTGATGAAGGCTAAGAAACTCCAACGCAGCTTAAGGTCAGATATTAGGGGTAGAGTTTATGCTTTTGAGTTGGAGACGTATGGAGCAATCATGAGCAAGGCCTTTATGGTAGAAGAAGATATTAAAGACATGTATTGGAGAAGAGATCAACGAGGAAAGGGAAGGATAGATCAGAGTAAAGTTGGCAACTATGAGCCGGTGAACAAAAAGCCATAATTCGTAGCACCCATCTAGAGACAGCTGATTCAGACCAATTTTCCCAGGCCGTCACAGACACATTACCCTAGGCTTCCTATGCCTTCGTCTGTGAGACCTATCCGATATGAGAGCCCTGCTACCACTACTGGAGTATCAGTCACTCAGGGTTTCTGTAGAGCAGCATCATCCACCCCTATTGAGACATGTGCCAGGTGTGGTAAGTCTCACAAGATGTCGGATTGTAGGCAGGGTACAGGCTGATGCTTCAAATGTGAGAAGATGGGGCATATAATTAGAGACTGCCCAGAGATGTAAAAGGAGAGGATGGCATCAGCTCCTATGCCTAGGCCATTGCAGACTAAGGAGCCAACGGTACAAGGAAGAGCGTACGCCGTAACAGCCCAGGATGCACAGAATAGTAACAATATCATCCAAGGTAAAAAATTTATTTAATTACATTATTTCACTGATTGAATTTTAGATAGAAAAGGTGTATCAATATCAATAGTAGGAAGTTGTTTTAAATCAAATTCCTTACATACCAAATTTTTTATGCATAAGTAATCGCTAAATTATGTGTGTAAAATAGGTACTTTGCAAATATACGATAAGGGTGATTTTATGTTCAATGAAGCAAGAGTGTTGATAGACCCATGGTCTACCCACTCGTTTATTACATCCTAATTTGCAAGAAAAGTAAAGGCCATTCCCAAACTTTGGACTTTGTCTTGGAAGTGTCATTCCCAACGGGGAACACAGTCAGTACTGATACTGTATGCTGATCAGTTAGAGTCGTTATCAGAGGGTATGAGGATCATGAGTTAGCGGTCGACTTAGTCCTGATGGATATGCAAGGATTCGATATAATCCTTGGCATGGATTGGTTGGCCACGCACAATGCGACCGTTGATTGTCAGAGAAAGGTGGTTAACTTTAGACCGAATAAGAGGAGATCATTCAGGTTTCTAGGAATGTGGTCGACTTTTGTACCACTTATCTCCACAGTCAAAGCCGAACATTTGATAAAGAAGGGATGCAGTGGGTACTTAGCTTTTCTGAAGGAGCACAAGGAAGAGAAAAACATTATCATTGAGATTCTGATTGCATGTGAGTTAGAGGACGTGTTCCCAGATGAGTTGCTGGGGTTACCACCTGATAGAGAAGTGGAGTTTGCCATTGAAGTTATTTTAAATCAAATTCTTTGCATACCAAATTTTTTATGCATAAGTAATCGCTAAATTATGTGTAAAATAGGTGCTTTGCAAATATACGATAAGGGTGATTTTATGTTCAATGAAGCAAGAGTGTTGATAGACCCATGGTCTACCCACTCGTTTATTACATCCTAATTTGCAAGAAAAGTAAAGGTCATTCCCAAAACTTTGGACTTTGTCTTGGACGTGTCATTCCCAACGGAGAATGCAGTCAGTACTGATACTGTATGCTGATCAGTTAGGGTCGTTATCAGAGGCTATGAGGATCATGAGTTAGCAGTCGACTTAGTCCTGATGGATATGCAAGGATTCGATATAATCCTTGGCATGGATTGGTTGTCCACGCACAATGCAACCGTTGATTGTCAGAGAAAGGTGGTTAACTTTAGACCGAATAAAAGGAGATCATTCAGGTTTCTAGGAATGCGGTCGACTTTTGTACCACTTATCTCCACAATCAAAGCCGAAAGTTTGTTGGTGATCTGAGTGTGCATGATTTATTCGTGTTTTGAAAACAGGTTTGTAAATGCTAAGTTATACTGAATCTGGAAAAAAATGAAGAAATATCAGCACAGAGAGAAGTGAATTAGCCTGCAAGATCAGGGCCAATTGTAGCAAGTTTTAAATGTAAGTGAGTAAAAGATCGTCCACAGAGAATTTGTTTAAAATGCAAGATAAACCTCCAGATTTGAGCTACCAGATCTGGCCTCTTATCCTATCTACAGAGCACATAAGATGGGAGGTTGAATTTGTCACGTTAAGTAAATGATAAAAGTAAAATTTAAACTAAATGATCCAGATCTAAGTTGGGGGAATTTTGATGTAAATTTATAAAAATGGAGAAATAATATCTAACTTTGATTTGGTCCTTGAAACACAATGAGAATGACTGCAGGTCAAATGAGAGATGATCCAATCTTCATCTGGCTACAAGCACAGATGCAAGAGAAATAAATCTAACTCAAGGATTAAATTTAGGCTTATGGTTATGGTCTGTCCACTTCAATGGCCACAAACCATCCAATAGTCTTTAATCTAAACCCTTAATTCAGAACAAGAAATATCACTACAAATGCTGTGAGAGATTAGGTTACAAACACTAATTCCCACAGGGTTAATGAATCAAGGGAAATTACATGAAAAATAGTAAATCTAAAGGAGTCTAGTGTAATTAGGAGATCAGAGGGAACCCTTAACACGAATCCAATTGAGAACGTACGGTTTACCGCAACCTTTTCAAATCCACATTTACAATTACAAAGCACAGCTTAAACAACTCTCAGATTTGTAGTCTTGAATACAATCCTCTTTTGAAATACAGATATATCTCACAGCTCTCAATTCCAAGTAAAAGTTATGCTATTACAAGGTTTCAGACAGGTGAGCTGATCTAGAAATGGGGGAATAGGAATGAAACTCAAAATCTGGATGCCCAAATTGGGCAAATGGTTCATCTATTTATAGTTTTTCCCAGGTCTAGCTCAGATGTGTATTGACCAATCAGAAGTGCTCAGATCTGTATCAACCAATGGTAGTCGAGCACAAGGATCCAGATCTGTTATGGCCAATCAGAATTGCTCGATCTGGTTCAGCCAATCAGGCGACATAAGCATCAATTCTGTTATGCAATTTGAAAATCTGTTAGAGCTTCTAGAAGTTCCCCCCAAGTGATTTCATCTTCGGGTGCTCACATGGGGTGGAATATGCCTTCGCTTCGTGCTTAGAATCTTCTGGAATGTCCTTAAGTTTTTAACTGCATTGGGATGCGTGCAAAAGATTATTGAATTACCCTTGCAGAAGCTAGGAATCTCCAGAATACCATTTCGCATAGTTTAGGGAACTTTTCGCAAGGTACTGTGACTCCTAAAGCTCTTTTCGCAAAGTTTAGGTTCTGTTCGCAAGGAGTTCTCTTCTTTTCGAATAGGTCAATCATCCTTTCGAAGAGTTCAGGTGCTCTTCGAAAACTAAGCCTGGAGCTTTTAGTTCTTTTCGCAGAGTTCAGGTTCTTTTCGAAATATTCAGATTTTTTCCAAAAGCACTCTGTAGTGCATTTTTCTGTTCGAATTGCTCCACATTTCTTTTCTGGGTTGAGACCAGGTCTTTGCCTCTTCAGTTCAGGCATTTTGACAGCTAGTGAGGTTGTCCCTTCTCTTTCTTCCTTTGGATCGACATGGATTATCATCTTTTTGGCACTTCTAGGCTGCTTTCATGGTTAAGCCTATCTTTATTGTTAGCTGTAACACAAGCACTTAAAACACTTATTTAGTTCTCTCAAGGGTCTATCAAGGCCTAGGTTAAAGGGTGGAAAATGGTATTTTCTAGTTCTCAACAACGTTTGATAAAGAAGGGATGCAGTGGGTACTTAGCTTTTCTGAAGGAGCACAAGGAAGAGAAAAACGTTATCACTGAGATTCTAATTGCATGTGAGTTCGAGGACGTGTTCCCAAATGAGTTGTTGGGGTTACCACCTGATAGAGAAGTGGAGTTTGCCATTGAAGTTGTTTTAAATCAAATTCTTTACATACCAAATTTTTGATGCATAAGTAATCGCTAAATTATGTGTGTAAAATAGGTACTTTGCAAATATACAATAAGGGTGATTTTATGTTCAATGAAGCAAGAGTGTTGATAGACCCTTGGTCTACCCACTCGATTATTACATCTTAATTTGCAAGAAAAGTAAAGGTCATTCCCGAAACTTTGGACTTTGTCTTGGAAGTGTCATTCCCAACGGGGAACACAGTCAGTACTGATACTGTATGCCGATCAATTAGGGTCGTTATCAGAGGCTATGACGATCATGAGTTAGCGGTCGACTTAGTCCTGATGGATATGCAAGGATTCGATATAATCCTTGGCATGGATTGGTTGTCCACGCACAATGCGACCGTTGATTGTCAGAGAAAGGTGGTTAACTTTAGACTAAATAAGAGGAGATCATTCAGGTTTCTAGGAATGCAGTCGGCTTTTGTAGCACTTATCTCCACAGTCAAAGCCGAACATTTGATAAAGAAGGGATGAAGTGGGTACTTCGCTTTTCTGAAGGAGCACAAGGAAGAGAAAAGCATTATCATTGAGATTCTGATTGCATGTGAGTTCGAGGACGTGTTCTCAGATGAGTTGTTGGGGTTACCACCTGATAGAGAAGTGGAGTTTGCCATTGACTTAGCACCGGGTATGGAGCCCATATCAAATGGCTCCAGCTGAGTTGAAGGAGTTGAAAGATCAATTACAAGAACTCCTAGATAAAGAATTTGTGATACCTAGTATGTCTGCTTGGGGAGCACCGATTTTGTTTGTGAAGAAGGACGGATCGATGAGACTATGCATCGAGTACTGTCAACTGAACAAGTTGACTATCAAGAATCGATATCCGTTGCCTAGGATTGAGGATCTGTTCGATCAGTTACAAGGTGTAGGATTCTTTTCCAAGATCGACTTGAGATCTGGATATCATCAATTGCGAGATAAGGCCTAGGACATACCAAAGACAGCGTTCAGAACAAGATATGGACATTAGGAGTTCTTGGTGATGCCCTTAGGATTGACAAATGCACCGGCGTCATTCATGGACTTGATGAATTGAAAATCACACCTTGATACATGTGTGGTAGTGTTCGTAGATGACATTCTCATCTACTAGAAAACCAAGAAAGAGCATGAAGTGCATTTGAGAATTGCTCTACAAACGTTGCATGAACACCAATTATATGCAAAACTCAGTAAGTGTGAGTTTTAGTTTGAAAGGTTAGTTTCATGGGGCATGTTGTCTTAAAGGACGGTGTTACTGTGGATCCAGCAAAGATCGATGCAGTAGTGGAATAGGAACAACCAAAGACTGTGCCTGAGATTCGTAGTTTCCAAGGTCTGGCTGGATATTACAGACGCTTCGTAGAAGGATTTTCAAAAATATCTAGACCACTCACTAAACTTACCAGAAAGAATCAGAGATTTGAATGGACTGAAGAGTGTGAGAAGAGTTTTCGAGAACTCAAGAAGAAACTAACTTCAGCTCCAGTGTTGGCTATTCTTTTAGGAAATGGAGGGTTTGCTGTATATAGTGACACTTCACATAGTGGGTTAGGTTGTGTGGTCAACTAGAATAAGAAAGTGATTGCTTATGGGTCGAGACAACTGAAGGACCATGAGAAGAATTACCCAACACAAGACTTAAAACTAGTACTGGTGATCTTCATGCTGAAGATTTGGAGACATTACATATATGGCGAGACCTTTGAGATATTTACTGATCATAAATGCCTCAGATATTTGTTTACACAGAAGGAATTGAACATGAGGCAACGCAGATAGATGGAATTTCTCAAGGACTACAATTGCTCCATTCAGTATCACCCAGGCAAGGCTAACGTTGTAGCAAATGCCTTGAGTCGAAAGAGTTCGGCTCTATTATCTAGCCTTATCATGGGAATTCGCAGATGGAAGTTGCTAGAGGATCTTTCTTTGTATGACACAAAGATCGAGGTACAACCTTCAGGGGCCTTATTGGCTAACATCACAGTATGACTGACAATCTTTGAGCACATTCAAGAGTTACAGATGAAAGATCCAGAATTAGTAAAGATTAAGTAGGGTGCGATTGATGGCACGAGACTAGATTTTTCCATCAAGGATGATGGATCACTTTTGTTCAGGGGACGTCTATGTATACCGGTCGATGCCGATCTTAGGAAGACTATTTTTGATGAAGCCCATAAGTCTAAGTATGCTATTCACCCTGGTAGCACAAAGATGTATCAGGATATGAGGAAGAACTACTGGTGGAGAGGTTTAAAACAAGATGTGACTAAGTACATGTCAAAGTATTTAGTATGTCAGCAAGTGAAAGTAGATCATAGGCATCCGACAAGTTTATTGCAACCTCTACCAATACCAGAATGGAAATGAGAGTCAATCTCTATGAACTTCATAGTAGGATTATCTCGAACAGCGAAGCAACATAATGCCATTTGGGTAGTCGTTGATCGGTTAACCAAATCAGCTTACTTCTTGCCATACAACACTATGTATATGGCAAAGAGGCTTGCAGAGCTGTACATGAAAGAGATTGTCCGGTTACATGGTATTTCAGTAAGTATTATTTTGGATCGTGACCTCTTATACACGTCAAAGTTTTGGCAAAAGATTCAAGAAGGAATGGGAACACGGTTAGACTTCAGTTCGGCATTCCACCCACAAACGGATGGACAAACAGAATGAGTGAACCAAATCATAGAAGATATGCTCAGAGCATGTATACTTGATTTTCAGGGATCATAGGATCAACACCTACCATTGATCGAGTTTACATACAATAATAACTTTCAGACGAGCATTAGTATGGCACCGTATGAGACACTATATGAACGGCGATGTAGATCACCGATCAATTGGGAAAAGACCGGCGAAAAGTTTGTGTTAGCTCTGAAAGTGATTGAAAGCAATGCTGAGATCGTCCATTTGATTAGAGAAAGAATCAAGTCTACTCAGAGCAGGCAGAAGAGTTATGCTGATATCAAGAGAACGAGTGTAGATTTTGAGGTTGGAGTTCATGTGTTCATCAAGATCTCACCCATGAAGGGTGTCATGAGATTTGAAAAGAGGGGAAAATTAAGCCCGTGCTACTTTGGACCTTTTGAGGTTTTGGGCAGAGTTGGAGAGGAAGCCTATAGAATTGGGTTACCTCCACTATTTGATTGGACACATAATATATTTCATGTATCCATGCTCAGAAAATATGTAAAAGATTCGACTCATGTTTTGAAAGATCAACCTCTCGAGATATATGAAGATATGACGATGATAGGAGAACCAATACAAATACTTGATCATAAGGAGCAAAGTTTGCGTACGAAAACTATTCCGTTAGTGCTCGTCAAGTGAAGAAATCATCCAGCTGAAGAGGCTACTTGGGAGCGCGAGGCGGAAATTAAGGAACAATACCCTCAGTTGTTCAGTGAGAGTTGAGACGAGTTGTAAATTTGTAAGTTTCCTTAATGATATTGAATATGAGATATGCTATGAAGTTGTAAATTGATGAACATAGTGAGATCGATTAAGTAGAAATTGAAAAATGCAAAGAAGTTTGAATGAAAAGTAAAAGGTTTGTTGTTTTCTATCAAACCGTTTGATCGAAACTTAAAACCGTTCGGTCGATTCAATAGAAAGAGAGACATAGTCTGTCTGTGAAAATAGTTCGATTGAAATCACTAGACAGTGGGCCAAATTTGGACTGATAGAGTGAAATATGAAAATCGTTCGATCGAAATATGAAAATCGTTCGATCGAATTAAAATCATTTGATCAAAATATGAAAACAGTTCGATCGATTTAAAACCGTTCGATCGAATTTGTCGACCACTGCATTATGAGTGGAAACCGATCGAACAATTTTAAAATCGTTCGATCGATTTCGATATTATATATATGGGGCGTGCAGTTTTTAATTCAAAAAAATTTATAAACTGTGTTTTCTTTTTGGGGTACTCTAAGTTGGGAGACCTTTAGACTCCGATTCAAAGCCTTTTAGAGCTCAGATCTTCCCGAGGATGAGACCCAATTTCTTCAAAAGGTAAACCTTACCCTTTAGAGATTGAAATTTGTAATTTCTATATTATACCTTAGTTTCTCTTAGTTGTTTGAAAACCCTAGTTCCTTTTATTTGTTGTGGTTGTAATGGCACCCAAAACTCGATAAACATCGAAGCAACCCTCGTCACGACCGGCTTCGTCGCAACGACATCCATACCACGACCACCATAGCCACCACAACAGTCAGTACCATAGCCACCACCCCAACAACGTGAGCAACCAGATGAATGATGGGCTAAGAAAGATTTAGAAACCAAATGGATTATTGATAGGAAGCTATTTGCAAAGCATGAGGAGATAGATTGGGCTTTTAGATATATTACGAGGGCTGCTTTGGAGGGCGTACTCCAACCTTTCAACGATTACTACTATCCTCGCCTTGTGAGGTTGTTTTACCAAAATATGTACAACGATAATAAACCGAGGACTCTTTGCACAAAATAGATAATAGAAATTATGAGTTTACCTATTTTAATGTTTCCAACACCATGGAATGTTACGAGAAGTTTGGTGACGGAATTGAATTGACGGAGCCTTTCCCAGCACCTGTGGACTATAAGGTTGTGGTAGAACAAATGACCCAGGGTAGGCTCGGGTCATGTTTAGCAGTCAAGAGAGTGGATTTACCCCGCGAGCTGTGGATGCTCGATACAATCTTCAAGTGTAATTTATACCCATTACGACATAAGATAGAGAGAGTAGGTGAGATTCAGATGGGTCTATTTTTCATGTTTAATGGCCGATGGTTTTGTGTGCCAAAAGTTGTTTTTGAGGGTATGAAATATGCTAGGATTAAAATGTTATAGGGGGCGGAGAAATCCATTGACGACATACCCTATGCTCGCCTTATTTCCATTATGATCGAGGACTATGCCGGTGATGACATGTATACTCTTTCAAAGAATGAATCAAGACGGGCCGATAATGTGAAGCCTTATACTATAAAGGAATGGAACAAGACCTATAATTGATTGATAAAGAGACCGCGGGATGAAATGCAAGCCCCACCTGAGCCTCAAGACCAAGGACAGCCTGATCAAGATGATCAAGCTGCTACAATCCCATCCAAGCAGCGTGCTACACCCGAGTGCCCCTACGCCTCCCATTGTTGATGTCTACACTTTGTTGGCTAAGAACACGTGCCAGATGACAGAGAACTATAGTCGGATGAGCTGAAGGCTCGACTATCATGATGCCTTGCATGCCGAGGCTATGCGCTTCATGTACCCGACTAATTATTTACTGCACATGGCGGCAGCTCAAGTGTGAATTCTGGAGGCTTCTAGTTCGGGTGTGGGCGAACGCGATGAGGACGGGGACCAGCCTGGTGATGCTGAGGCTTGAGCGGAGGTTATGGGTGATAGTTTTATGATTTTTGGGCATGCAGGATACTACTTTTTGAAAATTTTATAATTAAAATAGGTGAAATTTGACGTAGGTCCTTTAGAACTATTGTGGCATGGTTGCCTCTTCTTGAAGTCCTTTAAAACTATTGTGGTATGATTGCCACTTGATAATTTAGATAACTTTTTGGATGTGATTGAGTGGCGAATTTACCTTTTGCAAAATATTCGAAATTGTGTATGATTATCTTTATATGATGTGCTAGTTGTAAATGCACATGTGTGCAGGTATAATGGACGGGTTAAATTGACCATCTAGTTTAGTATATGATGATGAATACCATCATTCTGTGTGATGTGTTTTCTATTGATTAGGTGTGGGTCAAGCCTTGGCTAGCATGTTTATATAAGTTATGACTTCGTCAGTCCTCGTTAAAGGATTGGATTCTCTAATGGGGGGAACCATTTGGTTTTTAGGTGTCTTGTGTTTATGAGTACTTGACTCCATGGGGAGCGACAAATCAGAGGACCCTTAGTCGATTTTCGAGGACAAAAATTCCTAAGGTGGGGAGAATGTAATGTCCCGAAAGTTTGGACCTTGAACAGTACATCTCGATGTGCGTGCCCGACTGGTCACACATCGAATAAGATAGAACATTAAAATATTGATGAAAGTTAGTAACTTGGTTGTGGATAAGAAGGAGAAGATTTATGTGCGTATATACCATTTTTGAGGTAGCGTACACTGAATTATGGTGTATGTGCTTAACACTTGTGTTAGAGACTTTAAGTATAAAAGACGACTTTAAGTATAAAAGACGACTTTAAGTATAAATGACAAGATGTAAGAGAAATAAATTATCTTGCTTAGGTTGTTGAGGAGTTATTAAGAGAGAGAGAGAGAGAAGGGAAGAAGCTTTGAATGCATATGATCATGCGTACAAGGAGTTAAGACCATTCGTGAGATTACGAAATTCAGATCGTGAGGAATCCGAGGCTCCAATCATGAAACCTAGCTTGAGCTGAGCACATGGATCGAGAAGATTGATCAACAAAAAGGTAAGGGTTATGATTAAGCTATGTTTTTCATGTGTTAGGAATTTAGGTAGTATGTGGTATGGAAATTTGAAGAACTGGGAGTTTGTTTTAAGGAAAATGAGTTAAAGAAGTTAAAACTTGAGAATGTGCAGAGTTTGACAAAACCGTTCGATCAAAATAACTGACCGCTCGATCGGTTTTGTCAGAGAAATGAAAGGGGTGTGAGTTCTGAGGAAACCGTTCGATCGGAATTAATTCTGATGTAACGAATTGAAGAAGCCGATCGAGCAATTTGGAACCGATCGATCGAAATGTTTGATTTCTGTAAACCGTTCGATCATTTTGGAACCAATCGAAGGATTTGGGAAAGTTGATCGATCGGTTTGGAATCGATCGATCAATTTGGACAGATTCAGGATTTTGTTTTGAAATTCTTTGAGAACTTTGGGGAGACTTTGTACCTTTCTGTTTTACGTCACTTTTGACGTAGGGACTTTAAATTTGTATATGTTAGGTATGAGCTTGAGATGTGCGCTTGAAGAGCTAACTTGAGCTAAAGGAATTATGTGTGACCTCGTGTGAGGTAGGATATGATTTCAACTAATATGTGCGTGATGATATGATAAGAGTGTGCGTGTGTTTTGAGACTTTGTCTGTGTAGTAACATGTTTTTCGTTCATAGCTTTAATATGCGAACTTCGTAAATATGAGCACTAAGAAAAAAGATATGTGTGGGTGTGGGTGTGCCATGAGAAGTGTGTGCGTGACACCAAAAGGATCTAATCCTGTGAATGTGACATCAAAAGGATGTGTATAAATATGTGTGTGGACTCTTTGAGAACTTCGAACTATTATAATTATCACAAACTCACAGTGAATAACTTTAAGTAATTGTGCACTTTGATTTAATGTTTTGTGGATACCCAACCGACATGGTGGGAAATCCGTGACTGAAGTGGCAGGTTATCCGTACAAATTTCGCTTCGGTACGGCGGGATATCCGTTCTTTGGTTTCCAATCTATGGAAACACTTTGTTCGACACAAGTCTCCTAGTTCGAAGGAGCTTGGGCATATTATACAAAAAGGGTTCATGTGAATGACGATAGAGGGTATTCCCATTGGGGCTCGATGCTATATTGCTCGAGGGACTATTTAAGTGATCAAATTTAAGTTCTTCCTTTGCAAATGATTTAAGTATGTGAAACAAGAACAAGCTTTTGAAATTATGTTAAGTGTAGTTTTGAAACATGCATCAGTCATTCGTCTTGTCCATTTTTATGCTTTTCAATTGTGATTTTCATTATTGAAAATAGGCTTTGAATTATGTCATGAAAGATATGTGAGATGTGAAATATATGCATGCTAGTACTTTTCCCTATTGAGCTATGATGTCACTCACCCTTCGACTATATGTCACAGGTTCAGAGGTTGCTACGAGTACAGATGATCTGGATTTGGAGGACCCTTTGTACGTGCCTTTGGAGGAGACTAAGCCCCCTCCCAAGGATTTCTTTTAGAAGACATAGCTGTGCTTATTTTGAGATTTCGTATGAAAGGCTTGGTACGTCCAGCCATGTTAAGATAGAATTGATGTAATATCATGATATGGTATTTCTTTTGCGAACCATCCTTGGTGACAATTGTCTGTCACTGATGGTTCGGTTTGGTTCTTTTGCTCATGCAATTGGCATGGGATTAGAGCCATCTTTAGGGACCATTTTGTTTAGTTCATTATATATAAATGGATATTTATTTTCTTTATGATGGTTCTATCTGTTTATTTAAGTATATGCTTTTTTTCGCTTTGTGTGTGAATGTACCAAGTGTTCCGTTCGTATAAGGGGATCAGCCTTAATGACTTATCTAACGGCGCAGATTTTCGAGTGCTGAAATTCAAGCTGTCTCAGATCAACCTTCAAAACCTTATAATTTGGACCTAAATCTCGACATTGCTAGGCCCCGAATGATCACTAATGTCAACCTTTAGTGTGCTTTCATGTACAAGAGGTTTTGGAGAGCCAACAGTAAGAAAAGAGGTAAAAGAAGAATAAAGGATAGAAATCAAAACAACTGCCAAAAACAAAGGAAAGAAAGAAGAAAGAACAGAGAAACTGTCAATCTCGACTAGTCAAAATCCAATTTCGACCGATCGAGATCAAAGGAGAAAACCTAAAGAAACAACAAAACTCGACTGGTCGATACTGTGTTTCGACCGATCAAGATTCAAGAGAGCACCTTGAAGATGAAGAACTCGATTGGTCAAAAGTGATTTCAACCGGTCGAGATTACTAAACAAAGAGTTAAAAAGGCTTATACAAATTCGATCAGTCGAGAACACAACTCGACTTGTCAAACTTTAAAATAGCAGACAATCTCGACCGGTCGAGATTGACCAGTCAAGATGGGGGTTTTCAGCGAGATTCAAGGTTGACTATTCCAGAAGTGCACAATCCAAGAATTCTTTCTTTCCTAATTCGATTTAGAGTTGTTTTAGGAATTATTTCCTAGTTTATCTAAATATACTAGGGCCTTATGCATCTATAAATCTATAAATAAGGACCCTAGGCTCAGGATTCGTTATAGAGATTTAGAGAGCTTTCATTTCATAGTTTTTCTAGTTTTAGTATCCATAGCTTTTAGCTTCCAGTTTTCGAGATTGAGGGAATTGTAAACCGTTGTCCTATGATCAAATTAATGATGATAAGGATCAAAACCACGATGCATGGCTAGTTCTCGAAGTTTGGAATCTCTTGTAGATCAAAGATAAGTTTTAATTCAAAGTGATATTTCCTTTTCTAGTTTGAATTCGTTGTGGTAATGATTGCATGACCGAGATTCACTTTTGTTATTATGAATGATTCTAAAGTGTTTTAATTCTATTTTTGATAGTCATAATCGCCTTATAGGGATTAGAATTAGATTTAATAAAAAACTCACCTTCGAATCAGTACTTCCAGTCTAGTTTAATTGGTTTTGTGCAATGGTGCTTACGGGTTAGATCGCTAAAGATTAGATGGATTATATTATCCCGACTAGTCCATGACTATAAATATAATCTGATTATTTTATCTAGCTTTAGCTTGTAGCGAAAAGAAGGTTATTACCAAGAATTTAAATTATATTAGTTGTAGAATTCCTAGTTAGTACGAGTCTGCGATTAAAAAGGGATCCTAAACTGTTTTCTCTATTGCTTTCCAAATTTGATTTCATTGCTTTCTTAGATAATCATAGTTAGAATTACTTCCAAAACCTTTTTTCTAGTCAAGGCTTTAGTTTAGAAAAACAACTAGTCCATGTAGTTCGACACCCTTAGTACTAGCCCTAGTTCCACGAACTTGTACACTTGCAAGTATTATTTAAGGATTAGATATTCCTATTGATCTTTGTAGCTTAATCAGAAAAGAACTTATCTGTATTTTTTGTAGATAATTGTTTTTTTGCTCTTTAAGGATGATGGTAATGCCGAAACTCTTAAATTGTGAAACATTTTTGGTTGTTTGTATTTCACCTTCTCCGTAGTTTTCAATAAAAGGGTGAGGCCCCTAAACCTCATTCTAGACCTCATTATTTACCTATAAAAAAAAAACATTAGTCATATAACTTACACAAATCTCCTCCTAACAATCAATTTTTAGATTATTTATAGCACATGGACCATTACACTGTATGTAATGGTGAAGAAGCTTATAGCAAGGATCAAGAGATAAAAGCTGAAGCACCACAGGCTATTGTGAATGCATAACATTCTTCGATCATTAAGTGAGCGTGGGTTTCTAATTGCAAACTTTTTTGAGTTTTGATGAGACAGTTTATGTATTTTTACTTTTCATAAAGACTTAACTTAAGGATAATAAGTAATTCTTTATGGACAGTTTATCATATGCTTATTTTTAGCCTAACCATTTAGTATATAGTTTCATGTCATTGTGATGGTATTAAAGGAATGAGATGTGGAAGTTATATTCTTTAAAATCCTTACAAGTTGGTCTTATTAGAAAGAATCTTGCCCATCATCGACAAGAAAAGAAGAATTTTGCCCATAATTTGGTGCAAGTTTGATGCAACTAAAATCTGCTACAAGCATGGACTTGTGTAACGTCCCAAACACTTTAAAACCTTGATCTGCATGCCTTACCCGACGGTCCGCACGTCGGGAATGGAATCGATAGTCGATGTAATATCTATAGATCAAATCCAACGGATGGGATTTGACATATGTAGGCTAGGTTGAGGGTTAGTGCACTCTCGTACACCCAACGTTAGTGTAGCTATTTTACGCCTAAGCCTAGGACTCAAGTATAAGAGGAATTCAATGCCTCATTTAGGTTTTGCATTCAACACCTTAGTAATTGTTGATCATAGAGAGTTAAGAGGAAAGAGGGACAGATTCAAGATTTAAACGCTGATTGCATGCAAGAACAATCCGTTCTCAAAGCTTGTGGTTACGTAATTAGAGCAACGAACGAGCCGTTGTTCTTCTGGTGAACCCGAGTCAGATCTAGAGGCTAGGATTAGAGGTTCAGAGGAAATCGAGGTATGAAAATTTGGTCGAGATCTTCAAACTATGTCGTTAACTATTTTTACGTTAATTTAGATCATGAGAGCGTAAGAAATCGAGTTTAACTTGACGTGGAGGGGGAAAACCCTTAAACGGGTGATATCTGTTCATTCCAACCGATCGAAATTGAGTTTGATCGATCGAAATGGACTTAAAATGTGAAAACTTCAAAGTATGAGAAAATTCGTTCGATCGAAGTCAAATTCGATCGAACAAAATGAGTTCAATCGATCAAATCTCACACTCGATCGATCGAAATGTATATAAATAGGAACATGGAAAAACCCTTTGTGAGAACTCGATCGATCAAAATATATTCGATCGATCGAATTAAGAGTTTTCGACCGATCGAAGTAGGATTTGTTCGATCGAACTGTGTGATAGCTAACTTGCTTTTGGAAGATTCGATCGATCGAAATATTTTTGATCGATCGAATTATAAGTTTTCGATCGACCGAAAGGGAATTCGTTCGATCTAATTATGTTGATTTTTTTGGCTTCCATGAGAGCTCGACCGATCGAACTTAGCTCGATCGATCGAAATTCCCAGATTTAGAATTTTGGTAAATTTTGACTGTGAGATTTTGAGGGGAATTATCCTAACATGTTTTACACTGTTCTAATGAGTGAACATTGGATCTTATATTTTAGGTGACTTAGTATTGTATGTTGAGGGGGCTAACCCAAATGGCGGTGTGAGCTAGTGCGGGTTAAGATCTCAAGGTAAGGAACACTTGACATCATGTGTATTGTTACGTTAACATGTGTGTGTTATGACATGATTGTTTCTTTGAATTGATTATATGTGTAATTACAAATAAAATTTGGAAGGACATGTGCATCCATACGTTTTCGATTCATGCATGAGTTGTGGAATCTTTCGAGATTCAATCTAATGTGTTGTGAAAGTATCTTCACACTTCTTTCCGACCTTTGATCTAAATTATAATTATCACTTTACACGGCGATGAGCTATATGTATGCACTTCTATTTAAGGTTTTATGTGAATACCCTATCGGTACGGCAGCTAATCTGTACACCTTTGTGTTATGTGTTTTGTGACTCCTACCGGATGACCGTAAATATGTTCGGCCAAGCGTCTAACTTTATGGGACCTTGGATATAAGTGAAAATGGTTCATATGAGCGACGATGGTGGGTATTCCATCGAAGGCTTGAGGCTATAGCTCCTCATTCTATTACTTTAAGCATACCACTTTAAGTTTTTCTTTTCTTGTATTGGAAGAAGATGTGGTCCTTTCTCTTTTGAATTTCGAACAAGCTTTGTACCTATGTTTCATGCCCTGACCATACACTGTGCATATGTCCTGATTATTCTATTTCATTATGCCATAAGATCTATGTTGCCGTTATAATATGCATGCCATGAGTTTTTCCTTACTGAGCTTAGATGAAGCTCATTCCTTGACTATATGTCACAGGTTTAGGTGAAGACGTTGACACCAGGATTTTCGAGAGGGAAGTTTCTAAGCTAGCTTCGGGGGAGGACTTGGAGGAGATTCACCCTGAGAGCTACTTTCTTTGTACTAGGCCAAAGTAGGTTCGGCCCTAGGATTTAGGATGTGTTGGATTAACTTTGGTTGTAAAGGATGTAAATTTTGCAAATGATTGTACTTCTTTTTGGTGAACCATGTTTCGGTAAGGTACGGCCCTTACTGGTGGTTCTTGTCGGTTCTTTTTCCATATGGAATTAGAACCGTCATTTTGGAGCTTTTGATGAATAGTACCAGTTCTTTTTGTTTTTCTATAATGATTCATTGCTCGGCCTTGTAACCCAACGACGCGCGGGCTTCGGGGTGTCGAAACCCAGGCTGTCACATTTAGTATCAAAGCATGGTCTTAGAGGCGTCTGACAAGTCTTAAATTATTTTGAGATTGAGATTTTGTTGGATACTAGGGACTGTCTGTTAATGAGACTTTGGTTTCATTCTAACAGATTTCAATGGATTAGCGAGGAAGAGGTAGACCTAGGGGAAGTCACCAAAGAGGTGAAAGGCATATGGAGGATATTCCTTCGGGTTCCGGAGGAGCGTAGAGACCACCTCCTGAGGCGAAGAGAAGTCACAGAGATGAGTCTTCTGATAGGATGACCAGGGCTATGGAGACTATAGCCGCTGTTATGGCTTAGCAGACCCATCAGACTACATTTCTGACTAAGCAGACGGCGTTGTTAGCCACAAGCAACGTCAGCCATCAGCAGCAACTGCCACCACCACCACCTCCAGTTTTGTTGCCATCCTAATTTGTGGATTTCAGGATATTGAGACCTCCTGTGTTCCACGGGCAGACTGATCCGCTTGAAGTGGAGAAGTGGTTGAAACAGATGGAGAAATTGCTGGAGAGACTGCAAAGCCCTGAGCATGAGAAAGTTGGTTGGGCTTCTTTCCAACTAGAAGGCGACGCTGATGCTTAGTGGAAGTCGGTGTTGAGGAAAAGGGAAGCTGAGGGTCCGTACAACCCATGGACGTGGGCAGACTTTGTAATGGCATTTAACAAGGAGTACTTTCCTAAGCAAGTCCGGAATCAGTTGAAGAAGGACTTTACGAATCTTGTACAGGAGAGCATGACCGTACAGGAGTACGGCAACGAGTTTGTGAGGTTATCAAGATTTGCACCAGAATTGGTAGCTACTGAAGAAATGAAGGCCAGCAGATTCTAAGAAGGCCTGAGACCGAATATATAGAAGAGAGTGTCCATATTTGAATTGGAAGCATATGCCAATGTGATGGGAAAGGCCATCGTTGCTGAAAGGGACATCAACAAAAGACGTGAGTGGAAGAACAAGCCAAGTCCAGGGGGGTGAGTGACTATGACTCGGGGAATAAAAAGCCGAGGTTGTCAGCACCTGCTCCAGTTTCAAGACCACCCTATGCAAATTATCCAAGGTTAAATACTTTCACTTCTACAAGACCGTTCTGCAAAAAGGGCCCTACTCAGACTCAGACGTCTAGGGCATCTGTCACACAAGGACCTTCTAGAGCAGCATCTACGAGTCCACAACTAAAATGTGACCGTTGCAGCAAACCACATAAAACTTCGGAGTGTAGACGGGACACGGGCAGATGTTTTAAATGTCGAAAAGTAGGCCATATGATAAAAGACTGCCCCGAGATGAGAAAGGAGGGCACCGTCTCAACTATTACCGCATCGAGACCTACACAATCCACGAGACCTGTTGTTCAAGGTCGTGCCTTTGCCGTAATAGCAGAAGACGCCCAGACAAGCAATGATGTAATCCAAGGTATAACCTTCTTGTTATGTTTGAACTTATTTATTTGTTTTCTAGATGAAGAAAGTGCATTGATAGGAAAACTTCTAGGTACATTTTTGTGTGCTCATGACATGCATATCTGAACATAGTGTATATATTAAATATATATAGGTATGCTACAGCTTTACCGAGAAAACGATGGCGATCATTGTGTTGCACAAGTTCTGATAGACCCAGGGTCTACCCACTCGTATACAACTCTAGAATTCGTGGGGAAATTAAAGATTGTTCTCGAGGAGTTGGATTTTATTTTGACTATTTTCATTCCTATGGGAAGTACAGTGACTGCAGACATGTGTTGCCGATTAGTCATCGTGCAAGTGGAGGATCAAGAGACTATCGATCTTATCTTGTTGAACATGCAAGGACTTGATGTACTACTTGGCATGAATTGGCTATGAGCATATCATGCCAGCGTAGATTGTCTATGGAAAGTAGTCACTTTCCGTCCACTCAGACATAAATCTTTCCGGTTCATTGGCGAGAAAGGGAAGGTAACGCCGATCATCTCTGCAGTACGAGCTGAGCGGATGATGAAGAATGGATGCGAGGGATATCTAGCATTCCTGCATGAGAAAAAGGAAGCAAATAACATTATTTCCAATATCCCAATTGCCTATGAGTGTGAGGACATATTTCCTGATGAGTTACTAGGCTTGCCACCTAATCGGGAGATCGAATTTGCTATTGACTTAGCTCCAGGCACTGAACCAGTTTCCAAAGCTCCATACCGAATGGCTCTAGCTGAACTAAAGGAGTTGAAGGAGCAATTACAGAAACTATTAGATAAGGGCTTTGTAAGGCCAAGTGTGTCCCCTTGGGGAGCACCGGTCTTGTTCGTTAAGAAGAAAGACGGGTCGATGAGACTTTGCATTGACTACCGTCAGTTGAACAAGCTCACGATCAAGAACAAGTACCCTTTGCCCAGGATCGACGATCTATTCGACCAATTGCAAGGGGCAAAGTTCTTTAAAAAGATCAACTTGAGATCTGGGTATCATCAACTAAAGGTGAAGGCCGAAGATGTGCATAAGACAGCATTCAGGACTAGATATGGGCATTACGAATTCTTAGTGATGCCTTTCGGCTTGACGAATGCACCAGCCTCGTTTATGGACCTCATGAATCGGGTCTTTAAGCAACACCTTGAAACATGCGTAGTGGTGTTTGTGGACGACATTCTTATTTATTCAAAGACCAGAGAAGAACACGAACATCATTTGCGCATTGTCTTACAGACCCTATGTGAACACCAGTTGTATGCCAAACTCAACAAATGTGAATTCTGGCTAGAACAAGTAAGTTTTCTCGGTCACGTAGTATCAGAAGCAGGCGTGATTGTTGATTCGGCAAAGATTAAGGTAGTGTTAGATTGGGAACAACCCAAGATCGTGACGGAGATTCGTAGTTTCCTCAGTCTAGCTGGGTATTACTGACGCTTTGTGGAAGGCTTCTCCAAGATTTCAGGACCACTCACTAGACTTACAAGGAGGAACACAAAATTTGAGTGGACCAAAGAATGTGAAGAGAGCTTCCAAGAACCCAAGAAATGGCTTACCTCTACTCTAATTTTGGCTATTCCGTCAGGCAGTGGGGAATTTGCTATTTACAGTAATGCGTCATATGGTGGTTTGGGCTGTGTACTGAATCAAAGCAGTAAGGTCATAACCTATGGGTCAAGACAGTTGAAAGAGCACGAGAAGAACTACCCGACGCACGATCTAGAATTAGCCGCAATGATATTTGCGCTTAAGATTTGGAGGCATTACCTATATGGTGAGACCTTTGAGATCTTCACGAATCATAAAAGCCTCAAGTATTTATTTACGCAAAAAGAACTGAATGTGAGGCAACGATGGTGGATTGAGTTTCTCAAGGACTACGACTGCACTATACAATATCACCCAGGTATAGCTAACGTCGTGGCTGACGCGTTGAGTAGGAAGAATACAGCTCAGTTGGCTAGTCTTATTGCGGGACTTTGACGATGGAAATTATTGGAAGACATTTCGTTGTATGATAAGAACATTGAAGTCAAGGATACAGGGGTACTGTTGGCAAATCTCACGATCAGACCAACTATCTTTTATCACATTTATGAACTCCAAGTGAAAGACCCAGAGCTGGTGAGGATACGTCAAAAGGTGACTCTAGATGAAAGGGGGGATTTTTCTGCCAAAGAAGATGGATCATTACTATTCCGTGGCCGCTTATGCATACATGTGGATGTCGAGTTGAGGCTAACCATATTGGACGAAGCTCATAAGTCTAAATATTCCATTCATCCGAGTGGTACTAAGATGTACCAGGATTTGCGGAAGTGTTATTGGTGGAGAGGATTGAAGAAAGATATCGCAGAATATGTGTCAAAGTGTCTGGTGTGTCAACAAGTAAAGGTGGATCATAGACACCCAATAGGTCTATTACAACCTCTACCAATACCGGAGTGGAAGTGGGAGTCCATTTCTATGGACTTCATTATGGGATTACGAAGGACGATGAGACACCACAATGTAATATGGGTGGTAGTGGATTGATTGACGAAGTCGGCTGATTTCCTACCCTACAATACGACATACACTGCAAGCAAGTTGGTTGAGTTATATATGAAAGAAATTGTGCGACTCCATGATATTCCTAGGAACATTGTGTCTGATCGTGATCCATTGTACACATCAGTATTCTGGCAAAGCTTCCAAGAAGGTATAGGCACGAGATTGGACTTTAGTTCTGCATTTCATCCACAGACCGGTAGTCAGACAGAAAGAGTCAATCAAATTATTGAAGATATGTTGCGTGCATGCATGATTGATTTTTAGGGATCATGGGATCAACACCTTTCGATGATAGAATTTGCGTATAGCAATAGCTTTCAGCAGAGCATTGGGATGGCTCCATATGAGGCTCTATATGAACGAAGATGCAGGTCTCCGATCAATTGGGAGGAAACGGGTGACAGATTTGTGTTGGGACTGGAAGTCATTAGGAAAAATGCTGAGACCATCTGTATTATACGAGAAAGAATCAGGATGGCACAGAGTCGCCAGAAGAGCTACGCAGATACTAAGCGCTCAAGCATGGACTTTCAAGTGGGAGATCACGTGTTTGTAAAGATATCCCCAATGAAGGGTGTGATGCGCTTTGGGAAGCGTGGAAAGTTGAGTCCTCGCTTTATTAGACCATTCGAGGTATTGGGGAGAGTGGGTAAAGTTGCATATAGGGTCGCATTACTCTCGCAACTTGATAGAGTGCACAACGTATTTCACGTTTCAATGTTGCGGAAATACGTGCAAGACCCAACTCATATCCTCGATGCACCACCTGTGGAAGTCTATAGGGATCTGATGGCCATTGAAGAACCAATGCAAATTTTAGACCGAAGCGAGCAAGTGTTGCGCACCAAACGGATTCCTTTGGTGTTAGTCCAATGGAAAAATCACTCTAGAGAGGAAGCAATGTGGGAACGCGAAGCCGAGATTCGCACCCAGCATCCTTCATTGTTTGAGTAATCATGAGAAGGAGAAAGAAATTTTGTAATGGTCCTTTGTGATCAAGTTATATGTAAATACTTTGAATGATCAATGACAAGGGTGAATGGGATGTTGAAGCATGAGAACAGGAAAGAAAATTCAAAAACATAAAAAATTCTGTTGTTCTGCTGATTCGATCGATCGAAGTTCATTTTTGTTCGATTGAATACGATTTTGATCGATCGAGGTGTAAATCGACCGATCGAAATACCTTGGCAGAAAGTCATTTTTTCTTGTATTTTAAAAGTTTATTGAATTCGTTCAATTGAATTTATTTTTGATCGATCGAATTTCTTTTAGACAGAACAAAAAAAATTTCATTCGATCATAAATTTTTGTAGGCCTAACAAGCTCGATCGATCAAAAAATATTCGTTCGATCGAAATTGAACGTTTCGACCGATCGAATTAAAATTCGTTTGATCGAAATGTGAGGCCCATTTTCCCTAACGCTATTCTCGACCGATCAAAATGAGTTTCGATCGATCGAAATAGAAGCGAATTCTGTATAAGTCGAATTTCAACCGATCGAAATGAATTCAATCGAATTTTGCGTACATATATATATATATATATATATATATATATATATAAACCACATTTTGAAGTTCATTTTTTTTCAAAATTTTGGGGTTTCCGTTCGGGTTTTTGAGGGTTTTTGCATTGGAGGATCAAACGAACAATCAATTGCGCTAGATCCTTCGAGGAATCAAATCCAAATCGCCTCAAAGCGGTAAACCTTTAAACTTCGATTCTTGATTTCTTACCTTGGGTTGAAAATTTTCTGATTTGATTAAAACCCTAGTTTTGGTTTTCTTAGACGATGGCACCTAAGAAGGCTGCCACTTCTAAAACCCCTACATCGAAGCGACCCAAGATCACTCTGGGTCCTTCGCAACCACCAAAACCTCTGCCACAACCACCTATTCCACCACCGCAACCACCTACCGAGCAACCCGTTGCTCTGCAAACTCCCCAACGCGACCAACCAAGTGAATGGTGGGCCGACAAGGGTTTTACCCATGAGTACACCATCGATCCAGCCTTATTCGAAACGCCCAATGTGCCCGACATTGACGCTTGGGCACTTGACTATTTAAGCAAGGCGGGATTGGATAATCCTCTCTAACCACTTCATCAGTACTATTACCCATGCCTCGTGCGCTTATTTTACCAAAAGATGTTTGATGGCCCTGACCCTAATACCATTTGCACCAAAGTTGATGGAAAGACGTATGTTTTTACCCACGCAATGGCTTGTAGAGCGTTGGAATATTTTGACAGGTATGGCGAGGGGATTGACTTGTTACCCCCAAATCCCCCAAATTTGACCCATATTTTTGTTGCCGAGCGGATGACTGGGGGACGAGTTGCATCGGGTCGAGCCATTAGGCGAGCCCATTTGCTGAGCTATATGTGGATGCTCGACACAATCTTCAAGTGCAATCACTACCCGATCAGCCACAAGACTGAGAGATTAGGGGTGTTGATGGAAGCCCTATTCGCGGTTTTTCAAGGTAAATGGTTTGATGTTGCCGCTATGGTTTTTGAGGGAATCAAGCATGGGAGGAAGAAGCTATTGGCAAGGGCAGAAAAGCCCAAGGATTATATACCGTATGCCAGTTTGGTCTTGGCTATGTTTGATGAGTACGTCGTGACCTTCGTCCACAAGATCTCCTCCAGGGAGCCTAAGTCCTCCAACAATGTGGTCTTCTACACCTTTAAGCATTGGAGGAAGACTTATAACCGGCTGAAACCACATCCAAAGCCAACCCCTCGAGCGCCTCCTATCCCTCCTCAACCATAAGATGCACCTGCTCAGGACGCACCACTAGCTGACCAACCTGCTCCTGAGGCTCCTGTCCTCGATCAGCCTGAGGTTATCCCTCCAGTTCACCAACCTGCCGACATACCGATGCCGCCAGTCCTTCAAGTAGCTCTGATAAGCAATGAGACATTGGCTACTCTCATCCAAGAGAGCAATCACCAGTTCAATCAACGCCTAGACTACTACGAGCTGCTCATGGAGGACGTGTTGCACGCCATGTACCCTACTGACTACGCCCAGAGTATGGCGGCCATGCATGCGCGGGTATTCGGTGCTTCTATGGCAGACGTTGCTGCTGAGGATCCATGGCCTAGTGAGGCGGCCAGTGGGGATCACACCGACGAGGAGCCGGAGGATGTAGCTGATCCTACTAGTCTGACGGATCCTGCTGGAGCGGCTGGAGGAGCTACTGTTGAGGGATCATGAGCTTGAGAGTGTTTCTTTTTGAAAATTTTAATTTTTGGGCAATGTGTATAAATTTTTTAACTATTGTGGCATGGTTGCCACTTCTGTTTTTACTTGTTAGAACTATGGTGGCATGGCTGCCACAATGATCTTTTTCATAATCATGCTAACCTTTCTTTGATAATGTGCTTGAATTTAATCTATTAGAATTTATTGTGTGGAGACTGTGCGTCTGTGTGTGTGTGATGCGATCTTATAGCAACATGGACTGTTTAGCCATGTGTGCTACCTTACGAGGTAACCCTTCCTATGTCGTGTCGCACACTAGGACAATTTTTTAGGACAAAAATTCCTAAGGTGGGGAGGATATAACATCCCAAACACTTTAAAACCTTGATCTGCATGCCTCGGTACATGTGCCCGATGGTCTGCACGTCGGGGATGGTATCGATAGTCGATGTAATGTCTATAGATCAAATCCAACGGATGGGATTTGACATATGTAGGCTAGGTTGAGGGTTAGTGCACTCTCGTACACCCAACGTTAGTGCAGCTGTTTTACGCCTAAGCCTAGGACTCAAGTATAAGAGGAATTAAATGCCTCATTTAGGTTTTGCATTCAACACCTTAGTAATTGCTAATCATAGAGAGTTAAGAGGAAAGAGGGAGAGATTCGAGATTTAAATGCTGAATGCATGCAAGAACAATACGTTCTCGAAGCTTGTGGTTACGTAATTAGAGCGACGAACGAGCCGGTGTTCTTCTGGTGAACCCGAGTCAGATCTAGAGGCTAGGATTAGAGATTCAGAGGAAATCGAGGTATGAAAATTTGGTCGAGATCTTGAAACTATGTCGTTAACTGTTTTTACGTAAATTTAGATCACGAGAGTGTAAGAAATCAAGTTTAACTTGACGTGGAGGGGAAAACCCTTAAACAGGTGATATCTGTTCATTCCAACCGATCGAAATTGAGTTCGATCGATCGAAATGAACTTAAAATGTGAAAACTTCAAAGTATGAGAAAATTCGTTCGATCGAAGTCAAATTCGATCGAACAAACTGAGTTCAATCGATCAAATCTCACACTCGATCGATCGAAATGTATATAAATATGAACATGGAAAAACCCTCTGTGAGAACTCGATCGATCAAAATATATTCGATCGATCGAATTAAGAGTTTTTGACCGATCAAAGTAGGATTCGTTCGATCGAACTGTGTGATAGCTAACTTGCTTTTGGAAGATTCGACCGATCGAACTTAGCTCGATCGATCAAAACGTGATTTCGATCAATCAAAATTGGGTTTCGATTGATCGAAATTCTCATATTCGAAATTTTGGTAAATTTTGACTGTGAAATTTTGAGGAGTGTTATCCTAACATGTTTTGCACTGTTCTAATGAGTGAACATTGAATCTTATAGTTTAGGTGACTTAGTATTGTATGTTGAGGGGGCTAACCTAAACGCCGGTGTGAGCTAGTGCGGGTTAAGATCTCGAGGTAAGGAACACTTGACACCATGTGCATTGTTACGTTAACATGTGTGTGTTATGACGTGATTGTTTCTTTGAATTGATTATATGTGTGGTTACGAATAAAATTTGGAAGGACATGTGCATCCATATGTTTTCGATTCATGCATGAGTTATGGAATCTTTCGAGATTTAATCTAATGTGTTGTGTAAGTATCTTCAGACTTCTTTCTGACCTTTGATCTAAATTATAATTATCACTTTACATGGCGATGAGCTATATGTACGCACTTTGATTTAAGATTTTATGTGAATACCCTACCGGTACGGCGGCTAATCCGTACACCTTTGTGATATGTGTTTTGTGACTCCTACCGCATGACGGTAAATATGTTCGGCCAGCGTCCAACTTTATGGGGCCTTGGATATATGTGAAAATGGTTCATATGAGCGACGATGGTGGGTATTCCATCAGGGGCTTGAGGCTATAGCTCCTCATTCTATTACTTTAGGCATACCACTTTAAGTTTTTATTTTCTTGTGTTGGAAGAAGATGTGAACCTTTCTCTTTTAAAATTCGAACAAGCTTTGTACCTATGTTTCATGCCCTGACCATACACTGTGCATATGTCTCGATTATTCTATTTCATTATGCCATAAGATCTATGTTGCCGTTACAATATGCATGCCATGAGTTTTTCGTTACTGAGCTTGGATGAAGCTCATTCCTCGACTATATGTCACAGGTTTAGGTGAAGACGTTGACACCGGGATTTTCGAGAGGGAGGTTTCTAAGCTAGCTTCGGGGGAGGACTTGGAGGAGATTCACCCTGAGAGCTGCTTTCTTTGTACTAGGCCAGAGTAGGTCCGGCCCTAGGATTCAAGATGTGTTGGTTTAACTTTAGTTGTAAAGGATGTAAATTTCACAAATGATTGTACTTATTTTTGGTGAACCATATTTCGGTAAGGTACGGCCCTTACTGGTAGTTCTTGTCGGTTCTTTTTCCATAAGGAATCATATGAAATTTGAATCGCCATTTTGGAGCTTTTGATGAATAGTATTAGTTCTCTTTTTTTTGCTAGGATGATTCATTGGATATGGTTTTGCTTTGTTTTCCGTTGTGCAACTGTACGTTACGTGCTTCGTTCGGGGGCTCGGCCTTGTGATCCTTGAGCACGGGCTTGAGTCTTGAAACACAGGGTCATCTCAACTTGTGTGTGAGTCATGATGTGAGATCCATGGTTTTAAATCTTGGAAATCCTCGACATATCAGACTTGCGATCCCGTGATGTCTCGCCCATACGAAAAAATGATTAAAATTTGATTTGAATTATATTTTAAAATAATAAAAATAGATAAAATTATTGAAAAACATCTGAAAATGCAAAACTAGTAACAAAAATTACAAATAAACTTCTGTGATGATACTAAGTTCAAGAACTACAAAATTTCATTGGGTACAGATCTTTACAGCCGAAGATTCTATCTGCTTAACTGGGGATTTCCATCCTTAAAACCCTTGGCTACTTGAATTCGGCAATGGAGATCATTTATCATTCCAATCTTCCACATAATAGATCTTGAAATCATGCCCCACATATCAAAGGGTCAGTTGTTGATTCCACGTGAAACACATCCACAAAAGTGACCTGAAAATCCTTCTCATTGTTCAATATGACCACGGTAATTTTTAAAAAAAAAATGACCACGGTAACTTTTGGGGATGTGTGCAATGTGATATCAACAACGGACTCTCTAATAGGTTGGCCATGATCTCAAGATCTATTATGTGGCAGATTGAGATGAAAGACGACATCTTTGTTCAATACAAGGCAATCAACATTGTTAAGGTACACTATGTCAACATGGGGAAAAAACCACTCTAGCAACATAAAATAAACCACTGCTTAAAAAAGCGGTGCAATATATCACTACCTAAAATAGTCATTTTTTAAGTTAAATTAGTGTTTTAGTAATGCATCCCTCCATCACATGCAAATCATCAGGCCTATCACATGCAAATCATCGGGCCCAACCACCCACCCCCAACTTCTCTTTTCACTCTTTATCAATAAACACAAGATGCCTTTCTCACAACCCTTCTTTTTCTCTTCGAAACCGTAGTCTCTCTCTCTCTCTCTCTCGATCGACAAACCCTAGCCTCTATCTCACGTTTCCTGCTTGTTACGTGGTCTCTAGGAGCTAATTTGGGAGGCTCCATTCCTCAATGGATCGAAAGCTTCTCGGGTGAGCTCGAAAACTAGATCTTTGATCAAATTCTTTTACTGTCTTTTACTGGAGAGGTTTCTAAAACTTGTTGAGTCTTCGATCTTGCAATAGTTGGATCTTTCCAACAATGCATTACACGGAACTCTAGGCAGCTTCGATCAACTGATCATTTTTCTAATGGATCGGGAAGCGTGAATGCTGATCTAGGTATGTTATATGGTTTTGATCTTGTAGAGCGGAGGATTTGAGATGGATTAGAAGCTGGTGAATGCAAATGTAGGTATGTTATATGGTTTTCATTACATTTTGGTTGATTTTGAGTAGGATTTGAGATGGATTGGTTGATTCGTTGATTTTCCAATTTTTTCAATTTTTTATTTGATTCGTTGATGCATTGATTTTCCAATTTTTTGTTTGATTCGCTGATTCATTGATTTTCCAATTTTTTGTTTGATTCGTTGATTAGTTAAATATTTGTTTGATTCATTGATGTGAATGCATGTTTAAAAATCGCTAGGGTTTTGGAACTCAGTTTTTGTTAGATTTTTTTCTTTCTTAGTCGCATTTAAAGCTATTTTTGTGACTGAATTACAGCTTAGTGATTGATCTTTACAGCTTTTCTGAGACTGAATTATAGTGGTGAATGTTATTTGGAGTTTTTATTTTCTATTTTTTTTCTCTCGCAAGTTTTTCACGGGATTACGAATCGGGATTTTTTCTCTCGCAAGTTTGGTCATCTCCTTTGCATCAATGGTGAGTGGGATAAGCCCCTAGATTGATCCACTGTAATGTGCCTCTTCAAGTTGATGAGTAAGTTACTTGAAGAAAGAGAACTTTTGTCTTGTCTTTCTTGATGTCTCAAACACTTTAATTCCCATATTTGGATTGAATGCTCTATTATTTCAGGTTAATGTGGGTCCCATGGAGCTCCCGGGAGAGAGATGGTGAGTGAGAGCAAGCTGAGAGATCTTCTACATGGATCGGATTATGCCCTTACGTACGAAGATAAAAATGGTGACTGGATGTTGGTGGGAGACATCCCTTGGGGAGTAAGCTCTGATATGATCTATCTATTTCTTGTTATCTTTTCATTTACTATATAGAATTATTGGAATACTTATCTTCTTGTTACTTATTTATAGCCCAATCTACACCCCAATACAAGTTTTGCCTCTGCCTTGTAAAATTGTCCCTTCAATCAAGGTGAACACACATTGGTCTCACAAGTCATAGCACACCAATCACATGTCTCCATCACCCACTCGGCAACACGCTACTTGGTATTTTATCTGGACTGATTTTTAATACAGTGATACGATAGATGAAGCATTTTGCTTGACTCATAGCACTCATTGTAAATGCAACCTCTTCCCACATGGCTTGTTTTACAAAAAAAATAGAGCAAAGGAGGGCCATTCCAACGATGAGGTTGAACATTTCCCTATACCTTCGAGTGTGACGGTTAGGCGGGCTTCAGCTGCTGCTACAGTCGAACTAAAGGACTCTGAAGCCTCAAATGTAATGCCACTTTTTCCAATTTTTTAGATTCCTAACACTAGTATCAAGTTGTTGACAATTAAGTTTAATCTAAAACCGGTATAAATCTTATTGTTGAACGCAATTCTACAGCCATTTCAGTAATTAAACCTGGTATGTATGCTCGTTTTCTTTTGAACTAGGGAATTTTTTTAATAAAAATTATCAAAAATTATTTAAGCTGTTTGAATCATCATGTCACGATCTGAAAATCTGAAAAAAAAAATTAATAATAAATCCATGCTTTAAAATCAGGAAAATTCCTCTAATACGAAAAATTGATTGGGCAAACTTCTTTTGTTGGAATCTATTTGCTTGCTATTTGGTTTCTTTGATGAGTTTGCAAACTCTCTAGGATGTAGATATTTCTCGTTAGATCTTTTGTCATTTCTAGCTATATCTTTTGTGATATTTCATAATTAAAATAAATAAACAAAAAGAAAATTTCATGTTACAGAGCTTGATGATCAAGGGAAAGGAATCTAACTTAAGTCTATAGATCTTATTCATCTTACCTAATACTGAGAATGATCTTGATCCTTAGAAAATTACATCGTCTTATTTATCGTGTGTTGCTATTAGAAAAAATCATCTCAATCAAATCACAGGAACACTTTTCAGCGAAGAACTATTTTTGTTAAATAGTACCTTCAAACTAGCTTTTGCTCTGATTTTATCATCAGTGTGGTAGCTAGCAGTTGTTAATCTTTTATGAAATTAGTGCCTGAATTGATGTTACCTGGTTCGCTCGGTTTGAATTCGAGTTCATTGTTTGATACCCCCCATCGAACCCTAGTAGTTATCAAATTGGTGATCAGATCTCTTTACATGGCATGCAGTTCACTCAGTTTTGTATCTTATGGCTCTTTTTTGAAAACCACATGCCCTTGTTTCTACTGTTCATTCCACCAGGGAGTCCAATTCTTTCCCCTTCGCTTCTGCTCTACAAGTTCTTGAGTAGACCATCAAGCACTTCAGCGTGAAATAGTAAGTAATTTGAAATTTTAAACTACAATTGGCGCCTTTCTAGTTAGGAGAATTAAGTAGACCCATACAGGAATAAATGTCTGCTTGGGCTAGTTCCATGAGCAAGTGCGCTTCTTTGAAAATTTCAGAATCTAATGAAGTAGCAAGGTTTTTTTAGACAGAATCACTTCTTCTAGTGTTGAATAGTCTTAATAGGGAGTAGTTTCTCTGCTATGACATAGTTCCTATCCTTGTCGATAATCGTACTTTTCTCGTCGATACTCGTACTTTTCTCCTATAGATTTCAACTTGGCTAATTTCCTCCCTTGTTTTTTTTCTAGGTAATTTCTGGTTAGAGTTGGCTTTCTGTTTATGGCTTTTTTGTAGTTTATGTTCTCATTTTTTGGGTCAATGTTTTGTGTGCCATATGTTGCTAGTCTGTTTTTGTTTTTTTAATTTTCATTGTTGTGTTATTGTGGGGAGGATTTTTTGGGCAGACTAGTGTTTTTGCAATCTTGTGGTGCATCTGGCTGGAGCGGAACACTAGGATTTTTGAGCGAAAGCGCAGACCTGAGGGGATGATTCTTAAATTGGTTAAGGATCTCATGTGTCTATGGGTCTCTAGAGGATGCGAGGAATCAAGGGTGGACGATATTCAATGGGATCCCGACTAGGGGAGGGACTGGATGTCTGTCTTGTAATAAGGACTGCAGCCAGTTTTTGGCTGCAATCTATTTTTTGGCTTTTGAGTTTTCTGTTTTTCCTTTTTGGTCGTACTATTCGCATATTTCTTTTCAGCGCCTCGTTGGTTTCAATATATTTGCATTACTGATAATAAAATAAAAAAAAGAGTCGATCCCATTTGTTCTTATCCCTATTGAAGGTTTAGACTGGCAAGTTCAAATCCAGCTTATCCAACAAACAAAAAGACGATGAAAAACACTAAAAGGCACCATTTCCTTTTCTCAATAGTGATGTGGGGAATACTAAATTTAGGCCTGGCTTAGCTTAGGATACCTCTAGTTCCATCTCATTACAGGTCTTGCATATGGATAGGAATGACTATTACGGAAGACGAGAGGAGAGTCAACTTCACTTAATCTCATTCAGGTGGCATTTTTGGGTGCGACCTGCAAATTCTCTGATTGGCTTAGCTTAGGATTTCAGGAAAAATGTCACATTTATTTTTGCTTTTCTGATTTTTTAACTGAAAATTTAATTTTGCATCTTTGGAAAAAGTTTAGGGGAAACGAGTCAAACGACATGCCTCCGGCACATTTGGGCTCTAGCAGGGAATACAATGTTGACATGATCCCAAAGGTTCACTTACTTCTTTTCATATTGTGTTATGTTCACTTACATTCCAGATTTTACCAAATTCTTTTTCTACTTGGTCTTCTAGCTTAAGGTATTTATCCCTTCCTTTCCCATCTAAAAAATCTGTTATAATGTTATGCATCAAAAGAGAAAAGGAAATGTTGTAGCGTTAAAGTTTGATTTTCCACATGCTTATTGGTTGGTTTGAATTTGTGATGTCAAGAGTCCCTTGAGAGATCATTCTGTTTCAGCATTCATGGGTTGGATTTATATATTTATTTACGGTAGGGACACAAAGGCACCTAGCCGAGGGTTCGTGAAGACGGGGCTCAGTGATCAGATCGCTACCTATTTTATGTGTTATTTTTTTATAATTAATTTGGTCTCTCTGCAGTTGATATTGCTTTAGAATTGTAGATTTTAGTTTTTTTTTTTATACTGTAGCTTAGGGTGTTATTGATTAGCTGTTGATTTTGAATAATGTTGATTTACTGCGTTTTCATTTGCATTTGATAGACAATTTATTTTTATATTTATGATGGTGCTCAACACATTCTTATAATTTGCTCAGTAATTTTCTTTTGCAGTTTGAGTGGTTAGTTTATGTCTTAACTAGACCTGGTAGAATATCACATGTGGCCCAGTAGGGAAGACTACAAATTATATTAATATGTATACCTAGAGATGAGAATTATGTTGTCGTGTGTTGTATGACCTTAGATTAATGGTTTGCGCTTGGACCAAACTGGTAGATCAGCAAGAGTTTTTTATCATGATTGACTGAACACAATGTTTGTCACTTCAATCTCAGAATAAGTGGGTGGAGCAGAATTGTAGTACTCAGATAAGCTTAATTGGTATTTATTACAAAGTTAAACTAAACTGTGTTTTACATAGGTTGTTGATGATATAAAGGTGCATTTTCTCCACAGCGTAGCATCTCACAGCAAGAGTTTAATTCTATTATACTTAGCTTTATTATTTCGACCACAACGTAGCATCTCATAGCAAGAGTTTAATCTGAGAAAGCCACCTTCATTTCATTATGATTTACTTCTTTTGGGATTTATGATATGCAAGTGTATTCTTTGTGCTCCCTTCCATTTTCCTTTTGCTTACTTATAGTAATGCAGGAGCCTATATTAGCATATTTTTAGAACTAGTTCTTTGATGACCATGAAAATTGTCATTTGGTTCAACCAAGGATAAATTCTTGATATCAATCTGTACCGATAACAAGATGCATCGTCTCAGGTATTGGGTATCAATGATACAATGCACCACAAAGTATTTGTATCAGGTGATACCTGGGATGATGCGTTGCTATCGGGCAGCTCTGATACCGAGACATATTGCCTGATATATATCAATATCGTCAGATATTTTGATCAGGAAAGTCATAGTTTTGATTTGTTGTGATAAATGGCACTTAATCTCTGATTATATTCCATGATTAATTTACCAGCTTTGTCGTCAGTTTGGTCCTATGGTTCAATCTATGCTCGGTTGAAATTGAGAGAAACAATTCGAACTAGCTAATGAGTGAATTGGGTAACTTCGATTAAAGCTAATTTTTTTTGCATGGCAGGAAATTTTGTGTGGTCTTCTTGGGATCCCCTAATTAAATGGTGTTATCCCACAGTCACCAATGCATACAAAGAGTCTGGCTACTCTTAAGCATCAGGTATGCAATCAAAACCTTCTACTCAATTCAGCAACGATACAAGACTTACCCTTTTAGATTAGTAATAAATATGCAACACTTAATTTCTGCATCTGCTTCATAATCGACTTGTAGCCACAGCTCATAAGAGTATGGGCAAGAACTCAAGCTTGGGACAACTTTACGGAAATATGCAAGAAGCCTATCAATAGATGCTTACTTAACAGTTAATAGCAGATGAAAATAAGGGTACCATTATTTGCAGTCAGTCAAAATGTAATCTCACCTAGTCAAAAAGGAAATCTGACCATTGATTGCTGTGAATCAGAGGACGGAGATGGAGCTCATTTTTCATCTCAATCTTCGCAATGGATCATGAGATCATGAGCGTACCATCTGATGGTCAGTTTTTTTATTTCAGGTGACACACATCCCAAAAAAGTGACCCAAAAATTGTACGGCACGTATCGCACTCAATCGTGACTTTAGGATCAATTTTTAGGATGTGTGCAACATAGAATAAAAAACTGACCGTCCAATGCCATGATCTCAAGATCCATTGTGTGGAAGATTGGGATGAGAAATGACCTTTATCTCCATCATCTGATAAAAAGCAATCAATGGTAAGATTATATTTTCAAGGTGCATTGTGACTATATTTGGTTTGTTGAAATACAAGCTATGAAAACAAATTATTCCTTTTAATTAACACAGTGGAAAAGATTTGGGCAAAAATTGTAACAATATTGTGGACAAATTCTCAAGTTGTCAAGATTCGGTTTATTAAAATATGTTGAGGCAATTAATAGGGAGTTGGAAGGGGTTTCTGGAACATTCAATGCCCTGGTTTCGTACAAGTTAGTACCGACTATCCAATTGGCATGGTTTTAGAGCCATGACCACATTATCAGGGAAGAAACAGAAAGCTGATCTTTACTTCATCCAACTTGACAGAATTAGAAACATATCTCTAAACTCCGTTGTGTGCTTTCATGGATGGAGGCAAAGAGTCCATCTTGAGCCACTAGATTGTTGTCACGGGATTGCCCCTGCACCCACAGTTTAGTGGGACCAATTCTACAGATTAATTGTGTCACGCTGATATGTATTCATTGATGCTCAAAAGTATCAGTGCATCTCTCTGGATTAGTAGAGAGATTTGTCTGTGCACTCCCTTCTTGCAAAGGTCGAGTGCCTAAAACGAACCCTTTTTCTTTTCCTTGAAATATTTTTCTGTCCTTGCAGTGGCAGTATTTTAATTTACTGGAGCCAGACAGCATTTTGAGGGAATTATGTGGAGACCAGGTTGGTATCCTGATTGACCAAACAGAAAGGATTGGCTGATGCAGTGTGGTCTCTCTGATCTTTTGCTGCATGCTGTTGAACTCATAAAAAATGCCGCGAGATGACTAGCAAAGATGCTTTCTGGCTAATCTTCATCCGGGCCAAATCAACTGCCCTATTGCGATGCCTTAAATTTTTGCACGATATATTTTAACGACATGTGGAATGAAAAGCCACAGGAGCCTTCCGATTAATGCCACCAATATCCCACAGGTTGGATACCCTGGAGCTGATAATGTGGTACAATCTGTTTAATGCCTTGATGATATATATATATATATATATATATATATATATATATATAGAACTAACAGTAATTTTCTACCATTGGCTTATTTTTTCTGTTTCTTCCCTGCAGATCAGAAAACTTGATGACTCTTGTAAGTTTCTAAATGCATTTTCTCGTGGTTATGTGCAGTTGGAACCAATACCAAGAGTATATGCATCGGGTGGAAGAATTCTGATTCATAAATCAAATACAAGGACCATCAGCCAACTCACTTCTTTACTAACTAGTGATCTACCATAGTCAAAAAAATTTGTTTTGGATTCTCTGAGAAGTTTGCTTTCTGCTGTCCCTTGGAGTGATATATTGCATGAAGGGAGTGCTGCGAATGATGCGATCGAAACAATGATAAAAAATTTAAGCTCCACAAAGGAGGAGAGTCAAGCTAACTCGGCATCAGCTCTTGCAGGACTCTTTGATTGTCAGAAAGACTTAAGAGAAAGCAATATTGCTATTAAGGCTCTTTGGTCAGCCATGAAGCTGCTCAATTTGGATTCTGAAATGATATTAATAGAGTCTTCACACTGCCTTTCCTCCATTTTCCTTTCAATCAAACAAAACAGGGATGTAGCTGCTAGTGTTGGTAGAGATTCATTGGCTCCATTAGTTGTGCTTTCTAATTCTTCTATTCTAGAAGTTGCGGAACAGGCCACACGGGCTTTGGCTAATCTTCTATTGGATAGTGAAGTTTCAGAGCAAGCATATCCCGAAGAGATTATTTTTCCTGTCACAAGGGTGTTGCGTGATGGTTCAATTGATGGAAGAACCCATGCAGCTGCAGCAATTGCTCATCTTCTGCACTGTCGCCCAGTTATCTGATACTGTAAATTGTGCTGGTATGGTGCTTGCACTTGTTTCTCTTCTGGAATCTACTAGCATAGAAGTTGTTGCCACGTCAGAAGCACTTGATGCACTTTCCCTGTTGTCTAGGTCGAAAGGTGCTAGTGGCCATATCAAGCCTGCTTGGGCAGTTCTCTCTGAATTTCCTAACACAGTAGCCCCTCTAGTTTCATGTATAGCTGATACTTATGAAGGTATCGTGAACACTAGCTTTATTTACCTCTGATTAAATGCCTATAAATGATATGATGTCATGCCTAAACATTGAACTTTATTTTATTTTTTTATACAGCATTGAACTTTATTACAAATGAAAGGTGCTCAAAGTTGAAGATCTACCCAATATTGCCAAAGGTATAGCTAATCTAATTTGTATATCGGGCATTGTTTTCTTATGGTTCTTTAATGTTCCCTTCTATATGAATGCATGTACTTTCTTAGCTTAAATTTTCATAATATGATTACTTACCAGGTGTATCTGGAGAGGATTTTGAGAAAACCAGAAATTGATGCTTTTGCTGAAGAATTGAAAGTACACCAGGTTATAAGATGTCATGCTTCCTTAGTTTAATAACCTTTTTGTTTTGATGGACCAATAGTATGAACTCTTATATAGTATTTTTCCAACAGAAAGCTCTTATACTTGATAACTTCACAGTGTTGGATTGTGCCATGATTGAACATAATCTTCTGAGTGCTAGCAAACTTTACACAAACATAAGGTTAGTGATCTGCTAGTGATGAATTTTTCTTTACTTGGCGATAGAATCTGTTATGTTTTCTTAATCTCTTAAATACATTTTTGTGCAGCTTTGAGGAACTGGGCACTTTACTTGGTATTGCCCCTCAGAAGGAACATTTTCATGTATTTGATGTGTAATTAGGGCTGCCAATAGGTCGGGCCAAATTTTTTGCTGCCTGATGGGAAAAAGCATATGCCCCACCCGACCCGACTCGGTGTGTTATTAGGGCTACCAATGGGTCTGGCCAAATTTTCATGTATTTGATGTGTTAATTTTTTGTTTTGAGTGGGAATAAATATGATTCATTGGATACCTTTGAACTTGATTCTTCTTCCAATTGATATTTTCTTTCGAGCAATAGTAGTCTTTGTTTTGGATTATAGTGAGTGAGTTGATTTTCCATGTGTGCTATCTATTAAACTTGACTTCAACAGGTACTCTTTTGGAAACCTGGGTCTAGCTGGAGGACACTTTGGAGAATGTTTTGTGACAGCCTACTCTAGACCTTGGATCTTGTGGCAGAGTAATGAGGTAGTGATTCATTCTACTTTAGAAAAAATTTATGTAATCATAGTTTGAATTTGCATAGGAACAGTAATGCCTTTGCTTTGGAAGATAGCATCACGGTTCAATAGAGGTTGCTTAATATATGAATGAGATTACGGATGGACTCCATCATTCTACAACACTACAAAAAATAAGACTATTAGCGGTAGTCAAAAACTGCCGCTATTAACAAAAAAACTACTGCTAATAGCTTTGCCGCTAATAGTCTTAATAGTTTTTTTGTTAATAGTGGCAGTTTTTTACTACAAAAAACTGCCGCTAATGGTCTTATTTTTTATAGTGCAAGTTGTTTTAATTTTAAATTTACATGAATGCATCTCAAGTGTCAAAACATGGAAGTATGTTGTCTGCTCAACTGATGCATTTCTTTTGTACAGTTGGAATTATTGAGAGGGATAACATAAGCCATCTCCTCAAGATGTTAATGTAAGAACCTTTGAGCCCGAGGTGTATTTATTTATAAAACCTTTATGCCATTGCTTTGATGGAGGGTTCTGGGTACCTCATGTATATAATTGAGTTGATCTTGCAGGATTGCTTGAATTCGTTGATTTCAGCGGCAACGGGTCGGGCACATAAACTTGACCCGTTGTGTCGGGCATGAGACATCCGACCTGACCTTCAGGTCGGGTCGGGTCGACCAAGAAGTCGTGTCCAATCGGGTGGGGGTTGGGTATTGCCTGAGTCAGGTTGACCCGACCCAACCTGATATTTTATATGGAAAAAGTATAAAAATAAGGGCTTTTTATTGTGTCAGGTCAGGTTTTCGGGCCAGCTTGAGTGCACCATCAGGTCGGGTGGGATGCACCATCAGGTCCGACATTTGCAATTTTCTTATTGGGCAGTCAATATTTTGACCCGACCTAACCCGTTGAGCCCTTACTCGCATTTTCGTGATTAATTTTTATTTGATCTTTTGATAATCTCAATACCTAAATGTTTTATGAGTGGAGCCTTTTGATGTGTGCAATAATTTTTCATAAGGTAGAATGCCAATTGTTTCGTCAAATTTAGATTTTAAATGAAATATTTTTTTTTTTTGCATGAGCAGTCTTCCATTGGTTGTAATTGCAGATCATTCAATACTATTTCTTTGGCTCAAAGGAGGCACTTGGATTCACACCTTCTTGGCTCTTATGGCTCAGGTATAACATGCTCTAGTTCACATTGAAATGATTTGTATTCCTTCTCTTGGAATTTCTTATTCATGTTGAAGTGAATTCATGCAGGTACAACACCTTTCTGATATTATATCCAACTGGCATCACCCGTGAAGCTGGTCTAATACATACTACCCTGCCCTACATCAAGGTAATGAATTCAAGGATGCATGAAATCTTAGGAAAATGAATTGCATGAGTTAGGAAAATGAATTGCATAAGTTAATTCACCATGACCTAGACTTTAATGATGTTCTCCTTTTGATTACAGGTGAACCTTTCTGATTTCAGCTCACCTCAAATGGATCACTAGGGTCAGGGACACTTGATAGGAGAGGCGAAGCAAATTTAATTTTTTTTTTCTTTTATTTTGAAAATGAGCCATGGGGTCCATAGATTGTTAACTCTCTTTCTTTTTTTCTTCTTTTTGTTTGAATAAAATGATTGGGTATGTAGAGTTTAAAATGTTTGCCTGATTTGAAACGTTGGATCATAGGTTGAGATGTAACCTTTTGTTTGAATAAAAGAACTGGGAATCTATTTTTTTTATTAATGGCATTGAATGATTTGCATTTGAGTTGAATGGACGTGTTAAAATATGAGATTAATAATTTTTTTAAGGCATTAAAAAAATTGCATTAAAAAAAAATAATGAAAAAAACATTAAAAAAATTGCATTAAAAAAAAAGCATTAAAACAATTGCATTAAAAAAAGCATTAAAAACATTATATTAAAAAAAGCATAAAAAAATTTGCATTAAAAAAAAGCATTAAAAAAGGCATAAAAAAATATTATTTAAAAAAAAAATTGCATTAAAAATCGTTGAAGTAATTTTTATTTTTTTTAATTTGCATAAAAAAACCACTATCAAAAGCAGTGCTTTTTTCTATGACTGTTAAGAGCAGTCGTTGTTGAAGTTCATAAACCACTGTCTTGTATAGTGGTAAAAAAAACACTGCTTTTTTTACAACTGTTTAGGGCAGAGATTTTTTGAAAAAAACCACTGTTTAAGGCAATGATTTTTTTGGCTTTTTCACGTAGAGGTAGTAACCTATGGTTGCAGATACCAAATCTTCGACTACAAATATTGGGACCCAATTTCATTTGGGTTGTGTTTGAGTTAGGTTTTATAAGAGCAAAAGCAGCTCTCTGCCTCTCTCTCTAAGGGCAGATAAAATATGCTTTGGCAGAGAGGACGTAGAGAGTAGTTTTATCATTTAAAACATCTCCTCGCCAGAGCAAATGTGGCGAGGAGGTGTGTTACCAAACATGAAAGTAGTTTCCCTTCAGAGCTAGAGCAAAAGAATTGCTCTTTGCCTCGAAAGAGCTAACCCAAATGCATCCTTCATCTCTTCGGTTTGATTTAACACCAAAGATTCTTGGAGCACTGATCGGTTTTAAAGTTTACCCTTGCAAGTGCATAAGATCAGTTGTAGCAAGCCAAGAATACAAGTATCGTACCCACAAGTAAGCGCATAATTAAATTAACTTTAATGAGATAAAAAATACCCAAGGAAGTACCAAGAGCGAGAAAGTTGATTTGCTAAGTTATCACCACACAATGCTAAAATAAGAAAAATTAAATTGATCTATGCAAGAACAAATTATGACAAAGAAAATAACAATGATGAGATAATCAAGGAGTATGCTAACCCTAGATTTATAATTTTTTTACAATCAATCACACAATTTCATATCAAACCAATACACCATCATTTAACTACAAGAAAAACGAATCGTGAAAAATATGATTATTAATCCGGCATACCCTATCCCAATACTATGACTCATCCAATCACGGCATGAATCATGCGAAAGGCATAGCGTATCTCAAATTCGAAATCCCAACGATAAGAACCAATCATATGACATCCTAGATCAGTCTACAAGATCATATCTAGGTGGAATGACTCCTTTATGGTCGCCGATAACCAAGATCGATGGCTATAAATGAGCATTCGATGGTCATATATTAAGCACACACTACTAATCGTATGATTCAATGATTATAATAAGAAATTATAGGAATGAAAGTAAATCAATTACTCATCTACGGGTTGCTTTCTCCTTGAATGAGGGGTTTAGCCGCTCATCCTCGATCTACACGCACAATGTAAACCCGAAGCCATCACAAACATATGCTCTTTATTTGTCAAAAGATTGAATCCTTATACACCTCTCTTCCTACTACAAACTACTGCTTAATGAATAAAGAAAAAGCTCCCAAAAACCTAAAGAAATCTGCCAAGAAGCCCCCCCAAACCCTAGCAAAAATGTTGCTTATATAGGGTGCGAATAGGAAAACTTCTATAAAAATCTCAATTGATTGAATTAACAAAATCAATCGATTGACTTAGAATTTGAATTTCAATTCAATCGATTGATTTAGTTCAAATTCAAATTAAAAAGGGGGAAAAGCTGTCATCCAACTCAATCGATTGATTCCTAAGATTCAATCGATTGAGGATGACATGAGATATATTCATTCTCTTGGTTGTGGCTTGGATAAATCTATTCTTTTCACGGATTTTGGTGTTTTCGTTTGCTCCATGGTCCAATGCTTTTATGTAATCTTGAATTATGCTCTTTTAAGCTCTTGCGCGTTCCAACAGTTACGAACACTTGAAACCACTAAACTGCACAACAACCATCAAACTGCCTTCATCGGATGGCCAAATGTTGGTATTAGGGTGCGAAATATAGTGATATTTCGACATCGATCAAGTGCATCAAGTGAAAACAGGGTACCCTTATTTGCAACCATGGTTTCCACCTGTTAAAATGTTGATTGCCTTGCATCAAAGGATGGAGATTGTTTTTTGACCCAATCTTCTACAGAACTGATCTTTAGATCATGGCTCACCTATCATATGTTGAGATGCTGATTTAAAATGGCACACAGTCCTAAAAGTGCCATGAAAACCCCTGCTTATGTACATGCTCAAGTCATTTGTAGATGTCTGCCACATGACCGTCTGATAGGTGACCCTGGAAGATCAGTTTTATGAAAGATTGGGCCATAATAAAATCTTCATCCTTTGATTCAAGGCAATCAAAAGCAGTCTTGGAAATTATATTAGCATTCAGATATCATGATTATCACATCAAGGAACCTCTTTTCTTCTCAAGATTTAGAGATTTTGATGAAATGGAATATTAAGATTCGACTTGGGATCAGAGATTTAAAGATTCGATATGGATCAGCATATATCGAATTCATACTAGTCAAACCGACCAATATTAAAGTGCCTTTTTTCTATTTTTAAAATTTTAAAGTAATAATTTTATTTTTTTCCGATTTATATCAGATACATATTGGCCGATTTGACTCAATATGGGACTATATTTGACCTGTTTGATCCCATTTCAAATCTGGGGGTATATGACCTAATTGACCATCTTCAATGAGGTCCTTGAAAGTAAATTGTGATGCATCATTTGACCAAGATCAGATTGACTTTGGAATTTTCAGTAAGAAATGAACATGGTCAATTTATTGTTGCGATATACATGAAGCTGATCTCGAGTATTCATATGGCAATATGTTGTATGACTAATATAGGGTATTCAATTCCATTGTTGTATGATCAGATTCATCTATTGCGATCACCACCATTAATAATTTAGATGGAGATATATTCATCTTTTTGGATAAATAAATAAATTGGTTCAAATCAAGATTTAGTTGCATATCCTTTCAAATCAATGGCATGAGACCAATGGTTCAGTTGACGCTAAGAATGGTTGGTGGCTTCTTAATTGAATACACCCAAACTTTTCTGAAATAGTCATCTATATATGTAATCAATCAGTCCCTTCGAAGTATGTTTTCCTATGGAGAAACTAACTTTCTTTTGCTTCCCAAAAATGCAATCTTAATAAACTTTCAATTTACAAGTTTGAATATCATAAATCACCTTTATTCTTTATGAGCTCTGTTAGCCCACACTCATTCTTGTGACCAAACCACTTATGCCACAAATCTGAGAGATCCTTGGAATTTTTTATAGCTACAACACCACAACCGCTAATTGTGTCACCTACTAGAATGTAAAGATTCCTCATCTTTTCACCTTTCATCAAGATCATAGCACCACGTGTAATCTTTAGTTTTCGGGATTCTAGGATGACCCGACATTCCATCTCATCCAATGCCCTCAACAAGATCATATTTTTTTTCAGATCAAACACATGCCTAATCTCAGTAAGAGTGCGAACACAACCATCAAACATCTTTATTTTAATAAAACTGATACTCATTGCTTCACATATATTGTCACTCTCCATCAAAATCATTCCACCATTGGCTACAATGTACTGGTCAAACCAATCTCTTTATGGACACATGTAATACGATGCTCCTGAATCTAGGATCCATCTACCATCAACTTGTTTGGAGCCTAATAGTGCACACAGTAGATCTTCATAGAAATCTGACTTAGCAACACCATCCTGTTGCGAAGTCCCTTCATTAATCTTTTCTTTATTCAATTAGTGCTTGTAATATTTGCGAATATATCCAGATTGTTTACAGAAGTAACAAATAATATCCTTTCTGTCACCTCCAGATTTGGACCTGATGTTTTCTCTCATTAATTTATTATCCCCTTTGGACTTATCTCTTTTACGATCAAGGTTTCGATCCATTTCGCTAAAGAGACTGATCCCTTCGGAGCTAGATTCAGACTGTTTTCTTAATTCGTCTTAAAGAAGTGCAGCAATCACTTCTTCAATGGTTGTAGTATCCTTACCATAAATTAATGTGATAACAAGGTGCTCATAAGATGTAGGCAATGAGGTGAGTAAGATAAGTGCAAGATCTTCTTCTTCAAGTTTACATCAATGCTCAATAGTTCACTAACTATTTTATTAAATAAATTCAAATGATTATGAATACGCGTACCAGCCTTCGTACGAAGTGTGTAGAGTTATTTCTTCATGAAAAGCCTGTTCGACAACGACTCTATCATGTAGAGAGATTTCATCTTCTTTCACGGATCCACGATCATCTTCTCATGAAAAACATTGTACTGAACTTCATCGGACAAACACAATCGGATAGTGCTTACGGCTCTCTCATCAAGAGAGATCCACTCTTTATTAGACGTCTCTGCCTTCTTCCCTATCTCCTTCCTAAGTAGAGCATTCTCAGTGCCTTGTTGGACAAGGAGATCTATGACCTTCACTTGACATAAAGCGAAGTTATTCTTCCCCGAAAACTTTTTCACCTCGAATCATGCATTCAAGACCTTCGTCGCCATTGTAGCATAAACCTCTCTTTGATATCACTTGTTAGGGAAATCCTCAAGGCACCACCAAAATCCCTATCGTGATGAATACGGTAAAATAAGAAGACGCAAAAGCAATCACACACAACACAAAGAAATTTATGTGGCTCACCCAATCTAGAGCTACGTCCACAGAGTATATGTATTATTTTATGAACGTTTGCGACGCACACACTCTCTTCTCTCTAGTGCACTCTTAATCAAGATCTGACACTATCTTCAGCAACCAACACATTGAATAAACAAGGACGTAGTCTTTCGATAACAGAGAAGAGATCTGTTGGAATAAAGTAATGATTCCAACACAAGAACAGCTTCAATCGGATGCTTCGATCCCTAAACTTTTCTTCAATACCTTGCCTCTCAATGTATTCACTACTTTTCAATCTATAGAAAAACCTCTCTCACATGAGCCCTAAAGAAACCTTCTGCTAATAGGTTCCAACTTCCATTAGGAAACTTTGACCAAAATCTTCTAAAATAGTCAAACCATCCAAATCCGCGAAACTAATCCACCCAGAATCGATTGATCGATTTCATAGCTCAATTGATCGATTTCAACCTGTGAGATACCAAACAATTGATACTCAGACTCAATCGATCAATTTTAACCCGAGAGCAATCTATTTATTTTCATCCAGAATCGATTAATCGCTCCCAACATCGATCAACCAATTAAGCCCAAAGAGCACTCTTTAAAGTGTCTCACACCATACGATTGGGATTAAACCTAACCAACAACAGTCACCACCATCAATAATTTAGATGGAGATTTATTCACCTTTTTCGATAAATAAATAATAGGTTCAAATCAAGATTTAGTTGCATATCCTTTGAAATCAATGGCATGAGAAAAGGTGGTGGCTTCTTCAATAGTCTGATGGGTTAGAGATTCTCCCTTGCTTCCAAAACTTACAAAAATTCATTGTATAAAGATAGATATTGTGTATTCTCTCGTATATAGTTCTCCTATTCGAGCTTAAAGAAGGGTGAGGAGGACCCCCCCACCCCCCCCCTCCCAAAATAAAAATTAAAAATAAATATAAATATAAATATAAATAAATAAAAATCATTTCACACTAAAAATATCAACACAAGCAATTAATTTAAAATAGAAGGTAAAATACCTTACAATGTTTAAAGAAATATAAGTTTAATAATAAAAGGCTCATGCTACTACCACACCTCCTTGTGTTACAACCACATTACTTAAGTAAAGCAAAAAATTCATTGACTGCTTTAAATCAAACATGGAGATCATTTTTCATCCCAATCTTTCACAAATAGATCTTGAGATCCTGAGCCTACCATCATACAATCAGATATTGATTCCATGTGGCACACATCCCATAAAGTAAATGTGAACCACGTTGATGGTACATGACATCATGACCACGTACACTTTTTTGCGATGTGTCCCATGTAAACATCTAACCGTATGATGGTAAGCTCATATTCTCATGATCTATTCTGTGGAAGATTGGGACAAAAATCGGTCTCCATCTTCTGATTTAAAACGATAAATGATCTTTTTAATTATACTTTAGTAGGTGGGTGTTGATCAGCTTCCAAAACTACATATTTTAGACCCAAACCTCGGCATTGCTAGACCTCACTTAACTACTAATGGCTATCTTTAGTGTAAGATACTATGTAACAAGTTTGAAGGCCGAAAATGTACAAATGTGGTTAAAAGAGCAAAGATATTGAAGACTTGAAGTCATGGCATAGTACTGAGCTGAAACAGAGGAGAAAGAGCCCAAAAGAATCAATTTTGACCGGTAAGGATTGCATTTGGACCGGTCGAGATGATGCAGCAGAAGAAAAGAAGAAGTAAAGAAACAGCCGTATTCGACCAGTCAAGGTGTCCAATTCGAACAATCAAGGTGTCCAATTCGACTGGTCGAGGTGTCCAATTCCATCGGTCTAGTGTGCAGAAACCCGATAAGCCTCAGAGTGGACAGGTCGAGAGTGAACTCTACTGGTCGAAACCAAACATAGAATGTGGGCTTGCTTATAGATATAATCTCGACCGGTCAAAATCATTTTCGGTCAGTCGAGTCTGGAGACACAATTCAGCAAATCAAGCAGCTGGACAGGTTGAAATCAGTTTCGACTGATCAAAATTCAATGAAACTGAGGATCTCTGCACCTGAGAATAAATTAACAGCTTGACCGGTCAAAACAAGTGTTCTCTGCTAATTATCAGGCTTTATAGCCTGATTCTGCCGGCTTTCGAGAGTTCTTCTTATTATTCTTCAGTTGATTTTTTGGGCTATTCTAGGGAGTACCTGCCATGAATAAACATTGTACTAAGGTTTTATGATATATAAATAAGGACCCTAGGGTTAGAGTTAAGAAAGAGCCTTCAACCGAGAGTTCTTCATAGGTTTAGCTTGTCTTTCTTTCTAGGTTTTAGTTTCCAGTTTTTGAGAGTTGTGAGAGACAGTGTGATTTGTAATCATCGTTCGATGATTGAATCAATGATGATGAAGATCAATCCGATGATGCATGGCTAACTTCTCTAAGGCTGAGATCCCTTGTAACATCACAGATAAGTTTTTAATATAAATTCTATTTCTTTTTCTATTTTGAATTCTGTGGTACAATTGCATGTTTGAGGTTTATGGTTGTTATCGTAAACGCACTTTGATCAATTTATTTCTATTTTATTTAATTCTAATGGCCGTGTAGGGATTAGGATTAGATCTAATAGGATAGCCACCTTCGGATTAACGCTTGAAGCCTAGTTTTATCGGTTACATGCAATGATGCTTACTGTTTAGGTTGTTAGAGATTGCACGGACCATATCGTGCCAACTGGTCCGTGACCTGATTCTTATACCTCGCCTGAGCTTGTAGTGAAGAGTAGGACTGTTACTCGGAATTCAGATAGGTTACGAATATAGTTTATGTTATTTACAAGTTTGTGGTCCAAGAGGGATCCCAGGCTGTTTTCTCATATCTTTTCCATCTCTGTTTTTATTCGCTTTTTAGTTAATTTAGTTAGAAAACTTTATTCAAAAAATTCTTTGATTAAAACTGTAGTTAGATGTAAACGACAAGTCCTTGTGGTTCGACACCCTTGTACTCACCCTAGTACTTTGGACTTTGCACTTGTAAGGTTTCAATTTATAAACGATCAAACTGTAAGAAAAGGTGGTGTCGTAGTAACACCAACCTAATAAAAATTATGAAATATTACAGATATTCAATTGATTTCAACAGATATAATCTAATAAATAATAAAATTAGCACTAAAAAAATAAGACTATTAGCGGCAGGTTTTGGCTATAAAAAACTGCCGCTATTAACAAAAAACTATTACAGGCTATTAAGACTATTAGCGACAAGGGTATTAGTGGCAGTTTTTTTTTTTTAATAGCGGCAGCTTTTGGATGCCGCTAATAGTCTTATTTTTTGTAGTGTAGTGTGATAGTAAAACTCCAATAGGAAAGGTAGATGGACTTCAAAATTTGAAAAACAATTATTATTCTAAGCCTAGGAGGTTGGCGCAGCTCATTCACAACCCTTACTATCCCATTTAAACCAGACTCTCTCTCTCTCTCTCTCTCTCTCTCTGATAGGTAAGCTCTTGTGACCATCAAGTTGCATCCCACTCCACCTTCATTGCAGTATAGGCTCAATCCCTGGCCTCTACCCCTTTCTACTCTTGCCACATCTCTCTCCACATGTGTTGATAAATTACTATGTTAATATATGTTTGGAAGTAGAAAATCACATATGTCTCTTAAAGAAAGGGAATATATATAATATGGAAACTCATTATTTGCCTCCACATGACATTCAAAATATTGTTTCGATGTCACGTGATTTCTTAGATCATCTTTAAAAATAAAATATGAAAACTCATTATTTTGTGAGTCATGAAATTTGGACCATTGATTAGAGAAAGTTTGACTTTGGCTTTAAACTATTTTTTGAATTTGTGTTTTAAAAATTGATCTAACAACACACGTGCTCCACATGGAACCCAAACACTAAAGTTTTGGGTGCCATGTGGATGTGGATCTTGGAGGATAAATAAAAAAAATAATTATATATATATATATATATATATATAATTCAATATGAAAAAAGTTCTTAATAATACTTAGATATGAAAAAAGTTCTTAATAATAATTAGACACGAATAGCTTTATGACAATTCTCATTGATGCAACAATCTAAATAATTTATTGTATTTAATTTTCGAAACATCATTGAACCAAAAAAATTGCAAAGGGGGGCAATGCAATGTCTTTCTTTTTTTTAATGAATAAGGCGTCATTGGAATGTCAATGTCACAAAGACTTCATATGAATGACATCTTTACATGTGATCATAATAAATGAAATCATTTGGCTGACATTCAAACTGATGCAGATATATGTGTCTCTCCACTTGGGTAATTTCTAGGCTTCTCCTTGTATAATTCTTGAATAGGTATAACTTACTTAGGTCATCTCACTAAGATTCTTACGAGATTGTATACTTTATAAGACAAATTGTAACAATCCCCAGTTTTAGACACTGCAGTGCTAAGTGTCCGGTCAGGTCATGCATGAAGACCTCACTAGGATAGGCCTTAAATCTTAGAAAGCTAGACACAGCTGTAGTAAAGTAAAATATTAAACTATTTTAGCACGTGATCAGTTCCATATATATATATATATATATATATATATACCAGTAGAGGTATATATATTTTGTTTTAATAAAGTCAAAATCATTTGGCTCTAAATAGGAGGAGGGGGTATTGTCTAAATATCCCAGCCCAGTTTCAAGCTTAAAATAAACAAGAGGGGGCTTAAAAACTTTAATTCGTATAAAATAACCAAAAAGGGAAGGTAGGGGGACTCATGCATCTATTTTGTTGGCTTCCTTATTTGGTTTATCTGTAAAGTATAAACTAACATTTTTCTGTTTTGACTTTTATGCTATACACTATATATGACTTGGTATTTCACAAGGAAGTGTAACTGCAAGTAGCTTATAAGCTACTTGCATGGCGTATCACTTACACGACTCAATTGAGTCATACTATATGCGCATGCACGCAAGGTCGATAATCGCTCTTATAAATCAAAACTCCTCTTCATTCCTTGGATTTTTGGTTAAAACCAGAGGCATTAAATCAGAGGAAATTGTATCAAAATCAACAAACCGTGTGAAATATTAAAGCATCTTGCATCGTTCTGTTCCGGCTTTGAAATCAGCAAGCACAAAATTGATAAACAACACTCACCAAAGGGTAAGCTCTTGTACCAGTTTTATCTAAAACAAGAAAATATAGAGTCTGTAGATGCATAAATCTGTGGATGCACAAGTCACGTGAACCAAAATGCATATTTCTGCACTTCAGATCTGTGTAGTAGATCTGTGGACTTTATAGCGTGCAGATTACAGATTCGGAGATTTTCAATCTATGTATACAGATTTGTAAAATCTGCTGAATTCATACATCTATATATATATATATATATATATATATATATATATATATATATATATATATATATATATATATATATATATATATATATATATATGCAACTAACAGGAAGAAATAGAAGATAAAAAGGCCAAGAAGAAGACCAGCTGAAGCCCGGTAAGCCAGGCTTGCAAGGGCAACCTCAAAGGGTTGCCGTGGCAAGGTGCTTGCCGCGGCAACCCTATGCTCAGACCACTGTGTGGTATTTCGGTCATATCGTTTGACCCCGAACTCCAAATGGCATAATTCTGAATATATTGGAAAGTAGACAACGAGACCTACAACTTTCATAAAGTAACTAAGTTCTAAATCTAATGTTTAAAGGGTCAAAATATAGTAGCAAGTCGCGAAAACATGCAACTGCAAAGCTTGCCACGGCAACAGCATACTCAGACTACTGTGTGGTATTGTAATCATATCTTTTGATCCCGAACACCGATTGACACGATTCTTGATGCGTTGGAAAGGAGACAACGAGCCCTACAACTTTTATGAAAGAACAAATTTCTGAATCTAACAGTTAAGGGGTCAAAAAGTAGTGATCAGTCGCGGCAACCCTGCATCTGACACACTTGGCGACACCTCTGTCAGGGGTTTATACTGTGATGAATTGCTAAATTTGACCCTGAGACTTGGGACCATAAATAGTCCATATTTGGGGTCTATGTTGACCTAATAAACCATTAAAAATACTAAACCTATGAACGACATTCCTAGGTGCCACTTGGTGCACATGACGCGTTTGCTTGAAGACGTGCGTGCACGGGAAACCAGTACACGTAAACCTGATATCAGGTAGGGAGTTTACCTTACAAATTTATATGTTATTTTCTCATTCTCATTTAATAGCAAGTTAGTGAGAATGCCCATTTATGATCATGAATGCTTATATAATTTATGCTCATGCCAAGTTTTAGAAGTCATGTGATACAGTTACTATGAGGACAGTTGATAAGTGGTTACAGATGACTATGTCAGTTCAGTCTTGATGGATCATCGAGAATAATAGATATCAACGTTGATATATATATATTACTATGACTACTCAAGTCGGTTGTGAGTTATGATCATAATAGATTCAAATTCGACGTCTGATTTTGTATGGATATGCCATAGTTAGTCTCTTCTTTGCATCTTGGATCGTACATGAAATATATATACTTGCTTTCGTTTAAGTAAATGTTAAATTTGATATATCGATATAGCTAGTAATATATGTGTCTATTGTGATTGCATGTTTATAATCAGATCAGCTCGGGTATGTTAGTTCAGTTAAATTTGATGCATGTTTATGATCATCAAATCAGCTTGATGTATGAGCGTATGCTAATTCAGTTTTAAAGATGATATATGATAGCTCATATCAGTTCGATAAGATTAGCTTGACAATGTTATTATGTTAGGAATATTGTCAAACCAATTTAGATGCCTTGATATAGATCAGTAGATGAATGTGTATGTACGATGATACTAGATGAGTTTAGAGAAAGTATAATTTATGCACATGCTAGTTTTCAATGTATGACCATGACTGATGGTGTTAGATCAGCTTAGGAAGCTATAGACATGATGTAGGCTTTGTAATGATTATGATGCTAGTTCATCTTGGATACATGAATATCAATGATTATGATAGTTGCAGTCATGTATGAACATGTGGGTTGAATTATTCAAATCAGTTTTGCTATATGATACCTGTTCACGATGTGCTGGCATCTCGCATATATACCATGCATTGTTCATGTTCTGTTATCCTTGATGTCATGTACATATCTTTAATTCATCTTGAACCAAGTGATCCCGCTAACTCGGGAGCTTGATATCTCGTCCAAGTGATCCCGCTAACTCGGGAGCTTGATATCCCGTCTAAGTGATCCCGCTAACTCGGGAGCTTGATTTTCTTGTTTCTTGTTCTTTTACATGTCTTGTTTCAGTATGATTCATTGATCTCGTCTGATTCTTTGTCAACATGAATATGTCAGCATGCATAGGGTAGCATGATAAAAATAATTGCATGTTTTAGTGTTTGTTCTGTTAAGTGCTGCTAAAATAGATTAATGCTAGACTAAACTTAAGATAAGATGACATGTGTTTTATTTTATTTGCTTTTAGACATGAATGAAAAAGCTAACAAATAAATTAGTTGTGTAATTATCCCTACTGAGCTTCGATGATAGCTCATCCTACGACTTTATGTCTTAGCTGCAGATATTGCTCAAGTCCCTAAGCACGAAGCTGATCCTATCTACCAGTTTGAGGAGGAGGACGAGGAAGAAGGTTCTACTGAGGACTTCTTTCCTTGAGAGGTTTGGAAGAGAGAGATTTGTTTGTAAACATTAAATATGTATAAACAGCAGTGTGATTTAAGATAGTTTACTACTTCAGGTATAGGTTTCTGTTTATATTTTCTGTTCAATTTACTGCTTTAGATAAAGGAATGGATATCAGTTGTTGCCATATTTCTTCGTATCAGAGTTAATTAAATTCGCTTCTGCATATGTAACACTTTATACACGATGCCCTTGTATGACAGGATCATGTTAGGTTATCCGACGGCGCAACCTTTCCCATTTACGAGAGGGGGAAAAGTCGGGCTGTCACACAAATATTTGCTAGTAACGTCTTTTCATCAAAATCATTCACATGGGTTGGTTTCTCTTACCATTAATTGGGGCATAGATATTTTTCGAAGGCCTTGTTTGATAGTAATGAAACTCCAAAGAGGAAATGAAATCAATTTCTTAGTTGATTTCCTCGGAAATGGTTTCCTCTAGAAATGGATTTTCCATTGTTTGATTAGTGTGTTTGAGAAATGAATTTCATTGGAAATTGATTTCTCTTGTTTGATTAGTATCTTTGAAAATGAATTTTTAAATTTTGATCATTTATTATTAAAGTCAAATATTAACCAATGATTTTTTTAATGATATTCTATTATATTACAAATTAATACCATCGTAATCACTATTTATTACTAAGTTACATAAGTTAGAGTTTGAAAAGTCAAACTCAAATAAAAAGTCAAATTTTGACCAAACTTAAAATTTTGATAAAAAAAATATGTAAAGCTAAATAACAAAGTTATAAATTCTAGTATCAACTGTAAGTTTATACGTTGAAATGAAATTAAATTTTTATAAAAGTCAAACTTTGACTAAAATTTTAACTTTGACCAAAAGAAAATTTTGCAATGTACCAACAAATTATAAAAGTTCAATTTTAAATTAATATAACAATATTCATATATATCTTTAAGTTACACTAGTCAAAATTTGATCAAATATTCACTTTTAATAAAAGTCAAACTTTGACTAAACGTAAAATTTTGATTAATAAATTTTTTTAAGACTAAAGTACAAAGTTATATAATAAATGCTAATATGTATTATATGTTGAAATAAAATTAAAATTTTAAACTTGAAAGAAAATTTAATTTTTTTAAAAGTCAAACTTTGATTAATGTTTTTAACTTTTACCAATATAAAATTCGACAATCTACCGCCAACCTGCAAATTAACATAACAGTATTCGTATCTATCGTTAGGTTACACTAGTAAAAAGTTTGACTAAATATCAACTTTTTAAAAAGTCAAACTTTGATTAAATATAAAAAAAGGTAAAATAAAATTTGATAATATACTAGAAAATAATAAATTAAAAAAATGATAATCTCATTGGGGATACAGAAGTTTAAAAAAATCAAATTGTGTTAAAAAGTTAAAGTTTGACCAAATATCAAACTTTGACTGATTAAAATTTATATTACCAAAATATAAATAATAATAGTAATAATCACTATCTACTGTCAATATACACTTCTCAACTTTTGACTAAAGTCAATATTTGAATAAAAGTCAAACTTTGACCAATAAAAATGAGGCAATATATTTTCAAACTATAAATGAAAATAATGATAGATACTTTTAATTATAATATTTCACTAATAAAAATTTATAACTTTTTATGGAAAATCGAACTTTGACCAAGAAAAAATTGTACTGATACGATATAAATTTATATAGTAGACTCTATCTATAAGTAGGTATCAAGTTTAACTAAAAATAAAATTTGTGTAAAAGTCAAAGTTTGACTAAAGGTCAAACATTGACTAATACTATTGAGAATCTAGTATCAAATTATACATCAATACGACAGTATTCTTTTTTCGTGATCAAATTATTAGAGTCTAAGTTTAATAAAAAATAAATTTTAATTAAAAGTCAAAGGTTGACCTTAAGTCAACCTTTGACCCTTAAAATTTGATAATATATTACTAACTTACAACTTATTATTATGTTTCAATAGTCAAAGTTTCATCAAAAGTCAAAACTTTATATAACTTATAAATCCAATTAAAGTTTGATTAAAATTCAAATTTTGACCAAAGTCAAATATTAGCTGAAAAGAGGATAATCTAAATAATGTAATGGTCATAGTGATCGGACTGGTATGATGGTCATAGAAATTGAAGTTATTTTTTAATAGTCAATTTTTATTTTTATTTTACTTTTAGGTTTTTTACAAGTAACTATAGATTTTCAATAACAAAACATTATTATTTTGTTAGTAGGAAACTCAATTTCAGCCACTTGAAGGGTTGAAATGATTTCCTCCTAAAATGATTTGGTGTATGAAAATTCAATTTCTATGCGGGACGATTAATTTCATTTCCATCTCCTTAAATAGCTATCAAACAATAATAATTGGAAACTAAGTTTCATTTCTACAATGAAATTACATTTTCATGTTATCAAACAAGGCCTAAGGGGTTTTCTATATATGAAAGTGGGATGAATCATTGGGGTGAGTTTTGTGGAGTAGAGAGGTCAAATAGGCACCACCATTTTTAATATCTATTTGGGGTCGTGGAATCGTGTCAGATTAAGACCAACCTATTCGTTTGGGGATCATCACGCACTCCACCAAGGAAGGTTCCCAAGTGTCTTCGCTTTTAGGGGAGACAATGGGTTAGGTTTTAGGGGAGACAATGGGTTAGGGCTCCATTTTTCTTACTCTTTTGCTTAGGGGTCAACCTATTTGACTTCCAAGGCATGTTGCTATAAGCAAGAATTAGGGTTTAACTAATATATATATATATATATATATATATATATATATATATATATATATATATATATATATATATCAAATCCATCACACGTGTAGAAGATTTCGAAAGGCCATTTTCTTTTAAAACGACAACCTAGCTAGGTGGTATATATGCCACCTATTCCCAACTAAATATATGTTCTTTTTAGTGCAATTTCAGTTATGGCATTGTCACTCAATACGGGTGCCATGGTCCTCATAGCCATTAAGTTGGTATTAAGCGTCAAGCATAAAAGATGGTGTTCTCGTGTCATCTGTATCTCATGGGGCATTAAGGTGCATATATTCCAAAATCCTTCACCATGAAGACCTCAAGAGGTTTGCATTAAGTTAGAAACCACAATCATCAAACTATCTTAACTTAAAAATAAATAAAGAAAACACCAAAAAATTATCTTAACCGTCTGATGAAGATCTCTAAAAAATTATAATAGTGTTGGTTGGAGGTGGCAATGGGCTGGGTAGCCCGGCCCTGACCGTTAGGCCCAACCTGATTTTAAAAGGGTTTTGCTCTACGATAAAGCTTGCGAGTTGCACTTCAGCTAATACTTTATGCCCAAAATTTAAAGGAGGCTTGGGCATAAGCTCTTAGGTCTGTTGGACTCTAATATATATGATATGTGTATTGAGTTTCACTAGTAATATGTTAAAAACAAACTTAAAAGAATTATATACCTTCTATTTTTAGACTAGACGTTTTTAGAAATAGATATTAACTTATTAAATATTTATAATATATTTATTTTATTTTATTTTTATGAATATGGGGATAAGTTTTTTAAATCAGTAAGTAAATTATGCATTAACATGCTGGGCCGGGCTTGGGCTTTGAAAGTTTAATGGCGACTAGTCTTGGACTTGAGGGCATATGTTTGAGTTCAAATTTTTAGAGCTGGGCTTGGGTTTCCCTGAGCCCAACATAAGCCCAGCCAATTGCCACCCTCTACGTATGGTACACGGGACAGGGATAACCCTGACTTGACCTAATAAAATTCTATTGGACTTGGTGCAGTTGGACCCCTAGGTCCAAGACAAATCCTTTTACTCTTAGACTCAAATTAAAAAGTAGGCAAAATTTGGGTCCTAGAAATTTAGACGTCCCAAACCAATCAAAACCAAACATGAGTCAAATTTGAATTGGGTTTTGGCCACTCGTGAATATAGTGGCCCGCGAATATGCCCTCGTATGCATGGGTAACCCCGTGCATTCGAATCAGCTGAACACCACGTGACATCCAACTTTGAGGATCAGGTGCCATGACAACTTCCCCATGTCTATCAGCTACCATCTAAATAATAAAAATTAGGAGTTTTTAGCCACCGTTAAAACTTTAGTCAAAGGTGTAAAATTTTAATATGCCATGTTTAAGGGAAAACCCACATGCTTTAACCTATAATTTTAAGGGCAAAACAATCCTCAAAATAATAATTTTTATTCTCTCTAAAAGACCAAGGGACCTTGGTAAAAAAACCCTTACAAGCGTGTTGTAACTCACAAACACGTGCGAGGTGGCACATGATTTAGGATTTAGAACTCATTTTCTCATATATATATATATATATATATATATATATATATATATATATACAGAGAGAGAGAGAGTGTGTGTGTGTGCGCGCGTGAGTGAGTGAGTATGATATTTTAATCTTCGCTATTATAATAAGAGGATATTCCGTAGTGTATTCCAAGTTCTCATCTAAATTTTTCTTGAAAAATGTCTAAAAGTAAGAGGCTTTTATGTAAGTTCAAACCTCTATCATTAAAGGTAAAAAATCTTTTTCATTTTTAGAGTTTTCATTTGTTATGAGTTACGACATAAATTTTATTTCCTAGTTTGATTTTAAGCATTCAAAAATCTAAACCCATTCTTAATGAGTTAAGTGTAGATCTAGCCTGACCTAAGGACGGACATATCTAGCCTGACCTAAAGATGGACATAGACCTAAAATGGGCCACATATTAACCTAGCTTAACTAGGTTAATATGTAGCTAGGAGCCAACTTGGGCCAGAAATCGAACACTCAACTCGGACCCTAACCCAATTCATCAATCGAATGCATTTAGAGCCCATTTTGGGCTCCTATCCAATCGAGATGGAGGAGCTCCAAGAGGACAATATGGATTGATGAATTAGGGTGTCACATAGGCAGTCTAGAATCTCTAGATGCTCCAAACACATTCTATAGTGCTCGAGTATGTTTTATTAGGTTGTGTTTGACATAGCTCTTTGCTAGCCCCAATCAGAATAGAGCTCACCTGCTTTAGCAGGTTCCCATTCTCTTTACTAACTCCCTGCAAAGCAGGATTTACCTGCTCTAGCAGCTACCTCCCTGCTATCTGCTAACTCTCTATCACAGCAAACAAATGCTGCTCTAGCAAGGAGTAATCAGAGAGGAGGGGAGAACTGTTGAACATGTAAATCTTACATAAAATCTTGCTATACAAGGAGTTATCAAGGAGAAGGAGGCTTGCTAAAGCAGGTACCAGGATGTTAGCAAAGAGAATGGGAACTTACTAAAGCAGGTGAACTCTACTTTGGTAGGGGCTAGTAGAGAGCTATGCCAAACACAGCCTTAGACTCCTACAATGCTACAAGGGAATGCTTGACCTATTTGTCGGTTCCTCACCAGCTGAAAACATGGTTTTAAATATCGGGATTCCAATAAGTATCAAATATGGCCGATATGCAAGACATCTTGCATCTCGGCGATATGGCGTAAAACGAATAGAAGGTTTTAAATGATCTTACTTTGTTAAAATAGGTGTTTGATCTTACACCATTAACGTATATTATTTCACTGTTATCCCACATGACACGTATCTGTGATCAACCAAAGCAGTCCAAGTGGCTATCCATCATTGAAACACATCTCAATTAAAGAATCACACCTATAAAACGATTGAAACCGCCTGATCAATGAACTTCAACATTAGCCATTAAAAATATGAATAATAATAGATAGATATTAGGATGCATACATTTGGACAAAGCATGATATTTGTATTGGATCTATTGATCCGACCACCCAAATATTTGCCCTAGGATCAAGGCGTATGATCAATCAAAACAATAAATCAATAATCTATAAATTAAAATGTATGTGTGCACCTTATTACGAAGATTGTAACCGTTGATTCAAGTGGACACAAGGTAAACAATCTGAAGTTTATTCCTGTGAAGAAAGATGAAGGTGGCTCTACCTGCCTCTCTTGCTACACTCTATTTATGGGAAGATGTCAAAAGGCTTGTATGTAGTGAGCGGGAGACGTCCACCTATATATATAGCATGAAGAGTCATGCCCTGCCTAGAATATCGTCCATCAAGGTATTCTAATAGGAATAAGAATCACATGTAAATCAAGAAACCTTGAGGATTCCTTCAATTCTCAATAATGCCCTCTATTATTTCAAGCAACTTCAATCCATGGTTTTATAAAATCCTAGTGTGTGTGGGTTACACAAAATAAGAATTTTGAGTTTCCATAAAAAATTCCAATAGTCTCCCACTTGGTTCACACACAGACTATGGTTTTATAAATGACTTCCACTGGATTAGGCAACCAAAACGAGTGCACTCTGAAAGTAAAACATTGTTTGAAATAACTTAGGCATTCCTAAACATCACCCAAATTTAATAAAAATATAGGAATGGATCATGAATGCACATAGTATATCATTTTCTAAAATCGATACTAAGACAGTTTCATGGTCACAAAACTATTATTAACAACAAATTTAAAAGATGACAACCAATTTAACATATGAACTAAATGCACAATCAAAGTGTGCAAATCTATAATGTCCTGCTCCATACTCGTCGTATGTTGTTCTGACATCCAGAAAACTCTGGTTTGTGAAATACTTCACCTGATCTTCAGAACAAGAAATTATTAACGTGGTGCCTAATCACGTTCAACTCCGAGCAAATCTAAAAGAGTATCAATACTCACAGGCAAGATTAATATAAAACCTCATTGGCTCACTTATCAAGGTATGCCACCCAAAAATTATGAAAATTTTCACTTACAATTTGTGAAAAACTTCGCCCAGAATATACATGTATATATAAGACAAATATTTTAAGATTATAAATAATAACTGTAATTTAGAAGTAAGATAACTCCCACTCAAAATACAAAATTTAAGACTTTACCAATCCCTTACAGTGATAATCATGATGTAATAATAGAACCATATAACGATTAAATAATAACTCATGTTCAAAATATATTGTTAATTTTAAAAGAAAATTTTCATAATAAATTGTGATAAAATATAAACAGAGATCCCCACTCCATAATGATTTATAAATAATTTTTTTTAACAAATAGTCCTATCTATTTAATATTAAAAGTTGCATCACAAAATTATGTCACCAGCCGTAGAAGCCACCAAGGATATAGATGATCAGTCATAGAATTTTACCATTTTATCACCCATAACTTAGTGATGCTAGACCTCAGTTTGCTACTAATGATATGACGATTGCAGATATTTAAAACAGTAAACAAAAAAGAGCCAAAGTGTTACTTTGTCAAAATGAACTCAAAAAGTAGTCAGAAATGCGATCGCATGAAACTACGATCCCAATCATAATCTCGAAAAGCTGTAGAAGAAAGAGGAATCATATCTACGATTTTGTAGAAGAAAGCTCGAGACTAGAGAATACGATGGTTCCAAAAGCAAGGAATTGTGTTGAAGAAAGAGTGAAATCATAATTACGATTTTGTATGTTAAAGCTCTTGTGGCTGCTAAAGATCACGTGAAGAGTTGTACCGTCATGCACAGAATAGTAAGAACTTTTAAATTAGAAGTCTTGCAATATGCGGATCTCAGAAGATTGGCGGTAAGAATCTTGAAGATCTCTGTTGCTGAAATTAAGGACAGAGTCCTACGCACATCTAGAAGCAAGGAAGATTAGGATTAGGAAGTTTAGTATTTTAGGAAACTTTAGTTTTAGAATCCTACTTTGTTTAGAATCCGAGAATAATGTAAACCGAGCCCTTATGATTTATAAATAAGAGGGCTTGGCATCCAGAATAATTATCCAACGTCTCTCAGCAAAAATTGACAACTGAGGTTGGGAAGGAACCCGAAGATCAAAGTAGTTTAGTTTTGTCTATGAGAAATCTCGATCACAATTGACGATTGGGATAATATAACAACCCGAAAGTTTCTTAAATGTTGAATCGTTGACTTTTGACAAGAATACGACCTTTTGACTAATTTGACCTGAGTCAAATCATTTAACCTGGGTAACATGGCCTTAAACCCCACTTGTTATAATTGGAGATACGCACCAAACACATTAAAGCCCAACCCATACCCTATGTAGAGCATACGCATGTTTGTGCATGTTACACACGAAACCGAGCCCAACGTTTGAACTTGGGCATCAACCCGAATGTCAACTCGAGCCCCAAATTTCAAAACCCGTAGGTCCTAATTTGGTGTACGTGTCAATTACGATATGCGTCACCATTTCAGATTTTCCGTATAAAATCATCTTGGGTCCATTTGGACTTTGTATGGTATTTTTGAACCAAGAACTTGTACACAGTTGCGGTGTATAAGCTTAACACCTAATCCAGTGGATAAGTGGTTTGGGTGTGCAAGCCCCATACCGAACCAAAAATATAGTTTGTATAATAGTTAACACCTAGCTTAGGTGTATGCGCTTTAAGCTGAATCAAGCCTTTGGATAAGAATTAACACTCAAGTCGAGTGTATGTACTTCATGTGGAAGCAAAACCAATTAGTCGGATTTGACAAAACAGAGATTGTGAAAAATCTGGAGAAACCGAAAAATCGATTTTTTTTGCCTTGGGAAGATCGATCAGATTTTAGTTCGAACTCGGATTAACGCGATTCTCATGACATTGGAAAGAGGACAACGATCTCTACAACTTGTGCCAATTAACAAACTCATGAATCTAAAGTTTTAAAGGTCAAAATTGAGCCAGAATTTGGGTCAAGTTCCGATTTAGCACGAACTTGCCTATTTTCACCTCGGTTTTGAGAAAATACTTAAATACGTCGGAGTTGTTAGTAATTAAGATCAATCCTTAATACATAAGCATAATTATGATGTAGATTGAGAGAGGGAAGGTATCGATGGGACCTTGCTTTGTTTCGTGCAACTTTGAGGTGAAGGTGGGAAAAATTTAATACCAAATTACATTTTTGACTTTGATTCATGATATAATCTGTCTACGTTTGAAATATTCAAATCATTGGATTGTCGGACTTTTGTGTAGGGGAAAATTCAATGCATGATTTCGTCCTTGTTTTCGATTCATATACTCTCGTGATATGATTTGAGTGCATTAGAACTTCTGATTAATTGTAACTGAGATTATATTTGATTTATTTGAAAAGAATCGAACCCTCTGAATTAGGGATATGAATTTAAATATGATCATTGTAGGGGAAACTCAATACCTATTTGCATTTTTTACTTAAATTCATATATATCATGATGTAATCGGACTGCATTTGAACTATTGAACTTTTGTTTAATTCTATTGAACCTCTGAACTTGGAATAGGGATTTGAGATTTTGGTATGAATTAACATTTGCAACTTACATTTTTGACTTTGAATCATCGTTTTGTATGGAATTCGTAAGTAGAAAGTTTTTGATCAATTGGAAGTTATGAATTATCATTTCTTCCATGAACTCTTTGGAAGATGGAACTTATCGAATTAAGAGTCAGAGTTTAATTCTTGAATCTAAAAGTGAATTAGAGACTGTTGATTTGATTGTATTTGTGTGGTTGAAATCCTTGAATAATGAATCCTAACATAGGAATAGTGACACATTAGTGAACCAATACGGCGGTGTTGTCTTGCTCACCTTATAATTATTAAATGGTTAAAACAGTCAATTAAAAGGCAAAATCACAGAGATGAGGAATCAAGGTAAGCAAGCAGTCCTGTAAGAACTAGGGTTATTGCAGTAAGTTTTAATAGGCAAGTCAGGGTATGTCCATCGAGAAATGTGATTTAAACTATGGTAAATCTTCAGATCTATAGCAGATCTAGCACTCTATCCTAAATTCAACTAAATCAAAACAGGAAAGAGGAGAGGTTTCTAGGGTTTGTCACTAAAAATTATAAAAAATCAAATGCAAATGATCTAGATTTGATTAAACACAGAGTTAAAGGAAAATGGAGAAAAGATTAAAATCAAGAGATGGAGAATAGCAGGTAGGGATTTTGGTTTTTACTGAAAATGATTTTATTCAAAGGCAGTGCAGGGAACTGGTTTGCAACAATCCTTCATCTGGCTACAAGCTCAAATGCAAGGTATAAGAATCCACTCTCAACCAGAAAATTGAAGCAATCCCAAGGCTATGATCTGTTCACTTGAATGGTCACAGATCATCCCAGAGATTGTTCCAATTCAGGGATCTTAATTGAAATAATTAAACCATTGCAGATGCCGTGGATGCAAGGCTACAAGCTCAGGCATCCACAGGGATATTAGATCTAGGGAAATCAAATGGCAATCAAGAGATTTATAAATTCAAATTAATTTTACATTCAACAATTACTGAATCAATACAACTTACAATCAACTGTGCTCAGATCTGCAATCTGTGCAACACCTAATCCTCCTACAAAGCTTTGAACCTCTCAATTTACAGCTCTCAACCTCACCCTAGCTACCAAAGAGGGTTAGCCAACCATAATTGGCTAAGAGGAGAATGGGGGAAGAAGGAAGAGAGAGGGAATTTTTGGAGGGAAGATCGAGATCGGATTTAGCTCTGATTCTCCCCAATTTTTGGATGCTAGCTCTGTAAATTCTTCAAGCTTTTATACTCTTCTCCTCTCTTCTCAGATCTGTTTCAGCCAATAAGAGCCCAAGAGAATAATTCTATTATTCTGAGATACTGATGTGGCTGATTTCTCTTCTAGAAGCTCTTTCCCCATTGGTCCAAAAAGTGGTAAATACACATGAGGTAGTTAGGGTTCCCATTCGTGCCCAGTTACATACCAAAAATACCCTAGGGGTCGCTAACGTGCTTTGGAATGTGTGCACAAAGCATTGGTATATGGCAGCTGCTGTGAAAGGAACTGAGAAGTTCCTAATTCGAATGTCGAGAGGTTCGGAGTCTGCTTGGTGTTCTCATCGATAGGTTGAAATGGCTTTCGACGGGTTTGGTTGATTAGTCGACAGGATTGAAGACTTCTCGACAGGTTCATGAGTCTTCCCAGCATTCACTTCGACAGGATGGAGTACATCTTCACCTTTTGTTCAGTTCTTCATTTATCCTCTCGACAGGTTATAGTCAACCTGTCGACTTGTTATACGGTCTTTAGTTGAGTGCTCGACAGGTCGGCTCAATCCTCGTAAGAATGAGCATAGCTTCAAGTAAGTTGTCGGCAGGTTGCCTTTCACTGTTCGATAGGTTTAGTTGAACCTCGCGATAAGTACCTGGAACCTCTCGACTTCTTTTGCACCTCCAGGTATCCTCTCGACAGGATCCACAATTGTACCTCCAACCTCTCGACAAGTACAGGAACCTCGCGAGATCTTCAGATTTTCAACTCCATTCCTCTCGATAGGTTGGCTTTTGTTTCTAAAACCTCTCGACAGGCACTGGGAAGCTCTCGACAGGATCTTCTGTCATGCCTCCAACCTCTCGATAGCTTTATTCTAAGCATCTAAACCTGTCAACAGGTTAGCTTATCCTCTCGACAGGTTGTGTCCTTTGTTTCCACAGCTGGCATACAACCCTATGTTGTTGTTCTTCATTTGTTCAACACTCAGCAGCCTCTTGGTGGGTTTAATCTTTATTCCTTGCTACTGCTCTTGGTTCCAAGCATACCCAGTTGGGCTCAAGACATTGTCATGAACTTCTAAGGCTATGTGGGTTGCTTGGATGGCTTTGGGCTGTCTGAGCACATGTTGAGATGTATGAGCAGCTTCTTTTGCCATTTTAGGTGGATGTCTTCACTAAGACTGCAATTTATTGCTTATCTATAAAATACACTCAAAGCATATTATTAGTTAGCTCAAAGGTCAGGTTAGGAGGTGAAAAATGATATTTTTTATTGCTTAACACCCCCCCAAACCTAAGCTTTGCTAGTCCCTGAGCAAAGGAGAAAGTAAAAACAATTATTGAAAATGAAAAATGCCACTTTTGTAGGGAGCACATATGCATTTAGCATATGTATCAAGCCTTTTAAACCCCTAGGTAATCCCTAGTGGAGGAGTGAAGTCTCTTGAGGGTTTTCAGTGAACTTACCCACAAACTTCTCCAATGAATCAGCATGTTAAAATAAAATTCAAGCAAAATAAAATTCATTCCACACCTTGTTCATTCAATTCTAGAGGATTCTTGGCAGAAACACAGCTATTTAAAACTGAAATTTTGCTATAATTCCTTCACAATCACTAAGCTCATGTCAGGGCATTTTGCATAAAAATGAATGCAGATCTTACCATCAAATTGAGAATTATGTTTTGATAATGACCCCAATAAACCTAATTTCAGACCCAAAGCTCACCAAGGTTGTTACTCAAAACAGAAGGGTGTATCATTTCACATAGCTCAAGACAAGTTACAGCCCTCAAATAGGACTGCAAGTATGAGCATAGGCATTGCTCTAGTTTCTGAAATCCTTTAACTCTTTTCACCATAGATTATATAAATCCTCATCTCCACATGACAGCTCAATCCATTTCAGATCAGTAGGGGTTTTTCTTGGGTTGTAATGTGACTTATGGGTGAGGTTTATAAGGAATAAAAAGGGTAGAATGGGATTCAAAATTGAGAAATCAATAAGGTAAGGAGGCGATTTACAATTTCACAACCTTCATTTCAGCACAATTCCATCTTCCTTTTTGAATTTTTAGAGCCAAAGTGGCCAGCTTCTTCTCTTCTTTTTCAAAATCTCCAATGAAATGACTTCTCTTTCTCATTCTTTTATTTTGCTTTTTTTTTTTTTTTTTTTTTCTTTTTGTATGTTTTTCCTTTGTATTTTTCCAGTATTTTTAAATTTTTATGGGTTGGACTGCCACACTCCACCACTGAACATTGTTTTCCTTCAATTTTTTTCTCTTTTCCTTCCACCAAATATGAAACCTTGCTCCTCTAGCCTCACTCCCCTCTCCACTTACTGAATTCTCAGATTGAGGGTGAACTGCAATAGGTCAAGAGGCTCAGGAAAAAAAATATGTTGGCTTTTGTCAAAGAAGAATGGCATGCTTCAGGCTCAATTGGTGTATACAAAGGCAATTTAAAGGGTATGGAATTTTTTTATGGCTCAAACTATCCGAAGGATGGCCCTACTTCATGTCCTCAATGTCATGAATGTTGTCAAGCTATTTTAACTTAGATTTGCCTAATTTCTAGTGAGTAAAGGTAAATTCAGTCAGTCCTTAGAGCAGAAAAATTGCTAAGACACTCTTCAAAAAAAAAATTCCAGGCCCAAATCTCACTGGGTATGGCCTTCCATCAAATTCCTGAGGTATATCTTCACAATTTTCTCTCATTTCAGGTTCACTAAACATTAATTTTTGAAAATTCTTGACATTCACTTCATGAAAAATGTTTGAACTACAGCACATTTCAGTTTTAAAAAGTTTTTAATTTCCTCTTTTTCAAAAATCAGGTGTGAATTCACTTTATTTTCTCAATTTCTATTAAACCCTGTTGCACTTCCATTAACTATTTCATTTGGAATATCATGCCACACCCCCAAACCTATGAGGAGCAGTGTCCTCACTGCTTCAAAGATAAAGGGTTAAGGGCAGCAGGTTAATATCAGACATCAAACAAAGTAAGTAACATCAAACAAAGCACACACAAACCATTAAAACACAAAAAAATATATAAAGACAGAAAGTAAATGACACAAATTATACTAAAGCGAAATTTTATATATAACAGATAAATCTATACATTACAAGGGAAACTAATGACAAAGAGGTTGACAAAAATAACATCTTAACTAAGTACATATGTAAATCTAATCCTCTAAATTTTCAGACGCCTCAGCCTTGACTTGGACTCCTCTTTCTTTTTCATCCGCAGCTGCAGCAGTTGATGGAGGGGCAGGCTCAGCTACTTGTGTAGGCTCGCTGGCAGTCAGTTGATCAAGTCTCCTTTCGAGTATTTCAGCCTTTTTGTCAGCCAATTCAATTCGAGATTCATACAGATTCCTTGTGGCCTTGATGATATCTTTGGATGCAGCTAGCCTCTTCTCGAGTCCATCTGTCCTCATTTTCTTAGTTGCTACATTTTGCTTCTCAGCTTCAAACTGAATCAAAATTTGTTTCCAGCCCTTAGATATTTTTAGCATCTCAAAGTTGTAATCCACGGTCATTTGATTTATCTTTGGTTCATAGGGCATCTCGATTAATTTGCGGAGGGCAGCCATTCCTCGAACAACATCCCTTTTAAGGTTTGGGTTCTGTTGCATGACATGGAGGAGGGTAGAGTATGGAGGAGGTATGGGAAAGGAAGAGGCGAGGAGTATGGGCTGGTCAGCACTTGAAGAAGGGCCAGTCAAGAATGGAGAGGGGATGGATGATGGCATTGGTGGGGTGGAGATTAAGGGTAAAGGTTGAGGGATTGCAAGGTCGGGCTCAAGTAGGGGTGCTGGTTCAGGTTCAGGGTCTGTTTGGGTTGGGACTGAGGAGGTGGGAATTAAGTCATCCACATCTGTGGCAGCATTGGTAAAGGTTGGAGGAGGGATATCTGGGATAGGTACAATGGGTGCAGAAACAGGGGAGGGTACAGGTAAGGGAATGGGTGGGTGTAGGGATAGCTGGCTATTGTGATGATTAGGTTAAAAGGGACAAGGTGGATTGGATGGCTTGGAGGCTAGTTTGCATGGAGGCCTAGTTTTGGAGGGTGGAGTTCATGGATAGGAGGATGGCCTCAATGGATGATTGGGTATGGGTATTGGCCATTACTTGGGATTGAAGGGAGAGGAGAAGGTTGAGTATTTGGGGTAGGGGGTCAGGTATGATAGGGGTTATGGGTTGGACGGGTGGGATAGGTTGAAATGGGGAAGTGTGGGCTTGGTGAAAAGGTGGGGTGGGTGTGGTCTGTAAATGGGTAGGCTGTGGACAGTCAGGAAGGGGGGTATATTCATACCCAATGTCCTCCATAATGGAGTCAATTAGGGATGAATATCCCTTAGTGGTTATCTGGTCTTAGGTGTTGGCAGGTTATAAGGTGAAGGTGAGGTTAGTGTCAAAGGGTATGGATGGAGGGTAGGAAGTGGCTAGGTCAGCTGATGCAGATGGTGTAGGGCTCAAGTGTTCAACAGCTGGGATGGATGGGTTGGGTGATGAAGGTGAGGTAAGGATGGGGTGGTCAGTGGTAAGAGGAACTGACAGAGGTGTGGAGGTGGTGATGGTGGAAAGGGTGGCTGAGGTGCTGGGAGGTATGGAGACTGCAATGGAGAGCAAGGGAAATGAGATGGATGATAGAGAGGTTGATGGGATGGAAAAGCTGGTCATATTAGGGCTAACTACGGGCAAGGGCACATAAGTGGAAGGGATGAGTGGGGGTGCAGAAGGTACAAATGGAAGCTCTGAGCTAAGACCAACATATGAAGAGGTCTCAGCTGTAGCTACTGAGCTGGAAGAAGAGGCTGGACCAACAAATATAGCAGGTGCAACTAATGATGTGGCTGCCTGGGAGGTCTCTCTTTCAGGACTCTACAAATTTGTTCTTGCTCTTCCCAATTAAAGTCCTACTGGCAGACAAAGCCCTTTTTCCAAACACTTTTGGCTTCACTATCTCTACTTCCTCATCCTCCTTGAAAGAAAATTTTCCTCTCTTAAGCAAGGCAGTGATGAGCCTGCTGTAAGGTAGCCCTGGCAAGGCCTGTGCCTTTCTAATTTTTTCATTCACCTCCACCATTGCTTCAAACACCAATTGAGCAGCAATCATAAACTGGCCCTTAGAGAAAAAATGCAGGGCATCCACTATGGGGGTTCTCCTTTTTTACTGATGTCCACTGACATATATATTCTTCCTCAAAATTAAATCAATGAAGAGCACGCTAGAGTATAAATCTCTTCTCATTAAGGACTCCCCAGACCCCACAACGCCCTGAGTCAGCTGCATGGCCATTGATCTAAAAGACACACTCTCATGTTCTACTAGGCCATAGGTTATATCAAAAACTGATGGGACCCCTAAAGCCAACCCTATATCACTGTATTCCACAACAATCTCTTGGTTATCAATTAAAATCTCCAGACAAGGATCAATTGACCCAGGCTTGGTTTTCTTCCTGATGTTCTAGTACCACAATTTGACCAGCCTAGGGTAGGATTTCTCTTGCAAAGGGGTCAACAATGGTGTCAGACCTGCCTTCACCATGTAATCCAAGGTATCCTTGCACTCCTCTTCTTTAGAAAAATAGGGGAGGTCAAAATTTGTCTCTGGGATTAGGCCTAGAGCATCCACAAATTCATTGGGGGAGGATAAGTGCACAGGGACTTCAGATTCTTGCTCAGGGTTAGGCTTAGGCACAATGTTAGGCTCAGGCATGGGTTCTGTCTTAGGGGCCTCCTCAACAATTTCTTTACTAATTTGGGCCTTCTTGGATTTCTTAGCTTTCTTGGGATTAACAGATTTCTCAACTTGATCCATGGCTAGCTTTCCTTTTGCAGATGGGGTTTCTATGGGTTGTGTGGTGAGCCTACTGAATTTCCTAGTGGCTTTTGTGGCAAATTTGGAGGTGGCTTTGAAAAGGGTAGCTAGGGCATCCTCTTGATCAGCCATTGGATAAGTAATTTACTTAAGATTAGCTCTCAACAACCATAGCAGACTTCTTTGCTCAATGAAAGTGACCACTAAAACTTAGAATTAAAATATTGGAAAATCACAGAGTGGAGCTGGAAGAAAACTTACCCATAAAAACCTAGGGTTTTCAGATCTTAATGTGCACGACACCAAATTGGCAGAGACTAGGTGTAAAATGTAGCCCTTGAGGAATGGCAGCAGTTTAAACAATGGCCGAGTGGTTGGAGTAGACACCAGGGAGGTAGAGGCAGAAGAAAGAAAGTGGAAATCGGCAGAGAGAAGATAAAGCTCAAAGACAAGCTGTCGAATGGCTGAATTGAGTGGTTGATAGGTTTAAAAGGAAGAAAATCGAGTTTCAGCAAGATTGGGGTAAAGGTGTCGACAGGTTGCATCAACCTGTCGAAGAGTGAAAAGTAGATAAACCTCTCGAGAGGTTCACTCAATCCTGTCGATGGGTTCAAGGTGTCAAAAATAATCAATTCGAGAGGTTCACAGAACCTCTCGACAGGTACTCTGAACTCAACATTTAATCCTCTCGACAGGTTTCAAAACCTGTCGAAACAAAGCCTACACCTTTAGAACCTCTCGATAGGTTTTTCCAACATCTCAACAGGTTCAAAAATCCTATCGAAAACCATTTGTGCACCTTCAGAACCTGTCAACAAGTTCACAGATCCTATCGACAGTCACATTTACAGCTTCAGAACCTGTCAAGAATTTACTCAAACCTCTCGACATGTCCCAGATCTTGTCGAAATGCATGCAGGGAACCTTCAGAACCTGTCGAAATGTTCTCCACTCCTCTTGACAGGTTGTATCTCAATTCAAAGAGAGTTTTATCAGTTCCAAATCCATTCTACCCACAGATTTGTCAATTCCCAACTCAATTCAAACAGTTCATGCTTCTAACCAACTTATGACGGATTCATGATTTGTACATGCACACAGTAAGCAAGATTGACAACCATATTTACAATGCCAAACAGTAATAAACAAAAAATAGAAAAAACAGTAAAAACAGCGAAAAACAATAGTTATGATACATAGTCTACATTTTTTACAATCAATCACACTTGGGAGGTTCTTGAAGGTGAATGGTCACCATAGGCTCCACGACATTTTCAAAAAAGAACTTGAGCCTTTGACCATTAACTTTCATGATCCTACCATCTTTTGGATCCATTATTTCAACAGTTATAGATGGAAATACATTCACTACATTGTAAGGTCCCTCCCATCTAGATCTCAGTTTACCTGGGAAAATTTTCAACTTAGAGTTGAATAGCCATACCTTGGTGCTAGCAATGAACTCTTTTCTCAGCAAATGCTTGTCATAGAAAGCCTTAGTTTTCTCCTTGTAGATCCTTGCATTGGAGTAGGCCTCCAATCTCAGCTCTTCTAGCTCTGACAGCTGGAGTTTCCTGTGCATGCTAGCAGAAGTTAGATCAATATTCAATGCTTTAACAGCCCAATAAGCCTTATGCTCAAGCTATACTGGTGCATGGCATGCCTTGCCATACACCAGCCTGAAGGGAGACATCCCTATTGGGGTCTTATAAGCAGTCCTATAGGCCCAAAGAGCATCAGGTAACTTCAGGAACCAGTCCTTCCTATCAACTCTCACAGTTTTCTCTAAAATGTGTTTGATCTCTCTATTAGAAATTTCTACCTGCCCACTGGTTTGTGGGTGGTATGGGGTGGCAACTCTGTGTGTCATAGAGTTCTTTCTAAGCAAGTTCTCAAACTGTCTATTGCAGAAGTGGTTCCCTCCATCACTAATGATAGTTCTGGAAGTGCCAAACCTGGAGAAAATATTGTCCTTTAAGAAGTTGAGGACAACCTTGTGATCATTGGTTCTTGTGGCTATGGCCTCAACCCATTTGGACACATAGTCCACAGCCACAAGAATATAATTATATCCATAGGAAGGAGGGAAAGGACCCATGAAGTCAATCCCCCAAATGTCAAAGAGTTCAATCACAAGTATAGGCTACAAAGGCATGGAGTTTCTTTTGGAGATATTTCCCATCTTTTGGCATCTTTCACAAGCTTTACAATGATGCCATGCATCCTTGAAGAGAGTGGGCTAATAAAATCCACTTTAGAGCACCTTGGCAGCAGTTTTATTTCTACTGAAATGGCCTCCACAAGCCTGTTCATGACACATAGTTAGTATGTTGTGGAATTCCTCATCAGGGACACATCTCCTCACCACTTGGTCTGCACAATGCTTAAACAGGTAAGGATCCTCCCATATGTAATGTCTGATCTATGAAAAGAACAGCTCCTTGTCCATTTTATTCCAATGTGGGGGAATCCTACCTACAGCCAAGTAGTTCACAATGTTTGCAAACCAAGGTGTAGAGGTGCTGATAGTAAATAGTTGTTCATCAGGGAAAGAATCATTGATAGGCAGCCTATCAAACTCCTAAGCTAGGATCCTGGATAAGTGGTCTGCAATCACATTTTCAACCCCTTTTTTGTCCTTAATCTCAAGATCAAACTCCTATAATAGGAGGATCCATCTGATTAATCTTGGCTTTATATCCTTTTTTGACAAAAGGTACTTTAAGGCTGAGTGGTCTGTGAACACCACTATCCTAGATCCCAAAATATAAGACCTGAATTTTTCCAAGGCATAAACAATTGCCAGCAATTCCTTCTCAGTTGTGGTATAATTTAACTGAGTATCAATCATGGTTTTGCTTGTATAAGTAATCACACAAGGGGCCTTATCCTTCCTTTGTCCTAAGACTGCACCAATAGCAAAATCTGATGCATCACACATCAGCTCAAATGACAAAGAAAAATCAGGTGCTTGAAGGATAGGTGCAGAGGTTAAACAACCTTTTAAAAGCTCAAAAGTCATAAAACATTCATCAGTAAATTCAAAGGAAACCTTTTAGCACAGCAAGTGACTAAGAGGTTTTGAGATCTTACTAAAATCCTTGATGAATCTCCTATAGAACCCAGCATACCCCAGGAAAGATCTGACTTGTTTCACATTTTTTAGTGGGGGTAAGTGTGCAATCAGATCAATTTTAGCCTTATCTACCTCAATGCCTCTGTGGGAAACCACATGGCCAAGAACAATGCCTTGATTGATCATAAAATGACTCTTTTCCCAACTCAAAACCAAGTTGGTTTCCTCACATCTCTGCAACACAAGGCTGAGATGGTGTAGAGATTGGCTAAAACTGTCCCCAAAGATAGAGAAACCATCTATGAATATCTCTAAAAACTGATCAATCATGTCAGAAAATATAACATATATGCATCTTTGGAAAGTTGCAGGGGCATTACATAATCCAAATGACATCCTTCTATAGGCAAAGGTGCCAAATGGGCATGTGAAAGTTGTATTTTCTTAGTCTTGTGGGTAAACAGAGATTTGGTTATACCCCAAATATCCATCAAGAAAATAATAGAAAGTCTTGCCTACCAATTTATCTAAAATTTGGTTAATGAAGGGTAAAGGGAAGTGGTCTTTTCTGGTTTTCAAATTGAGCTTCCGATAGTCTGTACACACCCTCCAACCTATGGTTTCCCCGGTTGGAACAAGCTCACTAGAATTAGTTTTAATCACACTAATTCCAGATTTATTATGGACCACCTAAGTAGGTGCCACCCATTCGGAATCTGAAATTGGGTAGATGACTCCAGCATCTAGTAGTTTGACCACTTCCTTCATTACCACTTCTTGCATGTGGGGGTTCAATTTTCTCTGTATTTCTCTAGAGGGTTTGGAACCCTCTTCCAAGTGGATTTTATGCATGCATACAGCAGGGCTGATGCCCCCTAGGTCAGTAATAGTCCAGCCTATTGCTCTCTTATGTTTCTTTCAAACACATAACAATTCTTCCTCTTGCTCATCAGTGAGAGAGGAAGAAATGATCACTGGCAACCTCTTATTTGCCCCCAAAAAAGCGTACTTGAAGATCTTAGGCAGCTGTTTCAACTCCACATCGGGTGGACATATGAGAGAAGGTAACAGAGGTGCCTTTAATGGTGGTAGAAGAGGCAACACAGCAGGTTTCCATGGTGGATACGTTGTTGTTGGCCCCATATCAGAATTTAAGGTTTTCACCTCTTGAACCATGGGTGTGGGGGCCTTCTCTTCCACAATCTCACTACACACATTCTCAAAAATATCACACAAATCATCACCATGCAGCATCTTGGGCAAAGTCTCTTCCACAAGGTCATCAAAAACATCAATTAAAAAGCAATCCTCACTATCCAAGTGAGGTTGATTGGCTGCATCATACACATTCAATTTTACTTTCATGTTGCCAAAAGATACCTCCATTACTCCTGATCTACACTGAATATAAGCATTGGCAGTGGCCAAGAAGGGTCTGCCCAAAATCACAGGAATAGAGGTGGTGCACTTGCTTGGCTCCATATCAAGCACCAAAAAATCTGCTAGGTAGAAAAACTTGTCAACCCTAACTAACACATCCTCTATCATTCTCACATGCCTCCTTTCAGATCTGTCAGCTAGTTGGAGCACCACATGTGTGGGCTTCAATTCTCTCAAGCATAACTTCTCATAAACTGAATATGGAAGTAGGTTTACACTAGCTCCCAGATCTAATAAAGTCTTCCCAATGGTATGATCCCCAATGATGCAAGGGATTGTGGGAACTCCAGGGTCTTGAAGCTTGGTTGGGGTTGTAATGGCCAGTACTTGATTTTTTTTTTCAACACAAAAAACCTTCTTGGATAGATGTATCTTAGATTGTCTTTTGTGGGTGCAAAAATCTTTTAAAAATTTTGCATAGGTTGAAACTTGCTTGATAGCATCAAGTAAAGGCAGGTTGATCTTTACTTGTTTGAATATTTTCATCATCTCCTCCACTTTAGCATTCCTCTTATCAAAAGGAGAAGGTGCCTTCAATGCATTGGGAAATGGCAAATGGGGGACTGATCTCCCATTTGTTGCCTTAGCAAGCTCATCAGATTTTTCTTTATTTTTATTTTTGATTTTTTGTTGGGGTAAATCAACACCCCCCTTTTTTTTTATATGCTGCTCCTACTGGATATCATCATGGGTTGGTCCTTCAGTTCCTGCACTTTCCTCATCAGGCTTAACACTAACTTGGTTATCAACCAGCCTTCCACTCCTCCAGGTGGTGATAGATTTTGCTTATGGGAAGAAGTTTCACCCACCATGTACTGCCCCTTTGGATTATTCATGGGCTGACTAGGCAGTCTTTCCTCCTCTCTCTTAGTCAAAGTATTCGGTAGCTGACCAAGGTGGTCCTCTATCTTCTTAATACTTTGGCTATGGGAGTTGATAGTTTGAGATAAAGAGCCAAAATTCTACAGTGAAGCCAGAACTTGCCCTTCAAATATGAGGGATCTAGAGGAAGCTGGGGCTAGTGTACATTGATGCATAAGTTGAGCCATTGGCTGAGCCATAGGCTGTTGGTATTGGGGCCTTGGAAAGTAATTTTGTTGGTATGGCTAGGCATTCTTATAAGGCATGGATTGCTGTTGTGGCTGCTGCTGCTGCTGATTTTGGAAGGTATCTTGTCTCCACCTCAAGTTGGGATGGTTTCTCTAATGATAACCAGCAGTAGGTTGTCCATAGGACTGAGCAGCTTTCACATGTTCCATCACAAGGTCTGGAAATTGGGTAGCTGAGGGACATTCCTCAAGGGAGTGAGTGAGGGACTGGCATATCACATATGCCTCCTCCACTTTGGCAGCCATTGGAGGCTGCATTGCTCCCATGAGCTTATCAAACTTTTGAGTCAAGCTGTCTACTTTCCTTTTCAAATCATTGTATCCACTCACCTCATACATTTTCCCTCTAGTAGTATTTTCTCTCACCAATCTAGGGGTCTCAAAATCTCTTGACCAGGTCTCTCTGCATGGAGTTTTCACTAATAATATCAAACAACTCCCAAGTCTCATCAGCTGTCTTGTGAAGGTATGTACCACCACATGAGGCATCAACCATATCCCTGCTCTTGGGATCAAATCCTTGATAGAAACTTTGAACAAGTTGTCATTCAGTAATTTGGTAATGGGGACATTGCTTCAAGAGTTCCTTAAACCTCTCCCATGCTTGGTGTAAGTCTTCAGTTGGGGCTTGAGAAAAAGAGATTATGCTCTTCCTCAACTGACTTGTTTTGGACATGGGAAAAAACCTGGCCAGAAATTGACATTGAAGGTCATTCCAGGACTGAATACTATTGGTTGGGAGCATTGACAGCCAAGTCCTGACTCTATCCTTTAGTGAAAAAGGAAAGAGTCTTAACCTGGTTGCTTCCTCTCCCAAACTTGCAATGTGGAAAGTAGTGCACAGTCCTAAAAATTTATTAATGTGCTTATAGGGGTCTTCTTTGCTCAAGCCATGGTATGAGGGTAGCATCTGGATGATGGAAGATTTAATCTCATAGTTCCCTTAGACAGTAGGGAATTGAATGCAGAAGGAGGAATTGTACAGCCCTGGTGCATTAAATTCTTTCAATGTCCTCGGTTGCTCACGCATTGCAGAACTACCACAATCAACTATAGGTGTGTGTATGGGATGCTTAGGTCTAAGGAGTCTCTCAACTTTAAGATCTAAAGGAGCAATCTCAGGATTAAGAGATCTCCTACCAAGCATACGCACAACAGAAACACAATACAACACAAACAAAATACAGCACAGATTCAGCAAAATAAATTCAAAAACACACAACTACTACTATAGATCTAAAAAACTACAGATCTAGAAATGTAAACAGAGTTAGGAAATGCAAACTTAAGCAAAGCTTGCTCCTCCAATTAGCACAAAGCTCCTCTCAAGACAACAAATCTAGATCTGCAATCACAAAGTTAAACTGCAACAAAAACTATAGCAGCAATTAGTCAAACGCAAAATAGGCAAATAAAAGTCTAAATCTAAAATAAGAAAAAAAACTTAGATGTACCAATTTAAAACACAGATCCCCGGCAACGGCACCAAAAACTTGTTGTCTTGCTCACCTTACAATTATTAAATGGTTCAGACAACCAATTAAAAGGAAAAATCACAGAGATGAGGAATCAAGTTAAGCAAGTAGTCCTGCAAGAACCAGGGCTGTTGCAACAAGTTTTAATAGGTAAGTCAGGGTATGTTTATAAGGAAATGTGATTTAAACTATGGTAAATCTCCAGATCTATAGTAGATCTAGCACTCTATCCTAATTTCAACTAAATCAAAACAGGAAAGAGGAGAGGTTTCTAGGGTTTGTTACTAAAAATTACAAAAAATCAAATACAAATGATCCAGATTTGATTAAACACAGAGTTAAAGGAAAATGGAGAAAAGAATAAAATCAAGAGATGGAGAATAATAGGTAGGGGTTTTGGTCTTTACTGAAAATTATTTGGTTCAAAGGCAATGCAGGGAACTGGTTTGCAACAATCCTTCATCTGGCTACAAGCTCAAAAGCAAGGTATAAGAATCCACTCTCAACCAGAGAATTGAAGTAATCCTAAGGTTATGATCTGTTCACTCGAATGGTAACAGATTATCCTAGAGATTGTTCCAATTTAGGGATCTTAATTGGAACAATTAAACCATTACAAATGTCGTGGATGCAAGGCTACAAGCTCAGGCATCCACAAGGATATTAGATCTAGGGAAATCAAATGGCAATCAAGCAATTTATAAATCCAAATTAACTTTACATTCAACAATTATTGAATCAATACAACTTATAGTCAACTGTGCTCAGATCTGCAATCTGTGCAACACCTAATCCTCCTACAAAGCTTTGAACCTCTCAATTTACAGCTCTCAACCTCACCCTAGCTACCAAAGAGGGTTAGCCAACCATAATTGGCTAAGAGGCGAATGGGGGAAGAAGGAAGAGAGAGAGGGAATTTTTGGAGGGAAGATGGAGATCGGATTTGGCTCTGGTTCTCTCCAATTTCTGGATGCTAGCTCTGTAAATTCTTCAAGCTTTTATACTCTTCTCCTCTTTTCTCAGTTCCGTTTCAGCCAATCAGAGCCTAAGAGAATAATTTTGTTATTCTGAGCTGCTGATGTGACTGATTTCTCTTCTAGAAGCTCTTTCCCCATTAGTCCAAAAAGTGATAAATACACATGAGGTAGTTAGGGTTCCCATTCGTGCCTAGTTGCATACCAAAAATACCCTCAGGGGTTGCTGACGTGCTTTGGAATGTGTGCACAAAGCATTGGCATGTGGTAGCTGCTGTGAAAGGAAGTGAGAAGTTCCTAATTCAAATGTCGAGAGGTTCTGAGTCTGTTTGGTGTTCTCATCGACAGGTTGAAATGGCTTTCGACAGGTTTGATTGACTAGTCAACAGGATTGAAGACTTCTCGACAGGTTCATGAGTCTTCCCATCATTCACTTCGACAGGATGGAGTACATCTTCACCTTCTGTCCAGTTCTTCATTCATCCTCTCGACAAGTTATAGTCAACCTGTCGACTTGTTATACGGTCTTTAGTTAAGTGCTCGACGGTTGGCTCAATCCTCGCGAGAATGAGCATAGCTTTAGGTAAGTTGTCGACAGGTTGCCTTGCACTGTTCGACAGGTTCAGTTGAACCTCGTGATAAGTATCTGGAACCTCTCGACTTCTTCTGCACCTCCAGGTATCCTCTCGACAAGATCCATATTATTCCTCCAACCTCTCAATAGGTACTGGAACCTCGTGAGATATTCATATTTCCAACTCCGTTCCTCTCGACAGGTTGGCTTTTGTTTCCAGAACCTCTTGACCGGTACTGGGAAGCTCTTGACAGGATCTTCTGTTGTGCCTCCAACCTCTCGACAACTTTATTCTAAGCATCCAAACCTGTCGACAGGGTCGCTTATCCTCTCGACAGGTTGTGTCCTTTGTTTCCACAGCTGGCATACAACCCTATATTTTTGTTCTTCATTTGTTCAACACTCAGCAGCCTCTTGGTGGGTTTAATCTTCATTCCTTGCTATTGCTCTTGGTTCCAAGTACACCCAGTTGGGCTCAAGACATTCTCATGAACTTCTAAAGTTCTGTGGGTTGCTTGGCTGGATTTGGGCTATCTAAGCACATGTTGAGATGCATGAGTAGCTTCTTTGGCCATTTTAGGTGGATGTCTGCACTAAGACTGCAATTTATTGCTTATCTATAAAATACACTCAAAACACATTATTAGTCAGCTCAAAGGTCCATCAAAGGTTAGGTTAGGACGTGAAAAATGGTATTTTTCATTGCTTAATAGGCGGTTATTCGTACACGGTGTACAGTGCATAGCATACATAGTGGACCGGTATGGCGGTATCCGTACACATTGCATAGCATGCATAGTAGATTGGTACAGCAATTATCCTTACGCATTTCATAGCATACATAAGTGAATACACGGTGAGTAGTGGAGAATGGAAAGTGGACCGATACGACAGTTATCCGTACGCATTTCATAGCATACATAAGTGAATACACAGTTAACAGTAGACATTGGAAAGTGGATCATTACGGCAGTTATCCATACACAGTGAGCGCAATGTATACATAGTGAATAATGGGCATTGAATCATCGAATAGTGAATGATGAAATATGAGTATTAAATTAGTGAATAGTGTATAGTGAATAAGGAAATCCGAGCTTTTGTTCTGTTATCGAATATTTGCTTTGCTATCGCATTTATTTTAGTTATCGAATCTCTGTTCTATTATCGTTTCTGTTTCTATCATTGAATCCTTATTCTATTTCCATATGTTATCATACCTGCTCAGTACCTGCATTTGAATCTATGCATTATTATGATAAGGTGTAACTATTATTGATTTTTCTTCTACTGAGCTTAGACTGTTAGCTCACCCCGAGTATCCGTCACAGGTATAACTTCAAATCAGGACCCAAGACTTGAGGAGAATCTGAATTTATGTATCAGAGAAAGAAGCACAATAGTTGCTACAAATTTGGACTTGGAATAGTTTTGAGTTTATCTCTTTAGCTTTTGAGCTTCGTACTGTTGGTATGCGCTTTTTCTGGGTTCCTTTCAGTCCCTGAAAAGAGTGGCCCAATTCAGTCCATGAGGACTCTGGCAAAGGCGATGATAGAGTAATAAATTAGGAAATATTAAATGCGGAAATTAAAGAGACAAATTATAAATGAATAATACCCGAGAAGATGCGATCGCCAGCTGTAGATATTTATCGACACTGTAATACGTCACTGATCACGCTTTAAGGGGAGTGGAGGCTTGCAGATTGAACTCTTTTACTGCATCGTCCGTCGGTGAACGTCAACAGCTATGGGTTGCTTTTAGTCTAACTGGTTTGGTTTTCCTGTTCCTGTTGGGATTTTAATTAACTTGGTCTCCTAATCCTACTAGGAGTCTGAAAAAGGTCTCCTAATCCTATTAGAAGTCTAACTAATCTAGTTTTGCTTGAAAATGAACCTCGCGAAGCCCTGTTCTCTTAAGAAAAAGCCTGTCGTGCAGCTCATTCTGAGCTGCACGACAGCTTCATCTTAGGATTATTATGCTTCACGAGGTTGCATTTGAGCTTCATGATAGGTTAATCTCAGACACACTTTAGCTCACGAAGCTAATTCTTCTAATCTTGTCCTTGCGACAGCCTGGCAACAACTTCACAAGGCACGGGTTTCACCCATTTAAACCCCACGACTGCTTCTTTCCCACTTCATCTCTCTCTGCCCTAACTTCTAGCGCACACCACTAAGCTGCCCTCTCCATTCTTTGCCCTTTATTGCCCAATTTACCCAAGCACATTCACCCTGCTCCTACCATTTTGCTCCACATTAGCTTCCAATCAATTTGCACTTGGTGTGACGTGATTTGATCCACTGTGCAGCATTTAAACTAAAATCCTAGCTATTCGGGGTAAGTCTTCTCATTTCTCTCAGTTGTGCTTGATTGTATGTTGTTGCTTGTATTTAATTCATGGATTGGGGAGAGATTTGTGCAGAAAACCCTCAATAAAGTGTGAGCTACCTCTAATTTGTGTTTCAAGCCCTAGTATTTCGGATTATGTGTAAAATGGCTGGTAAAACCCCATTTGTTGAGGGTCTAACAGCTCTGCTGAACCCTCCACCAACTGACCAACCCAGGGCCACAAGGAAATCTGTAAGAATTGTAGAGGCCTCTACTGTGGAGGCCACTGAGTCCATTGCTGCCTCTGATGCCCCTGTTCCCAAAGCTACAAACCCCAAGAAAAAATCAACACCTAAGAAGAGGGCCAGGGACCAACCCACTGTTTTCTCAAGCCCTAAAAAGTCCAAAAAGCAGAAGAAAGGCAAGGAGGTTGTCCCAGAGACCAACCCACTGACAACTCCTTCTGATTTCTTGACTGCCATTCAATTGGAGCTTGAGACTGCCTTCGATAAGGCATTTTTTAAGGAAGAACCCTTGGCTGCCCCATCTATAGAATTTCTGACCAAGGCCTCCCTGTTACCCATGCTTAGGCCCCCACTGGAGTTAGTCTATCTTAGGTTTGTACAGCTGTTCTATCAGAGCATCAGGGTCAAGACAGGTGATGATGGAAACCCTGTGCTACTGAGCTTGATAGATGATTTTGAAATGCTGGTAAATCCAGCTGGGATAGCACAAATCCTAGGTATACCAGCTACCTACAACCCTGAGTGCAGCTTGGGAGCACCTCTGACTGCCACCATTCCAGAGATTGCAAAGAAGATTATAGGAGGGATTACAGCATCAGGAGTGTCTATTAGAAAAGAGAATTGGATCCAAGCCTACAGTTTATAGATGGAGTGTTGAGAAAAAATGTTTTCTACTCTAGGCATCAGCAGGAGAGAAGGGCACCCATAGCTGATGCCCTCTATTCCTTATCCCTGGGGCATTACATTGATGCTACCGAGATCATATTTGAGGGAATGAAAGACATTCATGAGAAGGTGCAGAAAAAGTGGAAGCCTCATTCCCTGCCTTATTATAGGCTGATCACTGCTCTACTGAAGAAAGGGGGTTACCAATTCTAGATGGGGGAGGAGACAGTGACCCTGCCCCCTATTAAATTTGGAAATAAGCAATGGGGGATTAGCCAAACAATGGTGAAGAAGAAGAAAGAACAAAAGGTTGAGGTAGCCCCCACAATCCAAGAAGCATCAGCTGCAGGTGCTGCCACCTCTGCTGATACATCTGTAGCAGTCACCCCTATTGTCACTTCTGTTGCCACAATAGCAGCCAACACTGCAGCCACTCCTATCCTACCTTCCATCTCTGCCTCACCCATTACCTCACCTGCACCTACCATTCCCTTGCCCACACATTTCTTCCTTATCCCACAGCCCACCATCCCTGATGTGTCCATCACCCTACCTATACCCATAATCCCTACCCCACAGCCCTCTCCTTCCCAAGTAATCGCTGCACCTCTACCCATATACCCAGCCTACTCCCCACCTATTAAGAAGACATACACCAGGAGGATATCCTTTTTAGCCACTCCACCACCCAGACCCACACCCATTCCCAGTGTCAGTTCTGCACCCATCCTAACAACCCAACCCTCTCACCCCCACCTACCACTGAAATACCTAGCCTCATACCAACCCCACCTTCACCTTTCACAGTGGATGTTAGTGAGCCCATTGAGCCACTCATCCCTACTGCTTCCCCTACGCATTCCATCCCCATTTCCCCCACACATGACCAAGAACCATTCCTCAGTGAGGGGTACTCTACCATGATGGAATCCATCATGGGTGACATCAGGTATGAGTACACCCCTCTCCCTGATTCCCAACAGCCCACCCAATTTCAGCATGCCCCCACTTCCCCTTTCCAACCTATCTCCACCTCCCAGCCATCAACCTCTACCATATCAGACCCATTACCCCAAATCCTTAGCCTCCTAACATCCCTTCAAACCCACATTTTGGCCAACACCCACAGCCAAGCTATAATCCAAAATAGCCTTTAGTCCATCCAAACCACCCTACAAACCTTCACCCCCTCAACCTAACCACCTTTATCCCCACCCTTACCTGAGCCTACCCCTCCAATTTCACCCCAGCTCACACCTCCAGTGGTCACAGCAAATGTGGCCACCCAAACTAAACCTGAAACTATTGTGCTGCTCCCTACTTCACCATCATTGGCCTCTATCTCCACCCAAACAAACTTTGAGCCAGAGGAACTACCCTTCCTTCTCCCTACCTTTACCTCTAACTTTACCCAAACGGAACCTGAACCAGCAGCCATTGTCCCCACCCCACCATCCTACACATCCACCCATGCCCAGACAGACCCTGAGCCATCATCCTCAGCCATGGTCCCTATTCTCCCTACTTGCACCTCACCCCTCACCCAACTCGAGCCACTTGTGGAGGACCCTACCATCTAGGAAATTGTCCCTGCTTCCTCCATTCCTATTCCTCCTTTTTACACCCTCACAAAGGCTATGTCTGCTGATCCTTATCTGAAAAAGGATGTCCACTCAGTGATAAAGGCAACTCAAGCAATGGTGAAGCAACCCTATGAAGACCAGATCTCCTAGATAAAGGCTGACAATGACAAGGAATTGAAGAGGAATTGGATGATGGTACTGAATTCTTTGGACCTCTATAAGTCCTACAAGGATAAAGCCAACATGTTAGCTCGTATGCTAGATTCACTCTCCTCTACCATGTCTCTCATGAACAAAGGTGTCTCAATTAAGGAGCCTGCTAAGGAGAAGAGCAGCACCAAGCGTAAGAAACCAGTAGCCACAAGGACCAAGGCCAGTGATGCTACTACTAATCCAGTGAAAAAGGAGAAGAATATCTATGAAGAAAAATATGCTTGGACCCCTGGTTTTGTATTGAGCTCAGATTCAGAGTCAGACTAGCTTTAAGCTGTAGTTTACGCTGTTTAAAATTAGATGTTACTTTCCTGTTTTTACTTAGATTTCACTTTCTAGGTCTATTTGTAATATAGTTTCCATTTCTAGTCTTTTGCATTTATAGTGTCTTGTACATTTTTCTTGTAATGACAATAGCTTTTTGTGTGCTTCTTTACATTCTCTTGCATTTCTTACTTGATTTTGTTGTTGCTTAATTGCATTCTTATTTATGTTTTCATACCCTGCTGCCCATTTACATGTCACTTTGAAAAGTGAGGACACTATTCCTCATAGGTTTGGGGGTATAGCAGGGTATGCCAATGGGATAGTTAACTTAAGTGCAACAACATTAAGTGAGTAGAAATAAATAGAGTGAACTTCACCTAAGAAATTTTGAAAATGACGAAATTTAAAAATTAATGCAGACTTTTAACATGAAAATCATTTAAAATCTAGCATTTCCATGAGGTGAATATCAAGAAAATTTATTTTCATCAGCACTTAGTGAACCATTAAAGAGAGAAAAAGGTGCGGACATGCCCATGAGTTTAATTGAGGATCACACCAAGTGAGCTTTGAGCCTAAAAAAAAAAAATTAGAGTGTTTATGGCAAATTTTTATGCTCTAAGAACTGATAGAGTCAAAACCTTTTCACTAGAAGTTGGACATCCACAAGTTAAGACTGTTGACAGAATTCATAACACTGAGGAGATGATCAAGGTCTTCATTTGGACAATTTGAGCCTAAAAATACCAACCCATCGAAAACTACCCTTGTGCATACACCCTTTGAGCTTTCAATTCCAGTTTTCTTCAAAATACACCGAAGTACTTGCACCTAAACCTGTAGACCTGATTCAACACTGCCCTCACTCTGAGAATTCAGAAGGTAAAGGAGAAGAAGTTGAAGATGGACAAGCTGGGAACAACATTTGGTGAATGGAGAGGAAAAACAATATGAAGACAGAAGTGTAGCAGTTAGGAAATGTGTGGCAACCATCATAATATATATATATATATATATATATATATATAAACAAAAATAAAAAGAAAAGAGAAGTCAAGAGGATACCTTCATTTGAAAAATGAAAAGAAGAGAAGTTGGCCACTTTAAATCTGACAAATATCAATGAAGATGAAGTGTGCTGAATTTAAGAAGGTGAAGTCATGAATCACCTCCTACACCTGTTGATTTCTCAATTTTCAATCCCCTTGTTGTTCCTTTCATTCTTTATAAACCCTAACCATAAGCCATAGTACAACCTACAAAAAGACATGGTGATCCAAAGTTAAATGAACTGTCATGTGGAGATAAGGGAATGCCTAATCTATGGTGAGGAATTCTTGATCAGGTCAGAAATTAGAGCACAGCCTATCCTCATGCTTGCAAACCCATTTGGGGTCTGTAGCTGTTCTTGAGCTTGAGTGGAACTGAAACACCCTTTAAACCTACTTGTGAGAGACAGCCCTTGGTGAGCTTTGGGACCTGAGATTGAATGTATTGGGCATTGTTTAAACCTCTATTTTGAATTTATGGTAAAGTGAGTACTAATGTCCTTACAATGTTTTTCCTGATGTAAACTGATTGGAAGTGATGTGCATACATGCAGGATTTATGTGTTAAATTGTTTGCATTCAATATCTTGAAATTTCTCAAATTTAAAAGATCAAGGGTGGACGGATACTCTATTTGTTGAAAACTGACTTGATAATGTTTGCACTTTTGTTAACTATTTTAATGAGAAGTTTGTGGGTATCTTCACTGAAAACCCTCAGGAGACTTCACTCCTCCACTAGGGATCAACTAGGGGTTTAAAAGGTTTGATGCATAAGCTAAATACATCTATGCTCCTTACGAAAGTGGCATTTAAATTTCTAGATTAGTTGTTTAAATTTTGCTTTGCTCTAGGACTAGCAAAGATTAGGTTTGGGAGTGTGTTATTCACTAAAAAGTACCACTTTTCACCTCCTAATCTAGCCTTTACTACACCTTGAAGTCATTTAATAATCCTCTTTTAAGTTTGTTTTGTAGTTAAGAATAAAAGTTGTAGTTTATCATAACAGTCATGCTTAGGAGGCCAAAAAGAGAGATTTAAAGCCAAGGTCTGCAGCTTAGTGGAGAACAAATGGAACACCATGGTGGCATTCACCATGGTGACCATATTGGTTGCTTAAGTGGGCCCAGGAAGTCCAGCAGATGAAAGGAAGTTGAACCTGAGCAAAGAAGATAGCTGCAGCAGCATGTGCACTGCAGTAGAGAAGGAGAAGACTCCTTGCAAGGTTCTCTCTAAGTTAAAACCATTCAAAAGCAACCTCACGAGTGCCTCGTATAGATGCAGCATGTAGCACATATCCACTCGCGCAGTTCAAAGGCAGAAGGTCTTTAGAAATCCATCTCGCGAAGCTCTCGTAGAGATAACAGTCTCAGATGAGCCGTGCATGCAGTTCTCATGAGGTTCAACTATAAGAAAGACATCAGCCTCTCACACAGCTCAAATGTGAAAAGGACTTAGAAGAATACCCTACAGAGTTCTTGCGAACATGAAAGCCTCAAAGAAGCCCTCGCACGGATCTCGCAAGGCTCATTTATACAAAAGACTAGCCACACGCGCAGTTCTCGCACAGCTCAAGAAGAGAGACCTCTAGAAAACCTCTCGCGCAGCTCTCGTGCGCTTCAAAGCCAGAGCCAACTGCGCAAAGTAATAGTTCCATCTTGGTGAGCAATCTTGCAAAGCTCTAAGCCATCCACACGAGCTGTGCTACTCACTACACAAGGATCTCCGAGATATCCAAACCCATCTACGCCAAACCCTGACGACGGGAATCACCTGAAGCTCTACTGCGTGAGCTGAGACCATTCACTGCAAATTCATCCTCGCGAGCACTCTTCTGCAACTACTTCAACCACACGATAGGCCTCGCAAGGAGTAAAACAAGCACTCTAACTGCGCGAAGGTCAGGCTCATGCTTTCTCAGTGAACATAAGGGACTCTTTGCGAATTTCCCCACTTTTAGGTCACACTTTCCGAGGCCCTAATCTATTTCCACACATCTCGAGGCATCCGAGGGTTGCAAGGGAGCCACGTCTTCTAGCAGAAACTAGGGTTTTCCTTCCTGCTCTCCTATTGGCCAAGGCAATGACTGAGTATATAAGCTGTAATGTTTTAGAAATAAACCATCTCTTCCTCAACCTAATTTGGCTGAGAGCTTAGGTCAGATTTGGGTTAGGATTAGATCATCATCATTTTCTTTTTTCTTCTTCCTTAGCCCAGCATTTGCTAGCTATGATCTTTGTAAACAATTAGGCATAGTTTATTTCATTTCGGCAATAGGTTTTGTTTAAGCTTTGCGAGCTATTGTGGGCTGTTGTACACAAGGCTGCTGCCTTGAGGACTTTCATTATAAGTTTTATGATTAATCAATGAAATATTTATTTTAGTGCATATTCAATCTGCTATTTTTCTATGTGTCCCACATAGTGCTCTTTGATCTATGCGTTTCACATAGGATTTTACAGATTTGATGCTCTCATGGAAGCTTGAGCTTGTAGCCCTGTAACCATGGCGGTAGCAGCAGTTTTCTTGTTCCATCTAAGTCCTCTGTGATTTAGATAGCCTCTATGGATAGCTTGTGACCATTTGAGTGGACAGACTATAGCCCTAGGGTGATTCTAAGCCATAGATCTGAGATGGATTCTTCTCCTCTGCACTTGAGCTTGTAGACTTGTGAGAGATTGTAGTAGGGACATGCCCCCCTCTGTCTTGCATTACCACCATCAGCTCTTAGATTTGATCTTCTTGAGAGATTGCAGACTTGTGAGCTGAGTCATTGCAGGCCTTTTATAGGAATGACTAGCTAATTTTAAGTCCTCAAACAGCCTTTAAATGACTGTGGTTTCTACTGGTTTTTCAAGAGTTGTTTGCTCCTATGGATGCTTGAGCTTGTAGCCTGGCAAACATAGTGTCTACAATGAGAAAGCATGAGCCCGAGCTATAACCTTAAGATCAATCCATGTCCTTGGATCAGATTAGTTTTTTGATTTCATCTATATGATTTAATCCTCTCTCTTGGAGAGTCTGTGACCATTTAAGTGGATAGATTATAGCCTTAAGAGACTATGTTAAATCACAGGAGTTGAGCCAGATTCCTCCACCTTGCAGATGTGCTTGTAGCCATCTGAAGGATTGCTACAGAGACAGCTTTAGATCTGAGTTGCATGATTGAAGTGACATTAGCTTGATTGTCTACTTCTCATTATTTTTATCTTTGTTTTACGACACCATCATCTTTCTTTACAACCCTTTCTTTAGTATAGGACTGCATTTCATTTCTTTTATTTTAGTTTTAGTTTAGTTGTGACACTACACTCCCTTTCTTTAGGATTACCAAATCTATAGCCAGATCTGGAGGCCTACTAAACAACCCTTTTGGGTTCCAGATCAATCATCCCTGTGGGACAAACTCTTACTTACTTTAAAACTTGCTACAACAGCCCTGGATCTTGCAGGACTGTGATTTGTTTTTGTGCTTTTGTTTCATCCATCTTTGATTTTATTTTATTTTATTTTGATTCTTTTCCCCATCTATTTTCAAACTATTAAAAATAGCACAATTAACCGACCAACAGATACTGGATGGGGTGGTACTTTTCTGGATTATCACCACTAGGGGCTGCCGCCATACTTAGAACCGGGACGTTTGTATCGCTGCCTAAATTCTCTCCCTTTAAAATCTACCCAACGTGAAAATGAATTATGTCCCTTAGTGCATTTTTAAGGTTCAATTTTTAAATTCAATTTTAAAAGGGGAATTTACTTAGGTTCGAAAATGGGTTGTGATAATCCTGTGGCGCCTCCACGGGTCGGCGTCCACTGATAGTATATGATAACACAAATATAAAAGTGCAAGTAGGCCCGCCAATTGGCTAAGGCTATAAAATGCACAAGTAGGCCCGCCAATCGACTAAGGCATGTAAATGACGAAAAAGTAAATGTAAGTAAAGACAATACTCAAATACGCCCGCCAATCGGCTAAGGCGTGTAAATGACGGAAAAGTAGGGGAAAGTAAAAATTGATGGAATCGTAAGGGTGAGTAAAATTTGATGGAATCGTAGGGGTGAGTATGAAAAGAGACAAAAAAGGTTAGTAAACGAAAAAATAAATATAAAACAAAGGAGGCCAAATTTCAAGGGGAAGCTCTACAAGCAACTCTCCAGCATAGTCGCCATCTGTGCAACCATGGATCAGATCGACCCGTCATGACGATGCGCTCATATGAAAAATATAAAGTCGCCACCCGGAGCTTTTGGTGTCCCAGGAAACCTAAATCAATATTGAAAGCACTGAAATATAAAAATATGACTCTGATTTACCGGTTCACGCCAAAGGATCTTGAGTAGGGGCTTCGGTTATCGATAGGGAAGGTGTTAGGCACCCGATCAACCCACTCGGAAGCGGTCTCTACTTAGGGCCAAATAAAAATAAAATATAAAAATAAAACAACACTTCCTCCTGCCCGAAGGCACTATGATCCTATCAAGCTCTCCGAAAACATCAAAAATTTGGCAGCGTAATGGCTTGAATCCTTACATAAAGGAAAAACAAAGAAGGTAGAGGAGTAGAGGGGGAGCCGAAGCTCTTGGGCCCTTGTTGCACAGCCGTAGACCTTCGCGTAGTTGCGTTGGAAGAGCTTTCGATAGCTATTAGATTGAGATATGGGTCTTAAACTCTAAGGCTTGGTGGCTAAAAGGTAGAAGTGGAAGGCTAGGAGGTAGTTCTCACCTAGGCTAAGGGATTTATGATGGAAGATGGGGTCTAAGGGGTGATTTTCAAATATGGAATTTGTATGGGTTTGGTGCACCAAAGGGGAGAAGGAACTCTCTTAATCTTTTCTCTCTTTTGGAAAAAATTTCAAGTCATTAGTAAGGGGGGGTGCCTCTCTATTTACAGAGTTGGGATAGATTAGGAGGGTGCTTAAAGGCTAATGAGATTAACAATTAGGTAATCCTAAATCTAAGAATTTTGGGTTCAAGGCTATGGAAAAGTGTGAATGGGGTCCAATGGTAGATGATAGGGTGGGGTTTCAAAAGGATAGGGGGTTGCAAATAGGGTTAATCGGGTGGCAACAGTCCTAAGGAAACCCACTCTAAACATTGAGATGGTCAACAAGTAAAACCCCCAAAGTGAATTTTGAACAAAATCCCAAAATTACTATAGCTAAGCGTAGCGTGTATATTATACACGCTAAACTTATGTACAGTATTCTTGAGAGATCTAGAGGTTCAAAACCCGCTGTAGGGTCCACAGAAAGGTAAATTTTAGCTTAGCGTGTATATTATACACGCTAGAAAAAATTCCTACAGAAAATGACCTAGCGTGTATATTATGCATGTTAGGCAAAATGTCCTTATTTATGTCTCAAACTCAAACCACCATAACTCTTGATGCATAATTTTGATTGAGGCGATTCTTGGCTCGTTGGAAAGCTTAGAACCTCTACTTTCCAATGGTACATGATTCAGTTCCAGTAGAGGTCTTCCTAAGCTTAGGCACACCTCTTTCCAACCACTGCTCTGGAGGGTTCGAAACTTGTTTTAGGAAGGGTTTTAAGGGTGTAGGGTTGATTCCTAATGGTTTTGGGAAAGTTCCTAAGGGTATGAGAGATGCTATTGAAAGCTCGGGGGGGATTGCCTTTCTCGAAGTTTGTTTCAATCGTGCCTTGGGCTAAATGTAGGTGTCTACAACTGGGTTACAGATTTGGTATAGTTTGATTTGTAGATTTTAGACGGATACATTCTTTTTGTATACAGTCGATATTACCACTATTTAGGTGACGGTCGGCCGTCACCAGTGGTTTATTTTTTACTTTGGTCCCATTATAGAATCTGTAAATGCCATGTGATAGTTTCCTAGGGTTTGCTTACACCTTACTTGAATACTTTTAGTGGATGGATGTACCGAACACCCGAATGGTTTAGCTTTCTTAGAATTTCGCTCAGAAAATTCGGGCTATCATAGTTAATATCAGAGAGCTCACTTGTGATCTGGCGAACTAGGATATCCTATTATCCATGAGTGGAAACTTTGGATTGTCACAGTTGGTATCAAAACATCCAAATCAGAATTTTCAATGTGGACTTGAATATCGGATCCGACAGTCCAGTCTTTCCCGAGATCCGTGTGGGGAAAAATTGGGCTATCATAGTTGGTATTAGAGCCTAGGGTTTCGGTCACTGGGAGACCCAAAGCTGTGGTGTTAGGTTCAGCTACATGGCATCAGATTCTGTATGGAACATAAAGTATAGATCTTCACGAATTCTCGGACCGAAGCCTTATTTCATCATGACAGATCATTATGGCCCCTCGAGGTAGGCCAAGGACTAGGAGTACGCCAAGTGGCGAGGGTGTTGCCACTGGTGTTAACCGTACACTGTTAGGAAGAGGAAACGTGCCAGAAGGAAACAACACCGGTGCAAGCAACGTTCCTCTGGAAGGAGGAAGTAATGGTGCTCAGGATAGAGAACTGTTGGAGACCATGGTTAACACGATGGCTCAATAGACATGCTTACTCACAGATCGACATCAATCGTCAGGGTTTGAAAAGTTCAGGAGGATGAAGCCTCCTAGTTTCTATGGGCAGGCCGATCCGCTTGAGGCAAAAAAATGGCTAAACCAGATTGGGAAGATCCTTAAGAGGATTCAGTGTATAGAGGAGGAAAAGGTCAGTTGGGCATCATTCCAGCTAGAAGGAGAAGTCGATCCATGGTGGAAATCGGTAGAAAGAACCAGAGTGGCAGAGAATCCAACTACGCCCTAGACTTTGGTGGAGTTCGTGGACACCTTTAATGAGAAACATTTTCCTAAGGTGATTTGAGACTAGTTGGAGGTTAAGTTTATATCTCTTGAGCAAGGCAAGATAACCGTGCATGAGTACGAGGCAGAGTTTACCCAATTGTCTAGATTCGCTCCTCAGCATCTGGCCACTGAATTGATGAGAGCCAAGAAATTTGAGCGTGGTCTGGGGCTAGCCATCCAAGAAAGGATATCTCTGTTCAACGTTGAAACCTATGCTCAAATCTTGAGTTGCCGAAAAGGATATCGACAACATGCACAAGAGGAGAGAGGAACATTAAAAGAATAGAACGGGTCAGACATAGTCGTATGCCTCCGAATAAACCAACAAGAGGCTGAGGTTCTCTACATCAACACCTCGCTAGCCTACTCCGATTGCTTACTCAAGGCCACCATTGCCTTCGACTACAAAATCTTTTCATCCTCTGAATGTTTCAAACATGACTGGAGCATCGAGAGTTCCACAAACCTCACACACTTCCTTGTCTGCACATGTTGAGTGATGTTCACGATGCAGAGGACCACATAAAGTTGAGGTGTGTAGGTGGGAATCTGGTGCGTGCTTCTGATGGGGTAAGATGGGACATCGGATAAGGGATTGCCCAGAGACTAAGAAGGGGCAGACGATACTAGCGACATCCACTCAGAGGCCCTCTCGTCCTACACTTCAAGATCTCACCTTTGCAGTCACAGCTCAGGACACCCAGGCAAACAATGATGTAATTCAAAGTATAAACTACCACAGTCCCAAGATATTCAGTTTTATTTCAATTAGTTAACATTCGTGGAAATTGAATTGAGTTGTATTAGGGCATGTTCACCGTGTCAACTACACATCCATATTAACTGAACAACATGAATCCTAGGTACCTTGCATCTATACCAACAAGGTAACATTTGTTATCACAAGGCACGAATGTTGGTAGACCCGAGGTCTACTCTCTCCTTTGTAATGTCTCAATTCGTGGCAAAATTGAGCATCAGTCCAGAGCCCTTAGATTTCATATTAGCAGTATCGATACCTACCGGAACCTCAGTGAGTACGGACATGGTGTGTAGATCGGTTATCGTTGCCATTCAAGACCACAAGACGATGGTCGATTTGATCCTCTTAGACATGCAAGGATTCGATGTAATCATTAGAATGGACTGGCTATCTGCATACCATGTCAGTGTCGACTGTCTTCGAAAGGTGGTTACCTTTCGCCCTCCGAGAGGAAAGTCCTTCAAGTTTCATGGTGTTAAGTCCAAAATCGCACCATTTGTCTCGGCCATTAGTGTTGAACGTTTAATGAGGAATGGATGCCATGGATACCTTGCATTTGTGTAGAACCAACGGGAGGAGAAGAACAAATTCCCATTGTGTGCGAGTTTCCAAACATATTTCCTGCAGGCTTGTCAGGTTTACCGCCTGATCGGGAAATTGAGTTCTAATCGAATTGGCTCTAGGCACGGAATCGATATCAAAAGCTCCATACCGAATGGCACCAGTAGAGTTAAAAGAACTCAAGAAGCTGCCATAAGAGCTATTAGACAAGGGATTTATTGGACCCAATGTTTCCCAATGAGAAGCACCAGTTCTATTTGTAAAAAAGAAAGACGGTTCGATGTGTCTTCACATCGATTACCGTTAGTTGAACAAGCTCACTATCAAGAACTGATATCTACTCCCATGGATTGACAACCTCTTCGATCAACTTCAAGGTACAAGATTCTTTTCAAAGATTGACTTGAGGTCAGCCTACCATCAACTAAAGATCAAAGTTGAGGACATTCCAAAAACTGCCTTCCCTACAAGATATGGCCACTGTGAGTTCTTAGTGATGTCATTCGGATTGACAAACGCTCCAGCATTGTTCATGGACATAATGAACAGAGTGTTCAAACCACACCTCGAAAAATGTGTTGTGGTTTTCGTGGATGACATCCTTACATACTCGAAGATGAGAGAAGAACATGAGGAGCATTGGCGTATCGCACTGCTAACACTCCAAGGTCATCAATTACACGCGAAGCTAAGTAAGTGCAAGTTCTGGCTAGAGCACGTCAGTTTCTTGGGGCACGTTGTCTCTAAAGTCGGTATCACCGTTGACCCCGCCAAGATTGAGGTTGTAGTCAAATGGGAACAACCGAAGATAGTGACAAAAGTTCACAGTTTTATAGGTTTACAGGGTATTACAAGAGATTCGTTGAAGGATTCTCCAAGATTTCAGGACCGCTCACTCAGCTCACCAGAAAGAACACCAAGTTTGAGTGGACTGATTCATGTGAGCTAAGCTTTCAAGAGATCAAGAGAAGGTTAACCTTCGCACCTGTGCCTGCCATACCTTCTGGCAGTGGAGGATTTGTAGTCTTCAACGACGCATCACACAATGGATTGGGTTGTGTGCTTAATTAGAACAAGGTCATTTCTTATGGATCGCGACAGCTCAAGGACCATGAGAAAAACTACCTGACTCATGATCTAGAACTGGTAGCGATCATCTTTGCTTTAAAAATATGGAGGCACTACCTCTTCGGTGACACGTTTGAGATCTTCAGCGATCATAAAAGCCTCAAATACCTTTTCACACAAAAAGATTTGAACCTGATGCAGAGGAGATGAGTGGAGTTTATCAAAGACTATGACTGTTTCATCCAGTACCATCCAAGAAAAGCTAATGTGGTAACGGATGCACTAAGTCGGAAGTCAACAGCTCAGCTATCCAGCCTTATCACGAAGATGCATAGGTGGAGATTATTCAAGACCATCTTTCACATTAACATGAAATTCGACATCAAAGAGTCAGGTGCATTAATGGCTAACCTCACTATACGATCTACAATTTTTTACAACATCCAGGAACTTTAGATGAAGGATGATGACCTTATGCCCATTAGACAAGGAGTGATCAGCGGTAATCAAACAAATTTCTCTATCAGAGAAGATGGTTCTCTACTCTTCAGAGGATGACTCTGTGTGCCAAACGACGCTCAGCTCTGACACCTGATCCTAGAGGAAGCTCACAAGTCAAAATATGCTATCCATCCAGGAGGCACAAAAATGTATCAGGATCTTAAGAAAAGTTTCTGGTGGAAGGGATTGAAGAAAGAGGTAGCAGAATGTGTCGAAATGTTTGGTGTGCCAATAAGTGAAGATCAGCCACAGAAATCCCTCTGGTTTACTACAACCCTTGCCTATACCAGAATGGAAATGGGAGATCATTTCCATGGATTTCGTTCTTAGGCTACCGCAAACAGTAAAAGGATATAATGCAATATGGGCAGTGGTCAATTGTTTAACGAAATCCGCTCATTTTCTACCATATGCTACAAAGTACATCGCTAGTCAACTTTTCGAACTATATGTCAAGGAAATCGTCATACTTCATGGCATTCTAACTAGTATTGTATCGGATAGGGATTTGTTGTATACATCCAGGTTATGAAGACAGTTCCAAGAGGGAATGGGTTCAAGACTAGAATTCAGCTCGACATTTCACCCTCAAACACACGATCAGACAGAGAGGGTAAACCAAGTTGTTGAGGACATGCTGAGAGCATGTATGCTAGATTTCCAGGGATCGTGGGACAAACAATTACCCTTGATCAAATTTGCCTATAATAACAGTTACCAAGCAAGCATTAGAATGACTCTATTTGAGGCACTTTATGATCGCCAGTGTAAATCTCCACGTAACTAGGAAGAGGTTAGAGAGAGAGTCTTGTTAGGCCCAGAGCTTATCAAAAGCACGAATGACCCAATCAGAATCATTCGCGAAAGATTGAAAGTCTCTCAAAGCCGACAAAGGAGCTATGCCGACCAAAGAGGACAAATGTAGAATTCCATAATGGAGACCACGTGTTCATCAAAATCTCAGTTACTAAAGGCGTGATGCATTTTGGAAGGCATGGAAAGCTCAATCCATGCTATGTCTGACCTTTTGAGGTGTTGGGTCGGGTTGGTGAAGTAGCATACCGAATTGCCTTGCCACCGCAACTATCAAGCATGCACAACCTCTTCCATGTGTCGATGTCATGGAATTATGTGAAAGACCCGACTCATGTGTTAGACTTCCAACCTATGGAGCTCCAAGAAGATCTAACTGTGGCGAAAGAACCTGTACAAATTTTTGATTGCAAGGAGCAGACTTTAAGGACCAAACGAATTCCACTTGTGCTAGTAAGATAGCGAAACCATTCAACCACCGAAGCTACGTGGGAGCGCAAAGCGGAAATCCGCGATCGGTACCCAGACCTTTTTTAGTGAAGTTCGTTAAATTAAGGGTACTTGTATAATCAGACTAACAAATTGTCTGGTAATGTCTACCCTTATAAGATGTAAAAGTATTTTTGACTCCAAAAATTTTCAAGTCATTACATTCAACTTACACCATGTAATTTGATGCCCCAACGGCCCAAATCGTTAAGTTTTGCTTTAAAGATGTTGTGATCTAGTTCGGTACGACACCTTACAACATGAGTTCCAGTGCATCCAAATTAAAGAAAGCACTAGATGAATCGAACAAGGTAATGTAGGGTGGATCCTTCCAATCAAAGGACTGTGAAACAAACAAAGCCTTGAATACGAAGATGAAAGAAGGAATTGAACAATCAATGGACTATCCAGTAAACAAAACCTGGGAAATTTGCTCACACAAATTTAGGACTTGCTCGCGTGATTTTTTGGAGTAGCTCAGTGTATTTACAATTCGCTCGCGCGACTTTAGTTTCGCTCGCGTGATTTTGCCAATATAAAAGCACTTCAAATTTGACCTTTGACATTTCAATATTTGATCGGACCCAAAAGTTGTATAAAATATCCCTGAATCCCGACCTTTTTAGACCTCAATTAACTACTAATGAGTGCTTTTAGTTCGTGTTGTGTTACAACAAGTGTGGAAGCGGATTAACTGCTAAAATGAGTTAAAAGTGCAAAGATAGGAAGAAAATCGAGCACAAGGAAAGCAATCCAAGGAGATGCACTAAAGGAAGAGTCTCAAAGCTTAAATGGACCAATCAGAAATAAAAATTTGACCGGTCGAAATAGCGCAGCAGAGGAGATTTCCATTTAAAGAGAAAAGGTCCTAGCTGGACTGGTCGAAACATCACTTTCAACCGGTCAGTATTCAAAAGGAGCTTCAGAAGTATAAAGAGAGACCGGTCAGAACTAAGCCGACCAATCGAAATTGAAATAACAACATGCAATTATACTCAGGGAATTAATTGATCGGTCAGAAGATGAAGTCGACCGGTCTGGAAAATAAGGACTCCTGAAGCCTTCACAGGTTGTCTTCTACTTGGAGAAGGAAAGTAAAGCTGACCGGTTGGTTCACCAACACCGACTGGTCGAAATAGAGTTTCTGCACGAGAAATTAGGTCGGCACAGTTGTAGATGACGCCTAAACTCCGAGTCCCTCTCTGGAAATCTCTTTTAAACAATCGGGATAACTCCAAATCGCGCGAATTTCCTTCTAAACTCATCTTCCTTGAAGGATTTTTAGGATCTAAAGATCCCTTGCCGTGTATATCTGTTCTAGAACCTTATAGTTTATAAATAAGGACCCTATGGTTTAGTTTGAGGAGACTCGCACTCCAGTATCTTTCTAGAGGGCTCTGACGTGAGTTTCAATAGATTAGGTTAGGAATAGTGTGGAATGGAGGGAGATTGATTGTGATCATCGATTAAAGTCTTCTTCAGTGATGAAGAAGAACTCTGAATTGATGCATGTGTAGAGCTCGGCCATGGATCTCTTGTAAATTTCATATGAGTATTCAATAAAGTGTTATTTCGTTTTGCTATTTTTAAATCCCCAAAATGGTATGATTGTACGTTGGAGGTTTCGAGAGCCATCGTGGACGCACGATTGTAGAGGTTTATTTCTATTTAATGAAACCTTAGTGGCCTTGTAGGGATTGGGGTTGGATTCGGTAGAAAACTCGCCAACAAACTAGACCTTGTAGGGTAATTTTAGTTGGTTACGTGCAATGATGCTTAACGATTAGGTTATCTAACTCGCGATTAGATCTCGCTAAGTCATAAATGACGCAACTAAGCTTGTAGACAGGAGCTGGGATACCAAGGATTTATTATAGGAAAGTAGTAGATTTTATTTGGTGCTAATCTGAAATCCAAGAGAGATTCGTGACTGCCTTCTCTCCTCCTATTTCCAACTATTTAGATTTTCTTTTATTTGTTTTAGAATAAATTAGGAATTTTAATGCTATAAAATATTTCAGACAATAGAAGTTAAATAAGCGATAGATGACAAATCCATATGGTTTGGCACCCTTGGACTTGCCCTCCTAGTACATTAGGACTTGTGCACTTGCAAGATCATATTTTAAGACGACCAAGTTTTTGACGCCGCTGCTGGAGATTTTGGCTTTATTTGTCATTTAATTTCTGTTTTCTTATATTTTTGTATCATTATACTAATTGCAGAGTGTGTGTTGTAGGTCTGGAGAATCGAAGGCTCGAATACACTGAAGCTTGTCACGAGACGCAGCGAGAGGCTAAGGTACACGTTTTTGGTTTCCCAGTAATAAACTAATTATTTTATTTTTATCCTGTTTATGCCAAGGTTGAGGTCACAATTTCCTACTCTTGAGCGACTACACCTTGTTCTTGAGAAGATGTGTCAGCGAATTCGCGCTAGCTCTTGATCCTCTCAAAACGTCGTAAGTTTTGAACATTATAGCTGCCTCGCCCTACCTCCAATTCAATTTAACATAGCGATAGAAGACTAGAATGAGGCTAAAATGTTGAGGGAATATTATACACCGTTAACTCTTACAACTCCCTCTTGTATTCGATTACCCGCAACAATTGGAAATGGGAACTTCGAAATTAAGCCCAACCTGATTAAAATGCTTCCTAGCTTTCATGGGCTTAGCAACGAAGATCCCTATGACCATCTTACAACCTTTCTAGAAGTCTTGACCCTGTTCAAAATTAATGCGCTTTCAGAAGAGGCTGCTCGTATGAGGCTCTTCCTGTTTTCATTAAAGGATAAGGCAAAGAGGTGGCTGACTTCTTTGCCTAGGGATTCGATTTCCACTTGGGAGCAGCTTCAAAAACCTTAGTCAAATATTTCCCAACTGGTAAGATGAACATCATCCGGAAGACCATAACATCATTCAAACAGGATCCGAATGAATCCTTTCATGAGAGCTGGGAGCGCTTAAACAAACTTCTGTGCAAGTGTCCCCATCATGGGGTCCTGAATTATAAAATCGTGTAAGGCTTTTATGAAGGGCTGACTGAGTCAAACCGACAAATGTTAGACGTTCTTGTGGGGGAATGTTCTTGACAAAGACCGCAGGCGACGCTTGGGAATTGTTTGAGAACTTAAGTGAGAATTCGGTGCAACAAGCCGCATCGAATCAGAATGATTCCGAGGTTTCATGAGTTGTACCTTCTAAGCGAGTGGATATTTACTAACTGAAACCAATGACAGATATTTCTACTAAGGTCGAGGCTTTGGAAAAGAAATTTGAATCCATGTTGAGTACGAAGTCGCACTCAATAGCTCAAGTGAGGTTTGTGGCATATGCCGAGCCCGACTCATGCACCTCCCAATTATCCAGCTGCACCTTCATACCCCGAGGCAGTACAAGAACATATAAATGCTGCAAATTCCTTTCAGAGGCCAGATCAAAACAATTTTGACAATACCTACAATCCAAGCTAGAGGAATCATCCGAATCTGGCTTGGAAGAACAATGCGGAGCAGGGTTCTTCTCAGCCTTTGAGGCCCACATTTAACTCACAACCCCGCAATTCCAAGGTCAGCAACAATGTAAATCTCGGGGGAGTAACACCAATTTTGAAGGGACTATGTTGCAAGCAGTACAAAGCTGGCAACAGTAGTCTCAGCAACAAACGTAGTTGGTCCATTCCATACTCTAAGCTAGAGACCCAACTTGGGCAAGTAGCAATTGCTCTGAACAAGAGAGACGAGGGCCGGTTACCATCTCAGCCAGTTAATAACCCAAATGGTCATGTCATGGCTGGGGAGACCTTGTCTTCCCCTGACCCGCCAATACCACAATAGTACATAAACCTTGTCGAGCTACCAACGTAACTGTAGCGCTTCTTGGGAGGCAACCTAACTCCATTGTAAAGTATTAGTTTAGGATTTGATTATTAGAGTTACTGTGTTTGGGTTTGTGCAGGTTATAGTTAATAAAATTAAAAGAAAAGAAAATATATATATATATATATATATATATATATATACATAAAGTAGTGGGCTGAGAACCAGTTCTCTACCCATTATTTGATTGGTCAAAATAGATCTCGACCGGTCCATTTAATTTAGAAGGGAATTTGCAGACCAGTCAAACATGGATTGACCGGTCAATAGAAACACAATGGTTTTTATTTGTTAGATTTTGACCTGTTGAAACAGTTTCGACCGGTCGATTAGCAAGGACCCTGCTTCAGAACAGAGGCACCACTGGAGACTTGAGTTTCTCCTAATTTTGTGACCGGCCGAAATGGTTTTGACCGGTCAGGATAATTTGAGGTTAGGGCTATATAAGGTTCTAAGACCAGTCAAAATTCCATTTCAACCAGTCTTGCCCTAGCTCCCCTACATTCTCTTCTTCTTCTTCTCGCAGCCTGTGGATTTCTTTACGGATTTTGTGGATATTGTGCATGTCGTGCTGCATTTCATGCATATTAAGATAGCATAAGAGTTACAGCCTACTCTTCGCAGCAACGTTCAAGCTCCCAAGGTAATCCTGAGCTTTTCTTCTTTTATTTTGTTTGTGTGAGTTAGGAAATGATTTCAAAGTGCAAAAAAGGCAAGGCACCCATGGTGGATGCCCCACCTAAGAAAAAGGCACGAACCACTGTGCCACCAAACCCTAGTGCTGGTATCCGAATTGGCACAAGGTCATTGGCTATTACGCCACAACCACCACCAGCTGTTCCCAAGACTCAATCCCTACAGTAGGAGACTCCAAACCCGTCAATGATGAACCATGTTTTCTTTATCGAACCCGAGTTCGATAGGAAATTTTTCGGCCAATTGCCGGAGGCCCAGTTTGCACTGGCCTACTTTAGGCGAGCTGGCCTCGAGCAACTGTTGATCCCATCAGCGACGATGATTTACTCTCGTCTTGTTCACCTTTTCTATCGGAACCTTACGTATAGTACTGGCAAACATGAGAGATTTTTAACCAAGGTCGACGGTTTCGGCCTTTCAATAGACAGGGCAGCATTAGTCATTGCCTGTGTTCTCCCTGTTGCATACTCTGTGGGAAGTGTCTTGGTAACAAGCCAAAAATTCCTTAATTTTACTGAATTGGTGAATTTCATTTCTGGTAAACCCCCAGTGGGCCCCACCTATACCGCACGAGCTGCCTTTCGACCTGAACTCTTCTTTGCGGACGTAATGTTATATAAGACACTAAATCCCATTACACATAAGACCCAACGCCATGGGGACCTTCTGAGGGTCCCTTATGTCGTAATCAAGGGCTGGTGGGTGTCGTCAGTGAAGTTGGTTTTCTTTGGGCTCCTAGATACCCTTAAGAAACTAGCAGCACCCCGCTCCCACAAAAAGTCAATTCGACTCCCGTATGGGCGAGCGATCACATGCTTGTTACTCCGACAGGGGTACAAGATCAACCCGCTGGAAACACCATTGACGAAATTTTCCAAGCTTTATGATGAAAGCCAATGGAGGAAAGCCAGGCCCACTGCCGCAAAGCAGGCTGCCGTAATCTCTTCCTCGGCCATGCCTCCAGCGGAGACATCGGTTATCTCCGCACCCGACCTTGTTGGATTTGGTGTTGGGGCAGCTAGAACCACCATCCCGGTCCCTTCTTTCGCCCAGCCTCTACGCCCTCACCATCACCACCACAAAACATCGTAAGTAAGTCTATATAAGGGCACGTTATATTTAATCCTCATTCAATACATTCTTCTAAATTGTATATTGAATTTACGCCCTCACCATCACCACCACTAATACATCGTAAGTAAGTCTATATAAGGGCACGTTCTCACCCTTGTTGAGGCATCGATCTTAGATCTTAGAAATTCCGTAGTGTTTTGTAAATGGTATCAGAACTATGAAAATGGTGTGAGTATTAGTGTTGGTTGTTAGTATTAGTTGTTGAAGCCAAAAGAAATATTATTAGTATGTAGTTCTTATTTTTAATATGCAACTTTTATATTTTACTTATGATGTATATATCTTTTTAGCTGTGTTATATATTTTTATTCATTGCTGGTTAATGACAATTTTTATATATCATAAAGGTAAGTGTTATAATTTTATTTTTTTAAAAAGAGAGAGTTTTTACCATTTAAGTGGTATAAAACCCATATGCTTATATATGGTAAAGCCCATATCCCTTTATAAAGAGTTGTTGGCTGTATTGAGTAACAACATTTGGTCAATTGGGAACGGTTTAGCCACCATCCATATTTTAAGAGGTTTAGGTACCCTTATCATTCAAATGGCAGAAACATCAAGAAAAAATAATAATCAAGAATTAGAAATACCTATAGATTGTTTTAGTTCATAGATGCATAAAAATCAAGAAGATTTTAGACATAGTTTCCATATAGATAAACATTCTGAAAATAATATACATATGATTAGTGGATGTATAAATGGTTTGTTAGATATAACTGGTATATAGCTAAAGAAAATATATAGAAGATAAGATGATATGGAAGTACAAATAAATGCTATCCATACTGAAGTTTTAAAACACAATGAACAAATTTCTCTCTTAGCAAATTTAATAAATTTGGATCTAAAAGATGAAACCAAATTAAAAATAGAAGATCTAATAAAAAGATTAGATCAACTAAATTTAGAAAGACCTGAAGAATATTCTAATATAAGATTATTCTATGGAAATATGATAGACAAATTAAATACGGAAGATAAATGTGGTTTAAATGATGATAATACTTATAATTATCAAGAATATTTAAGCATAAAAAAAATTGTTGAATATTGGCAAAATCTATATCTGGATGAAACCCTTCCAGTAGAAGATAGAAATCATTTCTTATCCCAAATAAAAGAAGTTTCATTAAAATATGAAACTCTTTTAACTTATTTCCAAAACCAGAAATTAGATGAACAATCTGAATCTGATATGTTAAATATAAATTCTGATCATTCTGAATCAGAAACCTCTTCGATCCTTAGTGAGTCACAAACCCCTTTGACTCCTTTAAAAGAAAAGATAAGGAACCTTTAGAAGATTTTAAAATTTTAGAAACGTATTTACAAACCCTTACTCTTGAAGAATAAGAAGAATATTTAGAACATCAAATTCATATGAATGATGACAGTTCAACTTCTAGCGTTAAAGATGAGGAAAACCCAAATCCTACAAATAATAGAAGAGACGATTTGAATAAACAAAATATAACTCAAGGAGGAACATGTCTTGACTAAACAAATGTTCCCTCTAAAGATAAAAAAAAATTTATTGACGATTGGGCACAATCCATGTCCATAGTCATTACTAACCAGAAAGCATCATGGTCAAAAGAAAGATTCCTTGATTATATTGCAGCAACACTTCAAAGAGATGTTCTGTAATGATTAAAACAATGGAAAAAATCAAATGAAGGAAAAAGACAAAAAACTAAATTATTAGGAGATTTTTTTAATCTTGATGATATTTTAAAATATTTTACTATAATCCTCAAAGAACATCTTTGCTATTATACAAGTGAACAAAACCTACAAGAAGATGCTATTTATAATTTATCAAAATTAGAATTATACAATATTTGTTAATTCCAAGAATATTGAAATACAAAAAAATATTATTATCAATTGGAACCCCCAATTAATATTTCATGGTTAGAACAATTTTGTCACAAAGTACCCGCTCCAAGGGATGAATTAGCGATAAAAGGCTATCCTGATTTTATCAATAAATTATCTAAATCAGACACTTTAGGACTAAGAACATCCTTTATCTTAAGATTAATTATAGATAGATGTTTAGAAATAAAATCTAAAAAATAAGTTAAGAATCAAATCACAAATTTTAACTTTGGTCACAAATATTGTGATAAAATTATTCAAGAAAATTGGAAAATAGGATGTAATATCCCTAAATAAAAGGGATATAAGAAAGGTTTCAAGAAGAAAAAATTCAAATGGAAACAGTGGAATAAGAAGAAAAAAAAATGTAAACATAAAAAATATATTAAAAATAAAAAACATACAAATAAGGCAGATAAAAATAACACGACTAAAAAGAAATATCGTTGTTTTATTTGTAATGAAGAAGGACATTATACTCCTCAATGTCCTAAAAGAGAAAAAAATATAAGCAAAATGATTAAATATTTAGATCAAGAAGATCTAGATATTTATTTCGACGAGAATTATCTAGTGATGATAATAGTATTATTTATGAATTAGAATCGGAAACAGACAATTCTGATACAGATTTAGATAACTTAATCTTTATGCTTAATATGGTTGAAACTTCTAACGAAGAACATAAAATGATTAAGTTAAAAGATGTAATTGGAAAAGAAATAACTTTCTCTGAAGAACAACTTCGAGAATTAAAAATAAAAATAAATAAAATCAATAAAGAAGATATATATAAAATTTCTTCTATTGATAAGCTATTTTCAAAAAGAATATTTGAAGCTTTTTCATGAAGCACAACTGTAAAAAGTACTGCAAATTTAATAACAGAAATAACTCTATTTGACAAAAAGAAAATATTAAGATGGAAAAAAGAAAATTCTAAAATAAAATATATCAATATAGGATTATTACAGGTATGTATTACTGGTTTATTTAGGCAAGGTATAGACATCCCTATACTTGTTGTTGTTTTGGATAAAAGATTATTAAATCCATTACAATCTTTGATTGGAGGAATTCGGTCAAATTTAGTACATGAACTTGTTTGGTTTAAATTAAAACTAAATTATTTCATTTCTCTTGAAGACCCAAATATTGAAGATACAATAAAAATAAAAATCCAAACAAAAGGATTAGAAATGAAAGAAGAATATCACAATTTAGCTATAGAATGGCTTACAGAACATGAATTAACATCCAAACCGGTAACAAAAATTCATAATTCAGATAAAAATTTAATAGAAATTTTTGAACTTAGACCATATGATTCAGAAATATAACCTCGATTAATAGATTGGAAAGATTTCCAAATACCTAAAAAATGGTTATTTGAAGATTTATTAGAACAAAAACTAAAATCTCAACCCCCGATAATGGAAATACAGGCATCAGGAAATAATTTATATTTTCGAGATAATCGCTCTGCATCTTTCAACTCTAGTAAAGATGAATTTTCAATCCTAAGAAATAATATTTGTGACAGCCCGGATTTCGGCACCCCGAAACTCGTGCCATCAGCACGATCATCTTGACCGTGCCCTTTAGCTAAGCACGGAACACTGGTATATCAAGCATCAAAAAGTATAATAAACGAAATTTCGGAATTTAAATCTATCTTAATTAACTCCCCAAAAGACAGTTCTACCCTCATACCTCTGCATGAATGGAGAACCGATCCGAACCATCGATGATAGCAATCATCAAGGATGGTTCGTTCCAAAAGAGAAATCCCAACTCCTCATATACATGATTTTAAACAAAATAAAGGCTTGACATACCAAGCCGTACAAAAACCTCTCCAAGAATCTCTCAAAGTGGCACAACGGAGTCCTCTAGAAGAAGTCCTCTGGAGGTGGCTCCAACTCGTCACCTCATGAGGTCCGACTCATGGGATCGGCGTCTCCTGAAGCCTCGGTGCTAGTAGTGGACTGACGTATAGTCTATAGGGTGAGCTACATCCTAGCTCAATAGGGAACAAACACAGTTGAACATATAAATTATGACTCACATATATTCCATGATATGCCATGCATGATGTGTCTATGCAATTATTGATGAAACAATTAAAAAGCATTTCGTTTTACTGTTGATTACTTATGTTTTCATTTACTCATGAATGATGCTGAAAAGCCTAAAGCAAAACTTAAACTTTCAACTTAAGTAATCCCCGAGCAATATAGCATCGAGCCCCGATGAGATACCCATCATCGTCATCTATATAGACAGTTTTAACCGTATTCCCTGGGAATACAAATAGTACCCAAGCCCCTTTCCCCTGGGGATTGGTGGCGGGGTTTCACTTGTCTCAATCAACACCCCTGGGGTGTGCTTACTATGTATGAATAAGCCTCCGCATTGGCCTACGGTTTCGCCGCCGTATCGGTCACGGATATCCTGCCGTGTCAGTCGTGGATATCCCGCCACGTCGGTGGGGTACCCTATCAAACCTCAAATAACAAAAATATCGGTGCCTTACATATAGTTATTCACCGTGTAAATGTGCTATCTTATATCAGTTAGGCCCTATCAAACATGATTCAATCCTTGGATACATCCCTGGGATGTATCCATTTACTTGCATCACACCTGATGCTCTTATCTCTTTACTTCTTCATCCCCTGGGGATGGCTCATTATGATTACTCTTATGGATGTCACATACACACACTTTTCACAAATTCTTAAGAAATAAACATTTGAATTGAATTCTATATCACTACATACATGCTCTTGTAAAATAAAGTACATGTTCAAGGTGTTCCCTACCTCAAGTCTTCATTTGATCAATGTATCAAGGTCCCACGTGGCTCCTTGTGCACTAGTCCACACGTACCACCTATGGTACCACATAACAGGTGAAACACATCACAAAGGATGCTATAAAGAAGGTATAAGACCCTCCAAAAATCTTAAAGTCAAACTCAAAAGTCAACATAATTGATCTCAGTCGATTAATCGAATTCCAAAATCGATTAATCGAACCTGATTCGATTAATCGAAGGTCAATATCGATTAATCGAAGTAATTTCGATTAATCGAAATTCTCTGTTTCGCAAGGTCGATCCTCAGTTCGAACAGTCGAGCTTTCATTCGATTAATCGAATCCAATTTCGATTAATCGAAATTCTCCTTTTCGCAAAGTCGATCCTCAGTTCGAACAGTCGAGTTTTCATTCGATTAATCGAATCCAATTTCGATTAATCGAAATTCTTCTTTTCGCAAAGTCGACCCTCAGTTCGAACAGTCGAGTTTTCATTCGATTAATCGAATCCAATTTCGATTAATCGAAATTCTTCTTTTCGCAAAGTCGACCCTCAGTTCGAACAGTCGAGTTTCACAAGTTGATTAATCGATCCCAAATCGATTAATCGAAAACTAAAATCAATTAATCGAAATCCCATTTCGATTTGTCGATTTTTCCTCAAGTCATTTCCTCCAACCCCCGGGATCCACTGGGGGTTCTCAGTCGATTAATCGATCCCCAAATCGATTAATCGAAATCCAAAGTCGATTAATCGAACTCCAATTCGATTAATCGAAATCGGGTCTTCTGACTTTTCAACTTCCTGGACAATTTCGATTAATCGAAACCCAATTTCGATTAATCGAAATTGTCGATTCAACTTTTATTCTTCCCAATCTTCTTCCATACTTTTTCCTCTATTTTTCTAAGCCATTATCCTATGATTTAACCCACATTCAACCATAACTTAACCCCTATAATCTATGCATTTTATTTACAAAAATTTTACCTTGAATGGATCTCAAGTTGATTTCAATCCAGTGGTTGGAAGGCTAGGGTTTCCAGCTTTGGCTCTAACAGATCCAAATCGGGTTGAATCCGGCTTTTATTGCTTGAATCCCCCCTCCAATCAGTTGCAATAACTCCTTTCTTACTTCTCTCTCTCTCTCTCTTCTTTACTCTCCTTCAACAACATCAAACCCTTACTTTTAGGGCTATTAAACCCTTTTATCTATCTCCCTCTTTGTGTGTTGAGCACATACACCGCAGTAGGTGTAAGTGACTTCCCATTTACATCACGCACCACATATTTACTCAAACCATCACATCTCGCCCGTTCATCACATTCTATGCTAACTCTTAATCTCCTGATTGGTCAAACTTGTGACCAATCGGGCATGGATCCCGAGGTCATAGTTTAGCGTGATTTTTCGGGCTATTACAATATTAATCAAGACCATCTACATCATCTAATGAGATAAAACATATAACATTAAAAAATGTGCAAGTCCCTATCCTCCCAAGAACTCAACAATTAATTAATGAAATAAAAATATTTCAAATTTATCATTTTCAACCAAAAAATGCTGAAATACTTTTTTCTTCAAGTTATGGAAAAAGAAGATATACTTATATGTTAGGGAACTTTATGTTTAAAAGTATTAAACCATATAATCTATGTGTTTTAATGGATACTGGCACTACAATAAGTAGAAACTATTATTGAATTAAAAGCAAAAAATGTTTCGATATGACTTAATGATAAAAAATTCATTATCCCTAAAATACTCTGTTTTTCAAATATGCACAGAGATTTTTTATTAGACAATAATTTCTTAACAGCTTATTTACCAATAACGTTACACATTGGTTCTATTGGTCTTTCTCTTAAAGATGAAATAATCCATATTCCTCTTCTTCAAGTTCATACTTCTAAATGTCACAAAGATTTTACCCCCAACAAGCGTAGTGATGTTATTCAAAATTTAATTGAAAATATTCATTTCCTTAACCAAAATCATTGGATTTTTTCAATTCTTAAAGACAATTTTAGTGACAATCCACTAAAATTATGACATAAAAGTTCTTAATATTGTAAATTGTCGTTAAAAGACCCTAGTGCCATAATTAGAATAAAACCTATAGTCTATACAAAATTAGACATAGATGAATTCGAAAGACAAATAAAAGAGTTATTAGAGAAAAAACTCATAAAAGCAACTGAAAGTCCTCATTTTAGTCATGCTTTCTTGGTAAGAAATCATGCAGAAATTAAACGCGGAAAAGCTAGAATGGTTTTAAATTATAAAAGATTAAATAAAAATTTAGAATTCGATGGATACTTTATTCCAAAAAAAGATGTTTTGATTAATCAAATCAATGGATCTAAGATTTTCAGTAAATTCGACTGTAAATCGGGATATTGGCAATTAAAGTTAAATGAAGAATTAAAACCTTTAACTGCTTTTAGTACACTTTGTGAACATTATCAATGGAATGTCATGCCTTTTGGATTAAATACTGCTCCACAAATGTATCAACGATGGATGGATTCTATTTTCTCTCTATTTAAAGAGTTTTGTGATACCGTTTATGTGACAATCTGATTTTCCCGTTTCCACAAAATCTTGTACAATATATTTTTTTTTTCTTACATCATAAACTCAGGAAAAATCAGACCGTCGGATCACACTTCACAATTCGAATACAAAAATACTTGGTATATCCACTTATAAGTGTGGAAATCAAAACAGATATCATACATATGTGAAAATGAAAATTTAGATATCACTAGGCAGATCTATACCTTTATACTCTATACATAACATTCAACCCAAATGACTAAAAGAAACCACCGGTGATGACCAACCATCCCCTAAACAGTGGCTTCCAAAACATACTTATAAAATAAATCTTAACATTGTATTTAATCTCTGGACATATCAAATCTAAATCTAAAGTCCTCAAAAATCTACTATACAAACCCAAAATATGTTTAATCCAAGTCCTCATCTAAGGTAGAATTCCCCAAATGGAACATCCTGTGCCTTTCTTCAGTACCCGATCCTGATCTACATTTGTACCTGTGACATATAGTCGAGGGATGAGCTAACATCTAAGCTCAATAAGAAATATCAATAACATGCATATTATCACATCACACATATATCTTATAACATAAATTGAACATGCTTTTCAAACGAAATTTTACAATTTAGATATTTGATTTAAAGCAAAACTGATATCAAACAAAGATCTCAAAGTTTAAACACGTGATTTCCAAAACTTATTCTCACAACAAAAGAAAAACTTAAACTTATCACCTAAATATACTCTCGAGCATATATAGCATCGAGAGCCACAATATTATACCGATGGGAATACCCACCATCGTCGTTCAATGAACCATTTGTATGATGCCCAAGTCCCTTCGTATGAGGGATGCTTATGCCGAAAGAATTTTACTGCAATCGGTAAGGAATGAACGGATAACTAGCCGTCCCGAAGCACAATTGTACGGATATCCCGTCATACCGGTCACGAATATCCCGCCACGTCGGTTAGGTATCACTCATAAATCTTAAATCAAAGTGTGAAATTAACGTATAGTTTATCACCGTGAATGTGGTATGTTATAATTAGGTTTGAAATTTCAAAGCTTATACATACAAATTTTCACATCTTTCTGATGTCACACACGCACATAGCTGATTTTACACACACACACGAACCTGAGTGCATATACACGCACTTTTCATATTTAAAATCATGGAAGAAATTCATGCTAAATAATGACAAGTTTCAAAAATCACACATATTTCTATCACATCACAAAATTCTTGCTAGTTGTAATCAAATGCACATGTTACAGAGTTTTCCCTACCTCGACTTGAAGCCAAAATAAAGATTCCTTATCAAGGCGACATTCCCCTCATGTCCCCTTGGTTACAACCTAAAACACACCAATTTACTTCCTATTAGTCAAAAGTAATGAAAAACAGAAAGTTCCAAAGTCTCCCAAATTTTCTTTCTCAAAATAGAAAATTTTTAGAAACTGACCAAATCGATCGATCGAAACACATTTCGATAGATCGATTTCCTCTTAAAAACACACATATTTCTGTTTGTATAATTAGTCTCACACTCGATCGATCGGTTCACAAACAGATTGATCGGTTTCCAAATCGATCGATTCCTAAATCGACCGATCGATTTACTTAGAAACCAACCCATCAATCCTATCGACTTTACCTAAAACTAGACGACCTTAAATGAACCTGTTGACAAAATTTCGATCGATCGAATTTCATTTTGATCGATCGGTTTCCAAATCAAATGAAACCTGTCGACCTTAAATGGAACTTGTTGATAAATTTCGATCGATCGAATTCCATTTCGATCGATCAGTTTCCTTCAGAAAACCAACCTATTTCTATTCTGCCAAATCTCTTCACACAATCATATCTTATCAAAATCGATCGATCGATTCAAATTTCGATCGATCAATTTTGTCAGATTTTTCAGAAACACGGATTTCTTCTTCCTTATGTTATTTTTTTTCCACAAATCTTCACCATACACTTATAATTTTTAATCATGCTCTCTCTAAAGCTTATCATAACTAAGTATAGCCTAACCCACACATATTGCTTACCTTCCGTTGATCAATCATGCGCTTTTCCAAGAATGGTGGCTACGGAGGGTTTTGAAATGACTTTTGCCGATTCCACTCGCAATTGAATCGCAACGAATCCCACGATGAATCTCCACTTAAGCACACATTTCTCTTCACTCCATCGATCGCGTGTGGTGCAATTGAATGGTTGGATCACGGAAGAAGATGGGGGGAGAAGTTCAAGCTCTCCTTCTTTTCTCTTCTTTCTCTCCTCCTTCTCTCTACTCTCTTGCAAAACCAACCAAAACCCAAATGAGGCTTGCGTGAGACGCCGATCCCTTTTTATCCCTTTGGTTTGATTCTATGTGAAGCACACATACACCACTTGTGTGTTCTAACTCAACCAAACCAAGCTTGGCATTGGTGTTAAGCGTGTACACTTAAACCAAGCGTTAACCATCAGTCGTAACATTTTACTTCAGTGTGAAGTGCACATACACACTTTTTTTTCTTCACCCCAACTAAGGCCCAAAGTCGATCTAACTATTGGTCCAATTAGTCAGCCCAGTATAGTTGGCCCAATTCGTCGATGTGTGTGGGTTCAAAATTTGGGGATGTTACAATTTATAAGTAGGTTTGTGACTCACTAAGGATTGAAGAGGTTTCTGATTTAGATTGATCAATAGCCATCGTTATATATCATAACGATGGCTATTGATTTGGCTTACTTATAATGAAATATAGAATTTCCATATAAGGAATTGAACTGATAAGCAATGATGAATGATCACTGATTATTGAAATTTTATCAAGAAAAATACGTTGAAAAATAATTGGCGAACATAAAAAGGTATTGAACGCTTGTTTGAATATTGAACCAGACTATTGAATAAATTGTCAATATTGAATTGAAAAAGGGTAATAGAATTATCGAAACTTTCATTTATGACTAAATACTTAATTTGAACAATTGAAATCAAAATGGGATTCAAAGAAATTTGAAACTGAAATTGAATTATTGAATATTGATACCGAATATTTAAATTGAAAGTTGAAAGATGATACTGCAATGGATACCGTAACCTCGTAAATCTAACCACCATTCTTCTGAACGGGCTCGCAATGAGCAACTCATATATAAAAGAGTTTGAAATATACGATAAGGATTGGGTCGCATTAGACCAACAAGGTGGGGTCATTGATCCTTGTCTTGATTGACTAAATAGCGAAGAGTGACAGCATCCGTAAGTGCAGCATTAGTGTTAGAATCGCACCGAAATAAATTAAAAGAACCTAATAAATCGTTAAATTGTTAATTAATGAATAAGTAAACCATTTAAATGATGATATGAACCTCTTAACTTGGTAATTCCACAAGTATTTCCAAGATTTAATTTAAATAGTGTGTTGTTTCTATCATAGTAGCTGCAATTAAATGTTTCCATTGCAAAGAGCAATTGTATACTGTGCTTTGTACATTATGCTAAGAATTTTTTCTGCTTACTATTGATTTACCTTTATTATCCTACTGATATCATGACATGTTGTAAACATCACATCACACTAGTCACTATGTGAACCCTTATGTGTAAATGGACTTAAACCTTAGCTACATGAAACTGTACTGAAAACTATAACCTCAAATTAACTAAGACTTTATTATGTTTCACCGCTTATAGTCCTTTCATGACCCAAAAATTTCAGAGTCAAACCAGAAGCCGCCCAGTTAGAGCTAGAAAAGCAAGATGAGCAGAGATCCAGGAGCATTGATTGAGCTGATAGTTTTGAGCTCGTTTTGTCTATAGAGCCACCATCACCTGCACACATGTGACCGGTTCACATGTTTATTTTATTGGATTTTTTCTTTTCTTTTGGTTTTGTTAAGTCCAATTCTTTTGCACAACTGATAAAATCATGTAATTGGACTTATTGTATATATTTATTTTAAAGTTTGAACTTTTTGACTAAGTCTTCTATCTTATAATTTTGCGATAAGTAAGGTTTTATCATATGAGTTTGACTTTTGCGATAAGTAAGGTTTTATCATATGAGTTTGGCTTTAGAAACCTTTGAACATTTGATTTAGGTTAACGAAAATAAGAAATCTCCCGCAATATTTCTTCTTGATATTACAAAACTATTTAAAGAGGAAATTAATCGAATAGTGATTTGCTTGAAATTGAAGGCGTGTGTTGCGCCTACCCGGCTCGTGGATCGAAATGTAAGGGCACGCAAGCTGCCCGACGTACGATGTCAAGGGTTGGGGGCATGACATTAGTTCCTTATTTTCTCCCTTTTTTGATGAGTTCACAATTCCTTTTTGGGATTATTGAATGAGCACATCCCATGTTGTTTGGATAGCAGGATCTTTATATTCGTCATAAAGGTTTACCATGTTGAGTTTAATAAATGGGTTGCATACATATTTTTCGATAGGCAAGTTTGGTAAGAGAGGTTATGAGCCCTAATTACAAAGTAGAGCCGATCGTTCTTCAAATTTCTTTAAAATTGCTTTAAAACAAACCTACTTGATATCCGCTCTCGCAAGAGATGTTATTAGAACCATGGCTGATTGCATGAGGCCTTGAATTAAACATATCAGTCATTCATCCAATCGCCCACCAATTTCTCCTAAGATATTGTACGCATAGGAAGACCACTTGACATCTACTCCATATGATTTCGTAATACCCATTATGATCAACTTGTGCGCTCTCTCGAGTACAATAAAGCTCAAAAATGAATAAAAATTGTTACCCATGAAACTATCAGACCTCAACCATACTTTGTAGTCAATTGCCAACTGAATGAGGTACGGGTATTTTTTGTAAATATCCCAAACCCTAACTTCTTCTCAAAAGGAAGCAAGCTTTCCTTCCACATGCTCAAGATTGAATTTGGTTCCAAAAGACTGCATGCTAGTGTAAGACAAACAATAGTTGCCACTTGGTTTGAACCCAAACCAAGTGCTTTGGCCGAGATCCATGAAAATGGGAAAAGGAGAAAACATAACTTTTGTGAATACGAGAGCGATGAATACCAAAGAGAGGCGTGGGCAGAGACGCGAGAATATAAAACATCTAAAGTTCAAATTTTCCATCAAAATGTTGCTTGGCTCCTTGTTCATCTAAATTTTATGTAGCTCTGATATGGTGGAAACTTTCAACCCAATAAATATTATTCTTTTCAAGCCAAAAAATAAAAATAAATAAATAAGAGAAATTTACTAATTCCCAATATGCTAACCAATTATTAAAGTTTGCCGAAATAATTGAAATTTTTTTTATCAGAGTACCGATGTTAAAGATACAAAACAATGAATTTTTACTAGTTTTTCAGTAGATTTATAGTAATTCTCCCCAATAATTGTATCAGTGTCACCGAGAAAATGGTTTAAATTACTATTACAAATTAAAAAACCCCACACAATTGAGAAATTAAAAAGATTATCATATAACAAAAAATGATCAAAATCCAATAAAATTTACCCGTTTCTCAAATCAATAAAAAGCCACAAATTTGAAGAATGTATGCGAAAATTCAGAAGAAAATCGCATTTCACTTTTTCTCTTCGTCTTCGTCTTTGTCTTCCTCTTCCATCACAGAACACGATTATGGGTTTTGGATTCTTCTTGTGTTTGAGATTTTCAGGAAGAATCCATGGTGGACAAAGGCCTCCAACTTTGGGAGGGATTGAATCGGCCTTCGATTACGAATAGCTTCAAACGAATGGATGGAAACCATCCTTTGCCCACCTGTGATGATTAATAGCTTCAAACGGTCTAATAGAACCTTCACTTTGCCAGCCTTTGATGATTAAAATCGCCAAAAATACATGAACAGAGTTGGTTTTTCTTTAGGGTTCATCTTTGGGTTTCTGACGAAGTTGTCGCCCTTTAGTTGAGGAGATTTTTTTTTTAATCTGTTCCTTGTTGGCTTAGGTCTCGTTCGGCACTTTCCTAGCAGAAAGTCATTTTCTGCAAAATGGGTACCTCAGTTTCTGCCAACTCATTTTTTGAAGAAAGTCACTTTCTTGGGAGTTGTTTTTGAGTTACTCATAAACCCATTTTCTTAGCATTTCTGACGTTTTCTTATGTTCTACACTTTCTCAAGAAAACGTAAAGAAAGTGCATTTTGTTCTTCCACACCCTATACCCGCACATATTTATGACCTTCATCAATGCGGTTACATTGATCGGATGATCGTCAAAACTTATAGACATGTAATTCGCAATGTGTTGAAGACTTCTGTTGGACAGATTATGACAAAATCACTTCATTCGTAGGTTCTCTTATGCGAATGTTACTATATTATGTGTATGCTAGAAACAAGCTCGGAGTAATATAGACCAGAAATTATTTAACTAGGAAACGAGTTGGTACCATACCATATTCGATTATGCCATTAGATACAACATTTTGGCACAATATAAACTAAAAAGACTGCCAAATGGTCTTATGGGCTCATAAAAAAACTAATTGCATTCAGCTATTTGATCTTAAGTGGGTAGTTGAGAATTCACCAAACTAATTGCATTCACCAATTCTTGCTTTGTTGTTTCAGTAAGTGGGTAGTTGAGAATTCAAACACAGAGGAAGCTTCTATCTTTGGCTCATCACGTCTGAAATATATGGGTTTTGCTGTCTGGTTTGGTTTCTGAGCATCTGGGTCTCTTTATTTTCTTGTTTTAGTAAGTGTGTAGTTGAGAATTTAAAGAAAGAAAGCTTGAAATTTGCAGAGATGAGGATCTTTTCTTGGGTTCTTTGCATATGGACTATGGGGTTGTACCATAAATTTGCTTAAGTACCAGAAAATTAGCATTCTGTACATATAGCACTCTGTACAGAAAATATGGGTTCAGAATTGTGTACACATAGCATTCTATACACATAGCATATTTTTTCCTGTTTCCTTTTTCGTTTATGAAATTGTGAAGGGTTTGGATTTTGTAATATCTGAGGCTAGAAAATATGGGTTCAGAATTTTCATGGAATCAACTCCAAGCTTGGTTTCATTTGCCGATTTCTATTTTTTTTCCTCTAAAAGATATGGTCTTTGTTGAAATTTAGCCTATCTCTTCAGCTCTGTTTCTAGAGATCTCTGTTGCTCTACATGTGAGCTCCACAGGTATTGACAAGGAAGAAGGTCCATTGCCAGCTGTAGCTACACAAGGCTGCCACTGAAGAGTCTCTTCAACCTCCTCTTTTCAGGCTTCATAGTCCTTGAAGAATAGTAGCAATAGCAGCTACCAACCACTTGATGAGTAATTAAAACAAAGACATGGTTATTTAAATGACAGTTAATTGATTAATTTTCGTTTGCTGGCGCGAGTTAAATTTGCTGTTACAATAGCTGTTAGGAAGTGGCAGTTAAAGTACAAAGAGATTGAATCCAGTGTTGTTCTAAAGGTGTAGTATACTTCATCCACCTCAGTTTCTGAGGTTTCCTGAGAAAAAAGCTCCAAAAACCAAACGTCTCTTTCACAGGAAAGTTCTCGGAAAACACAGATTCCCAGTAAAACTCTCGAATAGAAACCATGCTCAGAAAGTGCATTTTCCGGAGAAAATGCTCAGAAACTTGGGTTTTCTTGGCTCTCGAATGAGGCCTTAGGGTATGCATTGGGTCTATGGGCAAAAGAGTAATTATGTACGAGGATAGCAAAGTAAAATCACATTTACAGAAAAAAGTCACGCACCCGAATTGTTGTCAAAATCCCTAAACTCCAAAAGTTTCCCGGTGAGTATATGGCGCTCAAAAATTTCAAAACGGAACCCTTTTTTCGAAACTGCCCTAAAATAAATAAATATTAAAAATATGGGTACCTATCTTCGTACCCAAGCGATCTCTAGAAAGCACCCACATCCTAGACCCCTAGAAAACCACTGATTCCTTAAAAGTAGATGATGAAAATCGTTTTTCAGCCCGATCTTCCACACAAAAGAACTTGAGTTCACGATGCACTTATCAGACGGTTAGTTTTTGATTCCATGTGTCACAAATCCCAAAACAATGGCTCTTGAATCATATGTCACACATCACTCCCAAACATGATTTTAGGGGCATTTTTTGGGATCTATGACCCGTGTAATCACAAATTGGCCGTCAAATAGGTACACTATGATCTCAAGATCTATTGTGTAGAAGATCGGGCAGAAAAATGATCTCCATATGATTTTAAGGAATCAATGGTTTTCAGAGGGTCTGGGACGTGGGCGCTTTCAGAGAACGCGTGGGCGCAAAGCCAAAGGTACCCTTAAAATAATTAAAAAGAAAATTTCCCGCAACATGGCCCAGCTTGACATAGGGCCAGGCTAGGGCTTAATAGATGTTAGCCTGGCCTATGGTTGGGCTAGGGCAAACATGGCTCTGGCCTGGCCCTAGCCTCGGTCGGGGCCATTGATAGATGTATTGTATCTATAGCTTTGGAGGGCAACGGTTAGGTCCTACCAGATAGAATCGGATTTCCAATCCTACCCCATCCGCTGCCCTTGGAAATAGAAGAATCCTGACTTTCTTGATTTTCACTTTTTATAGCATGACATGCAGTCAAGATTCTCCTATTTCCAAGGGCAGAGGATGGGGTAGGACTAGAAATCCAGTTCAACCTGGTAGGACTGGAAATCCAGTTCAACCTGGTAGGACCTGACCATTGCCCTGACTCTTATGGAATTGTGCCATGTGTATAGATTCGATCAACGTATTAAAATCGGTATCAGTTTGCCTGAGGCCAATACGAATCAACCGATACATATCGGAGACTGATACGTATTGGCTATTAAAAAAAAAAAGAGTAAAAGTCTTGGTCGGAATCGAGACGTATCAGCCGACACAGGCCCGTATCGGCTTATAGGTATCAATTTTCGGTCGATTTTTGATACCTTGGATTCGATAACCCGGGGGGTAAACATAGTTAGTGGAAGGATCAGTTCCGAGCTCAACGCATAATTTGACCGGCTAAAGCCGTCAACCTGAACTTCATGTCCGGTTAAACCACATAGGCAGTATTAATTAGGTGCCCAACCACTAAGACGGATCAAAAATCCCTCCACTAACATCGCACTTGCACGGATATTGACGAGCTCTAAACCTAACGGAACGTCCAATTCTTTCTTTCACAGATTTGAAACCTCATACATATTTGTCCACCTATCAAAGTATGACCAATTCTTTCTTTCACAGATCTTCTATGCGTCGGGACAATTATGACTTCCAATTGGACCTTTAGTAAATTTAGTAACACCGAAACTCCGGACGCAAGCTAACGAACTTCTAAGTCATCTGTACTTTTCTATATATATATATATATATATATATAAACCACGTAGCCCACAGACTTTACAAACCCTAGAACTCCCCAATATTTTTACCTTTGGACCGCTCGTTTTATAGAAAGTCGAAAGGTGATTTAACTGCAACCTTTAGATTCGTTGGCGAGAGAGGGAAAAAAAAGATAGTTTCCAGTGATATTTTCCGGCGAGACGCCGGTATCTGGCCGTGAAATGGCCGGAAATCAATACGTGAAAGTTGGAGAGCTGAGGTCTCTGTTATGCGAAGGGTTTTGTAGAAGTTGCAGCGAAATTTTGAAGAGACGTATTGATGATCTTGTCCAAGGTAACAAACATTTATTGTTTTTTTTTTTTTTTCGGTTTTAGGATCTAGTGCAAGATTAAATTTTTTTCAAAAATTTTGTTTTTCTTATTTTTATTTGAGTACCTTTAAATCCACCTACTGAATCTTTGAGTTCAGCCAGGCTGAAACACATTGACTGCATTGAATCGGACGAATGAAGACTGTTTATCGTCCCAGTATCTCACACGATGGATCTTGAGATCATGGGCGTACCATCAGATGGTCCCTTTTTAATATTATGTGGTATACACCCAAAAATGACCTTAGAATCAAGTTTAAGTTTACACGTGATGTTAACGTTACTTTTTTGACATCTGTGCCACGTGAAAAGTCTCTTCTCTCTTTAGAGAAAAAGAGCAGGTTTAAATTATTATTTTAAAGAGGCCCCAATTCAGCTGTTTCATTGTCGAAAGGGCTATGAGCACTTATAACCAAACATAGTCTTATACTAGAGTGCTCTGCGCCAGAGCATAGAGCTGCTCTTTGCTTCCAAAGAGCAATCCCAGACACAGAGAGCCTTAGTAGAGACTAAGGCTGCGTTTGGCATAGTTCTTTGTCAGCTCCCGATCAGAGCCGGATATACTTGCTTTGGCAGGCCCCCTTCTTCTTGCTACCTCACAGCAAAGTAGGATTTACTTGCTCTAGCAGCTACCTCCCCCTGCTAACTCCCTGTCAAGGCAAATAAAATCTGTTCTAGCAAGGAGTGAGCAGCGAGCAGGGGAGAACTGATGGAGCAGATAAATCCTGCTTTGCAGGTTGTTAGCAAGGAGAAGGGGACCTGCTAAAGCAGGTAGCAGAGATTTAGCAAAGAGAAAGGGAACCTACTAGTCAACCCTGCTCTGGCAAGGAGCTAGCAGAGATCTATGCCAAACACAACCTAAATAGTACTTAGGTTGTGTTTCCAAACAAATCCTTAATTCCTAAACTACCACACACTAAACATGCAAACACTTAAATATGTATCTATATCTTCAACTAAATTCTAGTTTCATGAATCGGCGACTTGGTGACTATGATATTGTGTTTATAGTTCGTTTGTTTATGGTGTTTCTCAGTTCACTGTATAAAATAGTTCGGATATGTAATAATTAGATAATATGTTTGCATTGATCAACTCATGTTGTGAATTGAATCGGCCAACAAGCATTTGCTCTAGCTTGGATAGTGTTTCATTCATCTTTTCACAACTCTTTGTTATTTTCTATGTGTGAATTTTGGTATTTAGATTTTAAGGATTTCAGTTTTATGTATTTGTTTTGTTGAATTTGATGGTTTTGGCATGTGACGTTTAAGCAAATTCTCTGTAATCTGTGTAATTGCAGGAAAATTGGACAAAACTACATTGTCAAATGAAAGTACTAAAAATTCAACGGATTGCTATTCTGCAGAATGTTTGAGTTTTAGCTCGCTGGAGATAAATTCTGGCTCTTCGACTAATGGGTATACTGAAAACTCCCTTGCGAGCTCAAATCGAACTCCATTCTCTGATTTATCAGTAAGACGAGATCAAATTCGTAAATTTTCATCTGCAACGAGCAGCCAGCAATCAGTGTCCACACTATCTTTGGAAGATGATTTCAGAGAGGTTTCATTGGTGGGTAATGGTACAAGAGAGCAGAAGGGAAACGAGTTGTCGAGGGAACCGAGTGAACAGATACGTTTGTCTCAAGTTGGAAGGAAGAAGGATTTTGTTTTCATGGAGGACATTAATGGGAAGTCAGTTAATATTCTTGAGGGTCTCGAGCTACATACACGTGTGTTCAACGAAGCTGAACAGAAAAAGATAGTTGACTACATTTACGACATTCAGCGGATGGGACAGAAGGGGCAGTTAAGAGGTATAGGTTCTTTTTTCTTTATTTATATATATAGTTTTTTGGAGTTTATTAGCCTCTTATCACCATTCATTTGCCCTTAATACACATATTATATATAGAAGAATTGTGATACATCGTTAAAAACTGCTATCTCCGCATGAGCATGATGTAATTGATTCTAACACCACCATGTGCCATTCCATCGTCCGTCTGCCCTCTCCTCCTGCTCCTTTACCCACACCATTGAATGTTGTAGATTTACTTGTATTGAGCTTAGATTAGATTAAATGGTTCTATAAATAGCCTCTCTATAGTTAGAAGCAGGGGTTTTGTTTCGTAAGTAGATTTACTCATTGAGGACCAGGAATATGGACTCTAGTCCATGGTTAAATTGTTGTATAGAGCCATTTGGGTGCCCCATGAAACCCAATCACATGATTGGGTGCCACATGGACATGCGCAAAGCCGATGCGAGATGGTTTAAAAAACACATTTTAATCACCATAGTCAATGGTGTCCAATGGCTTAATAAATGGTCGGTGAAATTAAAATCCGTTTCACCGTTGATTTTCACACAATTAGCTTGAGGCCGTGTGTGTGTGTGTGGGTCTTCTTAAAATCCCTAGGGAGGGGTGAACTCAGGGGAGAAATGGGTGCTATGTAGAACCCAAAAATGGGCTCTAGTCAACGGTTGAAAATATCGGCTAGAGCCGATATACTTGTTGTCCTTACTCATTTTTTGCTAGAAATGATTTTTAAGGATAACAAAATTGGTTTTAGCAGCACTACTATGGTGGTTGTCCTACTTCATATTTGTTGAATTATCATGGGAAAATGAGTAGAAGTGGCCTTGGATTTTTTGGCCTAATGGATGGCCCCAAGAAATTTAAAAACTAAACTCCTTTATTAACTAGGTCACTTTTCTTTAACTTCCTTTCTTTCTAAGCCAATAATAAAACCAAAAATAGTAATGAAGGCTTGTAGTGACCAAATCTTTCTCTCTCTCCCTCTCCAAGGAATCCATCATAAACTGTTAACAAAATGATGGGACAATAGTCACTAGTAGAACTCATTTCTCTAAAAATTTCTTATGTTTTTCGCATTCCTTTTCACACAAAATATTTGCTACGAAAAATTAGACATTTCTTGCATTGTTCCCCCATTATTCTCAATTTAGCAATAGCAATGTGGATAAGACAGTATCTATATCACGATAATTCTAGTATATCTATGCACATATTCATGTTTGTTTTAGTTAATCATGTATTTACTTTTGAGTACTTATATGATGATGGTGCTTAGCACCATCGTTGCTAGGAATTGATACGAATTTTGATACCGGTATTCCACTTTATGACAAAGAAGGTTTTGGGTATTTTTTAATTGCACGTCTTTCAGTAGGACATAGGTACTACAAATACTGGTACCAGTAATAGCACTTTATGAAAGAGAAGGTTTGAGGTATTTTTTAATTGGCACGCCTTTCCGTAGGAGGTAGATATGATGTAGGTACTAGTATGATATAAAGACAACATAAGTTTCCTGTTTTGTTATAGCATTGGTACATCCTTTGCATGTATATACAATGCTTACATTTGTAGTCAAATATTATATTTGTATTACTGATCTATAGTTAGAAAATTGATTACATCAGAGTTAAAAACCGATGAACACATCCTTCTTTATGTATATGTTAATTAATTTAAGCCCTATTATTTGTGTTAAGGGCTGATAAGTTTTAAAACAAGTACTTTTTTTGTATATATAAATTATAGTATAATTTATAATTTATGCAAATTTTATAACTTTTTCGTTTAAAGAAACAAATTTTAATTCTTAGTAATAAAATTTCTTTTATAAATGAAATATGTTTCAACATTAAAAGAGATTAGGTCCATTAAAAAACAGAACGTATATAAAAAAACTTCTAGAAATGTTTCATACCAGTACCATATTCTAGTTTGTGTAGTGTATAAAGTTGATCTTCTATCTCTGCATCTTCCTGGGTGATCCAAGCTTTTAAAAGGAAGAACCATCTCTCAGGACGTACCATGGCCCACAAGCATGCACTAATCATATAATTCCTGCTGTCCTATCAATTGCTTACTTTTGGAATATCCACTGAAATATATGTGATGGTCTACTAAGAAGCTCCAGGGATGGTTATGACTTATGAACATCCTATTGTTGCAATTTCTGGGCTATGACCATTTCAAGAAGAGGTCAATTGACTAAACATTCCAGATGAGTGTAAAATGCATATTTGGGTTTGCGTATTAGTTTAATAAGAGACAAATTGTCTATGCACTGAGGGTAGATCAGAACCATCCATTGCACTCCATGGTGAACTGTTGCACAGTTTTGGTGGACAGTCCAGCAACAGGCATTTGATTGGAATTTAAACTTGTTTAATAACTGAAATTCATGGGCCATTGTCCATCCAAGAGATGGCCATCAATTTGACTGTTTGGATCAAAGAGCACATGCACAAATATGTAACTATCATGTACCCTCCTCAGGAAATGGGAGACCTGAGTTTGAATCCCCCCCTTGGGCCACCCTAGGGATTTATATCCCGTGCTGACACGGCTCGTGCTAACCTGGGGTGCGCGCATGCCCCTTGGATTAGTCGGGTGCTCGAAGCCCGGACACCCAGGTTATAAAAAAAAAGCATGGGTACAATTTCATTATAGTGATCTAGATGGCATGCATCATACACTTGCATTATGGTGTGCTCGATAGCATTCTCTATTTGTTATGCACAAATTATGGAAGAGGGACAGAGAGGAAGTTAGTGGATTGAGAGGGACAGGAGTTCATTGCATACGTTATGAATGCCTCTCTTGTGTAGTTCCCACAAAACTTTCTTGGAAAAGGCATTTCGTTGGCCCTTCTTCCCCCCATGATACTGTTCTTTGGTTGAACCACTCTACAGAGAGGAGTTCGTTGGGTTGAGAGAGATAGGTGTCCATACATCATGGATGCTCTTTCTTGTGGTTTCCCCTTTCTCCCTCCAAGATATTTTTCTTTGGTTGGACTACTCTACATAGAGGAGTTCGTTGGGTTGAGAGAGAGAGAGAGTTCATTGGGTATATAACTGTGTCCATCTCTCGGGTGTTTTCCATATAATTTTCTTGGAAAAGATATTTAGTTGACCCTCGCTCTCCCCAAGATTTTGTTATTTGGTTGGACCACTCTGTTGGATAAGATCCTTACGGTTGGTCACTTAACGGCGTACAGGTCTGTTTTTCTTTTCTTCTTGTAACAATCAACAACATTGAGGATTTCACTCTTCAAATCTGTGTAATTTATGTTACATGAATGTGGAGTTGGATGATCATCTCTCGTTGCATCTCCCTTTCTCATTCTTGATTGGATATTCCTTTGATGTTAGATTTGGTGCCGATTGGGTCATGCGACATGTGCGTTCTTTCTCTAATTGATTAGAAAGAGATTTGTGTGAAATATGTTCATATGCTTCATCATGCAAGGATTTTAGAGAGACATGATTGACGACTTCTATCCATGTTGTAAAGAAATCATGTTACACTTATTGTGTGGTGGAAATAATTTTTCTTCTCCTTGTTCATCAGATTCTGATGTTATATATTTTTCTTTTTTGGGCCACCACCTTTCCCATTTTGCATCTTCCTCGTAGTTTTTAATAAATTCTGTTACAAATAGAAAATGACTCTTTTAGATTTAACTTTCAATGGACTAAAGGTGAGAGAATATATAAAGTTTCATTGTATAAATGTAGATAGAGAGATGCATACATAACAATAATCTTAGTAACAAACTTTAATAATGAGGTTTAGCTTAGAATTATCAATTTCACTAGTCATTCCTCCAATTTACTCTAAATCCAGGGGTCATTTTACTCATTTTCCCAATCATCTCCGTTGCCACCCAATGCACAATGAAAAGCCATATGTTTATTCTGTTCTCATGGTTGGAGGTTTTGTTTTATGTTTGTAATTACCAAAAACATTTGCCATTGTTGCTGCAATGCAATCTATGAAGTTCTGACGCGGGACAACAACCCTAAAACACGCGAATGATTATGAGATGCTAGTTGGCCAAAATTAAACTAATTAATTAAGCAATAAAATGCCAAAATAATGCGATACCTTATGGGTTCGTGAATTCCGCTTGAGTGATCATGCTAGCTTCGGTTAGGGTCCGATTTGGCGCACGAGTTTCGTTAGACTTGCGGAAGGTGCGATCCTAGAGATATAACTCTAGCATCTTCTAGATCAGGGTGCTCATTCGTAAATCCAATGTGGAATCGCTAAATCCTCGCTAGGGATTTTGAATTGAAGCGATCCAACGACTCAAATCAGATCTAGGGTTTTGGGATTGTATAAATTCAAATAAGGATGTGGAAAATAGGTTCAATGAATTAGGGAAATAATAGATAAAGAGCAGATCAAGATAAAGTGGGCATCACTCCCTTGGCCTCACACCAAACCCATACAAGGAAGAAAAATCACTCTTCAATGCTCATTTCAAGCTCAATGCAAAGCATTTCTTTCATTCATTAACAATTGCCCCCCAAAAAGGCTTACAAAAGATGCTTTATAGTACCCACAAGTACGAACAAACACTAAAACGCCTAAAGGTACATGTGACTCGAAAAGAAAAAATTCACAAAAAGGACAAAACCGACAACGTTCGTCACTTGACTCGCTCGAGCGAGTTTGGTTCTCGCTCGAGCGAGAATCATTACGGAGGGTTGCTCGAGTGATAATCAAGAGTTGCTTGAGCGACTTATGGCCGAAAGTTTGGCCTTAGCTCCTTTCATTTCACTCGAGCGATATTCAGGGTCGCTCAAGCGAATCTAGATAGTATTGCGCTCCTTTAGGCTCTAGTCTCGAATGAAGTCGATGCTTCGTGGTTCCTTCTTCGCTTATTCTTACTTTGATATACGCAATACGGCCCAAAACCTATATCCATGGTGTCGGCGTCCCCGTCAAGTTCTTAGTTTCATACTTATGTAAAGATTAAATAGTTTGCCGCTGACATCAGTTTCATATTTCTGCAATGTAAAGAGATCTGAGCCCATCACCCCTCCATTCCAAGTATCAACTTTTTATGTAGTTTTATTCCCAGCAATTATACTTCTACCTCTTCGCACATGGCCTTTCGTTGCAGAAGGCTTGTGCATCTCCTATATATCATGCTATGCTCGTCATATTTATACTTGTTGCTCCTCAACAATAAGGCATCAATGGTGTTGCATTTATGCGTCTTGCCACTTAAGGCATCCGGATTCTCGCCTTTTTTTTTCCTTCTAATTAAATGCTAAGGCATCAATAAGGCCTAACTTTTGAGTGGTTTACGTTTGAGTCAGAGAACCTTAAAGTAATTAACTGTAAGAATATAATATATGTATTGATAATTGGAAGAGTTTCAAAAGTGTCTTTTGTTGGCCCAGTGGTCTGCGGTCCTAATTTTTCGAACTGGCTCTTCTTCATGGATGGGTAGATCACTAGAGGAGTAGCTCAATTCCTGGTCATGGTTTAGGATGTGTTGACTCCTCTTATTTAGTATCTTATATGTTTATTACAGAGTTTGCAAACAATTTCCATGCTACGGCAGATTTCATTATTCATTATGTCCTACAGTTCGAGTCCTTAAGCATAGTTATTTGCATGTGGAGTAGCATCACAGAATTATAGAGTATATTGTAACACATACACCATCCCTGTACATACTTTGAAACTTCAAATCAAAGAAAACTTTAAAGCAACCATTCTTCTTCTAAAGTAACTAACCAAGTTCTGAGAAATGAAAATTATTTGCCAGATGGAAGAATTAGATGAAAAAACTTGTGGGAAGAGAAGCCTCTGACTGTTAACTGCAAAATCTTTCTATTTTAATTGAGTTGCTATCAATTATCTGCTCTTAGCAATCTTAAATCTCAATTGTTCTTATTAAACCTTCATGTGAACAATATGTAGAACGCACATATTCAGAACCAAGGAAGTGGATGCGTGGTAAAGGTCGGGTGACCATTCAATTTGGCTGCTGTTATAATTATGCAGTGGTAAGTTTGAAAGTTAATCTCTCTCTCTCTCTCTCTCTCTCTCTATATATATATATATATATATATATCTGCTGACTCTGACTGTAAAATCTTTTGGCAGGACAAAAATGGGAACCCCCCAGGGATAATTCAGGACGAAGAGGTTGATCCCATTCCACCTATGTTTAAGATGATCATCAAGAGATTAGTGATGTGGCATGTCCTGCCTCGCACAACTGTTCCCAACAGTTGCATTGTTAACATCTATGATGAAGGAGACTGCATCCCTCCTCACATTGACCACCACGATTTTGTCCGGCCCTTCTGTACGATATCGTTCTTAGCAGAGTGCAATATATTGTTTGGTTCCAATTTGAAAATCCTCGGCCCGGGAGCATTCGCTGGTCCTGTTAAAATACCTCTACCTGTTGGGTATGCATACACATCTCTTCTCCCCAACTCCATTTTTTTGCAACTATATGAGAATAAACCGAATGCTAAATAGAAACATACTTGCTACAGGGTTGTATTTCTTTTTCCTTTTGTGTTTAGATTCTTTTGTTTAATTAAAATGTCAACTTGTTTCTAACTATTTTACGAGTGCGCCATATATATCAGCTTTATATCTTAGCTGCCTTAACTATTTATTACAGCACGTGTGTTTTGTCAGCTTTAAGAATGGAATATGTTACCTTTCTTGTCATTTATCATATTTTACATCTTTTGTTATTCATTTCTCATAAGTAAAAAAGAAAAAAAAGAAACAATCCCTTCAAGCCTGCAACTTCCTTAATATATACTCCCACAAGCTTTTGAACTATAATTTTAAAACTCGACAAGTCATTTAGTAACTCGGCCAAGTTACTCGACTCGCCAGGCTTTCTAGTTGTGTCCGAGTTGAGTCGAGACTTCGCTAGGATGATGCAGCGAGGTTCATAAACTACTCTTATATATAAAATATTTTCACGGGATAAGGTTTTAGAATCCTTATCTTTTTAGAAAGTATTAAACTACCCGTTATACCAACATATCTTTCTATCTTTTTCCTTATATATATATATTATTTATTTATTTATTTATTTTTTTATTTAAAAATATTTACCAAATTACCGAGTCGGAGTGAGTCGAGTTTATCCGAGTCTTCGAGTTATAACTCGAGCCAGCAGACTTTCAAGTCGAGTCGAATTTTCGGTTTTTCAAACCATGTTTGAACACTCTTGGTGGCAGGATCTTCATATTTTATACCGGTAAAATGTTATTGCCAAAAAGTGCAGTGCTGTCATTGTCCGTTTGTCACTGTGGATGAACGGTGGATCCTGCTATCTTCAGAATTTGAATATGCAGAAATTATTTAATTGAGCCCTGAGATGTTTGGATGTCATTGTGCTGTGCTTATGGATCCTATTTTGCAAGAATAAATTAGTGCGCTGATCATGTGGTAACCTTTGTTTACTTGCTCCCCTCATAGTGTTCATTTGTTTTGCCTCTCATTTTTTTTTTTTTTTGATCAGTAAGATTTTGATTCTTGTGCATTGGTCCTTCAGTACATTGGGCCACTAGTTTGAAATCTCTGAGATACTGGGCTCGGGGGTTTGTTGGTTGATTCTTCTATATTCCGCACAGATAAGGTTATTTCCTACAATATTTTTTTTTTGATCGGTAAAAGGATTTCATTTCATTAAAAACTAGCGAGGAGCTGGAAAAAAAATGACAAAAGGGACCAACCAAAAACAGAAAACGAACAACAACAGCAGAAAAATGGAAACACCCAACCTATCTAGGAGCAAGCCACCCTAAAACAAGAGAGGGGGGGGGGGGGGGGGGCCTCAACATCACATTTCTCCTACAACCTGTCCCCCGAGTTTGTCCAGCAGTCACCAGTGGCGCATCAACTCTTTGATATGGTTAAGGATGGTGCCAATCGGACAGCATTTCCGACTGAAAACTCTTATCATTCCTTTCGAGCCAAATAGACCAAACCACCGCGTAAGCCCCCACCCTCCAGAAGACTCCATGCTGATCTTCCCATCTAAGACCATTCCAGGAGACCAGAAACTTAGGCAGGCTTTCCGGGACAACCCATTTGAGGTTAAAAGACGACCGGATGATTCCCCAAATTTTGGTTGTCACCCCACAATGAATAAAGAGGTGGGGAATCGATTCCTCTGCAAGGAGACACATAGGACATCTATTCCGAAGAGACTTGCCCTGGGTTAACAGCTGGTCCATCGTTAGAATGCGCCCTCTCATCGCTGTCCATATGAAAAATCTAACTTCAGGAGGAATCAGGGCCTTCCAGATGAAGGACCACTCCACTCTAATTAGAGGTCTGTTGTTAAGGGCATGGTAGAAAGATCTAATTGAGAAATCCCCATTTTTGCTACAAATTCAGGTCCTCAGATCTTGCCGATGGCAGTTTGGGGTAGATCTATACTGCGCAGCCATTAAGCTGAGGTAGTGCTCTGTCTCATCCTCCCTTAGAGCCCTCCTAGTAGTAATATTCCACACCGTGGCCTCACCATTAGTAGATAGGAAGTCGGCAACCAGACCAAGAGGAACCATGGACATTGAAAATAGAAGGATACATCACTTGTAGCGGATATAAGAAAAGCCAAGGGTCTTCCCAAAAGGAAATTCGAGCGCCGTCACCCCAACTGTATCTGATCCACCAGAAGAAATCAATCCAAACAACGCTGGCGTCTTTCCACCTGGCTGAAACGTTCCTTAATCGGTTGACTTTGATCCCCCAGGATCCTCGAGTGCTGCTATATTTCTGATTTAGGATATACCACCATAGCCTATTCTGGTCGAGTCCGATCCTACTCGCCATAACCATTTACCAAGAAGAGCAACATTAGTTCGGTGAAGGTTCCGAATGCCCAGCCCTCTGAAGCATTTAGGAAGTTGGCAAATTTCCCATGCCACTAAGTGATACTTTTTGTCCAAGCCCGCGCCTTCCCACAACAAATCTCTCAATTCTCTCAATGGAATTTATGACCGCCATAGGACATTTAAATATAGACAAAAAATATTGGAAGGCTAGAGAGAACCGAATTGAGGAGCTGCAACCGCCCCCCCGTGCTAAGGAATTTTCCCCTCCAAGATGCCAATTTGCCTTGGAATCTCTGAATGATTGCCTTCCAATCGCTGGCCTTCGGCTTGCCGGTACCCAATGGAAGGCCTAGATAAGTGATGGGGAGCGGAGAGAGAACACACCGTGCCGTAGTAGCTTAAGCCTCGGTAGCCGTCGACTCCATAAAAATCCCGGAGATCGTGGATTTCTGTAGGTTAACCCTTTACCCAATGACCGCTTCGCAAACCGATAAAATATTGTCGAAAGCCGACACTTCCTCTTGATCAGCTTTGCCGAAAAAAATCGTATCATCCACATATTGAAGATGGGTTATAGTGAAGCCATTGCTGCCCACCGAAATTCCAGAGATCCAGTTGAGAGCCTACGACTTGTTGATGAGAGCACCCAAAGCCTCTCCCACCATGTTGAAAAGAAGCGAGGATAGGGGATTTCCCTGTCTCAGCCCTTGCGAACTTTTGAAATACCTAGCAGGCGACCCATTAATAATCACCGAGAACCAAGGCGTCGATATACTTGCTCTCATCCACTATCTCCAGCGCTCGCCAGACTCGAATCGCATCAGCATGTATTCGAGGTAGTCCCAGTTGACCGCCATACCTATCGTTCATTCTCCATGTCGACTTTTCAGACAAAACTCGGAGAGCGAGCCGAGGAAGCCGAGTGAACCACCTCATGGGCGATAACTGCCATATCTAAGAGCTGGCAACCCTGAATGAAGGCCCCTTGATTCTCGGATATGATAGACCCCAAAACCAGCTTGAGGCGGTTAGCAAGCACCTTTGCTAGAATTTTGTAGAGGCAATTAATAAGACTTTTAATGGGGCGAAAATTTCGAACATCAACAACACCCTCTTTCTTTGGGATCAAAGTAATAAACGTTGAGTTCAAGCTTCGACCAATGGCAGCCCGAGAATGGAATTCCTTGAAAAAATCAAGGGTATTGGGCTTGAAACATGACCAGAAGCAGACATAGAATTCCATGTTGAAACTGTCTGGACCCAGGGACTTATTCTTCCCACATCGCTTAATGGCCTCCCAGATCTCCTCTTCTGAAAACGGTTTCTCCAAACCAGCTCGATCATCCGTGCCAATAGAGGGAAAAGATAGCCCATCAAGCCGCGGTCTGGCCTAGCCCTCATCTTGGAACAACGTGCTGTAAAACTCCGAAATCTGTCCCTTGATCTGGTCCGATTCCGAGTATTCCACCCCGTTCATCATGACTCTAGTCAAGAGCTTACTCTTAAGATCTGGCATTTGCAACCATGTGGAAGTATTTGGCATTATTATAGCCAACCTTTAGCCACTGTACTTTCAATTTTTGTTTCCAACTCATCTCTTCCTGAAGACTCTTCTCGCTAAACCTCATCTTAAAGTTTAATCTTTCGGTACTTTCGGAAACCCACAGCCCCCTATCTTCTTCAATGGAATCCAGCTCCTTAAGGCGATCAAGGAATGATCGACTTCCATTCATGAGACAACCCAAAATCCTCACGGTTCCAGTCCTTGATCTGGCCCTTTAGGTATCCTAGCTTGGAGATGAAACGGAATGCCGCCAACCCATTGGGATTAGTTTCCCTCCATATTGGAACCAGCCCTTTAAATTCCTCGTTTAGAAGCCCTTGGTTCTCGAATCCAAAGGGGGTAGGACCTCTCCCCAAAGGACCACAATCGAGTAACATAGGTTGGTGATCGGAGACCGCTCTGGCAAGACCCTGCAGGGAAGCATGGGGAAACAATTCCAGCCAATCAGGAGAAGAAAGGAAACGATCAAGGAGGCTGAAAGAGGCTTCTTACTGTAGGTTAGACCAAGTAAACTGGGCCCTTTGCAGCGGCAAGTCAACCATAGCCCAATCATTGATGAAAGAATTCAGATTGGCCATATCTCTCCTATCCGTGGCGCCCCTAGACTCCTCGTGGGGGTAACACAAGGCATTAAAATCGCCTCCCACGATCCAAGGAACATCCCATCTTGCAGCCGTAGCCGCCAACTCGAACCAAAAATCATCTTTTTCGCCATCATTGGTTGGCCCATAAATGCCTGTGAAAGCCGAACTCTTGGCATTGTCCCTATTAATCAGCTTTCCCGAGGCCGAGAAGCGGCTGATTTCTTCTTCGACCTTTTGGAATAGGAGCGAATTCCAAGCAAGGAGGATACCCTCCAAAGCCCCAACTGAGTCCACTCCAACCCAATCCTATTTGTTACCGCCCAAGACCGAAGCCACCTTGGAATATCGCAGGCTCCCCATTTCGACTCTTGGAGAGTTATGATAGCCGGATTTAGAGATGAAATGACTTGCTTCACCCCCTGATCATTTCTTTGGGTTGCAAATGCCTCTTAACATTCCACGACAAGATCTTCATAAAAACAAGGAGAAACTCGACTGCGAGGAAAGTCTCATAGAGACCTGTCCCTCTCCCGTCCGACATACCCCACTCCAATCTGGCCAGTTCCCTAGATTTCTGTTTTTTATTATTAGGAGTGGCCGAAGATTTGAAACGCCTCTCCAAAATGGATTTAAAGACCTTTCGGAGAGCTTCTTCGGATCCGGAAAAAGACATTCCATGATCCCTCCCAAAGGCTATCAGCGCATCAATGGCCTCTATATCCGAGCAGTTCCCTTGACCGGGGGTGGTGGCTCTTCGGGTTAGCTGAATTGGAGGATCCATACCCGGCAAGAAGTCCACCCATCTGCCCTTCTCATTGCGGTATAAAGAGCGGAGAGGAAGCACGTTGCCATAAGAAGAGCCGGAGGATCCCTCAGACGAGGCCCCTCTAAAACAATTGACACAGCCGTATCGGAAGAAAAAGAATCCAAGGAAGAGGATGAAGACTGGCTGTCGCCCAGGGAGGCCAGCAGGGGGGGGGGTAGGCGATCCCAGGTGAAAGGTGGTAGAGGAGCAAGTCGACGAAGGAAGGAGAGCCGCGGGCCCAGGCCCGGGTTCCATTGGGCAAGTCTCAAGGACCAGATTTCGAAAAGGACCCCTAAACACCGAGGCCCAGGTTCGCTCGTCCTGTTAGGTCCGGGAAGAAGAACGGCCCGACAAACCCCTTTAAGGATCCAGTCCCATTGTAAGTCAGCCCCGAATGGCCCGAGAGGCAACATGCCGTCTCCAGACCCTAGTAACACGTCCCCAGACCCGCATACAAGATTATTTTGATCGGTTGTACATCCGAAACTCCCCCATCCATTACCGTTGCTAAAAACCATTGGCTTTTTTTTCGAAAACCGCTGGGCCTGGTGAAAAGATGGTAGTCAAATCTCCCCGCCTTCCAGAAGCCTCGTCCTTAATGACCCTGCCCCCGCCAATGCCAGGTGGCATCAGTTCACCACTTGTCACCTCCAGTTTCATACAATATTGCATCCAAGCTGGTAACTTTTATAATATTTCTTCTCGAGACAAGTAGTCGGATAATTTTTTTTTAAAATTATTTGAAAACCATCTTCATTATTTTTCAGCCACTCATTGCGCTGTGTTTTCCATCTCTATTCAGTGGTTGCCACTCTTCTTTATCTTGTAACTTGATCGTATGTCTGGTGTTGGATTCCATATCCCACAGTACCTTCCATTCATGCTCATGATCATTCATCATCTTATCTTGCAGATCAGTGCTTATATTAAAGGGGAATGGAGCAGATGTGGCTAAGCACTGTGTGCCAGCTGTCCCTGCCAAAAGGTATGTACTATTCTTACATCTTTACTATTGTAATGTGAGAAAGCACAGTTGTGTCGGTGAGATTAAAAAAATTAATTTTTCTAAAATGACAACATTCCCTTTAATACCACTGCCTCATAAATCTTTCAAATCTTAAATGTTACCTATATTTACAATGCAAGATTCTTCCTTCTCAACACATGCTTAAACGGTTGGCTGCTTTGAATTAGAAGATGGAGAAAGTTTTTGTTCCAATCTTCGAGAGAATATATCTTGAGATTATGGGTCTATCATTAAACAGTCAGATTTTGATTCCAAGTGGCACACATCCTAAAAAATGAACATGATCATGGCATATCAAATGTGCTTCTCGGATTACTTTTCGGGATGTATGCCACATGGAATAATTATCTGAATGTCTGATGCTAGGACCAGGGTCACACGATTTATTAGGTCAAATTGGAAAGAAAAACAATCTCCTTCGTCTGATTCAAAGCAGTCAACGTTTTAAGCACTGAAACCAATTTGAGAAGGACGAATCTTGGTTTGAAAATAAAGGGTAACCAATCCCAAAAATCTCTCGACTTCCACGTCCCCTCTATTTTCTCGCTCACGTGCATAGAATGCTCATGTGCATGACACATGCATTTTACTTGTCTGTATAATATTAGCTGGAGCACTTTCCATCATTTTTTTCTTTTTTGCGTATGAATGAAAGTAGTGTTTTCAGAAATGGGTGGAGAAACAGGACTCATCCTAAATATATGGGATAAGGCTGTGATGATGATGAATGAGAATAGTATTTGATTCACTTATTTTCCACTTAGACATAAGCGCCTTGCAAACTCCTCGAAATTTTCATCTTTTGAATTGTTTCTTGTTACTTTGTTTTGCAGGATTTCGATTACTTTCCGAAAGATGGATGATAGCAAGCTTCCTTACAGGTTTGTGCCAGACCCCGATTTGAAAGGTCTCCAACCTCTTGCATACACTCCGAACAAATCACCACAAACTCGACATCTGCATGTGGGACATACTAGACAGTCGAAAGACGAGTCTGAAGGTGTTGGGGAGACACGCGGCAGCCCATTTCTTCTTGGAGAAGATCAATTCCCCCCACTAGGTGGCTCGAGTTCAGTAAACAAGCCAGGATCTAAGCTTCGCAGCCGGTGAAGTTTCTTCATCCAAGTCAAACTCATCAATAGGTCTCAAATAATTCTTTTGTATGTTTATCAATGTAAATTATTGTTGTAGGCATAAGCATTACACTAAAGCTATGACTTTTTTTGTGCTGGATGATTAGCTATGGAGGGTAATATGTTTTGGATAGCTGCACCAATTTTCATCATATTCTTGTAATTTAATTAATGTCATCAATGAATGTTATATGTTAACATATTCTCTGAATGTTATATGTTAACATATTCTCCGACTAATCCATTGCTAGGGTTACTGATTGTCTTCTTTTTTTTTCCAAGGGCAAGAGGTTTTCTGGTTGTAAGAATTTGTGATCCTCAAGTGATGGGTGTGATTGGTGTGGTGCCTTGTCATGAGATTGTGATTTGGATGGTGATGAAGTCAATTGGATGGTTGCAAAGCCTTGATATTCTAAAATGATAAATATAAAAACTTATTTATTAAGTTTACCACCCCTAAGTAGATGGTGACAACTGACAAGGGAAGTGAATGTAGATCCGGATCATGAGATGGTTTGACCCATTTTTTGGATGGGGAATTGCCTGAATATAGAAATGATTGAAAAATTTTAACCATAGGATCATTCTTAGACACTTAATTCTTTATTATATATAATGCCAGAACAAGGTGGACAAAAATAATGAGTTTCCTTCTCTGCTAGATCTCCCTTCTTGGTATAAACAATTTTTTATGGAAGAAGCCCATGAACTGGAAATAGGAAAACCTTGAGGGAGAGAGTGGAGTGGTAATGGGCAACGTTTGGGCCCAGTACGAGTATATCTAATCCCGCCCCAACGAATTTGCACTAGGCCCAAGGCCGGCCTGTGTAAAATAAACTTAAATGAATAACATGCTTATCCAATTTTAAGTACCAATGGCTATCAGGATGCAACAATGGAAATTTAATGGGCTAGATTGGTATGGGGAGGTCAAAGGATATGTGATTTTTTTTTTTTTTTGGATAACCTTGGTATCTCGGCTTCTTAGAGCACCCGCTTAATCTCAGGGGTACATGCGCACCCCAAATTCAGTATATGCCAGGTCAGTACAGGATATTAATCCCTTGGGTGGCTTCAAGGGGGGAGGGGATTGGAACTCAGGTCTCTTACTTTTGGAAGCAAATATGGCCAGCTCATCTAACCACTTGAGGTTAGATATGTGATTTATTATTCTTTTTGACATATAATTTTTGGTTTATAAACCAAATACTGAAGTCTTTATCTCCACATTGTTGATGATATTGAATTTGGGGTTGAGCTGTATCCAATGTTTATGTTACATCATGACATGGACAAATCAATGAGTTGCTATTAGGTACCGGAGCAGAGGCCACTCTGTGGTTCATGGGTCACTTTTTTTAACACGCGGCATTTAGTTTCAGCGTATCCAATGATTTGAAGGCCATGATTAAGTTCTAAAGTTTATTGGGGCCAAAAAAATCTCTATTATAGATAAAAAAAATCTCTATTATATAATTTAAAGCCACCAAACACTAATTAATGGATGAAACTTTGTGGCTGTCCAAAGTATCTGGTAACCAACTCTTGAAACTCTAGTGGGAACATAATACCAGTGACTTGTCCAGTCAAAATAGAATAATTGATCGAGTGTTAAGCACACTTGCACACGAGATGTTGGCTGGTATTTTAGACTGATTTGAAGGCATGATCTAAAGATATTTAATGTAAATGATTAGTACAAAATACGATATCTATCATTATGATTTGGCAGAGTCAACTTTAAGTAAGATTATAGCCGTCAACCTCATTGAATCATATGATAAAGATCATATTTTGGGTCAATCTTTTAAACCTAGGGCTGTCAACGGGCCAGGTTTCAGCCTGGGCCCAGCCTGGATGGGCAGAGTTTGGGCCCTTTTTTTTGTATTTAATAAACGGGCCGGGCCAGGCTAAGACCCGGATAAGAAATTGGGCCTGATTTGGGCTGCAAAGTGTAAGGGTCGGCTTGGACTGGCCAGGAAAAATTAGGTCTTATAAAAAAAAAAACTTAAAAAAACTTTTAAAAAATTATTAGAAACCTGACTCGAATAGCTAATTGGGTCGAATTCAAGCCGCAATATTTCAAAATTGGGCTAGGCCCAGCCAATGGAAAACCCGGCCCGGCCTAGCCCGTTGACAGTCCTATTTAAACCTAAGAACTCTATATACTTAATGGATCCCTATGTTTAAGTTTTATTTTTAATTTATTTTGTTATGTGCTAGTCACTTTGGCCTGTGATTGGGCGGGAGAGCAACAAAATCGGTGCTCCCCGCTAATAATGTAAGCACGTTCTTTCCTACGTAACATCTAATACATCTCTTCTTACAGAGTCTCTAACTAACTTTATGTATCACTTTTAATTATAAAATAGGTGCTTTATCTACCACCAACCTATTGTGCATCGGCAGGTTCACCTAATGCTAACTCGTTGGATAACATCAGAAAGGGGAAAAAGAAAAAAAAAAAAGAAAAAAAAAAAAAAAACGTCGTTGGATGATAGGAGCGCCAAAATTTCTTAGAAGGGTACGGCTATTTCACCTGTTTTCTTTTTCGGAGTCAGTACAACACATTTTCTCACCGTCAAAAACTGTTGACTAATTTGAATCAGGGTGATAGAAAGTGTTTTCTGTTTCAATCTTTCCCATGATTGATCTTAAGACCATGGCGCACCTATCATAAGGTCAGTTATTGATTCCACATGACACATCTCTAAAAGTGATTGTCGCTTTTAGGTATGTGTGCCTTGTAGAAAAAACATCTGGCCTTTTGATAGGTGCGCCATAATCTTAAGATTTATTGTGGGAAGATTAAAACAAAAAACAATCTCTATCTTCTAATTCAAATTAGTCAATGATTTTTATTCCTGAAAAACTATCCTCGTTCCAAAAATGGGTAAGAATTTTTTTTTATTTACAAGAATTAATAGCCCTATGCTACTCAGACTTTACGAGGTTTATATTAGGTGGATGATTAGGGCTGTCACACCAAAATTTGGCTGCTCAAAGAAAAAGATTGGCATATGTTAGACCCTACCCACCCGACCACTGACTTAAAAACCAGACTAAGTAAAATATCCCTATTTTTCGTGTTTTTTATACATTTATCGGGTCGGGGATGCAATTCTCGCCCAACAAAACCCATCCTCCTAGTCGACCTGACCCGACTCAAAGGTCAGGTCAGATCTCCAATCCCCGACCCAACCCGACCCAACCAGATAATCAGGGCCAGAGCCAAGGGAGGGCTACGCCACTTATTTAGTTTTTTCATTTTTCTTTATTCCATTTCACCTAGTTTTGAGGCGTCAAACTAATGGCCCCTTCCACTTTCTTTCTCAAAGTTCTCTCTCTCCAATTTTTTAGGCGCCTCTCTCTCCTATCTTTTCTCTCTTATATCTTTTAGGCGTCTCTCTCTCTCACCTATCTTTTCTCTCCTATATCTCTTTTACGCCTCTCTCTCTCTCTCTTTTATCTTTTAGGCACCTCAACCAAACACTGTATTTCACTTTCTCTTATATTTTAGCAGCAATAGTTAAACCATTCAAGTATAACTTCTCTTATCAAAATATATCTAAGAAAACTCTCTCTCTCCATATTTCTCAAATGTCATTTTACAAATCATTCTTGAGACACTTGATTAGCCCATCAAAATATTAAAAAACGAATTAATCATCGAAATTCCTATAACCTCATGAAGCATAGACATTTATCATATTTATAAATTCAAATCTATCATTTTCCTATTATTTTATCAAAACGTACCATAAAAGTTAAAGATTAGGCTTAGCCCATTTAATATGGCCCCCAACTATGGTAGACTGGCCGTAATGGCTCAATGGTAAAGTCATTAAGAGGCGAGTGCGGACAAAGTTTTTTTGAAAAAAAAAATTATTATTTTTTTAACATCTTTTATGAAGTAATTTTGAAAATAAAAGGACGGCTTACACCCTAAAATATATTAGGTGATTGAGTTGAAATTTGAACATATTAAAAAATAATAGTTTTGTGATTTTTCTTTTATTTGTAATTTATTAATAATAAATAAATGCTATTTTTATTTTTTATAATCTTAATTTATTTTTCATTCATTCTTTGACTATTCTATCTTCATATTTTTTTTGTTCATACTTTTGCCACCTCTTATGAAAGTTTCTGACTCCGTCCTTGCAGATAATGGCTCAAAGGTCGGGTGTTTGATCAACCTGACCTGAAAGCCCCATGGATGACCCTTGCATCTCTAAGGAGGTCATTAAGTTTCAAGCAAATGTCACTGTTCATCTACATTGCGCATGTGCTATGGCCTTCAGATGAAGTGGACCCAAAAGTGTGGTCATCAGACACAAATGTTTTAATGCATGTCTAATAGACTTAGAGAGCCTTGTGACTGGGCCAATACTCGAGCTTGCGGCGTGGTGCGTGTGACACGACATGTGGTGCCAGGAGGGCACGCGACATGGGGCCATATTGGCCTTGCGACGTGGTCGCGCTGCGAGGACGCGACACGGTCGCATGAGGGTACGACGCGGAGTGTCACTGTCGCGACACGGACGCGACATAGCCAAGGTGGGCTAGCGATGCATGAGGCATTGCGGTATGTCAAACCAATAGATTTGAGGTTCTCCTGCCATTCTGGTTGAATGACTGTTTTACCCTTATATAGGGGAAGGAAGCTAGAGAACTATTCCCCCGCACACGGGGCCTTGCGTTGCCAGAGGGGGCGCAAATGTCTCCGAGGCCTGAAAGGGTGGGCCTAGGACGTCGACGCAGCGATGCCGTGTGGAACCCGAGGGAGGTTGATGTATAGCCCCGGACTACGCGTCAGGGTGCATACAGCTGGGCAACCTCGCGAGACAATACCAAGGCGCTGCGTGGGACTCAGTTGAGCACGACAGCATGTGGGCTAAGGACGAACGTGTGCTAGTAATTCGGAACGCACACGAAGGCAAGCTGCGTGGGACTCAGTTGGGCACACGAGCGCGAGGCACAAGGCTGTGGGCTTGGTTCGGCAGGCTAGCGAGGTACTAGTGCAGTGCACAGGGTGAAGCTTGAGCAGGCCAAGTTAGCGCAGCGGTGCAGATTGGCGTGTCGTAAGGGACACGATGAGCTGAATGGTAGGCCGTGAAACAGAGGCAACCATGTTGGGAGGGGTTCCCGTCCTCTAGGCGGGTGGCATCAGAGCTGATGTGCAGAAAGGGTTGGCTTCGTTGCACGCGGTAGCGAAGCACCGCGCGGGTTGAAAGCGCGTCGAAGGACGCCCTCGCGACGATTGTTATCAGAAGTAGGCTGACCTAGCGAAGCGTGCGTTAGGTGCCGCACGGGACTGAGGTTGCGGAAGTGCGACCCTGTGACAGCCTCCTTTATGATTATGCACTTTAAAAAGTATCAAGTGGGGCACATATTATCATTAATATATATATATATATATATATATATATATATATATATATATATATATATATATATACTTTAAAAAGTTTCTGTCATAACCTAAAATTCTTTCTCATCTCGAGGGCTTAGAATTTCGAGTTATGACCCACACGCATTTCTAATACGCTAAGCGGACATAAGCATAATCAGAGTTCTCATGTAAATATGACTCTATGAAATTCGTGAATCCAATAAATGAAGGTAGAATATAATGATATTCAAAATATGGATAAATATGATAAGACTATAGATACAAAAAATATATATATATATATGAGACAACAAAATAATTTACTATACTAAAGATCTTAATCTCAGTACCGTAGCTACACTATCAGTAATCGATAATCAGATCAAAATCAGTACCGAAGGCCTCTGGGTAACATACTGCGTCGCCCTCCCAAGGCTCCTGGTACTCAGCGTTCACGGGGTCAATGAAATCAGCGCCAATAAGATCAGGATAGCAGGCGTCTACTCTGTCGATATAGTCACCTGAAATAAATAAATACCACAAGGGCTGAGTTGCTAAACAATATACAACTTAGTGGATACACCACAAATCCATCATACTCTTCTCAGGTGCATTGTGGGTGCATTTTGTGAGTGATAATAATAGTATATCAATGAAATTAGAAAGAGAGAATGACAAAATCATATGTATATCGTAGAGCTTATATCATAACATAAATATATGACCATGATCTACACACACTCATATCCTAACGTACTTCACCACACCTCATAAGCATAACATATCTTATTATTATAACAACACATGCATCTGTACATTGTATGAGTATACCTACATACTCGTAAATCCTAATAAGATCGACCGGTGCAAGAGTCACTGCTCGAGCCTACCATGTGAGGGTCACCATAGTAGCTTACCACCATAACATAATACCCTTCATATCATGACATACTCATACACGGGGCGACCGACAAATATAACTCATATCATACTATCTTCTCAGAAACCCGTCTTGACGGAAGACGTTGTGACCCTTATAGTGCTACGTAAGGAATGACACGTACAGACTTAGATTTTTAGTCTTATGCTAGCCTACACAACGATGTCTTATTGTCATATTCGTATCTTATCTTATTTTACTTACTCATACTTATCATAATCATACAACTTACATCTAGAACGAGCTATAGTGTAATAATTTTACTAAATCACGCTTCCCAAGGAACAGGTTCTGTAATAACCTTGATGTACTTTGTGTGGCAGCTCATACTATTATAGAGATGTTGCATCCGTACATGAATGCCCATTATGTGAAAAAGCCAAAAAAAGAACTGCCCTTACTAGTCATTTTTTAAGAAAAAACGACTGCCTTTGACAGTCGAGAAGAAAGTTGTAAAAAAAAAAATAGTGATTTGTTTTTATTACTGTACATGGTAGTCGTTTATGAATTTCAACAACAACTGCTCTTAACAGCCACAGAAGAACAACTAATTTGGGCAGCCATTTTTTATGCGAATTTTTTTAAAAAAAATCTATGCCGACGAATACATATGGGTTGGCGACCCAACACTGACGGCCTTCTGTCGGCGTAAGTTTTTTTTATTTTTTATTTAACTCTACGCTATATGTTTTTTTGTTAATCTTTTTTTAACTTTACGCCAACAGGTGAAGGGTCATATATACGTCAACGTAGATCTTCTTAAAGAAAAAAATAATATTCCCTAACCAACCACACGGCCCAACCTTCGCCATTTGATAGCCCTACTCTAGCTCAAAATCGGCCAGTCCGCGGTGCAACCAGCCTGCTTCACGGTTCCACATTTCTGCTTTTCAAAATCTATGCATATATAAATATACAAGTCTAATCATCTCTTAGTCCTTACAACCTTTCAATAAGGTGCTCTGCACAAGTGTTTCAGCAGTCGAATCCATTTAGTCTGAACTCATTTTAGTATAAGGGAGCCTTTTAAGCATTCCGTCTATGCATTTTAACATGGCCTTGGTAAGTAAAATTAATACTAAACAAAATACATTAGTTTTTTTTGTCACTTTGATATAAAAAGTGAAGGTGAGAGTAATTGGTTTACATAATATTACATGGAGCAAATTGAGAATTATCAGTCCTATTATCCCAGGCACAAATTTCAGTATTATGTTGCTTATGGGTGCAATAAAAAATATACTATACAACATCTACATATTGCCAAGTGGATCTGCCATTAGTTTTTCACCGTTCTTTAGACTGCTGCAAATACAACATATGAAAATCAAAACACAGACCGCGTTAACCACAACGAAGGCAAAAATCTTATGACATAAACTGTGACATCCCATCCTTCCCATACAAATTTCTGGGAAGAACCGATCATCCGTTGACTTGATGCCAACTGTGACAACCCGATTTTTCCCTACCTGAAAATCTGGGAAAAACGGATCATCCGATATAGAATCATAATCTAGATATACAACCAACCTTGGTATCAAGGGCTCTGAAAACCCAACTGTGCCTACCCAACTTTTCCAGAACGGAATTCTAGGAAAGCCAGATCGTTAAGGCACTTGATACTTCCATACAAAAGCGGAAGTCAAAGAAACATCCAAATGGCGAAAATAACGATTACATTCTTAACCCTTCATGAAAATAAGACAAAATAAATCACCGGTGACGGCCGACCATCACCTAAACAGTGGTGCATATTCACAAAACATGAATTCAGTTTTTTATACAACAATCTTATACTGTACCAAGTCAAATATAAATAAAAACCCGACTACGAGTAAACTCGTCGGGCGGAGCATCTGCCTCTTCCTCTGGCATGTAGTCTGGATCCGCTTCGAGCTGAGGATCCTGATCAATGTCTACACCTGTGACACAGAGTGCCGGGGTGAGCTAATAGTCTAAGCTCAGTAGGGAGAGTTTAATACAGATTTGCATTTTATTATATGAAGCATAAATTCAATGACGAAAGTCAAAAGCATTTTTCAAATCAAATTCAGAATTCAAACATTGGTTCAAAAATTCAAATCTACAACATGTCATGACAAAGAAATGTGGTCTCACAGATGGACTAAAGTCAGAACAAAATCTGTAATCAAAGTGGGGCCCAAGCATTCCATAAGTGGAAATAGAGTATTCCATAGGTGGAAATAGGGTCAAAACCCCGGGGCCTCTACTCCTCTTTGGAGCCTTTACTCCTCTCACCCACTTGATTATAGAGTCAAATTTCACAATAAATTCCGAAGGATTCAAAGATTCGATGATTCGAAGATACACATACCTATACATATTTAGAGTTCGGAGTTCATATAAACATATAGAGATCGAAGTATCGATGCGAATCAATAATCCAAGGAGTTCAATATGCAATGCAAAAAGAGTTTAGCAAATTCTATTTTTATTTCTCATGTTCATGATTATGATTATCATTCGGATCTATGAATCAAATCAAACATGAAAAGCAAGCATTGAATTTCCCCTACCTTAGTTTCGAAGTCGTGCAAAAACGAATGCGGAAACAAAGCAATCCTCAACCTAGATCACAATAGGTTCATAGCTAAGTGTCAATGACATAGGCATTGAGCGATTCAAAGCTTTTCAAGCTCTTTCACCAAAGGATTGAGGTAGTCAAAAGCAGGGCAATTCGCTCAAGCGAATTTTTCAGTTTCCATGTGGCACACAAAAATTCGCCAAACGAATTTATCAGAAAAATTTGGCTTGCAAAATGAGGAAAATTCGCCCGAGCAAATTTTTCAGGCAGATTTTCAATGTATTCTAGAGGCAATTCGAATTCGCTCGAGCGAATTTGACGGATTCTGAAATTTTTTTTGAAACTTCATCTTCTTCTTCCAAATTCAAAAATCCCCAAAAATCCATTGTACAAGCCTCAAATCACACATAATCTAAACTAAGCCTATTCCACATCATTAAAACAATAATCCTACCTTCTAATCTCACACATGCAATGATTTTGATGATCGATTTTTGGAAGTATCGGCATTCGCGCTTCTCACACTTTCGATCTTCAAAATCCTTGCGTGTGATCCGAATACACGTAATTCAAGACCTAAATCTCAAGAATCGAAGCTTACACGATCACGTTATGATGCATTCCTTTCTAGATCATGCATGCAGAGTCCACGATCATTGATGTCGAAGGAAATTGGGTGTAGCTTCATATCCGTCCGATGACTCCATACCTGATCTCAACGGTGTCGCAGATCGATGTTCTTTTGCGGTTGGAGCGAATAGAACCGTCTCGAAGGAGAAGAAGGGTTGAGAAGAGATCGAATGGCTGAGATTCAAAGGAAGAGAATGAGAAGGGAAGTGGTTCTTCTCTCACGGTTTCTTTTCCTCAACGAAATAGCATGCGTCCATTGCATTTGATTGCATTGGCTTGAAAAGGAAACCCACGAGTTCCCTCAACCCTTGAAGAAGAAAGAAAAACCTGAAAAACCCTTACTCGGCCACTGACTTCATTTAGTGCGAATCTTTGCGACAATCCCGAGCGCAAGAAACACTGATCGACTTCACAATCGAAGTCGAGAATCGATCCATCAAGATAGAAAGAGCATTTCATGCTAATAACCTCCGAAACCAAAGGACATGAGTATCGCATACGCGAAACCCACGAAGGCAAATGCTCTTACCTCATCATACGCTTCGTAATTTCATAAAATAGGCCAGGCCCATTCACGATTGAATCGTATTCGGAGATTGGGGCAGTCGACATCATGAGAAACATAAGCTTTGATCTTCCTGATGTCTGAATTGCAAGATTTTTCGAATAAAAATTGTTGCACGTGAAAATTTTCAAGATAGAATGACTGTTGTATAGTGTAGGAACAAACTATGCATAGATGACTTGTGATTTGAAGGCTAGACGATGTGAAATTCGAAGAAATCGGACCAGAGAAGAAGAAAAAACGAGTTTTGCAACTGTCAGACTGGCTCAGGTGAGAAAAATGTTGCCCATGCGAGAATCCTTCAGAACGTGAAGAAACAAAACTCGCCCGGGCGAGTTTCCAGGCTAAATTTTTTTTTAAAATTCTCAGCTGAGCGAGCTTGTAGGTGCCACATGGAATCTGGAGGACTCGCCCGAGCCACCCTAAGACCTCGATATGACCAGTTTAGTCTTGGTATATGGGGAGGCTACGAGAGCCTCAGATCATGAAACCCTCCACCATTAACGTGTAAATTTATGAAACCATCATGATCTGGTTCGGGTACGAGAGACCGGAAAGGGGATCTAGGATTCAATTTCCGTTTTAAGTTAGCACGCCTCTGTGACTGAGGTAGGAAAACTCTCATATACAAGATTATGTTTAAATACTAATTCACAACCATTGATAATGTTTTAATATTGTACCTGAGCCGTGATTTCAGAAAAATCAATTTATGCACATATTTCTAGGTTATTTGTGACAGCCCGGTTTTTGGCACCCCGAAACCCGTGCCATCAGCACGATCATCTTGACCATGCCCCTTAACTAAGCACGAAACACTGGTATATCAAGCAACAATAATGAACTGAATAATAAATAAAATTGCGGAAATAAATCACTATTTAAATATTACTCAAAAGACAGTTCTACCTTCATGCCTCTGCATGAATGGAGAACCGATCTGAACCATCGATGATAGCTGATCATCAAGGATGGTTCGCCCAAAAGAATAATCCCAACATTTAATTACATTGTTTAATAGAAACAAGGCTTGACATACCAAGCCGTACCAAGTAAGCTCACAAAAACTCTCAAAGATGCACAACGGAGTCCTCTAGAAGAAGTCCTCAGGAGGTGGCTTCAACTCGTCACCAGCCGCAAGGTCCGACTCACCAGGGTCAACATCCCCTAAAGCCTCAGCAGCTGCTAATAGTGCACCTGCGACGTATAGTCTAAGGGGTGAGCTTCATCATAGCTCAATAGGGAACAAAACACAGTGAACATATAAATTAAAACTCACATATATTCCATGATATGCCATGCATAATGTATCTATGCAGTTACTGAGAAGACAGTTGAAAAGAATCACATTTTACTGGTAGTTTACACATGTCTTTTAATTAATCATGAATGACACCGAATAGGCCTAAAGCAAAACTTAACCTTTCAACTTAGGTAATCCCCGAGCAATATAGCATCGAGCCTCGATGAGATATCCTTCATCGTCATCTATATAGACAGTTTTAAACTTATTCCCTGGGAATACAAATAGTACCCAAGCCCCTTTCCCCTGGGGATCGGTGGCGGGGTTTCAACTTATCTCAATTCAACACCCCTGGGGTGTGCTTATTGTGTACGGATAAGCCTCTGCACTGGCTTACGATTTCGTCACCGTATCTGTCACAGATATCCTGTCGCGTCAGTCGTGGGTATCCCGCCACGTCGGTGGGGTATCCTATTAAACTTCAAATAACAAAAATATCAGGTGCTTTACATATAGTTATTCAATGTAAGTGTGCTATCTTATATCGGTTAGGCCTTATTAGACATTATTCAATCTTGGATACATCCCTGGAATATATCCATTCACTTGCAACACACCTGATGCTCTTATTACTTTACTTCCTCATCCCTTGGGGATGGCTCATTATGATTACTCTTATAGATGTCGCACACACACACACTTCCTTTTCACGAAAACCTTAAGCAATAAAACAGTTTTTAATTTGATTCTATATCATTACATACATGCTCTTGCAAATTAAAGTACATGTTCAGGGTGTTCCCTACCTCAAGTCTCTGACAACTCAAAGCATCAAGGTCAGATGTGGCTCCTTGTGCCCACGATCATACGTACCACTTATGGTACAACATAACACATGCAACACATCATTAAAGATGTAACAAGGAAGGTCCAAGACCCTCCAAGAATCTTGAAGTCAAACTAAAAAGTCAACAAAATTTAAGTCAGTCGATTAATCGAACTCCAAAGTCGATTAATAGAATCCAATTCGATTAATCGATTTCCAAAATCGATTAATCAAGATTCCAAATCGATTAATCGATCCTCAAAATCGATTAATCGAGATTCCCAATCGATTAATCGATTCCAAATCGATTAATCGAAATTCTCCACTCTCTCAATTCGATTCTCAATTCGAGTAATCGAATTCCCAAAATCGATTAATCGAAATCCAAAATCGATTAATCAAAATCCCAATTCGATTAGTCGATTTCCCCAAACCACTTTCCTCCAGCCACTGGAGGTTCTTAGTCGATTAATCGACATCTAAATCGATTAATCGAAATCCAAAGTCGATTAATCGAATCTCAGTTCGATTAATCGAATTTGGGTTTCTTTGACTTTTCAACTTCTTGGCGAAAATTGATTAATCGAAACCTAATTTCAATTAATCGATTTGGCCAGATTCAGCCCCCCTTTGGGCCGTTCTTCCAAATCTTTTACCATCTAATTTCTTTCTTTTTCTAAGCCTTTATCCTATGGTTTAAACCATTCCTAACTACAATTAAGCTCCCATAACTTATGCATTTAATTCACAAAGATTTTACCTTCAATCAATCTCAAATTGATTGGATCTAGTAGTTGGAAAGGCTAGGGTTCCAGCTTTTGGCTCTAACGGAATCCTTCGTGTCGAATCGGCCTTTTAAATGCTTGAATCCCCCTTCGTCAACTGGCATTAACTCTTTGCATTAACTATGCTCTCCTTCTCTCTCTCTCTCTTCTTTACTCTCTCTCAACAACCAAACAAAAGAGAAACTAGGGCTACTAAACCCTTTTATCTCCCCTATAACTTGTGTATTGAGCACATGCACCAGAAATAGGTGTATGTGACTCCAGATTAATCTCACCCTCCACACATTCACTTAAATTCTCACATCTCATCCGTTCATCATATCCTACGTCAATTAGTGAACTCCTACATGGTCAACCTATGACCAGTCGGGCATGGATCCTGAGGTCACTGTTTAACGCGTAATTTTCAGGATATTACATCCTCCCCACCTTGAGAATTTTCGTCCTCAAAAATAACCCAAAGGTGCGTCGGTCTGGGTCCCCCCCCCCAAACTCTCAGGTGAGGTGGCCCAGTTAATCAAGACGTATCAAGGCAAATATAAAGAAATGCATACATAGGATAGAAAATGTAACAATACTGAAAAATTTACACGAGTTGTGATTTCTATTAAGTTTCGGAAAAAATTTACAATTTGCCAGATAGGTTGGCATATAAAACACACATGTATACAAGCAAACAACTCAAAAAGAAAATGAGAGCACGAGGCTCATGCCGTCCCGTCGCCAGGCTGATTCGATGCTGGAGCGGGCTGCTGCATCTGAGCTGGCGGAGGTATGGGGGCTGGCTGGCTGGTCTGTGGTAGCGGCTGCTGCGAAGTCTGTGCTGGCTGCTCCGGTGGCTGTGGTGCGGAGCTCACTGCGTCGGTAGCCGCGGTGGTCGGATGGAAGACTGGACCCCTATGGAAGGCGGTCCGTCCCGCGGTCCACTCCTCCTCCTGAGCTAGGTACCGCTGGTAGTCCAACGGGTAGATGTAGCGGAGCGTATGAAAAGTAAGGAAGTCCATCCTCCAGTTCATCCGCTCGTTGTTGGCTTCCATGCGTGCTAACACGTCCTCGATGGTAGGACCGGAGTGAGATGCGCGCCGGCGGTAGGATGATGTTGGTGTAGCTGGCGCGGACTGTGCTGGCGGCGTAGGTGAAGCGGTGGTGTGGGAGGGTGCTCTCTCCGTTGGTGGCTCAACTGGGTGTGCCCCACCCACGAGTGGGTCTAGATGTGGTGGTGGGGGTGGTGGTGGTACTGGAGTTGTTGCTACTGCTGGAGCGGGACCCGAAGCCGGTAGGGTCCGCTTCAATAAATTGTAACTACGGCGCCATGAAGCATTGGAGAATTGCTTCACGCAATCCGTCGCCCTCACCTCGTGAGGCGATACGGTGTAGGCAGGGGCGTCGGAGTAGCACTCCAACATACTCGATATGAGTCAAGCATAAGGATGATCATGGTCGCGTCGAACCATGATCATCAGCTTTCCATTAATGTACCTCATTCCCTCAAGTTGCCCTTCATCAGCTTTCCTTTAATGTACCTCATCCCCTCAAGGATGATCATGGTCGCGTCAAACCAACGGCCACCGAAGGCCGCATAAAGTGCCTATTGCACTTTCTCCACGCGCTCCGTGTCGTGGTGCATTGGGTACAGGTTGCACTTGATTATGGAATCAAGCATCCACATATAGTGGGGAAGGTCGACCCTCCTAATGGAGGATCCCGACCCCGTCTTCCCGTTGGTCATACGGGTCATGATTTCCTCAAATTTAGCCTCTTCCACGAAGGGTGGAAAGAGGGTGGTCTCCGGTGTGAAATCGAGGTAACACTCGAGTACCTCGTGGATATGGCGACGGATGATCGTGTATTCCCGACCCTCAATGGTGGTCTTAACCACGTCGTCGGTTGGGCCATCCACGAGCTCCTGGTAAAAGAGTCTAACCAACCTAGGGTAGTAGGAACCCCGGATTGGTTTCAGAAGGTTGCCGAGGCCAGCATTTTGAAGGTAATTTGCTAGCCCATTGGGTCTCTCCCGGTACCTCGGGGTTCGTGAAGAGGGTTGGGTCGATGATGTACTCGACCTCAAAGGTCTTGGCTGCCCACCACTCGTTGGGTTGAATTACGTTGGTGGGTGGTGGCGGCATGGGTGTCGATTCGCGTGAAGACTCGCACGTAGACGCGCTCGTCGAATCGTAGGTGGTCTCCGATGCCGACGGTGATGGAGTCCTCACCGGTGATGGGGTAGGTGGTGGCGGTGCGGCGTTCTTACGCCGGACCGGGAGCTTAGAGGCCGCCTTCTTCAAAGACAAGCGGGTTTTGGGCGGCATCGTGGTGAAGATTCAAGAAAACTAGGGTTTCTCTAACTCAAATTGAAGAAAGAACGCAAATCTAGGGTTTACCTTAGGTGTACGACACGATGTTACTCGAATGCGATCCGGAGTCGATCGGAGATGTCCAAACCCTAGGGATCACAGTCGGTTGGAGAAGAGGAAGAAATGGCGCCCAAAACACAAAACCTAAATGATTTCAAATGGGGAGCAAAATCCCCAAATTTATCTATATAGGCTCAGATTCGATTAATCAAAATCCAAAGTCGATTAATCGAGATTCAAAACTAGGTTAAGCTGCGCGAAATCGATTAGTCGAAACTCAAAATCGATTAATCGAAACCATTTCGATTAATCGAAATCGTATTCGTTAAAAATTTCAAGTTTTAGAGCTCACTGGCGTGAGCCAGTCGATTAATCGAAATTCCAAAATCGATTAATCGAAATTCACTTCGATTAATCGAAATCGTGCAGTCCCTTCCAAAATTTTTAGAATTATTTAAGTTACTCGATTAGTCGAACTCTGGCTCGATTAATCGAAATCTCAAATCGATTAATCGAATTTTACTTCGATTAATCGAAATCGTATTTCATACTTCAAATTTCCTAAATCCCTTAAGTTACTCGATTAATCGAACTTCCAGTTCGATTGATCGAAATCATAAATCGATTAATCGAATTCCTCCTCGATTAATCGAAATTACATAAAATCCCTCTAAGTTCTTCTAAAATTCTCAATTTGTTCGATTAATTGAACCCTCAATTCGATTAATCGAAAACCTAAATCGATTAATCAAAACAAGAATCCATTAATTGAAACTTCACTCTGTCATTTTTCTAATCCTTATTCAAGTTTCCAGTCACTGGCGCATGCCAGTCGACTAATCGAACAAAATCGATTAATCGATTTGAAAATCGATTAATCAGTTTTGATCAAATTCTGTAGATTTTCAAGTTTCTCTGTCTATTTGATTTATCTTGGTAGTTTATGATACCAACTGATCCTTGGTTCTACAAAACACATCCTCAAGGTCATGTGCGTATAAAAATTGTTTCTTTGTCATACTTTGATCAAAATCTCCATTGGATTACAAGTGTTGTTAAAATCCACAAACATGCTTGCGGGGGTACAATTGACTCTCAAGTGGTCAGAAACAAGGCTGGATATTGTTCTTTCACATCGGCCTCTCGTTCCCATGTAGCTTCCTCGGCCGGATGATGCTTTCATCTGACAAGTACTAGTGGAATCACTTTCGTTCGCAACACTTGTTCCTTTCGATCCAAAATCTCCACTGGCTCTTCGTTCATGGTCATGTCCTCATGCATCTCAAACGCTTGACCGCTCAACACGTGGTCAGGGTCGTTAAGGTACTTCCTAAGCATAGATACGTGGAAGACATTGTGTACTGGATTGAATAACGGTGGCAATCAAATGCGGTAAGCAACTTCCCCTACTCGTCCCAAAACTTCAAATGGTCCAAGATAGCGGGGACTTAGCTTCCCTCTCTTTCCAAATCTCATCACCCCCTTCATAGGTGACACTTTCACAAACACGTGTTCACCCACTTTGAAGTCTACACTCGTCTGCTTGATATCGGCGTAGTTTTCTGTCTGCTCTGCGCCGCTTTGAGTTTTGCCCTTATCATACGAACATAGGTGGCATTATCTTCAAGTATTTCGGGTCCCAAAATAAGCTTCTCACCTGTTTCTTTCCAATTAATGGGCGATCTATATCGCCGTCCGTAGAGTGCTTCATGTGGTGCCATCCCAATGCTCGTCTGAAAACTGTTGTTATATGCAAACTCAATTAAGGGTAGGTGCTGATCCCATGATCCTTGTAACTCTAACATACATGCCCTAAGCATGTCCTCGATGATCTGATTGACCATCTCAGTCTGTCCGTCAGTTTGCGGATGGAATGCCGTACTGAAATCCAGTCGCGTTCCCATTCCTTCTTGAAATTTCTTCCAGAACTTGGATGTATACAATGGGTCACGGTCAGAAACAATGCTACTCGGAATCCCATGCAAACGAACAATCTCCTTCATATATAGCTCTGCTAGTCTTCTCACCGTGTACATCGTGTTGTAAGGTAAGAAGCGCGCTGACTTGGTCAATCGATCGACCACTACCCAAATGGCATTGTATCTCTTGGCAGTACGCAGTAATCCAACAATGAAATCCATCGAGATCGATTCCCACTTCCATTCTGGTATTGGCAAAGGATGCAATAGTCCAGCAGGATGCCTATGGTCAATCTTCACTTGCTGACAGGTTAAACACCGTGACACGTATTCGGTCACGTCTTGCTTCAAACCTCTCCACCAATAGTTCTTTTTCAAGTCTTGGTACATTTTGGTGCTACTAGGGTGGATAGCATAATTTGACTTATGGGCTTCATCAAGAATCGTTCGTCTTAGATCGACATTGTCTGGAATGCAGAGATGGCCCTTGAACAATAAAGAACCATCTTCTTTCACTGAGAAGTCCGGCCTGATGCCTTCAATCACATCTTGATGAATCTTTGTTAACGTCGGATCTTTCATCTGTAGATCATGGATATGCTCAAATATTACTGGTCTCACTGATATGTTAGCCAAAAAGGATCCTGTAGCTCTCGACTCAATGTTTGCATCATAGAGTGCCAGGTCTTCCAATAATTTCCACCGGTGCATACCCAAAATCAAACAAGCTAACTGAGCTGAACTCTTTCGACTCAAAGCATCGGCTACTACGTTAGCCTTGCTTGGATGGTACTGTATAGAACAATCATAATCCTTGAGGAACTCCATCCATCTGCGCTGTCTCATGTTGAGCTCTTTCTGTGTAAACAGGTATTTGAGGCTCTTGTGGTCGGTGAAAATTTCAAATGTCTCACCGTACAAGTAATGTCTCCAAATCTTTAGCGCAAAAATGACTGCTGCTAGCTCCAAGTCGTGAGTCGGGTAATTTTTCTCGTGTTCTTTCAACTGTCTTGATCCGTAGGCTATCACCTTCTTGTGTTGGTTGAGCACGCAACCCAAACCATTGTATGACGCATCGCTGTACACTGCGTATCCTCTACTGCCCAAAGGAATCGCTAGCACTGGAGCTGAAGTGAGTCTCGTCTTGAGTTCTTGAAAACTCTTATCGCATGCCTCACTCCACTCAAATCTTGAATCCTTTCATGTCAGCTTCGTGAGAGGTCCCGATATTTTTGAAAACCCCTCGATGAAATGTCGATAGTAGCCTGCTAACCCAAGAAAACTTCAGATATCGGTCATTGTCTTTGGTTGCTCCCATTTAACCACTGCTTCTATCTTTGCTGGATCTACAGTGACACCGTGCTTTGAGACAACATGTCCCAAAAAGCTAACCCCTTCCAACCAAAACTCACATTTGCTGAGTTTGGCGTACAATTGGTGTTCACGTAGCGTCTGTAGAGCAATCCTCAAATTTTCTTCGTGTTCCGTCTTGGATTTGGAGTATATCAAAATATCATCAACGAATACTACGATGCAGGAGTCCAGGTGTGGTTTAAACACCCGATTCATCAGATCCATAAACGACGCCGGAGCATTCGTCAACCCAAATGGCATCACAAGGAATTCATAGTGTCCATACCGTGTCCTGAAAGATATCTTCTGGATGTCCTCTGCCTTGACTCTCAACTGATGGTATCCAGATCTCAGGTCGATCTTGGAAAAATACCTCGCTCCTTGCAGTTGATCAAACAGATCGTCAATTCTAGGCAAAGGGTAGCAGTTCTTCACAGTGACTTTGTTCAGTTGTCGATAGTCAATGCATAGACGCATTGACCCATCTTTCTTCTTAAACAAGACCGGTGCTCCCCACGGAGACACGCTTGGTCTGACAAACCCCTTGTCCATGAGCTCTTGTAGTTGCTCTTTCAACTCTTTCAATTCAGCAGGAGCCATTCTATATGGTGCTTTTGAAACAGGCTCCGTTCCCGGTGTTAAGCCAATGGCGAATTCTACTTCTCTCTCTGGAGGTAATCCAGGCAACTCCTCTGGAAAAACATCGGCGAAGTCTCGCACAACTGCTATCTCAGAGATGACATTCTTTTCCTCTTTGTTCTCCTTCAAGAAAGCCAAGTATTCACTGCAACCATTTCTGATCATCCATTCGGCCCTTACTGCTGAGATCAGTGGCATATGTGATGACCTCACTCTTTGAAATCGAAATGATCTTCTTGTGTTGGGTCTGAAGATGACAACCTTGTTCTTGCAATCGACCGTTGCACAATGCTGCGCCAACCAGTCCATGCCAAGGATCACATCAAATCCTTGCATGTCCAACAGTATCAACTTTACCTTCAATTCATGCACATCCAGGTCTCGAATTGCTACGATGACGGATTTGCAAGCTAGCTCCGTGTCCACTAACTCTCCAGTCGGAATAGACACAGATAGGACAAAATCCAACGCCTCTGGAATAATCTTCATCCTCTTGGCAAATCGTGGAGTGACGAATGAGTGGGTAGACCCTGGGTCTACCAGCACTCTAGCGTCATATCCAACGAAGCATCCTTTCTCATATACAGTTAGCGTACTTATAGTATAGATACATACATACAATAATTTACATATCAATTTACACCCCTAATTCACATATAAATTCAGTGTTTGGAAAATAATCTACACTATTTCCTAATGAATGCACCTTCTCTATCTAAAATTTTCAGGGAATTGACAACTCTTTATTTAAATGAAAATCTAACCTTGGATGACGTCATGCACGTTCCCTACTTCCTGAGTAGTGACTGCATAGGCTCTTCCATGAATGACCGGCTTCCGTGCTTGAATGGGTCGTGGCGCTGAAACTGAAGCCGTCTTCCCTTTATCAACCTCGGGGCAATCCTTGATCAAGTGGCCCACCTTGCCAAATCGGAAACAACCCCTGGTTCCCACTTACAATCCACGGTCCTATGAGGCTTGCCACACTTGGCACAAGTCTCTCGAGGTGCGAAAGGAACTGTACGAGAACCCTGTGTGACGGTAGCACCATTAGACATGGCAGGGCTCTCATAGCGTAAAGGTATCCTCGAAGCAAGTAGTGGAAATCTCTGTTGGTTGTGTTGCTGCGCCGGTCTTCCGAAACCCCCTTGAAACTGTGGTCTCTGATTTTGGGCCACGAACCTCGGCTTTTTATTCACCGGTTCGTAGTTCCCCATTCTTCCTTGATCTGTGTTTCCCCTTTGTTGTTCTCTCTGCCTATATCTGTTATTGTTCTCCTCTTCTATAATAAGTGCTTTACTCATGACCTCTTCATAGGTCCTCAGCTGAAATGGAGCTACTCCTCTCCTAACCTCAGGCTTCAAGCCTTGCTGAAACCTCTTTGACTTCATCACGTCGGTGGTGACGTAATTAGGAGCAAAACGGGCGAGTCGTAGAAACTCCACTCCATACTCTCTCACGCTCATCCTCCCTTGTACTAATTGTAGAAACTGAATCTCCATTTGGTTTCTTACCACCTCTGGAAAATACTGTTTGTTGAACTCCTCAACAAACTCCTCCCAAGTCCAAGGCAACTCTGGGGTCTCCTGAGCCCTAGTCCGTATTACGGACTTCCACCAAGGCCCAGCCTCCCCATCTAGCATGTAGGCTGCCCATCGTACACTCTATCCTCCGTGTATGTCAGCATGCTGAATACTTTCTCCATCTCCATTAACCAATTTTCTGCTGCCATAGTGTCTGCCTGCCCAGAAAACGTAGGAGGTCTCATCCTCTGGAACTCAGTAAAAGACGAAGGCACAGGTAATGTAGGTCCTACAGGTGGTGTAGGTGGCTGCTGCTCTCTTGCTACATGAGCTGCAAAGGATGCGGCTTGTTGTGCCATGGCAGCTGTCATGGTTTCCATGGTGTGCATCATCCTTTGGCGCTCCTCTCTATCCTCCTGTCTTTCTCTCACCCTCTCCTGTTCTCTCTGATCTCGATCCTGAAGATCTCGATCCTCATCCTCCCGTTGTCTACTACTGCTGCCCTCTGGGGCCTCACTACTTCCTAAGGGCACTCGATTGGTAGGAGAGATGTAACCATCTCCACTACGCAAACTTCTCTGCTGGCCTCCTCTCGGTCGGCCTCTTCCCCTAGATGACATTGACGGCTGCATTTGAAACTAAAGTTTCGTTAGCAAAAGTCCCTATGTTCTGACAAAAAGAATGATTGTCAAAATTTCTAAAAGAAAGGCTTTGATACCAACTGTGATAGCCCGGTTTTTGGCTCCCTGAAACCCGTGCCATCAGCACGATCATCTTGACCGTGCCCCTTAACTAAGCACGGAACACTGGTATATCAAGCAACAATAATGAACTGAACAATAAATAAAACTGCGGAAATAAATCACCATTTAAATATTACTCAAAAGACAGTTCTACCTTCATGCCTCTGCATGAATGGAGAACTGATCCGAACCATCGATGATAGCTGATCATCAAGGATGGTTCGCCCAAAAGAATAATCCCAACATTTAATTACATTGTTTAATAGAAACAAGGCTTGACATACCAAGTCGTACCAAATAAGCTCACAAAAACTCTCAAAGATGCACAATGGAGTCCTCTAGAAGAAGTCCTCAAGAGGTGGCTCCAACTCGTCACCAGGCGCAAGGTCCGACTCACTAGGGTCAACGTCCCCTGAAGCCTCAGCAGCTGCTAATAGTGGACCTGCGACGTATAGTCTAAGGGGTGAGCTACATCTTAGCTCAATAGGGAACAAAACACAGTGAACATATAAATTAAAACTCACATATATTCCATGATATGCCATGCATGATGTATCTATGCAGTTACTGAGAAGACAGTTGAAAAGAATCACATTTTACTGGTAGTTTACACATGTCTTTTAATTAATCATGAATGACACCGAATAGGCCTAAAGCAAAACTTAACCTTTCAACTTAAGTAATCCCCGAGCAATATAACATCGAGCCCCGATGAGATACCCTTCATCATCATCTATATAGACAATTTTAAACGTATTCCCTGAAAATACACATAGTACCCAAGCCCCTTTCCCCTGGGGATCGGTGGCAGGGTTTCAACTTATCTCAATTCAACACCCCTCGGGTGTGCTTACTGTGTACGGATAAGCCTCCGCACTGGCTTACGATTTCGTCGCCGTATCAATCACGGATATCCTGCCGCGTTAGTCGTGGGTATCCCACCACGTCGGTGGGGTATCCTATCAAACCTCAAATAATAAAAATATCAGGTGCTTTACATATAGTTATTCACCGTGTAAGTGTGCTATCTTATATCGGTTAGGCCTTATCAGACATTATTCAATCTTGGATACATCCCTGGGATGTATCCATTCACTTGCATCGCACTTGGTGCTCTTATTACTTTACTTTCTCATCCCCTGGGGATGGTTCATTATGATTACTCTTATAGATGTCATACACACACACACTTCTTTTTCACGAAAACCTTAAGCAATAAAACAGTTTTCAATTTGATTATATATCATTACATACATGCCCTTGCAAATTAAAGTACATGTTTAGGGTGTTCCCTACCTCAAGTCTCTGACAACTCAAAGCATCACGGTCCCACGTGGATCCTTGTGTCCACGATCATACGTACCACCTATGGTACAACATAACACATACAACACATCATTAAAGATGTAACAAGGAAGGTCCAAGACCCTCCGAGAATCTTGAAGTCAAACTAAAAAGTCAATAAAATTTAAGTCAGTCGATTAATCGAACTCTAAAGTCGATTAATTGAATCCAATTCGATTAATCGATTTCTAAAATCGATTAATCGAGATTTCAAATCGATTAATCAATCCTCAAAATCGATTAATCGAGATTTCCAATCGATTAATCGATTCCAAATCGATTAATCGAAATTCTCCACTCTTTCAGTTCGATTCTCAATTCGAGTAATCGAATTCCCAAAATCGATTAATCGATCCCAAATCGATTAATCGAAATCCGAAATCTATTAATCGAAATCCCAATTCGATTAGTCGATTTCCCCAAACCACTTTCCTCCAGCCACTGGAGGTTCCCAGTCGATTAATTGACATTTAAATCGATTAATCGAAATCCAAAGTCGATTAATCGAATCTCAGTTCGATTAATCGAATTCGGGTTTCTTTGACTTTTCAACTTCTTGGCGAAAATCGATTAATCGAAACCCAATTTTGATTAATCGATTTGGCCAGATTCAGCCCCCCTTTAGGCCGTTCTTCCAAATCTTTTGCCATCTAATTCCTTTCTTTTTGTAAGCCTTTATCCTATGGTTTAAACCATTCCTAACTACAATTAAGCTCCCATAACTTATGCATTTAATTCACAAAGCTTTTACCTTCAATCAATCTCAAATTGATTGGATCTAGTGGTTGGAAAGGCTAGGGTTCCAGCTTTTGGCTCTAACGGAATCCTTCGTGTCGAATAGGCCTTTTAAATGCTTGAATCCCCCTTCGTCAACTGGCATTAACTCTTTGCATTAACTATGCTCTCCTTCTCTCTCTCTCTCTCTTCTTTACTCTCTCTCAACAACTAAACAAAAGAGAAACTAGGGCTATTAAACCCTTTTATCTCCCCTCTAACTTGTGTATTGAGCACATGAACCAGAAATAGGTGTATGTGATTCCAGATTAATCTCACCCTCCACACATTCACTTAAATTCTCACATCTCATCCGTTCATCATATCCTATGTCAATTAGTGAACTCCTACATGGTCAACCTATGACTAGTCGGGCACGGATCCTGAGGTCACTATTTAACACGTAATTTTCGGGATATTACATCCTCCCCACCTTGGGAATTTTCGTCCTCAAAAATAACCCAAAGGTGCGTCGGTCTGGGTCCCCCCCCCACACTCTCAGGTGAGGTGGCCCAGTTAATCAAGACGTATCAAGGCAAATACAAAGAAATACATACATAGGATAGAAAATGTAACAATACTGAAAAATTTACACGAGTTGTGATTTCTATTAAGTTTGAAAAAAATTTACAATTTGCCAGATAGGTTGGCATATAAAACACACATGTATACAAGCAAACAACTCAAAAAGAAAATGAGAGCACGAGGGCCAATCTGCGAAATCTGTCTTGTTGCTCGGTGGGCGTGGTGTGAGCTCACTGCGTCGGTAGCCGCGGTGGTCGGACGGAAGACTGGACCCCTATGGAAGGCGGTCCGTCCCGCGGTCCACTCCTCCTCTTGAGCTAGGTACCGCTGGTAGTCCAACGGGTAGATGTAGCGGAGCGTATGAAACATAAGGAAGTTCATCCTCCGATTCATCCGCTCGTTGTTGGCCTCCATGCGTGCCAACACGTCCTCGATGGTAGGACCGGAGTGAGATGCTCGCCGACGGTAGGATGACGTAGGTGTAGCTGGCATGGACTGTGCTGGTGGCGTAGGTGAAGCGGTGGTGTGGGAGGGTGCTCTCTCCGTCAGTGGCTCAGCTGGGTGTGCCCCACCCACGAGTGGGTCTAGATGTGGTGGTGGGGGTGGTGGTGGTACTGGAGCTGCTGCTGCTGCTGGAGCGGGACTCGGGGCCGATAGGGTCCACTTCAATAAATTGTAACTACGGCGCCATGAAGCAATGGAGAATTGCTTCACGCAATCCGTAGCCCTCACCTTGTGAGGCGATACGGTGTAGGCGGGGGCGTCGGAGTAGCACTCCAACATACTCGATATGAGTCGAGCATAAGGCTTCTTCTCCTTGGGCCTTAAGTTGCCCTTCATCAGCTTTCTTTAATGTACCTCATCCCCTCAAGGATGATCATGGTCGCGTCGAACCAACGGCCACAGAAGGCCGCATAAAGAGCCTGTTGCATTTTCTCCATGCGCTCCGTGTCGTGGCGCATTGGGTACAGGTTGTACTTGATTATCGAATCAAGCATCCACATATAGTGGGGAAGTTCGACCCTCCTAATGGAGGATCCTGACCCCGTCTTCCCGTTGGTCATACGGGTTGTGATTTCCTCAAATTTAGCCTCTTCCACGAAGGGTGGAAAGAGGGTGGTTTCCGGTGTGAAATCGAGGTAACACTCGAGTACCTCGTGGATATGGCGACGGGTGATCGTGTATTCCCGACCCTCAATGGTGGTCTTAACTATGACGTCGGTTGGGCCATCCACGAGCCCCTGGTAAAAGAGTCTAACCAACCTAGGCTAATAGGAACCCCGGATTGGTTTCAGAAGGTTGCCGAGGCCAACATTTTGAAGGTAATTGCGAGCCCATTGGGTCTCGCCCGGTACCTCGGGGTTCGTGAAGAGGGTTGGGTCGATGATGTACTCAACCTCAAAGGTCTTGGCTGCCCACCACTCGTTGGGTTGAATTACGTTGGTGGGTGGTGGCGGCATGGGTGTCGATTCGCGTGAAGACTCGCGCGTAGACGCGCTCGTCGAACCGGAGGTGGTCTCCGATGCCGACGGTGATGGAATCCTCACCGGTGATGGGGTAGGTGGTGGCAGTGCGGCGCTCTTACGCCGGACCGCGAGCTTAGAGGTCGCCTTCTTCGAAGACAAACGGGTTTTGGGCAGCATCGTGGTGAAGATTCAAGAAAACTAGGGTTTCTCTAACTCAAATTGAAGAAAGAACACAAATCTAGGGTTTACCTTAGGTGTACGACGTGATGTTACTCGAATGCGATCCGGAGTCGATCGGAGATGTCCAAACCCTAGGGATCACAGTCGGTTGGAGAAGAGGAAGAAATGGCGCCCAAAACACAAAACCTAAATGATTTCGAATGGGGAGCAAAATCCCTAAATTTATCTATATAGGCTCAGATTCGATTAATTGAAATCCAAAGTCGATTAATTAAGATTCAAAACTAGGTTAAGCCGCGCGAAATCAATTAGTCGAAACTCAAAATCGATTAATCGAAACCATTTCGATTAATCGAAATCGTATCCGTTAAAAATTTCAAGTTTTAGAGCTCACTGGCGTGAGCCAGTCGATTAATCGAAATCCATTTCGATTAATCAAAATTCCAAAATCGATTAATCGAAATTCACTTCGATTAATCGAAATCGTGCAGTCCCTTCCAAAATTTTTAGAATTCTTTAAGTTACTCGATAGTCGAACTCTGGTTCGATTAATCAAAATCTCAAATCGATTAATCAAATTTCACTTCGATTAATCGAAATCGTATTTCATACTTCATATTTCCTAAATCCCTTAAGTTACTCGATTAATCGAACTTCTAGTTTGATTGATCGAAATCATAAATCGATTAATCGAATTCCTCCTCGATTAATCGAAATTACATAAAATCCCTCTAAGTTCTTCTAAAATTCTCAATTTGTTCGATTAATCGAACCCTCAATTCGATTAATCGAAAACCTAAATCGATTAATCGAAACAAGAATCCATTAATCGAAACTTCACTCTGTCATTTTTCTAATCCTTATTCAAGTTTCCAGTCACTGGCGCATGCCAGTCGACTAATCGAACAAAAGCGATTAATCGATTTGAAAATTGATTATTCGATTTTGATCAAATTCTGTAGATTTTCAAGTTTCTCTGTCTATTTGATTTATCTTGGTAGTTTATGATACCAACTGATCCTTGGTTCTACAAAACACATCCTCAAGGTCATGTGCGTATAAAAATTGTTTCTTTGTCATACTTTGATCAAAATCTCCATTGGATTACAAGTGTTGTTAAAATCCACAAACATGCTTGTGGGGGTACAATTGACTCTCAAGTGGTCGAAAACAAGGCTGGATATTGTTCTTTCACATCAGCCTCTCGCTCCCATGTAGCTTCCTCGGCCGGATGATGCTTTCATCTGACAAGGGTTGACTTCCCGAGGAGGGGTCTATGGGAATAGCCTTCTTAGTTGGGGAAGAGGGACGACTGGTGGAGCCGTTCATGCGAGTCTTCGAATTGTGTGGATCCTTTTGGAATTTGGCATTTTTTTAGAGCCCTCATTTAAAGTAATCCTCTGTACGAACGACGAAGGGAGTGGACCACTTGATGGACCGGCCTCCTCTACCATCTGTATTGCTTCGCCTTTGGGTTCGCTTCGACTTTCAAAGAGGACTTGAAGATGAAAACTTATTCGCTCTTCTTTAGGCTTAGGTGAACTCAAGTGACTGTCTTCTAGGGCTGCTAGAAGTTATTCCTCTTGAGGTTCACAGTACTCGATTGTGTAGACGCATGCCCTACAATGAGGCTCATCCGGATGTAAGATGCATGAATCTCCCCATGGGCATGAACACTGAACCCATTCCCCTGCTTCGTCATATCTGAGCGATCTCATTGGGGCACCTTCTTCGATTCGACCGCCAAAGAAGAGAAGGAGTCCGACGTCAAAGGGCAAGGAAGAAGAAGGGCTTTGGAGTCATAAGTAGCCTCAAGGTCCACCGAAGAAGAAGACGAGACCCCGTTGTCATCAACACACAATAAAATTGGCCAAGAACCATCGTCCCCGCCCCTGGATACAACAAGGCTCCAATGGTCAATTGTCAAAGCCCGACTTCTCTACTCAACGACACCCTGATTCAACAGGGCCCCCCATTCGTTGTTGTCCCCAGTTGTACCCGTCGCCCATGAAAGTCTCGACCGATGGTTTAGACAAACCAGCCCATTGAAGAGGTCCACTAAACACCACCCTTTCAAGACACCTTTATTGACCCCTGCCACCTGTCCCTAGCTCTAGATTCCACATCTCCACTTTATCATAGTTTGTTGCCCTTGAAAAACCACCATACAGCCATCCAAACAGCATGAGAAAACCGTGGGAGTTGTACCCACCCAGCCTACCAACCTACCCCCTCTCCCTGCCACTATGCCACGCGTTGAGCCCTCTTTGACCAACGAAGAAATCTTGTCGATTGTCGTTGCCAGGTTCGACACTATGAGACCCTTGGGGAAAGGCCTTGATTAACCAAAGAAACCGCCACCTGTCTGTGACCCTCCACGTGTCCACTCCCGATACATTGGGTCCTCTCCAAAATACCACACACGCTTCAAGTTCAGTTCACTCTCTCTTGCAGATTTGAAATTTTAAAAATTGTTCCATCCATCTGATCGAAGCATCGTGACTGTATAGTCCATCACTAGTGAGAGATCTGTTTGGGGGCAAGGTGCCTCCACCGGTATCGTCGCTAGTGTAGCTCCTCCAACCTCCAATGAGAGAGATCTGTCATCCGAAGGTACCAACGAAAATTCCACCTCCCCTTCCTCCCAATCGCCATCATCGGTGACATGGGTCCTCGCCGCCAAGCCAATGCTCCTCAACGAGGCCGTCCCCTGATGTTGTGCTATTGGCAAGGGAATATCCCTCTGCGAGGTTCCTTTCCTCGTCTGACCACGAAGGTCTATCCCGTCCCGGAGTGGGTCGATGAACGTCGCACATTCTTCTTCGGGACCACCGAGTACGTGTTCCATACTTTCGACGGTCCTAGAGGTTCCTGCTCTGGATGCCTCGGGAGGAGGGCCCTCTCACACAACTCCACTTCTATGAAGACCCAAAAGTGCTAGTCGTTGACAAGACGACGCAGCCTCTTAGGACGGTGTCGGTGTTATCGGTAGCAACCAGGATCCGGTCAAAGGAAGTTTCCCATAGATCATCTGTGCTCGGATCGATGAGGATGAGCGATTCGCAGAGGGCCCCCGGTCAATGTATAACCCATTTTGTGTATAAAAGTTGTTGGTGGCGGTCTCATCGAAAAACTGGAGTAATTAACTAGTGTTAGAAAAAGTCAATATGTATGGGCGCTCGTGATAAGCCAAATGATTATGTAACCAACGATAGATCTGAATCGGAAGTAGGATTTTAGCTGGAAAATGTATGATGATCCAAAAAAATGGTAGGTTAGATGCACTGGACCCATAATGACAATGCCAAAGTTCTATAATCGTAGGTCTTCCATTAACAGCCTTCCTGGTCCCGCCCCCTTTGAAAGCGTGGTCACAATTCCCAAGAGCATTTGTGTTGGCCTCCCGTAGTTGGACGTCATCGAAAGGGTGACCCTCCGACGATGGGGCCTGCCTCACCACCTTAGTCAACGTAACCTCTAGACTAAGCTTCGATCCTCTACCTCTATACGTCATTCCCGAGGCACCACGATACCACTTACCCGCTATAAACCATCCATTTTTAATATCCCGTATTTGACTTCCATTAAAGACCGTCTGACGTTTTGAAGAGGCCCTACAAGAAAGCTCTTCATTGCCTTTCACCGGGATGCTCGCCGCCCTTCCCACGTCGCACCTTTGACGATGGAAAAGGGACCTTCTTCGGAAGTTCACATTATGGTACTTGGGGCATATCCAATTTCTGACATGGAGCACCAACGGCGGCGGCATTCTATCATTCGAGAGTGTTGAGATATCATTTTTTTTCGAAGACCTTAAGCCAGCTGAAGCACTAGCAACACATAGCCTTCAAACAAACAATTTCACAAACACCTACTATGCAATCTCCCAAAAAAAATAGCAGTAACCCATCCTTAGCAGCAACCCCAACCAACGGCCTTCAAACAAATAATTTCACGAACACCTACTATGTAGTCTCAAAAAGTAGCAATAACTCATCCATGACGGAAACCCCAACCATTCTCTACGCGTTCTTTTTTTTTCTCTCTGTGTTCTTATTCTCACTTATTCACATTCACTGTGGTTTCTCCATTTTTAGTACGTACGGCATATGAGATGTATCTCTGTGTCCATAGAGTCCATCACTGGTGAGAGATCCTTTTGGGGGCAAGGTGCCTCCACCAGTGTCGTCGCCAACGTATCTCCTTCAACCTCCAGCAAGAGAAATCTGTCATCCGAAGGTACCAACGAAAATCAAGCTTGTGCATTATAGCTTTCTAGATGTATCTCTGTGTATTTGTTGACCTCTCAAGTATAACCTGAAATGATGCATAATGTGGATGGGTTAGTGGGTTTAACTAACATCATAAACTTATCAAGAATGTAAAGTATCTTTTACTACATGAAATCCTATCAAATTGACTTCTATGAAAGTCAAAGCAAAAAAAATCCATGAAAGTTTAAATTTTGAGCTTGCATTTATTTATAATATTTAGAGATTTAATGATGCAATAGGCATAATATCTACTAGAATCAATGATGGGTAGTGATGAATTTTACATGACAATAAGATTGATGTGACTGTTAATTGCATTATCTTTAATACCCAATTCATAAAATATAAGCTTTGATGGTGGCATTTGTGTTTAGGATGTCTACTAAATCTTGGATAGCAAGTCAGTTTTTTAGGGATTAATCTTAAAATTGTTTGTTGTATTTGTCTTTTTAAGAGCTTGCAAGTGGTCAAATTACATTAAAATCAAACTTAAACAACAATGTTGATTTATTAAATTTATTATCTTTTATTTCATTCTTTGCTATTTGTATGTTGGATGCTGCTATAAACATAATTTAGGTACTAAATTCATCATATTTATATTCTAATTTACCATACAATAAGATCGATTTGATTATCCCTAACATTAGGATACTGCCCAAGTTTATGAAATGTATGCTTGAGGGGGAGTGCTTAATATTTGACAAAATTAATTTCAGAGCACTTTGTGACCAGCTAGGCTCTGTGATCTCTGGATTGCATATTCTATATTCTTCCTAAAAGCTTCATTAACTTTCTCATGCTAATGGCATTAGTCATATAAAATTGAGAACATAATATAACTAAGCAATTGTCGCGACCTGATCGGTGCTGAAATATGACTATATTTCACACTTTAAATCCTACATTTAGCTGTTCAATGAAAGCATCTGATGGTTGTTGTGAGGTTTTGATGTTTACAGGTGTTTCTGACAGTTAGATCGTTCAAGTACATAAAAGAAGGAAATTAAAGGCTATAAAAGAGCGATGGACAAAAAGGTCCAAAGAAGCATTGAAAGCCATGAAGAGAATCAACTTCCATCAAGAAAGGGAAGACTTTGCATTGAAGAGTCAATCGATTGAGGTATTATTGTCAATCGATTGACAGATGGAGTAAAAATTCAACTCTAGCAATTCAATCGATTGAAACATGAAATTCAATCGATTGAGACAAAAAGGCAAAAGTGTCCTAAAGGTGATTAAATTAAAAGTTCAATCGATTGAGATTTAAGCCTCAATCGATTGAGGCAATTAGGGTTAGTTTGAATCGGCTATTATAAATAAGAGGCCCACGGCTTTGTAAAGGGAGAGTTTTTATTTCGGAGACAGTTTTATTTTTGAAAAATTTGTGTAATAATTAGAGACTTTTGTAAAGAGACTTGCTTAGAACATATTTTTATTTTTAGTTTTCTTTTCTCTTGGGAATGGACTTGAATGAAATTGAAGATCTTACATCAAGGATGAGTGGCTAAAAGCTGTAGATCGGGGAAGATGAGATCCCCAGATAAGTACCCATATTTTATGTTTAATGCCATAGTATAATATTCTCATCATCAAATCGTTTTTCTCAAAGTTTGTGATTATGTTTATGTTGTTTTGATCTAAACATCATGAGATACGCTATGCTTTTAGCATGATTCATACCGCAATGTTAGGCTGAGTCATCGTTTTTAGATAGGGTATGCCGGGTTAATGATCATGCTTAATTACTAGTCATGTTTCTCTTAGAATGATGGTGTGTTTGATGATTAATAAAATTGTGGGTTTAAAAATAGAAAAGGGTATAAATCTGGGGTAGCAAATTCCTTGATCTTGTTTTTAAAATTTGTTCTTAGATTTCTCATTACATAATTTTTAGATAAATTTATTTTCTTTCTTGCAATTAGAAAAGTGTTAGTTTTGGTAAAAATTAAATCTGCCCCTTGGTACTTCCTCGGGGATATTTTCTAAATCTCTAGGAAGAATTGATTAAAATTTCAGATTTCCCTGTGGGTTCGACACCCTTGTTCTTGCCTTACTAGAACAGATCTTGTACACTTGCAAGGGTTAATTTAAAATCGATCAAGTTTTTGGCGCCGTTGCCGGGAAAATCGGTGAAATTTTGGTTAATTCCGATTAGAGATTTTTGTTTTTATAGCAGTCAATCGATTGAGAATAACCCCTCAATCGATTGACTCTATTTTGTGTGTGTGTTTGCTTGTCAGTCAATCGATTGAGCCTTGTTCTCAATCGATTGACTGTGTGTGTTTTTAGCAATAATTGTGTCTCAATCTATTGACACAACTCTGTCAATAGATTGAAAGCTGAAAATAGAAAAAAAAAAAGAGAGAAAAAAAAAAAATCAAAAACAAATTTCTTTCCTTAATTCTTCTCTCTTAGATTAGATTTTGCAATCTTCTTTTAGGAAGTTTAGGTTTTTAGAAGTTCTTAGTTTAGTAGGATTCTTTTTTTTTTATTTTTTTTATTTTCCTCTTTTAGATTTTATAGGATTTTCTAAAAATAGTTTTTAGGAAGTTTATATTTTTATTTTTTATTCTTTTAGGAAGTTTTTTTTTTTTAGGAAGTTTATATTTTTATTTTTTATTCTTTTAGGAAGTTTTTTTTTTTAGGAAGGATTTTATATTCTTAATTTATATTCTTAGTTTAGAAGTTTTCTTTTAGGAAAGGTTTTCTAGGTTTTTAATTTCTAATTTCTAAATTTTCGAATTTAGATTTTATTTTGTTTTAATTTTTCTGAATTTTAATTTAAAAAAAAAAAAAAAAATTAATTAAATTAAATTAAAAAAAAAAAAAATTTTAAAAAAAATAATAAATTTTTGATTGTTTTTCTTTCCTCTTTCTCCTTACTTTGGTCACTGTGCACCTTTCTCTCAATCGATTGACCAGTCTATGTCAATCGATTGACACTGGATTTTAAACTTTTGTGAAGTTCTTGCCTTCTCTCAATCGATTGAGTGCAGCCCCTCAATAGATTGACTGGCAAAGTCATTAGTGTGTAGTTCTGTGTGCTTTGTGACCCTTGAACCTCAATCTATTGAGAGTAGCTCCTCAATAGATTGACTGACAAACTTTTTGTGTGCTCTCTAATCTTTGTTCAATCGATTGACATTCCTATGTCAATCAATTGACACAACTCTTGTGTGCTTTAATCTTGGAACCTCAATCGATTGAGAGCAGCCTCTCAATCGATTGACTGACAAAGTCTTGGTGTGAAATTCTGTGTGTTTTTTTTGACTCTTGGAACCTCAATCGATTGAGAGTAGCCCCTCAATCGATTGACTGATAAAGTCATTTTGATGCAAATTTGTGTGCTTCTGTCAATCTATTGAGACCACTGTCTCAATCGATTGAGATTGTGTGTGGATTTATTTTGGATTCTTCAAACCCTTGATTGTGAGTGTGGTGTATGAAATTTACTCGTTCTCATCACCCACACTTACTACCGTTTAATCCAGAGATCGAACGATCTTTGTGAGACAATCGTAGAATCCAAAGGAATCAGTATCATCATACTATACCATGGCTGATCAAGAGCAAGAAATGAATGGAAACAACAACCAGAATGGCAACAATGCAAATAATGGACATAATGGGAACAATAATTACTATGAGGGACCTAGAACACTTGAATATTATAATGATCCTGGTTTTTATGAGGATCAGGAATGCATCATGCATGCTCCCATCCCAGGGAACCACTATGAATTCAAATCTGCGATGATTCATATGCTACCAATTTTCCATGGTTTGGCAAATGAAAATCCACACGTTCATTTAAATGAATTCACTGGGGTATGCAAAATGTTCAGAGTCCACAACGTTACTGATGAGATAGCGAAGTTCGACTCTTCCGCTCTTCTCTCTGAGATATAAGGCAAAAACGTGGTTCTATTCCTTAGAACCACAATCTATTCGGAGTTGGGCCGAGCTACATCGTCAGTTCCTCAAGAAGTACTTTCCCATGACGAAGGCCATTGAGTTGCGTCAAAAGATTCAATTCTTTTCCCAACAACCTACTGAAACATTCCACGAATGTTGGGAACGTTTTAAGGAATTAATCAGAAGCTGCCCTAATCATCAAATTCCAAGGTGGCAACAAGTCCAAAGTTTCTACAATGGACTGATTCCTGAAGAAAGACGCATGGTTGATGCATCTTGCGGTGGATCTTGTGCCACGAAAGAGGCCGATGAGTTGTGGGCATTGTTTGAGAAATTGTATCAAACTTCAATACAAAGTGAGACACTGGGGCGAACCACGTTGGACTTGGCGCCTAAATCTCATATGTTGACCAAAAACGGATTGTATGAGGTCAACAACAATACCTCTGATCTATCAACCAAGGTTGATATGTTGTCCAAACAGATGAACATGTTGTTAGCTGCGACCAAGCAAGCTAAAGTTCCTGTCACCCCCATTGTGTGCTCAATTTGTGACCACCCAGGTCATATGGCTAATGAGTGCCCCACTACCTTGTCATTCTTCCTTGATGGACCTACTCACAAGAGCAGTCAATGAGACTCAATCTTATCGGTGCGGTAGTAACATGTACTCCAATACCTACAATCCGGAATGGAAAAATCACCCCAACTTAGGATGGGGTGGATTGAACCAATTACACCAGCCATACAAAGCCAATCCAATGGGTGGTCAACAAGTTTTTCCACAAAAATTTCAGCCAAATTTCCGCCCACCACAGAATTTCCAGCAGAATTCTTATTTCCAACAGAATTCTAATTTCCAGCAGAATGCTCCGTATGATCATCCATATACTGAATACCGTAAAAACCAGAATTTCAATCAGAATCTAAATCAATCTCATGCCAACAATTCAAAAGATTCTGATCTGGAAGAAAAGATGATGCGAAGCATGCAAACTTTTCAACAGATGATGTTAGATCAATTTAGTCAATTGACTAATCAACTGAGCCAACGAGCGGAAGGTAGGCTTCCCAGCCATCCCGTCAACAATCCTCGAGGTCAAACATCATCTAGTGAGGGACCATCCAACTATCAAGAATTAAAAGCTGTTACAGTGCTGAGAAGTGGGCGTGAAGTTGATAATCAAGTGGAAATGCCAACAGAAGCTAGAGAATCAGCGGAAGAGGAAGAAGGAGAAGCAGAGCAAGAAGAAGCAAGAGAAATGGAAAAAGAGAAAGAGTCAAAAGAAAGAGAAGAAGAGAAAGAGTCCGAGAAAAGAACAGAGAAAGAGAAAAGGAAAGAGAAAGAGGAGGAGAAAAGAAGAGAGAAGGGAAAAGACAAAGTAATGGAAGACGAGCCTCCTTCACTTGGCCAACAAGGGCATGAACAAGAATTAGAAATGGAATCCGTGCCCTATGTCCCAAAGGCACCATTTCCTCAATGCCTAACTCCTCCATCTAGAATGGGAAAGGGCCCAACTAAAATGGAAGAAATTTTCGAAACCTTCAAGCAGGTAAAGGTAAATCTTCCATTGCTTGAAACAATTAAACAAGTGCCTGAGTATGCCAAGTTCTTCAAAGATTTATGCACTTAAGAGAAAGGCACGACGCATGTTTCAAGAAAGTGTTCTGACACACCAAGTCGGGTTCAATATCATGTTGGACACCCCACAAAAACTAAAAGACCCTGGAGTTCCTACTGTTCCATGTGTCATTGGTGGGCAACCAGTTGGGAAAGCGTTATTGGATTTGGGAGCGAGTGTTAATTTAATTCCATACGCCATGTACGAGAAACTCGGATTGGGTGAATTAAAACCCACAACGGTCACACTGCTGTTGGCAGATAGATCAGAAAGAAGACCGAGGGGTGTTGTCGAGGATGTCTTGGTTGGAATAGACAAGTTTGTCTTTCCAAAGGACTTTGTTGTTTTAGACATGGAATCATCGTTAAATCAATTAATCAAGTCCCCATCATCCTTGGACGTCCGTTTCTCGCTACTGCCAACGCTTGCATAAATTGTCGAACAGGTGTCATGGACGTTTCTTTTGGAAACATGAAGGTTCGATTGAATATTTTCCATACGATGAACCATTGCCCTGACGAGGATGAGGTCGATTGTTTTTACATCGATCGCATGGACAAAGTAATGGATGAAGCATTACCATCAATGCTCATCAAAGAAGAAGTTGAAACGGCTTTGTTGGCCTTCTCTGAGAAAAAGGGATCTAAAAGGAGGCAGTTAGAAGAGAAAATTTGGTGTTCACCATGTCAAGATGCTAAAAGTGTGCCTGAGGTAGAATCACTACCTGTTAAAATAAAGGCTGTGCTGACCCCATCAACCGAGCAGCCATCAACTGTGAAATTGAAACAGTTGATCCAGGTATTTGAACCCGGTATTTGAGCAATGAAGAGGTCAAGCTGTCGACACTTAAACTCAGCGCTTCCTGGGAGGCAACCCAGTGTGTTTTACTTATTTTTGTTTTCCTTTTTGTTTTTGTTAGTTCTAGAATTTAGTTTTTAGTTTAGTTTAGGTTGTTTTTACTTTCCAAATACATATAGCCACATTACCTTCAATCTATTTTTGGTCATGTTCTAATTTGATGCATCTATTCTCTGCACCTGATCTTTGTGTGAGGTACTTTTCAACAGGTTTGGGGGTGCCTACTTATTTCAACCAATGAGGACATTGTCGTTCTTAGGTTTGGGGGTATGGTTATCTATCTTGTGTTATGTATTTAAAAAAAAAATATATATATATATATATATATATATAATAATAAATAAACAATTTTAACCATCTTACATGATTTACTTTGCAGTAGTTTTCAAACTTTAGTTGATGATGCATGCGAATTTAATTTTGAGAATATTGATGGCATATTTTGATTACTTGCATCTAGGATAATGAAGCTTAATGTGATAATTTGTGGATGACTTGGAAATTCATGCTTAGAATTTGTGCACTTATACCAAGCTAAGATTTAGAAATCGATGAATTATTTTAAACGTTGGATCGTAGGTTCTTAGTGGAGACTAAACCTGGTGAGCTTTAGAGCTAATTTCCCGTCATTGATGAGTGAATACATAAACTCGGAGTTTTCTTTGAATACGAATTATTTTGCATAATCTCATACATTTTATTTTTGGCTTGTGACTTTGCATAAAATCAAATTCATATTATTGTGTTAGAACGTACTGTATATCTACTCAAGACAAATAGGCAAGATTACCATCTTTTAAGGATATGATTGAAGGCCATCTTTGGCTCGTTTGTGCTTAAAATGTCCCACCTCATATAAATTTATCCTTCTAGTACCCTTTGAGCCTATTGAAAATTTACCTTTATACATTCTTTGATAAGCCACATTAACCTTTAACCCTTTACCATTTACGAAAATTGACTTTACCCTTCTTATTTACGGGCGTTGGGAGCGAGGGATGAAAATGAGTGAAAAGAGGGTAAGTGGTTCTTGAGAGTGTATGGCAAAATATAAAAGAAAAAAAAAAGGGGAGAAAAGAGAATTTGACAAAGAATGAAAATGTGAGGTACCATTAAGAAAAGAAATTCAAAAGAAGAAGAAAGAGTGAGAAAGAAGAAAATATTGAGAAAAAAATATGGTGAGAAATTGAAAGAAAAGAAGAGCAATAGAAAGAAAAGTTAGTACCTTTTCCGATTTCTCGTAAATTTTGAATCTAAATTTCCTTTCTTTCTTACCCTTTCCTGAGCCCCATTACAACCCTACAAAAGACCTTCATGATCTGATCTTGCATTGGTAACTGCCTTGTGGAGAGTAAATATGTGATACCTATGACACTTGATATGACATGCTTAGGATATTCAAGTATCTATTCTTATGAGATCTGTTGTTTTTGTTCATTGATTACATCGTGTTTCATTTATCATGTGAGACCTTTTTATTTGTTTTGTATTGATCTCGTGTAAAACTTACCCATCATCGGAGTGATTTTATTTCGAGAGTATACCTAAAGTGAGGATTGAGTTGAGACATGAGATCCGATGATTTTCCGTTTGGACTAGTTCTAAGATGGATGAATCTTGGTTTTGGTATGCACACACTTCACGTTTAAGCATGAATGAATGAGTTATCTAACAATTTGAGCATTAGATTAATTTGAATGAATACTAGCATGATTGACATGACATTGGTATTTAATATTGATGATTCACATGTTGAACCAATTAATGATGTTTTTGTTTTTGAATGGTATATATATTATAAAAAAAAAAGAAATCATGTTTTGAAAACTCAATTTTGCCGATGGTTTGAAATTTTTTTTTTTGGAAGTTTGTGGGTAACTCCACTGTAAACCCTCAGGAGAGACAACTCCTCCACTAGGGATCACCTAGGGGTTTAAAGGCTTGTTGCACATGCTAAGTGCAATCGTGTTCCCTACGAAAGTGGCATTTAAATTTTTAGATGTTAGTTTTATTTGCGTTTTATAAGTTTATCATTCTCTTTGCTCGAGGACTAGCAAAGTGTAGGTTTGGGGGTGTGATCGGTGCTGAAATATGACTATATTTCACACTTTAAATCCTACATTTAGCTGTTCAATGAAAGCATCTGATGGTTGTTGTGAGGTTTTGATGTTTACAGGTGTTTCTGACAGTTAGATCGTTCAAGTACATAAAAGAAGGAAATTAAAGGCTATAAAAGAGCGATGGACAAAAAGGTCCAAAGAAGCATTGAAAGCCATGAAGAGAATCAACTTCCATCAAGAAAGGGAAGACTTTGCATTGAAGAGTCAATCGATTGAGGCATTATTGTCAATCGATTGACAGATGGAGTAAAAACTCAACCCTAGCAATTCAATCGATTGAAACATGAAATTCAATCGATTGAGACAAAAAGGCAAAAGTGTCCTAAAGGTGATTAAATTAAAAGTTCAATCGATTGAGATTTAAGCCTCAATCGATTGAGGCAATTAGGGTTAGTTTGAATCGGCTATTATAAATAAGAGGCCCACGGCTTTGTAAAGGGAGAGTTTTTATTTCGGAGAGAGTTTTATTTTTGAAAAATTTGTGTAATAATTAGAGACTTTTGTAAAGAGACTTGCTTAGAACATATTTTTATTTTTAGTTTTCTTTTCTCTTGGGAATGGACTTGAATGAAATTGAAGATCTTACATCAAGGATGAGTAGCTAAAAGCTGTAGATCGGGGAAGATGCGATCCCCAGATAAGTACCCATATTTTATGTTTAATGCCATAGTATAATATTGTCATCATCAAATCGTTTTTCTCAAAGTTTGTGATTATGTTTATGTTGTTTTGATCTAAACATCATGAGATACGCTATGCTTTTAGCATGATTCATACCGCAATGTTAGGCTGAGTCATCATTTTTAGATAGGGTATGCCGGGTTAATGATCATGCTTAATTACTAGTCATGTTTCTCTTAGAATGATGGTGTGTTTGATGATTAATAAAATTGTGGGTTTAAAAATAGAAAAGGGTATAAATCTGGGGTAGCAAATTCCTTGATCTTGTTTTTAAAATTTGTTCTTAGATTTCTCATTACATAATTTTTAGATAAATTTATTTTCTTTCTTGCAATTAGAAAAAGTGTTAATTTTTGGTAAAAATTAAATCTGCCCCTTGGTACTTCCTCGGGGATATTTTCTAAATCTCTAGGAAGAATTGATTAAAATTTCAGATTTTCCTGTGGGTTCGACACCCTTGTTCTTGCCTTACTAGAACAGATCTTGTACACTTGCAAGGGTTAATTTAAAATCGATCACGACCCAAAAACCTTACTCAATCTCAAGGGCCTAAAATTCTGTGTTATGACACCACACGCTTGTTAAGACGATAAGCAGACATACACATAACTTATAATTTGACTTAGCATATGGATCAAAGAATTTAAAATATTGCCTTTAATGATAAATTATTTATAAAATAACAACGAAAAATATGGATGACCATTAATGAAGTAATTAATCCTAATCACGCATCTAGGATATAATACTGAAATTTCACGTAGGGTAAAATTGTCCCAAACGTAAACTCATAAGAAGTATTAAACAACCAATAGGAAATAAGAAACGCTCAAGGCTCATAAAAGTCAGTTGGATTTACGCTCTCATCCTGGTGGTAGCCGACGCCTTCGCCTACATAAGTCGCCTCTGGTACAGTTGCCTCTACATCATCATAGGCAGATGATTGGAGTCCTCACCTGAAAGTGTTAGATTTTGGGAGAGGGGTGAGTTTACTCAATCGCGTAAATTCAGTGAGTAGCACAATCGATCCACCATAATTTACCCAGGTGATCGTATATGAAATCACTTGAGTTACGGTATATTTTGAAATAATTAAGTATTACATAATGTCAAAAATATTCAAAACCTTATAACATATCATATCAAAATTGAAAAGCATAACATAGAATGAAATGTATATGATGCTTCTATTTCTTATGTATTTTCCTATCTATTTTATCAACTTAACATACGTGACATATCATATGTCTCATTATTACTCCATATGCTTATAGAACTTATTTTATATTTCACTAATCTTAATTCATATTTAACTGGCCTTCACAGCATTTCTTAACGTGTCATATTATTATTCGGTTCTAAGCTTAAGTCTCCACCCCGATTTTATTCCTGACATCGATGCTACGTATCACCGTCCCCATTTAATTATTCCAATGAGCGCTACGTATCGTCATCCCTATATCATTATTTCAATGGGCGCAACGTATCGCCGTCCCCATTTCATTATTTCAATGGGCGTTATGTATCGACGTCACTGTCCCTATATCACTATTTTAATGGGTGCTACGTATCGCCGTCCTCATTTCATTATTTCAATAGGACCTACGTATCGTCGTCCTTATTTCATTATTTCAATGGACGCTACGTATTGCCGCCCCCATATCATTATTTTAATGGGCGTTACGTATCGTCGTCCCCATTTCTTAATATATCATATCTTAACATATTTATTTATCATCTTTACTTAAAACTTAATTAAAATGAGTCACAGCACGATAGGCTTCTAAATCATGCTTTCCAAGTGACGGGTTCCGTAGTAATCTAGATGTACTTCATGTGGCATCTTATATTACCATAGAGGAGTTGCATCCGTATATGAATGATAATATTTCAAGTTTCACGTGACCGTAAAAGAAACTTCATTGTGACGAAGGCTTATATCATGTATCATGTCTTAATTCTTAACTTATTATGCGCATGCCCTATCATGATTTTCTATATGATAGATGTCATATAATGATAATGAACATATATAAAAAGGAAACTATAACATGCACCCTAAGGATTTTATATTTAAAAAAAAAATTAATATGGAGTATAACACATGAAGCATTGAAGTAAAATAGAGAATAAGAATAATTTAATTATATTTATTTTGTGATTGAGTCAAAAATATACTTCATTGGGATTAATTATTTCTATGGAACTTAGTGATTGATTGGTAAGGCAATCGGACGTGTTTCGAATTCTAAAAGGGCACACATGTTCATTCAAGGGCTGTAGGAGCCTTAAAAGAGATAACGGATGATAAGTGTTGAAAAACTTTAATATTTGACCCCTTAAACTTATAAATTATCATCCGATAAAAGCTATTTAATGTATTTTTTGTAGTTTTAGTGATTTTTAGTTCTAGAGATACGTTCACCATAAAGTAGCCCAAGAATTTAGAAAATAATATCAAATCCGTCAAACTTTAGATCATCTAAAACTTATCCCAACTTGTAGCTCAATTTTGACCTTTAAAACGTCGAATTTATGAAATTACTATATCACCCAAAGTTGTAAAGTTCATTGTCTTATTTTCAATGCTATAAAAATCGCATCAATCCGAGTTTGGAGTAAAAAGTTATGGCCAAAATATCAAAGTTGTGTCTGTTGAAGAGTTTGGCCGAATTTATGAAAATATGAAAAAATTGATCCTACTAATTTTGGGCCAATTTTTTTTATTTTTAAGGTCCGAAATTAGTCAAAATTGGGAAAAAAATTAGGATTTTCTTTTAAAAAATAACTGAATAATTTAAGATAGATTTAGAGGCACCCACCTGTTAAAGCGTGATTCGAATCCCACGATGATTAGGGGTGATGGAGATCGGATTCGAGAGACGATATACTCGAGTCTTTTCGCGAAAATTTCTTTCTTTCGATAGATCGGTCCCGGTGATGAGGACCTTCAATGGTGGAAGATTAAGTCTCAGAATAGGATGCACGGGTCGCCGATAAGATTGGAACCTACAGTGTAGTTTCGCCATGAAAACTGATAGAGATCGAGCGAGGAGTTGTAAAAGATGACATTGCCGGAGCTTTTGCAGAGAAGAGAGAACAGAGAGAGACGACTGAGAGAAAAAGAGATATATTTTAAAATCTCTTTCTAGGATCTCTAATTATAATGGAAGGGTAATTAGAGGAGTTTAAGTAGGAAAGTTTGATTAGCATAAATTAGCAAGAGTCCTTTTAGGAGTCAATTTACTTTCTAGCTCAAATCCCACAAATAATGGAATTAAAATACTTGCTTTTGTTATTTTATGACAGTATGACTCCTAGGATTCAGTTGCTATTTTTGTGTAAACCGAATATTAAAAGAAATTTCTAAATTTAATGGGTCATATTACGGTGTGTGTACGAGTACTAAACTTGGTGCTTCTCAGATCTATCACTATTAAATATGGTCAACTAAAACCCGAGTCATATCAACAATATATAGATAATATATTTATTTACCCTATGGATAGTAAAATGATCTCTATATTGTTTAGTCAACACTCTCAAAAGTTGAATGTATTATTTTTTGGTGTTTTTGTTGTTCACAAGCTTCAATCAATTGACAGCCCTCATGTTCCTCAATGATCAATTTTCTTTAAAATTATATACGCTGATTGCCCATTTCTAGGAGAGGAACACTGAAACTGGGCTCAAGCCGGGGTTAGTGGGCTCGAGTCAGGATTGGAGTCGGTCTGGCTTAGCAGACAGGTTTTTTCAGCTCCAGATCAAACAAGGTCATCGTGAGAGCAATTTATCAGGCTCGACGAGCCCGTCTAAACATTGCTTGCTTCTTTTGTTCCATTAAAAATCAATAAACAGAATTGAAAGAGAATGATGAATAGTTGAATACTATTTTTAGTAAAGGGTGAGGACCCAGCAACCTCAAAGCTTAATTATGTAAAAAAAAAAAAAAACAATGATGAACAGTATAGGAGATAGTATGATCATATGGACCAATGTCAAACCAGTAAGATCTTGATTGTGGATTAAACAAGACGTTTAAAGGCGGCGACCTAGAAGATACATTACCCGCAATGGCCAAAAATTTAAAATAATTAAAGCAAAAAAGAAAAAGTTATAAACTAAAAAGGAAAAAAGAAAACTAATAAAGGTGTCAAACTATTTTTTTGAAGGAAGTGGCATGGGCATTAGTGAGAGCATTCAAAAGCTGAGCCTGGACCCTTCCTACCTTTGTTGCCTTTTTCAAAGGGAGCCCATGACCCAGATTATGGGATCCTATGAAAAACAGAATCCTACAAATCTAAAGACTAAGTAGGGAAAATCAGCTTCTAGCTCCAAGGAATCATATATATGTTTTTTACTGATCTAGCGACCAAGAGGTGCTGTTCTGTTGAAGCTTAAGGGCCCATTATCCCAGCTCTTTCTCTACTCACAAAATATCCCATCCAATTCATTTTATATGTGCTTTTCATGGTTCAAAACAGCAGCATTCAATTGTAGTTTCTGCTTCCTTTATTGTGTCCAGTGAATTTTTTAGTATAAAGCAAGAGAAGCAAGGGCTTCAAAAGTATATACATTTTTCTGATAACCTGGGTGTCCAGGCCTCTTAGAGCATCGACTAATCCCAGGGGCACGTGCCCTCACCAAGTTAGCATGTGCCGGGTCAGCATGGGATATAAATCCCTGGGGTGGCCTCAAGAGAGAGGGGGGGAGGGAGGGAGGGGGGGGGGGGGAAGATAATCAGGCATCACCTGATTTCAATCTCCCGGAATTTACAATCCAAATGCTACATTCTAACATTTTGAAATAAAGGCTAATATCACAACTAAAATAAAAAATGATGGGACCTTTTTTTTTCTAGTTTCTGACTAATTAATGGCAGATCGAGTTTCTGACTGATTAATGGCAGATTGTGATCAGAAATAGTGAAAAAGAACACCAACAAGAAATGTATGAAAACAAATTGTAGCCTTCCAAACTTAGTAAGATCCATATATCAGGGGACATCAGCCACCCCAAAGCATGGTTTTACATTAGAACATGAGTTCCTTGCCGCAAAATCTTCGGCAGCCCCATCTGAAACAGACCACCTCCCTAGGCACTTGTCCAAATGCTCCTCATCACAGGACCCTTTGCACCTCTCCCTCCTTTTCACCCATCGTTTAAGCTTTTTAAGTAACTTTGGCTTTGTTAAACTAGCATGACCTGTAACTCCACCATCCATGCAAGTCTCGCTGTTTTCCCTAGCTGCCAATGCACAGTCTGATCCATATTCTATGACACGGTGTATTTTATCAACTTCTTCAACTTGTTCAACGAGAAATTGCTGTTCGTTGTCCACATGAACTAGTCTTTGATCTTCTTGGTATCTCATTAGCTCGTGTCTTAAACATGCGTTTACCCAACGTAAATAGATCAATTCTTCGATGTCAGCTGCCCGATCATTTTGAAGCTGTTCTAGTTGAGTTAATAGCTCGTTTTTCTCGAACATCAAATGGCCGTGATTTTCTGTCGTTATATTCACTTCTGGGCTCTACAAATATAACTCACAAAGGAGTTAGTATTAGCCATCAAAATAGTGTTTAAAATATAAGTAGGAATTGCAATCCATTGATGAATTCCATTTATACCAGAGGTAAGCATCAGGGAGGCAAATGACCATAAAAATCTCGTCAAATCCTTATGGGGAGTCTGATTTCGATTAGTAAACGAAAAGTGAGTGAAGAAATAGGACTCGTAAAGCTGATAGTTGGAAAGTTTAAGGTATTAGCATTCCAAATTAAATATAAAGTCAACACAGACACATGGCAAAGTATCCGCCAAAGAAAATTGAAAATTATAAATGACTGAAAATCTTATCAAAGCAGATGAAAAGAAAGATGGAATACATGAAGTATTAGTTTAACGAGTACGAGAGCCTGAAGGACCCTAAAGCACCATTTTTCCTACCGTGGCTTATGGAAATTAACCCTCCCATTATGAATGGGAAGGTGATAAAGGCTCAACAAATATCAATCGAAAGGGTTAACGGGTGCATCATATCACCAGTATCGCCAGCACCTTTTAGATACAGAAATTTTCAAACGCTGAATATCACAGATTTTTTGAAGCCTTGAAATCCGTCATATCAGCTTTTGATAAATTATGTGGCTAACAAGGCATTACAATCAAGGTTTAAATCTCGGCAACAGTACCACTCTGGAGTAGTTCAAAGCATATACCATTTGAACTAAGCTGTCCCAAATGGTATGAAGGATAAGTGACACTTTTTACACATTTTAGCCTACCAATCTCCTTACGTTAAGATGGTAAAACATTTTCCTTCGCTGATTTCCATGCTCATAAATAGCCCATCGACTTCCCATGGTTTGACCATTTTAGCGTAAAGAGATTGCCCTCGTTCACTCTTGACTGGCACCCATCAGCTTCAAAAGACAAAATATGTTGTTACGTTTTCTGGTAACACGGACAACAATTTCCCAAATCCTTCTGATCATAAATCAGATGGTGATGGAAGCCCACAAACTGTAGATTTGATGTACCTTAAAACACCAAAGAGAAAAGAAAGCGAATTAGATTAGAACCTTTAAAGTTGATGAAACAAAGGTTTCTCTTAACACCAATTCATCCTTCAATTCTTTCTTCTCCTTCCTCAATTCATCATTAATTCTTCCTAGTTCGCTAATCTCTCCTTCTAACTCTTCCTTCTCCTGCTGTCTCCTTTTTGCTTCTTCTTTGCTACTCGAAATCTCCGCCTCCTTCGCTTGTAGAGCAGAAGCCTGCCACTGAAGAACTCGAAAACCATCTCTGCTCAATCTCAATAGCTTCTTGTTCTTCTTCTTGAGTAATTTCACATTCAATCTCGTAGACTCCTGGAGCTCCATAACTCTAATGTATTCAGCAACCATAGATTCAAGCCTGTTATTTACTGATTCTATAGTCTCCACCTTTAAACCCAATAATTCAACCTGAGCAATCTCAAGTTCCAACGCGTTTTGCAGCTCTCTAAGAGCAAATTCTTGCTCTCTCATGCCACAGTAAAAAAGAAACCCCCTCTGAAGCTCTTGTTCCCTGTCATGAAGAGCACTTATCTGGTCTTTGAGGCCCACAATTTCTTCTTCTACCATGCCAGTTTCCTCGACTCCTATATCATCAGAATTACATTGAATTTGCAAAATTGCTGAACATTCCGTGACCTGGGTATGTGTAAGAATCTTCTCTACTTCTTCTTCACAAGGAACAGTGATCGAATCGACAATAGAGGAGCTTTCAAGATCATCAAACTCGTCCTGAAAAACTGCTTTGTGAACACTTAAATAGGTTTCTTCTGATAAATTATTGGGCAGCATAGATCTTCTTTTGATCATTGAGTAGATAAATCCCACAAAGGAAAGAGCCAGAGGTATACCAGCTTTGAGAAAAATGGGTCTCATTTGCTCTTGTTTATCTCTCATAATCTCTATCTGTTTATAGGTTAATTATATTTTAATTTCCTTGGTTGTTTATGTTCTACTAAAGATACTTTGGCTTTCTTGTTTACCTGATTGCTTTCTCACAAAAGCTCCTGAGTTCCCACGCCACCTTATTCTTTTCTTTTCTCCTCCTTGAGCTAAAGGTTCCTTCATACTCTAGAATTTGTGTCATGTAGTTATAGTATTGGGCAAATTACCAAAACGCCCTCTACGCCTATTTCATTTATCAAAATAATAGGGTTTATTTGTTATTTCCAAATCGTAGCAACAATGATAAAATAGGGAAACTGCAGGGCGAGCCCACTCCTGCAGCTCACCTAAGCGTGTATTTTATTCATCAATTCCTTCCCTCCGAATTAAAAAAAAATTCAAACTACTTATCTGGGACGGTGTTGATATTATAGTGCATGCTTTGGGGCTAGCCCACCGACGCTGATTTTTATGTTGCGGCCAGCCTACCGAAGCTGATTTTCAGTTCACAACGTGAGTCGTGTACACCCGTATAATGAGACGTTTTGGTCACAAAAAATGATCCTTATTATTTTGGTGATTAAAATACGGGGATAAAACATTTTGATAATATACCCCTATTAGGGTATAAGCACAAAAAAAAGGGGACCTACGCCGACGGTTGGCCCGTCAGCATATAGTACGTCGACGGCTGTAACCGTCGGCGTAGGTGTTTTTTAATTAAAAAATAAAATAAAATAAAATAATTAAAAATAATAATAATTTATTTTCTCACCTCATTTTTTATTCCGATTCTGTAATTGTACTAGAATCGGCAGTACAACTCCCTAAATTCTCTTTACCATGGTATACACCATCTGAAGAAAGTAAATTCTTCAAGCAATTTGAAGTACTTGATAATTGATCCTTGGATGTAACTTCATCACCATGTTCGAGAGTTAGTCAATCACTCATACTAATGGGCTCCTTGCCATGCTTTTCATCTAAATTAAGTGTAATCAAGGAAATCACATGCAATTGAAGTGAATAAAATTTGTCAAAAGAAGGATGCAATTTGAGCTAGATAAATCCATTACAAGTACACTTTCAAAATTCTTTTTTAGAGATGAAATCATCTGGCTCTTACATAACATTTCATCATCTGTTTACTTCAAAAAATTTACGGTTCTAAGGTTACGCCCCCTGGTTCTTACAAAGTTCTCATTGCTCTTGATGGAAGTGATTGGGTTGTGATCAATTGAACAAAACGCTTCTAGCTTCATCGCATGTTGACCGAATCAGCTTCCCTTGCCAACCAAATTCATATGTTGACATACTAAAATCTGTTAATCTGCAGCTTCGTCGCATGTTGACCGAATTAGCTTCCCTTGCCAACCAAATTCATATGTTGACATGCTAAAATCTGTTAATCTGCAGCTCCAAATCATTTTCTTCCACATGCCACCATACGGAAATTTGGCATCTCAACTCACCCTTAAGTTCACTTAAACAAAATTTAATGCTTTGAAGCATATTTCTTAGGTGAAACCATTAAGTTTAGAGCAGCAAAATACTAAAAATACACATATATTTGAATCTCACACAGAAATAACATGAGCAACAAACAAAAACAAGACAGTTGGGGATATAGAAGACCCTTTAATAGCCCACTTCGCAATTTCCCAGGTCCATGGCCTAAAATGCCTCACCTTTATGGCAGCTCCATCATACGTCCTACAATTAAGAAGAGCCAAGTGAATTTCTATTATAATTATTCATAAATTTGACTAGCTAGGAAAAATGATTCACAGTTAATAGCAGTATGATCAAACCCAGTAAGCAAATTCCTAAAAAATTATTAACACTTAACCAAATTAATGAAACCTCATTAATAAAATAAGTAGTGCAACAATCACAAAACCCAAAATTTTAATTTCTCCGAAACAAGGGTCAAATGAGTAGAAGAAAAATGCCTAGTCTTCTTTATAATATTGAAGTAAAGAACAACACAGAAATGAGAAATCCCATCTATAGATCTTATCTTCAATAATCTAAGCTACCTTCTATTTGCCACAACCAATACAACATCCAATTACCCTTCTATCTGCCACAGCTAAATATTAGTGAAATTCATCAACCCATGCATAGTTTACACATCATCAGCCCATGCATCCAATGGTTTTCGAACAATGGTGACCACATTTCAGGTCAGGGCCTAATATTGGATTTAAAACCATTGGATGTTCGGGATTTGGGAGAATTTTTCAAGGGGCGCAACAACCCGATGCGTTACATTCCATCACTACAGAGGTTATTAAGTTTGTTTACTCCTGGATCGAGTGGGGGCATTGCTCTTTGAGGGATATGTCCATTGACCTGCAGGAGTTCTGGTCCTCTTTATTGTTCTCAGTTATGTATGCTTCCTGGCGCTTCATGCCTGGCACATCCAGCCACATTTTTGTTGTTTCCTTTTTCTTTTCTTTGGCCTTCGGCCTCCTTGAGCCTCTCGCTCACTTCGATCTTTCAACGTAATTTGTTTTCTTCAATGGAATCACATCTTTATAGACAAATAAATAAATGTTAAGGGATTGAATGCTGTTTTATAAGGTTTCAACATCATCAGCCTATAAATCCAATAGTTTGAAAATCAAGAGAACCCTATTATAATAGTTTAAAACCTTGGTTTTTTTTAGGATCAAGCCCAATGCTGAGAGATGACCATACTTATAGAATACAAGTGCAAAAACCAAGCTAAGTGGGCTTCTATTGTCTAGAGACATCTACAATGTAGTTGCTAAGACCATAAATATCAAATGCATTCCATCTCATATCCTTCTGAAATGCTTAAGATAATTTTGAACACAAGGTTAAAATTGTACTTTTCATAATAGTAGAAGTAATTCCACCCCAGAAAACCAAAAAATTCATTTTAAAGGGATCAGATTAATAACATGAAATTCCATCCATAGATCTTATCCTTCAATAATCTCAGCTCCATTCCATCTGCCACAGCCAATCTAGGGCATTGCTGTTTGTTTAGCAGTCTAGGGGAGTTCATTTTAAATATTTATGTAAAGGTGCTCATTTGTTTAAGCATAACAAGGAGTTATATACCTCAGGAAGGAGAACTGAAAAAAAAAAAGAGAACATTATGAGATAGAAATGCTTACCTATAGAAGGTTCTTACTCCAAGAAGTACAAGGTATTCATAGAAGCTTCGACTTTGGGATCAGATGCAAAAATGCTGACCCTGTTTGCTTCAACTAGAATGCCAGAGGTGTTGTTTCGAGATTTCAGAAAACTGGTGTAGTAGTGTAAATGAGTATAGCCTATTAATTTCAGTATATTAAGCATAGAAATGAGTGTTGAAGGCATATCACTGGCTGGAGAATACTCGTCTTCCCAAGTCTTTCATATTCACTAGCATAGGGACTGAATAACTGACTACACCATAGCACCGTTTTGCTTGTACTCGCTGCCTAATACTTTTAATACCTAGTCAGCCAAACACACACTAGAATTAATAGCAATCAACATAATAGCAGGTAGGCAATCAGCATATAGCAAGGCCAAGATATTTCCCTTGGACGGTAGAGACAAAGTTTGATCAGAAAGGACAAAGTTGATGCAATAAGGTGGGAATTTTTCACTGCCATTTGCATTAGTTAGATGTGCCAAATGTTAATCTACTGAAAGAAGAATGCAATAGCACATTACTCAAACACTAAAAAGAAAGGAAGATAATGGGGTTAGCTCATCTCAGAAGCATCCAAATCTACCACGTTCGAGACACCGATAAAGGAAATCTTGTATGACTCACAACTCAAAATTTCTGTCTAATACGTCCAATATTCTGATTTCTTGTCTAGAATTAGGCTAATATAATTATAAATAACAAGTTCTTGGTTGAAATCAAACTAGCGACCACGTCCTTTTCAGTCCTACATTCATTTGTCCCTCTCCTAATCTTGAAGTAGCCTTCCTGCCACAATCCAATATAAAATTGCTAGAGGCTTAAAACATAATAAATGACTTCAAAAAGTAGTATTCTTGTTGATAGAAAGAAACTTACATCACCCCAGCTTTTATGCCACTGATTTGCAAGAAGCACCAGTTGACAGTGTAGCTGCTTATATACCTGAATGTGTAATCCACTGTCTGCGACATTTATCAACTGTAAAACATGTGTTGCATGTTTGGCATCAATTATTTCTTGTGCTCCAACACTGCACAGAAAACTAAAACCAGATGATATCACATCCACTTGATACATCAGATGGAACAAGACTGTAGAAGACAGTATCTTGCCTACAACCAGTGCTCTGTTCAAAAAAAAGTTTTGCTAGTTACCAGTTAAATTTGAATGGTTTCCATTCTTTTAGTTAAAGATTTTCAGTTGGATAGTTATCATTTAAATTGGAATTTAGATTTGAATTTGGGAAGTAAATTGTTACTTCTCTTTTAGGATAATATTTTCCTTTGATCATTAACCTTGAATTTGGATTTGAAAAATGAAGTAATTAGCTATCTTTTAGGAGGGAGTTAGTAGTCACTGCTTTGGGTTTGGAGATATTATAATGGATGTAGTGTGACCCATGTTCATGTTAAAAATAACTTCCAAATTTTATAAGTGCTCCAAATAAACAAAACAAGTAGATTGAATGGCTGTTAAATTTGTTAAAGGATTAAATTACTGAGGAGTAAGAAAGCATTCATCCTCAAACCAAGCTTATGAAACATGAATCTCTCTTCATCAGTTATGCTTTCTGGCTCTTCTGGCCTTTCTGCTGGCTTCAAGAATTCTTCCACTTTCGCTAAAGCTCTCCCTGCTCTTGCTAACTTGTGCTCAGCCTGTTACACAAAAAACAGGAAAATGCAGGGGAAGCATCAATAATGTCCTCAATAGGAAGGTTTATGATGCAGGGGAAGCATAAAAAATATGACCACAAAAGGGCATGGGAGCCTTCAAGGCCAGAATACTTCATTGATTTGGAAGAGTTTATGATACAGACATTTTAGAACCCTAGCTTTTGGCGGGTATTCATTGTTGAGCTTGGGATCCAATAATATGTACGCTAATAAAGTTGGCAATAATATGTATGGTAATAATGAAGTTATTGATGTCCCCGGACAGTTTTACCTAACATATACACAGAACTTTCTGGTAGTTCTCACCAACACTGCACCTCTGTAGACCTGCTGTGATGGTTAGAGCTACAACCTGTGCAAATTACCACCAATAGAACTTAACTTGAAGTGTGCAAATTACCACCTTCAGTTCCACTTGGCTTGGAACTTGAAGTGTGTACATGGCCTATCCTACTTAGTCCCTAAACTCAGAGGTAATAATGCATCAACCCAAAGTCACTGTCATATCTCTAAAAATACAAACTTGTCATTACATTATCAGTTTCTTGTCATTTTCTGCTTATTGAAGATGATTTATCAACATCTCGTGTACTTGGAAACTTATCATTTCTATCTTATTGAAGATGATTCAATCCATGAAATGAAAAGATATAAACTCTTCACAAGCTCTTTATGAAAGTAAAAACATAACAAGATTCGGATCTTGAAAATGGAAGGCAAAGAGTACCTCCAATCTCTCAGCCAATGATTGTAAATATTAGTATCCTGATGGATCATTTTTATCTTTGTGATGCATCCTATTTCGTTGAGGAAAACTAGAAAAATCCCTAGTACCCTTTGGATGCATCAGTCTCCTTCCCATATCGCTTGAAAAGCCCCTGGTTTTGATGGATTCCGTTCTTTTACTAGCAGACCCTTCTTTATTAGAAGCAATAGGCACTTGTCCTTTTGGGAACTCTAAAATGTTAGCAAATGATAAATAAAAAATGAAATCAGTAAAAATGGAAAACCAGACTACTGGACTTCTCACTTACACCCGAGGGAGTAGAAAGGTTTGTAGCAACAAAGAAAATTTTTATGCAGATTAAAGAATCATCAATTTTTAAATGTTGCATATGTTATATAGGCATAAATGGATTCATTAAAAGTATAATGGACCCTGAAAAAACAGGTTCAACCATTATGTGAGGCACCTCCAAGTCTGGCATTTAGAGAAGTACCTTGGCGGAGTCAGAATTTTTCTGATAGGGGTTCCTCCTAAAGACCTAGTTTGGCTCAATTGCTCGGTCCTTAAAGAGTTTTATTTAGCGATGGAGGGTCTCAGGAGATAACATGGCTACTGCTCTGATTTTTGTTCATTTTTATTGATTAAAACCTAAAAAATAGATGATCCTATACTTGAAGGCCTCTTTTATAAGGTAATAATAATAATAATAATAATAGATTATATATATATATATATATATATATATATATATATATATATATATATATATAAAAGAAGCCATTTGAAGACTCAATTACAGCGGGCTCTACATCGGAAACAAATAAAATTATCCAACAAACCCTAACAAAAAGGATAAGGGATTAAGAAAAATCAAATTTTGCCAACTATAAACCATAGATATGTAAAGCCTGAACTTTATTTTGTTTTTAAGGATCGATCAATTTAACATACCCTATTACAAAACCCTAACGGCTAAAAACATTCAATTTAGTATAACTTGATTGAGTAACCTAAATCATCTCGATTCTTATCAAACAAAGACGAAGAATGCATCGGAGGTTGAGATCAAGGTCAATATTGAGATTAGAAACCCTAGATCTACCGGCCAAGCAGAAAAATAAAAGCCCTAAAACAAAAATTAGGGTTAGGGTTTTGGAGACTCACCTTTGCCTTGCAACTGCCGCTGTCGCCATGGATTCCTTTGTCATGTTTGTGTGGACGACTGAAAGCTGAAAAAACAGTGTTTTTTTTTCCTTCGATTGGATTGCTTTCGTTCGATTGGATTGCTAAGTAAAGGTATTATCTGATTCCTTCGATAATACCTAGAAAAAAATTGATCAAATCAAACACTATTTGGGAAGATTCAAACCTAATGATCTAAAGCGTGCTCAATGGTTGAATCGTCGGGCGTTGCGCTTTGGTTGAGCTCTTGTTGGAGAGTTAAAAGTGCGAAAGTGTTTGAGGAAAAACAAATGATGGAACGAGAGAAAGGGGCCGGGCAGGTGTTTTACTTATATCCTACGCCAACGGCTTCCTTTACAAACCGTCGGCGTAGGATGATATTTCTGGCCAATCTCAATCTGTCTGCAAGGTTTAAAGTGTAACTGCACATATTGTACATTTCTAAAACTCTCCACTGTCTCAAGGTTTGAGGTTTGATCATGCAGTAGAATGATATTGGCCTGTGTGCCACTTATGGTACCCGACCCATGTACCAAAGACCAACTCTATGTTTTATGAACAACTTTTTTGTTTTTGATACGGCCACTTAGTTGAGACAGCCTTGATAACCGAGGAGTAGGCACGCATACACATGTGATAGTTGCGGAGCAGCGTGAGAGAGTACCAACTATAGTGGTGAGGTTTAATTAACATAACCCAACCCATACCTTATAAAGACAAGAGTGAGAAACAACGTGGAGGACGAGAATCGAACCTATGACCTACTTCCTCACATTCGAGAGAGAGTAACAACTTACCAAAGCATCACTCAACCGTATTTCATTTACCAAAACAACAAAGGTGATTTTCAATAATAGGCACCTTTAATTACGCTCACCAAATCTTGAAATGCACCCATGCCAAAAATCATTGATTGTTCTAAATCAGACGATGGAGATCGCGCTTCACTCCAATTTTTCACAAAAGGGAACTTCAGCCCATTAATGTACCATTAGACGGTTAGTTTTTTATATCACATGCCACAGATTTCAAAAACGTGGCCCTAAAGTCATGTGGCACACATCACGCTCAAATGTGACTTTAAGGCTAGATTTTTGGCATCTGTGACACATGGGAAAAAAGCTAACGATCTGATGGTACGTTCATGGCCTCAAGATCCCTTGTGTGGAAGATTGGAGCAAAACACGATCTCCAATTTCTAATTTAAAACAATCAATGATTTTTGGCGTGGGCGCATTGTTAGGAATTCAACCCGCACTAACGAACTCCCGATCGCGATGAATGCGAAAAATAAAAAGATGCAAGAAAACAATCACAACCATAACACAAGATTTACGTGATTACCCAATCGAGGGCTACATCCACGGAAGTATATGCACTATTTATGAACGTTTACAACGCACACACTCTCTTCTCTATAATGCACTCTCAAACAAGATCAAACATGATCTTCCATAGCCAAACCGCTATAAAGCCCAAGGACATTGTCCTTCAAAGAATAGAGAAGAGATATGTCAGAATATAATAATGATTCCAATACAAGAACGGCTTCAATCGGATCTTCAATGCCCAAGCAATTCTTTAACACCTTGCCTCTCCAAAGTATTCACCCAAGTTTTTCTCTCTTGAAAAACTCTCTCAAAAGCTCTCTTAATTCGTCCATGAGTTTTTTCCTTTATATAGGATACCCGAATCCTACTTCTTACCCAAGAGAAACTGTTCAAAAATCGGACTCTGCACGTAACGTAGACGCCATGGGTCGTTGCGGGTTGCTTGAGTGAGAATCAAAGTCGCTCGAGCGACTTACACCCGAAACTTTTCCCTTGTAAGAGTGCACAGGTCGCTCGAGCGACCTGTGCACTCACCTCGTTTGAATAGATTTGGTTCCCGCTTGAGTGAGCTAGTTGGGGTAAACCTAGTAAAACAATCTCCACCTGGGTTTCATACCAAACTACGTCACCGCCCTAATGGGCATCAACATCTTCTACAAGTGTTAATCAAGTTTAGGTAATGCCCAAACTTATTCTTTGTAGCCGGTTTAATAAACATGTCCATTGCATTCTCTTTGATGAGCGCAAGTGTTAACGGGACCATATATTTAAACTTTTCAGGGTGCTTCTTCATCCTTTCTGACCTTCTCAAGGTAGTCTTAATCGGAACCAATACGTGGGGCTGCAGGTCTTGAGAAATTGTACTATCGGAGTCTTCATTATCTTTCTCATCTTGCTCATGCCTTTCAACATCAATCTCTACCTGAAGTTCATCAGATGATTGAGATTTGTCTTCCGTCTTTTTCATTGAAAACTCATATTCGTTAAAAGTAACATTACTTTTAACTATCACTTTGTGAGATTATATATCCCACAAATGATAACCTTTAACTCCTTCGCCATAGCCAATCAAGACACACTTTTTGAATTTTGGATCTAACTTGGATCGTTCACTTCCTTGAAGTAATGTATATGCCGCACATCCAAACACCCTCAAGTGAGAGTAACTAGTGTGTCTTTCATATCAAACCTCATCTGCAATTTTCAAGTTCAATGCCGCTGAAGGCGACAGATTGACTAAGTAACATGCTGTGTTCATTGCTTCTGCTCAGAACCCATGACTCAAGTTAGAATGATTCAACATACACCGCGCTTTTTCTTATAGTGTTCTGTTCATCCTCTCTGCTACACCGTTCTGCTGAGGATTTTCAGGAACTGTTAAGTGGCTAACAATCTCTTGATTTTTACAGTAAGCCTTGAACTCTGATGATAGGTATTTCTCACCATTATCTGATCTAAGAATTTTTACCTTTATGTCTGTCTGCTTTTCAACCTTACTCTGCCACTACCTGAATTTTTGAAACACATCTGATTTATTTTTAATCGGATACACTCAAACTTTCCTAGAGTAATCATCTATAAATGACACAAAGTAGTTGACTCCACCCACGGAAGTGACTTTAGCCGGTCCTCATACATCTGAATGTATATAATCAATCAGCCCCTTCGAAGTATACCTTCCTATGGAGAAACTGACTTTCTTCTGCTTCCCGAAGATGCAATCTTTATAGAAATTTAGCTTACAAGTTTGAATGTCAGAAATTATCTTATTCTTTATGAGCTCTGTCAGCCCACGTTCACTCATATGCCCAAGGCTCCTGTGCCACAAATCAGAGAGATCCATGAAATCTGTCATAGGTACAATACCACTGACACTGATTATGTTGCCTACTAAAGTATATAAATTCTCCATTTTTCACCTTTCATCAAGGCCATAGCACCATGTATGTGACAGCTCAAATTTCGATACCCCGAAACCCGTGCCATCGGCATGACCCTTGAGGCTGTGCCCCATATACATGTACGAAACATTTGGTATATCTATACAACTAGAAAGCAAAACATGTTCTAACGAACTAATACTGAACTAAATCTCCAGTTTTATAAGATAAATCCAAAAATATATAGTCTAAAAGATAGTTCTGATCTCATGCCACTGCATGAGCAAAAGAACAAACCCGAACCATCGGTGAAGAAACAACCATTACCCCAGATGGTTCGCCAAAAGAATGTCTCACAAAATTTACATTATCTTATACAAAAGGTTGGATATACCAAACCGTATAATCTCTCTCACAAAATAATCAAAGTACGTAGAGGGTCCTCTAGAAGAACTCCTCAGGAGGGGGCTCTGACTCCTCCCCAGGCACGTAATTAGAATCCTCCGGATCAATGTCTCTCGAAGCAGCAACAGCAGCTAACACTAGACCTGTGACGTATAGTCGAAGGAGTGAGCTACATCATAACTCAATAAGGAATTAACTAAATGAACATATAAGTCTATCTTACTCACATATATTCCATGATATTACAAAACATAATTTATCAATAAAAGACAACTGGAAAATAGTTTAAGTTACTGAAAACATGAACTGAATGCATCTGTTACTCTACATGTTTTAACTTATTTTTAACTTGTTCACACAAGACAAAAGATCGGTCTCAAAAACTTAAATCAAATAACTTAAATAATCCTCGAGCAACATAGCATCGAGCCCCGATGAAATACCCACCATCGTCGTTCAATTGAACTATATTTCAACTAAATACAAGATCAAGTCCCATTCACCAAGGTGACTTGGCATACTCATTACCCTTTTGATAATTTCATCTCATGTTTATATGGATTGGCCGCCGTACCGATCACGGATATTCTATCGAGTCAGTCACAGATATACCGCCATGTCGATGGGGTATTCTACGAATCTCAAATAAACTGTGTAAAATACATATAGTTATTCACCGTGAAATTGTGCTAAATATAATAATTTAAAGTTTTGTTCAAGTCTTGTCTACAATGCATCATCTAGATGCCACATCAAAAGAAATACATCCCTGGGAAGTCACACATTTATATGCTTACTGGTTTCTTCCTTAGTGTATACACACATTAAATTCACATGCCTTAACTAAATTTCGGAAACACAAGCATATCTCTATGCCCTCACACATGTATACGCATTTTCACATCACTATATACATGCTATTGTAATCAAAGTATATGTTTAAAGTATTCCCTACCTCACGTGCTTCAACCCCAAGCATCAAGGTCCCAGGTAGCTCCCCATGCTCAAATCTAAGTGCTCAACCTGAAGTACATCATGGCACACACAAAGCATCAAGAATGATGCATAAAAGAAGGGTACAATGCAAGGCCTTCCTAGAATTCCATGGTCTAAAACAGAACCCACATAAAAACTGTCAAAATCGATTAATCGATCCCAATATCGATTAATCAAATTTCCAAAATCGATTAATCGATCCCAAATCGATTAATCGAAATTCCAAAATCGATTAATCGATCCTAAATCAATTAATCGGTTTTTCAGAACTCAGATTTTTCCAGCCACTGGAAGTATCCAGTCGATTAATCGATTCCAAATCGATTAATCAAAAACCAAAAATCGAGTAATCGAATTTAATTCGATTAATTGATTTCATGCTGCAGTCTCCAGATTTGTTTTCTGTCAAAAATCGATTAATCGATTTTGACCAAAAAATAGCCCTCGTCTGACTATTCATTAAGCTTTCTTTTCCCCCTAATTTTTCTCCTCTTCCCTCTTTTAATCCTACATTCATACATTAATTTAAAGCTCAATTTCCACACACATCCTAAATTAGTAAAGCCTTACCTTGAATTCGATCGTACGCTTGATTCAATGGCTTGGATCAAAAGCTAGGGTTCTTAGCTTTGATTCCACGAATTCATACATGTTGCCTTCGAGATTAACAACCCACGTATGGCTTCAATCCGCAATTCCATACCAAATCCTTAGCATTTACTCCCTCTCCCTTCTCACTCTCTCTCTCTCTTCATAAATTCCTAATCACCTACCAAAACCAAAGAGAAATAACTTCTCTTAACCTTTAACCCTTTTAACCCAATTCAACACTTTGGTACAAAGCATACACACCCATAAGAGGTGTATATGACCTTATAACAAGATATAACACTACACAACCAGGTGGATTGTCACCTCAAACCTCATCTAACCTAAGTCATCAAGTTGACTTTCACCTGCTCGCACAACGACCTGACTGGAACGCATCCCAAGGACACTACTCTAAGTTCAAAATTTTAGGGATGTTACATTCTCCTCACCTTAGAAATATTCATCCTCGAAAATGCACCCAAAGGCTTCCCCTTCCATGGAAAACCCACACACATTAACACACAGCGATGGATACAATAGCAATTACAACACATCTTGCATAAAACTCAACTACATTTGCATATTTTTAAGAGTAAACAGAAATTGTAGGAAAACAAAGATTTGAATTACATTGGTTTAAAAAAAAACAATGGCAATCATACCATATCGTTCAGTACATCGAATTTCTAAATATTATTTTAAAACTACAATTTACATTCCTCGAAAAAGAAACATCCACTATTCCATAAATGTTTTACATTTTCCCACCATGTTCCCAAAATGCACAAAATAATTAAAACCCAAAAACACGCATCAAAAGCTAACAATCAGGCAGTCCCATCCCCTGGCTGATCCTCCTCGTCATGTCCCTGTGTACTCGAATTAGACGCGTTAGGAGTCCATGTCCGCGCTGCTACTATGCGCTGATGGTAATCGCTGGGATACATATACTGCATGGTCTGGTATAGTAGCACCTCATGTAAATCAAGCCGATGCTTCATCCGTTGATTGTTCTCCTCCTTCAGGTGCAGAACATCATCTACAGTAGCTGAGGTTCGAGGCACACGCTGTCGATATCTAAGATAGTGTGTGTCTAGATTCTTCCTAGGATTATTTCTTCTTTTTATGTAATTAGTTTTTATTTTAGTACTTTAGATATTTCTTTTTCATTTTCATTGTAAATATTCAGCTAATATATAATATTTTTCTTTTGACTAACTTTCTTTTTCACTAACTGTGTAATTGTTACTAACTTGTCTTTAATTTTTGTTATTGATGTCTTTGAGAGTAATACAGGTGTTTTCCTCATGTTTGGGGGACATTCTTTATAGAATTTGTTTCACATCCTGTAAGTAATCAGTGATATCAGTAATTTTTAGGTAAATAATATTTAAGTGTCCCCTATTTTTGTGCCAATGAGGGTATTGTTCACCTTAAGTTTGGGAGGATACACAACTTCTATGTATAGTAGAAGTTAAGTTGTATTTCAGTTAGTTTTATTTATTTTATTTTTATAAAAAAAATTTTGAATTTTTAGTTTTCATAGTTGATCATTACATAGGAATTACGATAGAAAAAATTACAAATCTTGAAAACTTACGATCTATTATAGTAGGAGTTCAATAATCAGAATAAAGAATAGTTACAATTCATACTTAGCTCATTGAACACTGTATTAGATTGAATATTTGAAATATAGATTGATCTAAACTGCAATATTTTATATTATAGTTTCAAATTATAAACCAGTAAGCATTAGAGTCAAATTTTCCTTTCTTTGAGAGAGAGACTGTTTCTATTCAAGGAAAATTTTCCTTGAACTTCGATGCATGTATGAAATCTCATATTGCTGAATTTAGAATCAAAATACTCTATGAATATGATAACCTAATTTTATTGTGTAGAACTATCTATTAGAAATATCAAAGTAATAAGGCATTTATGCTAGTAAATCTTAAAGGTGATTTAAGGCTATCTTTTGTTAAATCAGAGCCAAAAAGCCAAAATCCCAAAAAAATTTATCCTTTGAACCCATATTAAAAGCCTAAAGCGATTTTCTTTGTACCAAAAAATCTAATAAACCCTTAACCAGAAGTACTACCAAAAGCTTTCAACCTTTAATCCTTATAATTTATGAGCTTTTAGAATGTAAAAGAAGGGAAGAAGAGGGAGTGGAAGGAGCAAAAGTAAAAATAGATAAGGGGAATGTAAAAAAGAGTACAACTAAAAGAAATCAATTGAAGAATATGGGAAAGGAGTGAAAAATCGTAAAAAGGGCGATTTGAAAAGAAGATTACAATTCTAAGCAAAAAGCTTTCAAAGAGAAGAAAAATCATAAAATACGATTTTACAAATCAATTGAAGAAATGAGATTTATAACAGAAAAAAAAAAAATTGGGAAGAAGTTATCCAATCATAGATACTTACTGAAGTAGAAAAGAAGAAGCCTGAAAAGATAGGAGAAAGAAGAACTAAATTCTCAGAATTTTTTTTGAATCCTTCTACCTTTCTTTGACACCTTCTGAAACCCAAAGCCCCATTACAAGCTGAAAAAAAAACCTTTTTGATTTACGATTTATAAAAGCATAAGCCTAGTAGAGATATGAATACTAAATATTATGGATTATACAAAAAATCTTATGAATATAGTAGATTATCCTTTTCTATGAGATTAAATTTTTTTTTACAATTATCCTTTGATAGAATTTTTCTGAAATAAAATATTATAAAAACCCAAAAGTTTCGATATCTTTTAGAGAGTATGTGAATAGTGAGTTTTTGAATGAAAATATTTTCTAAAAACTGCAGTTTAGAAAAATTTATGAAGAATAAATTGTTCACTGATGCATACACTCCCTGCTTATTATGAATTAAAATTGTTAGAGTTCTAATTAGGGATAACTGTTATAATGGAAAGTAAGGATAAAAGATTGGTAATTTAAAAAAATCTAAAATCCAAAAATATACTACAACAAAAGGGACCTACGCCGACGGCTGCCAGCCGTCGGCATAGAGTTCCCCAACCGTCGGTGTAGCTTACGCCAACGGCTGCCAATCGTCGGCGTAGAGTTCTCCAACCATCGACATAATTACGTCGACAAATAAAAATAATTTTTATTTTTATTTTTAAAATTTTCCAACCTACATCGACGGCTTTTAGTCGCGTAAAGAGGTGTTTTTTAATTAAATAATAATAATAATTAAAAAAAATAACTAAAAATTTTAAATTAAAATGAAGAAAAAAGCCGCTGGTCCTCTGGAGCTTCTTCTGCCTATCTGGAAACCTAAAGTACAATTTCGGATTACCTGAGATCACAAAAATTCACAGATTTTGAACCAACATAGGTAAAGAATGTTTGGGATGAGTAGCTTCCTGATTTAGTTTAAAAATCATCAAAATAGTAATTTCCATTCACAAATATATTTTGCCAAAGGGATTACTCTCTTTGCCAACATCAAAAGATTATCAGGCTATATAATAACAATAATAATAATAAGGGAGCCATTACATACACATACAAACTCTACCTTCACAACTAATCTTTAAAAAAAGTTCCTATTTTTTGTGTGCAAGTATTAGTAATCTTGCTTGTACTTGCACACTATCTATGTCCACGTGCTCCCCCCACATCAATGGCTAATGAGTACTGTTCTTTGGTCCCTTCCAATCCAAAAGCAATATGGTGAAAAAAAAAGTAATTCTGTTTTTTTTCTAATAGATAAATTGGTAAAATCCTCTACAATGAACCATAGACCATCCTCAACTAATAAGTAAAAGTTCCAACATCAAAAGATTATCAGGCTTATTAATAGCCTTTAGTCACTGAATCTTTGTCAAAAGCTGACTTTTTCACATTTTCAAGAATATACTCACTTTTCATATAATAATAATAATGTCTGCTTCATCAACCTGTAAGGTTACTCTCTTCAATTTATCTACATGAGATTTTCCGAGTTTGAGGAGCCCCTGTACCATGACAAAAAGGGCTTTTTAGTAAAAGGATAATATCAAAGGAACATCAAATAAACTTAAACCTAATTTCTGGTAAGCTTCTTGAGGATCTTATCAGTGAGCACTCTACACATGTTCGAGAATTCTAGCATGTTAGCTGGGGGGATAAGCTAATTTGCAGATGCCTGTATAAGATTTATTCAACAGTACCCAAAAAAAATAAAATTGATAGATCAGCAATTTCAAGATAGATTATTAAACAAAATTACAACACCATAGAGAAAATGTTGCAGTGAATTGGCATACAATTGAATGTACCGCCGGTGAAGCTGGCAAAGATGCCAAATTCTGTCTCATGAAAACCGTCTTTAGACAACTGTAAGTGACACCAAAGAGGGAATACAGTTAGCACTGCCTGAGATAAATTGAGGGATAAAATGCCACTCTTAAACACCTCTACTACATACCCCTAACTGTCTTCTCTACATAAATAATAAATAAGGTTGTCCTCGAACCACAAGAGCAAATGTGCAACCAATGTATCATTGTATATTCCAAACAATATAATAAACAGTAGGAAAGATATCCAAAAACTGAACAACTTTAACATAGCATCAAAATTCTGAAATGAAGTCCATAGTACTCTAGTAGGCTAGTAGCACTCCTCTAGCCATAGTGTCTCACAAAAAAAATATGAACTGCCTTCTACACACATATTGGGCAAAGTGTCTCCAGCCATAGTGTCTCCCTCTCCAAAAATTTTCTAATATATACTGGGAGATGTGAATCTCCCAATAGATGGATGGATAGCATTTAAGATTTATATGTGGACACTCCCTAAACCTATGATTAGTCGCTAGGCAATTGATGGATGGATAAAGTTTAAAGTGCAATGGTTAACAAAATGCACACTATGTTGAAAGTTTAGTTGAAGATTAAGTGATAGGTGGAGCCATTGGACTACAACTGAGTTTCTACTGACCTTTCTATTGCAGCACTACAAAAAAAAAGACTGGCAGCCAAAAACTGGCGCTATTAACAAAAAAACTGCAGCTAATACCCTTGCCGCTAATAGTCTTAATAGTTTTTTGCTAATAGCAGCAGTTTTTTACTGCAAATAATTGCCGCTAATAGTCTTATTTTTTGTAGTGCAAGAAGAGATAAGGAGGCAGGGTTGTCAAGGAATCGGGTCGGATCGGGCCAAAATTTTGGCTGCCTAATGTGAAATTGGCATACGCCCAGCCCGATCTGATGATGCACTTGAACCGACCCAACCTGACCTGATGGTGCACTTGGCCCGACCCAACTTGAACCGACTAGATGCAAGAGTAGAAAACCCGACCCAACCGGGTAAAAAATTTCCCATTTTCAATGTTTTTTTATATGTAAATATCGGGTCAGATTGGGTCGACCTGACCCTGTCCAACTTGATCCGATATGATCCTAAATTTGCCCGACCTGACCTCTTAGTTGACCCGACCAGAAGTTTGGATCAGATACTCGAATGTCTCTTGCTCAACCTGACCAGACAAATCATGTCTATGTGCCTGACCTACTAAAATATAATGTCAGGTGGGTATCGGGTCGACCCAACCATTGGTAGCCTATACGGTAGTCTTAAGGCTAGGCATTATTTTCACATTGTCGAAACTAAGGTAGTGGTTTTCTTAGCTTTCATCAGAGGCATTTAGGGGTGCAAGTTTGTGTAACCAAGTCAAACCCAAACCGAAATTTTGGTTTTCGATTCGGTTCGGTTAGAACCTGAATCGAACCAAAACAAATTAATGTAGTTTCGGTTAGCTTTCAAATATGGATTGCCTTCAAATATGGATTGCCTTCTAAAATATGGATTGCCTTCAAATATGGATTGCCTTCTAAAATATGGATTGCCTTCAAAAAAAAATATGGATTGCCTTCTATTTTCCACAGCCAATACAACATCCAATTACCCTTCTATCTGCCACAGTTAAATATTAGTGAAATTCATCAACCCATGCATACTTTACACATCATCAGCCCATGCATCCAATGGTTTTAGAACAATGGTGACCAAATTTCAGGTCAGGACCTGAAATTGGACTTAAAACCATTGGAAGTTCGGGATTTGGGAGAATTTTTCGAGTTAAGCTTTTATGGTTCTAGTATATTTCAGTTTTCTAGATACATTTTGACTATATTTCAAGCTTTTATGAACAAATATCTATATCATAATATATCCTTTAATATTGATATATAATTAATTGCGCAAGCATAATTTTCTAGGCTCCCCCTTTCAGAAACCTCGTATCCATGTCTGCACCAACAGGTGTTTACCTACTTTATATGTTTGCAATAGGCTTGAATATGCCGGAACAATAGTGAGAAATCAATTAATGTAAGACTGAAAAAAATCAAAGCTATATATATTTACCTGGCATAAGTAGAAGACCACTTGTACTACTCTACATCTTTGCAAGTGCTCTCGTGCACTCATCAACTCACCTAAACGGTGTATGTGAAAATGTAAAAAAAAAATGATAGTACCAAATATTAGAATGGTTGGTTTATTGATCTTTATGGTGAAAGATAATTGATTCCATGAGAATGATAAAACCATAGGTTTAGCGAATGAACGAAAAAAAATACATCAAATTATCAACCATAGGCCTACCATAAAAGCTTCCCATCCCCTATCATAAAAGCACTGCATAAACAAGAATTTGTCAAACAATATCTTCCCCATTGTTAATTACTAGAATTAATAGTAACCCAAGAAATTACATAGAGTATATAACAGAATAATTTATTTATCAACTCACAGAACTGGAGAAATAAGAATCTAGTATCTTAAAGGATACTAACAGCCATGGAGTTCAGTACATGCCTTCCTATACTTGTATATTGTGTTTGTTTTTTCCAAGGAAGGGAGTAATCCGGTGTAGTATGAGTGCAGTAAACCTAAACAAATTACAAATGGATAATTAGGCAAGGGCCTTATCAAAAGAATAGAGCAAGGAATGTGCAAATTGCAGTAGAAGCCATTGAAATATTGATGATTAAATTATGTACTGCTATTTCCACAACAACTTTTACTATGTATACGTCAAACATAGGAAAGTTCCAGAGTGGTTTTCTTTGAGTTGGTGTGTGCATGGAAAAATTCGACGTGACAATAGCAGCACTGTTAAATTTTCCCTACAACATAAAAATGAGACAAAGATCTAGCACACCTTAATAAATGTCAGATTAGCATCCCTGGACACACCACATCTCTGGGAAATCAAAGAGTAGTAAAATTTACACTGAACTGTACACAAAAAATTATATAAAAAAAAAACCCTCAACATCACCATTAACTTGAAACAGCAATCTCGGCTCACATGGTAACCTCAACAGATCCCAGCAAGCCTGAAGCAAACACACATTCCCCTAGGATTCATATAGCAGTGCACCCGATGCCATTGAAGATTCAGATCAAAGGCTAAGTCTGCTTGACCACCAAGAACTTGATCTGGTTGATCACCAATATAAAAGATTAAAAAGCTATTACAACAAATAAATAAATAAAATGTATTCCAAAATAGCAATTGTCAGAGAACATAATCAGTTTAGCGACCTCAAAACTGATACTAATTGGCTGCTGATATTAATACATATCTGCTCAAAGTCTAAACCAATCCAAAACCTGCCAAAAGGCATGCTATTAAAGAAAGCTTAAAACACCATAGGGAATTGATCAAGTAGCAAATAGAAGGGTAGTCTCAAATTTCTCCTAAGCAATTAATTAAGCTACTTCAAAATAGAAAGAAGTTGACATCAGCACCAGGGCAACATTCTTTCCATATGGCACCATTAGACATAGGTTTGGTGTCATGTGGAGCAAGGGGAGACAAATTTATCATTTCTGATATCACCCAAACAATCTTTGTAGTATACTACATCACCAATACTAGAGATGACACATCTTGGTATCGGCACAAACCGATACTGAGACCAATCAGCCCTCCCTGATGCAATCAACTCCTTCTTGGTCGGAAAAACGTTAGGCTTCGTAGATTTCTCCATGAAATCGAAAAACGTTAGGCTAACCTGCTCAATAGAAAAAATGCGTAGGAGTGGATGGCTAAGGCAGCATCGAAAGCAGAGCATCGACAAAAACAATCATCAGCACTGTTGAGTGGTGCCCCATTGTCATCAAAGTCCTCTTCTTTCCCAGAAGCGTCAAGAAGAGCAGGAGCACTAAGATCTTTCTTGTAGAATATGATGAGTACCAAGCCCACTGCTCCATTCCTGCAAGAAAAGATAAAATTTTAAGCATGAAATAATTAGGAATAAATAACAATTAATTAAACATGAAAGTAACCTATACAAAGTGCATGCCTGATAGATGAGCAACTGATCTGTTCTTCCTTGAATCACATAAGGAGTTTCACGATAATTCAGTTTCCTATCTAGTGCCTTTAAAAGCAACCAACAAGTTTAATTATTAGAAAATTTTCCATCCACTACCCATGACCAAATTAAATCAAGATAGTAAAATGATGATAAATAATACCTAGATATAGAGCAGGGGAAATTTAGCAGAAGGACCATTTTGTGTGTCTCAATTATTTTCTCCAATCAAAATTGTAATAATAGTAATAACTATCCATGTTGGTTTGCAATAATGAATGGCAGTTCATTATAATAGATCTCAAATAAATAAACTATATATATCTATCTATATATATATATATATATATATATTCACTTACTTCTAATGCAAAAATAAAATGGAGGCCAAAAAAATTGCTGGTCGTCACCTTATCGTTGACCCATCAAATGGAGGCCAAAAAAATAAAAAAGATTTTTTTAAAAATATCACATGCAACATGGATGATCAACCCAAAACGGGTCTTTTTTTGGGCTGATCGAGGCACGTAATCTGGCCACGGGCTGCAGCCCTCCAGGGCGGCGTCCGGACGCATGTCCCTTGCACTCAATTTCTAATATTGATATGGATAGGCAAATATTGAGGCAAAAAACAAGATATAGAAATAGATCCAAATATGAGATGTGAGACATGAGATATACAAACATTTTAGCAAAGGAAGGACAAAACGAAACATGCCATAATCTGTAGAATACCTGTAAAGGTGTTGACATGATTATAAGCTATGTTACTTGGTTTGCTGGTTCTGATGGTTGGAAAATTCAGGTTTGTGATTCACAGTTGGTCATTGTCAAGCAAACCCATTTTATTTAGGGTAGGATAATACAATTCACTTTGGTTCACCAAATCAGTTTGCTAGTTCAATTCTCCTCATAAATAGACCATGGAATTAAAAAAAAAATTGTAGTTGCTATGCAAGTGATTCTTAAGAATTAAATAATAGAAGAAATATGTTGCCGTACATTGGGGGAGAGTGAAGGAGATGTAGGGTAGGGAGTCAATTGCTGGTTGAAACACAATACATAGGAATGTTTACACAGAAGGTTTTTTTATTGTGTAAACCACTTACATTCTATATATGCATGGATATAAACTGCAATTCACTTAATTTGATGAACTAAGCCTAGATGGGTGGCAAACCGTTCACCGATAAAGTATGAGGCATATAAGATTACACAAGTAAAATTACATCATATTGCATTGCAGAAGGCAACTAGTATTCCTCGTGGTGAGATCCACTAGCTTGTTGGCTAGTCCATTTGATATGTGTTTCAACTTCTCAGAGACTATAGTTTGGTAATTGGAAGTTCACACTACGAAAGTTGGCAGTGCATGCCTTCTCTGTCCACTGAGCAGCAAAGGTGCTCATCAATTGCTATCATCCAATCAGTGGGCACATCTAGGAGGGAGTATGGCCCAAAAATCACAATAATCGGACGCTACCCAATTAGTGGACATTTTTTTGAACCAGTGCCTATAACTTCATTAACAGTCCAGCTTTCAGTTTATGCTCCATACAAGAGGTGACCTATTGATTGGACTGTCAAGATCGATGAGCATAGAAAGCAACAAATTATAGTTCATCCTATTCTATTTTGTATTTTGCTTTATATTTATGTAAGCAGACACTTTTGCATCAAAATTTGAAAAGAAACAAATAGAAATTAAAATGATATTGGCTTTGGACTAGCTAGAAAGCTCATACAAAACCACTGCGCTCTGCCTGAAACATAAGCGAGAAAGCTCATACAAAACCTATTTATTTTGGAAAGAAATACCCCTAAAATCATTTATAACAGAACTGATAAAAGAGATTTATGGCATTCAAAATGGTGAACATAAAACTGACCCAAAGAAAATGATTAAAATCGAACTATCAACAAACTTCCACAAATGTCCAAAGTAACTAAATTTATGTGAGAGAAATCAAACTGATTAAGTTGTTCAAATTTTTTTTCCATGTAAAAGTGTATTCCGTCAATAAATGTGTGGTATTTTGGCATTAATCCCTCACTTAAGGCAAAATAACTAAAATTCCTGAAATATCAGGGAAATTGATGATCTTACTAATAATATAAAAATGTGAATAATAAAAAGAACAATCACAATCACAAAAATAAACCAAATCTATTCACCTATAAAATTGACAAAATGAGAATTCAAAATATTCCAAAAGGGCCTAGAAGCATTCAACTTTTAGATTAAAACATATATTTTTTTTTAAAAAGAGAGAAATTCAGCACAATAATTACAAAACAGAAAACCCATAATCATATTTTTTCAATACTGAAAAATCCCCAGAAACTATTGGCATTTGAAGTCGACAAAGAGAGATTCAGCACAATAACTGCAAAATAGAAAACCCAGAAATAATAATCTTTTTCCAATACAGAAAAAACCCAGAATCTAGTTAGCCTATAAATTGAACGCAATACTAGTTTTGACCAATTTGTATATATATATATATATATATAAGAGCGAGAGAGAGAGAGAGAGAAAGATGCAACACAATAACTACAAGATAGAATATGCAAACTTATTTTTTTTTAATACATAAAACCCATAATCTATTGGCATATGAAATCGACCCAATGCTACTGAAAATCATTAAAAAGTTTGATTTCTCACTCGTTTGATGAGAACTGGGTTGGTGATCAAGCACAAAGCACTCCACAGAGGATCATCAATGGTGGCTCCCTGAGTCTCCAGCTGGGTGGCGAACCCTCCATCGATCACAGTGCAACCTTCAGCCCACTCTAGCAAATCTTCCAACCACGTCTCCCCATTCCTAAACCCATCATCCAGCCCGCTTCACAAATCTAGGGTTACCCCGAGATAGAAGATGAATCGCATCAAATTTGATGCATATAGAGCAGTTAGGGTTTTGAGGGAGAGGGATTTAGGGTTTGAGGGAGAGGAATTTAGGATTGGGCAAGAAAAAATTAGGGTTAGGCGGGAGGGTGGATCGAGCAAGAGGAGTTTAGGGTTGGGCGAGAATGGAGAACGACGAGAGGGATTTAGGAGAGTTCGTGAGAAGAGTGGGCGATCTGAGTTCTTGAGAAGAACTAGGGAATAAGGGGAAACTGTGACAGCCCGACTTTTCCCCTTCTCGTAAATGGGAAAAGTCACGCCTTCGGATCACCTAACATGATCCTGTCATACAAGGGCATCGTGTACAAAGTGTTACAAATGCATAAGCGAATTAAATTAACTCTGATACGTAGAAATATGGCAACAACTGATATTCATTCATTTATCTAAAGCAGCAAACTGAACAGGAATATAAACAGAAACCTATACATGAAGTAGTAAACTATCTTCAATCACACTGCTGTCTAATGTTTAAAAACAAATCTCTCTCTCTCAAACCTCTCAAGGAAAGAAGTCCTCCACAGAATCTTCCTCCTTGTCTCCCTCGTTCTCCTCCTGATGGTAGGTAGGAACAGCCTCGTGCTCAGGGTCATGAGCAATATCTGTAACTAAGACATAAAGTCGTAGGATGAGCTATCATCGAAGCTTAGTAGGGAAATTTATAGTGCTACTTTATATGTTAGATTTCCAATTCACTTCTCAATGCATATATTGCAAAACTAAACACATTATATCATACCTTGTATCTATTCCAGCAATATTTAGCATTTATTCTAGCAACATATAGTATACTAAGTAATAAATCATGCAAATATTATATCATGCTGACATGCTGACAGATTCATACTGAACAAATACGTGGAATCATACTGATAAGGAATCATGCTGGACAAGTACATAAATCATACTGAAACACGACATATAAAAGAAACAAGAAAATCAAGCTCCTGAGTTAGTGGGATCACTTGTCAAGCTCTCGAGTTAGCGGGATCACTTGGATCGAGAAAATCAAGCTCCCGAATTAGCAGGATCACTTGGACGGGATATCAAGCTCCCGAATTAGCGGGATCACTTGGACGGGATATTAAGCTCCCGAGTTAGCGGGATCACTTGGATGGGATATCAAGCTCCCGAGTTAGCGCGATCACTTTTTTCAAGATGAAATAAAGACGTGTACATGACATCAAGGATAACAGAATATGAACAATGCATGGTAACATATATGCGAGCACATCGTGAACATATACCATATAGCAAAACTGATTTGAATAACTGAACCCACATGATTATATAAAACTGTAATTATCATAATCATTGATATTAATGTATCCAAGCTGAACTAGCATCATAATCATGTAAAGCATACATCAAGTCTTTAGATTTCTAAGCTGATCTAACACCAACAGTCATAGTAATACATTGAAAACTAGCATGTGCATACATTATACTTCCTCTAAACTCATCAAGTATCATCATACATACAAATTTATCTACTGATCTATATCAAGTCATCTAAATTGGTTTGACAATAGTTCTAACATAATAACATATGTCAAGCTGATCTTATCGAACTAATATGCTCATAATCATTTATCGAAACTTTTATTAGTATAATCTGAAACTTGCATAATACTAAACTACCATAACTATTCATATTCATGCATTGAAACTGATTGTATCCTCATTTCCATCTAACTGAATTAGCATTACTGATCTTGCATGTTTATACATCATGAAACTAGCATACTTAACTGACTGAGTTAACTATTGATTAACGCTGAAGTTATCCAAGCTGAACGTATCAAAGCTGCACTACCATGTTCGTACTAATTTAAAACTAAGCTTCATATTCTTAACTAATAGTTTATCCAAACTAAATTTAACAAAGTTGAATACTTTAAGGCTGAATTTATCAAAACAACATTGGCATGGTACTACTAATCATCTTTATATACCACGCTTGACATCCCTATTTCTTAACCTTAATTCGAGCGTATCTTATCCATTGCAAATTAAATATCACATTGCAGCTGGTAACTATTAATAGGTTACTGATATCCATCATGCAAAACATTCCTTCGTTTACTAATATCTATCATCCTCAGAAAATAAAATTTAATCAGATATCATATTTCCTATATAAATGATTCTACTAAGAGTTTACTTAACTAGATGAAAATATAAAACTCAATATCATTTAGTTTAGAAAAGTCCCTACAACAGCATACATCGAATCTATCTCATTATAAGCAACTATCTTATACTTATAGCTTTATTGAACAAAATAATTTTATATGCTATCTAGATGTGAATGAGCAATTAAAATACAAGTTAGCAATGTACATTCCCTACCTTATACCAAGCTTACATGTAACTGGTTACCCGTACACGCATGTCTTCAAGCAAACTCGTCATGTGCACCAAATACTTAGGATTTATGGTCATAGTTTTAGTATTTTTAATAGTTTATTGGGTCAACATAGACCCCAAATATGGACCATTTATAGTGCCAAGTCTCATGGTCAAACTCAGTAATTCATCACAGCACAAACCCCTGACAGAGGTTTCGCCAAGTGTGTCAGATGCAGGGTTACCGCGGCAAGCAACATAGGTTGCCGCGGCAAGCTTTGCAGCTGAGCATATTTCCGCGACTTGTCACCAATATTTGACCCCATAAACATTAGATTCAGAAATTTGTTCCTTCATGAAAGTTGTAGGGCTTGTTTTTTCCTTTCCAACACATCAAGAATCGTACCAATCGAAGTTCAGTGATCAAATGTTATGACTAAAATACCAACTAGTGGTCTGAGCATACTGTTGCCGTGACAAGCCTGTAAAGTTGCCGCGACAAGCCTATCAGGCTTGGCTTGCCGATGTATTTTCTGTTCCACTTTGGCTTCTTTTACTCAGGCAATTGGCTGAGTCTTTTATATAATTATAAAGATCAAATATTTTACATATATATTGCACAAAAATTTATATTTTCTTATTCATTTTTATGCGAAAATTACGGTGTAGTTTTTATGAGCTATATGGGTTCCGAACCCATTTCAAACTGTGATTTGGGTTGTCGATTCGGTCTTAGTGAATCAACACCACATATTTATATTCTCTCTAAAATTAAACTATGAAATGAACCTAGTCTAGTACTTGGTTCGTTGATGGCTTACCTTTTGGTGAATTCATCATTTTGATGACGTCGAACATGTGTCGGTGTCGAGGTCGCTGAGCTCGTGAAATATGTGTCGAAGCTAGGGCCGTGAGGATTCTCCAAGACCAAGGGTTCATCTGTCGAAGCTCTTGCGACTGAATCGTAGGGTCGCAAATGAGATTTTTTTTTTTTAAAGCTTGAAGCAGAAGAAGGAGATGGCTGTCGAGCTCTTGTAGCAGCTACTTCCACTTTGCATGCATGGGAGTCACTAGTGACTCATGCATGCGTGGAGGAACTTGGAGGATTAAAATAGCTTATAAGCTGTTAAGGGATGAAATCTCTTCTTATTCACACACACACATTTGCATGGTGTAATAGCAGTTAAACTAAAATAGGCTTTGGCTCAAGTAGAACTCTACTACAACTTGAAAGTGTATTAGCTAGTTGATATTTGGCTTTGGCTTTAAGTGTATTAGCCAGAGGCTAATGGTAGGCTGGCTATGGTCTAAATCCAACACAGCTTGGAAAAGTGTATAGCTGGGTCTTGTCTAGTATATTTATTAATATGCTTGCCTTAGTTGTCGAGGCAACTTCTTATGCTTGCCTCAAGTGTTGAGGCAACATATATTGCTTACCTCAAATGTCCGAGGAAACCCTTTTTGTTTACCGTGTTTTGGGTCAAAATGGTCGACACCCTTATGTGTCAAACATGTCGATGTGCCATTACCAAATTGTGTGTTGAGCTATTTCATTATTTCGAAAAATAAAAATTTCCAAGCATTTGTGTGACAGATATAGTGTGACTTATCGAGTGAAGCACAAGTTTGTCAACTGTTACATTCTCCCCTACTTAAGGGATTTTCGTCCTTGAAAATCAATGAAGACAGAAAGTGAAATTAGATTTTTTTTTTTTATAAGACAGAGTAAACATAACTAGGTATAATAGATTTAGAACAATTTAAAGTAAACTGAATCCTGGGCAGTATCATGTGCCAGTATATAGTATATCAAAATCGAATATCCATCTATTTCTCTACTTCTTAATGAATCAAGACGAGTGGGATACATTTTGTTCTTATGATTTGGTCTCGGCGATCCAAAATCTGAGTTGGCTCTTTAGTCACCCATGAATAACGTGAACAACTGCATGAGAACTTTCGATAACCGTGTCACAAGATGGGATAACTGAGCGGATGACTTCCAACTTAGCGCATCAGCTACTACATTTGCTTTGGCGGGATGGTACTGAATAGAACAGCGTAGTCCTTCAAAAACTCCATTCATCTTCTATGCCTCATTCCACTCAAATTTAACATTCTTACGAGTGAGCTTTGTGAGTGGCCCAACAAGCTTTGTAAACCCTTCAATAAAACATCGATAATACCTTGTGAGACCTAGAAAACTACGGATCTCGGTTACGGTTTGTGGCTACTTCCATTGCACTACATCGGAATTGTCAGGGCCTAGAAATCTGACTTGATTCGACTAATAGTCACTTTTACTGCATTTCACATACAACTGAGAATCTCTTAATGTTTATAAAGTAAACTGCAAATGATTTTCATCTGGTGATACCCTGATCGTAAGTTAATCTTTGAGAATCATCGTGCTCCTTGTAACTGATCAAAGAGATCGTCGATTCTGGGGAGCGGATAACGATTCTCAATTGACAGTTTATTTAATTGACGGTAGTCAATGCAAAGACGCATTGACCCATCTTTGTTTTTTTCATGAACAATATAGGTGTGCCCCACGGAGACACACTAGGTCTCATAAGCCCTTTGCCAATAAGCTTTGGCAACTGGTTCGTGAGGTCTTTCAACTCCGCAGGTGCCATTCGATAAGGTGCCTTTGATACCTCCTCGGTGCCCGGGGCAAATCACTAGCGAATTCCACTTCCCTACCAGGCAAAAATCTTGGCAACTTAGCAGGGAAGATATTAGGGAATTCACAGACTATTTGCAATATACTTCTATAATCAATGCTCGCATGATGATTGGATAGCCAATCCATACCAAGGATTCCGACGAATCCTTGCATAGTGAGTAATATCAATTGGCTACTGCTTCATAGTCGTCGTGACCTTGGATTACGATGATGATTAAGCGATGTACCATGTCAGTAGTGACCGACTGTCTAGTCAGGATTGACACGTCTAAAAGCAAGTCGAGAGGTTCTGGGGTGGCGCCCAACTTTCCCAACTTTTCAGTAACTTGAGGCATGACTTAGATAATATCATTGTTGGTTTGGGTATCTAGTGCCATCTTTGATGTCGTTCCCACCATCTCTGGGCAAATCCTTAATCCGATGTCCCATCATACCACAATGAAAGCACGCCCCAGACGCTCTACGGCATTCAGCCATGTTATGTGTCTTCTCACATTTTCCACAGAATGCTAACGGAATGGATGAAGAGGTGCGTGACGTTTGTGGAACTCCGAACGCTCCTATTCTAGTAGGGTTTGAGTGACGGAATGACCCCGAAGGTGTAGATATAGTCGATTTCATATAAACACCTTAAGCAAGTTGCTAAGATATGGGTGTCTTCTTTTTTTTTTTTGCCGTAGAGCAATCTTTTATCAGATGTTCTCGTCTGCCACATTTAAAACACTCACCTGTGGCCCACCTACATTTCCTTGTCTTGTGTTGTATCTCACACCGTGAGCATGACCCAACAAGTGCGGGCGAAGAAATGCGTGCAGTGGGCTATACTATTGTTGTACGTAACTCATTCTGCTAGGCCATGGTTCTGACCATTGTCTCTAGTAGTTGTCGAGTTTGTTCATGATCATCCCTCCCAGCATGGGTGGTCCTAGCTCTTTTGCGAGGTGCCATAGTGATCTGTCAAAATGAAACAAATGTTCCAATTAACAGTGATCGTGATCATCATGAGCCCACGACTTACCAAAAGTTACATCCTAACTCGGATCCTATCGGCATACTTCAATCACTATTGACCGAGTTCTTCAATCAAACATGGTCGTAAAGATCCACAATATATGCTCTAACCAGAACCTATTGCCTAACCTTGAGTCCCTAGAAGACCTAAAGCCTAGGCTCTAATACTAAATGAACATCAGAAGTCTTGCCATATATCCGTGCCAGAGTTAAGTCTCCAAAGACTTTACACCGAGCTCTGATACCTCTTGTGATAGCCCGACTTTTTTCCTTCTCATAAATGGGAAAGGTCGCGTCGTCGGATCACCTAACATGATCCTGTCATACAAGGGCATCGTGTACAAAGTGTTACATATACGAAAGTGAACTGAATTAACTTGATACATAGAAATATGGCAGTAACTGATATTCATTCATTTATCTAAAGCAGCAAACTGAACAGGAATATAAACAGAAACCTATACATGAAGTAGTAAACTATCTTAAATCACACAGCTATTTAATGTTTAAAAATAAATCTCTCTCTCTCTCTCAAACCTCTCAAGGAAAGAAGTCCTCCGCAGAATCTTCCTCCTTGCCTCCCTCGTTCTTCTCCTGATGGTAGGTAGGAATAGTCTCGTGCTCAGGGTCTTGAGCAATATCTGTAGCTAAGACATAAAGTCGTAGGATGAGCTATCATCGAAGCTCAGTAGAGAAATTTACAGTGCTACCTTATATGTTAGATTTTTAATTCACTTCTCAACGCATAAATTATAAAACTAAACACATTATATCATACCTTGTATCTATTCTAAAAATATTTAGCATTTATTCTAGCAACATATAATATACTAAGCAATAAATCATGCAAATATTGTATCATGCTGACATGCTGACAGATTCATACTGAACAAATACGAGAAATCATATTGGCAAGGAATCATGCTGGACAAGTACAGAAATCATACTGAAACACGACATATATAAGAAACAAGAAAATCAAGCTCCCGAGTTAGTGGGATCACTTGTCAAGCTTCCTAGTTAGCGGGATCACTTGGATCGAGAAAATCAAGCTCCCGAGTTAGCGGGATCACTTGGACGGGATATCAAGCTCCCGAGTTAGCGGGATCACTTGGACGGGATATCAAGCTCCCGAGTTAGCGGGATCACTTGTTTCAAGATAAAATAAAGACGTGTACATGACATCAAGGATAACAGAATATGAATAATGCATGGTAACATATATGCAAGCACATCGTGAACATATATCATATAGCAAAAATGATTTGAATAACTGAACCCACATGATCATATAAAACTACAATTATCATAATCATTGATATTCGTGTATCCAAGCTGAACTAGCATCATGATCATGTAAAGCATACATCAAGTCTTTAGATTCCTAAGCTGATTTAACACCAACAGTCAGTAATATATTGAAAACTAGCATGTGCATACATTATATTTCCTCTAAACTCATCAAGTATCATCATACATACACATTTATCTACTGATCTATATCAAGTCATCTAAATTGGTTTGACAATAGTTCTTACATAATAACATATGTCAAGCTGATCTTATCGAACTGATATGCTCATAATCATTTATCAAAACTTTTATTAGTATAATTTGAAACTTGCATAATACTAAACTAGCATACTAACCTAGCATAACTATTCATATTCATGCATTGAAACTGATCGTATCCTCATTTCCATCAACTAAATTAGCATTACTGATCTTGCATGTTTATACATCATGAAACTAGCATACTTAACTGACTGAGGTAACTATTGATTAACACTGAACTTGTCCAAGCTGAACGTATCAAAGCTATACTATCATATTCCTACTAATTCAAAACTGAACTTTTTATTCTTAACTAATAGTTTATCCAAACTGAATTTAACAAAGTTGAATACTTTATGGCTGAATTCATCACAACAACATTGGTATGGTACTACTAATCATCTTTATATACCACGCTTGTCATCCCTATTTCTTAACTTTAATTCGAGTATATCTTATCCATTCCAAATTAAATATCACATTGCAGCTGGTAACTATTAATAGGTTACTGATATCCATCATGTAAAACATTCCTTCGTTTACTAATATCTATCATCCTCAGAAAACAAAATTTAATCAGATATCATATTTCCTATACACATAATTCTACTAAGAGTTTACTTAACTAGATGAAATATAAAACTCAATATCATTTAGTTCAGAAAAGTCCCTACAACAGCATACATCGAATCTATGACATTATAAGTAACTATCTTATACTTATAGCTTTATTGAACAAAACAATTTTATATGCTATCTAGATGTGAATGAGCAATTAAAACACAAGTTAGCAAAGTGCATTCCCTAATTTATACCAGGCTTACGTGCAACTTGTTACCCGTGCACGCATGTCTTCAAGCAAACTCGTCATGTGCACCAAATACCTAGGATTTATGGTCATAGTTTTAGTATTTTTAATGGTTTATTGGGTCAACATAGACCCCAAATATGGACCATTTATGGTCCCAAGTCTCATGGTCAAACTCAGCAATTCATCACAGCACAAACCCCTGACAGAGGTGTCTCCAAGTGTGTCAGATGCAGGGTTGCCGTGACAAGCAACATAGGTTGCTATGGCAAGCTTTGCAGCTGAGCATATTTCTGCGACTTGTCACCAATGTTTGTCCTCATAAATGTTGGATTCAGAAATTAATTCCTCCATGAAAGTTGTAGGGCTTGTTGTCCCCTTTTAAACGCATCAAGAATCGTACCAATCGGAGTTTAGGATCAAAAGTTATGACTAAAATACCAACTAGTAGTCTGAGCATACTGTTGCTGCAGCAAGCTTGAGTACCTTGTCGCGGCAAGCCTCTAAAGTTTTCGCGGCAAGCCTATCAGGCTTGGCTTGCCGAGGTGTTTTCTGCTCCACTTTAGCTTCTTTTATTCAGGCAATTGACTGGGTCTTTTATATAATTATAAAGATCATATATTTTACATATATATTGCACAAAAATTTGGATTTTCTTATTCATTTTTGTGCGGAAATTTCGGTGTAGTTTTTATGAACTATATGGGTTTCGAAGCCATTTCAAACTGTGATTTGGGTTGCCGATTCAGTCCTAGTGAATCGACACCACAGATTTATATTCTCTCTAAAATTAAACTATGAAATGAACCTAGTCTAGTACTTGGTTCGTTGACGGCTTACCTTTGGGTGAATTCATCATTTTGATGATGCCGAACATGTGTTGGTGTCGAGGTCGCCGAGCTCGTGAAATATGTGTCGAAGCTAGGACCATGAGGATTCTCCAAGACCAAGGGTTCATCTGCCGAAGCTCTTGCGACTGAATCATAGGGTCGCAAATGAGATTTTTTTTTTAAAGCTTGAAGCAGAAGAAGGAGATGGCTGTCGAGCTCTTGTAGCGGCTACTTTCACTTTGCGTGCATGGGAGTCACTAGTGACTCATGCATGCGTGGAGGAACTTGGAGGATTAAAACAGCTTATAAGCTGTTAAGGGATGAAATCCCTTCTTATTCACACACACATTTGCATGGTGTAATAGTAGTTAAACTAAAATAGGCTTTGGCTCAAGTAGAACTCTACTACAACTTGAAAGTGTATTAGCTAGCTGATGTTTGGCTTTGGCTTTAAGTGTATTAGCCAGCGACTAATGGTAGGCTGGCTATGGTCTAAAGCCAACACAGCTTGGAAGAGTGTATAGTTGGGTCTTGTCTAGTATATTTATTAATATTCTTGCCTTAGTTGTCGAGGCAACTTCTTATGCTTACCTCAAGTGCTGAGGCAACATATATTGCTTACCTCAAGTGGCCGAGGCAACCCTTTTTGTTTACCGTGTTTCGGGTCAAAATGGTCGACACCCTTATGTGTCAAACATGTCGATGCATCATTTCCAAATTGTGTGTTGAGCTATTTTATTATTTCGAAAAATAAAAATTTCCAATTATTTGTGTGACAGATATAGTATGACTTATTGAGTGAAGCACAGTTTTGTCTACTGTTACAGAAACAATCAGATCTTGGCTACGGTTAGGGTTTGTTGGCAAGTGAAGAAAATATGGAATAAAAAGAAGAAGAAGAAGAGGCAATAAGAAGAAGAAAAGACGACCATTAAATATGAGGAAAGTTTCATAAATACCCTTTAATGGGTCGGGCGGGTTTTGTAATTAGATCCTATGCCGACGGCTTCCTTATATTAGCCGTCGACTTAAGTTTCCTTTTTTATAGTGATAGTTGAAGTTTGTAGGTAACTTCACTGAAAACCTTCAAGAGACTACAACTCCTCCAATAGGGATTACTTAGGAGTTTTAAAGGTATGTTGCATCTACTAAATGCAATCGTGCTCCCTACGAAAGTGGCATTTAATTTCTTAGTTTAGAATATTTTATGTTTCCTTGTTTGCTAGAGATTAGCAAAACGTAAGTTTGGGGATGTGATCAGTCACATAATATACCAATTTATCACCCTTAACTTAGTGATGCTAGGACTTAGTTTGCTACTAATAAATTACTGATGTACAGATATTAAAGAAAAATAATAAAAGAGAACCAAAATAATAATATTCGTCAAAATAAACTCATAAAGCAATAAAAAGGCTATTAAACCAAAAGATGAATCATCGCCTCCTAAGAAAGATTAAAAATCGTGCTTTACGATTTTGCAGAATAATGTAAAAGAAAAAATAGAAAATCATAATTTACAATTCTTCAGAGAGAAGTTGTTTAAAAGAGTACGATACAAGAAAAGGCGATGAATCATAATCAAGAATCGTTCAATAGGAAGCTGTGTCAGAAAATCGTAATTTACGATTTTTCAGAGGAAGTTACAATAGAAGAAAAAAATCATGATTTACGATTTTTCAGAAAAAGACACCTTTCAAAGTTGCTGATCACGTGAAGATTAACACCACCATGCAGATCTCTTAAAGAAGAAGTTTGCCCAATGACGGATTTGAGAAGATTGACAAAGAAGACTTTTAAAGGACTTTGCTACTGAAATAAAAGAGAAAATCCATAAGTACATAAACAATAGAAAGCAAGGAAAGATAAGATTAGAAGTAGAGTTATATTAGGATAGTTTTGTTTTAGAATTTCTTTTATTAGAATTAGGAGTTTTATAAATCGACCCCTTATAATCTATAAATAAGAGGGCTTGGTATAGGAATAAACCATCGAAGAATTTTACAGCATCAATTGACAACTGAGGTCTGTGTTTTCTCCCAATCAAAATAGTTTAGGATTTACAAAGTAACATCGTCCACAGTTCTCTAAGGTCTTGCCTAACAACCAAGGCTGAGGATGCTAAAAGATCAATCCTTTGGATGGTTCTACTTTTTCTTTCTAATTTATATTTATTTTATTACAATTTACTGCTTTATAAATATCTTTAGATTTTAATTTGAATTGATGACTCAGGTTGGAATTTGCAGATTAGTGTAATGATTTTTATTTTTCTTCTTTAATTTTTTAAAGTTCTATTGACGCTCAAATTTCTAGTAGATTAGAGATTAGTATAAATCTATATTGAAGGATGCTCATTTTTGATTGACGCTCAAATTCTAGAAGACTGAGATATAGTATAACGGTATTTTAAAATTGTAAATATCCGATAGCTGAAGATTGTGATTGATGACCATAATTTGAAGGAGGATTTTGGATTTATTTTTTGCAATGTAGTTTAAGAAACCATTTTTTATTCTTTATTCATATTTCTCTAATAGTTTAGGAACTTAAAAGATAAGTACAAGTTTTCAAAAAATTAATATATATATATATAGATAAACCTATCATCGTAGGAATGATCTTATGCTAGTACTATAATTTCCATTGTGTACTTGCAATAGATTAAGACTTAACTAAAGATACATATAAGTAGTCAAGACAAGTTTTTGCCAAAAACTTATCTTTCCGCTGTCCTAAGATGGTACCTATTGCAGAATCAGAAGCATCGCACATTACTTCGAAAGGTAGGAAGTAGTCGGGCGGTTGAATGATTGGTGAGGAAGAGAGAAGTGCCTTAAGCTTGTTGAATGTGTCAAGACGGGCATCGTCGAAGTTAAAGAGTACATCATTTGCTAATAGGTGAGACAATAGTCTCGAGATCTTTGAAAATTTTTTGATAAAGCGATGATAGAAGTTGGCATGGCCAAGGAAAGATCAAATCTATCGTATCGAATTGGTAGAGGTAGATTCGCTATTACATCGATTTTAGCCCTATCAGCTTCTATTCCTGTTTTAGAGACAATATGCCCTAAGACTACGCATTCTTGAACTATGAAATGGCTTTTCTCCCAACTTAGCACTAAATTAGTTTCTTCGTATCTTTCTCAAACGAGGGCAAGATGATCAAGACAAGAATCGAAAGTTTAGCCAAATACTGAAAAGTCGTCCATGTATACTTCAAGAAATTTGTCTATTATGTCAGAAAAGATTGCCATCATGCATCTTGGAATGTTGCAGGTGCATTGCATAACCCAAAGGACATGTGACGATAATCAAACGTTCCAAAAGGGCATGTGAAGGTAGTCTTCTCTTGGTCTTTCGGGTAGACCGAAACTTGATTATACCCTGAATATCTATCTAAAAAGCAAAAATACTCCTAGCCCATAAGTTTTTCCAAAATTTGGTCGATGAAGGGTAATGTAAAATGATCCTTGCAAGTCGTTGAGTTGAGCTTCCGATAGTCAATGCATACACACCACCCTTTGATTTTAGGTAATGGCACCAACTCACTGGCTGCATTTTCTTTAACAGTAATTCCAGATTTCTTTGGGACTACCTGGATGGGACTCACTCACTCACTGTCAGAAATTAGGTAAATAATACCTGCGTCTAGTAGTTTCACGATTTTCTTTTAAACAACTTCCCTCATATTTGGATTTAACCGTTGTTGGCTTTCTCGTGAAGTTTTGGCATTGTCCTCCAAATGTATATGATACATACATATCGAGGGGTCAAGCCCTTTAAGGTCAGTGACTGTCCATCCTATTGCACACTTATATTTTATGAGTGTGGCCAGTAACTTACTCTCTTATTCCTTGTTAAGAGCGGATGAAATAATTACTGAGAGAGTTTCGTTAAGCCCAAGAAAAGCATATTTAAGGGTATCAGGAAGTAGTTTCAAATCTAAGGATGGTGCTTCTTGGATAGTTGTTGTAACGCTTCATTGGAAATAGCAGGCAGAGGTTCTTTCCATGGCTTCCAAGTTGTGGATTGGATTTCATCGATAGAAGTGTCCGTTGAATAAATCGCCTCCTTTAATTGGTGATCTGGTTCTTCCAATTTCGTATACCATAATGTAGTCTGAAGCTCATCCTTTGATAAGACTAAAGGTAATTCTTCCTCTACTAATTCTTTAATTTCATCTATGCTGAAGCATTCCTCGTCATTTATTGAAGTCATCTGGTTGTCTACGGTGAAGACATTTAATTGGATTCACATATCCCCAAAAGAAACTTCCATTATCCTAATTTTACAATTTATACAAGCATTGGTCGTGGCCACGAATGGTCTACCGAGTATAAAGGGAATCTGCATTGGAGATTTCGAATATGGTTCCATGTCTAGCACCAAGAAATCGATAGGGAAAACAAATTTGTTAACCCCAACCATTACATCTTCAATAATTCCTACAGGCCTTCTTTCTGATCTATCGGCTAATTGAAGAGTTGCTGAAGTAGGCTTCATATCTCCTAGTCCCAATTTTTCGTAAACGAAGTATGGTAGCAGATTTACGCTGGCTCCCAGATCCAAAAGTGCTTTATTTATTACATGATTGCCAATGATACATGGAATTGTAGGCACCCATGGATCCTTAAGCTTGGGTGGAGTTCTAGCTTACAAGATTGAGCTCACTTGTTCCGTCAAGAAAAGTTTTTGCGAGATATTATTTCGTCATTTTCGTTTCTGCGTATACATCTCTTTTAGAAATTTTGCATAGGCTGGGACTTGTTTAATTGCCTCTAAGAGAGGTAAATTGATCTTCACCTCTTTGAAGATCTCAGTAATTTCCTCTAATTTTTTTAAATTTTTGTCAAAAGGGGATGGTGCACCAAAAGTGTTTGGAAATGGTAACTTTGGCACATAAGGTATCTCGGTCACAAATTTAGGCATACTATCATCTTTGTTTTCTACTTTTTTTTGTTTTTCATTTTCTAATTTTTTTGGTTTTTCTTGTGGGGGGAGGGTCTCTTCTTTGGTTTCATTCTCCTTTTCTATGGTCGTAGGGACAACTAGTGGGGTAGGCATCTCTACTCTATTGTCAATAGTCCGGCCACTCTTTAAGGTCTGAACAACTTGAACTATGAGAGTTAGTGCTTGTGATCTCGCTTGGTTACACTCTCTTTCCTCCCACTGTAAGGCTAATTGCCCGATTTAGGTTTCTAGATTTGCAATAGACTGAGTACAATAGTGTAAGTTTTGGGAGATTTGAGACAGCTGGGCTAATTCCCTAGAGCGATGGTGCGCATGTTGTTGCAAGTCCTGAAGGATTAGGAGTATAGTAGTATCATCATTTCCATTCTGAGGATGTGGCTGTTGCGTAAAAGATTGGTATGGACTATATGACTGCTGGGGATTTAGAGAATGTTGTGGGCATGCATAAGATAATTCTTATCGATTTACCCTTGGAAAGCCATAAGGATTACTCCACTGAGAATTATAAAAATTCTCAACACTACCCCATTGAGAGGCAAAGGCCTGCTCTGTCTCCAACATAGCTGGATACCAGGGAGTAGTTGGAAATTCTATTGAGGGGTAAGTCATGTTGAGATTCGGCTAAGATGTTTCATCACAATCTTGCATCTTAAATAAAATACTATATATATATATATTATATTTATATATATTTATATTTTTTTAGCAAGCAGGGAGAGAGACAACCTGAGCCTCTAGCTTCTGTGGCCAGCTGAAGTATTGAAATCTTTGATTCGTTGCTCCGAGTAAACCTACAAAAGCTTAAGAAGTGATCAAAGAAAATTAAAAATATAAAGAAATATAAAAAAAGAAAGATAAATACTTATTTTCTTAAATTAATATAGATAAACGTTATCCCCGATAGTGGCGCCAAAAACTTGTCTTGACTACTTATATGTATGTTTAGTTAAGTCTTAATCTATTGCAAGCACACAATGGAAATTATAGTACTAGCATAGGATTGTTTCCACGAAGATAGGTTTATATGTATATATTAATTTTTTTAAAAATTATACTTATCTTTTAAGTTCTTAAACTACTGAAAAAATAAGAATAAAGAATAAAGAATGGTTTCTTAAACTATATTACAGAAAATAAATCCTAAATCCTCCTTCTTCAGATTACGTCAAGCATAATCTTCAGCTATCGGATATTTACAATTTTAAAATACTGTTACACTATATCTCAGTCTTCTAGAATTTAGGCGTCAATCAAAAACTAGCATCCTTCAATATAGATTTATACTAATCTTTAATCTACCAAAATTTGGGCGTCAATCAAACTCTAGAAAATTAAAGAAGGAAAATAAAAACCATTATACTAATCTGCAAATTCCAACCTGAGTCGTCAATTCAAATTAAAATCTAAAGATGTTTACAAAGCAGTAAATTATATTAAAATAAATCTAAACTAGAAAGCAAAAGTAGAACCATCCAAAGGGTTGATCTTTCAGCTTCCTTAGCCTTGGTTGTCAGGCAAGACCTTAGAGAATTGTGGATGATGTTACTTTGTAAATCCTAAACTACTCTGATCAGGCAAAAACACAGACCTTAGTTGTTAGTTGATGCTGTGAAATTCTTCGATGATTTATTCTTATATCAAGCCCTCTTATTTATAGATCATAAGGGGTCAGTTTACAAAATTCCTAATTTTAATAAAAGAAATTACTAAAATAAAACTATCCTAATATAACTCTATTTATAATCTTATCTTTCCTTACTTTCTATAGTTGATGAAGTTATGGATTTTCTCCTTTATTTTAGTAGCAGAGTCCTTTAAGAGTCTCCTTCGTCAATATTCTCAGATCTGTGATTGGCCAGACTTCTTTAAGAGATCTGCATGGCGGTGTTAATCTTCATGTGATCAGCAACTTCGAAAGGTATCCTTTTCTTGAAAATCGTAAACCACAATTTTCTGCTTCTATTGTAGTTTTCTCTAAAAATCATAAATCACGATTTTCTAACACAGCTTCCTATTGAACGATTCTTGATTACGATTTATCTTTTTTTATTATATTGCACTTTTTTGAACGACTTCTCTCTGAAGAATCGTAAATTATGATTTTCTATTTTTTCTTTCACATTATTTTGCAAAATCGTAAAGCACAAATTTTCATCTTTCTCAGTAGGCGATGATTCGTCTTTTGGGTTAATCGTCTTTTTATTGCTTTATGAGTTTATTTTGAAGAATATTAATACTTTGGTTCTCTTTTACTATTTTTCTTTAATATCTACACATCAGTAACTTATTAGTAGAAACTAAGTCCTAGCATCACTAAGTTAAAGGTGATAAATTGGTATATTATCTGACTGATCAATACCCGTACAAACCTTCATATGAAGGGTGTAGAGTTGCTTCTTCAAGAAGAGTTTGTTGGACAGCGACTTTGTCATGTAGAGAGATTTCATCTTCTTCCACAGATTTACGGTCATCTTCTTATGAAGAATGTTGTACAGAACTTCATTGGACAATCACAATCGGATAGTGCTTATAGCTCTCTTATCAATAGAGTTCCACTCTTCATCGAACATCTCTGCCTTCTTCCCCATCTCCTTTCCTAGTAGAGCATCATCAATGCATTATTGGATAAGGAGATCTGTGACCTTGACTTCCCATAAAGTGAAGTTATTCTTTCCTAAAAACTTCTCCACCTCGAATCATGCATTTGAGACTTTCATCGTATTGTAGCATGAACTTGAGTCTGATACCACTTGTTAGGAATTCAACCCACACTAACGAACTCCCGATCACGACGAATGCGGAAAAATAAGAAGATGCAAGAAAACAATCACAATCACAACTCAAGATTTACATGGTTCACCCAATCGAGGGCTACGTTCACGGGAGTATATGCACTATTTATGAATGTTTACAATATACACAGTCTCTTCTCTCTAGTACACTCTCAAACACGATCTTCCACGACCAAACCACTGTAAAAATCAAGGACGTTGTCCTTCAAAGAATAGAGAAGTGATCTACCAGAATATAATAACGATTCCGACATAAGAACAACTTTAATCAGATCTTCAATCCCCAAGCAATTCTTTAATACCTTGCCTCTCCAAAGTATTCACCTAAGTTTTTCTCTCTTGAAAAACTCTCTCAAAAACTCTCTTAATTCGTCCATGAGCTTTCCCTTTATATAGGATACCCAAATCCTACTTCTAACCCAAGTGAAAACGCTTAAAAACCAAACTCTATATGTAACTTAGACGTCACGGGTCATCGCGGGTCGCTCGAGCGACTTACACCTGAAACTCTTGCAAGAGTGCACATGTCGCTCGAGAGAGAACCAAAGTCTCTCGAGCGACTTTTCCCCGAAAATTTGCTCTTATTGTGTGCTCACCTTGCTCGAGCAGATTTGGTTCCCGCTCGAGCGAGCCAGTTGGGGTAAACCTAGTACAACACGCATTTCAAAATATGGTGAGTGTATTTAAAGGTACTATTTTCAATAATCACAGTGGCAATAGCCCAGTTGGTACTCTCCCTCTAATGTGAGGGAGTAGGTAGTAGGTTGGATTCTCATCCTCCATGCTACCCTTTTTTCAAAGGATATTTTTATCATTTCTCCCTCAAAACGAAAGCAAGGGCACAAAACGTCTCCGTAAAAAACTCAATTTTATTTTCAAAAGGGTTCATCAACCAGTTGCACATTAAAAGTTTCACCATATTTGATTGCTTGACCTTCCTATACATGGGCAATATATATATATATATATAATATAATATAAATAAAATAAAATCTCTTGAATTTATCCTTAATTTATCTGTATAATGTGCACAATTCATATAAAACTCACCCTATATGATAAATAAATTCAGCATAAATATCATCATCTGAAACAAAAGATTCCAATTGCTTGTCCATTTCTTGCAAAAACTCTTATATTTATACATTAATTTATAATATGATAAATATTTATTTATTAATTTCAAAGAAAATAAAATGTTATTTTGATTTCTTAGTCTTTTGCGTTGGTTTTAGGCAATAGAAATTTTCACACTTGTCTGTAAAATAAATAGTCCTACATTGGAAAGCGTAGAGAGTAGTCTCTGGTATATATAAAACATTTTACCTTCTAGTCTCGTTTGACAATAAGAAGAAAAGAGTATGCCTAATTAACGGCAAGCCGTCGTCGTCGCGCATGCGCGTGTGCATGGCGATTGGTGCTTTAAGCGCACGTGCGCATTGTCGCAAGGAGTCCACCATAAGTTTTACTTTTTGACAGGGTCGATCCTACGCTCAAATTATTAATGGATCGGGTCTAATGAGTCATTAATTAGTGGATTAATTCGGTTGTATTAGCTCAAACGGATTGGTCAAATGTTAACCGTGTATGTGACTGTTGGGATTAACCGTTTCATAACCACTTATAAAAGTATGCAACTTTTCATCTAACCATTGGATAGAGCAATTGAGATCTCTGGAAGATCTGACCGTCCAAAATATGACTCTATATAACAGTCATATTGTCTGTTCAAAAAGTCATTTGAGATCTATAAAAGGAGATCTCTGGATACAGATCAACAACTCTGAATTTATCAAATTCCTTTGCATACTAGTTCGAAATTCTATTGCTTTCATTTTTCTTTTGGTACTTCATCAGTTCAAGTTTGTTAGGGCGATTGTCCGCCATTACAAGGTAATGGATCACAATCAAGAGATTGGGCTCGTTGTATCTTGGAAACGTCTCGCTAAAATCCTCTTGCAAACTTGAGGATTCACTTGAATTGGGAGCAAATAGCATTTTAAAAATAGCGACATGTCCGTCAAGTCCAATTTCTCTTGCCCATTTTCATCATTTTTAGATTTCTAGTCCTAACTTTTCCAACAGTAATAACACAATCCCCTCCACAAGCGAATAAGAACTATTAACCACACTATCCAGTTTGATCATGCTACACCCAGGAACCTTAGTGACCTTCTTCTCTTCTATCCAATTCCTAAGCTACACCCAAGAACCTTAGTCACCTTCTGCTCCTACATTCCCTTCCTCACCTTTAATTGTTACATCTTCCTAACTATTATCAAGAGTGAAAATGGGTATGGCTGTGTGCAACTATGGATTTTTAACGATCCGTCACGAAGATGCGCTCATTTTAATAAAAAACTAGAGTCGCCACCTAGAGCTTTTGGTATACCCAGAAATCCCAAATCAATATTAAATGCACCGAAGTACCAAATATGACTCTGATTCACCAGTCTAACGCCAAAGGCTCTTGGGTAGGGACTTCGGTTATCAATCGAGAAGGTGTTAGGCACTTGATCAACCCACTCGGAAGCAGTCTCTATTTATGGCCTAAATAAATATGAAATACAATACTTCCTTTTGCCCGAAGGCACTATGATCCTATCAAGCTCTTCGCAAACACCAAAAATTCGATGGCGTAAGTACTTAAATCCTTAGATAAAGGAAAAGCAAGGAAGGTAGAGGAGTAGAGGGGAGAGCCGGAGCTCTTGGGCCCCTGTAGCACACTTGTGGACCTTCGCATAGGTGTACTTGACGAGCTTCCAATAGCTTGAGCGGTTGAAGAACGGGTTCTAACCTCTAAGGCTTGATAGCTAAGGGGTAGAGGTAGAAGGCTAGGGGGGTAGTTCTCTCCTAACTCAAGATTTTTTTATGGGAGATGGGGTCTAAAGGGAACTTTTGAATTCTGGAATTTGTATTAAAATAGTGTACCAAAGGGGAGGAAAGCTCTCTTACTCTTTTCTGTCTTTTGGAAAAATTTCAAGCCATTTGCAAGGCGGGTGCCTCTCTATTTATAGGAAAAGAGAGGGTTAAGGAGTACTTAAATGCTAATTAGGTAATCCTAATATCTAAGGATTCCTAGGATTTTAAGGTTTGGGATATGTGGGCAATGGGTTTCAATGGTAGATGATAGGGTGAGGTTTCAAATGACTAGGGAGTTACAAATAGGGTAAATAGGGGTGCAACAGTCCTAATGAAACCCACCCTAAATATTAAGATGGTCAACAAGTCAAACCCCAAAAGTAAAATTCGGGTAAAAACTAGAGGTTACTGTAGCAAAGCTTGACATGTGTATTACACATGCCAAGCATAGCTACAGTGTCCTAGAAGTTAAGAGCCCACCTGTATTTGGCATGTGTAATACACACGCCAAGCCATTTCTGAGAAAAAATGGCTTGGCGTGTGTAATACACATGCCAAGCATGCCCCAACTAGGTGCAGTTTCTGAACATTTTTTGGATTGTCGTAACTTTTGAAGCACAACTCGAATTGAGGTGATTCTTAGCTTGTCAGAAAGCTAGGAACATCTACTTTTCAATGGTATAAGATTCAGTCTTAGTAGAGGTCCTTGCCAGCCCTGGTTCATCTCTCTCTAGCCATTGCTCGAGAGGTTGGGGGTGATTCCTACAGGTTTAAGTAAGTTCCTAAGAGATTTGTGAAGGTTCCTAAGGATACGAGTAAGTTCCTAAGGGTTTATGAAGGTTTCTAAGGGTACGGGGGATGCTATTGAAAGCTCGGGGGGTGCGCCTCTCTCGAAGCATGCTTCGATCGGGCCTTAGGCTGGATTTGGGTGTCTACAGATGCCCCTCTTTGGTATCCGATCACTAATGATCCAATGCTAAAGACAAGAGACATCCGAAGAGGCCCAAGGCATCACTGACGGGTCCACCATATTCAAAATGAACCTCAAACATCAGGCGGATTACATGGTGACTAAACGGAAGCCCTGTATGTCGGGGAAAAATGTCCGTTTCCTCAAGGTCATCAGTCCCCAAGCGCTTAGCGGCATTACTGGGCATAACCGAGATGGTACGAGTTACAAAAGCCCAATATACTAGAAAAAACATTCGCATCTCATGATGATTGTAGATGTTTGATGTTCAAATTTCATCTTGAATAAAATAGCTTCGTAAGTGAGGGAATGATCGACCCATACCTAAAGATAGGCGCAAGGCAAATGCGCGAAGGTCCACAGCTTGTGCCCAATCATATGAGGCATTGATTGTCCTATTTGATTAGCCATGGGTGCCCCTGCATGAAGCAGGGTTCGAGGTCTTTGGGCAGACACACTGATCCCGAAGTTAATTTAGCACGACTATCCGAGCGAAGTGAATTGCTATCGCAATGCTTTTTGGGAGAACGTGCCACTTTTTAGAGGATACATGCATATGCGCATGTTATTATTTTTTATCATTTTATGTGATGATTTTTTTATGAATTTTTGTTATTTTATGTGAATTTTTTGTTATTTTATGTGAATTTTTTATATGTTCAGGATTGTGAGCATGCTCATAGATCTTGAACCATATATTCTAGCACAACCTCCCAAGCAGATCAAATGGAGGTTGACGTGCCGTTACGGGGGCATGTGCACCACTTCGAGTTCGAGGGGGATCAAGGGTCCGAGGGGGATCAAGCTTAGTGTGTACCACACACATGCAAAGCCAAACATGGCCAGGAAGAGCTTGGCGTGTGTATTTTACACGCCAGGCCAAATTGGGCCAGGTTTGGCTTGGCGTGTGTATTACACACGCCAAGCCACATCGGGGTTCAAAACATGCCTGGCGTGTATATTATAAATACACACGCCAAGCCACATCGGGGTTCAAAACGTGCCTAGCGTGTATATTATACACGCCAAGCATTGCTGGGGAGCTTTTAAAACAGTCGAGCCCGAGCCAAAAGGGGGCATTTTCAAAATTCTCTCCTCTCCCCCCTTCTAAACCAAAACAAAACTACCTCCTAGGGTTCCCTTGAATCGATTTGAACCGCGTTTCTCTGCTGGTGTTTGCTCTTGCCGATTAAACACACGCTCTACGCCGAATCAAGGAACTATTCTCTCGAAGGTGATCATTGTTCTAACCTCATTTCCTTTGATTTTCCTTGAATTCATTTGCAATGTGGTTAGGATTCTTGCATTTTTAGATGATGAATGAATGATTCTTCTTGCAAGTAGGACTATTTATGACTTATTTGATTTCTTCCATGTGCATTGGCCTTGATTTGAGCAAAAATATGATGATTTTTTGATTTTTTTTTTAGTGATGCCCTACTCTTTTTCTCCATTGATGTGATTGGGGGCTTCTTTTTCCTCTCTTTTGCATGGATCTAAATGTGTTTTTTTTTTTTTGTGTGCCATGCAAGACCATGATGATGATTTTTTCGTTTTTCTTTGATTTATATTTTTGCTTTTGTATGTTTATTGGGTATATGTTTTTGGATTTTTTTTTTTGTTTGTTGAAAAAAGAAAGACTTTCTCTTTTTTTTTTCTTCATGTTTTGCTTTTCCCCATTTTGATATTTGTTATATATATAGGCATTTTTTGTTCATTTTTCTTTTTGTTTGTTTTTTTTGTGTGCTTTTTCTTCTTCTTCTTTTCTGAAATGTGGGGGTTTTGGGCCTCACCCCCTTCACCCCCTCCCTTTTTTTTATGTATTTTATTTTAGACATGATGATGATTAAGATTGATGAAAAATACGAGGAGCATACTTACCTTTTTTGGCTTGCAGTAATTGGTTTCTCGCTACTGACATATTTTGATATTGTTGCTTGTGTCCATCTCAGAATGTTGAGTGAGGAAGAGCACGGGCAAGAGGAGTAGGAAGAGGGACCAGAGGTGGTCTACGGTCCTCGTGGGGAGCAATTCTTTGTAGTGCAGCACTTCTCCAAGCCTTGGTATGAAATGCAGGTGAGGCAGCCCGCACCGGTCTGCTCAATCAGCAGTACACTCACATCCCAAATTTTAGGATTGCTGGCAAGGTAAAAAGGTTTACTTTTGTCGTCTTATCTTCTCTTTATTCGAGCTTACTTTATCCTTGGGATCTAACACCTCTTTATCTTGATGCAGGACCTACCGTCAATTCTGGTCCGTGGAGGTTGGCTTGACCTTCAGTGCCTTTATCGCTATCTCCCTCCGGTGGTGATGTTCTTCCTTGCTCAGGCTGGTTATGGGATTTCCTTTCATGCCCTGCCATGAGGGGTGACTCGGCCTATGTGAAGGCCCTAATTGAGCGCTTTCGGCGGAGACCGTGACCTTCCACATGGCGATGGCTGAGATGACTATTACCCCCGTCGATTGGTCGATGATTATGGGATTAGGATTGGGGGCACACTAGTGACCAACCTTCGCGTACCGGATCTAGATGAGGTGGTTCAATTAATTAGGGATTATCCCTCCCCTCAGCACATGAATGGCACTGAAGTTAAATTATCTTGGCTGGCCAATTTGTTTAGTGAGCACGAATTGGGGGATCTGGGCCAACCGGACGTGGATATCTTCATCAAGCTCGAGCGTGCCCTGAAGTTGGCTCGCATCTCGCTCCTGTTCCTTCTAGGCAAGACCCTCTTTGCGAATGCCAACAGAGGCTAGGTTTCAATGTCCTTACTCAGTCTCATGGGAAATTGGGATGATGTGCACCGGTACGACGGGGGTGGGGCCAGGTATGCCATGCTGATGTCTAGCCTGGCTCGAGCCTCAGTTGGGGGTATAGCTTCTGTCTGAGGTCCCAATTTGACCTGCTGATCCCGGAGCAGGTATGGCTATTTCTCCCTTTTCTTTCTCAGCATTTATTTTTATGCTATCCGTTTGACTGATAGGGCACTTTTTCACTTGGGTGAGTCATCTATGACCCTTACATTGGTTCTCTCTTCTGGGATCGAGCCACCATGGGTCCGTCCCTCTTTTTCATTGACCGCTGCGTCATTTTCTTTTATGGGGCTTGGGCTCGGGCATACTATCTGGGAGAGGGAGTGGTACATCAGTACCAGGACCACTTCGCTGTGTCGTAGGCCCCTCTCGCGGATGTTATGGCTCCTGAGGGTACTATTGAAGAGCTCTCGGCCGGATTTCTTCATCATGGGGTCCTCGCTGATGACCTTCTCGTGCCTGGGGGATACAAGTTGTGGTATGAGTCCTTGCCCTACTGGCCCATCCTTCTACGTTTCATCCCTGATGCCAACTTCTTGGCTTTTGGCGGCCCACGATCTCAGGTAGCTCCCCTTTTTAGGCAAGTTTCTAATGGTTCTGATTCAATTTCTGCCTCTACTAACTGAAATCCTGCTTCTTTTCATAGTTTGAGTGGAGGGATGATTTTGATAATGATGAGGGGGCGATAGGTCCTGTCGAGGCTACAGGAGCTGGTCCTTAAGACCCCTCTGGGACGAGTGCCTCTGGTAGGTCGGCTGTTGAGGTTCAGGGGACCTTCAGGCGCCTAGATGATGCCTTTCTTATGAGCTTGTGTGCGGCTGTAGATGAGCGGGCCCACATATCTGTTGAAGTGGTCCTAGTCCCTCCTCCTGAATTGGTTACCGGGGTAAGCTCTCTTCTTTTCCTTTTTGTACGCTCACTTTCTAGAGAAATACCTATGTTTGCGCCTGTGGTTCCTATAGCTGATATCTCCTTTTTCTTCTTTTGTACAGAACTATGAATCGGCTGTGAATCAAGCCGAGTATTATCGCAATATCGCCGACCTTCAGGACGTGGAAATGGTGAGTGTCATATTGGCCGGTTCCGATCATTGTCTTGCCATATTTTTTTAATCTTTCAACCGATCTTGATTGATGAATTTTGATGTGACTTACAGCGAGCTCGTGAAAAGGAATCGCGCTCCCTGCTTAGCCGACTCTCCCAGGCGTGGCCTCAGGTGGGGGATGTGAAGACTTACCAAAGTATCTCGTACCGTCGCAAGAAATTGAAGGGCGCTGCCAAGGATTAGGCCTACTCTTTTTTTATTTGAACATTTGAGACCTTTGAGATATTATTATTATAGGTTTTGGGAAGATGTAATGGATAATATGATACTATGTTCTTGGATGGTTTTCAGCTTTGATGAATGTTGGTGCCTCTCTTTTTGTTGCCTGCTCCATCCCTTTTCCCTTTCTCATTCTATTGTGGTGGTATATCGGCTCTCTTTTGCAGGGTGAACACCATTTTTAATAGCAAGAAAGGTCTTTGGGCTGTACCCTTGGTTAACATTTGGCCATCATCTTCTTCCCTGTGTGGGCCTTTCTTGCATGGAAATCTGTATGTAAGTTAGATGTGACGAAAAAAAGATTTTGTATCTCCACATGTGGTCTAGTGTGATTTTTAAGTAAATGATAGGAAATGCAGGTGGGCTGGCCAGGGGACCAACAAGGATGACCTCCCCCTCCCTCATTTTTCTCTTGTGGGGGGTAAGAGTGGTCTGGCATGTGTATTACACACGCCAAACAATTCTGGGGAGAAAATGGCTTGGCGTGTGTAATACACACGCTAGAGCACTCTGGGAGCATGTGGCTTGGCATGTGTATTACACACGCCAGACTAAATCCGGAAAAATTTGCTTTGGCGTATGTATCACACATGCCAGGTGCCATCAGGAGTAAGTGGGGCCCTTTATGCCCAAGAAAGCACTCTTTCTCCTCCTTTTGTTTTAGACTTAGTATTTTTTTGCTACCCTTTTTTTCTTTTGCTTGCCCAAGGGTGGGTCCATCGTCCTACATTGAATTGTATCTTGGGAACATCTTTGTATGACAATAGACCCGCTTTTCGACCCCGCCTCTCGTGGGAGGTTCGGGACCGCTATACTTCCCTCTTTGGGCGTGGGGCTCAGTTTTCTAAAGAAGTGGCTTGAGAGTTTGAATGAGTGTGAGCTCGCAGGTTTGGATCGGCTTGGATTGACCCATCTCTCATCTTTCCTAGAAGTTCCTCCGCTTTGGGATTTTATTTATGTAGCGGCTTCATCTTGGGAAGTTAGCACCCATGCCTTCCGTTTTAGGAATCGTTAGCTAACTCCTACTCTCGAGGAGCTCTCCAATCTATCGGGTATGAAGTTGCATAGAGACCGTGCCAGAGTACTACCAAATTTGGGTTATGCTAATGCCGTTCAGATCACATTGGACTTGAAGAAAAATGATTATGAGAAAAGTCTCATTTGGTGGGCCCACCAGGTGTTCGGTGAAATTCCTGAGAGAACTTTTTGGAGAGGAAAGCCTGCGAAAATTGTCGATAAAAAATCCTCATAATGTGAAGGCCTTTTCTCCTTTCCTTATCTCCGAGGTTCTTTTCTACACTGGGGGAGAGAGTTTCTCACTTGCACTTTGCGACGTCTTAGCGAAATTAGAGGGAGGCCGCTCTGTGATGCATATGGTTCTGGCAGAGCTTTATCGCTGCCTTGATGCCTTCACTCTGGGCAAGGTGGAGGGCCTCCGGGGATGTCCCGTCTTGCCCCAAATTTGGCTTGGAGAGCATTTTGCTATCTTGGGACCCATGCCCCACTTTTATGTTGTTCGAGGTGAGGTGGCCCATTGCTTTTTGGGCAGATGCCACATGCTTCCATAGGGGGATATACAAGGGCTGAAGCTGAATTGGTGTGGAGGCTTCCTTGGTTAGACAGGACGTTTGCAGTGGTTCGCTCTAGAGACCATGAGGGCATCACTCTCCTTGGTTTGACCGGTAGTCCTTACTATTTTCCATTTCGAGTGTTGCGCCAGTTTGGTTGTTCTTAGCACGTGCCATGTGTGGCGAAGCCACCCTTATGCGACTTGATTTTTTCTCGGAGATCCCTTGGAGACTCGAATAGGATAGCCGCCCTCTGGGAAACGCATCAGTCTATGCTCCTGTGCGATCTAGAGTAGAGGAATTTGGTTTTGTCTTCCCCAGAGTACGAGACTTGGCTACGGTTTGAGATGTCTTCTGCTTGTCACTTGGATCAAGCAGAGAGTAGTGATGTAGGGGGGCCTTGGCCGAAGGAGTCGATGCTTCGAACCCGTATTGAGCTGCTGACGAAGGAGAAGCAAATCCTGTATGAGCATTTAGAAAAACAAATGGTTAGAGCAGAGGTGGCAGAAGCCAGGGCCGGTGTAGCTGAGTGTGAGGTCCTTCGCCTTGAAGGAGCCTTGAATAACGCTCTTGGTGCCACTGATGCCTCCCGAAAATGACATAAGAGTCTTCTTGGTCGCTGGATGACAGAGCGGGTTGTACGGGAGGAAGCTTTACATGCAGAGATCCGTGCCTTGAAGAAGGGGCCACTGATTCCCACCTGCACATACCTTTTTTTGCATAGATCAAAACCATAGAAGGGGCCTAAGAAACCCCTATTTAGATACATCTTTTTGGTATAGATATTTTCTTTATGTTTTTATCTTTTTTCAATTTTTTGGTAAAAAGGAAAGGGAGCTAGACATCACATCGATTATTTTTTGGAGATGTGGTGTAAGCAAAAGACTTGTAAATGGAAAAAGGGAAATCTATTATCTTACAAAGATTTTATCTTCTTTTTTTGTTTTTGTAAAATGGGAAATTGGGGTATTGTGCCGATTATTCCTTTGGAGATGTGGAAAATTTATTATCTTTTGCCGGCCTAAATGGGAAAGGAAAATTTATTATCTTTTGCAAAAGTGGCCTCCTCGCCCTGTGGTGGTACACATAGTGTTGGTGTGAAAATGGTAAAGTAAAGTGTATTATCTTTTACAAAAGTAGCCTTTTCGGTCATCAATCCAATCATCCCAAAGTGGGGCGTGAACAGTGCTAGCCTAAACATAGGAAAGGAAAATTTATTATCTTCTCTTTTTTGTGGTTGTTCTTTTGTGTTTTTGTTTTTTTTTTTTGTTGGGTGTCTTAAACGTAAGGGGAAGCAAACATGTCCCAATTTTAAGCTTAGTCGAACCCCTTCACGTGGTTGGATCCGAGTGAGGTGAGCAGTTTTACTAAGGCCGGAACATCCATTCCTTTTGGATCGAATTGACCTTTTCTCTTTACCCTGGGTCATACATTTGATGGTGCAGCTATTTAAGACATTCTTGGTCGAGACCTGATTTGAGCTAACATGAGCCCAGTCAGGAATTAGGTAGCACGGGAGGGTGACTGAAGGATTCCTCTCTCTTTCCTCTCCTTTCTCTGTTTCTTCCTCCTTTCCTTTTCTACTTATTTTTACTCATGACGCCCAAGGTGGGTTTTCGTCGTGCCCACTATTTCCCTCCTTTTTACTCGTAGTGCCCTTTTAGGTTCTCACTACGTCCATGGGTATGCATTTTTGCCCCAGGCGCCCTTTCAGGTTTTCACCAGATTCGCACAAGCTCGTTGTTTTTACCTATGGCGCCCTTTCGGATTTTCACCACTTCCATCTTTCTATGAGCTTGTATATTTTTTTCTTATTTTTATTTTCCTTTTTTTTTTTTCAAAGGCCACATCATGGACGTCGATTCTATCATAGCCGGATGGAGGGAGTTCTTTTGTTGTCTCTCAACTTGGCTTGTGTCGACTCAATGGGTACTGTGACTACTTGTGGACCTTAAAGAGGGCTTTTCCTCAGAATGTATCGTAGCCCTGGGATAGGTTAGGAATTTTGAAGGTATTATGGGTTTAAAAAGGTTTCCTTAATCGTGTTCTAGCTGCCCTAATACACTTCTTCCTTGGGGGATTTTGACTGTACATGCCCCACTTTTTCTGTTCTATATTTTTGTTCTTTTTGATTTTTTTAGACATCCTCTTTTCTGAGATTTTGCTTTTCTAATTTTTTTTTTAGACTTTGATCGTAACTCTTTTTTCTTATTTCCCCCCCCTATTTTTTTGATGGGAAATACACATATTTTTCCTTTTTCCGGGAGGGGTTAACAAACGAAAGGCCATTAGCTCAACAGGGGTAGCAAAGGGTATAAATGTTAAGGGGTACTTTTTGGCTACTTGGCTTTGAAATGATGACCTCTTTTATGGGGTCCTTAAGCAGTCACACATCCATCTTATCAATACTTACCTTGTCGTAGGAGACTGAGGAGTAGAATCTTCGGACATATCCTATAATATCCCAAAAAATCATGTTAAACAGTGACCTCGGGATTCGTGCCCGATTGGTCATAGGTTTGACCAAATAGGAGTTCAATAGTTGGTATAGGGTGCGATGAACGGATGAGATGTGAGAATTCGAGTGAATATGTGGAGTGTGATGTAAATCTGAAGTCACATACACCTATTACGGTGCATGTGCTCAACACACAAACTAGAGAGGAGATAAAAGGGTTTAATAACCCTAAAATCAATGTTTGAGTTGTTTGAGAGAGTAAAGAAGAGAGAGAGAGAGAGAAGTAAAGAAGGTGGGTGATTAAGGAGTTATTACAACGGTTTGGAAGGGGGATTCAAGCACTTGAGAGGCCGATTCAACGCGAAGGATCCGTTCAAGCCAAGGCTGAAACCCTAGCCTTTCCAACCACTTGATTTAATCAATTTGAGATTGATTAAAGGAAAAAATTTTGTGAAATAAATGCATAAGTTATAGAGGTTTAATTGTAGTTAGAAATAGCTAAAATCATAGGATAATGGCTTAGAAAAATGAAGGAAAAAGAGTAGGAAAAGATTGGGAAGAACATCCCAAAAGAGGGCTGAATCTGGCCAATTCGATTAATCGAATTGCGCCAAGAAGTTGAAAAGTCAGAGGACCCGAATTCGATTAATCGAACTGAGTTTCGATTAATCGACTTTTATTTTTCGATTAATCAATTTTGGTATCGATTAATCGACTGGGAACCTCCAGTGAACTCCAGTAGAGGGAGGAAAAGGACCTGGGGAAATCGATTAGTCGAAATGGAATTTTGATTAATCAATTTCAAATTTCGATTAATTGATTTAAGGATCGGTTAATCGATTTTAGTTATCCAATTACTCGAATTGAGAATCGAATGGAAAGAGTAGAGAATTTCGATTAATCGAATTTGGATTCGATTAATCGAATGGGAATCTCGATTAATCGATTTTGAGAATCGATTAATCGACCTTGAATTTTGATTAATCAATTTTGGGAATCAATTAATCGAATCAGATTCGATTAATCGACTTGGGAGTTCGATTAATCGACTGTGCCAGTTTTTATTGACTTTTGAGTTTGACTTTAAGATTCTTGGAGGGTCTTGGACCTTCTTTGTTACATCTTTAGTGATGTATTGCATGTGTTATGTTGTACCATAGGTGGTACGTGTGATCATGGGCACAAGGAGCCACGTGGGACCTTGATGCGTGATTAGCAGAGACTTGAGGTAGGGAACACCTTGAACATGTACTTTATTTTGCAAGAGCATGTATGTAGTGATATAGAATTCAATTCAAATTATTTTTATTGCTTAAGAGTTTGTGAAAAGTGTGAGTGTGTGACATCTATAAGAGTAAGCATAATAAGCCATCCCCAGGGGATGAGGAAATAAAGCCATAAGAGCATCAGGTGTGATGCAAGTGAATGGATACATCCTAGGAATGTATCCAAGATTGAATAATGTCTGATAGGGCCTAACTGATATAAGATACCACACTTACACGGTGAATAACTATATGTAAGCACCTGATATTTTTGTTATTTGAGGTTTGATAGAATACCCCACCGACATGATGGGATACCCACGACTGATGCGGCAGGATATCCGTGACCGGTACGGCAGCGAAACTGTAAGCCAGTGCGGAGGCTTATCCGTACACAGTAAGCACACCCCAAGGGTGTTGATGTTGTGATATGTTGAAATCCCGCCACCAATCCCTAGGGGAAAGGAGCTTGGGTACTATTTGTATTCCCAGGGAATACGTTTAAAACTGTCTATATAGATGACGATGAAGGGTATCTCATCGAGGCTCGATGCTATATTTCTCGGGGATTACTTAAGTTGAAAGTTTAAGTTTTGCTTTAGGCCTATTCAGTGTCATTCATGAATAATTAAAAGACATGTGTAAACTACCAGTAAAATATGATTCTTTTCAACTGTTTTTCATCAGTAACTGCATAGATACATCATGCATGGCATATCATGGAATATATGTGAGTTGTAATTTATATGTTCAATTGTGTTTTGTTCCCTATTGAGCTAGGATGTAGCTCACCCTTTAGACTATGCGTCGCAGGTCCACTATTAGTAGCTGCTGAGGCTTCAGGGGACGTTGACCCTGGTGAGTCGGACCTTGCGCCTGGAGACGAGTTGGAGCCACCTCCTGAGGACTTCTTCTAGAGGACTCCGTTGTGCATCTTTGAGAGTTTTGTGAGCTTATTTGGTACAGCTTGGTATGTCAAGCCTAGTTTTCGTTATACAATGTAATTAAATATTGGGATTATTCTTTTGGGCGAACCATCCTTGATGATCAGCGATCATCGATGGTTCGGATCGGTTCTCCATTCATGCAGGGGCATGAAGGTAGAACTGTCTTTTGATCAGTATTTAAATAGTGAATTATTTCTGCAATTATTGTTATCATTTTTAGTTTATTTCTATTGCTTGATATGCCAGTGTTTCGTGCTTAGCCAGGGGGCACGGTCAAGATGATCGTGCTGATGGCACGGGTTTCGGGGTGCCGAAATCCGGGCTGTCACATATCCAGCGTTGATAGGCTGAGAAAAGTGATCTCCGTCTATGGTGGCGAGGCGGATGGGAGACTGTAATACAAAATCAGCACATCCATTAGCTTATTGACAAACATGGGAGACTGTAAACTCTTGGAAATGATCTTGAAGTCTATCAATCTCTTCACAAATTTTCCAAAATCTCTAAGGGACGTCCACCTTCTTTTTGACAAAATTAATTGCTTGCAAATAATCTGATTCAATCCAAATTTTTTGAATGTTAAGATCTCTAGCCAGCTAGAAACCTTGCTTAATAGCCATAATTTTGCACCTAACAATACCATTATTTTCCAAAGGTCCAAAAATACACTTTATAATATTGCCACTCCCATCACGGCAAATAATCCCAAACGAAGCCTTATCATCTACACTAGAAGCATCCACATTTAGCTTCATGCATACGCCAGATGGTGCCACCCATTTACACGTAGTCCTCTCTCTAGTTAATTGTTGCACGTTCCGTTTAAGATCCTCATCCCCATTGAGGTTAAGAGCATTTATTTGATATGACACCTCTCATAAGATCTTCTCAAGAATGACTTTCTTTGGGGTGATAATGTCATTAAAAATTCTATCATTACGCTCCTTCCAAATGAACCCAATAGATGTACAGAAGGCATTCCGAATAATATGATCCTTTCTCTACTTTCCTTTTGCTAAAATCATACACAGATTTAGTTCACCAAGGAGAGAATTGCAAGGAGCCTTTTGCATACCCACTCTACCCTAGATAGACCTCCAGATCCACTGAGAATAACTGTTGTCGAAAAATAAATGGTCAGTCGTTTCTTCATGTGCTCAACACAAAACACACCGAGGAGGGATAATCAAACCCCTTTTACACAAGTTGTCCATTGTCATTAGCTTAAAGTTTATAGCTAGCCAAGCACAAAAGGAATATTTAGGAATATTACTAGAATTCTAGATAAAATTACTCCAAATGGCCTTATTTTAATTCTCTCGAAGCAACGACCAAGCTGAATTAAGAGAAAATAGACCATTATTCAATGGTTCCCATATTCTCCTATCTTCACCATGCAAATCAGGGATCTGAATTTTAAGGATCTTAACCCATACAACTTCCATTTGAATGGTCGAGGGAGTAGGAAGATTCCACTCGTTTCCACAAATAACATCACTAACCATGGTATTTTCATCAAGGCCAGCTTGAAGAATGAGTCTTCTACTAAACTTAGGAATTAAGGCCATACCATCTAGCCAAGGATCAAACCAAAAGCTTGTGTTATGTCCATTACCCAGAAAGTTCTAGAATTTTTTAAAACAAAATCCCTCACAACCAAAATTCCTCTTCAAGACCAAGAAGGGTCTCTTGGAGGAGTAAGAGTCCAAATACATTGCTAACCAACATATTTAGATCTCATAGCTTGGGTCCACAAAGTATTAGTGTTAATAATTGACCAAAAAAGTTTAGCCATACCTGCTAGGTTCCAGTCTTTTAATCTTCTAATACCTAATCCTCCTTCATCTTTTGGTTGGCATATTTTTCTCCAACTTATAGGATGCATAGATTGACTAAGCGATGGCCCTTTCCAAAGAAAACGACTAAAAAGCTTCTCAATTTCCTTGATAGTCCGAGAACGTAGCAAGAAGGCTCCCGACCAGTAAACTTGAAAGCTTCTCAAAACTAAGGAAATCAAAACCAACCTGCCCACATATGATAACAAATACCCTTTTCAACTCTCCAATCCGTCCTTGATCTTCTGTATGAGTGGTTCACATAAAGAATGGCTCATTCTAGCCGCAAAAAGAGGAATTCCCAAGTATCTGATAGGAAGGAAATCTTCTATGAAATTAAATGCATCAATAATTTCAGAATTGTTCCGACAAGCAACACTAAAAATAATTGCACTCTTGGTATCATTAGCCATAAGACCAGAGACGCTATGAAAGTCATACAGAAGATCTCTAACCCCTCTAGCAGACTCCACATCATCATTTAGAAAGAGTGAAAGATCATCAGCGAACATAAGATGTGAGACAATAGGTCCATTTAACACCGAAGGAATAATTATAGTGCCTTCCTCAACCTTTTTATTAAGAATTGCCGATAAGGCTTCCATAACCAAAGTAAAAAAGCAAAGGAGAAAGAGGATCTCCTTGTCTGATGCCACAATTCCCTCTAAAGAAGCCATGGGGACTTCCATTAACAAGGACCGAGAAGGAAGGAGAAGTGATACATTCAGTGACCCAAGTAATCCAAGTATCATCAAAGCCAAGTTGGTGGAGGATCTCAATCAGAAAATCCCATCTGACACAATCATACACCTTATGAATATAAATATTAGCACACAAGGCTCTAGGGTGTTGGTGCGTGCTTTTCTGGGTTCCTCTTGGTCCCCGTTGAATCAGTGGCTCCAATTATGTCCAAATGGACTCTAGCGATGCGGCGTTTGGAGTAGTGGAGGTAAAAATTAAGTTTGCTAGGAATGTCCCGAGTTTGTTGCGATCGCCAGCTACAGATATTTAACGACGTTGCAACACGTTAGTATCACTCTTGAGAGCAGGTGTGGGTTACTTCATTACTGAATCATTCGCCTGCGAACGTTAGCAATTATGTCTTTTCTTATAATTTAGATAGTTTAATTTTTCTTTTCTTCCCTTTATTATTATAGTTTTGATCAGTTTAGACTTCCCTGATTCTATTGTGAGTTTAGCTGTGAATTTGATAGAGTGAGTGGATCTATTCTAATATTATAATCCTATTGGGGTTCTAATTAATTTAGTTTCCTAATCTCATTAGAATTCTAATTAATTTAGTGTCCTAATACTAGTAAATTTATCCCATTAGAAGTTTGATTGTGATCAGGTTTCCTAATTATACTAGGAGTGCACCTTTAGTAGTTCTGGTGAAACTCTAATTAATTTGAGCACGCTAATTGTACTAGAATTCAAATTGAGCAAGCATGCTAGTTGTATTGAATTTCTAATTAAATCAAGTATAACAGTCTTACCAGAATTTTAATTGAAATAGAAAACTAATTTTACTAAAACTCTAATTTAAGCAAAGGAATTAATTTTATTAAAATCTAATTAAAACAAATAGACTGAATTTATTAAAATCTAATTAAAATAAATAAACTAATTTGATTAAAATTCTAATTAAAGCAATGAATTAACTATACTAAAAAGCTGATTAAAGCAATGAATTAATCATACTAAATTCTAATTAAAGCAAGATATTAACCAATTAAATTCTAATTTAAAGAAATTAATCAATCATACTAAAATTTAATCAACTTAATTAATTAATTATGCTAAAATAAAATAAATCTACTAATTAATTATACTAAAAAGATATAAAAAAAATTAATTAATTCTAGAATTTTAAGAAAAAAAAGGGGTTTTGGGCCCGCTATGCTAAGGAGGATCGGCCTCGTTCCCGAGTACCCTACGTAAGCTCCTTTGGGCAAATCGGATGGCTGAGATTATAGATAAATTAGATTTTTGGACTGTAAAATAGTATTTTTAGATTTTTGGAATTGATTTCGGAGTGATAATTATGAATTAAATTATGAGCTAGAATTATAGAAACTAATACTAATATTTAGAATTTTTGGAGATATTAAAATAAGAAATTTAAATTTAAATTTAAATTTCTAGGACTGAATTCGGGTCCAAAATAAGAAAATCAGACCGTATGATTAAAGAATGGTTCTAGAGTCTAAGATCTAGAACCAGAAATTAATGAAGGATTGGAGATTGAGATTTTAACAAGGAATTAAAGCCTAGGGTCGGTAAATTAGACCGCCGGATTAAGGACTGGTTCCGAATTCAGAGAATTAGAACCAGATATAAAATATTTGCGGTCTAAAAAAAAGGGTGCTACGTTCTCGGGCTGAAAATTAAAATCTATAATTAAAACTAAAAGAAAAATCCTCGGTCTAAAACTAAGATTTTTACCTAGGACCAGGGCTGCGAAGAGAAATCTCAAAGATTCAAAGCTTGAATCTCAAAATCATGACTAGGTTGCTCTATGTATTCGTTCTTGGAGTTCTCTAGTTTCGAAATCCTAAAAAAATTATGTTCTCTCTAGTTTTCTCCCTTTTTCGGTCGAAAATAAAAAAAACTTTTATAGGTTTTTCTTCAATTACGCGCCCTTTTCCAAGCGTTTAATTGAATTATATGCCAATTTCTCAACACTTAATTGCTTTGAGTCGGTCACCAACTCAGTGAGCGACCGACTGACTTGCTCAGCGAGTTTCCTAGTCCTAATCGTGTTAGAACTAATTGCGCGCCCATTTTGGGGTGCGTAATCTAATTAAGCGCCACTCTCGTAGCGTTTAATCGAGGAAACATAGGGATCAAAGGCGATGAGGCTAGGCCGGGCGTAGGCCAATTGTGCGCCTGTGATGGGGCGCTCAATCCGATTATGCATTTGGTGTCAGGTGCGTGATTGAGTCTCGAGGTGGTATGGGAAAAGGAAGTCTGGTTTGATAAGGGACTGATTACGCGCTTGTGATTCTGCATGCAATCGAATTGAGCGCTTTGTTCTAGGCACTTAATTCAAGGTTGTCCAAGTCTGGGCTGAGTCTGAAATGCCAGACTATTATTTCAGCCTGCATTTTGACTATATACTATTGTTTCAGTATATAATCTCCCTATGTTGGGACCTGAGCCCCAGAGCTATTTCTTCAGCTTGTGTTCAGCCATGTACTATTATTTCAGTGCATGGTTCCCAATTAGGGTTATGAGGTCAAGGGTTGACCGAACAAAATTATATATTCCGAGAGGGCAAAATGGGGGTGTCTACAGATGCCCCTCTTCGGCGCGCTCTTGCGAAGTAAGAACGCGTCGAATAAGTAGACACCCCTCATTCGAGGTGTCTTCTCGTTTCTCTTTGAAAATCACAAATGTGAACTGGGGATGCTGACATGACATGCTTGCCTTTCTTATCTATCAGCGCAAGATAATATAAAGCATTTGAAGGGAAAATGGTAGCTGTCGAAGGGCACATTTTGAGTATGTGGGTGCATGGCGCATCCCATCGTATGACACAAGCTAATAAAGGGATTTTACGTAATCGAGGTACTAAGGCGTCAATCAAATATCCAAAATAAGGTTCAGGAACCAATAATAATAAAATAAAGTATCATGTAATATTGAAGGCTTTTACAAGTCATGTCAGACCGGGCGCGTCAGGGCTCACACCAATATGCGTTTGGTGTTCCTTTTCTAATAGGCGTTTGTAAGTTTTTAGATTAAATATACTCAATATTCAGTTTCCCAGGGGAATGATCGGTTTGGGTTGGTAATTGAGGTGGGGGTCCTGTGAGGTGTGCTCAATTGATTTATGCGCAGTGGGATATACGCTCAATTCATCAGGAGTCTGCATCTAAGTTGGGAATTCTAATCCTAATGTGTCTAAACAAATGACTCTGCATAGTGGAGTATGCGCTTGATCCAATTCTGCGCAGTGGAATATGTACTTGATTGCGAGTTCAGGGATTGGCCTGTAAGTTGGGTATTCTAGTCCTAATGTGTCTGAACAAACTATTCTGTGTAGTGGAGTATGCGCTTGATTGCAAGTTCAGGCAGCCTTAGGAGTTGCAGGTCAGGTTTAAGTGTAATTTATTGTGTGCGGATGATGGGGGGCTTAATCAACTTTTTTTTGTATTTAAAGAAAGGTGAGTTAGGTCTATTTATCGTGTTGCTTTATTCTTATTTTCTTCTATTATTTTATTTTTTTATTTTTTTATTTTTTTATTTTTTAAGTAAAAGGATTTTAAAATTTTGGGGGTTTTGATATTTTAAAATTTTAGAGATTTTAAGTTAAGATCAACTTGGTGGTAAAACGGCGGAAAACGTGGCTTCCGAGACGTCGCTGAGCAGATCCATCGGTACGAGATTTGTGGACCCGACCATTATTATGGTTGTCAAGATGACACTTGGCATGTCGAATACCTCGTCTAACCTTCTCGACGAGTACTGATGATTATCTCTTATGGGAGGACTATAGTGATTCGCAAGTCGAGAGAGACGGGTTTTGAAAATATTTGACTTAATCATGGCTAACTATATATATACGAGGAATATCGAGTAATTGAAAAAAAGTGGGTAGTACTTACCTAGGGGTGATACTTACCTGAGTTATGCGCAGCTTGTGGCAGGATTAGTGATGTTGTAGTGTCGCGATGGAACTTTGTGGCTATTACTGTGATGCAGTGCTCTGGGGGTGATGTTGCAATGGGGCTTGGAAGATTTCTTCCTTCCCTTTGATTGGTGTGGCAGGGCTTGGTGGTTGTAATGTAATGTCTTGAGAGAAATCATGTCGCGATGGGACTTGGAGATCAATTCGAGAGAGAGAGAGTCCTTTGCCTTAGCGATGGGACATGATCAATCCTTCCCTCTTTTCGTCATACGACGTGGCATGTGTTGTCTGAGCTTTTTTTTTTCTCAGGTAATGATATTTGTGATGGGATGTCGACTGAGCGTAGTTAATGGTGGCGAGCTCGCATTCTTGGGAGATTTACTTTTGGCTTCTCGCGATGAGGGTATGGTTATTTTATTATGATGGAACTGGATATTGAGTTGATATTGCATGTGTATACGTTATTGCGATGGGGATGGGTGCTATCAATGCTTGCTTCTCATGCAAAGGGTACGCAATGGGACGGGTGAGTAAGTCTTCTTTTTTTGGAAGAACAACCTGTGAGGCTAAGCAATGGGACAAAAGAATCTTGACCGTGATGGGACAAAAGAATCTTGATCGCGATGCGATAAAAAGGTATGAGGGTGTAGATTTCATCCAAAGTTAGGTATTGCGCACCTGTTTTAGGTCGCTCAGTTCCATTGCGCGCGTATTTTTAGGCATGCGATCTCGGGCTTGAGGGGTTGTTTACGCGTGTGGGAGTGTGCGTGTGATTGTATTACACGCTCTAATTATGGCGCGTGATCGAGGCATCACCAGGTCAGTGTACGGTGACTTTTCAAGTCACACGGCAGTCTGTGTGTCGTTTGATAGATTTATGAGGTTCGTGGAGTGCGCGCAATCGAAGCGTCACGCAGTTCAAGGGGGCGATGGGTTATTTGCACGCTTTGGTTAGGGCGCGTGTTTTGGATTGTGCGCAGCATGCCTAGCACGTGATTGAATTAAACGCACATTTCTAAGCGCGTGATTAAGGCCGTACTCTATATAAGTGAGGGAGCTTTCATTTATTTTTTATTCTCTGATTTAGTCTTGAGTTTTGACCTTTTTCTGGATATTTGGTATTCTGAAATTCATGTTTTAGTGATATTGAGTGATCTAACCGTCCGATTGGGATGTCGCTTCTTACTATATTCATTATTTCGCGTGATCTTCATCCCGAGGTGATGCTCATGGACGACGTTATTCTGGGAGTGGGCGGAATTGAGAATGAGGGTGCTAGTCTTCACATCGGTGCTTTTTAGGGAGCAGTGAAGGCAGCGTTGAGGAGGCGGCGGTAGAAGAGGTGAAGATAGCAGAAGAGAAGGAGTGAAAAGTGGAGGGATGTGTTTCCCAACCAATTCTCTCTGAAGCCTCCGATTGGACGCTCTGAGCACAATCTGCTCCTCGCTTTGTCTCAGTTTTGAATCCAGTCTTCATTTTGGGTTGTAGGTTAAAGTTTTAGATTTTTGTTTTGGGTTATATATTCAAGAGGTATGCCTCCGGTGATACTTGCAAAGATTCTGAGTTATGAATAAAGGGGCGTTTCTTTTTGTTTTGTTATGCTTGTTTATTCATTTAAGCTTATTAGCGGATTAGTTGGATTTATCTAATTTGTTTGACTTATTTTTTATTTAGTTTAGCTTGGAATTTAGTTTGTTTTATGGTGTTTGTTTTAGCAGGTTTACTTAGTTCTGTTTGGTTTGTCAGGGGCATTTTTTGGTCCTAAACGAGCTAGGGTCTCACTTTAAAGAGTTTTTTTTTGTTTAAAGTTTTGTCTGGTCTAAGGTTTGATTTAACTTGAGTTTTGGTCTTTTGTTTAATTCAACATGAGACTTAAAAGGTGTGAGTTTTCAAAGGTTCTAGATGGGTATTGGGTGTTTTAATTCTATTGGTTTATCAATTTTTGAGTGGATTGGTGTTTCTTAGGGGGTTAAGTGTTGTGTGATTATTGGTCCATCTAGGTTTGCCATGGATTGTGGTCTTTCAAAGGGGTTATGTGTTTGGTTTAGATTTAATTAGATTGGAATGATTTAAAGGTGTGACACTTGTCATTTGATAATTCAGGAGGTATAGTTTATAAATGTGTGAGCTAAAAGTTTTGGGTTCTTGTTGTTTTGAATCTTATTTCAAGTTTGAGAGAGTTTTGGGGCATTTTGTTTTTTGGCATTTTCTTGTTCATTACTGTCTTTTCTTTCTTTCTTTTTTATATCTCGGGTGTTGGACTCGAAGAGTTGTGTTTATTATGTGAATTTTGAGAATGGACGAGATTGGGAATGCAGGGTAGCAGTCGAATTGCTGCCATGCTAAGGGAAGAGGGGAAGATGGGATTTTTGTTTTCCTGAATAAATTCGGATTCATATACTGGCTGAACGTATGGATTTTAAGTTTCTTATTTTAAGTTATATATTCTGAGGGTATGCCCTCGATATATTTTGTAATTATTTTATTTATTTATGAAGAGATTATGATTTTAATTTCGTTTGTAAAACCTGGTTTAGTTTATTTTGTAGCTTATTTGATTTGTTTTGAGTGTGGGGTTTACTTGTTTAATTTATTTATTTTGGATCGGGGCATGTTAGGAGTATTTTTTTGTTTTCACTTAGCTTGGGCTTAGTTGGAGTGCATGAACGATGGGGATATTTTTCTTGTTTAGTTTCGCCTTAGTTGGGGCAAGTTTTTTTTTTATTTAGTTTTGGTTGGAGTGTGTAAACAGTGTCGGGGCATTTTTTAGTTTGGTCTTAGTCTGAAGCATTTTCTTTTAGTTATCGGGGTGCATATTTCTTTAAGTCTGGAATGTTTTGGATTGGGCTTAACAAGGGCATGATTTAGGCTAATAATATTTTGCCTTAGTTTCGCCTGTGAATGTGCTGTTCTGGGCATTTTTTCTGTGTTTTCTGGGAATTGCGTGCTTCACTTTGAGCACATAAATTAATTGCGCTCCAGAGGGTGGACGCGTATTCAGAGCGTCAGAACGTATTTAAGAGTCAGTTTTCGGTCGTCTGGCTGAATTAAACGCAGGCGCGTGATTAGGGCGGTGGCTGGTCACTGTACGGGTGACCATTGACATTCGCGTGCCTCTGTGTGGACGCTTGAAGTGATTACGCGCTCAGTAGGCTGCGCGCAACCATATGGTCGAGTTTATTTGAGCGAGCTACGATTAGGTTACGCGCTCAGGGCTGGGCACTTGATCTGAATTAAGCGCAGTGATAGTGGTGTGTGATTGATTTAAGCGTGCAAATTTGTGCGCACGATTTTGGCGTGTCTTATAAGTAGTTCTTTTTTTTCATTTTCATCGCGTGATCCATTCTAGTCTTCAATTCTCTGTTTCCTTATTTCTTTGTGCTCTAATTTTTGTATTTTCACGATATCTCGTGATCCAGTCGTCCATTTCAGGCGCCATTTCTTTCATTATTTTTAGTTTTTCGAGCTCTTTATTTTGGGATTGAGTCTAAGGGTGGTGGTAGGCACGATATTATTATTTCTAAGTTAGAAAGAATGTTAAGGGCGGAGATGGGTGAGACTTCCGAGGCTCGAACCGACATTGTCGGGGAGGTGGATGTTGGGGAGGTGGTTAGAGAGGAGGTACTGGAGGTTGACCAGTCGGGGGTCAGGGAGGAGATGCTCGAGATTAAGCAGGGGGTTGCTAAGGATGAGGGTGAGAGGGTTGAGGGTGCAGTTGAGGGCACGAGAGCTGAGGGTGTAGCTGAGGACGCGAGAGCTGAGGGTGCGGTTGAGGAGCATCGGGATCGCAGACACTTCTCGCTAGAGGATTTCTTCGCTCGAGGATGGGTAAACACCCATGAGCAAGAGTTCTTTTATTTTCTTAGCCACTTATGTTATGACATAGGCTTATTAGGATCTGTAAACCCTTCTAATTTATGTCAAACCTGCATTGATCCTTGGTTGTCTGCTCTCTCATACATCATGACGGCATCTAGAGATAGGTCATATTTTATTCAGTTGTTCTTATCACGTTTTATGTGTTTGTTGTAAATTGTTGTTGTGTTTGGGGCATATTTGACTTGCTTTTAGTTCTAAATTCATTTTCCTTTCATCATAGGTATGTGTTAGTCTTACTGTTATTATTTGTGTTTCGTTTAATAGGAGCCCCCACAGCTGGCTATCAGCTCGGCATGGACCGAGTCTCATACTTGGTACCGTGCCTTGCCAGAGTTTCAGTGGGTGTGACTAGTGTCTTTCGATTTCGGACCGATCCTGGAGATGGAGCCCTTTAGGTCGATCGTGGCTTGATCGCGGTGATTCTAGAGAGGTAGAGGGAGGAGCATCAGGCGCTTCTCTTTCCAGTTGGTATGATGTTGCCGATTCTAGAGGACTGGGTCTGCATCACCGATCTTTATTTTGAGGGCGAGCCGATCACAGGGTGGATGGCAGGACATTATTTGGAGATATGTGAGGAGATTTTGGATGTGCCATATAGGTCGAGCGGCCCGGGGCCAGGTGTAGTTTGAGTCACTTTTTTTTTTATATATTTGTGGGTGGCTTCGTCTCACCGAGGTGCCATTCGGAGGCGAAGGTGACCTATTAGGCGCGTTGTGCGGTAGTGGCAGGCTGGGAGCCCGTGGTGGAGCTGGGGTTGGCTGCAGATAGGGTGCTTCGAGCATTCTTGATGCACTTCCTTGGTGCTATACTCTTCTCTTCTTCGACTCGGGGATGCGTCATCGGATTATTTTTTATGGTTCTCAGGGACTTGGATCAAGTCCCCACTTGTGCGTGGGGTACGGTTGCATTGGTGCATCTCTATGAGCAGCTTTACCGTTGGGGACAGGGTGTCATGTCAATCGGAGGTTTCCTCCCCTTCCTCCAAGTGAGTTTTAGTTAATTAATGTCATAGTTTCTCTATTTTTTTCTTGGTCTTTTGATAGTAGCATCCACTTAGCGTTTCTTCTATTTTGCTTTCTAGTTTTGGGCATATGATCACTTCGCCTTTCTCCGTCCGGAGGTTCCGTTGGAGGTGACGTTCATGTTTCGGCGGATGCACATGTGGAGGGAGGCGTTGAGGGGTCGCCGTTGGTCTTTGGATCTTCAAACCGCGCATGGTCTCTATGAGGATATGCACGCTGGGCAGGTATAAATCGTCGTGTGTATTTTTTTTATTTCATTTTGGTCTTTTAGGATCTGAGTCTTTGTTGAGGGGTCGGCTTGTTTCCTTGGTTGTAAGTGATTTGGAGGCTGTATGTAGATGAGGAGGATGTCGGCATGCCAGTGATTCAGTCTGGCCGGCCCTTCTTTGATGTCGACATATGGGTCCATTGTTTTGAGAGGGTGGAGAGGATCGACACATCTCGAGTGGTATGGCAGCTGGGGCTCGCTCAGGGAGTCCCTCCAGAGATTCGCCATAGAGTGGCGAAGAGGAGCCTCTTCACACGTCCGAGAGTATGTGCGGTGGTTTAGTGCATTGGGTGGCAGAAGCCTCTTCACACGTCCCTTCCATGGGAGTGGCTCTTTCGCGATCGGTGGGCCAGAGTCTGCATCAGCTTTGAGGGAGAGGTTTGATGCCTTGGAGCAGGCCCATCTCATCGCGAGTGTGCGGGGGGCATTAGACGCTCTCCATAGGGTGATGGAGCGGATGGGGTGTGTTCCTCATCCGGATGAGGAGATGCTGCACTCTTTAGCCTCGATTGCTCAGGCTAGGGTAGAGGAGGATGAGCTGGGGGCTCGGCTAGCGGAGACTCGACAGTTCCTAGTGAGTTTATTTTTTTATTTTTTTTGTATTATGTGGACTTGGTCTTTTGGTCACTCTGACATGGTTGTGGTGTCTCATTTTATTTTATTTTGGATAGTCTACGAGGGAGGGTGAGGTTTCTCATCAGGCTACGATGATCAATTTGTTGCGCGGCCAACAGCAGGCCGGCCGAGCGATGGAGGCCAGTCTACGTTCTGAGATTGACCGATTGGTAAGTGTCTATATGAACCTGGTGTTGTTAACTATTAGTGTCGAAAGATTGCTGACTGATGTGTCTTATTGTTATTCACAGAGAGCCGAGCTCGCTGCTGGGGGTTCCGTTCCGATAATTGATCCATCTTCAGTTGCTTCCTCCAGTCGGGAGGATCCACAGATGGCTCAACTTCGAACCGAGCTAGATCATTGGGTAAGTTCCATTTAATATTTTATCTTGTTTGTGTTATTGCATTAGTTTAATGGGTGTCATCATTTCACTTTCTTAGTAGCTTACTAATATCATGCGGTATTTCAACGCCGAGTTGCCGAGGATCTTTAGGCGAGGGAGGCGACTGCTGCCTCTCTGCTCCCGGAGAGTCGAGTATATATATTTTTTTGATGTGGCATAATTCTATTTTGGTTATTCCATCTTTATTTTGTTCTAACATGTCTTGTATTAGTTTGTTTGGTTCTTTGTGCAAGCTGTTCCGGACTCCACTCCCGAGGCTCCCCCTTAGGTGTCTGTTCCTATCCCTACTCAAGTATGTTTTTGTTATTTTGCTCATAGTTTATTTGTCATTATAGTATTTATCTGATGTATTTGTTTATTCTTATTGCAGCCGCCTATGTTCGTTGTTCCTTCTATGCCTCCTATTGATCTAGTGACTGCTGAGACAGTTGGGCGACTTCTGGAGGAGAGTCTGGATCTGGTATAATTCTTTCCTTTTTGAAGTTTCTTATTTTGTTCATATATATATTAGTTTTCCTTTGACTTGGTGTGGTTATGCAGGTCCGTCAGCTTGAGGAGGCGCGTCTAGAGGCAGTGCGAGCGTGCGCCACTCCCCAGGTGAGATGGGTTCTTTGGGAGATGCAGAGTCGGGAGGACCTGGTCATTGAGATGATGGTTACACAGAGGACTCAGACCGAGGTGTTAGAGGCGGCACGTTAGATGGCACAGGTGGAGATTCAAGAGTCCCTAGATCAGTTGCAGTATCGTCTGACGAGGAGTGAGCGAGGGGTGCATAGGTTGGTTAGTCAGCTTGATGGCTCGGAGTCGAGGGCTACGGGTTCCTCGGCTGGGCCGTCTCATCACACGTCGCATGATCGCATTAGGGATGATGCTCGTAGGATTTGGCCATTCGCGATATTCTTGTGGGGTATCGTCCTCATTCTCGATCGAGGCAGTCTGTTAGCCAGATGAGTGAGGGAGGTTCTGTAGCGGGGCCTCATCGTTTAGAGGTTCTAAGGTCTCTGAGTGTTGGGATTGTATTTTTAGAGGACCAGTCTATAGACCTCCGAGCTAATGATACTGGGGCCAGCGGTGCTCGTCCATCACAGCGACAGCGTAGAGAGTAGGTTGTGTGTGTGTGTTTTTGTATCCATAGCATGTGTGTTGTATATATAGGGGGATGCCCTCGGTGACAAGTGTAAAAAGAAATGAAAATATTTTGACATATATATATATATATATAGATTTTTGGTTTAGATATACCTGATTGGCTCCTTTTCTTTTAGTTACCTCTTGCGTTTACTTTTGCTTCTTTTTTCAGTTGCTTTAGCGCCATCGACCGTCATTGGGACTTGGATGCTTCCTGAACTGGCCTGGTGATGGTTGAAGGTTATTTCATATCTACACATGTGAGAGTAATGCTGTCAGTAGTTTTGTTCTCCCCCTTGCCAGGTGTCAGGGGGGTAAGTGTCTCAGACCGGAGTCTGGTAGCAAAAGATGAATATATACTTTTTTTCTTTTTTATTTTTTGAAATGAAAATAATACAATAGGGAAAGAAAATAGCTGAGATAGGAATAATAATAATACAATAAAAAATAAAAATGCCCCAGTGTACGGCCAATCATGCCCCCGGTGACAAGTGTAAAAAGAAATGAAAATATTTTGACATATATATATATATAGATTTTTGGTTTAGATATACCTGATTGGCTCCTTTTCTTTTAGTTACCTCTTGCGTTTACTTTTGCTTCTTTTTTTAGTTGCTTTAGCGCCATCGACCGTCATTGGGACTTGGATGCTTCCTGAACTGGCCTGGTGATGGTTGAAGGTTATTTCATATCTACACATGTGAGAGTAATGCTGTCAGTAGTTTTGTTCTCCCCCTTGCCAATTGTCAGGGGGGTAAGTGTCTCAGACCGGAGTCTGGTAGCAAAAGATGAATATATACTTTTTTTCTTTTTTATTTTTTGAAATGAAAATAATACAATAGGGAAAGAAAATAGCTGAGATAGGAATAATAATAATACAATAAAAAATAAAAATGCCCCAGTGTACGGCCAATCATGCCCCCGGTGACAAGTGTAAAAAGAAATGAAAATATTTTGACATATATATATATATAGATTTTTGGTTTAGATATACCTGATTGGCTCCTTTTCTTTTAGTTACCTCTTGCGTTTACTTTTGCTTCTTTTTTTAGTTGCTTTAGCGCCATCGACCGTCATTGGGACTTGGATGCTTCCTGAACTGGCCTGGTGATGGTTGAAGGTTATTTCATATCTACACATGTGAGAGTAATGCTGTCAGTAGTTTTGTTCTCCCCCTTGCTAGTTGTCAGGGGGGTAAGTGTCTCAGACCGGAGTCTGGTAGCAAAAGATGAATATATACTTTTTTTCTTTTTTTTTTCTTTTTTATTTTTTGAAATGAAAATAATACAATAGGGAAAGAAAATAGCTGAGATAGGAATAATAATAATACAATAAAAAATAAAAATGCCCCAATGTAGGAGCATGATAGGATTGGCCGTATAATATCTTCAATAGCACTTTTCGGATGGTAACTTCATCGTTCCTCATCTTCTTTATGGGCAAGCCGACATTTCTGACATGATTTTTCTTCTAATCCAAAAAAATGTCCCAGCGTCAAGATGCGATGGAGCTTTTCTAGGTTTCGAGATGAGCACTTTGGGTCTATAAGCAGTCATGGGTATTTGGTGAGTTAGTTTTAAAGAAAAGTTGATAGGTACTGTCATCGAACCGGGGAGGTCTCTTTGATTAGGTAAGTTGTATACAGGGGTCTATCTTGGGGTGGTGGTCATCCTATCTAGTGGTTATGAGGGAGAAGTATGGTAGGTATAGTAGGTGATTACATTAGTCATCGTTCATTAATTTTCAATTTCATTTCAAGGAACATCCTGTAAGGCTTTTGATTTATCGTCCGAAAATAAAAAATAGAAGAGGGAGGTAAGGCTCAGTGATGCAGGAATAGTTTGTATTTAATGCTTCCCAAAAGGGATCAGTAATAATCTTTTTCTCAAAGGGGATACAGGATGCCATGATCGAGCTCTTTGTCATATTTCGGTACCATCAAAATCTCACATTCTATGGTTAGCAGGAGTTTGTCCTCCTCCAGCCACCTTACAACGACATCTAGTAGTATGGGGACATCAAGAACGCCCTCACAGCTTGCTTATATACTTCAACTAAAGTTACCAGAGATGTCCTCACAGCCTACTTATATTTCCCTGTGCTCATTGATTTGTTCATTCGTTGTAACGCTCTCACTCGATTTTTGATATATAGATATATATTTTAAAAGCATCCTGCTAGCGAAATAATAATGAGTTTTAATTAAACCTAACATCTTCATATTTTTTTTTGCTCTAACGTCTCCTCCAATGGCAAGGGAAGGGAAATGAGGATCGGGTGTTACTTATGCTTTTGAAAGAGGTTAGATAGGTCATTAGTCCTTTAATCAGATTGCTCAAGTGAGAAAAGGCGGGCGATAAATCGGAGGTCTTAAGAATATTCTGAGAATTAAAGGCGTACCACCAATGAATGAGTCGTGACAACTACGGGGGTGATAAGTATAAGTATTTAACCAAGGGATGTGACGATCACAAGACTAAGGATAATATTTTCTAAGGTGCATGGCATTTCAAGGGCTAGGGAGTTCTTTCCCGTCTTGGTTCGCCAGTTTGTAGGCACTTCCAGGGTAGGTGGCTGTTATGACATAAGGGCCTTCCCAGTTCGGTTTCAGTTTTCCTTTCGAATGGGCGTGCTTGGAAGGCATGATTTTTTTTAAGACTAATTCCCCAATATTAAAGGTTCAGTCAAGGACTTTCTTATTGTAAGCCCTGAGCGTGATCAGCTACCCTTAAACGTGTTTCATCGAGCTGCTCTAACTGCATGAGTAGGGCAATTCTCCTCTCGTCTAAGGATAGCTCATCATCGAGTTGAATCCATAAGGATGGTACTTGTATCTCATATGGTAGGACTGCCTCCATCCCGTAGGTAAGGAGGTAGGGAGTTTGGCCAGTGGTCGTACGAATAGAGGTCCTATAGGCCCAGAGTTCTTCTGGTAGTCGTTTGGGATAGTAAGCTCCATTGCTTATTTCTACTATGCGTTTCAGGATTTGAATTAGCATTTTGTTCATAGCTTCTTCCTGTCCATTGCCTTGAGGGTAGAACGGTGATGAGTGGCATAGATCGATGCCATACTTCTTGCATAACTTCTTCGTCTCCTCCGCGATGAACTATGGTCCGTTGTCAATGACAAATATCTGTGCACTCCAAACTTGGTGATGATATTTCGAACGATAAACCTTACAAGTGTTGAAGCGGTGATTCTGACATAGGATTCAGCTTCTGCCCATTTGGTGTAGTATTCAGTCATTGTAAGTATAAACGCATGCTTCTGAGTGTTCCCAACGGTGTCTGTGAAAGGTCCAATGCCATCAAAGGCTCATATCGAAAATGGCCATGGCGAGGTCATAATATTCAATGCAATTGATGGAGCTTTGATGAGTGTAGTGTGTTCTTGGCATTGTTTGCAGGATTGGACGTAGAGGTGGCAATCTCTGATCATTATCGATCAGAAGTAGCCTTGTCATCTAACTTGATTGGCGAGTCACTGTCTATCGGAGTGGGCGCCGCTGGCACTGGCATGTGCTTCTCAGATGATGTATTGTCCTTCAACAATCGTGATGCACCGTAGTAGTACTCCTTCAGTAAAGGCCTCTTTGTATAACGTTTCACCGAGTATGTAAAATCGGGCGTATTATTTCCTTATAGTCTTCCGTTCGATCTTCGTGGCATATTGAGGGATGTGTCGATGTTTTAAGAAGTTCCAGATGTCGAAATACTATGGTTGTCCATCGTCGTTCAGTGATTTTTCAAATCTGAAGATGGCGACTTCGGTTTCTGTCTTGACATGCTTTTCCGGGGTGATTGCTTCTTTCGGCCCTTTACATGCGAGGAGGACGAGTAATTCTCTCTTGATGGCCCATGCTACCTCGTGGGCGGGTACTGTCAGCTTTTCGATGAAGGTCTTGATATTTTGCCCTATGGATATTTGGATGATCGAGGCTAGCGCGGCTAAGTAATCTGCGAGCTCATTTTCTAATCTCAGGATGTGCGTGAAAGAGATTCTTTCAAATTTCTTTACTAAATATTGAGCGATTTCTAGGTATGCCATTAGTTTTCTTTCCTTAGTTTTCCATTCTCCTATGACTTGTGAAATTACTAGTTTGGAATCACCAATGATTTTTAACTGTTTAATACCTAATTGTAGTGTTGCTCGTAGTCCAGCTATAAAAGCTTTATATTCTGTGACATTGTTAGTGATAGGAAAATCTAGTTAAAAATCTTTAGGTATGACAACTCCTTCTAAGCTTAGGAGGACTATCCCGATGCCTTTTCTTTTGTAATTAGAGCGCCGTCAAAATAAAGAGTCCATGAGGTCTTATCGGGCTCTTTTTTATGAATCATGAGTAGGTCTTCATCGAGGAAATCCACGTGTATGGGTCATCACTAGGGGAGTGGGAGATCTGTAAGGTAATCAGCGATTGCTTGCCCTTTGATTGACTTCTGCATAACGTAAGTGATATCGAATTCTTGCAGGAGCATATGCCAATGAACGATCTTTCCTGATATTGCAAGCTTTTCGAATACATACTTTAGAGGATCCATTCGGGCTAGTACTAGTATTTTTGTGCTCCGAAGTAGTGTCGTAATTTGATAGAGGCCCACACCAATATGAGGCAAGTCTTCTCCATGGAGGTATATTTTCGTTTGTATTCGACCATCATCCTACTGAGGTAGTAGATAGCCTTCTCTCTCTTGTTGTCTTCTTCATATTATCCCAGAATTACTCCCATTGCTTTGTTGTTCGCTGAGAGGTATAGAATTAGGGGTCTTCTGAGGATTGGTGGCGATAGTATTGACGGGTTAAGGAGGTACTTCTTTATGTTGTCGAAAGCTTGTTGACACTGATCATTCCATTTATACTCAGTTCCTCCTTTAAGTAGTCTATAGAAAGGATCGCATCTGTCCGAATGCTGGGAGATAAATCTTTTGATGAATTGCAATCTTCCTATTAGGCCTCGTAACTCTTTAATATTACTAGGAGGCGGCATCTCGAGGATGGCTCTGACTTTTGTAGGGTCAACTTCGATCCCTCGCTTGCTAATTATAAAACCAAGTAACTTTTCGAAAGTGACCCCGAAGACACATTTCTTTGGGTTCATTTTTAACTGATATTTCTTAGCTCTTTGTAACACTAGTCGGAGCGCTTCAACATGTCCTACTTGCGTTTGAGACTTCACTAATATTTCATCGACGTAGACTTCAACACACTCATGCATCATGTCGTGAAAGATAGCCATCATGGCACGTTGATACGTAGCTCCTGCATTCTTGAGCCCAAAAGGCATAATGACGTAATAGTATGTCCCCCATGGTGTGGTGAAGGAAGTCTTCTCTTGGTCAGACTGCTAAATTGATCTGATTATATCTAGAGAAGCCGTCCATAAAGGATAGCATCTCATGTCCAGCGGTGTTGTCGACTAGAGTGTCAATGTGTGGAAGTGGGAAGCCATCTTTGGGCATGCCTGGTTGAGGTTTCGAAAGTCGATGTAAACCCGTACTCTACCATCTTTCTTAGCGACAGGTACTATGTTGGTGACCCACTTGGGGTAAAGAACGACTCGGATAAATTTGGCTCTGTGTAACTTGTCGACTTCCTCTTTAACTTGAAGGGCGGTTTGTGGGTGCATCCTGCGGAGTCTCTGCTTAACAGGCTTTGTATCAGATTCTAAGACGAGGCGACGTTCTACTAAACTTGGGTCTAAACCAAGCATGTCCTCGTAGGACCATGTAAAGGAATCGAGGTGTTCTTGCAAGACTTGTATAATTTGTTGGCATTCCTTGGAGTTGAGTGTTATGCTAATCAGTAGTTTCTTGGGTTTCTCTTCAGTGCCAAAGTTAAGTTCTTCTATGGGTTTCGCGACAACTTGGGTTTGCTCATCGAAACGCTTGATAACCCGTTGGAAGTCCAGTGCCTCCTCGGTAATTGGTGTTCTTTTTTCATCCTCGGTAAGTTCGTATATCGCAAAATTGCTACACTAGGGATCTGAGTTTGTGAAAGTTAACCCTTCATCTGCACAATCTATGACTGAGAGATCTTTGGTAATGTGAAGGTCAAGACTACTGATTCTTCTCTCAAAGTCACGAAGTACCTCATTCAGTATGATCACTAGCTTATTGTTTAGCCAAGATGCTTTATGTCCTCGTGCGGGGAATGGGATAGAAACCTTAGGAGAAAAGGCTCCTTGCTGGCCATAAATTTAGTTCGGGACGAAGAGTTCCCTTTCTTTTCTGGGATTTTCTGATTTTTTTGGATTTTATATTTATGAATTTTTAGGGTTTTCTATTTTTTCTATTTTTTTTTATTTTTGATAATAAATATGGTACAGGGTTGGTTGCCTCAAGGGGTACCAAGAGAATTGCTTCCTCTAGTTGAGGGAGCGAGATGGCTGCTGGAGCCGTTAGGGCGATTCTTCGAGAAATGTGAACTTGTTGTGAATTTGGCATTTTTTTTGGAGTCCTCTTCTGATGAGATCTTTTGAATGAGTGAAGCTGGTGACAGCGACATTAACGCTTGGACTTCTCTTGCCACATTGATCACCTCTTCTCCGAAGAAGCTCTGAAGATCATAGTCAATTGAACTATCATCCTCTGGGTTGTAATAATATTGTTCTACACACCGAGGGGGGTCTCCCAAAGGATCCTCAGGGGTAGAGAGTTCTTTTCCTTGATCTTCATAATATGTTAAGATGAGCGCGCATGCTCCACAGCGGGGTTGATAATGGTTAAGAATGAAGGGGGATTCCCAAGGGCGGCATTCCCATCCTTCTAGGTTAGAGTCGAAGACAGTATCGAATTCATCTTCTTAATCTGATAGTGCTTGCAGTCCTAGATTGGCTCACTCTGCTAACTCGAGTGCCAAGAGGTCTATCCAGTAGTCCTTGTCATCACTCGAGAGAGATTGCCACTCTTCTTCTAGAGATTTCCAAAATATTTGTAGTCACAGCGAATCTAAGGACGTAGAAGTGTCTAGTTCAAGTTCCTGTTCAAATTCTATGAGGGCGATGCGAGTGTTTCCCCCTAGGTCAATCGGATGACCGTTGGGATTATTTACTTGTTATACCGGTAGCTGAGCTGGTAGGTTATTACTTGTGTCGGTGGTCACGAGGTTGGAGTGATTCGATTTTTCTATTATAGAGTGTCGGGTCCAACTAGCAAAGCGCTCTAATATGTTGTGCATGCCCTACAACAGGGTTGGTATGGGTAGGCGATACAAGGGGAGTCCCAAGGGCATTCCCATCCCTCAAGGCCAAGGCCGAGGCAGATGCTATACGAGTTAGTACTTTCTTTTAGAGTGTCATATTTTTCCTATGTTAAGCGGAAGTGCTCTTTACCCTCTTGCAAGGCTACTATGTGAATATCTTCGTCGTCAGTGGATTCTCAATCTTCTACTTGGGGGTCGGGTTCTAGAGGTTCTTCTCTCCTCTCTTCTGTAAATTCCTTAGTGTCATCATTTAAATTGATTAAATCATTGAACGCTTTAGTCATTTGCTCAATTTTCACCTCTTGCGATCTAGTGAAGGGCACTTTCTTATGCTTTGACATATCTGCTTTCTCAGTGGTCCTGTAGACACTCAAATTTGGCCCAAGGCCCAATCAAAATACATTTCGAGAGAGGCGCGCCTCTGAGCTTTTGATGGCATGTATGGTATCCTTAGATACCTTTCCAAACCTTCAAGAATCATCCTAAAATCCTTAGGAATCATCCCGAACCCTTAGAAATCAATCATAGCCTTCCCAGACCTATCAGAACCCTTCCCGGGCATGATTCAAACCCCCTGAATAGCGGTTAGAAAGGGGAGTGCCAAAGTTTTTGTAAATAGTTGCCCAACCTAAGGAATATACCATTAGAAATTAGAGCTTCCCATATTTCCAAGAAACTAAGAATTGCCTAATTTGGAGTTGTACATCAAAGTTATGACGAAATGAAGATCGCGGAGTTGTGTAGGAAATTGCAAAATTGGACCCATAGAGCTAGTTTCGAACCCTCCTGAGCAGTGGTTAAAGAGAGTAATGCTAAAATTTATATAAACCTCTTCTGAAGCTAAGTTATATACCATTAGAAAGAGGACTTCCCCAGCTTTTCAATAAGCCAAAAATCATCTCAATCAGAGTTTTACATCAAACGTTATGGTGAAATAAAGATCGCGGATTTATGCAGGAAATTATAAAACCGGGCTGGGCCCCTATGGGTCTTCAACTTCCAACAGTTTGGGCCTGATTTTCCTTCAAAAAATGGCCAAAATTGACATTGGGGGTTTGACTTGTGGACCATCCCAAAGCCTGGGGTGTGTTTATTTAGGACTCTAGTGACCCTAGTTGCTTAGGTTATCTCCCTTTTATCATTCAAGTCACCACCCTATCATCTACCATTAAACCCAAATCCCTCTTCTCCAAGCTCTAGAAAACCCCAAAAACCTTAGATTGTCCATTATCTAATTGTTAATCCTAATTAGTATCTAAGTAGCTTCCAAACCTACCCTTTTCTTATAAATAGAGCCCCCCTCCCCTTGGATTAAAGGTTGAGAATTTTGCCTAAGAGAGAAAGAGCTTAAGTGAGAAGAGAGAAAGAGCTTAAGTGAGAAGATCTTTCTCCCTTTGGTGCACCATCCCCATACAAATTCCAGAATTAAAAAAAACCCTTTAGCCATTAGTATTTCACTAAAAACCCCTAGGTTAGGTGTGTGTGATCCCCTAGCCTTCATTCCCTATCTCTTAGCTTCGAGCCTTAGGAGTTAGAAACCCATTCCATACAATACAAGCCTTCAAAAGCTCATCAAAGTAAGCCAACGCAAGGCTCTCCTACGGTGCTACAAGGGCCTGAGGGCTTCGGCTCTCTCCTTTTTTCTCCTATCTCTTCCTTAGTTCTTCCCATCCCCCCCATTTGTGCCTTTACGCCGCTGAATTTCAGTAGGAACGGAGGAGCATAAATAGGATTTAGGGCCCATTTGGGCAAGAGGAAGCCATTTTCTTTTCTTTTACTTTATTTTTGTATTGGTCATTAGTAGAGACCGCGTTAAGTGGGTTGATCGGGTGCCTAACACCTTCCCGATCGATAATCGAAGCCCCTACCCAAAAGCCTTTGGTGTGGACTGGATTCAGAGTCATATTTTTATCACTTCGGTGCTCATAAAAATGAACTAGGTTTCCCAGGATACCAAAAGCTCTGGGTGGCGATTCTATATTTTTGTTAGTGAGGCATCGCCGTGATGGGATCGTCATAAATCCCATGGTTGCACAGATGGTGACTCTGCTGGGGATAGCTTGTAGACCTTCTCCTTGAAATTTGGCCTTTTTATTTTTATTTTACTAACCATTTTGCTATTTTTTTATTTTTTATTTTATTTTATTTTTATTTCACTCACCCATACTTTTCCATCATTTACGTGCCTTAGCCGATCGGCGGGCCTACTTGCGCATCGTCCTTATTTTCTTTATATTTCTATCATTTTAGGTGTCTTAGCCGATTAGCGGGCCTACTTGAGCATTGTCTTTTAATTTCTTTACTTTTCCGTCATTTAAAGTACCTTAGCCGTTTGGCGGGCCTACTTGTACAAACATATCCTAACAGTGGACGCCGGCCCGTAATGGCAGCACGAGGTCATCACCCCTGGTCTTTGAACTAAAGAAAACTTCCATAAAAAAAAGGGCTTTGAAAAGATTTAAAATTGAACTAAGAATAGGGAGCTTAATTAACTTGTTTTTACGGGGTAGATTTTAAAAGGGTTGGGTTTAGGCACACATACAACCACCCGGGTCTTAGTATGGTGGCAGCCCCTAGTGGTGATGATCCAGAAAAGTCCCAGCCCACCTAGTATCTGAGAAGGCGCTTGCGTCGAAGGTATATCGGGTGGGTTCTCATTCCAAAGCTTAAAACCCTTGGGGAGCGTGCTAGCGAGTTATACCGGACTCAATCCTTTATGATTCGGTAAGGAGATGATCGATCATATAAAATCAGTCAGTTCCAGGAAACCCAGCTTCCACAAAAAACCAGTTTGGAGACCAACCCCGGACTGAAGTGGCTACTGTCAAACAAGCTAGAGAGCCAAATTGCTCTGGCGCAACTATTAGTTGCGCCAATGGAAATTGTCCCAACAGTACACTGGCACAACTATTAGTTGCGCCAGCTTTAAATCTGGCACTTTTGGCCTGGCGCATGTATTAGTTGCGCTAGTGCAATTCTAAGCAGCCCAGTTCGGATCTATGGCCTTTTTCCACATCCTGAGTCTCCCGATTAGTGTGTTTAGTGCCTCTGTTTGAGCCCCGCCATCTCCGACACCCAATATGCCCCTGCCGTTCAAAAGAAGATAACTGCTTTTTGACTCATTTCGAGGGATCGGGTTGTTCGCCTTGATTTATGTGCCTTCAATAGATCAAAGGCTTTCCTTTGATTCTTCTGAAGTGCTTCGGAATAGTCCCCGCGGGACTTAAATTAGGGTACAAAAGCCATCCGAAAAGGGAATTCCAAGGCCTAAGAACCTTTGTTTTTAAAAATAAATTTAAAAAAAAATTAAAAATTAAAAAAACTAAAGATGGAGTCTTTGTGGTGCCGGCACAACGGCATCATCTTGCCCTCCATTGTCCCATAGGGGAAGGAGGAAATTTTTTAGGCCTTACCCAAGGCACCCATACCAAACCTGCCAACGAATGATGTCGTGGGTAGTGGACCCGGCTTACGCCGATCCCGACTCATCCCCACCACATTCACCAACCCACTCCCATTCGGGAGACATTTCCACATCCATCCCCCTTACGCAATCGCCCTTTACCGTTATCGGCCCATTTGGCGCCCCATTTTCCCAACCGCTACCACCCAAAACATCCAAAGTCTAACCCCCAACTCTCCATCTTTTGCCCAAACCATGCCCATGCCAAATCCAACACATTTTCCATCCACTTTCATGCCAAATCCTATACATTCCCCATCCACATCCATGCCCCATTTCCCATCTTCCCCCTATAGGCCCGATCCACCCACATTCACTTGTACCACTTTCACCTTATCCAACCCCCCACAAATCCCCCCACCTATCCGGGTCATGCCTATTTTTACTGGGGCCATGCCCGATTTTTCTCACCCCTCCACACCATACCCCCCATCATCCCAAAACATACCCAATACATCCCCTCATCCCTCCAATCCACCCCATATTCCATCACTTACCCGGATCATGCCCAATTTTATCGAGGCCATGCCCAATTTATCCTCCACATCCATTCCATCTATACCCCATCACCTCTTAAATCCACCATCTCCATCCGACCCTCCTTCCATGACCATCATGGAGGAGATGTTCCAAGCCTACTCCAGGTGGAAGGCTTCCCAAAATGCCTCCTCTCCTTCACACCCCGCGTCCATGGACCCATCCTATACCCTAGCCAATCTCCATGCCTCATTCCCCCATGACCTCTATCAACCCCCCATAATCCACACCATCCAAGCCCACATGCCCCAAGGCCCCTTGGCCCAAACCTTCATTACCCACATGCCCATGGCCCCATGGCCCAAACCTCCATTCCCCACATGTCTCAAGACCCCATAACTCATACCCATCAAGGCCCAATGTGTCAGACCCATCAAGGTCCAATGGGCCATACCCACCAAGGCCTAATAGGTCAAACCCATCAAGGCTCAATGTGCCAGACCCATCAAGGGCCCATGACCCAAACCCATCAAGGCCCAATGGGCCAGACCCATCAAAGTCAAATGGGCCAAACCCATTTAGGGCCCATGTCCCAGACCCACCAAGGCCCATGGCCCAATCCCATCAAGGGCCCACGGCCCAAACCCACCAATGGCCCATGGCCCAAACCCTCCAAAGCCCAATGGGCTATACCCATCAAAGCCTTTTGGGCCAAGACTCCTCCAAATCCCTAGCCCTTTACCCAAACCCAACAAGGCCCAAACTATAAGGCCCCACACCCATACCTTCCACAATACCCCCAACATTCCACCCACCCCCAACCTTCACACCCGGGTCAAACCCATGCCATACTCCAAACCCAATTTTCTCATGGTCTCATACCCCAAGACCATCTCCAAACTTTTCCCCATGCCCAATGGCCTCATCAAGCCCCACCCCTAAACCAAGCTACCACTCATCCCATCACCCCACAACACTTCCCTTACATTTAAGGGGCACCCCCAGCCCACATCCAGTCAAATCCCATCCAGTCCACACATCAGTTTGAAAATCTCGCCCTCGCTGCACCCTATGTAGACCAACAATATGAGGAGGACGAGATTAGAAACAGCGGGGCCTATGCCGGGGCAGCAACCAATGTCGAACCTCCACCTATAATTACCCCACCCCTAGTAGCCCAAAGTGAGTCCAGGCTGATAATTGAAAAGACGGCCCCCATGTCCAAGGAATCAGAACAGCTGAAATAGCAGTTGGATAAAATCCAAAAGCAATTACAGAAGATGGGTGGTGCTGAAATCCACGCCACAGACTTCACGGACTTGTGCCTATTTGCTGAGGTCTCCCTACCCCCTAAATTCAAAATGTCGGTCTTCAATAAATATAATGACACAAGCAACCCTATTGCACACCTTAAGTCCTACTATGGGGACATGTGCCAATACGGCGGAGACGAATGACTCCTCATCAAAGTGTTCCAGAAAAGTTTAACCGGCCCAGCTTAAGATGGTTCGCATCTCTTGAACCATCAATGATTAAAACGTGGAAGGATCTGACCCACCTATTCCAAGAGCAATATGTCTACAACATAGATATTGAGCCCCACAAGTCAGATCTAGCTCGATTGAAGCAGAACTCCAGTGAAACCTTCAGTGATTACTTAGGGTGTTGGAGAGCACTAGCAGCTCAAGTCAAAAACAGGATACCTGACGATGAGCAGATAGAAATGATCTCAAAAAATACCCTGCCAGTGATCTCAGTTTTTCTTGTATACCAGCAGTAGTCTAGTTTTGCTGATTTGATAAGGAACGCCAACCGCTGTGATGACACCATCAGAGAAGGGCGGTTGAACAAGAATACATCCGAGGGACCACGCGAGATTAGGAGGTTTTTCGAGCAGAGAAATGATAGAAGAACAGGGGCAGAGGTATAGAATATTACAAACACCTGGCCCAACAATAACAATGTAGCCCCCTTCCAATTTAAAGCAGTGCAACCAACTCCCGTCAGGACAGGGCCAGTACAGAGAGTCGGAAATGGGCAGGGATGCAAATGACCCCAGAGAGGAGAGCCCGTTATGATCGAGTCTTTATGTCCTTGGGGCAATCCCTGAGTGTACTTTTGCCATTATTAATTGAAATTAATAACTGTTCTCCAACCACAACCTCCTCCCAATCCAATTTCATATAATTTTGACCCCAATACTCATTGCAATTTCCATCAGGGTCTGGGTCACCCAACTGATCGCTGCTTTCCATTAAAGCATGCGATCCAAGATTTAATCGATGCTGGGACGATCATTCCCTCTACACCCACCCCAACAAATTAGCATGCAAATATCCATCAGGTGCCTTTGCCACCACATCCTACCAGAGGAGCAGGTCCCAGACCCACCATCAGAATGGTAAAAGAATATGAGGAGGAATTTGAGTTTGACCCGTCCAATTACATCAGTGAGCGGGAGAGCTATGTAGCGTCATTGCTGAGAAATGTTGAAGAAAGGAATATCGGGGTGATTGAACCCCTAAATTTGTCAGATTATTTCTCCAACCCGACTCCACAAATTGAACCCTTGGATCTCAGGGCATACTTTCCATCACCCACACCCATCAATTATGTGCATATAAATGCATATCAACCATACACCACCACCCCCATCAATTACCCAATGAACTAACAGGCCCCCAATCCTCCACCGCCAATAGACTACCAATGGCCTACGCCCACCCCATTACCCCTAGTTCAACCGCTTGCAACATCTACCACCCCCGTCAATTACCTAATGGCCCATCAAACCCCCAATCCCCCGCCAGCACCTATCAGCTACCAATGACCTACTTTTACCCCTTTTCCCCCAGTACCACCACCCTCAAGCTTTATCATCCCCATTTGGCCCAATTTGGCCACTCAACCAGCTACCACCGAAATAAACCAAGTGTTGCCCACACCTCCTGAGCCATCTGTACATGCACCTCAAGTACCAACAGCCATACCCTTCCAGCTCTCAGGACTAACCTATGACCCTCATCAGGTCCCACTGAGCTACGAGCAAACCAATGCTAACGCCTATAGCAGTTGTAGAGAGGAAGCCGTGGATTTTGTTACCAGGACAGGGAAGATCTCGAAATAGCCAGAAGCATCGGCGGCAGTACAAGCCTAGCCAGAGGGGAAGAAAGATAGCACATTGAACTAATTTGAGAAAATGAGTTGAGAGCACATACTAGAGACTCAGCTAAGAAGAATGCCTGCCCATATAACTGTATGGGATCTATTGATGACGTCCCCACTTTATTTCTAAGCATTAATGAGGGCATTAAAGAATGTGCATGTGTCACTTCAAGTTAGACCAGATGAGGTCGGGCAGATAATTGGTCAAGTAATGGCTCCAAATGCCATTTCATTTTCTGATGCTGACTTACCAGAGGAAGGAGGTAGCCACTCGAAGTCTTTGAATATAACAGTCGAGTCTAAAAACATGGTAATCCCTTTGGTTCTAATCGATAACGGGTCCGCATTGAATATATGCCCACTAAGAACCGCCACAAAGATCAGGGTCGATCCATGCATGTTGAGGCCCACAAGAACCAGCACTAGAGGTTTTGATAATACCAGGAGAGAAATAATGGGAGAAGTTGATCTTGAGCTGCTAATTGGGCCAATGACCTTTTCCATTTTATTTCAATTAATGGACATTAAATCCTCATTTAATCTGTTGATTGGGGTGCCCGTGGCTGCACGAAGTCAGAGCCATACCTTCCACGTTACACCAAAAACTCAAATTTGTATCTAGGCATAAGATTATTACAATCATCGGAGAGGGGCACAGTGAGAAAGAAAAGGCCACCAATAGCATTGAGAAAGCCAATATACTGGATGTACCGCACACCACTGAGGATGTCGACCTCCACAGTTTTGAATATGAAGTGTCGACAATACTCCCAGAGCCCATTGAGGGCATCATTCCTAAAACTGAAGGCGGAATGGTAGCAGTGGTGGCTATACTCCAAAAGTGGGGCTATCAGAAAGGAAGGGGTCTGGGGCCCAGATTACAAGGAAGGAAAGAGCCAGTTATCGCCAAAGGGCAGAAGGTCTGATTCGGGTTAGGTTACAAGCCCACGGAGGAAGAGGTCCGAGAGGCTAAAGAGAAAGCCAGGGTCATTGCAGCTGCAAGAGCTCGAGGATTTAACATAGAAGAGAAACCTCGCCCTAGGCCGAACATGAGGGAATCCTTTGTTAACGCTGGGGTAACCCATTTGACCCCACACAAACCCATAGCCCCTGTCCATCCCACCAATCCCCACATCTCCCCTCCCAATCTTGAAATAGATCTGGCTACCCTATCCCTATTTGAGGAGCAGCATTCCATACCTGAACAAAATCCTCCTGTGGTAAACCACCACAGGCCTCTACTGACGTTTGAGGATAAAATCTCAGACGAACCTATGGTCTATATGATGGAGGCCGGTCTAGAAGAGTCACATTCGCCAGCCTCCTACATTCAAAAAGGTAAAGGGGCAGTAAGTCAGGTACACAATTGGACATCTTTGCTCCAAACTCTGGAAGCGGGGAGTGGCCTAACATTTGGCACCCGTTTCCCAAAAAAAAATAACCTATAAAAAGTGAGATAAGCCCTTGGCAAGCAATACCTTGTATATACACAGACTCGCTCTACCAAGGGTCCGTTTCCGAAGAAAACGTAAATCTTAAAAATATTGAAAAACGTAAACAGATGCCTTAATTGAAATACCCGTCCCACATAAAATCAAAAGCTACCTCCTTAACCCACCTATGTTGGTACCACCCGAGCTAGGGAGACCACTCTTGATGTATCTCTCCATGACGGAAGTCTCGATGGGATGTGTCATAGGGTAGTATGACGAGACAAGAAGAAGAGAACATGCCATTTACTATCTAAGTAAGAAGTTTACTGATTATGAAATGTGCTATTCTCATATGGAGAAAGCATGCCTGGCTCTTGTATGGGCTACGTAGAGGCTCTACCATTACTTGCTATCTCAGGATGTTCTACTCTTAGCCCGAATGGATCCATTGAAATACCTGTACGAGAAGCCAGCCCTCACTGGACGGACTGCGTGCTAGCAGCTTTTATTATTTAAGTTCGACATCACGCACATCACTCAGAAGTCAATCAAGGGGCACACACTCAGAAGTCAATCAAGGGGCACACACTCGTCGATCATCTTGCCGACAATCCTTTGCCAGATTATGAGCCTTTGAGAACTGAATTTCCTAATGAGGACATCCTTTTTATGACAGAAGACGATGTAGAAGAAGCAGAAAATTCTTGGGTAATGCACTTTGACGGGGCAGCTAATGCAGAAGGTTAGGGAGTTGGCGCCATTCTAATTTCGCCGAAAGGATCCCACGTACCCGTCTCTATCAAGCTCAACTTCCCTTGCACTAACAACATGGCTGAATATGAAGCTTGTGTCGCTGGTCTGCAGGCGGCTCTCGATCTGAATGTAACTCACCTCTGGGTGTTCAACAATTCACAGTTAATTATATGCCAGACGAATGGTGACTGGAAGATGAAAGATGAGAAACTGATCCCTTACTATGAGCACCTCGAGGACTTGATAGCTTGCTTCCAAGATGTGACATTCTCATATGTCCCCCGGATAAGGAATCGCTTTGCTGATGCACTAGCAACTTTGGCGTCAATGATAGAAATCTCGTATGGTGCTGAGATGAAGCCGATCATGATCGAGCAAAGGAATGAGCTAGCCTTCTGCCTCTAGATTGAGGAACCTACAAGGCCTGATGATGAGCCACCTTGGTTCTCAGATATCAAGAATTTCCTCGAGACACTAACCTTCCCTGAGGGTACATCCAAGACGGATCGATGAGCCATCCAATGTCTAGCAGCAGACTATGTCATTTGTGGGGAATGCCTTTACAAGCAATCATACAATAACATCTTACTCAAGTGCCTTACAGAAAGTGAAGCAACCAATATCATGAAGGAGATCCACGAAGGAGTATGTAGAGCCAACGTCAGTGGTCACATGCTTGCTAAGAAAATTCTATGGTAGGGATACTTTTGGACCACTATGGAATCAGATTGCTGCAAACATATTCAAAAATGCTATAAGTGTCAGGAACACTCCAGTCTGATACACGTTCCTGCCATCGATCTTCACTGCATGACCACTCCTTGGCCATTTGCTACCTGAGGACTTGACATCATCGGAATGATTAATCTAAAAGCATCAAATGGACATCAGTTCATCCTCGTCACCATTGGTGAAGTATTCAATGGTGACGCCGCTTCTACCCATTTGGTGAAGTATTCAATGGTAAAAAATTTTATGTTTGGGGGATTGACTTCATGGGTCCTTTTTCCCCATCTTTCGGGTATTCATACATTCTTGTGGTTGTTGACTACGTTTTCAAATGGATTGAAGCTGTGGCAACCCGTTCGAATGACCACAAAGTTGTGGTCAAATTTCTGAAGGAAAATGTCTTTAACAGATTCGAGTTTCCACGGGAGATCATTAGTGATGGCGGTTCGCACTTCTGCAACCGCCATTTTGCTACTTTAATGAAGAAATATGGCGTTACCCACAAGGTTGCAACGCCATATCACCCACAAACTAGTAGTCAGGTGAAAGTGTCGAACCGAGAGATTAAACGAATTTTAGAAAAAACGGTACGGCCAGATAGAAGAGATTGGTCTAACCGGCTATCTGATGCTCTTTGGGCCTATCGTACCGCCTTTAAGACACCAATTGGAATGTCTCCGTTCAGAATTGTCTACGGGAAAGCATGCCATCTTCCTATTGAATTGGAGCATAAAGCATTTTGGGCCATCAAAAGATTAAATTTCGATATGCAAGCAGCAGGATCAAATCAAAGGCTACAACTAAGTGAATTGGAAGAGCTACGCTATGATGCGTATGAAAATCAAAGATGTACAAAGAAAGGTACAAAAAGCTGCATGATGAGTCCATTTCTCGAAAAGAGTTCCACATTGGACAAAAGGTTTGGCTGTTCAACTCTAGACTTAAGCTCCACCCGGGGAAATTGAAATCTAGATGGGAAGGCCCGTTTCAGGTTGTTTCCATTAGTGTGCATGGTGCGATTGAGATCCGCAGTCTCAAGGACAATCAAGTCTTCCAAGTCAATGGGCAACGTCTTAAACCAATGTTTGAGCCGATGACCCAGTTCGGAATTGAGGCGATGCACCTCAGTGACCCAGATTAAAGGAGTTAGACTCACGTTTAGTTTAGGATTTAGGATTTCTCTTGTCGTATGTTTAGTTCTAGAATATTAGTTTTTAGTTTAGTTTAGGTTGTTTTTAATTTCTAAATTAGTGTAGCCACATTACCTTCAATCTATTTTTGGTTATGTTCTAATTTGATGCACATATTCTCTGCACATGATCTTTGTATTGAGGTACTTTTCAACAGGTTTGGGGGTGTGCTACTTATTTCAATCAATGAAGACATTGTCATTTTTAGGTTTGGGGGTATGATTCTCTATCTTGCGTTACTTTCTTATTTTTTTTTTTATAAAAAAGAAATAAAATAAAATAAAATAAAATAAAAAATTTTGAACCATCATACATGAATTACTTTACGATTGTTTTCAAACTTTAGTTGATGATGCATGTGAATTTAATTTTGATAATATCAATGTCAGATTTTGATTACTTGTATCTAGGATAATGTCGCTTAATGTGATATTTTGTGGGTAATTTTGATATTCATGCGTAGAACTTTTGCACTTGTACCAAGCTAAGACTTAGAAATCGATGAACTGTTTTGAACGTTGAATCTTAGGTTCTTAGTGGAGACTAAACCCGGTAAGCTTTAGAGTTAATTTCCCGTTATTGATGAGTGAACACATGAACTCGGAGTTTTCTTTGAATACGAATTATTTTGAATAATCTCATACACTTTATTTGGGCTTGTGACTTTGCATGATATCAAATTCATATTATTGTATTAGAACGTACTGTATATCTACTCAAGACAAATAGACAAGGTTACCATCTTTTAAGGACATGATTGAAGGCCATCTTTGGCTCGTTTGTGCTTAAAATGTCCCACCTCATAAATCTATCATTCTAGTACCCCTTTGAGCCTATTGAAAAATTTACCTTTATACATTCTTTGATAAGTCACGTTAACTTTTAACCCTTCACCATTTATGAAAATTCAGCTTTACCCTTCTTATTTCTGAGAAATTAGGAACGAGGGATGAGAATGAATGAGAAGAGAGTAAGTGGAGAGATACTGAGTTGTGGTGTTTACTGAGAGTGTATGGCAAAAATATAAAAGAAAAAGGGGGGAGAAAAAGAAAAAGAAAATTATGAAAAATAGGAGGTGCTTCAAGAAAAGGAAATTCAAAAGAAAAAGAAAGTTGAGAAAAATAAAAAAATATTGAAAAAAAAGTAGCGAGAAATTAGAAAAAAAAAAAAAGAGAGAAAAATCAGAAGTTTGTTTCTTTTCCAATTTCTCAGAAATTTTGAATCCCAACTTCCAATTCTTTCTTACCCTTTCCTGAGCCCCATTACAACCCTACAAAAGACCTTCATGATCTGATCTTGCATTGGTAACTGCCTTGTGGAGAGTAAATATGTGATACTTATGATACTTGATATGACATGCTTAGGATATACAAGTATCTGTTCTTATGAGATTTGTTTTTGTTCATTGATTACATCGTGTTTCATTTATCATGCGAGACCTTTTTGCTTATTTTGTATTGATCTCTCACATGTGTGCGAAAGCTTACCCATCATCGGAGTGATTTTATTTTGAGAGTATATCTAAAGTGAGGATTGAGTCGAGACAACAGATCCGACGATTTTCCGTTTGGACTAGTTCCGAGATGGATGAATCTTGGTTTGGGTATGCACACACTTCACGTTTAGGCATGAATGGATGAGTTATCTAACGATTTAAGCATTAGACTAATTTGAATGGATATTAGTACGATTAGTATAACTTTGTTATTTAAAATTAAGAATTCACATGTTGAATTGATTAATGATTTTGAGTTTTGAATGGTATATATGTTATCAAAATCATATTTTGAAAACTCAATTTTATCGATGGTTTCAAAAATGTATTGAAGTTTGTGGGTAACTTCACTGTAAACCCTCAGGAGACACAACTCCTCCACTAGGTATCACCTAGGGGTTTAAAGGCTTGTTGCACAGGCTAAGTGCAATCGTGTTCCCTACGAAAGTGGCATCTATTTTCTTTAGTTTGCTTTGCTCGAGGACTAGCAAAGTGTAGGTTTGGGGGTGTGATGAGTAGTGAAATATGATGATATTTCACCCCTAGATACCTACATTTAGCTATCTGATGAAGGCTATCTGATAAGAATTATTAGATTTGAAGTGTTTCAGGTAAATACAAGCCAAGTGCAGAAAACAGCCCAAGAATTCTGAAAATAATGTCAAAACACTGCAACTTTGGGTCATCGAGAACTTGGTGCAACTTGCAGTTCAATTTGGATCTTCAAGAAAGCCGAATTATGAAATTATCAAAACACAAAAGTTGTAGATTTTTCTGTCCGCTTTCCAACGGTGCAACCATCACCTCAATCTAAGTTTGGGACAGAAAGTTATGGCCAAAATACTGAAGCAGTGTCTGATGTAAAAGTGGGCCGAAATTCACAAATTTCTGGGAGGTAGATGCATCGACCCTTTTGGTCGATTAATCGAGCCACAAAAAGGAGTCTGACACGGACCTGACACTTTAAAGCATATTTTTAGGGATCTTTGTAAGGTCGATGCATCGACCCTATTGGGTCGATTAATCGACCCTAAATTATCGAGTTGGGAAACTTCCGCGACTGGGAATCTATTTAAAGTGGATCAAACACTTCAGGGAGGAATTAATTAGAGATAGATAATTAGAGAGTTAGTTTTTGGCTTTTCTTTTTCATAGTTAGACCTAGAGAAGAGTTTTTTTTAGAGGATTATTATTCATTATTATTATTTTTGATTTTAGACTCCTCTGGACATCGTTTTAAGAGTTCTTCTTTTCTCCTTCTTCTAGGGATTGATCTGGGTAGATTGTACTTAGGATTTGCACTGTCTTTCTTTTACATTCATAGATTGTATTTAGGAAAAGGCATTGTAAACAAAGATCTTTTGAAAGAAATAAAAAGAGGAATGACTTTGAATGAACAAGGAGATCATACACCAAAGATGAGCGGCTAAATCAGTTGATCGGGGAAGATGCGATCCCCAGATAAGTAGCAATTTTTTATGATTAATACTGCAGTCTATTATTATCATCATGGAATCGTTTTGCTAAAAGTTTGTGTTATTAAAAATATATTGAATGCTTGTTATGACCGTTGATGGCGCGTATCAACGGCTATAATCGCTAGATCTGGACCTGCAGACTGATCTAGGCTGCAGAGCGATTATGTTTTTACTGTCATGATCTAAACATCATGAGATATGCTATGCTTCTTACATGACTCATACCGCAATGATAGGCTGAGTCATTGTTTTTAGATAGGGTATGCCGGATTGATGATCATATTTTATTACGAATCATTTTTCTATACGAATGATGGTGTGAATGATGCTTTAATGAAACTGTGGGTTTTAATGATAGAAAAGAGGTATTAATCTGGGGTAGCATATTCCTTGATCATATTTAATTATTGTTCTTAGATTCATCAGTAATTAGTTGTTTAGATTAATTTATTTTTCTTGCATTTAGAAAACGTGATAAATTTTTGGTTAAATTGAATCTGCCCCTTAGTACTTCCTTGGGGACGTTTTTAAATCTCTGAAAGAATTAATTAAAATTCATGTTTCCCTGTGGGTTCGACACCTTTGTTCTTGCCATACTACAATAGATCTTGTGCACTTGCAAGGTTTACATTTAAAATCGATCACCTATGCACGGCCATATGGTTCATCGACATTTCCATTACCACCCCGGATTCCACGTGTTCAGAATCAATCCTTTTCACCGGCGGCCAGAGGTACATCTGGGTTTTCACAAGCACGGCCGACAGGTTCTCACACGAGATCGTACATGGCTTCATCAGTAGCTTCAAAAGAAATTTGTGGGAAATGTGGAAAGGCACACAAAACAGATGAGTGTCGTAAAGCTTCTAATGCATGTTTTCAATGTGGTAAGATGGGACACTAGATTAAGGAATGCCTGGAACTAGTTGGACTAGCATCTAAGGCGGGACCAGTGTTACGATCGGCATGGCCTACGGTACAAGGCCGAGCTTATGCTCTCACTGTAAAGGATGCACGCACTAGCAATGACATCATTCAAGGTATGTTGGAGCATTACATATCTACATTAATATTTATTCTATATTATATTTTTAGATAGAGAAAGTGCATCTAGTAAACTATAAATACTACCGTATGAATTGTTAGATTCACATATGATTATTTTTGAGTAAGTAAAAGTAATATAGCTAACACTAGATGGTATGCTTTAGGTATGCTACAATTATATCCAAAATATGCTTATTTGTGTTATGACGCACGAGTCTTGATAGATACCGGATCTACACACTCGTTTGTTACACCCCAGTTTATTGAAAATTTGAAGAAGTTGGGAGGTATCCCAGAGCCTCTCGACTTTATTCTTGATGTAACACTTCCGACTGGACAGTTTCTCACAACTGATATGGTATATCGATCGGTTATCATTTGGATCAAGGACTACTGGGGATATGACGCAGTAGCCGACTTGATCTTACTACTGATGCAAGGATATGACGTTATCCTTGGCATGGATTGGTTGTTCAATCACCATGAGAATGTTGATTGTCGACGAAAGATTGTCTCTTTTCGACCACAAAAGAAGAAATCAGCTAAATTCTATGGGGTACCGTTAACAAATCTATCTTTGATATCCGCAATTCAAGCATGACGATTACTTGATGATGATGCTCAGGGGTATATTGCTTTTGTGAAAAGTAAAGATCGAGAAGTGAAGACACTTTCACTTTCAGAAGTACCAATTTCTCGTGAATTTCCTGATGTATTCCCTGATGAGTTGCCAAGCTTACCTCCTGACAGGGAAGTGGAGTTTGCCATTGAGTTAGCTCCGGCTACCGATCCAGTATCGAAAGCATCGTATAGAATGGCCCCGGCAGAGTTGAAAGAGCTTAAGGAGCAATTGCAAGAGCTTCTTGATAAAGGCTTTATTAGATCGAATGTGTCTCTGTGGGGCGCACCGATGTTGTTTGTGAAAAAGAAGGATGGTTCAATGCGTCTCTGCATCGATTACCGTCAACTCAATAAACTGACGATTAAGAATAGATATCCGCTCCCCTGAATTGACAATCTCTTTGATCAGTTACAAGGAGCGTGTTTCTTTTCAAAAGTTGATCTACGATCAGGATATCACCAGATGAAGGTGAAAGCTGAAGATATTTCGAAAATAGCTTTCCGAACGCTTTACGGTCACCACGAGTTTCTCATCATGCCCTTCGGGTTGACCAATGCACCTGCTGCATTTATGAAATTGATGAATCGAGTCTTCAAACCTTATCTTGATCAGTGTATCGTGGTATTCATCGATGATATACTCATTTATTCAAAGACAAAGACAGAGCATGAAGATCATCTACATCTGGCATTATAAACATTAAGAGATTCGCAGTTGTATGCTAAATTCAGTAAATGCGACTTCTGGTTGAATCAAGTCAGTTTTCTGGGTCATATTATCTCTGAAGCAAGTATTACAGTTGATCCTGCAAAGATTGAAGTTGTAGAACAGTGGAAGCAGCCACAGACAGTAACCGAGATTTGAAGTTTTCTTGGTCTCACAGGTTATTACCAACATTTTGTTGAAGGGTTTTCATGACTTGCTGGACCACTCACACAGCTCACTCGATAGAATGCTAAATTCGAGTGGACCGAAGCTTGCGAACAGGGTTTCCAAGAATTAAAAAGGAGACTCACTTCCGCACCTGTTCTAGCCTTACCATCTGGCAGTGGTGGTTTTGTGGTCTTCAGTGATGCATCATACAGTGGGTTAGGTTGCTTTTTGAATCAATGGGAACGTATAATTTCCTATGGTTCCCGTCAGTTGAAAGGCCACGAGAAGAACTATCACACTCATGACCTGGAATTAGCAGCAGTCATTTTCGCGTTAAAAATCTGGAGACACTATCTGTACGGTGAAACCTTCAAGATTTTCACCGATCACAAGAGTCTGAAATATCTCTTTACCCAGAAAGTGTTGAATTTGAGGCAGAGAGGTGGATGAAATTCTTAAAAGAATACGACTGCTCTATTCAATACCATCCCGGCAAAGCCAATGTTGTAGCTGATGCACTGAGTCACAAATCATCTGCTCAATTATCTCATCTTGTGACAAGATTACAAAGATGGAAACTACTCAATGACATTGTATCATCAAGCGCTACTCTGCGAGCAACATCAACTGGAGGTTTACTTGCTACAGTAATGATCCAGGCTCCACTTTTTGATAGGACCAGAGAGCTTCAGATGCAAGATGCAGACCTTATTTCCATCCAACATAGAGTACAAAGTGGACTACAGTCAAATTTTTTTTTATTAAGGACGATGAGTCCTTATTATTTCGAGGACGAGTATGTGTACCTGATGATCCTGCCTTACGTCAAGAAATTCTCAAAGAAGCGCATAAGTCAGCCTATGTTATTCATCCTAGCAGCACAAAGATGTACCAGGATTTAAAGAAGACGTTCTGGTGGAACGGGTTAAAATGCAACATAGCAGAATATGTTGCAAAGTGTTTAACCTGTCAACAAGTAAAGGTTTAGCACAAACACCCTACTGGTCTGTTACAGCCACTACCTATTCCAGAGTGGAAATGGGAAAATATTTCCATGGATTTAATTCTCGGTTTGCCCCGTACTCATAAGGGTTACAATGCGATTTGGGTAATTGTTGATCGTCTCACCAAACCGACGCATTTCTTACCCTATAGTACGCGATATACAAACACGAAATCAAGCCAAAAGTCTCTGCATGCCACTGATTTCATCTTGGCATCTCTCTATTTCCTGCTATTTCACTAATTCTGGCAGATTTTGGTGTCTGGTGAGGTAAAATTCAGAATCCCAGCTCAAGTTTTTATTTCTTTGTCTTTTAAATTCCTTAGAATGCCTCCTAGGAAAACCGGGGCATCAAAACCCCCAAAGGCTTCAGCTCAATCAAAGGGCAAGGGCCTTGCTCCTTCCCATGAACCAATAGATCCACCCGTTGAGCACGAACAACTCATCCCATGGTGGGCTGCGAAGGCTATGGAACCCGAGTGGATCATTGATGATCGCCTATTGACACCGAATGACCAGACTGCATGGTCTATTCGGTATATAGAACAGGCGCGGTTAGACGCCTTATATCAACCATTCCATACCCAGTTTTATCCGCGTCTCATTCGTCTCTTTTACCAAAATCTCAAAGTACCACCAACAGTTGGTCAGTTAGAGACCAAAATTGACAATAGGAAGTTTTATTTCAATCTACAACACATAGCCCAAGCTATGGAATTAATAAGTTTAGGACTGCAAATGCCAAGGCAAAGAGATGTGAAGTTCCATCACATCACTACTAAAATGACTGATGGGCAAACCTCTTCTGCTCACAACCTGACAGTCCATCGTAGCCAACTACCACAGAAAATGTGGTTTTTAGATTGTGTATGTCGCTGCAATTTGTACCCAATACAGCATGAGAGAGAGCGTAGAGATACACTCTTACAAGCTCTCTTCGCTGTTTATGAAAATCGATGGTTAAATGCCCCGAGAATAGTATGGGAAGACATTAAATATGCCAACATCCATTTACAAAGCACTGTCTCAAATCCCATGCCATCCTGTCCCTATCCTCGCCTGATTTCTCGCCTTTTAGAAGGCCATTTTGATAGTGTTAATGAAACCCCGTATCAAGTCCAGTTGGGTGAAGAGGTCCGCACCGATAATATGTGGGTCTTTAGCCCAGCCATATGGAGAAATATCTGTCAAAGGTCCTCTCACGCTGTGAGCAACCGCCAAGCCAAACAAGTCCGTCATCCTCCCCAATCTCAATAAGAAATACCTTCAGCTCCAACCCATGACATTCCTATTCCCCCTCAACCACAAACCGAATCAGTTCCTCCGGCACAAGGAACATATACCAATACTGATTTGGTCCTACTCATGCGTGAAAACCATGAGCAAACCCTCCTCCAATTTGATAATTTGTATCGAAACCATTATATGCTCAATCAACGCATTGATTACATTGACGAAGCAACCAACATCATGATGGAACATACATAAGTTTTTCTTATTTTAGACTTAGATTTATAATTGCCTATTTTGTGTTTGACTAATTGTTGCTATAGTTTTTTATAGTTTAATTTTATATTTCAAATCTGGATATGTGGTTCTAAGAGGAGCATTGTGCTTTTTGGAGGAGAAAGATGTGCTAAAGTTTGCAGTTCTTAACTCTCTTTATATTTCTAGATCTGTAATTTTTTAATCTGTAACATTATTTGTGTGTTTTTAAAATTATTTTGCTGAAATCTGTGCTGTAATTTTCTGTGTTGTACTTAGTTTTTGCTGTATGTATGCTTGGTAGAAGATCTCTCAATCCTGAGATTATCCCTTTAGATCTTGAAGTGGAGAGGCTTCTTAGACCTAAGCAGTCCTTACACTTGTGGTTAATTTTGAAGTTTCTGCAATGGGTGAGCAACGTAGGACATTGAAAGAATTCAATGCAGCAGGGGTTTATAATCCTTCCTTCTGTATTCAATTCCCTGCTATCTAAGGAAACTATGAGATTAAATCTTCCATCATACAAATGCTACCCTCATATCATGACATGAGTAAGGAAGACCCCTACAAGCACATTGATGAATTTCTAGGATTGTGCACTACTTTCAACATTACAGGTTTGGGGGAGGAAGTAACCAGGTTGACTCTTTCCTTTTTTATTAAAGGATAGGGCCAGGACTTGGTTGTCACTGCTCCCAACCAATAGTATTCAGTCTTGGAATGACCTTCAATGTCAATTTTTGGCCAAGTTTTTCCTCATGTCCAAAACAAATCAGCTGAGAAAGAGCATCATTTCATTTGCTCAAGCCCCAACTGAAGACTTTCACCAAGCATGAGAGAGATTTAAGGATCTCTTGAAGCAATGTCCCCATCACCAAATTCCAGAATGGCAACTTGTTCAAAGCTTCTATCAGGGAATTGATCCCAATAGTAGGGACATGGTTGATGCCTCATGTGGTGGTACTTACCTCTACAAGACAGCTGATGAGGCTTGGGAGTTGTTTGATATCATTAGTGAAAACTCCATATAAAGGGGGACTTTGTCAAGGGACATTGAGACCCCTGTTAGATTTGTGAGAGAGAATACTACAAGAGGGAAAATGTATGAGGTTAGTAGATATAATGATTTGGAAAGAAAAGTAGATAGCTTGACTCAAAATTTTGATAAGCTCATGGGAGCAATGCAGTCACCAATGGCTGCCAAAGTGAAGGAGGCATGTGTGATATGCCAGTTCTATACTCACTCCCTTGAGGAATGTCCTTCTAGTGGCCAATTTCCAAACCTTATTATGAAACATGTGAATGATGCTCAGTCCTTTGGATAACAGTCTACTGCTGGTTATCATTGGAGAAACCTCCTCAACTTGAGGTGGAGACAAGATACCTTCTAAAATCAGCAGCAACAACAGCCACAACATCAGTCCATGCCTTATAGAAATGCCCAACCCTACCAACAGAATTACTTTCCAAGGCCCCAACACCAACAGCCTATGGCCCAGCCACTGGCAAAACCTGTGCATCACAATGCACCAGCCCCAGCACCCTCTAGATCCCTCACATTTGAAGAGTAAGATCTGACTTCAGTGTAAAATTTGGGCTCTTTGTCACAAACTGTTAACTCTCATAGCCAAAGTATTAACAAAATAGAGGACCACCTTGGTTAGCTATCCAATACTTTGACTAGGAGAGAGGAGGGAAGACTGCCTAGTCAGCCCATGAACAACCTAAAAGGGTAGTATATGGTGGGTGAGACTTTTTCACATGACGAAGCTAAATCTGTCACCCCTTTGAGGAGTGGAAGGCTGGTTGATAACAAAGTTGGTGTTAAGCCTGATGAGGAAAGTGCAAGAAATGAAATAACAACCCATGTTGATATGCAGCAAGAGCAACATATGAGAAATAAGGGGGGTGTTGAGGTGCCCCAATAGAAAAATAAAAACAAAAATAAAGAAAATTTTGATGAGATTGCAAAAGCAGCAAATGGCCCCATTTGCCATTTCCTAATGTACTTCAAGCACCTTCTCCTTTTGATGAGGGGAATGCTAAAGTTGAGGAGATGATAGAAACATTCAAATAAGTAAAGATCAACTTGCCTTTACTTGATGCTATCAAGCAAGTTCCAGCCTATGTAAAATTTTTGAAAGATTTGTGCACCCATAAAAGACAATCTAGGATACACCTATCCAAGAAGGTCTTTTGTGCTGAGAAAGTGAACCAAGTGTTGTCCATTGTAACCCCAACAAAGCTCCAAGACACTGGAGTTCCCACAATCCCTTGCATCATTGGGGATCACACCATTGAGAAAGCCTTGTTAGATCTAGGAGCTAGTGTAAACCTATTTCCATACTCAGTTTATGAGAAGTTAGGTTTGGAAGAATTGAAGCCCACACATGTGGTACTACAGCTAGTTGACAGATCTGAAAGGAGGCCTGTGGGAATGATAGAAGATGTGTTAGTTGGGGTTGATAAGTTTTTCTATCCAGCAGATTTTCTTATTCTTGGCATGGAGTCAAGCAAGTACACTACCTCCATTCCTATAATTTTGGGCAGGTCTTTCTTGGCCACTGCCAATACTTGTATATAATATAGATCTGGTGTAATGGAGGTATCTTTTGGTAACATGAAAGTAAAATTGAATGTTTACGATACAACAAGTCAACCTCACTTGGATGGTGAGGATTGCTTTTTGATTGATGTATTGGATGAGCTTGTGGAAGAGACTTTGCCCAAGCTGCTGCATGGTGATGATTGGTGTGATATTTTTGAAAATGTGTTGAGTGAAATAGTGGAAGAGAAGGCCCCCGCACCTGTGATGAAAGAGGTGAAAGCCTTAAATTCTAAAGTGGGGCCAGCAACAAGGTATCCTCCTTGGAAACCAGCTGTGTTGCGTCTTCCACGACCATCAAAGGCACCTTTGCTGCCTTCACTCATAAGTCCACCTGATGTGGAGTTGAAATAGCTGCCCAAGTCCTTGAAATATATTTTTTTAGGGGCAAATCAGAAGTTGTCAGTGATCATTTCTTCTTCCCCTCACTGATGAGCAAGAAGAGGAGTTGTTAAATGTGTTGCAAAAGCATGAGAGAGCAATAGGCTGGAGTACTATTGATCTTGGAGGCATCAGCCCTGCTATTTGTATGCATAATATCCACTTGGAAGAGGGTTCTAAACCCTCTACAGAGATGCATAGAAAGTTAAACCCCCACATGCAAGAAGTGGTGATGAAGGAAGTGGTCAAATTGTTAGATGTTGGAGTCATCTATCCCATTTCAGATTCTGAATGGGTGGCACCTATTCAGGTGGTACCTAAGAAATCTAAAATCACTATGATTAAAACTGATTCTGGTGAGCTTATTCTAACTAGGGAAACCACAGGTTGGAGGGTGTGCATAGACTATCGAACGCTCAATTTGAAAACCAGAAAAGACCATTTTCCTTTGCCCTTTATAGACCAGATTTTAGATAAGTTAGCAGGCAAGGCTTTCTATTACTTTCTTGATGGATATTCTGGGTATAACCAATTCCTGTGTATCCATAAGATCAAGAGAAGACCACTTTTACATGTCCATTTGGCACCTTTGCCTATAAAAGGATGTCATTTGGATTGTGCAATGCCTCTGCAACTTTTCACAGTTGTCTGTATACCATCTTTTCTGACATGATTGATCAATTTTTAGAGATATTCATGGATGATTTCTCTGTCTTTGGGGACAGTTTTAGCCAATGTCTACACCATCTCAGCCTTGTGTTGCATAGATGTGAGGAAACAAACTTAGTTTTGAGTTGGAAAAAGAGTCATTTTATGGTCAATCAAGGCATTGCCCTTGGCCATGTTGTTTCTCACAGAGGCATTAAGGTAGACAAGGCTAAAATTGATTTGATTACACATTTGCCCCCACCTAAAACTGTGAAACAAGTTAGATATTTTTTGGGGCATGCTGGTTTTATAGGAGATTCATCAAAGATTTCAGCAAAATCTCAAAATCCCTTTATCACCTGTTGTGCCAAGAGGTTCCTTTTGAATTTAATGATGAATGTCTTATTGCTTTTGACCTTTTCAAAGGCTATTTAACCTCTGCACCTATCCTTCAAGCACCTGATTTTTTTGTCATTTGAGCTGATATGTGATGCATCAGATTTTACTATTGGTGCAGTTTTAGGGCAAAGAAAAGACAAAGCACCTTGTGTGATTGCTTATGCAAGCAAAATCATGATTGATGCTCAGTTAAATTACACCACAACTGAGAAGGAATTGTTGGCAATTGTCTATGCTTTGGAAAAATTTAGGTCTTATGTGTTGGGATCTAGGATTGTGGTGTTCACTGACCACTCAGCCCTGAAATACCTTTTATCAAAAAAGGACGCTAAGCCAAGATTAATCAGATGGATCTTCTTATTACAGGAGTTTGATCTTGAGATTAAGGATAAGAAAGGAGTTGAAAATGTAGTTGTGGACTAGCTATCCAGGATCCTAGCTGCTGAGTTTGATAGGCTGCCTATTAATAACTCATTTCCTAATGAGCAGCTGTTTACTGTCAGCACTTCTGCACCTTGGTTTGCAAATATAGTGAACTATTTGGCTGTGGGTAGGATTCCCCCACATTGGAATAAAATGGATAGAGAGTTTTTCTTCTCCCAGATCAGACATTACATGTGGGAGGATCTATACCTGTTCAAGCATTGTGCAGACCAAGTGGTAAGGAGATGTGTCCCTGATGATGAATTCCACAATATATTAACCATGTGTCATGAACAGGCATATGGAGGCCATTTTAGTGACAACACGACTGCTGCCAAGGTGCTTCAAAGTAAATTTTATTGGCCCACTCTCTTCAAGGATACATGGCATCATTATAATGCTTATGAAAGATGTCAAAAAATGAGAAGTATCTCCAAAAGAAACTCCATGCCCTTACAGCCTATACTTGTTATTGAGCTCTTTGATATCTGGGGAATTGATTTTATAGGCCTCTTTCCTCCCTCAAATGGTTATAGTTTTATCCTTATGGCAGTGGACTATGTGTCCAAGTGGGTTGAAGTCATTGCTACAAGGACTAGTGACCATAAGGTTGTCTTGAAATTTATCAAAGAAAATATCTTCTCAAGATTTGGCACCCCTAGAGCCATCATCAGTGATGGGGGCAGCCACTTCTGTTACAGAAATTTTGAGAGCTTGCTCAAGAAATATTCTGCTACTCATAGGATTACAACTCTCTACCACCCCCAGACTAGTGGGCAGGTTGAAATCTATAATAGGGAGATTAAGCACATCCTAGAGAAGACAATTAGGGCAGATAGGAAGGATTGAGCCATGAAGCTTAATGATGCATTGTGGGCTTATAGGACTACCAATAAGACCCCAATTGGCATGTCCCCTTTCAGACTAGTGTATGGCAAGGCATGACATTTGCCAGTAGAGTTAGAATACAAAGCCTATTGGGCTATAAAATCATTGAATGTTGATCTAACTTTTGTTGGCATACACATGAGGCTCTAGCTGTTAGAGCTAGAAGAACTGAGATTGGAAGCCTACTTGTGACAGCTCGGATTTCGGCACCTTGAAACTTGTGCCATCAGCACGATCATCTTGACTGTGCCCCTTAGCTATGCATGGAACATTGGTATATCAAGCAATCAATTGAATTGAAATAGTAAATGAAGCTGCGGAAGTAAATTACTATATAAGCATTTCTCAAAATACAGTTCTACCCTCATGCCTCTACATGAACGGAGAACCGATCCGAACCCTCGATAATAGCTAATCATCACAGATGGTTCACCCAAAAGAATTATCCCAAATCTATATATATATATTGTTTAATCAAAAACAAGGCTTGACATACCAAGCCATACAAACAATCTCACAAAACTCTCAAAGCTGCACAACGGAGTCCTCTAGAAGAAGTCCTCAGGAGGTGGCTCCAACTCGTCTCCAGGTGCAAGGTCTAAGTCACCGGGGTCAGCGTTTCCTGAAGCCTCGGCAGCTGCTAGTAGTGGACTTGCGACGTATAGTCTATAGGGTGAGCTACATCCTAGCTCAATAGGGAACAAAACACAGTTGAACATATAAATTACCACTCACATATATTCCATGATATGCCATGCATGATGTGTCTATGCAGTTACTGATGAAAATAGTTAAAAAGAGTCACATTTTACTGGTAGTTTACTCATGTCTTTTACTTATTCATGAATGATGCTGAAAAGGCCTAAAGCAAAACTTAAACTTTCAACTTAAGTAATCCCCGAGTAATATAGCATCGAGCCCCGATGAGATACCCATCATCGTCATCTATATAGACAGTTTTAAAAGTATTCTCTGGGAATACAAATAGTACCCAAGCCCCTTTCCCCTGGGGATTGGTGGCGGGGTTTCACTTGTCTCAACTCAACACCCCTGGGGTGTGCTTACTGTGTACGGATAAGCCTCCGCACTGGCCTACGGTTTCACCGCCGTATCGATCACGGATATTCTGCCGCGTCAGTCGTGGATATCCCGCCACGTCGGTGGGGTACCCTATCAAACCTCAAATAACAAAAATATCAAGTGCTTTACATATAGTTATTCACCGTATAAGTGTGCTATCTTATATCAGTTAGGCCCTATCAGACATGATTCAATCTTGGATACATCCCTTAATCGATATTGAATTTCGATTAATCAATTTCCAAAATCAATTAATCGATCCCAAATCGATTAATCGAACTCTCATTTCGATTAGTCGACTTTCCCAAGCTCTTTTCTTTCCTCCACTGGAGTTCACTGTAGGTTCCCAGTCGATTAATCGATACCCAAATTGATTAATCGAAATTCAAAGTCGATTAATCGAAACTCAATTCGATTAATCGAGATCGGGGTCCTCTGACTTTTCAACTTCTTGGCCAAAATTGATTAATCGAAACTCAATTTCGATTAATCGAAATGGCCAGATTTAGCCCCCTTTTGGCTGTTCTTCCCAATCTCTTCCCTTACTTTTTCCTCCATTTTTCTAAGCCTTTATCCTATACTTTAAACCATTTCTAACTACCATCTAACCTTTCAATCTATGCATTTAACTACAAGAATTTTACCTTCAATCAATCTCAAATTGATTTAAATCAAGTGGTTGGAAAGGCTAGGGTTCCAGCTTTGGCTTGAACGGATCCTTCGCGTTAAATCGGTCTCTTTAATGCTTGAATCCCCCTTCCAATCACTCATAATAACTCCTTGCTCAACCTTCATTACTCCTCTCTCTCTCTTCTTTACTTCTCTCTCAACAACCCAAGACATGCAATTTAGGGTTATTAAACCCTTTTATCTCTCCTCTCACTTGTGTGTTGAGCACATGCACCGTGATAGGTGTATGTGACTTCACATTTACATCACACACCACACAGTCAATCAATTTATCACATCTCATCCGTTCATCACACTCTATGCTAACTATTGAACTCCTAATTGGTCAAACCTGTGACCAATCGGGCACGGATCCTGAGGTCACTATTTAACGTAATTTTTCAGGATATTACATCCTCCCCACCTTGGGAATTTTCGTCCTCGAAAATAACCCAAAGGTGTGTAGGTCTGGGTCCCCCCCCCACACTCTCAGGTGACACGGCGCGGTTGACTCAGATGCATCTAGGTAATTACACGAATACAAGCATAGAATATAAATGTTACGAAAATGAAGCATTTACACCAAAAATTTTGATTTCTATTAATATCTGAAAATTTTTACAATGCGCCAAATAAGTTGGCATACAAAATATACATGCATATAATAACAACTCAAAAATGGGAGCACGAGGCTCATGCGCCCCTCAGTCGTGGGGAGCAGTCTTGGGCGGTACTCGACGATATGTGATTGCTATAGGGTTCTCTGAGCCGGTGATCTGTGGTGGTGAAGTCTGTGTTGGCTGGGTGGTCGGAGGTAACGACGGCTGCTGTAAGTGCGGCGTCTTGGTCGGAGGAGCTGATGTAGAAGTGGAAGGACCAGCGCCGGTAGTCACGGTGGTCGAATGGAAGACGGGACCTCTGTGGAAGGCGGTCCGTCCCGCAGTCCACTCCTCCTCCTGAGCCAGGTGTCGCTGGTAGTCCAACGGGTAGATGTAGCAGAGGGTGTGGAACATAAGGAAGTCCATCCTCCAGTTCATCCGCTCGTTGTTGGCCTCCATGCGTGCCAACAGCTCCTCGATGGTAGGACCGGATGGAGCTGCTCACCGGCGGTAGGATGATGTGGGTGAAGCTGGCGCAGAGTGAGCTGGCGGTGTCGGTGAAGCTGTGGTATGAGAGGTAGCCCTCTCCACTGATGGCTCAGCCGGGTGTGCCCCACCCACGGGTGGGTCCTGATGTGGTGGTGGGGGTGGTGGTGGTGCTACTGCTGCGACGGGAGCCGGACCCAGAGCTGGTAGAGTCCGCTTCATCAAGTTGTAGCTACGGGTCCATGAAGACTTGGAGAACGTCTTCACGCAATCTGTAGCCCTCACCTCGTGAGGCGAGATGGTGTAGGAGGGATCGTCGGAGTAGCACTCCAACATGCTCGAGATGAGCCGAGCATACGGCATCTTCTCCTTGGGCCTTATGTTGCCCTTCATTAACTTCCCCTTAATGTATCTCATCCCCTCGAGGACAAGCATGGTGGTGTCGAACCAGCGGCCACAAAAGGCCGCGTATAGTGCGTGTTGCACTCTGTCCACGCGATCATTGTCGTGGTGCAACGGGTATAGGTTACACTTGATTATCGAATCAAGCATCCACACGTAGTGGGGAAGGTCGACCCTCTTGATGGAGGATCCTGACCCCTTTTTCCCGTTGGTCATGTGGGTCATGACCTCTTCAAACCTAGGGTCCTCCTCAAAGGGTGGGAATAGGGTGGTCTCAGGGGTGAAATCGAGGTAGCACTCGAGCACCTCGTGTATGTGGCGACGGGTGATTGTGTATTCTCGACCCTCGATGTTGGTCAAGATCACGTCGTCGGTAGGGCCATCGGCAAGGCCCTGGTAAAACAACCTCACCAATCTAGGGTAGTAAGAACCCCGGATTGGTTTGAGAAGGTTGCCGAGACTGGCATTCCTAAGATAGTTGCGAGCCCATTGGGTCTCGCCCGGTACATCGAGATTTGTGAAGAGGGTAGGGTCAATGAGGTACTCGACCTCAAAGGTCTTTGCGGCCCACCACTCATTGGGTTGTACCACGTTAGTGGGTGGTGGCGGCATAGGGGTAGACTCGCTGGGAGACTCGCGCGAAGGTGCGCTTGTCGAACCGGAGGTGGTCTCCGATGCCTACGGTGATTGAGTTCTCACCGGTGATGGGGTAGGTGGTGGTGGTGCGGCGTTCTTATGCCGAACCGGGAGCTTAGAGGTCGCCTTCTTCGAAGACAATCGGGTTTTGGGCGGCATTTTTGGTGAAATATCACTAATTTAGGGTTTTCCCTAACTCAAATTGAAAGAAAAAGATAAATTTTAGGGTTTACCATGGGTTTTGGATGAGATACGACTTGAATCCGAGCCGAAAACCGACGAAAATGCAAACCCTAGGATGTTGGATGGTTGGAGAAGAAGAAGAAAGAAGAAACGCCCAACGAGAAAAAAAAATTCAAATGATTTCGAATGGGAGTGAAATCCCCAATTTTATATATATAAGCCCCGACTCGATTAATGGAAATCCAAAGTCGATTAATCGAGATTCAAAACTAGGTTAAACCGCGCGAAACCGATTAATCGATTTCCAAAATCGATTAGTCGAAAGTCAAAATCGATTAATCGAAAACATTTCGATTAATCGAAATCGTATCCGTTTAAAAATTCAAGTTTTGGAGCTCACTGGCGCGAGCCAGTCGATTAATCGAAATCCATTTCGATTAATTGAAATTTCAAAATCGATTAATCGAAATTCACTTCGATTAATCAAAATCGTGTAGTCCTCTCCAAAATTTTCAAGATTCTTTAAGTTCTTCGATTAGTCGAACTATGGTTCGATTAATCGAAATCTCAAATCGATTAATCGAATTTCACATCGATTAATCAAAATTGTTTCTCTGACTTCAAATTTTCATAAGTTCCTTAAGTTATTCGATTAATCGAAATTCCAGTTTGATTAATCGAAATCTCAAATCGATTAATCGAAACCTCCTCGATTAATCGAAATTTCAGTAAATCCCTCTAAGTTCTTCTAACATTCCCAGTCTGTTCGATTAATCGAACATGCAGTTCGATTAATCAAAAACCTAAATCGATTAATCAAAACCAAAATCGATTAATCGAAATTTCATTCTGTATATTTTCTAACTCTTACTCAAGTTTCCAGTCACTGGCACATGCCAGTCGACTAATCGAACAAAATCGATTAATCGAAATTCCAAATCGATTAATCGATTTGAAATTCGATTAATCGGTTTTGCCCAATTTCTGCAGATTCTCTGGTTCTTTGTTTATTTGATTTCTTTTGGTAGTGTATGATATCAAGTTATTCTTAGTTCCACAAAACACATCCTCTAGGTCATGTGTATATAAAAATTTGTTCCTTTATCATACTTTGATCAAAACTTCCATTGAATTACAAGTATTGTTGAGATTCCACAAACATGTTTGTGGTTTACATTGGATTCTCAAGTCGTTGGAAGCAAGGTTAGATATTATTCTTTCACATCGGCCTCTCGTTCCCAAGTAGCCTCTTCGTTCAGATGATTGCTCCATCGAACCAGCACTAAGGGAATCACTTTAGTGCGTAGTACTTGTTCCTTTCGATCCAAGGTTTCCACTGGTTCCTCTATCATGCTCATGTCCTCACAGATCTCCAAAGGTTGACTTCCTAACGCATGAGATGGACCGTTTACATACTTTCTGAGCATCGATATGTGGAAAACGTTATGCACTCAATCGTATAATGGGGTAATCCAATGCGATAAGCTACTTCTCCTACGCGTCCCAAAATTTCAAATGGTCCAACATAACGGGGACTTAGCTTCCCTCTCTTGCCAAACCTCATTACGCCTTTCATAGGTGACACTTTCACAAACACGTGCTCACCCACTTTATAGTCGACACTAGTCCGCTTGATGTCGGCGTAACTTTTCTGTCTGCTCTGTGCTGACTTCAGCCTCTCTCTGATTATACGCACTACAGTGGCGTTGTCTTCCAGTAATTCTAGCCCCAAAATAACTTCTCACCCGTTTCTTCCCAATTGAGGGGTGATTTGCATCGTCGTCCATACAGAGCTTTATATGGTGCCATGCCAATGCTAGTTTAGAAACTGTTGTTGTATGCAAATTCAATCAGCGACAGATGCTGATCCCAATATCCTTGCATATCTAGCATGCACGCTCTGAGCATGTCTTCTATTACTTGATTCACTCGCTCTGTCTACCCATCAGTTTGAGGATGGAAAGCCGAACTAAAATCTAGTCGCGTTCCCATTCCTTCTTGTATTGGTAAAGGCTGTAATAGTCCAGCAGGATGCCTATGATCAATTTTCACCTACTGACAGGTCAAACATCGTGACACGTATTCGGCCACGTCTTGCTTCAAACCTCTCCACCAATAGTTCTTTTTCAAGTCTTGGTACAGTTTGGTGCTACCAGGGTGGATTGCATAAGTTGACTGATGAACCACGGAAAATATAGTTTGCCATAGATCGTTGTCATCTGGAACACAAGACGGCTCTTTAACAATAAGGAACAATTTGCTTGAGTGAGAACGCTGAACCAATGCCTTCTACCGCACTATTCATCACCCAACATGAAAGATTCATATCTAACAAGTTTGGCGCACCACCGATTTTTTTTTTTTTTTTTTCTTCCAATAGGATAATTACTACTAACTATATTCTATAACAACCAACTACAACATATACTATCTATGAGATTGTCAACCCACAACGGTTTAACTCATGACTCGAATAGGTCTCACTCGTCTAGGAACAAGAGTTCACAGTCACTCACGGTCTGATACAGAATGGCGGTAAAAGAAATTATCAAAGTGAGATAAAGCCATCACCAAGATGAGATAAAGCCATCATTAACATGAGGTAAAGCCATCAGCAAAATGAGATAAAGCCATCACCAAATAAGGTGAAGCCATCAGCAAAATGAGATAAAGCCATGACCATAATGAGATAAAGCCATCACCAAAATGAGATAAAGCCATCATCAACATGAGCACTTCTATAACCTACCGCAATGATCTTGAAATCTTCAAACTTTATGCCCTTACCCAGTTTTACGATATACGAATATCCTTCCGATCGTATAGGAAGGGCAAAAATGTGACACATCTTGGCTTTCATTTCAAGGAGATGATTACCAATGATTGCTCTCAAGTTCCTACCATTTAGGTGCACCAGGATTGGGGTCGTACATAACTACTTAGGCATAATTATTAGACTCATCATGTGTACTACCCTCAACACACTCCCTATACTAACTAAATCTCCATATAGTCCTTGAAAATCTGTAGTCATTCATCATGGCTTAAGTGAAAAAAAACAGTGCAATCTATTGTAGCGACATCCAATTCTGCTCTCCCATGATATCCTAAGTTTAAATTCTTCCTATCCTCTATCAATTACCTACCTGATTGTCCTAAATTCTTCCAATTCTCGAGAAAACTTCCAGAGTAAAGTACAGCGGCTAACAACCGAACTCAAGTTTGAAAGGAATGTATTTAAATACACTATAATAATGACTCATCAGTCAGGATGAATAATACTAGGATTAAGTCTGTTAACTCAATTTCATTACTCCTAGTGTCAACTCAACTTCAAATCATGAACAATCTATCCGTAAGTAATTTCACCATAACTTTGAAGATTTATCCCAGTCTCGTCCTTATATTTATCACTTAGTTAATCCTTTGAAATTGAAATTCGTTTATGTCATGGAGGTGATTTACTCAAATGCACATACGACGGTGTCCAGATATTCCTTAAGTGTCAAAGGCAACCACAATTTCTAAGGATATTCATCATCTAACAAATTGAGAGAAATCTCAACAATCGATAGTAAGTCTATACCTTGGGAAACTTCCTATGCCATACGGGCATCATTTATCGATGTTTCACTTGTAGGACCTTGAGTCGTAGGGAGGATTGGCTCGGAAATAGACGTCGATGCTACCCGCCTTTGATGTCTCACTGGACAGTCCTTGATCCAGTGCCCTTTCTCACTGCACTTAAAAGATGTGCGCAAAACTAACCGATGCTATATTGCTAGGGTTTGCATTTTCGTCAGTTTTCGGCTCGGATTCAAGTCGTATCGCATCCAAAACCCACGGTAAACCCTAAAATTTATCTTTTTCTTTCAATTTGAGTTAGGGAAAACCCTAAATTAGTGATATTTCACTAAAAATGCCACCCAAAACCCGGTTGTCTTCAAAGAAGGCGACCTCTAAGCTCCCGGCTCGGCGTAAGAACGCCACACCACCACCACCTACCCCATCGCCGGTGAGGACTCAATCACCGTCGGCATCGAAGACCACCTCCGGTTCGACGAGCGCACCTTCGCGTGAGTCTACCCCTATGCCGCCGCCACCCACTAACGTGGTACAACCCAATGAGTGGTGGGCCGCAAAGACCTTTGAGGTCGAGTACCTCATTGACCCTACCTTCTTCACAAATCCCGATGTATCGGGCGAGACCCAATGGGCTGGCAACTATCTTAGGAATGCCGATCTCGACAACCTTCTCAAACCAATCCGGGGTTCTTACTACCCTAGATTGGTGAGGTTGTTTTACCAGGGCCTTGCCGATGGCCCTACCGACGACGTGATCTTGACCAACATCGAGGGTCGAGAATACACGATCACCCGTCGCCACATACACGAGGTGCTCGAGTGCTACCTCGATTTCACCCCTGAGACCACCCTATTCCCACCCTTTGAGGAGGACCCTAGGTTTGAAGAGGTCATGACCCGCATGACCAACAGGAAAAAGGGGTCGGGATCCTCCATCAAGAGGGTCGACCTTCCCCACTACGTGTGGATGCTTGATTCGGTAATCAAGTGTAACCTATACCCGTTGCGCCACGACACTGAGCGCGTGGATAGAGTGCAACACGCACTATACGCGGCCTTTTGTGGCCGGTGGTTCGACACCACCATGCTCGTCCTCGAGGGGATGAGATACATTAAGGGGAAGTTAATGAAGGGCAACTTAACGCCCAAGGAGAAGATGTCGTATGCTGGGCTCATCTCGAGCATGTTGGAGTGCTACTCCGACGATCCCTCCTACACCATCTCACCTCAAGAGGTGAGGGCTATGGATTGCGTGAAGACGTTCTCCAAGTTTTCATGGACCCGTAGCTACAACTTGCTGAAGCGGACTCTACCGGCTCCGGGTCCGGCTCCCGCCGCAGCAACAGCAGCAGTAGCACCACCACCACCCCCACCACCACATCAGGACCCACCCGTGGGTGGGGCACACCCGGCCGAGCCATCAGTGGAGAGGGCTACCTCTCATACCACAGCTTCACCGACACCGCCAGCTCACTCCGCACCAGCTACACCCACATCATCCTACCGCCGGTGCGCAGCTCCATCCGGTCCTACCATCGAGGAGGTGTTGGCACGCATGGAGGCCAACAACGAGTGGATGAACCAGAGGATGGACTTCCTTATGTTCCACACCCCCCGCTACATCTACCCGTTAGACTACCAGCGACACCTGGCTCAGGAGGAGGAGTGGACTGCGGGACGGACCGCCTTCCACAAAGGTCCCATCTTCCATTCGACCACTGCGACTACCGATGCTGGTCCTTCCATGTCTACATCAGCTCCCGACGCCGCGCACTTACAGCCTCGGCCTACCTCCACCACCCAAAGCCACAGACTTCACCACCGATGACAGCCCGGCTCCAAACCAGATCCGCCACCCCATAGCCGTCATTTTGAGTTGTTATTGTATGCATGTATATTTTGTATGCCAACTTATTTGGTGCATTGTAAAAATTTTTAGATATTAATAGAAATCAAAAAAATTTCTGTAAATGCTTCATTTTCGTAACATTTATATTCTATGCTTGTATTCGTGTAATTACCTGGATGCATCTAAGTCAACCGTGCCGCCTCACCTGAGAGTGTGGGGGGGGGGACCCAGACCTACACACCTTTGGGTTATTTTCGAGGACAAAAATTCCCAAGGTGGGGAGGATGTAATATCTTGAAAAATCACGTTAAACAGTGACCTCGAGATCCATGCCCGATTGGTCACAGGTTTGACCAATTAGGAGTTCAATAGTTAGCATAGAGTGTGATGAACGGATGAGATGTGATAAATTGATTGACTGTGTGGTGTGTGATGTAAATGTGAAGTCACATACACCTATCACGGTGCATGTGCTCAACACACAAGTGAGAGGAGAGATAAAAGGGTTTAATAACCCTAAATTGCGTGTCTTGGGTTGTTGAGAGAGAAGTAAAGAAGAGAGAGAGAGGAGTAAAGAAGGTTGAGCAAGGAGTTATTGTGAGTGATTGGAAGGGGGATTCAAGCATTAAAGAGACCGATTCAATGCAAAGGATCTGTTCAAGCCAAAGCTAGAACCCTAGCCTTTCCAACCACTTGATTTAAATCAATTTGAGATTGATTGAAGGTAAAATTCTTGTAGTTAAATGCATAGATTGAAAGGTTAGATGGTAGTTAGAAATGGTTTAAAGTATAGGATAAAGGCTTAGAAAAATGGAGGAAAAAGTAAGGGAAGAGATTGGGAAGAACAGCCAAAAGGGGGCTGAATCTGGCAATTTTGATTAATTGAAATTGAGTTTCGATTAATCAATTTTGGCCAAGAAGTTGAAAAGTCAGAGGACCCCGATCTCGATTAATCGAATTGAGTTTCGATTAATCGACTTTGAATTTCGATTAATCGATTTGGGTATCGATTAATCGACTGGGAACCTACAGTGAACTGCAGTGGAGGAAAGAAAAGAGCTTGGGAAAATCGACTAATCGAAATGAGAGTTCGATTAATCGATTTAGAATTTTGATTAATCGATTTGGGATCGATTAATCGATTTTGGAAACTCGATTACTCGTATTGAGAATCGACTGGATAGAATAGAGAAATTCGATTAATCGAATGGAGATTCGATTAATCGAATGGGAATCTCGATTAATCGATTTCAGAATCGATTAATCGATATTGAATTTTGATTAATCGATTTTGGAAATCGATTAATCAAATCAGATTCAATTAATCGATTTTGGAGTTTGATTAATTGACTGTGCCAGTTTATGTTGACTTTTGAGTTTGACTTTAGGATTCTTGGAGGGTCTTGGACCTTCTTTATTACATCTTAGTGATGTATTTCACATGTTTTGCGGTACCATAGGTGGTACGTGTGAGCTTGGGCACAAGGAGCCACGTGGGACCTTGATGCATGATCAAACAGAGACTTAAGGTAGGGAACACCTTGAACATGTACTTTATTTTGCAAGAGCATGTATGTAGTGATATAGAATTCAATTCAATTCAAAATATTTTATTGCTTAAGAGTTTGTGAAAAGTGTGTGCGTGTGACTTCAATAAGAGTAATTATAATGAGCCATCCCCAGGGGATGAGGAAGTAAAGAGATAAGATCATCAGGTGTGATGCAAGTGAATGGATACATCCCAGGGATGTATCCAAGATTGAATCATGTCTGATAGGGCCTAACTGATATAAGATAGCACACTTACACGGTGAATAACAATATGTAAAGCACCTGATATTTTTGTTATTTGAGGTTTGATAGGGTACCCCACCGACGTGGCGGGATATCCACGACTGACGCGGTAGAATATCCGTGACCGATACGGCGGCGAAACCGTAGGCCAGTGCGGAGGCTCATCCGTACACAGTAAGCACACCCTAGGGGTGTTGAGTTGAGACAAGTGAAACCCCGCCACCAATCCCCAGGGGAAAGGGGCTTGAGTACTATTTGTATTCCCAGGGAATACTTTTAAAACTGTCTATATAGATGACGATGATGGGTATCTCATTGGGCTCGATGCTATATTGCTCGGGGATTATATAAGTTGAAAGTTTAAGTTTTGCTTTAGGCCTTTTCAGCATCATTCATGAATAAGTAAAAGACATGAGTAAACTACCAGTAAAATGTGGCTCTTTTTAACTGTTTTCATCAGTAACTGCATAGACACATCATGCATGGCATATCATGGAATATATGTGAGTGGTAATTTATATGTTCAACTGTGTTCTGTTCCCTATTGAGCTAGGATGTAGCTCACCCTATAGACTAGACGTCGCAGGTCCACTACTAGCAGCTGCCGAGGCTTCAGGAGACGCTGACCCCGGTGACTCGGACCTTGCACCTGGAGACGAGTTGGAGCCACCTCCTGAGGACTTCTTCTAGAGGACTTCGTTGTACGGCTTTGAGAGTTTTGTGAGATTGTTTGTATGGCTTGGTATGTCAAGCCTTGTTTTTGATTAAACAATGTATATATATATATAGATTTGGGATAATTCTTTTGGGCGAACCATCTATGATGATTAGCTATCATCGAGGGTTCGGATCAGTTCTCCGTTCATGTAGAGGCATGAGGGTAGAACTATATTTTGAGAAATGCTTATATAGTAATTTACTTTCGCAGCTTCATTTACTATTTCAATTCAATTGATTGCTTGATATACCAATGTTCCATGCATAGCTAAGGGGCACGATCAAGATGATCGTGCTGATGGCACGGGTTTTGGGGTGCTGAAATCCGGGCTGTCACACTACTCCAATGCCAGAATCTATAAGGAGAAAACTAAGTTTTTTTATGACAAACAATTGCTGAGAAAGTAGTTCACTGCTGGCAGCAAGGTATGGCTTTTCAATTCTAAATTGAAATTTTTCTCAGGCAAGTTGAGATCCAGATGGGAGGGACCTTACATGGTAGAGAATGTATCCCCATCTGGAGCTATTGAAATTAAGGATTCAAAAGATGGTAGGATCATGAAAGTTAATGGTCAAAGGCTCAAACTCTTTGTTGAAAATATAGTAGAGCCTGTGGTGACCATTCACCTTCAAGAACTTCCCAAGTGTGATTGATTTTCAACAATGTAGACTATGTACCATAACCATTTATTTTTTACAGTTTTGCTGTTGTCTTTACTTTCATTGCTGTTTGGCATTGTATATATGTTGCCATGTGTGTTTAGCTTTTTCATTTAGAATAATGAATCAGATCTGTTACAGTACAAATGGCCCCAAGGCGGGAAATCCAATGGGAACAAAGCAGAATTAAAAATTTTGTGTGAATGGAGATAAGGGAACTACTGAGAAACAGGTTGAGAATGCAAAACAAACCTGTCAAGAGGTTTGAATTGATGTTTGACAGGTTCTAAAGGTTTCTATTATGTATTTTGACAAGATTTGGGACCTGTCAGAGGTTGGAGTTAATTCTCGACAGGTTCTGAAGGTGTAAATATGATTTTCGACAGGATCTATGAACCTATCAAGATGTTGAGCAAGAAAGTCTACAGGTTCTGAAGGTTTTTGGGGACATTTTCGACATGTTCAGAGTATCTGTCGAGAGGTTCATGAACCTCTCGAATTGATTTTTTCTGAAGCCTTGAACCTGTCGACAAGATTGAGTGAACCTCTCGAGATCTTCAACTTGCCGTCCCTGCCATCCCAGATGATTTTAACTCTTCGACAGGATTGATGCAACCTCTCGAAACCTTCTCTCCAATCCTGTCGAAATGTGATTTTCATTATTTTAAACCTATCGACAACTCATTCTAACCATTTGATAGTTTCTGTTCCAAGCTTGTTCCTCTGTCTACCGATTTCTAAATTCTTTCTTCCTCAACCTCACTGGTTTCTACTCCAAGCACCTGGCCATTTTTCCAAGTACTTTAATTTCACAAAGGCTACATTTTGCACCTGATTTGAGTTGGTTTGGTGCCATATATAGCAAGCTCTGAGAAACCCTAGGTTTCTGTGGGTAAGCTCTTCTTTAACTCCACTTTGTGATTTTTAAGCTTTGTACTTCCATTTTCAAGTTGTGTGGTAATTTGATTGGGCACAAGGAGACTAATATGAATTGTCAAGAGTTTATTGTATGGATTTTTGTGACCAATGGCTGACCGTGAGGATACCTTAGCTAATTTGTTTAAGGCCCCTTCCAAATCTGCCCATGAGTCCACTAGGAAATCCAATAGGCTAGCCACAGCCATGGAGACCCACCTGCTAAGAGAAAGCTTGTCATGGATAAAGCTGAGAAACCTAAGAAGACTAAGAAAGCTAAGAAAGCTAAGAAAGCAAAAATCAATGAAAGAGTTGTTGAGGATATCCCTGAACCTGACCCTATGCCTGAACCTAACCCAGAGGCTGAACCTGAAGTCCCTGTGAACCTATCAACTCCTAATGAATTTGTGGATGCTTTAGGCCTGATCCCTGAGACCAGTTTTGACCTACCTTATTTTTCTAAGGAAGAGGAGTGTAAGGATACATTGGACTATTTGGTTAAGGCAAGCCTGACACCCTTGTTGACCCCATTGCAAGAAAAATCTTTACCCTAGGCTAGTCAAGTTGTGGTATCAGAACATAAGGAAGAAGATGAAGGCAGGATCAACTGACCCTACCCTTGTGGTCTTGATTGATAGTTGGGAGCTTGTTGTGGATTACTGTTGCATTATTTTACTTGGTGTGAAAGTGTGCTTATGTTATTATGTGGTAGAAATCAATTGAAAACAAAGTAACTTAAAAGAATGGATTCAACACAACCAAAGTAATCCTAGACCTGCAAGATTCAGAGTCCATTGTAGCAAGTTTTGATAAGTAAGAGTTTGTCTCACAGGGAGTATTGACCTGAACCATAAGGGCATACAGTAATCTCCAAATCTTGCTACAAATCTGGCAGTCCTAAAGGAATGGTGTTTAAGTGTCACTGAGCTATATTAAAAACTAGGAAAAGACAAGAATAAACTATAGCTAAAAAAATGGATAGAGAAGATGGTGGTAGTGTGTGTCAAAATAAAATACGAAAATTATGAGAAGTAAGCAGGTTAAGCTAGAGTTAATGATACATTAATGTAACTCAGATTTAGTCTGTCTCTTCAGTGCTCCTTGCTGAGACACTATTAAAAGCCTCAACAAGGTATAAGCTCCCAGTTTAACCCATGCCATTTGAGGCGCTCTTAAGGCTATACTCTGTCCACTATAATGGTCACAGGGTGAGTCCCATTAGTTAAACGAGAAATTCGCAAATCTAATCCAAAAGAATGAACTGATCATTTCCACAGCCACTAGACCAGCTCTAGCCATGAATACTATTACAGCACTATGTATTGCCAATGCTACATGCTCCCCAGATCTGCGCACAGACTTGGCTGACATTCATAGGTATTCTAACCCATAAGATCCTAAGTGCTTTGCTAAGGCATACTGCTCACTAGTGCCCACAAAAAAGATCATGCAACAGGTTGAATAAGGCCTTTGGCTCAGCTGGTCATTGCTACAAACAGCCTATAATGACTCAGCCTCAAGCTGCAATTACTATACAAGATTAGATCTAACATCTAATATCAATTAGGTAGAACAGAGGAGAGCCAGCTATTGTACAAACCTCCTCACAAGGCTCTAGAAGCTCATGTGTAGGGGAGAAGAATCTTTCTCAAACATGTGGATGGACACAACCTTAGGGCTATACTCTGTCCACTTGAATGGTCACAGGGTATGCCATTAGTCTGTCCATCCCACAAAAGCCTGAGAAAGAACATGAAAACTACTGCAACCACCATGGTCTGCAGGCCTCCGAGCTCCCTAGATCTCACTACAGATCCAGTATTGCTTTCCATGTGTCTATCAAACCAAAGGAAATCAGATGGTAAACAAAATACATACTAGAAACTAAATGGGCGTGTCCCAAATACATGGATCCTATAGACACCTAAAGAAACCATAAGATATATGGATTTGATTAAGCATTAAAATAGCAGTTCATTGATAACAGTAAAACTTACAATGAACTGTCTCTTGGCTGCAGCCCATACACAACTACTCGTCCAGGATCCCAATATATATAAAAATCTATTACAAAACTGAAATAAAACTAAACCTAGCTACTTACAAGGGGATTAGCCAGCAAGTGCTGAGCTAAGAGAGAAGAAAAAATAGGAAAATAGAGGTGATAAAACCCTAACCCTAGCTTGCTAGAGCTCTCAGCCGGCAGAGGATGAAGGAAAGATGAAAATAATAAACTCTAAGTACAGCTTATATACTCTCTGAAAATGGCCTTGGCTCTTAAGAGGTTAACCCTAATTTTTTCAGCAGACGTGGCACTGTTACAACCCTTGAATGCCTTGAAATGTGTGCCTCAAAATTTGTGCCTCAGGAAGTGTGCCCTAGCCTTGGGAAATTCCCAAAAGGTCCTTGAATAAAATTGAGAAGTTGAGAGCTCGTGCTTCGCGGGGCTGAGAGTTGCTTTTAGCTCATTCGCACAGTTGCTTTGCCTTCTCAGAGTTGGCTTTGGCTGATCGAAAGGGCTCATTTGCGTAGTAGAACTTTTAGTACATCACGCAGTTGCTTCGCATTGTAGTGTTGTCGCGGAGATAATTTGTAGCGCTAGGATTTCTTGTGCAGTAGAGCTTCAGAAGCTCTTTCTCGCTAAGTACTCGCACATATGAGCTCCTGCGCTCGCGTAGTAACTTGTAAGGCTCCAGGGTACGCGAGATCTACACGAGAGGAATTCTGGGCGTCTCTCTCATCCAGGGCCATGCGAGAACTCCGCGAGGTGACTTTTGGTTCTTTGTGCATATGAGCTGGTAGTGTTCTGCGCACAGCTGCCTTGGGGCTCGATCTTCGTGAGAGCTTGGTGAGGGCAGATTTTGAGAGTTTTAAGCCACGAGATCTTCGCGATGGCTTTACAATTTGCCTCTTGATTGCGCGCCTTATCTCCGTGAGGGCCTCTTCTACTACATCTTTAGCTTTGCGAGGAAGCTCCTCAACCTTGCGAAGTCCATCTTTTGCTCTCTAGTGCATTGCACTTGTTGCTGTCACAGTCTCCTCCCTTCTCAGCCAATCTTCATTCGTCTGCTAGATTGGTCAATGATGATCAGCAACAGTGAGTCACCATGGTGAGCACTACCAAGGTGTTTCATCAGGCTTTCGCTCAACTGTCATCTTTGCTTGTATTCTCTCTCTCTTTTGGGCCAAAAAGCAAGGATTTTGCATTAAGCTGCATATTTTATTACCAACTGCAAAACATACTTAACACATGTTTATTAGTGGGCTTCAAGGTCCATCAAAGGCTAGGTTAAGAGGTGAAAAGTGATACTTTTCAGTGAATAACACACCCCCAAACCTAATCTTTGCTAGTCCCTGAGCAAAGGGAAAATTAAAATAACTATTCAAAATAGAAAATGCCACTTTCGTAGGGAGCACAGATACATTTAGCATATGTACCAAACCTTTTAAACCCCTAGGTGATCCCTAGTGGAGGAGTGAAGTCTCCTGATAAAACAAATTATAGTGCAGTCGATGACAAAATAAATTTCAATGAATTAATCATCAGTCCACACCTATTCTTTAAAATTAGAGGAAATTATCGCAGTAATGCAAGCCATTTAAAACTCAAAATTAGCATGTGTTTGCATCACCACCAATCATTTTACATCAGAAATTCAATGTGCAAAAATCAGTACCAAGCTTGCCTTAAATTCAAAAATCAGGTTGGATACAACCCCAATGAAGTTAAACTTCATACTCAATTCTCACCAGGGCTATCTCTCAACATTGACAATCTAAGGGTGTTCACATTCAAAGCAGGTCAAGAGCAGTTACAGCCCCCAAATGGGCCTGCAAGCATGAGCATAAGCAAAGCTTCTAATTTCTGACATCCTCATGACTTTTCACCATAGATTGGACACTCCCTCATCTCCACATGATAGATCATTTCACTTTGGATCTATAAGGTCTTTTTGAATGGGTTGTAATGTGGCTTATGGGTAAGGGATATAAAGAATGAAAGGGTAAAAAGGAAATCAAAATTGACAAATCAGCAAGGTAAGGAGTTACTCATAACTTCACTACCTTCATTTCAGCACAACTTCATCTTACTTGATGTATTTTAGAATCAAAGTGGCCAGTTTCTCCTCTTCTTTTCAATTTCCAGATGATGTTCTTCTCCAAACTTCTCTTTCTTTTTCTCTTTTTATTATTTTTCTTCTAATATTTTTATGATTTTTATGGTGAACTGCCACACAAATACCACTGATACACTACTATTCATAAGTTGATTTTCTTCTCCTTCCACCAAATGTTGGACCATTCTCACTATCTTTAACTCCTCCTTTACCTTCTGAATTCTCAGAGTGAGGGTGAGGTTGAATCAGGTCATGAGGTTAAGGTGCAAGTACTCCGGTGTTTGTTGAAGAAAAATAGGATTTTTAAGACTCAAAAAGTGTCTGCAAAACGGCAATTTTAAAAGGTTGGATTTTCAGGCTCAAACTCTCCAAATGAAGGCCTTGGATCATTTCCTTAGTGTCATGAGTGCTGTCACTCAGTTTTGATTTGGAGGTGTCTAACTTCTAGTGAAAAGGTCTTGACTCAATCATTCCTCAGAGCATAAATAATGCCAAAAATACTCTTCAAAAGAAAATGATGGGCCCAATTCTCACTAGGTATGGTCCTCAATTTAACCCATAGGGTGTATTTTCACCTTTTTCTCTCCTCTTAGGTTCACTAAGTACTAACTGAAAAATTTTATGATGTTAGCTTCATGGTGGTGCAAAGATTTTAAAATTTTTAGTTTCAAAATGTCTGCAAAAATTCTTAATTTTCCACAAATTTTCTCATTCTAACAAGTGAGGTGGGAATTGACTTTATTCATCCCAATTAAACCAACACTGTTGTACTAAAGTTAACTGTTCTATTGGTAGACCTACCCTGCCACACCCCCAAACCTAAGTTAAATAGTGTCCTCACTATTTCATGCAAAATGTATTAGGGGCAGCAAGGTTGGTAAAAGAAAAACAAACTAAATTACAGCAGAAAAGTAAAGAGAAAACTAAGCTAAAAGTGCAGAAAATTAAACTAAGGGAAAAAGAGAAAATATACAGAAAATGATAACTAAGAAAATAAAACAACTATACTAAATCCTACAAACAGCAACTATAAAACAAAAAGTAAACTAAATGCAGAGACTATATATAAAATAGGCACTAAACTGATTCCCTAAAACACTAAACAAAAATGCCTAACATGATCTGAGTTTGAATCTAAAATATGGAAAATAAACAATCAACATGAATAGCATAAATTTTAAAGCAGGATTCAAACAAAATCAAATCAGACTTAATATATACAAACAGTCCAGATGGGGGTGCATGAATGACAAAAATTTAGGTCACCCATCTGGAACTCGGCTGAATTGGAAGGAACTTTAAAGCAAAAATGAAAGGCCATACCTTTGCATTTGCATCAAACCTGGTGTCCTTTCCAGCTCAGGAATTGCAGTTGCATGAGAGATACATGGAGCAGCTCTAGCTCCACATCAGGTGGAGAGGTAATAACAGGCAGCAAAGGTGCCTAAAATGGCTGAGGGCAGTTGTTCCAGTGAAGTGGTGCACACACCCCACTGAGAAGCCTAAAATGAGTACTTTTCAGCACATAGGTGGGGGCCTCCTCAGTCCATACTTCAAAAATTTTAGCAAAAACCTCAGCCCAAGTCCAGCAAATTTGGCAAGGTCTCATCCACTATCTCACCAACGACTGCAACTATTTAACAAATTTTATTTCCTTCATCATATCCTTCCCCTTATAAGAAGGAGAAGGACCTTTAAAATTTTGAGAAAATGACAGATGAGGTACTGCTGGTCCACATTTGCTGTCACATCATTTTTTTTTTTTTACTATTTTTTTTTAAGTATTTATTTTATTTATTATTATTTTTTTTTATTACAGCTGTACTTATTCAAACATTACAAAGACACAAAAATTCTAAAACAGAAAATAAAGAAATACTTTGAAAATCATACAAAAACTAAAGCCGGCATTTATTCAAACACTACATCTACAAAGAATATAGCTCAACAAAAACACAGATTACTATACTAGATTAAAACTCCCCGACAGTGGTGCCAAAAACTTGTTGGAGTTTTTTCAGATTCTTACTGCTAACTTTATTTGAAAATAGTGATAAGAATATGTTAGTAAAAATAATTCAAAGGTGGATTGAAAAACACAAAACAGCAAGTCTAAAAATACACACAGACTTGCAAGATACAGGGCCTGTTGTAGCAACTTTTGATAAGTAAGAGTTTGTCCCACTGGGAGTATTGATCTGAACCATCAGGGCATACAGTAATCTCCAGATCTGGCTACAAATCTGGCAGTCCTAAAGGAAGCGTGTTTAAGTGTCACTAAGCTATATTAAAAACTAGGAAAAGACAAGAATAAACTACAGCTAAAGAAAGGGATAGAGAAAATGGTGGTAGTGTGTATCAAAATAAAATATAAAAATTATGAGAAGTAACCAGGTTAAGCTAGAGTTAATGATACAGTAATGTAACTCAAATTTAGTCTGTCTCTATAGTACTCCTTGCTGAGACGCTATTAAAAGCCTCAACAAGGTATAAGCTCCAAGTTTAACCCATACCATTTCGGGCGCTCTTAGGACTATACTCTATCCACTATAATGGTCACAGGGTATCCAATAGAGTCTGTCAAATCCCATTAGTTAAACCAGAAATTCGCTAGTCTAATCCAAAAGAGTGGACTGATCATTTTCATAGCCGCTAGACCAGCTCTAGCCATGAATAATGTTGCAGCAATATGTAATGACAGTGCTACAAGCTCCCCAGATCTGCGCACTGACCAGGCTGACATCCATAGGTATTCCAACTCATAAGATCCTAAGTACTTTGCTAAGGCATACTGCTCACTAGTGCTCGCAAAAAGGATCATGCACCAGGTTGAATAAGGCCTTTAGCTCAGCTGGTCATTGCTATAAAAAGCCTGCAATGACTCAGCCTCAAGCTGTAATTACTATACGAGATCAGATCTAACATCTGATATCGATTAGGTAGAACAGAGGGGAGCCAGCTACTATACAAACCTCCTCACAAGGCTCTAGAAGCTCATGTGCAAGGGAGAAGAATTTTTCTCAAATATGTGGATGAACACAACCTTAGGGCTATACTCTGTCCACTTGAATGGTCACAGGGTATCCCATTTGTCTGTCCATCCCACAAAGGCCTGAGAAAGAATATGAAAACTGCTATAACCACCATGGTCTACAGGCAACCGAACTCCCTGGATCTCACTACTGATCCAGCATTGCTTTCCATGTGTCTATCAAACCAAGGGAAATCAGATGGTAAATAAAAGACCTACAAGAAACTAAATGGGCTAGTCCCAAATACATGGATCCTATAGACATCTAAAGAAACCATAAGATCTATAGATTTGATTAAGCATTAAAATAGCAATTCATTGATAACAGCAAAACTTATAATGAGCTGTCTCCTGGCTGCAGCCCATACACAACTGATCGTCCAAGATCCCAATGTATACAAAAATCTATTACAAAACTAAACCTAGCTGCTTATAAGGGGATTAGCCAGCAATTGCTAAGCTAAGCGAGAAGAAAAAAATAGGAAAATAGAGATGATCAAACCCTAACCCTAGCCTGTTAGAGCTCTCAGTTGGCAGAGGATGAAGGAAAGATGAAAATAATAAACTCTAAGTATAGCGTATATACTCTCTGAAAATGGCCTTGGCTCTTAAGAGGTTAACCCAATTTTTTTAGTAGATGTGGCACTGTTACAACCCTTGAATGCCTTGAGATGTGTACCTTGAAATCTATACCTCAGAAAGTGTGCACTAGCCTTGGGAAATTTCCAAAAGGTCCTTGAATAAAATTGAGAAGTTGAGAGCTCGTGCTTCACGAGGCTAGGAGTTGCTTTTAGCTCATTCCCGCAGTTGCTCTGCCTTCGCGGAGTTGGCTTTGGCTGATCAGAAGGGCTCATTTGCCTAGTAGAACTTTTAGTGCATCGTGCAATTGCTTCGCATCGCAGTGCTGTCGCATAGATAATCTGTAGCGCCAGGATTTCTCGTGCAATAGAGCTTCAGAAGCTCTTTCTCGCTAAGTACTCGCACAGGTGAGCTCCTGCGCTCGCGTAGTAACTTGTAAGGCTCCAGAGTGCATGAGATCTGCACGAGAGGAATTCTAGGCGTCTCTCTCATCCAGGGCCACACGAGAACTCTGCAAGGTGACTTTTGGTTCTTTGTGCATATGAGCTCGCAGTGTTCTACGTACAACTGTTTTGGGGCTCAATCTTCGCGAGAGCTTTGCGAGGGCAGATTTTGAGAGTTTTAAGCCGCGAGATCTTTATGATGGCTTTACAACTCGCCTCTTGATTGTGCACCTTATCTCCGCGAGGGCCTCTTCCACTGCATCTTTATCTTTGCGAGGAAGCTCCTCAACTCTGCGAAGTCTATCTTTTGCTGCTCTAATGCATTGCACTTGTTGCTATCACAATCTCCTCCCTTCTCAGCTAATTTTTATTCATTTGCTATATTGGTCAATGATAGTCAGCAACAGTGAGTCACCATGGTGAGCACTACCAAGGTGTTCCATCAGGCTTTGGCTCAGCTGTCATCTTTGCTTGTATTCTCTCTCTCTTTTGGGCCAAAAAGCAAGGATTTTGTATTAAGATGCACATTTTCTTACCAACTGTAAAACATACTTAACACATGTTTATTAGTGGCTTCAAGATCCATCAAAGACTAGGTTAAGAGGTGAAAAGTGATACTTTTCAGTGAATAACAACTACAAAGATATTGGGTTAGCATTAGGGGTCGTCCCATCTATTTTTTATACAGCCTATGGTCTAGCAGCACCTGAGAGTGTATCCTTTAGAGCAATGGCCAAACATTTGACCCAAGGCATTGTGGGGTCTGGGGAGTCACTGATGAGATGAGATCTAGACTTCAGCTTGTTGTTCATTGATTCAATCTTGAGAAAAAATATATATGTCAGTGGACACCAACAGGAGAGGAGAGCCCCTATAGTGGATGCCCTGTATTTTTTCTTCAAGGGCCAATTTATGGATGCCCCTCAGTTGGTATTTGAGGCAATGGTAGATGTGCATGAAAAAATTAGAAGAGTACAAACCTTGTCAGGGTTACCCTTCAGCAAACTCATCACTGCTCTATTGAGAAGAGGGAAATTTGTGTTTCAAAAAGATGAGCCTCTGGAAAAAGTGACTTCAAAGGTGTTTTGGAAGAGGGCCTAGTCTACTAGTAGGTCCCTAATTGAAAAAGTAAGAAGAAATCAGTGGAGAGCCCTAAAAGAGAAGCACCTCAGGTAGCCACATCAGTTTGCACCTACTATAGCTACAACTCCTTCAGCCAGCTCAGCAGCTACAGCTGAGACCTCTACTTCAGCCAGATCTAAACCTCTATCCACCTCTATTGGTCCTAGCTCAGTACCTACACCCGTGACCTGTGCACCCACAATCACCTCTGCCATTGATGTGCCCTTGCTTATTGTTAGCTCTACTTTGGCCAGCATCCCCATTCCATCACCCTCCATACCCTCCATTGTAGTCTCCTTACCCCTAGCACCTCAGCCATCCTTTCCACCATCGCCACATCCACACCTTTATCCACTCCAACCATAGACCCCATCCTTACCTTACCTTCATTACCCATCACATCCACCTACCTGAGAAGGTCAGCTACAACCCCTTCAGCCAGCCCACCCATCCCAGTTGTTGAATCTTTGAGCCCTACACCATCTACATCAATTTACCCAGCCATTTCTTCTCCACCATCCATACCCTTTCATATAGACCCTACCTTCTCCTTATCACCTACCCCTACCCATACCCAAGAGCTGGACCACCTGACCACTGAGGGGTACTCTTCCCTGATTGACTCCATTGTGGAGGACATTGAACATGAGTACTCCCCTTTACCTAATTCTCCACAGCCTTCTCACTTCTAGCATGCTTCCACATCTCCTTTCCAGCCCATTTTACCCAATCCACCTACTACCAAAGCCCAAATCATACCAGAGGCCTCTTCCTAGATTCTTACCCTTCTTACCACCATCCTAGCCTAGCTCCAAACCAACACAGCTAACCAAGCTGCTATGGCCACTTGCCTTCAGGCCATTCAGTCCACCTTAATCCCAGCTATCCCAACCTCCCAACCTCTTCCAATCCCTACTCCACCTCCATCCCCACAGCTGTCCCCTGTAGTATTGGTTACCCATGTTGTGGTGGAACAACCTAGCCCTGCCCCTTCTATCAGAGACTGCTCCACTCAAACTGACTTTGAGGAAGCAGCTCTGCCTTCTCTACCTTTTACCTATCCTACCTCCCCACCTGAGTCTATTGTTGTGGAGGAGGGAGCTGCCATTGACCCTCATTGTGCCATCACAACCACTTCCTGAGCTGCCCATCACCCCCTCCTCCATGGATGACCCTCACCATTAGGCCATTATCCCATATGGCACCAACACCTTATCCCCTCTGCCATCCCTCAGTAAAGCTATTGAGACCACCCTTATGTCAAGGAAGATGTGCAATTTTTGGTGGATGCAGTCATGGTTTTATTCCAGGAAGCACATCAGGAAGAAATTGACCCTGTTTTAAAGGCCCATAGGAAAGAGGAATGGAAGTTATGGAAGATGGTCCTCAACTCCCTCGACCTGTACAAGATCTATAGGACCAAATTTGACATGCTTGCCAAACTAGTAGAGACCCTCTCCCTATACTTTGCCCTGGGTCCCTTAGTATCCAAAGCACTTTCCATCAGGGAGCCCACCATGTCCCAAGGCAATACCAGACCTCAGAAGCCAGCTATAAAAAGAACTAAGGAAGGTGCTGCTAGCACTGAGAAGCTGAAGAAGAAAGAGAAGCTCAAGGTGGAGTATGACAAGCTTGCTGCACAGAAAGGATGGGAGCCAATGACCATATCTAGCTCTGATTCAAACTCTGATTAGGATTTAGTTGTAATTAGTTTGTATATAAGGTTTTTGTTGCACATATTTTTGCTATGTTTCTTTTATACTTACTTGTGTTCAATACAATGTCTGTTTTGTTTCATCTCTGTTTCTTGATTTCCTATTAGTTTACATTTGTTTTACTGTGTTCCTTATGCTTTAATTGTTTCTATTCACCCTGCTATTCCCTTCTGTTACTCTTCCAAAGCAGTGAGGACACTGCTCCTCTTAGGTTTGGGGGTGTGGTAGGGTGTGCCAATGGAATAGCTAATGTTAGTGCAGCTATGTTGGACAAAATTTGTGAAAATAAAGTGAACTCCCACCTAATTTTTGAAAAAGAGGAAATTTAAAACTTTTCAAGACTGAAAATTGTTGTAGCTCTAACATTGTCATGAAACAAATGTCAAGAATTTTCAAAAAAAATAAATAAATTGATGCTTAGTGAACTTGAAAAGAGAGAAAATTGTGAGGATATACCCCAGGAATTTGATGGAAGACCATACCCAGTGTGATTTGGCTTGAATAAAATTTCTTTGAAGAGTGTTTTGCCAATTTTTTTTGCTCTAAGGACTGATTGAATCTAGTCTTGCTCACTAGAAGTTAGGCAAATCCAAGTTGAAATAGTTTGACAGCATTCATGATATTAAAGACATGATGTAGGACCATCCTTTGAACAATTTGAACTAAAATTCTCACCTTTGAACTGCCCTTGATACACACCATTTAAGCCTTGAAAATCTAAGCTTTTCTTTGATAAAAACTAAAAAATTTGAACCCAAAACTCGGTGACCTGATGCAGCCTAACCCCATCCTGAGATTTCAAAAGATGAAGGTAAAAGAGTTGAAAAAGGTAGAGCTAGTTTGATATTTGGTTGAAAGAGAAGAAAGCCTACTTGATGGCAACTGTGTATCAGATGCATAGATGTGGCATTCCAACCCATAAAAAGAAAAATGGAGAAAAATACAAAAGAGAAGCATACAAAAACAAAAACAAAAAACAAAAAAGCAAAACAAAAAAATAAGAAAGAAAAGTCATTTCATTGAAAGATTGAAAAGAGGATTAGAAATTGATCACTTCAAATCTGAAAATTCAAGGAGTAGATGGAATTGTAATGAAAAGAAGAAGGTGTGTGCACCACCTCCCTACCTTACTGATTTCTCAAATTTTGAATCCCATTCTACCCTTTTATTCTTTATATAAACCTCACCCATAAGCCACATTACAACCCAATAAAAAGACCCTACTGATCTAAAATTTGATTAAGCTCTCATGTGGAGATGAGGATTTGTGTAATCTATGGTGAAAAGAGTTAGAAAATTTCAAATTTTAGAGCATTGCCTATGCTCATGCATGTAGTCCTAATTGAGGAATGTAACTGCTCTTAAGCTGTGTGAAATGATTCACCCTTCTATTTTTATTATGACTGACAGCCCTGGTGAGACTTGGGTCTAAAATTAAGTTTGTTGGGGGCATAATCAAAACAGGATTCTTAAAATTAAGGTGAGCTTTGCATTAATTTTCACACCCAATGCCTTGACATGAGTTGATTGATTGTGAAAGAATTACAGCAGAATTTCAGTTTTAAACTACTATTTTTCTACTGAGAATCCTCTAAAATTGAATGAACAAGGTGTGGAATGAATTTTGTTTTAACATGTTGCATTGATATTAACTGATTCATTCGAGAAGTTTGTGGGTACCTTCGCTGAAAACCCTCAGGAGACTCCACTCCTCCACTAGGGATCACCTAGTTGTTTAAAATGCTTGATGCATATGCTAAATGCATCTGTGCTCCCTACAAAAGTGGCATTTTTCATTTTCAATACTTTTTTTAAATTTTTCCTTTGCTCAGGGACTAGCAAAGCTTAGGTTTGGGGGTGTGTTAATCAGTGAAAAATATCATTTTTCACCTCTTAACCTGACCTTTGATGGACATTTGAGTTGACTAATAAAGTGTTTTGAGTGTGTTTTATAGATAAGCAATAAATTGCAGTCGTAGTGCAAACATCCATCTAAAATTGCCAAAGAAAAGACCTGTTGCCTCATTATGTGTTCATACAGCCCAGAAGCCCAGCCATCAAGCAGTTCACAAGCCTTGGAAATCTATAGGAAATGACATGTGTCCACATGGGCACACATGAAAGCAAGAGCAGTTGCAATGAATGAAGGTTGAACCCCTCAAGAGGTGCTGAGTGCTGGACTGATGAAGAACAGCACCCCAGAGCAGTGACCCAGCTATGGAAGCAAAGGATATAACCTGTCGAGAGGTTAATTTGACCTGTCAAAAGGTTTGGATGCTTAGAATGAAGCTATCGAGAGGTTCTGAAACTGTATGCTTACTTATCGAGAGGTTCTGGAGGTGAATCCCAAGCTGTCGAGAGGTCCAAAGGTGGAAATGTGAATAGCTCGACAGGTTGAGCCAACCTGTCGAGAGGTTGGAGTTGCAGTAAAAGAACCTGTCGAAGCCTTACCTGAAGTTGTGTTCGTTTACGACAGGTTGAGCCAACCTGCCGAGAGGCAGAAGAGATCCTATCAAAAGCTCAACTGGAGCCTTACAAGAAGTCGACAGGATGTTCTATAAGATGTCGAGAGGATGAATGGAGACTGGACAAAAGTTGAGAATTTCTGTCAACCTGTCAAGAATGCATTTCAACCTATCGAGAAGTCTCCAATCTTATCGAAAGCCGCATGCAACCTGTCGAATGAAAGGCCAATCAGACTCAGAACCTCTCGAGAGGTTCCCTGAACCTCTCGACACTCGAATTTGGAACTTCTCAGTTCCATTCACAGTTGTTGCTTGCTTCAGAGTTTTGTGCATGGGTTCCAAGGCATGTTAATGACCCTTGGAGGTATTTTTGGAACACAAATAGCCACGAATGGGAACTCTTTAACCACATCACATGTACTTATTAGTTTAGACCAATTGGGGGAGAGCTTTTAGAAGAGAAATTAGCCACATCAGTAGCTCAGAATAACTAAAATATTCCTTTGAGCTCTGATTGGCTGAAACAGATCTGAAGATAGAAGGGAAGACTATAAAAGCCAGGGAAATTGCACAGAAGAGCATCCAGAAATTGAGAGAGCTGAGGCCAAATCTGAATTCCCATCTCCAACATTCCTCCCTCTTCCTTCTTCCCCCATTCTCTCCTTAGCCAATCATGGTTCGCTAAACCCATTCAGTAGCTAGGGTGAGGTTGAGAGCTGCAAATTGAGGGGTTCAAGGCCTTGTATATGGATTGGATCTTGCACAGATTGCAGATCTGAGCACATTTGTTGTAAGTTGTATTGAATCAGTAAACTATGAATTATATAGTTAATTTTGATCTATAAATCTTGGGATTATGATTTTATTTTCTAGATTAGATATCCCTGTGGATGCTTGAGCTTGTAGCCTTGCATCCACAGCATCTGCAATAGCTTACCTATTCCAATTAAGATCCTTGAAGAAGAGGGATCTTTGGGACGATCTGTGACCATTCAAGTGGAGAGATCATAGCCTTAGGATCACTCCAATTCTCTTATCTATGTTGGATTCTTATACCTTGCATCTGAGCTTGTAGCCAAATGAAGGATTGTTGCAAATTAGTTCTATGCATTGCCTTTGAACCAATTGATTTTCAGTAAAGACCAAAATCCCTAGCTGCTACTTCCCACCTTTTGGTTTTAATCTTTTTCTTAAATCTGAGTTTCAATCAGTTCTGGATCATTTACTGTTATCTTCAATTTCCTCTAGTTTTATACAGTGACAAATCTTAAAACCTCTCCTCTTTCCTATTTTGGCTTTGTTTTAAACTAGGATAGGCTAGAGTGCTAGATCTATTAGAGATCTGGAGATTTACCTCATTTTAAAGCACATTTCCCTGTGGACCTACCCTCACTTACCCCTTAAAGCTTACTACAACAGCCCTGGTTCTTACAGCACTAGTTGCTTACCTTGATCCCATTTCTCTGTGATTTAGCCTTTTAATTTGCTATTTTAACTCTTTAATAATTGTAAAGTAAGCAAGTCAACAGTTCCACGTGGAGAGTTTCTTCTTGGATGGACTTCTTGCCAGTCCATCGCACAATCTTTCACTATACTTTCGGTCTCCACAAAATCTGGAATGGCATCTTCCTCATTAACATTTTCAGCCGCTAGAATAGATGGAAGCTTTATCTCCAAATTGTCCAGAATTCTAAGAGAAGTCGTTGCCAATGGAATATGATTTCAGTTACAATTTGCAGCATCAATATTATCTACTCCTTCACGGATTACCGGGTCCTCTGGAATCTGGTTTGTGATTAAATCTACGTCGTCAATATCATCTACTCCTTCATGGATTACCAGTGCCTCTGGACTCTGGTTTATGGTTAAATCTGTGGTATCAATATCACCTCCTTCCTTTGGCGTCGCTACTCTGAGATTGTCGTCAATATTATGAACAAACTGCACCTTCTTAGGAATCCAAATTTTACTTGTAAAATCCTTCCCAGGACCTTTTTGGAGTAATCAGAGTGAAGAATCGATTTGCATGAAGGGAAAAACTGTGGTTTCCACTCATATTCTGTAGCCTGATATTAGGAAGAGCCATCTGAAAATTCAAGCTCCACTCGATCTGGTAAAGAGGCTCCAATCTCTACCTCGACACAAATCTTGGCATAAGCAAGTCTAGACTTGTTAGACGCTTGTTTATCTATACAAAGAGGATTTCCAATAAAACTTCTGATACTACTAAGCATTTGATGCGACCAACATATGAGAGGGGGCGCCGGGAGTCTAACCCAGACCGGGATCGAAGAGAAGTTCTCTTTCTCCATTCTCAACCTTGGTTCTCATTTCTTTAAGATTAGGGGGCTTCCTCCAATGGACCAAATTCTAGCATCGAGGATATTTTTCCAATCCTCCTCTAAACTGAAGTCGAATAAAAAGATACCCTCAGCCATGGCAAGGACTTGCATCGATCCTTTGATCTTCCACATCCGATTGACGATCGCCTTAACTCCATGAAAATAAAGCTTTTTCCCCAAAGAATATCCAACTAAGGCATTCTCCCACAGAGTTGCTTTCGATCTAACATCAAGGTTTGCACAGAATTTTACCCGAATTCTGAGCCGAAAAATATAAAGCACACGTAGGTTGTGCCAAAGCTGATATGGAGAACAAAGAACTCCATTTCAAAGAAGGTTTAGAAGACCCTAGATCAGGGGGTCGTAACTTGAATCTATTTAATAAACAAGTTCAGAGTTTCAACTCGACCTGACTAAATAGATTAGAAATCTGAACCCCAAACCGTCCCATAAGTAGCACATGAACTCAACCATGATCAAGCCTCAATTCAAGAACACTCATAGTCATATTTCTTGACCCAATCGGAGCTCACAGCATATTCTACAAGATTGAGCAATGCCATTAGGAAATAAGAGTCAGGGTCCATGGGCATTTCTCTAACTATACTCTCTGCTGCTTCGAGCATTTCTGCTTGGCCCAGTAGATCTTACCAAGCACCATAGTTTGATACCATAAACCTCACTCATGCTTGCTATGTTGTTCAACCAAGCCCATTCGGCTACAAGCACCGAAGGGATATATAAATGTGACCTTGTTCCAGTTAATTCCTTCATTTCGCATCATAGTGAAGTAATCAATTGCAATCCCACTATGCCTATAATTGCTAAACAACATAAACTGTTACCTCCCCCCCCCCCCCCCCTGAAAGCCCCTGAAAAGAATAGGATTTACTTTCTACTATAGTAATGCTTACAAATTTCTAAAGTAGTGGTTGGGATCTTAACAATTGATGTCAGAGCCAACACTCCATCTCAAGTTGGAGTCATTAAATGGGCAACCTAAAAAAAAGAACCTTGAGGTCCTATCAAAGTGGAGCCGCCATTGAGTTGACCATTCGTGGAGTTCCAAATTAAATAGACAACCTAAGGAACTTTTAGAGAAAAGTATCAAAACAAGTCTCATAGGGATTTTCATCACCAAACAGATCGGTAAAATTCCATTTCACAAAGATGCAACGCGATATACATTACTTTTAAGTTTATTTGGCTTTTTATAATTTGGGAAATTTTCATATAAACCCCTAAACTTTCACCCCAATGTCCGAGAGACACCTGAACTTCACTAAATGCAATGTGGCACCCCAATGATTACAAATGCCCAAAATTAGACCGTGTTTGTTGCTCGACGAAAACTGCTGACGAAGTAATAAACGTCTATTACCTTGCTGCGTGGACTCGCCGAAGTGGCAAAAAAAGATGACTCAACCCCTTTAAAGCGTGTGGAAGAGGCCCCATCTCTCTTAAGGTATAGATTATTGGCTCCAAACAGAGCTCCTTTGCTCTTCTTCTCTACTCTTCTTCGGCTGAGAACCCTCAACTCCATCATCATCTTTACTCTTGTAGAATCCCAAACAACATCATCGTGTCTGTAATGACTTGGATCAAGCATGATTCATGACGTCCAACTCTTCACTACAGTAATGGATTATCCTTGTAACTGATTTCGATGCATTTGGCTGTGTTATTTATTGGATTAGGGATTACTAAATTAGTGATTAGGGTTTACTAGATTAGGGATTAGGGTTCCTGGATTAAGAATTATCCTGCTAACTGATTTCAATACATTCTAAGTTGTATTTCTTATTACAATGTAAGTTTTATTTTATTTTTTGCTTTTTATTGGATTTTACAAATATAGGTAGTTTTTTTCCTTATTGCATCATAGTTTACAAAATGCATCATTTTTTTTTGGAGATTAGGGAACTGATTTTGTATGAAAACTGATTTTGCATGCTATTTTGCATTCCATATTGTTCACACTCAAATGACAATGGGAATATGATTTAAAAGCCCAACATCAATTACCCAATATCAATTACCCTATAAAGTTATTGTATGCTTCATTTATCACTCAAATGGCATTTCTTGTGACCATGGCATCTCAATATTGATTCATCATCTTAATTATTTTGTGGTTGGTAATTTTTTATTGATCACCTTCAAATTATTTCATTCTGGTATGCTTGATTCATCAACCAAATTGCTTGTCAGTATTAGTTAGCCTATACATTTATGAGAGAGCTGATAACCAAAAGCTATTAGTGCCAATTTATGCTTGATTGCTTTATATCAGTATGCTTGATTGGTTATAAATTGCATATAAATATCAATATGCTTGGTTGCTTTATATTAGTTAGCTCATAATAGTACATCAGCAGTTTCCCACAACAGTAGCTCACAGATTTTATTGGATTTTATCAGTTACCCATTGAAAGTAATAAATTATACATTAGCTTAATTTTAAAATAATAGTACAAGATCAAACTTATGAGTTACAGCTACCCTTGAATATTCGTTGCTTTTTATTGTTGAACATCAGTTTCATACCTTTGTCAGTAGGCTCTTTTATATTGATGTTGTTGAATATGCCAATTTACGTATATTTATCTTAATTTCGCAGATCCTTTCAATGGCTAATTAACTATACAACTGCACTACGGGGTGCCTTTTGTTACTCACTAAAAAATATCATTTTTCAGCTCCTATCCTAGCCTTAACTACACCTTGGAGCCATCTAATAATTACCTTTTGAGCATGTTTTGTAGTTAAAAATAAAACTGTAGCTTAGTGCAACAGTCCACACTTTGGAGGCCAAGAAGAGAGGATTAAAAGCCAAATCTTAGAGCTGATTGAAGACCATAGAGTACACCATTGTGGTAGACACCATAGTGATCATTTGGATTGCCTAAGTGGGCCCTAAAATTCCAACAGATGAAAGGAAGCTTTCCCCAAGCAAAGGAGACTACTGCAGCAGGCTCTGCACAATAGCAGACAAGCATAGACGAACCCTCACACGATTAAAAATGCCTGAACAATCCATTCGCACAAATCTCGTGAAGTTCAAACCCATAGCACATTAAGAGCTCGCGAAGCCCTCACGCAAATCACTAAAGGAACAACTTTAGAAAATCACCTCGCGCAGTTCTTGCAAGGATCAGAGCTTCAGAATATTTACTCATGAGGTTCACATACCTCAAATTTCAATGGTTCACGAAGTGCTCGCGCAGATCAGATTCAGAAGATTTGCTTCTCGCAGTGCTCGCGCGAACCTCGCACACTTCAAAGATAGAACCATCCATGCGAGAAGCTTAATTCATCTTGGCAAGGAGCCACTCGAGCTGCAAAACCATTCTGGTGAGATCCTCGTGACCTAAACCACCTGGAGCCTCATCTGCCTGAGCTATACCATTCACAGCAAAGAGAATCTCGCGAACCTTCTTCTATAGTAGAATCATCCCCGCGATAGCAACTCAAGAGGCAAAATAGACAACTTCAACCTCGTAAGGCACGGGCTCCCAACTTCTCAGTCAGTACACAAGGGTATTCTTGGGATTCCACAGTAGTTAGGGCACACCTCTCAAGGTGCGAAGTTGTTTCCAAAGTCTCGAGGCAACACTTAGACATAAATGGGCCACATCAGCAGCTAAAATGAGGGCATTTCTCTCTTATTTTCTAATTGGCCAAGGCACAAGATATTTTTGGTGGAATTGTATATAAGTTGTAGTGTTTAATAGAAAACCATCGAATCTTTAACCTAATTTCGGCTGGGAGCTTACCGGTGCTTAGGTCATTTTAAGGTTAGGGTTAGGTCACCTTTTTTATCTTTTTCTTCTCTCCTTAGCTCAGCATATGCTGGCTAAGTTCTCTGTAATAGCTAGGACTATGTGTATATTGTAATCAAGATTGTGAAAGTTTGTAAAGGTGTGGAGTCTGCATTGGCTGCAGTTGAGAGGGCTACATTGTAAGTATTTTGTAGTCAATGTAAGTTATTTTTATTGAATCTTGAAATCTGTAATGCTCTTTGGTATTCCATTTAGATTTCATAGATTGTATGTTCCTATGGTTGCATGAGCTTGTAGTTAAGCAACCATAGCAATTGTAGTAATTTCAATTCTTAGACTGGAGTATATCTTTTGGGGATGATCTGTGACCATTCAGTGGATAGATCATAGCCTTAAGACTAGTCCATATCCCTGGATTGGATTGGATTCTTCTTCCTTGCATTTGAGTTTGTTGCCAAATAAAGGACTAATGTAGATCCATCCTTTACTAAGCTTAGCAAGCCCCTGTTTGAACAGATACATCAATCACTATTTTATTACTTCTCACTCCTTTTATATTTTATTTTCCAAATCCATTTTCACCCTTCTCTAAACCCCCTTTCTGTGACTTTAGTTTTATTTTCTGTTTTAAAAGTAGTATAGATAGTGACACACCAAAACTCCCTTTCTTTAGGATTGCTAAATTTGTAGCCAGATCTAGAGGCCTATTAAACAACCCTTGTGGTTCTAGATCAAGTTTCCCTATGGGACAAACCCTTTCTTATCAAAATTTGCTACAACAGGCCTTGGATCTTGCAGGACTGTTTGTTTTTAGATTGTTGTTGTGCTGATTTCATCCATTTCACTTTACCCTTTTGATTTATTTTTGCCACCATATTTTTACCTCACATTTCCAATAATAAAATCAAAATCAGGAATCTATATTTTAAAAATACCAACAAGTTTTTGGCGTCGTTGCCGAGGATACTTGATCTAATTAGTAAACCTAATTTTTTATTTTCTGTGTTTATAAACTCATATGTTACAGTATCTGTGTTTGAATAAAAGTGCTACTGAATTTATTCTGGGTTCTTGCAAATCTGGAACAATAGTAAAAAGTAGAGTTGGAAGTTGCAATTGGAGCTTGTTTGCCTTAGTTTACACCCCCCTCTCCCTTGCTTTTTATTTCTTTTCTGTTAATGCCTTAAATTCAGCAATAGAATTTTAGCAGTATTTTTTGTTATAATTTTTTTAGTGTACTATAGTGTCTTTCCTTACTTATTTTTGTGTGTGTGTATGCTTGGTAGAAGGTCTCTTAGACCTCCAATAGAACCTTTAAATCCTGAGGTAGAGAGGGTCCTTAGACTTAGAAATACCACACAAGCCCCCTCTGTTAATATTGAGCCAGTTGTGATGGGTGAGTAACAAAGAACACTAAAGGAATACAATGCACCAGGGGTGTATTCATCCCCCTTCTACATTCAATTTTCTACAGTATAAGGCAATTATGAAATCAAATCATCAACCATCCAAATGCTGCTATCATTCCATGGGATAAGTAAAGAAGACCCCATATAAGCACATAGATGAGTTCTTGCTTTATGCACCACATTCAATATTGTTGGCTCACCAAACTGAGTCTCTTTCCTTTTTTATTAAAGGATAAAGCTAGAACTTAGCTCTCCATGCTCTCGCAGGCAGCATACAATCCTGGAATGATCTCCAATGCCAGTTTTTGGCTAAATTTTTTCCTATGTCTAAAACCAGCTAGTTGAGGAAGAGCATACTTTCCTTTGCTCAATTCTCAACTGAAGATTTCTATGGAGCATGGAAAAGGTTTAACGAGTTGTTGAAGCAATATCCACTCCATCAAATTCCTTAATGGCAGCTTGTCCAGAGCTTCTACCAAAGAATTGATCCCAAGAGCAGGGATATGGTGGATGTCTCATGTGGGGGCACTTACCTCCACAAGACAGCTGATGAGGCTTGGGAACTTTTTGATATCATCAGTGAGAATTCCATGCAGCAAGAGTCTCTGTCCCGAAATGACATTAAGATTCTAGCTAAAATGGTAAAAAAATCCACCTCTAGAGGATGTATAAAGTCAATGTGCACAGTGACCTGAAAAGAAAGGTGGACAACCGGACTATAAAATTTGATAAATTAATGGGTGTGATGCAGCCTAGACTGATTGCACAAGTGGAAGAGGCATATCTGATATGCCAATCACCCACACACTCACTTGAGGACTGTCCATCAGCAGACCAATACCCTGAATTGGTTATGGAGCATACAAATGCTGCCCAATCATATGGGCAGTAGCCTGCTGGGTACTAATGGAGAAACCACCTCAATTTGAGGTGGAGGCATGATAACTATTAGCAACCCCAGCAACAGTCTGCATTGCAATACAGACGACAACCACAGTATCACCAAGGCTATGCACTTAGACAGCCTTTCCAGCAGTCTGCCCCACAACCAAACCAATTGGCTTTTTCCCCACCACAGCCTAGAGCCCCATCTTTTGAAGAACAAGTTTTGTCATCATTGTAAAACCTGAGCTCTTTATCCCAAACTGTGAACTCTCACAGTCAAAGCATAAAGAAAATTAAAGACCAGCTTGGTCAAATCTCTGATGCTTTGACTAAAAGAGAGGAGGGCAGGCTACCTAGCCAGACAATGAACAATCTAAAGGGTCATTATATGATTGGTGAAGGCTCCTCAACCCATGAGGAGGCTAAAGCAGTCACAACCCTCAGGAGTGGCAGGGTGGTGGATAACCAAATTGGCATGGAGAGTATGGAGAAAGAGAAGAGTACAGAGGAGGAAATGAACTCATTCCCTACTGATGAATAGTAGGAGCATAATAATGGGGCTATTGTTGAGCCCCAACAAAAAGAAATAAATGATGAAAAAATGAAAAAACAAAAAATTGATCATGAGATAGCTAGGCCAACAGCTGAGGTATCAGCAGTACCACAGCTGCCATTTCCTCATGCTCTTACAGGCTCCTCTCCTTTTGATAAGGGGAATGCCAGAATGGAGGAAATGTTGGAGACCTTCAAGCAAGTTATGATCCATTTACCTCTACTTGATGCTATCAAACAGGTCCCAACCTATGCTAAGTTCCTCAAGGACCTTTGTTCCCAAAGGAGGAAGGCAAGAATCCATTTATCCAAGAAGGTCTTTACAGCAGAAACAGTTAAATCAGTGATGTCAATAGCGACTCTAGCTAAACTTTAGGACCCAAGGGTACCTACTATCCCTTGCACTATTAGTGATCACACCATAGGCAGAGCCTTCTTAGACTTGGGGGCCAGTGTAAACCTACTGCCATACTCAGTGTATGCACAGCTTGGTTTGGGAGAGCTGAACCTACACCTATAGTTCTCCAACTGGCTGACAGGTCTGAGAGAAAACCTATGGGAATGGTTGAAGATGTGTTGGTGGGGGTGGATAAGTTTTTCTACCCTGCTGATTTTTTTATATTAGACATGGAACCTTCAAAGAGTAGCACCCCAATTCCTATGATCTTGGGCAGACTATTTTTAGCCACTACCAATGCATGCATTCAATGCAGGTCTAGGGTGATGGTGGTTATATTTGGAAATATAAAAGTGAAATTGAATGTGTACAATGCTGCCAAGCAACATCAGTTGGACAATGAGCAACATCAGTTGGACAATGAGGACTGCTTTGGAGTGGATGTACTAGATGATTTGGTAGAGGAAAATTTATCCAATCTATTGGATTAGGATAAAGTCTGTGAGGAGTTTGAACATGTGTGGACTGAGGTTTTTGAGGAGGAGGCCCCAATTTACATGATTGAAGATAGCACCACATCAAAGTCTTCAGTAGGCCTAGTGCAGCACTCCACATGGAGACCCAAGTTGCTGCCCCTTCCTCAGCCCTCCAAGGCACCTTTGTTGCCTTCAATAGAAAGCTAAACTCTAGGGAGACCACTGGTTGGAGGGTGTGTATTGACTATAGAAAGCTAAACTCTAAAACCAGAAAGGACCACTTCTCATTGCCCTTCATTGATCAAATTTTGGATAAACTGGCAGAAAAAGTATTCTATTGTTTTCTTGATGGATACTCTAGTTACAATCAGATCCCTATGTATCCTCAAGACCAGGAGAAGAGCACATTCACATGTCCTTTTGGCACTTTTGCCTATAGAAGAATACTATTTGGACTGTATAATGCTCCTGCCATATTCCAAAGATGCATGTATACAATATTTTCAGACATGATTAACAAGTTTTTAGAGATTTTCATGGATGATTTCTCTGTGTTTGGGGACAGTTTTAGTTAATGCTTATATCACCTCAGCCCGGTTTTTCAAAGATGTGAAGAGACCAACCTGGTCTTGAGCTGGGAGAGAAGTCATTTCATGGTTAATCAAGGCATTGTGCTTGGCCATGTGGTCTCCCCTAGAGGCATTGAGGTTGATAGAGAAAAGGTTGACTTAATCTCACACTTGTCCCCACCAAAAATAGTCAAACAAATCAGTTCTTTCTTAGGACATATAGGATTCTATAGGAGGTTCATTAAAGACTTCAGTAAAATTTATAAACCTTTGTGCCACTTGCTGTGCCAAGATATGCCATTTAATTTTGATGCTGAGTGCCTTGAGGCATTTGAGTTGTTGAAGAAATGTCTAACCTCTGCCCCTGTGATCCAAGCCCTGACTACTCCTTGCCTTTTGAATTAATGTGTGATGCATTAGACTTAGCTGTGGGAGCTGTGCTAGGCCAGAGGAAAGAGAAACTACCATGTGTGATTTATTATGCCAACAAATCACTGACAAAAGCTCAACTGAATTATACAACAACTGAGAAAGAGCTTCTAGCAGTGGTGTTTGCTGTGGACAAATTTAGATCCTATCTACTAGGGTCTAAAATTGTCATCTTCACTTATCACTCTGCCCTCAAGTACCTGCTGGCTAAGAAAGATGCAAAGCCAAGATTGATTAGATGGATCCTCCTGTTATAGGAGTTTGATCTTGAAATTAAAGACAAAAAAGGAGTAGAGAATGTGGTGACTGATCACCTGTCCAGGATTTTATTTGAAGAGTGTGTTGCTACATCATTAAGAGATTCTTTCCCTGATGAGCAATTATTTTCCATCCAGTCTGTTGTCCCCTGATTTGCCAACATAGTCAACTACCTTATTGGAGTTAGGATCCCTTCCCACTGGCCCAAGATGGACAAGGACTTGTTCTTCTCACAAGTCAAATATTTTTTCTGAGAGGATCCATGCTTATTTAAATATTGTGTAGACCATGTCATTAGGAGATGTGCCCTTGGTAGAAACATCCATAGTATTCTCATTATGTACCATGAATATGCCTGTGGAGATCACTTTAGTAGGAAAAGACAGCAGCTAAGGTACTACAGTGTGGGTTTTACTGGCCATCCTTATTTAAGGATGCCCATACACACTGTAAAGCCTATTTAAGATATCAAAGGAAGGGTGGCATTTCAAAGAGAGAATCAATGTCACTACAACCCATCCTTGTTGTGGAGCTATTTGACATATGGGGGATAGATTTCATGGTCTCCTTTCCTCCTTCAATGGATTATAACTTCATCCTTATAGTTGTAGATTATATTTTCAAATGGATGGAAGCAGCTGCTACAAGGACAAATGATCATCAAGTTGTCCTAAAATTTATCAAATAAAATATTTTCTCCATATTTGGCCCCCCTAGAGCCATCATCAATGATGGGGGCAGCCATTTATGTAACAGACACTTCGAGAGCTTGCTAAGTATACCCATAGGATTGCTACTCCCTACCACTCACAGACTAGTGGGCAACTGAAGATTTCTAATAGGAAAATTAATCATATCCTGGAGAAGACAGTTAGGACTGATAGGAAGGATTGGGCTATAAAGCTTAATGATGCATTGTAGGCCTATAGGACAGCCTATAAGACCCCAATTGGAATGTCCCCATTCAGATTAGTCTATGGCAAAGCATGCCATCTGCCAGTATAGTTGGAACACAAGGCCTTGTGGGCCATTAAATGCTTGAACTTGGATCTAACTAATGTTGGTGTAAACAGGAAATTGCAGCTGTCTGAGCTGGAGGAGCTAAGGTTGGATGTTTATTCCAATTCAAGAATTTACAAAGAGAAAGCCAAAGCATTCTTTGACAAGAGCCTCCTCAGAAAAGATTTTTCTGATGGAGCCAAGGTATGGCTTTTCAACTCCAAGCTTAAGTTCTTTTCTGGTAAGCTGAGAACCAGATGGGATGGGCCTTTCACTGTCATCCATGCATTCCCATCTGGGGCTGTGGAGATTATGGACCCCCACCTCTAGGAGGATTATGAAAGTAAATGGTTAGAGACTCAACCTGTGTGTAGAAAACTCTATGGAGCCCTCTGTAATTATTTACCTTCAAGAACCTCCCAATGATGAGTAATCCCCAACCTTGTATACTATGTAACATAACTATTTTTGTATGTTTTTGTGTGCTTTTGAATTCTGTGTTAGTTGTTGTTAGTGTTTAGAGAATCTGGATCTAGGTTTTTGAGTCTTCATTTACTGTGGTTTGTGAATCTACATGTGTGAATTGGTTGTGCAACTTGGTTCCTATGCCTCATTATGGTCTGATGATGTGAGTTGTATGTGGATAATCTGTGTGTATAAAGGATGAAAAAGTGTGCATGAGTCATGAATCATGAAGGGAGCATGTGTCTAAATTGATGAGGAGATATAGGGCTATGATAGAAATGGCCTTGACAAGCTTTGCTGTGTAACAAATGAGCTGCGCGAGAACTTTGCGAGCAGAATTGCCTAAAGTAGAGCCTAGATAGAGCCTCACGAGGCCCTAGGTTACATAAAAACAGTCAGTCGCACAGTTCAAATTGAACTGCGCGAGTTTCTTTCCATGTCTATATTGGCTCGTGAGGATCAATGCCATTTGTTTTATCTTTGTGAGACCCTCGCGAAGCTTGGGTTTCAGCTTCTTAAAGCCTCGCGACAACAGTCTCCTTCACTTGCATTCTCTATAAAAGCTCTCAACCCTAACTCATAGCCGAGCTCTCCAACTCCCTTCTTCACTGCCCATTTTGCTCCAACACTTGCACCCTACTCTGGTTACATTTCTAAGCTTCACTGCCTGATCATTTTACAGCTATCAAGGGAGGATTTGGTCAACTGAGCATCTGTGATTTCGAAACCCTAGCGATTTGGGGTAAGTTTCTCAATTTTCTCCAGCTGTGTGTTATTCGTCTGAGTGTCTTTGGATAATTTACTTCTTGGGGAGGAATTTTGGCTAAGAGACTTTATAGTAGAGCTATAGGTAACCTAGGGTCCATAATTTGAGTGGAAGAATTTAGGTTTTTGTCAAATGGCTAGTAGCTCCACCTTCTTGGATAACCTACAATCATTGTTGAACCCTCCACAAATAGATCCTCCAACTCCCACCAGAAAGTCAGTGAGGATTGCTGAATCCTCTACTATGGAGGCCACTAATGCCCCAGAGCCCCTAGTGGAGAAACCTAAAAGGAGGGCCAAGACTGTCACCAAGAGCCCTAAAAAGTCTAATAAATAGAAGGGTGAGGAGGTTGTTCAAGAGATTGTCCCCCTGACAACTCCAAATGAGTTCATTGATGCGGTTAAATTGGAGCCTAAGACTGCCTTTAACAAGGCATTTTTTGAGAAGGAGCCATTGGCTATTACAGCCATAGAATTTTTTACAAAAGCTACATCTGATAAACTGCTGACACCATTGAAGGAGCTTATTTATCTTAGACTGGTACAGTTGTGGTACCAAAATATCAGGGTGAAGCAATCTAATGATGGACAAACTGTGTTGTTAGTCCTCATTGACAACTTTGAGATGCTAGTGGGCACACCTGAGATAGCCCTAGCTCTAGGCATTCCAGTTGCCTATGACCCATGCAATCTGGGGGCTCCACTGAGTGCCTCTATCATTGAAATTGCACAGACGCTGATAAGAGTAAAGAATGCATCAGGGGACTCAATCAGGAGGAGAGACATGGAGCCCAACCTACTTTTCATGGATCATATTCTTAGAAAGAACATTTATGTGACTGGGCACCGACAGGAGAGAAGGGCACCCATTGCTGATGCCATCTACTCTTTCTCTCAAGGGCATTACTTCAATGCAACCCAACTAATTTTTAAGGGGATGATGGACATTCACCTGAAAGTGCAGAAGAAACAAAAGCCCACTGGACTTCCATACAGCAGGCTGATCAAACCCTACTAAAATAAGGTGGATACCACTGGAAGATGGGGGAACCAACTTAAAATTTACCTCCAGTTGAATTTGGAAAAAGGTTGTGGACTATCAGCATGTCCATGATGGGGAAGAAGAAGGAATCTCAAACAGAAACCCTCCCTGAAGAAGCTGAAGTTGATACTGTCACTACTGCAGCAGCAACATCAGAGGTTACCCCTGCTGCCAGCTCAGCCCCACACACCACCCCACCAGTCACTATGACTCCAACAACAACCGCTATCCCAGTGCCAGCTCCAACTCAGCCCACCTTTCCATTTAACCTGCCCACCCCACCTATACAAAGAAAACACAAAAAGAAAGCCCATAAACAAACCACAGCACCCATTATACCTACCCAACCCCCCACCATACCTGAACCCATTCCATATACCCAACCCATACCAAACTTTGAGCCAACTGACCCACCTAGCCCAATTTTAGACCCACCTTCCCCTTTCACAAAGGATGACAGTGAGCCTATGGCCACTGACATTGAACATACCACCACCACTGACCTGGTACCCCCATTTGAATCAAATTACCCACTTGCACCCATTACCTCCCCTACTCATTTCATTCCTTTTTCCCCCACCCATGACCAGGACTCATTCACATCTAAGGGATACTCTGCCATGATAGACTCCATTGTGGGGGATATCAGGCATCAGTACACTCCCCTCCCTGACTCCCCACAGCCTACCCAATTTAACCATGCCCCAACTTCACCATTCCAACCAATCTCAACCTCCCAACCATCAACCTTAGCTATCCCAGACCCCTTATCCCAAATATTTTCCCTTCTTTTCTCACTCCAATCCCAAGTCCTAGCCAATACCCAAAACCAAGCTTCCCTCCAAACCAGCCTACAATCCATCCAGCTCACCCTTCAGACCTACACCCCACCTCCTAGCCACCTACATCTATACTCATACCTATACCCACATCACCACCTTCACCCCAATCCTCACCTCTTGTGGTAATAGTAGCTGCTGACACTCAAACAAACCCTGAGTCTGGAGAGCTGGCCCCTATCCCACCTACCTATGCCTCTACCTCCACACAAACAGGTGCCTCTCATTCTCCCTACCTTTACCTCTACCTCTACCCAAACTGACTTTGAGGAAGAGCACCTACCCACTTCACCTACATTCACATTAACCTGCACCTCACCCTTCCCCCAACCTGAACCACTTGAGGAGGAGCTGGCACTTGACCTTACCTTTATCCCACCATCATCTCCACCCAAAGGGTTTAAGTTGGATATCTTCTCTAACCCAATGGATGACCCAAACAACTGCACCATAGTCCCATATGGTGCGATACCCATTCCCCCATTTTACACCCTCAACAAAGCTATAAAGGTTAACCCTTATGTTGGGAGGGCTGTCCAAGCAATGATAGAGTCAGTCACAGCAATGGTGAAGAAACCATATGAAGGTCAGATTGCCAAGATCAAAGATGACAATGAGAAGGAGTTGAAGAGACATTAGAAAATGGCATTGAATTCCTTAGACCTCTACAAAGTATACAAGAAAAAGTCCATCCAGTTGGAAAAGCTAGTGACCACACTCTCATTATTAAACCCTCTAGTGCCCAAGGGCATATCATTCAAGGAGCCTTCCAGCATGAAGCCTAAGAAGCAAGTTGCTAAAAGGACCAAGGCTAGGGCTGACCAATCCACCACTGTGAAGAAGGAGAAAGGCAAATATGAATGGACTCCACCCTTTGAATTGAGTTCAGACTCAGATTCTTCTTAGACTGTAGTGTAGTTTTATATTTTGTAATTAAGTTCTTTGTGTATTTTCTGTTTTAGAATTAGTTGTTCAAATTGTAAATAGTCTAATGTAATATTCCTTTTTGTTAATGAAAATAGTCTTTTGAGTTATTTGCATTTTGTTCCTTATCTATTTTTTTCCTTTCATGCTATTCTTTCCAGTTTTTTCTGTTGTACTATTGTTATTTTTTGTTATACCAGTGTTGCCCCTATACATGTATGTTGAAATAGTGAGGACACCGTTTAACTTAGGTATGGGGGTATGGCAGGGTAGGCCAATGAAATATTTAACCTAAGTGAAGCAGCATTAATCAAGTAGAAATAAGTACAGTGAATCCACCTAAGTAATTTTGAAAATGAGAAAAGTTAAAACGGATGCAGAATGCAGACTTTTTAACACTAAAATCACTTAAAAATTCAATACTTCCATGGGGTGAGCATCAAGAAAAAAAAAAATTCAGCACTTAGTGAACCAGTAACGAGAGAAAAGGGAGAGAACATGCCCATGAGTTTAATTGAAGACCATACCTAGTGAGCTTTGAGCCTATAAAAATATTTTTCTTTTTCGGGAGTGTCTTTGGCAACTTTTTCTGCTCTAAGGACTGACTAAATTGAGACCTTTTCACTAGAAGTTAGACACCCCAAGTTGAAACTGTTTGAAAGTAATCATGACACTAAGGAGAGGATCTACGGCCTTCATTGGGATAGTTTGTGTCAAAAATTCCAATCCATTTAAATTTCCCTTGTGCATACACTCTTTGAGCCTTAAAATCTAATTTTTCTTTAACAAACACTAAAGTAATTGAACCTAAACCTCTTAACCTGATTCAGCCCTACTCTCACTCTGAGAATTCAGAAGGTAAAGGAGAAGATGTTGAAGAGTAGGGTTTGACATTGAGTGAAAGGAGAACAGAGAAAATTTGCATGAAGTAGTGTATCAGTAGTATAGCTGTGACAACCATCATAAAAAAAAATAATAAATAAAATAAATAAATAAATTAGAAAAAGAAATGAGAAGTCAAAGAAGTACCTCATCTAAAAATTGAAAAGAAGAGAAGAAGCTGGCCACTTTGACTCTGAAAAATATAAATGAAGATGAAGTTATACTGAAATGAAGGTTGTGAAGTCATGAATCACCTCCTTACCTTGTTGATTTCTCAATTTTGTATCCACTTTACCCCTCCTATTCTTTACATACCTCACCCATAAGCTACATTACAACCCATCAAAAAGGCCTTCTTGATCCAAAGTGAAATGAGCTGTCATGTGGAGATGAGGAGATGTTTGATCTATGGTGAGGAGAACATGATGAAATCAGAAATTAGAAGCCTTGCCTATGCTCATGCTTGCAGGCCTATTTGAGGTTTGCAACTGCTCTTGGACTTGAATGAAATTGAACACCCTTAAATTTATTTGTGAGAGACAACCCTGATGAGCATTGAGTCTGAGATGAAATTCAGTGGGGCATTATTTAAACCTAATTTTTTAATTACTGGTAAGCTTGGTACTGATTGCACACATTACACTCTTGATGTCAACTGATTGAATGTTTTAAGCATGCATGCATAATTTATGTGTTGAAATGTTTGCATTCTGTGTTTAGAACTCCTCCAATTTTAAAGGGGAAGGAGGGAATGAAGCTTTAGTTATTGTAAACTTATTAACCACTATGTGCACTTGGTTTAACTATTTTTATTGAGACGTTTATGGGTACCTTCACTGAAAACCCTCAGGAGACTTCACTCCTCCACTAGGGATCACCTAGGGGTTTAAAATGCTTGGTGCATAAGCTAAATACATCTGTGCTCCCTATGAAAGTGGTAATTTAATTTTTCTAGAGTAGTTGTTTGATTTCCCTTTGCTCAAGGAGTAGCAAAGATTAAGTTTACGGGTGAATTAATCACTGAAAAATACCATTTTTTACCTCCTAACCTAGCCTTTACTACACCTTGGATCCATCTAATAATTACCTTTTGAGCATATTTTATAGTTAAGAATAAAACTGCAGCTTAGTGTAATAGTCCATACTTTGGCAGCCAAGAAGAGAGGATTAAAAGCCAAATCTAGGAGCTGATTGAAGACCATCGAGTACACCATGGTGGTACACACCATAGTGATCATTTAGATTGCCTAAGTGTGCCCTTGAAGTCCAACAAATGAAAGGAATCTTTCCCAAGTAGAGGAGACTGCTGCAGCAAGCTCTGCACAGTAGTACACAAGCATAGAGGGACCCTCGCGCGATTAAAAATGCCTAAATAATCCACTCGCACAGATCTCGTGAAGTTCAAACCCATAGCACATTAAGAGCTCGTGAAGCCCTCACACAGATCACTGAAGGAACATCTTTAGAAAATCACCTCACACAGTTCTCGCAAGGATCAAAGCTTCAGAATATTTACTCGTGTAGTCCTCGCGAGGTTCACTTACCTCAGATTTTAATGGTTCGCAAAGTGCTCGCGCAGATCAACTTCAGAAGATTTGCTTCACGCGGTGCTTGTGCAGACCTCGCACATTTCAAAGATGGAACCATCCATGCGAGAAGCTCAATTCATCTTGGAAAGGAGCCACTCGAGCTGTAAAACCATTCTAGCGAGATCCTCGCGACTTGAATCACTTGAAGCCTCATCTGCACGAGCTATACCATTCACAGCAAAGAGAACCTCGCGAACCTTCTTCTACAGTAGAATATCCTCGCGAGAGCCATGCGAGAGGCAAAATAGACAACTTCAACCTCACGAGGTGCAGGCTCCCAACCTCTCAGTCAATACACAGGGTATTCTTAGGATTCCACAGCAATTAGGGCACACCTCTCGAGGTGCCAATTTGTTTCCTAAATCCCGAGGCAACACTTGGCCACAAATGGGCCACATCAGCAGCTAAAATGAGGGCATTTCTCTTCTATTTTCTGATTGGCCAAGGCATAAGATATTTTTGGTGGAGTTGTATATAAGTTGTAGTGTTTAGCAGAAAACCATCGAATCTTTAACCTAATTTTGGCTGGGAGATTACCGATGCTTAGGTCATTTTAGGGTTAGGGTTAGGTCACCTTTTTTATCTTTTTCTTCTCTCCTTAGCTCAGCATTTGCTGGTTAAGTTCTCTGTAATAGCTAGGACTGTGTGTATGTTGTAATCAAGATTGTGAAAGTTTGTAAAGGTGTGGAGTCTGCATTGGCTGCAGTTGAGAGGGATACATTGTAAGTACTTTGTAGTCAATGTAAGCTAATTTTATTGAATCTTGCAATCTGTAATGCTCTTTGGTATTCCATTTAGATTTCATAGATTGTATGTTCCTATGGTTGCATGAGCTTATAGCCAGGCAACAATAGCAACTGCAGTAATTTCAATGTTCTAATTTCAATCCCTAGATTGGAGTATATCTTTTGGGGATGATCTGTGACCATTCAGTAGATAGATCATAGCCTTAAGACTAGACCATATCCCTGGATTGGATTGAATTCTTCTTCCTTGCATTTGAGTTTGTTGCCAAATGAAGGATTGATGTAGATCCATCTTTTACTAAGCTTAACTAGCCCCTGTTTCAACAAATACATCAGTCCCTATTTTATTACTTCTCACTCCTTTTATATTTTATTTTCCAAATCCATTTTCACCCTTTTCTAAACCCTTTTTCTGTAACTTTAGTTTTATTTTCTGTTTTAAAAGTAGTGTAGATAGTGACACACCAAAACTCCCTTTCTTTAGGATTACCAGATCTGGAGGCCTATTAAGCAACCCTTGTGGTTCTAGATCAAGTTTCCCTGTGGGACAAACCCTTTCTTATCAAAAATTGCTACAATAGGCCCTGGATCTTGCGGGACTGTGTGTTTTTAGATTGTTGTTGTGCTGATTTCATCCATTTCACTTTACCATTTTGATTTATCTTTGCCACCATATTTTTACCTCACATTTCCAATAATAAAATCAAAATCAGCAATCTATATTTTAAAAATACCAATACCTTTAAGGGTACACCAGGAGAAGGGAGTTACAGAGGGGTAGTGTGGGTAGCTTTGATTACTACCATAAAGATGAAATGTCTTACCTCGAGCTCCTAAGTATGTGTTATGGATTGGATTTCATAGTCGGCGGGGGTATTGACTTTTATGGCACCACTGATTTGGAATTCAATATAATCAGATCAGACAACGACATAATGAAGTTGTGTAGAAATGTAAACTAACATGGAGTGGTTCACGTATACACAGTGGGCACTACATGCGTTAAAGATATTGGTTCTCAAGCTTTCAAAAAATCTAAGTTGCATGAGGGGTCAGCCACTATGAGTGTACAAAACTCAAATTCAAAGGGCAAGGGGAGAGAGAAGAAGATGATGGATGACGGGAATTTGGATAATTATAACCCTCTATCCTACTCTTCTTCTTCGGATGAAGGCTCGTTGTATGACAGCGACTACGAGTTGGATGACGATGATGCATTGTTTGATGCTCACGTAGAAGACGATTGTGACGATTTGGGGTTGGAAAGTGAATTCCGAGCTGGTGCCTCCACAGCCGAGAAAGATGGTGGAATGGAGATGGGTGACGATGCTCTTTCTTCGGAGTTCGATTTGAGGAGCGTAGATAGTGACTAGAATGATGACAGAGGAATTAAAAGGTTGACGTACGCTATCTTTAACGAGAAATCGGATATGGAGAACCTCATATTTTACGCTGGTATGGAATTTAAGAGTCATGCGTTGTTCAGGGAAGCTGTGAAAGAGTATGCCATCAAGTGGGGGGAGGAGATTCAAATTGTAAAAAAAGAAAGAGAGAAAAGATGGTTGCCCTTGGGTTATTTACTGCTCACATGTACAAAATGATGCAATGTGTCGAGTGAAAACTTATAAAGATGAGCACGCGTGTGGTAGGGCCTTCAAAGTCAAGTGGGTCAGTGCAGGTTGGATCGTTAGGTGATACGGTGATAGGATTAGGATGAATCTGTCATGGCCTGTGTCCTCACTAGTCGATACCATAGAGAGTGAACTAAATGTGAAAGTAGAATCGAGAAAGCTTATAGAAAAAGGAAGATGGATCTAAAAATGATAGACAGCAATGCGGTTGCACAATTCTGCCTCCTATAAGGGTATATAGAGGAGCTTCTGAATGAAAATCCGGGGACAACGACCAAACTGAAGGTGAAGGTTGTCAGCGAGCTTCAGAGAGAAGAAAAATTCAAGAGATTCTACATATGTTGGGGAGCATTGAAGAAAGGTTTTTTAGATGGATGTAGGTCGGTGATTGGTTTAGATGGATGCTACCTAAAGGGGCCACATGAGGGCATTTTCTTGACAGCTGTTAGGATAGATGCAAATAATTGCATCTATCATTTTTTTTGTGCCATAGTTGAGAAGGAAAAGAAGGAGACATGGAGTTAGTTTCTTGAGTTGCTAGGTGTCAATCTAGCCATAGAGAATGCGTCGGCATACACTTTTATGAGCAATAAATAAAAGGGTTTGATCGATGCCATTCATGACTTGTTTCCCACGACTTCTCACTATTTTTGTGTGAGGCACCTCTATAATAACTTTAAGAAAAACTTCAAAGAACTGATTATGAAAGAGTTGTTGTGGAAGGCAGCAAAAGCAATCACCCCTGTCAAGTTCAAAAATTTGATAAATGAAATGAAGGGTAAAGACGACAAGGCATACATTTGGCTAAGTGAGTAACCGGCAGTGCATTGGAGGCGCTCACAATTCAAGACGTTCTCAAAGTGTGATATTTTACTAAATAATTTATGTGAGAGCTTCAATTCTTTGATCCTATCGGCTAGGGACAAGTCAATAATCACAATGTTCAAGAAGATTAGGGTAATATTAATGAAAACAGTGTATAAGAGGAGAGATGCCATGAGGAATTACAACCATCATATTTTCCCCAAGATCATGAAGGTTATCGAGAAGACAAAAAACGAAGAGGCGGGGTAGATTGCTAAATGGGTTGGGGATTCTCTAATTGAAGTTGTTGTCCCATGTGGTGAACAATATCAAGTTTATTTACAGATGAGGGCATGTGGTTGTAGAAGATGGGATCTATCAGGGATATCATGTACCCATGTCGTTGCAGCTATCAATTTCATCAATGGAGACCCACTCTTACTTGTTCACAACTGCTATAGCAAAAAGACCTACCTCAGAACATATGCCCATTGCCTTAGCCCTATCAATGAGAGATCCAACTGGCTAGTGAAGGATATTCTTGTTCTGTTGCCTCCCGATGTAGAGAAGAGAAGTGGGAGGCCTAAGAAGGCCGGGAGAAGGGAACCAGATATATCTGCTGACCCCTCCAAATTGTCGAAGCGAGGAGTGAAAATGAGATGTATGATCTATAAGAATGTTTGTCACAACAAAAGGGGCAACAAGCAGGTAAAAGAGAAGATGAGATGTAATGTGGGTCTCAGAACCATCTTGATTCTTTAAATTTCAGTCAATGTATATATATATTGGAAACGTACTTTGATAACTGTTGTGAGGTGATGTCCGCCACTATTGAAAATCTCTCTCTCTCTCTCTCTCTCTCTCTCTATATATATATATATATATATATATATATCAAGCTAATTTCAAGCTCATGTCAACCACTGTTGGGTATATATATATAGCACACATATATATTGAAATGACATTGTAGTGCATATATATATATATATATATATATATATATATATATGAAAAAGGCCTCCGTCCTCCATGGGAGGACCGTCACCGTCCTCCAACCTTCCACGTGGCACCCAAAATACTTTTTGGGTGCCACGTGGGCCTTGGGTGCATTGCTTAGATCATCTTTGGAAAATAAAAACTTAAAAACTCATCTCCACCGTGTACATTTTGCGTGCCACGTGGAGCTCCACGTGGATCTTGGAGGACGGTCACCGTCCTCCATTGGGGGACCTAACCGGCTCCCTATATATATATATAGCACACATATCTAGCTCATGTCTGTCATTGTTGGGTATATATATATGATATATAGTACACATATAGAGGTCATGTCTGCCACTATTGTGTACATATTAAAATTTGTGGGGTATATATATATAACACACAATACATAGCTCACAAATTTTTTACTGTTGTGTATTTATATATTATACATGCCCAATATAATATTATATTGGATATATACATATATATATATATAGCACACATATTTTTCACTGTTGTGTGTATATATATTATACATGACCAATATAATTACAGTACAAAGTTGTTCAAGTATATAGCACACAGATTAAATTCAATACACAGTGAATCAATCATTTTGAGTGCCATATCTGTGTGATACATACACACACAAATACAAATATATCACACAGATATGGCACTCAAAATGACGAATTCTCTGTGTAATGAATTTTATTATCGGTTCATCTAACAAGTTGGTGATATTTAACTGTTGCAGAGGGCAACTGGGGGTTAACCAAGTGGTGCTCAAGTAGGTATAGTTGAGGCTCAAGTCGACGTAAGTGGAGTCCGATCAAATGGCGCAGCTGGGTGCCTCTCAGGCAAAGTTGTTAACCATCTGTGACAACCAGATTTTCACGTTTCCATAAAATCCTATACAATATTTTTTTTCTTTCTTACATCTTAAACTCAGGGGAAACCGGACCGTCAAATCACATTTCACAATCCGAATACAAAAATTACTTGGTATCCCTACAAAATATAGAGTCAAAGCATAGATATAAATGACAAAAATAAAGATTTTCTTCAATCTATAATGACTAACCAAAAAGGCCCCAAAATAAAACCACCGGTGATGGCCGACCATCACCTAAACAGTGGCTTCCAAAACATACTTATAAAATAAATCTTAACATTATATCAAATCCTCGAACATATCAAGTCCAAATCTATAGTCCTCAAAAATTCACTATACAAACTCAAAATATGTCTACTCCAACTCCTCACCTAGGGTAGAATTCCCCAAACGGGAGACCCCGCTCTTCTCTCCAGTACCAGATCCAGACCAACACCTGTACCTGTGACTTATATGTAGACACCCCCATTTCGCCCTCTCGGAGTACACGAATTCGTTTGGTCAGTCCTTGACCTTTTTAACCTTCGAGATGGGACCATGCAACTGTACATGGCTGAACACAAGCTGAAACAATAGCTTTGTGACTCAAATCCCAATGTAGGGAGGCTATATACTAAACAATAGTATATAGTCTAAATGCAGACTGAAACAATAGTCCTGCATTCCATTCTTAAGACCATACCCGGACAACCCTAAATTAAGCGCCTGAAAACCCACGCGTAATTCAATCACGCGCACAACCACAAGCCCGCGATCAGTCCCCTTTCAGACCAAACTTCCTTTCACATACCGTTTTGAGACTCGATTATGCGCCTAGAAAAAGACGTGCGATCGGATTAAGCTATACACCACCAGCGCGCAATTGGCCTACGCCCGACCTAGTCTCCTACCCTTGACCCCTACGTTTCCTCGATTAAGCACTTCAGGTAACATGCTTAATTGGATTACGCATGTCCCATTACGCGCGTAATTAGTCCTGATTTCGTTAGGACTAGGAAACCCGCTATAATTCATCAATAAACTTCGAGTCGGTGGTGACTTAAAAGCGATTAATAAATGCCCGAAAACAAGCGTGTAATTGAATGAAAGCCTATAAAAGTTTTTTTTCTCGAAGAGAGAGAAGAGGCCGACAATTTTGAGAGAGAGAACGGAACTTTTTTAGGACTTTGAAACTAGAGAACTCCGAGGACAAGCCCATAGAGCAAATTAGTCATGATGTCGAGATTCAAACCCCCGAATCTTCGATGATATCTCTCCATGGCCCCGACCCTAGGTAAGAATTTAATTTTACTTTAGACTTAGGATTTTCCCTCTGTTTAATTAATCAATTCTATTTCTAATTTTTAGACCGTAGCACCTTCTTCGAACCAAAATTCTCTATATCCGGTTCTAGTTCTCTGTTTCTAAAACCGGTCCTTAATCTAGCAATCTGATATGCCCACCTTATGCTCTGATTTTACTCTAAAATCTTAATTTACAGTCCTATCATTAATTTCTGATTCTGACTCTCAGAGTTCAGAACCAATCCTTAATCATACGGCCTGATTTTTTTGATGTCGAACTCGAATTTAGTCCTAAAATTTTAATCTATAATTTAATTCTATATTTTCTTATCGTCAAAAATCCAAAAAAATATAAATTTCAGTTCATAACTTTAGTTTCTCAATATAATTTCTTATTATAATTTTGAATTCAATTCTAAAAATTACCCTTTTATTATTTAACTATCGATCTATATTTTATCTCAGCCATCCGATTTTCCCACGGGAGCTTACGGAGGGTACTCGGGAACAAGGCCAATCCTCCTTAGTATAGCGAGCCCAACCCCCCTTTTATTTTAGATTGTTTAGGGTTAATTTGTTAGTTATAGTTAGTTTTTCTATTTCAATATAATTGGCTAATTACATCAAATAGGCCTTCATACCATTATTTGCTTTGATTCAATTCAGTCTTCTAGTTCAGTCAATTTATTATCTCAACCAGAATTTAGGAAAGTTAATTCATTTATTATTAGTTAGGTTTTTACCATAATTGATTCGTAGATTATGATTCTAAAAAAAAAAGAGTTAATTTTGTTGCCTCGGTCATTTATTCTTATTTTAGTAGATTGATTTATTGCTTCAATCAGAGTCGTAGTAAAAAAAAAATAGTCTTTGCTTTCTTCAAATTAGAATGCTAGTAAGATTACCTTAAGTGCTTTAGTTGTGATTGTCATACAATCGATACATCTGCTTATCTAGAATTACAATAAAATTAGCATACCTGCTGTATCTAAACTTGCAATATAATTGGACTCTTTTATTTAATTGGAATATTATTGGAACTGATACACATGCACTCTTAGTACCAGTAGGAGAGTGGAACTTATTGGACTCTTAGTAGTACCAGGACTTTGATATTAATTGGACTCCTAATAACACCGAGAAACTAAAAATGATTGGACTCCTGATAGCATCAGGACACTAAAATAACCCATCATAATATGCTCACCTAATCATAACTAATAGCAAAAAAAAGAGAATCTAAACCGACCATAACTACAATAAGGGAAACTAAAAAGAAAGCTGAAACTATCTAATTAAAAGAGGACACTGCTGCTGACGTTCGCAGGCGGACGATTCAGTATAGAAGTAACCCACACCCGCTTAAATGCGTGATCATTGACGTGTTGCAGCGTCGATAAATATCTGTAGCTGGCGATTGCAAATCAACTAAGAATCATCCTAGAAAATTCCTCCTATTATTACTTATCCTCACCTTATCACATACACCGCATCGCTAGAGTCTAACAGGACAGAATTGGAAGCCACTTATTCAACGGGAACCGAGAGGAACCCAGAAAAAGTATGCACCAACAGATTGGCGATCGCGATGGGACATTTTTGTAAACCCCTTCTTTTTCTTTAGATAGTTAGATTTATTTTACTTCCCTATTTTCTTTCCCGTCATGTCGTTTAGATTCTCTTTATGAGTCTTCACCAAAGACTCAAGATGTCGGGTGTACGAAGAGTAAATTTAGGAGACCCACCATTGTGGGCCTATCATGACAACCCCTCATATGAAGAGCCACTTTATGATTTTAGCCCACGACAGCCAGAGGTTAATATGGCTGGAGAATAAGAGAATCCCTTCTCTACTCCACCCGTCGGTAGTAGTCGTAACGGAAGAGAGAGCCGCATCGAGCAAAATCTTACCACTTAACAAATCATAGAACTTAGCATCCAAAGAATACAAAGAGGAGGCGATGATTTCAAAGAGTTGCTTCGAGGATTGGCTGCTGCATATGAAACCATTAGAGGACAATAAAATTTGGGAGAGCAGGAGCGACAAGAGAGACCACTTTCTACCCCAAGCACGGTGTCAGCCTGCACTACACCATTGAGGCAACATACTCACATTCTTTAATGACAGTCTGTCAGACAAGGGTATCTCACGTATCACTCCCAAAGACAACACCATAAAGATCGAAGACCTCCCAAAAATGCTCGATGAATATATGGCTAAGAGGGAATGCAGAGGTCGCTCGTTCGAATTCAATAAATCTGTCAAGACATTGATTTGACCTACCCATAGGATTTAAACCGCCGAAATTTACTAAATACAATGCCACCGGAAATCCGAACCATCACTTGGCCCTCTTTTGTAATGATTGTTATCCTATACCCGACAATCAAGGACTTTTCATTCACTACTTTCAACATTCATTAGAAGGAGAAGCTCTAGACTGGTTCGCGGAGCTCCCACTTTATAAGATAGAGACTTTTAATGAGCTAGTCGGTCGATTCCTAGGCTAATACAAACACTTGATTCAAGAGACCGTTAGCCTCAGTGACCTGATGGTGGCCAAGCAAGGACCAGATGAAGAATTCACTGGCTTCGTCGCTAGATGGTGAAAGCTTGCTGCTAGAACTGGTACTTCAATGAAAGAAAAAGATTCAATTGACATCATCATTGACAATACTAAGGAACCACTAAGTAGCGCCCTAGTCATCAGCGATTGCCTCGACTTCATTGCACTTCAATCTCGAGCATCCTGACTAACACGACACATCAAGGGCGAAGACCTTGCATTATCCATAGTCACGTCAAAGGTGGGCTCCTCCAACGAGTCGAAACTGAAAAATCATAAGAAAGCCTCAGGAACCGAACAAGTTAATACGGTTGTCAATCAAGGGCAAAATTTGAATAACGAAAACTTCCCACCATGCAACTTCGGGCAGAACCAAACCCAACAATGATACGCTAGTCAAAATCAAGGCGCTAATCAACAAAGGTACACAAACCAGAACTAGGGCCAAAACCAGAACCAAGGCCAATATCAAAATAGAAACCAATACCCTAACACTTATAAGGCCCAAAATGCAACACAGAATCGACCGGCCCATGCACCGAATTATAACAGCGTACCTTCACCTCAGAACTTTAACCCAGCTAGGGGACCCTACCAGCCAAAGCGGGAACACTATCCCCCTTTACCCGATACTATTTCTAACATCTTCTGCCTCCTTAGCGCCCAGAAACTCTTACGATTCCCATAAGAAAAGCCTAGGCCATGGCCTGCAAATCTAGACTATGGTAAATGCTGTTCTTTCCATCGGTACGCAAGACACAACTTAGAGGACTATTGGGTTCTCAGGGACATGATCTATGACATGAACAATCGGAATCAAATTAATTGGGAAGTGCTGAAGAACCCTAATCCTAATAACAATCAACCCCAACAGAATTTAGGGATCATAAATAACCCCATGCCCAACCACAACCTAGGGACACCGGCCCAGGTCACTATTGTAGATCTCTTCAGTCAATCCCATTTTTGGCCTTCGGCATTAATCACTTGTATCCTACCCTCTGACACTGTTACTACCCTTATGGGAATCCCTCCTCCTTACATCCCCCTGCCTTGATCACACAAATCATGCCACCGAGCCCGCCTCCATATCCAAAGTTTACTCAAATACGAGTCCATTCCTTCAGGGCCAGGAGGACATTCCTCCATCATTCCCCACTAGAGCCATTGACCCCGCCAAATCCTGAATCACCAGTGTTACCAATCCCTTCACCCGACTCCAGGTCTAAGTATGGAGACTATGCTCTTCAAACCACCATTCTGACTGTCACACGAGTAGACAATGTCACCCACATGACTCCCAACCAAAAGAGTGAAGTCATAACTGAGTATCCATCAGATGAAGAGCAAAGTGAATGAAAAAAATACCTAAATCCATGCGAGATGTTGGTCTCCACTTTCTTAGAAAAAGAGGATCACACGCAATACCTCCCACCTTGGAGTAGTGCCATACGGACACGCACTCTGACCCTTAACTTCACTCGCTTCACAAATGCACCGACGTCGAGTCATTCTAGGTTTGACCAGCAACCGGCCTACCCTATTCTCAAGTCAGGAACCAACTATCCACCTCCCCCTTTCCCCCGGAATAAAGATTTCACGCATGCACAACTACCCGAGGGGAACACAAGAGAAAGGGAAGTTGAGTTGTCACTCCCACCGCACGTCATCCCACCACCAATTCCTGTACCACAACCACCTCAACCACCTGCACCTAGGGCCCATCGTCCGGGCAAAGAAATAGCACTCGAGCCAGGGCAAGAGTATGATCTGTTACGGCATCTCCAAAAGATTCTAGCCCCGATATTTATACTAGAACTCATCAAGAAGTCGCCTGATCATCACCGACTGTTGATAAGGACACTCGAGGACACTCAAGTGGACGAAGACACGACCCTGGATGAGCTTCATCAAATTACCTCTGTCATGGCACAACCTCCCGCCTCACATTTACGGACGTAGACATGCCTAAGGAGTCACTTTGCGGGAGCGCTGCCCCCATATATCTTACAGTCATAATCAAAAGATTTTCTGTACCCCATGCACTAGTTGATACAGGGGCGGGACTCAATATTTTCCCTCTTAGCACATTGAAAACACTTGAATACATAGAACAAGACGTCAGGCCCTCGGCCTTGTCGCTCATAGCCTATGATGGCTCACATCGTTTCATAAAAGGAACTATTAAACTTCAGGTCCGCCTTGGACCCGTGACAAAAGAAGTTGCGTTCCATGTTACTAACTTTGCTAGTACATATAATCTCATTTTAGGCAGAAAATGATTAGAATCAATGAAGGTTGTCACATCCATATACCATCAATGCATCAAATTTTCGTATGAGGACTCCATCGTTGGTATATACGCTGATGCACCTCTTCAGGAGATGGATACCAATTATGCGACAAGCATTCCGACAGCCCATGAATCCGTACTAAACATAGGCCACATCCAAAAGATACGAATCCCTGCTGAAGCAGCTGTCCCAGGAGTCTGCTCACCCCCCCTTCCTAGTTTTCAGCTAAAGCAACAACAAGAGCTGATGAGGAAGGAGGTTGGCCCAGACCTCACTAAATTATATGGCATCGACCCAACCGCAATGAAAGGGTGGGATCTTATGTACCAACTCGGATACGTCTCTCACACTGGACTCGGTAAGAATAAGCAAGGTCGTGTGAGACCTATATTCTCGACTAAAATATGCAAGCACATAGGATTAGGTTACCAATCGAACGGCCAACCAGCCGATTTATTCCCTACCTCACCGAAATGGTCTCTTTATGACCACTTCATCTATGGAACTACTGAGAAAGCAGATGTGCCGAAGCAGAAGAAAGTATCCTTCACCAAACCCCAGGAGACAAAAATTAAACTAATATCCAAAGCATTCAATGATTTGACGAACCTGAACGATGACGTCGATGAACCCTTCGAAGGAGTCAAACCTTTGTTTGACACTGAAAATCTCATAGAAGGAAGAAAGAAGGACCCTCCAAAAATCGAACCACAATTACAGGATTGGGAATCTACAGATGACGAAGATTTTCATATAGCGGCCTTACGAGACGACAAAGAATACTCACGTCCATCATGGGAAGCGGATGACACCCTGCAAGAAAATATTAATTCATATAGCATCCGCCTTTGCCTCAGCCTTAGAGGATGGGATTGCCCGTGGGACGTGCCTTGTATCTTTCACCCATATCAACCCCAGTGCGACGCATGCACTCGCATACTAGAGCAATTTGCTAGCAAGATCACACATCCCCTAATGACTAAAGTGGACGGAGCCGACCACCCTACAACCATAAGCATGACCAGTAATCCATTAACTTCGCTATTGGCACCGGAAGAGAGAGAACCCGATGGTCAGTTGTTCGACTCAGGAGGCATCCATGAGTCTGAAGAAGAGTTTGAACTATACGCTCCATCCCCAGATACACCACAACTCCAAATATTTTGGCAATCACTCGAGGAAGAGTGGCAACCTCTACCAAGTGATGACGAGGACTACTGGATAGACCTCCCTGCACTCGAATTGGCACAGCAAGCCAACCTAGAACTTCACACCTTATCAGATCAAGAGAGCGAATTGGATAATATCATCGGCTCTAACTTGGAAGGATGGGAATCTCCCTGCATTTCTTACCATTACTAGCCCCATTGCCGAGCATGTGCGCTCATCCCGACATATTATGAAGATCAAGAGAATGAGCTCCCTCCTCCTGGGGACCCTTTAGGAGATTCCCCTTCGCAGGAAGGATAATCATCTCATAACTTCGACGACGATAGTTCAATCGATTACGATCTCTCGAGCTTCTTTAGGGACGAGACAATCAACCTAATAGAGGAAACTCTAACTATGATACTCCTATCATCAGCATTACTTATTCAAAAGATCCCATTAGATGAGGACTCCAAAAAAAAAATGCCAAATTTGCAATAAATCTGCGTTCCCCGAAGGATCACCAGAACGGCTCCAACAGTCGTCTCGCTCCCTCAACTAGAGGAAGCAGCTCTCCCGGTGCCCTCTGAGGCCACCGACCCTATACCATATTTATTATCAAAAATCAAAAAAATAGAAAACATAGAAAAACCCTAAAAAGCTAGAAATACAAAACCCAAAAAAATCAAAAAACCTTGAAAAAGAAAGGGAATTCTGTACCCCGACTCAAGTCTACAGTCAACGAGGGGACTTCCCTCCTCTAACTCCTGACTTGTCTCATGCGTAAGGACGCAAAGCCTACAGGTTAAGTAATAAGCTAGTCATCATATTGGAAGAGATACTCCACGACTTTGAGAAAAGAATCAATAGCCTTGACCTTCACTTTACCAAAGATCTTTCGGTCATAAATTGCGCCGATGAAGAGTTGCCTTGAGCAAGATTAAATCCCCAGCTTAGTAATTTCGCAGTATATGAGCTCATCGAGGATGAAGGAGGAACACCAGGCCCTGATGAGACTCAGGACTGCCAGCAGGTTATTAAATGTTTTGACGAACAGACCCAGGCTGTCGCCGAACCCACGAAGGAAATCGATTTTGGCTCCAACGAGAAGCCCAAGAAACTATTGATTAGTGCGACGCTCAATCCTCGAGAATGTCAACAGATTGTACAAGTCCTACAGGAACATCTCGACTCTTTCGCATGGTCCTACGAGGACATGCCTAGTTTAGACCCAAGTCTAGTAGAACATCATCTTGTCTTAGAACCCGATGCAAAACCTGTTAAGCAGAAATTCCAAAGGATGCACCCCCAAACAGCCCTTCAAGTCAAAGAGGAAGTTGAAAAGTTGCACAAAGCTACATTCATCCGAGTTATCCTTTACCCCAAGTGGGTCACCAACATAGTACCTGTCGTCAAGAAAGATGACAGGGTACGGGTTTGCATTGACTTTCGAACCTCAATCAGGCATGCCCAAAAGATGACTTTCCACTCCCACATATTGACACTATTGTTGACAACACCGCTGGACATGAGATGTTATCCTTCATGAACGGTTTCTCTGGATATAATCAGATTAAGTGAACAGAGTCTGACCAAGAGAAGACTTCCTTCACCACACCATGGGAAATTTACTGTTACGTCGTCATGCCTTTTGGGCTCAAGAATGCAGCAGCCACATATCAACACGCCATGATGGCTATTTTTCACGACATGATGCATAAGTGTGTAGAAGTTTATGTCAATGATATATTAGTGAAGTCTCAAATGTGAGTAGGGCACCCTGAAGCCCTTCAGCTAGTGCTACAGAGAGCAAAGAAATATCAACTAAAAATAAATCCTTAGAAATGTATTTTCGGAGTCACCTCTGAAAAATTACTTGGTTTTATAGTTAGCAACCGAGGGATTGAAGTCGACCCTGTGAAAGTGAGAGCCATTTTAGAGATTCACCTCCCAGCAATATCAAGGAATTATGAGGTTTGATAGGAAGATTGCAATTCATCAGGAGATTTATCTCTCAGCATTCAGACCGATGCGATCCTTTCTACAAACTACTTAAAGGAGGGACCGAATACAGATGGGATGACTAATGCCAGCAAGCTTTTGATAATATTAAAAAATACCTCCTTAACCACCAATACTATCGCCACCAATTCCCGAAAATCCTATACCTTTTGGCAAACGATAAAGCGATGGGAGTAATCTTAGGACAACATGAAGAAGATGGCAAGAGAGAGAAGGCAATTTACTACCTCAGTAGAACGATGGTCGAATATGAACGAAAGTACACCCCTAGGGAGAAAACATGCCTCACATTGGTATGGGCTTCAACTAAATTATGACATTACTTCGGAGCACATAAGATACTAGTACTAGACTGAATGGATCCTCTGAAGTACATATTCGAAAAGCCTGCCACATCAGGGAAGATCGCCCGCTGGCATATGCTATTACAAGAGTTCGATATTACGTATGTTACCCATAAGTTGATCAAGGGGTAAACCATTGCAGATTACCTCACAGATCTTCCACTCCCGAACGATAAACCCATACACGCGGACTTCCCCGATGAAGACTTACTCACAATTCATGATGAAGAGCCCGATAAAACCTCATGGACCCTCTATTTTGACGGTGCTCTAAATCATAAAGGGAAGGGCATCGGGATAGTCCTTCTAAGCCCAGAAGGAGTGGTGATACCCAAGGCTTTCCAACTAGACTTTTCTATTACCAATAATATTACAAAATATGAAGCTTTTATAGCTGGATTGCGGACAGCGTTACAATTAGGCGTCAAACAGTTAAAGACCATAGGCGATTCCAAACTAGTAATCTCACAAGTCATAGGAGAATGGAAAACTAAGGAAAGGAGATTAATACATACCTAGAGACTGTTCAATATTTGGTAAAGAAATTTGAAAAGATCTCTTTCACACACATCCCTAGATTAGAAAACGAGTTAGCAGATTCCTTAGCCACACTAGCCTCTGTCATCCAAATACCTATCTGCCAAAATACCAAGACCTTCTTTATTGAAAGATTAATAGTATCTGCCCATAAAGTAGCTTGGACCGTTACAAGGGAACTACCAATTCTCCCTGCCAGCACGGAATCAAAAGAAATAATCACTCCAGAAAATCACACTAAAATAGAAATCGAAGTTGCTATGTTCAGATTCGAGAAATCACCAACCGATAATGTACAACCATGGTATTTTAACATCTGGAATTTCTTGAAACATCAACACATTCCCCCATATGCCACGAAGATCGAACGAAAGACTATAAGAAATCGGTGCGCCCAATTTTGTATACTCAGCGAAACATTATACAAAGAAGCCTTCACCAAGGGAGTACTGTTGTGATGCGTCACGATTGCCGAAGGACAATACATCATCCGAGAAGCACACGCCAGCGCCTACGATGCCCACTCCAATAGACAAAAACTCGTCGATCAAGTTACACGACAAGGCTACTTCTGGTTGACGATGACAAGAGACTGTCACCTCTATGTTCAATCCTGTAAACAATGTCAAGAGCATGCCGCACTTATCAAAGCTCCACCAGTTACACTAAACATTATGACCTCGTCGTGGCCATTTTCGATGTGGGCCTTCGACATCATTGGACCGTTTACAGACACCGTTGGAAATACTCACAAGCATGCATTCATACTTACAGCGACCGAATACTATACCAAATGGGCAAAGGCCGAGTCTTATGTTAGAATCACCGCTTCGACACTCACGAGGTTTATAATTTGAAATATCATTACCCGGTTTGGAGTATCCAGAATGTTCATCACCAACAATGGACCGTAGTTCATTGCAGAAAAGACGAAGAAGTTATGCAAGAAATATGGCATTGATTTGTGCCACTCATCGCCATTCTACCCTCAAGGCAATAGACAAGCAGAAGCTATGAACAAGACGCTGATTTGAATCCTGAAATGAACTGTGGAAACAAGCAAGGGAGCCGACTGGCTCGAACGATTACCGGAAGCACTCTAGGCCTATAGGATCTCTATTTGTATGACCACTGGCTAAATTCCCTACCTCCTCACCTATGGGATGGAGGCAGTCCTACCATATAAGATATAAGTACCATCTTTACGCATCCAACTCGATGATGAGCTATCCTTAGACGAGAGGATAATTGCTTTACTTACTTAGTTAGAGCGACTCGATGAAACACACCTAAGGGCAGCTGATCACGCTCAGGTATATCGGAGGAGAATGGCTAGGGCCTATGATAAGAAAGTCCTTGAACGAACTTTTAACAATGGCGAGCTAGTCTTAAAGAAAATTATGCCTTCCAAACACACCCATCCAAAAGGAAAACTGCAACTAAACTGGGAAGGCCCTTACATTATAGCAGCTGCATACCCTGGAAATGCATACAAATTGGCAAACCAAGATGGGAAAGAACTCCCCAGCCCCTGGAATGCCATGTACCTTAGAAAATACCATCCTCAGTCTTATGATCATCACATCCCGTGGTTAAAATACTTATACTTATCATCCCCATAGTCATCACGACCCATCCATTGGTCGTATGTCTTCAATCCTCAGAATATCCTTAAAAATCTCTGACTTGTCACCCACCATTTACTCTCAAGCAATTTGATTGAAGGATTAGTGACCTACCTAAAACTTTTTTTCGAAAGCGTAAGAAACACCCGATTCTCATTCCCAATCCCTGCCATTGGAGGAGACGTTAGAGTAAAAAAAAATGAATGAAGATGTTAGGTTTAATCAAAACTCATCATTCTTGAGCCAACAGGATGCTTTCAAAAGAAATGTACACATCAAAAAAAAAAAATATATATATATATATATATATATATCGAGCAAGAGCATTACGACGAATGAACAAGTCAATGAACTCAAGGAAGCATAAGCAGGCCGTCAGAACATCTTCGTAATTTTACTGGAAGTGTATAAGCAAGCTGTGAGCACATCCCTGATATTCTCATACTACTAGATATCGTCGTAAGATGGCAGGAGGAGGATAAACCCCTGCTAGCCATAGAATGCGAGATTTTGATGGTACCGAAACATGACGAAGAGCTCGATCATGGCATTCCATACCCCTCAGAGGAGAAGATTGTTACTTACCCCTTTTGAAAAGGTAATAGTTACGAACTATTCCCAATAGTTTTATGCAATACTTACCTCTCCCCTTTCTAGTTTTATTTTGGACGATGAATCTGAGACTTCACAGGATATTCCTAGGAATGAACCGAAAACCACTGAATGACGATTGATGCAATCACCTATTATACTTACTATAATTTTCTGAAATAACCACTGGATAGGATGATCAAGACCCTAAGATAGATCCCCGTATGCTATTAATCGAAGGACCTCCCCCTGGTTCGGAGACAGTACCGATGCACTTTTCTTTAAGACTAATTCACCTAATACACATGACTATTTATAGACCCAAAATGCTTATCTAAGGCCTAGGGAAGCTCCATTGCATCCACACGCTGAGGCATTTTTTTTGAAGAAGGAAAATTATATCAGAAACGCTGACCTGACCACGAAAAAGATGAAGAATGATGAAGATACCACTCAAAGAGCACTATCAAAATACCGTACTGCAAGTTCAACCATGCTTCTACACTGGGGCATTTTATTTTTACTTTTATTGTCATTATTTTTATTGTCATTTGCTTTCCCTGTTGCACTATTTATTATTTCAAAAAAAAAAAAAAAAGAGAGAGAAAAAAGAAAAAAAACTTATATCTACCTTTCTATCACCAGATTCCGGTCTAAGATATTTTCCCATCTTGACAACTGGCAAGGGAGGGGAACAAAACTACTGATAGCATTACCTTTACATATGCAGACACATAGCGAGCTTCAAAACCAGCACCAGGCCAACTCAGAAAGCATCCAAGTCCTAGTTACGGCTGACGGCACCGAAGGTAAAAAGAAAACACCAAATGGTAATCAAAGGAGGAGAAGCGAATCAGGTACATCTGAACCAAAAATCCCTATATATATAGACATATACCAAAAAAAAAATAGTCCTTTCTTTTTCTTCACATTTGTCACTGGGGACACTCTCCCTATATACAACGCACATACAGCGAACATAAACAAACGCACACACACCCCTAATCCCTATGATGCCGCTAAGGAGGACGAGCGCCGCTATCGCCGGTATCGTCAGCTCGGAGGTCCATAGACTAATCGTCTAAAAACACAATCTCGACACCCGGAGTCCTCGAAAGCTCTAAACGGCGAGGACCCGCCACCGAACCCCCCTCACTAGCATGACTGACCGATCACCTCGACTGAGAATGAGGAGGAAGTCTCGCATGACTCCCCTTAACGATGGAATCCTCACAACTATCGCTCCTGTCGCGACTGCAAGAGGTATGACAAGACTGCCCAGCTGAAGAACTCGTAGCCCTCGACTCCGACCCCTTATGATGACTAGCTGCTCGCTCGCCCCTCGTCAAGTGATACTATAACCGATCCAGGGACACCTGCATCTCCGCCCGTGTGGTCTGACACGCTGCCACTAGTGCCTCCGTATGAGTCCTCTGTGTGACCAACATCTCGACCACCAGATCCTCACGACTCTCCACCTCTCTGAGGACCCGTCTCTCCTCTAGAGTGGCGCGCACCTGTGCTGCCTCTAGTCGTACCTCCTCGAGCTAACGAACTTATATAACTCTATTAAATCAAAGGAAGCAAACATATGCATATACGAACAGCAATAAAATTTGAAATGAAAAATACATATATACCAAATCTAGCCTCTCTCTCAGAAGTCGCTCGACTGTCTCTGCGGTCACAGGATCAGCAAATGGCACCCGAGGGACGACAAACGCAGACGGTTGTAACGAGAATAAACAAATGCATCAGACGAATATTACGATAACAAATAAGTTACGAACCCAATGACTAAAACATACCTGGGTAGGGATAGGAACGGACCCCTGAGGAGGAGCCTCAGGAGCAGAGTCCAGAACTGCCTGAACAATAAAAAAAAATAATAAACAACAAGCCAATACGAATGCGTTAGAATAAATAGAAATGAACAATCCAAACTAAATTATACTAAACCATACCTAACTCTCGGAACGTAGAGAGGCGGCAATCGCCTCCCTCATCTGCAAGTCCTCAGCAACTCGATGCTGAAACACCGGCACACGTTAGTAAACCATCAAGCCAACATAATAATAATGCCTAACAAACCAGTATAGTAACACAAGTAAACTAAAGAGTGATGGAACTTACCCAATGCTCCAACTCAGACCTCAGACGAGCTATCGCTGGATCCTTCCGACTGGAGGAAGCCGCTGAAGAAGGATCAAATGGTCAAACCGAAGCCCCTACAGTGGAAAGCTCTGCTATCTAAAAACACCACCAATATGCCAACATTAGCGAGGATCCCCAAACCGTCAATAGTTAATAAGTCCAATCCAATATACTTACCAATCGCTCGATCTCTGAACATAAACTAGACTCCACCGCATGACCCGCCAGCTGCTGGCCGGGCAACAGCTCGATCATCACAGCCTGGCAAGCAACCTCAGACTCTCTCTCAAACTAGCCATAATGAAAACAAGACCACTATATTAAAAACATTACCAGAATAAACCAATATAACATGTGGATGTATTAAAACCACTAAACTAACTCACCAGGAGCTAATGAGCCTCTGCTAGTCGAACTCCTAACTCATCCTCCGCTGCCCTTGCCCTGGCAACTGACTCAGTCAAAGAATGCAGCATCTCCTCATCAGGGTGAGGAGCATGCCCCATCTGCTCCATCGCCCTATGGAGGGCATCCAATGCTCCCCGCACACTCACCGTGAGGTGGCCATCCTCCAATGCGACCAACCTCTCCCTCAATGCCAACGCCGACTCCTGCTCGCCGACAGCGAAAGAACCACTACCATGAAAAGGACTCGTAAATAGATGCCCACCACCCAACACGCCAAACCACCTCCTATACTCTCGCACATCAGCATCATCATGCACCCCCGTGACACTGGTCCTCCCGACTCTGAAATCAACTATCTGGAGCGCCATCCACTCCGTAAAATTCTAGCCTGGAGGGCCGGTCATCCTCTTAGCCACCCTGTGGCTAGTCGTTGGAGGGACTCCCTGATCGAGTCCCAGCTGTCGTACCACCCGAGAGGTGTGGATCCTATCCACTCACTCAAAATAATGGACCCATATGTCCACATCGAAGAAGATCGGCCAGACTCAATCACCACCTCACCCTCATCCTCTGCACCATCATAGGGTCTCCAGATCACCTATCCAAAGGAATAAATCAATCCATGAACGAAGCCTAAGGGCCACCAAAATAAAAATAGATGAAGTCAAATGAAAACATAACGTCATATACATACCTGCCCTGAATGCATATCCTCAAAGAGGCCTCGTGCAGTCTGAAGGTCAGCCGACTAGCGACGACCCCTCAATGCCTCCCTCCACACGCACATTCGCAAGAACGTGAACGAAATCTCTGACGGTACCCTCGGGCGCAGAAAAGTGAAATGATCGTATGCCCAAAATTGAAAACGATAACATAACAACAACCACACGCAACAAACATTAAGATCATCACTATGACCAAAAGTTAAAAAAAGGGTCACCACGATACCAGTTTAACTAAAACTCTCCTGGAGAAATGGGAGGAAACCTCTGATTGACGCTATCCCCTGACCCTGACGGTAAAACTACTTATAGAGATGCGCCAACGCAGCCGCACCCCACGCATAAGTCGGGACTCAGTCTAAATCCCTCATAATCATTAAAAATAACCCATTGATGCATCCCTGAGTTGAAGAAGAGAAAAGTACTGTGCCAAAGAAGTGCATCAAGAATGCTCAGAGCACCCTATCTGCGGCCAATCTCGGCTCGGTCACGGGCTCCCAGCCGATCACCCTCGCATAATGTGCCTCATAGAGCGTTGCTGCCTCCGAATGACACCTCGGAGGGGTGAACCCACTCGCGAACGTATAGAAAAACCAAGTGACCCGAACAACACCTGGCCCCGATCCACTCAACCTATAAGGCACACCTAGGATCTCCTCACATACCTCTAAATAACTCCTGCCATTCGCCTCGTGATCGGCTCGCCCTCAAAATGAAGACCAATAATGTGAACCCAGTCCTTAAGGGTCAGCAGCATCATACCGACTGGAAAGAGAAGCGCCTGATGCCTCTCGCTCCACCTCTCTATAATTGTCGCGATCAAGCCCCGATCGACCTGAAAAGGCTCCAACTCCAAAATCATCCTGAATCGAAAAGACACCAATCGCTCCCGTTGAAACTCCGGCAAGGCACAGTACCAAGTATGAGACTCAGTCCATGCCGTGCTGATAGCCAGCTACGGGGGCTCCTAGTGAACGAAACACAAATAATGACAGTAAGACTAATGCATACCTATGACGAAAGATAAATAAAATTAGAGCTCAAAGTAAATAAAATATGCCCAAACCACATAATAACAACTTACAACGAACACACAAAATATGATAAGAACAATTAAATAGAACATGTCGTCATAATACACAAGTAAACACGACCCATAATCACTGCAGGTCTGACGTAAATTAGAAGGGTTTATAGATCCTAACGAGCCTATTTCATAGCCTGAATGCCTAGTAAAATGGAAGAACTCTTGCTTGCGGGGACCTACCCGACCTCTGGCAAAGAAATCTTCCAGTGGATAGTGCCTACGATCCCGAGGCTCAACGCCTGGATGCTCCTCACCTTGCTCACCCTCAACTCTGTCACCCTCCTCCTCGGCTACCCCTAGCTCAGCCTCAGGAACCTCATCCCTGACCTGGTCACCCTCGAGGACTCCCTCCACGACCATCTCCCTGATATCTGCCTCTATGGCAACGGCTCTAGCCTGTGCCCCCGAACTCTCACCTCCATCGCTCATCAACATCCCCTCTAACTCAGAAATAGTGAGCTCCGGCCTACCAACACCCTCACCCTCCATCTGATATGAAGAGCTCAAAAAATTGAAGGAAATGGAAGAAATGGCACTCGAAACAGATGACAGGATCACAGGATATCACGAAAACACGAAAAACGAGCACACAGAAACTAGAAAATAAGAAAATCAATGACTAAAACGGATCGCGCGACGAAAATGAGAAGTTCTGAACAATTTACAGAAGTCGCCCGAATTGTGCGCTTGAAATAAAGTGCTCAATCGAATCACGCGCCACTCATGAAACGCTTAATTCTAATAAAACCCCCACTGACGAGTACGTAAATGGTTTCAGCACCCACTCACATCTATCCGACCGGTTGATCACGCACGTTACTAAGAGCACGTAATCACCTCAAACGCCCACAGATCAACGCGGGAATGCCAGCGGTTGTGTTCATCCTGTGCATAGGTTCAAACGCTTAAATGAATTAAACGCCTATGAACTAGCGCGTAATAACTCTTCACCCTCCTGAAATGCGCACTCAAGTTTTGGCTCATAATTTCATTAAATGCCCAGGGATAAGGGTGTAATTTGCCAAGAAATAAATTTTTCACACCCAAGACAGCAAGCCAAAACTCAAAATTAGGACATTCCTGACATTTACTATCAACCCAAATTACACCCTTGGTGAAACCACCAAAATACTTCTAACTTAAAGAAACACGCACCCCGAAAGGAAAAGAGAGCGCCCCAAAACTAAGACCGAACGACAAAAAAAATGCCCCCTCCTCCACATTCATCAATTACACCAAAAAAAGAAAGGTAGCCCCCATCTTCCATACATTCTAACAAAAAAATATATACAACAAAAAAAAAATGCCCCCCATCGCCTCTCTATCCCTTAAGCTAAAGCTAAAAAAAAAAAAAGGGGGGAAACTACCCCTGGTGCTCCCTGAGTTTAATAAATCTAAACTAAACTAAACCGAAATAAATAAACATCACATGAGTCAAACACGATACCGAGAAAGTCGAACCAAAACAAGACGAGATATAGAGAACACAACCACTTTATAGATCAATAAAATAATTACAACACACACCGAGGGCATATCCTCTGAATATACAGTGAAAATGAGAACGCTGAAATCAGCACGTTCAAGCAATACCCGAATCTGAATTTATTTGGAAAACTAGAAATCTCAGAGAAGGAAAGCACCCTGAGCGAATTCTAACCGTGATAGCCTCTTCCCCTTGCCTCAAACTGATAGGAAAGGAAGAGTGGCTCACAGAAAATAACCCAGGATCTGTGGGATCCATTGTTGGAAGCTCCCCTTGGACACATTAAAAATGAGGAGCAACTAACACTAAATCCGCAGAGCCTATCAAGGAAAAATAGGCATCGGTCACGAGAACTCTGACCTTGCCTTATCCTTGGGTTTCTTCTCTACCACCTTTTTCTCTTCCATCTCTTCCCCCGATGGGGTGAAACTTCGAGTTGGATTGATAGCACCAACCCTAGCATCACCCCGAATTCCCAATCCCGTCCATTCTCATCATCCACTAAATGAGCACAGTTCATCGGGTCCAACACCCAGGATACGAAACAGAAAGGAATAAAAGATATTAATAAATAAAAAATGCTCAAACTTATAAACACGAGATATCCCCCAAAACATTTTAACCTATAATCTTAAAATGAAAGTTCAAAATAAACAATAAACCCAAAGCCTTAAATTCACACATTTATAAACTATATTTTTTGAATCACCAATGGACAAGTGCCACACATTTGAACCCCCTACCAAGCTGATTGAATTCAAAACCATACACATCCCCCTTTAAAAAGACCACAATTCATTACAACCAAGATGAACCAATAATTATACAACACTTGCCCCTCTAAAAGCACAAACTCTCCAAGTCTAGATAGACTAGTAGGATTGAAACACCCAACCACCATCTAGAACCCATGAAAAACTCACACATCACATTCTAACAAGTATCATCTCAGACTACACCTTGAACAAAATAAAACACCTCAGACAAAAAAAACTACATTTAATAAGACCAAAACCTCAAACAAAAAAAACTCAAACAGGACAAAATCTTAAAAAAACTACCCCAGCAAACCTAATAAAATCAAATGGACCTACTAAGTACGACCTAATAAGACAAACTTTAAAACTATAAGCTAACTCAGATCTTAAAACTACGATAAATCAAGTCCAGTTAATTAATCAATAAAAATTTAAGCCGACCAACGGGACAGTGAAAATATACAATAAAAGAAATGCCCCTTTATTTATAATTTAAAGTTTTACAAGTTTCACCAGAGGCATACCTCCTAAATTACAACCCAAAACGAAAACTAAAATTACAATGAGCCAAAACGAGGAGCAGAACGTCCAATCGGAGGCTTCAGAAATGTTGCCACCAGACTTGGAGAACTCAAACGAGCCACCAGCAGAAGAGACGGAAGGATTGGTTGGGTAATACAACCCTCCATTTACAGCACCTCTTCTCCCCGCCATCTCCACTTCCTCCGTCGTCGCCCCATCAACGCTGCCTTCACTGCTCCCTAGAAAGAAATGGTGTGAAGACCGACGCTCTCATTCCCATCACCACCCATTCTCAGAATAATACTGTCCCCCGACATCACAGTAGCATGAAGATCACATGAAATAACGAATATAGGAAGAAACCCCATCCCAATATGATGATTAGATCACTCAATATCACTGAAACACGAATCTCAGAACGCTAGAACACTTAGAAAAGTCAAGGCTCAAGACTAACCCTGAGAATGAAAAGCAAATGAAGACTTCTTTGCTTATATAGAGTACGGTCTTAATTGCAAATGAAGACTTCTTTGCTTATAACGCAACTACAACATAATCTCACCAGAACCCAAGATCTGCCAAAGAAAGAAACTAAACACACTTGTCACACGAACACCCTACCCAGCGTAACGCTTAGCTCACTTCCCATCGCAGACACTACTACCCAAAAAATTTCAAACAACACCGGTCGCACTAAATGAAGAAAGGGAGAAAGCACGAGCATGTCCCATCACCGAAACAAAGAGCCTCCTCCCGAAGTGCTCACCACAAACCTACCAGACGCCACTGTAATAGAAAGGCAGGAAGACGTGGGACTCCTCCCATGTCCCATCGCATTTTACTACTACCAAGCTACATCGTGAACATCTCAGTAATACCTCTCAAGTCCCATCGCGGTACCACTACAATCACCAATGCCCCATTGTGACATCACGCTGACAACCGCCAACCACCGCTTAGGCAACAAGCAGGAGAGAAAAGAAAAAGCAAATGGTACCCTACTACGACATTGCACCCGGAACATTGCATTACAATGATAGCCACCAAGTCCCGTCGCGACGCTCAAGGTCTCACCGCATAATTTAGGTTAGTATCACCCCCAGGTAAGTACTACCCCTTTTTCAATTACCCGATATTTCTTCTAAATTATAATTATCTATGATTAAGTCAAAATATTTTCAAACCCTTCTCTCTCAACTCGCGAATTACTATAGTCCTCCCATAAGAGACAATCATCAGTATTCGTCGAGAAGGTTAGATGGAGTATCCGACATGCCAAGTGTCATCTTGACAACCACATGAAAGGTCGGGTCCACAAATCCCGTACCGGTGGATCTGCTCAACGACATCTCGGAAGCCACGTTTTCCGTCATTTTACCATCGAATCGATCTTAAGTTAAAATCTCCAAAATTTCAAAACCCCTTACTCATTCTAAAATCTTTTATTTTAAAAATCTTTCTTCTCTTACTTACAAAAAAAAAAGAAAAAAAAAGAACAAAATGAATAAAATACATAGACCCGACTCACCTTTCTTTAAATACCACAACCAACTACACTTAGCCTTGACCTTTAAATCCCAAAGCCCTCTGAACTCGCAATCAAGCATATACGCCACTGTGTAGGATCGCTTATTCAGATGTAAAAAAAAAAACTCCAGATGAATCAAGCACATTTGCCATTGCACAGAATTCGACTGAGCACACTTCACAAAATTTACCTCAATTACCAGTCCAAATCAACCATTCCCCTGGGAAGCCAAACAATGAGTATACTCAATCTAAGAACTTACAAATGCCTATTGGAAATGGAATGCCTGACGCGCATTGGTGTGAGCAATGACGTGCCCGGTCTAACATGACTTGCAAAAGCTTTCGATACTATATACTATTTCATCTCTTTATTATCGGTCCCTGGACCTTATTTTGGGCATTTGATTGACGCCCCGGTACCTCAATTGCGTAAAATTTCTCTGTTAGCTCGTGCTATGCGACGGGATGCGCCATGCACCTACAGACCCGGAATATGCCCTTCGACAGCTACCATTTGCCCTTTAAATGCTCCATTTTAGCTTGTGCTGATATACAAGAAAGTCAAGCTTGCCATGTCAGCATCACCAATTTACATTTGTGAATTTCCAAGAAATGGGAAGGCACCTCGAATGAGGGTGTCTACTTCTTCGATGCGTTCTTACTTCGCAAGAGCACGCCGAAGAGGGGCATCTGTAGACACCCGCATTTTGCCCTCTCAGAGTACACGAATTCAATTGGTCAGCCCTTGACCTTTTTAACCCTCGATATGGGATCATGCAACTGTACATGGCTGAACACAAGCTGAAATAATAGCTTTGTGACTTAGATCCCAACGTAGGAAGGCTATATACTAAGCAATAGTATATAGTCGGAATGCAGACTAAAACAATAATCTTGCATTCCATTCTTGAGACCATACCCGGACAACCCTAAATTAAACACCTGAAAACCCGCGCGTAATTCGATCACGTGCATAACCACAAGCGAGCGATCAGTCCCCTTTCAAACCAAACTTCCTTTCACAGACCGTTTCGAGACTCGATTACGCACCTGGAAACAAATGTGCGATCGGATTAAGCGCTACACCACCAGCACGCAATTGGCTTACGCCTGACCTAGTCTCCTATCCTTGACCCTTACGTTTCTTCGATTAAGCGCTTCAGGTAACACACTTAATTAGATTACGCACGTCCCATCATGCGCGCAATTAGTCCTGATTTCGTTAGGACTAGGAAACCCGCTGAATAATTCAGTCGATCGCTCACTGAGTGGGTGACCGACTCAAAGCGATTAAGCACCAGAAAACTGACGCGTAATTTAATTAAACTCTCGAAAATAGGCACGTAATTGAATAAAAACCTATAAAAGTTTTTTTCTCAAAGAGAGAGAAGAGGCTGGCAATTTTGAGAGAGAGGACGGAACTTTTTTGGGACTTCGAAACCAGAGAACTCCGAGGACAAGCCCATAGAGCAAATTAGTCATGATGTCAAGATTCAAACCCCCGAATCTTTAGTGATTACTCTCCACGGCCCCGACCCTAGGTAAGAATTTAATATTGCATTAGATTTAGGATTTTCCCTCTGTTTAATTAATCAATTCTATTTCTAATTTTTAGACCGTAGCACCTTCTTCGGATCGAAATTCTCTATATCCGGTTCTAGTTCTCTGTTTCTAGAACCGATCCTTAATCTAGCGGTCCGATATACCCACCTTATACTCTGATTCTACTCTAAAATCTTAATTTATAGTCCTATCATTAATTTATGGTTCTGACTCTCAGAGTTCAAAACCAGTCCTTAATCATACAGCCTGATTCTTCTGATTTCGGACCCGAATTCAGTCCTAAAATTTTAATCTATAATTTAATTCTATATTTTCATACCGCCAAAAATCCAAAAAAAATATAAATTTCAGTTCATAACTTTAGTTTCTCAATCTAATTTTTTATTATAATTTTGAATTCAATTCTAAAAATTCCCCTTTTATTATTTAACTATCGATCTATCTTTTATCTCAGCCATCCGATTTGCCCACGGGAGCTTACGGAGGGTACTCGGGAACGAGACCAATCCTCCTTAGCATAGCAGGCCCAACCCCTTTTTTTTTAGATTATTTAAGGTTAACTAGTTAGTTATAGTTAGTTTTTTTATTTTAATATAATTGGTTAATTGCATCAAATAGCCCTTCATACCATTATTTGCTTTGATTCAATTCAGTTTTCTAGTTCAGTCAATTTATTATCTCAACTAGAATTTAGGAAAGTTAATTTGTTTGTTATTATTTAAATTTTTACCATAATTGATCCGTAGATTATAATTCTAAAAAAAAAAGAGTTAATTTTGTTGCCTCAGTCATTTATTTCTATTTTAGTAGATTGATTTATTGCTTCAATCAGAGTCACAATAAAAAAAATTAGTCTTTGTTTTCTTCAAATTAGAATGCTAGTAAGATTACCTTAAGTGCTTTAGTTATGATTGTCATACAATTGATACATCTACTTATCTAGAATTACAATAAAATTAGCAAACTTGTTGTATCTAGAATTGCGAAATAATTGGACTCTTTTATTTAATTGGAATATTATTGGAATTGATACACATGCACTCCTAGTACCAGTAAGAGACTGGAACTGATTGGACTCTTAGTAGTATCAGGACTTTGATATTAATTAGACTCCTAATGATACCGAGAAACTGAAAATGATTGGACTCCTGATAGCATCAGGACACTAAAATAACCGATCATAATAAGCTCACCTAATCATAATTAATAATTAAAAAAAGAGAATCTAAACTGACCATAACCGCAATAAGGGAAACTAAAAAGAAAGCTGAAACTATCTAATTAAAAGTGGACACTGCTGCTGATGTTCGCAGGCGGACGATTCAGTATAGAAGTAACCCACACCCACTTAAACGCATGATCATTGACGTGTTGCAGCGTCGATAAATATATGCAGCTGGCGATAGCAAATCAACTAGGAATCATCTTAGGAAATTCCTTCTATTATTATTTATCCCCACCTTATCACATACACTGCATCGCTAGAGTCCAACAAGGCAGAATTGGAAGCCACTTATTCAACGGGAACCGACAGGAACCCAGAAAAAGCGCACACCAACAGTATAGTCGAGGGATGAGCTAACATCTAAGCTCAGTAGGGGCATCAAAAGTATTTATATTGTCACAAAAACATAGATTTCATGACTAAGTCTCACGATTTAATACATTTCACATAATTAATCTTTTGAAAAGAAAACATGAATTAAATTAAAACAGAATTTAACACAAGTTCATACACGTCACTTGATTTTCTAAATTCTTATTTGCAAATTTTTTATTTTGTTTCACATTCCTTCTTCACATCTTATTGTACTTAAAGCAAATAACTTAAATTATCGTCCCAAGCAAATATAGCATTAGGAGCCACGTTGTTATACCGATGGGAATCCCACCATCGTCGTTCAATGAACCATATTATAAAATTACCGTTGGTCGGTAAGAAATGAATGGATATCCCGTCGTACCGGAGCACAATGAACGGATATCTCGCCGTACAAAGACTATAATTATACGGATATCCTGTCGTACCGGTCACGGATATCCCGTCGCATCAGTCACGGATATTCCTGTTGCGTCGGTAGGGTATTAGATCATGAACCTTAAATCAAAGTGCGAAATTTAACTTATAGTTTAACGCTGTGAAATATAATATTTGATAATTAAATTTAAGATTTCATATACTTACTTATCACATTCGCATGCATATTTGCATGAATTACTTGTCATATTTACACATGTTTCTCATTTTATCGTTGGCCGATAAGAAATGAATGGATATCCCACCGTACCGAACTACAATGAACAGATATTCCGCCGTACCGGAGCACAATTGTACATTCTCATATATTTATCACGTACACTTATCGTGTCCACACACACTTATCATGTTAATACACACACGTGCTTATCATTTTTCATATTTTAAATTGCATGCTTTAAATCCATCTACAAAGCTCAACAATACAAAATCACATCCTTACCTATCACATCACAATTTCTATGCATTTGTATCAATATAAATGACTTAGAATATTCCCTACCTTTATTCATGAGATACGCAAAACGATGTAACTTTCCCATACAAGCACTCTCGATTCTCAACCTAAATCACATTCACGACGATATATTAAGGATTGATCTTAATTTCTAATAATTTCGACGTATTTAAGTGTTTTCTCAAAATCGAGGCAGAAATGGGCAAGTTCGTGCTAACTTAAAACTTGACCCAACTTCCCCCTAAATTTTGACCTTTAAAACGTTAGATTCACGAAATTATTTATTCACAAAAGTTGTAGATCTCGTTGTCCTCTTTCCAATGCCGCAAGCATCGCATCCATAGGAGTTCAGAAAATAAAAATATCGAAAGATGCGCAAGTCATGCGAGCTCCCAAGGTCAGCGGCGAGTCTCGACACGCCCAGCTCAGACGAGCGAGCTTAAAGCTCGGGCGAGCGACTGTGTGCGATTTTGTACATTTTAGGCTTTTTAAAACCCATTTTTACACCAAAATTTAATCTTTTTTATCCCAATCTTTTACACACATTTAAGCAACTTATATTTAGATGAATACATGAAAGAATTGTGTTATTTACCTCTTTAAATCGGGCACAAAACATTCCCAATGATCGGATCTAAAAGAGAATTTCTACGCTTCTCTTTCATCCGATGGTTTGAAACCAAAGCCCCTTGCTTCCTCATGATCGGGCAGAGTTGTAGATCGAATCCTTGCAATGAACGGGACAACCCCAAGCTCCCTTGAGTGAAGAAAGAGAGCTTTAATGGAGGTTAGTGCTTCAAGGGAAAAGAGGGTTCCAAGAAAATTTTCAGAAGAGGGTTTGTAGAATCCCTTCTTGTCTACAGATTCTCAACACGTAGTAGATCGGCGATCACAAGGTAAATCAACTAAGAGTGGTGGAATTTCACGTTGAGCCGGAGCTGCGGATTGCACGATCTGGGAGGAGCTCTCCTCCTCTCAAACTCCTCTTTCTCTCTCTATATCTCACTCTCTCTACTCTCTTGCAAAACCAAACAAGCCAATGTGGCTTGTGTGAAACGCATCCCCCCACTTATCTCTTTGGTTTGATTCCTTGTAATGCACACACACACATCATGTGTGTTTGTTCCTATCCACATAAAAGGCTTGGTGTGAAGAACACACATGCACACACATGTTTTCCCTTATACCCGAAGGGTTCCGATTAGGGGTGTAGTCCACACACCAAAGTCGGTAATTATTACATATCTAAGGGTCCTAACTAAGGCCCAAGGTTGGTCCAAACAGTCGGCCCAACTAGTCAGCCTAATATAATCAGCCCAAATAGTCGGTCCAATTAGCTCAATAAGCTTTAATCACTGACAAACTTTCATTTTCTAAAATTTTACCTCAAGGTTACACATGAGCACAGTGTGTCATCCCTGGCATGCACACTTAATCAATGCGTGTGGGTTCAAAATTTAGGGTTGTTATATTCTTCCCTCCTTAAAGAATTTTCATCCTTGAAAATTGATGTAACTAGTAACATGCTGATCAAGGAAATACGTCTAAAACTAATCGCACATACCAAAGTCTAATCATCTACATGCCTAAAATTAGTATATCCACACAACCACCTGCACAAAATGTAACTCTACCTCGACACATTCACAACCTGCCCTTAAATTCATTCAAAATCCATCGAAAAGGTGTACAAGGCATCCCATGTACAAAGTGCCCCTTGTACAAAGTGTCCCATGTACCAAGTGTCCCATTCAAAATCCACCGAAAAAGGTGTACAAGGCATCCCATGTACACACCCATAAAATAATTGAAATACAATTGGATTTTATATCAAATGCAATAACTAGTCTGATGGGACCCACAATGGTGCCTGCATAAAAATTCATACATCTTCACATCGAAAATCCACACATCCAAAAGTTACTTAAATGAGTACTAGGTACTCTACTACACATCCATAAAAACAATGGAAAAGCTATTGGATTTTATATCCAACTAAACAATTGGTCAATTTAACCCTAGAGTCTTTATCTGCACAAAACAAACATTTCACAATCGACGTATCGACGTACGAAACATAATTGAAATTATAATAACGGAATACACATAATGACCCAAATTCCTTCACATTCTATCATCTAGATTTTCTACTTGTTAACATCCACAATCAAAATCAAGAATTATCCACTCTTTCACTTTCACATTCTAATTCCTAGAATTATCTAACACCATCCATATTAAAAATTTTAACCATCCCCATATTTATGTGTTAATTCAAAATCATATACATCCTAAAGTTACCATTATTCAAAGGTTATAATAAATCCTAAAATTTGAAATATCTCATTTTTTTCCAATTATCTCAAAAGCAATCCAAGGTCCGCAGCTATCTTTCGACACCACCCTTCTGGGTATCCTCATCAAGATTCAACGTCCTCTAAACCAGGATTATCACAATCTCCCCACCTTAAAGAAATTTTTATCCTCGAAAATTTATGATGTGACGTTGGGCTATCCAATATAGTAATCATTTTTTAAAACTCAAATTATATACAATGAACGCTGTACCAAGAGGAATTATACACACGGTCAAAGCCTCATAGTTGAATGGAGATTTGCTACCACCCATTGGTTAAAGATCAATCACACACTAGGAAAAATCTATCTGTTGAGCTTTACACTAAGGATTTCCATCTCTCACTAACCAGACTGGTGCTCACTCAAGAGTCGAAGGGATAGATCAGTCAACACACGCATAGGAAATTACAAAACACCACTTTCACAACTTAACGAAGTATCTTTCCAAATAGTCGGTAAGGACTTATCCACAAAAAAAGATATATTGACCTTGAGATTATAACCATTAAGCCAAAATAGTAACCATAAACAGGATCAACCAGGCCATCGAACACTCACAAGTTTGCCACTAACTCAGCATACCACCATTACAACGATGTGAACCAACAATTCATCAAATTATCCCTGAATGACAATGCACAATTTCCATAACCAAATGTGAATTTCCAATAGTAACTACCAGATTTTGAATAATACTTATCGAGGACAATCAACCATTTATGAAGCTTACGCTCTCAATCAGAGAAAAGTTTGATTCACCCAAGGGATGCTATTTCCACCCAAAGAAAATCAAGCCATAATACAGAACAATTTTAATCTATCTATTAATAGAATTATATATTGCCCAACTAGCCACTCTCATAGATAAACTTGATACCATCACTGAACCCATGATAAAAAAGCATCCACGAAGCTAATAATGCACATCTGCAATAAATCAGAAATTCCGATAACCATTAATTAGCACAGTTAATACTACTGTCCAATCATTAGAGTTTTTACAAAACTCAACCATATATCAAAAATTTTGACCATTTGTCAATTATTATAGAGAAAATTTGAACCGTCAACCGTAAACACACTATAATGAGCACTAACATTAACCATCACATACGTCCATACAGGTATGCAATCATTACAAAATGAACTAATTATAACTTGCAACAATGATCATGAAATTCCACAATTGTGCCCTCAATCATTATTATCATACCTAAATACCATTCAAATTATAAAAGAACATAATCGATCAACATAGATAGCAATTCTAAAGAGCACTCATTATATGTGAAAAATTAAAGTCTTACGTATATGTCAGCTTAAGATTAATCGTCGCTTCATGTGCACAATCCTCAACACAATCAATAGAGCAACTAATTCTGATTGTCATCCTTATTGATCCACAGTCGTCAATATAGATTTAATGCGATGGAAACTTTGCGATCTATATAGATTCACAAACTTATCATGGCTTATCACGTCATAGTACTTCTCTTATACAAAGCACATTCGAATCAAATGATCATAAGTTTTCCCCTACCTCAAAGCACGCTTAGCATAATCCATACCTAAATCTTTTGAACACTCATGCGTAGGCCTTAACACTTTATTCTACATTCAAAACATCCAAATACCTCTTAAGAATGCTTCTGAAGAACCTAAGATACACATTTTCACAGAATTCACATAAAAAGAGTCAAAACAAATCTGACTCTATTTCTCGTGCGAGCGAGCTCTGAAGCTCGAGAGCGCGAGCATACAGACACCTCAGATCCCGCGCGAGTGATTGGATTTTAGCGTATTGAAGCTAGGCACGCGAGGCCTCGCGTGAGCAAGCTTATTGTTCACTTAAGCCCTCGCGCGAGCGAGTCTCAGAACCTCAAAGGCTACCTGTGCCCTCTGAAGGCCTCTCGTGCGAGCGAGCAGTGAAGCTCGGGTGCGCAAGAACCAGAGTTTCTTTCACACTTCGTACACATCTTATTTTTAGAAAACCAAAACTACCAATTCACTCAATTAATTTATTCTCTCTTACCTTTTAAACTAGCATAATCCACGCGCAGCTAATCAAGGATTGAGCCGCCATGAATATCACAGAGTGGGTTTCAAATGGAATCAAAAAGAGTTTGTAGATCCTTCCCTCCATAAATTCTCACAATAAGGAGACCGACGGTTCACATATTCTCGCCGATATCCTGACGAAAATTTTATCTTCTCTTAAAACAAGGTTTAAGTCCCCAATTTGAGTCATCTTAACCATATGTCAACTACCGTCATGGTCCCTCTAATTTCTCCAATCGTTAAGGATTTCAAAGACTGCAGTGATTACTAACCGCACTCAAGGTTGAAGGAGTGCTTCCGAATAATAATCACTTATGACTTATGATTCATTAACCTTAATGAAAAACATAGTGATTCGGTCTGTTAACTGTCAATTTATTCACGAGTGTCACACTTGATTCACGTCTGTCATCATAACTCCTAAAATAATCTATTTTGAAATTCCCAAGGCATTAAGATCTCCTACATAGTTCAAGTTCTGAACTTTAAATGTGTTTATACCATACATGTGATTTAACTAGGTAGATGTATGATGGTGTTGTGACATTCCTCAAATGCCACAATCAAACACAAACTCTTAGGACATTCATCATTTGTTAATTAAAATAAAATCTTGATAATTGATAATGAATCTATACCTTGGAGGACTTCATTTCCACTCGGACCTCACGTGTTGATGTGTCACTGGTGCGACCCTGAATTTGAGGTAGAAACGATCCTAGAGTAGACGTCGATGTTACCTACCCTTGATGACTATCGAGACAATTCTTCACCAGGTGTCCTTTCTTATCGCATTTAAAATATGCGCCCAATGCTAACCGACATTTCTTCGTTTTATGATGCTTTCTACACTGCATGCATATCTTAATAGGTGTGGATGAGGAGACGGCAGGGCTACGATCCCGAACCGTGGGCCGAGAGGGATCCTATGTTGTTGCCGATGCCGTCGCCCCTCGCTTCAACTCGAGACAGCCTCTTATCCGATGTCCCTTTGGCCCACACTTGAAACTCACACCTGTGGCCCATCTACAATCTGTTATTCTATGCCGCTTCCCACACCTTGAGCATGACTCAACCGGTGCGGATGGAGAGGTGTGAATCGTGTCTCTTAACATGGCAGTGAGTAATGCGGTCTGCTGGGCCATTGTGTTGGCCATTGTCTCCAGCAACTGCCTATTTTGATCACTTTTTTCAGTGCGTACGATCTTCGCTCTTTTGCGTGGTGCCATATTGATCTGTCAAAATTAAACAAAGGTCTCAATTAATAGTGATCATCATGGCTCTATATTCCGACAAAAATCTAAAACATATCTCGTATCCTATCACCATAAGTGATCATTAAGATCTACAACCTATGTCCTAAACAGAACCTACTGCCACAACTTTGAGTCCCTAGAATACCAAAGCCTAAGATTTTACTAATTGTGACAGAGTCATCATTGGATCTCCTATGCCTTGTTAGAATCTATTGCCTTGGGTCCCAATAAGACTGAATGCCTAAGCTCCGATGCCAACTGTGACAGCCCGATTTTCCCATTTCCGTAAAATCTTGTATAATATTTTATTTTTCTTTCTTACATCTTAAACTCAGTGAAAACCGGACCGTCGAATCACACTTCACAATCCGAATACAGAAATTACTTTGTATCCCTACAAAATTAGAGTCAAAGCATGGATATAAATGATAAAAATAAAAATTTTCTTCTATACATAACGACTAAACAAAAAGGGCCCAAAATAAAACCACCGGTGATGGCCGACCATCACCTAAATAGTGGCTTCCAAAACATACTTACAAAATAAATCTTAACACTATATCAAATCCTCAAACATATCAAGTCCAAATCCATAGTCCTCAAAAATACACTATACAAACCTAAAACATGTCTAGTCCAAGTCCTCACCTAGGGTAGAATTCCCGAAACGGGAGACCTCGCTCTTCTCTCCGGTACCAAATCCAGACCAACACTTGTACATGTGACATATAGGCAAGGGATGAGTTAACATCTAAGCTCAATAGGGGCATATCAAAAGCATTTATATTATCTCAAAAACATAGATTCCATGACTAAGTCTCATGATTTAACACATTTCACATAATTAATCTTTTGAAAAGAAAACATGAATTAAATTAAAACTGAATTTAACACAATTTCATACACGTCACTTGATTTTCTAAATTCTTATTTGCAAATTTTTTATTTTGTTTCACATTCCTTCTTCACATCTTATTGTACTAAAAGCAAATAACTTAAATTACCGCCCCAAGCAAATATAGCTTTAGGAGCCATGTTGTTATACCGATGGAAATCCCACCATCGTCGTTCAATGAATCATATTATGAAATTACCGTTGGCCGGTAAGAAATAAACGGATATCCCATCGTACCGGAGCAAAATGAACGGACATTCTGTCGTATCGGAGAAAAATTGTACGGATTATCCTACCGTACCGGTCACAGATATCCCGCCGCGTCAGTAGGAAATTCACTCATGAACCTTAAATCAAAGTGCGAAATTTAACTTATAATTTATCACCGTGAAATGTGATATTTTATAATTAGATTTAGGATGTCATATACTTACTTATCACATTCACATGCACGTTTACATGAATTACTTGTCACATTTACACATGTTTCTCATTTTACCGTTGGCCGGTAAGAAAGGAACGGATATCCCGCTGTACCGAAGCACAATGAATGGATATCCCGCCGTACCAGAGCACAATTGTACGTTCTCATATATTTATCATGTACACTTATCGTGTTCACACAGACTTATTATGTTAACACACACACACATGCTTATCATTTTCCACATTTTAAATCACATGCTTTAAATTCATGTACAAAGCTCAACAGAACAAAATCACATCCTTACTTATCACATCACAATTTCTATGCATTTGTATCACTATAAATGACTTAGAATATTTCCTACCTTTGTTCACGAGATACATAAAATGATTTAACTTTCCCGTACAAGCACTCTCGATTCTCAACCTACATCACATTCACGGTGATGTATTAAGGATTGATCTTAATTTCTAACAATTTTAACGTATTTAAGTATTTTCTCAAAACTGAGGCGGAAATGGGCAAGTCTGTGCTAACTTAAAACTTGACCTAACTTCCTCCTAAATTTTGACCTTTAAAATTTTGGATTTACGAAATTATTTATTCACAAAAGTTACAGATCTCGTTGTCCTCTTTCAACGCCGCATGAATCACGTCAATCAGAGTTTGGAGCAAAATGTTACGGCCAAAATACCGAGAATGCATCAGTCCATGACGAGTCTCGATGTGCATACCTTTCGAAATGACGTGATTTTACACATTTTGGGCTTTTTAAAATCCATTTTTATATCAAAATTCAATCTTTTTTATCCTAATCTTTTGCACATATTTAAGCAACCTATATTTAGTTTAATACATGGAAGAATTGCGCTATTTACCTCTTTAAATTGAGCACAAAACATTTCCGATGATCAAATCTAAAAGGGGATATTTACGCTTCTCTTTCATCTGATGGTTTGAAACCAAAGCCCCTTGCTTCTTCGCAATCGGGCAGAGTTGTAGATCGAATCCTTGCGATGAACACAATAACCCTGAGCTCCCTTGAGTGAAGAAATAGAGCTTTAATGGAGGTTAGGGCTTCAAGGGAAAAGAGGGTTCTAAGAAAATTTCAAAAGAGGGTTTGTAGAACCCCTTCTTATCCATGGATTCTCAACACGTCATAGATCGGTGATCACAAGGTAAATCAACTAAGAGTGGTGGAATTTCATGTTGACCCGGAGCTGCAGATTGCATGATCTAGGAGGAGCTTCTCTTTCTCTCTCTATATCTCACTCTCTTTACTCCCTTGCAAAACCAAACAAGCCAATGTGGCTTGCGTTAAATGCCTCCCCCCACTTATCCCTTTGGTTTGATTCCTTGTGAAGCACACACACGCATCATGTGTGTTTGTTCCTATCCACATAAAAGGCTTGGTGTGAAGTACACACAAACGCACACACGTGTTTGAGCTTATACCCGAAGGGTTCCGATTAGGCGTGTAGTCCACACACCAAAGTCGGTAATTGTTACATATCTAAGGATCCTAACTAAGGCCTAAGGTTGGTCCAATCAGTCGGCCCAACCAGTCAGCCTAATATAATCGGCCCAAATAGTCGGCCCAATTAGCCCAATAAGCTTTAATCACTAACAAACTTTCATTTTCTAAATTTTACTTCGAGGTTGCACACGAGCACAGTGTGTCATCCCTGGCACGTGCACTTAATCAGTGTGCGAGTTCGAAATTTAGGGTTGTTACACCATCAGAAAGTGGCAGGCTCACTAAACTCCAGGTGAAGATGAAACAGTCAAGTCCAAATCCATTTCCAACCTAGGAATCGGTCAATACCGCATTATCAGGTCACACGAAAGGGAGATCGGGTTTGAGACAATCCCCAACCAAAGGTGTATCCCTTGTCAGAGTTACGAGGAGTTCAACCGCTCGGACTGAGAAGAGCATGTAAGTCAAGAGAGTTGAAAACACCTATGTTGTCCATATCATACTTTGTTTTTTGGAAGCTGTTTATGTTGTCCCTATCACACTTTGATATTTAGGGAGGTGTTTATGTTGTTCATATCCTACTTTAATTTTTTAGGAGGTGCATGAACTAGTCGAATCCTGCTTTATTTTTTCAGAGTTTTTTATGTTGTCAATATCATACTTGAATTTTTTGGGAGGTGCATAAGCAGTCCATATCATACTTTAGTTTTTTGGGAGGTGTTTATCTTGTCGCTATCATCATAGTATGTTGGGTAGACAATATGTTGGGAATTGGTTAAGTGATCACTACAAAAAACAAGACTATTAGCGGCAGCCAAAAACTGCCGCTATTAACAAAAAACTGCCGCTAATAGTCTTTCATAGATTTTTGTTAATAGTGGCAAGTTTTTTGCTCCAAAAAACTGCTGCTAATAATCTATTTTTTTGTAGTGAATGTTTAATATTTATTTCTTTGGGAATGTACATGGTGCTCCACTGGTTAGTTGTTCATATGACAGACACTATAAACAATATGTTTGGTATCGGCGTTTAATGCTTTGAATTCAAAATATATTAAAAAAAATTTAGAATGTTTTGCTTCATAGAATGATATGAATTCAGAATGTCTACCAGTGGAAATGGTTAGTTTTCAAACAGGTTATGCTTTGAATTCTTTTGTTTAAAAATATAGTCATGTTATCAGGTAATGGCCAAGTGATGGTTTAATTCAATGAAATCAAAATGTATTGTTACAAAACATTTAGAATGATTTACTTTATGGAGAGATATGAATTCATAATGTATTGTGGTTATACTATGAATATTTTGTCTACCAAAGGAAATAATTGGGTGTCAAAGAGGTTAGGATTTGGCTTCTGTTGTTTAAAAATACAGTTATGTTATGAGGCATTGTTTTGTCTACCAATGGAACTGATTGGTTTTGTCTAAGTATTGTTTGAATGGTATCCTACTGTTTTAAAATACAACTATGTTATCAGGTAATGTCATTCATTTTGTTTGTTGTTAAGATGTTATCACAATAAAATATAAGACTATTAGCGGCAAGCAAAACTGCCGCTATTAACAAAAATATTGCCGCTAATACCCTCGTCGCTAATAGTTTTAATAGTCTTTAATAATTTTTTTATTAATAGCGGCATTTTTTGGCCACCGCTAATAGTCTTATTTTTTGTAGTGTATGTGTAACATCCCGAAAAATCCGAATCCGTACGTGCCCGATACATGTGCATGTTCAGCACGACAACCAATGCCGCTTTGACCTTGTAGAGTAGAAATATAAAAATTTAAATGTGTGTGTAAAAAGATAAATTTAGGGCCTTATTTTGCCTTTCATGTAAAGTCGTACACCGATGCACGATGTGCACGCTTTGTACCTAAAGAACTCCATGTGTAAAGTGGATAAGGCTTAACACCCAAATGGGTGTATGCATTTTATATGGGAATCAGTCCCTTTGTAATAAAAGTCAAGGCTTCCGTTAGAAGCCATACCCGGTTGCAAACCTTAGGGGCTTTGGATTTCTAGTGGGGTTTCTAGTGAGAGAGAGAGAGAGAGAGAAAGCTTGAAGGAGAAAGAGAGGAGCTAGAGAGGGAAGGAGCCAACCCTCTTGCATTTTTGGTGGATCCCACCTCAAAACTTCTTCTTCGGTTGATGCTTGCAAGAGAAACGTTGATAATTGGCGTGGGGATGATTTGAAGGCAAGGGGAACCTATTCTCCAAAACCCTCTTTCATTTTGAAACCCAAACACCGACGATTCCTCTTTAGATCATCCCCTTTCGCTCAAGAGAGCTTTGATTTATTGTGTGCATTGGGAAGATTCGATCTACATCTGCAAGGATCGAAGAAAGCATAGGATTTCAAACAATCAGGCGATTACAAAATGTGGAAGCCGACTCTTAGATCCGATCATCGGGAACGTTTCGTGCCCAATTTAAAGAGGTAAATAGCGCACTGTCGCTCACCCGAGCTTTCAAGGAAGCCTTGACTTAAATGTGTGCAAAAGATTAGGATCAAAAAGATTGAATTTTGATGTAAAAATGAGTTTTAAAAAGCCCAAAACGTGTAAAATCGCGCACAGTCACCCACTCGATCTTTAAGCTCGCTCGCCCTGTAGACACCCCCATTTTGCCCTCTCATAATATAGAAATTTGTTCGATCAGCCTTTGACCTTGCCCGTGAATGTTCGATCACCCTAATATTGAGAACCATGCACTAAAACAATAGTACATGATTGGACACAAGCTGAAACAATAGCTCTATGGCTCAAATCCCAACGTAGAGAGACGGTATACTTAAATAATAGTATATAGTCAAAATGCAGACTGAAACAATAGTCTAATATTTCAGACCCCATACCCTTATGTGGGAACCATGCACTGAAATAATAGTACATGGCTGAACAAAGGCTGAAACAATAGCTCTGTAGCTTAGATCCCAACGTAGGGAGACTATATACTAAAACAATAGTATATAGTCGAAATGCAGGCTGAAACAATAGTCTGACATTTTAGACCCGACTCGGACTCGGACAACCCCGAATTACGTGCCGAAAACCACTCGTGCAATTTGATTGCACGCTAAACTATAAACATGCAATCAGTCCCCTCTCAGACCAGGCTTCCTTTCCCCAGACCACCTCGAGACTCGATTATGCGCCCCACCTAACACGCATGATCAGATTGAACACACGACCACCGGCGTGCAATTGGCTTCTGCTCGACCTAGTATCACAGTCCTTGACCCCCAAGATTCCACGATTAAGCGCTTAGAATGAAGTACTTAATCAGATTGCGCACTCCACACCAGGCGTACAATTAGTCCTAACATAGTTAGAACTGGAAAACTCGACTGAACCAGTCAGCCGGTCGCTCACTGAGTCGATGACCAACTCAAAGTGATTAAGCACCGGGAGACCGGTGCGCAATTCAGTTAAACGCCTGAAACAGGGCGTTTAATCGGAGAAAAAGCTATCAAAGATTTTTTTTAATTCGACCAGAGGAGGTTGGAGAGAGGATGAAAAATTTTGGAGAAGTTTGGGATTTCGATGCTGGAGAATTTTGAGAACGAACACAGAGAGAAACAGAGCCATGACTTCGAGATTCAAGCTTCGAATTTTTGACATACCTCTCAGCAGCCCCGGCCTTAGGTAAAAATCTAGTTTTTAGTTTCAGTTCTTAATTTTAGGTTTTCTTAGTTTTAATTATTAATATTAAATTTTCAGTCTTAGACTGTAGCACCCTTTTTAGACCGTAATTCTTAATATCTGGTCCTAGTCCTCAATTTCTAGAACCAGTCCTTAATCTGATGGTCTAATCACCGACCTAGACTTTAATTTTATTCTAAAATCTTAATCGCCAGTCCTATTATTAATTTCTGGTTCTAGTTCTTAGTTTCTAGAACCAGTCCTTAATCATACAGTCTGATTTTCTGATTTCGGACTCGAATTCAGTCCTTAGATTTTAGATTCTAGTTTTAATTCCTTAATTTAAGATTCCTAAATTCAAATTCTTAATTCAGTTTTCTTAATTTCTAGTTTCATAATTATAATCCTAAATCAACTCTAAAAATCTAAAAATACCATCTTATAATCTAAAATTTAATTTACTTTAATCTCAGCCACCAGATTTGCCCAAGGGAGCTTACGGAGGGTACTCGAGAATGAGGCCAATCCTCCTTAGCATAGCGAGCCCAAAACTCATTTTCTTAGATTTTTGGTAGAATTAATTTATCGCTTTAATTAGAATTAGTAAAATCAGTTCAGTTATTTTCCTAGAATTTTAGTATAATTAATTTATTGCTTTGATCAAAATTCTTGTAAAATTAATTCATTGCTTTAATTAGATTTTTAGTAAAATTAATTCATTACTTTAATTAGAGTTTTAGTAACATTAGTCTATTTGCTTTAATTGGAATTTTAATAAAATTAGTTCCTTTGCTTTAATTAGAGTTTTAGTAAAATTAGTTCTCTATTTCAATTAGAATTTCAGTAGAACCAGTATATTTTCTTTAATTAGAATTTCAATCAAATTGGTATACTTGCTTTAGTTAGAATTTTAGCAAAAATAATATATCCGCTTTGCTTAGAATTTCAGTATAATTAGCATGGTTACTTTAATTAGAGTTTTACCAGAATTAATATATTCACATTCCTAGTACAATTAGGAGACTAATATTAATTAGACTTCTAGTAGCATTAGGAAACTAAATTAATTACATTTCTAATAAAATCACAACACTTGAATTAATTAGACTCCTAGTAGGATCAGGAGCCTTAATTAATTAGACTTTTAATAGGATTAAAATCTTAAACTAATTAGACTCCTAATAGGATTAAAAATTAGATTAAGCCACTATAAAAAGTTCACATAATTAGACTCATAGTAGAATTAGGGAACTTAAGCCAAGCAGAATTACAACAATAATAAGGAAAGAAAAAAAAACTAAACTATCTAAAGTATAAAGAAGAGCTAGTACTGCTGCCGTTGGCAGTCCAATGATTCAGTAAAGAAGTAATCCACACCTGCTTTAAAGCGTGATCATTGACGTGTTGCAGCCTCATTAAATATCTACAGCTGGCGATCGTAACCAAATAGGAATCTTCCTAAAATCCCCTTTTTATTTCCAACATTCCAAACACCGCATTGCTAGAGTCCACTTGGACAAAATTGGGCCACTAATTCAACGGGGACCGAGAGGAACCCCAAAAAAGTGATGATTCAACGGGGACCAACAGAATGGCGATCGCGATGGGACACTTTTGTTGAACTCTTTCTTTCTTAGATAGTTTTTATTTTATTTCTTGTTTTTCTTCCCGTCGCATCATTTTGAATTCCTTAAATATGAGTCTTCGTCAAAGACTCAAGATGTCCGGTATACGAAGAGTGAGTTTAGGAGACCCTCTATTGTGGGGATATCACGATAACCCTGTTTACGAAGAAGAATCACCTTATGATTCCAGCCTATGACAACCTGAGATTAACATGACTGGCGATCAAGAAAATCCTTTCTCTATCCCGCACACCGGTAATAATCATAACAAGAGAGATAGTAACACTGGATAAAATCTCGCTACTCAATAAATTATAGAGCTCAGTGTTCAGAGAATACAAAGAGGCGATGATGACGCCAAAGAACTACTTCAAGGACTGGCCGTTGCATACGAGCCCACTACGGCACGACAATATTCAGAAGAATAAGAATGACAGGAAAGGCCGCCACCTACCCCGAGCACGGTGTCAGCCCACGCCTCACCATTAAGACAACCTATTCACACGTTCTTCAACGATGATTTCCCGGACAAGGTTTGCTCGCAAGTTGCTCCAAAAGATAGCACCATCAAGATTGAAGATTTCCCTAAGATACTCGATGAATACATGGTCAAGAAAGAGCGCCCTGGTCACTCATTCGGGTTCAACAAATTTTATCGAGATGCCGAATTTAACTTATCGACGGGATTCAAACCAGCAAAATTTACCAAGTACAATGGCATGGGAAATCCAAACCATCACTCGACCCTCTTTTGCAACGATTGTTGACCCATATGCAATAATCAAGGACTTCTCATTTATTATTTCTAACGCTCATTAGAAGGGGAAGCTCTAGATTGGTTTGCGGGACTCCCGCTGTATAAGATAGAAACATTTGACGATTTAGTCGGTCAATTCCTAGACCAATACAAGCACTTGATCTAAGAGACAGTCAGTCTCAACGATCTAATGGTGGCAAAGCAAGGACCCGATGAAGAGTTTGCCTACTTCATTGCCAGATGGAGGAAACTCGCTGCCAGGACCGGCACTTCAATGAAAGAGAAGGACTCGATTGACATTATCATCGATAACACTAGAGAACCGTTAAAGAGCGCACTTGTCATAAGTGACTATCTCGACTTCACCGCACTTCACTCTCGGGCCTCCCGACTAGCGCAACACATCAAAGGTGGAGACCTCGCCCTATCCATAGTCACGTTGAAAGTAGGCTCTTCTAGTGAATCAAAGTCAAAAAATAATAAGAAAGCCTCAGGAACCGAACATGTCAACATTGTTTTCAGCCAAGGACAGAACTCTCAGAACAGAAACTTCCAATCACAAAATTTTGGGTAAAATCAGAATCAACAACAGTTCACAAACCAAAACCAAGGCACTAATCAATAAAGATATGCAAACTAAAACCAAGGCCAGAACCAAAATCAGGGCCAATACCAGAATAGAAACCAATATCCCAACACTTACCAGAACCTGAATATCACACAAAATTGACCGGCCTACATGCAGAACTACAATAATGTCCCCCCACTGTAAAACTTTAACCCAGCTAGAGGTCGCTACCAGCCGAGGCGGGAACACTATCCCCCTTTACCTGATATGATCTCTAACATCTTCCGTCTTCTTAACACTCAGAATCTCCTCCGATTCCTGTAAGAAAGACCCCGACCATGGCCAACAAATCTAGATTATAACAAATACTGTGCATTCTATCGGTACGCGGGACACAATCTAGAGGACTATTGGATCCTCCGGAATGTGATCTATGACATGAATGACCGGAACCAAATCGACTGAGAAGCACTTAAGAATCCTAACCCTAACAATAGTCAACCTCAACATAACTTAGGAATCATTAATAACCCTATGCCTAACCACAACTAAGGAACATCGGCCCAGGTCACCACCGTGGATCTTTCCGATCAATCCTCCTTCCAGCCCTCCACCTTAATCACTCGCATCCAGCCTTCCAACACTTCTGCAACCCCTATGAGCGATCCTTCACTCTCGAACCCCTCGGCCTTGATTACCTGGATCGCCTTGCCAAGTCCACCTCCTTACCCAAAACTCACTCATATACGAGTCCACTCCTTTAAGGCCCGGAGGCCATTCCTCCATAGTCGCCCACCAGAACTTTCAACCCCTCCAAATCCTAAACCAATACCATTACCTCTCCCCTCGTCCGATTCAAAACCTGAATATGAAGATCATGTTCTTAAAACTGTAGCCCAAATTACCGCATGGGTAGACAGTGTCACCCAAAAAACCCCTAGCCAAGAAGACGAAATAAGGACCGAGTGTTCACTAAACATAGAAGAAAGTGAGTGAGAAAAATATCTTAACCTGTGTGAGGAACTGGTCTCTGCTTTCTAAAAAGAAGAGGATTACACACAGTATCTCCCACCTTGGAGTGGCACAGTGCAAGTACACGTTCTGCCATCTAATTTCACTCACTTCACAGGCACCTCAATATCGAGTAACACCGGGTTCAATCAACAACCGACTTGCTCGATTCTTAAATCAAGAACTAATTACCCACCTCCGCCTTTCCCTCGAATTAAGGATTTCACGAACACACAACCACCAGAGAGGAACGTGAGAGAAAGAGAAGTTAACTTGCCTCCCCCACCTCACATTATCCCTCCACCAATCCCTGCACTTCAACCACTTCAACCACCTGCACCCAAGGTTCATTGGCCAGGAAAAGAAATTGCACTCAAGACAGGGCAAGAATATGACCTTCTGCGGCATCTTCAAAAGATCCTGGCCTAGATATCTATACTAGAACTCATCAAAAAATTGTCTGACCATCATCGACTGCTGATAAGGACACTTGAAGACACTCTCAAGTGGACGAGGACACAACATTAGATGAGCTATATCAAATTTCCTCCGTCATGGCGCAACCTCCGGCACTCACTTTCACAGACACAGGCATGCCCAAAGAGTCACTTCGCGAAAGTGCAGCTCCCATATACCTTACAATCATAATTAAAGGATTTTCCGTATCCCATGCGTTGGTCGATACAAGAGCAGGACTCAATATTTATCCTATCACAATGTTAAAGACGCTTGAGTACACAGAAAAGGATGTCAGGCCCTTAGCACTATCTCTTATAGTTAATGACGGATCGCATCATTTCGTCAAAGGAACTATCAAACTTTAGGATCGCCTCAGACCTGTAACAAAATACGTCACTTTTCATATTTCTGATTCCTCCAATACATACAATCTTATCTTAGGAAGAAAATTGTTAGAGTCAATGAAGGCCGTCGCATTCACATACCACCAATGCATCAAATTCCCGTACAAGGACTCTATTATCCGTATATATGTTGATGCGCCCCTCCAGGAGATGGACCCTGATCATGCGGCAAGCATTCTGACAGCCCATGATTTCGTATTGAACATGGGCCACATTCAGAAAACTCGAATCCCCAATGAGGCAATCATTGCAGAAATCCGTCCCCCTACCCCTCCTAGTTCTCCCCTAACACGTCAACAAATTAATGAGAAGAGAGGTTGGCCCAGACCTCGTCAAACTTTACGACATCAACCCAACCACGATAAAAGGTTGGGATCTTATGTATCAGCTCGGGTACCTCCCCCACACCAGACCTGGTAAAAACAAGCAAGGTCGTGTTGGACCTGTCATCCCAAGGAAAATATGCAAACACATAGGATTAGGTTACCAATCAGACGGCCCACAAGCTGACTTGTTCCCTACCTCACCAAAATGGTCTCTATATGACCACTTCATCTACGAGACCACCGAGAAAGCTAATGTATCGAGGCAGAAGGAAGTGTCCTTTACTAAATCTCAAGGAGTAAAAATCGAATGAATGGCTAAAGCATTCAATGATTTAACGAATCTGAATGACGATATTGGTAACCCGCTCGAAGGAGTACAACCCTTGTTGACACTAAGGAGTTTATAGAAGAGAGAAAGGAAGAACCTCCAAAACTCGAGCCGCAAGTAGCAGATTGGGAATCCACTGACGACGAAGATTTTCACATAGTTGCCTTGCAAGATAGTGAAGAGTACTTACACTCAACATGGGAAGAGGATGACACCCCACAAGAAGATCTTAGCTTACATAGCATCCACCTCGGCCTTGGCCTTGGGGGATGGGAATGCCCGTGGGACTCCCCTTGTATCGCTCACCCATACCAACCCCGCTGTAGGGTAAGCACCAGCATATTAGAATGTTTTGCTAGTTGAATCTGACATTCCGCAATAGTAGGAACGAATGACTCCAACCTCGTAACAACAGAAGCAAGTAATGACTTACCAACTCGGCTACTGTCACAGGAAGAGGAAATTTTCAATAGTCATTTGGTCGACCCAGGGGGAAACACCCACGTCACCCTCATAGAGTTTGAAGAGGAACTCAAACTAGACACTCCTTTATCCCTAGACATGCTACAACTCTAAATATTCTGGAAATCTCTTGAGGAAGAGTGGCAATCTCCCCCGAGTGATGACGAAGACTACTAGATAGACCTCCCTGGACTCGAGTTAGCAGAGCAGGCTAACTTAGGACTTTAAGCATTGTCAGATTAAGAAGACGAGTTTGATACTAGCCTTGACTCCGACTCAAAAGGACGAGAATGCCCTTAGGGATCTCCCTGCATTTCGCACCATTATCGGCCTCATTGTCGAGCATGCATGCTTATCCTAACATACTATGAAGTTCAAGGGAAAGAACTCACCGCCCCTGAGGATCCCTTAGGAGGTCACCCTCGACAGGGAGAGCAACAATATTCTAACTCAGAAGATGATAGTTTGACCGATTATGATCTCCAGAGCTTCTTCGAAGATGAGGCGATCAATGTGATAGAGGAAATTCGAACGTTAGTGTCACTGTCACCCGCGTCACTTATTCAAAAGGTCTCATCAGATGAGGACTCCAAAAAAAAATGTCAAATTCGGAACAAGTCCACATTTATAGAAGAATTATGTGAACGGCTCCAGTAGCCATCTCGCTCCCTCAATTAGAGGAAGCAACTTCCCCGGTGCCTCTTGAGGCGACCGACCCTGTACCATATCTACTATTGAAAATCAAAAAAATAGAAAAAGCAAAAAACTCTGAAAATTCATAAATATGAAATCCAAACAAATCAGAAAATCTCAGAAAAGAAAGGGAACCCATCGTCCCGAATCAACTTTGCGACCAACAAGGAGACTTTTCTCCTAAGACTTCTTTCCCCTCTCTCGCACGAAGACGCAAGGCATCCATGTGAAACAATAAGCCAGTGATCATACCAGATGAGATACTTCACGACTTTGAGAAAAGGATCAATAGCCTTGACCTTCACTTTACCAAAGTTCTATCAGTCATAAATTATGCCGATGAAGGGTTACCTTTCGCAAAACCAAATTCTCAGTATAGTAATTTTGCAGTATATGAGCTTACTGAGGATGAAGAAGGAACACCAATCACCAAGGAGGTGCAGGACTTCCAACGGGTTATCAAGCGTTTCGACGAGCAAACCCAAGCTGCCGCGAAACCTATGAAAGAAATCAACTTTGACACTTAAGAGAAACCCAAGAAGCTACTAATTAGCACAATTCTCAATTCTAAGGAACGTCAACAAATCGTACAAGTCCTGCAAGAACACCTTGACTCCTTTGCATGGTCCTATGAAGATATGCCTAGTTTAGACCATGGATCAAAAAATCATCCGATACCAATACGAATTGTCCGATACATATCAGTTTTGGACTTGGGCGGTACGATACAAAGGCATTATATCGTACCCCCTTAAAAACAATGTACGTATCGTCCAATACAGGCAATGTATCGCCCGTATCGGATGATATGAACGATACATTGAAATTATTGGACGATAATTTCAATGTATCGTTCGATAATATGTATATTTTTTTTTTTCGATTGTCTACACAATCGATGGCAACTGTGTAGACAATCGCCATCGATTGTGTAGACAATTGGAAATTTTTTTATTTTTTTATTTTTTTTTCCGATTGTCTACACAATCGATAGCAACTGTGTAAACAATTGCCATCGATTGTGTAGACAATCGTGTAGGCAATCGGAAAAAAAAAAATCAATGTATTGCCGATACATTGAATGTATCGGCCGATACCAGATACATATCGTCCTGGAGGTCAGGACGATACGTATCGGTTTACCGATATTTTGATCCTTGGTTTAGACCCAGTTTAGTAGAACACCGCCTTATCTTGGAACCTAATGCAAAGCCTGTTAAGTAGAAACTTTCAAAGATGCATCCACAAATAGCCCTTCAAGTTAAAGAGGAAGTTGACAAGTTATATAAAGTCAAATTTATCTGAGTCGTCCTCTACCCCAAATGGGAATATAGTACCTATCGCTATGAAAGACGGCAGAGTACGAGTTTGCATTAACTTTCAAAACTTCAATCAGGCATGCCCAAAAGATGACTTCCCACTTCCACACATTGACACTCTAGTCGACAACACCGCTGGACATGAGATGCTATCCTTCATGGACGATTTCTCTGGGTATAATCAGATCAAATTAGCAAAGTTCGACTAAGAAAAGACTTCTTTCACCACACCATGGGAAACTTATTGCTACATCGTCATGCCTTTTGGGCTCAAGAATGTAGGAGCCACGTATCAACGCGACATGATGCATAAATGTGTAGAAGTCTATGTCGATGACATACTAGTGAAGTCCCAAACGTGGGCAGGACATGTTGAAGAACTCCGACTAGTGCTACAAAGAGCAAAAAAGTATCAGCTGAAAATGAACCCAAAGAAATGTGTCCTCGGAGTTACCTCCAAAAAATTGCTCGGTTTCATAGTCAGCAAACGAGAAATCAAAGTCGATCCTGTAAAAGTTAGAGCTATCCTTGAGATGCCACCTCTCAGTAATATCAAAGAATTATGAGGCCTAATAGGAAGATTGTAATTCATCAGGAGATTCATCTCTCAACATTCAGACAGATGCGATCCTTTCTACAAACTACTTAAAGGAGGAACTGAGTATAAATGGGATGACCAGTGTCAGCAAGCCTTCGATAATATTAAGTAACTCCTTAACCCGCCAATACTATCACCACCAGTTCTTAGAAGACCCCTGATTCTCTACCTCTCGATGAACGATAAAGCAATGGGAGTAATTCTGGGACAATATGAAGAAGACGGTAAGAGAGAGAAGGCTATCTACTACCTTAGTAGGCGATGGTCGAGTACGAACGAAAATACACTTCAATGGAGAAGACCTGCCTCACACTGGTGTGGGCCTCAACCAAATTACGGCACTACTTCGGAGCACATAAGACACTAGTACTAGCCCGAATGGACCCTTTGAAGTACATATTCAAAAAGCCTGTAATATCAGGAAAGATCACTCGCTGGCATATGCTATTACAAGAATTCGATATCACTTATGTCACGTAGAAGTCGGTCAAAGGATAAGTAATCGTTGATTACCTTATAGATCTCCCACTCCCGAGTAATGAGCCCAAACGTGCGGATTTCCCTGATGAACACCTACTCACAATTCATAACAAAGAGCCCTATAAGACGTCATAAACACTTTATTTCGACGGTGCACTAAATCATAAAGGAAAAGGCATCGGGATAGTCTTGCTAACCCCGAAAGGAGTTGTCATACTTAAGGATTTTTAATTAGACTTCTATGTCACTAATAACGTCACGGAATACGAAGCTTTCATAGCTGTACTACAAGCAGCACGACAGTTAGGCGTTAAGCAGTTGAAAATCATCGGTGATTCTAAGCTCGTAATCTCACAATTTATAGGAGAATGGAAAACTAAGGAAAGGAGACTGATGGCATATCTAGAAATCACTCAATATTTGATAAAGAAATTCGAAAGAATCTCTTTCATGCACATCCCTAGGATAGAAAACGAGCTCACAGACTCCCTTGCCACGTTAGGCTCGATCATCTAAATACCCATCGGACAAAGTACCAAGGCCTTCTTTATTGAGAAGCTGACAGTACCCACCCACGAGGTAGCGTAGACCGTCAAGAGAGAATTACCAATCCTCCCCACGAGTACGGGACCAAAAGAAGCAATCACTCCAGAAAATCACGTCAAGACAGAAACTGAAGTAGCTATATTCAGATTTAAAAAATTGCCAATCGACGATGGACAGCCATGGTATTTCAACATCTAGAACTTCTTGAAGTATCAACACATCCGTCCATATATCACGAAGATCGAATAAAAGACTATAAGGAACCGATGTACCCGATTCTGCATACTTGATGAAACATTATATAAAGAAGCCTTCACTAAAGAAGTACTGTTATAATACGTCACAACCACTGAAGGATAATACATTATTCAAGAAGCACACGCCAGTGCCTGCGACACCCATGCCGGTAGATAGAGACTCGCTGATCAAATCATATGATAGGGCAACTTCTGGCTGACGATGATAAGTGATTGTCACCTCTACGTCTAATTCTACAAGCAATGCTAAGAACACGTCGCACTTATCAAAGCTCCATCAGTTGCATTGAACACTATGACCTCGCCGTGACTGTTTTCGATGTGGGCATTCGATGTCATAGGACCTTTCACAGACACAGTTGAGAACACTCACAAGCACGTGTTCATACTTATGGCAACCAAATACTACACCAAATGGACAGAAGCTAAGTCCTATGTCAGAATCACCACTTCAACACTCGTGAGGTTTATCATTCAAAATATCATCACAAAATTTGTAGTACCCAGGATGTTAGTCACCGAAAATGAACCACAGTTCATCACAGAGAAGACAAAGAAGTTATATAAGAAGTTCGGTATCAATCTACGCCACTCATCACCGTTCTACCCTCAAGGAAATAGACAAGCAGAAGCTATAAATAAAATGCTGATTTAAATTCTGAAATGAATAATAGAAATAAGCAATGGAGCCGACTGGCCCGAACGACTACCAGAAGCACTCTGGGCCTATAGGACCTCTATTCGTACGGCCACTGGCTAAACTCCCTACCTCCTTACCTACGGAATGGAGGCAGTCCTACCATATAAGATATAAGTACCATTCTTACGGATTCAACTCGATGATGGGCCATCCTTAGACGAGAGGAGAATTGCCCTACTCACGCCGCTAGAGCAACTCAATGAAACACGTCTATGGGCAGTTGATCACGCTCAGGTATATCAAAGGAGAGTGGCCAGGGCTTACAATAAGAAAGTCCTTGAACGAACCTTTAATATTAGAGAATTAGTCTTAAAGATAATCATGCCTTCCAAGCACGCTCATCCAAAAGGAAAACTAAAACTGAACTGGAAAGGCCCTTACGTTATAACAGCCGCATACCCTGGGAATGCATACAAACTGGCGAACCAAGACGGGGAAGAACTCCTCAGTCCTTGGAATGCCATATACCTTAGAAAATACTATCCTTAGCCCTGTGATCATCACATCCTATGGTTAAATACTCACACTTATCACCCCTGTAGTTGTCACGACCCATTCACTGGTTGTATGTCATCAATAATCAGAATATCCGTAACACCTCCAATTTATCGCCCACTTTCTTATTCAGACAATCTGATTGAAGGACTAGTGACATACATAACCTCTTTCAAAAGCATAAGTGACACCCGATCCTCATTTCCCTTCCCCGCCATTAGAAGAGATGTTAGAGCAAAAAATGAAGATGCTAGGTTCAATCAAAACTCATTATTCTTGCGCCAGCAGAATGCTTTTAGAACTACATATATCAAAAAAATTGAGTGAGAGCATTATGACGAATGAATAAGTCAATAAGCTCAGGAAAGCATAAGCAGGCCATGAGGACTTCTCTGGTAACTTTACTAGAAGTGTATAAGCAAGCTGCGAGAGCACCCTTGATGTCCCCATACTACTAAATATCGTCGCAAGGTGGCGGGAGGAGGATAAACTCCTGCTAACCATAGAATATGAGATTTTGATGGTACTGAAATATGATAAAGAGCTCGATCATGGCACCCCGTATCCCTCTAAAAAAAAAATTGTTACTCATCCCTTTTGCAAAGAATTAGTTACAAACTACTCCCCACATCATTGAGCGTTACCCCTATTTTGCTCTTTTATTTTTCGGATGATAAATCGAAAGCCTTTCAGGATACTCCTAGGAATGAAACTAAAACCAGTGAATGATGACTGAGGCATGCACCTACTATACCTACCATACTTCTCCCTGATAACCACGGGATAGGACGACCACCACCCAAAGATAGACCCCGGTATACAATTGACATAATCAAAACAACCTCCCCTAGTTCGATGATAGTACTGATGAACTTTTCTTCAAAACTAACTCACCAAATACCCATGGCTTCGTATAGACCCAAAGTGCTCATCTAAAACTCAAAAAATCTCTATTGCATTTAAACACTGGGGCATTTTTTTTATTAGAAGGAGAATCACCTTAGAAGCGCCGACTCGTCCACAAAGAAGATATGAAAAAAATGAAGCCATCATCCGGAGAATGATACTGTACTGCCGATCTTATCGCGCTCCTACACTGGGGCATTTTTATTTTTATTTTTTATTTTTTATTTGCTTTCCCTGTTGCATTATCATCATTTTCTAAAAAAAAAGAAAAAAAAAAAAAAGAGGAAAAAAAAAAGAAAGAGAAAGAAAGAACAAAAAAAGAAGAAGAAAAGAGCACATATCCACCTTTACTACCAGACCCCGGTCTAAGACGCACGCCCCCCTTGACAACTAGTAAGGGGGAGAATAAAAATATTGATAGCCTTCCCTTTACATGTGCAGATACAAAACAACCTTCAACCATCACCAGGCCAGCTCAGGGAGCATTCAAGTCCCGATGATGACTAATGACACCAAAAGCAAAAAAGCAGATGCAAGAGGTAACTAAAAGTAAAGGAGCCAATCAGGTACATCTAAACTAAAAATCTCTATGTATACATATCAAAGTTTTTTTTTCTTTCTTTACATCTGTCACCGGGGGCATACCCCCTGTATATACAATACACACACACAATGGACAAAAAATATACACATGCACCCCTACTCCCTACGCTGCTGCTGGGATGGTCGATCGCCGCCGTTCCCAGTATTATCATCTCGGAGGTCCGTAGATTGATCCTCTGAAAATACAATCCTGGCACTCAGAGTCGGCAGAACCTCTAGACGATGACGCCCCACTACAGAACCCCCCTCACTCGCCTGACTAGCAGACCGCCTCGATCGAAGAATGAGGAGGATACCCCGCGAGAATCCCATGAATGACAGAATCCTCACGAGCATAATCCCTGACACAATCACATGACGTGCGACGAGGCTGCCCGACCGAGGAACCTATAGCCCTCGACTCCAATCCGTTGAGTTGACCGACCAACCCGCTCACTCCTCGTCAGACGATTCTGCAGCCGCCGATCTAGGGACACCTGCATCTCTACCCGCATATGAGTCTTCTGTGCAACCATCATCTCGATAAATAGGTCATCGCGACTCTGCATGTCTCCAAGGATCCGTCTCGCCTCAGGAGTGGTGCGCTTGTGCTGCCTCTAGACGCGCCTCCTCAAGCTGACGAACCTGCATAACCAGACCAAGTAAAACAAAACCAATATATATACAAACATAGAAAATCTTTGAAAATGAAAGAATCATACCAGATTCACCCTCTCCCCCATAAGTCGCTCAACCGTCGCAGCGGTCACTGGATTAGCAGGTGGCATGAAAGGAACAACAAACGTAGGTGGCTACAATGAGAATAAATAAATATATCAGATAACACTACGATGACGAATAAACCATAAACACAACAACTAAAACATACCTGAGAAGGAATAGGAGCGGACCCCTGAGGGGGAGCCTCAGGATTGGAGTCCTAAACAGCCTACACAAAGATCTAAACAAACCAACGCAAGACATGTCAGAACAAAATAAAATTAAATAACCTAAGCTAAACTACACCAACCCAAAAACTATAGCTAACTCTCAGGGTGTAGAGGGGCAGTTGTCGCCTCCCTCGTCAGAAGATCCTCGGTATCCTAATGCTGAAATACCACATGACATTAGTAAACTATTAAGAAAAAGCGAAACAATGGCATCTAATGAACTACTACAATTATACAAATGGGTCAAAAGATTAAAGAAACTCACCCAGTGCTCCTGCTCGGCCCGAAGCTAAGCCATCATTGGATCCTCCCGAATAGAAGAGTCAATCGAAGAAGGATCGAATGCCTGAGCAGCAGTCCTCATGGCGGAAAGCTATGCCCTCTGCAAACATTGACAAATGTGTCAGAATTAATAAGAATCCATAAACTACCAACAATTAATAAATCTAACCAAAACACTTACCAATTGGTCAATCTCAGATCGCAGACTGGCCTCTACCTCCTGGCCGGCCTGCTGCTGACCGCGTAACAACTCGACCATCGTTGCATGACTAGCGACCTCGGTCTCCCTCTCGGACTGGCTAAAAGAAAACGAGACACAACAACTATATCAGAATGACTAGAAGACTAAGTCAACGTAATACATAAACAATTAAACAATTAAACTAACTCACCAGGAGTCGTCGAGTCTCAGCTAGCCAAGCCCCCATCTCATCCTCCGCTCCCCTAGACCAAGTAATCAAGGTGGTAAGGGAGTGCAACATCTCCTCGTCAGGATGAGGAGCACACCCCGTCTGCTCCATCAGCCTATGAAGGGCGTCCAATGCTCCCCGTACACCCGCCGTGAGATGGCCCTGCTACAACGCGGCCAATCTTTCCCTCAATACCGACATCGACTCGAGCCCGCTGACAGTAAAAGAATCACTCCCATGAAAGGGGCGTGTGAAGGGTGCCCACCACCCAATGCCTCAAACCATCTCACAAACTCTTGCACATCCGCCTCATCACGCGTTCCTATCACCCTGGTCCCCCTAGCTCTAAAATCGACTATCTGAAGCGCCATCCACTCTGCAAAGTTTCGGCCAGGGGGGTCGGTCATCCTCTTCGCCACTTTGTGGCGAATCTCTAGGGGGACTCCCTAAGCGAGTCCCAGCTGTCGTACCACTTGAGATAGGTGGATCCTCTCCACCTTCTCAAAATAATGGACCCATTTGTCCACATCAAAGAAAGATTTGCTAGTCTGTATCACTGGCACAGCAACATCCTCCCCATCCGTGTAGGGCCTCCAAATCACCTATAAACCAATAGACAAATCAGTCGATAAATGTTGAAACCTGAGAAATAAAAGCACCAAACTGAGAAAACACAACGACAATATAGACAGCACCTACCTGCCTCGTGTGCATGTCCTCAAAAAGACCTTGTGCGGTTTAAAGATCCGAGGACCAGCGACGACCCCTCAACGCTATCCTCCATGCGTGCATCCGCAGAAACATGAACCTAATCTTCGTCGAGACCCCCGGGCGAAGAAAGGCGAAGTGATCATACGCCCATAACTAAAAAAAATAACACAAGAAGAAATGCTAAATAGCTGCTATGACCAAAAAAAAAACTACAGACGTCATGGCACCAATCAACTAAAATCCACCTGGAGGAAGGGAAGGAAACCTCCGATTGTCGCAACGCCTCGCCCCCGACAATAAAGCTACTCATAGAGATGCGCCAATGCGGCCGCACCCCAAGCATAGGTAGGGACCCGATCCAAGTCCCTGAGAACCATCAAAAATAACCCGGTGACACATCCCCGAGTCGAACAAGAAAAGAGTACCGCACCAAAGAAGTGCATCAAGAACGCTCGAAGCACCCTATTCGCAGCCAACCCCGGCTCAACCACGGGCTCCCGACCTGCCAACGCCATGCAACGTGCCTCATAAGACGTCCTCCCCTCTAAATGACGCCTTGGAGGGACAAAGCCGCTGGCAAATATATCGAAAAACCAAGTAACCTGAACAACCCTTCACCCTGATCCACTCGATCTATAAGGTACACCCAAAATCTCCTCACACACCTCCATATAATCTCCCGCCATTCGCCCCATGATTGGTTCACCCTCAAAACGACGATCGGTAATGCGGACCTAGTCCTCCAGAGTCGGTAACAACATACCAACTGAAAAGAGAAGCGCCTGATGCTCCTCCTCCACCTCTCCAGAATCACCGCAATTAGACCACGATCGACTTGAAAGGGATCCAGCTCCAGGATCGGCCCAAAGCTGAAAGACACTAACCACGCCCGCTGAAACTCCGACAAGGCACGATACCAAGTGTGAGACTCAATCCATGCCGAGCTGATCGTCAGTTGTGGAGGCTCCTATCGAACGAAATATAAGCAAAAAAAAATAAGACTAACACATATACCTATGCCGAAAAACAAGCAAACCTAGAGCTAAAAGCAAATAAGGTATGTTAAGACACCCAATAACAATTCACAACAAGTACACAAAACATTATAGGAATAACAAAATAGAAACGTGACCTATTTCTAAATCCTAATAAGTCTATGTCGTAACCTAAATGCCTAGGAAAATTAATGAAACTCTTGCTCGCGGGTACCTACCTGGCCTCGTGCAAATAAATCCTCCAACGGGAAGTGTGTGAGGGCCCGACGCTCCTCACCCTGATGCTCCTCAGCCTCATCCTTGGCTCTCTCAGCCTCACCCTCAACTCTCCACAACAACGGCACCGGTCCAAGCCTCGGAGGACTCACCGATCTCTGCCGCTAACATCCACTCTATCTCTGATATAGACGAATAGAACTAATCACTGCCTCTAGACTCCATCTTAGAAAGAAAGAGCTTGAAATTTTAGAAAGAACGGAAGAGAGCACCTGAAACGGACGATCGAATCGTGAGATATCACAAAAACACGAAAACTTGAGTGCAAGGAACCAAGGAAACAAAGAACCAAAGACCAAAACAGATAGTGCAAAAAAAATAAAGAATTTTGAACTATATATAGAATGCGGACAAATAGCACGCGTAAATCGACGCGCTCAATCAAATTATGCACCATAATACCCGCGCTCAATTCGGATCACCAGCCCAATCTTAAGCGCATAAACAGATCATCGCCCACTCAAATTAACCTGACAACCTGATTGTGTGCAACTTACCAAATGCGTAATCATCCCAAGCGCCTACACCGTGGCGCGTAAATGCCAAAGGTCACCTGCACAGTGACCACTCGTCGTCCTAATCCTGTGTCCCATACCACGCATTTAATTAGGTTAAACGACGGAGAACTGATGCGTAATGACCCTCCAACCCCCTGCAACGCTTGCGTCCATTTCGACGCGCAATTTGTTTATGCGCCCGAAGTGAAGTGCGTAATTTCTCAGGAAAACACAAAAATATATGCCCAGAACAGCATATCTACAGGCCTAAATTAGGAGATGTCCGACACTAATCACTAAACCAAACCACGCCCTTGTTAAGACTAATCTAGAAATACTCCTAACTTAGAGAATTTACACCCCGAAAGTTAAAAAATGTCTCCCATCATTTACGCATTCCAACTAAGACCAAACTAAACTAAACTAAAAATGCCCCCAACATATCCCAGATCCGAAATAAATGAACCAAATCAAACCAAACTTAAATAAATAAACATCACATTCAAAACAAGTCAAGTAAGTTATAAAGTAAATCAAACCAAAAATTTACAAAATAACCACAAATGAAACTAAAATCATAATTGCTTCATAAATAGATAAAATCATTACACAATACACTAAGGACATACCCTCTAAATATACAACTTAAAATAAGAAATTTAAAATCTCCACGTTCAGGCAATGCCCGAATTCGGATATATTTAGAAAATAAGAAATCTCAGAGAAGCCCGGAGGAGGAACGCGCACCCTGAACGAATTCTGACAATGACAATATTTCCTCACCCCTAGTCGGCAGAAAAGAAAGAATGGCTCACGGAAAGCCACCCAGGACCTGCGAGATCCACCTTTGGGAACTCACCTTGGAAAGCATAATAAGGAGGAGCAACTAACACTAAATTCGTAGAGCCTACCGAGGAAAATTAGGCATCAGTCACGAGAACTCTGACTATGCCTTATCCTTGGGTTTCCTTTCTACCACCTTCTTTTCTTCCATCTCCTCTCCCAATGGGGTGACACTTCGAGTTGGATTGATAGCACCAACCCTAGTATCACCCTGGATTCCTAATCCCATCCATTCCCAATAATCAACTTAATAATCACAACTCTTCGAGTTCCATACCCGGGATACAAAAGAGAACGGAAGAAAAGACATTAATGAACAAAAAGAAAAATGCCCGAGATCACAAATAAAAAAAATATGCCCCAAAAATTTTAATCCTAAAACTTAAAATAAAATTCAAAACAAAATAAAACTCAAAGCTTTTGGCTCACACTTATAAACTATACCTCCTAAACCACAAAGTGACAAGTGTCACATTTTTAAAAGCCTTCCAATCTAATTAAATTTAGACCAAACACAACCCCCTTGAAAGACCACAATCCATGACAAACCTAGATGAACCAATGATCATCCAACACTTACCCCTAGGAGACACAAATTCACCCCAAGTCTAGATAAACCAATAGGATTAAAACACCCAACAACCATCTAGAACTTTTGAAAACTCACACATGTCTAACAAGTATCATCTCCAACCAAACCTAAGACCAAAACAAAAATTCCTAAAATATAGACTAAAAACTCTCTAAAATGGGACCTTGACTTGTTTGGACCACGAGGTCACCTCAAGATAATTCTCCTAAATATATATATATATATATGCCTCCGACAAACCCTCTAAATGAAACTCCATAAAGCAAGTTAATTCCAGTATAAACCCTGAATAAACTCAGGATAAATTTCAAACTCTAAGCTAAGTCAAATCCTAAATAAATCAAACAAATCACATAGATCTAACTAATCCGTCAACAAGTTTAAACAAATAAATAAGCACAATAAACAAAAGCACCTCTTTATTTATAATTTAAAAATTTTACAAGTATCACCGGAGGCATACCTCCTGAACTTACAACCCAAAACGAAAACCTAGAACCTGAATTTATAACCCAAAACAAAAACTAAACCTAAAACGGACACAAAGCAAGGAGCAGAGCGTCCAATCGGAGGCGTCAAAAACAACAGCGCCCGACTTGGACAGTCCAATCGGAGGCTTCAAGAAGGATTGGTTAGGAAACATATCCCTCCACTTGTTACTGCTTCTCTTTCGCCATCTTCACTTCCTCCGTCGTCGCCTCCTCAACGCTTCCTTCACTGTTCCCTAAAAGGGATCGATGTGAAAACTAGCCTCCTCATTCCCAATACCGCCCATTCCCAAAATAATTTCATCCCCGAGCATCACCTCAGGAAGAAGATTGTGCGAAATCACAAACATGAGAAGAAATGACGTCTCAATCGGACGATTAGATCACCCAATATCACTGAAACACGAGTTTCAGAGCATAAAAGATTCAAAAAAAGACTGAACCAAGGGATGCAAAATAAATTAAGGCTCCCTTGATTATATAGAGTACGGACTCAATCACGCGCCGGCATACGTGCACTTAACTCAGTCACGCGCACAGCATGCTGCGCTCAATCCAAAACACGTGCCCTTACAAGAGCGCGCCATAAAATATCGCCTACACAGATGACGCAACGCTCCAATCACGCACTCACTATAGACCACACAACCCTATCACGCCGCGCAATACGAAAGGTCGCCCGCACAGTGACCTAGCGACGCCTCAATCACGCGCTATGGTTAGAGCAGGTAATCCAATCACACGCACATGTCACACGTGTAAACAACCCCTTCAAACCTTCGATCGTACACCCGAAAATAGGCGCGCAATTAGACAAAATCTACACCCTCACACCTTTTTATCCCGTCTTGGTCAAAATTCACCTGTCCCATCGCGTAGCCTCACAAGTTGTTCAAAGAGAAAGAGGGAGAGCTGCTCACCCTTCTCTCATCACATAGCCCTACGAGAAACATTGACCGTGCCCCTGGTCCCATTGCGACAAGACATACCTCCCTTATTATGGCACCGTCACTTTTCCTCATCCCATCACGATCCCATCAGAGAGGAAGAACCCATCGCATAACCCTACCATGCATGTCCCATCGTGACAAGATGCACACACAATACCACCTCAACATCCAAACTCATTGACCTAAATCAGTTGTCTCACCACACATCCTCTCGTGAGAAGCCCAAACACAAAGCCAATCACGGCGCAACTACAACATGATCTCATATACCCAAGATCTACCAATGAAAGAAAATGACACACCTATTGCACAAATATCCTGTCAACGTCCCATCGCAAACATCATCACCCGAAACATCTAGACACAACCCCACCACATTCATGAACATGTCCCCTCGCGAGCCAACTACAACTCGTTCTCACCACAAACATGCCCCATCGCGACACATCAACTTCATCTCGTCTTACAGCCCCAACATCAATCACACCTCCCCAAAATCCTCATCATGAAACCTTGCATAGAGTCAAACCTTCTAAAAGTCTCATCGCTAACTATGCTCAATCAGTATCCCATCACAGAAGCAGAGGGACTCCTCCCACGTCCCATCGCATCTCAAAAAAATAAAAATAAAAACTACCATGATCCAAAGGCCCCTATCAGGCCTACAACCGATGATCCCCAAGCTTAACATAGACCCCTAATGTCCCATCACATCCAGGATTTGCTATGACGAGAAGAAAGAGAAAAGTCTTCCTCGAATCTAGTCGCACTTGCAACTACCGGGACTCACCCCAGCACACAATCGAAGAAAGAAAAAGTCACTGATGTCCCATCGCGACATCACCTCCCCAAGACACTACATCACATTGGTGACCGCCAGGCCCTGCCACAGCGGACATGAAGAAAAGAAAAGAAATCTCCAAAGTCCCATTGTAGTATCACCCCGACAACCCATCAGTCCCATCACGAACCACACAAGCCATGCAATTCAGGTAAGTATCACCCTTCTCTTTTTCTCGATATTCTTCTAAAATAAAAAATAAATAAATATAGTTAGCTATGATTAAGTATAAATGTTTTCAAAATCCATCTCTCTCGACTCGCGAACCACTGTAGTCCTCCCATAAGAGACAATCATTAGAATTCGTCGAGAAGGCTAGACAGAATATTCAACATGCCAAGTGTCGTCTTGACAACCACATAAATGGTCGGGTCCACAAATCCCATACCGGTGGATATGCTCAGCGACGTTTCGGAAGCCATGTTTTTCGAAGATTTACCACCGAATTGTTCTTAAGTTAAAATTCCTAAAATTTCAAAAAAAATCTTACTTCCAAAACCAAAAATTTTTTACTTCCAAAACAAAAAAACACAAAACAACAAAAAAAGAAACCAAAATAATAATAAATAAAGAGACTTTACCTACCAAAATTCATCTTAATTACCAGCCCAAACCGGCCATTCCTCTGGAAAATCAAGCAATGAGTATATTTAATCTAAGAACTTACAAACGCCTATTAGAAAAGGAACACCTAATGCACATTGGTGTGACCAATGACGCGCTCGGGCTGACATGACTTAAGAAAGCTTTCAACATTATATGATTTTATTATCGGTCCCTGGACCTTATTTATGGACATTTGTATGACGCCCCCCGGTACCTCAACTGCATCATATCTCTCTGTTTGACTGCCCTTTACAATAGATCGCGACATGTGATGGGATGCCCCTTTCACCCACATATTAGGATATGGTGATTCTCCTTTCTGTTTGACTGTCACTCGCAGCAGGTCATGCCACATGACGGGATGCCCCTTGCACCCGTGGATTAGGATACGTTGACCTCCCCCATTGACTGTCTATGATAGCGGGTCGCGATACGCGATGGGATCACCCTTGGGCATCCATAGTATGGAATACGCCTTTCGACGGCTACCACTGGGCCCTCGAATGCTTCATTTTAGCTTGCACTGATAGATAAGAAAGCCAAACATGTCATGTCAACATCCCTAGTTCACATTTGTGATTTCTCAAGAGAAACGAAAAGACACCTCGAATGAGGGGTGTCTACTTCTTCTATGTGTTCTTACTTCGTAAGAGCGCACCAAAGAAGGGCATCTGTAGACACCCTCATTTTTTCCTCTCGGAATATACAAATCTATTTTATCAACCTTTTACCTTACCCGTGACTTTTCATAAAGGACTTACCTTCTCTGAAAGTTTTACAACCCTAATGTTGGGAACCATGCACTTAAACAATAGTACATGGCTGAACACAGGCTGAAACAATAGCTCTATGGCTCAGATCCCAACGTAAGGAGACTGTATACTGAAACAATAGTATATAGTCGAAATGCAGACTTGTAACAATCCCCCAGCATTGACACTGTAATGGTAAGTGTCTGATCAGGTCAGGTCAGGTTATGCGTGACGATCTCACTAGGATAGTCCATAAATCTTCGAAATGGGACCTTAAGCTAAATACACACAAGTGTAGTAAAGTAACAGACAAAAAAGATCTTAGAAATAATTAAATACATATATATATACCAACAGTGGTATATATGCTATATACATAAGTTAAGCCATTTGGCTTTACTAAATAACCAAGGGAAACAAAGGAAAGGGCTTTATTTTCATTTCACTGTTAAACTACCAGACAAAACAGTTTTGTTCTTAATTATATAGGCTTTGCATAAAGCCGTTACCTCAAGTAGCTGGTAAGCTACTTGCATGCTTTGCCGTTACCTCAAGTAGCTGGTAAGCTACTTGCATGCTTTCAAATATACACGACTCCAATGAGTCATGCGATCTGCGCATGCACGCAAGGTCAAGTAGCTATACATAGACAACACCAAAGAACTTGCAATTGTTTCCTTCAACTTTGAATGAAAGTATAGCTAGCAGATCCTGAAAACAAAAACTTGAGAATTTGCCCGACATATCAGAAAATTATAGGGAGGCATGGCTGTTATGCACTCAATGTTTGGTTCTGATTTGTCGATTCAGTTGAACCAGTAGAAGCGAACAAGCACGAACTCAATAGACACTATCCACCAAAAGGTATGCTATTGAGTTAATTTATAATAAATGATCATCATAGCCGAGTGCAGCTTGCTGCACTTCAAAAACTGCATAGGAAGTTTATAGATATAAATATAGGAATACAGATTTCAGATTCAGAGATACAGAGGTGTAAACTCTATAGGAATCGATATGTCCAAAGCCATAAAAATCTATAGACGTGATATACATATATCTAAATATATATATATATATATATATATATATATATATATATATATCTAAGCAAAAGGAGTATAGCTCAACATGAACTAAAGTGCAGATTTCTGCACTTCAGATGTGTGTAAACAAATCTGTGGAGATAGATTTAAAATCTCCAATGAAATTATGGTTATAACTATATATATATATATATTATGAATATATAACATATAATATCTATAAGCTTAAGGAGAAAATAAACAGAGAAACAGCAGAGTAAAAAGCTAAGAAGAAGGCATACCTGAAGCCCGGCAAGACCCCATGCTGAGTGGCTTGCCGCGGCAACCACAAAGGGCTGCCGCGGCAAGCACCAAGTGTTGTCGCGGCAACCTCCCGCCAGCCATGGGTTTGAGCTGTGCCTGTGCTTGTGCTTGTGCTTTTGGACCTTGGTTCAAGCATCTATCTGATGAGGCCTGGGTGCACTGTTGATGCATTGTGCATCATCTATACATGATTCGTTTTTGAAATTAAATCTATTTTCTTAGATTTGGTGCCACATGGTGCACTTAACCATTGAAGAACTAAACGTTGCGTGGTGATCTCGGACAATTAACTGTGCATCAACATTAGTAAGTGTAAAACACACTTGACACACACAAGTAGGGAATGTATATTGTTCATCATATTATGAATAGAATATCATTTTTTAATTATAGACATTTTGATGCTAAGAGTAGAATAATCGTGTATGCTTTATAAACATGATCAGCTAAGCACTGAAAATCTGATATTTTAGATAAAGAGAAGCAGTCCTTTATAGCACATGACAGTTCTGATTTTTGTCAATTTTATATCAAGTGTTATCTGTATAAAAAATCTGTAGTGTTATTCGTAAATAGTGAAAAAGCATTAGGAACCATACATGGAAATTGCATCTTGTATTCTACAGTGTTCAGTAGTTAGATCCTGATCATTTGAAATATCTTCAACACGTTCTAGTGTACATCAAGTGATCCCGCTAACTCGGGAGCTTGACAAGTGATCCCGCTAACTCGGGAGCTTGTAATATCCCAGTCCAAGTGATCCCGCTAACTCGGGAGCTTGATAAGTGATCCCGCTAACTCGAGAGCTTAATCTCGTTGATTCCCTGATCTTTGCCTGCATGTATACCCTGTTTCAGCTTGATTTTTGTTACCTGTTGCATCATGCATAAGTCATGACATCAGCATGTTAATTGTAATCTAGTAATGCATAGAAATAAAAATTGATAAACTGTCAATTTATGTTAGCAATATGATATTCTCTACTGAGCTGTCGATGATAGCTCATTCCTCGATTTAAATATTTTAGCTGCAGAGCCTGATCCTGAGCAGGCGGCTGATCCGACGTATGTGCCTGAGGAGGAGGGAAACGAAAACGACGATGACGGCGGGGAAGACGACTTTCCAGAGGAGTTTTTCCCGTAGTTAGGTTTGTTACTTGGGATTGGGATATGGGGCATTGGGATAGAGAGAGGGAGAGAGAGAGAAAAGAAAAAGATATTTTGGTCTGTATAAATTATATATGTTGGTTTTAGATTTCTGAGGAGATATTGTGTGGATGTATAGGTTTCTCACTAGATCCTTTGTTTTCTGATCATTGCATATATTAATTTCTAGTTTCTATTTATCAGTTATTTTGCCATCTTTGTTAATGGTCAGAGTTTAATTACATTGCTTCCGCATTTTGTATCACTTTGATGTAAAATAAGGAAACTTTGATGAAAGGATCATATTAGGTGATCCGATGGCACGACCTTTTCTAGTTGAGAGACTGGGAAACGTCAGGCTGTCACAGGTGGTATCAAAGCATCCGGCGTTAAGTCATTGGAGACTGAACTGAACTCTGACATATACAAATATGGTAAACTATCTATTTTAGGATAGAAGTAGGAATTAGATCGAGTTGTATGTTTAATTAACGTTTTATCTGAATAGGTTACGATGCCTCTGCGTCGTGGAAGAGGCAGGGGTAGACCACCGTTGCCTCATCGTACTGGGCCAAATGCTATTCCGGTAGACGGATACGAGCATGACATTGCTTCGAGAAGTGGTGAAAATGTCCATCTGGCTGAAAGTCGAACGATAATGGAGAATGTTGCAGTGCATACTCCGCCAGAGCAAACTCCGCCAGTTATAAATACTCCACCGATGGGAAGTGTTCGTGGTGCTGAACAAAATGCGAGACACCATCCGCAGTTAATGGAGACCATGGTCAACACTATGGCCATGCTTGCTGTTCGACGTCTCGAGGGATTTACGGACTTTATTCGACTTCGACCACCGAGTTTCTACGGTCAGCATGACCCAATGGAAGCTGAGAAGTGGTTAACACATATCAAAAAAGTGTTACAGAGAATCACTTGTACCGAGGAAGAAAAAGTAAGTTGGGCAGCGTACAAACTGAAAAGTGAGGCAGAGCCATGGTGGCAGTCCGTCAAAAGAACAAGAATGCATAGAGTACCATGGACATGGGCAGAATTCATTGAGGCCTTTAATGAGAAATATTTTCCAGCACCTGAGAGGTATAAGCTCGAGGTACAGTTTGCAACATTGGTACAAGGTCAGATGACGGTGAGAGAATATGAATCAGAATTCACGCGTCTTTCTCGCTTTGCACCTTTGCTAGTAGCCACCGAGCTGATGAAAACCCAAAAGTTCGAGAGAGGTTTGAAACCTCTGATCAAAGAGCGCATTTTGTTGCTTCAGGTGACGACTTATGCTCATGTGATGAAATTAGCCTTGATAGCAAAGACCGATGTAGACACCATGTTCAAAAGGAGAGATGAAAAGCAGAAGGCCAGGAAAGCTCCACAGTCCTATAGTGTGGGTCAAATTAATAAGCGACCACGATTCCAAGGACAGACCGCTTTTCAACCAGCTGCAGGAGCGTTGGCACGGCCTTACAATCCATCGATGTTCTCCGCACCACCAAGGATTCCACGTGTTTTGAATCCATCTTTTTCAGCGGCCCAAAGTACATCTGGGCTTTCTCAAGTACGACCGACAGGATCTCGCACGGGATCTTATACGGCTTCATCAGTTGCCTCCAAAGATATCTGTGGGAAATGTGGGTAGGCACACAAAACCGATGAGTGTCGCAAAGCTTCTGGAGCATGTTTTCGATGTGGCAAGATGGGACATCGGATCAGAGAATGCCCGAAAATGGTCGAAATAGCGACAAAGGCAGGACCAGTCTTACGATCGGCACGACCTACGGTACAAGGCTGAGCTTATTCTGTTACTGCAAAGGATGCACGAACTAGCCATGATATCATTCAAGGTATGGTTGTACATTATTTTTATATTAACATATTTCAATTCATGAACATTTTAGATAGAGAAGGTGCATATTGTAAATTAGGAATACTATATTTTAAATTCCTCCAGTAATATACTATTCTTATATTACTTGCTACTTAGACGTAATCTAGCTAACACTAGTTTGTATACTTTAGGTATCTTACAAATATATCCAAAAGATGCGTATCTGTGTTACGATGCACGAGTCTTGATAGTTCCCGGATCTACGCACTCGTTTGTTACACTCCAGTTTGGTGAAAAGTTGAAGAAGTTAGGAGGTATTCCAGAACCTCTCGACTTTATTCTCGAGGTTACACTTCCGACTGGACAATTTATCACGACTGATAAAGTATACCGGTCGATTATCGTTTCCATCAAGGATTACTGGGGATATGAAGCAGTAGCTGATTTGATCCTGTTACCGATGCAAGGATACGAAGTGATCCTTGGCATGGATTGGTTGTTCAATCGCCATGCGAACGTTGATTATCGCAAAAAGATTGTCTCTTTTCGCCCACAAAAGAAGGTATCAGCTAAATTTTATCGCGTACCGTCAACTACTCTTTCGTTGATATCCGCAATTCAAGCACGGCAATTGCTCGATGAAGGTGCTCAAGGGTATATTGCTTTTATACAAAGTGATGAGCAGAAAAAGAAGGAAATTTCACTTTCAGATGTACCTATTGCTTGTGAATATCCTGACGTGTTTCCTGATGAGCTGCCAGGACTACCACCTGACAGAGAAGTTGAATTCGCAATTGAGTTAGCTCCAGGTACTGACCCAGTATCAAAAGCACCATACAGAATGGCGCCGGCAGAGTTGAAAGAACTCAAGGAGCAATTACAGGAACTTCTTGATAAAGGTTTTATCAGACTGAGTGTGTCTCCGTGGGGCGCACCGGTGTTGTTCGTGAAAATGAAGGATGGTACAATGTGCCTCTGCATTGATTATCACCAACTTAATAAACTGACGATCAAGTATAGATATCCGCTTCCTCGAATCGACGATCTCTTTGATCAGTTACAAGGAGCGCGGTTCTTTTCAAAGATTGACCTACGGTCGGGTTATCACCAGATGAAGGTAAAAGCTGAAGATATTTCGAAGACAGCTTTTCGAACACATTATGGTCACTATGAGTTTCTCGTTATGCCCTTTGGTTTGACCAATGCACCTGCTGCATTTATGGACCTGATGAACAGAGTCTTCAAACCTTATCTTGATTTGTGTATCGTGGTATTCATCGACGATATACTTATCTATTCCAAGACAAAGACAGAGCATGAAGATCATTTGTGTCTAGCATTGCAAACACTGAGAGACTCGCGGTTATATGCAAAATTCAGTAAATGCGACTTCTGGTTGAACCAAATCAGTTTTCTGGGTCACATTATCTCTGAAGCAGGTATCATGGTTGATCCTGCAAAGATTGAAGCTATAGTACAATGGAAGCAACCACAGACTGTAACCGAGATCTGAAGCTTTCTAGGTCTTGCAGGTTATTATCGACGTTTTGTGGAAGGCTTTTCATGACTTGCTGGACCACTCACGCAGCTCACTCGAAAGAATGTTAAATTCGAGTGGACTGAGGCATGTGAACAAGGTTTCCAAGAATTGAAAAGAAGACTTACTTCTGCACCTATTTTAGCATTACCATCTGGCAGTGGTGGTTATGTTGTCTTCAGTGATGCTTCATACAGTGGATTAGGATGTGTGTTGAACCAATGGGAACGTGTGATAGCATATGGTTCTCGTCAGTTGAAAGATCACAAGAAGAACTATCCCACTCATGACCTGAAATTAGCAGCGGTCATTTTCGCGTTAAAAATCTGGAGACACTATCTGTACGGTGAAACCTTCGAAATCTTCACCGATCACAAGAGTCTTAAATATCTCTTCACTCAGAAAGAGTTAAATTTGAGACAGAGAAGGTGGATGGAATTTTTGAAAGACTACGACTGTTCGATTCAATACCATCCTGGTAAAGCCAATGTTGTAGCTAATGCACTTAGCCGAAAATCCTCCGCTCATCTATCTCATCTTGTTACAAAACTACAAAGATGGAAACTACTCAATGATATTGTATCATTGAGTGCCACTCTTCGAGCAACAGCAAATGGAGGTTTACTTGCTACAGTAATGATCCGAGCTCCACTTTTCGATAGGATTAGAGAGCTTCAGATGCAAGATGCAGAGCTTATTTCTATCCGACAAGGGGTACAAAGTGGACTACAGCCCGAATTCTCAATCAAAGAGGATGGGTCTTTATTATTTTGAGGACGAGTATGTGTAGAAGATGATCATACTTTATGTCAAGAAATCCTCGAAAAAGCTCACAAATCAGCATATGTTATTCATCTTGGTAGTACGAAAATGTATCAGGATCTAAAGAAAACGTTTTGGTGGAATGGTTTAAAACGTAATGTAGCAGAATACATTGCAAAGTGTTTGACTTGTCAGCAAGTAAAGGTCGAGCACAAACATCCTGCTGGTTTGCTACAGCCATTACCTATTCCAGAGTAGAAATGGGAGAATATTTCCATGGACTTCATTCTTGGTTTGCCCCGTACTCAGAAGGGTTACAACGCCATTTGGGTGATTGTTGATCGTCTCACCAAATCGGTGCATTTCTTACCTTATAGTACGCGATATACAGCATCGAAACTAGCCGAACTCTATCTGAGAGAGATTGTACGACTACATGGGATACCCGTAAGCATTGTGTCAGATCGAGATCCTTTCTACACTTCTCGATTTTGGTAAAGTTTCCAAGAAGGTATGGGTTCCAAGTTAGACTTCAGTACAGCATTTCATCCTCAGACAGACAGGCAGACGGAGAGGGTTAATCAAGTGATTAAAGACATGTTAAGGGCCTGTATGCTCGATTTTCAAGGATCATGGGATAAACACTTACCCCTGATTGAATTCGCATACAATAATAGTTTCCAGTCAAGCATCGGTATGGCACCATTCGAGGCATTATATGGACGCCGATTTAGATCTCCGATTAATTGGGAAGAAGCTGGAGAGCGGTTGATTTTAGGCCCTGACCTGATAGAAAGCACCACTGCAGTTGTTCACGTGATACGGGAACGATTGAAGAGTGCCCAGAGTCGACAGAAAAGTTACGCTGATCTCAAAAGAACTAGTGTTGATTTTCAGGTAATATTTGATCCTAATAAATTTTTTTACAATTGATTCAAACTATATTAGTAGTCTGATGAAATGATTTATAGATTGGCGAGCACGTCTTTATAAAAATCTCTCCGACTAAAGGCGTGATGCGATTTGGGAAATGAGGCAAGCTAAGTCCTCGTTATGTTGGACCATTTCCTATATTGGGCAGAGTAGGAGAAGTAGCGTATCGACTCGCGTTACCTCCGCACCTGGCAGGCATTCACGACATATTTCACGCATCGATGCTGAGAAAATACATCAGTGACCCGACGCATGTGTTGGATTATCAACCGTTGGACATTCAAGAAGACCTAACGGTAACCGAAGAACCAGGTCAAATTTTGGACCACAGGGATCAAATTCTGAGAACAAAAAGGATTCCACTCGTGCTGATTCAATGGAAAAATCATGGGTCACATGAAGCTACCTGGGAGCACGAAGCTGATATTCGTGCTCAGTACCCTCAATTATTTACATAGGGTACGTACTTCAAATGCATGTACATTTACATTTACACCTAGTCAAATGAATTTTGATTTACTTCGATTATAGTGTAAGTGTAAATAGTTTATAAAGGTACCCTGCACCCATATTTGATATCCAATAGAAATTAAATGTCATAAAATAGTATTATGTTATAGTAAAGAATACACCATGATGAAATAAATCGAAACATGACACCTATGGGACACCTAAGCAAGGGTGTATCCCAGATTTATGCCACATACCTCACTTGATTTGTTTAAGGCCATTAATAGGCTAATATAATAAGTTTTATAATTTTTATATACACAATATTATAAAATGGGTCAAATTTCATAGAAATAAAAATTTTTAACCTAGAAAAATACATCAAAAATACCAACTAATATTTTTCTACAAACCCCCTAACTGTTAGGAACACAAAAATATAAAAAAATTAAATATCACATCTCGGGAGCCTCGAAATCCGGGCCTTTCAACATCTGAACCTCCTTGCCGCGGCAAGGGCTAAGTGTTGTCGCGAGAAGCTTAGAGTGTTGCCGCGGCAACTATGCTGGAATATGGTAGGTCCGAAACCCCTTTTCTAGTATTTTTAGTTACTAAAACCTGTTATAGCCCTGTTCTTCGACCTTCCAAGCAACGAGTCATGCATACTGCGTCGATCGATCCTGACCGAATGCTCCTGATTTAGTTCGCACATTTCTCTATTTTCCGATTTTCCTCTCGTTTCAGTCTGATTTTCGGTGCTTTGTGAGGTAAAACAATCTAGAACTTAATCCTATTGTCTTTTATTGTCTCTTCGATTACACCATGCCTCCTAAAAAAGTAGGCGTATCTAAACCCCCGAAGTCCTCGGCTAAAGAAAAAGGCAAAGGCCCTTCTTCTTCTGTCCCCGAGCCAATCGATCCACCAAACATGCCGGAACAGTCCATTCCTTGGTGGGCTGCGAAGGCAATGGAACCAGAATGGATTGTGGATGATAAGCTACTGACCCCGAATGACCAGACTGCATGGTCACTTCGTTATATCGAAAAGGCGCAGTTAAGCGCCTTATACTAGCCCTTTCACAATCAGTTTTATCCGCGTTTAGTTTGATTATTTTATCAAAATTTGGTCGTCACCCCTACTGTCGGTCAATTACAGACCAAAATAGATGGTCATAAATTTTATTTTAATATCTTACATATAGCAAAAGCAATGGACTGTAATGCTGACTATGACGTCACTTCAGGACTACAAGTACCACGGCAGAGGGATGTGAAATTTCACCACATCACCTCGAAAATGACAAATGGTCAGACCGCTTCTGACCATAGTCTTGCCGTACGTCGCAGCCAGTTACCACAACGGATGTGGTTTTTGGACTGTATCTTCCGATACAATTTATACCCTATGCAGCATGAGAGAGAGCACCGAGATGCTCTCTTGTAGGCTCTTTTTGCCGTCCACGAAGGACGATGGTTAAATGCCCCTAGGGTGGTTTGGGAAGGCATCAAGTATGCCAATGAGCATCTGCAAAGCACCGTGTCACTTTCCATGCCTTCTTGCCCCTACCCTAGACTGATCTCCCGCATGTTTGAAGGACACTTTGATAGTGTCAATCTCATTCCCTATCAGATCCCCGTTGGCGAAGAGATCCGCACCGATAACATGCGGGTCTTTAGCCCAGCAATTTGGAGAAATATCTACCAACGCTCTTTTCAGGCGGTAAATAACCGCCAAGCAAAACAAATTCAAATTCGTCGTCCTCCCCAAGACCAACCAGAAATACCCCAGCAGATCCCCGTCCCTCCTCAACCACAACCACAAGCTCAACCTGACTCGGTTCCTGCGGCACAAGGAACCTACACCACCGCCGACCTAGTTCAGCTCATGCGAGAAAACCATGAGCAAACAAACCCTCATTCAATTCAATAATCTTTATCGAAATCACCACATGCTCCATCAACGCATCGATTATGTTGAAGAAGTAACGAATATCATGATGGAGCATACTTTTCAAACTGCAGCAAGCCCCTACATTGGGCGGGCACGCAATTATGTCTCCCAGTATACCTGCAACGCAGCATTGTTGGTCCCGAAATTCTAGCAAGATTTCCAACAACAACAACAGGAAGCTGGTACATCCTCAGCGGGCCAACAGCAAACAAATCCTCAGCCTGGTAAAATATAAATTCATAAAATCAGAATTTATGTATTACATTATAGTTTTCTATTTACTTGAATTACATGCCTAATTATGATAGTTCTGTTGTTTAATGATTGTGTATGTATATCTTAAAGTGCAATTCTATCTTAAAGTGCAATTCTATGGTGTATTATATGTTTTGTCTTACACAATACTAAGGAGCAGGTCAATTTGGTTTTTTTGTATGAGAATGGTCTAGCTGTTTTTGGCTGAGAATCCATGATTAATGTTGAAATTGAACAATTTGCTCCTAATATGGTGATCCTCTATAGTGTATGTAAATCTTCAAGTATAATTCTTTTATTATCATTTAAATTTTATCTTAAATGATGGTAAGGAGTAGTTTAATTCAGTAATGTAGTAATGGCATGAGAATGGTTTAATGTTCATTGTACAGCCATGTTAATGTGCGAATACTCCTCATAAGGTGCCACATGGAATAAAAATAAAACTATGTTTAGTAAGACACATAAAGTCAGGTGCCACATGAGTGTGGTTCATTCCAAAATTTCAGTTTGATCTCCCAAAGGTAGTGTTGATTTTGTTTTATCGATTCAGTTTGTCTTGTGAGAGATTTAGTAGAAATATACCATTTATAGAATGCACATAGTTGGTGACATTCACCTGTTACCCTGCTAGTCCTGGTTTATTTTCGAGGACGAAAATGCCTAAAATAGGGGAGAATGTAACAATCCCCCAGCATTGACACTGTAATGGTAAGTGTCTGATCAGGTCGGGTCAAGTTATGCGTGACGATCACACTAGGATAGTCCATAAATCTTCGAAATGGGACCTTAAGCTAAATACACACAAGTGTAGTAAAGTAACAAACTAAAAAGATCTTAGAAATAATTAAATACATATATATATATATATATATATATATATATACCAACAGTGGTATATATGCTATATACATAAGTTAAGCCATTTGGCTTTACTAAATAACCAAGGGAAACAAAGGAAAGGGCTTTATTGTCGTTTCACTGTTAAACTACAAGACAAAACAGTTTTATTCTTAATTATATAGGCTTTGCATAAAGCCATTACCTCAAGTAGCTGGTAAGCTACTTGCATGCTTTGCCGTTACCTCAAGTAGCTGGTAAGCTACTTGCATGCTTTCAAATATACACGACTCCAATGAGTCATGCGATCTGCGCATGCACGCAAGGTCAAGTAGCTATACATAGACAGCACCAAAGAACCTGCAATTGTTGCCTTCAACTTTGAATGAAAGTATAGCTAGCAGATCCTGAAAACAAATACCTGAGAATTTGCCCGACATATCAGAAAATTATAGGGAGGCATGGTTGTTATGCACTCGATGTTTGGTTCTGATTTGTCGATTCAGTTGAACCAGTAGAAGCGAACAAGCACGAACTCAATAGACACTATCCACCAAAAGGTATGCTATCGAGTTAATTTATAATAAATGATCATCATAGCCGAGTGCAGCTTGCTGCACTTCAAAAACTGCATAGGAAGTTTATAGATATAAATATAGGAATACAGATTTCAGATTCAGAGGTGTAAACACTAAAGGAATCGATATGTCCAAAGCCATAAAAATCTATAGACGTGATATACATATATCTAAATATATATATATATATATCTAAGCAAAAGGAGTATAGCTCAACATGAACTGAAGTGCAGATTTCTGCACTTCAGATGTGTGTAAACAAATCTGTGGAGATAGATTTAAAATCTCCAATGAAATTATGGTTATAACTATATATATATATATATATATATATATATATATATATATATATATATATATATATATTATGAATATATAACATATAATATCTATAAGCTTAAGGAGAAAATAAACAGAGAAACAATAGAGTAAAAAGCCAAGAAGAAGACATACCTGAAGCCCGGCAAGACCCCATGCTGAGTGGCTTGCCGCGGCAACCACAAAGGGTTGCCGCGGCAAGCACCAAGTGTTGCTGCGGCAACCTCCCGCCAGCCATGGGTTTGAGCTGTGCCTGTGCTTGTGCTTGTGCTTTTGGACCTTGGGTCCACATGGGTTCAAGTATCTATCTGATGAGGCCTGGGTGCACTGTTGATGCATTGTGCATCATTTATACATGATTCGTTTTTGAAATTAAATCTATTTTCTTAGATTTGGTGCCACATGGTGCACTTAAACATTCAAGAACTAAACGTTGCGTGGTGATCTCGGACAATTAACCGTGCATCGACATTAGTAAGTGTAAAACACACTTGACGCACACAAGTAGGGAATGTATATTGTTCGTCATATTATGAATAGAATATCAATTTTTAATTATAGACATTTTGATGCTAAGAGTAGAATAATCATGTATGCTTTATAAACATGATCAGCTAAGCACTGAAAATCTAATATTTTAGATAAAGAGAAGCAGTCCTTTATAGCACATGACAGTTCTGATTTTTGTCAATTTTATATCAAGTGTTATCTTTATAAAAAATCTGTAGTGTTATTCGTAAATAGTGAAAAAGCATTAGGAACCATACATGGAAATTGCATCTTGTATTCTACAGTGTTCAGTAGTTAGATCCTGATCATTTGAAATATCTTAGACACATTCTAGTGTACATCAAGTGATCCCGCTAACTCGGGAGCTTGAAATTCTTGTATCAAGTGATCTCGCTACCTCAGGAGCTTGACAAGTGATCCCGCTAACTCGAGAGCTTGTAATATCCCAGTCCCAGTGATCCCGCTAACTCGGGAGCTTGATAAGTGATCCCGCTAACTCGGGAGCTTAATCTCGTTGATTCCCTGATCTTTGCCTGCATGTATATCCTGTTTCAGCTTGATTTTTGTTACCTGTTGCATCATGCATAAGTCATGACATCAGCATGTTAATTGTAATCTAGTAATGCATAGAAATAAAAATTGATAAACTGTCAATTTATGTTAGCAATATGATATTCTCTACTGAGCTGTCGATGATAGCTCATTCCTCTTTTAAATATTTTAGCTGCAGAGCCCGATCCTGAGCAGGCGGCTGATCCAACGTATGTGCCTGAGGAGGAGGGAGACGAAGACGACGACGGCGGGGAAGACGACTTTCCAGAGGATTTTTTCCCGTAGTTAGGTTTGTTACTTGGGATTGGGATATGGGGCATTGGGATAGAGAGAGAGAGAGAGAGAAAAAAAAAAGAAAAATATATTTTGGTCTGTATAAATTATATATGTTGGTTTTAGATTTCTGAGGAGATGTTGTGTGGATGTATAGGTTTCTCACTAGATCCTTTATTTTCTGATCATTGCATATATTAATTTCTAGTTTCTATTTATCAGTTATTTTGCCATCTTTGTTAATTGTCAGAGTTTAATTACATTGCTTCCGCATTTTGTATCACTTTGATGTAAAATAAGGAAACTTTGATGAAAGGATCATATTAGGTGATCCGATGGAGCGACCTTTTCTAGTTGAGAGACTGGGAAACGTCGGGTTGTCACAAGACTGAAATAATAGTCTGACATTTCAGACCCCATGACCCTAATATGAGAACCATATATTAAAACAGTAGTACATGATTGAACACAGGCTGAAACAATAGCTCTATGGCTCAGATCCCACGTAGGGAGACTATATACTGAAATAATAGTATATAGTCGAAAGGTAGGCTGAAACAATAGTCTGGCATTTCATACCCAACCCGGACCCGGATAACCCAAAATTATGCACTGAAAATTAGGTGTGTAATTCGATTGCACGCTAAACTACAAACTTGCAATCAGTCCCCTCTCATACCAGACTTCCTTTTCCCATACCACCTTGAGACTCGATTACGCGCCACCACCTGGCACGCGCGATCGCATTGAACGCCCAACCACCGGCGCGCAATTGGCCTATGCCCGACCTAGTCTCACATTCCTTGACCCCCAAGATTCCACGATTAAGCGCTTAGAACGAAGTACTTAATCGGATTGCGCACTCCACACTAGGTGCGCAATTAGTCCTAACATAGTTAGAACTAGGAAACTCGGCTGAACCAGTCAGTCGGTCGCTCACTAAGTCGGCGATCGACTCAAAGCGATTAAGCACCGAGAGACGGGCACGCAATTCAGTTAAACGCCTGAAACAGGACATTTAATCGAAGAAAAACTTATAAAATATTTTTTTTAATTCGACCAGAGGAGGTTGGAGAGAGGACAAAAAAATTCAGAGAAGTTTGAGATTTTGAGGCTGGAGAATTTCGAGAACGAACATTGAGAGAAACAGAGCCATGATTTTAAGATTCAAGCTTTGAATTTTTGAGATTCCTCTCCGCAGCCCCGGCCTTACGTAAAAATCTAGTTTTTAGTTTCCGACCTTAGTTTCAGTTCTTAATTTTAGGTTTTCTTAGTTTTAATTATTAATATTAAATTTTCAGTCTTAGACCGTAGTACCCTTTTTAGACCGTAATTCTTAATATTTGGTTCTAGAACCAGTCCTTAATCTGACAATCTAATCACCGACCTAGACTTTAATTTTGTTCTGAAATTTTAATCTCCAGTCCTATTATTAATTTCTGGTTCTAGTTCTTAGTTCTAGAATTAGTCCTTATTCATACCGTCTAACTTTCTGATTTCGGACCCGAATTCAGTCCTTAGATTTTAGATTCTAGTTTTAATTCCTTAATTTAAGATTCCTAATATTCAAATTCTTAATTTAGTTTTCTTAATTTCTAGTTTCATAATTTAATTCATAATTATAATCCTAAATCGACTCTAAAAATCTAAAAATACCATCTTATAATCTAAAATTCAATTTGCTTTAATCTCAGCCACTCGATTTTCCCAAGGGAGCTTACTGAGGGTACTCGAGAACGAGACCAATCCTCCTTAGCATAGCAGGCCAAAAACTCCTTTTCTTAGATTTTTAGTCGAATTAATTCATCGCTTTAATTAGAATTAGTCAAATCAGTTCCATTATTTTCCTAGAATTTTAGTATACTTTATTTATTGCTTTGATCAGAATTCTAGTAAAATTAATTCATTGCTTTAATTAGATTTTTAGTAAAATTAATTCATTGCTTTAATTATAATTTTAGTCAAATTAGTTTAGGGTTTTTTGCATATACCCCCCCGTGTTATGCTAATATTATAAGAAACCCCCTGAGTTATGAGTATTTATTCTGCAGCCCCTACTTTTGTGTTTCTGTTTCATATAACCCCCTGCCGTTAACTAGCCGTGAGTTTATGGACGGAAAGTCTATTTTGCACTTAATGAAACCAATATTTTAAAAATACCACCATTCTAAAAGGCCTTTCATTCATCTATATTTACAAGTCATGCCATTAAAGTTTATCACCATTCTAAAAGACCCTTCATTAACCTTTATTTACAAGTCATGCCATTACAATTTACCACTATTCTAAAAGGAGTACCTTTAAATCCACCCACAAAATCTTTTAGTTATTTATGCATGGAACACATCGATCAAATGATGGAGATTGTTTATCGTCCCAATCTTTCATGAGATCGATCTTTAGATCATGGGTGTACCATCAGACGGTCTATTTTTTATTTCATGTAGTACACACCCATAAAAGTGACCTTAATATCAATTTTAAGCATGCACGTGATGTTAAGGTCACTTTTCTAAGATGTGTGTCATATGAAATAAAACACTGATCGTCTGATAGTACGATCATGATCTCAAGATCCATTGTGTGAAAGATTGGGAGGATAAATGATCTCCATCGTTCGATTCAATTCAATCAACGTGTTTCAGCGTGGGTGAACTTAAAGATTCAGTGGGTGGATTTAAAAGTACTCTTCTAAAAGGCCCTTTATTCACCCATCAGATTCAAGACTCATCAGATGGGTGATTCCCCATTAAAGTATGCCAACGTTTGGACGAATACTCAACCAATGGAGGATTTGTGGCAAACGATGCAATTATTTTTTAAAAGAAAACCTTCAATCTACATATTCCACTCAAAATACCCGTCCCTCCAATTTCTTATATGATTCAAGACCCATCAAATGAAAGACATTTGTATTGGCCAATACTTACCGATACCATTTTTTTTCTTGATATTGGCCGATCTTTAGAATCCGGGTTGCCAAACAAGGCCGATTTTATCGATTTATCCTCCAGCTTTGTTGTATTCAAGTGGAGTTTAGTTAAAGTGACGTCATAACTCATAATACAGATTGGATATTTTCGTTGTTGGGCCATCATCGACATAATCGACATCAAGAGAATATCAAGCTTATGAAGAGCCTATTGTGTCGAAAACTTGCTCCTTCAACTATCAAGACCCTAAAAATCAGTGAAGACTAGGTTGTCAATGGGTCGGGGTAGGCCAAAATTTTGACAGCCGACCGAACTCGAGCCCCTACTTCATCTGACCTGATCCGGCTCAAAGCCCCCTTATTTCCTAGATTGTATATAAAATATCGTATCCATCTAACCTTTTAGTCTACCCCACAGAACCCGAGCTTTGAGGCCCAGTTATGGATTAGAAAATTTCCAAATTTGATTGATTGCTACCATTTGATGAATCACTGGTTATACAATTGATCAGATTCACTACCATATCATCATTGGTATAATGGTAACCATTATATAATAATAGTGTAGTGCTTCATATTATCATTTTGTATAAAAAAATTTGTCTTTTTATTTTATTTAAGGAATTGGATTGCCTAATCGCGTATGCTTCCATCCACCGAATCTTTGAGTTCACCCATGCTAAAACACATTGATTGCATTGAATCAGACGATAGAGATCATTTAGGCATACCATTAGACAATCAGTGTTTTATTTCGTGACACACATTCCAGAAAAGTGACCTTAACATCACATACATAGTTAAAATTAATTTTAAGGTCATTTTTTGGGGTGTGTACCACATGAAATAAAAAGCCAATCGTCTGATGGTGCCACCATGATCTCAAGATCCATCGTGTGAAAGGTTGGGACGATAAACGATCTCCATCGTCTGATTCAATGCAGTCAACCGTCTGATGGTGCCACCATGATCTCAAGATCCATCGTGTGAAAGGGTGGGACGATAAACAACCTCCATCCTCCAATTCAATGCAGTCAACTGTCTAATAGTGCCACCATAATCTCAAGATACATCGTGTGAAAGGTTGGGACGATAAATGATCTCCATCGTCCGATTCAATGCAGTCAACAATCTAATGGTGCCTCCGTGATCTCAAGATCCATCGTGTGAAAGGTTGGGACGATAAACGATCTCCATCGTCCGATTCAATGCAGTCAATGTTTTTCAGTGTAGGTGAACTCAAAGATTTGGTGGGTGGATTTAAAACTACTCTTTTTTGTAAGTGGAGGGTCGCCAACTCTAACCTCGTGTAGAGGGTGGCAATTTAGTAATTTAATTTTAAAAAAGATAAATATGATATTTAGGCTATTCTTTAACGGCTGGTTAACCATTTAAAATTGCATCCGTTAAAGAGGGGGTTTTATGAACACCAAAATGCTAACTAGGGGGTTTAGAGCAAATAGCTATAATTGGGGGGGTTATTTGTAATATCAACATAACTCAGGGGGGTATTTGCAAAAAACCCATTAGTTTATTTGCTTTAATTGAAATTTTAATAAAATTAGTTCATTTGCTTTAATTAGAGTTTCAGTCAAATTAGTATACTTGCTTTAGGTAGAATTTTAGCAAAATTAATATATCTGCTTTGCTTAGAATTTCAGTACAATTAGCATACTTACTTTAATTAGAGTTTCACCAGAATTAATATATTTGCATTCCTAGTACGATTAGGAGACTAATATTAATTAGACTTCTAGTAGCATTAGGAAATTAAATTAATTACATTTCTAATAAAATCACAACACTTGAATTAACTAGACTCCTAGTAGGACCAGGAGCCTTAATTAATTAGACTTTTAATAGGATTAAAATATTAAACTAATTAGACTTCTAATAGGATTAAAAATTAGATTAAGCCACTATAGCAAGTTCACATAATTAGACTCATAATAGAATTAGGGAACTTAAGCCAAGCAGAATTATAACAATAATAAGGAAAGAAAAAAAACTAAACTATCTAAAGTATAAAGAAGAGTCAGTGCTACTGATGTTAGCAGGCCAACGATTCGGTAAAAAAGTAACTCACACTTATTTTAAAGTGTGATCATTGATGTGTTGTAGCGTCGTTAAATATCTGCAACTGGCGATCGCAACCAACTAGGAATCTTCCTAGAATCCCCTTTTTATTTTCAACATTCCAAACACCGCATTGCCAGAGTCCACTTAGACAGAATTAGGCCACTGATTCAACGGGGACCGAAAGGAACCTACCAAACGCGTGCACCAACACGCCCGAGCTAAGCGTGCCACTGAAACTCGCTCGCCCGACCTTGGAGCTCGCTCGCGCGACTGATGCAGTCTCAGTATTTTGGCCGTAACTTTCTACTCCAAACTCCGATTGATGCGATTTTTAGGGAATTGGAAAAAGAACAACAAGATCTACAACTTTTATGAAATTAAAAATTTTGTGAATATAAAGTTTTAAAGGTCATAATTTAGTAGAAAGTTGGGTCAAGTTTCGAGTTAGCATGAATTTGCCCACTTCTGCCTCAATTTTGAGAAAACACATAAATACGTTAAATTTATTAGTAATTTGAAGCAATCCTTGATACCTCATTATATGTGTGATGTAGATTGAGTGCGAGAGGCCTTCAGAAGGCATAGGTATCCTCCTTGATACCTCATTGTATGTGTGATGTAGATTGAGTGCGAGAGGCCTTCAGAAGGCATAGGTAGCCTTTGAGGCTCTAAGACTCGCTCGCGCGAGGACTTAAGTGAACTTAAAGTTCGCTCGCACGAGGCCTTGCGTTCCTAGCTTCAGTAAGCTAAAATCCAATCGCTCGCGCGGGATCTGAGGTGTTTATGAGCTCGCGCGCCTGAGCTTCAAAGCTCGCTCTTGCGAGAAACAGAGTCAGGCTGTTTGGATTCTTTTTGTGTGAATTCTTTGAAAATATATATCTTAAGCTTTCTTAAGTATTTTCTAAGGGGTATTTAGACACTTTTAATGTAGGATTAAAGTGTTGAGCTTTCGTGTGAATTCTCAAGAGTGCTATGTGTGGAAAAGGATAACTGTGACTTGAGGTAGGGGAAACTCACTACCAATTACACTTTTGACTATGATTCATAGATTGAGTGATATAACCTATTTTTATTTTAGATTCATAAGCTCTTGTAGTATAATTTGAGTGTGTTAGAATTGTGATTTAGTTTGGAGCCTTGAATTTTTTGAAGAGTGTTGAACATCTTAAATTTATTTATTTGACTTGAATCATCGTTTCATACAAAATTCATAAATTGATGCTTTGAATCTGATTTGATGTGGTATCCGTTTAAGTTAGGTTGTGATCATGGTATTGGGTTTAGAAATTGTTGATTTGACTATATTCGAATATTTGGACTGAAATGTGACATTTGTGATTGAAATCGAAATTGTGAGATTAACTATATTTAAGAAGTTGAATATTGGATATTGACTGCTTGACTGCATACTGTATACTGGACTGATACGACGAATTTTTCCGTACTTACTCTATAAACTATCTGGACACCGACTGAATGACTATAAACTGACTGGACTGGTATAGCGGATTATCCATACATACTGCATACCGTACATTAATTAGACCACTGCAACTAAAAATTTAGAACACTGTGAGTTGTGAATTGGAAATTAGAACACTGTAAGATATGAATTGGAAGATACTGGAAGATAGTAGAAAATATTAACACACTAAAAGATAACACACTTGACGATAGAAATCTGAATCTTAGGACATTGAACTGTAAGATGTGATTTGAAAGATATAAGAAGACTGTGTGATATAATATGAACTGAAAGATATGGGAACACTGTGTGATGTGATGTGAACTAAAAGATATGTGAACACCGTAGGACATGAATAATGGAAACTAGCATATTGTGTGACGTAAGTAATGAAAATTTAAACTTACATACCTAATATGTTTCTGTTTTTGTTTCAAATTGAATATCCACTTTGTTTTGTATTGTTTCCATTCTTTATCATATGCTTCGTTCTATTTTTGTTGTTGTCATTAAATCTATGAGATTATATGATGAGATGTGAATTTGTTGTTGAGATTATTCTACTGAGCTTAGATGTTAGCTCACCCTGACTATATGTCACAGGTATAACACTTCTTAGGACACCAGACTTGAGGATTTGTAAGAGTTCCGGGATCGTAGATTTAGTACATCGTGGATTCTGGTAAGTTTAGGTTTAGTACGTTTGTGCTATTATACATGTATGGTATACCACTATTAGGTGATGGTTGACCATCACCGGTAGTATATTTTAGTTTACTGTTCATATTGAATATTAGAACGGGAGATTTTAATTATGTCATTTATTATCTATTTTAATTTTCGCATGTGTGTGGATGTACCAAGTATTCTGTATCAGATTGTAATCTACAATCTGGTGGTTCGAGTTTTCCCATTTGATTTTGGTGTAAAGTTATATATATATATATATATATATATATATATATATATATATATATATATATATATATATCAGAAAATTTGTGTTGGAAAAACTCGGGCTGTCACAGTATGAATTATGTTGGAATTTCCTCACCATCACAAACAAAAAAAAAATCATTTATCCTCATTCATTTCATTCGAACCATTGTCCATTTCGAAATAGTTTCCTAAACAAAAGAATTTCATTTCATTTTCATTTGCAAAAGAAAAAATGGCCATTGTTATAAACCATGGTACAGACTCTAGACCAGATTACCCATAAATACCACAATACGAATTCCAGCCAACGCATGCACTAAACCCTAAAAAATCATAAATCATATAAACCTAAAGACCATAAACCCTAAAAATTTAGCATTTCGATCAATATACAAAAAATATCCAACTGACAGCCAATGTAAGCCACAAAAATTTCTCTTTCAGCTTCCGTCTCAAAATCGTAGTCTCGAATCTGTTAGATCTTCAAAGAAATCCGGAATTATTTGTACCGATCCTGTACGCACACTGGTGGATCAACCCAGTAGAAGTCTTGGCACGCACGCACAATTTAGCCAGCTAAAGAACCTCCTCTCGGGATTGCGCTTTATCCATTACGTTTGCATCGGACTTCGATTTTCGCAAATGCAACAAGGCTTTTCCTCCAACAATCGCAAGATCTCTGGAGTGTTTCGAATCACGGATGATGCACTGTCACAGGCTACCGACGGCGATGCCATTAGAGATCGGCTGGAGAAGAAAGAGGCGATGGTTCTCAGTTGAAGAGGAGAAGAGAAAAAAATGAGCAGAAGGCTCTGTTTGGCGCCAATATTCTATACCTGAAGAGAGCCTCTTCCACATGCTTTAAAGGGGCTTAGTCATCTTTTTTTGTCAGGCTGGCGAGTCCACGCAGCAAGGTAACAGGCGTTTATTGCTTTGCCAATAGTTTTCGTTGAGCAGCAGACGGAGTTAAAGGTTGAGGGGATTATATGAAATTTTCCTTTTATCATTTTACTCTCTTTTAAAATTTGGGATTTCGTCCTCTTCTCTTAAGGCTTGTAGCCGTCTACAACTTCTGTCAACCAAAAGATACAATGCTATCGTTGCGTGCGACAACCAAAAACACAGTGCTATCTTCGCTAATTAATACTATCCCGATAGTAATTTTCGACAATCAACACCTCTCTGATAGCCAATTGATAGAGTTTTCAACCTATCGTTGCCCACTTAAAGAAAAAGAGATATCTCAAGTTTAGACCTGAATTGAGTATTAATTCTCTTTTTATTCCTAAAGCATAAGTTTAACAATATTTATAGCAATTCATTCTCCAAAAATTGAAAAATAAAAAATAAAACAATATTTATAGCAATTAAACAAGAGTCCTAAACCAACCATTCGTATTAAAATAAGACTCCGAGGTAAATTAACTTTCTAGTAAAGAGATTATTTTATTTTTTTTTGAGAGATAGCAAAGAGATTATTACTAATATCTTACATGCGCCAATTAACTATATCCTAACTAATCTCGGGAACTCGTTATCAAAAAATAAAAAGATAATCTTGGAAACTACCCATGACGTGTGATAGGCACGTATCACCAATGTTAAAAAAATAATAATTTATATTTATTTTATTCCTGTTTTTAGTTGCTGGACGAGATGGGTTGCCGATGGTTGAAGTTCAGATGGGTTTTGGGGTTGCCGGAGGTTTCAGAATATAGGTTTTTTGGACTTTTTCGATTGGATTTTTTGAGTTTTTGGATCTGAGATAATGGCAGCGCTGATTTTTGTACAGGAAAACGTCTGGCTGTCCAAACTCGGCAGTCTATCTTCTCCAACACTGGCGGAGCTACATAGAAGGGTCTAGGCGCTCAAGCCCCCTTTTGATTCTTAAATTTATGGCAACTTTGTATAGGATATGCTTTTTATACAATTTACTTATGTGTGTAAGCCCCCAGATTCATGGTATACAAGCCCTTCAATTGTCGATAAAATAATTATTAAGATCTATGAAATCATTATTAACCCCCACCAATAGAAAATCGTGGTTACGCCCTTGTTCTCCAATTAGGATTTCTTGATCCATCATGCCATCAAAGATGACGTTGGGAATATTTGTAACTTTTGCCCTGGGCTACACACATGGTACAATGGCTAGGTCCGCACTTGTTCCATCCAGTCTAGTCAAGTCGTTCAATTCGTGTTCAATCTATAAACTGGTCCCTCTCCCGTAGCTTGTTATTTGATTACTCGACCGAGTGACTAAAATCAATTCTTCTTAGAAAAGGTTGATTGATGAGTTGTTTCTTGTCCGGCAGTCTCCTTTATCGCAACGATTCCTCCCTGTCTAAGAACGGTTTTCGTGATCAAATTACGAAATAGATATACGAATGGTTAGAGATCTTTTTAATAATATCACTAAAGCCAACCTCCTTGTTGCTACGTGGGTTTGTCGTACGGATAACCCGTTTTATATGTCGAATCCTCCATGTATTAAAATGGAAACTCGATATTTCCGTGACCAAATACAGCACGCGCCAATGTTTTATAAAAACCCTAAAGGCTACATGGGGGCATCAAAAGTGTGGTACCAAAAAGTGTGAGCCGTCAATGGAAAATTTTCTTTTAGCGGTTTCAACCAAAGCATTGCCTACACGAATTTTAAATATTAAAAAAATCAGCAAATTTCTAGATCACTACAACCTCTTACAATACGGGTCTACATGTCTCTATTGTGAATTGAATCCAGCTTCAGTGGGCCGGTCCCAAAGCATGTAACATGATATCGATGCAGTCCCACTGAAATAGCCCTCATGCTTCGTCGCTGACCCTGAAGTGATTTTAATTCGGAGAGAACGAATTGACAAGGGTAAATACGCTTCGGTGGGATAGCCCCGAAGTAACCGTATTCAGCCCATGTTCTAATGTTTTAGTCAACTAAAAATAAGTGAGTAATTTTGTATTTACAATAGGCAATGAAACGTTTTGGTAAAATGCCCTTTCCATTAAGAGGGGGCAAAAGATAATTTTTTATATCAAAACTACATATGGTGAGTTTACGTGGTGCGACATGACTAATTGTCATTACGTGAAAAAGCCAAAAAAATTATTGCCTTAGAGAGTGCTACTGTACATAACAGTAGTTTATGAACTTCAACGACTGCTCTCAACAATCATAAAAAAACACCACTATTTTTTCCAGTGATTTTTTTATGTAATTTTTTTTCTAAAAAAAAATTATGTCAACGATTTTTCATACAATTTTTTTTTTAAATAATAATTTTTCTATGCCTTTTTTAATATAATTTTTTTAATGCTTTTTTTTAATATAATTTTTTTAATGATTTTTTTAATATTTTTTTTTTAATGTAATTTTTTTAATGCTTTAAAAAAAATTATATAAAGAAAAAAAAAATTATTAATCTTATATTTCAACACATCCATTCAACTCAAATGTAAATCATTCAATGCCATTAATAAAAAAAAATAGATGTCCAAAAGGTTGCACCTGAACCTATAATCCAACATTTCAAATCAGTCAAACATTTTAAACTCTTCATGTCCAATCATTTTATTCAAACAAAAAGAAGAAGAAAAAAAAAAAGAGTTAACAATCTAAGGACCTCATGGCCCATTTTCAAAATAAAAGAAAAAAAAAATTTTAATTTATTTTGCCTCTCCTGCCAAGTGTCCCCGTCCCCTAGTGATCCATTTGAGGTGAGCTTTAAATCGGAAAGCTTCGCCTGAAATCAAAAGGAGAACATCATAAGGCTTTAATTAGTAGCAAACACTAATCATAAAGCTTTAATTAGTTGAGAAAATTAACAAAAATATCAAGCATTGAAAATTTGTGTGAAGCAGTTCAAATCATAATCACAGAGTCAACAAATCGGTAAGGGGTTAATTCGAAAAAATTTGGAGGAATTCGGTAAAATTCAGTAAAATTCTACAAAAAATATATATATATACAAATATGAAAATATCATAATTTCTCTCCAATTAAAAATAATATTTTTAATAAATAAAATAAGCTATTAGGTGTTCGATGAAAGACACATCGATAATTATATAATCCATGTAACCATATAAATACATGTGTGATTCATCTCAGTTAAATTCGAGAAATTTCGATAAAATGCATATCCTTAATTCAAAGATTCTGGCTTCTTCTTTTATCCTTCAAAATAAGGGACACTTTTGTGATATAATGATTATGGTCCAAATCCGACAAGAGATTGCTTGCAGTCATACCTTCCTAACATTACCAACCCCTCCAAATGAGGGGTGGGTTTTGTCCAAAGGATTCTCCGGTTCCTCTTTAAGTGTGTTGTAACTCAATCCCCTGGAATGAAATATCACACCATCAGAATTCCCTAGAGAAAAAAGTCAACTAAATAAGCACCTAAAATCTCCACAGAACTAAGATGGGTAAGATAAGGGATGACCAAGGTAGGATTATTCAAACATTATTTGAGAAGGCTACAGAATCCATGTCCCCTAGAGCCGGTTCCGTCCTCCATGGGAGGATGGTCACCATCCTCCAAGGTCCACGTGGAGGTCCATGTGGAAGCTAAAACACTGTTTGGGTGTCACGTGGAGCACGGGTGGATGGTTTAGATCACTTTTGAAAAAAGAAACTTTGAACAAAACTTTAAAACACAAGTCAAAATTTGACGGGTTTCAATGGTCCACATTTCACGGTTCAAAAATGGAGATGAGTTTGCAAAAAAAATAAAATCGTAAATATGATGAAATCAAGAACATAAGAATACATTGTATTGATGATGAAAATCTGAACAACAAATATGAAATCTAGTTAGCTCTTTGGACTAATGTGGGCATGAAACATTTAGGTAAGTAAGATAATAAAATTTCTTACCATGAAAATTTGCAAAACTAAGTACAAAAATCTGGAAGAATTTTTTCAAATTTAACAAATGCCCTTCTAGAAAGCTTCATAACAACGACAAACATTTAAGCTAACTGCACATGGGACCACATGGGAAATTCTTCGATTTGCATTCAAAATTTTTGTAGCTTGAAAAGTTAATGGAATTGCAGTTTTCCATATGTCAACATAGTGTGCATCATGTTTCCAGTAATTCTTCAACACTTTTGCAGCTCAATACAGTGGACAAAGTGATGTGAGGAGAAATATAAGCAAAATAAGATATATCTAGCGACGAAGATATTTTGATGAAGTATGATATAGACTGCAAACAATTGTAACTAATCTACAACTGTGATAACCAAATTAAAAAAAAAATTGGCATGTCAGACCCCATTCGAACACTGACACGCATGCAAGATTGTCTGTATCAATGTTGTCTGAAGGTCATGTATTCCCAGAATTTCCATTATATGCATACACCACACATTTCTATGTCTAAGTTACACAGGAATACCAATTATAAAATTGTACTTCAGAAAACTCTAGTTTTCTGTAGGTCATGGTTCCCAGAGTTGTCATTTGGACACGTCATATGCATATCTAATATCACACCCATGCCCATGGCTAAGTAACATATTATTAGATTGTGTACAAAAAAAGGCCTTAGATATGTAACAGTAGCAAAGCAAAGCCAAAAAAGGAAAAAAGAAAATCAAAATCTACTATAAAAAATTTAATAATAGTGAAAATTGAACCAGAAAAATTAGTTAATGAATGTCGCATGCAACTTGTTTATACTGCTGGCATTTTTTACTCCTCCAAACACATACTAAATGGCAAGTAGAGCACATACCATAAAGTTCAATACAAAACACAGTTCATTCTTGAGAGAAAGTTGACGCAAATATGGTACTCCTCCAAACACATACTAAATATTTTTAGGACTACGAGATAAAAGTGGATATCCAAGAACAACAGAAAGGAAAAAATAAATCCCATCCTAAACATAAGAAGCTAAGTTATCTACAATGTGCTGGTTGTCTACTCTCCAGTAAGATGTAGCTTTATTTAAACTCGAAATTTGTGTCGGTACTTTCTCTGTAAGAAGCTTTACATCGAATATAAAGCTAACTTCTCAAGGTAAATTACATTGCAAACACAAGGGAAATAGATTATAGAAAAATCAAATCTCTTCAAAGCATTTTATCAAATAGCTGCTATGCAACCTCTGCTCAATTGAATAATAAAAAATTCAAACAAAGAAAGAATGATTATGTAATCATTTGGTGAAGAACTCACTCGAATCATAAAATTGATCCGAATTGCTCGCTGCACTTCACCTAACGTAAACCTACGTATAACCAAATCAAATTATGTATAAGAATCCAAGAACATGTGTGATGCAATGTAGACGTTGGCAATCATAGCATAATCTATAGGTGCACTTTTATAATTTTTCGATAAAAAATAAATCTCTAAAGTAACTGTTAAAAGTTCTTACCAGAATGATGAACATCGGCTTTGGTGGTATCTTCATATAGTGGCCAAGCTTGAAATTGTAGATAGTTTTGAGGGCACGTGACATGCTTACATAACAATATATACCAAAGGCCATGCTAGCCAGAGGGCTCCCAGGGTATATATACCCTACGATCAAATTATAAACAGCAGAAATCATGGGTTCCTGCATGCAAAGTTGACAACTAATTAAAAATTAAACAAAAAGTAAAAGGGGAATCCAAGAAACCAACTTACAATTCATTTGTGCATAAGTTGGAAGCAAAAAGCTTCAAACTTCTCATTTTTTAGTCTCATATGTTCTGCAAATGCTTCTATTTCTAATTGATGCCTCAGCTCGAGGACGGTTGCATACTTCTCAGCTTCCAACTGAACCCAACTATCCAATTCCTTCATGTCACTTTTCAAAACTTTGATGAAATTAGCTATTCCCTTTGCCGAAATCCCCCTTTGCCAAACTATACCTATCCCTCATCTGCCATAAAGATTTCCAACATTAAGTAGTGTTTAAAAACCCTCATATCTTATCAAATGTTAAAGAGAACCATTTGATTACCTGAAGGACAAGCTGCATTGCTTTTTTGGCACTGATTACATCCCATAGGCTGTCACTACAATTTTACCAGAAAAAATAAATAATGAAAAGATTAATTAAAAGCATTTATTTCAAATTTTAGGGATATATTTTCAAAGACAACGAAAATTATTTTGCTCCGTTAGTGAATGGGGCTGAGGCCTGTTTAGGTAGACCACCAAACTGCTAGTTAAAACTATTTTTAGTCTTATATTTCAGCGGCTGGGTTGAGGTGGCTGACTGGATGATGATGCTACCTCTGAAAACTGGACTAATTTATGAAAGTAGCTCAACTTTCCTGTATCTTTAGAAATAAATGTAATTGATCAAACACCCATTTCACCACATGCCTATAACCCTTCTGCAGAGCATTAATTGGACATTCCAGATACACATGCACCAATCTTATCCACTGATATGGAGAAGCATGGAGTCTAACACTGCAGTGCATTATGCTATCATTCCACCAAAAGTAAAATGAAATGGGTAAAGAATCACCTGACCAGCAGCCCAAAGACTTTGCTTGCTTTTGTTATGTGCACAGCTTGGCTTACATATGGTTCCGAACTGAACCGGGCATCTTGTTCTTTTAAAAACTTGTCTCCAAGCATTCGGGCAAGGTTCAAACCTACACAAAGTTGAAATCAATTGGATATAGAACTAATCTAATGTGCAACGGAAATATTATGAAAAAAAGGAACTTGAGGTATTTACCAGAGAGCCGTGTTTCGCCATCTTTCAATGGTTCTCTAATTTCTTTCAAGAGGATTCTTTCAGACTAACTAACTACTTTGTGGTCCTGTGTCATATTAATCAGTTTCCCGCCCACTGCCACAAAGTAGAAAAAATAGGACTTCATAACTTCGCTCAATGCTGAACAATTTATTTGTTTCAAACTCACAATTTGTGAAGGATTATGGCTGAGTGGTTACTTCCTTTTTAAAACGGCGGTAAGATCCTAATACCCCATTATCCCATAATAAAACCATTAATTTTCTGTGCATATAAATCTGTGCACCGACGTATATAATATGATTTTGATGCCGTCATAAATGGCTGTTAAATAATAAAAAAGAACCTCACTGACTGCTGAGTAATCCAAGAGAGGCAAACATGAGCTTCCGAGATATCTAAACCTGCTAAAGCTTCAATTTGAAGATCTAAAAACAAAGGTGTAAGACAAAGATTAACAATAAGGGATAGTTAAAATTTAAAAGTATGAATGCCCCAACACAAGGGTTTACTCTTCAGTTTGAAGATATAAACCAAGATGTCAGCCAGATTAAGAAAAGAGGAGAGTGTCATTTATGAATACACAAACTACGGTTTACTAACACACCAACTTAAACTAAATGAAGGACATAACATGCTTAAAGCACTAATGTGAGATCAGAGAGGTGGAAGGACATATTTTACAGTAAAATAGTCCTCAACAGGGATCTAATGCGCCCAAGTTAAACCATAGATTACATCAGAAGAAAAACAAAAGGAAATACAAGATATAAACAGTATGGTTACCTTGGAAGGGACAGAGAATGCCTTTCGATAGAAGTGAAGTATATAACGAAGCCTACTCGCCTATGCAATGCATCTATATGCCTGGAACAGAGTTTGATTCATATCTTAATAGCTACTCAATAGCAGAGATGGAATGCACCTACTGGTGCATTGATTTTACAGAAATTGCTCGTGTAGCTCGGATAAGACATTAGTAGTATGGTGCTTAGAGATCACAACTCACTTTAGAAGTGAGGGCCACTGTTGAAGATCTCACATGATCATCAACTATAAACTTGTCGAGCTTTGTACAGCTTTAGCAACCTTTAGCAGTGTAAGGTTCAAGTCTTGGGTTATATCTTACAAAATAAGTCACACATACTTGTACACACACACACACACACACACACACACACACTTATTCACTATGCTCTTGTTACCAAATCAAGAGTCATAGCTAAGTTTATTCGTGTGTCATAGAGCTATTCAACTTAAATTAGGGAATGATCCTAACTCCTAAAAATACTTGATCCTACCCTTGATATCTATTTTCTTGATTATTTATACACTTTACAATACTTAGAAAATGCCAAATCTTTCATATTTGGTCTCAGCTTAGTTAGGGTATTCAGACTCTCAGTTTCCGAATATCCTGCACAGTGTAGTCTTACAGTAAAAATTAGTAGTGACCTGCAATTGGTATGCCACCACTTGGGTTGGATGGTCAACTGACCCCACCATCCATCCCAAGTGGGCTCATGTGCTACAGAGCTGAAAGTAGGATGATTTGTTCTCTACAAAATGGGTGAAATCCATTGTCAAAAAATCTGGCAGTAGACTTCACCTAGCTTGTGATCTTAGATCAGAATACCTTTAATATATATATATATATGGAAAGCTCTGGGAGTCCTCTATAGTCTTCCTTCATTTTACTTAGGCAAATTGTAAGTGTACCAATATTTATAGCCCACGTTTTGATCAGGGGTCTATAATAAACTATATGGGCCTCAACCCAGGATTTTTGCGGACCTTTATCAAAATATTTTTAGATGTTTTATGGGTCCCAATTCGGACCAATGTTCAGCATGAACAATGATCAGCATGCATCAATTTAAATGGTAGGAATTGGAGCAAACCACTGCAGATATCTTCAGTGTAACAAGTAACAACTAACTTATAAAAGAGGATACCTTAAAAGCAGGAACAGGATAATTAATAACATCTTTAAGTTGAACAGCAAGAAGCATTCTTTCAACCCTCCTCATTATTGAGGGCAACACTGCCCACCTCGAACAAGGGATCTTGGGAGCGGATGAACGAAACAAAGTTCAGGGGGCAGAAACACATATAGATGGAAGGAGCTAGAGATTGATTAAAGAAAACGAAAGGAGGAAGAGATCTAAGGGAGACGAAGAGGGAGGCGGTTTTGTTAGAGAGACAAAGAGAGAAATAGAGTTAGTTTTCGAATTAGGGCTTGTTCTGGGGTGGCCCGATAGATTTGCACGTGACAGTATTTTAACTTAAAAAAACTATTGTTTCAGGGAGTGGAACATTGTACCACTGTTTCAAACAGTAGTTTATTTTATGTTGCTATAGTAGTTTTTCCCCCATTTTGACATAGTGTGAGACGTGTATGGTGTAAAACAAACTGATTAGCATCTGTGCTACTCGACCAAGATACACTATTTATTTTACATTCAATGTTTTAATATAATTTTGAATATTAAACATAAATACTGGATTAGCTTCCATATTTGCATGCCATTTGGCCAATTATAAAAGAAGCTATTAATGATCCCACATGACCAAATACAAACTTACAAGATATCACTTGTTCTAGTTGGAAAAAAAAAAAGCATCCAACTTAAATATGAAAAACAAAATAATAGTTGACTGTCTTAGAGGCTCCACCCCTTAGTTGGATGAGACTTCATTACAACTTTTCCTTTAGTTTCCACGTGCTTTCTTCAGCACATCCTCGCTTTTATTTTTGAAACATTAGGAATCTAATCGTATTTCATTTTATTCTCTCTCAGAGCACGTCTAAACATGATTAAAGTACCTCAATAACAAGACTTCTCCATTCTAGTTATCTAAGCAAGTTGTCCACATTATTATACATTTTAATAATGGAGTACTCATAGCAATAAATAAAACCAATGGAAAACCTGCAAGTTAATTAAAATGATGTAACTCTGAAATGAAAGTGAGTAATGGGTTCAAACTTTTTAAGAACATGGCAGTAAAACAGGGCTCTCTACAAAACTTTACCAAAGGAGTTTGGAAAGAAACTTCACCTTTAGATACCTATATTAAAAGTGCAAATTTCAATTTAATTTAAAGAGCTACAAAAACAAATTAGAAGAAAGCAAGGAAATCCTTAAAACTAACATCACTACAACATCTCTTCTAACAAGGGCATAAGCAAAAAAAATGCTTAGTAAATAATTGCAAACCTCATCACTAATATGGCCCATAGGTTGCACACTCATTGAGTATCTTGGCCAAGTAATTATTTATTATTATTATATTATTTTCACATAACAAAGCTTGTAGCCTTGTACACATGTAAATATGATTTTTAAGAACTTAATCAAGTTAGCACACATGATTAAGTAATAAACACAAATTCCCATTATTTGATTATGACAATAAAAAAAATTATACAAAATCAAACATAAAAGTAAAACTAAAAAAAAAAAGAGAAAAAAATTAGTGGACCTGGGAACTCAACCTTGTTTGTGATTTGCTCTACCTTCTCTCTTTAGCATAGTGCTACGGTCAGAGCCCTTGAACCACTTTCCTTCTTTATTTTTCTGTCGCCACACCCGCACAATGTTAGTGAAGCTGCTCCTCCTCCCCCTTGGATGAGATCAGTCGCCTTGCTAATGATTTGCACGACCGCTACATCATCACCAAAAGATTAAGAACCAAGGCAATAAAAGTTTAACAAAGAAATTTGAAAATAAATTGAGCTTATTTGGCATTTGACAACTCAAAATTTTAAGTTCCAAGAGTATATCAAATTACTTCAGAAAAACCAAGAAAAAATGAACATCAAGCCTTTCCAAATGAATTGATCTTGAGTCAAAACGGTCTAAATGGAGCTTAAGCATAAGATCTTGAGTCATCTGCTACAACTACGAGTATGAATATTGAGCCCGCAAGTGCATGAATGTTTTCAATTATTTTGCTAAAATAAGTAAACATTAACTATATGAATTTTCAGACAATTTAGATATAAGATAAACAAACTTCAACGGAAAACATAAAATTTTAAAACCTTCTCATAAACAATTCATCAAAAACTTTGTATTTAAATAAAATGAGTAGATAATGCTTTTAGAACATGTCACTCTTTTTTTTCTTTTGGAGCCGAAATAGGGGTTCTCAAAAAGCTAGGCTTGTTCTCTTAATGTCATTATCTAAGACTATCAAGAGATTAGACCAAGCATGTTGTGAACATTTCATGCAACCTCCCAACCTTATATTATGCAAGTGATCATTCTCAATTGATTGAGAAAAACTGGTGCTGAGATGCAACCTAAGCATACTTTAAAACATCTAACATGCATTCCATAATCCATACTTGTATACAGCTATATATATGAATAGAAAATAAGAAGAAAATAAATCAAACTTATATTTGTTATGACTTGCATGCACTTTCACAAACACTATGTGTGAAACTTTATAATAAGAAGGGACAACCAAGAAGAGCAAGCATCAAATGGAAGGGAAACGAGAGAAGATTGCATTTGAAACCACAAGAAGTAAGATAAAGTGTAGATTAATTTGTTAAAAACCGAATAAAAGTAAAGGCAATATTGCCATGGTGTTAAAAACAGATTTAAGTGATCTTATACCATTAAAATAAGTGTTTAATCTTACATCACTAAAGTATACTTGACTGTTGTGTCACGTGGAACATATTTGTGATCAATCTAAACAGTCCAAGTATGTTTAGATATGGTGGAATCCAAATGGTAGCTCAATGGATCAAAATATCGTCCGATACTGATACGTATCGGACGATACGTATCGGTATTGGAGTAGGACGATACGATACATTGAATGTACCGTATCGTCCAATTGTATGGGAAAGACCGGACGATACATTCAATGTATCGTCCGGTAAGTTAATATTCCGATACGTATCGTCCGATACGTATCGGTTTGGAGCTCGAACGATACGTATCGGAATAGCGAGATTTTGACCCTTGGTTATGAGATCCTATAGGTTGCGGCATACAAAGGGTATGTTTAGATATGGTGGAATCCGAATGGTTGGCTTTCTAAATTCATCATTTTCCCTAATTTGGTTTGTTATAAGATACTTTTATCCTATAATTCCCACTATTTTTTAGGTACTTTATTGGGCTATCCAAACTGTGGAAAACCAAGCAATCATGTGGATTCCTACAAGTTCAGAAACAATAGGAATCCATGGGATTCATAAATCTAAATCGTCAGTTTTCCTAGGTATAATCCCAAAAAGACTACACGAGAGTCTAGCGTTCAATGTCCGCATGCATCACAAGGGGGAGCTGATGTCCAGTCCAAAGTCCTGCCCCCCAAGCGTTGTATTGTTCTCCTCCCAGCCCTTTTGCCAGTTTTAACTAATAATTTTTGCTCACTATTTGCATTTTCTTTTTTTGTATGTGTGACAAGGCATCAATGTCAAGCCTCGGGTCTAGGGTGATACATGAGTCCACACATCATATTCCAGTGTTTCAGAGTTTCCTGCTTACAAAATTTTTATTTATCTTAATCTCTGTAGCACAGATCTTCTCTTGATTTTACTTGCAACTGTAGATGTTTTGGAAATTAACAGAACTCATCAGTCTTAAGTTCGTATTTTGTGTTTCTGAGTTGGTCACCTCATTGAACTGAACTGATGAAAAGTTCAGTGCTTCAATTGAATTTTAATCATGTGTCTCCTCTTCAGTAAAACCATCTTTGTTTCTATACTTATCCAAAAAAACTAAAAAGAGAGTGTGCAGGCTACAAGATGAGAACTTAAATTGAGAGACAGAGAAACCAAATGAATCAAAGTAGCAACTCTCAGTGAATAATTTTAAATCCCTAGACAAAATGCCAAGGTATCATACATTGAATCATAACCGTTTACTTACATTGGCAGACTTTCTATGGTATTTAATTAATTTGTTTTCCCTCAAAACTACCAGTATCTATCGAAAATCTCATTCATACCAGAAAATACAGGCCTGTATTTTCGAGATTTTAAACTATGGAATTGGTACAAGTTGACAGAAGTAAAATGGCTTCAAGGAGTGGTATATGCTACATACATCTCAACTTTATGTATCTTAATAAAGCTAACTGATATATATAGCACATGATTAGATTTACAGGCTAATACTTCATGGAGAACTGAATCTGGGTACTAAACTACAAACTGAATCTCTACTATTGAAAAAAAATACTAAAACTAGTAAATTCAGGACACAAACATGATTAAGTAATTAGCTAAAACCTAAAAATCACAGAAACCATTAAAAACAGAAAGGGAAACTATATAGATCCATAAACTAAAGGCCTAAACATCCAATAGTAATTTCATCGAACAGGTAGTAGGCTATATCTTTAGGAATGGAGTTGAAAATCGAAGTATGATATGAATATAAGAGATAATAATCAAATATAAGAGGTAAAGACCTTTCGCTCTCCACCGAACTCTCTGATGCTTGTCTCCGTTCAGTCGCAGGTTCTTGATCTAGATCTAGAACTGACAAAGCCTCAGGGCTCAAACTCTCCTCACCTCTGTTTCCCTCGTTCGACTCCACAAACTTTAACTCATCTCCCACCGCCAATTTCGAAACCAACGAACACGATCTCAGATCTCGACCTCTAGCACTCAAAAACTCCTTGTCTCCTCCATTTTCTGCCTCGGATTCTGTGAATTCCATCACCTCTCTCTTCGACTTTGAAACCGACGAACTCGACGATCCCGATCTAAACTTGCTACTATAGTACGAAGCTTTCAAGACTTCCAACGAATCTGGAGGGTACAGAGAGAGAGATTGCAATCTATATATATTAGTTGGGATTTAAAACTTCATAGCTGAGAAAAAACCCTAATCGAGGTCACTGCAAGTGTAAAAATCAAGAGAGAAGAGAGATTTGACCGTGGAGATCAAAGAGATCTGAGTCAGGAGATTTGAAGAAGGAGAAGAAGAAGAAGAAAGAGAAGAAGATCGAGCAACCTCGATTTCGTGCGAGCTAGGGTTCGTCAAGAGAGACGGAAGACGAGAGAGAGGCTAGGGTTTAAAAAAGAAGGAAGGGATGAGCCTTTGAGGCGTTGTGTTACAGAGAAAGAAATAAAAAAGAGGTTGGGGGTTCGGTCAGATAGATTTTTTTGACGTGCTATCATTACGTGAAAAGGGGTTATTTATTAAATCAATTTTTAACTTAAAAATCTATTTTTTTTAACTTAAAATAATATTATTTTAGGAAGCGAAATATTATAACACTAATTTAAGTCGTGATTTATTTTATATTAATAGTGTACAGTACTTGAGCTTCACAATGAATGCAACCAGTCAAGTCGCTCTACATAAGCTCCCTGTAAAATTGTCTACTAAGAATTATGGGCGATGGACCAAAAGGCGCCTTGTGCCTCACTTTATTACTTAAGAAACGTGAATCATTTTTTATCACTGCCGGGGCGCCCCACCGCTGATTGCACAGCCCTCATGCCGTTTAAACCCACGCACAAGCATAGAGTATATTACAAATTTACCCTTTTCATTATATCCCCTCATAAGTCTGTTAAATATCAGTTTTGCCATCAATATAAAGCCTAAAACCTCCATTCGAAGCCTCTGGTTCGGGCTGTCTTCTCGTGCGAAAGGGTTAGCGAAAACCCTAATCCTCCGTTGGAGAGAAGCCGTGGTTGATGGCGGTTGTAGGAGAAGCCTCACGAAAAGCCCTCCTCTCATTCAACGTGTATCTTTAAAATCTCGCGCCGCTGCTTGTCGCGAGGTGAGTGGGTGGAGGTGCATTACATCACTTCAACCGCCCGCCTCCCTCTCTCTCTCCATATCTCTTGATCGCATTGTGTATGCATGATCCGGAAGTGCATTACATCACGTGGTAAGTCTTCGCCAATGTGATTGGAACCATTGAAGGACCTCCGGGTAATCTACTGCAGAAACCCTTTTTTATGCTTTGTTTCTCTTAGTTCACCGACTAATTTTGTTATTCTTGTGTGTTTTAATATTTTTAATGTTTGATTTGCTTTACGACATTTTGCTCTGTTGTTATCATGTCGATCTGAAGATGTTTGGTAGTTCATGGTTTCCTCCCAAAACAAACCTTTACTTGAAATAAATAGTCTAAAACCTAAAGGTTGTAAGAACAAAGCCCGAACAAAAAGTGAAACTTTTTCCCTCATGTATAAGTGGAAAAAGGTGAAAGAATAGTTAACTCTGCGCTCACCACACGCGCCTAGAAGGAAAAATAAAATAAAATCGGACTACATCACAAATATTTCCAATTAATCGGTCAAGTCTGGCCGATTAATCGGCGATAAAATCGGGATGATTTGAAGTAAATCGACTTTTTTTTTGAAAAAGTCGGACCCTTTTGTGAGTACGCTCCCAACTTTACAGTGAAAGGCAACACTAGAGTGTTAGATGTTGTTTGTTTTACACAACTTCCTACCTGGATTTCATTTAAAGAGCTACCTGCAAAGCTGAAAATGGGCATAAGCTCCCGAAAATGGGCCAAAGCTGGTAGCATTCAAAATCAGCTTCTGGCTTTAGCGTATGTGGGAATTTGTTTTAAGTGGAAGCGTGAAACTGGACCCATGCCCAATAGGGCCCTAGTTTCATGTTGTGGCCCCTATTGTATATTATGGTTATGAGTGCAAATTTTTTAATTTGTTAAGGTTGAAAGCGGCGATCTTATTCGATACGGTTTGATACCAGAATTTATTGTAAGATTTCCAATCCTTGTTAGTTTGTCTGCTCTCAATGAGGACCAACTTGTTCAGGTATACTCCTTTTACATGAATTTTACCCTTTGTGTAAGGCTGGCATAGGGTCAGATTGGCCCGATCCCGACCTGCCCGACCTGGAGTTTTTATTGGGTTGGACACCTAAATTTGACTCTTGGGTCGGGTTGGGCATAAAATCGCATCGATCTGGTTGACCTGACGGTCCTGACCCGATATTTTATATAGGGAGTCAAGGTAAATAGGGGTTTTTTAACCCAATGGGATGAGGTTTTCGAGTCAGGTGTCGGGTCAGGCTTATGATGGCCTTTACCCATCAGGCCAAGGTTAAAAATTTGTAGTTGAATTTCAGTTTTAATTTTGAAGAGCGCCAAATGATTTATGCATTAGAAAGTCCATGAACAATTGCCTGCAATATGGGTTTGGTCAACTCACTAAGTGGGTTACGTGGGAAGAAATGGTGTGTTGGTTGCAACAGTAGCGTGCAATATGGTTTTGGAGTCAAAAGTGGTGAAACTGAAAACCAATAAAAACCAAGAGTTGCGTCATTGTCAGCAGTTATTGGCATTAGGTGTGGACCCTTGGACTTCTCAAGTTAGATATGGACCATGAACAATTTTCAGTTGTCTTGATCCAACGGCTAAGACTGTTTCATTCACTTGCTTACCATTGACAATACTGAATCAGTGTACACCAATGCCGATCACTATCCTTGGTGCTCAGCCAACTATCAGATTCCAATTTGTGCAACAATGGATGGTCAGATCAGATGATGGAGACACGGCCAATAGCATTACTAAAAAAGTTGGTGTTTAGTGAACGGGTGGGTCCCTGTGCCACATGGCCAGGTCATCAATTTGCACTTGAGGACCAATCCTCATTAATGATCGTTAATGGTGCGCGGTTACGCACCCTGCACAAATGTGTTTTCTGCGTGGACTTTTAAGAAGCGGTAGATTTGAGGGGGTTTTAAACTTTTCTGGTCTGGTAGCATTCAAAATCAGCTTCTGGCTTTAGCGTTTGTGGGAATTTGTTTTAAGTGGAAGCGCGAAACTGGAGCCATGCCAAATAGGGCCCTAGTTTCATGTTGTGGCCCCTATTGTATATTATGGTTATGAGTGATAATTTATTATTTTGTTAAGGTTGAAAGCGGCGATCTTATTGCATACGGTTTGATACCAGAATTTATTGGAAGATTTCCAATCCTTGTTAGTTTGTCTGCTCTCAATGAGGACCAACTTGTTCAGGTATACTCCTTTTACATGAATTTTACCCTTTGTGTAAGGCTGTCATAGGGTCAGATTGGCCCGATCCCAACCTGCCCGACCTGGAGTTTTTATTGGGTTGGACACCTAAATTTGACCTGTTGGGTCGGGTTGGGCATAAAATCGCATCGATCTGGTCGACCTGACGGTCCTGACCCGATATTTTATATTAGGGAGTCAAGGTAAATAGGGGGTTTTTAACCCAATGGGATGAGGTTTTCGAGTCAGGTGTTGGGTCAGGCTTATGATGCCCTTTACCCATCAGGCGAAGGATCAAAATCTCTAGTGGATTTTAAGTTTTGATTTTGAGGAGCGCCAATTGATTTATGCATTAGAAAGAGATTTAAAAGCTTGAAGAGCGCCAAATGATTTCAAAATAATTTTGAAGGACTAAACTTCACAAATTCTGCCAGATATAAACTCAATTGTTAAGAATCGAAGAACCCCCCAACCGTAATTCATATTAGAGCAACCGCTAGTCTCTCGTCCCCTGCTCTTTTTCGTAATAGATCTCAGTTGTAGTATAGAGATCCTAGTTTATATTACCAAAAAAGGCGGCCTGCGCTATTTTATATTACCAAAAAAAGCGGCCTGCGCCATAATATATAGGTAGTGTAGAGCATAGTGAAAAATTTTGGCGAAATATCGCGAAATGAGGGTAAAACCAAAATTTCAAGAAAATGTGGGACAAATTTTCTTGTACAACAATAGTGTGTACCAACTGGGCTCGTGAGGGAGCACCAATTACAGTGGTGAGGATTAACTAATAAAATCCAACCCACACCTTGTGAAGACAAAGGTGGGAAACAACGTGGAGGACAAGTATCGAACCCACGACCTACTCCCTCACAATGGAGGGAGTGTACCAAATGGGCTAATGCCTCTTTGCTTGTTCATGATTTTAGCCATCTATATTCCCAGGGTGGTTTAGAGGGTGTGTACTTGATGATAACTTTTTGTTGGGACCACTCACGTAAATTTTGTTTAAATGACCAAATATCGGCACTGCTTGGAAGTGTGGGTAAGCCACACCGTCAAACTGCTAGATCATAGATTGATATGCAATGAGCCCAAAAATCTCAGTTTTTTAGAGTAATGTGCCATCCGATCTATGCAATCTACTCCCAACGTTGTGAACAGTGTCGAACCGGACTGAAAACCAAACTGAAAAAAATGAAATATTTCGGTATCAAATTCCAAAAAAAAAAAACCCTGAATTGAAACCAAAATCGATTCATTTCGATTGAGACTAAAATAAAAAATGGTATTAGTTCGGTTGAGGAGATAAACAAGGAGCTTAATGGCCTCTCTCTTTCCTTCTCATGTGTCCTTTACTATATATAATCCGTGAAGGCTAAAAGTTGGCATTCGGACAAAACAATTAGATTTTTGGCCCTGCGGAAGTTGAGACGGGGCAGAAACAATTAGACTTTTCGTCGGTCCCAAGCTTTTCAAAAATCAATGAAATCTAAAATGGTACTTTTGGACCCGCATAGCCAAGGATATTCACGTGGTGTAATAAACAAGAAGGAATGATCTCATTATGAACGGCTTGATAGAGTTTTGGCGACATACTCTTGAGCTATGATATTTAAAAATGTTAAAGTAATCTACTTTAACTCCTCAAGATCTGGTCATAGGCCTACTTTAACTCCTCAAGACTGTATTAAACAAGCCACTAATGAGGATACTTGAGTCGTGCAAAAGAAAGATTACTACACAAAAGAAACTGTAGCGGTACGACGCAGAGTTACAAAAGTCTATTCATGAAAAGAAAACGTACTTCAAGGAACGGCAAAAATTATGAAATATGGAAGATCTTAAATCATAAAAGCAGACAAAAAGGAAAACCAAGAAAGTTATAAGGCTAAATGTGAAGCATATGAAAAGGTATCAACTCACTAGTGGTGGTTTGTTGTTTTCTCGTTTGCATGTTGTCCACTAGTACTTCATTTCTATACCTTCAAGTAATAATTTTCTCTATAACAGTAATTTGTTGTGAATATTAGACAACTTGTCTTCCAAAAGTTCGTGGAATTTCTCTTAATTTGTTGTGAATATTTAGACAACTTGTCTTCCAATAGTTTGTAGAATTTCTCTATGGCACGGATTTAAATTACTGGTAAAAGTCATTAAATCGGAAAGCAATTCTTTCTCAACAAGACAAATAATTATTTCTCCCTCCAATCTTGCCCATTTAAAATTCTCGATGATGCAACTAATAATCCATACAGAGTTCATGAAATGGAGCTTCCATTGGGGAACAACCTCTGCTTTACTAAGCAAATTGTTAGAGTAACGTCAGTGTTAAATCTTGAGGTGAATATTTGCTTCAAGCTAGCTGTTGAGAAGTGAGCTATCTAGGAGAGAATGATATTTTCCAAGTACTTTTTCAAGTTTCAACAGTAAAAAATATTAACAGGGAAGAATCTGCCAACATGTCATTTATAATTTTGTGTTGTTAACAAATTTGTCTTCCATAAAACTGGACATATTTCTAGAATCAATTTAGAGATTAAAATGTTTGGCCACAATACACAACAGTCTAGAACTGTTGGGCACCATTCGTGTTTGCTATAAAAGAAAATATTCTGCCACTAAGTAATTTTTCTCGGTTTTGGTGAATTGCCCACAATAGGATCACACTTTCACTTTTTCCCTTTTCAGATAAAACCCATGGCCAAGAATTTGGAGAGACCTTTGATACTCAAGTACATAATATATATACCTACTGTCCATGATATTCAAGTGTAAAGGAAGCCGATATGCCACAATGTGGAAGATGAAATTGTTCATTATTAATTTTTTCATGACTTCTGCAAAGACTATCAGCTGCATCTTAAATATTTTAATTGAGATCAATAGATAAAAAGTAATTCTTTGACTTGTGGAAAAGGAAATTTCTATTTAAAGAAACTACACTTGGGAAAAGGTAGAGATGATGTGCTAGTGGACAATGAACAAGTGTGAAATTGACACACCTTCATCACCGAAATAAATGGAATATTAAATATATAAAAAATATCAGGCATTTTCATACAAATAGACAGTGTGCTATGTCCCACCCATGAGGAGGATGTCAATGGTACTGATGAATGAAGGATTCGAAATGTGTCACTCTTAGTGTTACTTTTATGCCATTTTTTCATGTCATTTGGTCAATTTTTTACCATTTTATATGAACTTATGTCTTATTGTAAAGCAATTCCACTACACTCTAGGCAAAATCATTTTTGCATATCTACGTATATTAGTCCATAGTTTTTCCCCCAGCTTTTCTATTGAGAAAATAAAGTCTGTAGTTTTTTAACCAATCCATTGCTTTGTAATGCCAGCTGATCCACAACAGACCAAGAGCTGCTAGAGATAAATACATAGTAAGTACATGCCTTTTTTTTATTTTTTTTTAAAAATTTGATATATTCTAATGAGGGGCTGTGGATTCCATTTTCTACATAATGGCCAACATGTTAAGCTCATTTAGCAATTCTTTATTGAGCTGGTATAGAGATTGGAACGTGTCGCTGATTGGGTACATGTGGCATGATTTTTCATCAAGTGTGCCATGTGATGCAAATGACTCAATTTAAAGGTCTGGTGGGTGGAAGATTGCACCGGAAAAAAGCATCTCTGTGTGATTAAAATCTGTTAAACGCCTTTAAAATAAAAGGTTACCATGTAAATTTCCAAACCTGTTTAGATGCTCATTGTAAAGTCATTTGATTGCTTTGATTCGGACGATAGAGATGTTTTTCTAATGCAATCCTCAACCTACCAAATCTTTATATCAGATCCTTCCCACCATATGATGCACTTGATGAAAAAAATCCAAAGTGAAATCCTGTTCACCTGCTGGTTAGTTTTGATTGATGAATAACTTTGCCTAACCTTTTTAATGTTCTTACAGCAGAGATCACCTTATATTCCTACCATAACAAACCATACTCAACTATGGCGGGTTCCCAATGTGATTGTGGCACATCAAAAGGAAGGTATAGATCTTTGTTCATTTGGCGTGTCACAATGTTTGTAAGCGAACATAATCAGTATATGTAGGAAAGTGGTGTCAGGTTTGAAGATATTATGTCAGTGTAGGAAATTCTGTTGAGCAAATATGATTTTGCTTTTGTTGAAGACTTAGTGACTAGCAATATATTATTATTGCTATTCCTAGATTATATCATGTTGCAGTATATGTACCAATATATTATTATTCCGCAACCTAAAAAAAAAAGCGGAAGTTGCAAGGCAACCAAAGGAAACATGATATAATCTAATGGAGACACTTTACTAAGAGATATCAATAAGTCAATGCCTTAACAATTCTCTATTTCATTTAAAAATTGACCGCCTTGAATGCCATTGTTAAGTACGACATCACTACCATACACTATAAATAGTTATTGGGGGAAATGGTCAGGTCCATCATGTTGAACCTCATTTTGTATCTTAATCAAATCTGCAGCCATTGGTTATGAGAGAATCTTAACTTCCACTCTTTAGAGGATGACCTGTAGTCAAAGATTCTCTCATTTCCAATGGTTGAATATGTGGCTGAATACGAAATCAGATTTCAAGTTGGACTAACCTTATTAACAATAATAACCATAATTATTGATATTTTTGTGCACTATGGTCTGGCCGTTGGACAAGCTGTTGATTGAGTTTAATGATAAAATAGTTATGGTTACTTACGATGTCTTCTTGCTATGTAACTGGGTCACCGACTTCTGTGGGCTGATGTATTCTGTTGTATGCTAACTTGCTCCCCAAAACTCGTGACTGATGTACATGAATAATAGTAAATAACAAGGGAGAAACTAATTGCATGCGTGTTTTATACCGTTGCACATATAGTTTGAAAAGAAGACTTGGTATTTTGAGAGCTCTACCTCTTGAAACATTGAGACCATGATGTAAAGAATTTTGGTGCAAATGATTAGGACGAAAAACTATCTTTATCATCTGATTTGACGTCTTTAACCATTGAAATCAGATGATGGCCTTTGACTATCTTAATTCCGATGATGGTGATCACTTTCTCGTCAATCTTTAGCACCAAGGGTCTTTACATCATGGCCATCAACTGCTTTCTTGGAAGATTTGAATAAGTATGTGACAAAATGCAAATCGAATGCCACATGGGTATTTGCAGTAGGGAAAGTCTTTTCTCATGGGAGTTGGTATTCGAGTGAAAACCATTGAACCTTTATTCTTTTCTCTTTAGATACAATTTAGCACTAAACAAATATCTATGCACATCACCTATGTTACCTAGACACACATCATTTTAGTGTCTATTTTTAATGTTAGTTAAAATGTTTAATCATTTTAATGTTTTATTTGGTTTAATCAATTTACGAGTTTTTATGGTTTAATCAATTTCACAGTGTTTAGACACACATCTCTTTATTCTATTCTTCTTCTTCCTAGATCAATCTGGCCTAGATATCGAACCTCCTTAGCTGTGCCCAATAAATATTCGCCATAAACCCTTCTTGCGGACTATTGTTTGTAGGTGGCCCGATCTATTGCTGCCCTCGTGCATATACAATGCCAGATCTTAGTTTTGCTAATCAATCACATCAGGCAGTTGGACTGCCCGGTATGGGGGCTAGTCAATGTGGATTGAATAGTTTTCATTGGTGATTTTGATGCTTTTCTTTTTGTCTAAGCAATATTTAGATGTACATAATTTAGAGCATTGAGTCCCTTTACTGATTTGGTTTGGATTTTAAATGAATACTACTTGGAAGAATAAAATTCGCTACGTCAGCTGAACTATTTATTTATTTTGGTTTTCTACGTTGTAAATGTTTGTGTATAACGATGTGGACTTACTCAAAAAACCCAATTAGCGGGATAAAAATTATTAAAAAAAATTGACTCTTTTATTTTTGTCATTGGTACTTGTTGTCACTCGATTCTTAATTAATGACCCATGCCTTTATTTCGTGTTCAATGTTTTAACACAGGTTGTCAAAGATGATTCCTTAGTTTTTTAAGGCAGTAGGTAGCAACGATAGAAGCTACAATTTATTGGTAGGATACATTGTTCTGATCCGACAGATGTCAAAGAAAATGGTATGTTCAGTCCATATATTACGTTGGTAATTTATTGCGCCTAGTATACTTACTCTAGCAGTTCTCACATTTATGTCTTTTAATGAACATGTTCAGGAATATAATGCATGTAGTCCAAGCAGAGTCAACCATTTTATTTCTTCTCTCCAAAATTTTGAGAAGGAAGCCCTTATGCCAACATCCTTTGGACCCCTTCTCGAGCTCGCCAATGTACGCACATGTTGTAGTCTGATTTATCTTTTGATCGAGAAGTTTGATTTTGTGAACGAATGGTTTGTAATAGGCGGTAAGCGCATACGTTTTCATATGTACGAAATGGCCGTGATTACTGGCCTAGATGTTGTTGGTAGGCCTAGTAAAGTTGATAAGAAAGTCGGCGAAGATGAAGTTAAATTATTCTGTAGTAACTATTTTGGTATGAAGAAAGAAATTATGAGGAGCGAAATTGAGAATATTCTCAAGAATTTAAATTCCTTAGAAAACCTTGATGACTTCAGAAGACTTTCTTTATTGTATTTACTTGTGACCTTTTTAATACCAAACAAACAACGGACTGTCAACATAGAATACGTATACATGGTTTACGACATTGGGGAATTCAATAAAATTGCATGGGGAAAGATTGTATATGAGGAATTGTTGAAAGGTTTAAAGATCTGTTCGAAGAAGTTCAAATCATATAAAAAGCACACTCATTTGAATGGCTGTGCATACGCCTTCGTGTACTTTTACCCTTTGTAGTTTCATCATTGGTTGGGAAAATCTTTGCATACTCTTTTTATGAAGCTCGTTTTGTAATTCGTGTATGGCGCTTGAACGTATCTCCATTGTAGCTCCTCATTCCTTACGATCGAGGATTCCAAGGTATCGGAGGTATTCCACGTTTTACCGCTCACGCCAAGCATCTGAATGTGTGTTGAGAAGTGCCGATGTAAGATGGCCTATAACCCAAAATCGAATTCTTATTGTATTTGGTTTTGTTTATAGTAGTTTATATCTTTGATGTATTTTTCCACAGTGCTTGAGATTAAAGTCACACATGAGGAATCAAGGATCAATGTCATCCAAAGCCTTAAATGCCGAGGACTAGAAAACAATACGGTGAATTAATGGTGAAGCAAGTTGGAAGTTTAAAGAAAGAGCTCCGATCCTCTTAAGGAAAGGGTCCGATTCTTGGAGAAAGGTTATGCCGAGTTGAAGGTAAGGAAATGAAGAAAATATATCGGGCTATTGATTTAGTAATTGTTTTCGTTGAAATTGAGTGTTACCAATCACTTCTTTTTCTTTATAAATTAGCAATCAATCACGTCGAAAGAGAAAGTGGTAAAGGAGGAAGACGAACATACAAAAATATCGAAGGAAAAAGTGTCGAAGGTAAGAAAAAAGTTAAGTTCAAGATACAAATGATAGTAGGAGATCATTTAGTACAATATTATATCGCGTGTGTTGATCAACAATGTTTTCTAATCGGATGACTATTCACACGCTAAACCACTAACTTGTGTATGAAACAGGGACCAAGGATCAATACTCGTGCGACGCCTATAACCAAGAGCGTAAGAGAACATAGGGAAGAAATACCAATTTCCGATCCGAAGGTATTATCACAAACTTAATTTTCTTAGTTAAATCCCTTTTTTGTCTATAGAATATAATTGATATCTAAAACTGGTCATATTTTAAAGCAGGGGTCTAACAGTAAATATGAAACCAAGTTAAGAAAACAGCACACTGCTGAGTTTTCTAAACATGGTAAAGAGAGCAAAGCAACTAATACGGAAGTCGAGAATGATGTAATCAATTTACCTAGTGATGCGGCTGAAGTGCCAGTAGATTATTGCTCAACCCCAATCATAGATGACTCCGGAAACGATAACACACGCACCATCAACATGGATTTGTCAAAGAACCTCGAGTGCCTAGGGAAACGGGTGTCAAAAAGTCACACTTGCTGAGAACTCCGTACCAAGCGTTTAACAATCGAAGGGCAACTAAGAAACAGATAAATGCGAAAGAGGTACGTAGTTTATAAGTAAGAAGATCGAATAATCGTAAATTTTATTTTATCTTTATGTGCATGTAGCAAGTGCGGTATGAAAAACACACTGCTAAACTAGAGTTGAGCTTGGAACAAAGTTATCTCGTCGAGAAGTACTGGAGTGACACGAACGACAAGTTAGTTGCGGTATTTGCTTTTATTTGAGTATGTTTTAAACATTATGAATTTTATTATGCTAGCGAAAGTTGTATCTTTGATGTGCGACCTCGATTAATCCTCATGGAGTAACCTCAACTAAGGCCTTTCATTATCACAAGGGGCAAGTTCTACCGCTATCAGAGCTTAAGACGCTACGTTCTCCAACGTGGTTATCAGGAGCGGTATTGAAATGACCTAATTTCAGGATTTGAAAATTGTAAATACTCACTCCGTACTGTACTGAAATATAATACGTCATCATATATATGGATTGCATAGCAGGTTATGGACGCATATTTATTTTTACTGAAGAAACGAGAGGAGAAATATAAGGATAAATTTATGGAGTGTCATTTTTTCCCTACGTGGTATCTCGTAAGTGTATTCGCGATCCCCTTCAAAGTTCTATTTATGACGAAAATCACATTTAACACTAGTTTTGTCTGCACAGGGTTTGTTGCATACTACCTGCAAGGGATATAACACCTTGAACGCAAAGTACAACACGACCATGGGATCAGATGGTTCGTTGCCACCAACTCTTACAATAAGTAGCAACTTAAAGAAATTTTCAGACCCGGAACGTGTTGGGTATCGAATTACTAATGTCGAGAAGGTAATGTGTTTAGTTGGATTATATATGTATTTGTGTCGAGAATATAAATGTATATGTTTAAAGTCATTTGTATGTGCTTTTCATTTATGTAATTGACATATGTGATTGATCATAACAAGACATACCCGTCGTTATGTTTAGATATTTATGCCCATACACAGGGAGAGTCCCGGGCATTGGGCCTTGTTCATTATCAATGTGAAAGATAAGATGGTAGAGGTTCTCGACTCATTTTTGTGTGACGCTCTTATAAAGTATGAAGAAGAGATTACTATATTGGTAAGTTTTGATATCAGGGTCATATTATTGAACTCCCCATTATGATATCGTTATATGGGGCTAACTATGTTTCTTTTTCCTCTGTTATAGAAGGACTTCCTACCTTTGATATTGAGTCATCTAGGGAATGACATGTTGGAGTTGGTCATGGTCGTGGTCGGGTCTTCGGACATTCCTAGGCGTACCAACGATTGGGACTGGGATGTTAGTCCTCAAATATATCGATTATGCCTCTCGTGGTGCTACATATTCATTCAATCGAGTTAATTTGTAAGATCCATCGCATTTAGCGGTTTGTGTTTATTAGTAAATGACCCTCTCATTATTTTATGTATGCAAAGGATATGATATACTTCAGAGACGAGCGGCATTTGAGATAATTAGGCGCCATTGAACCATAGGGAAAAAGCCGATAAAGGTATACATCTTGAGCACCATATATAAACAACTTTTAATAGTCCAAATCGCTTAGGCCTCGATTAAAAGCAGTGGAAGGTTGGAATGGTATACAATTACTGGTTAAGTATCTTATCTTCCTCTTGCCATGTGAATTGCCAAGATAAGTGTCATGCACACCTGAGAACAAGAACTCAAGGCAATTCCGGGTTAAGTATCTTATCTTCCTCATGCCATGTGAATTGCCTATCAATTAGTAGATTTAAGAGATGTAAAACTTATGTTCTGATGAAAATATTACCGCAAAACCTAGTCGGTTCAAGTTTTCCGCTTTCACCATTTGTTACTTTTGAATTGCATGACTTAATACTTAATAGTCAAGACTACAAAATTCATTCTAACGCGTCACCGGAGGCCTATTATTTATTATTCAAATCTGATACTTAAAGCTTTGACAGCGGAGCATGTAATTAACTTCTTAAAATTATTTCATGAAAGATGGGCCATCTTTTGGTTGTTTTCTTGCTTGATGCAGAAACATAATACTTACTTTTTTGTGATTATGTCTCGTTAGGTACAACTGCTCCACAGGATTTATAAGACGCTTCCACGTGAAGACCCTTTCAATTACTTTAGGGATACTCGATGATCGAAGGATCAGACAATGATTTCACTCCCTCATCTTGTATAGGGCAATCTTCTGCATTGTGTTTGGAGGTTCCATACGCCTGCCTGCAAACTTACAGTTTTCCATGAAAAATTGGTCTTTAATAAGGAAGAAGAGGGTCGATTCATATTGGAGAGAGGTTCTTCTTCTTCCCACGGCTAGGACCTGGTTCCCATTTTTGAGCCCCGCTATATTGTGCTTCCATATAACATTTTATTTAAGATAAATTATTTGGTTGAGACTAATGCTTTGAACCGACAATGTTGCTTCATCAGCAGTGCAGTGAATATCATCCTTCAAATGGCTGGTGAAACAGTAATATATTCTTGTGAACACTGATTAATCTTTGACTGGAATAGTCAATCATAAAGTGATTATGTGGTGTACCTTTGCATTAGCATCATCTTGAGGTCTTAATGGGGCAACACCTTATAATAATAGTTACTGATTTTGTAATATTGTAATTGATTGGTTTTTTATATTTTTTAAATACACGCAGGCCTTTGAAGAAGCAGAGCTTCCCAAACTGGAATCAACCTATGGCGTGTAGGCTGCGGAATGATCTTTGGCGGTTCTCAATCGAATCATAGACAAATAGGTTGCGAATGATCCTTATGCGTGACCACTTTGCAGTGTTAAAAATGGCGTATTTCTATTTCCCGATATAGAATGGCGTAATACTTTTGAATGTTTCTTTCCCATTTTTGTAGTCTAACGATTTTATCGAATTGTCAATAGTTTGCATGTGAAATATTGTAATATATTTATGGGCTTAACGCTGCTGACAGTCATTTAAACACCAAAATGGTGTGTAAAGGATCTTACACCATCAATGGATCATATATTGAAGTGCAACAGGCTGAAATATGGTGTTTGAGGGAAATTAAAATAATCCTATCTGTAGACTGTAATGGCAATTGCTGTTTTCAATTTTAATGACTGATTAAGGTTCTACTTGTAGGCATGTTTCTTTAGGTTGAGACGTTTTCCAAGGAAATATTGTATCTTGGACAAATTATATTGATCACATATGGTCACTACATGGCATCATGATAATCACACTTCAATGGTGTGAGATTAAAAGTTTTAACTATAATGGTATAACATCATTTAAACACCACCATGGGCCGTTTGATAGAAGTGAAGTTCACTTTTATACCAGTAGTGTGCATTTAACCGATGTAGGTATTTGATCTGGTAACTGGGGTGGTTCCTTATTTGTTTATTTGTCACAGGTCCTTGCCCTTAATGGATCTTATCACGGTGATACTTTAGGTGCTATGGAAGCACAGGCACCATCTTCATATACAGGCTTCCTCCAACAACCGTGGTATGGATTTTTAGGCCGATAAGAATTTGGTAGGGTTTTCCCATATCAGTCACTGGATTCATTCACACGTCTCAAATATTTTGTTTTATTCATCATACAATGGAAAGCTAATGGTATACACACTCAACTCAAACTCTTGGTGAAATGGTCACGTCCGAAAAATAAAATAGTTGCACTCCGTTTTATAAAATGGTGACCAGGTGGGGGTTCAACAATAGTTTGGCAGCATTAAAATTTTAGGTATCGTCGAGTTTGGAAAAAATGTGAGGAAAAGTCTAGGCATTGCAATTAATGGTAAAAATGCAAGGCTAGTGTTTCATTTCGATTACCCGCAAGCACTTGGGGATGAATATGGGGGATTATTAAGTACGAGGATAGTGTAATTTTACCTACTCCCTATTCTAATATTTTTTTAGGCATCATGTCTGAGGCTGATCCAAAGTTTATGATAAAAGAAACCAAAAAGGGTAGATTTACAATTGAGCAAAATTGTGTTTTAGTTCTGATTGCCTTTTGGGTAAGCGGTTTAACCTTATTTTATTCATCCCCAAGTGCTATCCAACCCGGCTGACTCGTCAAGTCAAGTCGTGCATGAAACATCTGATTCTCGCCTAATCTTTTATATATGAAAGTAGGGTTGAGTGGGTATAGGCTTGGTCAAAAGTAAATTTTTGCGTGGCACGACTCAAACCGTTGGCAGCCCTAAATTGAAGTTCCTATAGCCCACGTACCGCTTGATGAGGTACCGGGCCTCAAGACACAAGATCTTCAGCTCCTCTTCACTGTTTTCTACTTAGCCGCGCCCATCTTTAGTAGGGGTGTCAACAGGCTGTGCTGGCCCGGCCCAGAAGACTTTGGGCTGGGTTTTGGTTGTAGTGGTGGCCTGATTGAAAATTGGGCCTTGCCCCAGCGTGATTATTAAACAGGGTTGGCCAGGTCTGGTTTTAGGCTCGACTAGAATCAAGCCAATTAAACTTGGCCCGAACACAGACCGGTCAAACCCAACTACTTAAGGGGAAAATGGCTGGTATAGCCCATGGCCAGGTTTGGGCTAAGGGACACCTGATTTTTAATCAAGCCTAAGCCCGGCCAGGCTCGCTTATTAAATGGGCTGGTCGATCTAATTTTTTAATCCAATTAAGAATTGGGTCGGTTAAAGCCCACCATGAACCCGGTCCGACTGGCCGTTGACACCGTTTGAAGTGCCAAAAGTCTCCGTGTCTATTTGATTATTTTAAAGTCTCCGTGTCTATTTGATTGGTTTCTAAACAACTATTGGGTAAGATTGATTGAAATCATGGTACAAAACTGCTTTTATGGAAAATTTTATCGGAAAAAAAAATGTTGCTGATTCAATTTATGATTGAATTTATCCTTTCAATCTTCATCCGAACAGTATTTTATGAATAAAATAAGGATTTTTTTATCCCTTTTGGCGATAGGGTGAGGCATTGGAGCGCTTCTAATGGACCCAACATAGAGATAGTACTTAGCCATGATGTTGGACTCTTTCCACGTAGTCGTTGTTGTTATCCTTTCGGCTACAACTTTTCAAAAGGGAACTCATCCACAGAAGCATATCTAACTGCTCACCATATCTTACTATCACATTAAACAAATGAGCCATATCGACGCGCTCAAATTAATCATTTCGCCAGCGCCCATAAGTAAACCGCCTATAAAAGCTCGCCACTAAAAGCCCCCCATTTTTACCATTAATTGCAATGCCTAGTTTTGTCAGGATCTCATTTGCACAATAAACGGCCACTTGAATATTTATGATCAATGCATGACAACGTATGCCATGTGTAGATGGATTTCCCAAGCACAATTCACGGTGCTTGGGCCAAGCCTACAAGATGCTTAACTATTTTCATAGTCTACTACCTATTGCAGATAGTGATTGTTTCCCACCTACTATTACTAAAGAAGGTTTAATGGGGGTAATAAATAGGAATTATTACAAGTGAAGAATACAAATAAAAAATCTGTAAGGAGCTACGACATCACCATGGCCCCCACCCGAAGCACCCCACCCACATAAATCATACCGAAAACAGAGAACAAGAAGCTCATCTAAAAGAATATGCACTGCTCGATTTTTATAACGTAGGTCTATGATGAAGAAGAATCACACGGTTTCAATGAAACTCAACGTTATTGGTGAGAGCATGAAACATGTGATTAAAACTCCGGTAAAGAGTTTTGAGACTCTCATAAAACGTCCATAAATATGCCAACGTCAAAAATAAATGGGAGTTATAACACGAAAAATCAAGATTATGACTATATATTGAAGAGCCCCAAATATGTTGCAAATTGGTAAAAACTTATCTTAAATCAACCTATGGTGCATCTTGTTTGATAGCAATAACTAAGCGATTAAACCTGCAGCAGTCCTAGATAGCAACAACTAAGCGATTAAACCTGCAGCAGTCCTAGATAGCAACAACTAAGGGATTAAACTTGCAGCAGTCCTAGATAGCAACAACTAAGCGATTATACCTGCAGCAGTCCTAGATAGCAACAACTAAGCGATTATACCTGCAGCATTTCTAGATAGCAACGACTAAGCGGTTTAACCTGCAACAGTCCTAGATAGCAACTACTAAGTATTAAACTGCGACCAATCACATTCATATGCATAAATTCTTCCACAAGAATTCAAATTAAAGAAATTACTAATTTATCATCAACAACACAGCTGAAAATACTAATAGTGCCGCCTGATCCCCGACCCGACAAGACCGCCCTCCTTATCAAACGTGACATTGCCATTCCAGCTGAACGGGTCATCATCCTCATGTGGGGTTCTGTGCGGCATCAACTCGCACCCGAGTGGAACTTTGCTAATCATATCCTGCCAATAAATTAATAATATTGAAGTTACTGCCGCAATCACAAACAATGATGAATTAGATGTGGTGGGCTCGAAAGAAGTCGATGAAGATTAGATTTGAAATTACCTCCCATATCCTCTGATTTAATTGGATGAACTTTGTTGTGCGAACCACCGAGTACGTCATCCGATGCATTGTCGGGCGTCCGATGATCTCATTGTTGCATACGTTCATCATTACAATACCGACAATGAAATTTACATTGTCCTACAAAGAAATGAATTTAATGGGTAAAAATGCGCGTACAAACTATATATTCCCTCCCCTCTGTTTGATGGACTACAACTTTACGTTGCAAATACAAATAGATCAAAGCCTGCATGTTCTGGGCCGTTTGACAGAAGGACATACGGTTTAAGACCAAGCTCTCGTAATTTGCTGATCCCTCCTCCGCTAAGATATCTTCAAGGGTTTCCATGTTCACACCTATGCTTTGTGTAGCGGAGATACTCAACAACAAAGCACTAAACAGGAAGTGATCCTCACATTCGGTGCCGCCTAACAAACAAGTCTCACTTAATGAAACAATTTTCTTCTACAGTTGGACTTCAAGAAATTCACAAATAACTCATGAAATAAACGAATGATTCTCATAATTAAATTTTTTTTCAAAGAGTTGAGGAATAATATTTTTATTCGTTATTTTTCAAAACTCGTGAATATTTTGGGATTTTTCCATAAGGTAAGGGAATTTGGTAACTATAACATAACTGCTTTTGGGTGCACATTAATTTTTGTATATCTATTAGAGCACAAATCGGTTAAAGTAAACTTTTCAGTTTTTTCACCAATTCGGTTCTAAAAAAGATTTGTGTATGTACCAATTACTAAATGGGTAAACGCAAAATAATAGAAAAATCTACTTCTATGGAGAGTTGTGTGGGTTTTAGTTCTCATAAGAAAATAAAATGATATATATAATGGAAGGCATAGAGGTACTTTGCAGATTTGCGAATGGCCATAGTGATTAACAAATTTGAAAGTGACGAAGAACATTGGAATCGACAAATGAATTACGCTTTGATTCCATCAATGGCCCGGCTGCCCCACAATGATCTCATATGTCCCTCGTCGCCACAAGCGTATCATATATCATACCTTCCTGAAATCAAAAATCATTGAAATGTCAAATATATTATATTCATTATGCGATATGGGAAGAAGATCATGAAGATAAAAGTGATGTTTGCACCTGAAAGCGATACTAATTAAGTAATGAACATATTGTAGAATGTGATTATATACATTCTCGAAATAACTATCGTCTGCACCTGGAAGTGATCCTCACATACGAAAACTAAGCTTTAATTAGATACTAATTAAACATAGAATAGTCCCTTTGGTCCAAAAAGTAACTGACTTATACTCGCCGCAGAGAATTAATCGAACATATTGTAGCATAACAATCTCGCAAAAATATGTAAACCCTTTAATCTGATTTTATACATTCTAATATGTAAGTCTACTTTTATTAAAATATGACAACATTATAATCACTCCAAAGAAGAAAATTGTAAGGAAGATGATCTCCTTTCTTTGTTTCTTCAACATAGTTATTTCACGCTTCAGAAATTGCACTTCCATGGATTTAGCCTCACAGATTCGAAGGCTCTCTTGAAGATCCTTGTATAGGTCTTCATCACAGCATTCGAAATATGGGCATCGCTTCTTCTCCTACACATAGTTGAAGAGGGTACGTTACTGGTAATTTATGAATGACAACGATCGCATAATTAAGAAATATGATTCAATGAGGGTCATACATCCAGTGGGCAGCGGAAGAACCAACTATTGGGATAGTCGGTAGATTTTGACCTGACAATTGCACATGCTCCTGCACCGCAAGGGCATGCCCTTGATGGGTGAACCTGCATTTAGACTTGAAACAGATATGCAATGCTTGATTAGACATTGATGACCTTTCACCAAAGGAGATCATCATAAAAACATTCAAAGCTGAGAAAATGATCCATTAGCTTCTTCCTCAAGTAGATGCTTACTCTCATTACGGAGACTAGAATACGAGCTTTAACTATGAACAACCATACAATAGATAAGTACAAATAGAAATATATTCCCATGGGCTCTAGGGATGATTGCGGGTCATGGAAATGCCAAATTTTGTATAGAGTCATATCAAGGGAAACTAAAAAGTATACTTCCATGTGATTGGTCAGCTCATATTCGATCAGTTCCCTAATACCGACTCACGTGAGAATGAGTGAAAAGGATGCAAAATGGACAAATGCTTGCAAGAGAATGCTCACTATATATCAACTAATTAAAAATCACATGAACTTATGGGAATCTTTCCTAGGTGTTCAAATTCTTAGGCGTTCTTGTCATTTTTCCTACCTTATTTTTAATCTGATGGAAAAGCTCTGATGGAAAAGCTCACCCAATAGGTGGCTGATAGAATGTTTGATCTCCATTCTCACACACGTATGCCCATTGACTCACAGGGATGGGGCCATATTAATCTTTGATGATCGTAGATATTATCGAATCGCACAAGAATGAACCCGAGCATTGAATCGAACAAATTGACGACCGCAGGATTCGAGTGAACTCACCGCATGATTGAACGGATGACGATAAAAATGATATCCGTAAATGTAAAGCCATTTCCCTTTTTTTCAAGGTCCCTAACCGATTTCGGACATGACCCAAAACCGAAATTTCGGTGGGGGGTTATATGGGACCGAAACACAATTTCGCTATGTGAAATCAAACATGCCCTTAATATACATTAGATTTAAAATACAAGGGATGCACAAAAAAAAATAAATTCGGACCTCCTCACAGGCATTTTCCCAAACACATGCTAGCTGATGTAAAAATGGCGTTGAAGAATCAAACAAAATAGCCCATTCATATCACACACTTGCAAGATCGAAAAAACCCTTCGGGTATATATATATATATAGAGAGAGAGAGAGAGAGAGAAACTAAACCTCAACAGTCGGGTGGTTACCAAGACAAACCTGATAAAAGCTCCTGGGCTGTGATCTTTGAGGCAATACAAAGCGATCTCTGAAGCAATACCAACCTCAACAGTCGGGTGCTTACCAAGCCTACACTGATAAAAGCGCCTGGTAGTGGTAGCCGTCGCTGGTAAGAAACGGCTGGGTAGGGTTCAGAGGTAGGTTGGGCTGTGATTTCAAGTGAGTAAGAGGAAGAGAAGAGGACAACAGAGAAACTCGTCCGATGGGTTTTTGCCCTCCCTCACATGAGTCATATATGTATTGGAAATGACGTTTCTGCCCCTGCTAGTTGAGGTTTGAATTTGAAACCAACATTCAGGAGCATATGACTAGCGGGATGGTTTTGCAGCCGAAATAAATTTGGAAGACCAACATATTGGTACCTTCATTTGGGCCCATGAAACCTCTGAAACCGACCAACTCATAGACCACTTGAAAACTTTATGGAGATTATTTTTCACCTCGATCTTTCACAAAATAGATCCTGAGATTAGATCAGAGTTATCGGATGGCCATTTATTTCGCCACCCTACTTCACGTAATACTATTGTGCACCATACGATACGAAGCAATAATGAATAACACAGTGGAGGTCACAAGAACTGTTATGACGCGACTAGAGGATCTGCCGAGCACTGTTCCGAATCTCGGGCGACAGTCCCATGCTCGAGCAACCAGTGGGTTATCTCTGATTGTCTAACAGGCGATAATCAACGACCTACGAAATGAAAATGGATCGCTAGATAGGTGCGACGTTAACTCTTGATTTGTTTTGGGGAAGATCTGAGTGAAAAGCAATCTCCACCATCTGATCTGAATCAGTCAAAGGCGACCGAGGGTTCTCTACAAAAGTGGGCGCTTCATCGAATGCGATGAGTTACTATGGATTGTCCATCGCAAGAACCATCGTTGTACTAGACGTCATAGCAACCATTGTTACGAGACTAGAGGATCGCCGAACATTAATCTCGGTGACAGTCCTATGCTCGAGCAACCAGTAGTCCTATGCTCTACCAACCAGTAGGATGCCTTTGAATGTCTAGCAGGCAATAATCCATGGTGCGGGCTTCTCCATAGTCCTATAAATGGGAGGTCTTCACAGGTTTCGACCCTCATTCGTCGTCACCTTTGCTTACGGTAAACGTCGCTTTAGTTGTATGAGTCATATACATTATTTAGTTGTTTCTATACGATGGTGAAATTCTCCACCGATTAGCTATGACCCATGTCTCTGTTGTGTAGATGGAGGATTCTAATCGCACCAACATGTCAACGATGCTGGCAATCTTGGCGGAGAAGGGACAAGTAATCTATGAGGACCTAGTCCTCACTCGTATGTCGTTTGGACAAGCTGCGGAGAACGTGCAAGCGTTAAGCTACTTGTTCTTGAAGGCCAAGCGATAATAATAGGAAGATCGAGACCGATGATTATATAATTTACGATTTTCTCTAGATTTATGGCTTCTATATTTAAAATATTCCCAAGTTTATCATAATCAATGACCGATAAAATTTGCATGGTACTGATCATCCGGGATGCTTTTGATGCGAAGATTGAGGTCCATGGGTCGCGATCAACAGTGATTTTCACACTTAATAATAAGACCTGGAAGGTTAATATTATCACGAAGCATATCCATTTTCTCGAACTCTCCCTCCTTTTATTTAATGAAACTATTCATTTTATATCGACCTTAATGCCCCATTTTAATGTCCAACAGGAGATGAAAGGTAAGGTACTACCAGGAGCCGAACTCATGCCACATCGAGTAGATGTCGAAGCGGATGAGACGGGCAGAAGCTCGCCACCCATTGAGTTCTATGGTGGGGAAGGACATTCAGGAACCACAGATCTTCGCCGCCTAGACCGATGATCAAACCCTTAGTCGTTCTCCGGATAAAGCCATCGGCGATGAGTTGAATAGCGATGGTAGGGTGAGAACCTCAACCTTTAGCCTTGAGCCAATCCTATGTTTACGTGTTGTTTTATTTGGTGTTGTTTACGTGTTGTTTTATTCAGTGTTGTTTTATCCTACACTTTGGTTGAATCGCTTTTATTATTTGCAGAGTTGATGTTTCGTAGATCATCCCCACAGTACGTCCAAAATACCCTTGGAATCATATGACATTTTTTGGCGTCGTATGACACACATCACACTCAAACAGAAATTGCGATCATTGTTTGAGGATTTGGAACAAATGAAAATAAAAAAAGACCGTCTAGTAAGTGGGACATAATCTCAAGATCTACTGTACAGAAGATCAGGGTGAAAACGATCTCCATCATGTAATCGGAACAAATTAATGGTTATCACATTCTATAAATCATGGTCACGTTTTAAGAATGTGTGGGTGCAAATAGAGGTACCCATGTCCAAAAGAATGTCCGACTATTATATTAGAGGGCACAAATAAAGGTACTCATGTCGACCTCACTTAAAGTCTTCAACAGAAGAATAATCTGTTCAACATGATCATAGCATACCGTTAAGTAACGGTCGATATTAACTTTCTGAGGCCAATATCGCTTCTGTAAAATCTCTATATTGCTTTTATAAAATAGTGAGACCAAAAAAGGCCACCATCTTATATGATTTGAAGCCTTTTTTGGACTTTTTTTTTTTGTCACATTTTTTCCAAACTCGTCGTCCTCACTTAAATTTTACTGCTTCCAAACCATTGCCAAACCCCGATCTGGTCACTATGTCTCACTTCCAGATCTTTGAAATGCCTTGTTCATGAAGTCCTACGACAGATAAGGTGTACTCTATTATAAAACAGAGTGCAACCTTTTCATTTTTCAGACTTGACGATTATAGCGAGGGTTTCAGTTGACCAACGGTGCTTGAATCAAGCTAGTGCTGTCAATTGGTCAGGCAGTTTCATTGAAACTGATATAGATAATTCAGGACATGAACATTAATGGAAATTCAGGTGACAGTTTTTATCTTGATTAAAAAAATAAAAAAAAGTGTACCTACAGAATATGCTTTCTAGAAATTAGTGCTAGATTACATTGTTTCAATTTTTCCCTCATAAATATAATGCTACATTACTTTGTTTCAATTTTTCCCTCATAAATACATGCATACGGGTGAAAGAGATTTAACCAAAGAACTTACCAAGGTAAAACTGCATTTTATTGAACTACAAAGGGAAACTGCATTTTATTGAACTTACCTTGGCAAGCTTTTTGAAACCACACGTCAAAACATGATCTCTTCAACATGCCACATCCTTAATCTTGCGACCATGTTGCTGTTGTGAAACTCACATTCCTTGCTTGGAAACAAGTCAATTCAGGGTGGGATTTTTTTAGACCCATTGCATCTTCAATCTAATCATTTCAGATATTTCCAGGGGGGCAAAAAGATGAATCCCCTCAATGTTGCTACGAATCCGTGCCTATTACATGAATATATTTATGACAGCATTTGCCCAAGAAAAGTAGAAAATTTCACTAAATTGTAATTATTCAAACATAACTTGCATGAGAGAATGTCTACATAATAAACAATAGTGCGTCCGCAAATAACATATCATGAAGGACTTTTGATTGCGACCGGATGGCTCATTCTAGATTACCATCTCCTCTATTGACCAGATCAACTCATGCTAGTGGTAGGGGATAGCCCCACTAACTCGTTCCTCCATCGGCCCGTCTCGAGAAATATGATGTTCTCCTTTCTTTTGGATCATTAACTCAGACCTATAGTTGATCAAATATCAAGAAAAACCCATAAAGCAAGCCAAATGATAGAGGTTATTACCCTCTTTACCTGAAGAGTAACATGGTTTGTAGCTGCAATGGACACCCCCGGATTGTACAGTCCACTGATTAATGCATGCTGGCAATCAGTGGAGCCTCCACGTCGTTGGAATATATTTTGTATCTGCTATGTTCCTGTATAAAAGATGAAAACCGAAGTGGTTGTTAGCTTAGAATCAACTGCTATGGTCGCAGCTTAACTGTAGAATCAGTTGGAACAGATATCAGACAGGGAGCCTGGAAGCCTGGATACTAACTTTTTAAAAATACAAATCAATTTGGTTACGAAGAAAATATACAAAGAAATGGATCCTAATGCAGTTAACCCCAATCTTACACAAAGGACCTGCATCAAAAAAATCTCCCTACCGCATGATTCACAGTGCTCTAATGCCTTTCAAATGAACTGTTATCATGTCTCCCAAAGTTGTTTTATCCCTTCATTTTATTGATGTTTACCCGATTGAATCACTAAGATGGAGATGATTTTCAATGCAATCTTGCTACTGGTGGCACTCGAGAAGTCCAAGATTCCCACATATATCCAATCACTTAATGAAGTTGGGGCAATGATCAAGTCCAATTGTTTGAACCCGATATCGTGTTCAACTAATACCGCGATATAGTATAGGGGAGTGTTGACTGCATGTCATCCTATAGAATTGGAAACTATGGAAGTCAGGTTTCTCTTTATTGAACACGAACTCAAATCCGGTCCAACAAGTTAAACCTGACCACTGCCCTTATAGTTGAATGAGGTTCGGTCGGACAACGGTCAGGTCCTATTGATTGAACCTGATTTCATGTTCAACCAGATCTGGAGATGTTGGATATGTGAGAATCTTCACTTCCACGCCATCTAACTTGCCGTGTGATTCGAGCCCCGCCCTCTACCAGATTTTCCCGTGTGAAGTTAGGCAAGCTCATCACATGTAGCTGTAAAATGATTGCAAAAATGAATCTTAATTTATTATGCCATCTTTCTATTGAGGCAACTTATGGAAAGTTTTGGGAGAGAGGGAAAAACATACATATAGCTTTTCTTAATTTGGCAAAAGGCTTATGACAAAGTGTTGAGGAGATAATCTGAAGGATGCAGGAATAATGCAACCCGAATTTATATATGGAGATTATTTTCAAGATATGTATGAAAGAGTACTTCAATTAAGAGACGCAAGCCACATGAAAATCAGAATTTCCTCTACACTAAAATGCATATGATATCCAACGAGATGATCACAACTCTGCCAAATAAGCAGAGAAAAGGACTTTGACCAAGCAACACGACTTTTTATCCAGATAAAAAAAGTGAGGCAAGTTTACATTTCAAATAATTAGAAAGGTGACCGCAAGTAGTAATAAGCAGCTGATGGCTCAAGTATAGGGCAGTATATGGCTGTCAATGGGTTGCGCCAGGTCCGGTGGGGCCATAAAATTTTGCTGCTCAATAGGAAATTGGCATATGATCAACCAAACTAGATGCACAACCTGAGAACCTTGAGGACCCGTTAAAAACTCCCTTATTTTCCTTGATTTCATATCATATAGAAAATTTTAGGTCGAGACCGATCGCCCTATCACCCCACCCGAGTCGTTCCGATCTTTTAGTTGATACCACGCCTTGTCGGTGGTCGACACCTAATGCCCGACCGGTCGAGCAAGTTGGTGATTGAGGATTGACGACCCATTGACATCCCTACTCAATCTCCCCGCTCAAATTTCCAAGATGACCTAACCCACTACTCCCGATATTGGCTCTAACCCATTATCTCATTTTTGTATATGATGGTGCATTGTCAACACTCCCTAATAAATGTTAAAATGTTATGATTAGAAAATGTCTACATTAGCGGTGAAATACAATGAAATATCCAAGCCTAATATGGAGTTTAGAGAATGCACCACTATAACAAAACCAAGAGTAATTATGTAGCCGGATTCGAGTTCGGATATTGCACCACCATAACAAAAACCAACATTAATTACTGTGGAGATGATGGTAATCCGTAGTAATGGAAAGCGAAGAGAATTTTTACAAGAAGATAATACTGCTACCTGATTTTTTTCATCCCAACGCGCAAATGAGAAAATATTCCTGCTACCTGTTTTTTTTTCATTCACAAATGAGAAATTATCCTACATTGTTCAGGGCGGGATCGGCAATTATTTATTTCGGCCGATAAGTATCGGAAGAAGATGGACCAATACCTTGCTTTTAGTCATGGGCTTGGGCCTGTAGCACAATGGTCCATGATCGGCAATTATCCATATTGTCTAGGCACGTCAAGTTAGACGGCGGGGATCGAATCACAATAAGAAAATCACCTTCCAATCTCAGCCATCGATGGTGCTCCTCGGGAATCTTCCATGAGGAAGTCTAAAATTTCAGAAGTGTATGTTGCGGTCAAAGCCTATATCGTAGATTTACCGTCTCAATATTAAGCGCGATGTGACCGGAGCAACTTCAGAAGCGGCGACTTGACAGGAGCAAGTCCAGTACCATCGTCTAGTCACGTCAAGTTAGATGGCGGGGCTCGAATCACAATAAGAAAACCACCTTCCAATCTCAGCCATCGATGGTGCTCCTCGGTAATCTTCGATGAGGAAGTCTAAAATTTCATAAGCGTATGTTGCGGTCAAAGCCTATATCGTAGATTTACCGTCTCAATATTAAGCGCGATGTGACCGGAGCAACTTCAGAAGCGGCGACTTGACAGGAGCAAGTCCAGTACCATCGTCTAGTCACGTCAAGTTAGATGGCGGGGCTCGAATCACAATAAGAAAACCACCTTTCAATCTCAGCCATCGATGGTGCTCCTCGGTAATCTTCGATGAGGAAGTCTAAAATTTCATAAGTGTATGTTGCGGTCAAAGCCTATATCGTAGATTTACCGTCTCAATATTAAGCGCGATGTGACCAGAGCAACTTCAGAAGCGGCGACTTGAGAGGAGCAAGTCCAGTACCATCGTCTAGTCACGTCAAGTTAGATGGCGGGGCTCGAATCACAATAAGAAAACCACCTTCCAATCTCAGCCATCGATGGTGCTCCTCGGTAATCTTCGATGAGGAAGTCTAAAATTTCAGAAGCGTATGTTGCGGTCAAAGCCTATATCGTAGATTTACCGTCTCAATATTAAGCGCGATGTGACCGGAGCAACTTCAGAAGCGGCGACTTGACAGGAGCAAGTCCAGTACCATCGTCTAGTCACGTCAAGTTAGATGGCGGGGCTCGAATCACAATAAGAAAACCACCTTTCAATCTCAGCCATCGATGGTGCTCCTCGGTAATCTTCGATGAGGAAGTCTAAAATTTCAGAAGTGTATGTTGCGGTCAAAGCCTATATCGTAGATTTACCGTCTCAATATTAAGCGCGATGTGACCGGAGCAACTTCAGAAGCGGCGACTTGACAGGAGCAAGTCCAGTACCATCATCCAGTCACGTCAAGTTAGATGGCGGGGCTCGAATCACAATAAGAAAACCACCTTTCAATCTCAGCCATCGATGGTGCTCCTCGGTAATCTTCGATGAGGAAGTCTAAAATTTCATAAGTGTATGTTGCGGTCAAAGCCTATATCGTAGATTTACCGTCTCAATATTAAGCGCGATGTGACCGGAGCAACTTCAGAAGCGGCGACTTGACAGGAGCAAGTCCAGTACCATCGTCTAGTCACGTCAAGTTAGATGGCGGGGCTCAAAGTATATACTACTGGAGTAGGCGTATCTAGGGCAGCACTATACTGTCCCATCATGTAGGCTGGATCTTATTTTAGATTGGAATTGCACAAAGGGTCTCGGCAAAACACGTGACTATTATAATGTAAAGGGAGGCACTTCAACATATTGTGCTATAAATAGAGGGACTATAACTCTTGTAAGCACCACTGGGGCATCAGTACTTCGCATAAAACTAATGTCTTCTGAGAATAGCACCGAGTCTATTCCATCCCCTCCTCGTATGGAGTTTGATTCGCCCCCGCGTGAAAACCCCAAAAAGCCACGACCTTCTCGACCACCACCGGGACATAGCCGATCGTCATACAACCGCTATAAGCGTAGTTGTGCCTACATCACACGCCAGCTTCAAGCCGAGTTCCCACCGGAGGCTCGGATTTAAAATTATCCGATTGTCCCGATGGACGTAGACCCATCGATTGATGCGGTTGAAGTTGAAGTCGAGGATGAATGCGAGAGAGAGGAGCCTCCGACTGAGCATTTGGCTCTTCCGGTGCCGCCTGGTATGACGGAAGCTGTGCCAATCGTCATTTTCTCCTCCACTGAAGAGGTCGACGGGGACGATTCAGATGATGCGAACGTAATCAATACTTCTGTTGGGAGTGGTGACATTTGAAAGAGGTGTTGCGCCTCTTCTATATTAGTCGGAATATCTATTTAGTAAGTTTCATTTGAAATAGTCGCGTATGCCTAGTTTGCATAGAAGATGTATTAGGATTTAACAAATTTCACTTTCAAGAAAATGCTCTACTGTACTACGCCTAGAAATAGATTATAAACCAGTAAGAGTTGTAGTTGTCCCTAGGAAAACTGATCAACCATTGATCGCTTGTGTTGTGAGTCTTTTGTGGCAAAATACTTTCATGAAGCAAAAGATTACGATTTGTGTGTGTGTGTCTGAAGTCTTCATAATCTTCTCATGAGGTCGGTGACACTTCAACAATCCCTATTTCTAATATTAGAGCCTCAAACAAGGTTCATATGGGCCCAACCTTTTTAGGCCAAAAATCCTGTCCCAAACTCAGCTCATTTATTAGCCGGATTCAAAGAGCATAAACTATTCATAACTCTCTCTCTCTCTTTGCCGCTGATATTCTCGGGATTGAAGTAATACGATCTAAAACTATATATTCTCGGGATTGAAGCAATCCGATTGTAATTGGATAAGAATAATCAAATCAATACAATCTAATATCAAGTAAGATAGTGATCAAGCAATTCAAAACTATGGCTCGATAAACCATGATTGAGACACGAGAGTTGACATAGCTCGCTCTTTCGAAAAGTGGTAATGGTTTCTATCATTCGGGTGGATGAAAACATCATCAACAACACTATTTGGGGATCAGTAAAAAAATGGAAAAGAAAGGAAAATCTCTACACAGGGCATGTGCCAAAACCATCTTTGAACTGCCTAATTGACTAAAGACCAGAGGAAAATCTCATCATTGGGCATATGCTCGATATATCTCATTCTAATATAAATTATAATTTATATACCTTGTGACCCGATTTCTCCTGGTGGTCACGTCAACCAAAAGTATGGCCCAAATGCGGACCCATTGCTAGCACTACTTTCGCTCAACATCTAACATAAGATTAACGGACTACTCTAAATGGAAGATAGTTACTGAATGATGCATGTTCGGGGGAAAACAAAAAAAGAAAAAAATTACTCAGATGATCAAAGACCTTCAAAAGTGACATCGAGCTATTTTTGTTGAACAGGAATAGTGTTCAAGTTAGTGACAATGTTTTGTAAATAACTAAGAAGCTACGAATTGATATTCCTTGCATTGGGGATTCAATTTATGCCCCAATGGTGATGTTTCAAGCATGTAGCATTGAAGTCGGGAGTTCACAACGAAACACCCTTACCTGCAGCAGCCCTAGATAGCAACAACTAAGCACCATACCTGCAGCAGTCCTAGATAGCAACAACTAAGCACCATACCTGCAGCAGGCCTAGATAGCAACAACTAAGCACCATACTGCGGCGGTCCTAGATAGCAACAACTAAGCACCATACACGCGCAGTCCTAGATAGCAACAACTAAGCACCATACCTGCAGCAGTCCTAGATAGCAACAACTAAGAATTAAACCTGCAGCAATCCTAGATAGCAACAACTAAGTACAATCCCAGGGTCTCCCATTGATTCTAAAATATTTAATTCAAATTCCGACAGAAAATAATGCGTACCGTGATATTTTCATTTTAAGAGCTCTTGGAAAATCAAATAACTTCTCCGGTGTTATACGGTTTATTAGACGCTTCTATGTTGTTTTCATTAATGCGGCTCATCTTCTCTAGTCATCCTGGACTCTGAGCAACTCAATTTATCCAAACAACGGACCACCAACTACCGTGTTTATGGCTCGTAACAAGCGTATCTTATCGGTGAAGATAAAAACATGATGATGCTCTCAGTGCAGAAAGTGCAATTTTACAAGAATAAAACTGTTTGCAAATTTAATGTGTGAAACAAGATGATTGTTGAAACTGCTGCCACATGGTTAAGCTTCATTTTTTATATGGACAGCATGAATTCGTTTGCCTCTTGATGGAACCAAAGTTGCTAAGATTTTTCTCAACCAGAGCATAATTTGTAAGCTTAATCTATAAACCAACATGGAGCAAATTCGCACAACTTTAACTACATATTATTAGGGAGGATATATACTCATTTTCCGCTTGATGGAACCAAAGTCGCTAATATTCTTCTTGTATGGATACATGAATGAGGTAAGGCTCCTGTTTTTTCCTCAATGGCCATAATGAGCTTTCATTGCAAATGCAATAGCGTTACGAACACGCTTCATGAAATGTAGTGTCTTAAGTGCCAGAAAAAAAGGAATAAAATTCCAACTCAGGGATGCAATGGGAAAGTATAAACCTTTGCATCATTGAAGTCTGGATGACCTATTACATCTACTCCATCCAATATAAGTGAATCTGTCGAATATAAAACAATTTTCATCAGGATGGAAAAGAAACAAATAACGTGCGGATAATGTGGCAAAAGATGGGTTTAGTCACATTATGTATTAGTGAAGTGCACACCTTGATTTAGACGGTAGTGTGCTTATTTTGTTGGTTCCCTCACTCCCTCTCCAATATATATATATATATATATATATATATATATATATATATATATATATATATATATATATATATATATATATATTGGAGTGGGATTGGGGAGGGGGGGTGTTGGATTCAAAAAAGCAAGCGAGAGAGAGTATTTATAGTCCACTCATGCTACTAAAAGAAGACAGTTAAAACTAAAATCGTTGATTGGGGTTGGGGGGGGGGGAGGGGGGGGGAAGAAAGAGAGAGAAAGAGAGAGAGCGAGAGTATTTATAGTGTACTCATGTTGCTAACAGAAGACAGTTAAAACTAAAATCTCAATTCTCTTCAATCATTTCAATTTTCCATTATGAAACTTGGCCACATGAGTTTAGAGCAACTCTTTTAGGATTTATACCATGTGGTACAAAGAGTGACTATTTGATGGTACCCCATGGTCCCAAGATTCATCTTGTGAGAAATTGTACCCTCCACTAATATTATGGATGCTTGTGCGACTGCTGCCAATCGCATTCATATGTAGAAATTCTTCCATGAGAATTCAAATTAACAAAATACTAATTTATCATCCACACATAACTGAAAAGTAAACAAATCTAAGTATCCATAACTACTAACAAAACAAAACCATCACAAAATGTGAATGTAAGGTCTCCAAGACCCACTAATTCTCAAAATTACATGCAAGTAGGCAGAATTCCAAAAATCCCCTTCAAATTGAAATATAAACCTGATAAAGACACTAAAAATGTTACAAAAGTGATTTCCTTTATCCTTGCGACGATCACTCCACCCTCGTTTTTTTTTTTCTTTCCGGAGACACGGGCGTGCATGTTCTACGGTTGTGGCCTTTTTTCTTGCAAGTAGAGCACTTATTGGTGTTACCCTTCTCAATTGCTGACTTCATCCTAGCTTTTCGTGGCCGACCTGAACGTGTTCTACCATGTGGTGGTTTTACAACTTCCTGCGTGGCTCCACTTGTCCACTGACTCTCATCAACAATCGGTGGCATGACATCATTGTAGGTATCACAATATCTCTCATTTGTAAACCACTCTTCTACAAAGTCGTGTACCGACGCAGATCGAAAGCTAATGGCAGCGTATGCGTGCCTGCAAGGTATACCAAATACATCATAACTACGACAAGAACACGTTCGTGTCTCCAAATTCACTCTGTGAGTCTTTTCCTTCTCTATAACTGTAAACACATCCAAACTACTCCGATATACTGTTAGAAATCGACCCGCCATGATTTCATCCTTTAAATGTGCATCTGCATATTTTGTGAGCTTCTTTCCTTTACTAGCATGAGCCTTACCATCCAATGACCTCTGATAAAAGTAACTGGTGACCTTCGCATGAGTGAGCTCAACAATCGAAGCAATAGGTAAAGTTCTAGCAAGCACTAATACAGAGTTCATGCACTCTGAGTAGTTTGTAGTTAATATCCCATACCGTTTCCCAGGAAAGTGCGCAATGTTCCAATGTCTCTCGCCAATGTCATTAAGCCAAGCATGACAATTTGGAAAATTCTCTTCTAAAACATCCATTTCATGTTTATACCCTTGAGGGGTGAGTTCTCTAGCAATTTTCCATATCAATCCCTTAACGTAAGAACTCTTGAACTTTAAGAGGAAGTTCTTTGTCAAATGGTGAACACAGTAACCATGCATACAGTTGGGAAACACCAATGGCACAAACTTCATTATAGAATCATGTCGATCGGATATTATAATCAACTCAGAAGGATTACCGGTCACATGGTCTCGTAGCAATGTTAAAAACCACTCCCACGATTGATGATTTTCCTTCTCGACAACCGCAAATGCTAGAGGGAACAATCCGTTGTTACCATCGACAGCTTGAGCCATTAGAAGCTCTCCTCCGTATTTTCCCCTCAAACACGTCCCATCGATAGATACTATAGGCCTTAGAGTCCTTCGATAACTACGGATTGATGGGCCAAATGACCAAAAAAATCTAAGAAAAGCGTTATCCTTTCCACGAATAAGTTCTGTTTTGGCATCAGGATCAACTCGCATCAACTCCTCACAATATCTGGGCAATAAGTCGTAAGAACGCTCCCAACCACCTGTGATATCTCCCATTGCAATTTCTTTGGCACGCCAAGCTTTTCGATATGACACTACCACACCGTATTGTTTTTGTATGTACGATATAATCTTGCCTACATTAAAATCTGGATGCAATTTTAGAAGACCCTTGATGCAACTTGCAACCCAATGACTAGTGGCTTGTCGATGGTCCTTCCCGCGCTCTGCTGGTCCACATGTATGCGGGATATGAATAACGATTTTGAATGTGGTATCACAACGTATCTTTGAAGCACGGATGCGCCAGGGGCATGAGGCAATGGCACACTTTGCTACAACCTTCGTTGCACGAGTCTCTAATGGTGCATATTGGAAATTCGCCAATATTGCAAATTCTTTCAAAGCATTTTGAAAGTCCGCTTTCGAAGCGAAAAGTTTTCCAACTTGCATAGATGTCATCTCCCGTCTGTAAGTACCCGCCTCATCGCATAAGTTCTCATCATCAAAACGATACTTATCTCCATATACCTCGAAAGGGGGCAGGTCATCTTCAACATCAGACGTCCGAACATAGCGGTCCGGATCACGTGGGGGCACATCCTTTCTATCCTTACTCCAACTCTTCAAACTAGATCCGTCACCACTATCTCTTGATCTTGCGGTTCCGATGGCCTCGCACATGGGGTTCGTGTCAAAGGGAGACCCGTTCGAAGCTTCTTGCTATGACTCTTATTCAAATAGAATCGAAACCTTTAGATGCATTGTCGTCAATGCTATCGCGAGAAGGGAACATATCATGTCGGCTCCTATAAACAAAACGTAATATTTTTTTGTAACAAATTTACAAAATAAATATAGTTTCTGTTATAAAAATTAATTGACAAAATTAAATGCTTTTACCTGGTATTGGAAGATGATCTAGAAATATCACCGACGGACCCGCCACTATCTTGACTTGGAAATCTAAACGGATGAATAGGTTTACTTTTGTCATTGACCGGTTCCTTCCTATGATGAACAAAGATAGTCTTTAAATTGTATGGGGTGTATCGATCTGATAAATTGTACAAAAACAATTACATAACGAATAAATTACCTTTTCTCACCACAAGGAGTTGCAAACATAGGAGACGCATAAGAGGATGCATCCTTCTTGTTCATGCTTTTTTTCTCTTCTCCTTTGTTTCCATCATTCAATTCTTTAATGATATATATATGTATCATTCGGCATCCTCGATTTGCAAGAAACATTTGATGCACATCTCCATTGTTTTCAATGTCTATAACCAAAACTTGGTCGCTCAAGGTGCATGAGTATTTGAGAGTGAATTTACACTCCTCGCGACCCATATTGATTACCTCATAAATATTTTCCACGAGTGCCTCGTATGTAATGTCGCACTGAACAAGCTTCAATTTTTTTTTTCCACCAACGTACTTTGGTGACAAACCAGATTCGTTCAACAATCCATCGTAGAAGCAAACCAAGTGAACCGTATCATTCATAATTGGTTATATCCTGTTCAGTAAGAGATGACAATATGATATACTGCTCGTGACTTAAATTGAAAATAAGAATTAAGTTTGGATAATGACCATATATAATGGCTACTAAAAGTTACGGATCCCAAACATCCCCAACCAAGCCAATTATTTTAAATCAACTAGTCCATCTAATGCTCTTCAATCTTACCAACAAATCCATAAATGCTTCTTAAACCATATAAACATTTCTTAAACTACTGAAAATTTCATGCCTTTCCTGGAAATTCAGCATTAATAGTTTCTTTTATCATCTACACATATACTCAAACGGTTGATCATCATTTCAAACAAGGCACAAATAATGAACAACTTGAATTACAGATTAACCAGGTTCACTATAGACCAGTCCAACAACTTATTTACAGTGTAGATAAAGAGCATGTTAGCCATTTCGGCTCACTAATTTTAAGAGAAAAGTACCAGAAAACGACCGTCCATAATTTTTAACACCGTTTCCCTAAAAAAAATTTTATTACTAAAATACGTCCCTGCAACTTTTAAACGGCTGGAGTCGATGCACCGTGCAAAATTTCTTTACCGAATAGAACTTGAATAGTCATTCAACGTCTCCTCCGGCGATCCGGTGTTCGCCGAACCTGAGTTGCCGGCCTACACCAAATAGAGGGTTTATTTTTTAGTGAGAGAGAGGGTGCCTTTGCCTAGTCTCTTTCTCTCTCTACGATTAAGCCTTTTTTCGTGACTCTCTTTCTCTCTCTATAATGAATTTTCTTCGGACTCGTTTCAACAAATGATTTGATTAAGTCAAAATTTTGGAAAGATGAATAAACAGACCCATATAAAACAGAGGCTATGAGTATTCAGAAATAGAATATACTAACTAAATAAATTGCATGTATTACAAATTTTTCCCAATCCGAGGAGTAACTCAAACTTTGATGCAAAAGGTTTATCGGTGGGGAGCATTGGCACAATATTCGCCACATTAGTGCCTTTTCACTCAATAGTAACACAATTACTACACAACTAATTGTAATTAGAGGCTTCTTTATTTTCTTTGTTAATTAGAGGCCTCTTTTAGTTTTCTACTTCCAATCTCTTACTGACTGCCAACAAATCATGTTTTCTATAGCTCTCTGATCTAAGGTGGAGATTTAGCTTACTTTCTCAAATTTCTTTTCAAATAGACTGTTGATGGAAGATTTGGTTTCTAAAAAGTTTGTTGTAATTGTTTCTTCTATTTGGAACTTATTCCCTTCAAGAATTTACAAATTACAATCCAAATGGAAGGATCCACCAAGCTATATGATGCCAATTTTGTTTGGAGACTATTAAAGATGGTTTTCTATGCAATCTAAGATTTAGGTCACTCTAGCTAATGATTTCAAATCAACTAGTCCATCTAATGCTCTTCAATCTTACCAACCAATCCGTAAATGCTTCTTTAACCATATAAACATTTCTTAAACTAGTGAAAATTCCATGCCTTTACTAGAAATTTCAGCATTGATAGTTTTTTTCTCATCTAAACATAACCTCAAACGGTTGATGGCTCAATAGTTTGAAACCATAGCTCAAAACCTGCACAAGATAGTTTCCTAAGAGCTGTGAAAAAATTGATATATGCCAAATTGTCTTTAATCACCTAAAAATGCGTGCTAACTATGACTTAACACCGGAATATCAAATGATCATATAATTATCAAAAGGACACTGCTGACCCCTGCACATAGGCTACGACCTCATAGGTTTATACCACATGGAACACATGTTTGATGAATCGAAATAGTCCAACTAGCAGCCCATCATTGGCACATCTCAACAAGAGAATCATTCTTATGATAAGATAGGAACCATCCTATCAGTGCACTTTAATATCGACCATTTAAATATAGGGCTTTGTACGAAAAAAATGGCTTGTGCCTTTTTATATTACCAAAAATACGAGCGCCCCAACGTCTATTGAACAGCCCGTCTGCCGTAGAAACCCACACAGGAAGCAAGTGACTTACAGTTTTACCCCTCTTATTAATCGGTCTCAAACATCTGATTAAAATATGTGCCTTACAAACAAACTAAACTTCGGGAACACACGTGTACATATACCTTAGGACAGAGTTCTAAGAGATGGACAGATGGCTTCAACGCCAACGAGTGTGGATTCTAAAAAGATAAAGTTACATTACCTCGCGTACTACTGTGGAGGACTATACACGATCCATCTGTAAAGTAAATTTGGTATCTATGATCGTCGATCTAAACCGTTCATCTAAGATAGATGGTTACGGTTGTATCATCATACGGTCCATTTTACTCAAATTAAATTTAATTTAAATTAAATTATAATTTACAGATTTCATGATGCAGATCTCCGTCGCTTTCTCTAATACCCTACTAGCTTTCTTCTTCAATTCAACTTCCAAATCAGACAATAAACCAGCACCCCATTTATGACCTTTACACATTGTCAAGCCGTAAAATTGACAAACCATCAAAAAACTTTTTATAATATGGAAAAAGAGAAAAATATCACTTGTAATCCGTGCACAACTTTGCTTCAATATGGATTTGGAAATTATAATTTAATTTTAATTTGAGGAAGAAAGAGAAAAAAACTTATTTCTTGCTCTATAGATTTGAAAAATAAAAAAATGATTTCTTGCTCTACAGATCTGGGAATCAATGGCTCTAGATTGATCCATGCTCCAATGGCTCTAGATTGATCCAAGCTCCTATCTACCATCGCTTTTGTAACTTTTTTCCTTCTACGATTTAATCGGTACTTTGCGAGACGGCCGCTAACGAACATAGGGTTTTGGAGAAGTAGGGTTAGGGAGAAGAAGGGGTCTGTAAAAGCAGCTCTAGATTAATCCAAGCTCCTATTTACCCTCGCTTTCGTCACTTTTTTTTTACTAAACCGTAGATTGATCCAAGCTCATTTTTTTCTTCTACAGTTTTATCCGTCCTTTGTGAGATGGCCTCCCACAAACATAGGGTTTTGGAGAAGAAGAAGTAGGGTTAGAAAGAAAAAAAATGAGTGTGTAATAGCAGTTAATAGGGGCAAAAGTATAAAAGAAATTGCCCCAAAATGCTAACGTGGGAATACACGGGTCAGCACGGCCCATTTTGGCCCGTAAAGGCGCTTATGATTAAAAAATAAAATCCGTGGAAATGGTGATAAAGATGATTTTGGGGCGTCTCATGGTACTTTTCTCTTAAATATATGCACAACCATATGAATTTAGATAGATCAAGCTTCAAATCCACCAATGAGGGTGGTTTTTGGGCCCACTTAAGTTCAATTTATAAGTATTAATTTTTACTACTTTTATTGCTCAAAAACATGTGGCAAAAACATTGATCAAAATTTCGTCCAATACCGATACGTATTGGTTTTGGACTTGGACGATACGATAAATTGAGTTTTTCTCGGGCCCCTTAAAAATTAGTCAAATAATTGTTCAACTTATTGCCCAATGTATCGTCACCGATATTTTCAAATTATTGTTTTGTGTTTTTTTTTTGGAAAAATCTTTGGAATGTATCATCCGTAACCCATACGTATTGTCCGAGGTATCGGTTTTAGGGCTGAACGATATGATATGGTAAACCGAGATTTTGACCCATGGGCAAAAAAGCACTCAGTGCTCTATCTATCTATAATGTGGCTGTCATGCCTCATCTATCTTACAATTATATGAATGATTGCATTTGCCGCACCGTAATTTGTGTCTGCAAATTCTTTTCCTAATTTGCCGCACCGTAATTTGTGGCTGATGAAACTGGTTTGGATTTCAACAAACAAATTAGTTTGATAGAGACCAAGTACCAGCAGGTAACTCTTACAAGGATCTTATTATTTTCCACTATGTATGTTATTATATTTTTGGAGGATAAAGAAATTCCCAATATTGAGTTCTGTTGAATGCATGATTTTTAAAAGCTTTTTTTCCTCCTCCATGCTTGATGATATGATAATGATGATACTTGATTTTTTATGAAACACACTTAATATAACAAATTAAGGATAATCTGTGAACCTCCATTCCATGATGGTCCAACTGACAAATATTATTTTTTGATCTCATTCGAATGGGTTAGAGACTTAGATGTTTCTAGGAGGGGAGTAGTTCAAACTTTGATGCAAAAGGTTTATCGGGGAGAACCGCACACAAATCGCCACATTAATGAAACACAGCTGAAATAAACAATCTGATATTTGGGAAAATAATCATTCAGTTCTATGAGGCATTCCATCAAACATTAGGTAGGCAACAAATCACAAAAAAAATACAGATATAAAAAAATAAACAACACACATGCATTTTCACTTACTGTTGAAGAAGACGAAGATGGAAATCGGGGACCCAGCTGAGAACGAAGATGGACGATCTGAGCTCGGCGTCTCAAAAAGCGAAGAGTGGCTTTTGCTTTTGGAAATTGTGGTCGCAGCTCTGGCCGCCCAATATACGGCGTCGACAAACGACGGACGACGTAGATGGAAACCGGGGACCCAACTGAGAGCGGAGACAAACAATCCGAGCGCTGGCGTCGATAGCTACCGTAATGTTTGATTTGCTTTTCGAATTCGAGGTCCCAGCTCCGGCGGCTCAACAATCGGCGTCAACAAATGACGGAGCCGAAAAGCCCTCCAACGGCGGCGTCCACAAATGGACAACGGGAAAAGAAAAGGGAGGAGGGTGACGAAGGAAGAAGCTTTTTTTGGGATTTTTTTCCTCTCTTCGAGAGGGTATTTCAGTAATCTCTAATTCGTAGGTTCTCTGTCAACTGGCTGTAAACGGGCTTCTTCACGATGCTTGGGCGCCTGAAACGGGCTTCTTCACGATGCTTGGGCGCCTGCTGATAATAAACGGAAGATGGCTACCGAAATGGTAATAAGTTACCTTCAGGGGCGTTTTACGGTACTAACCTCTTGTCTATTGGCATTGATCTATTGGCTTTAATTTAGAGCCTGAACATTAAAAAAATAATAAAAAAAAGAAATTAAAAAATCATGTTTTGGGCTGAGCACCAATTCTGCAAAATCTTAAAAAGGGATTCGTACAAATCTAAGGTTCTTGATATTTGACTTGTTCTTATGGTCCTAAATCCTTAATCAAGGCATCGATTTACAATATTGCAATGATCCAAACGAAGAGCTACTGCAAAAAACCGAAACTGCAAAAATCTGCACAAATCTAAGGTTCCTAATATTTGACTTGTTCTTATTGTCTTAAATCGTTAAACAAGACTTGTTACAATATTGCAATGATCCAAATGAAGAGCTACTGCAAAAATCTGCAAAAATCGCAAACTGCAAAAATCTGCAACGTTAACCAATCTGCAAAAATCTGCAAAAATTCCAATCTGCAAAAAATCCCAAAAAGGATTTTTTTTCCATTGAAATAAAATCACCGAACAATACATGGATTTAAAATATTACAATATTCTAAGCGACTTTAATTCAAAGCACGTACATTAAAAGAGAAATTGTAAAAAGGATTAAGTAGAAATCCGGAGTTAATATCAATATAAGCAGATCTAAGCGCAAAAATCGAAAATACGGAGAATTAAAAGCGTAAAAATCAGATAATCAGAAATCCAGAGTTCGTATCAATATTATAAACTGCAAAAATCAGATAATCGGAGAATTAAAAACAGATCTACTATGTTTTAAAGCTCAAATGGGCAACGATTCAACAAATCAACAAAGTAAAAAACTAGGGTTTCGAACATACCTTTTGGAGATTTGTGTTGAGATTCTTTTCTTTTTTCTTCTCCTCCTCCCTTTTTCGTGATCTAATTGTTTGGTGTGAAGAAGAGTAAAAATAAGACGTCGTGGTGCTTACCTTCTCTACAATCCTCGATTCTTTCTATTGGAGAGGCTAGAAACGAAGGAAGGAGGAGGAGGGTAGCACATTTGGGTTATCTGGTAGGAGGGGCTCGAAGGTAATTTCAGATATTCATAAAGTGAGTAAACGTGTTAATGCCGACCGTATTGTCGCTGCACCGGCGCTGTTCGCTAATAAACGAAAAAAATTCACGGAAACGGTAATAAGAATGGTAGAGGGGCGTTTTATGGTACTTATCTCAAAAAGTATCTACCATATAGGTTATATGTCCATAATCATGTGAGGAGAGCAGCACACTATGGTCAATACTCTAACAAAGTCAAATCAAACGCTTTCATTTAAAAACTTAGGAGTTATGGAAAATTAGAAATTGTGAACGATTTTTGATTGATAATATTACAGACAAGGTATGTGGCACGATGTGGTAGGCCGTAATGTTTGAGGCCCAATATGTGTGCAGCCAGTCACAAAGTGCCACATAAGCTGTATGCAAAATTATCCATAAATAATTATCTACTGTATAACATTGTTCAAAGAGCTCATGCCCCTGTTTGACCGCACTTAGGCCCGACCTTAATAAAGGGTGAATCTTCCATCTCAACTCTAAGAAATGCAAACATATTTTTTTTCATGCATCTCCCAAGTTTGACCATGTTGTTGGAGGGTTGCTCTTGGTGCACAGGTCATACACGGTCATAATCCTAAAATATTGTTAACTTTCAACTGCCATGCTCCAAAATTCAAATGTAGCAATCAAATTTCTAAAATATAATAATAATTTATTTCTACCTTCAAAATTATAATTAAAATAAGAGTTAGTCTATAATGCGTGTCCACCGATTTTGATTATGTGACTGCATGTGTAACTTGCACGGACTTCTAATACATGAAATTCCATGCGCAAGCATGTGGTCTATTGTGTCAACCATCTCTATACAGGGCCGCTAACTTGGTCAAATGCGTACTTTCGAGAGTACCCATAAATTCACCCACCGAATCTTTGAGGGTGCCCACGCTGAAACCTATTGACTGCTTTGAATTAGACAATAGAGATCTTGTTCGTCCTCATCTTTTACTGGATGGATATCTTGAGATCATAAGTGTACCATCAAAGGTCAATTTTTTATTTCACGTAACACATATCCCAAAGAAATGACTTTAGCATCAAGTGGCACTCATCACATTCAAACCTGATTTTAAGGTCGCTTTTTTAGATGTGTGTCACTTTAAATAAGAAATTGATCGTCTAATGGTACACCCATGATCTTCATCCTGTGAAAGATAATCAAGACAAAAAAATTCTCCACTATCATATTCAAAGTAATCAATGGGTTTCAGCCATAGTGACCAAATTTGTCAACTTTTTAGAAAATTTACGAATGGTTCGTGAATTTTTGAAGAAAAAAAAAATGAATAAAATCTAAATTTTTTGAATAGTTTACGAATTTTACGAATTATATGCGAATTAAATGTCTTTTTTCATAATTATTCCTAACTTTGCTTAGAAACCTTTTTTTAAAAAATTGTTATTAATATTTATTTTTTTCTAAATTTTGACTGTATTCTTTCTAAATTTAACAAATTTTTCCAGATTTTTTTGAATTTTTTCCAAACTAATTTTTCCGATTTATTTTTCCTCAAAGATTCGGTGGTTAAATTTAAAGGTACTCTACTTTCCAAGTCCTAAAGGTTGTGGACTTCAAAGTTCTTCTAGAGAGTTAACCGATTTGACACCACGCTCCATACAGCCCATATAGGTACGTGACCCGTGTAGCCATGCCTATGCCTTTCTGAATGCTACTAGATTGGGTTAAAGGAGATAATTACCGCGGATTGCTACGAATGAAGCATGCACAGCCCATGTAGGCTGCAATAAATGTTACTGCCCATTAAATAAATACAAATAATGTTGCTTCGCGGTTCGCCACAGCAAAAGTGTAATATCCCGGATATTTTTGGCCTGATTTCGTTTACCACGGTAAACGTGCCCGAAAAATTGACGGGACGAATCTGATTTATTTGTATTTATTTAATGGACAATAGCATTTATTTGGTAGGGTAAGAAATGAGATAGAAGGTGGTTAAAGGATTTGGTTTTGGACTTGTGGAAATTATATGTTTGGTAACATATACGCTAAGTCGTGTGTATGTGTTTAACACCGAAAACTAATGCAAGTTAAGTGGATAGAATTGTGGAATTCAAAGATGTAGATATTTTGTTGGTTTGTAAATTGTTTTATAAAGAGAGAAGTATAGAAGAGAAGTTTCATCTCTTCTTCCTCACGTGAGAACCAAAACACTTACAACCTTGCTTTTTTGCTTCGATCCCTTGAGATTAAAATCTCTCTCCTCATCTTAGCCATTGAAAATCCTTGTGCTCTACTTCTGATTGGTTTGATATATTTAGAAGAAAGGCTAGGGGAGAGAGGACAATTTTGGTGAATGATCTGAGCAACCTTTGCTCTGGCTGAAATGGTTAGAGGTGTACTGATTTTGGAGTCCAACTAACTAGAGTTTGCGGATTGATCCGGTGTATGGAATTGGATCAACGAAGGCTAATCGACCTTGAAAGGTAGGCTCTTTAAATTTCTTTGAGTAAGTTGTTTATGTTTAGATTAATTAGGTATATGTTGCATCTAAAAAGTATAAACTGTATGAGTGCTTTGAAAGAAATGAAGCATGTCTGAAGGACAATTTTTTAACACCACAGACTTAGGCAAATTCGAGGGTCGAATGCAAATTCGATCATCAAATTTGAAATTCGACCATCTAATTAAAATTCGATGATTGAATTTTGGAGAATCGAACTGATGCACTTTTGGGTGAATTCGATGCTCGAATTCAAATTCGACCATCGAATTTGGAATTCGATGATCGAATTCTACTCTGTTTTTCTTGTCTTTGGAAACTCTTGGAAAGTGTTGTGGGTAGTTTCTATTTTGACTTTTTGGACCTCATTAACACATGGTGTTAATCATTATAGGTTTTGTGATAAAGAGTCCATTGTGAGGACTTCTTGGGGTGATTTTTGATCAATTTGAGTTGAGGTAGGGGAACTCTAAGAATTAATTGCATTTTATTCTATATATTTGGTTATTTTGTTAAAGCATTAATTTTAAATTTCTGTTAAGACAGCATGATTAAGAACTTAGAAATGTGATATCAATAAGAACTCAAAAATTTTGGAAATTCCAAACTTCATCTTTGAATGTGAAATTTGTATTAGAACTCAGAAAATTCGAATATGTATTATGTACATAAAAGCTGATATATTTAGTATTCGCATTTGATTTGAGGTTCCTTAGAATGAAACCCTAGATTTTGTCAACCGTATTGACGGTATTTCGCATTTGATTACGTAAGGGCTTGTTGTACTTTTCGAAATAGGGTTTATGAACGACAATGGTCAGTAGGGTTTTCCATCGGTGATACTCGTGCTCTCATGCTAGTATGTAATTTGAGAGATATCTTTGAGTTATAATTTTAAGGCAAGATACATGCATTCGATCAGAACTTGAAAACATCAGAACTTTAGACATGATAATTTCTCTTTCTATTCACTGTTTTAGAATTAGAAATTTAGTCTGTAAGGCATCTTTTGAAAACCATAAATGATCCGATTTTGTCTTTGAAAACCTTTACTTATGATAAAATGTGATTAGATAAGTTTCCTCTATTGAGCTTTGATGTTAGCTCATCCCGACTACATGTCACAGGTGTTGGGACTGATTTAGGATCAGACGATCTCGATTTAGAGGACTCTGACTATATCCCGGAGGACGAGCTTGAGACCCCAGCGTAGGAGTTCTTTCCGTGATTAGTCTTGTCTTTTGGTACTTTTTGCGTTAGAATGATTTTGAATTATGGGCCCCAGGCCTTGTTTTGCTTATTTTGATATCACTTGAGGAACCATCATTAGGAATCATTGTTTAGGTGATCGGATTGGCCATCACTGGTAGTTATTTCTGGTTCCTGTTGGTGATATATTTTTGTATGAGCTTTTGTACTTGCTTCTTTTCGTTTGAATTTTGTTTAGATCTATGCTTATGTTGTCGACTTTTATTTGGTATGCGGCTTATTGAGTAATCAATAAGTTGGCGAACTGACCGTTACTATACCGAAAGGATTGGAAAAGTTTGGTCGTTACAAAAAGAGGAAGTCTCTCCAAATATCTCCTCTAAAAACAAACAATTTGTTATGACCCAAAATCCTAGCCAATCTCAAGGGCTTAAATTTCGTGTTATGGTACCGCAAAAGCGATAAGTGGACATATATACAATCCATAGCTCAACATAAGAATTAAGATCGAGACATTTAAATATTAAGTTAAATGGTTCACCAGTAAAAATGGAAAGCGTAGATGACAATTGATAAGGAAAAATCTATTCACGCATCTAAAATATAAAAATACAGAAGTTTCACGTAGGGTAAAACTGTCTCATAGGTAAACCCATAAGAAGTACCAAAAATAAAATCAACTGATAGAATGTCTCTCAAAGAAAATAATTAAGTCTAGAGTTAAAGGAACGCTCAAGGCTCATAATAGTCCATCGGATCTACGCCATCATCCAAGTGGTAGCTGACATCCTCATCTTCATAAGTCGTATCGAGTACAGCTACCTCCACGTCATCAAAGGTAGAATGATTTGTGTTATTACCTGCAACTATTAGATTTCGTGGGGTGAATTTACTCAGTCGCGTAAACTCAGTGAGTTGCATAATCAATCCACCATAACTTACTCAAGTGATCGTGTGTGCACTCGCTTTAGTTGCGGTGATTTTTGAAGATAAAATCTAACATTTTTATATAATGACAAAATATTCATAATCTCATAACATATCATATTCAAATTGAAAAACTATATCGTAGCAGAAAATGTATATGATGCATTCATTTCTTATTTCTTTTATTTTTACATGTCTCTTCAACTTATCCTATGTGAGATATCTTTATTTTAGCTTCATATGCTTACACATCGTACTTCGCATCTTACTTAACTCACGTAAACGATCTGTACTAGGGTCGTCGAGCCTACTACACGACATTCACATATAGATAATCACATAACCTCCATAACATAGCGTATTGTAAACCACCATCCAGTCAGATGAGGTTTGCGCTCATCAGTACAACAGGTTCCCTTAAGTCAAAACCTCCAGCATCCCCTTAGATCGAGACAAATATAAACATAATGTCCTTATAACGCATCTTTGCTGCAGATGTTGGACCCTTACGGTGGCTCGTAAGGTATGACACGTGTAAAAATTAATTCTTATTTAGCTTACCTTCACTGCATGTCTTATCATATTACTATTTGGTTCTAGGCTTAGGTTCCAGCCCCGATTTCATTATTGATGTTGGCTTAAGCCTCCACTTTCTTATCGTATTTGTATTTTAACATATTCATTTCTTATTTTTTTCTTATAACTTAATTGGAGTGAGCCACAGTGCGATAAACTTTACTAGATCATGCTCCCCAAGGGACGGGTTTCGTAGTAACTTGGATGTACTTCATATAATAACTTATACTCCCATAGAAGTGTTATATCCATATATGGATGCCTGCATTCCAAATATCACGTGATCGTAAAAGAAGCGCTACAGTGGCGAAAGCTTATATCATGTGTAGTATCTTATTCCTTAACATATCATGTATATGCGCTATCGCAATTTTCTACGTGATAAATGTAATATGATAAAGATGAAATATATATAAGAAAAATAATATCGCATGCACCCTAAGCATTGTGTGCTTATAGCGGAATTAACGTGGATCATAGATCATAGATCATAGAGCATTGAGTAAAAATAAAACATAAAAAATATTTAAATACTTTTATTCTATGATTAACTCAAACTACTCTTCCTTGTATGGATTAATCGGTGATGCGATCGGACTCGTTTAGAATCTTAAAGAGACACATATACTTATAGGGATCGTAGGATCCTTAAAAGAGGTGACAAACATTTTCATTGTGTCCGAAATGTCTAAAAACTATGAGACTGAGTCATGAATCGCCTAAATCGGATGTCCACGTGAAAATATATCAAGAATTGTATTTTTTAAAGAATTACAATTTGGAACTATTCAATCTCGACTAGTCGAGTTCCATCTCGACCTGTCGAGATCAAAGAAGAAAACAAAAACATAAGAGGATATGACTCGATTGGTCGAATTTGCATTTCGACAGGTCGGGTTTGCTAAAGAAATAGAGGTGTATTACATCTCGATCGGTCGACTTGCGATCTTGACCTGTCGAAGTTTCTGAATTACCTTTAGTGAGTCAAGATCGAATGGTCGAAAGTGGATTTCGACAGGTCGAGTTTCCTGAAGGAAACTGGAGGGGAAGATCAATCTTAATTGGTCGAATTTAGATTTCGATAGGTCGAGATTATCAAACACATCGAAAAAGTTATTTAAACTCGACTGGTCAAATTTAGTTTTCGATTGGTATAGATCAAACAGAGGAAAATTTTTGAAGGAAACGCAGAACTCGATTGGTCAAGTTTAGATTTCGACCGATCGAGATCAAATAGGGGACAAAAATCCTTACACAAGATACAACTCAACCGGTCGACTTTGAATCTCGACCGGTCGAGTTTAGAATTTTAGGCACAGGTTGAGCCTGCAGTCTAAGATCTCTTTCTTCCTCGATTATTTTTAGGGTTGATTTAGGGTTTCCTTTTTAAAATAACTGAATAATTTAAGATGAATTGAGTGGCACCAACCTGTTAAAGCGTAATTCGTGATTTTTGCAGTGATTTGGGTTGGCGTAGATAAGATTCAGAGCGTTGATTTCACTACAAAAAACAAGATTATTAGCAGCAACCAAAAACTACCGCTATTAACAAAAAATTGCCGCTAATACCCTTGCCGCTAATAGTTTTTTGTTTATAACGGTAGTTTTTTGTTCCAAAAAACTGCCGCTAATAATTTATTTTTTATAGTGTTTGCTCAAGTCTTTTCACAAGTAAACTTTTCTCACAACGGAATCTGTCGCAACGATGAGAGACCTCGTTGGGGGTGATTTGGGTTCTAAAAAAGGAAGCTCAGCCATTGTGATGATAGTGGTCCGAACTCGTGAGATTTCTTGGTTATGGATCTCGTTTAAGGATGAGATAGTGGTGGAAGGTAGTTGCGTTCTTGTAGAGAAAAGAGAACAAGAGAGTGAGAGAGACGGATGCAAGAGGTAGGGACCTCTATTTCTCTCTATGTTTCCCATTTATATAGAAGAGGTAATTAGAGAAAGAGCCCAAATGGCAAGTTGACACTACAAAAATAAGGTGTTTAAGGAGCACTTGCTATTAAGGCAATTTTTGGTACTAGCAAGACTAATAGCGGCAGTTTTTAATAGCGGCAGTTTTTGTTAGCGGCAGGACTAATAGCAACAGTTTTTTATTAAAAATATTGCCACTAATAGTCTTATTTTTTGTAGTGTGACTAGCTGATAGATTTTAAAATGTATCCTTGCAAGGGCACAATATCTATTGAAGCACGGTGAAATCAAGGGTGTCGATTCCACAGGGAAGCGCGAAATTTAATTAATTCTAGAAGTGCAACAAACTTAAGGAAGTACCAAAGGCAAGATCTTTGCTATGATAAAATTAGCAACTACACAAATACAAATAAAAAAAATATAAACAAAATTTATGCAAGGAAAACGGTGAATAAAATAACAATAAAAAGATTATCAAGGTATCCGCTAACCCTAGATTTGTAATTTTTCTATCAACAATCAATCACACATTTCAATGTCAAATTATTTACCATCCTTTTACTACAAACAAAATGAATAAAAAAGAATGTGAGTATTGATCCGGTATATCCTATCCCAATACTATGACGCATCCAATCACGACATAAATCATGCGAAAGGCATAACTTATCTCAAATGCGAAATCACAACATTAATAATCAATCGTATGACATCCTATATCGGTATACAAGATCGATCTAGGTGGAATGACTCTTCTATTATCGCCGATAACCAAGATCGACGGTTATAAATGAATATTTGATGATAAACAATAGGCATAAACTTAAAATCATACGATTCAATAATTATGACAAGCTATACAAATACTAACCCTCATTTTACTACAAGCAAAACGATTCAAGAAATATGATTATTTGATTTTACATACTCTATCCTAATACTATAACGCATCCAATCATGACATGAATCATGCGAAAGACATAATGTATCACAAACATACAACCACAACAATAATTATTAATCGTATGACATCCTATATTGGTCTACGAGATCGATCTAGGTGGAATAACTCTTTTATTATAGCCAATAACCAAGATCAACCATTATAAATGAGTATTCGATGGTAATGCAATAAGCACACTCTTAAAGTCGTACGATTCAATATTTGTAAAAAGAAATTATTGAAATGAAAATAAATTAACTACTTATCTAGGGGTCGCTTCCTCCTTTAATGAGCAGTTTTAGTCACTCATCTCCGATCCACACGCAAGGCACAGATCCGGAACCATCATAAAAGTGTTCTTTGATTATCAAATGCTCAGATCTTTAAAAAAAAAATTTGGAACCTTACAAAGCTTTGATTCCTAATTATAAACTAATTATCAAAAGCTAAAACTGCAAACTGAAAAACTAAGGAGAAAATCTAAGAAAAATACTAAGAAAATTAAGCCTAAAAGGGACCCCAAAAGAGGATCAAAAGAGACTCCCAAAACCCTAAATATTGTTTTGTTTATATAGGGCACGGACTAAAAACCTTTCATAAACAAGTCAATCGATTAATTTTCAAGATTCAATCGATTGAATTCAAAATCTGAATTTTGGCGGAATCATTTGAATTTGAAATAAATCAATTGATTTTAGGAAATCAATCAATTTGAATTTAAATTCGAATTTGAGAGGGAAATAATTGTCATCCAACTCAATCGATTGATTTCTGAAATTCAATCGATTGATTTCTGAAATTCAATCGATTGATTTAAATTCAAATTTTGGGTGGCAGAACAATTGTCATAACCTCAATCGATTGATTTTCATAATTCAATTGATTGAGTTAGACTTGTGACATTTTTAATTCTCTTAGCAATGACTGGATCAATCTGTTCTTTCACGGATTTTGATGTTTCCATTGGCTTCATGATTCAATGCTCCCATGTTATCCTTAATTATGCTCTTTTATGCTTCTACAAGATCCAACAGACGAAAATACCTTGAACCACTAAAACTGCACAACAGCCATCAGATAGCCTTCATCGGATAGTCAAATATCGCTATTAGGGTGCGAAATATGATCATATTTCCACACATATCACTAACTAAAAAAAGCAAGAGTTCTTCAAGGACTCTAATTGATTGCAATTCAATTCCATAAATGATGTGATTTAAGTACCTTAGTTGTTTAAAGCAGCAGGTCCTTGGGATTCGGTTACCATTTTTGTGTAAGGATTTTATTTAGAATTTTCTTAATTTAGTGGTATGCGCTATGATAAGATATGCGCACAAGGACCGGTCTTGATGCTTCACCCATTTATCACCATTAAACAGGGTCAAAATAGACCTGGGTCATAACACAACTACTCCCCAAAATAGATACCGTGCCCCAAGGAAAGCCACAAATATCTATAAGTTCCATTACCTCATCCACAAGATTCTGTATTGTGTGCACGAATCAATCTAATCCATTAAAATTTGGGACATTTGTTGTGACAGCCCGGATTTCCACACCTCGAAACCCGTGCCATCAGCACAATCCTCCAGACTGTGCCCCAAAACTGTGCACGGAACATTGGTATATCAAGCACAAATTAAATAATTAAAGCAATTAATATCATAAAGCGGAAACAGTTAAAATGCTAAACTGACATACGCAAAAGACAGTTCTACTTTCATGCCACTGCATGAACAGAGAACCGACCCGAACCATCGGTGATAAACTAATCACCCCAGATGGTTCGCCAAAAGAATAATTTAATTTAATTACATGTTTATCAAGAATAAAGGCTTGACATACCAAGCTGTACAAATCTGCTCTCAAAAACTACTCTGTCAAAGTACACAGCAGAGTCTCCTAGAAGAAGTCCTCGAGTGGAGGCTCAAACTCGTCTCCAAGTGCGTAATTCGAATCACCCGGATCTACGCCCCCCGAAGCCTCAGTTGCTGCTATCAAAGGACCTGCGACGTATAGTCTAAAGGGGTGAGCTACATCCTAGCTCAATAGGGAACAACACAGTGAACGTATAAGTTAAAACTCACATATATTCCATGATACTCTAAGCATGATGTGTCTATGCTTTTGAAAGAAAACAGTTCAAATCTGATGAATTTACATTCAAGTTTACTGGTCGTTAGCATGTCTTACTTTACTGTTGATTTATCATGAATGACACTGAACAGGCCTAAAGCAAAACTTAAATCTTCAACTTAAGTAATCCTCGAGCAATATAGCATCGAGCCCCGATAAGATACCCTTCATCGTCATCTAATTAGATAGTTGTAAAAATATATTCCATGGGAATACGACCCAAGCCCCTTTCTCACTAGGCAGTAGGGTTAAATATCACACAACATCCCTGGGATGTACTTATGGTTACGGATAAACCTCCGTACTGGTGTACAGATTCGCCGCCGTACCGGTCACGGATATCCTGTCACGTCAGTCGTGGGTATCCCGCCACGTCGGTGGGGTATCCTCCAAACCTCAAATAACAAAAATAATATGTGCTTTACATATAGTTGTTCATCGTGTAAGTGTGTTATCTTATATTAGTTAAGCCTCAACAGTAATTATTCAATCCTATGTATATATCCCTGGGATGTATACATACCTGCATCACACCTGATGCCTTTATTACTTTCTCATCCCCTAGGGATGTCTCAATCTCATTAGATTACTTGTTCTTAGTTACTTGCATCACACAGATGCCTTTGTCACATTCTTGGTGTCACACACGCACCCATTTTCACAAAGCTTTTCAAAGTTAAAACAACTTCACATTTGATAATTATATCACTACATACATGCTCTTGAAATTGAAGTAAATGTTCAAGGTGTTCCCTACCTCAAGTCTCTAATGGTTCAAGCATCAAGGTCCCACGCGGCTCCTTGTGCTCGCTTTCACACGTACCACCTATGGTACATTACAACACATGCAATACATCACTAAAGATGTAATGAAGAAGGTCCTGGACCCTCAATGAATCTCAAAGAAAACTTAGAAAGTTGAGCAAAACTGTCAAAGTCGATTAATCGATTCCCAAAATCGATTAATCAAAATGCAATTCGATTAATTGATTCCCAAAATCGATTAATTGAAACCCAAATCGATTAATCGATTCTCAAAATCGATTAATCGAGATTCAAATTCGATTAATCGATCTCAAATCGATTAATCGAGGTCTCTAACATAATAAGGTCGATTCTCAAATCGAATGATCGAAATTCTAAAATCGATTAGTCGATCCCAAATCGATTAATCGAAAACCAAAATCGATTAATCGATTTTCCAACTCGATTAGTCGATTTCTCCAGGTCTCATTTCTCCAGCCACTGAGGTACCGAGTCGATTAGTCGATTTCCAAATCGACTAATCCAAATCCAAATCGATTAATCGAAATACAATTTGATTAATTGAAATCGGGCTTTTATGACTTTTGAACTTCTGGGCCGAAATCGATTAATCGAACTCCAATTTTGATTAATCGATTTGGCCAGATTCAGCCCTCTTACGGACTGTTCTTCCAATCTTTCTCCTTTCTTTTTCTATGCTTTTAATCTACCCTTCTAAGCATTTTTGACTGAATTTAATCATCATACTCTATGCATTTAATGCTAACAAAATTTACCTCCAATAAATCTCAAATTGATTGAATCTCAAGGTTGGAATGGCTAGGGTTTCAGCTTTGGCTCTAAGGAATCCTTCGCGTTGAATTCGGCCTTAAATATTTGAATCCCTTCTTGGCTTGCATTCACTCATTTACTCAATAACCCTTTTTACTTCTTTCTCTCTTCTTAATTCTCTTCAACAACCCAAACAAAAGGGAACTAGAGTTATTAAAACCCTTTTTATTCTCTCTCCAGCTTGTGTGTTAAACGCATACACCAGAGATAGGTGTATATGACTGCAACTTAACACCTTACTCTACATTTAGGTCACACTAATCTCACATTAGTACCTAACCTCATGAACTAAAAGTTTGACCATCACTTGGTCAACCTACGATCAATCGGGCACGGCTCTCGAGGTCAAGGTCAAACGATAATTTTTCGGGATATTATATTTGTGCTAGTATCCTATTGATAATATAGATCTCTGTTAAAAGAATTCTTTAAATTAATGAAAATTTAAGAAAAATTCACCATACAAATGGCATGTAGATCTTCTCACCGACTAGTAATTCCTCAACTCTCTGAACATTTCCCTCAAATTTTTATCATTGTAATATATGCTTTAATCATATTTTGTATTATTTTTTAATGGTAAGTGATAACCCATCGTGGCAGTTCACCGGTCTTTTTGGCGGAGCACCACTTTCTTCTCAAATATTTAAAATTATAGTGTAAAGTGTTAGTGAGTTATATGTAAAATTTTTATTGCTAACGCTTGTCATTAGTATATGTTTCGCATGATTGATGGTCACGTTTACACTATGGATGTCATAACATTAGATTAGGTTCATAGGTGAGAAATTGAATTGAGTACGTTTGGCACTTTATCTTCTTTTGAATATTTCTTTTGTTCATTGTGATGTCATTTCAACTTTTCAATTGATTTTTTATTTTTTGACTAAGAAAATGGGAAAGCAAAAATAGTCTTTGAAATTTTTTTGTCAACATTTGATATTTTTTGAAATATTGTGCTATTGCTTTCATGGTTGAATGCAGTTTTGAGATATTTTAATTGCACAGAACAAAGGTTTTTTCTTTTATAATTGACTGATGGCATTTTAGCGTTAAGCGTCATTTTAATTCGCTTTTGTTGCTTTAATTTTTTCATTACTCTAGAGATTCGTGTAATGGTCTTTCATTGTTATATTTTTCTAATTATTATTTTATGGTGTTTCTCATTTTCTTTGTCTTACTCTTATTTTGTGTTATTTTATTTGTTATGTAGCGATCCGAGATCTCACAATCTCTTGATTGTAAGAACTTAGACTGTACCTTCGTATTGTGGATCATAGAAACATATTAAGGCGATAAAAATATCTTAAACATCGGAAGATAAAATTTATTTAAAATATTAATTAATCAAAATAAAACATATGACAATGTTCTTATTCCAATAACAAGTCCAACATGATTAAAACTTAAACAATCTTAATAAAATACTAACTGATCGATATCTCATTTATTTAAAACTCATAATAATAACTAGAAAGGAATATAGCTAATTAGGCCCCGAAGCCATCATTGCCATTCAGTCTAATTTCCTGAGTACCACGTACTGTCTCATCGCCATAGACCCATACATTGTTATCGGCGACACCTGTCTCATCTGTTCAACAAAGGGTGTAAGTTTACACTTTTATGAATCAGACATGCAATTCAGTGAAGCATAAAATATCAGTCATAGTCATATAAACATTTCGGTATATTTCATGTGTGTGTGCATGTGACATGTATAATCTCAATAAACTGAATGAACTGAATATAAACATATATATCAATATTATATGAATGCATCATTTCTTTTAATTTCATCTTTCTTGTCATTTAATGCACGTTAGACTCCGTCCTATTCAAGACGTTGGGTCATAATCATGCTTATCACTTATTTAGTTAGACTCTGCCATGCTCAAGATGTTGGGTCTAATGAATCATATTATTTATTGCATGTCAAACTCCATCCCACTCAAGACATTGGGCTTAATCATGCTCATCATACTCTTGTTTAGTTAGACTCCATCTTACAGAAGATGTTGGGTCTAATACCTTCTTAGACTCCATCATGTATAAGATGTTGGGTCTAATACTCCTTAATCGCGTTTAGTTAGACTTCATCAAGCACAAGATGTTGGGTCTAATACCTTCTTAGACTCCATCCTGCACAAGATGTTGGTTCTAATGCTCGTTGATCATGACTTGACATTTTATCATATTTTACGTGTTTTGATTGTGCATTATATAGATCATTATGGAACATGTAAAGTGTATGAGAGTGATATCATAATACATAAGCATTTAAGTGCATTTAATCATGGTACATAAATATTGAAGTGTATACAATCATGGTGCATAAACATTATAGTGCATATCATATGATCATAGTGCATAAACATTGACATTTAATGACACTGTTATGAGAAGAACTTGAATATAGAACTTAACTATTCACACTCAATCTATTAAATTCATGTTCAGGCTCAATCTATTGATTTTAGCTCAATCTATTGATTTCTCAATTCATTGAACTCTATTCATACTCAATGGATTGATTTCTCAATTCATTGACATAAATCCATACTCATGCTCCATCTATTGAGTTTTACTCAATCTATTGAGTTTTATCTGTTACCATTTAATGTTCATCCTCAATCGATTGACATAATTCTGTGTATTTTTTCTAAAATAATATCATTTAATCTTCAATCGATTGACATCCAATCGTCAATCGATTGACATAATTATGTGCATTTTTCTACCATAATATCATTTAATCCTCAATTGATTGATATACAATCGTCAATCGATTGATAAATTCTGTGTATTTTTCTAAAATAATATCATTTAATCTTTAATCGATTGATATCCAATCGTCAATCGATTGACATAATTATGTGTATTTTTTTAAAATAATATCATTTAATCTTTAATCGATTGACATCCAATCGTCAATCGATTGACATTCAATCGTCAATTGATTGATATAATTCTGTGTATTTTTCTAAAACAATATCATTTAATCCTCAATCAATTGACATTCAATCGTCAATCGATTGACATAATTCTGTGTATTTTTTAAAATAATATTATTTAATAGTATCTGCTTTAATGTTCATCCTCAATTGATTGACATTCAATAATCAATCGATTGACATAATTCTGTGAGCACACATTAAAATGCATCAAATTACATGGTAGGATTTCAACCATCTTCTTCTTAATCAAAATTATCAACATTAAGGATCACCAATCATAGCATATATTCATTTAATCATCTATTCATTATTCATGAAATAAACTCACTAATTTACATAAAAATATATTTAAAAGTTAATATCTTAAGTTCAATGAAAAGCATGATTTCTCCATACCTAGATCGATTGTACGACCACGATTAGATTAAGATCTCAACAATGATGATGATTTTAGAAGGAGGCGAAGGCCGCCTGAGAATATACGCCAACGTCTCGCTGCTCTTCTAAAAAGGGTTCTAGGAAGATAGATCTAAAATTTCTTCTCTAAGGTCTCTAGGGTTTCTGACGGCTCTATTCTTAAGAAGAACTCTAAATGAGATTATAATTTAGGGTTCTCCATAAGACACTTACTATAATATTTTGGGAATTACTCGGTGTTAAACTAACACACCAAGGAAGAGTGTATAAGCTTTTATCTTAAAGTTTAAAATAGAAGTTTATAGCACATATAACAAGGTTTGATCCCTAGACCTCTTATTTAGAACTTAAAGTTTTTAACCAGTAGGCTATTCCACAACTTGTGTCCATTAATGACGAAAATAAATATAAGAGCTTGAAAAATCAAAATATATATTTTTAGTTAAAACCTTTTGAAAAGTCACGGCATGCGAGGAATATGATATTAAGCGCATACACATACTTTAGGTGAATCAAAGACATAAAATTCAGATCATAACATGTTAGATTCATGATAATAAAAAATGATCAGGAGAAAATGTGGGTTCTAATTTTCTGATGACATATGTTTAGGAGAGAGTAAGATCAAAGTAAGATTGGTTGAAAACACTTTCATAGATTTAGATGGAGTGCAATCCCTATAGTTTAAGTCTTTTTGCGTTATGCGTAGAATGGTTGTAGTAGGACTAGAAATCAAATTATAATTTTCTTTAGAGTCCATCTGACAGTTTTGTCATTGTTTTGACAAAGGGGGAAATTGTTAAGTCTAGTGTTGTCACAATCATGCCAAAATCGTGTGATCACTCTTTATGTGTGCGTCGCCAAGTGTTGATGAAGATTAAGTGGAGATGCTCAAGATTTTAATGTTAAGTTATATGTCATGACCCATAATCCTAGCCGATTTCAAGGACCTAAAATTTCGTGTTATGATATCGCACGCTTGTTAAGGCAATAAACGGACATACATATCTTACTAAATCTTACATAAAATAGGGCTCCCAAAAGTCGTGAATCAAATTTCTTCTCACTTTCATCCTTCATGAAATTTACATTTAATTTTGAGTCCATTATACAAACTGACCATAAATTAAGGTACGATCAACTACTGGAAAGTCTTTCTAATAATTTATACATACTTGCCAATGTCAAGCTGGTCATCCATGTCGTCACCCTTATAAACCGTATCATCTATCAAAGCATCAAGTCCACGAGGCAGTACAGTTCATATCTTCACCTACAGCTGTTAGTTTTTTAAGGGAGTGAGTTTACTTAGTCACATAAATTTAGTGGGTTACACAACTGATCCACCACAATCTACCCAGGTAATCGTGGGTGCAACTTCGTGAGTGAAAGTAAATCCTTTATAATTTTATATAAACAACATAATAAAATTTTCATAAATATTTTATAACTATAAAGTTGAAAGGATGTGACGGATTTCAATACATATAATGCTTCTAATGTTTAACACTTTTCTTACTAGTCTTGTCAACTTAACTTACGTGACATATTGGAAGTCTTATTATTACTCCATACGCCTACACAACGTACTTTATATCTTACTTATCTTGTTTAAATTATCTGTATTAAGATTGCTGCTAGAACCTACCACGCGAGATCCACGTGTAGATAATCACCTAACCTCCATATCGTAACATAAACTATCATCTAGCCTAATGAGGTTGTGCGCATAAAAATTAGTGTTCCCTTAAGTCGAGACATTGTCGCATCATATTGTCCTTAAGATCCGTCTTGGCTGCAGACGTTGTACCCTTATAGTGGCTTGTAAGGTATGACACGTGTAGAAACTTAATTCATGTTCAGTTGGCCTTCACAGCGTGTCTTAACACATCATAAGATTATTCAATTTTGGGCTTAGGTCCCCATCTCGATTTCATATTTGTGTGAGCTTAAGTCCTATTAACATCTCGTAGCTTTACATATTTATATTTTATTTTTTCTTAAACTTAATTAGAATGGGTCACGGTGCGATATGCTTAACAAACTACACTTTTTAAGGGATGAGTTCTGTAGTAATCTGAATGCACTTCGTGTGATAGCTCATACTCTCATAGAGGTGTTGCATCAGTACATGGATGTCTACATTCCAAGTTTTACGTGACCCTGAAAGAAATCTCACTATGACAAAGGCTTAAAATTTGTGTGTCGTATCTTATTCCTTTTTCTTAACATATATATGCCCTAACGTACTTCTAAGTAATGAATGTCATATAATGCAAATAAAATATATAATAAAAAAATATTTAACCATAAGAGAACTAATATTACTCGTAATTCAGACGCCTCACTCATCATTAAGAGAGAGATGAAAGTGACCTATAATGAAGGTATATGAATAATAAATACAAATCACAAGGTGAGTTAGATTAGTCTCATCAGATAGATCTTGTCGCTCTGATGAAAACCAACTGATCATTTACGTGATTCTGATAAGATTTAGTCTCGATATGACTCAATGACTTATAAATCATCGAATATTCGATACACGCATATTAAGGTGAACGTGATCAAATTTAGAATAATCTAATCCTACTGATGTCATCGGTGTAATGGATATTTAGATACCATATGATTGTCACTATTGGTTTGATCATGTAGACCATTAACTGAATGGTCTAGGATTTTGATCAAGAATGTATCATCGTATGATCATCGAATGGTGTACACCATCTTGGCGTGATTTTAAGATCTATCTAGAATGATTTTAAGATTTATCTAAAAAATTCTCCAAATCTTAAAATGTGGGTTGGTCTTACCCTAGTGGTTGGACTCTGATTTCTCATAAAAAGCAAGTGGCTCATCAAGGTAAATGGGCCTATTGGGGTTCATAGACTAGACGAGCCACCATGAGAAGGCCCATGTCCATTTATAATGGTCGAACATCTTGAATTGGGTCAAGACCATATTTTAACACGATTATCGAGGTATTTAAATTTTGACGGTGTGAGTAAAATATACACCTAACTAGTTATTCTTAGTTTAGAAGATGGGTCGATATGAAACATAACTTTGAGTGCATCCGATAACACAGTACAACTAACTCCCATATTGTAATAACCCGAAAAAGCACATCAAACAAGGACCTCGGGATCCGTGCCCGATTGGTCTTAGGTTTGACCATGAGATAGTTCATTGATGAACTTATGGTGAGATGAGCGAATGTGATGTGTGAACCAGTGTAGAAGAGTGGAGAGATAGAGGAGTGTGTAGAGTGGCATACACTGATGAGTGTGTATGTGCTCCACACCGAGAAAAGAGATAAGATAAAAAGGGTTGAAAACCCTAACTTTCATGTTTTGGTGGTTGAGAGAAGTAAAGAAGAGAGAGAAAGAGAGAGGAGTAAGAGAGGAGTTATTGTGGGTGATTGGAAGAAGGATTCAAGCATTAAAGAGGCCGGATTTGACGCAAGGAATCCGTTAGAAACCAAAGCTGGAACCCTAGCCTTCCAACCCTAGATTTGAAATCAACTTGAGAGCTATTCAAGGTAAAAATTTTTGTAACTAAGATGCATAGATTATAGGGGTTAAGTTGCAGTAAAATGTGGGTTAAATCATAGGATAATGGCTTAGAAAAATAGAAGAAAAAGTATGGAAAAAGAAAATTTGAATCTGACAATTTCGATTAATCGAAATTGGGTTTCGATTAATCGAAATTGGCCAGGAAGTTGAAGAGTCAGAGGACCCCGATTTCGATTAATCGAATTTGGATTTCGATTAATCGACTTTGGATTTCGATTAATCGATTTGGGAATCGATTAATCGACTGAGAACCTCCAGTGGACCCCAGGGGTTGGAGGAAATAACTTAAGGAAAAATCGACTAATCGAAATGGGATTTCGATTAATCGATTTTGGTTTCGATTAATCGATTTGGAATCGATTAATCAGCTTGTGAAACTCGACTATTCGAACAGTAAAATTACTTTGCGAAAAGAAGGATTTCGATTAATCGAAATTGGATTCGATTAATCGAATGAAAACTCGACTATTCGAACAGTAAAATTGCTTTGCGAAAAGAAGGATTTCGATTAATCGAAATTGGATTCGATTAATCGAATGAAAACTCGACTGTTCGAACTGAGAATGGACTTTGCGAAAAGGAGGATTTCGATTAATCGAAATTGCTTCGATTAATCGATATTGACCTTCGATTAATCGATTTTGGAAATCGATTAATCGAATCAGATTGGATTAATCGACTTTGGAATTCGATTAATCGACTGTAGTAAACTATGTTGACTTTTGGTTTGACTTTAAGATTCTTGGGGGATCTTATGCCTTCTTTGTTGCATCCTTTGCGATGTGTTTTACCTGTTATGTGGTACCATAGGTGGTACGTGTGGACTAGTGCACAAGGAGTCACGTGGGACCTTGATGCATTGATCAAGTGAAGACTTGAGGTAGGGAACACCCTGAACATGTACTTTATTTTACAAGAGCATGTATGTAGTGATATCAATTCAATTCAAATGTTTTTACTACTCAATGATTATGAAAAGTAAAAGTGTGTGACATTCATAAGAGAACTTAAATGAACCATCCCGGGATGATGAAGTGAAGAAGTAAAGGCATCGTGTGATGTAAGTGAATGGATACATCCTGTGATGTATCCATGATTGAATCATGCTTGATGAGGCCTAATCGATATAAGATAGCACAATTACACGGTGAATAACTATATGTAAGGCACCGATATTTTGTTATTTGAGGTTTGATAGGTTACCCCACCGACGCGGATAACCACGATCGACGCGGCAGGATATCCGTGACTGATACGGGCTGCTAATCCAGTAGGCCAAGACGGAGGCTTATCCGCATGAGTAGTAAGCACAACCTGTGGGTGTTGATGAGATGTGAAACCCGCCACCAATCCTCGTGGAAAGGGGCTTGGTACTATTGGTATTCCTGTGGAATACATTTAAAACTGCCTATATAGATGACGATGAAGGGTATCTCGTCTGGGGCTCGATGCTATATTGCTCGGGATTATTTAAGTTGAAGTTTAAGTTTTGCTTTAGGCCTTCTCAAAGATCATTCTTGATTAACTAAAAGACATGAGTAATCTACGATAATTGAAGTGTTTTTAAGCATTTTTTCATCAATAAATGCATAGACACATCATGCATGCATATCATAGAATACATGTGAGTTATATTTTATATGTTCAATTGTGTTACTGTTCCCTATTGAGCTAGGATGTAGCTCTATAGACCATACGCCGCAGTCCACTACTAGCATGAGGCTTCAGGAGACGACCTGTGAGCCTGGGACCTTCGGGCGAGAGGAGTTAGAGCCACCTCCGAGGACTTCTTCTAGAGGACTCTCTGTGCGACTTTGAGGAGTTTTAGTGGGAGATTGTACGGCCTGGTATGTCAAGCCTGGCTTTTGATTACACCTTGTGCATATGGATATCAGATTATGCTTTTGGGCGAACCATGCATGCTGATGGTTATCATCGATGGTTCGGATCGGTTCTCCTTCATGCAGGCATGAGGGTAGAACCGCTTTTGAGAAGTGTTTTTATGTAGATTTAAATTCCGCAAGTTGTTCTTATTTATTTTATGCTTGATATACCAGTGTTCCGTGCATAGTTGAGGGGCACGGTTGAGATGATCGTGCTGATGGCACGGGTTTCGGGGTGCCGAAATCCGGGCTGTCACAGTTGGTATCAACTCCTTTTCTTCTAGCAATTTTGACAAGGCCTCTTTGGTCAGAACATAGGGGCTTCGCTAATCTAAACTTTAGTTTCAAATGCACCGCAATGTCGACTAGAGGAGAGGCCACCAAGGGAGGCCATCAAAGGAGTTTGCGTAGTGGAGATGATTTCATCTCTCCTACCAATAGAGTGCCTTTAGGAGGGTAAAGTGAGTAGCATAAAGATGAGGAAGAGGATCGAGATCATCGTGGATCAAGATCCGAGAGAGAGCAAGAAAGATTGAGAGAAAGACAAGAAGATAGAGAAGAGCGACAAAGGATGATGCACACTATGGAGACTATGGCACCGCCATGGCACAACAAGCAAGATCCTTGCGTACTATGCGCCAAGAGAACAAAAGCCCACCTACACCACTGTCAGGGATCTACGCTGTTTTGCCCTCATCTTTAACAGAATTTAGGAGGATGAGACCTTCATTTTCTGGGCAGGCAGACACAATGGCCGCTGAGAACTGGCTGATGGAGATGGAGAAAGTCTTTAGCGTGCTAACTTGCACGAAAGACGAGAGTGTAAGATGGGCAGCTTACATGTTGGATGGGGAGGCTGGGCCTTGGTGGAAGTCCGTAATACGGACTCGGCTCGTGGAGACTCAGAGTTGCCTTGGACTTGGGAGGAATTTGTTGAGGAGTTCAACAAACAATATTTCCTAAGTGGTGAGGAACCAATTAGAGATACAATTTTCTGATTAATACAAGGAGAATGAGTGAGAGAATACGGGGTAGAGTTTCACGACTTGCCCGTTTTGCTCGGATTACGCCGCTCAAGTGATGAAGTCCAAGAGGTTTCGCAAGGTTTGAAGCGGGTTAGGGGAGGCGAGTCTCCATTTCAACTGAGGACCTATGAAGAGGTCATGAGCAAGGCGTTGGTCGTAGAAGAGGAGAACAATAATAGATATCGACAGAGAGAGCAGCAGAGAGGAGGAAATGAACAAGGAAGAACGGGGCACTATGAACCGGTGAACAAAAAGCCGAGGTTCATGGGCCAGAATCAGAGACCACAATTCCAAGGGGGTTTCGGAAGACCGGCGCAACAACAACAACAACACCAACAGAGGTTTCCATTACTTGCGTCGGGGAGACCTATTCGCTATGAGAGCCCTGCCATGTCTACTGGCGCCACTATCACACAGGGTTCTCGCTTTTCTTCGCACCTCGGAGACTTGCAAAGTGTGGCAAGCCTCATAGAACGATGGATCAGATTGGGAACTAGGGTCTCGATGTGGCAAGGTGGGCCACTTGATCAAGGATTGCCCCGAGCCAGATAAGAGAAAGACGGTTTCAGTTGCAGCACCACGACCAATTCAAGCAAGGAAACCGATCGTTCAGGGGAGAGCCTATGCAGTCACTGCTCAGGAAGCAGGGAACGTGCATGACGTCATCCAAGGTGAGATTTTCTTTTAAAATTAAAGAAAATTTTCATTTCATTAAAACTTTAGATAGAGAAGGAGCATATATTAGGAATTGAATAGATTATTTTCTTGTATACAAAAAGCTGTATATAAATTGAGGGTGTAAATTGATGTAAATTATTGTATGTGTGTATGTATACTATAGGTACTCTAAATATATATGAAAAAGGATGCTGGTGGATATGACGCCGAGTGTTGATAGACCGGGTCTACCCACTCATTCACTCCACGCTTTCGCTAAGAAGATGAAGATTGTCCCAGAGATGTTGGATTTCGGCCCCTATCTCGTGTCTATTCCACCGAGAGTTAGTAGACACGAGTTAGCTTGCAAATCCATCATCGTAGCGATTCAAGATTTGGAGGTGCATGAACTAGAAGCAAAGTCGATATTAGACATGCAAGGGTTTGATGTGATCCTTGCAGGCAAAACCGTCGATTGCAAGAACAAGGTAGTTATTTTCGCACCCAACACAAGAAGATCATTTCGTTTCAAGGAGTAAGGTCATCAAGACTAATCGATCTCAGTAAAGAAGGGCCGAGAAAATGATCAGAAAGGGGTGCAGTGGATACTTAGCTTTCTTAAAGGAGGACAAGGAAGAAAAGAATGTCATTTCTGAGATAGCAGTTGTGCGAGACTTCGCTGACGTGTTTCCAGAAGAGTTGCCTGGATTACCTCCAGAAAGAGAAGTAGAATTCGCCATTGACTTAGCACCAGGAACGGAGCCTATTTCAAAAGCACCTTATAGAATGGCTCCCGCTGAGTTAAAGGAGTTGAAGGAACAACTACAAGAGCTTATGGACAAGGGGTTTGTTAGACCGAGCGTGTCTCCATGGGGAGCACCGGTCTTGTTTGTCAAGAAGAAAGATGGGTCAATGCGGCTATGCATTGACTATCGGCAATTGAACAAACTCACTGTGAAGAACCGCTACCCTTTGCCTAGAATAGACGATCTATTCGACCAACTGCAAGGAGCAAGGTATTTTTCTAAGATTGACCTGAGATCTGGGTATCATCAGTTGCGAGTTAAAGCTGAGGACATACAGAAGACAGCTTTCCGGACACGGTATGGACACTATGAATTCCTTGTGATGCCGTTTGGATTAACGAATGCTCCAGCGTCATTTATGGATCTGATGAACCGAGTGTTTAAACCACACTTGGACTCCTGCGTGGTAGTGTTCGTTGATGATATACTAATATACTCCAAATCCAAGATGTAACGAAGAACACTTGAGGATTGCTCTATGACGCCACGTGAACACCAATTGTACGCCAAACTCGAAGTGTGAGTTTTGGTTGGAAGAAGTTAGCTTTGGGACATGTCGTCTCAAGCACCGGTGTCACCAGAGATCCAAAGAAAGATAGAAGCAGAGTTAAATGGGAGCAACCAAAACAAAGGACCGACGTCCAGAAGTTTTCGGGCTTAGGAGTGCTATTATCGACGTTCGCTGAGGGTTTTCAAAGATATCGGGACCTCTCACTAAGTCGACACGTAAAGATTCAAGGTTTGAGTGGAGTGAGGCATGCGAGAAGAGTTTTCAAGAACTCAAACGAGACTCACTTCGCTCCAAAGGTTAGCAATTCCTTCAAGCAGTGGAGGATACGCCGTGTACAGCGACGCGTCATACAATGGCCTTGGTTGTGTGCTCAACCAACACAAGAAGGTGATAGCTTACGGATCAAGGCAGCTGAAAGAACACGAGAAAAATTACCCGACTCATGACTTGGAAGCGGCGGTCATTTTGCGAAAGATTTGGAACATTACTTGTATGGTGAGACATTTGAAATTTTCACCGATCATAAGAGCCTCCGATACATCTTTACGAGAAGAGCTCAACATGAGCAGTAGCGGATGGATGGAATTCCTCAAGGACTCTGATTGCTCTATACAATACCATCCGAGGCAAAGCGAATGTAGTAGCCGATGCATTGAGTCGAAAAGGTTCATTTCGATTAGCTTCTTTGATTTTGGGTATGCCGATGGAAATTATTGGAAGACACGGCAATCTATGATCACGAACATTGAGTCAAAGGACCTTTGGATCCTTTTTGGCTAACATATCGGTAAAGCCGGTGATATTTGAGCATATCCACGATCTCTGAGATGAAAGATCCGACATTAACAAAGATTCATCAAGGCGTGAATGAAGGCATCGGTGGACTTCTCGGAAAGAAGATGGTTCCATGTTGTTTAAAGGCCGTCTATCCTCCACGGATACTGCCGATCTACGACGAACAATTCTTGATGAAGCTCATAAGTCAAATTATGCTATCCACCTGGTAGCACCAAATGTACCAAGATTTGAAAAAGAATTCTTGGTGGAAGGGTGAAACAAGGCGTGGCCGAGTATGTGTCACGATGTTTGACTTGTCAGCAAGTGAAGGTTGATCATAGACATCCTGCGGGACTATTGCAACCTTTACCAATACCAGAATGGAAGTGGGAATCGATCTCAATGGATTTCATTGTTGGATTACCCGTCTTTGCCAAGAGACACAATGCCATTTGGGTGCGTCGTAGACGATTGACCAAATCAACGCACTTTTTGCGTACAATACCACATATCTGACGGGAAGGCGGCGGTTATACATGAAGGAGATTGTAAGATTACAGGATTCAAGCGACATCGTTTGGATCGTGATCCACTGTAGTCGTCCAAGTTTTGGAAGAAATTTCAAGAAGGAATGGGAACACGACTAGACTCTAGTTCAGCTTTCCATCCTCAAAGCGATGGGCGAACAGGCGAGTGAATCAAGTGATAGAAGACATGCTCGGGCGTGCATGCTTGATATGCAAGGATCTTTGGGATGAGTATCTACCGATGCTCGAGTTCACATATAACAAGTTTTCAAGCGAGCATTGGCATGGCACCGTATGAAGCTACTGTATGGGCGGCGATGCAAGTCACCTCAATTGGGAGAAAGCAATTGAGAAATTTGTATTAGGACCAAACTACTTGAAGATAATGCTACCGTCGTCCGAATTATCGAGAAAGGTTGAAGGCGACCTGAGTGAAAGCGAGAAAAGTTCGCCGATATGAAGCGGACTAGTGTTGACTACAAAGTGGGCGAGCATGTGTTTGTGAAGGTGTCACCTATGAAAGGTGTAATGAGATTTGGCAAGAGGGAAGTTAAGTCACGTTATGTTGGACCATTTGAAATTTTGGGACGAATAGGTGAAGTTGCATATCGCATTGGTTTACCACCGCTATTTGATCGAGTACATAATGTCTTCCACATATCGATGCTCAGAAAGTACGTGAATGATCCGTCTCATGTGTTAGGAAAGCAACCTATAGAGATGTGTGAGGACATGAGCATGGTAGAGGAACCAGTGGAGATTCTGGATCGAAAAGAGCAAGTCTCACACTAAAGTGATTTCCTTAGTGCTTGTTCGGTGGAACAATCATCCAAAAGAAGAGGCTACTTGGGAACGAGAGGCCGATGTGAGAGCACAATATCCGGCCTTGTTTCCAACGACGTGAGAAGTCAATGTAAACCACAAATATGTTGTAAAATCTCCACTATGCTTGAAATTCAATGGAAATTTGATCCAATCTGTCATAAATTGTCAAATGTAGTAAAAGAACCAAAGAAATTGACAATCTACACAATTTGGGCAAAACCGATTAATCGAATTTCAAATCGACTAATCGATTTGGAATTTCGATTAATCGATTTTGTTCGATTAGTCGACTGGCATGTGCCAGTGACTGGAAATGAAAAATTTGAGTTAGAATATACATAGAATGAAATTTCGATTGATCGAATTATAATTTCGATTAATCGATTTTGTAATTCGATTAATCGAATCGGATTTTCGATTAATCGAGTTACTTAAAGGACTTGAGAGATATTAAAGTCAAATGGACAATTTCGATTAATCGAAGTGATTTCGATTAATCGATTTTGAACTTTCGATTAATCGAAATGGATTTCGATTAATCGAATACTTAAGAAATTTTAGAAAAAATTTGAAGTTATAGCCCGATTTCGATTAATCGAAACTAAATTCGATTAATCGATTTTGGAATTTCGATTAATCGAAATGGATTTCGATTAATCGACTGGCTCGCGCCAGTGAGCTCAAAATTTTAAAATTTTAAACAGACACGATTTCGATTAATCGAAATGGTTTCGATTAATCGAATTGGACTTTCGATTAATCGATTTTGGAAATCGATTAATCGATTTTACGCGGTTTAACCTAGTTTTAAATTTCGATTAATCGAAACAGAATTTCGATTAATCGAGCCGCGGGCTATATATATAAGATTGGGGATTTTATTCCCCATTCGAAAAATTTTCTTGCTTTGGGGTTTTGGCGCTTCACCTTCTTCCTTCTTCTCCAACCAACCGAGCACTCTAGGGTTTGCGTTCTCAGTGGTTTCGGATCGGATTCAACTACCATCGCATCCAAAACCCACGGTAAACCCTAAATTCGTGTTTTCCTTTCAATTTGAGTTAGAAAACCCTAGATTTTCCCAATATGCCGCCCAAAACCCGTTTGTCTTCGAAGAAGGCAACCTCCAAGCTACCGGTTAGGCGTAAGAACGCCGCACCACCACCACCTACCCCATCGCCGGTGAGGACTCCATCATCGTCGGAATCGGAGACCACCTCCGTTCGGCCACGCATCTCTGTGTGAGTCTTCCCGCGAATCCACCCCCATGCCACCACCACCCACCAACGTGGAGCAACCAAACGAGTGGTGGGCTGCCAAGACCTTTGAGGTCGAATACACCATCGACCCTACCCTATTCACAAATCCCGATTTACCGGGCGAGACCCAATGGGCTCAGAACTACCTAACTAGTGCCGGACTCGGCAACCTTCTCAAACCAATCCGGGGTTCCTATTACCCTAGATTGGTGAGATTGTTCTACCAAGGGCTAACCAATGGCCCTAGCGACGATTGTATCATAACCAAGATCGAGGGTCGTCTCTATCACGATCACTTCGACACATACATGAGGTGCTTGAATGCTACCTCGACTTTACCCCGAGACTACCCTATTCCCACCCTTTGAAAAGGAACCCCGTTTGAAGAGGTCATGACTGCATGACCAACGGGAAGAAGGGTCGGACGCCCATCAAGAGGGTCGATCTTCCACCCTACATGTGGATGCTCGACTCCATAATAAAATGCAACCTTTACCCGATGCGCCACGACACGGAGCGCATGGATAAAGTGCAACAAGCACTTTACGCGCCTTCTGTGGCCGATGGTTTGATGCTACCATGGTCATCCTTGAGGGGATGCGGTACATCAAGAGCAAGCTGATGAAGGGCAACATGCGCCCAAGGAGAAGATGCCGATGCTCGACTCATCTCGAGCATGTTGGAGTGTTACTCGACGAGCCCTCCTACACTATTTCACCTCACGAGGTGAGGGCTACGGATCGCGTGAAGAGCGTTCACAAAGTCTTCATGGACCCCGTAGCTTCAACCTTTGAAGCGGACCCTACCAGCTCCGAGTCCCGCTCCGTGCGGCCAGCAGCTGGCAGCTAGCACCACCACCCCCACCACGCAGGACCCACACCCGCTCTCACCGCAGAGCCGTCCGTGGAAGGGCTACTTCCCAGAACAGCAACACCCACACCACCCGCCCACTCACGCGACTCCTACCTCATCCTACAGCTCCATCCAGTCCTACCATAGAGGCGTGTTGGCTGAATGGAAGCGAATAACGAGAGGATGAACAGGAGAATTGATTTCCTCATGTTTCACACCCTCCAGTTCATCTACCCCCACACCTACATGGATATGCTGGCCCGCGAAGAAGAATGGGCCGCCGGCACCACAGCCTTTCATCAGGGCCCGGTCTTTAGGGCGCAATTACATGACGCGGTGCCTCTACATCCACCGTTCCACCTCCACCACGCGCAGCCCACCTCCGACTACCCAGATACCACCATCGCCACCACCGCCGCCATCGACAGCTACCACAGCACCACCACCGAGAGCCTGCCCAAAGATTCAACCGCATCGAGGAGGAGATTTTTTTATTACTTTGATTGTATACATGTATAGTTTTTGTACGCCAACTTATGTGGCGCTTTGTAACAGTTTCAAATATTAATACAAAGGATATTTTTGGAGGTAAATGAAAGGTATTTATGAAAAATTTGGTTGTCTATATTGTTGTATCGTGTAATTGCAAGTTTCATTTAAATTCCCACTCTACTCAGAATTATCAAGACTCAACGGCTCTGTCGAACAATCCACCTCACCCCAGAGTGTGGGGGGGGGGGGTTGAGCTCAGACCACCACACCTTTGGGTGATTTTCGAGGACCAAAATTCCCAAGGTGGGGAGGATGTAATAACTGAAAAAGCATCGTCAAACAAGGACCTCGGGATCCGTGTCTGATTGGTCTTAGGTTTGACCATGAGATAGTTCATTGATGAACTTATGGTGAGATGAGCGAATGTGATGTGTGAACCGGTAGAAGAGTGGAGAGATAGAGGAGTGTGTAGAGTGGCATACATCGATGAGTGTGTATGTGCTCCACACGAGAAAAGAGATAAGATAAAAGGGTTGAAAACCCTAACTTTCATGTTTTGGTGGTTGAGAGAAGTAAAGAAGAGAGAGAAAGAGAGAGTAAGAGAGGAGTTATGTGGGTGATTGGAAGAAGGATTCAAGCATTAAAGAGGCCGGATTTGACGAAGGAACTGTTAGAAACCAAAGCTGGAACCCTAGCCTTCCAACCCTAGATTTGAAATCAACTTGAGAGCTATTCAAGGTAAAAATTTTTGTAACTAAGATGCATAGATTATAGGGGTTAAGTTGCAGTAAAATGTGGGTTAAATCATAGGATAATGGCTTAGAAAAATAGAAGAAAAAGTATGGAAAAAGATTGGGAAGAACAGCTCGAAAGGGGCTGAATCTGACAATTTCGATTAATCGAAATTGGATTTCGATTAATCGAAATTGGCCAGGAAGTTGAAGAGTCAGAGGACCCCGATTTCAATTAATCGAATTTGGATTTCGATTAATCGACTTTGGATTTCGATTAATCGATTTGGGAATCGATTAATCGACTGAGAACCTCCAGTGGACCCCAGGGGTTGGAGGAAATAACTTAAGGAAAAATCGACTAATCGAAATGGGATTTCGATTAATCGATTTAGTTTCGATTAATCGATTTGGAATCGATTAATCGACTTGTGAAACTTCGACTATTCAACAAAGAAATTGCTTTGCGAAAAGAAGGATTTTGATTAATCGAAATTCCATTCGATTAATCGAATGAAAACTCGACTGTTCGAGCAGAAATTGCTTTCGAAAAGAAGGATTTGATTAATCGAATTGGATTCGATTAATCGAATGAAAACTCATTATTCGAACTGAGAATGGACTTTGCGAAAAGGAGGATTTCGATTAATCGAAATTGCTTCGATTAATCGATATTGACCTTCGATTAATCGATTTTGGAAATCGATTAATCGAATCAGATTCGATTAATCGACTTTGGAATTCGATTAATCGACTGTAGTAAACTATGTTGACTTTTGGTTTGACTTTAAGATTCTTGGGGGATCTTATACCTTCTTTGTTGCATCCTTTGCGATGTGTTTTACCTGTTATGTGGTACCATAGGTGGTACGTGTGGACTAGTGCACAAGGAGTCACGTGGGACCTTGATGCATTGATCAAGTGAAGACTTGAGGTAAGGAACACCCTGAACATGTACTTTATTTTACAAGAGCATGTATGTAGTGATATCAATTCAATTCAAATGTTTTTACTACTCAATGATTATGAAAAGTGTGCGTGTGTGACATTCATAAGAGAACTTAAATGAACCATCCCCAGGGGATGATGAAGTGAAGAAGTAAAGGCATCAAGTGTGATGCAAGTGAATGGATACATCCCAGGGATGTATCCATGATTGAATCATGCTTGATGAGGCCTAACTGATATAAGATAGCACAATTACACGGTGAATAACTATATGTAAGGCACCGATATTTTTGTTATTTGAGGTTTGATAGGTTACCCCACCGACGCGTGGGATAACCACGATCGGACGTGGCAGGATATCCGTGACCGATACGGCGGCTAATCCGTAGGCCAGTACGGAGGCTTATCCGTACAGAGTAAGCACACCCCAGGGGTGTTGATGAGATGTGAAACCCCGCCACCAATCCCCAGGGGAAAGGGGCTTGGGTACTATTGGTATTCCCGTGGAATACATTTAAAGCTGCCTATATAGATGGCGATGAAGGGTATCTCGTCGGGGCTCGATGCTATATTGCTCGGGGATTATTTAAGTTGAAGTTTAAGTTTTGCTTTAGGCCTTCTCGATCATTCTTGATTAACTAAAAGACATGAGTAATCTACAGAATTGAAGTGTTTTAAGCTTTTCATTAACAAATGCATAGACACATCATGCATGCATATCATAGAATACATGTGAGTTATATTTTATATGTTCAATTGTGTTCTGTTCCCTATTGAGCTAGGATGTAGCTCACCCTATAGACTATACGTCGCAGGTCCACTACTAGCAGCTGTCGAGGCTTCAGGTGACGCTGACCCCGGTGAGTCGGACCTTGCGGCCGGCGAGGAGTTAGAGCCACCTCCAGAGGACTTCTTCTAGAGGACTCTGCTGTGCGACTTTGAGGAGTTTTAGTTGGAGATTGTACGGCTTGGTATGTCAAGCCTGGTTTTTGATTAAACCTTGTGTATATGGATATCAGAGTATTCTTTTGGGCGAACCATCCATGATGATGGTTATCATCGATGGTTCGGATCGGTTCTCCCTTCATGCAGAGGCATGAGGGTAGAACTGTCTTTTGAGAAGTGTTTTTATGTAGATTTAAATTCCGCAAGTTGTTCTTATTTATTTTATGCTTGATATACCAGTGTTCCGTGCATAGTTGAGGGGCACGGTCGAGATGATCGTGCTGATGGCACGGGTTTCGGGGTGCCGAAATCCGGGCTGTCACACATATATTTTATGGTTTTTCATGATTTTTAAGTATTAAGAATAGATTAAATAAAAATAAGATGTGCAACATAAACTATCAGATGCAACGTAGATCGTAGATTAAAGAGGATCCACGTCTTGATCCATGGCCAGTTTGGTCATTTAAAGCATACACTAGGTGGTCTGATGTAACCCCTAGTGGTAATGCGCAAAAATTTAGGGCAGCAGTCCATTAACCGAATGTAGCTGCTAAGTATTGAGAAATTTGGTGCCCAATTTTGAAGTCCCAAGGATCTGTTTTGTCGGAACACTTGTGTACCATATGGAAGGGTATAGTACCCTCTCGTTCTCAATCAATGGGTTCAACCATAGGGTCAACCCTTTGACCATAACCGTCTTGTGAATCCACACAAAACATAATAGTAATAAATTTCAGTTTTCCTAGATTCATCATATAAAAAGTGTAAATGTGTAGATTTGGATGGATAGGAGGGCATCCACCTAACAGGAGCTTTTGAACGGTTAGATTGGCATGATCCAACTTTAGCGTCTGAACTTGTTCGTTGATCGCAAGCGGTTTCGGGTTGGTGTGCATTGACATAGATTGATTTCGGCACTCCGAATTGGCTCCGATTGTTTTGGCATAAGTCTTGTATTTGGATCTATTACATAAGTAGGTATTGCTGTTCGAGTCAGAACCTACGGTGTTGCCATCAAATGGTTGCTATGCTTGATGTAATCAAACATGGGAAGAGAAGGTTGGGGGGCCAATTTGGTGGCTGCACAAATTAATGAATAAGATGGTGGATGTGGTGTTTTGATTTTGATAAGAAGTTGATGTTTAACAAGTGGTATAAAAGGAGTCTTAGGGGCTGTTGGAGAAGGAGAGACTGCTGCTTGGGACGTATGAAGGAGATAGGGTGGACGGGGGGCTTAGATGGACAGAGAGAGAGAGAGTTTGCATTAAATGGGGGCTGCTGGGATTTAGTGGCTCGATTAGGGTAGTTGTTGTGGCAAAACAGCAAGAGTCCAAGGAGATTCTAATGCTTGCTAGAGAGAGAGAGAGAGGGAGATAAAGAAACAACAAAAGGAGGGGGATCTAATGGGTGTTGCTGCGTGGGTATCTTTGGGAGCTAATGGGTGTGGCTGCTTGGTTTAAGAGTGAGAAAGAAAAGAGAGGAGGGATATCTAATGGGTGTTTCACGTGGGGATTCTTACAAAGAGAGAGGGAGAGAGTTGAAGAGAGAGAGAGGAAGGCTTGGCTGTTGGCTGCTTCAACAAACAAATTGGGCAAGTTGAATTGGAGATTCCTTCCAAAATTAATGGGATGCTATATTAGCACACAAGGTGGGTTAGAGTGTGGAGCGCCCTTGTTGGGCTTGGTGCTCCACCCTATCTATCACCATTAGAGTGTGTCACATGACACATTCTAATAAATCCTAGGATGTTGGGTCTTTCCATTTAGATTAAGAAAGTGGCTAGAGAGAAAAAAAGTTTGAAATGGCAAAGAGTTCTTACCACAAATTAGAATCCTAAATAGAGTTTACTTGCTAAGTACAGAGAGAAAGAAAAAGGAAAGGAAATCGGTGCCAACAACCCCAAAATTTTAAATTAAAATTCTTTCTCTTTTCTTTTGAGAAAGTTAAGGTTGTGTAGTACTCATATTGGACTCGGTGTTCTACCCCATCTACTACCGTTAGATGGGTTATAAAAATTCGGGTCATGACATTATCGGCCACGGTAATCAACTATGACACTACAAAAAATAAGACTATTAGCGGCAGCCAAAAACACCCGTAATTAACAAAAAGCTGCCGCTAATAGTCTTAATAGCTTTTTGGTTAATAGCAATAATTTTTTACTGCCAAAAACTATAGCTAATAGTCTTATTTTTTGTAGTGTGATTTAGAGAATTCGGGCTTCAAACTTCTCGTAACTAATGGTGAGAGATTACTCTTGGTGATCCATATCTTTGAGGGGCCTAAAAATGTTTCAAATAGTCTTAAAAAGTCCATGTAACTTGTCCATTGTGTCGACCTCATCAAGTAGATTGAAATTGACTACTTACTTGCCAAAATTGCAGGTGAGAATCAATTTACCCCTGCTTGAGGCAATTAAACAAGTCCCAGCCTATGCAAAGTTCCTGAAAGACCTCTGCACCCAAAAGAGAAAAGCTAGAGGCCATGTGTCCAAAAAGGTCTTTGCAACTGATATAGTGAATTCTGTATTTAACATATCAATGCCTGAGAAGTTGCAAGATCCAGGGATACCAACTATTCTCTGCGTAATTGGAGACCATACAATTGGAAAAACCCTTTTAGACCTTGGAGCCGCAGTTAACTCTGCTACACGTTGTATATCTCAAGAATTCACGCTTGGGGAGTCAAGGCTACCCCATTGTGCTAATGATGGCTGATAGGTCTGAGAGGAGACCTCTGGGAATGGTTGAGGATGTCTTAGTGGGAGTGGATAAGTTTTTCTACCCTGCTGACTTCTTAGTTTTGGACATGGGCTACAACACTAGCCCAAATCCCATACCTGTTATACTGGGCAGGCCTTTCTTGGCCACTGCCAATGCATGCATTCAATGCAGGTCTGGAGTAATGGGGGTAACTTTCGAAAATTTGAAAGTTGAGCTGAATGTGTACAACAGTGTAAAGTACCCTCAGATGGACAATGAGGAGAGCTTTGCAGTGGATGTACTAGAAGAAATTATAGAAGAGGAATTGCCCACTCTGCTGGAGTGGGGCAACATTGTCAGGAATTTAGTTAAAATTTGGGATATGGCGGAGGAAGGGAGCCCAGATGTGGTATCAAAAGACATGACCATATTGAAGTCTTCTGTGGGCTCAGTGCAACATTCCAGTTGGAAACCTACATTGCTGCCTCTTCCTCCAACCTCCAATGCACCTATTCTGCCATCCACCCAATAAGCCCCTGATCTGGAACTCAAGAAGCTTTCAGAAACATTAAAATATGCCTTCCTTGAAAAAGGTGATAAGCTTCCTGTGATTATCTCTTCCTCCCTTACCAATGAGCAGGAAGAGGAATTACTAACAGTTTTGAGGAAGCACAAGAAGGCAATTGATTGGACCATTGTCGATCTGGGAGGAATAGATGCATCAATCTGCATGCACAGGATTCATCTAGAGGAGGGAGCACTACCCTCCAGGGAAATGCAGAGGAAGTTAAATCCTCACATGCAGGAAGTGGTCCTCAAGGAGATCATTAAATTGCTAGATGCAGGGGTGATTTACCCCATCTCTGATTCTCACTGGGTGGCACCTATCTAGGTGGTGCCCAAGAAATCTGGCATAACAAAGGATTAAGACCCAAATCGAGAGTTGAGGCCACCAGGAGACCGGGGAGAGTGTGCATTGATTATAGGAAGCTCAACTCTAAAACCAGAAAGGACCATTTCCCTCTCCCCTTCATTGATCAAATTTTGGATAAGTTGGCTGGAAAAATCTTTTACTGTTTTCTTGACGGATACTCAGGGTACAACCAAATCCCTGTGCATCCTCAAGATCAAGAGAAAACCACCTTTACCTGTCCTTTTGGCACCTTTGCTTACAGAAGGATGCCTTTTGGACTTTGTAATGCGCCAGCCACTTTTCAGAGGTGTATGTATGCCATATTTTCTGATATGATTGACAAGTTTCTGGAGATTTTTATGGATGATTTTTCTGTCTATGGGGACAGTTTTGACCAATGTCTACAACACCTCAGCCTAGTTTTGCAAAGATGTGAGGAGACTAATTTGGTCTTAAGCTGGGAAAAGAGTCACTTCACGGTAACACAAGGCGTTGTGTTGGGCCATGTAGTCTCTAAAGAAGGGCTTGAGGTAGACAAGGCCAAAGTGGACCTCATTGCCAATTTGCCCCCTCTAAAAATAGTCAAGCAAATCAGATCCTTCCTGGGGCATGCAGGATTTTACAGGAGGTTCATTAAGGACTTCAGCAAAATTGCCAAGCCATTGTGCCACCTGCTCTGCCAGGATGTGCCCTTTCACTTTTCTGCTGACTGTCTTAAGGCTTTTAAAACATTGAAAATATGCCTCACGTCTGCCCCTGTACTCCAAACACCAGACTATACCCTACCTTTTGAGCTGATGTGTGATGCATCAGACTTGGCAATAGGTGCTGTTTTGGGCCAAAGAAAAGATAAACTACCTGTGGTCATTGCTTATATCAGCAAATCACTTGCTGAAGCTCAGCTGAACTATACCACAACTGAGAAAGAGCTTCTAGCAGTGGTTTATGTTATTGACAAATTTAGAGCCTATATGCTAGGCTCTAAAACTGTAATCTTCACTGACCATTCAGCATTGAAGTACCTATTGTCCAAGAAAGATGCTAAACCTAGGCTAATTAGATGGATACTCCTACTACAGGAGTTTCACATCGAAATCAAGGACAAAAAGGGTGTGGAGAATGTGATAGCTGACCACTTGTCCAGAATTGTCTTGGAGAAATGCCTTGATGGTCCTACAAATGATGCCTTCCCGAATGAGCAATTGTTTGCAATCCAATCCTTGGACCCTTGGTTTGCACACATTGTCAATTATCTAGTTATAGGAAAGATTCCTGCCCACTGGACCAAAATGGACAAAGACCTATTTTTCTCAAAGGTCAAGTATTTTTTCTGGGAGGAACCTTGCCTATGCAAGTACTATGCAGACTAAATCATCCGAAGATGTGTTCCCGAAAGTGATATTCCCAGTATTCTGGCCATGTGCCATGAAAATGCCTGTGGAGGCCACTTTAGTGGGAGAAAAATAGCTGACAAGGTCCTGCAGTGTGGTTTTTACTAGCCTTCCTTATTCAAAGATGCATACACACACTGCAAGGTATGTGAGAGATGTCAAAAATTAGGAGGGCTGTCCAAAAGAAATTCAATGCCTTTACAACCCATCCTTGTGGTAGAACTGTTTGATGTATGGGGTATAGACTTCATGGGCCCCTTTCCTCCTTCTAATGGTTATCAGTTCATCTTAGTGGCAGTGGACTATGTTTCCAAATGGGTAGAAGCCATTGCCACAAGAACCAATGACAACCAGGTGGTCCTCAAATTTGTAAGGCAACATAGTTTCTCCAGATTTGGAACCCCTAGAGCTATTATCAGTGATGGGGGTAGCCATTTCTGTAACAGAAATTTCGAGAGCTTGCTCAAGAAATATTTTGTGACCCATAGGATTGCTACTCCCTACCACCCACAGACAAGTGGGCAAGTCGAAATTTCTAATAGGGAGATCAAGCACATCCTTGAGAAAAACAAAGAAGGACCGACAGAGGGATTAATGATAAATAATGATGCACTGTGGGCTTATAGGACTGCCTATAAGACTCCCATTGGAATGTCCCCATTCAGGCTGGTCTATGGCAAGGCTTGCCATCTCCCAGTAGAGTTAGAACACAAGGCCTATTGGGCCATTAAGAATTTAAATATGAACCTAACTTCTGCTGGTCATCACAGGTCATTACAGCTGTCTGAATTGGATGAGCTGAGGATGGATGCTTACACCAATGCCAGGATCTATAAGGAACGGTCCAAAGCTTTCTTTGACAAGGGCTTGCTGAGAAAAAGCCTCGAACCGGGTGGTAAGGTGTGGTTATTCAACTCCAAACTAAAATTCTTTCCTGACAAATTAAAATCCAGATGGGAAGGTCCCTATGTTATCTTAAATGTTTCCCCATCTGGTGCTGTGGAAGTCAAGGATCCCAAATCTGGGAGGACCTTCAAAGTGAATGGTCAGAGGCTTAAGCCTTGCATTGAACAACCTGCTGACCCTATGAATACTATTCATTTTCATGGGACCCCTACATCCACCTGACCCACAGTTGTGTCCATGTTGTACTATACTACTTTTGTTTCTTCTATAAGTTTTAGAAAATTTTAGTGGTTGTGTGGAGGCTGATTACGTTGAGCTGGATAGAGTTCAGGTGGGATGGGTAGGATTTATTCGTCTTCTTCTGTGAATTGTTTATTTTCGAATTTGAATGCATATTATTTGAATATCTTTGATGAGTAGGCTGCACTAACTGTATTGCCCCTGTTTGGCACTAAGCCCTCGCGCATTCCACATTGTGATTTGGGAAGCTCTCGCACAATTCGCATAGACCATTTCTTTTGCTGTCACGAGCTTCAATGCTGCAGAGTCCCTCGCGCACTTCAAGCTCCAACTTCCATAATCGCGCGATTCAGTTATCACGTGATCCCCTTACCCAGCTGCGCGAGTCTAATACATTTGTCATTTCCCACGCTGATTGCTGGGACTTGACGTTTCCCAACTCACTCTCAATTAATTGCGGGGACTTGGATGTTATTCCACCGTTTCATCTTCCACCATCCTCGCCTTTAAATACACAGGGAGCCCCTTTCATACTCATCGCATCCTTTCTCCTCTCACCCTAGCGGTCCTTCCCTAATCCTAACCATGGCAGATGACAAGCTGAATGCGTTGCTTAACAAGTTTTACCCAATGTGGTTGGACCCGCCACTACCGAAAGAGCCGGATCCCCTACAACCCCTCTGGGATGAATACGAGGAGGTTCAGCGGATCCTGGCTAAGGAGGAGGAGGAGAAGCAGGAGCACAGAAGAAAAAGCAGAAGATGGAACCACCCCCTGCTCCCTCCACTCAACCTCCTTCACCACCTCTTCAAGCCCCAACCCCTTGATCCCTCTCTCCCCTCTTCTGGGGATTTTCTTTTTGTACTTTTTTTTTTGTCTTAATGGAATTTTAGTTTTCTGATATTCTATACAGTTCTCTATTCTTGGTTGCTTTCTTTCTTGTTTTGGCCTTTTCTTTTCCCATCAATAAATCTACTGCACAGACACCTTTGAACCAGTGAGGACACTGCTCCTCATAGGTTTGGGGGTGTGGCAGGCAGTCCCTGCCAATGGAATAGTTAACCTAAGTGCAACAGACTCATATGAGTAATATGGAAATGGATCTATGTTCACTGAAGAATCATGCAAATAAGAAATTTAAAATTTCAGCAAACTTTAGACATTATAAACTTTTAATATTCCGTATTTCCATGATAATATCACTAAGGAAACTTCCTTGTATCAGCACTTAGTGAATCATTAGAGAGAGTAAAAGGTGAGACATACTTGAAAGTTCAAAGGAAGACCATAACCAGTAAGAATTGGGCCTACAATTTTTTTTTTCTATTCTTTGAGGAGTAACTAAGGCATTTCTTCTAGTTCTAAGGACTGGCTGAGTCACTGTGCTCACTAGAAGTTAGGTAACTCCAAGTTGAAACAACTGACAGCACTCATGAGACTTAGGAAAGGATCAAGGCCTTCTCTTGGACAGTTTGAGCCTAAAAGGACCAACCCTAAAGCAACTGCCCTTGTCCATACCCTCCTTTGAGCTTTAAATCCTAAATTTCTTCAAAATACACCTGAGTACTTGAACCTGAACCTATGAACCTGCTTTAACCAACCCTCACTCTGAGAATTCAGAAGGTAAAGGAGAAATGGTTGGAAATGGACTAGCTATGGTCAACATTAAGTGAATAGAGAAGAAACATCTCAAAAATTCTGACAGTATGGTAACTGAGAACATGGTGGCATTTCTGAAAAGCAAAATACAAAATAAAAAGAAGAAAATTTCCTAAAAAAGAAACAAAAATAATAATAAAGAGGAGTAAGAGAGGAGTCAAGAGGGAACTTTCATTGAAAAATCAAAATCAAGGAGAGAAACTGATCACTTCAAATATGAAAATCTCAAAGAAGATGAAGGGAGCTGAATTCAAAAAGGTGAAGTCATGAATCACCTCTGTCACCTACTGATTTCTCAATTTGGAACCCCTTTTCAACCTTCCATTCTTTTAAACCCTACTCCATAAGCCACATTACAGCCCAGTTAAAAGCCCTTGTAATCCAAAGTTGAGTGAGCTGTCATGTAAAGATAAAGAGTTATCCAATCTATGGTGAGGAACTGCCAATGATGTCAGCACTTAAGAACTCTGCCTATGCTCATGCTTACAGACCCATTTGGGGGATGTAACTGCTCTTGAGCCTGTGAGAAATGAACCCCTCAACAAAACCTTTATGAGAGTATGCCCTGCAAAGTTTTTGGGTCTGAACTTGAATGCATTTTGTATGATCTATAACCTAATTTTTGACCTGAGGATGGGCTCAGTGCTGGCACACACTTGTGCAGTTTTCTGTGCTTGTAAACTGATTGGAAGTGTTGTGCATTCATGAGAAGTTTATGCTGTCTAAATTACTGTGCAATCAATGGATTAAAATTCTTTTATGTGTACTGATTCAAGAGTAAACTAAATCTGATTCATTGACTGTTGATTTAATAATATTGCACTTTTGTTAGCTGTTTCACTGAGAAGTTTGTGGGTGTCTTCACTGAAAACCCTCAGGAGACTTCACTCCTCCACTAGGGATCACCTAGGAGTTTAAAAGGCTTGGTACATATGCTAAATGTATCCGTGCTCCTTACGAAAGTGGCATTTAATTTTTATAGTAGATTTATTGTAGCTTTGCTAAGGGACTAGCAAAGATTAGGTTTGGGGGTGTGTTAAGACCTGAAAAGTATTACTTTTCACCCCTTAACTTAACCTTTGATTAGACCCATAGCCACTTAATAAGTCCTTGTAAAGTGTTTTATGTAGGTAATAATCAGCAGTGAAATAAGGTCAGGAATCCTGTTAAGGAGCCTGCTTTGGCACCAGAAATCCCTCAGAAGAATGGACTCTGAATCCATACTTGAAATGAGCCTCGCGCAGCTGACCCAAGCTTTAGAGGATTCAAGAGAAATATGCCTCGCGCAGTCTAACTGAGATTCCCAAGACTTTACAACAACCTCTCGCGCAGTTGAGTGACTGAAGAGCTTCAGAAACACAAACTCGCGTAGCTCTCGCGAAGCTCAAGAGTAGAACACATCGCGCAGTCTCGCACAGTTCAAAGCAGACCTCTCTCAACCTCGCGCAGTTTGCTCAGAACGGCTGAGAGGAGAGAGCTTCAGAACACTCCTCGCGCAGCTGTCGCGCAGTCGTCGCGGGATGCAATTATCATAAGAGAACTCCTCACGCAGTTCTCACGCCATTCAAGAAGAAAGCATCCTTGCGAAGGCAAAGCCATCCTCGTGAAGATCAATTAAGACATGGAACCTCGCACAGTTCAGAACTCATTAAAGCCTCGCGAGGTAACTCGCGAAGTCCAGTGAAGAGAAGTGCTCGCGAAGTTCTCGCGCTGTTCAAATCCATCTTCGCGAAGATCAGCCCAGCGAAGACTGAGCTACCCCGTGACTGCTTAAACTCCAACCCTGCGAACTCTGAGACTTTGTTGTCTACTCAACCTCGCGAAGTCCAATCCAGCGAGAGCGCAATTCTCTACCGCGCGACTGCCTGAAGAGCAAACCAAGGCAACCTCGCGACGGCTGAAGCTTCAATGTAAAACCATCCTCGCAAAGAGCAAGAGCTATCACGCAACAAGTCTGGGAAACAATAGCTACCTAGCGAAGCTCTGAACTTCAACTTCTATCCGCTTCAGCAGAGGGCATTCTAGAAATTTCCAGCGATTAGGGCACGCATTTCCACGCTCAAATCTTTGTGCACGTGCCCCAAGGCATCGAAGGATCACTATTCAGCCATGTGGCATCGTTAAAATTAGGGTTTCCTAACCCTAATGCGCCGCCACACCACTGCTATATAAACCCATACTTAGCTTAGGTTTAGGTATTTGGGAACATATCTCAGATCGTTTTTCTTTTCTTTTCTTTCGTAGCTATAAGTAATTTCCTTTTTCTCTTTCCCTTCTCTCCATAGTCCAACATTTGCTGGCTATATCTTTGTATGCTTTTTGAACTAGATTAATGGAAGTTCTGTAATAGGATCTGTGCTTTGTGGGAATTGTGTTTGAATGTGAGATGCTCTGTGCAAGGCTGCTGCCTTGTGATCCGCCATTGCTCTGGCTGAGTTTTAAGGCAATGGAGGACTGATTCTAAGGGCCACTCAAATCCAAGTGACTTGTGTGTCTAGGCTATCATGGTCCTATACAGCCTTAGCCCCACCACAGGACCCACTAGATCTGAAATCCCCATGGGAGCTTGAGCTGGTAGCCTTGTGACCATGTTGGTAGCAGCGATATTCTTGTTTTGTCTTGGGCTCCGTGAAGAGGATAGCCTCTAGGATAGTCTGTGACCATTCAAGTGGACAGATTATAGCCTTAGGGTGATTCTAATCCACCGATCCAAGATGGATCCTTCTCCTCTACATCTGAGCTTGTAGAAGCCTGGTGGGAGATTGTACAGAGGCAGACTCCCCAATATTTGTATAAATTCGCCATCAGATGTCAGATCTGATCTGGTTATAGAGATTGTAGGCTTGTGACTGGACCATTGTAGCCTCACTCAAACAATGGACAGCTAGATCGAAGGTTGTGCTCAATCTCTTGCTGGTTCTATGTGTCTGGGCTATCATGGTCCTATACAGCCTTAGCCCCACACATAGAGCTTTAGAGATTCAGGTTCCCTATGGATTCCTGAGCTGGTAGCCTGGATGAAATAGTGCCTGCAATGATTTACTTGTTATGTTTTGACCCATCCCTGGATTGTGGTTCCCCTATGGGATAGTCTGTGACCATTTGAGTGGACATGTTATAACCTTAAGGGTTGAATCATGGCAGAGTGGTGGGTTGGATCATTTCTCCTCAGTGGTGATAACGTAGCTATTGGACAGGATTTCTATAACATCAGATCTGAATCTGAGTTACAAAACTCCTCTGATCTAGCCTCAATAACATACTTCTCACCTTTTTATATTTATTTTCCACACTCCATCCATCCATCCTCTCAACCCTTTCTGTAGTTTAGACATTAGACTACCCTAGGATTTGTAAACTAAGTGACCCTAAACTCCCTTCCCTTAAGGACTGCCAGATCTGGAGGGACTACTAGAGATGGCTCCCTTGGAGCTGTAGATCATCTTTCCCTGTGGGACAAACTCTTACTTATCAAAACTTGCTACAATGGACCCTGTATCTTGCAGATCTAGGATTTCTCAGTTGTGCTGAATTCATCCCCTGTTTTATTTTGACTCTTAAATTTCTTTTACCACAAACAAATAAACCAAGCACTCTGAGACCAACAACGGTGGTACCTTTATTTTTTTATTTTTATTCCTTTAATTTTTAGTTTTAGTTTATATCTTTAATAATTATGAGGTTAAATGCTTTCTACTCTTTTAGATCTAATCTATGTGAGGCATGAATTTATGGTGTTTGGTTATGTTCTCCATAGATCTAAGCATCTGAGTATTTTGATTATTAATTTTTTCTCATAAATAGGATTTTTTTTTTTTTGAAGATTTTATGCTGTGGTTTTATCTTTCTTACTTGACACTTGGATCTGGTTGTTTGATCTGTTGGATTTTGCTTCAAAAAGACAAATTTTTTCTCTTCTCTAGGCTCTGCCACTAAATTCTCTATTTTATTTTTTATATAAATTTTTGTTTATCTTCATTAAGTTGTGGCATCTTTCTTTGAATACAGCTATACTGCAATGAATGCCTTGATCTCAGTGAAGTAGCAGGGAGTTTACAATGCCTTGATTAATTTAGATGGTTATAGGGTAAAAAGATTCGAGTAATAGAACATTGATATTTTATATTAGATTAATGCATCTTGCACCGTAAAATTTGCGAATTAGGATGTGTGATTTTTACGTTACCTAAGATGCTATCTTGGAATGACTCCCTTTTATGTGTGCAAGGAATGACTCCCTTTTATGTGGACTCCTCTCAAAGACGGATTCTTCCCATAAGTCCCTTAATGGAGGATTTATCCATATAGTCTACCATTTGATTTGTGGAGTGAAGCAGATCAAATTTGGGAGGTTGCAACATTGTACCACCAAATTAAAACAGCTGGAACTTGGAAAGATAAAAGAGATGTTGGCATGATACAATAAACAGTGATCATCACTCAAAATCTCGGACAATACTTAAATGTATCGCTCAATCTGTCACTGTATTGGAGCTATGGGAGACAAATGTATCGTCTCGGGAATCGCCCAACATATACTTTGTTTGTATCGCCGATACCCGATATTACTCATCTTCGTACGGTTAAACACCAATACTGAGATTGTAATCATTTATCCAGAGTTATGCACTGATACATATACCATGCCATCACTTGTCTCCAAGTAATAGGTAGGAAAAACACAATTCTCCTAGCAGCTAAAACATTTCCACATAAGCCACCAATACGGGGTAAGATCTGCACCTGGAAGTTTCCTGACAGCAGCACGAGCCTTTTCAGCACGCTTCAGTGTAAGATGTGCACCTCTTCCAGCATTGTCACTATTCTCATCCTGAAATGCAAGATGAGATGGAATCTAGTAATAGGGATAGAGTAGTAAGGAAACTTAAAATCTCAGAGGCAAATAGAAAAATAGCTAACCTGGTTGTAATCCTCAAGCCAGGACTCTTCTTCACAAGCAGCAACCCTTTTTCGACCCTCTTAAGAATTTCTTCCCTGCAAAGAGCTTCCTCTTTAACCTTTGCAATTTGATTCTCCATTTGTTCCAAGATATAAGAGGCATCAACAGCTCCGGTATCAGAAAAATGAGACTAAATTTTGTATACAATCATGCCGTGTAAAGTTGTTATTTATAATTTATGACTCAATATCACTCTACCCGACTCAATAACTTCAATTGCAGATTCCATTGCACTATCTACTTCAAGTACCATGTGGGTACATCTGCAAATCTCTTCAAGCTCAGACCTCTTCTTCAGAACAAGTTCCTTCATCTTGTTAGCTTTTAGCTCTTCCAGCTTTAAAACTTTTGCTTCCACCTGCGGGACAATTTTTGTTCTTTTTTACTTTGCATGATAACTCCAAAGACTCATATTTTTTAAATCATATTTTTTTTATTACTCTGTTTTTAAGTTTCAACATATAACTTGTGTTCTGTTCTGTAAATGCAGATGCTCTTTATGAATTTGGAGACGAGTATCCTCTTATAGAAAATGGTAGGTTACTGCTGCATCTATCCTTAGAATTGAAATTTGGAAATATATAGAATAATCTAGTGTTTGCGGAAACACAATGACGCTTGATTATCCATGGAGTTCCACCTCATCATGATTAGATGGTGATGGAGGCTAGAGAGTGGATTAACCACCTGCTATGAATGTGTGGACCACGAGCTCAGTGATATTTTAAGTTAATGAGGGGTCCAGTTCATTTCTACCATCTGATGATCAGACTGCTTGATTCACACGATGCAGCAATTTTTTTTCCAGTGGAGATTACAAGTTTTTATTGAAGTAATGCATGATTATTGATCCCTTGTGTTTTAGGAAAAGCCATTGAAAAAGTAACGCATTATTATTATTGATCCCTTGTATTTTAGGAAAAGCCATTGTCAAGGATGAACAGACCAAGCCTGCTATGGATAAGCCTAGTGCTTCTAAACCCGAGACTTCAGCGGCTAAATCAAAGGTCAAAATAGTGGAATCAAATAAGACTGTTAAAGAGAAAGATGAGGATGAGTCTGAAAAATATGAATCAGATGATGACAAGGTACATTTTTGAATCTAGCTGATCGACAAACCTGAAATACTTTATAAATCGATATCTCTATAAGTTGTTATTCCGCAACCCTGTTTAATCTGCAGTTATTGATATAAATGAAATGTATTAGTAACATTCTGAAACTGTACTCATCATATTTTGTTCTTGAAACAGAATTATTATAAAAACTGAATTACCTGTAAACCTGATTTTTGATAGGATGCTAAAGATTAAAAACCTTTTGAAAGACCATTATAGAGGCCTCAAACTAATATTAGGTTGTTCTGTTCTGTTTTCAGGTATGGCTGTTCTGTTTTCAGGTATGGCTGCTGCTTTGACCTCTTTTGATTGAGCTAATATTAGGTAAGCTACCTGAGCACTAGCATCCACGTAGAATCATCATTTACTTCGGTTGCTCCATCATTTAAAGATCATTGGTGTAAAAGATTGGGAAAAACCAATCTCCATTGTCTATTTTAAAGGAATATAAGGCAATTAAAGTTAATGGTATGTTAGATGTACGTGGTAGCTGTTAATTAGAGTGTGCAAGTAATCAGTCGAATACAACACACTAACAAAAAAAGTACTATTATCAGCAGTTTTTGGCAGTCAAAAAGTGCCGCTATTAACAAAAAAACTATTAAGACTATTAGTGGCAAGGGTATAAGCAGCAGTTTTTTTGTTAATAGCGGCATTTTATGGCTGCCGCTAATAGTCTTTTTTTTTTTTGTAGTGGTAGGACTACTAGATAGATGTATACTTACGTATAGAAGATACTAACACTCCTTTGTAGCAAAGCTACATACTTAAACTGATTTCATGATGACTTCTTAAACTATTAAATTACATATCTATGTAAAACAAAAAAGATTTCATGGTGGTTTTTTATCTATGTAACCATATGGGTAAGTTCGAATGTTAGTATACCAACGACACATTTTGGCCACAAAACACGTTGCGGGTAACCGTCGTTACATGTAACGACGAGGGCGTATGAGGCATGAGCCTCGTACTCAATTTAGGAGGGTAAGCGTACTCCACAAAGCGTGAAAGAGCGTTTAGCAAAAACCCATCAACCACCCATTTTGGCCAACGGGGCTTGTAACCACGTTTTGTGGAAGCCTTACATGCTATCGAACTTTCCCTATCTGTCTTAGATTTAAACTTTGCATTGTAAGCAATGAATCTTACATTAGATATATTAGATAACATTTGTACCAATAGAAATTATATGGTAGCATATTTAAGGACTCGGGACTCATGTTCCTTATGATTTCTTTCATTAAGTGCTTGCAATTCATTTATTTATTTATTTTGAAATTAGGTCTTGTGGAATTGTCTATGGCAGATCAAGCTCGTTAAATGCCTTGTTCAGAATGTTGTAGTAGACATCTCATTTAATCAGTTGGGAGGACTCTGTACCCTTTGCTTTCTTGAGCAGGTACAAATTCTTAATGACGATGAACTATAGAGTTATTATTTAATATTCTTTTCCACCAGTGCAGGATTATGTATTTATTTTAGATGACATTTGAGAGATTTTGTCTTAATCTTTTACACCAAAGAACTTTAGGTTATGATGCACCTGTCATATGGTCCATATTAATTCCACCCGAGCTGCCTTTGCTGTAGATCCCAACCTGCCTTTGTTATTGTCTGCTGCATTGGTGTCCTTGTTACGAGTATACCCTGCACTTGCAGACCATGTTTGATATTTTGGATATGTTCCCAAGCTTGTTACTGCAGTGTCATATGAAGGACGATGAGAAACAATGGCTTCTAGAGAGTTGAAAAATGGGAGTCATGTTCAGGCCGAAGAGATTAATGGATCATTGGAGGGGCATTTGTTTGTGTGTTCTACATCAACTTGCAGCTAGTACAACTTGTGCAGAAGCTATGGCAGCTACCAGTGTAGGAACTCCTCAGGTAAAGCTAGAATAGTGTACATTAAGTTTTCTAGCTAATGACATGTGCTATCCTAGCCGAATAACTAGGAGGTTTTTTTCATGCAAGGGGGCCAACTTAGCCTCTTATGAGAGTTCCAGATATGGGTTAAAAGGAACTCAAAAGTAGGACCAAATTTTGAGATCCCATTGATATTCTTACAAATCAACATATTGGCTGTATTCCCTAAACTGTAGTTAGTACCAGTAGTTTGTCTTAAGTTAGCATATTTGCTATTCATATAGAGTCTGTAGTAACGCAAAAAATAATCACATTGATCCTTTATGGTTTTACTTCTTTTATGTTTGTCCCAAGTTGTACACCAAAGAACGAGCTTGATCTTTGATGGAATCTGAAGCTTTCATATGGCCACACAATCTGGTTTGTGAGCTGTAGGATAGGACAGAGCTCGAAAGAAGGATTCAACTGAGAATTGACCCTTTAAATCGCAATCGCAGAGTCTACAGTGTTCTTGTACTAAATAAAATCTCCACTGGCTGCAATTTGGGCTGCAAAAGAACAATGTTCTTGATTTCCTTGTCTTCCAAATCTCTCTTCACTAAAAAATTCTAGGACATAGTACTTTCGCTGATTGAAAACAAATCAGAAATTGGGGCCTTCTTAACCCCTAATTGTACGCCGCAACCTTCGGAATAAAATTACGAATTGCCCAATGACGAACAACGGATCTGACGAGAAGCGAATCCTTTCACCTTTCCGACTTTGTAATTGATCTGGGAGAAGAAGACAATGCCGATTTTTGGCTGAGAGAAGGTGATGTGAAAGTTAAGTCCCACCCATTTCTGCCACAGTGGTATTCTCAGATTCACATCGATCTCCAAATCATTTGCCTACAAGAGCTGTATTGAACTGCTTTCACTCCCAGCCGGCCTTCTTCCAACCTTCGAAACAGTCTCCCAGTTTACCAGGTGATACTTCTGCCCATAATCACATCACTCCATAGAAAGTTACGCTAAATCTTTCAATCCAGTGCACTACAGAAACAGGACATTGGAACGTGATAGGCAATAAGTAGGAAGGTTGAATAATAAATTAGATGAGCGGGAAGCAACCCCCAGAGCTAAGAAATTTGCTTTTTCATGTTGCGAGCCTGCTTTCCAATCATTAAACAAGAGGATCCCCAGCTATATTGAGAGCTTGCCAATACAAAGACGCAGTCCCTAATAAGTTGACGGCAGTGTGCCCACCACACAGCCATAGACTTCAACAAGATCTTTAGTTTCTTTAATTTCCATCTGGACACCCATCATTGTGGTTTTTATAGTGTTTACCCTTGCCTCAATGTTGCTTCATATATTTTCAGCACTGCTTTTATATTAATAATTGCTCCTCTTTAGCATCACATAAAATGAGAGTACCATCTGCAAATTGAAGGTGAGTAAACGGTAGTAAGGAATCAGCCACCTTAAAGCCTCAGAGAAGAAGTTAAGTTTCTTCTCGTGCTCACTGCTGGGAGCCCCCTCCTGCATGCCCAAACGCAAAATCATCAAGGTGGAGAAGCAGGACTGGAAGCCTTATTGACGAGGTTGCTCAAGGCTTCGGCTACGATGTTGAAAAGGAAAGGCAATAAGGGGTCTCATTGGCGTAGACCTCTCGAACTTTGGAAGAATCAATTAACTGAGCCATATGTCAATATAAGGAACCTATTGGAGGAGTAGTGGCTCTTCATCCCATTCCTCCCAAGTATTTTTGAACCCCATCCTAGCTAGCATGAAATCAATGAAAGATAAATCTACGAGATTGTAGGCCTTTTCCACCCACATCTAGCTTCCAAATTACTACTTCAGGCCCTGCTTATGACGAGCATGGATGCCCTTGTAGCCATGAATACCACTACGTCAGTTGTTTGCCTGTCCTTCATGAACACCGCTCGAGTAGGGGATAGGAATGAATTACCAAACACAATCTTTTTGGTACACTTGCTAGGATTGTGTTTAAGCTTCCATCAAAGCTAATTGGCATGCCGTCTTGTATACTTTTTGCACCTGATTTTTAGGGAATAAGAGCAATGAATGTAGCACTAAATTTTTTTCCCAATTTACCTTTGAGATGGAACTCCTTGATAAATGCAAGCATATCATCTCTTAGCAGCTAATAAAATTTCTGGAAAAAGCCAAATAATAAAGCCATCAAACAAGAGGCTCTATGACAACTTGACTTACGGATTGCAGCTTTTTTATTTCTTCAAATGACCGTTTTAGTAGTAAAACGTCATTTGTGTCAATGGTGTTTACTTCTAAACCATTCAGTACAGCTCTAACCATAAGCTCCTCATTATAGAATTCTTTGAAGAAATTCACTATTGTTAAATAATTTCTTACCTACCCTTGATGCATCTGCCATCTTCCTTTAGCTGGTGAATTGCGTCAGAGTCTTCTTCTGGCATTGGCAATCCCATGGAAAAAATCGTGTTGTTAACTCTATTGACGTATGATAAATATATATGAGTTATATAAAAATCCCGGGTGTATGTATATAATACTTACTGTAAGGGGTATTTTTGTCATCTCTCTCTCTCTCTCTCTCTCTCCTACCTTCCTCCTTTCCTTCACCCGAATACACAACCATCTACCACCATTCACTTTAAATACAATTTAACCCTAACACCATTCACTTTAAATACAATTAGGTATCAGAGCCACATCACCCTTGTTGAACCCATCATGCCACATTATCGTTGCTGATGCCAGCCAGGTCAACATTTTTGCTTCAAAATGGCGTGAAATTTATACCATTTGAATCGGTTTTTTGTCCCCTATCACCTTTGTTCTCGGAAATTTTCTATTTGGGACATTTTGTATATGTTTCAAAGCCTTTTTTTGTGTTTGATTTGGGGTATCTCATCTCAATTCACAATTTTTTGAACTCCTGATCACCATGCCACCAAATGTTGTGATTGAAAGTGAGAGGGTGCATCAGTTTTCCATCAGAAACCCGTGTTCAACCCATCACGCTACATCATCATTGCATCCACTAATATGCTAACTGTAGATAGGTTCAACTGTACTTCAATTGTAATACAGATGCCTCTCATTACACACTGGGATGTTAGAGCCAGTGTGGTGGGTTTCCTCTTCCCTCCTGCTGTCTATACTGCTTGGATGATTTTTCTTTTAATGAATTATAATACTTGGATGATGAAGTTATATTTCCCGAAGGATCATTGTAAACAGAGTACTATAGCTTCAATTATTAATCGAAGTATCAAACCATCTCCGAGTTGTGTTAAACATGAAATAAATGGCAAAGCCTATGCTATAAATTTAACTAAACCGGGACAGACACTATTCCGAGAGCTTAAAGCCAATGTGCTGCAATCTATGACTATTCTCCATGATTTAAATGATGACTCAAAATTGCAGCAAAAATGATGGATTTCCTCTACATGGATTTGTTATCTCAAATTACTGGCTTGTAGTTATTGCCAGGATGGGACCTTTTGAGCTCTTCAGTGTCATGTTGCTTGTTATCCTTCAGAAAAGGAACTTTTCGAAATGATTAGGGGTTACTCATAGATGGAGATTACTTTCTATGACCTCTTTCAACAAATCTACTGTCAGCCTTTGTTAAGGATTTATTATTTGATGAACTATGCTACTGGGCCGCAGCCCATCCTGCTATATGCTCTGCAACCCTTCAACCTACAATCAAGCGGGAATACTCATCAATCTGTTTAACTGGGCAGTCTTTTGGTTGGCTATAACTAATATATTACGTCAGGTGGACAAATGTGCATAGATCAATGGACCATTTTTATGTGAACTGTAGCCCATGTCTTTATGGACCATTGAAAAGCAGGCAGTTACAAGGTCTGATGGGCATCGTATGGTGCGAAGTAATAATAGTATGGTGTCAGAGTGCAACATCTTACTATTTTTTTTTTTAAAATATCAGTTTTCAACAGTAATATTGCAACAATCTTTTTTTCTTTCTCAAAGTTGTAAATCTCTAAATTGCAGGATGATAAACACTGGAGAGTGCAGGCGGTAGCAATATCTCGAGATAATTTTGAAAGCCGAAGGCCTCCCAACTTCATGGAGAAGTTTGAGAGACGAACAACTTTCAAATGAGGCTGGGATTCCTGGTTGTGTTTTTGTTCCCGTGAGTGGTTTCATTGGTGGAAATCAAAGTTATGATGGAGCTCTGGTTATGGCCAGAGCTGCCCTGAAACTCTGATAATAGAACAAATGGGGTGTTGAGATAATATAGTGGACATCACCAGCACATCCATTCAATCTACAAGGTATTGTTTATTGTAAAGTGGCCATTTCTGGTGACGTCCGAGCACTTTATAGGAAAAAGGTGTCACAGATTTTTTTTGTTTCGACTAAAGACAGAAAATGCACTTCATTGCTCATGGAAGTAACTGAACTGGTCATCTTTGATGATCTTTTTGAGAATGATGGCTACTATATACCAAGCAAAAGGTCAGCAGTATTTATCATTAAATTTAAATCTATATTGCTTAGAAATTTAGCTAATTAGAGCTTATTTGTTTCATTCATTGCAGAGTATATAGGAGTTTTGAGAATTTATGCACATGAATGTGAATGCTAGAAAGAGAAGATAAATTTTCTGATGTGGAGCAAAAAATGTTAGGGTCATAAGTCTCATTGATTATAGAAAAAAATGTGATAAGGAATTAGATAAAAGTCTCTTAAACCTCTTGCCTTTTTAGTTCGGTAGTAATGACAAAATGTTTAACTTATTTTTGAGCCCCTGTAGTGCTCTATAGAAAAAGCCTTGAGGCTCATCTAGTTTAGTTAAAGACATAAGCATTTAAATCAAATTCCTTCACATAGGGAACTTTTTTGATGTGCAAAATGACAGTCGATCTCTATGTTTATGTTGTGACTAGAAAATTTATCTGTCTAATCTTTCTATTTTTATCTTGTGAACAAAGGTCATCTTGGAAAACAGTATGCAAAGATTAGTTTCCAATTTTTATTATTTGATTAATGATGTTCTCAGTTTAATGATGTTCTCCTTTTGAGGCGAAACTTTCCGATTTGAAGCTCACCTCAAATGTTCTCCTTTTGAAGCGAAGCTTTTCGATTTGAAGCTCACAGCAAATTTTTTTTTTTTTTGAAAATGGGTCATGGGTTCCTTGGATTGTTAATTCTCTTTCTTTTCTTCTTCTTTTTGTTTGAATAAAAGGATTGGACATATAGAGTTTAAAATGTTTGGCTGATTTGAAAGGTTGGATCAAAGGTTGAAATGCAACATTTTGTTTGAAAAAAATAATTGGACATCTATTTTTTTTATTAATGACATTGAATGATTTGCATTTGAGTTGAATGGATGTGTTTAAATATGAGATTAATAGTTTTTTTTCTTTATATAATTTTTTTTAAAGCATTAAAAAAAATTGTTAAAAAAATTACATTAAATAAAGCATAAAAAAATTACATTAAAAAAACATAAAAAAATATTATTTAAAAAAAAATGCATAAAAAATCGTCGACGTAATTTTTTTTATTTAAAAAATAATATTTTTTTTAAAAAAAATTTCATAAAAAAATTACTGTTAAAAGTAGTGATTTTTTTTATGATTGTTAGGAGCTGTCGTTATTGAAGTTCATAAACCACTGTCTTGTATAGTGCTAAAAAAAATCACTGCTTTTTTTTACAATTGTTTAGAGCAGTGATTTTTAGAAAAAAAATCACTGTCAACAGTGATTTTTTGAAAGAATCACTATTTAACGCAGTATTTTTTTGGCTTTTTCACGTAGTGAGTGACACTAAGCTCCTCTACCATTTTTTATCTTCAAAATTTATGCTTTAAACGTTCAAATAAAAAGGGGAGTTTTCATTTTTTTATTTTTTCTGCCTATTGCATATGGATTCAAGTGTGATTCAAGTGTTTTGCTCGTGGATTCGAGGTACTTATTGGATTACAAGCAGATCATTGTAGGTTTATCAGCAATTATTAGGCATTAGATGGAAACACTGTGAAGGACAAATCGTGGAGGTTCGTTGTTGTTGACTGGAGCATTTGATAGGACTCCTGTCATCGGTATGTTAGTATATTGGTTTGCTTATCATTGGGTACTTCTGGAAGCATTACAAAAAATAAGACTACTAGCAGTAACCAAAAACTGTCGCTATTAACAAAAAAATGCCGCTAATAGTCTTAATAGCTCTTTTTGTTAATTGAGGCAGTTTTTTACAATAAAAAATTACCGCTAATAGTCTTATTTTTTATAGTGAAGTCTTTGTTTTTGTTCATGACAGATATTTTTACCTCGACTTAATCCCATAGACGAGTCTTTGGATAGAGTTTTACCACTTAAAAAATTATCATGTCTTTGTGATTTTTTGCAATTTATTTTTTCTATTATTTGTTATACATAATCTATCACACACTCTCTAAGCTAATCTAGGTTATTGAAAGCCTTTATGAGGTGATCTACAAAAATTTCATAAAGTTTTATAATCCCTGAAAATTTCTCCTCTAAGGATTGAGGAATGATTACCAAATTTGAACTTGGTATAGATTGACATGTAATGAAGAGATACTTAGAATGCACCAGTCGGATGATTAGAGTCTTATAATCGGCGTGATTTTTTTTTGAGATGCGTCAATGATGGATTGCTAATTGAATTATTGGGATTGATCAAACATATGTGTCATAAGATATAAAGGTAGACTGTCATGCCAGAATATGTTTAAAGGTGTTCATACGAGTCAACTTATATCTCTTTAACAGCCGAAATTGAAGTTCCCCTGTCGAATGAATGACGTTTTCTTATTATGGGTGTGATTCTTTAGAATATATTATCCAATACTGGACTGCAATACATGAACTTTTGAGATTGATAGAGATGGATCATGTCATGTGCCCCAACGATAAGGTTTACGTTAATGTTGTAAGATCAAAAGTGTATTTTAATGCATGGTGTAAGATTTTGGTATTTAAATATCGGTCGGAACTCTTCCTATGTATTTTGACATGACACAAACTCATTTCTTTCTCTGATCTTTAATCTTGGACCTACATCAGAATGTGATACTCCTTCCATGCCTATGTCTACTTCTAAAATATTTGCTCACCACTACCAATATTTTCTCATAGAAAAAGGTGTCATTTTAGCAGCTAAAATATTTGCTCACCACTACCAAACCCCACCCGAAGGCCACAAACCCAACCTAGTATAGTTTCTACGGCTATGGGATCCGAATGATAAAAACTAAAATAGGAATCGTCACCAAGTTTTAGATATGAACTTAGGTTATCGAAAATGATTAAGAATGAAATTTATTAACTCCAAATGATTTACCTTAATCAAAAGACTTCGGGCACGGGCCCCAATTATGAACCGAACTGGGCTTGCACACTCGATTCGCCCGACAAAATTTGGTCTCTACTATGGGCACTCTCCCAAATAAATAAAATAAATATCACGCTAGGGGGGCGAGGTATGGCCATGTTGCTTTGTTTTGAATGATGATAGCAGCCATGGAGTCGAATCTATTACATGGAATTGATTCGGGCTCATCGTGTTGGATCTATTAATCCGACCACCCGAAATAATTGTCCTAGGATATAGGCGTATGATCAATCAAAACAATAAATTTGGAATCAATAAATTAAAATATTTGTGCATATCTTATCTCGAAGATCGTGACTGTCGTTTTAACTTTAATCCGATGTATTAATCTTGAGGCCTTTCCTACAAGGAAGAAGAAGAAGGTGGCTCTACCCGCCTCTCTTGCTACACTCACTTGATGGAAAGATGTCAAAAGGCTTGTGTGTAGTGAGCGGGGACGTCCACAAATATATATAACATGAAGAGTCATGCCCTGTTTAGAATACCGTCCATCAAGGTATTCTAATAGGAATAAGAGTCACATATAAATTAGAAAATCTTGAAGTTTCCTTCAATTCCTAATAATGCCCTTTATTATTTCAAGTAACTGCAATGCAGGGTTTTACAAAATCCTAGTATGTGTGGGCCACACAAAATAAGAATTTTAGTTTCCATTAAAAAATTCCAATAATCTCCCACTTGGTTCACACACAGGCTATGATTTTTAAAACGACTCCCACTGGATTAGACAACCAAAACGAGTGCACTCTGAAAACAAAACGTTATTTAAAATAACTTAGGCATTCCCAAATCACCCAAATTTAATGAAAATATAGGAATGAATCATGAATGCACATAGTATACCATTTTCTAAAATCAATACTACGACAGTTTCATGGTTACAAAACTATAATTAACAATAAATTTGAGAGATGATAACCAATTTAACATGTGAACTAAATGCACAATCAAAATGTGCAAATTCATAATGTCCCGCTCCATACTCGTATGTTGTTCTGACATCCAGAAAATTAACTCTGGCTTGTGAAATACTTCACCTGATGCTCAGAACAAGAAATTATTAATGTGTTGCCTAATCACGTTTAACTCCAAGCAAATCCAAAAGAGTACCAATACTCATATGCAAGATTAAGGTAAAACCTTATTGGCTCACTTACCAAGGTGTGTCACTAAAAATTATGAAATACTTCATCCTTAATTTGTGAAAAACTCCATCCAAAATAAAATTTTTTCTATTGGTTCACTCACCAAGGTGTGCCACTCAAATTGTGAAAAATTTAACCCTCAATTTGTGGAATACTTCACCCAAAATATAATTATAGAAAAAATTTAAACCTGATTTTGTGAAAAAACTCCACCCAAAATGATAGAAAAAATTTTACCTGTTTTTTTTTTTTTTGGTGAAAAATTTCACCTAGAATATACATGTATATATAAGACAGATTTTAAGATATATCAATGATAATTATAATTTAGAAATGAGATAACTCTCACTCAAATGTAAAGTCTAAATACTTTACGATCCCACAAAATGACATACTAGAGATAATAATAAAGTCAAATATAACAATTAACCAACAATAACAACAAAAGGTGTCAAATAGCTGAAAATTAAAGAAATGTTCATAAGAATCTTTATCATTCGGTTGGCTTAGAGCTCTCCTTATGATGAATGCCATCAGGATTCTCCTTCAACCATTTCTTGAACATAAAGCAGTTCTTTATAATGTAACATTTTTTCTTGCAAAAGAAGTACCCATCAATGACTTGATCTTTGACTGTCTTGCCTTTGTCTTTTCGGTTCTTGTTAAAATCTCATTGTTTCAAATTCTTCTTGCTATTCTTATAGAGGGTTAGGTGCACAGATTCAATTTTAAAGCTTTTAAGATGTTCTTCTTCCGTAACACAAAGTGTGATAAGTTGAGTCAGATCCCATTGCTCATTTTGAGCATTGTAGTTGACTTTAAAAGTGTCATAAGCGCTTGGCAATGATCGAACACCCATGTGAACTACCAGTGTTTCTTCAAATTTAATACCTTGTTGACGAAGTCTAATAGTCAGTGTAGATAACTTAAGAAGATGCTCACGAATGCTTCCATTACTATCATACTTAAGATTTATGAGTTGACCCAAATATTCACACTGTAAAGCCTTCTTTGAGCCTACAAATTGATTTTGAATGCTCTCAATTAATTCCTTTGCTGTTTCGATAGATTTTATACCTTCTTGAATGACTTCACTAATACAAGCATGAATAATCATCATGGATAACCTATTAGCCTTCTCCCACTGAGTAAAATAAGTCTTTACAGACTTCGCAGCATCCGCTGGTGAACAGGGAGGCTTGTTCTCCGTAAGAACAAAGTCATAATTTGAACAACCAAGAATGATCTCAATGTTCGTTTTCCAAGAAGTATAATTAGATCCATTCAAATGTTCTATCTCTACTAAACTTTTCTGAATAGAAGTCCCTTCCATTACTCTACAATTTCAAAGAACAGTAATAAATGCATCACTATTGAATGAAAAAATGTCATGAGACTATAAATGTATCACTAGTGAATGAAAAAATATTACGAAACCATAAAATTCAAAAGACTAATGTCCACAAAGAACTCCAAAATGACTATAAGTAATTAATATCCACCAAGGATATAGACATGATAACATATCACCAAAAAGTCTAAAAGACTAATGTCCATAAACGACTCTAAAATAATTATAAGTCAATAATATCCACCAAGGACAAAATAATTCGTATTACGGGTATGAACGAATTGATTAGAGTATTTTATCATGTGTAAATAATCCACTCTCTGGGTATAGATAATGTGTATAATCCAACATCACCTTTGCACAGAAACTGAGTGTACAACCTATCCTCTCCCCTGGGGTGTAGAAAAATGCGCATAAACCTAATCACTTATGTTTCTGATTTGATCCCGATGATTCACTATCTTTGGGAAAGAGAATTATCATTTTCTCCCTTTCACACTTACGACTATTCTACTCACTCAATTTACATGAAATTAATGAATCACCTTTGGGCAGAATCAATAACTCCATACAAATCAGTGCACAAGGTGATCTTAATGAGATAAAATCTCAAGATTCAAGAAACAACAACCTCCATAGAATGATCACCTTTGGGCAGATCCAATCCTACTTCAATTATAGTCTCCCAAACGACCACTTTAGCTGTCTTCCTTAACTCAATTGGAAAAACCTAGACCCGATATTTCTAGTCTCAACAGTTTAACCAACTCACCGTAAAGTGTATGTGTGTAGCATACAAATAGTCAAGAGAATTACGAAACAATGCTTAAATAAATTTGTAATGGCAAAATTTAGGCTATAGACCTATGAGCTTGTACACACATACACTTAGGCCATAGGATCAAACCAAAGATCCAAAAGCACATGTAACACCAATATGCTAGACATATTATTAGGTAACCAAAAGCAATTAATTTCTTGTAGCTTAACTTTGATTTTAACTAGCTAAAAAATTTGTGTGATTTCCCAAACAACACAGTCACGTTAGTTTCCATAGTTGCCCTCCACATGTAGGAGAGCAGGACCCGTTGTCCATTTGGGCGAAGTCTCTAAAAAGAAAGGTTTTAATTAGGTGCTCTTCGTGGAGCACTAAAGGTCTTGTTGAGATTGCTCTTCGTGGAGCACTAAGATTTATTTGTTTCAATATAGCCAGCAAATATAAACTCTTCTTATTAAATAGAAAAACAAATCAACACCAAGCTACTTAAGAATAAATCTACGGTAGCCTCCAAAAGGCTTAAAAGGGAGGGTGGGTGATGCATGGGATTCGGTGAACCCATCTCTCCCTCTCTTATTGCCTTATTCATGAATAAGTTGGACCCATCAACTAAGGAAAGTAGTGATTCGTTGCAAGCTTCCTTAACCGGAAAGAGATCATTCTATAACTTCCCCTTTCATGGTAAATTCAATCATGAAATAAATGGAAAACTCTCTAATTACAGTTCACTCAAATGGTGTTCATTGCAGGATGATGCCATATTGTAGTCATCGAAAAAAATAATAATTCCCATCATACATCTACGGGGCACAAAAGATAGGTACTGAATTTTAGATGAAATAATAAAATATAGCTATGACCTTTAATAGCCGGATACATATGAAATCCTTGAACAAGTTCTTCATTAAAAACAAATATGAGACCTTGGAGAGAAGGGAAAGAAGACGTCGAATCTTAGAAAAAATCGACGACCCAAGAGGAAATCGTCCCCTTTGAAAAATCATATATGTTATGATTAATCATACGCCGAACCTTGCTCTGATACCACTTGTTGGATCTATTGATCCGACTACCCAAAATAATTGCCCTAGGATCTAGGTATATGATCAATCAAAATAATAAGTCCGCAATCCATAAATTAAAATATTTGTGCGTACTTTATTTTGAAGATCGTGATTGTCGCTTTAACTTTAATCCGATATATTAATCTCGAGACCTTTCCTACAAGAAAGAAGAAGAAGGTGGCTCTACCTACCTCTCTTGCTACACTCTCTTGATGGAAAGATGCCAAAAGGGTTGTGTGTAGTGAGCGGGGGACGTCCACCAATATATATAGCATGAAGAGTCATGCTCTGCTTTGAATACCATCCATCAAGGTATTCTAATAGGAATAAGAGTCACATGTAAATTAGAAAACTTTGAAGTTTTCTTTAATTCCTAATAATGTCCATTATTATTTCAAGTAACTGCAATACAGGGTTTTATAAAATCTTAGTGTGTGTGGGCCACACAAAATAAGCATTTTAGCTTCCATTAAAAAATTCTAACACATTAATAGCGATGGAGGTATACACGAGATCGAATCCATTGTGTCGGATTGATTCGGTGTAATCTGAGATGACTCGAGGCTTTGAAAGCTAAGTTCGTACTTCATTTCCATCCAAATGCAAAGAGATAAATTAAATGAAAAAAGTGCTTAATTTGTGTGTGTGTGTGTGTGTTAGTGTGTGGTGAGATTAAGGAAAAAGAAAATGAAACAAAAAGAGAAATAACGAAATAGGAGATGCGGAAGATTATCGATTGCTTCCGCGTTGTCACATGGAAAACTTAGCCCACATATCATAAGTTTCAAGGGTTAGTGAACCCTAAAAGAACTCATAGCACTTAAAAGTATTGGCACAAGTGGCCTTCTTCTTCCTCAAAACTTTAAAGATGCTTTAACGTGGAAGGAACTTATGCCTTTGACTAAATGTCTCAAGCTTTGCAAGAAGGGTCAAGCGGTCATTTTCAACTTTGGAGCACCTAGTGTTCCAGCTCAACCTGTTGCCAAAAGTCCTCTTTTGACTTTAACAAGGGCCTATATTGATAGAGAAAAATTAAGTGAAATTAATGGTTTATATTTAACTTTAAAATTGGATTCAAAGTGGATGGTTAAATGAAAAAGTGAAGAGGTGATATGCAGTTTTATCAGGGCCAGAGGCGCACATAACTGATAATTACACCCGTTATATGGCACATAATTGATAATTACTAGCGCTATACTAACATGTCATTGATTCAAGGATTGGAGAGACGGCGACCTGATGTCGCTCAAGTTGTCAGATCGTAAGCTGGCACACACACACATATATATATATATATATATATATATATATATACCTTTATATAAAAGTGAGAAGGGTATCTTATTTAGATTCCTTCCAATCAGAAAAGACAAAAACAAAAGAGCTACTATTGATTTTTGGTTTTTTTAAATTCACCCACCGAATAATTGAGTTTACCCACGCTGAAATACATGGGTTGCGTTGAATCAGACGATGGACATCGTCTATCTTCTCAATCTTTCGCATGATGGCTTTTGAGATCATGCGAATACTATCGGCCGATCAGTATTTTATTTCACAAAACACGCATCTTTGAAAAAAGTGACCTGAACATCATGTGCACGCTCAAAATTGATCTTAAGGTTATTTTTTTGGGTGTGCCACATAAATTTCCACCGAAATTTTGGTGCCCTATGAATTTTTTTTTTAACTCAAAATTATCGGCCAATAATTTGAACTTATCGGCCGATCATTTGCTAACCATCAAATTATCGGCCAATATAATAAGATCGGCCGATAATTTTGAGTTTTTTTTTTCGGCCGATAATTTTGGATTAAAAAAAAAAAAAAACTTTGGGCATCAAAATTTTGACCTGCACCACAAGATTTCGGCAGAAATTTCGTCCGGGATTTTCGGCCAATATCCTGAAATTTTGGATAAAAAATCATAGCTTTCAAATTCTCGGTCAATAATTTGAAGTTATCGGCTAATAATTTGCTAATAATCAAATGATCAGTCGAAATCTTGTGATCTAGGCTGAAATTTCAGTGCTCAAATTATTTTTTAAAAAATCCAAAATTATCGGCCCGCTAATTTGAAGTTATCAACCGAAAATTTGATTTATGACCCTAACTAAAATAAAGTGTTTATCGTTTGAGATCGAGGTGCCAAACTCGGTATCGGGTATCAATCCAGGAGGACCGATACGAATCGGCCAATATGTATTGGCCCTTGTGACAAAAAAAACCAAGGTCTTGGCGCAAACCGATACATATCGGCTGATACGGGCTTGTATCAGCCGATATTAATACCGAGTTGGAGGACCAAGAAATATCAGAACTGATACGTATCGGTTTTTTGAAAAACCGAAACCGATACGTATCGCCGTTATGTATCAGTATCGCCCAAGATGATTTAATATCGACCGATAATTTGATGATTAGCAAATCATCAGCAAATAACTTCAAATTATCGATTGGTATCGGCTGATACAGGTCCGTATCGGTCAATACATATTGGTTTGTGCCGAGACCTTACGCTTTTATTTTTCTTTTAAAAAGGGCCAATACGTATCGGCCGATTCGTATCGGTCCTCCGTGGATCGATACCTAATGCCGATATCGAGTTTGCTACCTTCATCACAAATGATAAAGACTTTATTTTAGTTGGGGTCAAGGATCAAAATTTCTGCCGAAACACAGCAGTTTCGAACCGCACCGAAATAAAATCTCGAAATTTTCGGTAAAAAATTGTGGCCTTCAAATTCATGACCGATAATTTGAAGTTATCAGTCGATAATTTGCTAATCAACAAATTATTGGCCAATATTTTAAAGGTTGATAATTTTTTGTTTTAAAACAAAAAAAAGAAAAGTATGAGCACCGAAACTTCAGCCTGGCCTACCACATTTCGGTCAAAATTTCATCCGAGATGTTCAGCCGAAATCCCGAAATTTCAGTGAACATACCAGATTCGGTTTGTTAGCCAAATTATTGGCAAATATTTTGAAAGCCGATAATTTTTTGTTTTAAAACAAAACAAAAAAAAGTATGAGCACCGAAACTTCGGCCTGGCCCACTACATTTCGGTCGAAATTTCATCCGAGATGTTCAGTCGAAATCGCGAAATTTCAATGAGCATACCAGATTTGGTTTGTTGGCCAAATTATTGGCTAATATTTTGAAGACCGATAATTTTTTTGTTTTAAAACAAAAAAAAGTATGAGCACCGAAACTTCGGCCTGTCCCACCACATTTTGGCTGAAATTTCATTCAGGATGTTCAGCCGAAATCCCGAAATTTTTGTGAACATACCGGATTTGATTTTAGTCTTAACCAAACTGAAATTTCGGTACCCAATAATTTTTTTTTTTTAATGTAAAAATACTTTTAAAATTTATATTATAACGATTCATTCTTCAAATAAACTGCTCTCACCTGCATTTGCTCGTGTAAGGTTCACTAATATATATATATATATATATATATATATATATATATATATATATATATGTATATATATGTAATTGATAAATGCGCCTTTTCTATAGAAGGTCATTGAAGCTCAACCCTAGACTTGGAAGGCCCCCCTATGGCCCAGTGTTAATCTTACCTGTCGGGTATGCATTTGCGTGCCTACCATCCATCCTATATCGTGAATTGTATGGACAAGTGGCATCACCTAATCATATGAACCGAATTGGGTGCCTACAAAATTTCACTCATTCGTATGTGCCATTGATGTGCTTTTTATGAAGAGGTGACCAAGTGCCTCAAATTTCGTTGTATGCGAGATAAGCGAGATGGATGATCCAAAATTGAGTGTCTACAGCAGCTAATGGGATTCGTTTCCACATTCACATTTAAAAAAAAAAAAAACAAAAAAAAAACACACTGAATGCTATGCCACCTAGAGTTGTCAATGGGGTGGGTCAAGGGTCAGGCCTTAAATGGGCTGATTATAATCAAGCCTCTTAGAATTGGCCCATAGCCCGATTAGTAACCGGGTTAGGCCTGACCAGGCCTAACTAGCTTTACCAAGACCCAGCCCATGAACTCTAAAGAGGTATTAGAGGAAATCATGAGAGTACTACAACATAAAGGACTTTTGGAGACGATTATTGGAGACGGCTTTTTGAAGCCGTCTCTAATAACTATTTATTAGAGACAATCATTTCAAAAGCCGTCTCCAATTCTTTTATTAGAGACCGCCATTTAAAAAGTTGTCTCGGTTTCTTTTATTAGAGACAGCTATAGCCGTCTCCATAAGGTCTACTTCATGTATAGGCAGGTGGTAACTTTAGAGACTATATGAAAAATCGTCTCTAAAAGTCTCGTTAACACCAATAGAGACGACTTCAGCCGTCTCCATGTGATCTCATTTGATTTTTAGTCAAATATAGGTTGTTAGTTATATTTTTGGCGGTGGCAAATAACCTAACTCAGCCTGGCCCTATATATAGGCAAGCTGGCAAATCTAATTCACGTCTTCAACTCGTTACAAGGGGACAATTGAGTCTCGTTCTCTCTGATCTCCGAGAGGGAAAACCCAAGCGAAACCCTAACAACGATCTCAGATCTCAGAAACCTAGCATCTTCTCACTCTGATTCCACAAAGAGACACCTCGATTTCTGACATTCTTCGATCCTTAGGGAAATTGACGCCTCTAAATCCAGACTCATGTCTTCAACTCGTCGAGAGGGACAACTGAGTCTCATTCTCTCTGATCTTCGAGAAGGAATACCCAAGTGAAACCCTAACAACGATCTCAGATCTCAAAAACATAGCATCTTCTCACTCTGATTCCAGAAATAGACACCTCAATTTCTGACATTCTTCGATCCTCTAAGGAAATCGATGCCTCTAAATCCAAACTCTCCAAAAGATACAAGGTAATTCAATTTAAAATTGATCATCTTCTCGATTTTGATTCGCTATTTTATGTTTTTTGGCAGTTTTCTATCCATAAATTAGTGATTGTTCAGTAGATTAGAATGACTCCGTTGAGTTCTGACATTAATATAACGAATTGCCGTTTTCTGTGATAGATGTTTTGCTCTTATTATATTTAATATAATTATGCACGGATCTGATAGTTTTGTGAGAAAATTTTGATGCATCTTCTTGTTTTCCTGTTGATACTGGTGATGAAATACAGAACATGTAATTAGGAAGCTAATTTGAGCTATTCCATTGTTTCTATTGTCTAATACTATAGCTTTTGTTGTTATGATGTGATCTATTTTTATCGAACATACTGATGCACGAATCTAATAGTTTTGTGAGGAAATTTTGATTATTATTATACTCTTTTATAGCGTTGATGAAATAAAGAACATGCAATTAGGAAGCTCAATGTCTTCGGTATTCATTGCATGATTGATCAAACTCACTCAACGAGCAATGATCGGGTCCAATTAGATTGAACTGGATTTTGAGTTTAACCCCATCTGTAGCCCTTGAAAATAAATTTCGAATAGGGAAGCGAGATTAAGATCTCAGGAATGTTGGGATCACAAGCCCTCTCTCGTGCTTATTTCTGTTAATTATTTAGTAGATCTGCCCCTTAAGTTAGAATAGGGCTTTGCTTAAGAGTTAAGTTGTTATCTTTAATTAGGAATTTAGTTTTCTTAAAGTCTAAGTTATATTAGGATTTCTAAATAACGTTTTATGTTGACTAGGATAAGGTTCAACTGAGAGGCTCTTTTTATTATTTGCAAAAGAAAAATTTATAGGGCATTATTATTGAATAGAGTTTAATTTAACTATTGTTTTAATATTAGCATTCGAGAGTTTTCTCTCAGCCTAGAACTTATAAGTTTTGCAGAATTCTGCCCTATCTTCTTCATGTTGCTTCTGTCATGTGATGTCCGCGGAATTAAAATTTTATTTCTAATAATATGCTGCCAGTTAAATTTCTCCTACTCTTCTTCTTTTATGATTGGTGGTCAACTACATTAGCTTAGACCAGGGCAATATTCTCACGATACTGTGGATCAAAATTTAGCGAAGTTAAACGCTGCTGACAAATCTGGATTGCGAAGGAAATATGGACCATGATTCTGAATCTATTTCAAGGCATTGGGTTTGGTTAGGATGGATTCTGGGTGTCATTTTGAATGAGGTTGTTTTTTCGGTTTCTGAGGCAAATCTGAATCTATCAAATCACTAAAGCTCCTTTTTAGTACCTAAATCCAATTTAAATAGTTATAAGACTCTTATGTTTTCGGTTGAAACATTTCAAAACTGGATGACCTCACTCCATTTGACCATTACCCTGAACCCCCGTTCAATGGCCCATTGGTTAGCAAAGCTTTTTTAGAGTGGTAAGGTCACTGGTGTGGAACATTGCGTATCTAATTTTAGGTTATATTTTACTTGGCATTATTTTATTTATTGATTTTTTCAGTAAATTTTTTTAGAATTTAGATGATAGAAAAAGAGGCATGTAAAAGTAGCACATTGAAAATTGTGTTTGTATCAGTCACAGTTTTATTGCATCCTTTTCCTCAAAACCTTTGAACTATCTTTAGTTTCCAGACGATAGAAAAATTGGCATGTAAAAGTAGCGCATTGAAACTTTCATAGCTTGGCTTGGTGAAAAACATATGCATCATAATCAAAAGGATTTTACCTTTGATAATTTACCAACTTCTGTTTTGCTTGCAAATGAACTGCAAAATGCTTGAAAATGGTTTCCATATTGATGTGGAAGAGGCAATAATTGTGGCAATTATTTTTTATAAAATAGAATATGAGTATTATTTTATTTGTAAAAAACAATTGTGGCAAATTTTATATATATTATAAACTAATATGAAAAGGGGCCCCATTTCAAGAACTCGCCTTGGGCCCCCAAAATGTCAGGGCTGGCCCTGACTATTGGTTGCCTGTTTATTGCATATGTGAGGTCTATGGTGGTCTGTAGCTAGTTGTGTTTTAGCGGGGTGGGCTTGTGATCCCTGTTTTGTTTTGTTGGATGCTCAGGTGGCCACCGACTTGTGTTTTTTTTATCCTTTATTCTGGTTTTGCTAGCCACAGTCTTCTATGTCTTGGGTGTTTGAGGAGCTTACTTATCCCCTCTGTTTTTGTATCTTCTCTTTTCTTTAATATACATATTTTTTTATTAACAAAAAAGAGAAACCTGTGGTGGTTCCTACAAAAGCCCTTTGGTGGTCGTTGATGCTCCTACAGAACCAGTTGTTCCAAATTTTTCTTAGGTTTCTCCCATCAAGTAATTTTTCAATATCGTTTGTCACATGAGCAATCCATTTTTTCTCTCGTTATTAAAAGTTCTTTCTTTTTTTCAATATTATTATTTCCATATTCCCGTACAGGGACAGTAGTATATCAATCCAATAGAAGATATAGGAAAAATAGCAAGTAGGAGCAAGAACCAGACAACATATTACTATTTCAATGAATAAATGTTCGATTTATAGTAAATTAGTAGAGATTGCAATTGTAACGACCCAAAAATTCAGAAACTTTTTGACCGCTTTGGTATACATGCCTGGCACGAAAATTGAGACGAATTTAAAATTTTATAATAATAATATCAATTGCAAGATTCTTAATCTGTAAGCACATGAAGCCATAGGTCACTTGTGACACTTATCTGAAATCTGATTGGACCTTTGGTAGAATATGATACGTGTCAGTAGAGTGTGAGTGTTCAACACCGGAACAAAGGATTAGAAATGGAGAAATATCCTGGATTTTTCTTTGTTAGCTTATAAAGGATGGAAGGTTAGGGAATTCACATATCTCTTCCTTACTTTGAAATTTTTACTTGCAAGCTAGTGCTAGAAACCCTCTGTGAAACCAGTGTGAGAGAAGCCCTAGATTTCGGATCCTCTTATTTAAAGCGTGAAGGAATCAACGTGTGGACATTGAATACATTTGAGAGAGCAATACACATCTGTGTATTAGTGTGGAGTTGTACCTCTGGTTCTTCGAAGAGCTCAAAGCAGCAAACTCTTCGATTCGGATCCCAAATCCACTTTGGATCGCAAATGTCGTGAACCAAGGTTCAGCCATCAAAGAGGTGAGTCATTATGGGTTTCTGTGGGTTAGATGTCATAAATAGGTGTTAATGTGTGCATGAATGATTTGTGGAAAATCATGATGATTTATGGTTGAAATAGGTTAAAAATCAACGAACCTCATTAATGATAGAAACTGTCATTTCTGATCGATCAAATTGAGTATTTGATCGATCAAATTATAATCCGATCGACCAAATTTGGGATTTGGTCGATCGAATTATATGAGTTCCCTATAGAGCAGGAGGGTTGTTTTATGAAAGTTCATGCCCGATCAATCAAATGTGGGATTTGATCGATCAAATTTGAGACTGATCGATCAAACTATAAGTGATCGATCAAGTGATAACTGATCGATCAATTGAAAAATTGATCGATCGAAATGAAAGATTGATTGATCAAAATAGGGATTTGATCGATTGAATCTTATGTATGCCTTATAGAACAAGAGGTCTATTTTTCTAAAATTTGTAACTTTGAAATCTGATCGATCAATTATGAGAATTGATCGATCAAATTAAGAATATGATCGATCAAACGAGCAAGTTGATCGATCAAGAATCCTCTATTCTGTATATGAAATTTTTTGGGTTCTGATCGATCAATCATGAGAATTGATCGATCAAACCATGAATCCAATCGATCAAATAGGGAGTTGATTGATCAGATTTTTCAGCTCTGTCTTTAAAGGATTAAGGTATCTGATCGATCAAATAGTAAATCCGATCGATGAAATAGTAAATTTGATCGATCAAATAGGGAGATTGATCGATCGAATTCTCCTGTTTTGCCTGTATTGGTTTTATGAGAAAAACACTGCTAGGCAGTGTACCAATTATTATTTTGACTCTTCTGACACTTATAGTACACTGTACGTGTGGTCTAGGTTAAAACCAAGACACTTTAAAAAGCTTTGGATTTGCTTAGAAAGACCTGATCTAAGGTAGGGAAAATTCAACTTAACTTTATCCAATTTGACTGCATGGTTTCTTAACATTTGTATTTGACTTCTGTTGTTTCAAAAGCATGCCTTGCATATGATAAAGCTCTGTCATCTCTGATTTTTGTATCTCTGCACTGCTCTGATTCCTAATATATGCTAAGATTTAAAGTTCGTGTGATGAATCCCCATGGCGTGGCAGGATACCCACGACCGGCATGGCGGGATATCCGTGTATCTGATTTGCAAATCCCTGGCACAAGTTGCTCTTCTTTGAAGAGGTTTGATGCAAATTATCTGAAATTGTTCATTGAACGACGATGGTCGGGGTTACCCATTAGCAAATAATCTGGCTACCACGTGCTATATTCACGGGAGTTATTTAAGTATAAAATTTAAGTCACTAAATACTGTATGCATACATCTGAAAACTCTGAGAATAAAGTGCATTTACATTATTCCGTACATTACGTTACGAAGTTCTACATCGATATATCGATCATTACATCGCATTATCTAATTTAATCATCTGTTCCGAGTTATGTTCTGCAAACCATATTTTACATTTTAGATGTAATTTACTTGAGTTTCTTTTATTGAGCTTAGATGGTTAGCTCACCCTATTTCTATATAATAGGTTATGAGGCTAGGGTTCTTGCCCCTGAGAGTGATCCAGATTATCAACCCGAGGAGGAGACTGAGGCTGAGGAGGAGGACACTGACACCCCTGCTGACGAGTTTTATCAGTAGCTTAGGTATTAGTTTTATATTTTGGGATCTGTACTGGTGTATTTTTAGATTATTTGTGTGCCTGGTGGCCACTTCTCTGTATTTAGTTATTGTGGATGTTACTTATAGTCTTATATATTCTATAGGAACCAATATTGGGAACTATTATTTTGGGTGATGGATGTCCATCACCAATTGTTCTTCTTGGTTCCTTTTTGAGGATGTATATTCTTTTGATTATACTTATACATATAGTTTTATTCCATTTCTTTTATTAAAGCCTTTTGATAACTTGATCTTCCACTTCCGTTGGTGTCTGCTCTGACTTCCGCTAGACGAGCAGACGCTCTTTGGTTTGTTCTGGGGATCATCAAGGGTTATGATCCTGATGGCAGTGGTTTCTGGGTGCGAAAATTTGGGTTGTCATAGTTGGTATCAGAGCTAAGGCTCTAGGTTGAACCACAGGAAATATAGGTTTGATTTTTTTATAATCTATGTACTGATCAAGGTTATTGTTTTCATAGTGACAGACCAATATTATGGCCCCACGGTTCAAAGGACGTGGCAGAGGTAGAGACGGACCGAGAACAATTCGAATGGAAGAGATAGTTGAGGGCAGTGATTCTATGCATGGAGCAAGGTTCACTTCTGCTTCTAATACGATTCCTTTAGGAGCAGGAAGAGGAGGTGGTGATGGTAGAATGGAGCAAGTGTTGAAAGCTTTGGCTGCCAACGTAGCTCAACAGACCACTGCTATGAATCAACAAGTAGCGAGATCACCTTACCAACCCGGAGGGTTTGCGAGTTTAAGAGAATGAGACCTCCTAATTTCTTAGGTCAGATAGATACTACTGAGGTCTAGGGTTGGATAGAGGAGATGGAGAAAATTTTTGAGGTGCTCCAATACACTGAGGTTGAGAAGGTGCGTTGGGCAACCTTCAAGCTTGATGGTGAAGCTGGGCCTTGGTGGAAATCAGTATTGAGGCACCGTGAACAAGAATTTCCCAATACCCCTTCGACGTGGGCTAAGTTCGTTGAAACTTTTAATGACAAGTACTTTCCCAAGATTGTGCGGCATCAATGGGAGGTAAAGTTTATAAAGTTGGAACAAGGTGCTATGACAGTGCATGAGTATGGTGCTCAGTTTGATCAGCTATCAAGATTTGCTCCGCAACATGTAGCCACCGAGTCAATGCGAGCTTGAAAGTTTCAACTTGGCTTGAGGCCAAACCTGCAGAAAGAAGTGGCCTTATGGGAGTTGGAGACATATGTAGGAGTTATGTCCAAGCACGTATTTTTGAAGAGGGGAATCAGAAGCAGTTTGCTTGGAGGGATAGGCAAAACAAAGAGAGGTCATTTCAGAGACAATCTCATAACCATGATCAGAACAAGAGATATATGTTCTCAAGACCTCCTAGATACCCTACTCACTCTCGACTAGCTGTATCTTCAGGATCTAGTTCATATTAGAGGCCAGCGGTACCTGTGTCATCCAGACCATTCAGATCGTCTGGTTCTTCTGCTAGCGGAGCTTCTACCGCACATAAATCTTCATGGGTCTCTTCATTTACTCCGGCTCCATCATGTGTCAAGTATGGGAAATCACACAAGACAGAGGAATGCAGGAGAGATACAAAAGCTTGCTTTAGGTGTGGCAAGATGGGCCACATGTTCAAAAATTGTCCTGAGGAGAGTAAGGAAAGCAAGGAGAGGGCTGGATCGGTGTCCACACAGAGATCTTCTCGACCTATTGTACAAGGTTGAGCACATGCCGTCACCGCAACGGATGCCCTGAAATCAAATGCCGTCATCCAAGGTATCATTACGCTTTGAGAGATATTTTGATTCATTGATTTTCATGTGATATAACATGTTTTGATAAAATACGTGTAGGAATATTAGTGATTGCTGTACACTTAACTTGGTATGTTTAATATACAAATAAAAGGTACCATTATCATGCGTCGTAAAGGCGACGAGAGTCAAGCTGATGCTCATGTATTGATAGACCCTAGGTCTAGTCATTCATTTATCACTTCGTCATTCTCTGAGAAGTTAGCCATCGTGCCTAAAACTCTGGATTTTTTTTGGCTATATCGGTCCCTATTGGAAGCTCAGTCAGCACGAATACAGTATGTCAATCAGTTATCATGATGATTGAGGATCACGAGACGATGATGGATATGATCACTTTGGCTATGGACGGGTTTGACGTGATCTTTGGGATGGATTGGCTGTCAGAATAACATGCAAGCGTGGATTGTCTTTGGAAGATTGTGACGTTCCGACCTCCAAAGAGAAAGTCCTTTCACTTTTGTGGAATTAAATCCAAAGTCGCACCATTCATTTCAGCTATCCGAGCAGAGCATATGATAAAGAATGGATGTTGTAGATATCGTGCATACTTATAAGATCATCAGGAGAAGAAAAGGGACATCGCTCTTATCACCGTTGCATATGAGTACCCAGATGTCTTTCCTGAGGAATTACCCAGATTTCCACCTGATCAAGAGATCGAGTTTGCAATTGATTTAGCACCGAATATTGAATCGTTGTCAAAGGCTCCGTACAGAATAGCGCCTGCTGTGTTAAAGGAATTGAAAGATCAACTTGAAGAGTTGTTGGATAAAGGGTTTATTAGACCGAGTGTGTCTCCTTAGGGAGCATTGGTATTATTTATGAAGAAGAAGGATGGTTCGATGCGGCTGTGCATCAATTACCGTCAGTTAAACAAGATGACGATTAAGAATCATTACCCACTTCCGCGGATTGACAACCTCTTTGATCAGTTGCAAGGTGTAAGATTCTTTTCAAAGATTGATCTAAGGTCAGATTACTACCAACTGAAGATTAAGGTGGACAACATTTCCAAGACCGCGTTCTGCACAAGGTATGGCCATTATGAGTTCCTGGTTATGCCTTTTGGGCTAACGAACGCACCTACATCATTCATGGACTTAATGAACTGGTTATTTAAGCCACACCTCGATAAATCAGTGGTGATTTTTGTTGACAACATCCTCATATATTCAAAGACAAGAGAGGAACACATGCATTATTTACGAGTTGCTCTTCAAACACTCAGGGATAACCAACTATACGCCAAGCTTAGCAGGTACGAGTTTTGGCTTGATCGGGTCAGTTTATTAGGCCACGTTATTTTTGAGGAGGGTATAACAGTCGATCTTACAAAGATCAAATCTGTAGTGGATTGGGAGCAACCGAAGATGGTAACGGAAGTTCGTAGTTTCTTGGCTTGGTGAGATACTATAGACGATTTATGGAAGGGTTCTCTAAACTCTCAGGTCCGCTTACTCAGCTTACAAAGAAGAATGCTAAGTTTGATTGGACGGAGCAGTGTGAGAAGAGTTTTCAAGAACTCAAGACGCGTTTGACTACAGCACCAGTGCTACCTATACCTTCTGGTGGAGGAGAAGGTTTTGCTATATACAGTGATGCGTCTTACAGTGGATTGGGTTGTGTTCTCAATCAATACAAGAAGGTTATCGCTTACGGCTCTAGACAACTCAAGGACCACGAGAAGAAATATCCCACTCATGAATTGGAGTTAGCAGCGGTAATTTTTGCTTTGAAGATCTGAAGGCACTACTTATACGGTGAGACGTTCGATATCTTCACCGACTACAAGAGCCTTAAGTTTCTATTCACCCAAAAGGACCTGAACATGCGATAACGAAGATGGTTGGAGTTCTTAAAAGATAATGATTATTCTATCCAGTATCACCCTGGGAAGGCCAACGTAGTGGCGGATGCTTTGAGTTGGAAGTCTTCGGCTCAGTTATTGCATTTCATTAAGAGAGTGCATCGGTGGCTCTTGCTTGAGGATATAGCCTTGTGTGATATGAGGTCCGACATTATTTGATAATATTTGCAAACTTCAAATGGTTGATGATGAGCCTATGACCATTAGACAAGGTGTGATCAGTGGGACCAGAGGAGATTTCTCCATCAGGGAGGATGGTACTTTATTATTCCAGGATCGAGTGTGCATACCTACCAATATTGAGCTTCGAGACACTATCTTAGAAGAGGCTCATAAATCAATATACGCTATATATCCTGGGAGTACTAAGATGCATCAAGAGTTGAAGAAAAGCTTCTAGTGGAGAGGCTTGAAGAAGGACGTGGTAGAGTACGTGTCTAGATGCTTGGTCTGTAAGTAAGTAAAGGTAGATAATCAAAATCTTATAAGATTCTTACAACCTTTGCCTATACCTAAGTGGAAATGGGAAGCCATTTCTATGGATTATATGTTGGGTTTGCCGAAGACGTTGAGGAAACACAATGCCATCTAGGTCATTGTGGATAGACTAACCAAGTCTGTTCATTTTCTGTCGTATTGTACTACGTATATGGCTGGCAAGCTTACAGAGTTGTATATTAAGGAGATTGTTAGACTTTATAGTATACCAATCAGTATTATGTCTGATCGCGATCCGCTCTATACATCATAGTTCTGATAGAGATTTTAAGAAGGCATGGGATCTAGACTTGATTTCAGCTCAGCGTTTCATCCTGAGACAGATGGGTAGACTAAAAGAGTGAACCAGATCATAGAGGATATATTGCATGCATGTATGTTAGACTTTCATGGGTCATGGGATCAATATTTATCTCTGATTGAGTTTACTTACAATAACAGTTATCAATCTAGTATTAGCATGGCTCCCTACGAAGCTTTATACGGACGACGATGTAGATCTTCATTGAATTAGGAGGAAATTAATGAGAAACTTATTTTGGGACCTGATATCGTGGACATTACAACTGAGACGGTTTGGTTGATCTGCGAGAGATTAAGAGTTGCTCAAAGTCGTTAGAAAAGTTAAGCCGATTTTCATCAAACGCAAGTCGAGTTTCAGGTATACTTGAATGTGTTTAATACTTGTTCACTCCTTTAAGTTTCCTTGCCTGCTCAATTAGTAGGGAATTAACACCTATTTTCAGGTACGAGAAAAGGTTTTTGTCAAGACCTCGCCAACCAAGGGCGTGATGCGTTTTGGGAAACATGGAAAGTTAAGCCCACGTTATATTGGACCTTTTGAAGTGCTAGGTCGGGTTAGAGAAGTCGCGTATCGGATTGCGCTGCCACCATAGCTGGCAAGGATGCATAACGTATTCCATGTCTCCATGTTGAAGAAATACGTGAAAGACCCAACCCATGTCTTAGATTTTCAGTCGATTGAACTTCAAGAGGATCTGACCCTGGTAGAGGAACCTATGTAGATTCTAGACTGGAAGGATCAGGTGTTATGGACTAATATGATCCCACTTATGCTAGTAAAGTGGCAGAATCATTCTTCTGCAGAGGCTACCTGGGAGTGTGAAGCCAAAAATTCGCGAGCAATACCCGCAATTGTTTCATTGAGATGCGAGGTAACAATTAATTTTAAATTACCTCATTTTGTACTTAATATTCAATGATCAAATACAATTACACGAATATTAAATGGTGTTTGTTGCATGGAATGATAGTGTATAAATAGGAGATAACACATGGTTCCTAAAATTAGGCTCATTGGTCTTTTAAACCTGTAAATTGGAAAACAACTTTGCTATTAAATTCGATCGATCAAATTATAGATTTGATCGATCAAGTACTAGTCTGATCGATCAAATTGAGAAATCGATCGATCAACCATGTACTCTATATAAGACCTATTCGATCGATCAAATTGAGTATTTGATTGATCAAATGTGAATCCGATCGATCAACTGACCTTGAACTCTGTGCTATTTTTGACCTATTCGATCGATCAATTGGACAAATTGATCGATCAAACTTGAAATCCGATCGATCAATTTATGGATTGATTGATCAAACCTATCGGGTTAGGACTGTTGGAAATGAAATTCGATCGATCAATTTGAGCATTGATCGATCAAACCTGTCACTTTAAGTTGCGTTGGGTTTTAAAATAACCATTTGAACGATCAAAGAGAGGGCAATCAAGCGAGAGCACTTTTCATCCTTGGGTTCAAAATCCATTTTCGGCTATTTCCGGCTACCGGAGCTCCGCATTTTTGCTTCCTTGGATTGCATCTTGCTCCCTTTTCTAGATAAATCGTAAATTTATCCATTTCCATTGGGGTTTTGATCATTTTCATCATTTTTAAATCATGGGACCGCAAACGAAGAACACTTCGCGCAAAGTCTCTACCTCGCGGGGTTCATGTACCCCTCCCGCACGTTGAACCGGTAGCACAACCCGTTGTGCAACTCGTGGCACCACCACAGCCACCCGTGCCACCCATTCAACCACCCCAACAACCACTCATCGATCGGGAACTACCAAAAGAGTGGTGGGCTGCTAAAACCTTTTTTCCTGAGTATCAGTTTACTCCCACCCTATTTGAGGATCGGCCCGAGATGACATAGGCGATCAATTATATAACCAAACTAGGGCTAAAGCCCTTACACGAGCCTTTTCATGACCATTATTGCCCGAGAATAGTTCGTCTATTCTACCAACACCTTCGACGGGGTGGTGATCATCATCAAATACTCACAAAGATCGATGGGTTGGAGTATAAATTCAACCAATTCCACGTCTCCGCCACTTTACAATGCCCATCCGGGTACGCAGAGACATGTGGTTTGGCGGCACCCTATCTCAAGGATGTGTCATTCGAGGATGTCATCGCCAAGATGATGCACGATCCACAGGGATCGGGCCAATATATTAAACGGGCCTAACTCCTCGATAATCTATGGATGCTTGATACTTTTATCAAGTGTACCATCTACCCATTCTTACATAAATTTAAGCGTATGGGTATCGTACAGCAATTCCTCTTTTCGACCTTCGAGAATCGTTGGTTCTCCACTGCCGACATCGCCGTTGATGGTATGTTAGATGCCATGGATCGGATGTCGGAGAAGAAGGCTAAGGCTAAGAAAGAGATGTCATATGCTCGATTGATAACACGGATGGTCGAGCAATATAACGCCGTACGGGAGGCGTATAGCATGGCACCGGGGCAACCAAGGCGGAACAATAATATCAAGCCTTTTTAGCTTAAAGATTGGATCAAAAGTTATATCCTTTCGGTGAAGAAGTTACCTGAAGCGGGGGATGTTCCACCAGTTCAGGCCAGAGCCGAGCCTACTGCACAAGCTCCAGATGTGGGGGAGGCATAGCTTGATCTCCCACCTCAACCTTACATACCTGCACGACTGACACCCATTCCTCCACGCCGACCTACTCGTGCTAGAACCTCGCAATGTCTTAAGCCTTCCACCACTCCCCTAGAAAGTGTGCTCGCGGTGTTCAACGAGGAAACAAAAGAGTGCATGAACGGCTCGACGAGATGCAGGAGTTCCACCGTCTGGTGCATCGACGATTGGACTTTCATAAGGGGATGCTCACTCTACTGATGCAACACGCTTATGCGACCACAACTACCCCTATGATCGGTCATGCTCACCTGCATGTTGTGGATCCTCGTGACTATGGCGTCAAGCCATCCAGACCCAGTCGACCAGTTGCACCTACGGAGCCTGGATCATCATCTGCTCCACCAGCAGGTGACCACTATATCTTTTATTTGATTGTATAATTATATATATATATATATATATATATATATATTTGCTTTCATGTTTAACTTCTGCTTTGCATGCACGACTGTTCTTGCATGACTTCCATTTTGATTGCTTATGCTTATTATGTTCAATATTTATTTTGCATGCTCTGTACTCTGATTATCTTGTATACTTCGCATTTGCCCTATAATCTATTTAGTTTGACACCTCTTATTTAAATTGGTTAAATACTATGTGTAAGTTCTGTGTGTGGTTATTTGAGTCACGGTAGAGTATTCTTTCGAGCACGTGACACTTGGGACGAATGCATCCATGTACGGATGCAATCCTCTATGGCATTCTCGGATGTCACACACAGTACATCCAGGTTACTATGGATCTCGGTCCTTCATAAGCGTGCTTAGCAAAGTCTATTGTACTGTGACCCACTCTTACAGTTAGAATTGTTTGTTTTTGTTTCGTTCTGAGAGTTAGGATTAGGGAACACTGTAGGCATGTCCAAGTCTGTCTAACATTTTCGAGGACGAAAATTCCTAAGGGGGGAGAATGTAAGGACCCTAAAATTCAGAAACTTTCTGACCGCTTTGGTATACGTGTCTGGCATAAAAATCGAGGTGAATTAAAAATTTTATAATAATAATATTAATTGCAAGATTCTTAATCTGTAAGCACATGAAGCCTTAGGTCACTTGTGATACTTATCTGAAATCCAATTGGGCCTGTGGTAGAATATGATACACGTGAGTACAGTGTGAGTGCTCAACACCAGAACAAAGGATTAGAAATGGAGAAATATCCTGGATATTTCCTTTTGTTAGCTTATAAAGGAAGGAAGGTTAGGGAATACACATATCTCTTCCTTACTCTAAAAATTTTACTTGCAAGCTAGTGCTAGAAAACCCTCTGTGAAACCAGTGTGAGAGAAGCCCTAAATTTTGGATCCTCTGATTTAAAGCGTGAAGGAATCAACGTGTGGACATTGAATACATTTGAGAGAGCAATACACATTTGTGTATTAGCATGGAGTTGTACCTCTGGTTCTTTGGAGAGCTCAAAGCGGCAAACTCTTTGATTCGGATCCAAAATCCACTTTGGATCGCAAATGCCGTGAACCAAGATTCAACCATCAAAGAGGTGAGCCATTATAGGTTTTCTGTGGGTTAGAATAAATAGGTGTTAATGTATGCATGAATGATTCGTGGAGAATCATGATGATTTATGGTTGAAATAGGTTAAAAATCAACGAACCTCATTAATGACAAAAATTGTCATTTTCGATCGATCAAATTGAGTATTTAATTGATCAAATTATAATCCAATTGATCAAATTTGAGATTTGATCAATCAAATTATATGAGTTCCCTATAGAACATGAGGGCTTTTTATGAAAGTTCATGCCCAATCAATCCGATCGATCAAATCTAGGATTTGATCGATCAAATTTGAGACTGATCGATCAAGTGATAACTGATCGATCAATTGGGAAATTGATCAATCGAAATGAAAGATTGATTGATCAAAATAGGGATTTGATTGATTGAATCTTATATATGCCTTATAGAACAGGAGGTTTGTTTTTATGAAATTTGTGACTTTGAAATCCGATCGATCAATTATGAGAATTGATCGATCAAATTAAGAATTTGATCAATCAAACGAGCAAGTTGATCGATCAAGAATCCTCTATTCTATATATGAAATTTTTTTGGTTCTGATCAATCAATCATGAGAATTGATCGATCAAACCATGAATCTGATCGATCAAATAGGGAGTTGATCGATTAGATTTCTCAACTCTATCTTTGAAGGATTAAGGTATCTGATCGATCAAATGAAGTGATTGATCGATCAAATTGTAAATCTGATTGATCAAATAGGGAGATTGATCGATCGAATTCTCCTATTTTGCCTATATTGGTTTTTTGAGAAAACACTGCTGGGCAGTGTACCAATTACTGTTCTGACTCTTCTGACACTTAGTATACTATACGTGTGGTCTAGGTTAAAACTAAGATACTTTAAAAAGCTTTGGATTTGCTTAGAAAGACCTGATCTGAGATAGGGGAAATTCAACTTAACTTTATGCAATTTGACTGCATGGTTTCTTAGCATCTGTATTTGACTTCTATTGTTTCAAAAGCATGCTTTGCATATGAGAAAGCTCTGTCATCTCTGATTTCTGTATCTCTGCTCTGCTCTGATTCCTGATATATGCTCTGATTTAAAGTTTATGTGACGAATTCCCCTGACGTGACAGGATACCGACGACCGGCACGACGGGATATCCGTATATCTGATTTGCAAACCCTTGACACAAGTTGCTCTCCTTTGAAGAGGCTTGATGGAAATTATCTAAAATTGTTTATTGAACGACGATGGTCGGGGTTACCCATCGGCAAATAATTTGGCTACCAGGTGCTATATTCACGGGAGTTATTTAAGTATAGAATTTAAGTCACTAAATACTGTATGCATGCATCTGAGAACTCTGAGATTAAAGTTTGTTTCTGTTATTCTGCAGCTGTTCTATAAAGTTCTGCATTTGATATCTGATCATTCTGTCTGTATTATCTAATTTAATCATCCGTTTCGAGTTATATTCTGTAAACCATATTTTACATTTTAGATGCAATTTACTTGAGTTTCTTTTATTGAGATTAGATGGTTAGCTCACCCTGTTTCTATATAATAGGTTCTGAGGCTAGGGTTTTTGGCACTGAGAGTGATCCTGATTATCAGCCCGAGGCGGAGGCTGAGGCTGAGGAGGACACTGACACCCCTGCTGACGAGTAGCTTGGGTATTTGTTTTGTATTTTGGGATCTGTGCTGGTGTATTTTTGGATTATCTGTGTGCCTAGTGGTCACTTCTCTTATTTATTTACTATGGATGCTACTTATAGTCTTATACATTCTATAGGAACTACTATTGGGAACCATTGTTTCGGATGATGGATGTCCATCACCAGTGGTTCTTCTTGGTTCCTTTTTGAGGATGTATATTCTTTTGATTATACTTATACATATAGTTTTGTTCCATTTCTTTTATTAAAGCCTTTTGATAACTCGATCTGCCACTTCCGTTGGTGGCTGCTCTGACTTCCGCTAGACGAGTAGACACTCTTTGGTTTATTCTGGGGATCATCAAGGGTTATGATCCTGATGGCACGGATTTTCGGGTGCGCAAATTCGGGCTGTCACAGCAACTCTATGTGCTTGTTCATGATCTCAAATCTCAATAGAGTAACTTCAAATATAAATATAAAAATAAAATAAATAAATAATTTCAGCCATTTATTGTTTGGTTGTTGATTCGACAGGTGGCAATGTGGCATCCACTTGGAAAGCTCTAGCATACTGCTAGATTGAATTTCATTTCTTTCATATGATGTGACTGCATTAGGTTGTCGAATGCGGACTTGCTTACTATGGCCATATGCCTAATTGTAATTCATCTACCCTTGCAGAGCTGCTTCAATCGAAGTTGGAGTTATCCTGGGTTAGGATACAGCGGTTGAGATAATCCATGCCTCCAATTGAGATGTATTGTGGCTGTGATTGATGATGCTGTCTTATAAGCATCATTGATGTAAGTCTTGGGCATCCATGTAGAATTTGTCTGGTGTGCAACTTGAGGGTTCAATCACTTTAATGCAACTTGAGGGCTCAATCACTTTAATGCTATTATTTATGTTGTAATATGTTGGTTTTATCTTTTGCTTTTACATGATCATATATATTTTTAACTTATTGCACACTGTTAATAAATTTAACAGTATATATGATTGATGGTTTTGGCTTTAGACAGCGAGGATATTAGCTACAGGTTTGTAATTGAGGCTGGAAATAATTTATTTTGGAATCAGGCATTGGCACAGGTCAGTTTATTTGAAATTTTCTTTTCTTTTATAGTAACTTACTTCAAATCTTTTTTTTTTTTTCTTTTCTTTTTGAACCAATTTTCTGGACACCAAACCAATACTATCATCTGTGTAGTGTGGATGAATAGAGAACCATCTTCAGCTCCCCTAAGAACATGTAAGCCAACTACCGCATAGTTAGTTTCTTATAATAAAATCAATTCTTTGAGGGATTTTGTTCGGCTTGTTGTCATGTGTTTCATGCAAATATTAGTTTCTTTGCATTCTATGGTGATTTTACTTGTACCAACTTTTGTATTTTTTGCAGGAGAACTTTGACATAAACCGTGGAACAATTAAACTGGTCTGGTATTTGGTCACCTTGAACTGAGGCCAACTATGGAGTTCTCTAAACTAAGGTCCACCTAAGTTTCACACTTCCTTTGGGGCTTCATATGCAATATTTATTAATTTCTTTTACTTACAGGTCTTTGCAGTGGAAACGATCCAGCCCGCCCTTCATGATCAGTTTGAGGTGTGAGATCTTTTTATACCATTTGTCCACTTGCTTTGTAAGTATTTTGCACCCACTAGTTGGCACTTGCCATGTCGCCATCCAGCTGCTCGATGGTCAAGGAGTCCTTTGAGATTGTAGGTGACCTATGCCATGTATCTATTCAGCTGTTTGGTAGGGTGCATTGTGAATTGGGTAACCCTGGTGTGGTAGTTTGGTCTGAATCCATGGGCAAGAAATTGTTAACTCTTTTCAATCAAACTATAGAGGAGATGGACTTGCAAAATGATTATGCAGTATCTGCAAAATCTGCAAAATGATTATGCACCATTTGAAATCCATGGTTCAGCGACTGCTAACATTTTTTATTCCTTCTGCTAACATCTTTTCTTTCTTGGCCCCATCTAGTTTAGGTTACACTTGGAAGCTGAGATGAGGGTGGTGATAGTCGGTATTCGGGCTCTTTACAACTTCATTCTAAGCTCAATCTTTTCTATCATTACCTGGGTCATTCAAGGAAAATAAGGGAATCCTATGATGTCTCTTGGACTGGTTTGATCAGGCAGTTGGACTATTGAGATGGTACTGAAGTCGTTCTTTCTTGTGCATCGAGAGGCTAACATGGTGGCAGATGGTTTAGAGAATGCTGGTGTTTCTTGACTCTAAAGTCTCTGTGTGTAGCAATTGCTTATTTTAGGATTTTAGGCTCTTGTTGCATATTTTTACTACAAGTTGCTATTATTTGCAGCTTGCTGCTTGTTTATTTTAGTTTTTGCATGATTTTAAAATAAAATTTCCATTAACTAGAAAGGATTCAGCCATTTTCAAATTATACATTTGTATGCTTTTGATCAAGTATTTACGATCATATTATTAGTTTATATTTGGGCTATATTCTAGCTACATAATGCTCTCGCACATGGATGGTTAGGATCAAATTGTGAGTAAGAGACATTAGGAGTAAAAACGCCCCAATGCACAAATGCCCTAAAGATGCTCATTACATTGTAACTATGATATGCCCACAGTGATTTTGATTTAACATGTGAATTGATTGTGGATGCCAGTTCTTTATACTGGCTGTTGTTCATGTATAGCCACAGAATTATAACTGTTAATTATATGCAACATAACACAAATATTTTCCTTTTTGAAGTTTGTTAATTTTTATTATGTTTTAATATTTAACAACTGGTACATTCATTATATTTAACACACACATTCATTGTGTGTGTATTCAATTCCTCTTTTTTGTCTTTTTGCACAATTTTCTTATTAGTTCATATATATAGTAAGTTCTCAAACTGTTCTTCACGATTACCATGAATAACAATATACCGGTTGCCTGCATTTTGAAATAGGTTGAGCTGTCACATCCTAATGCAGAGCTTCGATTGCATGAGGCTTTCTATCACAAGATCTAAAGGTATTGCCTTGTTCTTAAATTTTTCTGTTTATGGTGTGTTTTCCATTGCATTTAATTATGAATTGAATATTTATGACAAATGATTAAAATAGCCTTGGCTTGGCTTATGATTTTCCCAATCAGGGTTGGACCTATGAGACTTGTACATAATTGGCTGGATCAATTACAGGCTTGATTGTAGCCCTGCTATTTTTAGCATTTTTTATTACAGAAAAAAAACTGTGATCGGCAGAGAACAAGAAAATATCTCAACATTTTTTTGTTAATCATCCCTTTGACTGAGATGCAAGCCATAGTTGAAACTTTTAAGAGATTGATTTAGACCTATTATATTTTCTTTAATGTTCATTTAGGTGGTATTCCTTGGTTATGTTCTTACAGATTTTTCCATCCGGTGAAAAAATTGAAAACATAAATGATCAATACTGGACATTGAGAGTAGAAGAAGTAAATCTGTTGATTTTTAATGTTGAGCTAATTCGTTAGAGTCAGGACAAGATGCTCTTTATTCTAAGCTCTTGTGTGGAAAAAACTGTGGAAACCTAATTTCCTTTTTTGGGGAAGAAATTGATATCCACCATTTTATGGAAATTGGCATAATTTCCTGCGCCAATTTCTACTGCCTTTTTTCTATCCAAATGGCAGAAAAGCTAGGAATTCGTTTTCATCTCCAGTATTTTTAACTTTTCCAAACCCCACCTTATAGTTTTGTGCTTTTTATTCATGTCTAGATTTTTATTGCACTCTGTTTTCCTTTTTCAATTTTACAAAAGAATACCTTTAAGAAAGAGATAAAGTAGTCAAGGGGAATTATAGCTAGCTGATTGTTTGAAATAGTTCTGAGCCTTGTTAATTGCCTCAAACCCTAGAAGAAGAGAAAAACCTCGGTCCACATGATCGTTTAATTCAAAGTGGCACAGCCCATTTGATCCTGTTGAATATAATGGGAAACTTCATATTCCTGGACAAGTAAAACTTTATTTCTTTCTTTCATTTTTAATGGATTATTTTGGATAGATAAATTTGCAAATTTAGATGAGATGTATGACATCTCCTTGGTTGGTCTTTTATTTTCTTTTATCTTTTGTTAATCGTGCAGGCAAATAATGCTTATATTTTCCTGGGACTTGGTTTGAGTTTAGTGATCTCGGGAGCAATCCGCGTCCACAATGACATGCTTTTGGCAGCCTGTAAGTGTACATATTAAAAAGAAAGGGAATTCTAATTTTCATGTTTTTGTTCTTTAGCACTGAACTAGGCTTTGAGAACAGGTAGTTCTAATTTTTTCACTTTGATTTTGAAATAAGCAATCAGCTTTTTCATCTAGTAATTTATTATATATGTGCAATTAACATTCCATAATGATCCCTTTTTCTTTCTTGAAATAGCGGAACCTTTGGCTCGACAGGTTCACAAGGAGAACCTTGATAAGGGGCTGATGTATCCGACTTTCACAGATATAAGAAAAATATATGCCGAAATAGCTGCTAATGTTGCTGCTAAAGCATATGAGCTTGGTGAATTATTTATTTATTTCTAGATCTTCATTTACTCATTGTTAATTATATGATCTTATTTGCTTTATATAGGTCTAGCGACGCGTCTTCCTCAGCCGGAAGATCTTGTGAAATACGCGAAGAGCTGCATGTACAATCCTACCTACCGAACTTATAGATAGAGATTGGTCAAATTGGCCTCAGCAGTTTCGTACTTTATTCATAATTTATTTTTTGTTGGAATTTCAGTTCTTTCTTTTGTTGTTGTCAAGTATTACATAATTTGTTTGTACTTTAAAGAGCATGGATATCCATGCATGAATAATTGGTTTTTTATATTATTTACAGGAATATTCCTCCTGATACGAAAACCACTGTATCGTTCTTCTTGTGCTAAATATAAAATAGAATAATTATTTTTTTATATTATTTACAGGTTATGGATGTGTACTGCTGGACAATATGATGCTTGAGGAAAAAAATAGCATTAAAAAAATAAATTTTTTTATTGGAGATGGCCAAAAGCCGTCTCCAATAATAGAGTAAAGCTTATTAGAGACGGTTGGTAGCCGTCTCCAATAACAAAAGAAAACTTATTAGAGACGGCTTGAAGCCGTCTCCAATAGTAGAAGATTGCCATTGGGGATGGCTGAAAGTCGTCTCCAACTTGCGTTGATATGGCAATGGAGACGGCTTATGGCGGTCTCCAATAAGCTAAAGTATTGGAGACGGCCAAAATCCGTCTCCAATGTTTGGTCTCTAAAGACATTGGAGACGGGGCTATCGGAGACTACATGGAAGCCGTCTCCAATAGTCTTATTTTTTGTAGTGAGTTATTTGCAATTCCGCTCTCCACCCGGTCCAGATGAATTTTCATCTTAGTTCTTTAGTGATTACTGGGAGATTGTTGGCAACGGCGTACTCCATGCGATAAGGAATGCTTTTGTTTCAAAAAAAATATTGAAGTCCATGAACCCTACTCTCCTCACGTTGGTCATGAAAATGGACAATGCAAAGTCTATGGATGAATACAGACCCATTACTTGCAGTAATTTTATATACAAAGGAATCACTAAAATCTATCCAAGACTTGCAATGTCTCTTTCGGAACTCATAGGTCTAAACCAGTCAGCTTTTATTAAAGGTAGAAAGATTAGCGAGAACATTCTTCTTGCCGATCACTAGCATAGCCACATAGAAGGATGTGGGGGCTTAAGCCCCCATTTAACTCTAGAGTTTCTATTAAGTATGGTTCTTATACAACCTTTGTTTGTATAAAAGCCCCCAAATCTATGATGTAGAAGCCCCCAAATCGGCTCAAGCCCTCATTTAAGTCTAGAGTTTCTATTAAGTATGGTTCTTATACAACCTTTGTATGTATATAAGCCCCCAAAACGATGGTAAAATAACTACTAATATTATATTTATCATTTGTTGCTCCTAGCAACAAAAATTCCTAGCTAAGCATCTATTAAAGAAAGGATGTCAAGGGTGCCTCACATTTATACAAGATCAACGTCAAGAGAAAGTCAACATTGCAGACATTCCTATTGCATACAAATTTCCTGATGTATTTTCCAAAGACTTGTCGGGATTACCACCAGATTGAGAAATTGAATTCTCAATTGATTTGGCTCCAGGCACAAAACTAATATCGAAAGCTCCATACTGTACTGCATCGACTGAATTGAAAGAGCACAAAAAGCAGTTGTAAGAACTCTTGGATAAGTGGTTCATTAGGCTTAGTGTTTCCACATGGGGAGCCCCCGTCCTACTCGTAAAAAAGAAAGACGGTTCTATGAGGCTATGCATAGATTATCGTCAGTTGAACAAGTTGATGGTCAAGAACCGCTATCCGCTTCTCACATTGATGATATTTTGATCAACTCCAAGGAGCAATTTTTTCTTAAAGATAGATTTGAGGTCAGGCTACCATCATCTGAAAGTTAAGGCCGAAGATATTTCGAAAACTGCTTTTCTCACTAGATATGATCACTATGAATTTCTAGTAATGTCTTTTGGTTTGACCAACGCACCAGCATCATTCATGAATTTGATGAACCGAGTGTTCAAACCATATCTCAACTAATTTGTGATTGTCATCGTAGATGACATTCTCATCTATTCAAAGACAAGGGAAGATCATGAGCAACATTTGTACATCTCACTTCAGACGCTTCATGATCATCAACTTTATGCAAAGCTAAGTGTGATTTTTGGCTCGAACAAGTCAGTTTCTTGGGACACTTCATCTCTAAGACGGGTATAACTGTTGATCCTGCTAAAATCGAAACCATCATAGAGTGGAAACAACCAAAGACTATAACCGAAGGTCACAACTTTTTGGGTCTAGCCGTTTATTATAGAAGATTCGTTGAAGGCTTTTCCAAACTTGCAGCACCACTTACTCAACTCACAAGGAAAAATATAAAATTTGAATGGAATGATTCATGTGAAAAGAGCTTTCGAGAGCTTAAAAAGAAATTAACTTTTGAACCAGTACTTGATATATCGTCAGGCAGTGGAGGTTTTGCGGTATTTGATCAGTCACATAATTTACCATTTTATCACCCTTAACTTAGTGATGCTAGACCCCAGTTTGCTACTAATAAGATAATGATGTGCATATATTAAGGTTAAATAGCAAAAGAGAGCCAAAGTATTAATCATCATCAAAATGAACTCAGAAAGCAATAAGAAAGACAGCTGAACATAAGGACGATTCAAATCGCTCTTGAATGCCAGTGAAAGCCAAAAATTGTATAAGAGGATGAAACGTAGTGAAAGAAAGAGATAAGAAATCGTAATTACGATTCTTCAAAAAAGATGTTCCAGAGGAATGCGATACAAAGAGAAAAAGCGATCATTCGTAGAATCGTTATGAGACAGAGAGAGATGCACTGAAAAGAGAAAATTGTGATTACGATTTTACGTAAATAGAAGCTCTTTGTTATTGTTGATCATGTGAAGAACTACACCGCCATGCATATAATTAGAAGACCTCTTGAATTAGAAGTTTGGCAAATCGCGGATCCGAGAAGATTGATGAAGAGAGACTCCTAAAGGACTCTACTGCTGAAATCAAGGAGCAATTCCTGAGTGTATCAACTATCCAAAGTAAGGAAGTACTATGATTAGAAGTAGAATTATATTAGGAAACGTTTGTTCATTTTCCACTGCCTCTTGGTACGATGGCACAGTGAGATTCTCAGTATGAGGTGAACTCTGGCAATTTGAACAGTTTGCTAGAGGTCTATCCGAAGTACTAGGTTTGGCAGCCATTAATGTTGCGATTTGCTGTTCAAGAATCGCAATCTTTGCACTCATGTCATTCTCCTTCTTTACTTTGTCTTTACTGATATCATAAAGTTCACCCCTCGCGAGCGGGGTGTAGCGAATCACATCTGAATCAGACTGAAGCAGGGCTTGTTTCTGCTTTGAATTATCGGCCAGTTTCTCAACTAAGTCCTAAGATTACTGGCCATTTTAAGCCATGAAGGCTCCTCCGCTCACGACATCAACTGTAGACTGGTTGGTCTCAATTAACCCTTGGTAGAAACTTTGCGCTATTGACCAGTTCGGCACATCATGATGAGGACATCTTAGCAGTAAATCTTTCATGCATTCCCAACTCTTGTGGAATAATTCTCCAAGAAATTGGCTGAAGTCTTGAATTGCTTGGCGAATTTGGTTAGTCTTATAAATTGGGAAGTACTCGTTCAAGAACTTGGACTGTAGTGCATCCCAAGTGGTAATAATTCTGGCGGGCAGTGAGATCAGTCACGCCTTCGCTCTACCTTTGAGAGAAAAAGGGAACAATCGTAGTTTAACTGCATCATCATTGGCTACCGACAGTTGTAACATTGTGAAAAGTTCTATGAAATTCCTTAAGTGCTGATAGGGATCCTCTCAATCAAGCCCATGAAAGGTGGGTACAACTTGAAGTGTATTAAGCTTAATTTCATAATTTTGTCCGCCTGGGACCTCTGGTATAACTATACAAGCGAGCTCAGTCAGAGTAACTGGGCTAAAGTGTGCTTGAATAGGGTGATTGTCAGTCATCGTTAGAGAGTCTCTTCCGGAAGATCGGCTTAACGCGAGATTATGTAAGAGAGTCAGTTCAATTTCTGGGTCTCACTCGAAGAAATCTAAACTTCGAGATCGAGTGTGATGTATATACTTGAAACATAAATATTTTTAGTTTTTTAGATTTTTTTTTACTTTTTATTTTAGAAAGCAAGGAGAGAAACAAATCTGACCCTCTAGCTTCTTTGATCAGGAGAAGTGTTGAAACCTGTGATTCGCTACTCCAAGTAAACCTGTAAAAGATTAAGAAGTGATCAAAGAAAATAAAAATATAAAGAAAAATAAAAAGAGAAAGACAAATATTAGTTTTCAAAATAAAAATAAAACAAGAAAAATTCGCTTTCCCGGCAACGGCGCCAAAGAAAAGTATGACATGTTACTAGCAGAAAAAGAAAGTGCTAATATGCTTCACTCAACAGAAGTTGAACCTGAGCTGCATGAAGAAATTGCCCCGAAGGAAGAAAGAATTGAAACAAGCTCTACTAATGTTATGTGCGACTTTGAGGAGGAATTGACAAGCAGTCCTTCTTCACTGCTAGCCTTGCCAGTACTAGAACCAGCTCCATCTGCATCACTTGTACCATACCCTTCATCACCAAGTGAGTAAAATATTTCAGAATATCATGAACCTCACAGGTATGATAATAAAATTTTTAGTATCCCCTATTTTTGTGCACAATGAGGACATTGTCTTATTCAAGTTTGGGGGGGCGGATACACCTTTCTGTATATATTAATTTAATTTATTAGTCCTTAGTTTCTTTATTTTAATGGTAGATTTTTTTCTCAATAGTTAACCATCATATGTGAGTTATGATAGAAAAAAATATTGATTCCAGAAAACTTTACGATCCATCGTAGTAGAAGTTCAACAATTAAAATAGAACAATTACGATTCATGATAACCCTCTTGAGCACTGTATCAGATTGAATATTTGAAACTATACTTTGATTTAAACTGTAATATTTAGATTATAGTTTCAAAATTATATAATCAGTAAGCTTTTGAGTCATAATTCCTCTTTTATTTTGAGAGAGACTGCTTTCTATTCAAATTCAAATTTTTCTTTGAACTTCTTGACTATGTTAACAAAATCTCATATTGCTATAATTAGCATAAGATATTCTATAATTATGATAACTTATATTTCTAGAACTTTTTATTAGATACATCAAAACAATATGGCATGCATGCTAACGAATCATGAAGATGATTTAAGGTCATCTTTTTATGTTTAGTTTGAGCCAAAAAGCTAAAGTGCCAAAATCCCAGAAAATATTTGCCCCTTTGAACCCATATTAGAGCTTAAATCAAATTTCTTTGTACCAAGATTTTATAAACCCTTAACCATATATACTATAAAAAACTTTTAACCTTCAACCCTTATATTTCTTAGAGTTTAAAATGCAAGAAGGGAAGAAGAGAGAGTGAAAGGAGTATAAGATAACAGATAAGGGATATGCCAAAAAAGGGTACAACTGAGAAGAAATAAAATAAAGAAAATATGAGAAAGAATTAAGAAATTGTAATTACGATTCTGAAAAGATAGAGAAGCAAAAAGCTTTCAAGCTAAAAATTCAAGTGGATATCTGAAGAAAAGAATCAAATGAAGAAAAGGGAATTACAGAAACAGAATAATGGGAAGAAGTTATCTAATTCTAAATACTTACTGAAGAAGAAAAGAAAAAAAAAAAAAAAGACAAGTGAAAGATCTACACCGCCATGCATATAATTAGAAGACCTCTTGAATTAGAAGTCTGGCAAATCACGTGAAGATCTACACCGCCATGCATATAATTAGAAGACCTCTTGAATTAGAAGTCTGACAAATCACGGATCAGAGAAGTTTCATGAAGAGAGACTCCTAAAGGACTCTGCTGCTGAAATCAATGAGCAATCCCTGAGCACATCAACTATCCAAAGCAAGGAAGAACTATGATTAGAAGTAGAATTATATTAGGAAACTTTTATTTTTAAAAATTTATTAGGCTTTGAATAATATAAACCGACTCCTTATGATCTATAAATAATAAAGCTCGACATAGGAGAAGGGTTATCGAAGGAACTCTCAGCATCAATTGACGACTGAGGTTGGATTTTCTTCCCATTAACTTTAGTTTAGAGTAGTTTAGATATCTAAGGTTTCTCGAGAGCAATTGACGACTGCAATTGAGAGCTGAAAGATTAGAGTAGAGTATCTATAGTTTCTCAGAAGCAATTGACGCCTGTGACTGAGGGATGAAAGATCTTTTTATTGCTTTTTAGTTTAGATTTATTTTCATATACTTTATTGCTTTGTAAATATCTAAAAGTTTATGATTTGCATTGACGACTCAGATTGAGAATTTACAAATTGGTGTAATAATTTTACTTTTCCATCTTCAGTTTTCTTGAGTTTGATTGACGCCCAAATTTTAGGAAAATTGTTGATGAGCATAAATCTGTGTTAAGGAATTTTAGAGTTTGATTGATGCCCAAATTCTAGAGGAGTGAAATACAATGTAATGATACTTTAATTTTATAAACATCTGAGAACTGAAGGATTGTAATTGATGACCATAATCTGGAAGGAGGAGGATTTAGATTTATTTTCTGCAATTAGTTTTAAATAACCTACTCTTTATTCATACTTCTCCAATTGTTTAGGATCTTAAAAGAAAAATACAAGTTTTTAAAATACACGAAACCATAAAAGAAAAATACCTTCCTCGTGGGAGCGATCCTATACTAGTGCTACAATTTTCATTGTGCCCTTGCAATCGGTTAAGACTTTATTATGATAAATGCTCAAACAGTATTCAGTGATACATCACACATAGTGGTTTGGATTGTCTATTGAATCAACATGAAAAGGTCATCGCTTATGGCTCTTGTCAACTCAAGGACTACGAAAGTTACTATCTGACTCATGACTTAGAGCTTGCAGCCGTCATTTTTGCCTTAAAGATTTGGAGGCACTATCTCTACGGAGAGACATTTGAAATTCTCACTAACCATAAAAGTTTGAAATACCTCTTTACTTAGAAAGATTTGAACATGAGACAGGAGGTGGATGAAATTTCTCAAGGACTATGATTGCTTCATCCAGTACGATCTTGGGAAAGCTAATGTGGTAGCGAACGCACTAAGTCAAAAGTCGTCAGCTCAACTGTCCAACCTCGTTGCAAGGATCCACCGATGGCGATTATTTGAAGATATCTCTCTTCAATATGAAATTTGATATTAAGGATTCAGGGGCCTTAATGACTAATAATACTATTCAACCAACAATCTTTGATAACAACCGAGAACTTCAAATGACTGATGAGGATCTTATGGCCATCAAACAGGATTTAATTAGTGGTAATAGACCTTATTTCTCTATCAGAAAGGATGGTTCTTTGCTTTTCAGAGGTCGACTTTGTGTGTCAGTCAATACCCAGCTTCGACTCCTGATTCTTGATGAAGCACACAAGTCAAAATATTTTATTCACTCTGGATGTACCAAAATGTATCAGGACCTAAAGAAAAGCATTTGGTGAAGAGGAATGAAGAAAGAAATAGCATGATATATATCAAGATGCTTGGTGTGCCAACAGGTGAAAGTTGACCATCGAAATCCCTCTGGCTTGTTACAACTCTTACTTATACCTGAGTGAAAATGGGAAAATATCTCCATGGATTTCATCCTTGGATTACCGAGAACATTGAAAGGGCACAATACAATTTGGGTGGTCATTGATCGACTAACCAAGTCCGCTCATTTTCTACCATATAGTACGAAGTACACCGCTAGCCAGCATGCAGAGTTATATATCAAAGAAATTGTTAAACTATACGGTATTTTGGTTAGCATTGTCTCGAACAGAGACCGCTTGTATACGTCAAAGTTTTGGAAATTATTCCAAGAATGAATGGGTTCAAGATTGGATTATAGCTCTGCTTTTCACCCTTAGACAGATGGCCAAACAGAAAAGGTGAATCAAATTATCAATGACATGCTCCATGCATATATGTTGGATTTTCAAGGATCATGAGACAAACATCTACCATTGATCGAATTTGCCTACAATAGCAGTTATCAAGCAAGCATTGGAATGGCCCCATTTGAGGCACTTTATGGTCAACGATGTAAATCTCCGCTCAATTAGGAAGATGATGGAGAAAGGGTTTTGTTAGGCCCAGAGCTTATTGAAAGCACAACTGAAGCGATTAGGGTGATTCGTGAAAGATTAAAGATTGCACAGAGCCGAAAAAAGAGCTATGCAGACCTAAAAAGAATGAATATCGAGTTTCAGGTAAATTTGGTGAAATTATTTATTTTATGTTTCCTATTATTTATATGCCTTATTTGACAATGCATTCCTTTGAGAAAGGGGATAATATCTTCATCAGGATCTCACCGACCAAAGGTGTGATGTGATTCGGAAAACGTGGAAAGCTGGGTCCACGTTACGTCGGGCCCTTTGAGATTTCGGGACGAGTCAGCGAAGTTGCTTATCAGATTGACTTACCTCCTCAGCTTTCGAGCGTATATAACATCTTCCATGTGTCTATGTTGAGAAGATACGTAAAAGACTTGACTCATGTTTTGGACTATCAACCTATCAAACTCTGCGAAGATATGATCGTAGCCGAAGAGCCAATGCAAATTCTTGATCGTAAAAAATAAATCTTGCTTACCAAACAAATCTCGCTCATACTTGTGAGGTGGCAGAATCATTCATCTGATGAAACTACCTAGGAATGCAAGGCAGAGAATCATGATGAATATCCACATCTCTTCAAATAAGGTACATAATTTTAGATGACGAAAATTCTATAAGGAGGGGAGAATATAACGACTCAAATTTTCACGTCTTTGATACATCTAAATTACTTATATGTGCTTAATAATGTATATGCCGCATGTCTTGACATTTCAAAATATTTTAACAAAAAATACTTGTTTTGTTTCCAAAAGCTCTTATATTTATCTCTGTCAATATTTGAAACAAGTTATGTGATGACCTACTGGTTAAAGGCCTGAGTCATAGACAAGAGGCCAAGGTTTTAACCTTAGTATGCAGATTTTATATCTTTATTTTGAATTTTGAAGTAAATGCCTATACACCCTTCTCAGGTGTGTCAGCATAACACCGGATGATTCCGAATAAGTTATAAAAAGGTATGTTATGGAGAACCCTAAATCATAATCTCTTCGAGAGTTCTTAAGAATAGAGCTGTGAGAAAACCTAGCCGTCTCTATTCTTTTCTTCTTCTTAACAAACCCTAGCCATCACCACATTTTTCCTCAACCCTTCTTTTTCAACCCTTTTTAGGTATTCTTCCACAAGAATCACCTTGATCTTTTCTATCATCAAGATCAAGGAGGAAGAAGGAAGAAAACCTTGGACAAACTATAGCGTTGCACGCCGATCTCCTCAACTCTAATCACCGTAGATTCATCGTTCACGCTTCAAGAGGTAAATAATCATCCTTTTCTTATTTTTGGACCTTGTTTGCAAACCCTAATACACACAGAAATTTTGAAATCAATCAATCGACTTCCTATTCGATCGATCGATTTCGGGTCGAGCAAATGAAAAGGGTTTACTTTCTCAATCGATCGATCTATTCTCAATCCGATCGATCGATATTGCATCGATTTACGTTAGATTTATAGTCTCTGTTGTGTAACTCTAAATTATATGACCGATCGATCAAAATATCATATCTATCGATCGATTTGGAAAAGACAGATTTCAAGTCTCTGATTGTATAACTTTTGGTTATACCATACCGATCGATCGATTGTGACAGAATTCTGAAGTCGATCATTGTGCACCGAGACCAATGACAACTATATATATATATATACATATAGATATTTTTATCATTAATTCGATCGATCAATTTACTTGTTCGATCTATAGATTCTGACAGAGGTCATTTTATCGATGTATATAATTGTTGTCATTACCGATCGATCGACCCCTTGTTCGATCGATCGATTCTAGGCGGAACCGATTAACCTGGTTACATTCGCTTGAGTTTAATCAATCAACTTTCATTTCCGATTGCTCAATTGGGACCCAAATTGAATGATGTATATCACATTTCGATTGATCGATCGATATGCAAATCTGTGGATGTTGATACATCGTTGTGTATGAATTATAGAGGAAGGAATCGGGCACACCTTCAAGGAATCCCAGCATGACACCCACGTATTAATCATTGAGTACCAGCTGATAGGAATCGTCTCACCTTTTTCGTACGACATTGGGAAACGAGGTAGGAGAATTTCAACGATCAGTTGTGTCTTATAATTCTTGTTCATAAATATCTAGTGACCTTAATAAATAAGATATTGTTGTTATGCGTTAAGATAAATGTTCACTTTGCACTTATGATTCGTTGAACACTTGAACACGAAATTCAAAAATAGTAAAATCTCATTGAGTCTTGGAAACATTAGAATCTCTTATGAATCTCATTGAATTGTGAAAACTGATTTTGAACTTTGAATTAAGTAAAAGGAGAAACATGATGTGAATCTCATCGAACCTTCGAAACTGACTTTGAATTCGGAATTAATTATAAAAAATGAATATGATATTATACTTAGAATATTGCATATAATTTGAAGTTTTGACTCTGAATGGATTATGTGCTACAGCATGCTTTGAACCATTATGACGGTATTTTGAACTTTGAACCGTGACGACGGTATTTTGAACCGCACGAGCTACCTCACATCGCAGGGGCTACAATATTTTGAAAATTGTTCTAGAATGACGAAAGTCAGGATCCCCATCCGTACTTTGACATCGACTCTAGCGCTATATTTGCGATAGAGATTACTTAAGTTATATTTTTAAGTCATGCAATAATGTAAGAACTAACATATGAATGAAATGCAAAGAAAAGTATCATGATTAGACACTTATATGAAATTTACCTTTTAGACTCTCTGAATATGACATCAAGGAAAAAATCATAATTGAGCAGTTACATGAAATTTACCTTAGATTTTCTGAATATGGCATCAAAACTCCACCATAGACTATATGATCCAAATACAAATTTGCACTTGAAGTTGTTTGTCTTAGAACATGAATGTGTGATTACTCCTTATATTTATAGTATCTTAGTTATTAATATTGAAATGATTACTAAATCTATGTATTGGAAAGTTAAGGTACAAGTTGTATTGGGATTGCCCTACTGAGCATGCAGATTTTTAGCTTACCCCGACACTATGTTTCACAGTTACCGACGTTGATAAAGATCATGTGTTTGTAGAGGATCTTGATTTTGTGCCGGAGGACGAGGAAGATCTTCTAGCCGAATAATTCTATCCATAGTAGAAATTTTGTGATTTGGAGTTGGTACGATAGAACGAATTTTCTTTAAAATAATTACTTATTGCATTCCACGTGTTTTGATGTAAGTACCACTATTTGTGTGACGTACGACCATCAACGGTGGTATCCTTGGAATTATATTTCATTTATGGATGTTGGAGTATTTATTTCAGTTATATAGACAATTCAAGTTTCGTAACTATGACATTACTTTAAGAAAAATAACAGAAATTTTGCTTATAGGCTTATGAACTAAGTTTAATGACCCAATATTCCACATTATTCTTATGTAGGACTTTTGGGGCGTTAAATCGAATTAAATGTTGAGTGACTTCAGTCAAATCGGGCAGCAGTCACTTTCAGTTATTGGGTACATTCAAATTTAGATTGGCATCCGCCCCCTTTGAATTAACAAAAGCTACAACAATATATGGATAGTTTTTTGCGCTCGTTAAATCTGTGAAAACCACACGTTTTCCCACCATAAAATTCAGTTGTCTGCCTTGGATTAGACGATGCAAGTCATTTTTCATCCAAATCTTCCACTAAATAGATCTTGAGATCAGAGCGCACCTATCAGAAGGTCACATGTTGACTCCACGTGACACAAATCACCAAAAGTGACTGTATGATTGCTACGCCCATGATAACAGACACTTTTGAGGATGTGACACGTGGAATCAACATGTGACCGTCTAATAGGTGCACCTGATTTCATGATCTATTGTGTGAAATAGTGGGACGAAAAATGATCACCATCATCTAATTGAGGGCAATCAATGATTTTTTATCATAGGAAACGTGTGCTCTTCACAGGTTTAATGGGTACAAATAACACTACCTGTAGTACTGTTGTAGTAAGAAATACCACAGCTGTAGTAAAAAATCACATGCTGTACTCTTTCCTTTATTTATTCTTTATTTATTTTTATTATATGTTAAGTCCACCTATTCATTTTAATATAAATCATCATTGTTTTGCTATTTTTTATAATACATATAATATATCAACTGCTCGCCCTATTTCAAATATTTTAAAATCGCCTTATATACTTGGTATCGGTATCGGTTTCGGCCGATATGTATCGGTCCATGATAAATCGATACCCGGTACTAATACCCAAGCCGACACCTTGTTCCTCTTCCACATAGCCTTTACCATTCTATCGACACTAAATGTCTCTAGTGACGTGTGGAGCCCAAGATTTCTTGTATCCAAAGGTTTTTAAACCGGATAAACATTGGGGTGCATGTTTTTAACCGAAAATCAAAACAAATCGTAAAGCCGACCCACATAACTGATTCCAATAGGTTCGGTTTCAGTTTTGGGTTGCCAAAACTGAAAACCGGTTTGGAAGGTTTAAAGAAATCAACCCAAAATCCGAAAAAAATGAAACAATTCGAAACCAAATCAAACCAATTTTTTTCGACTTTGATTCGGTTTCGGTTCCAATCTTTTGAGAAAGTGGTTAATCGAAATGGAAACAGAAACCGAACCATTTCGGCTCTATTTCAATTCTATTTTGGTTTAGACTCACTGATTTGAAAACTGAAAATTTTGATTTCAATTCGATTCAATCAAACCGAATCTGCAACCCTACTTAAACACCATGTAGAATTGACCCATTGTAACATAGATGGTTTAAGTTCCCGAACCAATACTACAGACAGTGCACAGGTCAATCTCAATCAGAGGCGGAGCCACACTATGACTTGGGTGGTCAATTGACCACCCAAATTTTCTAAGAATTTGTTACTAAAGTTTAGGTGTCTTAATTTATATTAGTGGATTTTCATCCATTCAAAATTATTTTAACCACTTAAAATTATCTAAAATTTTCAAACAAACTTTTTTATGGTATTTGTTTTCATAAGAAATACATACTCACATATATGGTGTATAGGCTCTAGTATAATTAATTAAAAAAAATTAAGCAATTTATTACACATAACAAGGTTTGAACTTAGAACCTAACCTTCACAAAGCAGTAAGACTTTCACTAGAGCAATTCACCAAAATATGTACAAAGGGAAAAAAACTTAATACATATATAATTTTATTAAGGCATCAAAATTATTAAATAAAAAATGTCGGGTCTCCTCGTTCATCATCGGGATATGTTTAATAGCTTTGATAGTCTCACAGACTCCTTGTAACGTACTGCCACATCATCCTAGTCTTTGGAGGATGATGACGAGGATGATGTTACCTTATAGTCATTTTTCGAGGAAATTTTGAATTAGGCCAATTTTTTAAAACGGCCTAATCGATATGTATATGATTTTCTTTTATTTTGTATCTAGTTTCGTTTGTAGATATTTTCTATTTTTTAGTGTTTACTTAAAAAAAAAATTATATAAATTTTTAATATTAATTAATTAGATAATCACCCTATAAAAAAATTATTACTCCGCGGTGATCTCAATTTCCCAACTCCAAGAGATACATAAACGTCTTTGACCGCAACTCCAAAGTTTGACCATTGTGGTGGAGGGCTGCTTTTGGTGCACAGGGTTATGCATTCAGTGGTGATGTTTTTAAGTACTAGGAATCAAAATCCAATTATATTTTTTAAGTGCTAGGATTCAAAATCCAATTATAACTTTAGCCATCCTAGTCCTATAATATAATATTATATCATAGATGTGTAAAATAATACATTTAAGTCATTTTCGTATGCATTTCCCGACCATTCGTATACAGGGCCCCAACGTGGTCAAATATGGACGTTGAAAATGGTACAGGCTTTAAATCTCTCGCTACTTGAAAAAAGTTGACTAGTTTGATAGCATGGTTGACCCTCTAGGCCCAAATAAGTACACGGCCCCTGCACTTAGTACTGTTTCTTATTTAATTTTGAACAAGTTCCTCAACGGAGAATGAGCAACTATTCCTACTAATTAGGATTGTCAACCAGGTGGGTTAGGGTCCATACCCTTAAAATCTAGTTTGGCCCTATTGGGAATGCTGTCAATTGGGCCAGGCATGCTGACGTCGGCAGTAAAATATTTGGGTTTTATACAAAACAACGCTTTTTCTTCTTAAACAGCCCCCACTTATCTGAAAAGGGAAGCCATACATATCAGTCCCCATAAGGCACTGATTAATTTAAATAAATAATTATAATGCTGCCTTTACTAATAAATTCCCTTTTTTTTAAACTTTGTTTTTATTAGGCATCTGACATGTATATAGAGAATGCGTATGAATACGGGCCTATATTGACCCGTATGGGATGCATTTTCATAATTAAAAAAACATTTAACTTTTTTTATAATAAAAATATATATGAGGCGCATTTTGATACTTTTCTCAAACTATTTGGGCTAGGGCTTAAAAACGAGGTAAGTGGCAGGTAGAGCTAGAGCCTCAAAACCAAAAGCTCATTATCTGTGACCCGAGTAGGGACAACACAAGTTAAATCCCATAAGCTCAGACCAGCCTAACATCACTTTTAGTTATATATCTTAGATTTATGGATATAAGTGTATAAAATATATTACACTATTTACAACCAAATAATCAAAATAGCACTCTATTGATCAAGGGGATAGTTGTAAGAACATTCTAGTAAGATGTAAAATATTCATGAAGAGAACAAAATTTGTAAAGTTCTTTTTCTTCCTTCCAAATATTTTTTCTAGCTTTAATGAGAAAAAAAATTAGTAGAAAAAAAAATATACAAAAAATTTGGACAAAATATCAATAATTAATGAAACCCGAAGCCCAACCTGAATCAAACTCATTGCAATCCGCCTTAGTTAGTGCTAGAGTTGCGCATATAAAATCCTGCTTATGTTAGAATTGGGCTAAGACCTAGCTATAGATTTTATTGAGGACCGGCTCTAACTCGACACATTCACTACAAACAATAAGACTCTTAGCGGCAGCAAAAAACTGCTGCTATTAACACAAAACGGTCGTTAATAATCTTATCGCTAATAGTCTTAATAGCTTTTTTATTATTATTAGTAATTTTTTACGGCCAAATTAAAGCTGCCGCTTATAATCTTATTTTTTGTAGTGGTTGACAGCCCTACCCATAGCAAGGCAAGTCTAAGCTCTAGCCTAGTCCTCACAAAGGGTGGCTTTTATATGTCTAGCCCTCGTCCTAATCTAAGAAAGTTGGTGGTCGGGGTTGTTATTTATTGGTTTTGTTTTATTTGTAAAGAAACCTTTTTCGTTGAAGACCTAGAGATATATTTTTGGAGAGTACCTTATTTTGAATTCTATTTCGAATGAGGGGAAACGAAACGTTTCTACATCTCTTTATATATATATTAATTAACAAAATATACTTACAATTATATGTTGATAAATTTGATGATAGCATTGAGGGTTGTTTTAATAATATGATTATATATATATATATAATAAATGTCCGGATAAAGCTTATTTGATGGACAACAAGCTTTTAGTTTTGAGGCACTAATCTAACTTTCCAAAAACATTTTTGAGCATTTGCCTTAAGCTTTTGCGCTGGGTCAAATGTTCTGACAACTAGCCCGACTTTATTGACAACCTTGCAGCACATACAGCTCAACTAGCTCGACTTTATTGTTACGATCGAAATTTCATCCATCCCGAGAGTCTAAAATTTTGAGTTATGACCTGCACATATTTCGAATATGCTAAGCGAACATACACTTAATCAGAGTTATCGCGTAAATCTGATTTTACGAAATCCGTGAAAGCCAATATATAAGGGTAGAATATATGACAATCATAAATGTCGAATAAATATAATAAAATGCGATAAATCCACCAATAAAATGTAATCAAGGTCGGAAACAAATCCGTTAAAAGAAAACCATAATTTCAACAATAATAAAATAAAACCAACTCAATACCGAGTCTAGGAAAGTCAATATCCGGCGTCCGGATCAAAACCAGCACCGTAGTCCTTTTGAAAATTAGCGGCAATGTTGCACTCCAAAGGCTCCTGATAATCAACATCCATCGGGTCCACGTACTCAACACCAACCGGATCAGAAGAACCAACGTCCACTCTATCAAGATAGTCAACTGCAGCTGTTAGATTATCGTGGGATGAGTTTACTCAGTTACGTAAACTCGGTGGATACACCACCAATCCACCATGTTTTACTCAGGTGCATTGTGCGTGCATCATCTGAGTGATAAATATAGTATATCAAAGAAATCAGAACAAAATAATAAAATCAAGTGCATATCATAAGCTCACATCCTAATAATTAATGTAAGACCATGATCTAGACACTCATATCCTAACATACCTTACCATATTTCATTTTATACCATACCTCATAACATATCATGTCTTATTATTCTCGCACATATGTCTGTACATCGTATGAGTGTAACTAATATACTCATAAAATCTTAAACGATTTATTTCAGAGTCGCTGCTCGAGATATCATGTGAGAATCACCATAGTATTATACCACCATATCATAACCCTCTCCATATCATATCATATCATACATCCCATCCAGTCATAAGCTAGGGCGGCCCCCGACTCATAACTCATAATGTCTCTCAGAGACATCTGTCTTGACTGAAAGTTATTATTGCCCTTACGGTGACTATGCAAAGAATAACACGTATAAAGACTTAAGTTCTTAATCTTTTACTGGCCTACACAGCGGTGTCTTATTATCATACTCGTAACATATTATACTTTTATGACCCAAATGTCCAGACCTCATACATTAACTCATATTTTATCCTATCATATTAGAACTCGGGATAATCGGGTCACCGTATATGCTAACGTATACGAGGCTACACTGAATTCATACTCACCCTATATTCATCATGATGTCTCATACCATTATGAGTTGTAAGGCATTTGAATACAATGTATTTCTTACTTCGATACCATCTCAGTAAATCACCACGCCCAAGCGTAAGCATGATCTCATATACTCGCGTCATATGACCTAATATGTCCTTAACTCGTATCATGATTAAAAAAAAAATACAGAATCATCACACATACAAAATGGTTCTCATTTAGATTATTGTTATACTTATACTTATATTTATTTATATAACACACTAATAAACATAGAGTAGGGGAGTAATTGTGTGTTTTCGAAAATTTGAAGGTCTGAGTTCGATTTTTACGAGATATTGAAGTTCTAACACCCTGTGTTATCGAAGTGATCGCGTTGAAGTGATAAATGTGATATATATATATATATAATATTATTATTAAATGCTCAAATTAAAATATATTATATAATTTCAAGAGGAGTGTCTCACGACCATCGATCGAAATATTGAGTAATTAGAGTGTGTTAAGTTTTGATCGTATAAGTGGAGTTATAAGATAAAATAATAATAATAATAATATTAATTAATATCTGATCGAACGAGAGTCGATCGATCGAATAAAATGTTCTATAATATAAAATCAATGAATTCAGAACAGGAGTGATGCCATGCATGGATATTAAAAGTAATTTTAATGATTGAGATGAGGTAACTCTAGAGTACTGTAACTTATATAAAAGTATTATATATATATTTTTATTATATAATACTTTACTAAATTCTTAGTACAAGTTAAAGAGATCAGAATTCCCCATTTTATAATATTATATAATATCAGCTTTTCATTTTTAAATGATATTATATAATATAAGATTTTACCTTAATATAATATTATAATGCATAACTCTTTACTATAATATAATATTATATACATATATAGTATAAGCCTTTAAGGTCGGTTGTGGTTGAGGTGTAAGGACTCATTGAGATAAAATAAGCAGGAACTAATTAGTTCAATTAGTTGGTCTCGGTCTAATACCAGATAGGTCATAGTCTAACATCGGATGGGTCATAGTCTAACATCAGATGGGTCACGGACTAACACCAGATGGGTCAAGGTCCAACACCAGATGGGTCAAGGCCCAATAGCAGATGGGTCGCAGTCTAACATCAAATAGGTCACGTTCCGTCATCAGATGGGTCACGGTCTAACATCAGATGAGTCACGCTCTGACATTTGATGGGTCACAATCCGACATCAGATGGGTCACGATCCGACATCAGATGGGTCAAAGCCCAATATCAGATGGGTCACGATTCGACATCAGATGAGTCACGATCCAACATCAGATGGGTCAAAGTCCAACATCAGATGGGCCACGGTCCAACATCAAATGGGTCTTGGTCCAAAATCAAATGGGTCTTGGTCCATAAATCTCATTGGTTGGGTTTAGACTGCATGTGCACCCTACCTATATGATGTTTGATACCAGTCAACTTCTCGAGATCCGAGTGCTTTGATTATAATACAATGTAAAGACAATAGCTCCACTATTATAATTAGAAATAATCTAACTTTATATTATATAATATATTATTATACCCAATCCGTGTTTTCTGGTCTCCTCTGAAAAATTAATATTTAAAAAAAGATTGTGTGCTACGTGATATCACTTTATTATTTTGGTGCCTCATAATATTAGGCATCAGTCTACATCCAGTAGTGAAATAATAGTGTACCAAAACTTATATGTGTGATACCTTAATCTAGAGTCTATTTTTGTTTTCAATTAGATCTTGGTCTAATGATATTATTATAATATACTATATTTATAAGCTTAAAAGGAAGTATACTATCCTTTTTCAATACAAATTGTAATTTTGAATGGAGACTGCCAACAGTGTCTTCACATCATATAGTAGGCGGGTAAGCTATTCTCTGACAGTGCTTTATATAACATAATATATTATTAGAACTTACAAGGTAGAAATATATATATAAGATGAGAAGTTCACATCACTTGTCTTGAAGCGCCAACCATCCATTGGTTACAATATTGGGATATAATATATAATTATAACCTAAAACATAGAAATAGATCCACTTAAGTGATCACATGGCCTCAACTTTAACAAGACTGAGATCTCGTTTGTAGTGGATCACGTGGCTTCATGAGTAGGTGGTCACGTATCCCAGATTTGGAGCCAACCTCAAGACCCATTTGAGGCATGTCTCTAAGACCCAATGCGTCTTTCTATTTAGTCTTTCCCAAGACTACAATAACACGTATTAAGGGTCTCAAAAGACTTCCAGATCAGCACCAAGTGTGAATAAGATTTACGAGTTACAGAGGATTAAAACCCTCTCTTTCCGCAGGGTAGCAATGGGTCAAAAGAATAGATAATAATCGAGTAATAACCCTCACGCAAATCATACTTCTATTGAGTTTCTCGGTAATTACACATAAAAAAAACAAAAAAAACAAACAAATTGTCTGCCTATTTGGACTCGTAAGTTCAAGACAAACTAATCTAACTTTATTGTATACAACGATTAATCATATTTTTAATTCCAAAATAATATTATATAGAAAATAAATTTAGAGTTCATTTTATAGCCTGCCGATACGCATTCGAATCGTATCCTACGTGACGGTATTTGAGAAGAACGAGGTGGATGGATGAATACCGACCTCTTGAAGCGTGATCGACAGAACGACGGCGATTAGGGCAATAGAGATCGATGTCCACCCCATGGCCTGTCTACAATTCTTCTTCCTCCTTGGTGATAACCCACGGTGTTCTTTGTGGAAGAAAACACCAAGAATTTATGGAAGAGATTAAAAGGTTTTTAGAAAAGGGGTGGGTGGAGGAGTATTCAACCATGAGATTCTTCGACGATCCCGTTCGCGACGATGCGCACTTTCTAAAAAATATAGAGTCGCTACTCGGATCTTTTGGTATCCCGGGAAACCTAGGATTAATATTAAATGCACCGAAGTACCAAATATGACTCTGATTCACTGGTCTACGCCAAATGCTCTTGGGTAAGGGCTTCGATTATCAATCGGGAAGGTGTTAGGCACCCGATCAACCCGCTCAAAAGCAGTCTCTACTTATGACCAAAAATAAAAAGGAAAATAGCATTTACTCTTGTCTTAAGGCACTTTGATCCTATTTGTGCCCCTCCGTTCCTACCGAGATTTCGGTGGCGTAACGGCACAAATCCGAGGATAGAGCAAAAGCTAAGAAGGTAAAGGAATAGAGGGGGGAGCCAGAGCTCTCAGGCCTTTGTAGCACCACTGTGGACCTCTGCTTAGGTGCACTTGATAAGCTTCCGATAGCTTAGGTGATAGAATAGTGGGTTCTTATCTCTAAAGCTTGATGGTTAAGGGATAGAGGAAAAAGGCTAGGGGGTAACTCTCTCCTAAACTCAAAGGTTTTTTATGGAAGATGGGGCCTAAAAATGGATTTAGAATTTTAGAATTTGGATGAGAATGATGCACCAAAGGGGGAAAGGAAAACTCTTAATATTTTCTCTCTTTGAAATTTTTTTCAACCCATTTGTAAGGGGGGTGTCTCTCTATTTATATGAAAAGAGAGGGTTAAGGGGGTGCTTAGAGGCTAATTAGGATTAACAATTAGGTAATCTTAGTATCTAAGATTTCTTAGGGTTTTAAAGGCTTAGAAAGGTGTGAATTAGGTTAAATGGTAGATGATAGGGTGAGGTTTCAAATTACTAGATGGTTGCAAATAGGGTAAACATGGGTGCAATAGTCCTAGTGAAACTTATCCTAAACTTTGAGGTGATAAACAAGCCAAATCCCAAAAGTAAAATTCGAGCAAAAAACTCATGGTTACTGTAGCTAAGCCTGGCGCATGTATTAAATGCGCCAAGCATAGCTACAGTGCTTGGAGGTTCAGAGCCCACGGGAGGTCTACCTATACTTGGCGCATGTAATACATGAGTCAAGCCATTTCTGCAAAAAAAATAGCTTGGCACATGTAATACATGCGCCATGTATGCCTATCCTCTCATGAGGATCTTGCGAGGTTCAATGCAAGCCTCGCGAGGTTCCAATGAAGCCCATTTTGTGCCCAAACTTTGAATCACCGTAACTTTTGATGTTCAACTCCGATCGAGGTGATTTTTGACTTGTTGGAAAGCTGGGAATCTCTACTTTTTAATGGTATAAGATTTAGTCTCAGTAAAGGTCCCTGTCATCTCTGGTATATCTCTCTCTGACCATTATCCGAGAAAGTTAACTGTGGGTTCGGAGAGGTTTCTAAGGTTTGGGATTGGTTCCTAAAGGTTCGGGGAGGGTTCTAAAGGATTTGGGGTGTTTTCTAAAGGTATGGAGAATACTATCAGAAGCTCGGGAGTATGCCTCTCTCGAAGTATGTCTCGATTGAGCCTTTGGCTAAATTTGGGTGTTTACAGATGCCCCTCTTGGATATTCGATCACTAATGATCGAATATCAAAGACAAGAGACATTTGAAGAGGCCAAAGGCATTATTGATGGGTTCGATGTAGTCAAAATGGGCCTCAAACATCAGGTGAGTAACATAGTGAGTAAACGGAAGCCCTGTATGTCAGAGAAAAATATTCGTTTCTCAAGGTTATCGATCCTCAAGCGCTTAGCGACATTACTAGGCATAACCGAGATGGAGCGAGTTGCGAAAGCATAATATACTAAGAAAAATGTCTGCTTCTCGAGATGATTGAAGATGTTCGATATTTAATTTTTATTCTGCATACAACAGTTCTATAAGTAAGAGGGTGATCGACCCATACCTAAAGATAGGCGCGAAGCAAATACTCGAAAGTTCACAGTTTGTGTCCAATAATGTGAGGCATTGATTGCCCCATCTAACCGGCCATGGGTGCCCCTGCACGAAGCAGGGTACGAGGTCTCTGGGTGAACCCATCGATCTCGAATTTGATTTAACACGACTACCCGAGCGGAGCAAATTAATGTCCCAATGCTTTTTGGGAGTACATGCCGCTTTTTGTTATTTTTATGTAGCATTTTATGTAGAATTTTTTTGTTATTTCATGTGGATTTTGTGTGGAATTTTTTGTGATTTTATGTGAATTTTGTGTGGAATTTTTCTGTGATTTCATGTGGAATTTTGTATTATTTCATGTGAATTTTTTTATGATTTTATGTGAAATTTTATGTGAAATTTTGTGTTTGATTTTTGTATTATTTCATGTGAATTTTTTGCGATTTTATGTGGAACTTTGTGTTTGATTTTTGTATTATTTCATGTAAATTTTTTGTGATTTTATGTGGAACTTTGTGTTTGATTTTTGTATTATTTTATGTGAATGTTTTTGTGATTTTATGTGGAATTTTGTGTTTGATTTTTTTGTGATTTTACTACGGATATTTTATTTTATTTTTATTGTTCGGGATTTTGAGCAAGCTCACCGATCCGGAACCGTTTATTTTAGCACAGTCACCCGAGCAGGTCAAATGGAGATCAACGCGCCGTTTGAGAGCGTGTGCGCCCTTAGGGCCAAGAAACGGGATCAGGCTGGGCATGCGCAATACACATGCCAAGCCAAATCTTGGCCAGCAATGGCTTGGCGCATGTATTACACATGCCATATCAAATCTGGCCAAGAATAGCCTGGTGCATGTAACATATGCGCCAGACCAATGGGGAGCCAAAATATGCTTGGCGCATGTATTAGTTGCACCAAGCAAAACCTGGGGAGGGGTTTTAAACACCCGAACCCGAGCAAAAGGGGGCTTTTTTTGAAAATTTTCTCCCTCCCTCTCTAAACCGAAACGGGACTCCCTCCTAGGTTTCCCTTGGATCGATTCCAAGCGTGCTGCATTGCTGGTGTTCGCTCGCGCCGATTAAATGCCCGCTCTACGCCAAATCAAGGACCCAATTTCTTTTTGAAAGTAATCATTTAAAACCCATTTTTATTTTATTTTTCTTGAAATCTTTTGCAATGTGATTATAGTTCTTGTTTTTCTAGATGATAAGTGAATGATATTTCTTGCAAGTATGGTTATGAATGATTGGTTTGATTTTATTTTATGTAAATCAGCTCGAATGATGCCCTATTTTTTCTTTTTCTTGAGTTATTTTTTATTAGGACATTTTCCCCTCTTTTTACTTTTTTTCTTGGATCTAGATGCATTATGAGTGATCTTTTTGAAATCTTGTATTTGTTTTTTTTTTTCTCTTATTATTTTTTCTTTTTTTGTTGGGATATGGGTGACTTTTTTTGAAATGTGGGTGATTTTTTTGAAGATGTGGGTGACTTTTTTTGTGAAAATATGGGTGATGATGGGTGATTTTCTTTGAAGATGTGGGTGATTTTTTTGTGAAAATGTGGGTGATGATGGGTGTTTTTGTTGTTCTCTCTCTTTTTTTTTTGAAAATGTGGGTGATTTGATGGTGATTTTTTTGAAAATGATGATGATTAGGATTGATGAAAAAGAAAAGGGGCCTACTTACCTCCCTGTTTAGCAAATGATTTCTTGCTACTGATATATCTTAATTCTATTTTTGTATGCATCTCAGAATGTCGAATGAGGAGGAGCACATGCAGGAGGAAGGGCAGGAGCAAGAAGAGGGGCCGGAAGTGGTTTACGGTCCCCGGGGAGAGCAATTTTTCATAGTGGAACGCTCCCCTTATCCTTGGCATCGCTGGAAAGGTAAAGAGATAAGCTTTGTTGTTTTTCCTTATGCGATTTTGTTATACCTCCAGGATCTAACACCTCTTTATTTTGATGCAAGACTTGCCCTCTATTGTGTTCCGAGGAGGTTGGTTAGACCTCCAACATTTTTATCTCTACCTCCCTCCGATCGTGAAGTTCCTCCTTGCACAGGCTAGTTTTGGGGACTTCCTCTCGTGCCCTGCCATGAGGGCCGACTCGGCCTATCTGAGGCCCTTAATTGAGCGCTTTCGTCCTGAGCCTATGATGTTTTACATAGCCATGGCGGAGATGACTCTTACCCCCGTTGATTGGTCAATGATTACGAGGGTTCAGATCGGGGGGGGGGGGGGGTATCAGTGACCAACCTTTGTGTGCCCACTTAGGATGAGGTGGTTCAATTAATCGGGGATTATCCCACCTCCATAAATCTGCATGACACCGTGGTTAAAATGACATGGCTGGTCGATCGGTTTGGTCAGCAAGAGTTGGTGGATCTAGGCCAGCCCAATGCGGATATCCTTATTGAGCCCGAGCACGCCCTGCAGTTGGCTCGTATCTCGCTCCTTTACTTTCTGGGTAAGACTCTCTTTTCAAATGCCAGTGGTGGGCGAGTCTCCTTGTCCTTGCTTAGAATTATAGAAATTTGGGACGAGGTGCACCGATATGACTGGGGCAGGGCCGGATACGCCATTTTGATGTCCAGCATAGCTTGAGCCTCCATTGGGGATGCGAAGTTTGCTGTCGGCTTTTGGCCTGCCTTGGAGGTAACCCCTGATTCCTTTGCTTTCCTTGGTTTATTGGCTAGTCATTCCCTGCTTCTGACCATCTTTATGTATACGACTCCTTTCAGGTTTGGGGTATCTGCACTTCTAGTCGGGCCGCCCCTCCTTCATTCTGAGGTAGATACGTATCCGCTCATGAGCAACTAGAACAAAAACCACCGCAGGGATGTTGGCATGAAGCACTTGGAGATGGGCCTGAGGTCCTAGTTTGACTTGTTGATCCCGGAGTAGGTACGGTTATTTCTTCCTCTTCTTTCTCAGAGTTTTCTTTTGTTATGCTACTTGTTTGACTGATGGGATGCTTTTCTGTCTGGACAGGTTGTCTGCGGCCCTTATATTGGTTCTCCTTTTTGGGATCAAGCTGTTGTGGGCCCGTCTCGCTTTTTCATCGATCGTTGGGTCATTTTATTTTATGGATCTTGGGCCAGGGCATTTTACCTAGGAGAGAGGGTGGACCATCAGTACTGAGACCACTTCGCCATACCGCAAGCTCCTCCCGTAGATGTTATGGCACCCATGGGTACCATCGAGGAGCTCATTGCCAGATTTCTTCATCATGGGGTCCCTATTAAATACCTCATCATGTTCGGAGGCTACCAGCTGTGGTACGATTCCTTACCCTACTGGTCCCTTCTCCCTCTTTTCGTACCTGGTGCAAATTTCTTGGCCTTTGGCGGCCCGCGGTCTCAGGTAGTTCTCCTTTTTCTTTTAGATTAGTGTCCCTTGGTTTTAATTTAATTATGATCCTTACTAACCGGAGCTTTACTTCTTTTTACAGTTCAAACAGAGAGGTGACTCAATGATGATGATGGGGCAGCGACAGGGACCGTCGAGGTCTCGGGAGCTAGTCCTTCAGGCTCCTCCGGCATAGGTGCTTCTGGTAGTTTGCCTGCTGAGGTACAGGGGACCTTTAGGCACCTTGATGATGCCTTCCTGATGGGTTTATGTACGGCCGTAGAGGAGCGAGCCTGCATATCTGCCAAAGCGATCTGGATCTCCCCTCCTGAATTGGTTCCTGGGGTAAGTCTTTCCTTTTCTGTATGATTGCCACTTTTTAGAGAAATACCCATGTTCGCGCCTGTGGCTCTTGTAGCTGATGTCTCTCTCTTTTGTGTGCAAGACTATGAATCGGCTGTGAATCAGGCCGAGTACTACTGCAATATTGCCAGCCTCCGGAATGTGGAAGTGGTGAGTATCATACTGACCGATTCTGATCATTGCTTTGCTATCTTTTTCTTTCGATCGATCCTGATTGATGACTTTGGGTATGACTTGTAGCGCACTTGTGAAAAGGAATCGCGCTCTTTGCTTAGCCGACTTTCTCAGGCGTGGGCCCGAGTGGGGGATGTTCGGACATATTAGAGTTCTTTGCGTCGACACAAAAAGTCCAAGGTTGTTGCCAGAGATTAGGCTCTGCTTTAAAATTTTGAGACTTTTGGGACATATATTTGTTGAAACTATATAATGGATGATGTGACGTTGTTTATTTTGTTTGGATGATTTTTTTTTTCAGTTTCTTCAGATGAATGTTGGTGCCTTTCCTTTTAATTGCATGCCCTATCTCTCCTTTGCTTGCCGTAGTATATCAGATTGCTTGCAGGATGGGTTTGTTTTTTTTTTTTTATAAAAAGGATGGCCTCCGGAGCCAGATACTTTGTTAACACTTGGCCCCTATCTCCATGCCTATGTGGATCTTTTCTGTACCAAGGTTTATACAAGTTAGATATGATCAAAACAAAATTTGCCTTTCTATATATGGCATATTGTGTGCCTTTTAGGTAAAAGGCAGTAAATGCAGGCAAGCTGCCCAAGGGGTCAGTGAAAACTCCCTCCCCAACCCCTATTATTATCTTTGGTGGGGGATAAGTGGTCTGGCACATATATTACATGCGCCAGGCCATTCTGGGGAGGAAAATGCTCGGCGCATGTATTACATGCACCAAGCAAAAATTGGGGAGAAAAATGTTTGGCACATGTAATATAGGCGCTAGGCAAAACCTGGGGGAAATTACCCTGGCGCGTGTAATACACGCGCCAAGTGTTTCTTGTGAAAAGTTGGGCCTTTTAAGCTTGAGAATGTACTCTTTTCCTTCTCTTTTGACTTAGGCTTGGTACTTTTTGCTGCTGCTTTTCTTTTTACTTTCCCGAGGGTGGGTCCATCGTCCTATAATGAATTTATATTTTGGAAAATCTTTGTATGACAATGGACCCGCTTTCTGACCCCACCCCTCTTGGGGGGTCCGGGACCACTGTACTCCCCTCTTTGGGCCTGGGGCCCAGTTTTTTAAAGAAGTGGCTTGAGAGTTTGAATGAAAGAGAGCTTATAGATTTGAATCGGCTTGTGTTGACCCGCCTCTCCTCTTTTCTCGAAATTCCTCCACTATGGGACCTTCTTCATGCGGCAGCCTCTTTTTGGGAAGTGGGTACCCATCTCTTCCGCTTTGAGAACTGTGAGTTTTCACCCACACTTGAAGAACTCTCTAGCCTGTCGGGTTTGAAGCTGCACAGAGGCCTTGCGAGAGTGATGCCGAAGCCGGATTACGCCAAAGCCGTCCACCAGACTTTGGGTTTGAAGAAATTTGATTATGTGAAAAGTCTCATTGGAGGGCCGACCAGGTGTTTGATGAAATTCCTAAGAGAACTTTTTGGTGACGAAAGCCTGCGAAAATTGCCGGTTAGAAATATTTATAACGTGAAGGCTTTTGCTCTTGGTCTCATCTCTGCGATTCTTTTCTTCACTGGGGGAGAAAGTTTCTCGCTCGCACTCTGTGATGTCTTGACCAAATTAGAGGGAGGTCATTCTGTGATGCATCTGGTCCTGGTGGAGCTTTACCATTGCTTTAATGCTTTTGCCTTGGGCAAGGTGGTGTGCCTTAGGGGATGCCCACTTTTGTTTCAGGTTTGGCTAGGGGAGCACCTTGCCGTTTTGGGACTCGTGCCCCATTTCTATATTGTCAACGGTGAGGTGACCCACTGCCTTTTGGGCAGATGCCATATGCTTCCTCAGGGAGATATGCAGGGGTTGAAGCTTTGGTTGGCCGATGCTGAGTTGGTGTGGAGGCTTCCTTGGTTAGACCGAACTTTCACAGTGGTCCGCTCCAGAGATTACGAGGGCATCACCCTCTTTGGCCTGATTGGCAGTACTTACTACTTCCTATTTCGAGTGCTGCGCCAATTTGGTTATTCTCAACAGGTGCCTTGTGTGACAAAACCTCCTCTATGTGATTTGATCTTTTCTCGGGAGTCCTTTGGGGACATGGATAGGATAGCTGCTCTCTGGGAGACGCGTCAGTCGATGCTCATGTGCGATCTAAAGCAGGGACATTCGGTTCTGTCCTCCCTAAAGTACGAGGCTTGGCTACTATCTGAGAAGTCCTCTGTTGGTCACTTGGATCAGGCAAAAAGTAGTGATATGGAGGGGCCTTGGCCAAAGAAGGAGTCGATGCTTCGATCCCGTATTGAGCTACTGGTGGACGAGAAGCGTGTCTTGCATGATCATTTAGAGAAACACAAAGTTAGAGCAAAGGTGGCAGAAGCTAGGGCTGATGCAGCTGAGTGTGAGGTCCTTCGTCTGAAATGGGCTTTGATTGACGCTTTTGGTGCTACTGACGCCTCTCGGAAATGGTTTAGAAGCCTTCATGGCCGCTGGATGATAGAGTGGGACGTACAGGAGGATACTTTACGTGCAAAGATCTACGCCTTGAAGTGCGAGTTGGGTCGTTGATTCCATCTTGTACATACCTTTTTGCATAGATCAAAACCATAGAAAGAGGCATAAGAAACCCCTATTAGATACATCTTTTTGGTATACCTATTTTCTTTATGTCTTTTTATTTTTGCACTTTTGTGAAAAGAAAGAAAGAAAGAAAGAAAGAAACTAGACATCACACATTTTATTTATTTGGATGTGGTGTCAGCCAAGTACAGGCTTGTAAATGGAAAAAAGGAAATCTATTTTTTTAGAAAGACTTTATGTTCTCTTTTTTTATATTTGTAAAATGGGAAAATGGGGTACTATGTCGTCTATTCCTTTGGAGATGTGGTGCATACAGTGCCGGCCTAAATGGGAAAAGAAAATTTATTATCTTTTGCAAAAGTGGCCTCTTCCTCCTGTGGTGGTGCACACAGTGTGGGTGTGAAAATGGAAAAGAAAAATGTATTATCTTTTACAGAAGTGTCCTTTCCGTTCATCAATCCAATCATCCCGGAGTGGGGTGTGCACAGTGCTGGTGTGAAAATGGGGAAGGGAAATTTATTATCCCCCTTCCGCTTTTTTTTTCTTTAGTGCCTTAAATGCAAGGGGAAGCAATGGGTCCCAATTTGAGCATAGTCGAACCAATTCGTGGTCGGACCTGAGTGAGGTCTAGGGTTTTTAGGGTCGAAACGTCCATCTTGGATCGAATTGACCTTTTCTCCTTACCTTGGGTCATACATTTGATGGTGCAATTATGAAGACATACTTGGTCAGGACCCAGATTTGAGCTAACATGAGCGGCTCCGTCGAGAATCGGGTGTATGGGAGGGTGATCGAAGGATTCACTCCTATCATTTCTCTTTTCACTCTTCTCAACCTTTGACCTTCTTACTCACAACGCCCAAGGTGGGTTTTCGTCGTGCCCGTTATTTCCCTCTTTTTACTCATAGCGCCCTCTCAGGTTTTCACTATGTCCATGGGTTTGCATTTTTACCCCCGGCACCCTTTCAATTTTTCACCTGGTCCGCACAAACTCACTCTTTTTACCCATAGCGCCCTTTCAGGTTTTCACCACGTCCTTGATTAGGTTTTCCAACTGTCCTAATACACTTCTTCCTTGGGAAATTTTGACTGTATATGCACCACCTTTTTCTATTTTTTGTTCTTTTTGAAAACATCCTCTTTTGGGATTTTTCTTTTATGATTTTTTAGATTTTTTGATAGTAACTCTTTTTCTTCTTTTTTGTTATCGGTGTATGTTCATACATTTTCTTTTCTTGGAAGTGGTTATGAAGGAAAGGCTCATGGCTCATGGATTATTCAGGGGTACTTTTTGGCTATTTGGCTTTGAAATGATGACCTCTTTTATTGGGTCTTTAAGCAGTCGCGTATCCATCTTGTCAATACTTACCTTGCTGTGGAGACTAAAAGTAGAATCGTCGGACGTACCCAGCGTTGATGGGCTCAGGAAAGTGGCCACCGTCCATGATTGCAAGGTGGGTAGCATATCCCGGGAGTACCTCTCGGATGACGGAAGATCCTTCCCAGTTAGGTTTGAATTTCCCTCTCGGATCAGCGTGGAGGGACGAAAAGATGTTCTTGAATACGGTGTCTCCCACTTTCAGATCACGACCGCGAACACGTTTGTTGTAAGCGTGTGCGATTCGCCCTTGGTACACTCGAGTATGACACAAGGCTAGGAGCCTTTTCTCATCTAGCAGATTCAACTATTCAAAGAGGGATCTCTCCCTTTCCGCCTCGGGTAGGCTTGATTCTAGGAGTATACAAAGTGAGGGTACTTCAACCTCAACTGGTAGAACAACCTCGGTTCTATACACAAGGGAGAATGGTGTTGCCCCTATAACGGTACGGATTGATGTTTGATAAGCCCACAATGTGAATGGTAACATCTCGCACCAATCTCGATACGTGATTGTTGGTGCGCACTTTTTCTGGGTTCCTCTCGGTCCCCGTTGAATCAGTGGCCCAATTCTGTCCAAGTGAACTCTGGCAATGTAGTGTTTGGAATGTTAAAAATAAAGGGGAGATTTCTAGGAAGATTCATAGTTGGTTGCGATCACCAATTGCAGATATTTAACGACGCTGCAACACGTCAGTGATCACACTTTAGAGTAGGTGTGGGTTACTTCTTTACTGAATCGTCCGCCTGCGAACGTCAGCAACACTGGCTCTTCTTATAATTTAGATAGTTTGGTTTTCCTTTTCTTTCCCTGTTATTAATGTAATTATGATTGGTTTAGATTTCCTAATTCTATTATGAGTCTAGTTGTGGTCTTATTTGGAGTCAAATTAATTTAGTGTCCTAATACTACTAGAAGTCCAATTAATATTAGTTTCCTAATTGTGCTAGGAGTCTAATCAATTTAAATGTTCTAATTTTATTATTATTCTAATTAATCTAGTTTCCTAATGTTACTAGAAGTCTAATTAATATTAGTCTCCTAATCATACTAGGAATGCAGGTATATTAATTCTAATAGAGATCTAATTGAATCAAGCATGCTAGTTATACTGAAATTCTAAGTAAGGCAAGTATAAGTAAGGCAAGTATACTAGTTCTACTGCAACTCTAATTGAAATAGAGAACTAATTTTACTAGAACTCTAATTATGACAAAGGAATTGCTTCTATTGAAATTCTAATTGAAATAGAGAACTAATTTTACTAGAACTCTAATCAAAACAAAGGAATTAATTTTATTAAAATCTAATTAAAACAAATAAACTAATTTTATTAAAATCTAATTAGAACAAATAAACTAATTTTATTGGAATTCTTATTAAAGCAATGAATTAATTATACTAAAACTCTAATTAAAATAAAAGAACTAATTTTAAAATTTAAAATTTGATTGAGATAAAGGACCTACCTTTTACTAATTTCGATTAAAGCAATAAATTATATTATACTAAAATTCTAACTGAAGCAATGACTTAATTTTACTAAAATTTTAATTAAAGCGAATTAATCCTACTAAAAATTTAAGAAAAAGGGATTTTGGGCCTGCAATGCTTAGGAGGATTAGCCTCGTTCCCGAGTACCCTCCACAAGCTCCCTTGGGTAAATTGGGTGGCTGAGATTGAAGCAAATTGAATTTTGGATTATAAAATAGTATTTTTGGATTTTTAGAGTCGTTTTCGGGATTATAATGATGAATTAAATCGTGAAACTAGAATTTTAGAAAACTACATTAATATTTGGGGTTTTAGAAATATTAAACTCAGGAATTAAAACTAGAATTTAAAAATTTAAGGACTGAATTCGGGTCCGAAATTAGAAAATTAGACCGTATGATTAAGGACTGATTTTAGAAACTAAGAACTAGAATAAGAGATTAATGAAAGGACTGGAGATTAAGATTTTAGAACAGAATTAAAGTCTATGATCGGTGTATTAGACCGTCAGATTAAGGACTGGCTCTAAATTCGGAGAACTAAAACCAGATATTAGAAATTACAGTCTAAAAAAGGGGTACTACGATCTAAGACTGAAAATTCAATATTAATAATTAAACTAGGGAATCCTAAATCTAAAGACTAAAAGCTACAGTCAGAAACTAAAAACTAAATTCTTACCTGAGGTCGGGGCTGTGGAGAGGAATCTTAAAAATTCGAAGCTTGAATCTTGAAATCATGACTATGTTTTTCTATGGGTTTGTTCTCGAAATTCTTTGTATTTGCTGTTCTCTCTCTGTGAAATTTTCAACCTCTTTTCGTCCAACCCCCTGGTCGAATTAAAAAAAAGGCTTTTATAGGTTTTTTTCTAATTAAACGCCTTGTTTCAGGTGTTTAACTGAATTACGCGCTGGTCTCCCGGTCCTTAATCGCTTTGAGTCGATCACCGACTCAGTGAGCGACTGGCTAACTTGCTCAACGAGTTTCCTAGTTCTAAAAATGTTAGAACTAATTGCGCGCTTAGTGTGGGGTGCACAATCCGATTAAGCATCTCTTTCGGGGAGCTTAATCGAGGAAGCTTGGGGGCCTGTAAGACTAAGTCGGGTGTAGGCCAATTGCGCACCGGTGGTGAGGCGCTAAATCCGATCGCGCGTCTCATGTGAGGCGCGTAATCGAGTCTCGAAGTGGTATGGGGAAAGGAAGTCTGGTTTGAAAGAGGACTGATTGCACATTTGTGATTTTGCGTGCAATCAAATTACACGTGTGATTTTAAGCACGTAATTCGGGGATGTCCAGGTTCGGGTTGGGTCTGAAATATAAGACTATTATTTTAGTCTGTATTTCGACTATATATTATTATTTCAGTATATAGTCTCCCTATGTCGGGATCTGATCCACAGAGCTATTATTTCAACCTGTGTCCAGCCATGTACTATTATTTCAGTGCATGGCATGGATCAATATGCTGGAAAATTGGTACGTATCATTCGGTCAATAAATCGGTACGTACCAGACGATACATACCAGAACAGTAATGTACCAGACGATACATTGAATGTATCGTTCGATATTTACATATATAAAGATGATACGGTATATTTAATGTACTGTATCATTAGGTTCCGAAACCGATATGCATCGTCTGATACGTATCGGTATCGGACGATATTTTGATCCATGGTGCATGGTCCCTACATGAGGGTTATGGGGTATGAAATGCTAGACTATTATTTCAGTCTGCATTTTGACTATATACTATTGTTTCAATATATAGTCTCCCTACGTCGGGATCTGAGCTACAGAGCTATTATTTCAGCCTGTGTTCAACCATATACTATTGTTTCAGTGCATGGTCTCTACGTCAGGGTCATGGGGCCTGAGCCATAGAGCTATTGTTCCAGCCTGTGTCCAACCATATACTATTATTTTAGTGTATGGTCCCACATTAGGGTCATGGGGCCTGAGCCACAGAGTTATTATTTCAGCCTGTGTCTAGCCATATACTATTATTTCAGTATATGGTTCCACAATAGGGTAAAGGGGTCAAAGGTTGACCGAACAGATTTGTATATTCCGAGAGGGAAAAATGGGGGTGTCTATAGTGATTACTATCTTCTCAAGGATGCGGACGATCGTCTTGTTGTGGCTTCCACGGCCCCATTGGTTTGCGGTCGATAAGGTGATGAGCGGTAGTGCTTGATCTTGTATTGCTCGCAGAAGGCCCTGATGCACTTGTTTGTGAAGTTCGTGTCGTTGTCCGTGATGATATCCTTGGGTATGCCAAATTAGCAAATGATATTATTTTTGATGAATTTTTTGACGTGATTGGCCGTGATATTCGTGTAAGATGCTGCCTCTACCCATTTAGTAAAGTATTCAATGACAACCAGGATGAATTGATGTCTGTTTGATGCTTTTGGATTGACCTTTCCAATGACGTCGAGGCCCCAAGTAGCAAATGGCCAGGAGTGGTCATGTTGTGTAGATCTATAGCAGGGCGATGGATCAGGCTGGAGTGCTCTTGGCATTTGTAGCACTTCCGAACGTGCTTGCAGCAGTCGGTTTCCATAGTGGTCCAGAAGTATCCTTACCGTAGGATCTTCTTTGCGAGCATATGCCCATTGATGTGGGCACCACATACTCCCTCATGAATTTCTTTCATGATGTTCGCCGCCTCGCTTTCAGTTAGGCATCAGAGTAGGATATTGTTATATGATCGCTTATAGAGACACTCACTGTAGATGACGTAGTTTGCTGCTAAATGTTGAATGGAGCGTCTATCTTCTTTGGATGTCCCCTCAAGGAATGCTCAAGTTTTGAGGAATTCTTGATATCTGAGAACCATGGTTGCTCATCATCTAACTTTGGGGGTTCCTCAATCTGGAGGCAGAAGGTTGGCTCGTTCCTCTATTCAATCATGATCGACTTCATCATAACATCATATGGAATTTCTACCATTGATGTCAAAGTTACTAACGCGTCGGCGAAGTGATTCCATATTTGCGAGACATACGAGAATGTGATATCCTTGAAGCATGCTATTAGATCCTCGAGGTGCTCATGGTAAGGGATCAGTTTCTCGTCTTTTGTCTTCCAGTCACTGTTTGTCTGGCAAATGATTAACTGTGAGTCACCAAATACTCTAAGGCCAGTTATGTTCAGGTCTAAAGCTACTTGTAGGCCAGCTGCGCAAGCTTCATACTCAGACATGTTGGTGTAAGGGAAGTTGAGTTTGATGAAAACTGGTACGTGTGACCCCTTTGGCGAGATTAAAATAGCGCCAACTCCCTGGCCTTCGGCATTTACTACCCCGTCAAAGTGTATTACCTAGTATTCCTCTACCTCATTTGTATCGTCCTCCGTCATAAATTAGATGTCCTCATCTGAGAATTCGATCTTCAAAGGCTCATAATCGGGTAAGAGATTCTCGGCAAGATGATCAGCAAGTGCCTGCCCCTTGATTGACTTCTGAGTGACGTACGTGATGTCGAACTTGGATAATAGGAGCTGTTAGCATAAAGTCTATCCAGTGAGAGCCGACATTTTGAATAGGTACTTCAACAGATCCATTCGGGCTAGAAGTAGAACGGCCTGAGATAGAAAGTAATGGCAGAGCCTCTGGGTCATCCACACGAGAGCTAGGCATGCTTTCTCCAGATGAGAATAGCGCGTCTTATAGTCGATAAATTTCTTGCTCAGATAATAGATGGTATGCTCTCTTCTTCCTGTCTCGTCATGCTGCTCTAGGACACATCCCATCGAAACTTTCATCATGGAGAGATACATTAAGAGTGGTCTCCCTGGCTCAAGTGGTACTAATACGGAAGGGTTGAGAAGGTAGCCCTTGATCTTATCGAATGCTGCTTTGCAGCCGTCGTTCCATTCAACGGGTGAATCTTTCCTTAGTAGCTTGAAGATCGACGTACAGATTGGAGTATGTTGCGCAATGAACCGACTGATGTACTGTATCCTACCTAAGAACCCTCTAACCTCTTTCTCAGTAGATGGTGGTGGCATTTCGGTGATGGCTTTCACCTTGATTGGGTCAACCTTGATGCCTCTCCTACTGACGATGAATCCTAGCAACTTTCCTGACATGGTGCCAAATGCACATTTATGAGGATTCAGACGTAACCTATATTTTCTCAGCCTCTCAAACAACTTTTAGAGGTTTATCAGATGGTCACTTCACTCTGGTGATTTGGCGATCATGTCGTCGACGTACACCTCAATTTCTCGGTACATCATGTCGTACAGTGCCGTCATGGCCCTTTGATAGGTTGCCTCGACATTCTTTAATCCAAATGGCAATATGCGGTGACAAAAGGTTTTCCATAGGGTGATGAATGCTATCTTTTCTCAATCTGCCTCTACCATCTTGATTTGATTGTATGCGGAGAATCCGTCCGTGAATAAGAGCATCCCATGCTTAGCAGTGTTGTTGACCAAGATGTCAATGTGCGGTAATGGGAAGTCGTCTTTCGGGCTTGCCTTGTTCAGGTTTTTGAAATTGATGCACATGCGGACCTTTCTATATTTCTTCGGCACTGAGACGATATTGGCTAACCACCACGGGTATTTGGAGACCATGAGGAATCCTGCATCATATTGCTTAATGACCTCGTCTTTTACTTTCAACATCCACTCGGGTCAGAGACGTCTCAACTTCTACTTGACTGGTAGAGTGGCAACTCATGCTCGACCAAATCAGTGTCCAAACCAAGCATGTCCTCGTACGACCATGCAAAGACGACTTCGTATGACCGAAGGAAATCGATCATGCTTTTTCTTTCTTCGGTAGATAGTGACGTTCCGATCTTGGTGATTCTAGGAGTCTCCTCAATCCCTAGGTTGACGTCCTCTGTTTCTTTAACAATAGGGGTAGGGCCGTGCTCAAAGTTGGCAAACCGTTTAAGGAGTTCATTGGGAAGCTCCTCAGTAGGGAATTCCTCATCTAGACTCGTGACTCCTACATCTTCTTATATTCCTACAAGAAAGGGGTCGACTTCACATGGGATGGGTTTTTTATTAAGGCATCCTTTTCTTTGACTTTATTAGAAATTTTAAAAGACAATATTTTTAGATTATATATTTTTTCTATATTTTCGGGATTTTTGTTTTCTTCAGAAATGGGTTCTTGGCAAAGCGAGTCCCTATATATACACGGTATTGCCTGCCAAGGGCTTATCTCACTTTTTATAGGTTTTTTTTTTGGGAAATGGGTGCCGAATTTCAGGCCACTTACCGCTTCCAGATTTTGGGACATAGATGCCCAATTCTGTATCGGGGTGTTGGTACGCGCTTTTTCTGGGTTCCTTTTGGTAATCGGAAAGAGTGGCCTAATTCGATCCAAGTGGACTCTGGAAAAGGCGATGATAGAGTAATAAATTAGGAAATATTAAATGCTGAAATTAAAGAGGCAAATTCTAAATGAAGAATACCTGAGAAGATGCGATCGCCAGCTACAGATATTTATCGACGCTGCAACACGTCACTGATCGCGCTTTAAGGGGAGCGGGGGCTTGCAGGTTGAACTCCTTTACTGAATTGTCCACCGGCAAACGCCAGCTGCTGTGGGTTGCCTTTAGTTTAACCGGTTTGATTTTCCTATTCCTGCTGAGATTTTATTTAACTTGGTCTCCTAATCCTACTAGGAGTCTGATTGATTTAGTTTCCTAATACTATTGGGAGTCTGATTAAAAAAGGTCTCCTAATTCTACTAAGAATCTAATTAATTTAAATATCTTAATCCTATTGGAGGTCTAATTAATTAAGTCTCCTAATCTTATTAGAAGTGTAATTAATTTAAATATCTTAATTCTATTAGGAATTTAATTAATTTAAGTACTTTATTTTCACTAATAACTAACTTTCCTAATCCCACTAGAAGTATAATTAATATTAGTCTCCTAATTGTACTAGGATTGCAAATATGCTAATTTTACTAAAACTCTAACTAATTAAAAATATGTTAATTCTGTTTAAAATTCTAATTAAAGTAAATATACTAATTTTACTAAAAATCTAAAAAAAAGGGGTTTTGGCCTATTATGCTAAGGAGGATCGGCCCCGTTCCCGGGTACCCTCCGTATGCTCCCTTAGGCAAATCGGGTGGCTGAGTTTAAATTATAAGACGATTTTTTACACTGAAAAGTCAATAATTTTTGGATTTTAATTATGAATTGAATTTTGAAGCTAGGAATTGAGAGCTAAACTATAAATCAGGATTTTTAAAATTTAGAATTATAAGAAATCGATAAATTAAGAATGGAGTCTGAAATCTAAAGACTGAAATCGGGACCGAAATCAATAAATCAGACCGTATGATTAAGGATTGATTCTAGAAACTAAGAACTAGAACCAGAGATTAATGATAGGACCGAAGATCGAGATTTCGGGGTAAAAATAAGATTTAAAGTTGTGAATTAAACAATCAGATTAAGGACTGGTTCCGGATTCTGAGAATTGGAATCAGATATTAAAACTACGAATTTAATAAAGGTACTACGGTCTAAGACTGAAATTAATACTAATAGTTAAAACCGGAAATCTAAATCTAAGAATTAAGAACTAGAACCGAAGATTAAGAACTAGAAGGAAAATTGTACCTAAGGCCGGGGCTGCAGAGGAAAATCTCGAAATCCTAAGCTTGAAGGCGAGGAGCTCGAAACTTGAATCTCGGAGTCGTTGTGATGTGTTATTGGGATGAGGTGGTGGGTCCTATTTATAGGTATTTTACCAATTACCCGCCCTGTGGGGTGCGCTTAATTAGCTGCTCAGATCCAAGTACGCGCCCTGTTTGGCGCGCTTATTTGAATTGCACCCCCTGTTCCAAGCGCTTAATCACTTTGAGTCGGTGGCCGACTTAGTGAGTGACCGGCTGACTGTCTCAGCCGAGTGTCCTAGTTCTAGTCTAATTTAGACTAATTGCATGCCCTGTTTGGTGTGCTCAATCCAATTATGCACCATGTCAACTGCACTTAATAGGGAAATTTTGGCGGTCTAGGGAGTTACTAATTGTACGCGCTGGATACCGCGTGCAAATGGATTGTGTGCATTACGTAGAGCGTACAATCGAACCTTCAGGCGGTTTCTAGAAGTTTTAATCATGGTCTTATACGGACCAATTGCGCGCAGCTGGTAGAGAGTGCAATTCAATTACGCACGTGGGTGAGGGCGCGGAATTGGAAAACCTTTCGGGTTGGGTTGGTCTAGGTGTTGGGATTTCAGGATAGATAGACTAGCAGGCAGGTAAGGACATGCATGCATACATATTTATATGTAATATCATTTAAGTAAGATATTACATGTAAATATTGAAATACCCCCATTTGAATTCAATAAAAATAGTCTCGAATAAAAAATCTCAATGAATAAAAAGTCAACTTTCTAGTTCAAGAATAAAATCCGATTTTTTGCAAATTGGTCAATTTTCTAACTTTTAAATGGCAAGCTTTTTTGTGAAACTTTAAAGCCTATAAATTCTACCATATCAAAGTATTGCTAAAATACTAAAGTTCGATAAAAAAAGTTCACTTCTGGGCTTTCAAATGGGGAATATATTGCTAGGGTTCTGACTTGACCTTTGACCTTTGGTCAACAGGGCCTAGGACTTAGCTATATATTATTGTTATGGTGCATAATTATCTGATTATAGGGTTTTCAGGGTTTTAGAACTTTTAGAGAGGATTGATCACTTTCCAAAATTCATGGGCAAGGTCAAGGGTCGACCGAACAGGTTTATATACTCCGAGAGGGCAAAATGGGGGTGTCTATATTGGGGTGCCGGTCCTTTACCTGTTTGGATGGAGAGGCTTGGTTGATAGGATTCTTCAGAGTCAGCCTCCATCATGTTGATCCAGGGCTCGCCTGAGATTCCATCCTCTAATGTCAGCACGATCCTGTGGTGGTTCTCCACAAGGGGAGATTGTGTAGGCATAGAAGGCTTTTCCTCAAACAGGGATAGGGCGGCTAAGTCTATTTCTAGGAGGGGAGGAAAAATTTAGGGATTGGTGGGGTGGACAGGGGGTGCCAATTTGTGCAAGGTTAACTACGTTGCCCCATTCTGATCTATTTTTATGATCCCTGTGCTCACAAAGGTGTTTCGAATATGAGGTCTAGGACGGGGCTCATCTTCTAAGTGTATTCCCTTGGCTTTCACTATAGCGATTGTTCGGGCCTTCTCTTTGGCTTCTCGTACTTCTTCTAATGTGGGCTTGTAGGCTAACCCAAACCTGATTTGTTGTCCCCCTTTTACCTTAACTGGCTCTCTCCTGCCTTGCAATCGGGGTCCTAGCCCCCTTCCTTTACGGTAACCCCATTTCTGGATCATGGCCACAGCTGCGACCATTTCGCCTTCGATTTTTAGGGTGATGCTTTTCGAGGGTTTCGGGACTACCACTGATACCTCATATTCAAAGTTGTGGAGGTTCGTATCCTCGGTCGTGTGTGGCACATTTAGTACTTTGGGGTTCTCAATCTTGTGGGTTGCTTTTTTGCTTCTCATCATGCCCCTCACCTATGATGGTGATGATCTTCTACCCATAAACAAATTTGAGCTTCTAGTGCAGTGTCGAAGGTATTGCCCCTACTTCATGCAACCAAGGGCATCCGAATAATAGGTTGAAAGAAGATTTGATATCCATTCCTTGAAAAGTTATGGAAAAGGTCATTGGCTCGATTACTAGCTCAAGATCAACTTCCCCAATTATTTCCCTTCTTGTATTATCAAACTCTCTACTGCTAGTTTTTGTTAGCCTCAGCATACATGGGTCCACACCTATTTTGGTGGCAGTTTTCAGAGGTACATGTTAAGTGATGGAAAATGCCACTTTTCACCCTTTAACCTAACCATTGATAGACTTGTGAACACACTAATAAGCCTCTGTCGAGTGCATTTTATAGACATCAATAAAAGATGACACTAATACAGAAAACCACTCAAGAATGCCTAAAAAGGGGCCATCTCTCAGCACAGGACAAACCCAGCAACAGAATACCAGAGGGTAGCACATCACTGGACCCTTGGAGCGTGTGGCTATAGCAAGGCAAGGCGAAGGAAGTGAAAATAGGCTGAAAACATCCTATCGAGAGGTCACCTGAAGACTTCAATAGGAGCTGAAAGCAAAGAAAGGAGGAATTTATGCAGTTGAAAAGGTTTCGATAGGATCTGAAGACAGAAGAAAGATGGATTCGTGTGGATTGAGGAGTTTGATAGGATCCAAGAACCTATCAAGCAGCTGAAAGAAAGGAAGAAACCATCCAATCGAAAACCTGCCTGAGGTGTAAAGGGAACCTATCGAATGGTTTCCTGAACCTATCGAGATGGAGACGCTAGAACAGAACCTACCGAAGGGTGCTTGAGCCTTTCGATAGGAGTGAGAAACGATGGCATACAGAGCGGAACCTGTCGAAATGGTGCTCCAACCTGTCAAAAAGCTTCCCCAACCTGTCGAATACTCCAGGCCAAGGGCTGAGAATGCTGAAACTCTAAGAGAAGGCTCATCCTATCGGAACCTATCGAAGAGATCTGAGAACCTAGCAAAATGACCAAAAAACTCTATTTGAACCTGTCGAAATCGTGTGCAGAACTTCTCAGAAATTCAGCTGTGCACGCTATGACTTGGTGACCTGTTGCACGCAACCTGAGACACTTAATGATCGTCATGACGGTTTCAGAAGATGCCCTAGGAAATCCTAACCGACCCACGTGCTCTAACAGAACCCTAACAAACTCTGAGGACCTTTTAGAAGAAATTTTTTGTGAGAAAAATAAAGGAGAAAGCTATATATAGAGACCCCCAATTGCAATTGGGGAGAGATGAAGATCTGAGCCAAATTTTAGAGATTAGAGCTTACAGAGAAATTCTATTTTACCTCCTTTAGTCCAATAATGGTTGGGTAATTCCCTTGGAGTAGCGAGGAGAGAGTTAGATCTGCAATTGGGTAAGGTTAAGATTGCTATTGTGGGTTCCCAGTTGCACAGACTACAGATCTGAGAGTATTTCCATTGTAGAGTGATTTTGATTATAATGTAAATACTATTTTTAATGCTTTAATTAGATCTAAAGTTCATTTGGTTTCATTTGGTGATTGATCGGATTTGTGTAGATGAGTCTTTAGATCAGCTCACCCACTTAACTGGTAGGCCTCTTGGATACCACCCGATCTCCCTGGATCTGATACTCCTGTAATTCCTTGAGTCTGTGACTTAGGAATTGCAGCATCTGTAGTGGTTTTAATTGTTCTAATTGATGCTTTAGCTTTGGAGGAGATCCCTAGGATGGTCTGTGACTATTAAAGTGGACAGATCATAACCTTAAGATTAGTCCAAGCTCAGGCTCTAATTGGATTCGTCTGCTGCAAATCCATGGATCAGATAATGCCTATAGAATGGTCTGTGACCATTCAAGTGGACAGATCATAGCCTTAAGACCAAGTAGATCCTGCGATTTTGAGTGGAGCTTTCTACCCTGCAGCTGTGCTTATAGCTAGTTGAGGGAATTGTGTGCTCTGAACCTCTGTAGCATGATTAATCGAATCTGATTTCAGTGAAGACCAATTTCCAAGCTACTCTTCTCCATTTTCTATTTTTTACTCTTTTTCCCTGCAAGATCTAAGTTTCTAAACTTGATCCAAGTTAGTCTATGTTTAATTTTAGCTTAGCTTAAGTGACAATCCATTTTAAACCTCTCCCCTATCTTTTAGCTAACTTAGCATTAGTTAGGGTGCCAGATCTCCTACAGATCTGGAGATTTATCACATTTTAAAACCAACCTTCCTGTGGACATTCCCTTACTCACCATATATTTAAAGCTTGCTACAACAGACCCTGATTACTTGCAGGTCTGTGTGAGTGTGTTCTGCCTAGTTTTATTAGCGATTTTAGACCCCCATTTGAGGGAAGGCAAGCACCCCAATAAGTTTTTGGCGCCGCTGCCGGGGAGGTGTGATTAGAAATTAATAGATCTAAGTTTTGATCATAGTTTTGTAGTTGTTTGTTTAATTTTACTAACTGCATTTGTAAGTTTTATTATTTTTCAGTATTTTCTGTGCATTTCATCAGATCTAAGGCTGCTAGTGAGAGGAGAATTGTGCTGGAGACTGCTCTGTAGTTTGCATCCCTCTACTCCCCTTTTATTTTTTTCAGATCTGTTGATAGTTTTGTTAGAGTAGTTAGAAAGTTTGGTTTATTCTATTTGTTGTGTTGAGGATCTGTTCTACATTCAGAATTTGAGTGTTATATGTTTGGTAGGAGAACACTCTAACCTCAGATTATTCCACTAAATCTAGAGGTTGAAAGACTTCTCAGATCCAAACCAACTACACTCACATCTGTTGTAATTGATTTTGTAGAAATGGGTGAGCAACAACAGCCGAGAACCCTCAAGGAGTTTAATGCACCAGGGGTCTATAATTCCCCCTTCTGCATTCAATTCCCAGCTGCTCAGGGAAACTATGAGATAAAATCGTCCATAATTCAAATGCTGCCCTCATTTCATGGCCTGACCAAAGAAGACCCATACAAGCACATTGATTAGTTCTTGGGACTGTGCACTACATTTAATATCACAGGTTTGGGAGAGGAGGCTACCAGGATGAGACTCTTTCCTTTTTCATTAAAGGACAGAGCCAGGACCTGGTTGTCCTTGCTTCCACCCAACAGCATTCATTCCTGGAGTGACCTCCAATGTCAATTCCTGGCCAAGTTCTTTCCTATGTCAAAAACCAGCCAGTTGAGGAAGGGTATCATCTCTTTTACCCAAGATCCAGTTGAAGATTTTCATCAATCCTGGGAGAGATTTAAGGAACTCCTAAAGAAATGCCCCACCATCAAATCCCTGAATGGCAATTAGTTCAAAGCTTTTATCAGGGAATTGATTTTAAAAGCAAAAATATGATAGATGCTTCCTGTGGTAGCACCTACCACCATAAAACTGCTGAGGAGGCATGGGAGCTCTTTGATATTATTAGTGAGAACTCTATGCAAAGGGAAACCTTAGCTAGAGATCTAGAGCCTCCTAGGTTGTTGAAGGAGAATACCTCAAGAGGAAAGATATATGAAGTGAGTGTGCTAAGCGATTTGGAAAGGAAAGTGGACAGCCTAGCCCTTAAATTTGATAGACTGATGGGAGCAATGCAGTCACCTGTAGCTGCTAGGGTGGAGGAGGCATGTGCCATATGCCAGTCCCCTGCTCACTCCCTTGAAGAATGCCCATCTACTGACCAGTTTCCTGATTTTATAACAGAGCATGTAGCTGCGGCTCAGTCTTATGGGCAGCAGCCTGCTGCTGGGTATCAATGGAGAAACCACCCAAATCTGAGGTGGAGACAAGATGCATACCCCAGCCAGCAGCAGCAGCCCCAGCAGCCCATGCCCTGCAGAAATGCTCAGCCCTATCGAGAAGGTTATGTCCCAAGGCCTCAGTATCAGCAACCCATGGCGCAGAAATGCTCAGCCCTATCGAGAAGGTTATGTCCCAAGGCCTCAGTATCAGCAACCCATGGCCCAACCCGTAGCTCCTCCTGTGCAGCAATCTGCACCCCCTTCAGCTGCGAGAGCACTTTCCTTTGAGGAACAAGTTCTATCTTCACTGCAGAACTTGAACTCCTTATCCCAAACTGTGCACTCTCATAACCAGAGCATCAAAAAGATAGAGGATCAACTTGGTCAGCTGTCTTATGCCTTGACTAGAAGCGAAGGAGGGAGGTTGCCTAGCCAACCACAGGACAACCCACGAAGATAGTTTGTAGTGGGTGAAGTTTCCTCCACTTGTGAGGAAGCCAAATCTGTTACAACATTGAGAAGTGGTAGGTTAGTGGACAACTAAGTGGACTGTGAGCCTATGAGAAACTTGGAGGAAGAAAATGAAGAGATTTCTATCAGAACACAACAAAGGCCACCAGTGGTGGACTTGAAGGAGCAACCAGCTGTGAATAAAGTGGATAATGAGGATCCTCAAGAAAAGAAAAAAATAAAAAAGAAAGAGGCCCTATTGGCTAAGGCTGCAAGTGAGGGAGCAATCCCACATGTTCCATTTCTTAAGGCACTACAAGCACCTTCCCCTTTTGATAAAGGGCAAGGAAAAATTAAGGAAATGATGGAGACTTTCAAGCAAGTAAAGATCAATTTGCCCTTACTTGATGCCATTAAATAAGTCCCAGCCTATGCCAAGTTTTTAAAAGAACTATGCACCCATAAAAGACAATCCAGGATACACCTATCCAAGAAAGTCTTTTCAGCAAAGAAAGTGAAACAAATTTTGTCGATTGCAACCCCAACCAAATTTTAAGACCCTGGAACCCCCACTATCCCCTGCATCATTGGGGATCACACCATTGATAAATCCTTATTAGATCTGGGAGCTAGTGTAAATTTTCTTCCATATTCACTATATGAGAAGCTAGGCTTGGGAGAATTAAAGCCCACACATGTGATCCTACAGTTGGCTGACAGATCTAGAAGGAAACCTGTGGAGATAATTGAGGATATTTTGGTTGGAGTTGACAAATTCTTCTATCCTCCTAACTTTTTGGTATTGGACATGGAACCAAGCAAATGTGCTTCTTCCATACTTGTGATTCTAGGCAGGCTCTTTTTGGCCACTGCCAATGCTCACATACAATGCAGGTATGGAATCATGGAAGTGTCATTTGGAAACATGAAGGTTAAGCTAAATGTTTATAGCACTGGCTATCAACCCTCTCTTGAAGAGGCTTGTTTTTCCATTAATGCACAAAAAAAGGCGATGCATGAAAATACTCATTGGCTGTTGCAGGAAAATGCTTGGGTCACAGATGGAAAACTATACTCAGGGGAGGGACACTGGCTGAGGAAAAGATCCACGAAAGGTGCCAAGTTTGATGAGCCTGAGGAGACTATGGACCTTCCAGACCCTCCAGATTAGCCCCTGAAGTCAGTATGTATCATATGTATCATACTTTGCTTTTATTTTGGATGTTTACTTTGTTGTTAATTGATTTTTTTAATTTCCTGTAATAATAATAATAAAAAAAAGAGAAACAAAACTGCCATGCTTAATACTAGGCCGTCATTTCAATATTACCAGTTGTCCTGTGATAATGGGAGCTTGGCCACAGGGAAAATAAACTGTAGAGCAGCACAGCAGACGAGCCTACTGGGTGTTGAAACTGAGAGTGCCCAGAAACGCAGCCTTATTTGGTTTTTGGGAGCTTTCGATAGGTCAAGTTCACTTGTCGTTAGGTCACACGGTGATTTCGACAGGATATTTGATGGTTTCTATAGGCACTGAGACCTGTCGGAAGGATGGTTCCACCTATCGGGATCCTATCGAATCATCCCTGTTGAAAGATTTGTCAGCTAAGCTTTCGACAGGACGCATAACCCTATCGAAATCATCCAATGCATCCTATCGAAATCGTGTTTCACCCCTTATATACCTGTCGATAAGTCATTTGTGCCTCACTCCCTACCTTTTGTAAAACCCTAGCTCTCTTCCTCTCTCTTTCACTTCCCCCATTCTCCACTAAATCCTCGCAGAGCCGTCAGCCATTCAGTCTGCCATTTTGTATGGGCATTGAGCTTGTGCAGAGAAGCATTGTGCATATGATTTTGGAGAATTTGGAGCTGTGTATTGCGATATCTGTCCAACCCTAGAAATTTTGGGGTAAGTTTCCTTCCCACCGCCAATCTGTCGCTATTCCAATTGTTAACCTCTGAATTCCATTACAAGTTGGTGAGTGAACAATCCCTGAGAGTAAATGGCGGAACTTGAGGAAACCCTAGCAAACCTACTCAGGAGACCAGCTGCTTCTACCCCCAAATCTTTCAAGAAATCAAAGCCAGTTTCCAAACCACTTGTTAAGAGAAAGCTCTCTGAAGAGACACCCAAGAAGGCCCCTAAAGCCAAGAAAGCCAAAGCAGTAGACATTCAGGAGCCTGTGGTAGAAAGACCCTTAGCGAGAGATACTCCTACAGTAGAGCTGTCAGCTGGGTTAACTACCCCCAATGAGTTTGTAGAAAAATTGAGTCTTGTTCCTGAGACAAATTTTGATCTGGCATATTTTGCCAACATTGGGGAGTGCCAAGGGACATTGGAATATTTGAAGAAAGAAGGTCTATTACCCCTGCTTTCACCCTTGAAGGAAATTTTCTACCCCAGGTTAGTGAAATTGTGGTACCAGAACCTGACAAAGAAGGTGGTGCCTGGGGCTGAGGATATACTAGAAATCTTGATTGATGACTGACAGCTGACTGTCGATTGCAGAGACATTGGGATGGATTTGGGAGTCCCATATCAATTTGACTCCACCAGAGCTGAGGGAGCACCTACAGGGGCTACATTTAGGGAAATGGCTAAACAACTTACTAACATAATAGTGGGCTCTGGTGAATCCCTGATGAGAAGAGACCTCCATCCTACCCTAAGACTCATTGATACCATTTTCGGGAAAAATATAATGTCTCTGGCCATTTGCAAGAGAGAAGGGCCCCATTAGTGGATACCCTATACTTCTGTTCCAAGGGGCAATTTGTGAATACACCTAAGCTGATTTTTGAAACAATGGTGGACATCAATGACAAGGTGTTGAAGAGACAAGATTTTGCTAAGGGAGGAGGTCTGCCTTTCTGCAGACTCATCACATGTCTGCTCAAGACTGGAAAGTATGTGATCAAGCAAAATGAGTCAATGGAGAAGCTGACCATCAAATTAGATGGAAAGCGGGAATGGTCAACCAGCCTCACCTTGATTAAAAAGAGTCAGCCAGTTGGAAGGGAGGAGGCTGAGAAGGCACCCACTACCGTGGCAGCAGAGACTCTTGTAGAGATACCCTCATCCATCCCTCCACGTACCGTACCTGTCCCATTACCCACACCTCCACCCACTTTGCTTTTTCTGTTTGTATCAATCCCTCTTCCAACAGACCTCTCTCCACCCACCTCTGAACCTGCTTTACCTTCACCCACCTCCTAGGTTTTCCAACCTGACATCCTTGAACCTCCCACATTCTTCGAGCTTACCCCTACCATTTCTTCTCCACCCATTACCCATCCCATTTCTAATTTCCCCCCATCACAAACCCCTCTGCATCCACAGGGTGTGGACCTATTCACCACTACTGGGTCGGCCCTCATGACCTCAATTGTGGAGAATGTTGCTCATGAGTACACTCCACTTCCTGACTCCCCACGCCCCACTCTTCCTCATTTTAATCATGCACCCTCTTCTCCCATCCATCATGTCCAAACACCTGCCCCTTCTACCCCCACCATGCCTGACACCCTCACTCAAATTCTATCCCTCCTCCAATTAACCATCAACACCGACAACCAGACCCTCATGAGCTCATGCTTCCAATCAATTCAATCCACCCATACCCCATCCTCTCCCACCCCTCAACCCCCTCACATATCTCCTCCTACTTCACCCATACCTACCCCACACCCTGCTGCTGCCCGGCCTGAGGAGGTAGTCGCACCAGCTCTCCCCATACTTTCCTCACCACCGGCCACTTTACCCTCATCACCAGATTTTCTGGCCTCCGCAGTAGCTGAATCCCCTCTACCTCCCACCACCTCCCCACCTGTTTTCCAGGATGCCTCCACCCAAATTGATCTATGGGAGGATCTGGTTCTCTCCACCCCCTCCTCTTCATCCACTACACCCTTGTCCTTGCCCATTGTCCTTAGATAAAATATGTACATCCCCCCTTACCTCACCCTGTTGTATGCCATGACGGACAACCCTTACATTCAAAGGGATGTCCTGAGAGGTATGGCTGCACTCCGAGCTTCCATTGAGGCCCCTTATGAGGAGAGGATTGCCAACATAGAATTGGAGCAAGAATTAAGTTCTGAGATATCTCTCAAGGTGGTCTAAAATCCTGACTCGTTATGAGTCCACAAAACAGTTGGCTGCTACTGAGAGTCTAATTGCCAAATATGAGAAGAAGAATTCTGAGCTTCTCAAGAAAAAATTAGCCAATGCTCAGGAGATACTCAAGGCCACCAAGGAACTCTCTGATGCCAACCTGCTCTATGCCACAAAACAAATTGACATATTGGAGAAAAAGGTTACTTCCCTTATCTCTCAGCCCTTTCAACCTACCCCTCTCGCCACCGCACCTCCTTCCACTCAATCATGTCCCCCTTCTACAACTCAACCTCCTCCCACCCCACCTGTAGATGTGCACCCTCCTCTAGCCCAGGAGCCTCCCCCTACTCAACCTGCCCCTCCAAAACCTAAAAGGGCTCCCGCTAAGGAGAAAGTTACTGCCAAAAGATCTGCTCCCTCAGCTGCTTCTGTCAAGAAAGGAAAGAAAACTGCTGCCCAGTCTAAAGACGCCCCCCCCCCCACCCAGGCCCCAACCCAACCTGAGGTTTCCTTCACCTTACTGTCAAGGGAGGAAAGAAGGAAGGCTGTTGTGGCTCTCGGATTGGACCCCACTGCCCTTTTTCCTTCTGATTCGAATTCAGATTCTGTTGATCTTAAAGGAAAACAACCCGCTGCCCAGTCTAAGGAAGCAGCAAATAAGCCACAACCGAAAGTTAAATCTAAAGGAGAAGCTCCTTTATCTAAGGATGAGTTGAAAAACCTAGCTGACCTCTATGATTGGCCAGATGATGCCTATAAATAGCTATGGCAGTTTGCTGTTTTAGTTTCTTCCTCACTTGTCTCATGTATATATTTGGCATTTTAATACAATTTTGTCTTCATGTAGTTTTGTGTTTTTTTGTATCGCTCTTTTCCCCCTATGCCTCTCTCCTGATTTCATAGTGTAAAACAATGAGGACATTGTTTAGTTTAGGTTTGGGGGTATGGAATGAATGCTAATAAATTAGTTAATGTCATTACAGCTAGGCTAAAAAGGAGTGGTTGGAATTAATTAGAGTAAATTCCCACCTGATTTTTGGAAAAAGAGGAAATTAAAAAAATGTTTGAAATTGAAATAAGCTCTAGTCCAACAGACTTCATGAGGCAAATGTCAACAATTTGTGAAAAATAATTTCGATGTGTAGGAAACCTGAAATGAGAGAAGATTGTGAAGATACACCCCTGAAAATTTGATGGAAGGCCATACCCAGTGAGACTTGGGCCTGAAAAGCTTGTAATTTCTTTGAAGTGTGTTTTGGCAATTTTTCTGCTCTGAGGACTTACTGGACCTAATTCTGATCACCAGAAGTTGGGCAAACCCGAATTGAAATAGCTTGACAGCACTCATGACATTGAGGACATGAAGTAAGGCCATTCCTTGGATAGTTTGAGCCTAAAATGCCCCACCTTTGAATTACCCTTGATACACACCAGTTGAGAATTTAAAATCACAGTTTTTCTTTGATGAAAATCAGAAATTTTAAACCCAAAACCTTTTGACCTATTTCAGTTCACCCTTAACCTGAGAACTCAGAAAATAAGAGGAGAAGTGAGGTTAGAAGTGCAAGGTTCGAGGTCTGGCAAAAAGAAGAAAGTATATTTGAAGGCTAGTGTGATGTATAGTTGTGGCATTCCGATCCATATAAAAATAAAATAAAATAAAAAATAAATTAACAAGAGCAAAAGGATGAGAAAGAGAAGTCACTTCATTTGAAAATCTACAAGAAGATAAGAAGCGGATCACTTCAAGTCTGAAATTTCATAAAGAAATTGAAGAGGTGCTGAAATGAAGAAGGTTGAGCTGCAGACCACCTCCTTACCTTTACTGATTTCTCAATTTGAATCCCTTTTACCCTTTCTTTCTTTTACAAACCTCAACCCTAAGCCACATTACAACCCAATAAAAAGACCTTACTGATCTGAAATGAATTGAACTATCATGTGGAGATAAAGATTTGTTTAATCTATGGTGTGAAGAGCTAGAAAAATTTCAGGAATTAGAGCAATGCCTATGCTCATGCTTACAGTCCTATCTGAGGGCTGTAACTGCTCTTGAGCTGTGTAATTCTACACCCTTCATTTTTGTTGTGAGTGAATAGCCCTGGTGAGACTTGGGTTTGAAATCCAATTTGATGGGGTAGTATCAAAACATAATTCTCAAGTGAAAGGTGAGCCATGCATTAATTTTTAAGAGCAATGCCTTGACATGAGTTGAGTGATGGTGAAGGATTGCAGTAGACTTTCAAGTTTGGAATTGATTTTCTTTTTGATTGAAACTCCTCTAATGAATTGAAAAGACATGGTGTGAATTTATTCTATTTATTGAAACTCCGTTTAGCAGGATGCACTACTATTAACTAACCTTATTGGAGAAGTTTGTGGGTACCTTCACTGAAAACCCTTAGGAGACTTCACTCCTCCACTAGGGATCACCTAAGGGTTTAAAAGGCTTGGTGCATAAGCTAAATGCATCTGTTCTCCCTACAAAAGTGGCATTTTTATTTCCTTTTAATTCTCCATTGCTCAGGGACTAGCAAAGCTTAGGTTTGGGGGTGTGTTAAGTGGTGGAAAATGCCACTTTTCACCCTTTAACCTGACCATTGATAGACCTGTGAGCACACTAATAAGCCTCTGTCGAGTGCATTTTGTAGACAACAATAAAAGATGACACTAATGTAGAAAACCACTCAAGAATGCCCAAAAAGGGGTCATCTCTCAGCACAGGACAAACCCAACAACAGTACACCAGAGGGTAGCACATCACTGGACCCTTGGAGCGCGTGGCTACAGTAGGGCAAAGTGAAGGAAGTGAAAATAGGCTGAAAACATCCTATCGAGAGGTCACCTGAAGACTTTGATAGGAGCTGAAAGCAAAGAAAGGAGGAATTCGTGCAGTTAAAAAGGTTTTGATAGGATCTGAAGGCAGAAGAAGGATGGATTCGTATGGATTGAGGAGTTCGATATGATCCAAGAACCTATCGAGCAGCTGAAAGAAAGGAAGAAACCATCCTATCGAAAACCTGTCTGCGGTGTAAAGGGAACCTATCGAATGGTTTCCTAAACCTATCGAGATGGAGACGCTGGAACAGAAACTACCGAAGGGTGCTTGAGCCTTTCGATAGGAGTGAGAGCAATCCTATCGAAACGATGACATGCAGAGCGAAACTTATCGAAATGGTGCTTCAACCTGTCGAAAAGCTTCCCCAACCTGTTGAATACTCCAGGCCAAGGGCTGAGAATGCTGAAACTCTAAGAAAAGGCTCATCCTATTGGAACCTATCGAAGAGACAGCTGTGCACACGCTGTGACTTGGTGACTTGCTGCACGCAACTCGAGGTACTTAGTGATCGGCACGATGGTTCCAAAAGATGCCCTAGGAAATCCTAACTGACCCACATTCTCTAACAGAACCCTAACAAACTCTGAGGACCTTCTAAAAGGAATTTTTGGTGAGAAAATAGAGGAGAAAGCTATATATAGAGACCCCCAATTGCAATTTGGGAGAGATGAAGATCTGAGCCAAATTCTGGAGATTAGAGCTTGCAGAGAAATTCTATTTTCCCTCATTTAGCCTAACAATGGTTGGCTAATTCCCTTGGAGTAGCGAGGAGAGAGGTTAGATCTGTAATTGGGTAAGGTTAAATTGCTATTGTGGGTTCCCAGCTGCACAGACTACAGATCTGAGAGTATTTTCACTGTAGAGTGATTTTGATTGTAATGTAAATGTTGTTTTTAATGCTTTAATTAGATCTAAAGTTCCTTTGGTATCATTTGGTGATCGATCGAATTTGTGTAGAGGAGTCTTTAGATCAGCTCACCCACTTAACTGGTAGGCCTCTTGGATACCACCCGATCTCCCTGGATCTGATACTCCTGTAATTCCTTGAGTCTGTGACCTTGGAATTGCAGCATCTATAGTGGTTTTAATTATTCTAATTGATGCTTTAGCTTTGGAGGAGATCCCTAGGATGGTTTGTGACCATTAAAGTGGATAGATCATAACCTTAAGATTAGTCCAAGCTCAGGCTCCAATTGGATTCGTCTGCTACAAATCCATGGATCAGATAAAGTCTATAGGATGGTCTGTGACAATTCAAGTGGACAGATCATAGCCTTAAGACTAGGTGGATCCTACGATTTGGAGTGGAGCTTTCTACCCTGCAACTGTGCTTATAGCCAGTTGAGAGAATTGTGTGCTCTGAATCTCTGTAGCATGATTAATCGAATCTGATTTCAGTGAAGACTAATTTCCAAGCTACTCTTCTCTATTTTCTACTTTTTACTCATTTCCCCCAAAATATCTAAGTTCCCAAACTCGATCCAAGTTAGTCTATATTTAATTTTAGCTTAGCTTAAGTGACAATCCATTTTAAACCTCTCCCCTGTGTTTTAGCTAACTTAGCATTAGTTAGGGTGCCAGATCTCCTACAGATTTGGAGATTTATCACATTTTTAAACCAACCTCCTTGTGGACATTCCCTTACCATCTTTTTAAAGCTTGCTACAACAGACCCTGATTACTTACAGGTCTGTGTGAGTGTGTTCTGCCTAGTTTTATTAGCGATTTTAGACCCCATTTGAGGGAAGGCAAACACCCCAACAGTACACATTTAGAGCGGACCCATTATCAATTAGTACCAGTGGGATTACCATGTTCCCGGCCTCTACAGTGATGTTGAGATATTTAGAATGATTATTTTCCTCCTCCGATCAATCCACATCTGAAAAAGAGATGGCATTGGGGGCCATCACCTGCCCGATTATCTGCCCGACCTCATCTGGGCTCACTTGAAGAGACACATGTGTATTTTTTAACGCTCCCATTAGAGCTTAGAAATGGAGCGGGGACGCCATTAATAGGTCACAGACCATGATATGGGTCGGTATTCTTCTCAGCTGAGTCTCAAGTATGTGCTCTCAGCTCATTTTTTAAACGGGTTTACTGCAGTAGTATCTTTCTTCCCCTCTGGTCGGGTTGGTGCTAGTGCCGGTGCATCTGGCTGTTTGGATATCTTCCTAGACCTGGTGACAAAATCAACTCCCCCCTCCGTGCTACTACCAATATTGACGTCTGTTTGATCATACCTGAGCGGGACCTGATGAGGATTGTATGTTGGTCCCGAGATTTGGAACGGGATAGCAAGGGGTGCTAGTGATGCTGGTATCAATGGACTGGGATGAGTGGGCCATACCTAGTTAACCTTTGTAAGAGACGGGCAGGTGGAGAAAGTGGGATTGGTTAGGATTGCAGGTGACTGCATCGAGGGTGAGATGGTAGGGGTGGGCCATTGATAACTGATAGGTGATGGAGGGGGGTGGGGGACATAGTCTGCCATTGGGTAACTGATGGAGGATGTAGTGTATGGTTGGTAGGAGTTTATTTGGACGTAGTTAACGAGAGTCGGTGCTGGGAAATATGCCCTAATATCTGAGGGTTCTATTTGTGGTATGGGGTTGGGAAAGTAATCCGCCAGATTTGGCGGTTCAATTACTCTAATACTTCAATCTTCCCAGTCTCTCTGCAGCGGCACGATAAAATCTTCTTGGTCACGGATGTAATCTAACGGGTCAAACTCTAACTCTTCATCATCCTCTTCTACTATGTCAATAATGGGTCTTGAACCTGCTCCTCCAGGAGGGTCTGGGGGTAGCGGTACCTTTTGTATGTTGGCATGCAGGGTGGCTTGGGGAAGTACCAGAGGGATGATTTTATCGGCCTCTATCAAATCTTGTATCGCGTGTCTCAAAGGGAAACAACGATCAGTCGGGTGGTCCGGTCCTTGGTGGAGGTCGTGGTTGGAGTGCTGTGACCAACCCTTTTTCTATTAGCAAGGGTAACAAAACATTCAGTGATTGCCCCAATGGTGTGAAAACTTGGTCAAAGCAGGCCTTTCTCTGTTCTTTGATCATCTATGCTCCCTGCCCATTCCCGATTCTTTGTATCGGCTTGCTTCGACTGGAGCTGGATGTGCGGCTCCAAATTGAAACTGAATTATACTAGTGTAGTAGAGCCTGTGATGACCATTCACCTTCAAGAACCTCCAAAACATGATCGATTTTCAACAATGTAGACTATGTACCATAACTGTTGTTTTTGTCTTTTTGTTTTTATTTCTGTTTCAACTCTGTTTGGCATGGTACATAGGTTGCCATTTTGTTTAAAGTGTTTCATGTAGGTTACTGAGTTAACCTTGTTTAAGATAGAAATGCCCTCAATCCATGAGAAACAGGTTTAAGATAGAAATGCCCTCTATGGCCACATGTCTTCAGGCCATTCAGTCCACTCTCATCCCATCTACCTCAACCTCCCAATCCATTCCAATTCCCACTCCTACTCCTACTCCACCTCCATCCCCACAGTTGTCCCATGTAGTATTGGTTACCCATGCTGTGGTGGAACAACCTAGCCCTGCCCCTTCTACCAGAGACTGCTCCATTCAAACTGACTTTGAGGAAGTAGCTCTGCCTTCTCTACCTTTTACCTATCCTTCCTCCCCACCTGAGTCTATTATTGTGGAGGAGGAGCTACTATTGACCCTCATTGTACCATCACAACCACTTCCTGAGTTGCCCATCACCCCCTCCTCCATGAATGACCCTTACCATTGGGCCATTGTCCCATATGGCACTAACACCTTATCACCTCTGCCATCCCTCAGCAAAGCTATTGAGACTAACCCTTATGTCAAGGAGAATGTTAAATTTCTAGTGGATGCAGTCATGGTTTTACTATAGCAAGCACATCAGGAAGAAATTGAACCTGTTTTAGGGGCTCATAGGAGAGAGGAATGAAAGTTATGGAAGATGGTGCTCAAGTCCCTTGACCTGTACAAGATCTATAGGACCAAATCTGAAATGCTTGCCAGACTGGTAGAGACCCTCTCCCTATACTCTGCCCTGGGTCCCTCAGAATCCAAAGCACTTTCCATCAGGGAGCCCACCATGTCCAAAGGTAGCACCAGACCTTAGAAGCCAGCTGCAAAAAGAACTAAGGAAGGTGCTGCCAGCACTAGAAGCTGAAGAAGAAAGAGAAGCTCAAGGAGGAGTATGACAAGCATGCTGCATAGAAAGGATGGGAGCCAATGACCATATCTAGCTCTGATTAAGATTCTGATTAGGATTTAGTTGTAACTAGTTTGTATATAGGGCTTTGACTGCACATATTTTTGCTAAATTTAGTTTGCCATGTTTCTTTTGTAATTACTTGTGTTTAATACAATGTATGTTTTGTTTCATCTCTGTTTCTTGCTTTCATGTTAGTTTACATTTGTTTTACTTTGTTCCTTATACTTCAACTTGCTATTCCCTTTTGTTATTCTTTCAAAGCATTGAGGACACTGCTCCTCATAGGTTTGAGGGTGTGGCAGGGTGTGCCAATGAAATAGTTAATGTTAGTGCAGCTATGTTGGACAAAATTTGTGAAAATAAAGTAAATTCCCACCTGATTTTTGAAAAAGAGGAAATTTAAAACTTTTTAAGATTGAAAATTGTTGTAGCTCTAACATTGTCATGAAACAAATGGCAAGAATTTTCAAAAAAATTAATGCTTAGTGAATTTGAAAAGAGAGAAAATTTTGAGGATATATCCCAAGAATTTGATGGAAGACTATACCCAGTGAGATTTGGGCCTGAAAAATTTTCTTTGAAGAGTGTTTTGGCAATTTTTTTGCTCTAAGGATTGATTGAATCTAGACTTGCTCACTAGAAGTTAGGAAAATCCAAGTTGAAACAGCTTGACAACATTCATGGCATTGAAGACATGATGTAGGGCCATCCTTTGGACAGTTTGAGCTTAAAAATCCCTACCCTTTGAACTGCCTTTGTATACACCATTTGAACTTGAAAATTCCAGCCTTCTTTTACAAACACCAAAATGTTTTTTTCTGAACCCCTTGACCTATTTCAGTTCACCCCCAATCTGAGAATTCAGGAAGTTGAAGGAGAAGTGAGGTTAGAGGGGCAAGGTTTGATATTTGGTTGAAAGAGAAGAAAGCACATTTGATGGCAGTTGTGGCATTCCAACCCATAAAAAGAAAAATGTGTGAGAAAAATACAAAAGAAAGGCATAGAAAAAGAAAAGAAAAATAGAAAAGTACAATAAAAGAATGAGAAAGAGAAGTCATTTCATTGAACAATTGAAAAGAAGATTAGGAAATGGTCACTTCAAATATGAAAATTCAAGAAGTAGATGGAATTATGCTGAAATGAAGAAGGTGTTGTCATGACCACCTCCTTACCTTACTAATTTCTCAACTTTAAATCCTTCCTTACCCTCTTACTCTTTATAAACCTTACCTATAAGCCACATCACAACGCAATAAAAAGACCCTACTGATCTGAAATTGATTGAGCTCTCATGTGGAGATGAGGATTTATGTAATCTATGGTGAAAAGAGTTTGAAAATTTCAGAAATTAGAGCAATGCCTATGCTCATGCTTGCAGTCCTATTTGAGGGCTATAACTGCTCTTAAGCTGTGTGAAATGATGCACCCTTCTATTTTTATTTTGAGTGACAGCCCTGGTAAGACTTGGGTCTGAAATCAATTTTGTTGGGGGCATTATCAAAACAGAATTCTCAAATTAAAGGTGAGCCCTGCATTAATTTTCTTGCAAAATGCCTTGACATGAGCTGATTGATTGTAAAGGAATTACAACAGAATTTCAATTTTAAATGGCTATTTTTCTACAGAGAATCCTCTAAAATTGAATAAAGAAGGTGTGGAATGAATTTTATTTTGCTTAAATTTTGTTTTAACATGTTGCATTGATATTAACTGATTCACTAGAGAAGTTTGTGGGTACCTTCACTGAAAACCCTTAGGAGACTCCATTCCTCTACTAGGGATCACCTAGTGGTTTAAAAGGCTTGATGCATATGCTAAATACATCTATAATCCCTACAGAAGTGGCATTTTTCATTTTCAATAATTGTTTTTAATTTCTCCTTTGCTCAGGGACTAGTAAAGCTTAGGTTTGGGGGTGTGTTGAACTGTGAAAAATACCATTTTTCACCTCCTAACTTGACCTTTGATGGACCTTTGACTTGACTAATAAAGTGTTTTGAGAGTGTTTTATAGATAAGTAATAAATTGTAGTCTTAGTGCAGACATTCCTCTAAAAATGCCAAAGAATAGACCTGTTGCCTCAACATGTGCTCATGCAGCCCAAAGGCCAACCAATCAAGCATTCACAGAGCCTCAGAGCTCCATGACAATGACATGTGTCCACATGGGCACACATGGGAGCAAGACCAGCTACATCTAATGAGGATTGAACCCACAAAGAAGCTACTGTGGGCTGACAGATGAAGGACAACACCTCAAGGAGGTGTACCAGCTGTGGAAACAAAGGATAGGACTTGTCAAGAGGTAGCACCAAGCTGTCGAGAGGTTCCCAGTACCTGTCGAGTAGTTGAGACTGAAGGAAGCAATCTGTCGAGAGGTTCTGGAGGTGTATCCCAAGCTGTCGAGAGGTCCAGAGGTGGAAAAGTGAAGATCTCGAGAGGTTGGTAGAACCTGTCGAGAGGATTAAGCTGCAATGGAAGAACATGTCGAATAGCAGGCTGCAACCTGTCGAAGAAACACCTGGAGATGTAGGGAAGCTTAAGAGGTTCCAGCCACATGTCGAGAGGTTCCCCTGAACCTATCGAGTAGTGCAAGCCATCTTGTTGATGACTTACCTGAAGCTATGATCAATTGCGTGAGGTTGAGCTAACCTATCGAGAAGCAGAGTAGATCCTGTCGAAAGCTCAAATGGAGCAAGATAAGAAGTCGATGGGATGTTGTATAATCCATCGAGAGGATGAATGAGGACTGGGCAGAAGATGAGAATTGTGTTAATCTTGTCAACTAGTTCAGTTGAACCTGTCGAGAAGTCAGCCAACATATCGAAGGCCACTGTCAACCTGTCGAAATACACACCAAATGGACTCAGAACCTGTCGACAGGTTCCATGAACCTCTCGACACTCGATTTGGGAACTTCTCAGTTCCAGCACTAGCTGCTGCCTGCTTTAGAGTTCTGTGCACGAGTTCCAAGGCATGTTAATGACCCTTGGGGGTATTTTTGAAAGGCATATGAGCACGAATGAGAACTCTAACCACTTCACATGTACTTATCCGGTTTGGACCAATTGTGAAAGAGCTTCTAGAAGAGAAATCAGCCACATCGGTAGCTAAGAATAACTGAATTATTCTCTTGAGCTCTGATTGGTTGAAATAGATCTGAGGACAGAGGGGAAGAGTATAAAAGAACAGAGCTGGGCATCCAGAAATTGAGAGAACCAGAGCCAAATTCAAATTCCCAAAATTCCTTCCCTCTTTCTTCTTCCCTATTCATTCTCTAGACCAACTATGGTTGGCTAAACCCCTTTAGTAGCTAGGGTGAGGTTGAGAGCTGTAAATTAAGAGGTTCAAGGCTTTGTATATGGATTGGATGTTGCACAGATTATAGATCTGAGCACAGTTTACTATAAGTTTGTATTGAATTAGTATCTTGTGGATTTTAAAGTTGATTTTGATCTATAGATCTCTTGTTTGCATTTGATTTTCCTAGATTAAATCCTCCTGTGGATGCTTGAGCTTGTAGCCTTGCATCCACAACATTTGCAATAGTTTACTTGTTCTAATTAAGGTCCTTAGATTAGAGGAATCTCTTAGATGATATCTGACCATTGAAGTGGACAGATCATAGCCTTAGGATTACTCCAATTCTCTTATCTAGATTAGATTTTTATACCTTGCATCTGAGCTTGTAGCCAGATGAAGGATTGTTGCAAATCAGTTCTATGCATTGCCTTTGAATCAATTGATTTTCAGTAAAGACCAAAACCCCTAGCTGCTACTCACCACCTTTTGATTTTAATCTCTTTCTCTATTTCCTTAAACATGTGGTTTAATCAATTCTACATCATTTGCTGTTCTCTTTAATTTTCTGTAGTTTTATAAAGTGACAACTCTTAAAAACCTCTCATCTTTCCTATTTTGGCTTTATTCTAAACTAGGATAGGCTAGAGTGCTAGATCTGGTACAGATATGGAGATTTACCTTATTTTAAAGCACATTTTTCTGTGGACATACCCTGACTGACCCCTTAAAACTTGCTACAACAGCCCTGGTTCTTGCAGGACTGGTTGCTTACCTTGATCCCATTTTGCTATACTTTGCCCATTAATTTGCTATTTTAAGTCTTTAATAATTATAATGTAAGCAAGCCAACAGTAGTTTGATTGTTTTCTTTTTTTTTTTTCTTTCTTTTTGGAAGTAAAGGATTTTTCTTTTGGAAGTAAGGGGTTTTGAAAATTTGGGAGTTTAAATTAAGATCAATTTGGTGGTAAATCGGCGGAAAACGTGGCTTTCGAGATGTCGCTGAGCAGATCCACCGGTATGAGATTTATGGACCCGACCATTTATGTGATTGTCAAGACGACACTTGGCATGCCGGATACTCCATCTAACCTTCTCGACGAATACTGATGGTTGTCTCTTATGGGAGGACTACAGTGATTCGCGAGTCGAGAGAGACGGATTTTGAAAATATTTTTATTTAATCATAGCTAACAATATATTTACAACGAATATCGAGCAATTGCAAAGTGAGTAGTACTTACCTGAGTGTGATACTTACCTAAATTATGCGTAGCTTGTGTAGTCCATGATGGCACTGATGGGTTGTCGGGGTGATGCTGCGATGGGACTTTGAATATTTTTTCTCTTTTCTTCATGTCCACTATGGCAGAGCTTGGCAGTCGCCAATGTGATGAAACGTCTTGGGGGAAGTGATGTCATGATGGGACTTGGAGAATTTTTCTTTCTTTGGCTGTGTGCTGCATGAGTCCTGGCGACTATTATGTTGCGAGCAATTTGGGAGAGCTCTTTTGCTTTAGCGATGGGACACAATCAAGCTTTCTCCCTTTTTCGTCATATGGCATGGCAGGTGTTGTCTAAGTTTTTTCGGGTAGTGATGCTTGCGATGGGATATTAGCTATGAGATATTGGCTGAGCATAGTTAGCGATGGGACGCTGATAGGATATTTTTGTGCAATAAGTGTGTTTTGTTTCTTTCTTTGGTAGATCTTGGGTTAAGAAAAAAAATTATGTTGTGGTTGCATCGTGATTAGCTTAGTTTTTTCGATGGTGTGCTCGCATTTTCGAGAGATTTGCTTTTGGCTTTTCGTGATGGGACATGAGGGCATGGCTAATTTATTACGATGGGACAGATATTGAGGTGGTATCATGTGTGTACATCTTATCATGGTGGGATGTGCGTGAGCGGCTGCCCCTCTCTCCTTTCTCTCTGAACAGCCTGTGAGGCTACGCGATGGGACAGGAGAGTTTTGATTAAGGTGAGGTAGAAAGATGTGAAGGTATAGATTTTGTCCAAAGTCAGGCATTGCGTGTCTGTTTCTGACTGTGCGATCACTGGTTCGAAGGGCTATTTATGCGTGCCTGAGTATGCGCGTGAATGTATTATGCGCTCTAATCATAGCGCATGATTGAGGCGTCACCACGTCACTGTGCGGGCGACCTTTCGTATTGTGTGGTGTGAGGTAGTCATTTAATAAGGTTGCACGGTTTATAGTTGGCGTGGGATCGGAGCGTCTCCAGGTCAGTGTACAGGCGACCTTTCATATTGCGTGGCTAGACTGTCATTTGAAAAGGTTGCATGGTTTACAATAGGCGCGTGATTAGAGCGTCGCCAGGTCAATATACGGGCGACCTTTCGTATTGCACGACTGGACTGTGTCATTTGAAAAGGTTGCGCGGTTTACAATAGGCACGTGATCGGAGCGTCACGCTGTTGGCGCGGGCGATGGTTTCATTACCTGCTCGGATGGGAGCACGTGTCTTGGATCGAGCGCAGTATGCGCGGCGCATGAATGATTTAAGCACACGTGTCTTAGTGCGTGATTAAGTCCATACTCTATATAAGCGAGGGAGCCTTCATTTGTTTATCATTCTCTGGTTTAGTCTTGAGTTTTACTTTTTTTGGATATCTTATGTTCTAAAATTCATATTTTAGTAATATCGGATGATCTAACTGTTCGATTGAGATATTGTTTCTTCCTATGTTTGTGATTTCTCATGATCTTCGCCCTGAGGTGATGCTCGGGGACGATGTTATTCTGGGAATAGGCGGTATTGGGAATGAGGGCGCTAGTCTTCACATCAATCCCTTTTAAGGAGCAGTGAAGACAACGTTGAGGAGGCGGTGGTGGAAGAGGTGAAGATGGCAGAAGAGAAAGGTGTTACAAGTGGAGGGATGTGTTCCCCAACCAATCCTCTACCTCTCCTTCTGAAGCCTCCGATTGGACGCTCCAAGTCTGGTGATATTCTTTCTGACGCCTTCAATTGAGCATTCTGCTCTTCGCTTTGTGTTGATTTTAGGTTTTCAGTTTTCATTTTGGGTTGTAAGTTAGGCTCTAGGCTTTCATTTTGGGTTGTAATTTTAGGAAGTTTGCCTCTGGTGACACTTGGAAAATTTTAAAATTATGAATAAAGATGTGTTGTTGTTATTTTTTTGTGCTTATTTACTTGTTTTAACTCGTTTAATGGATTAGTCAATGCGTATTTGATTTGTTTAGTTTAGTTTAGGCTTTATCTCAGAGTTTTCGATTCATTCAAGATTTATTGAGGGTTTATCCCAAGATTAATTTGTTTTATTGAGCCTTGTTTAGAGGATTTACTCGGTTCTGATGGGTTTGTCAAAGGCATTTTTTTTTGTCCTAAACGAGTCAGGGTCTTGCTTTAGAGAGTTTTTTTGTTGTTTGTTTTGTTTAAGGTTTAGGATATTTTGTTTTAGTCTTTTTATTTAATTTGAGATGACACTTGTTAGGAGTGTGTGAGTTTTCAAAGAGTTCTAGATGATTGGTGGGTGTTTTACACCTATTGGATTATCTAAGCTTGTCACGGATTGTGGTTTTTCAAAGAGGGGTATGTGTTTGGTTTGGATTTAATTAGATTAGAAGGGTTTAAAGGTGTGACACTTGTCATTTTGTAATTTTGGAAGGTATAGTTTATAAGTGTGAGCGCAAAGGCTTTGGTTCTTGTTGTTTTGAATTTTATTTCAAGTTTAGGATTAAAAGTTTTGGAGCATATTTTTTTTGTTTGTAATTTTGGGCATTTTTTTTTCATTAATGTCTTTTCTTCCTTTCTCTTTTGTATCCCGGGTATTGAACCCGAAGAGTTTATGTTCATTGAGCGGATTATTGGGAATGGACGGGATTAGGAATGCAGGGTGATACTAGGGTTGGTGCTATCAACCCGATTCGAAGTGGTTTCCCAAATAAATCCAAATTCGGACATTGCCTGAACGTGCTGGTTTTAAATTTCTTATTTTAAGTTATATATTCAGAGGGTATACCCTCAGTGTGTTTTGTAATTATTTTATTTATTTATGAAGTAATTATGTTTCTTAATTCCATTTGTGGTTATTTAGTAAATTTGGTTTGGTTTACTTTGTAGTTTACTTCGTTTGTGTCGGGTATGAGGTTTATTTATTTAAGTTTAGTTTGATTTGGTGTATTTATTTTGGATCGGGGCATGTTGGGGGCATTTTTTTTTAGTTTAGTTTAGTTTGGGCTTAGTTGGAGTGCGTAAGTGATGGGGGCATTTTCTTTCGTTTTGCTCTTAGTTGATGTGTGTAAATGATGTTGGGGAGCAATTTTCGGTTTAGTTTGGGGTGTATATTTTTATTTATTTTTTTTAGAAGTGTTTTTGGATTGGTCTTTGCAGGGGGCGTAGTTTAGGTTGACAATTAATGTCGGAAGTCTCATAATTTGGTCCTGTGAACCTGCTATTATGGGGTATATATTGTTTGTGTTTTTGGAGAATTGCACGCTTCACTCTGGACGCAGTAACAAATTGCTCGCCGGCAAGGACATGCACGATTCCGAGGGTCGAAAGGCCATTAAGCACCAGTGTCCGGTGCTTTAACCAAGTTAAACGCACAGTATGGCGTGCAGGATTAGGGCGGTGGCCTGTCACTGTGCGGGTGGCCTTTGGCATTTGTGCGCCTCTATGTGGGCGCACAAGATGATTACGTGTCTGATAGGCTGCGCGCAGCCAATGCATCGGGTTAGTTTAAATGGGCAACAATCTGTTTACGCGCTCGAGGATGGGCGTGTGATCTGAATTAAACGTGGGGACGATGGTGCGTGACTCGATCGAGCGCGTGAATTCAAGCACGCGATTTATCCATGTCCTATAAATAGTTTAAAATTTTTCATTTTCATGCTATCTATTTTTGTCTTCGATTATCTAGTTTCCTTGTTTCCTTGCGCTCTAGTTTTTGTGTTTTCGCGATATCTTGCGATCCGGCCGTCCACTTCAGGCATCGTTTCTTCCATTCTTTCCAGCTTTTCAAGCTCTTTCTTCTAGAATGGAGCCCAGAGGCAGTGATCAGTTCTTCTTGTCTGTATCAGAGATGGAGCAGATGTTAGCGACAGAGATCGGTGAGTCTTTCGAGGCTCAGACCGATGCTACTGTTGGGGAGGAGGACATCGAGGAGATAGTTAGAGAGGAGATACCAAAGGGTGACCAGGTGGGGGTCAAGGAGGAGGTACTCGAGATTGAGCAGGGTGTAGCTGAGGATGAGGGTGAGAGGGTTGAGGGTGAGAGAGCTGAGGGCGAGATAGACGAGGAGGAGAGAGCTAAGGACGGGGCTAAGGAGCACCAGGGCGAGGAGCGTCAGGCTCGCAGACACTTCCCGTTGGAGGATTTCTTCGCTCGAGGTCGGGTAAGTACTTGTGAGCAAGAGTTCCTTCATTTTTCTAGGCATTTAGGTTATGACATAAACTTATTAGGATCTGAAAACCCTTTTAATTCATGTCGAACCTGCATTGATTATTGATTGTGTGCTCACTCATGCATCATGACCGCATCTAGAGATAGGTCATGTTTTCGTTTTATTGTTCTTATCATGTTTTGTGTGTTTGTTATGAATTGTCATTGTGTGTCTTGGTACATTCATTGGCTTCTTGGTAGATTTTGTCTGTCTCTCACCATACGCATGTGTGTTAGTCTTATTGTCATTATTATTTTTTATTGGTCGTTGTTCCATTCGATAAGAGCCCCGGCAGCTGGCTATTAGCTCGGCATGGACCGAGTCTCATACTTAGTATTGTGCCTTGCCAAAGTTTCAGTGGGCGCGGTTGGTGTCTCTCGGCTTCGGGCCGATCTTAGAGTTGGAGCCCTTTCAGGTCGATCATGGTCTGATTGTGGAGATCTTTGAGAGGTGGAGGGAGGAGCATCAAGCGCTTCTCTTTCCAGTGGGTATGTTGCTGCCGACTCCAGAGAACTGGGTCTGCATTACTGGTCTTTGTTTTGAGGGTGAGCTAATCACGAGGTGGATGGCAGGAGAGTATTTGGAGGTGTGTGAGGAGATTTTGGATGCCCCGTATAGGACGAGTGGATCGGGGTTGGGTGGAGTTCGGGTCACTTGGTTCTTCAATATGTTTGCTAGTGGCTTCATCCCTCCGAGGTGTCATTCGGAGGCGAGAGTGTATTACGAGGCACGTTGTGTGGTGGTGGTAGGTCGGGAGCCTGTGGTTGAGTCGGGGTTGCCTGTGGATAGGGTGCTTCGAGCGTTCTTGATGCACTTTCTCGGTGCAATACTCTTTTCTTCTTCGGCTTAGGGATGCATCACTGGGTTGTTTTTACTGGCTCTTAGGGACTTGGATCGGGTCCCTACCTATGCGTAGGGTACGGCAGTATTGGCGCATCTCTATGAGCAGCTTTATCGTCGGGGACGGAACGTCGCGACGATCGGAGGTTTCCTCCCCTTCCTCCAGGTGAGTTTCAGTTAATCAGTGTCATGATGTCTTTGTATTCGTGGTCTTTTCAGGGTAGCTATTTAGCATTTCTTCTTTTTGCGTTTTCTAGTTTTGGGTGTACGATCACTGTGCCTTTCTTTGCCTGGGGGTTTCGTTGGAGGTGAGGTTCACGTTTCTGCGGATGCATGTGTGGAGGGCAACGCTACGGGGTCGTCACTAGTCTTCAGATCTTCAGACCGCACATGGTCTTTTTGAGGGCATGCACGTGGGGTAGGTATATATCATTATGTTCACATTTTATTTCATTCTATTTGGGCTTTTGGAGTCTAAGGTTTCATTGACGGGTTGGCTTGCTTGTTTGGTTGTAGGTGATCTGGAGGCCCTACGAGGATTGGGAGGATGTTGTTGTGCCAGTGATTCAGTCTGGCCAGCCTTTCTTTGACGTGGACATATGGGTCCATTGTTTTGAGAAGGTGGAGAGGATCCACCTATCTCGGGCAGTACGGCAGCTGGGGCTCGCTCAGGGAGTCCCTCCAGAGATTCGCCATAGGGTGGCGAAGAGGATGACCACCCCCCTGGCTGGGACTTTGTGAAGCGGATGGCGCTTCAGATGGTTAATTTTAGAGCTGAGGGGACCAGGGTTACAAGGGCGCGTGACGAGGTGGATGTGTGAGAGTATATGACGTGGTTTAGGGCATTGGGTGGTGGTCACCTCTTCACACGTCCCTTCCACGTGAGTGGCTCTTTTGAGGTAGGCGGGCCGGAGCCGACGTCGACATTGAGGAAGAGACTGGCCGCATTGGAGCAGGGCCATCTCACAACAAGTGTGCGAGGGGCATTGGATGCCCTTCATTGGGCGATGGAGCAGATGGGGTGCGCCCCTCGTCCTGATGAGGAGATGTTGCGCTCCCTAGCCACCTCGGTTGCTCAGGCTAGGGGAGCAGAGGATGAGTTGGGGGCTCGGCTAGTGGAGACCCGACGGCTCCTGGTGAGTTAGTTTATTAATTTAATTGCTTATGTATCACGTTAACTTAGTCTTCTCGTCATTCTGACATAGTCGTGGTGTCTCGTTTTATTTTGGATAGTCTGAGAGGGAGGCCGAGGTCGCCAGTCATGTGGCGATGATCGAGTTGTTATGCAGTCAGCAACAGGCCGGCCGGGAGGTGGAGGCTAGCCTACGATATGAGATTGATCAATTGGTAAGTGTCTATACGAACATGATTTTGTTAATTGTTAGCATTGTGAGCTTGCCAACTGATGTGTTTATTGTTATTAGTAGAGAGTCAAGCTTACTGCGGGAGGTCCCACTCCGACATTTGATCCATCTTCAGTTGCTTTATCTAGTTATGAGGATCCAGCGATGGCTCAGCTTCGGGCCGAGCTAGAGCACTAGGTAAGTTTCCTCAATCCTTCAACTTGTTTGTATAATTGTAGTAGTTCGTTGGGTGTTATTGTTTCGCTTTCTTAATAGTTTATTAACATTGCGTTGGTCTTTTAGCGTCGGATTGCCGAGGACTTTCAAACGAGGGAGGCGACTGCCACCTCTCTGCACCCTGAGAGTCATGTACAATTTCTGGTTTTGCATAATTTAGTTTAGATTTATTTTATTTTGTTCCATTCTAACATATTTTGTGTTGTTTTATTTGATTTTGTGTGTAGGCTGTTCCGGACTCCACTCTAGAGGCTCCCCCTCAGGGGTCCGCTCCTTTTTCTTCCCAGGTATATTTTAATTGTTGTGTTCATAGCTTATTTGTCATCATAGCATTATCTGATGTATTTGTTCATTTTAATTGTTGTGTTCATAGCTTATTTGTCATCGTAGCATTATCTGATGTATTTGTTCATTTTAATTGTTGTGTTCCTTCTGTGTCGTCTGCTGATCCAATGAACTCTACGACGGTTGAGCAATTACAACTTCTGGGGGAGAGGGCAGATCTGGTATGACACTTTCATTTTCAAAGTTTTTCTATGTTGTATATATGTGTATTGGTTTTCTTTGACTTGGTCTAGTTATGCAAGTTCGTCAGCTTGAGGAGGCGCGCCTAGAGGTGACATGAGCGCGCACCACTCCTGAGGCGAGACGGATCCTTGGAGACACTCGGAGTTGCGATGACCTGTTTGTTGAGATGATGGTTGCACAGAAGACTCAGCTTGAGGCGTTGGAGGTGGCGCGTTAGACGATGCAGGCAGAGATGTAGGCGTCCCTAGATGGGCTGTAGTATCGTCTGATGAGGAGTGAGCGGGAAGTGCGCAGGTTGGCTGGCTAGCTTGATGGATCGGAGTCGAGGGCCACGAGTTCCTCGACCGGGCAGTCTCGTCACACGTCACGTGATCGTATCAGGGGTGATGTTCGTGAGGATTCTGTCATTCGTGAGGTTCTCAGGAGGTACCCTCCTCATTCTAGATCGAGACGGTCAGTTAGTCAGACGAGTGAGGGAGATTCTGTAGTGGGGCTGCGTCATCTAGAGGTTCCACGGACTCTAGGTGCTGGGATTGTGTTTTTGGAGAATCTGTCTGCGGACCTCCGAGCTGATGATACCAGGGACAATGGTGATTGGCCATCCCAATGGCAGCATAAGGAGTAGGGGTGCATGTGTATTTTCCGTTTTATCCATTGTGTGTGTGTTGTATATATAGGGGGTATGCCCTCGGTGACAAGTGTAAAGAAAGAAAAGAAAATTATATATATATATATATATATAGAAAGATTTTTTGGTTTAGATGTACCTGATTAGCTCCTTTTATTTTAGTTACCTCTTGCATTTGTCCTTCACTTTTTTTAGTTTCTTTAGCGCCGTCAACCGTCATCGGGACTTGGATGTTTCCTGAGCTAGCTTGGTGGCGGTTTGAAGGTTGCTTCGTATCTGCATATGTAAAGGTAATGCTATCAGTAATTTTTGTTCTCCCCCTTGCTAATTGTCAAGGGGGCGAGTATCTCAGACCGAGGTCAGGTAGTAAAGGATGGGCATGTTGCTCTTTTTCATTTCTCTTTTTTATTCTCTTTTTTTTTTTTTTTTTTTTTTTCTTTTTCTTTTTGAGTGAAAATAATGCAATAGGGAAAGCAAATAACTAGAATAATAATAAAAATGCCCCAGTGTAGGTGCATGGTAGGATCGACAGTATAGTGTCTTTGGTAGCATTCTCCGGATGGTAACTTCGTTATTCCTCATCTTCCTTAGTGGACGAGCCGACACTTTTAAGGTGATTCTTGTTCTAATCCAAAAGAAAAAATGCCCCAGTGTGTAGATGCAATGGAGCTTTTCTAGATTTTAAATGAGCACTTTCTGGTCTATGAACGATCATGGGTATTTGAGTGAGTTAGTTTTGAAGAAGAGTTTATTAGTACTGTCACCGAACCGGGGGAGGTCTCTTCGATTAGGTCAATTGTGTACAGGGGTCTACCTTAAGGTGTCGATCATCATATCCTGTGGTTATTAGGGAGAAGTAGGTAGGTATAGTAAGTGATTCCATCAGTCATCATTCATCGGTTTTCGATTTCATTCTTAGGAGTATCCTGTAAGGTTTCCGATTTATCATCCGAAGAAAAAATAAAAACAGAAGAGGGGGTAAGGATCAGTGATGTGGGGATTCATTTTGCATCTAACACTTTGCAAAAGGGATGAGTAACAATCCTTTTCTCAGAGGAATACGGGGTGCCATAATTGAGTTCTTCGTCATATTTCGGTACCATTAAAATCTCACTTTCTATGGTTAGCAGGAGTTTATCCTCCTCCCGCCACCTTGCGACGATATCTAGTAGTGTGGGGCATCAGGGATGCCCTCGCAACTTGCTTATATACTTCTAGTACAGTTATCAGAGATGTCCTTACGGCCTGCTTATGCTTACCTGAGCTCATTGACTTATTCATTCGTCGTAATGCTCTCACTCGATTTTTTTATATATGTATTTTTGAAAGCATCCTGCTAGCACAAGAATAATGAGTTTCGATTGAATCTAGAATCTTCATTTTTTTGCTCTAACGTCTCCTCCAATGGCGGGAGAAGGGGAAATAAGGATCGGGTGTTACTTATGCTTTTAAAAGAGGTTAGGTATGTCACTAGTCTTTTGATCAGGTTGCCCGAATAAGAAAGTGGGCAATAAATTGGAGGTCCTAAGGATATTATGAGAATTAATGACATACAACCGATGAATGGGTCGTGACAACTACGGGGGTGGTAAATATAAATATTTAACCACGGGATGTGATGATCACAGGGCTAAGGGTAGTATCTTCTAAGGTACATGGTGTTCCAAGGGTTAGGGAGTTCTTCCCCATCTTGGTTTACCAGTTTGTATGCATTTACAAGGTATGCGGCTGTTATAACATAAGGGCCTTCACAGTTCGATTTCAGTTTTCCTGTCGGATGGGCATGCTTGGAATGCATGATTTTCTTCAAGACTAATTCTCCGATATTAAAGGTTCGTTCAAGGACATTCTTATCGTAAGCCCTGGCCACTCTCCTCCGATATACCTGAGCATGATCAGCTATCCTTAGACGTGCTTCACTAAGTTGCTCTAGCTGCACGAGTAGGGCAATTATCCTCTCTTCTAAGGATAGCTTATTATCGAGTTGAATCTGTAAGGATGGTACTTATATCTCATATGGTAGGACTGCCTCCATCCCGTAGGTAAGGAGGTAGGGAGTTTGGCTAGTAGCCATATGAATAGAGGTCTTATAGGCCCAGAGTGCTTCTGGTAATCGTTCAGGCCAGTCGGCTCCATTGCTTATTTCTACTGTGTGTTTCACAATTTGAATCAGTATTTTGTTCGTAGCTTCTGCTTGTCTACTTTCTTGAGGGTAGAACAGTGATGAGTGGCGTAGATCGATGTCGAACTTCTTGCATAAATTCTTCGTCTTTTCTGCGATGAACTGTGATCCATTATCGGTGACGAATATCCTGGGTACTCCAAACCTGGTGATGATATTCCGAACAATAAACCTTATGAGTGTTGAAGTGGTGATTTTGACATAAGATTCAGCTTCTGCCCATTTGGTGTAGTATTCGATTACCGTAAGTATGAACGCGTGCTTGTGAGTGTTCCCAACTGTGTCTGTCAAAGGTCCGATGACATCGAAGACCCACATTGAAAATGGCCACGGTGAGGTCATAGTGTTCAATGCAACTGATGGAGTTTTGATAAGTGTGGCGTGTTCTTAGCATTGCTTGCAGAATTGGATGTAGAGATGGCAATCTCTCATCATTATTGGCTGGAAGTAGCCTTGTCATGTGATTTGATCGGCGAGTCTCTGTCTACTGACATGGGCGCCGCAGGCATTGGCGTGTGCTTCTCAGATGATGTATTATCCTTCGGCGGTCGTGACGCATCGTAGTAGTACTCTTTTAGTGAAGGCTTCTTTGTATAGTATTTCGTCGAGTATGCAGAATTAGGCGCATCGATTCTTTATAGTCTTTCGTTCAATTTTCGTGGCATATGGAGGGACGTGTTGATACTTCAGGAAGTTTCAAATATCAAAATACCATGGTTGTCCGTTGTCGATTGGTGATTTTTCAAATTTGAACATAGCGACTTTGGTTTCTGACTTGACATACTTTTCCGGAGTGATTGCTTCTTTTGGTCCTAGGCCGGTGGGGAGGATTGGTAGTTCTCTCTTGACGGTCCATGCTACCTCGTAAGTGGGTATTGTCAGCTTTTCGATGAAGAAGGTCTTGGTATTTTATCCAATGGGTATTTGAATGACCAAGGCTAGCGTGACGAGAGAGTCTGCGAGCTCATTTTCTAATCTTGGGATGTGCGTGAAAGAGATTCTTTCAAATTTCTTTACTAACTATTGAGCGGTTTCTAAGTATGCCATTAGTCTCCTTTCCTTAGTTTTCCATTCTCCTATAACTTACGAAATTACTAACTTAGAATCACCGATGGTTTTTAATTATTTAACGCCTAATTGTAGTGCTGCTCGTAGTCCGGCTATGAAAGCTTCATATTCTGTAATATTATTAGTGACAGGGAAATCTAGTTGAAAAGCCTTAGGTATGACAACTCCTTCTGGGCTTAGAAGGACTATCCCGATGCCTTTTCTTTTATGATTTAGAGCATCGTCAAAGTAAAGGGTCCATGATGTCTTATCGGGCTCTTCGTTATGAATTGTGAGTAGATCTTCATCAAGGAAATTCGCATGTACGGGCTCATCACTCGGCAATTGCAGATCTGCAAGGTAATCGGCGATTGCTTGCCCTTTGATCGACTTCTACGTGACGTAAGTGATATCGAATTCTTGCAAGAGCATATGTCAACGAGTGATCTTTCCTAATGTTGTGGGCTTTTCGAATACGTACTTCAGAGGATCCATTCGGGCTAGTACTAGTATCTTATGTTCTCTGAAGTAGTGCCGTAATTTGGTTGAGGCCCATACCAACGCAAGGCAGGTCTTCTCCATTGGAGTATATTTTTATTCATACTAGACCATCATCCTACTGAGGTAGTAGATAGCCTTCTCTTTCTTGCCATCTTCTTCATATTGTCCCAAAATTACTCTCATTGCTTTGTCGTTCGCTGAGAGGTATAGGATTAGGGGCCTTCCAAAAACTGGTGGTGAGAGTATTGGCAGGTTAAGGAGGTACTTTTTGATATTGTCGAAGGCTTGCTGACACTGGTCATTTCATTTGTACTCAATTCCTCCTTTTAATAGTCTATAGAAAGGATCGCATCTATCTGAATATTAGTAGATAAATCTCCTGATGAATTGTGATCTTCCTATTAGGCCTCATAATTCTTTGATATTACTGGGAGGTGGCATCTCAAGGATAGCTCTGACTTTTGCGGGGTCCACTTTGATTCCTCTCTTGCTGACTATAAAACCGAGTAATTTTTCGAAAGTGACTCCGAAGACACATTTCTTTGGGTTCATTTTTAGCTGATATTTCTTAGCTCTTTGTAGCACCAATCGAAGTGCTTCAATATGTCCTGCCCGTGTTTGGGACTTCACTAAATGTCATCGACCTAGACTTCTACACATTTATGATCATGTCTTGAAAAATAGCCATCATGGCACGTTGATACGTGGCTCTCGCGTTCTTGAGCCCAAAAGGCATGACGACATAGCAGTAAGTTCCCCATAGTGTAGTGAAAGAAGTCTTCTCTTGGTTGAATTCTACTAATTTGATTTGATTATAGCCAGAGAAACCATCCACAAAGGATAACATCTCATGTCCAGCGGTGTTGTCGACTAGAGTATCAATGTGTGGAAGTGGGAAGTTGTCTTTTGGGCATGCCTGGTTGAGGTTTCAAAGTCGATGCAAACCCGTACTCTGTCGTCTTTCTTAGCGACAGGTACTATGTTGGTGACCCATTTGGGGTAGAGGATGACTCGAATGAACTTGGCTTTGTGTAATTTGTCAACTTTCTCTTTAACTTGAAGGACGGTTTGCGGGTGCATCCTACGGAGTTTCTGCTTAATAGGTTTTGCATTGGATTCCAAGACAAGACGGTGTTCTACTAAGCTTGGGTCTAAACCAGACATATCTTCATAGGACCAAGCAAAGGAGTCGATGTGTTCTTGTAGGACTTGTATGATTTGTTGACGTTCCTTGGAGTTGAGCGTTGTGCTAATTAGTAGTGTCTTGGGTTTCTCTTCAGTGCCAAAGTTGATTTCTTCTGTAGGTTTCGCGGTAGCTTGGGTTTGCTCATTGAAACGCTTGATAACCCATTGGAAGTCCTGCGCCTCCTCGGGGACTAGTGTTTCTTCTTTATCCTCAGTAAGCTCATATACTGTAAAATTGCTACACTGGGGGTATGGCTTTGCGAAAGGTAGCCCTTCATCAGCACAATTTATGACTAAGAGATCTTTGGTAAGGCGAAGGTCAAGGCTATTGATTCTTTTCTCAAAGTCACAAAGTATCTCATCTAGTATGATCACTGGATTGTTGTTTAGCCTGGACGCCCTGCGTCCTCATACGAGAGATGGGATAGTAGTCTTAGGAGAAAATTCTCCTTGTTGGTCGCAAACTTGATTCGGGATGAAGGGTTTCCTTTCTTTTATGAGGTTTTCTGATTTTTTTGGATTTTATATTTATGAATTTTTAGGGTTTTATGCTTTTCCTATCTTTTGACTTTTAATAGTAGATATGGTACAAGGTCGGTCACCTTAAAAGGCGCCAGGAGAGTTGCTTCCTCTAACTAAGGGAGTGTGAAGGCTGCCGGAGCTGTTTGGTCGATTCTTTTAGAAATGTGGATTTGTTTTGAATTTGGCATTTTTTTTTTGGAGTCCTCATCTGATGAGATCTTTTGGATAAGCAACGCCGACGACAATGGCACTGACGTTCGAATTTTCTCTATCACATTGACTACCTCCTCTTCGAAGAAGCTCTAGAGATCGTAATCGATCGAACTATCCTGTTCTGAGTTATAATATGGTTGCTCTTCCTGTCCCTTTTTGAAGAAGCTCTGGAGATCGTAATCGATCGAACTATCCTCTTCTGAGTTATAATATGGTTGCTCTTCCTGTCGAGAGTGACCTTCGAAGGGATCCTCGGGGGTAGGGAGCTCTTTCTCTTGAACTTCATAGTATGTTAGGATAAGTACGCATGTTCAACAGCGAGATTGATAATGGTGAGAAATGCAAGGAGATTTCCAAGGGCATTCCCATCCTTCTGGGTTGGAGTCAGGGCAGAAATCGAACTCATCTTCTTGATCTGACAATACCTAAAGTCCTTGGTTGGCATGCTCTGCTAACTCAAGTGCAGGGAGGTCTATCCAGTAGTCCTCGTCATCACTTGGAGGAGGTTGCCACTCTTCCTCAAGAGATTTCTAGAATATTTGAAGTTGTGGCATGTTTGGGGATGGAGAAGCGTCTAGTTTGAATTCCTCTTCAACCTCAATAAGAGCGATGAGAGTGTTTCCCATTGGGTTGGCTAAATGATTGTTTGGATTTTCTGCTTCTTGTGCCGGTAGACAAGTTGGTAGGTCATTACTTATTTTTATCGTTACGAGGTCTAAATCGTTCGATCCTACCATTGCGGAATGTTGGACCCAGCTAGCAAAGCGTTCTAATATGCTGGTGCATGCCCTACAGCGGGGTTGGTATGGGTGAGCAATACAAGGGGAATCCCCCAGGCATTCTCATCCCCCAAGGCTAAGGCCGAGGCAGATGCTATGCGAGCTAAGATTTTGTAGTGGGGTATCATCCTCTTCCTATGTTAAGTGTAAGTGCTCTTCATCATCTTACAAGGAAGCTATGTGGAATCTTCGTCGTCAGTGGATTCTCAATCTCCCACTTGCGGCTCGAGTTTTGGAGGTTCCTTCTTTCTCTCTTCTATAAGCTCCATAGTGTCAAACAAGGGTTTGACTCCCACGAGTTGTTTATCAATATCGTCATTCAAATTGCTTAAATCATTGAATGCTTTAGTCATTCGTTCAATTTCTGCTTCTTGGGATCTAGTGAAGGACACTTCCTTCAGCCTTGGTACATCTATTTTCTCAGTGGTCCCATAGACGAAGTGTTCATATAGAGACCATTTCGGTGAGGTAGGGAACAAGTTGGCTTGCGAGCCGTCCGATTGGTAACCTAACCCTGTGTGCTTGCATATTTTTATTGGGACAACGGGTCCGACACGACCTTGATTATTTTTATCAAGTCCGATGTGGGGGATATATCCGAGCTGATACATAAGGTCCCACCCTTTTGTCGCAATTGGATTGATGTCGTAGAGTTTGGCGAGGTCTGGGCCAACCTCTCTTCTCATTAATTTTTGTTGACGTGTTGGGGGAGAACTAGGAGGGGTAGGGGGATGGACTTTTGCAACAGTTATCTCATCAGGGATTCAGGCCTTCTGAATGTGGCCTGTGTTTAATACGAAATCATGGGCTGTTAGAATACTCACAGCATAATCAGTGTCTATCTCCTGGAGGGGTGCATCAGCATATATACAGAAAATAGAGTCCTCGTACGAGAATTTGACGCATTAATGGTATGTGGATGCGACGACTTTTATTGACTCTAACGATTTTCTTCCTAAGATAAGATTGTACGTACTATCGGAGTCAGAAATATGAAAGTGACGTCTTTCGTTACAGGTTCGAGGCGAACCTGTAGTTGATAGTTCCTTTAACAAAACGACGCGAGCCATCATAAGCTATGAGTGATAGTGTCGAGGTGCTGACGTCCTATTCCGTGTCTTCGAGCATCTTTAACATTGTGATTGGGCAGATATTGAGCCCTGCTCCTGTATCGACCAACATATGGGGTACGGAGAATCCTCTGATTATGATCGTAAGGGATATGGGAGCTGCGCTTCCACGGAGGGACTCTTTAGGCATGTCTGTGTCCGTGAAAGTGAGTGCTAGGGGTTACACCATGACTGAGGTAATTTGATTAAGCTCATCTAATGTTGTGTCCTCATCCACTTATGTATCTTCAAGTGTCTTTATCAACAACCGGTGATGGTCAGGCGATTTCTTGATGAGTTCCAATATTGATATCTGGGCTGAGATCTTTTGAAGATGCCGCAGAAGGTCATATTCTTTCCCTGGCTCGAATGTCATTTCTTTGCTCGGCCGATGAGTCTTGGGTGCAGGTGGTTGGAGTGGTTGAGAAGTAGGGATTGGTGGAGGGATAATGTGATGTGGGGGTGGCAAGTTGACTTCTCCTTCTCGCACATTTCCCTCTGGTGGTTGTGCGTTCGTGAAATTCTTATTTCGAGGGAAGGGTGGAGGTGGATAATTGATTCCTGATTTAAGAATCAGGCAAGTTGGTTGTTGACTGAACCCGGTGCTACTCAACGTTAATGTGCTTGTGAAGTGAGTGGAATTCGAGGTTGGGGCGCGTGCTTGTGCTGGGCCACTCCAAGGTGAGAGGTACTGTGTGTAATTCTCTTTTTCTAAGAAAGCAGAGACCAGTGTCTCGCACTGTTCAGGATGTTCTTCTCGCTCGCTTTCTCCTATATTTAGTGAACACTCAGTCTTTGTTTCATTTTCTTAGCTTGGAGTTTTTTGGGTGACACTTTCTACCCACGTGGCAATTTGAGCTACGGTTTGAAGAACATGGTCTCCATACTCGGGCTCAGAATTGGGCGAAGGGAGTGGCAATGGCGTTGGTTTAGGATTTAAAGGGGTTAAAAGTTCTGGTGGGTGACTATGGAGGAATGGTCTCCGGGCCCTAAAAGAGTGGACTCGTATCTGGGTGAATTTTGGATAAGGAGGTGGACTTGGTGGGGCAATTCGAGTGATCAAGGCCGAGGGGTGCTGGGGTGAAGGAACTCTCGTAGGTGTGGCAGAAGTATTAGAAGGTTGGATGCGAGTGATTAAGGTGGAGGGCTGAAAGGAGGATTGACCGGGGAGATTTATGGTGGTGACCTGAGTCGGTGTTGCTTAGTTGTGGTTAGGCATGGGGTTATTAATGATCCCCAAGTTTTGTTGGGGTTGATTATTGTTAGGGTTAGGTCTCCTAAGTGCCTCCCAGTCTATTTAGCTCTAGTCATTCAAGTCATAGATCACATCCCGGAGGACCCAACAGTCCTTTAAATTGTGTCCCGCGTACCGATAAAATGCATAGTATTTACTATAGTCTAGATTTTTCGGCCATGGTCGGGGTCTTCTCTGCAGGAATCGGAGAAGATTCTAAGTGTTAAGGAGATGAAAATTGTTGGGGATCATATCAGGTAAAGGGGGATAGTGTTCCCGCCTCGGCTGATAGGGGCCTCTAGCTGGGTTGAAGTTTTGTGGTGGGGGTACGTTATTGTAGTTCGGCGAATGGGCCGATCGATTCTGTGTCGTACTTTGGTTCTTCTAGGTTTTAGGATATTGGTTCCTATTCTGGTATTGGCTTTGATTCTGGTTTTGGCCTTGGTTTTGGTTTACATATCTTTGCTGATTAGTGCCTTGGTTTTGGTTCGTGTATCATTGCTGATTCTGATTTTGCCCGAAATTTTACTGTTGAAAGTTCTCGTTCTCGGAGTTTTGTCCTTGGTTTACCACGGTGTTGACTTGTTTGGTTCCTAAGGCTTTCTTATTATTTTTCAACTTTGATTCACTAGAAGAGCCTACTTTTGACATAACTATGGATAGGGCGAGGTCTCTGCCTTTAATGTGTCGCGCTAGTCGAGATGCCCGGGAGTGGAGTGCGGAAGTCGAGGCAATCACTTATGAGAAGCACGCTCTTCAACGGTTCCCTAGTATTGTCAATAATAATATCAACTGAGTCTTTCTCTTTCATTGAAGTGTCGGTCCTGGCAACGAGTTTCCTCCATTGAGCGACAAAATCGGTGAATTCTTCATCGAGTTCTTGCTTTGCCACCATCAAATCGCTTAGAGTGTCTGTCTCTTGGATGAGATGCTTGTATTGGTCTAGGAATTGACCGACTAAATCATTGAATATTTTTATCTTATAGAGCGAGAGTCCCGCGAACCAATCTAAAGCTTCTCCTTCTAATGAGCGTTGGAAATAGTGGATAAGAAATCCTTGATTATCATGTATGGGTCGACAATCGTTGCAAAAGAGGGCCAAGTGATGGTTCAGATTTCTCGTGCCATTATATTTGATAAATTTTGGCAGTTTAAATCTTATTGGTAAGTTAAATTCAACGTCCCGACAGAATTTGTCGAATCCAAATTAGTGACCAGAGCGTTCCCTCTTGGCCATGTATTCGTCTAGCATTTTAGGGAGATCTTCAATTTTGACAGTGTTGTCTTTTGGAGCGGCCCGCGAGCCAACCTTGTCTGGAGAGTCCTCGTTAAAGAATGTGTGAGCAGGTTGCCTCAATGGTGTGGCACGGGCTGACACCATGCTCGGGGTAGGCGGTGGCCTTTCCTGTCATTCTCGTTCTTCTGAATATTGTCGTGACCTAATGGTCTCGTATGCAACAACCAATCCTTGAAGCAATTCCTCGGAGTCATTATCTCCTCTTTGTATCTCTGAATACTAAGCTCTATAATTTGTTGAGCAGTAAGGTTTTATGCAGTGTTACAATCTCTCCCGTCATGATTGTTACCGGTGTGCAGGGTAGAGAAGGGATTTTCTTGTTCGCCAGCCATGTTAATCTCAGGTTGTCATGGGCTGGAATTGTAAAGTGGTTCTTCTTCGTACATGGGGTTGTCATGATATCCCCATAATGGTGGGTCTCCTAAACTCACTCTTCGCATGTCGGACATCTCGAGTTTTTGACGAAGACTCATATATTTAAAAGGGTTCGAAATAATGCAAGGGAAATAATAATAGGAAAATAAAATGAAACCTAACTATCTAAAAACAGAGTTAGGCAAAAAACATCCCATCGCGATCGCCAGTCTGTTGGTGCACGCTTTTTCTGGGTTCCTCTCGGTCCCCGTTGAATCAGTGGCCCAATTCTGTCCAAGTGGACTCTGGCAATGCGGTGTTTGGAATATTGAAAATAAAGGGAGATTTCTTAGAAGAATTCTAGTTGATTGTGATCACCAGCTATAGATATTTAGCGACGCTGCAACACGTCAGTAATCATGCTTTAGAGCAGGTGTGGGTTACTTCTTTACTGAATCGTCCGCCTGCGAACGTCAGCAGCACTGGCTCTTCTTATAATTTAGATAGTTTAGTTTTTCTTTTCTTTCTCTGTTATTAATATAATTCTGATTGGTTTAGATTTCCTAATTCTATTATGAGTCTAGTTGTGGTCTTATTTGGAGTCAAATAAATTTAGTGTCCTAATTCTACTAGAAGTCCAATTAATATTAGTCTCCTAATTGTGCTAGGAGTCTAATTAATTTAAATGTTCTAATTTTATTATTATTCTAATTAATCTAGTTTCCTAATGTTACTAGAAGTCTAATTAATATAAGTCTCCTAATCATACTAGGAATGCAGGTATATTAATTCTAATAGAGCTCTAATTGAATCAAGCATGCTAGTTATACTGAAATTTTAAGTAAGGCAAGTATACTAGTTCTACTGCAACTCTGATTGAAATAGAGAACTAATTTTACTATAACTCTAATTATAACAAAGGAATTGGTTCTACTGAAATTCTAATTGAAATAGAGAACTAATTTTACTAGAACTCTAATTAAAATAAAGGAATTAATTTTATTAAAATCTAATTAAAACAAATAAACTAATTTTATTAAAATCTAATTAGAACAAATAAACTAATTTTATTAAAATTCTGATTAAAGCAATGAATTAACTATACTAAAATTTGATTGAGATAAAGGAACTACATTTTACTAATTCCGATTAAAGCAATAGATTATATTATACTAAAATTTTAACTGAAGCAATGACTTAATTTTACTAAAATTTTAATTAAAGCAATGAATTAATCCTACTAAAAATTTAAGAAAAAGGGGTTTTGGGCCCGCTATGCTAAGGAAGATTAGCCTCGTTCCCGAGTACCCTCCGCAAGCTCCCTTGGGCAAATCGAGTGGCTGAGATTGAAGCAAATTGAATTTTAGATTATAAAATAGTATTTTTAGATTTTTAGAGTTGTTTTCAGGATTATAATGATGAATTAAATCGTGAAACAAGAATTTTAGAAAACTAAATTAATATTTGGGGTTTTAGAAATATAAAACTAAGGAATTAAAACTAGAATTAAAAATTTTAAGGACTGAATTCGAGTTCGAAATCAAAAAATCAGACTGTATGATTAAGGACTGGTTCTAAAAACTAAGAACTAGAACCAGAAATTAATGATAGGACTGAAGATTAAGATTTTAGAACAGAATTAAAGTCTGTGGTCGGTGAATTAGACCGTCAGATTAAGGACTGGTTCTAAATTCGGAGAACTAGAACTAGATATTAGAAATTACGATCTAAAAAAGGGGTACTACGGTCTAAGACTGAAAATTTAATATTAATAATTAAACTAGGGAACCCTAAATCTAAAGATTAAAAGCTACGGTCGGAAACAAAAAACTAAATTCTTACTCGAGGTTGGGGCTACGGAGAGGAATCTTAAAAATTCGGAGCTTGAATTTCGAAATCATGGATATGTTTTTCTATGGGTTTGTTCTCGAAAGTCTCTGTATTTGTCGTTCTCTCTCTGCGAAATTTTCAGCCTCTATTCGTCCAACCCCTGGTCGAATTAAAAAAAAAGGCTTTTATAGGTTTTTTTCTAATTAAACGCTTTGTTTCAGGCGTTTAACTGAATTACACGTCGGTCTCCAGGTGCTTAACCGCTTTGAGTCGGTCACCGACTTAGTAAGCGATCGGCTGATTTGCTCAGCGAGTTTCCTAGGTCTAACAATGTTATGACAAATTGCGCGCTTAGTGCGGGGTGCACAATCCAATTAAGCATCTCTTTCGGGGTGCTTAATAGAGGAAGCTTGGGGGCCAAGGAATATAAGACTAGGTCGGGCGTAGGCCAATTGCGCGCCGGTGGTGGAGCGCTCAATCTGATCGCGTGTCTCATGTGAGGCGCATAATCGAGTCTCGAGGTGATCTGGGGAAAGAAAATCTGGTCTGAAAGGGGACTGGTTGCACGTTTGTGGTTTTGCGTGTAATCGAATTACGCGTGTGGTTTTAGGCGCGTAATTCAGGGATGTCCAGGTTCAGGTAGAGTCTAAAATACAAGACTATTGTTTCAGTCTGCATTTTGACTATATACTATTGTTTCAGTATATAGTCTCCCTACGTCAGGATCTAAGCCACAGAGCTATTATTTCAGCCTATGTCCAGCCATGCACTATTGTTTTCTATGCATGGTCCCTACGTGAGGGTTATGGGGTCTGAAATGCTAGACTATTTTTTCAATCTATATTTCGACCATATACTATTATTTTAGTATATAGTCTCCCTATGCCAGGATCTCAGCCACAGAGCTATTGTTTCAGCCTGCGTTCAGCGATGTACTATTGTTTCAGTGCATGGTCCCTATGTCAAGGTCATGGGGCCTGAGCCGCCGAGCTATTATTTCAGCTTGTGTCCAGCCATATACTATTATTTCAGTATATGTTCTCACATTAGGGTCATGGGGCCTGAGCCACAGAGTTATTATTTTCGCCTGTGTACAGCCATATACTATTGTTTCAGTATATGGTCCCACAACAAGGTAAAGGGTCAAAGTTTGACCAAACAGATTTGTATATTCTGAGAGGGCAAAATGGGAGTGTTTACAGTGATGACCATCTTCTCAAGGATGCGGACGACCGTCTTGTTGGCGGCTTCCACGGCCCCTTTGGTTTGCGGTCGATAAGGTGATAAGTGGTGGTGCTTGATCTTGTATTGCTCACAGAAGGCCCTGAAGCGCTTGTTGGCGAAGTTCATGTCGTTGACCGTGATGATATCCTTGGGTACGCCAAAGCAGCAAATGATATTATTTTTGATGAATTTTTCGACATGATTGGCCGTGATATTCGTGTAGGATGCTGCCTCTACCCATTTGGTGAAGTATTCAATGGCAACCAGGATGAATTGATGTCCATTTGATGCTTTCGGATTGACCTTTCCGACGACGTCAAGGCCCCAAGTAGCAAATGGCTAAGGAGTGGTCATGTTGTGTAGATCTATAGCAGGGGCATGGATCAGGCTTGAGTCCTCTTGGCATTTGTAGCACTTCCGAATGTGCTTGCAACAGTTGGTTTCCATAGTGGTCCAGAAGTATCCTTACCGTAGGATCTTCTTTACGAGCATATGCCCATTGACGTGGGCAATGCATACTCCCTCATGAATTTCTTTCATGATGTTCGCTGCCTCACTTTTAGTTAGGCATCAAAGTAGGATATTATTATATGATCGCTTGTAGAGACACTCGGTGCAAATGACGTAGTTTATTGTTAAACGTTGAATGAACCATCCGCCTTCTTTGGATGTCCCCTCAGGGAATGCTCAAGTTTCGAGGAAATTCTTAGTATTTGAGAACCATGGTGGCTCATCATCTAACTTTGGGGGTTCCTCAATCTAGAGACAGAAGTTGGCTCGTTCCTCTGTTCAATCATGATCGGCTTCATCATAACACCATATGGAATTTCTGCTATTGATGCCAAAGTTACTAACGCGTCGGCGAAGCGATTTCCTTATTCGCAGGACATAGGAGAACGTGAAATCCTTGAAGCATGCTATTAGATCCTTGAGGTACTCATGGTAAGGGATAAATTTCTCATCTTTTGTCTTTCAGTCACCATTTGTCTGGCAAATGATTAATTGTGAGTCACCAAATACTCTGAGGTGAGTTATGTTCAGCTCTAAAACTGCTTGTAGGCCAGCTACGCAAGCTTCATACTCGGACATGTTGGTGTAAGGGAAGTTGAGTTTGATGGAAACCGGTACGTGTGACCCCTTTGGCGAGATTAAAATAGCACCAACTCCCTGGCCTTCGGCATTTGCTGCCCTATCAAAGTGCATTACCCAGTATTCCTCTACCTCAGCTGTATCTTCCTCCGTCATAAACAAGATGTCCTCATCTCGGAATTCGGTCCTCAAAGGCTCATAATCGGGTAAGGGATTCTCGGCAAGATGACCAACGAGTGCCTGCCCCTTGATTGACTTCTGAATGACGTACGTGATGTCAAACTCGGATAATAGGAGCTGTCAGCATGCAGTCCGTCCAGTGAGAGCTGACTTTTCGAACAGGTACTTCAACGAATCCATTCGGGCTAGAAGTAGAACGGCCTGAGATAGCAAGTAATGGTGGAGCCTCTGGGTCGTCCACACGAGAGCCAGGCATGTTTTCTCTAGATGAGAATAGCGCGTCTCATAGTCAGTAAATTAGAATAGCGTGTCTCGTAGTCAGTAAATTTCTTGCTCAGATAATAAATGGTCTGCTCTCTTCTTCCTTTCTCTAGGACACATCCCATCGAAACTTCCGTCGTGGAGAGATAAATTAAGAGTGGCCTCACTGGCTCAGGTGGTATTAATACAAGAGGGTTGAGAAGGTAGCCTTTGATCTTATCAAATGCTGCTTGGCAGTCATCGTTCCATTCAACGGGTGAATCTTTCCTTACTAGCTTGAAGATCGGCATGCAGATTGGAGTAAGTTGCGTAATGAACCGGCTGATGTACTGTATCCTGCCTAAGAACCTTCTGACCTCCTTCTCAGTAGATGGTGGTGGAATTTGTGTGATGGCTTTTACCTTGACTGGGTTAACCTCGATGCCTCTCCTACTGACGATGAATCCTAGCAACTTTCCTGACATGACGCGAAATTCGCACCTCTGGGGATTCAGATGTAACCTATATTTTCTTAGCCTCTCAAACAGCTTTTGAAGGTTTATTAGATGGTCATTTTTCTCTGGTGACTTGGCGATCATGTTGTCAAAGTACACCTCAATTTCTCGGTGCATTATGTCGTGGAACAGTGCCATCACGGCCCTTTGATAGGTTGCCCTGGCGTTCTTTAATCTGAATGGCATGACGCGGTAACAGAAGGTTTCCCATAGGGTGATGAATGCTATCTTTTCTCAATCTGCCTCTGCCATCTTGATCTAATTGTATCCAGAGAATCCGTCTGTGAATGAGAGCATCCCGTGCTTAGCAGTGTTGTCAACCAAGATGTCGATGTGAGATAATGGGAAGTCGTCCTTCGAGCTTGCCTTGTTCAGGTTTCTAAAATCGATTCACATGCGGACCTTTCCATCTTTCTTCGACACTAAGACGATATTGGCTAATCACTGCGGGTCTTTGGAGACTATGAGGAATCCTGCATCATATTGCTTGATGACCTCGTCTTTTACTTTCAGCATCCACTCGGGTCGGAGACGTCTCAACTTCTGCTTGACTGGTTTGATATCAGGGTAGAGTGGCAACTCATGCTCAACCAAATTATTGTCCAAACTAGGCATGTCCTTGTACGACCATGCAAAGACGTCTTGGTATGACCGAAGGAAATCGATCATGCTTTTTCTTTCTTCGGGAGATAGTGACGTTCTGATCTTGGTGATTCTAGGAGTCTCCCCCATCCCTAGGTTGACGTCCTCTGTTTCTTCAACAATAGGGGTAGGGCCAAGCTCAAAGTTGGAAAACCGTTCGAGTTCATTGGGAAGCTCCTCAGCAAGGAATTCCTCATCCAGACTCGTGACTCCTACATCTTCTTGTATTCCTACATGAAAGGGGTTGACTTCATGTGGGATGAATTTTTCGATTAAGGCATCCTTTTCTTTGACTTTATTAGGAATTTTAAAAGACGATATTTTTAGATTTTATGTTTTTTCTATGTTTTTAGGATTTTTGTTTTCTTCAGAAATTGGCTCTTGGCAAAGTGAGTCCCTATATATACATGGTCTTGCCTGCCAAGGGTTTATCTCACTTTTTATAGGTTATTTTTTTTTGGGGAAATAGGTGTCGAATTTTAGGCCACTTATCGCTTCTAGAGTTTGGGGCATAGATCCCAAATTCCATACCTGAGTGTTGGTACGTGCTTTTTCTGGGTTTCTTTCGGTCCCCGAAAAGAGTGGCCCAATTCAATCCAAGTGGACTCTAGCAAAGGCGATGATGGCGTAATAAATTAGGAAATATTAAATGCTGAAATTAAAGAGGCAAATTCTAAATGAAGAATACCTGAGAAGATGCGATCACCAGCTGTAGATATTTATTGACGCTGCAACATGTCACTAATTACGCTTTAAGGGGAGCGGGGGCTTGCAGGTTGAACTCCTTTACTGAATTATCCGCCGGCGAATGTCAGCAGCTGTGGGTTACCTTTAGTTTAACTAGTTTGGTTTTCCTATTCCTACTGGGATTTTATTTAACTTGGTCTCCTAATCCTACTAGGAGTCTAATTGATTTAGTTTCCTAATCCTACTGGGAGTCTGATTAAAAAAGGTCTCCTAATTCTACTAGGAGTCTAATGAATTTAAATATCTTAATCCTATTAGAAGTCTAATTAATTAAGTCTCCTAATCTTATTAGAAGTGTAATTAATTTAAATATCTTAATTCTATTAGGAATTTAATTAATTTAAGTACTTTATTTTCACTAATAACTAACTTTCCTAATCCCACTAGAAGTATAATTAATATTAGTCTCCTAATTGTACTAGGAATGAAAATATGCTAATTATGTTTAAAATTCTAATTAAAGTAAATATACTAATTTTACTAAAAATCTATAAAAAAAGGGGTTTTAGCCCGTTATGCTAAGGAGGATCGGCCCCGTTCCCAGGTACCCTCCGTAAGCTCCCTTGGGCAAATCGGGTGGCTGAGTTTGAATTATAAGACGATTTTTTAGACTGAAAAGTCAATAATTTTTGGATTATAATTATGAATTGAATTTTAAAGCTAGAAATTGAGAGCTAAACTATAAATCGGGATTTTCAAATTTTAGAATTATAAGAAATCGATAAATTAAGACTAAAGTCTAAAATCTAAAGACTGAAATTGGGACCAAAATATGAAAATCGGACCATATGATTAAGGACTGGTTCTAGAAACTAAGAATTAGAACCAGAGATTAATAATAGGACCAAAGATCGAGATTTTGGGATAAAAATAACATTTAAAGTTGTGAATTAAAAAATCGGATTAAGGACTGGTTCTAGATTCTGAGAATTGGAACCAAATATTAAAACTACGAATTTAAAAAAGATACTACGGCCTAAGACTGAAATTAATACTAATAGTTAAAACCGGAAATCTAAATCTAAGAATTAAGAACTTGAACCGAAGATCAAAACTTAGAAGGAAAATTATACCTAAGGTCGGGGCTGCAGAGGGGAATCTCGAAATCCTAAGCTTGAAGGCGAGGAGTTTGAAACTTGAATCTCGCAGCCGTTGTGATGCGTTATTGGGACTAGGTGGTGGGTCCTATTTATAGGTATTTTGCCAATAGCGCGCCCTGTTGGGTGCGCTTAATTAGCCGCTCAGATCCAATTATGCGCCCTGTTTGGCGCGCTTAATTGAATTGCGCACCCTGTTCCAAGCGCTTAATCACTTTAAGTCGGTGATCGACTCAGTGAGTAACCGACTGACTGGCTCAGTCGGGTGTCCTAGTTCCAGTCTAATTGAGACTAATTGCGAGCCATATTTGATGCGCTCAATCCAATTATGCGTCATGTCAAGTGCGCTTAATAGGGAAATTTTGGCAGTCTAGGGAGTTACTAATTGCATGCGCTGGACACCACGCGTAAATGGATTGCACGCATTGCATAGAGTGCACAATTAAACCTTCAGGTGGTTTCTAGAAGGTTAAATCCTGGTCCTATATGGACCAATTGCACACAACTGTTAGAGCGTACAATTCAATTACGCACATGGGTGAGGGCACGGTGTTGGGATTTCAGGATAGACAGGCATATATATTTACATGTAATATCATTTAAGTAAATGGAAAGGAAAGAGTTATGATATCTTAAGTAAATGAAAAGGAAAGAGTTATATGATATCTTAAGTAAATAGAAAGGAAAGAGTTATGATATCTTAAGTAAATGAAAAAGAAAGAGTTATGACATTTACTTAATATATTACATGTAAATAATGAAATACCCCCCATTTGAATTCAATAAAAATAGTCTCGGATCAAAAATCTCAATGAATAAAAAGTCAACTTTCTAGTTCAAGAACAAAATCCGATTTTTTGCAATTTGGTCAATTTCTAACTTTCAAATGGCAATCTTTTTTGTGAAACTTTAAAGCCTATAAATTCTACCATATCAAAGTATTACTAAAATACCAAAGTTCGATAAAAAAAGTTCACTTCTGGGCTTTCAAATGGGGAATATATTGTCAGGGTTCTGACTCGACCTTTGACCTTCGGTCAACAGGGCCTAGGACTTAGCTATATACTATTGTTATGGTGCATAATTTTTGGATTATGGGGTTTTAGAACTTTTAGAGAGGATTGATCCCTTTCCAAAAGTCATGGGCAAGGTCAAGGGTTGACCAAACAGGTTTATATACTCCGAGAGGGCAAAATTAGAGTGTCTACACTGGGGTGTCGGTCCTTTACCTATTTGGATGGAGGGGTTTGGCTGATAGGATTCCTCGGAGTCATCCTCCATCATGTTGATCCCAGGCTCATCTGAGATTCTGTCCTCCAATGTCAACACAGTCTTTTGGTGGTTTACCACAGGGAGAGATTGTGCAGGTATAGAAGGCTTTTCCTCAAAAAGGGATAGGGCGGCTAAGTCTATTTTTAGGAGGGGAGGAAAAATTTGGGGATTGGTGGGGTGGACAGGGGATGCCGATTTGTGCGGGGTTAACTGCGTTACCCCATTCTGATCTATTTTTATGATCCCTACGCTCATAAAGGTGTTTCGAATATGAGGTCTAGGACAAGACTCATCTTCTAAGTGTATTCCCCTGACTTTCGCTACAGCGATGGTTCGAGCCTTCTCCTTGGCTTCTCGTACTTCTTCCTATGTGGGCTTGTAACCTAGCCCAAACCTGATTTGTTGTCCCCCTTTTGCCTTAACTGGATCTCTCCTGCCTTACAACTGGGGTCCTAGCCCCCTTCCTTTTTGGTAACCCCATTTTTGGAGAATGGCCACAGCTGCAACCATTCCGCTTCCGATTTTCAGCGTGATGCTTTTTTAGGGTTTCGAGGCTACTGCTGATACCTCATATTCAAAGTTGTGGAGGTCTGTATCCTTGGTCGTGTGCGACAGATCTAGTACTTTGGGATTCTCAATGTTGTGGGTTGATTTTTCCTTCTTATCATGCCCCTCACCTATGATGATGATGATCTTCTGCCCAGACACAAATTTGAGCTTTTGGTGCAATGTCGAAGGTATTGCCCCTACTTCATGCAACCAATGGCGTCCCAATAACAAGTTGAAAGAAGATTTGATATCCATTACTTAAAAAGGTATGGACAAGGTCATTGGCCCGATTACTAGCTCAAGATCAACTTCCCCAATTATTTCCCTTCTTGTATTATCAAACTCTCTAGCGCTAGTTTTTGTTGGCCTCAGCATACAAGGGTCCACACCTATTTTGGTGGCAGTTATCAGAGGGCACACATTTAGAGCGGACCCATTATCAATTAGTACCAGTTGGATTACCATGTTCCCGGCCTCTACAGTGATGTTGAGAGATTTAGAATGATTATTTTCCTCCTCAAATAAATCCACATCTGAAAAAGAGATGGCATTGGGGACCATCACCTGCCCGATTATCTGCCCGACCTCATTTGGGATCACTTGAAGAGACATATGTGCATTTTTTAACGCTCCCATTAGAGCTTGGAAATGGAGCGAGGACGTCATTAATAGGTCCCAAACCGTGATATGAGTCGGCATTCTTCTCAGTTGAGTCTCAAGTATGTGCTCTCAGCTCATTTTTTCAAACGGGTTTATGGCAGCGGTATCTTTCTACCCCTCTGGCCGGGGTTGGTGTTAGTGCCGGTGCGTCTGGCTGCTTGGATATCTTCCCAAACCTATTGACAAATCAACTGCCCCCTCCTTACTGCTACTGGTATTGACGTTCGTTTGATCATGCCTGAGCGGGACCTGATGAGGATTGTACGTTGGTCTCGAGATTTGGAACGGGGTAGCAAGGGGTGTTGGTGATGCTGGTATTGATGGACTGGGATGAGTGGGCCATACCTGGTTAACCTCCGTAAGAGACGGGCAGGTGGAGAAAATGGGATTGGTTAGGATTGTGAGTGACTGCATCGGGGGTGAGATGGTAGGGGTGGGCCATTGATAACTAATAGGTGAGGGAGGGGGGTGGGGGACATAGTCGGCCATTGGGTAACTAATGGAGGATGTAGCATATGGTTGGTAGGAGTTTATTTGGACGTAGTTAACGGGAGTCGGTGCTGGGAAATATACCCTAAGATCTAAAGGTTCTATTTGTGGTATGGGGTTGGGAAAGTAATCCGCCAGATTTAGCGGTTCAATTACCCCAATACTTCTATCTTCCCATTCTCTCTGTAGTGACACGTTAAAATCTTCATGGTCACAGATGTAATCTGACGGGTCAAACTCTAACTCTTCATCATCCTCTTCTACTATGCCGATAATGGGTCTTGGACATGCTCCTCCGGGAGGAGGGTGTAGGGGTAGAGATACCTTTAATATGTTGGCATGCTGGGTGGCTTGGGGAAGTGCCGGAGGAATGATTTTATCGGCCTCTATCAAATCTTGTATCGTGTGTCTCAAAGGGAAACAAAGATCAGTCGGGTGGCCCGGTCCTTGGTGGAAGTTACAATGGGTGTTGGGGTCATAATTCCTTGGGATGAGATTTGGTGAAGGTTGTGGTTGGAGTGCTGTGACCAACCCTTTTCTATTAGCAAGGGCAACAAAACATTCAGTGATTACCCCAATGATGTGAAAACTCAGTCAAAGCAGGCCTTTCTCTGTTCTTTGGTCATCTGTGCCCCCTGCCCATTCCTGGTTCTTTATATCGACTTGCTTTTGACTGGTGCTGGCTGTGCGGCTTTAATTGAAATGAGATTATACTGGTGTTGGGCTTGGTATTTATGACATTCTGAACATCGGTTCCAGTTCTTCTATCATTCCTCTACTCAGAGAATCTCCCAACCCCGTCGGCCCCACCGGATGTGTTCTTGCTCAAACGCCCTTCTCTGATTGGATCCTTGCAACGATTGGCGTTCCTTATCAAATCAGTAAAGCTTGACTGCTATTGGTAAATGAGGAAGTTTGAGATGGTTGACAAGGTATTTTTTGAGATCATCTTAATCTGCTTGTCGTCAGGTATTTTGTTTCTTACCTGAGCTACCAGTGCTCTCCAACGCCCAAGGTAATCGCTGAAGGTCTCATTAGGGTTCTACTTTAATCGGGCCAGATTTGACTTACGAGGCTCAATGTCTATGTTGTAGACATATTGTTCTTGAAATAAATGAGTAAGATCCTTCCACATTTTTATCATGAATGGTTCTAGGGACGTGAACCACCTCCAGGTCGGGCCTGTCAGACTTTTTTGAAAGACCTTTATAAGCAGGCGCTCGTCTCCCCATATTGGCACATGTCCCACAGTAGGACTTGAGGTGTGCAATAGGGTTTCCCGTGCCATTATATTTATCAAAGACTGGCATTTTAAATTTTGGGGGCAAGGGGACTTCTGCAAATAAACACAAGTTTGAGAAGTCCGTGGCATGGATTTTGGCTCCACCCATCTTCAACAACTGCTTATGGATTTTGTCTAGTTGTTCTTTCAACTACTCAGACTCCTTAGGCAATGGGGTTATTTTTTCAACGGTCAGCCTTGATTCACTTTGTGCTACCGGGGGGTTGGTGATTATGGGTGGAGAATTGATGCTGGAAAATGCTCCTGGGTAAGCCTCACTATTCCTAATCTCGTCTTCCTCGTACTATGGGTCTACATATAGTGCAGTGAGGGTGTGATTTCTTATTGGTGTTGGTTAGGCTGGATAGGTTCTAGGTGGGACCATTGGAGGTGAGGGAAGTCCTATGGAGTGATAGGATGAGCGGGATTTAGATTTTCGGTGAGGCTTTGGGTTGATGGAGGACAGGTGCTAGGCTTCCACCTTGGGTCGGGTGGGAGCAAGGATCAAAATTTTGGTCATATTTTGTATGGGATTGAAACTATCGGCTGAAATTTCGGCCAAATTATCGATTTTTGGTCCAAATTTTTTATTTCGGTCATGCCCGAAATCAAAATTTTAGCCAATATTTTGATCCTTGGGTGGGAGGTTTGTGTGTGAGAGAGATATTGAGAGAATTGTAGAGGGTATGGGTATGAGGACCCAAAGTTTGGGCCTTGCTGGGCTTGGGTATAGGGTAAGGAACTTGGAGGTGTTTGGGCTATAAGGCCTTGGGAAATTTGGCCCATTGGGCTTTGTTGGGTTTGGGCCATTAGGCCCTGATAGGTCTAGTCCATTGGGCCTTGATGGGTCTGGCCCATTGGGCCTTAGTGGGTCTAGCCCATTGGGCCTTGGTGGGTCTTTCCCATTGGGCCTTAATTGGTGTGGATGATGGGGGTTTGAGCGATTGGGCCTTGGTGGGTTTGAGGTAATGAAGCATGGAGGCTTGGAAATGTGTATGATGGGTTGGAATATGTGTGGTGAGAATGAGGGGGAATATTTTAGGAGGCTTTACAACTAGTGTAAGCCCGAACCATTTCATCCATCATGGCCATTGGAGAGGGATTGGATGGAGATGATTCATTTGAGGGTATTTGGGGTGTGGATGATGTGGATGTATGGGAAAAGTTGGGCATGGCCCCGGTAAAATTGGGCATGACCTAGGTAGATAGGAGGTATGTGGTGGATTAGAGAAATTGGGTGCGGTATGGGCAAAGGTGGGTGGATCGGATATATGTTGGGAAGATGAAGGATGGGGTATGGTGGTAAAGGTGGGCACTTTTGTCGGGTTTTGAATGGATGTGAGTGGAAATCATGATTGATTGGGCGTGGACATGGGAGGGGGGGGGGGAAGGGCATGGTTTGGGAGAATGATGGGGAATGGGGTGTCGGATTTCAAGTGTTTTGAGAAGTGGTGGACGGGAAGATGGGGGCACCGAAGGTGCCGATGACGGTAAAGGGAGATTGGGTGAGGGGGATGGATGTGAAAATCTCTTCCACATGGGAATGAGTTGGGGAATGTGGCGGGGATGAGTCGGGATCGGCGTATGCCGGATCCACTTCCCACGACATGGCTTGGTGACGGGTGGGGTACGGGTGCCTTGGATGGGGCCCGTAAAGTTTCCTCCTCTTTCCCCTATGGGATGACGGAGGGCAAGGCAATGTCGTTGTGCCTGCACCACAACGCTTCTCTTTTTTTTATTTTTTGGTTTATTTATTTATTTATTATTTTGTAAATGAATTTTTATGATAAACAACTTCAGGGCCCTTGAATTCCCGTTTCAAATGGTGTTTGTACCCTAAATAAATCCTGCGGCGAGAGACCCCGACACGCTTCAGAAGAATCGAAGAGGAACCCTTTGATTTATTGAAGGCACGAGAATCAATGTAAATAGCCCGATCCCCCAGAACAGGTCAATAAGAAGTTGCCCTCTTTTGACCGACGGGGGCGTATTGGGTGTCGAATAGTGCGGAACCTAATCAGAGGTGCTAAACCACTGAGCGGGGAACTCGAGGATGTGAAAAGGCCTCAGATTTTGGGCTGCACTGCTCAGTTGGGGTCAACCAATGCTTGGCACGGGTATTACATGCGCCAAGCCAATTCTGGTCAAATTTATGCTTGGCACATCTATTATATGCGCCAAAGCAAATATGGGTTTTCCAGACTCGGCGCATGTATTATATGCGCCAAAGGAAACCTGGGCAAAAGTAGCCTAGCGCATGTATTACATGCGCCAGGCACAACAGTGGGGTCAAAAATGTTGACAGCAGATCAGCAAGCTTGAATTCAGTCTGGTTTTTTTTTAGTTTTTTGGGAAGCAATGCCTCCGGGAACTGATTTCTTAGTTGCACCGGGTCTCTCTTCACCGAACCTAGGGACACAAGGCTGATTAAGGACTACTAATACTCTCCCCCAAGGGGTTTTAGGCTTCGTAACTGGATAGGTTACCCACCCGATATACCTCCGGCACAAGCGCCTTCTCAGATACTAGGTGGGGTGGTTCTTTTTCATATCATAACCACTAGGGGCTGCCGCCGTATCGAGAACCGGGACGTTTATATCTTTTCCTAGAATTCCCAACCCATGAAAATCTACCCCTATAAAAAATTCAATTAAGTCCCCTTCTTGGTTTAATTTTAATTTCAAAATTTTAAGGGAGTTTTCTTAAAGTCCAAAAACGGGCGATTATGGTCCCGTGCTGCCTCTACGGGCCGGCGTCCACTGGAAGGATATGATTGCGATAAAATTAAAAGCTTAAGTAAGTTGTGACAACCCAACATTTTCCTTTATCATATATAGGAAAGGTCACACCGTCGGATCACCTAACATGATCCTCTCATACAAGGGTGTCTTAGATTGTACAAAGTATTGCAAATGCGGAAGCAATGTACTCACTCTGACATGTAATAATATGGCAAAATAAACTGATATTTACTCATCTAAGCAGAAAACTATCACACTCTATAAATAAGGCTATAAACAAGTCTAACAGATACGATATATAGCTTTCTACCGATGATGGCCACCCGTCATCTAAACAATGGAAAGAAAACCTATACATCTCAGAACAAAACATTATATGTGGTTTATACAAGTTATCAAAAGATATCTCTCTCTCTCTTTCTCAAACCTATTTGGAAAAGAATTCTTCAGCAAATTCTTCCTCGTCGTCTTCTTCGTCGTCCTCCTCTTCCTCCTCGTCCGGCTGGTAAGTAGGGTCACTCGTGTGCTCCAAATCGAGATCTGCAGCTAAGACATTTAAGTCGTAGGATGAGCTATCATCAAAGCTCAGCAGGGATATTTATATTGCTAATTCAGGTATTAGATTATCACATTCACTTTTTTATGCATATAATATAATTAAAACCTATTTTAGCAACATAAAATATAAACAAGTCATTATCATGCAACGAAGTGATCATGCTAACATGCTGAATAAAGATCAAAACTTCGTGGTGCAATAGAAACGAAAAAAATCATGTGGAACAAGGAATCGTGTCGAAACAAAGTAAGTTTATCAGATGTACATAAACATGTGTAGGAATAAAAGCATCAAGCTCCCGAGTTAGCGGGATCACTTAGACCGAGACAAAGCAAGCTCCTGAGTTGGCGAGATCACATGTCAAGCTCCAGAGTTAGCGGGATCACTTAGACCAAGAAAATCAAGCTCCCGAGTTAGCGGGATCACTTGACTCAAAGACTGAAATCTAAGCAATGATGTGTAGAGGACATCAAGAATATCAGGATATGAATAATGCAATATGATGCAAACTAACTAATATAGCTGAACTTGCATGCTCAACCTGTTTATAGCGAATTCAACTAGCATATACATGATCGAAATGTGCATGGGCCTACATGATTGAAATTTAACGTGGTTATACATGCTTCTTATGTGGAATCTAATGCTGCATCTTTATAACTATTCATCAGGGAACCTAGCATAAACCAAATACTTTTAACCTATTATCATCAGTACATTCACTATATATCTAACTGATCATTATGTTAAACTACTAGTCGTAGAGTCATGTAAAAAGCATGTGTTCCACATAATAGCTTCTGTTATTTGTACACGCATGCATTTGATATACATAATAGGGTGCAAATATGAAAATCAATACATAAAGTAGGAAGATAAATTCCCTACCAAAATCTTCAGATTGTATATTACTGGTTATACTTGTATTCGTGTATCCATTCAAATAGCTATCGGAACGCTCTTGTCATGTGCACCAAGTTGCACCTATAGGTTCCTGTGCATGCATGGATTTAATATATCAATTAGGGAACTAGGTTTCCTTAAGCCCATCATACACTCCCTGGTAACCTCGAGAATTCAATTCACACATACCATAGACAGATCAAAGGCCCACAAGGTAGGTGTAGCAGCCAACATAGGCTTGCCTCGGCAAGCCCTAGGGTTTGTCGCGGCAAGCAGCCCAGTTGAGCACCTGGTCGCGGCAACCTTGTGAGGTTGCCGCGGCAAGCCTGCTGACAGTGCTTGTCGTCGTGCTTTCCTCTCCCTTCTTGCTTTCTGTGTCTCATTGGTTTGGTGGCCCTTGGCCATATATATATATATATATATATATATATATATATATATATATATATATATATATATATATATAGCTATAGACCTAGGACGTATTTCATTTTGAATCCGGCATGAAAGATCCGGAGTGTACAAGGTGACGAGTTCGGTCATGATATATTATCTTTCTCTGTGCTGCCGATTTGATCTATTGTAATCGACACCACAGACCGATAAGTTTGAATAAAACTAATTCTTTGGGTGGTGACGTACCTTTTTGTGAATTTGGTTATGACGACTCTGAACGAGTGTCGGTGTCGAACTTGCGATGTGTGCGTAAGAACAAAACTCTCCGAGACCAATAATCGCCTGTTGAACGTTGCTTTGACTCCAAGGTTTGAAATAGGTGAATTAGAAGTGAGTTTAAACTAGTCTACAGATTTCTGCTGTGATGGCATTATGACAATTTACTATTGTTTGTTTTTGTTTTCAGGGTCGGGTTGCTAGGATTGCCTTCAAAACTTGAAGCGGGAAGACAAAGGCTCTTTGGTGGAATTTTATAGTGGTTTAAATTCACTTTGTGTGCATGAGAGCACATAATGACTCACACACAGTCGTGTAGTCAAAATGTATTGCAAAGCAGCTTATAAGCTACTAGAGGTTGGTATCTGATGTAAAACTTGCACTTAGTATTTACTCTATCAGCAGATATGACGAAATAAGATGCATTTGGATATTAGTCCATTACACATTTCGAAGTGTAAGGTGTTAGGGACTGTTATCCTTTGTAAAGCCAATACCAGCTGGTATGTGGTATATACCTAAAAGCCAAAATAGTCTTAGAGGCCTGATAATTTTACAGTCATCTATAAGCCAAAGCAACAATGATTTTAGTGTACTGCACGTACACCATTTATATATGGTAGGGTATTATTTTACATGTAGAGCGGTTTAAAATTTGGAAGTGTAAGGGTTGGCGTAGCTCCATATACGTTAGCTACAGTTCTCTATATCGAGAGGCGAATAACAATTGTGTGTATAATCTAAGACAAAATAATCATTGATAGACTGGTCTAGTACATGATATGTATGGGGCCACCAAGGACCTCAAACTCTTATCAATTTTGACCACACAACTACATAGATATTTTATGTCCCGTGGTAGGTACATGCCTGACCTGACCCGTATCTATACCAAGTAGTGTAACAATCTGGGAGCTCTTACATTCTCCCCTACTTAAGGGATTTTCATCCTCGAAAATAAACAAAACGAGGAAGTGCAAGCAAGACAAGGTGCAGACAATCAATAATTCATAATTCATAAGCAGTCCTAATCCAAAATGTGACGGCATGACGGCATGAGAGACCAATAAGCCATAAACAAAACTAATACATAGAGCAAGACATATACATATATATCATACCAAACACAAAGCAAGTGTAAAACTGAAATGATGGATACAAAACTGATATCCATTTGAGTTATTGGCTCACCAAGTCAGTAATCGGTCACGACGGTGAGGAGGGTCCAGATCCGTCACGAACCTCTGGCACTAACATGGCTGCGTTGCGAGTGTACGCAGATACATAGTTTCATGCTCTCCCAATGTAAGGGCTTGCAGCAATCTGAAAGGTGTGCTCCATCATAATATTTGTGGCCTCTTCAAGATAATCAACCCATTGATGGAGCATATAGTGGTTCCGATACATATTATCAAATTATTGTAAGGTTTGCTCATGGTTTTCTCGCATGAGCCTTGCAAGATCAGCAATGGTAGAAGCCTCTCCCGAAGGGGGAACTAGGTCGGATTGAGCTTGAGAAGGAACGGGGATGTCGTGGGTTGGTGCGGAGGGTATAGCTTGGGATGGTTGGGGTGGAGCACGTATTTGTTGGGCTAGGCGGTTTTTCACCGCTTGGTGAGAACATTGATACACATTCTTCCACATAGCAGGAGTAAATACCCGCATATTATCCATTCGAATTTCTTCACCTAAAGGGATTTGATAAGGGACCCGATTCACGACATCGTGATGACCCTCTAGGAGATGGGTGATTAAACGTGGGTATGGGCATGCAGGCATGGGACTAGAGACATTACTTTGTAAGTGGATATTGGCATATTTCATGCCTACCCATACAACTTTTGGGGCATTCATCCATCTATTTTCATGGACTGTAAATAAAGCTTGTAAGAGAACATCACGGCGCTCTCTTTCATGCTGCATTGGGTAAAGATTATATCTAAAGACACCTTCAAAAAACCACATATTTTGTGGTAATTGACTGCGTCGGATTGAAAGACCTTGAGCAGAAAAGGTTTGTCCATCAGTCATTTTGGTCGTGATGTGAGGGAATTTCACATCTTTTAAATGTGGGGTTCGCAGCCCGAGACTTTCATCGAAAGTTGCACTACAGTCCATAGCCTGAGCTATGTCATGTAGGCTAAAATAGAACTTACGACCATTGATTTCAGTTTCGAGTTGGCCAACAACAGGTAGAACTTTTAAATTTTGGTAAAATAGACGAGCGAGGCATGGGTAGAAATGAGTATGGATAGGCTGATATAAGGCGTCTAAGCACGCCTGTTCAATATACCGTATCAACCATGTAGTTAGGTCATCTGGTATGAGCAGTGACTCATCAACAAGCCATTCTGGTTCCATGGACTTCACGTCCTACCATGGAACGGGTTGTTCGCAATTTACAGGTGGATCGATTTGGTCTTGGGATGTTGATGGGGCTTTGCCCTTTGATTTTGCCGTAGCCTTTAGGCGTACGGGAGTAGGCTTGGATGCTAAATTATTCTTAGGAGACATGATAATTATAATCAAAATGAAAAGAACCAACAAAAATTGAGAAATGAGGATTTTACCTCACCAATATATCAAAAAGTGGAAGAAATGGTTGAAATGAAAGATGGTGGAGGCCAGCTAAGGTTGAATCTCCAACATGCAATGGCTTTTTGGCGCAATTTTGGAGTGATTTACACTTGCATGGAGATAGTGTAGCTCGGGAGGGAAAGGAACATAACAACCCCACAGCAAAATAACAAAGAACAGAGAAAGGGGGGTCTCAGACCCACAAAATCTGTTTTGGTTGCTGCGGCAACCCACTTTGGTTGTCGCGGCCAGCTCTTCCTTGCCACAACAAGGTGGTCAGATCTGGACTGGTCCATATTTTGAGGTCAGGCATGTTTTCAGTGCCTTTATTGATGTCTGTGTGCCCAATAGACAGGTGGTTCGTATAAAAATACTTCTTGATACTTTTGATGTGTACACATGTGTTAAAAGATTTTAGTTCTATGAAATTTCTAGATGCACCTTGTCAAACTACTCCAGAGTTAAGGTGTAAGCCCTTGTATGGGCATAGTGTACTTGGTTGTGAGTCACAATCAGTGATATATTTATGTGTCACATAAAATTATGTAGCATAAAAATTTAGACAATGATCCAAGTAAGAGGTATAAGTACGTTAAATATTTTTATTTTTATACAAAAATTGGAATTAACATATTTAATTATTTCAGTAAGGAGGATTTAAGCCTATGGTTGAACATAGTTTAACTGTGTCTAGTTCACTCAATGTCATCGATATATATGTATATAGGAGGAGATCATAGATGATGGAATAAATGAATTTCCATCGACTTCTTTAAATTTAAACAGTTACTTGATATATCGATACTAGTAATGCAGATAAATATTTTGATATCATCAACATTAATTTATTCGAATAAATACTATACATGGCTTAACTTAGGTGAATAAGTGAGAATATTGAGCATGAATATCAGCTTCGTGTTCCCAGGTAGTCTCATGCGGACCGTGATTCTTCCATTGGATCAATACTAGTGAGATTAATTTCGTTCTCAAAATTTGATCTCTACGGTCCAAAATCTGACCTGGTTCTTCGGTCACTATGAAATCCTCTTTAATATCGAGCGGTTGGAAATCTAATACATGTGTTGGATCGCTAACATACTTCCTCAACATAGATACATGGAATACGTTGTGAACGCCGAATAACTACGGAGGTAACGCAACCCGATAAGCGACCTTACCCACTCTGCCCAATACTGGGAATGGTCCAACGTAACGAGGGCTTAACTTGCCTCGTTTTCCAAATCGCATCACGCCCTTTGTTGGTGATATTTTGATAAAAATGTAATCGCCAATTTGTACGACATATGTTAGATTGACAAGCTACGTACTTGAATGCACAAAGCAATAAACTTATAGGTGCTGTTAGTTACCTGAAAATAAATACTGGTTCATTTGAGATTGGCATAACTCTTCTGCCGACTCTGAGCATTCTTTAGATCCTGGTATATTTTCGTGCTACCAAGATGGATGACATATGCTGACTTGTGTGCCTCTTCAAGAATTTTCTGACACAATGCACTATCATCAGGTTCACACATTCGGCCTTGAAACAATAAGGACCCATCATCCTTAATTGAAAAGTCTGGTTGTAGCCCACTTTCTACTCCCTGTTTGATGGAAATAAGCTCTGCATCATGCATCTAGAGCTCTCTGATCCTATCGAAGAGTGTAGATCGAATCATCACTGTAACAAGCAAACCTCCAATTGACGTTGCTCTAAGAGTGGCACTAGATGACACTATGTCATTGAGTAATTTCCATCTTTGTAGCCATGTCACAAGATGGGATAACTGAGCGGATGATTTTCGACTAAGCACATCAGCTACTACATTGGCTTTGTCAAGATGGTACTAAATAGAACAGTCATAGTCCTTCAAGAACTCCATCCACCTTCTCTGCCTCAAATTCAACTATTTCTAGGTAAAGAGATATTTGAGACTCTTGTGATCGGTGAAAATCTTGAAGGTTTCACCATACAAGTAGTGCCTCCAGATTTTCAGCATAAAAATGACCGCTGCTAGTTCCAGGTCATGAGTGGGATAAGTCTTCTCGTGATCTTTCAACTGATGGGAACCATATGCAATCACATGTTCCCATTGATTCAATACACAACCTAACCCACTATATGAGGCATCGCTAAAGATAACAAAACTACCACTGCCTGATGGTAATGCTAAGATGGGTGCGGAGGTGAGTCTCCTTTTCAACTCTTAGAAACCTTGTTCGCATGCCTCAGTCCACTCGAATTTGACATTCTTTCGAGTGAGCTATGTGAGTGGTCCAGCAAGCCATGAAAACCCTTCAACAAAATGTCGGTAATACCCTGCAAGACCTAGAAAGCTTCAGATCTTGATTACTATTTGTGGCTGCTTCCATTGCACTATAGCCTCGATCATTGCAGGATCGACGGTAATACCAGCTTCAGAGATGATATGGCCTAGAAATCTGACTTGATTCAACCAGAAGTCACATTTACTGAACTTGGCATATAACTGCGAATGTCTCAATGTCTGCAAAGCAAGGCGTAGATGATTCTCATGCTCTGCTTTCGTCTTTGAGTAGATGAGTATATTATCAATGAATACTATGATACACTAATCGAGATAAGGCTTGAAGACTCGGTTCATTAAGTCCATAAATGCTACAGGTGCATTGGTCAACCCGAAAGGCTAGATCTAGAGATTATGAGCTACGGTCGAAAACTAAAATATTAAATCCTTACCTATGGGGTCGAGACTGCGGAGAGAAACCTCGAAGATTAAAAGCTTGAATCTCGAAATCATGGTTAGGTTCTGTGGGTTGTGCTCGGAGTTCTCTGATTTCGAAATTTACCGTTTCCTCTCTAAAAATTTGCAGCCTCTATTCGTCCAACCAAAACCCCTGGGTGAATTAAAAAAAAAATCTTTTATAAGTTTTTCTCCAATTATGCACCTGTTTACAGGCATTTAATTGAATTACACGCCTAGATTCCGACTCTTAATCGCTTTGAGTCGGTCACCGACTCAGTGAGCGACTGGCTGACTTGCTCAACGAGTCTCCTAGTCCTAACAAATTAGGACTAATTACGTGCATGTTATCATGCGCTCAATCTGATTAAGCGTTTAACCTGAAACATTTAATCAAGGAAACATAGGGGTCAAGGGTAGTAAGACTAGGTCGGGCGTAGGTCAATTGCGCACTGGTGGCGTAGCGCTCAATCCGATCACGTGTCCTATTTCAAGTGCGTAATCGAGTCTTAAATCAGTCTAAGAAGGGAAGTTTGGTCTGAAAGGTGAACTAGTCACGCGCTTGTGGTTTTACGCTTGATCGAATTGCACGCTGCGTTTCTAGCGCATAATTCAGGGTTTTTCGGGTATGTTCTCTAGAATGAAATGCAAGACTATTATTTCAGTCTGCATTCCGGCTATATACTATTGCTTAGTATATAGTCTCCCTATGCTAGGATCTAAGCCACAGAGTTATTGTTTCAACCTGCGTTCAGCCATGTACTATTGCATGGTCCCACACACCGAGTTGAAAAGGTCAAAGGTTGACCGAACAAGTTTGTATACTCCGAGAAGGCAAAATTGAGGTGTCTACAGATGCCCCTCTTTGGCGCGCTCTTGCGAAGTAAGAACACGTCGAAGAAGTAGACACCCCTCATTCGAGGTGTCTTCTCACTTCTCTTAGGAATGCACAAATGTGAATTGGTGATACTGACATGACATGTTTGGCTTTCTTATCTATCAGCGCAACCTTAAATGGAGCATTCGAGGGCCCAGTGGTAGCTATCGAAAGGTACTTTTCGGATCTGTGGGTGTATGGCGCAAGCTAACAGAGGGATATGGCGTGATCGAGGTACCGGAGGGCGTCATACAAATGTCCATAAGGTCCAGGGACCGGTAATACAAAAGAGAGAGTGCAATATAATATCGAAGGCTTTAACAAGTCATGTACGACTAGGCGCGTCATTGCTCACACCAATGCGCGTCAGGCGTTCCTTTTCCAATAGGCGTTTGTATGTTCTTAGATTGAGTATATTTGTTGTTCAGTTTCCCAGGGGAAAGGGGCCGATTTGGGCTGATAATTAAGGTGAGTTTTGTGGGGTGTGATCAGTTGAATTCTGCGCAGTGGCGCGTGAGCTTGATCCATCTGGAGTCGGTCTTTTAAGTAGAGAATTCTAGTCCTATGTGTCTGAACTAATGATTTTGCGCAGTGGTGTATGCGCTCGATCCAATTCTGCGCAGTAAGATATGCACTTGATTGTGAGTTCAGGGGGTCTTTAAGTCAGGAAATTCGTATCCTAAGGTATCTGAATAAGTGATTATGCGCAGTGGCATATGCTCTTAATCCAATTCTGCGCAGTGGGATATGCGCTTGATTGTGAGTTCGGGCGGTATCGGGAGTTAAAAGTCAGCTTTATGGTATATGGGTAATGAGGCACTTAATCAATTTTTTTTTATATTTAGAGAAGGGTGAATTGGGTCTATTTACTTTGTTACTTTTTTTCTTTTTTTTTTAATTTTATTATTATATTTTTTTTTTATAGTATTATTTTCTTTCTCATTTTTTTGTAGTAAAAGATTTTTTTTTTTGAAGCAAGTAAGAGGGTCTCGAGATTTTGAAATTCTATGGATTTTAACTTAAGATCAATTTGGTGGTAAGACGGCAAAAAATGTGGCTACCAAGACGTCGCTGAGCAGATCCACCGACACGGGATTTGTGGACCCGACCGTTTATGCGATTGTCAAGACGACACTTGGCATGTCAGATACTCCATCTAACCTTCTCGACGAATATTGATGATTGTCTCTTATGGGAGGACTACAGTAACTCACGAGTCAAGAGAGATGAGTTTTGAAAATATTTTGACTTAATCATAGATAACTATATTTATAAGAAATATCGAGTAATTGAAAAATGAGTACTACTTACCTGAGGGTGATACTTACCTGGGTTATGCGATGGGACTTGTGATATTGTAGCGGGGTGCTGTTGCGATGGAGCTTTGAAGTTGTCTTTTCTTTTTTTCTTTGGCTTTGTCTATTGCGGCAGTTGGCGGTTGCCGGTGTGATGTAGCGTCTTGGGGAAGGTGATGTCGCGATGAGACAAGTGGTATTGTGGTGATGCCGCGATGGGACTTTGGATAGTTTTTGACAGTATATTCGTGTTGTAGCTTGGCATTAGTGGGATGCAATGGGACATGGGAGGAGTCCCAAGTTTCTCTTTTTTTTTTAATTTTTTTTCGTCTGCTGTGGTATCTGGTAACCATTTGTATCGAGTAATTTGGGAGGAAGGTTCTTTGTTTTAGCGATGGGACCTGATTGAGCCTTCTCCCTTTTCTTCTTTGGTGTGGTAAGCGTGTTGTTTAAGCTTTTCAGGCAGTAGTGTCCACAATGGGAGGTATAGCGTAGTTAGTGGTGGGACACTGGTAGGATGTTTTCGCGTTGGGACGTTGATCTCTTTGGTTTAGCAGATCTTGGGTCAGGTGAGCTCGCGTGATGTTGGCTTTTTGACGTATTTGCACTTTTAGGATTTTCGATGGGCCATGGGGGCATGGCCACAATTTTTTTGCGATGGGATCGGATATTGGAGTGGTGTCATGCGTGTGTATTTTTTTTATCATGGGATGTGCTTGGGTGGCTACATGATGGGGCAGGAGGGTTTCGATTGAGATAGGGTAAAGAATGTGGTCAGGGGTGACGATGTCATGCGAAGCATGTATGTCTTGTTTGTAATAGGACCAGGGGTGTGGTCGAAGTTTTTGGTAGGGTTACGTGATGGGAGTAAAGTGACCGGTTTTTCCTTCTTCGATGTGGATAGCTTATAAGGCTTCGCAATGGGACAAAGGAAAATTTCCTTGAATCGGGACTGATCTTTGTGTAAAAATCAGGAATTACGCACCTGTTTACAGTCGCGTGATCCGATTGCGCGCTTATTTTTAAGCTTGTGATTCAGGGTCTAAGGGGATGATTACGCGTGTGGATATGGGCATATGATTTTATTGCGCGCGATCGAAGGGTCACCAGGTCACTACACGGGTAACCTTTCATATTGCACGGCACACGGGGAGGTCGTTTGATTGGATTGCGTGGCTGTTGAAAAGCGAGGGATTGGAGCGTCACACCGTCTGTGCGGGCGACAGTTTCATTGTGCGCTTGAATCATAGCGTGCGTTTTTTATTAAGTGTGATATGTGTGGTGCGTGATCGGATGAAGCGCGCGATTGGGGTTGTACTCTATATAAGCGTGGGAGGCTTCATTTATTTCTCATTCTCTGGTTTAGTCTCAAGTATTGACTTTTCTGGGTGTTCTAGTATTCCGAGATTCATGTTTTAGTGATATTGAGCAATCTAACCGTTAGATTGGGATGGGGTTTCTTTCTATATTTGTTATTTCACATGATCATCGCCCTGAGGTGATGCTCGGGGACGGTATTGTCTTGGGAATGGGCGGTATTAGGAATGAGGGTGTTGGTCTTCAGACCGTTCCTTTCTAGGGAGCAGTGAAGGCAGAGTTGCGGAGGCGGAGGAGGAGGCGAAGATGGTAGGGAAAGGAGGTGCTGTAAATGGAGGGATGTATCCCTAACCCATTTTCCGTCGCTTCTGTCGGTGGCTCGTTTGAGTCCTCCAAGTATTGTGGCAATATTTCTGAAGCCTCCGATTGGAAGTTCTGCTCCTCACTTTGGCTCATTGTAGTTTTTGTTTTCGTTTTGGATTGTATGTTAGGTTCTAGGTTTTCATTTTGGGTTGTAATTCGGGAGGTATGTCTTCGGCGATATTGTAAAATTTTAAAATTATGAATAAAGGGGCATTTTTTTTTGTCTATTGTGCTCAGTTAGTTAGTTTAAATTAATGGATTAATTGGACTTATCTGATTTGTTTGACATAGTTTTAGGATTTGATTTAGCTTAGTAATATAGATTTTGGATTCATTTTGGATTTATCCAGCGTTTATCTCGAGATCAGTTTACTTTGTTTAGAGGGTTTACTTAGTTCTATCAGGCTTGTTTGGGACATTTTTTCGGTGATCTTGAACAGGTTAGATTTTGTTTTATTTTTTTTAAGGTATTTGGTTTCATTTAAGGTGTTTTGTTTGAGGTTTTTGTTTGAGATGATACTTGTTAAAAAGGTGTGAGTTTTCATGGGTTCTAGATGGTGGTTGGGTGTTTCGATCCTATTGGCCTATCTAGACTTGGGAGATTTGTTCTTTTTAGAGGGGCAAGTGTTGTGTGATTATTAGTCTATCTAGTTTTTTCATAGATTGTATTTTTTTAAAAAAAAAAAAAGGGGGTATGTGTATAGTTTTGGATTCAATTAGATTGGGAAGGTTTCAAGATGTGTGATATTTGTTCATGGGGCATGGTTTATAAATGCATGAGTCTAACATTTTTAGCTTGTTGTTTCCTTATTTCTTTCATTTTAAGTTTAAAGATTATAAGTTTTTTGGGGGATATCTTGTGTTTGTAACTTTGGGCATTTTTTTGTTCATTAATGTCTTTTATTCCTCTCTATTTTGTTTCTCGGGTACTGGACCCGAGGACTTGTGTTTATTAAGTTGATTATGAGAATGGACGAGATTGAGAATGCGGGGTGATACTAGAGTTAGTGTTATCAATCCAACTCGAAGTGCCACCCCATCGGGAGAAGAGGTGGAGGAGAAAAAGGTGGTAGAGAGGAAACCCAAGGATAAGACTGAGTCAGAGTTCTCGTAACTGGTGCCTATTTTTCCTCGGTAGGCTCTGCAGATTCAGTGTTAGTTGCTCCTCATTTTTTAATGCGTCCAAGGGGAGATTCTACAATGGGTCCACAGGTCCTGGGTGGCTTTTTGTAAGCCACTCTCTCCTTTTTGCCGACTCGGGGTGAGGGAAAGAGGTCGTCACGATTAGAATTTGTTTAGGGTGCGTTCCTCCTCTGGGCTTCTCCGAGATCTCTAGTCTCTCGAATAAGTCCGGATTCGGGCATTGCTTGAACATGCGGATTTTAGCATTCTTATTTTTAAGTTTTATATTTAGAGGATATGCCCTCAGTGTGCGTTGTAATGATTTTTATTAATCTATGAAGTGATTATATTTTAATTTCATTTGTCGTTATTCAATAATCTTTTTTTTGTTTGATTTAATTTATATTTTGTTCATCTTGTTGTGGGTGTGATGCCTTTAGTTTTAATTTGGTTGTTTATTTTAGATCTGGGGGCGTGTTACGGATAGTTTTTTTTTCGTTTAGTTTTGAGTGTTATAAAGGCAATGTGAGTATTTAATCTTATTGAGGGCACGTGAAGGTGTTGGGGCATTTTTTGGGTTGAGGAAAGTGGAGGTGAGAGCATTTTCCTTGGGTTTTAATTGTTTATTGTGAAGTAAAGGGCTTTTTTTTTTGGGTTTTCTTTTGTTTATTTTTGTTTATTGTGAATTAAGGGGCTTTTTTTTTTTTTTTTTTTTTGGGGTTGTAAATTTTCTTAAGTTACGAGTGTTTTGGGTTGGTCTTATCAAGGGCGTGATTTAAGTTGATAGTGAGCGTCAGAATGTCTTAACTTCAAGTTGGAGTTTACTATCCTGGGCATGTGAAAATTTTTATTTTTCTGAGAAATTACGCACTTCAGTCATGGAGCTTGAATGAATTGCGCGCTAGGACATGAACGCGCATTCAAAGGTGCAAGAGGTTATTAAGCGTCAATTCAGTAGCATTTAATGTGATTAAGCACCTATTTTGATGCGCAGGATCAGCTCACTCTTGGCATTCACGCGCTACTTTTTGGGCGCATAATATGATTGTGCACTTAGTGGGAAACGCGCAACCAAGTGGTCGGGTTATAGTAAGCAGGCGATGATAAGATTGCGCGCTCAGGATAGGGCGTTCGATCTAAATTAAACGCATAGTGTAATGTGCGTGATTAAATTGTGAGCCGGGTTTTAGGCGCACGAATCGGGTGAGTTCTATAAATGGTTGAAACCTTTCATTTTTCGTCGCGTTATCCGTTTTAGTCTTCAATTCTCTAGTTTCCTAGTTTTCTTGTGCTCAGGTTTTCGTGCTTTCGCGATATCTCGTGATCTGGTCGTCCGTTTGAGGCACCACTTCTTCCATTTACTTCAGTTTTTCGAGTTCTTTATTCCGATATGGAGGGTGAGGGTAGTGTCAGGCATGAGGTCACTATTTTTGAGTTGGAGAGGATGTTGATGATGGATGCGGGTGAGACTTCTGAGGCTCAAGTTGGCGTTGTTTCCATAGAGGAGGATACTGGGGAGATGATCGTAGAGGAGGTCCCTCAGGGTGACCAGATGGTGGTCAGGGAGGAGGTACCTGAGGTTGAGCCGGGGGTAGTCGAGGTGGAGGGCGAGAGAGCTGAGGGTGAGGGAGCTGAGGGTGAGTAGGGTGAGGAGCAGCCAGGCGGGATCAGAGTCGAGGGCTACGGGGTCTTCGTCCGGGCAGTCTCGTCATGCGTCACATGATCGTGTCAGGAGTGATACTTGTGAGGATTCTGTCACTCATGGGTATCTAGGTGGGTATCCTCCTCATTCTCCGTCGAGGCGGACTGTTAGTCAGGTGAGTGAAGGGGGCTATGTAATGGGGTCGCGTCGTCTAGAGGTTCCAGCGACTCCCAGCGCCGGGATCATTTTTTCAGAGGACCAGTCTACGGACCTTCGAGCTAATGATACTGGGCATATTGGTGCTCGATCGTCCCAACGGCAGTGTAGGGAGTAGGTCTGTGCATGTGTATGTTTTGTCCATTATGAGTGCGCATTATATATATAGGGGGGATGCCCCCAGTGACAATTGTAAAGAAAAACAAGAAAGAAGTTTTTTGACACATATATATTAAGATTTTGGGTTTAGGTGTACCTGATCAGCTGCTTTTCTTTTAGTTACCTCTTATGTCTACTTTTGCTTTTGTTCCCGGTGCCATTAATCATCATCGGGACTTGGATGCTTTGCGAGCTGGCCTGGGAGTGGTTGAAGGTCGCTTTGTATCTGCACATGTTAAGGTAAAGCCATTAGTAATTTTTGTCCTCCCCCTTTCTAGTTGTCAAAGGGGGTAAGTATCTCAAACCGGAGCCTGGTAACAAAGGTAGATATATGCTCTTTTTGTCTCTCTTTTTTTCTTTTTTTTCTCTTTTTTTTTCTTAAAGTAATGCAACATGGATAGCAAATAACTATCATAACAATAAGAACTAAAAATAATAAATAAAAATAAAAATAAAATGCTCCAATGTAGTGGCGTGATTGTATCGGCAGTATAGTGTCTTCGGTAGCTTACTTTACACAGTAACTTCGGCGTTCTTCATCTTTTGATGGACGAATTGGCGATTTTGGTATGATTCACCTTTTGATCCAAAAAAATGCCCCAATGTCTAGATGCAATGGAGCTTTTCTGGGCCTTTGATGAGCACTGTGGGTCTATGTGAAGTTGTGGGTATTAGGTGAGTTAGTCTTGAAGAGAGCATTCATCAATACTATCATCAAACTGAGGGGAGGTCTCTTTGATTAGGTCAGTTGCATACGGGATCTATCTTAGGATAGTGGTCATCCTATCCTGTGGTTATTAGGGAAAAGTATGGTAAGTATAGCAGGTGATTGCGTCAGTCATCATTCATGAATTTTCGGTTTCATTCCTTGAAATATCCTGCGAGGCTTCCAACTTATCGTCCAAAATATAAAAGAAGTAGAAAAGGGATAAGGCTCAATGATGTGGAGAGTAGCTTGTACCTAATACTCTGTAAAAGAGATAAGTAACAGTCTTTTTTTTGGGGGGGTGCCATGATTGAGCTCTTCGTCATGTTTCGGTACCATCAAAATCTCACATTCTATGGTTAGCAGGAGTTTATTCTCCTCCCGTCACCTTACGACGACATCTAGTAGTATAGGGATATTAGGGGTGCCCTCGCAGCTTGCTTATACACTTTTGGTGAAATTACCAGAGATGTCCTCACGGCCTGCTTATGCTTCCCTGAGCTCATTGACTTGTTTATTCGTCGTAATGCTCTCGCTCAACTTTTGATAAATAGATATATTTTGAAAGCATCCTGCTGGTGCAAGAATAATGAGTTTTGATTGAACCTAGCATCTTCATTTTTTTCGCTCCAATGTCTCCTCCAATGGCAGGGAAAGGGGAACGAGTATTAGGTGTTACTTATGCTTTTTTAAGAGATTGGGTAGGCCACTAGTCCTTGGTCAGATTGCCCGAATAAGAAGGTGGGCGATAAGTGGGAGGTCTCAAGAATATTCTAGGGATTGAAGGCGTACGATCGATGAATGGGTCGTGACGACTACGGGGGTGATAACTATAAGTATTCAACCATGGGATGTGATGATCACAGGGCTAAGGGTAATATTTTCTAAGGTACATGGCGTTCCAAGGGCTAGGGAGTTCTTCCCCATCTTGGTTCGTCAGTTTGTAGGCATTGCCGGGATATGTGGCTGTTATGACATAAGGGCTTTCACAGTTCGATTTCAGTTTTCCTTTTGGATGGGCATGATTAGAAGGCATGACCTTCTTCAAGACTAATTCTCCAATATTGAAGGTTCGTTCAAGGACTTTCTTGTCGTAAGCCCTGGCCACTCTCCTTGATATACCTGAGCGTGATCGACTGCCCTTAGACGTGTTTCATCGAGCTGCTCTAGCTGCGTGAGTAGGGCAATCCTCCTCTCGTCTAAGGATAGCTCATCATCGAGTTGAATTCGTTAGGATGGTACTTGTATTTCATAGGGTAGGATGGCCTCCATCCCATAGGTAAGGAGGTAGGGAGTTTAGCCAGTGGCCGTACAATAGAAGGCCAATAGGCCCAGAGTGCTTCTGATAGTCGTTCAGGCCAGTCGACTCCATTGCTTGTTTCTACTGTATGTTTCAGAATTCAAATCAGCGTTTTGTTGGTGGCTTTTGCTTGTCCATTTCCTTGAGGGTAGAATGGTGAGGAGTGGCGTAAATCGATGCTGAACTTCTTGTGTAACTTCTTTTTCTTCTTTATAATGAACTGCGGTCCGTTGTTGGTGACAAACATCTGAGGTACTCCAAACCTAGTGATGATATTGTGCATGATAAACCTTACGAGCATGGAAGCAGTGATTCTAACGTATGATTTGGCTTTTGCCCATTTAGTATAGTATTCGATTGCTGTTAGTATAAATGTGTGCTTGTGAGTGTTCCCAACTGTGTCTGTGAAAGGTCCAATGATGTCAAAGGCCCATATCAAGAACGGCCATGGCGAGGTCATAGTATTTAATGCAACTGATGGAGCTTTGATGAGTGCGGCGTGTTCTTGACATTACTTGCTGAATTGGACATAGAGGTGGCAATATCTTGTCATTGTCAGCCAGAAGTAGCCTTATCGTGCAATTTGATTGACGAGTCTCTGTCTACTGGCGTGGGCACCGCAGGCGCTAGCGTGTGCTTCTCGAATGATGTATTGTCCTTCGGCGATTGTAATGCATCATAGCAGTACTCCTTTAGTGAAGGCTTCTTTGTATAGTATTTCACCAAGTATGTAGAATCTGGCGCATCGATTCCTTATAGTTTTTCGTTTGATCTTTGTAGCGTAGGGAGGAATGTACTGATGTTCGACGAAGTTCCAAATATCGAAATACCATGGCTACCCGTCGTCGGTTGGTGATCTTTCAAATCTAAGCATAGCGACTTCGGCTCTTGACTTGTGCTTTTCCAGAGTAATTGCTCCCTTTGGTCCTATACTTGTGGGGTAATTCTCTCTTGACGGTTCATGGTACCTCGTGGGCGGGTACCGTGAATTTTTCTATGATAAAGGTTTTGGTACTTTGTCTAAAGGGTATTTGAATGACCGAGGCTAGTGTAGCTAAGAAATCTATGAACTCGTTTTCTAATCTAGGGATGTGCGTAAAAGAGATTCTTTCCAATTTAGTTACTAGATATTGAGCAGTTTCTAAATATGCCATTAGCCTCCTTTCCTTAGTTTTCCATTCTTCTATGACTTATGATATTACTAGCTTAGAATCACCGATTGTTTTCAATTATTTTACTCCTAATTGTAGTAGTGCTACTACTACAATGGAATGGAATGGAATGGTGATGGTGGGGCCAAAAGTGTGTGTAGGTGGACGGAAAATGTGGATGGGAAAGGAATGGGGTCATTTTGGGTTGATTGGTTGGTAAATTGTGGTGGGGGTAAAATGAGTGGGGGAAGGATAGGTAGAGTGGGGAAGGAGTGGTGGGGTATGGTGTCTTGGAGGGTGAGGGTTGTAGTTAAGTCAATGGGGGGAAGATCTGGTTGCACTGTGGAGTCAGAGGTGGAAGGGGACTAGATTTGTGGGGTAGGAGGTGTTTGTGCAGAGATGGGTGGTTTTGTCAATGTTTGAAGGGTGGATTTGATGTTGGTGATGTCAGTCTGCATTTGGTCTTGTATGTGTTGTGGTTGATAGTTGGGTCTGAATGTCATGTATTAGGGAAAAGATATGGGTAAGTGTGTCTGAGTTTGGTTGGGGTGGAGTATGTGAAGAAGAGGGAACAGGTTGGAAAGGGGAAGTAGGGGCATGATGGAAGGTTGTAGGAGGAGGAGATGGAGGGTCTGGTGAGTGATGTGGAGAAGGCAGTGGGGAATCTGGGAGAGGGATATCATGGGTTGGCAGGGTGTCAAGCAATGTAGTCATGAAAGCCTAATATCCGGAAGTAGTGGCGAGGTTAAAGTCAAGGTCTGTGAGTGGAGGTGAAGTAGGGATGGTCTGGACTGTGTCTTGGTCAATATGTGGGGTTTCTGTGGGAATGATAGGGGTGGTTGGTTTAGGTAAGGATATGGCAGGGGTTGTGTGAGAGGTTTTCTTTTTAATGTAGGATATCGGGGAGGCTGTGGGGTTGATTCAGATGATGGGGGAATTGGGGGTGTGTACTGAGGTAATGCCGGTGAAGGTAAAGGGTTGTCATGGGGGTCAATGTTTTCCTCCCAGGAACCAATCACAAGGAAATCTGGAGTGGGTACGGATAAGGGAGACAAAAGAGGAAAAGGGAGAGATGGAATAGGCAAAGAAACTGATGGAGCGGCAGGTGTGGTGGATGGAGGCATTGCTGCAGAATCAGTAGTGACAAGAGCTTGCACCACCTTCTTGGGAGCAGGAGCTTTAGCCACCTTTTTGGGAGCAGGAGCTTTAGCCACAGCTGTCCCCTCTCCTTGCTCTGTAGGAACCTGGGCCTCAGCCTTCTTCTTCTTCTTTTGGAGATCCATTAGACTCCTGCTGATCCCCCATTGCCTCTTTGCAAAAGTTGTAGGGGTGAGGTCAAAGGTTAACTCCCCTACTGGTATCTTGTACCCTCCCCTCAAGAGTAGTCTGGTGATGAGCCTTGCATAGGGGAGAGTGTGGAGCTTCTTCTTCAGCCCTAGCTTCATCATTATATCCTTCATGGCCTCAAAAATCAACCAGGCAGCATGGAATCCGTGGCCCAAAGAAAAGGAATAAACAGCATCAGCAATAGGGGTCCTCCTCTCCTGCTGATGGCTGGCACAATAAATGTTCTTTCGCAGAACTTAATCAATGAACAGAAGTTTAGGGTCTAGGTCTCTTCTCCTGATGGAATCCCCGGTGGCCTTCAATCCTCTGGTAAGGGCCAGTGCAATGGTATCAATAGGGGCACACACAGGGGGGCCATATCCACAGTTGGGGTCAAAACTAGCAGGGATGCCCATCACCTCAGCAATCAACTCAAGGCTGAGTTACATTTCAAAATTATCAACTAACACAAGGAGGCCTGGCTGCCCACGGTGGTCTGGTCTAGCCCTAATGTGCTGGTAAAAGAGTTGCACTAGTCTAGGGTAGGCTAGTGCAGGGATAGCTTGCAGCGAGGGGGTCAAACCAGCCTTGCGCATGAACTCAATGGCAGGGGCTGACAGAGGTTCTATTTCAAAGAAAGATAGGTCAAAAACAGCTTCAGGTTCCAAGGGAATGGGAGTTAGGAGCTCAGAGGGTGTAGAGTAATCAGCTGTTAGCGCAGCCACTTCCTGAACCACTTCTTTCCCTTGTTGCGGTGCCGTTGAGGACTTGGCCTTCTTGAGAGTGGGCTCCACGGGGGCCTTATCCCTTGCTCTTTTCACATGTGCGCTCTTAGGGGCCATTGAACTTCTCCTCTGTGAATGTGTAGTTTGAAAAATGAAAAGAAAAGGTTGAGAGCTGAGTCGTACCCTAAAATTTAGGGTTCTGTTCAATCTGATGCACGAAAGACCGCGAGAGCTCCTATCAGAGGGCAACTGGTGATGGAGGCTGTAGGAGAAAATCCCCATAATTTGAAGGTGAATGATGGACTGTAGAAAGGATGCTGGAGGAGAGAGATTAATGGGAGTCAGAGTTAGGGTTTCGCTGGCTGGAGAAGTAAGAGAAAACAGAAAGGAAAGCAGCGCGGGGTTGGATTATATATATAGCGGGGCTAGACGCGCTTTGAAAATGTCAGCTCGCTAGATTGGAAGGAGTGGGTCGCGAGATTGGACTTTCATTTGGATCACGCGAGAGAAGACACACAATTGTATTAAATCTTGCGATAGCTTAGCAGGATAACATCTTATGAACTGCGCGAGAAGAAACCACGCCTATTTTTTAGAACCTCGCGATAGCTAAAACAGTGACAAGGATCACACACCCATTTGTCTGTCATTTTCCTTTGTTTTGTGGGTGGATTCTCTCACATTCTCTTTTTCAGGGACACCCACAGTCATTCTAAAAAGTACTCTCCATGCTTTCCCAACAATTAATCATGCAATTACTCAAAAAATAATTAATCAAAACATCATATCCAAACATCATTCTCATTATCAAAATAGTACCACCATCATTTGTTCAATCACAATCATCAATTCAAAGGGAACAAGAACGAAAGCAGGTAGGAAAATTCAGGCATACAGACTCAGACTCCGATGATATCACTAAGCATTCCTATAAACAGTAAAAAGAACAAACCACACTAAAGTTCATATCATACAAAATGTACACTTCTGTGAATCAATTTAATGAAAGTTCCCCCCTGCCCCTCAAGGTTTGAGGATCCTTCACCAATCAAAAATTGGCCTTTGGGATTAACCACTGGCTAACTGGGCAACCTCCCCTCCTCTCTTTTAGCTAAGGCATTCGCTAGTTGGCCAATCTGCTCTTTCATCTTCTTTATGCTCTGACCATGAGAATTCACAGTCTGAGCCACGGACCCCAGGTTTTGCAGTGAGGTCAAGACCTGGTCCTCGAAAGAAGTATTTCTAGGTTGCGGTTGGGGTAAGACCAATTGATTTTGTTGCTGATGGGGCTGCTGCTGGTGTTGGAAATTAGACCTAGGGGCATATCCCTGATTGAACTGCTGCTGTGGCCTTTGGGGTAAGGCCAACATTTACTGGGGCTGCATATAATTGTCTTGCCTCCACCTCAGATTTGGGTGGCCTCTCCATTGGTAACCAGTATTTTGGTGCTGGTATCCATATTATTTGTCTATTGTAACCACAGTTATCGCCAAAAGATTGTGCGTGTGACCTCTTCCAATACCAATTCAAGATATTGCCCTGCAGATGGACATTCCTCGACTGTGTACTGTGGGGACTGGCATATCAGACATGCCTCCACCACTTGAGCAGCCCTTCTGGATTGCATCATAGTTAGTAATTTGTCAAACTTCAAAGAGAGGTTTGCCATCTGCAGCTGCAGATCATTGTTTCCAGACACCTCATAAACTTTTTCTCTTGTCAGTGCAGCAGGCTCCACTTTTGACAAAGACTCCTGACTAGTTCTTGCCAAGGATAGCTTTTGAAAAGCATTTTCACTTATTACTTCAAACAATTCCCATGCCTCATCAGTAGTCTTGTGCATGTAGGTTCCACCACAAGAGGCATCAACCATATCTCTATTTTTCTCATCAATCCCATTGTAGAAGCTTTTTACAAGCTGCCAGTCTGGGATCTTGTGGTGGGGGCATTATTTGAGCATTTCCTTAAACCTATACTAGGCTTGATTAAAATCCTCAGTTGGGGATTGGGCAAAAGCAAGAATTTCCTTTCTCAACTGGCTAGTTTTGGTCTCAGGGAAGAACTTTGTCAGGAACTTGGTCTGTAGGTCTTTCCATGAAGTGATGCCATTGTTGGGAAGAGTAGCCAACTAGGTACTAGCCCTATCCTTCAAAGAGAAGGGAAAGAGCCTGAGTTTAGTGGCCTCAGGTCTCAAACCAGCGATATTGAATGTGGTGCACAAGGCCAAAAATTGGTCAATATGCTTGTAAGGGACCTCCTTACTAAGCCCATGGAAAGAGGGCAACATCTGGATGATTGAAGTTTTGATTCATAATTCCCTTGAACATCAAGGAATTGAATGCTAAATGGAGAGTTATAGTCATTCGGAGCATTCAACTCCTTGAGAGTTCTGGGTTGTTCTTCACCCATTGCTACTGTCTCAGATTCAATTGGGGGCTCAACTGTGGTGTGCATGTTCCTTCTAAGTCTTCTATCCCTTTCTAGCTCAGGGTTGAAAGGCTCTAAAGTAGGACTAAGAGATCTCCTACCTTGCATGCAAACACACCACCAGCAGGGACAACTCCTTGCAGGCACATTGCACTTGACTCAAAGAATTTATCTAGCAAATTTACAGCTATTTTAAGAAAACATAAATTTACAACTATACCAAATAACTGCTATGGAATTTTCAAAGAAACTAGACTGAGTTTTAAAGGTTAGAGAATTGCAAACAGAGGTAGCTACTCTCCAAATGCAGTCCACTGTCCTTCTCTGCTGCTGTCTAGATCTGCAAGAAAAATCACATATACATCAGCAGTATCAATTATTCAAAGCTACAAAGAATACTAAAAATACAAAAACTAAGGGTCTACTAATAGATCATCTTATCCTTGGCAACGGCGCCAAAAACTTGTTGCGTTTCAGATGTGCCTACTTTATTTGTTGGTTATAAAAGCAATTAAAAATCAAAGTAAAACAGGGGATGGAATCAGCACAACTGAGAAATCCTAGACCTACAAGATACAGGGTCCATTTGTAGCCAGTTTTGATAAGTAAGAGTTTGTCCCATAGGGAAAAGGTGATCTACGGCTCCAAGGAAGCCATCTCTAGTAGTCCCTCCAGATCTGACTACAGATCTGGCAGTCCTAAAAGGAGGGGAGTTTAGGGTCACTTATTCTAAGTATCCTAAGGTAGCCTAATGAATTAACTACAGAAAGGGTTGAGAAGATGGATGGAGTGTGGGAAAATAAATATAAAAGGGTGAGAAGTATGCTATTGGGTTCAAATCTGCTGGAATTTATGACTCAGACCCAGGTCTGCTGGTATAGAAATCGTGTCCAATGGCTACATTATCACCAAAAAGGAGAAAGAATCCAACTCATCCCTATGCCATGATCTAATCCCTTAAGGTTATAACCTGTCCACTTAAATGGTCACAGACTATCCCATAGGGGAACCACAATCCAGAGATGGGTCAAAACAAGTTTATCATTGTATGCACTACTTCATCCAGGCTACAAGCTCAGGAATCCATAGGGAACCTCAACCTCTAAAGCTCTATGTGTGGGGCTAAGGCTGTATAGGACCATGATAGCCCAGACACATAGAACCAGCAAGAGATTGAGTACCACCTTAGATCTAGCTGTCCATTACTTGAGTGGGACTACAATGGCCCAGTCACAAGCCTACAATCTCCATAACCAGATCAGATCTAACATCTGATGGCGAGTCTATACTAATATAGTGGAGTCTGCCTCTGTACAATCTCCTATCAGGTTACAAGCTCAGGCTCGGACAAGAAGGATCCATTTCAGATTGGCGGATTGGATTCACCCTAAGGCTATAACCTGTCCACTTGAATGGTCACAGACTATCCCAGAGGCTATCCTCCTCACGGAGCCCAAAACAAAACAAGAATATTGCTGTCACCACCATGGTCACAAGGCTACCAGCTCAGGCTTCCATGGGGATTTCAGATCTAGTGGGACCTGTGGTGGGGCTAAGGCTGTATCGGACCATGATAGCCCAGACACACAGGTCACTTGGATCTGAATGAGTCCTTAGAATCAGTCCTCCATTACTTTGAATCACAGCCAAAGTAATGGCGGATCACAAGGCAGCAGCCTTGCACAGAACAGCTCACAAACACATGAATCCCATAAAAGTACAACACCCAATCATAAATTCCATTAATCTAATCTCAATAAACATACATAGGCATGGCCAGCAAATGCTGGGACATGGAGGGAAGAAAAAGAAAAAAGGAAAACTACTTATAACTACAGAAAAATCGAAAAGAAAATGATCTCAAATCTCTTATCAGTGATAAGGTCTGAGCTTCCGCTGGTGTCTAAGTCTAAAAGCTCTAAAAGTCTCTAAAGAAGGTCCCTAAACCTAAACCAGGCTTAGGTTTATATAGCAGTGGGTGTGGCGACGCATTAGGGTTAGGAAACCCTAATTTTAGCGATGCCACATGGCCTGTTAATGATCCTTGGATGCCTCAGGGCTCGTGCACAGAGATTTGAGTGTGGAAGTGCGTGCCCTAATTGTTGGAAATCTCCAGAATGTCCTCTACAGAATGATGGAAGTTGGAGTTTAGAGCTTCGCCAGGTTGCAGTCGATTCTCAGACTTGTCGCATGGTAGCTCTGACTTCGTGAGGATTAGTTAGCATTAAAACTCCAGACGTCCCGGGGTTGCAGCTTCTTGATGCTTTGAGCAGTCGCGAGGTAGATAGTTAAGCTCTCGCTGGATTGAGCTTCGCGAGGTTGGATTGCTACTTGTGAATAGCGCAAGAACTGCGCGATCATTCCATTTCACAATAAATCTTCGCAAGGCTAACCCTAGCTTCGCGAGGCTGCTTTCTTCCTGAACAGTGCGATAACTGCGCGAGACGTTCACTTCTTAATGGAACTTCGCGAGGATCCTCGCGAGGCTTTAAGGCTTTTCTGAATTACGCGACAGGTTCTCTTGACATTTGCATCTCACGGCTACTGCGTGACAGGTTCTCTTGAACTGCACGAGACTGTGCGACCTTTAACTTCTAAACTTTGTGAGAGCTGCGCGACTTAAAGCTTCTGAAGCTCTTCTGTCACTCAACTGCGTGAGAAGTTGTTGTGAAGTCTTGGGACTTCGCGAGGATTGTGTGAAGCATATTTTTCTGAATCCTCTGGAGCTTTGTCAGCTGCGCGAGGCTTGCCTCAGGTTTGAATTCATGGCTCATTCTTCTGAGGGACTTCTGGTGCCAATTCAGGCTCCTTATCATGATTTATGGCCTTATTGTACTGAAGTTTATTATCTACAGAAAATACTTAGCAAACCTTTATTAGATGGCTAAGGGTCTAATCAAAGGCTAAGTTAAAGGGTGAAAAGTGGTACTTTTCAGGTCTTAACACACCCCCAAACCTAATCTATGCTAGTCCCTTAGCAAAGCTACACTAAAATAACTACAGAAATTAAATGCCACTTTTGTAGGGAGCATGGATACATTTAGCATATGTACCAAGCCTTTTAAACCCCTAGGTGATCCCTAGTGGAGGAGTGAAGTCTCCTGAGGATTTTCAGTGAAGACACCCACAAATTTCTCAATGAGACAGTTAACAAAAGTGCATTATTATCAAGTGAGCAGTCAAGAAACAGAGTTAGTTCACCCTTGAATCAGTAAGAATATAAGAAATTCAAACACATTGGCTGCACAGAAATTTAAACAGTATAAGCTTCTCATGAAAGCACAGTATTTCCAATCACTTTACACCGAAGAATAATTCACATGTGTGTCAGCACTGCTCTCACCACTGGATCAAAAATTAGGTTATAGGTCACACCTAATGCATTCAAGATCAGACCCAAAACTCTCCAGGGCATACTCTCATAAAGAACTGTTGAGGGTTTCATTTTCTCTCAAGCTCAAGAGCAGTTACATCCCCCAAATGGGTCTGTAAGCATGAGCATAGGCATTGCTCTTAAGTGTTGGCATCATTGACAGATCCTCACCATAGATTGGATAACTCTTTATCTCCACATGACAGCTCACTCAACTTTGGATCGCAAGGGCTTTAACTGGGTTGTAATGTGGCTTATGGAGTGGGGTTAAAAAGAATGGAAGGTTGAAAAGGGGTGCAAATTTGAGAAATCAGTAGGGAAGGAGATGATTCATGACTTCACCTTCTTTAATTCAGCTCCTTTCATCTTCTTTGAGGTTTTCAGATTTGAAGTGATCAGTTTCTCTTCTTGATTTTGATTTTTCCAATGAAAGTTTCCTCTTGACTCCTCTCTTACTCCTCTTCATTATTATTTTTGTTTCTTTTTTATGCATTTTTCTTCTTTTTATTTTGTTTTTGCTTTTCTAAAATGCCACCATTTTCTCAGTTACCACACTGTCAGAATTTGAGGTACTTCTTCTTTATTCACCTAATGTTGACCATAGCTAGTCCATCTTCAACTCTTGTTTCTTTACTTTCTGAATTCTCAGAGTGAGGGTAGGCTGAATCAGGTTCATAGGTTCAGGTGCAAGTACTCAGGTGTATTTTGAAGAAATTTAGGGTTTAAGGCTCAAAGGGGGTATGGACAAGGGCAGTTGCTTAAGGTTGGTCTGTTTAGGCTCAAATTGTCCAAAAGAAGGCCTTGATCCTTTCCTAAGTCTCATGAGTGCTGTTAGTTGTTTCAACTTGGAGTTGCCTAACTTCTAGTGAGCACAATGACTCAGCCAGTCCTTAGAGCTAGAAGAAATTGCCTTAGTCACTCCTCAAAGAAAATTTTTTTGTATAGGCCCAAATCTCACTGGTTATGGTCTTCCTTTGAATTCTTCAGTATGTCCTTACCTTTTTCTCTCTCTCTATTGATTCATTAAGTGCTGATACGAGTGAGTTTCCTTGGTGATCTCATCATGGAAATGTGAAATTTTAAAAGTTTATACTGTCTAAAGTCTGGAAAAAATTTTAAATTCCTTATTTATCATGATTCTTAGATGAATATGGTTCCATTTTCATATTACTCACAAGATTCTGCTGCACTTAGGTTAACTATTCCATTGGCAGGATCTGCCTGCCACACCCCCAAACCTATGAGGATCAGTGTCCTCCTTTGGTTCAAAGGTGGTGTCTTGATTTATTTATGGCAAAATAAAAGGAAAGAACAAGGCAAAAGCAGGACACAAGACAAAGACAAATAGGAATGACAAAAGAAGAAGATCTATTATAAGAGAGAAATGTACAAAATGAAAAAGAACAGGAGAAAAAGAAAATGCAGAAACAGAAAAATCCTAGGTACAAGCTAATCGTAGCCTGAATCAAAACCAGTCCCAACCCATCTTCTTGGCCTACTCTCGAAGGAGAGCCTCTACCTCTTTTTTCTTTCTTTCCCTCTCTTCCTTCTTTTGGGCTGTAATTTTGGGCATGGTTGGAGCTTTTAGTGCCCTCACCCTCATTTTGGGTGCCTTTGGTGCAGGAGGGATCACTGGGGATTTGTCTTTGGATTGCTCAGGTGATTTGATAAGACTTTTTCCTTTGGGACTCTTCCCTTTGGGACCCTGCCCTTTTGAGCCTTACCCTTGCTGAGTCTGAGGGGGAATAAGAGGAGATTTTGCTTTTTCTTACTCAGGGGGGACAACCGGGCTCTTGCCTTTATCTTTCATGTTCAGTGGTGGTGCCTCCTCAGACTGGGCAGATTGTTCTCTTCCAATTTTTATAGAGGCAGCAGAGTGAGTAGTCCTCTTAGCTCTAACTTTCCTTCTCTGAGGATAAGTTTGCTCAGCAGGGTCAGATGAAGGAGGAGCAACAGGACTTTGAGCACTTGGATCCTCAGGTGGTGCAGAGTCAGAATCGGAATCAGAGGGAAAGAGAGCAGTGGGGTCCAATCCCAGGGCTGCAGCAGCCTATCTGCGTTCATCTTTTGAAAGCAACCGACCATGGGGGTCATCCTGAGCAGAAGCTCTGGAGGCCTTTGGGGGTGGGGATGGCAGTGCAGGCTTTTTCCCTTTTTGGGCAGCAGTGGCTCTTTTAGAGGGAGAAGGTTTCTTGGGAGCAGCCCTTTTTCTCTTGGGTGCAAGAGATTTAGCAGGGGGAGGCACTGAAGCAGGAGGTGGAGGAGGTACTTGAGAAGGAGGTGGAGGAGGTACTTGAGTAGGAGGTGGAGGAGGTGGAGATGTAGATGTAGGGGCAGGGGGAATGGAAGAAGATGGCCCGGGGTGTGTGGAAGGTGGGGCCTCAGGGGGTTCGGTAGCAAGAGGGGTGGCCTGAATTGGTTGGCCTAACAGCGATGCAATCCTTTTTTGTAAAATTTTGATCTGCTTCTCAGCATAAAGGAGTTTGGCATCAGAAAGCCCCTTAGTGGGCCTGTGGATCTCCTGAGCATTGTTAAGTTTCTTTTCATACATCCGGGCTCTTGTTTGCTCCCGCTGGGCATTGGCTTTCTCCATCTCCGCATTCAGTTTATAGTAGGTTGCGTCAGCCTTTGGGTCATTGAGGGTCTCCAAAATTGTCTCCCACCCCTTTGAAATATCACTCAGCTTCTGCTTGTGAGCAAGCTTCAGGTCATCAACTTCTGCGAAAAAGGGTACTCAATGGATTGTCTAAGTTGTGCCATTCCCCTGAGAACATCCCTCTTGATGTAGGCATTGTCCCTCATGGCATGGAGGAGGGTGAAGTAAGGAGGGGTGTAAAAGGAATGTCTGGGTAAGATTGGTAGAAAGGGAGTGGAAGAAGTAGAAGGTGATTAGTCCTGTGGGGGTAAAGTGGCAGGGAGGACATTCACATTTTGGGGCTGGGCAAAAAGTTCTGGGTTGGGTTGAGTCGAGTTGTCAAAGAATGTAGGAGGAGGTAACATGAGAGGTGGAATGGAGGGCATGCGTGGAAAAGAAAATGAAGTGGGGTCACTGAATGTGGGTGGTTCTGGGTAAGGGTAAAATGGAATGGTGAAGGGTCTGAATGGTAATGGTGGGGCCAAAAGTGTGTGTGGGTGGATGGAAAATGTGGATGGGAAAGGAATGGGGTCATTTTGGGTTGATTGGTTGGTAAATTGTGGTGGGGGTAAAATGAGTGGGGGAAGGATAGGTAGAGTGGGGAAGGAGTGGTGGGGTATGGTGTCTTGGAGGGTGAGGGTTGTAGTTAAGTCAATGGGGGGAAGATCTGGTTGCACTGTGGAGTCAGAGGTGGAAGGGGACTAGATTTGTGGGATAGGAGGTGTTTGTGCAGAGATGGGTGGTTTTGTCAATGTTTGAAGGGTGGATTTGATGTTGGTGATGTCAGTCTGCATTTGGTCTTGTATGTGTTGTGGTTGATAGTTGGGTCTGAATGTCATGTATTAGGGAAAAGATATGGGTAAGTGTGTCTGAGTTTGGTTGGGGTGGAGTATGAGAAGAAGAGGGAACAGGTTAGAAAGGGGAAGTAGGGGCATGATGGAAGGTTGTAGGAGGAGGAGATGGAGGGTCTGGTGAGTGATGTGGGGAAGGCAGTGGGAAATCTGGGAGAGGGATATCATGGGTTGGCAGAGTGTCAAGCAATGTAGTCATGAAAGCCTGATATCCGAAAGTAGTGGCGAGGTTAAAGTCGTGGTCTGTGAGTGGAGGTGAAGTAGGGATGGTATGGACTGTGTCTTGGCCAATATGTGGGGTTTCTGTGGGAATGATAGGGGTGGTTAGTTTAGGTAAGGATATGGCAGGGGTTGTGTGAGAGGTTTTCTTTTTAATGTAGGATATCAGGGAAGGGCTGTCAGGGTTCAGTTCAGATGATGGGGGAATTGGGGGTGTGTACTGAGGTAATGTAGGTGAAGGTAAAGGGCTGTCATGGGGGTCAATGTTTTCCTCCCAGGAACCAATCACAGGGAAATGTGGAGTGGGTATGGATAAGGGAGACAAAAAAGGGAAAGGGAGAGATGGAATAGGCAAAGAAACTGATGGAGGGGCTGGTGTGGTGGATGGAGGTATTGCTGCAGAATTAGTAGTGACAAGAGCTTGCACCACCTTCTTGGGAGCAGGAGCTTTAGCCACCTTTTTGGGAGCAGGAGCTTTACCCACAGCAGTCCCCTCTCCTTGCTCTGTAGCAACCTGGGCCTCAGCCTTCTTCTTCTTCTTTTGGAGATCCATTAGACTCCTGCTGATCCCCCATTACCTCTTTGTAAAAGTTGTAGGGGTGAGGTCAATGGTTAACTCCCCTACTGGTATCTTGTACCCTCCCCTCAAGAGTAGTCTGGTGATGAGCCTTGCATAGGGGAGAGTATGGAGCTTCTTCTTCAGCCCTAGCTTCATCATTATATCCTTCATGGCCTCAAAAATCAACCAGGCAGCATGGAATCCGTGGCACAGAGAAAAGGAATAAACAGCATCAGCAATAGGGGTCCTCCTCTCCTGCTGATGTCCGGCACAATAAATGTTCTTTCGCAGAACCTGATCAATGAACAGAAGTTTAGGGTCCAGGTCTCTTCTCCTGATGGAACCCCCGGTGGCCTTCAATCCTCTGGTAAGGACCAGTGCAATGGTATCAATGGGGACACACACAGGGGGGCCATATCCACAGTTGGGGTCAAAACTAGCAAGGATGCCCATCACTTCAGCAATCAACTCAGAGCTGAGTAACATTTCAAAATTGTCAACTAACACAAGGAGGCCTGGCTGCCCACGGTGGTCTGGTCTAGCCTTAATGTGCTGGTAAAAGAGTTGCACTAGTCTAGGGTAGGCTAGTACAGGGATAGCTTGCAACGGGGGGGTCAAACCAGTCTTGCGCATGAACTCAATGGCAGGGGCTGACAGAGGTTCTGTTTCAAAGAAAGATAGGTCAAAAACAGCTTCAGGTTCCAAGGGAGTGGGAGTCAGGAGCTCAGAGGGTGTAGAGTAATCAAGTGTTAGCGCAACCACTTCCTGAACCCCTTCTTTCCCTTGTTGCGGCGCCGTTGAGGACTTGACCTTCTTGGAAGTGGGCTCCACAGGGGCCTTATCCCTTGCTCTTTTCACATGTGCGCTCTTAGGGGCCATTTAACTTCTCCTCTGTGAATGTGTAGTTTGAAAAATGAAAAGAAAAGGTTGAGAGCTGAGTCGTACCCTAAAATTTAGGGTTCTGTTCAATCTGATGCACGAAAGACCGTGAGAGCTCCTATCAGAGGGCAACTGGTGATGGAGGCTGTAGGAGCAAATCCCCAGAATTTGATGGTGAATGATGGACTATAGAAAGGATGCTGGAGGAGAGAGATTAATGGGAGTCAGAGCTAGGGTTCCGCTGGCTAGAGAAGAAAGAGAAAACAGAAAGGAAAGCAACGCGGGGTTGGATTATATATATCGCGGGGCTCAGCGCGCTTTGAAAATGTCAGCTCGCTAGATTGGAAGGAGTGGGTCGCGAGATTGGACTTTCATTTGGATCGGGCGAGAGAGGCCACACAATTGTATTGAATCTCGCGACAGGTTAACAGGATAACATCTTATGAATTGCGCGAGAAGAAACCACGCCTATTTTTCAGAACCTCGCGACAGCTAAAACAGTGACAAGGATCACACACCCATTAGTATGTCATTTTCCTTTGTTTTGTGGGTGGATTCTCTCACATTCTCTTTTCCAGAGACACCCACAATCATTCTAAAGAGGACTCTCCATGCTTTCCCAATAATTAATCATGCAATTACTCAAAAAGTATTTAATCAAAACATCATATCCAAACGGCATTCTCATTATCAAAACAGTATCACCATCATTTGTTCAAACACAATCTTCAATTCAAAGGGAATAAGAATGAAAGCAGGTAGGAAAATTCAGGCATACAGACTCAGACTCCGATGATATCACTTAGCATTCCTATAAACAGTAAAAAGAACAAACCACACTAAAGTTCATATCATACAAAATGTACACTTCTGTGAATCAATTTAATGAAAGTTCCCCCTGCCCCTCAAGCTTTGAGGATCCTTCACCAATCAAAAATTGGCCTTTGGGATTAACCACTGGCTGACTGGGCAACCTCCCCTCCTCTCTTTTAGCTAAGGCATTCGCTAGTTGGAAAATCTGCTCTTCCATCTTCTTTATGCTCTGACCATGAGAATTCACAGTCTGAGCCACGGACCCCAGGTTTGCAGTGAGGTCAAGACCTGGTCCTCGAAAGAAGTATTTCTAAGTTGAGGTTGGGGTAAGACCAATTAATTTTGTTGCTGATGGGGCTGCTGCTGGTGTTGGAAATTAGACCTAGGGGCATATCCCTGATTGAACTGCTGCTGTGGCCTTTGGGGTAAGGCCAACATTTGCTGGGGCTGCATATAATTGTCTTGCCTCCACCTCAGATTTGGGTGGTCTCTCCATTGGTACCCAGCATTTTGGTGCTGGTATCCATATGGCTGTCTGTTGTAGCCACCAAATTATTGCTGGCCAAAAGATTGTGCAACAGCAGGCTGTTCCAATACCAATTCAAGATATTGCCCTGCAAATGGACATTCCTCTACTGTGTACTGTGGGAACTAGCATATCAGACATGCCTCCACCACTTGAGCAGCCCTTCTGGGTTGCATCACAGTTAGTAATTTGTCAAACTTCAAAGAGAGGTTTGCCATCTGCAGCTGCAGATCATTGTTTCCAGACACCTCATAAACTTTTCTTCTTGTCAATGCAACAGGCTCCACTTTTGACAAAGACTCCTGACTAGTTATTGTTAAGGATAGCTTTTGAAAAGCATTTTCACCGATTACTTCAAACAATTCCCATGCCTCATCAGCAGTCTTGTGCATGTAGGTTCCACCACAAGAGGCATCAACCATATCTCTATTTTTCTCATCAATCCCATTGTAGAAGCTTTATACAAGCTGCCAGTCTGGGATCTTGTGGTGGGAGCATTGTTTGAGCATTTCCTTAAACCTATCCCACGCTTGATTAAAATCCTCAGTTGGGGATTGGGCAAAAGCAAGAATTTCCTTCCTCAACTGGCTAGTTTTGGTCTCAGGGAAGAACTTTGTCAGGAACTTGGTCTGTAGGTCTTTCCATGAAGTGATGCCATTGTTGGGAAGAGTAGCCAACTAGGTACTAGCCCTATCCTTCAGAGAGAAGGGAAAGAGCCTGAGTCTAGTGGCCTCAGGTCCCAAACCAGCGATATTGAATGTGGTGCACAAGGCCAAAATTTGGTCAATATGCTTGTAAGGGTCCTCCTTGCTAAGCCCATGGAAAGAGGGCAGCATCTGGATGATTGAAGTTTTAATTTCTTAATTTCCTTGAACATCAGGGAATTGAATGCTAGATGGAGAGTTATAGTCATTCGGAGCATTCAACTCCTTGAGAGTTCTGGGTTGTTCTTCACCCATTGCTACTGTCTCAGATTCAATTGGGGGCTCAACTGTGGTGTGCCTGTTCCTTCTAAGTCTTCTATCCCTTTCTAGCTCAGGGTTGAAAGGCTCTAAAGTAGGACTAAGAGATCTCCTACCTTGCATGCAAACACACCACTAGCAGGGACAACTCCTTGTAGGCACATTGCACTTGACTCAAAAAATTTATCTAGCAAATTTACAGCTATTTTAAGAAAACATAAATTTACAACTATACTAAATAACTACTATGGAATTTTCAAAGAAACTAGACTGAGTTTTAAAGGTTACAGAATTGCAAACAGAGGTAGCTACTCTCCAAATGCAGTCCACTGTCCTTCTCTGCTGCTGTCTAGATTTGCAAGAAAAATCACATATACATCAGCAGTATCAATTATTCAAAGCTACAAAGAATACTAAAAATACAAAAACTAAGGGTCTACTAATAGATCATCTTATTCCCGGCAACATTGCCAAAAACTTGTTGCATTTCAGATGTGCCTACTTTATTTGTTGGTTGTAAAAGAAATTTAAAATCAAAGTAAAACAGGGGATGGAATCTGCACAACTGGGAAATCCTAGACCTGCAAGATACAGGGTCCATTTGTAGCAAGTTTTGATAAGTAAGAGTTTGTCCCACAGGGAAAAGGTGATCTACGGCTCCAAGGGAGCCATCTCTAGTAGTCCCTCCAGATCTGACTCTGATCCGATCTAAAGGAGGGAGTTTAGGGTCACTTATTCTAAGTATCCTAAGGTAGCCTAATGAATTAACTACAGAAAGGGTTGAGAAGATGGATGGAGTGTGGGAAAATAAATATAAAATGGTGAGAAGTATGCTATTGGGTTCAGATCTGCTGGAATTTATGACTCAAATCCAGGTCTGCTGGTATAGAAATCCTGTCCAATGGCTACATTATCACCAAAGAGGAGAAAGAATCCAACTCATCCCTATGCCATGATCCAATCCCTTAAGGTTATAACCTGTACTCTTAAATAGTCACAGACTATCCCATAGGGGAACCACAATCCAGAGATGGCTCAAAACAAGTTTATCATTGTAGGCACTACTTCATCCAGGCTACATGCTCAGGAATCCATAGGGAACCTCAACCTCTAAAGCTCTATGTGTGGGGCTAAGGCTGTATAGGACCATGATAGCCCAGACACATAGAACCAGCAAGAGATTGAGTACCACCTTAGATCTAGCTGTCCATTGCTTGAGTGGGACCATAATGGTCCAGTCCCAAGCCTACAATCTCTATAACTAGATTAGATCTAACATCTGATAGCGGGTCTATACTAATATAGGGGAGTCTGCCTTTGTACAATCTCCTACCAGGCTACAAGCTCAAGCTCGGAGAAGAAGGATCCATTTTGGATCGGTGGATTGGATTCACCCTAAGGCTATAGCCTGTCAACTTGAATGGTCGTAGACTATCCCAGAGGCTATCCTCCTCATGGAGCCTAAAACGAAACAAGAATATTCTTGCCACCACCATGGTCACAAGGCTACCAGCTCAGGCTTCCATGGGGATTTCAGATCTAGTGGGTCCTGTGGTGAGGCTAAGGCTGTATCGGACCATGATAACCCAGGCACACAGGTCACTTGGATCTGAATGGGTCCTTTGAATCAGTCCTCCATTGCTTTGAATCACAGCCAAAGCAATGGTGAATCACAAGGCAGCAGCCTTGCATAGAACAGCTCACAAACACACGAATCCCATAAAAGTACAAAACCCAATCACAAATTCCATTAATCTAATCTCAATAAACATACATAGGCATGGCCAGCAAATGCTAGGCCATGGAAAGAAGAAAAAGAAAAAGGAAAACTACTTACAACTACAGAAAAACCAAAAAGAAAATGATCTCAGATCTCTTATCAGTGATAAGGTCTGAGCTTCCGCTGGTGTCTAAGTCTAAAAGCTCTAAAAGTCTCCAAAGAAGGTCCCTAAACCTAAACCAGGCTTAGGTTTTTATAGCAGTGGGTGTGGCGCACAATAGGGTTAGGAAACCCTAATTTTAGCGATGCCACGTGTCCTGTTAATGATCCTTGGATGCCTCGAGGCGCATGCACGGAGATTCGAGTGTGGAAGTGCGTGCCCTAATCGCTAGAAATACTCAGAATGTCCTCTACAGAATGATGGAAGTTGGAGCTGAGAGCTTCGCCAGGTTGCAGTCAATTCCCAGACTTGTCGCGTGGTAGCTCTGACTTCGCGAGGATGAGTTAGCATTAAAACTTCAGACGTCACGAGGTTGCAGCTTCTTGATGCTTTGAGCAGTCGCGAGGTAGATAGTTAAGCTCTCGCTGGATTGAGCTTCGCGAGGTTGGATTGTTACTTGTGAATAGCGTGAGAACTGCGCGATCATTCCATTTCACAATAAATCTTCACGAGGCTAACTCTAGCTTCGCGAGGCTGCTTTCTTCCTGAACAACGTGAGAACTGTGCGAGTCGTTCACTTCTTAATGGAACTTCGCAAGGATCCTCGCGAGGCTTTGAGGCTTTTCTTAACTGCGCGACAGGTTCTCTTGACATTTGCATCCCGCCGCTACTGCGCGATAGCTGTGCGACAGGTTCTCTTAAACTACGGGAGACTGCGTGACCTTTAACTTCTGAACTTCGCGAGAGCTGCGCGACTCAAGGCTTCTGAAGCTCTTCTGTCACTCAACTACGTGAGAAGTTGTTGTGAAGTCTTGGGACTTCGCGAGGACTGCGCGAAGCATATTTTTCTAAATCCTCTGGAGCTTTGTCAGCTACGCAAGGCTTGCCTTAGGTCTGGATTCATAGCTCATTCTTCTGAGGGACTTCTGGTGCCAATACAGGCTCCTTATCATGATTTATGGCCTTATTACACTGCTGTTTATTATCTACAGAAAATACTTAACAAACCTTTATTAGATGGCTAAGGGTCTAATGAAAGGCTAAGTTAAGGGGTGAAAAGTGGTACTTTTCAGGTCTTAAGACCCTTTAATAGAATCAAAGGCTTACTGACACTGGCCATCCCACTTGTACTCGACTCCTCCTTTAAGTAGTCTGTAGAAAGGATCACATCTGTCTGAATGTTGGGAGATGAATCTCCTGATGAATTGCAATCCTCCTATCAGGCCTCGTAATTCTTTGATATCACGGGGAGGTGGCTTCTCAAGGATGGCTCTAACTTTAGCAGGGTCGACTTCAATTCCTCGTTTACTAACTATAAAACCGAGTAACTTTTCAGAAGTGACTCCAAAGACACTTTTCTTTGGGTTCATTTTTAGTTGATATTTCTTAGCTCTTTGTAGTACTAGTCGAAGTGTTTCAACATGTCCTGCCCACATTTGGGACTTCACTAATATGCCATCGACATAGATTTCTATGCATTTATGTATCATGTCATGAAAAATAGCCATCATGACGGGTTGATACGTAGCTCCTGCATTTTTAAGCCCAAAAGGCATGATGACGTAACAATAAGTTCCCAAAGGTGTGGTAAAAGAAGTCTTCTCTTGGTCGGATTCAGCTAATTTGATTTGATTATATCCTGAGAAACCGTCCATAAAGGATAGCATCTCATGCCTAGCAGTGTTGTCAAGTAGACTGTCAATGTGTGGAAGTCGAAAGTCATCTTTTGGGCATGCCTGGTTGAGGTTTCGAAAATCAATGCAAACCTATACTCTGCCATCTTCTTAGCGACAAGTACTATATTGGCGACCCATTTAGGGTAGAGGGCGACACGAATGAATTTGGCTTTGTGTAACTTGTCAACTTCCTCTTTTACTTGAAGGGCTGTTTGTGGGTGCATCCTATGAAGTTTTTACTTTACAGGTTTCGCGTTGAGTTCCAAGACGAGCCGATGCTCTACCAAGCTAGGGTCTAAACCAGGCATATCTTCATAGGACCATGCGAAAGAGTCCAGGTGTTCTTGTAAGACTTGCACAATATGTTGGCATTCTTTAGAGTTAAGCGTTGCACTAACTAGCAATTTCTTAGGTTTCTCTTCGGTGCCAAAGTTAATTTCTTCTATCGATTCCACGGTAGCTTGAGTTTGCTCATCGAAACGCTTGATAACCTATTGGGAAGTCTTGCACCCCCTTGGCGACTGGTGTTCCTTCCTCCACATCGGTAAGCTCGTATACTACAAAATTACTACACTGAAAAAATTCGATTTTGCGAGAAGTAACCCTTCATTAGTGTAATTTATGACCGAGAGATCTTTGATAATGTGAAGGTCAAGGCTATTGATTCTTCTCTCAAAGTCATGAAGTATCTCGTCAGGTATGCTCACCGGCTTGTTGTTTAGTCAGGATGCTTTACGTCCTAGTGTAGAAGATAGGATTTTAATTTTTTAGGGTTTTTTACTTTTTCTATTTTTTTTATTTTTGATAGTAGCTATGGTATAGGGTCGGTTGCCTCAAGAGGCGCTGAGAGAGTTACTTCCTCTAATTGAGGGAGCAAGATGGCCGTTGGAGCCGTTCGAGCGATTTTTCAGGAGGCATGGACTTGTTCTGAATTTGGCAATTTTTTTTTTGGAATCCTCATCTAATGAGATCTTCTGAATAAATGACATGGGTGACAGGGGTATCATAGTTTGTATTCCCTCTATCACATTGATTGCCTCTTCCTCAAAGAATCTCTGGAGATCGTAATCGATTGAACTATCATCCTTGAAGATATGATATGGTTGCTCTTCTCGTGAAGAGGAATCTCCTAAAGGATCCCCAGGGGGAGAGAGTTCTTTCTCTTGATCTTCATAATATGTAGAGATGGGTACGCATACTCGACAACGAGACTGGTAATGGTGAAGAACGCAGGGAGATTCCCAAGGGCATTCCCATCCTTTAAGGCTAAGGCAGAGGCTAATGCTATACAAGCTACAATTCGCTTGTGAGGCATCATCTTCTTCCCACATTGAGTATAAATGTTCTTTATATCCTTGCAAGGTAGCTATGTGGAAGTCCTCATCATCAGTGGATTCTCAATCTTTTACTTGTGGGTCAGGCCTGAGATGTTCTTCCTTCCTCTCCTATATGGGCTCTTTAAGATCAAACAAGGGTTTGACTCCTTCGAGGGATTTATCAATGTCGTCTTTTAGGTTCGTCAAATCATTAAATGCTTTAGCTATTTGCTCAATTTCCACTTTTTGGGATTTAGTGAAGGATACCTCTCTCTGCTTAGGTACATTGGCTTTCTTAGTGGTCCTGTAACGAAGTGATCATATAGAGACCATTTTGGTGAGGAAGGGAACAAGTCGGCTTGCGAGCCATCCGATTGGTAACCTGGCCCTATGTTCATGCGTATTTTCGTTAGGACGACAGGTCCTACACGACCTTGCTTATTCTTTTCGAGTTCGGTGTGAGGAATGTATCCAAGTTGGTACATAAGATCCCATCCCTTGGTTGTGGTGGGGTTGATGTCATAAAGCTTGGCAAGGTCTGGACCAACCTCTCTCCTCATCAACTCTGGTCGACACGTAAGGGGAGAACTAGGATGGGTAAGGGGGAGGACTTCCGCTACGATTGTCTCTTCCGGGATTTGAGTCCTTTGAATATGACCCGTATTTAATAGGGAATCATGGGTTGTAGGAAAGCTTGCCGCATAATCAGTATCCATTTCCTGGAGAGGTGCATTAGCGTATATACGAATGATGGAGTCCTCATATGGGAACTTGACGCATTGATGATACATAGACGCGACGACTTTCATTGATTCCAACCACTTTCTTCCTAAGATGAGATTATACGTGCTAGCGGAATCAGAAACATGGAAGGTGACGTCCTTTGTCACATGTGCAAGGCGAGCCTGGAGTTTAATAGTCCCTCTAACAAAGCGACGTGAGCTGTCATAAGCTATGAGTGATAGGGCCGAGGACCTAACGTCTTGTTTCGTGTATTCGAGCATCTTTAACATCGTGAGCAGGCAAATATTGAGTTCTGCTCTGGTATCCACTAACGCATGAGGTATAGAGAATCCTCTAATGATGACTGTGAGATATATAGGAGTGGCACTCCCACGGAGCGACTCCTTAGGCATGTCTGTGTCGGTGAACGTGAGTGCTGGAGGTTACGCCATGATCGAGGTGATTTGATGAAGCTCATCTAGGGTCGTGTCCTCGTCTACCTGTGTGTCCTCAAGTGTCCTTACCAACAATCGGTAATGATCAAGGGATTTCTTGATGAGCTCTAATATAGATATCTGAACTAGGATCTTTTGAAGGTGCCATAACAGGTCGTATTCTTGCCCTGACTCGAGTGTAATCACTTTGCATGGCCGATGAGCCTTAGGTGCAGGTAGTTGAAGTGGTTGAGGTGCGGGAATTGGCAGAGGAATGATGTGAGGTGGTGCATTCATGAAATCCTTGTTGCGAGGGAAAGGAGGAGGTGGGTAATTAGTTCCAGACTTGATAATTGGGCAAGTCGGTTGTTGACTGAACCTAGTGTGGCTCGATGTCGATGTACTTGCAAAGCAAGTAAAATTAGAGGTCGGAGCGTGGGCCTGCACGGAAAGCTAAGACTAGGGTCTCATGCAAGTTAGAAAGTTTTTCTTACTCGCCTTCCTTTATGTTTAGTGAGCACTCAGTCTTTGTTTCATTTTCTAGGTTTGGGGTCTTTCAAGTGACATTTTCTATCCATGCAGCGACTTGGGCTATGGTTTGAAGTGCATGGTCTCCAAACTCAGATTCAGAATCAGACGAGGGAGGTGGTGAGGGTGTCGATTCAGGATTTGGAGGGGTCGAAGGGTCTAGTAGGGAACGATGGAGAAATGGTCTCCTAGCCCTAAAGGAGTATACTCGTATCTAGGTGAATTTTGGATAGGGTGGCGGGTTTGGCGGAGCGATTTGAGTGATCAAGGTCCAGGGATGTGGGGGTGAAAAGACTCTCACAAGGGTAGTAGGAGTGTTGGAGGGTTGACTGGAGAGATCTACGGTAGTGACCTAGGCCGGTGCCCCTTGGTTGTGATTAGGCATGGGGTTGTTTATGATTTCCAAGTTTTGTTGGGGTTGGTTATCACTAGGGTTAGGATTCCTCAATGCTTCCCAGTCAATTTGGTTTCGATCGCTCATGTCATAGATCACGTCTTGGAGGACCCAACAGTCCTCTAAGCTGTGTCCAGCATATCATGGAACGCACAGTATTTATTGTAGTCTAGATTTACAAGCCATGGGCGAGGTTTTTCTAGTGGGAATCGCAAGAGGTTCTGAGTGTTAAGAAATCGGAAGATATTAGGGATTGTATCAGGTAGAGGGGGATAATGTTCCCGCCTCGGTTGGTAGGGACTTCTAATTGGATTAAAGTTTTGCAGTGGGGGGACATTATTATAGTTTGGCGCGTGGGCCGGTCAGTTCTGTGTTGCGTTTTAGTTCTGATAGGTGTTGGGGTATTGATTTATATTTTGGTATTGGCCTTGACCCTGGTTTTGGCCTTGGTTCTGGTTTGTGTATCTGGATTGATTAGCGCCCTGATTCTGGTTGGTATATCGTTGTTGGTTTTGATTTTGTCCGAAGTTGTGCAGTTGGAAGCCACCATTATTAGAACTTTGTCCTTGGTTGACAACGGTGTTGAGTTGTTCAGTCCCTAAGGCTTTCTTATTATTTTTTAACTTGGATTTGCTAGGGGAGCCTATTTTGGACATAACGATAGATAGGGCAAGGTCTCCACCTTTAATGTGTCGTGCTAGTCGGGATGTCCGGGAAGGAAGTGCAGTGAAGTTGGGGCAATCGCTTATGACAAGCGCGCTCTTTAACGGTTCCCTAGTATTGTTAATGATAATATCGACCGAGTCCTTTTCTTTCATTGAAGTGCCGGTCCTCACAGCAAGTTTTCTCCATTGAGCGACAAAGTCAACAAACTCTTCATCAGGTCCTTGCTTGGCGGCCATCAAATCGCTGAGGTATAGACACCCCCATTTTGCCTTCTCAGAATATACAAAATTGTTCGATCAACCTTTGACCCTTTTAACCCACGGTGTGGGACCATGCAATAGTACATGGCTGAACGTAGGCTAAAACAATAGCTCTGTGACTCAGATCCCAACATAAGGAAACTATATACTAAGCAACAATATATAGCCTGAATGCAGACTGAAATAATAGTCTTGCATTTCATTCTAGAGACCATACCCGGATAACCCCGAATTACGTGCTAGAAACCCAGCGTGCAATTCGATCCCACGCAGAACCACAAGCGCGCGATCAGTTCACCTTTCAGACCAAACTTCCTTTCCCAGACTTATTCGAGACTCGATTACGCGCTTGAAATAGGATGCGCGATCGGATTGAACGCTCCACCACCAACGCGCAATTGGCCTACGCCCAACCTAGTCTTACTACCCGTGACCCCTATGTTTCCTTGATTAACCATTTCAGGTTAAACGCTTAATCAGATTAAGCGCATGATAACATGTGCGCAATTAGTCCTAATTTGTTAGGACTAGGAGACTCGCTGAGCAAGTCAGTCGGTCGCTCACTGAGTCGGTGACCGACTCAAAGCTATTAAGCACCGAAATTCAGGAGCGCAATTCAATTAAACGTCCGTAAACAGGTGCGTAATTGGAGAAAAGGCTATAAAAGATTATTTTTCTTAATTTGCCACAGGGTTGGATGAAAAGAGGCTGGCAATTTTTTGAGAGAGAACGGATCTTTTTGGGATTCCGAAACCAGAGAACTCCTAGGACAAACCCATAAAGCACCCTAATCATGGTTTCGAGATTCAAGCTTCTAATCTTCGAGATTTCTCTACACAGCTCCGACCTTAGGTAAAAATCTAATTTTTTAGTTTCCGACCGTAGTATGTAGTATTTAGATTTAGGATTTCCCTCAGTCTTAATTATTAGTTCTGATTTTCAGTCTTAGACCGTAGCACCCTTCTTTTTTAGACCGTAATTCTTAATATCTGGTTCCAATTCTCAGAATCTGGGACCAGTCCTTAATCAGACTACCTGATCCTCGACTCTAAACCTTAACTTTATTCTAAAATCTAAATCTCCAGTCCTATTATTAATCTCTAGTTCTAATTCTTATTTTCTAGAACCAGTCCTTAATCGTACCGTCCGGATTTCTGATTTCGGTCTTGAATTCAGTCCTTAGATTTTTTTTTAGCCTTTAATTTTTGATTTCTTATAGTTTTAATCTTTAGATTTTAATTCTTAATTCTTAAATTTTAGAATTCAGCCCTTAGGAAATCCCTGCCCAAATCCTTAGTCTAGAGCCAACTAAGTCTCCCCAACCTTTTCTCAATTGTCAATCCCATCACTTTTATATTCAGCTTATTTTGAGGTATCAAAAGAAGTTGGATTGAGGAAAAATTAGTCACGTTGGAAAGCTTATTGAAGTATCTTTCCAACGAGCTAAAAAAAGCACTATTCTAACAAGTATCGAAGAAGTTATGGTCAATTTTCAATCGCTGCGCAAAAAGTGGCATTTTTTCAAAACCTCTAGTTGAATTAGGATTAGTATTTCTATTATATTATTTTAGAAAAAAGGATTGATGATAAAAGCCTATAAATAAGACCTTTACCCCCCTAGCCATCCATATACACAATTTTCCTCCACACAATTCTCCTCTACACAATCCCCCCTACACAATTTTCCTCTATACATATTTACCTCTACACGATTTCCCTTTACACAATTTCCCTCTGCACGATTTAGACGATTCTTCAGGTAATTCCTTGTTCCTTAATTTTCTGGTTTTAGTTCTTAAGTTCTAGAATCAGTTCCCCTTTTTTATATTCTAGTTCTAGATTTAGGTTCTAGCCCTCTAGTTCTTAAATTCTAGATCTTAGGTTTTAATCAAAATTTCTAATTTTCTGATTCTAACCCTAAAATTCGCTTTATAGTTTCAGTTCTTAATTCTTTTTTAGCCCTAAAATTTTAACCCTTAAATACCAATCATCAATCTTTCAAAAAAAAAATACTACTTTATAATTCAAATTCAGCCTCTATCAATTTTAGCCACCCAATTTATCCAAGGGAGCTTACGGAAGGTACCCGGGAACGGGGCCAATCCTCCTTGGCATAGGAGGCCCAAGCCCCTTTCTTTTAATTAATTCGATTTCTAATTAAAATTAGGATATTTAAAGTAATCAGAATTCTAGTAGGATTAGGAAACTTAAGTAATTAGATTTCTAATAGGATTAAGATATTTAAATAAATCAGACTCCGAGTAGGATTAAGAGACCAAGTAAAATAAAATCCCAGTAGCAATAGGAAAATCAAGCCAGTTACACTAAAGGCAACCCACTGCTGCTGACGTTCGTCAGCAGACAATTCAGTAAAGGAGTTCAACCTACAAGCGCCCGCACCCCTTAAAACGTGATCAGTGACGTGTTGCAGCATCAATAAATATCTGCAACTGGCGATCGCATCTTTTCAGGTATTCTTCATTTAGAATTTACCTCTTTAATTTTAGCATTTAATATTTCCTAATTTATTACTCCATTACCATCATCGCCAAAGTCCACTTAGATCGAATTGGGTCACTCTTTTTAGGTACCGAAAGGAACTTAGAAAAAGCGCGTACCAACAGACTGGTGATCGCAATGGGACTCTTTTTCGCTAAGGTTACCCCGGTTTAATTAGTTTGATTTTCTATTTTCCTTGCTTTATTTAATTTGGTTTTATATTTTTCGCTTTTTATTTTATTTCGCTTTATCACTTTTCTACACACACTTGCACGCGGATAAACTTTTTCAAAAAATAATAAAATAATAAAATAAAATAAAATTCTTTTAAAATGGCCGGCATCAGAAAATGAAACTTTAATGATAACGACCCACCCGTATGGGGCTCCCATAGCGACCCTGAGTATAACGTTAGGCCGTCTTCGTGGACAACCTAGCGTCGTGCTCGAGTAAACATGATTAATGAGAGCGAAAAATACCCCTTTGCTCCACGAAATACAAATTATAGTGATAGCACTGAAGAAAGTGGTACTGAGCGAAGCTACCCCAATAGTCAAGTTATGGACCACACTCCCAGTGCACCCACAAAAGGAGGAAGAGAAGTCGATGCATGGCTCCGATCCCAAAAATAAGTTACTCCGAGGAACAGACGAGGAAAGGACGCCGATTCCTCCACATGCTCCTACTCCCCCGACACATAACATATATACCTCTCACACCTTTTACAACAACAACTACCGAGGACAACCCTCTCCCAAGGCACCTAGAAAAGACTCCGCTGTAAACATAGACAACCTCCACCAATTTCTAGATGACTACATGGCTAACAAAGAATGCTCTAGTCACACTTTTGGATTCAACAAATTTTGCCGAGACATCGACTTTATTGTACCCGCTGGTTTTAAACCTCTAAAATTCAATAAATATAACGGTACGGGAAACCCAAAGCACCACTTGGCCCTATTCTGTAATCACTATCGACCAATCCGCACTAATCACGGGCTCCCGATCCATTACTTTTTGAGATCACTAGAAGGAGAAACCCTTCACTAGTTCGCGGCCTTACCTTTAGCCAAAATCGAGACATTCGAAGACTTAGCCGACAAATTCTTAGATCAATACCAGCACCTAACACATGAAGAAATCAGTCTCGCTGACTTGATACACACAAGACAAGAGGATGATGAAGACTTCTCGACATTCACCAACCGTTGGAGAAGACTTGTCGCTCGAACTGCAAATCAAATAAAGCGATGCGATAGAAATCGTGATTACCAATACCCAAGAGCCTCTTCAGAGCGTTCTCATCCTAAGCGGCCATCACGACCTCACTAGCCTTTATCAACGCGCCTCACGCATAAAATGTCGACTGAAGAATGGAGACCTTAGTCTTCCTACCTTAACATCCAACGGACCCTCCTCCGACAACCCCGAGATAAACACCCTAAACGAAGCCATAGACTCCGAACAAATCAATGCGAACTAAGAGCAAAACCAAACTAATCCTCAACCATACCACCTATATGACCAAGCTCAAGACCTCTACACGAACCTGTACCCTGACTATAACCAACCTCTGTACTCTGATCAAGACCAACCACTATACACCAACCAATACATGAACCCGTACTATGACCAAAGCTAATACCCCAACGAGACGCAAACTAACATCACCTATTACAGCCCATTGTTCGATCAAACTCAACTCACATACGAGACCGTACACTCATTTACCCCCGCCCCATTCCACCCAACTAGCCTGATCCAAAGAATTGAACCTCCCTCAGAGCAAGACCATACTATTCACTTACAACCAACCAACCCTATCCCATGCACCTATAAACGTGAAGTTACCTTTTACCCTGAACTGATTACCAAGATCACTAAAATCCAACCTATCACTGACTCCACCCCTAAGCTAACTCAACCCATCACCAAACTCATCACCAAGCTCAACGCGCTTATCTCCGAACCAACTCAACCTACCCTCGAATCCAACAGCCTACCAACAAACAAATCAACCTCCACATTCTCTGAGCAGAAGCCTAAACCAATGTCGCAAACTACCCCCGAACAAACTCACGTGTCAACTCTAGGAGTAGCTTTTGAACCAATAAATCGGTATTATGTGACGCCATTCATACTTAAACCAATCACAAAACTACACTCTGAATCCAAACCCGTAATCCAATGTACCCCCAAACTCATTAGCCCTCTTGCTTCCAAATCAACTCCAAAACTAACCCCTAACACCGAACTCATTGTCAAACACATTGCCCCACCTATCTCAAAACAAGTCCCTGAATCAATCCCTACACCTGCTTTAAAACTTGAACTCAACAACGAACACATCACCCCTACAGAATCAACTCTCGAATCAACTTCTTTGCCCACTTCGGAACCTAAACTCACTACCACCTCACCAACTTCAAAACAAGATCTTGAACCCGAATTTGTTACCGAACATACCTCCGAACCACCCATTTCACTTACTTCAGAATCAATCATGAAACCGACCTCAAAACCAACTCATGGATCAACCCCTACAGAACTCGCCACCAAATTTATCATCCCCCCAACTCTGAAATAAGAACTTAAACCCACTATTGAACTTACTGTTCCACCAACCACGAAACTGAACCCCAAACTCAAACCTATTATAAGACCTAAACTTATCATCAAACCTAAACCTAAACTTAGCATCAAACCTAAACCTACTATCAAAACTAAACCTATTATTGAATCTAAATCTATTATCAAACCTAAACCTATCCTCGAACATGAATCTATCACCGGACCTAAACCCATGATCGAACTTGAACCTGTCATCGGACACAAAACCAAACCGATCATTGAACTTAAACCAATCTTTGAACCTAGACCCGAACCTATCATCGACCCAGCACCCATCCACAAGCTCGAACCCACCATCAAAGGCGAACCCGCCATAAAATTTGAACCCGTTGTCAAACCTGAACCTATCGTCAAGCCTAAACCAATCACCGAACACAAACCTGCCATCAAGCCTCAAACTATCGACAAATCCAAGCCCATCATCAAACTTGAACCTAGCATCAAACTCGAACCTGTCATCAAACACGAACTCGTTATCAAAACTAAGCTTGTCATCAAGCCCGAACCTATCATCGAACCTATTCCTACAACGCCAACTCCACACACCTTTGAGCGAACCACCGAACCTATCAAGGAGTTGATCATCGCTCCCTCTCTTGAAACTAAACCAAGCTTAAATCTTACAACCCCGATTAACATCCAAATCAACATATCGTCTGATCCTCAAATCCCACCACAGCGTGAAATCAACATCACAACTAAACTCGCTTTTGATCATCAGATCCAAATCTCCACAGACCTCACAATCAAAACCTTCACCGAACCCCAATCGGCGACAAAACTACTACGTCAAACTTCTGATACTCAACCTCCTCGAAAAATTATAAATAAAATATTAAAACAACCTCACGATAAACTCAAAGCGCGAATCAAACCAAACAAGCATAGTCAAATAAAACTGAACCACCCCACACGTAGGAAAGGCCAACCTTGGCCTACACCTTTGTGTCTCCTCTTCCTACTCTACCTCTGCCTTATCTTTTCACTACCTTTACAACACTACCATCCCTCTCAACGGTTTCCACTCCAACTTCACTCGCAAATGACTTTCCAACCACCTACAAATGTCCCCAAAGAATTCCTTTAACAACTCTATGCTTCATCTCAACGAGATGCCTCACTCCATCGAAAAATAAAAGAAAGTCCCTCCCGATAAGGAGGCCACGACCACAAAAGACCTATTCAAGGAAGAAATCAAACAACACCACAATTATTTTGATAAACCTTATATTATCCAAAACACAAACCTAAACATAATGTCACTCTCATCCCTCATCGATCAGATCGAAAGGGATCGAGGACCCCGAAACAATATTATCTAATCGAACGGTCACTTCGACCATCCAACATGTTCCACCAAGCGAACTTCCTTAGTCAGTCCCTTGCCTAAGGAACTGATGTTGTACCGTAACACAATAGTAATAACAAAAAATAGTACCCAAAAAAAATAAATATATAGAAAAATACAAAAAAAAAACTAAAAGTATAAATGCCCAAAACGTAAATACTCAAAAACAAAAATACTTTTCTATGCCCCAAACCCTTCGAACTCATACTCGACCGAGAACTCGAAATCGATGAGCTACTGCTAGGAAAAAATGCCTATACAACCGCCTCACCTGGAGGAAATCAAAACTCACAAGGGAAGTCCTTATATTATCTCGGCAACACGCCCAGGAAGCAGCCACAGGGGAAGGACTTTCTCTCCCTCAGAATCATAGCTTAATGACCATCATGTCTTATAGCCTAAACAAACATACTTATATACCTATCATCCTCGCAGTCATCACAAGGCATTCGCCAGTCGTAGGTCATTATTTTTCAAAACCATTTTGTGTATCATTTGACTCATTGACCTCCTCCTACTCAGGCAAATTGATCGAAAGGACTAACGGATCATGAAACTCTCTTTTTGAAATATAGAAAACTCTGGATTCTCATACACCCTTTCAGACATTGGAGTCGATGTTAGAGCAGGAAAAATGAAAATGTAAGGTTCCATCAAACCTCACAATTCCTGCATTAGCAGGTTGTTTCAAAAAAAATATACAGAAACGAAACACAACAGAGCAAGAGCAATACGAAGAATGAACAGTCAATAAATTCGAGAAAGTATAAGCAAATTGTGAGGGCATTCCTGATAATCTTATTAGGAAAGTAAAAGCAAGCTGTAAGGGCCTCCCTGACACTTTCACACTACTAGATATTGTCGTACGGTGGAGGGAAGAGGACAAAACTCCTGCTAACCATAGAATTTGAGACTTTGATGGTGATGGACCATGACGAAGAGCTCAATTATGGCACCGCATTACCCACTGGAGAAGAAAATAGTTGACTACTATTTCAAAATTAGGTTGAATAAGAAGCTACCCTCAAATCAATAAACCTTACCTCCTCTTCACCCTTTATTTTCTTTTCAGACAATGAGTCAAATGATTTTCAAAATCTCTTTTAAAATAAAACTGAAAACTTTCGAATGATAAGTGATGCAATCACTCATTATCTATCATACACCTCAATCTTGTTGAAAGCTACAATACATGATGATCGATCGTTCAGCACTTACAAAATCAAGTCTGCCATGTGGCCGTAATAATCAAACTACTTCCTAACATGGGATCATTACTAATACACTCCAGGACATTTGTGAGGCCAATAAAAGTCCCACCATCACTTCACACTAGGGCATTTTTTTTTAAGAGCACTAGCACCTTGATAGCGATACTCAGGTCACAAGACCAATACCCCAAACTGGGGCATTTTTTTTTAATTTTCAATTTAGTTTTTGCTTTCCCACAGCGGATACCCCAAACTGGGGCATTTTTATTTATTTATTTATTTAGTTCTTACTTTTCTGTCATGGGACCTCAAAACAAACACTTAAAATAAAACAACAGAGATACACTCGAAAAATAAACACCATATTCTAATACTACCCATTCCCCCTCTAACGTAATATACAACGACAAATATAAATAAACATAGATGAAACAAACACAATAAGAGAAAAATATCACTCATTCTTAGCAATAAAGAATATATATATATATATATTTATTTATTTATATTTATATTTATATATATATAGTTACAAACCCCTTAGGGTTTAATACCCGGGATGTAAAATAAAAAGGAAGAAAAAACATTAGAAACTAAAAATGCCCTAAAACTTTTAAATCCCAAACTTGAAATAAAATTCAAAACAACAACGACCCAAAACTTTTAACTCACACATTTATAAACCATACCTTCCTAAACCATAGAATGGCAAGTGTCACACCTTTAAACCTTTCTAATCCAATTAAATCTAAAACAAAACACATACCCCCCTTTAAAAGATCACAATCCATGAAAAACCTAGATGAACCAATAATCACACAACACTTACCCCTTCAAGGAAACACAGATCCAAAGTAAAGTAAATAAACCAATAGGATCTGAATATTTAATACCCATCTAGAACCTTTGAAAACTCACACCTTTTTTAACCTCATGTTGAATCAAACAAAAGACCAAAACTCAAGTTAAAATCAAACCTTAAACCAGACAAAAAACTTTAAACACAAAAAAAACTCTCTAAAATGAGACCTTGACTAGTTTAGGACCAAGAAAATGCCCCCAACAAATCAAACAGAATCAAGTAAACTCTCTAAATCAAAACCCGACAAAGCAAATAAGCTCTGAATAAATTCAGAGTGAATTCCAAACTAAACTAAGTCTTAAAATAAATAAAAACAAATCAAAACAAATCCAACTAATTCGCTAATAAATTTAAACGAATAGACAAGCACGACAAAAAAAAAGAAATGCCCCTTCATTTATAATTTAAAATTTTACAAGTATCACCGGAGGCATACCTCCTGAATTTACAACCTAAAACAAAGACTGGGCTCAAAACTGAGACGAAGCGAGGAGCAGATTCTGCTCAGAGCGTCCAATCAGAGACTTCAGGGAGAATTGGTTGGGAAACACATCCCACCATTTTTTACCCCTTCTCTTCCGCCATCTTTGCCTCCTCTACCACCGCCGCTTCAACACCGCCTTCACTGCTCCTTAACAAGGATCGAAGTAAAGACAAGCGCACTCATTCCCAATACGGCCCACTCCTAAGACAATACCATCCCCGAGCATCACCTTAGGACTAAGATCACGCGAAATAACGAATATAGAAAGAAACCCCACCCCAATCTGACGGTTAGATTGCTCAATATCGCTAAAACACAAATCTCGGAACACCAGAACACTCAGAAAAGTCAATAATCGAGACTAAATCTGAGAATAAGAAACAAATGAAGCCTCCCACACTTATATAGAGTACGGCCCCAATCGCGCACTTAACTACGCGCGCTTAATCCGATCATGCGCCACACATATCAAGCTTAATCTAAAACGCACACAAAGATTCAAGCGCGCAATGAAACGGTCGCCTGCGCTAACGGCGCAACCTTTCGATCCCGCTCTATTCAATAGCCGCGCAATCCGATCAAACGACCCGTTCACGCCGCGCAATATAAAAGGTCACCCGCGCAGTGACCTGGTGACCCTTCAATCGCGCGTAGATACTTGAGCGCGCAATAAAATCACACGCTCATATCCACACGCATAATCAGCCCCTTAGACCCTAGATCACGCGACTGTAAACAGGCACGTAATTCCTTTTTTTTTTTTACAGAAAGTTCGGTCCCAATTCGAGGAAAATTCCCTTTGTCCCATCGCAGAGCCTTATAAGTTGTCCACATCGAAGAAGGAATAGCCGCTGACTCTACTCCCATCACGTAACCCCACCAAAAACGTCAACCACACCCTTGGTCCTATCACAGACAAGACATACATGCCTCGCGTGACGTCGTCACCCCTGATCTACCACATTCGAAACCCTTTTGTCCCATCGTGTAGCCACCCAAGCACATCCCACCAAAAAGAAAAAAACACACACACGCATGACACCACCCCAATATCCGATCCCATTGCAAAAATTGTAGCCATGCCCCCATGGCCCATCAAAATTTTTGAGAACGCAAATACGTCAAAAAGCCAACACAACGCAACCACAACATGAGCTCACTTGACCCAAGATCTGCTAAACAAAAGAGATCAATGTCCCAGCATGAAAACATCCTACCAGTGTCCTACCTCTAACTACGCTACATTTCCCATTGCGGACACCACTGCCCAGAAAGCTCAAACAACATGCTTACCGCGCCAAAAGAAGAAAAGGGAGAAGGCTCAATCAGGTCCCATCGCTAAAGCAAAGAATCTTTCTCCTAAATTACTCGATATAAATGGTCACCAGATACCACAGTAGACGAAAGCACAAAAAAAAGAGAAACTTGGGACTCCTCCCATTTCCTATCGTATCCCACTAATGCCAAGCTACAACACGAACACACTATTGAAAACTATTCAAAGTCCTATCGCGGCATCACCACAATAACACTCGTCCCATCGCTACATCACCTTCCCCAAGACGCTGCATCACACTGCCAATCGCCGTAGTAGACAAAGCAAAAAAAAAAAAAAAGATAACTTCAAAGCTCCATCGCAACAGCACCTCGCTACAATATCACAAGTCCCATCGCACAACCCAGGTAAGTATTACTCATTTTTCAATAACTCGATATTTCTTATAAATATATTTATCTATGATTAAGTCAAAATATTTTTAAAATCCATCTCTCTTGACGCGTGAATTACTGTAGTCCTCCCATATGAGACAATCATTAGTATTCGTCGAGAAGGTTAGATGGAGTATCCAGCATGCCAAGTGTCGTCTTGACAATCACATAAACGGTCGGGTCCACAAATCTCGTACCGGTGGATCTGTTCAGCGACATCTCGGTAGTCACAGTTTCCGCCGTTTTACCATCGAATTGATCTTAAGTTAAAATCCCTAGAATTTTTAAAATCTCGAGACCTTCTTACTTGCTTCAAAACAAAAATATTTTACTACAAAAAAAAAATTAAAAACAATACTATCAAAAAGAAAATAAAATTAAAAAAAGTAATAAAATAAATAGACCCAATTCACCCTTTTTCTAAATACCAAAAAAAAAAATACAAAAAAAAATTGATTAAGTGCCTCATCACCCATATACCATAAAGCTGACTTTTAACTCCCGAGACCGCCTGGACTCACAATCAAGCGCATATCCCACTGCGCAGAATTTGATCGAGCGCATACGCCACTGCGCAGAATCACTTATTCAGATACCTTAAGACCAGAATTCCTCAAATTAAAGACCCCCTGAACTCACAATTAAGCACATATCCCACTACGCAGAATTGGATCGAGCGCATACGCCACTACACAAAATCATTAGTTCAGATATATTAAGACTAGAATTCCCTACTTAAAAGACCGAATCCGGATGAATCAAGCACACGTGCCACTGTGCAGAATTCAACTGATCACACCTCACAAAACTCATCTTAATTACCATCCCAAATCGGCCCCTTCCCTTGGGAAACTGAACAACAAATATACTCAATCTAAAAACTTACAAACGCCTATTGGAAAAGGAACGCCTGACGCGCATTGATGTGAGCAATGACGCTCCCGGTCTGACATGACTTGTTAAAGCCTTTGATATTATATTGCATTCTCTCTTTTGTATTACTGGTCCCTGGATCTTATCGACATTTGTATGACGCCCCCCGGTACTTCAATCGCGCCATATCCCTCTGTTAGCTCGCGCCATGCGACGGGATGCACCCATAGATCTGAAAAGTGTCTTTCGACAGCTACCACTGGGCCCCCAAATGCTCTATTTTTTTGTAGCTTGCGCTGATAGATAAGAAAGCCAAGCATGTCATGTCAACATCTCCAATTCATATTTGTGAATTCCTAAGAAGCGAGAAGACACCTCAAATGAGGGGTGTCTACATCTTCGACGCGTTCTTACTCCGTAAGAGCGCGCCGAAGAAGGGCATCTATAGACACCCCCATTTTGCCTTCTCGGAGTATACAAACTTGTTTAGTCAACTTTTTACCCTTTTAACCCACAGTGTGGGATCATGTAATAGTATATGGCTAAACACAAGCTGAAACAATAGCTCTGTGGCTCAAATCCCAGCATAGGAAGAGTATATACTAAGCAATAGTATATAGCCGGAATGCAGACTGAAACAATAGTCTTGCATTTCATTCTAGAGACCATACCCAGACAACCCCGAATTACGCGTTAGAAACCCAGCGTGCAATTCGATCGCGCGCAGAACCACAAGCGCGTGATCAGTCCACCTTTCAGACCAAACTTCCTTTCCCAGATTGATTCGAGACTCGATTACGTGCCTAAAACAGGACACGTGATCAGATTGAACGCTCCACCACCAGTGCGCAATTGGCCTATGTCCGACCTAGTCTTACTATCCTTAACCCCTACGTTTTCTTGATTAAATGTTTCAGGTTAAACACTTAATCAGATTGAGCGCATGATAACATGCGCGCAATTAGTCCTAATTTATTAGGACTAGGAGACTCGCTCACTGAGTCGGTGACCGACTTAAAGCGATTAAGCACTGGAATCCAGGCGCGCATTCAATTAAATGCCCATAAACAGGCACGTAATTAGAGAAAAACTTATAAAAGATTTTTTTCTTAATTCGCCCGGGGGTTAGATGAAAAGAGGATAGCAATTTTTTGAGAGAGAACGGATCTTTTTGAGATTTCGAAACCAGAGAACTCTGAGGACAAACCATAGAGCACCCTAATCATGGTTTCGAGATTCGAGCTTTAATCTTTGAGATTTCTCTCCGCAGCCCCGACCTTAGGTAAAAATCTAATTTTTTAGTTTCCAACCGTAGTATTTAGTATTTAGATTTAAGATTTCCATCAGTCTTAATTATTAGTTCTGATTTTCAATCTTAGACCATAGCACCCTTCTTTTTTAGGCCATAATTTGTAATATCTAGTTCCAATTCTTAGAATCTGGGACCAGTCCTTAATCAAACTGCCTAATCTCCCACTCTAAATGTTAATTTTGTTCTGAAATCTCAATCTTCAGTCCTATTATTAATCTCTGATTCTAGTTCTTAGTTTCTAGAACCAGTCCTTAATCATACACTCTGATTTTCTAATTTCGGTCCCAAATTCAGTCCTTAGATTTTTTTTTTAGTCTTTAATTTTTAATTTCTTATAGTTCTAATTTTTATATTCTAATTCTTAAGTTTTAGAATTCAGCCCTTAGAAAATCTCTACCCAAATCCTTAGTCTAGAGCCAACTAGGTCTCCCCAACCTTTTCTCAATTGTCAATCTCATCACTTTTATGTTCGGCTTATTTTGAGGTATCAAATGAAGTTTAATTGAGTCAAAATTAGTCACATTGGAAAGCTTATAGAAGTAGCTTTTCAGCGAGCCAAAAAACGTGCCATTCTGACAAGTATCGAAGAAGTAATGGTCAATTTTCGACCGCTGCGCAAAAAGTAACGTTTTTTCAAAAACCCCTAGTTGAATTAGGATTAGTATTTCTATTATATAATTTTAGAAAAAAGGATTTATAGTAAAAGCCTATGCATAAGACCTTTACCCCCGTAATCATCCATATACAGAATTTTCCTCCACACAATTCTCCTCTACACAATTTTCCCCTACACAATCCCCCCCACACAATTTTCCTCTATACATATTACCTTTACACAATTTTCCTCTGCACGATTTAGACGATTCTTCATGTAATTCCTTATTCCTTAATTTTTTGGTTCTAGTTCTTAGGTTCTAGAACCAGTTCCCCTTTTTTATATTCTAGTTCTAGATTTAGGTTCTAGCCCTCTAGTTCTTAAATTCTAGATCGTAGGTTTTAATCTAAATTTTTAATTTTCTAATTCTAGCCCTAAAATTTGCTTTATAATTTCAGTTCTTAATTATTTTTTAGCCCTAAAATTTTAACCCTTAAATACCAATTATCAATCTTTCATAAAAAAAATACCACTTTATAATTCAAATTCAGTCTCTATAAATTTTAGCCACCCGATTTGTCCAAGGAAACTTAAGGAGGGTACCCAGGAACGGGGTCAATCCTCCTTAGCGTAGTGGGCCCAAACCCCTTTTTTTTTAAATTAATTCGATTTCTAATTAAAATTAAGATATTTAAAGTAATCAGACTTCTAGTAGGATTAGGAGACTTAAGTAATTAGATTTCTAATAGGATTAAGATATTTAAATAAATCAGACTCCAAGTAGGATTAGGAGACCAAGTAAAATAAAATTCTAGCATGAATAGGAAAACCAAACCAGTTACACTAAAGGCAACCCCTAGCTACTGACGTTTGCCGGCGGACAATTCAGTAAAGGAGTTCAACCTACACGCCCCCGCTCCTCTTAAAACATGATCAATGACGTGTTGCAGCGTCGATAAATATCTGCAGCTGGCGATCGCATCTTTTCAGGTATTCTTTATTTAGAATTTGCCTCTTTAATTTTAGCATTTACTATTTCCTAATTTATTACTCCATCACCATCATCGCCAGAGTCCACTTGGACCGAATTGGGCCACTCTTTCCGGGGACCAAAAGGAACCTGGAAAAAGCGCATACCAACATGAGGCTGACTGTCTCTTGGATCAAGTGTTTATATTGGTCTAAGAACTGACCAACTAAATCATCAAAGGTTTCAATCTTATAGAGCGAGAGTCCCGCGAACCAGTCTAAAGCTTCCCCTTCTAATGAGCGTTGAAAGTAGTGAATAAGAAGTCCTTGGTTGTCGCATAAGGGCAAACAGTCATTGCAAAAGAGTGCCAAGTGATGGTTCAGATTTTCCGTGCCATTATATTTGATAAATTTTGGTGGTTTGAATCCTATAAGAAGGTTAAATTCAACATCCTTGCAAAATTTATTGAACCCGAATGAATAACCATGGCGCTCCCTCTTGGCCATGTACTCGTCAAGCATTTTAGGGAGATCTTCGATCTTAATGGTATTATCCTTCAGCGCGAGCCGCAAGCTAGTCTTATCTAATGCGTCGTCGTTAAAGAATGTGTGAGCATGCCGCCTCAATGACGCGGCGTGAGCTAACACCATACTCGGGGTAGGCGGTGGTCTTTCCTGTCGTTCTTGCTCTTCCAAATTGTGTTGTCCCCTAATAGTTTCATATGCAGCAGCCAATCCTTGAAGCAACTCTTCGGAATCATCGCCTCCTCTTTGTATTCTTTAGACACTAAGTTCTATGATTTGTTGAGTGGTGAGGTTTTATTCAAAACTATTATTTCTATCGTTATGGTCATTACTGACGTGCGATGTAAAGAAGGGGTGTTCTGGGTTCCTCTCGGTTCTCGTTGAACAAGTGGCTTCCAATTCTCTCCAAGTGGACTCTAGCGATGTGGTGTTTTGAATGATAAAAATAAATAAATAAAGGAGGATTTCTTAGGAAGGTTCCTAGTTTGATTGTGATCGTCAGCTGCAGATATTTAACGATGCTGCAACACGTCAGTGATCACTCTGTGAAGTGGGTGTAGTTTAATTCTGGTATTACTAAATCGTCCGCCTGCGAACGTCAACAGCAGTGCTTCTCCTTAGTTTAGTTAGTTTAATTCTCCTCTTATTTCCCTTTGTAATTATAATTCCGGTCAGTTTAGATTTCCCAATTCTATTATTATTATACTCTGATTGTGTGGGCTTATTAAGGTGAGTTATATTAGTGTTCTGATACGGTCAAGAGTCCGATGAGCATCGAGGTTCTGGTATTACTAAAAGTTCAATCAGTTTCAATCTCCTATTGGTACTAGGAGTGCATATGTATCAGTTTCAATAATATTCTAATTAAAATTAAGCATGCTAATTATCCAATGAGTATCGAATTCTAATTAAAGCAATTATAGTAATTCTACTATAATTCTAATTGAAATAAAAAGATTGATTTTCGCTACAGGCCTAATTAAAGCAATAAATTTAATTTTCTATTCAAATATCAACAGAAATAAAAAAATGACTGATTTATCTACGACTCTAATTATTGACGGATTTATGATGGCAAAATATAACTAATCATGCATAAACTAAATTTCTTAAAATTCGGATTTGGAATAATCAATTAACTAAACTAATGAAAAGGAAATTCTGATTTAACACTCTAATAATTATATCAAGGCCTAATTAATACAGATAATCAATTATGTCTAGATATAAACTTATTAAAGTAATTTATTAATTATAATAAAAAAACTCTAAAAAATGAGGTTTGGGCCGGCTATGTTAAGGAGGATTGGCCTCTTTCCCGAGTACCCTCCATAAGCTCCCTTGGGCAAATCAGGTGGCTGAGATTAAAGAGAAAAAAGTTGAATTTTGGATGGTAAAGTAATATTTTTTTGGGCTTTTCAGAATTAATTTTAAAATAGCAATTATGAATTGGATTGTAAACGAGAATTATAAGACTAGAATTAATATTTAGAATTTTTGAAGGTATTGAAATAAGAAATTAAAATTAAGGTTAAATTTTTAAGACTGAATTCACGTCTGAAATCGAGAAATCAGGCCGTATGATTAAGGACTAGTTATGAATCAAAGGATTAGAACCAGAAAATAATGATAGGACTGTAAATCATGATTTTAGAATTGAACTAAAGTCTAGGATCGGTATATCGGACCAATGGATTAATGACTGGTTTTAGAAATAGAGAACTAGAACCAGATATAAAGAAGATTCGGTCCGAAAAGGGGTGCTATAGTCTAAGACTAAAAATAAAATTAAAAATTAATAGATCTAGAGATTATGAGCTATGGTCGGAAACTAAAATATTAAATCCTTACCTAAGGGGGTCGGGACTGCGGAGAGAAACCTCGAAGATTAGAAGCTTGAATCTCGAAATCATGGTTAGGTTCTGTGGGTTGTGCTTGGAGTTCTTTGGTTTCGAAATTTTCCATTTCCTCTCTCAAAATATGCAGCCTCTTTTCGTCCAACCAAAACCCCTGGGTGAATTAAGAAAAAAATATTTTATAGGTTTTTCTCCAATTACGCGCCTGTTTACGGGTGTTTAATTGAATTGCGCGCCTGAATTTTGGCGCTTAATCACTTTGAGTCGGTCACCGACATAGTGAGCGACCGGCTGACTTGCTCAACGAGTCTCCTAGTCCTAACAAATTAGGACTAATTGCGCGCATGTTATCATGCGCTCAATCTGATTATGCATTTAACCTGAAACATTTAATCAAGGAAACATAGGGGTCAAAGGTAGTAAGACTAGGTCAGGCGTAGGCCAATTGCGCGCTGGTGGCGAAGAGCTCAATCCAATCACGCGTCCTGTTTCAGGCGCGTAATCGAGTCTCGAATCGGTTTGGGAAAGGAAGTGTGGTCTGAAAGGTGGACTAGTCACGCGCTTGTGGTTTTACGCGTGATCGAATTGTGCGCTAGGTTTCTAGCGCGTAATTCGGGGTTGTCCGAGTATGGTCTCTAGAATGAAATGCAAGACTATTGTTTCAATCTGCATTCCGGCTATATACTGTTGCTTAGTATATAGTATCCCTATGCTAGGATCTGAGCCACAGAGTTATTGTTTCAGCCTGCATTCAGCCATATACTATTGCATGGTCTTACACTACGAGTTGAAAGGGTCAAAGGTTGACCAAACAAGTTTGTATACTCCGAGAAGGTAAAATGGGGGTGTCTACACTCGGTACAGGTAACTCTTTGCAACACATTTTTAATCTATGTCAACCACTTCTCAGCCTCCATTGGGTCATGCTGACGATAGAAACTCGGTGGTCGAAGTTGGACAAACTCTGTAAAATCCTCTGGGGGTTGTCTCACAGCTAGCATGGCCATGATGTTAACCATGGTCTCCATCAACTATGGATTTTGTCTCGCATTTTGTTCCACTCCAGGAGTATTCCCCATCTAAGGAGCATCTGCTACTAGCGGCGTATGTTCAGCAATATTCTCCATCGTCGTTCGGCTCTCCGCCATATGTACATTCTCACCGCTTCCCGAGGCGGTGTCGTGCTCATAACCTGCTAATGGAATTGCATTCGGCCCAATGCGATGGGGTAATGGTGGTCTACCCCTACCTCTTCCATGTCTTGGAGGCATCTCAACCTATTATGATCAGGAAACATGTGACAACCCGACGTTTTCCAGTCTCTATACTGGGAAAGGTCGCGCTATCGGATCACCTGACATGATCCTTTCATCAAGGGGTAAATTCTTTATTTTAAAGTGACGCAATTGCAAAAGCAATGTATTAACTCTGACAATAGGTAATATGGCATATAACTGATGGAAACTATCAACAATATAAACATAACAAAAGATCAGATGTATAGCTTTCCACCTATGACGGCCACCCGTCATCTAAACAGTGGAAAGAAAACCTATACATCCCACCAACATCTATCTGAAACTACCATATATCATTTATACATGTCTAAAAATTTATCTCTCTTTCCTTTCCTCTCTCTCCTCTCCCATTGACAAACCTATTTTGGGAAGAACTCTTCTGGGAAATCGTCTTTCTCATCTTCGTCATCATCGTCTTCCCCTTCTTCCTCGTCGGGCACGTAGGTAGGATCTGCAACGTGCTCCGGATTAGGCTCTGCAGCTAAGACATTTAAGTCGTGGAATGAGCTATCATCAAAGCTCAGTAGAGAATGTCATGTTGTTAACATACATTGATAATTTATCTCATTCTCATTTAGAAGCATATCTGAAATGAAGCATATAATTATTTTAACATGTTAATATACTGAAATTATGCATGATGCAACATGTATGAGAAATCAAGCTGACACAAGACATACATGTGTGCGAGAACAAGGAAACAACAAGGTCAAGCTCCCGAGTTAGCGGGATCACTTGTCAAGCTCCCGAGTTAGCGGGATCACTTGTACCAAAAACTCAAGCTCCCGAGTTAGCGGGATTACTTGTAGTCAAGCTCCCGAAAAATGGGATCACTTGACTCAGAATTTAATTAAAATGTACAGGACATCAAAGATAAGATAGCAAGTGGATTTGACATGACAATGCATGGTATTATTGAAGTAATTAACTGATATGGAATATATATCAAACTTGAACATAAGAGAAGTATACCATACACCACTCATGTGACTGTCTAGAGCCATAAACTAATATGTTTTTATTTCATACAACAACTATACAATTCAAATGAGTGCACTTATTCACAACACTATTAATTACTTTACAATGAAAACTGTCATTTGATTGAATTTACAACTTAGATATTGATACATTGCAGCTAACATGTCCGATACTAATTATAACTTCATTAATTTTAGCATCAGAAATTGCACTTAAAAGGAGAATAAGAACCTCAAGATATATTCACAGAGTACATTCCCTACATGATTTGATTCGATCAGATGGAAGCGCATGTGTCAGAGACCATCACTCTTGTCTAAATTGCGTGCACGAGATATATGCTCCATGTTGCACCTAACATAGGTGTATATGTATGCACATATGAAGTTAATGGTTTAAGTGGATAACAAATGGACTCATGTTTTATCTAAAACTCAAGGATATAACCATCTAAACTTTTAATGGATCCACAGTCGAAATGCAAAAAAGCACAGCTCACAACTTTGCTGTTGAAAGTTGCCGCGTGTTAAGGTATTTTAGGTGTTTGTTGCTAACTTTATTAAAAACAGTGATAAGAATGTGTTAGTGAAAACAAATCAAAGGTGGATTAAAAAATATAAAGCAGCAAGTCCAAAAATACACAGACCTGCAAGATACAGGGTCTGTTGTAGCAAATTTTAATAAGTAAGAGTTTGTCCCACAGGGAAAATGGTCTAAAGCTCCAAGGGAGCCATTTTTAGTAGATCCTCTAGATCTGACTACAGATCTGGAAATCCTAAATGGAAGGGGATTTAGGGTCACTATTATTTAAATCCTATGGTAACCTAATGCCTAAACTATAGAAATTGTTGAGAAGAATGATGGAGTGTGAGAAAATAAATATAAAAAGGGTGAGAAGTAAGCTACTAGGTGCAGATCTGATGGTTTTTATAACTCAGACTCAGATCTGCTGCTATAGAAGTCCTGTCCAATGGCTACATTATCACCAAAGAGGAGAAAGAATCCAACTCACCCATGTGTCATGATCCAAACCCTTATAGCTATAACCTGTCCACTCAAATGGTCACAGACTATCCAATAGGGGAACCACGGTCCATAGATGGGTCAGAACATATTTATCATTGTATGCACTACTTCATCCAGGCTACCAGCTCAAGAATCCATAGGAACCTCAACCTCTAAAGTTCTGTGTGTAGGGCATAGGCCTGCAATGTGCACTAGCCTGGACACATAGGACCAGCAAGAGTTTGAGTATTAGCTTTAGGTCTAGCTGTTCACTGCTTTAGAAAGACAGCAGTGATCCAGTCACAAGCCTACAATCTTTACAATCAGATCAGATCTGCCATCTGATGGTGGGTCTATACAAATACAGGAGAGTCTGTCTCTGCATAATCTCTCACAGGACTACAAGCACAAGTGCAGAGAAGAAGAAAATGTCTTAGATCTATGGATTGGCCTCACCCTTGGGCTATAACCTGTCCACTTAAATGGCCACAGATTATCCACAGAGGCTATCCTCCTCACAGAGGTCTGAGACAGAACAAGTAGATTACTGCCACCACCATGTTCACAAGGCTACCGGCTCAGGCTCCCATGGGGATTCAGATTTAGTGGATCCTGTGGTGGGGCATAGGCCTGCATATGTGTCTAGCCTGGACACATGATCTAAATAAATCCTTAAAAACAATCCTCCATTGCTTATAATACAACTTAGCAATGGAGGATCTAAAGGCAGCAGTCTTGTACAAAACAACCCTAAAACCTCAATCCCATATATGTATAACATCCTATTATAAAACATCATTAAAACTATTCCAAATAGACATACAAAGGCATAGCCAGCAAGTGCTGGACTATGGAGAGAAAAAAAAAAAGAAAAAAGATGCTACCTAATCCCTAACCTTAGCCTACTGGAACTCTACAGTCGATTCAAGAAGAACTGCCCTCTTAAACCTAAACTAGGCTTAGGCTTATATAGCAGTCGGCTGTGGGAGCATTGGAGTGCATGCCCTAGTTATTGAAAGTTCCCAGACTGTCCCTGCAGAAGTGGGGGAAGTTAAGATCCCGAGCCTCGCTAGGTAGCAAGGATTTCCAGGTCTTGTCGCGTGATAGAGTTGTCGTCGCGGGATTGAATTGACTTGAAGCTCTTGCAATCGCGGGATAGATAGTTTGGTCATCGTGGGAATGCTCTGGTCGTCGCAGGATTGCGCTTTCCATTTGAATGGCACGGGAATTGCGTGCGCAGTTCGTTCTTTAGTGAATCTCGTAGGGATCTTCACGAATAAGCAATGTGCATAGGCCTCTAGATTGCACGAGCAGTTCCCTGGAGATCTGCATCCCGCGATCACTTCACAACAGCTGCTCGCGGAAGTGCCTGGAGCTCTCTCTCCTCAACGGATCGCGCGAGGATTAAATGCTCCTCTCTTGAGCTATGCGAGACTGTGCGAGTGCTTTCAACTGAGCCTCGCAAGAACTGTGCGAAGTCTGCTTCTTGAGCCCTTCTGTCATTAATCTGTGCGAGAACAGTGCGAGCAATTGGTGAGCTGCCATGAGAAACCCATGACAACTGTGCGAAGCATTTTTCTCTAAATCAATTGAACCCTGCGACATCTGCGCGAGGCTCACTTCTTGACTTTCTGATGTGCTTTGCCTATGCTGCAATAAAGTTCTCTGTCTGGGTCCAACTTGCTTTCTTGTGAGGAACTTCTGGAGCAAAAGTAGGTTTCTTAGTAGGGTTAGGGCCTTTTCTGCAGCTACTGCTTATTACCTACAAAATGGTCTTAACAGAGATTTATTAAATGACTAAGGGTCTAACAGAGGTTAAGGGGTGAAAAGTGGTACTTTTCAGGTCTTAACACCACGGCAAGCTTCAGGGCTTACTGCGGCAAGCCACTCAGCAGAGTGTCTTGCCATGGCAACCCTTTCAGGTTGCCACAGCAAGCTTCGCTTGAAAGCTTGTCGGGGTTCAGTTTGGTTCTTCTGTATTCTTGTGATTGTTGTACCCCTTGCATATATATATATATATATCATATATATTTATATACCTATATCAGTATATATATATATGTACTTGTAGTATAACCTTGTAGTAATTATAGATTTATATATATAGATATATATTTATAGATATATATATATGTCTATATATCTATATTCCTACACAGATCTTCAATGAAAACATGAAGCAATCTGTACTTAATTTCATGTTGTGGTAATTCTCTGAGCTGCACCTTCTTATGATCAAATCTTCTGTACAAGAACAAACAAATAACTAACCTTTTTGGTGTTATTACGGTCTCATCGGTGCAGTGTCGATTATATAGTGACGCTCCGCTTGCCGAGCCAGCGAACTACGAAGGTTTTTTTTTTATACTTACCAGAGGTTTTCAAACAGATTGGCTTTCTATACAAGATTGGCTTTGAAGAATTTCAAACAGAAACTCAGACGAAGAAGATGGAGGAGGTGTTATCTGATTTTTATAGAAGTCGCTGCACCTTCGGTGCATGGATCCGCAAGATGACTCAATAGAGTCGTGTACCCCTCACTCCATGCAAGTATCTTATTCGCTACTTAAGTTAAATTCCTATGCACGTCAACACTACCTAGGTAGTGTGTTGCAAAAAAAAACAAAACAAGAATTCTCTTGTATAGTTTACTGATAAAACAAATAGGAAAAGCCAACAAAAGCTTATCCAATAGCCTTCCCCCCCCCCCCCCCCCCCCATGGTTATGTTAAGGTTAATTTAAAGGTATATGTCCGCTGTTTATCTTAGGCTTAAATCTTGGGCTGGGATTCCATGCAACACTTACATGATTTTGGTCTTGTATAGGCAGATAAAACCAAATGATTTTAGCTTCAGTGTAAAATGTATATAACACTGCTTGTATATAGGAACTGATTACTGATTACTGATTAAAATAGTTCATAAATTTTAGTTTAATACACCTGTGTCTAGCTTGCAGTCAAATTCTAAGGCTTCACATTTTGCACAGATTTAAAGGGTAGCTTAGTGAGGTCCTTAGGGTGTCGTGGTGGAAATTTGCACATGACCTGACCGGACTCTCCTCATGACAGTGCTAAATCTGGGGATCGTTACATTCTCCCCTATTTAAGAAATTTTCGTCCTCGAAAATAACTCGAGACAACGATGGTCAGCAAATGAATGTGGCATTAATGAACATGTGGTGCTTGACGACAACACATATATTTACAACCAGGTAAAATAGTACCTAAATCAATACATAGTACCTAAATCAACATCTACATTTCATATTAGAAATACTAGCACTCATCAATGGTTTTATTCCTACTACATGTGGCACATAATCATAAGAAAAGTATATAGTTGTACCTCAATAATTAAAACAAAAGTTAAATGAACCCGATAGAATCGCTCTTACAATTTATATAAACCAAAGAGAATTGCACTTTAAAAGTTACATACACCAAAGAGAACTACAAGATTAGGAACAACAACACTCTTTAGCCATCAATTATTGACATGAGGTATCAAAATTTTCAATTTTTCATAAATAAGCAATTTAGTTAGAGATAACTCAATTTAAATAATGAGCTTGTGAGATTATAATTTACTAGGCTGGGGGCTTGGTTGTTGTTGGCCTGTAGAGGAAGGACCAGCTTCTTGTTGTTGAAAGTCTTGCTGGAATTTTGGGACCAGTAATGCTGCATTACGAGTATATTGGGAGACGTAGTTGCGTGCCCGCCCAATGTAAGGATTTGCAACGGTTTGAAAGGTATGCTCCATCATTATGTTGGTTGCTTCCTCAATATAATCTATGCATTGATGGAGCATATAATGGTTCTTATACAAATTATCGAATTGGAGGAGAGTTTGTTCATGGTTTTTACACATGAGCAGGACCAAATCAGCATTAGTATATGTTCCTTGTGCTGGAGGAATTGATTCGGTTTGTGGTTGAGGGGGAATAGGAATGTCATGGGTTGGAGCTGCAGGTATTTCTTGTTGAGATTGGGGAGGATGACGGATTTGTTTAGCTTGGCAGTTGCTTACCGCGTGAGAGGACCTTTGACAAACATTTCTCCAGATGGTTGGGCTAAAGACCCGCATATTATCGATGCAGACTTCTTCACCCAACGGGACTTGATACGGGGTTTCATTCACACTATCAAAATGGCCTTCTAAAAGGCGAGAAATCAGGCGAGGATAGGGACAGGATGGCATGGGGTTTGAGACAGTGCTTTGTAAATGGATGTTGGCAAATTTAATGCCTTCCCATACTACCCTTGGGGCATTTAACCATCGATTTTCATAAATCGCAAAGAGAGCTTGTAAGAGCGTATCTCTGCGCTCTCTCTCATGCTACATTGGATACAAATTGTAGCGAAAACACACAATCTAAAAACCACATTTTCTGTAATAGTTAGCTACGACGGACTGTCGGGCTGTGAGCAGAAGAGGTCTGCCCATCAGTCATTTTAATGGTGATGTGATGGACCTTCACATCCCTCTGTCTTGGCATTTGCAGTCCTAGACTGACGTCAAAATTAGAACTACAATCCATAGCTTGGGCTATGTGTTGTAGATTGAAATAAAATTTCCTATTATCAATTTCGGTCTCCAGCTAACCGACTGTTGGGGTTACTTTAAGATTTTGGTAAAAGAGATGGACTAGACGCGGATAAAACTGGGTATGGAATGGTTAATATAAGGCGTCTAACCGCGCTTGTTCTATATACCGAATCGACCATGTAGTCTGGTCGTTCAGTGTCAGGAAACGATCATCAATGATCCACTCGGGTTTCATCGCCTTCGCAGCCCACCATGGGATGGGCTGTTCATGCTCCACGAGTGGATTAATCGATTCATATGAAGGAGCAGGGCCTTGCCCTTTGCTTGAGTTGAGGCCTTTGAAGGTTTAAAGACTCCAGTCTTTTTAGGAGGCATTTTGATAATCAAAAAGATAAGAAAAGAACAAATGGAGCTAGAGTTCTGGTTTTTACCCTACAAAATACCAAATCTGCCTGAAATTAAGATAATAACAGGAAATGGAGAGTTGTCTAGAGCAAATCAGGGGCATGCAACTGCTATAGGCTTGATTTTGTATAGTGCATGCAGGTATACAAGCTTGGAAGGTTGAAGAACAAAACTCTACTCAGCTGAAACAACAGAAAAATAACTGAAAGTGGGTTTCGGACCCACCAAAGCTCAACAGAGTTTCCACGGCAACACTAAAGGCTTGCTGCAGCAAGTGACTTGCCGCGGCCAGCACTATTCCTTGCCGTGGCAAGGAGGTCCAGTTTTGCTTCGCCCATATTTTGAGGCCCCATAAATTTTGTATCAACCATTTTGGTACTTGGGTGTTCTTAGCATGTACAGGGGTTGTATAAAAATAATGATTAACTTTTTTGATGTATGTTGCTAGGTTAAAAATTTTATTTTGTTGAAATTTTGATCTATTTTGCAGTATATTTAGTGAATAATATTATATCGGCCCATAAATGGCCTTGTATTGATAAATTGGGACATGTGGCATTGCTTAGGTGTCGCTGCTTTAAAATTTTGAAATTGTTTATTATTTATTATTCAAATCATTTTGAATATTTCTCAAAAATTTTATTTTTATAATAATTATATAAAAGAAGTGTATTATAATGCTAAATCTAATTAGGTTATTCAGTTTATTGATATCAATGTCTAGAAAATTCTATTGATGTAGTTCTTTGTATACTATTGCAGGGTGCATCAAAAAAAAAAATTTAATGAAACATTTTATTTCTTAGCAACATTCATATGACCAACTGTAATTACTTTGTAAGTAAAAATTAAGTACGTACCCTATGTAAATAATCGAGGGTACTGAGCACGAATATCAGCTTCGCGCTCCAAGGTAGCTTCATGCGACCCATGATTCTTCCATTGAATCAAAATGAGTGGAATTCACTTTGTTCTCAAAATTTGATCTCTACGGTCTAGAATCTGACCTGGTTCTTCGGTCACCGTTAAATCTTCCTAAATGTCCAACAGTTGATAATCCAACACATGTGTTGGATCACTGACGTACTTTCGCAACATCGATATGTGAAATACATCATGAATGCCTGCTAGGTGCGGAGGTAACGCGAGTCGATACGCTACTTCTCCTACTCTTCCTAATACAGGGAATGGTCCAACGTAACGAGGACTCAACTTGTCTCGTTTCCCAAATCGCATCATGCCTTTTGTCGGAGAGATTTTGATAAAGACGTGTTCGCCAATTTGTATACCATTCAATCTGAATGAATGACCATATAAATTGAATGAATTCACAAAAGACATATCAGTGTAGGGTATTACCTGAAAATCAACACTCGTTCTTTTGAGATCAGTGTAACTCTTTTGTCGACTCTGAGCACTCTTCAATCATTTCCGAATAATGTGAACACTGCATTTGTGCTTTTGATCAAATCAGGGCCTAAAATCAAACGCTCTCCAGCTTCTTCTCAGTTAATCAGAGATTTACATCGGCGTCCATATAGTGCCTCGAATGGTGCCATACTGATGCTTGACTGGAAGCTGTTATTATATGCAAATTCGATTAGGGGTAAGTGTTTATCCCATGATCCTTGAAAATCTAGCATATAGGCCCTTAGCATATCTTCAATCACTTGATTTACCCTCTTCGTCTGCCCGTCGGTCTGAGGATGAAATGCAGTACTGAAGTCTAACTTGGAACCCATACCTTGTTGGAAACTCTGCCAAATCGCGAGGTATATAAAGGGTCACGATCTAACACAATACTGATGGGTATTCCATGTAATCGTACAATCTCTCGCAGATATATTTCAGCTAATTTTGACGATGTATATCGCGTACTATAGGGTAAGAAATGCACCGATTTTGTGAGACGATCAACAATTATCCAAATCGCATTGTAACCCTTCTGAGTACGGGGCAAACCAAGAATAAAATCTATGGAAATATTTTCCCATTTACACTCTAGAATAGGCAGTGGCTGCAATAAACCAGCAGGGTGTTTGTGCTCGACCTTTACTTGTTGACAGGTCAAACACTTTGCAACATATTCTGCTACGTCGCGTTTTAGACCGTTCCACCAGAACGTCTGTTTAAGATCCTGGTACATCTTTGTGCTGCTAGGATGAATAACATAGGCTGACTTATGTGCTTCTTCAAGAATTTTTTGAGTAAGGCATGATCATCAGGTATGCATACTCGCCCTCAAAATAATAAGGACCCATCGTCCTTGATTGAGAATTCTGGCTGTAGCCCACTTTGTACCCCCTGTCGGATAGAAATAAGGTCTACATTTAACATCTGGAGCTCTTTGATCCTATCGAATAGTGGAGCTCGGATCATTACTGTAGCAAGTAAACCTCCATTTGACGTTGCTCGCAGAGTGGCACTCGATGATACAATGTCATTGAGTAGTTTCCATCTTTGTAATTGTGTCACAAGATGAGATAATTGAGCAGATGATTTGTGACTCAGCGCATCAGCTACAACATTGGCTTTGTCGGGATGGTACTGAATAGAACAGTCGTAGTCTTTCAAGAATTCCATCCACCTTCTCTGTCTTAAATTTAACTCTTTCTGAGTGAAGAGATATTTAAGACTCTTGTGATCGGTGAAGATCTCGAAGGTTTCACCGTACAAATAGTGTCTCCAGATTTTTAATGCAAAGATGACCGCTGCTAATTCCAGGTCATGAGTGGGATAGTTCTTCTCGTGATCTTTCAACTGACGGGAACCATAGGCAATTATACGTTCCCATTGATTTAAAATATAACCTAACCCACTATATGACGCATCACTGAAGACAACAAAACCACCACTACCTGATGGTAATGCTAGAATAGGTGTGGAAGTGAGTCTCCTTTTTAATTCTTGGAAACCCTGTTTACATGCCTCAGTCCACTCAAATTTAATATTCTTTCAAGTGAGTTGCGTGAGTGGTCCAGCAAGTTGTGAAAATCCTTCAACAAAACGTCGATAGTAACCTGTAAGACTTAGAAAATTTCGAATCTCGGTTACTGTCTGTGGCTGCTTCCACTGTACTACAGCTTCAATCTTTACAGGATCAACCGTAATACCTGCTTCAGAGATAATATGACCTAGAAAACTGACTTGATTCAACCAGAAGTTGCATTTACTGAATTTAGCATACAACTGCGAATCTTTCAATGTTTGTAACGCCAGACGTAGATGATCTTCATGATCTGCCTTTGTCTTTGAATAAATGAGTATATCGTGGATGAATACTACGATACACTGATCAAGATAAGGTTTGAAGACTCGATTCATCAAGTCCATAAATGCAGCAGGTGCGTTGGTCAACTTGATGGGCATGACTAGAAACTCATAATGACCGTAGCATGTTCGGAAAGCTGTCTTCGAAATATCTTCAGCTTTCACCTTCATCTAGTGATAACCCGATCGTAGGTCAATTTTTGAAAAGAATTGCGCTCCTTGTAACTGATCAAAGAGATCGTCGATTCGAGGAAGCGGATATCTATTTTTGATTGTCAGTTTATTGAGTTGGCGATAATCAATGCAGAGGCGCATCGAACCGTCCTTTTTCACAAACAACACCGGTGCGCCCCATGGAGACACACTCAGTCTGATAAAACCTTTATCGAGAAGCTCTTGTAATTGCTCCTTGAGTTCTTTCAACTCTGCCGGTGCCATTCTATATGGTGCTTTCGATACTAGATCGGTACCCGAAACTAACTCAATGGCAAACTCCACTTCCCTGTCAAGAGGTAAGCCTGACAACTCATCAGGGAATTCACAGGCAATTGGTACATCTGAAAGTGAAAGTGTCTTCACTTCTCGATCTTTACTTTGCACGAAAGCAATATACCCCTGAACACCATCATCAAGTAATCGTCGTGCTTGAATTGCAGATATCAAAGATAGATTTGTTGATGGTACCCCATAGAATTTAGCTGATATCTTCTTTTGCGGTCGAAAAGAGACAAATAGTGTCTCTAGATTTTTAACGCAAAGATGACCGTTGCTAATTCCAGGTCATGAGTGGGATAGTTCTTCTCGTGATCTTTCAACTGATGGGAACCATAGGCAATTATACGTTCCCATTGATTTAAAATATAACCTAACCCACTATATGACGCATCACTGAAGACAACAAAACCACCACTACCTGATGGTAATACTAGAACAGGTGTGGAAGTGAGTCTCCTTTTTAATTCTTGGAAACCCTGTTTACATGCCTCAGTCCACTCAAATTTAATATTCTTTCAAGTGAGCTGCGTGAGTGGTCCAGCAAGTCGTGAAAATCCTTCAACAAAACGTCGATAGTAACCTGCAAGACTTAGAAAACTTCGAATCTCGGTTACTGTCTGTGGCTGCTTCCACTGTACTACAGCTTCAATCTTTACAGGATCAACCGTAATACCTGCTTCAGAGATAATATGACCTAGAAAACTGACTTGATTCAACCAGAAGTTGCATTTACTGAATTTAGCATACAACTGCGAATCTTTCAATGTTTGTAACGCCAGACGTAGATGATCTTCATGATCTGCCTTTGTCTTTGAATAAATGAGTATATCGTCGATGAATACTACGATATACTGATCAAGATAAGGTTTGAAGACTCGATTCATCAAGTCCATGAATGCAGCAGGTGCGTTGGTCAACTTGATGGGCATGACTAGAAACTCGTAATGACCGTAGCGTGTTCAGAAAGCTGTCTTCGAAATATCTTCAGCTTTCACCTTCATCTAGTGATAACCCGATCGTAGGTCAATTTTTGAAAAGAATCGCGCTCCTTGTAACTAATCAAAGAGATCGTCGATTCGAGGAAGCGGATATCTATTTTTGATTGTCAGTTTATTGAGTTGGCGATAATCAATACAGAGGCGCATCGAACCGTCCTTCTTTTTCACAAACAACACCGGTGCGCCCCATGGAGACACACTTGGTCTGATAAAACCTTTATCGAGAAGCTCTTGCAATTGCTCCTTGAGTTCTTTCAACTCTGCCGGTGCCATTCTATATGGTGCTTTCGATACTGGATCGGTACCCGAAGCTAACTCAATGGCAAACTCCACTTCCCTGTCAGGAGGTAAGCCTGGCAACTCATCAGGGAATTCACAGGCAATTGGTACATCTGAAAGTGAAAGTGTCTTCACTTCTCGATCTTTACTTTGCACGAAAGCAATATACCCCTGAGCACCATCATCAAGTAATCGTCATGCTTTAATTGCAGATATCAAAGATAGATTTGTTGACGGTACCCCATAGAATTTAGCTGATATCTTCTTTTGCGGTCGAAAAGAGACAATCTTTCGTCGACAGTCAACATTCGCATGGTGATTGAACAACCAATCCATGCCAAGGATAACGTTATATCCTTGCATCGGTAACAAGGTCAAATCAGCTACTGCTTCATATCCCCAGTAATCCTTCATTTAAATGATAATCGACCGGTATACTTTATCAGTCATGAGGGATTTTCCAGTCAAAAGTGTAACATTGAGAATAAAGTCGAGAGGTTCCGGAATACCTCCTAACTTTTTTAAATTTTTTAGCAAACTGGGGTGTAACAAACGAATGTGTAGAATAGGGATCTATCAAGACTCGTGCATCATAACATAAATAAGCACCTTTTGGATATAATTGCATAATACCTAAAGCATACTATCTAGTGTTAGCTAGATTATTTTTACGTATTCAAAAATAATAATAATAAATCTAACAATTTCTACTGTAGCATTTATAGTTTACTAGATGCACTTTCTCTATCTAAAAAGATAATATATAACAATTATTAACGTAGATATGTAATGAACCAACATACCTTGAATGATGTCATTACTGGTGCATGCATCCTTTGCAGTGACAGCATAAGCTCGGCCTTGTACTGTAGGCCGTGCTGATCGTAACACTGCTCCTGTCTTTGTTGCTATTTCGACCATTTCCGAGCACTCTCTAATCCGGTGTCCCATCTTGCCACATCGAAAACATACACCAGAAGCTTTACGGCACTCATCGGTTTTGTGTGCCTTCTCACATTTCCCACAAATTTCTTTAGAGGCCACTGATGAAGCAGTATAAGATCCTGTGCGAGAACCTGTTGGCCGTGCTTGAGAAAACCCAGATGTACTTCTAGCCGCTGGTGAAAAAGATTGATTCTGAGCACGTGGAATCCGTGGTGGTAATGGAAATGTCGATGAACCATATGGCCGTGCATAAGCTCCTATGGATGGTGGAAATGTGGCTTGTCCTTGGAATTACGGTCGCTTGCTAATTTGACCGATACTATAGGACTGAGATGGAGCTTTTCTGGCCTTCTATTTTTCTTCTCTCCTTTTGAACATGGTATCCACATCGGTTTTCGCTATTAGGGCTAATTTCATCACATTGGCATTGGTCGTGGCCTGAAACAATGAAATGCATTCCTTGATCAAGGGTTTAAAACCTCGCTCGAACTTTTGGGTTTTCATCAACTCGGTGGCGACCAACAAAGGTGCAAAACGAGAGAGATGTGTGAATTCTGTCTCATATTCTCTAACCGTCATCTGACCTTGGACTAAGGTTGCAAACTGTACTTCGAGTTTATATCTCTCGGGCGCTAGGAAATATTTTTCATTAAATGCCTCGGTGAATTCTGCCCATGTCCATGGTACTCCGGGCATCCTTGTTCTTTCGACAAACTGCCACCATGGCTCTGCCTCACTTTCCAGTTTATACGTCGCCCAGCTTACTTTTTCCTCCTCGGTGCACGTGACTCTTTGCAGTACTTTCTCAATCTGTGTTAACCACTTTTCAGCCTCCATCGGGTCATGCTGACCATGGAAACTCGGTGGTCAAAGTCGGACAAACTCCGTAAATCCCTCAGGACGTCGAACAGCAAGCATGGCCATAGTGTTGACCATAGTTTCTATCAACTACAAATTGTGTTCCGTATTCTGCTCAACTCCAGGATTATTTCCCATTGGAGGAGTATTGACTACTGGCGGAGTCTGTTCTGGCAGAGTATGCTCGACAACATTCTCCATCGTCGTCCGACTTTCAGCCAGATGGATATTTTCACCACTCCCCGAAGCAATGTCATGGTCATATCCGGCTACTGGAATAGTATTCGGCCCAGTGCGATGGGGCAACGATGGTCTACCCCTACCTCTTCCACGGCACGGAGGCATCTCTACCTATTTTGATCAGAGAAGAACTTAATTAGACCACCTATCCTAATTTCCTACGAATCAACTATTAGACATTTTACCATATGTATATGTCAGAGTTCAGTTTCCATACGACTTAACGTCGGGGCTTTGATACCACCTGTGACAGCTCGACGTTTTCCCGTCTCTATACTGGGAAAGGTCGCGCCATCGGATCACCTGACATGATCCTTTCATCAAGGGGTAAATTCTTTATTTTAAAGTGACGCAATTGCAGAAGCAATGTGTTAACTCTGACAATAGGTAATATGGCATATAATTGATGGAAACTAGCAACAATATAAACATAACAAAAGATAAGATGTATAGCTTTCCACAGATGACGGCCACCCGTCATCTAAACAGTGGAAAGAAAACCTATACATCCCACCAACATCTATGTGAAACTACCATAAATCATTTATACATGTCTAAAAAATTGTCTCTCTTTCCTTTCCTCTCTCTCCTCTCCCATTGACAAACCTATTTTGGGAAGAACTCTTCTGGGAAATCGTCTTCCTCGTCTTCGTCATCGTCGTCTTCCCCTTCTTCCTCGTCGAGCACGTAGGTAGGATCTGCAACGTGCTCCGGATCAAGCTCTGCAGCTAAGACATTTAAGTCGTGGAATGAGCTATCATCAAAGCTCAGTAGAGAATGTCACATTGTTAACATACATTGATAATTTATCTCATTCTCATTTAGAAACATAGCTGAAATGAAGCATATAATTATTTTAACATGTTAATATATTGAAATTATGCATGATGCAACATGTATGAGAAATCAAGCTAACATAAGATATACATGTTAACGAGAACAGGGAAACAACAAGGTCAAGCTCCCGAGTTAGCGGGATCACTTGTAGTCAAGCTCCCGAGTTAGCGGGATCACTTGTATTCAAGCTCCCGAGAAACGGGATCACTTGACTCAGAATTTAATTAAACTGTACAGGACATCAAAGATAAGATAGCAAGTGGATTTGACATGACAATGCATGATATTATTGAAGTAATTAACTGATATGGAATATATATCAAACTTGAGCATAAGAGAAGTATATCATACACCACTCATGTGACTGTCTAGAGCCATAAACTAATATGTTTTTATTTCATACAACAACTATACAATTCAAATGAGTGCATTTATTCACAACATTATTAATTACTTTACAATGAAAACTATCATTTGATTGAATTTACAACTTAGATATTGATACATTACAGCTAACATGTCCGATACTAATTATAACTTCATTAATTTTAGCATCAGAAATTGCACTTAAAAGGAGAATAAGAACCTCAAGATATATTCACAGAGTACATTCCCTACATGATTTGATTCGATCAGATGGAAGCACATGCGTCAGAGACCATCACTCTTGTCTAAATTGCGTGCACGAGATATATGCTCCATGTTGCACCTAACATAGGTGTAGATGTATGCACATATGAAGTTAATGGTTTAAGTGGAAAACAAATGGACTCATGTTTTATCTAAAACTCAAGGCTATAACCACCTAAACTTTTAATGGATCCACAGTCGAAATGCACAAAAGCACAGCTCACAACTTTGTTGTTGAAAGTTGCCGCGACAAGCTTCAGGGCTTGCCGTGGCAACCCTTCGAGGTTGCCGCGGCAAGCTTGGCTTGTCGGGGTTCAGTTTGGTTCTTCTGTATTCTTGTGATTGTTGTACCCCCTTGCTTATATATATATATATATCATATATATATATATATCATATATATTTATATACCTATATCAGTATATATATATGTACTTGTAGTATAACCTTGTAGTAATTATAGATTTATATATATAGATATATATTTATAGATATATATATGTCTATATATCTATATTCCTACACAGATCTTCAATGAAAACCTGAAGCAATCTGTACTTAATTTCATGCTGCAGTAATTTTCTACGCTGCACCTTCTTATGATCAAATCTTCTGTACAAGACCAAACAAATAACTAACCTTTTTGGTGTTATTACGGTCTCATCGGTGCAATGCCGATCATATAGTAACGCTGCGCTTGCCGAGCCAGCGAACTACGAAGGTTTTTTTTTTATACTTACCAGAGGTTTTCAAATAGATTGGCTTTCTATACAAGATTGGCTTTGAAGAATTTCAAACAGAAACTCAGACGAATAAGATGGAGGAGGTGTTATCTGATTTTTATAGAAGTCGTTGCACCTTGCGTGCATGGATCCGCAAGATGACTCAATAGAGTCGTGTACCCCTCACTCCATGCAAGTAGCTTATTCACTACTTAAGTTAATTCCTATGCACGTCAACACTACCTAGGTAGTGTGTTGCAAAAAAAAAAAAACAAGAATTCTCTTGTATAGTTTACTGATAAAACAAACAGGAAAAGCCAACAAAAGCTTATCCAATAGCCTTCCCCCCCCCCCCCCCCCCCCCCCATGGTTATGTTAAGGTTAATTTAAAGGTATATGTCCGCTGTTTATCTTAGGCTTAAATCTTGGGCTGGGATTCCATGCAACACTTACATGATTTTGGTCTTGTATAGGCAGAAAAAACCAACTGATTTTAGCTTCAGTGTAAAATGTATATAACACTGCTTGTATATAGGAACTGATTACTGATTAAAATAATTCATAAATTTTAGTTTAATACACCTTTGTCTAGCTTGCAGTCAGATTCTAAGGCTTCACATTTTGCACAGATTAAAAGGGTAGCTTAGTGAGGTCCTTAGGGTGTCATGGTGGAAATTTGCACATGACCTGACCGGACTCTCATCATGATAGTGCTAAATCTGGGGATCGTTACACAACAACTTGATTAGCTAAACATGAACCCAATCTCAATCCTAACACTAAACAAACATCAGATACTTTGTCATTTGTGTACGCCAGAGTTAAGTCTCCAAATGACTTAACGCCTGAGCTTTGATACCACCTGTTACAATCCAACATTTTCCTTTATCGTATATAGGAAAGGTCGCGTCGTCGGGTCACCGAACATGATCCTATCATACAAGGGTGTCTTAGATTGCATGAAGTATTGTAAATGCGGAAGCAATGTACTCACTCTGACATGTAATAATATGGCAAAATAAACTGATATTTACTCATCTAAGAAGGAAACTATCACACTCTATAAATAAGGCTATAAACAAAGCTAATAGATACGATGTATAACTTTCCACCGATGATGGCCACCCATCATCTAAACAATGGAAAGAAAACCTATATATCTTAAAACAAAATATCATACATGGTTTATACAAGTTATAAAAAGACATCTCTCTCTCTTTCTCAAACCTATTTGGGAAAGAATTCTTTAGCAAATTATTCCTCGTCGTCTTCTTTGTCGTCATCCTCTTCCTCCTCGCCCGACTGGTAAGTAGGGTCACTCGCATGCTCCGGATCGATATCTGCAGCTAAGACATTTAAGTCATAGAATGAGCTATCATCAAAGCTCAGCAAGGATATTTATGTTGCTAATTCAGATATTATATTATCACATTCACTTTTTGATGCATATAATATAATTAAAACCTATTTTAGCAACATAAAATATAAACAAGTCATTATCATGCGATGAAGTTGTCATGCTGAATAAAGATCAAAACTTCTTATTGCAACAGAAACGAAAAAAACTATGTGGAACAAGGAATCATGCTGAAACAAAGAAAGTTTATCAGATGTACATAAACATGTGTAGGAATAAAAGCATCAAGCTCCCGAGTTAGCAGGATCACTTGTCAAGCTCCTGAGTTAGCAATATCACTTAGACCGAGATAAAGCAAGCACTCGAATTAGCGGAATCACTTAGACTAAGAAAATCAAGCTCCCGAGTTAGCAAAATCACTTGACTCAAAGACTCAAAGCTAAGCAATGATATGCAGAGGACATCAAGAATATCAAGATATGAATAATGCAATATGATGCAAATTAACTAATATAACTGAACTTGCATGCTCAACCTATTTATAGCAAATTCAACTAGCATATACATGATCAAAATGTGCTTGGTCCTACATGATTGAAATTTAACGTGGTTATACATGCTTCTTATGTGGAATCTAATGTTGCATCTTTATAACTATTCATCAGGGAACCTAGCATAAACCAAATACTTTTAACCTAGTATCATTAGTACATTCACTATATATCTAACTGATCATTATGTTAAACTACTCATCGTAGAGTCATGCAAAAAGCATGCGTTCCACATAATAGCTTCTGTTATTGTACATGCATGCATTTGATATACATAATAGGGTGCAAATATGAAAATCAATACATAAAGTAGGAAGATAAATTCCCTATCGAAATCTTGAGATTGTATATTACTGGTTATACTTGTATTCGTGTATCCATTCAAACAGCTATCGGAACGCTCTTGTCATGAGCACCAAGTTAAACCTATAGGTTCTTGTGCATGCATGGATTTAATATATTAATTAGGGAACTAGGTTTCCTTGGACCCGTCATACACTCCCTGGTAACCTTGAGAATTCAATTCACACATACCATAGATAGATCAAAGGCCCACAAGGCAGGTGCAGCAGCCAACATAGGCTTGCCTCGGCAAGCCGTAGGGGTTGTCAGGGCAAGCAGCCCAGCTAAGCACCTTGCCGCGGCAACCTTGTGATGTTGCCGCGGCAAACCTGGTGATAGTGCTTGTCGTGGTGCTTTCCTCTCCCTTCTTGCTTTCTGTATCTCATTGGTTTGGTGGCCCTTGGCCAAATATATATATATATATATATATATAGTTTATAGCTACAGACCTAGGACATATTTCATTTTGAATCCGGCATGAAAGATATGGAGTGTACAAGGTGACGAGTTCGGTCATGATATATTATCTTTCTCTGTGTTGCTGATTTGATCTATTGCAATTGACACCACAGACCGATAAGTTTGATTAAAACTAATTCTTTGGGTGGTGACGTACCTTTTTGTGAATTTGGTTATGACAACTCCGAATGAGTGTCGGTGTCGAACTTGCGACGTGTGCATAAGAACGAAACTCTCCGAGACCAATAATCGTCTGCCGAACATTGCTTTGACTCCAAGGTTTGAAATAGGTGAATCGGAAGTGAGTTTGAACTAGTCTACAGATTTCTGTTGTGATGGTATTATGACAATTTACTATTGTTTGTTTTTGTTTTCAGGGTCAGGTTGCTAGGATCGCCTTCAAAACTTGAAGCGGGAAGACAAAGGCTCTTTGGTGGAATTTTATAGTGGTTTAAATCCACTTTGCGTGCATGAGAGTGCATAATGACTCACGCACAGTCGTGTAGTCAAAATGTAATGCAAAGCAGCTTATAAGCTACTAGAGGTGGTATCTGATGTAAAACTTGCACTTAGAATTTACTCTCTCAGCAAATAAGACGAAATAAGCTGCATTTGGATATTTGTCCATTACGCATTTCGAAGTGTAAGCTGTTAGGGACTAGTATCCTTTGTAAAGCCAATACTAGCTAGTATGTGGTATATACCTAAAAGCCAAAATAGTCTTAGAGGCCTGATAATTTTATAGTCATCTATAAGCCAAAGAAACAATGGTTTTAGTGTACTGCATGTACACCATTTATATATGGTAGGGTATTATTTTGCATGTAGAGTAGTTTAAAATTTGGAAGTGTATGGGCTGGCGTAGCTCCATATACATCAGCTATAGTTCTCTATATCGAGAGGCGAATAACAATTGTGTGCATAATCTAAGACAAAATAATCATTGATGGACTTGTCTAGTACACAATATGTATGGGGCCACCAAGGACCTCAAACTCTTATCAGTTTTGACCACACAACTACATATATCTTTTATGTCTCGTGGTAGGTACATACCTGACCTGACCCGTATCTATACCAAGTAGTGTAACAATCTGAGAACTGTTACATAAGCCCACCAAACAGCTAAGGCATGTAAATGTGTAAGTAAGCCAATTAATCAGCTAAGGCATGTAAATGACGAAAAATAAAGAAATCGTAAGGACAATGTTCAAGTAGGGCCGCAAAATGGCTAAGGCACGTAAATGACGAAAAAGTATGGGTGAGTGAAAACAAGACCAAATCGTAGGGGTGAGTAACAGAAAGAAAAAATAAAAATGAGAAGAAACACAAGCCAAATGTTAGTAAAAAAGTAATAAAAGACCAAATTTCAAGGGGAAGCTCTACTAGCTACTCCCCAGCAGAGTCACCATCTGTGCAACCGTAGGATTCTTCGACGATCCCGTTGCGATGATGCACACTCTCTAAACAATATAGAGTCTCCACCCAGAGCTTTTGGTGTCCCAGAAAAGGTGTGAATTAGGTTCAATGGTAGATGATATGGTGAGGTTTCAAATGACTAGAGGGTTATAAATAAGGTAAATATGGGTGTAACAGTCCTAATGAAACCCATCATAAACTTTGAGATGCTCAACAAGTAAAACCCCAAAAGTAGAATTCGAGCAAAAAACTCACTATAGCTAAGCCTAGCGCATGTATTAGATGCGCTAAGCATAGCTACAGTGCTTGGAGGTTCAAAGCCCGCGGGGGGTCTACCTATACTTGGCGCATGTAATACATGAACCAAGCCATTTCTAGGCAAAAAATAGCTTGGCACATGTAATACATGCACCATGTATGCCTATCCTCTCGCGAGGATCTCGCGAAGTTCAATGCATGCCTCGCGAGGTTCCAATGAAGCCCATTTTGTGCCCAAACTTTGAATCGTCGTAACTTTTGATGTTCAACTCCGATCGAGGCAATTCTTGGCTTGTTGGAAAGCTGAGAATTTCTACTTTTTAATGGTATAAGATTTAGTCTTAGTAGGGGTCTCTGTCAGTCCTGGTGCATCTCTCTCTGACCATTGCCTGAGAAGGTTAACTGTGGGTTCGGAGAGGTTTCTAAGGTTTAGGATTGATTCCTAAAGGTTCGGGGAGGGTTCTAAAGGATCTGGGTTGCTTCCTAAAGGTATGGGGAATGCTATCAGAAGCTCGGGGGTGCGCCTCTCTCGAAGTATGTCTCGATCAGGCCTTGGGCCAAATTTGGGTGTCTACAAGGAGTTGTGACGACTAGGTTTTTAAGAATGAGAAAAGCAAGAGACGGCTAAAGTTTCTTTTAAGAAGAATTATGAAAAGGATTGTGCGTACCTTATTCTTTAATAAAGTTTTCTTAAATGGGGTAGGTTCCAGTGTGGAGTGCTACCACAAAGTTTAGTGCAACCACACATCTAACACCTTTAAAGTAGAATAAGAAGATCCGGTGTGAGGCGCTAACACTGTACATGGTGCGAAACACATCTAACACCACGAGATTAATTGTTCTAAAAATCAGGTCGTTACAAATATCGATCCCCTATTCACTGCCATGGGAAGAGAGTAGATCTTCCTTTGTTGACTGCCCTTGATTAATCGGGCGAGTGAGCATAAATCATGAAATAATCATGGCACTGGTGCTACACTTGTAAGCCTCATTCGAGAGGCCTAAAAAATAAAGAATTTGAGTTTTTACTCAAAAAATGGGACGATTTTGAGTAAATCTCCCTAAATCTGCTGTTCGCGAGTTTGCTTAGGGGCCAACGCTTTCTGAGACTTTTCGAGCAAAAGGACATGCCTTCGTCGGAGCTTTTGGATCGGAAAGTCTCAGAATCAGAGATGTTTTGGGTATCCTTTACCTTGTATATATATTCGATAAGTCCCATATATATATATATATATATATATATATATATATATATATATTGGATAATCAATAGCCGGATGCCCTTAGTTGCCACTATGATTTTAAAGAAAGAATGAGGATTGTAAATAGCAACTTACCCCTTCTTTTGTGGCTCTACAAAGTTATCTTCTGGGAGATTTCTTTGACAAGGGATTCCCTTAGATGCAACCATGATTTTAAATGAAGAAAAAGGATTGCAAATAATGGTACCATAACTTACCCCTCCTTTTATGGAGATATTCTCCGACTAGGAGTACCATTAGTTGCAACCATAATTTTAAATAAAGAATAAAGACTGCAAATAATGGAACCCATAACTTCCCTTGTTTTGTGGCTCCACACACCTATTTTAGGAGAGATTTCTCTCACAAGGGGCTCTACTATGATGTGGAGATGCACACTTACATAAGGTGTATAGGCTCTAGTAAGACTAATTAAAAAAATAACTAATATATTACACTTAAAGAGGTTTGAACATAGAACCAAGGTGTAACAAATTAATAATTAAACCGTTAGAGCACTTTACTAAGATATGTAATGAAATCCTAAATTTAATACATATATAATTTTTGGAACATATCCAGCTCAAAGAAGCATGTGTATTATTGATCAACCTTCAAAACCTTATGATTTAGACCCGAATCTCGGCGTTGCTAGGCTTCATTTGATTACTAATGTCTACCTTTAGTATGCGTTTGTGTACAACAAGTTTTAAAGAGCAAAAAGGCAAGAAATGAGTTAAAAGAATATGAAGGAAAGAATCAGAAGCAACTGCTCAAAACAGATGAAAAACAGAGAAAAGAACAAGGAAACTGTCAATCTCAACTGGTTGAAATCCAATTTCGACTGGTCGAAACCAGACAGAGAAGGCCTGAAGAAATTACAAAAGTCGACCGGTCGAGAACACAGTTCGATAGGTCGAGATTCAAGAGGATTGATAGCTCTTTTACTATACCTTGTCGTATTTCCTTGTAATTGCACAAGGGAATTGTAGCACATGTAAAGGTATCGATCCTCAAGGAAACTATTTCCTAAATTTCTTTTAAATGCCTCAAAAATTAAATATTTTGGGTTCTAAAACTAAGTTGCTTAAAAGAAAGTTTAAATTAACAACTAATATGCAGTGATTGATATAAAAATTATGTAAATGAATAAGTCTGGGTTCCCTATCGCAGATTCACAATCCTAATTAATTACCTCCTATTTCTCTGAATTCTATAATTATCTTAAGGGTACAACGACAATATGAGAAGAATAAAAGATTGATTTAAGGCAACAACGGCAACATAAACTTCTCTAGCAGGAAAATTGTTAATGAAACTAAGGCTCAACGGCAACATAGTCGGGAGATGGAAGTCTAATAATTTCATTCCTAAGGCGACAACGACAATATTTAGAATGAAATTATAGAAATTGTGAAAACCTTTTAAAACTCAAATAAATTTTAAAACTCATATTCATCAACCAATTACAATGATGAATTCAGAAAACTAAGTACTAATTAATTATTCATACTACTCTTTGATATACAGGTTCCCAAAGTTAAAAAGAATTAGCTACTCATTATTTCTATTAAAGCAAAAGTAATTATAAATAACATAATTAAAAACTAGAAATTAAAACTAAACTACTTTACTCTACGGCTTCCAGATCTTAGGTATCTCCTATGATCAAGAGCTCCTAGATCTTAGATTCTTAACTACGGATGCAGACTCTCTTATTTATAGACACATAAGAGACCTGTTACAACTAAATTCAGTATGTACTATCTTAGAAAATTCTCTAACTACGGAATTTTCCTTAAACTAAACTTCCTAACACATATCTTTCTTCGCTTAGAGTTCTTTCCTAACGTGGAGATCTTTCCTTCTTTTGTTCAGTAGAGTGGTATCGTAGGACGCTTCCTCAATCGTGAACTGTATGGACTCTTCAATCACATCCGCATGGCCTCATAAATTGTGATTCTACATGGCTTTGCACCGACATCATGAGGGATTCGTACTGGTTTGTGGTGTCATCGTGATCGCGATTGTAGTAGCCTTCTTTCAACTCTTCATGATTTGTCTTTCGGACGCTCATGATTCTTCTCACTCTTTCGCAGATCTCTCTCGTGCTCTCATGTTCACGCATATCATCAGTTATTTTGTTTCAGTACTTGCGATTGCATCATGAGTTGATCGTAAGATTTACGATCTTGCTTCTTTCGTTCAACTATCTCGTGCGTTTGAGTGTTGTTGCGATTTGCGAGGTTGTGCTTTGTGATTGAATTGTGGCTTCGAGAAGCTCTTTTTGCACAGATACTTCTTTCTTCTTCTTTTCCCCTACTGATCTACATATCCACTGTTAGAGCATTATTAGTATTCAGTTGTGGACTAACAGTACTCAAATGAGGGTTTTCAATTGGTAAAATTTGTGAATTATCACACCCCTAAACTTGAGTTTTGGTAGTCCCTAGCAAACAATTTGAAAAATATGTGTTTCTATCTACTAAAATAAATGTCAATTTCATAGAGAGCACGATTGCATTCAGCACATGAAAAAGCTTTTAAACTCCTAGGTGATCCTTAGTGGAGGAGTTGTGATTCCTGAAGGTTTTCAATGAAGGTATAAACAAACTTCAAATCTTTTTGATATTTTTCAAAACTTTTTAAATAATAAAATACAGTAGTCATTCACTACATGGTTGTAAATCTTTTTCAAAAACATGACTCCGACTGTGATTACTTCCCATCCCATCAGTTATTCCTAATCATATTCTCAACAGTTTCAACTCATGCAAAGTGTGTACTGTGTGCGTACCAATGACAAAATTTTAATCCTTATAGATTTCTCTAAACTGCAGATTTAGAAGACATTTTCATTCAATCCTCATTGTGGCATACACTAAAAAAAAATTGTTGTTGTTGGGTTCTTTCTTTTTCACACATTATGATGTATATAAGAAGTAATTCAAGGATACTGATTTATCTTTTAAAAATAAATCTCATAGAAAAATAATCAATCTATTCCACTCTTGTGTTGTTAGAATTTCATAGAACTTAACAAGAAGTATCTCTACTGGGCTCTTACTGTGATGATTCTTGGATCGAGGAGGTCTTTCATTGGCTTGTAATGGGGATTAGGTTAAGGTTACAAAGAAATGGTAAGAGGATTCAAAATTTAAGAGAATTCAGACTTAACTCTAACTTATCCTTTTTCATCTATCTTTTTCTTTCTCAGTAAGGATCCAAAAAGTTAGATCTCTTCTTCCCAATTTCTCATGTGTACAACTCATTTTTCTTTTCTTTTGATTTACCCTCTTGATTTGTTTTCTTGAATTCTTTTTGCAATATTTTCAAAATTTGGAAGCCTTTTTCGCTTCTCTTTTTATCTTCCCACACTTCTCATATAAGAATTTTTTTTCTTTCTTTTCTTTTCAGGTATACCCTTTTTCAGAACATTCCCTTTTTTAACTTTTCACACGTTCAACTCTCCTATTTTCCCTTTGTTCTAAATCCTCAAAAGTACAAGGGTAAGAGACTAAGAATTTTCTGGATGTTAATTGGTTATGGGTAAGTTGATTTGGGTACAAAAAAAATTGGCTTTAGGCTTCGAATGTGGGTTCAAGAGGTAAAATATATTGGTTTGTGACTTTTTATGGCTTAGACTATCAAAAGGTGGCCTCCTCTCATTTCCAAGTTTCTCTAGTAATGTTCCCATATTGTGTCACTATGATAAGCAATTCTAGAATAACAAATAACACAATTGCAGTCATGGATTCAAATGAAAAATGATGAGATTCTGTTTCAAGCATGAAGTTAAAAAAAAATTGGAAGTATTCAGAATTGCACTCTCTCTATGAATGGATATGGCTCAAAAGCTCACTGTTTTATATGATTTCTGAAACTAAAATTTAAATTCTGCAATTCTAAGTAATTTATAGTTTCAAATACTCCTTTTTGGTACAAGTGTGCAATTGATCTAGGTATGAATATCAACCAAATCCTATCATTGATTTGAACTTCTTATAGGATGATGGTAACTATGATTGGAATCAGATTTTCTCAAGAATTCTACTCACATGCAATGATTAACCTCAAACGTCAAAGTAAAAATCAAAACAAAACACAAATCAAACCTAAACAAACAAATAACTAACTAAACAAGTAAAACAAACCTAACAAAAGCAAATCAAAACAAAAAAATTTTGAAATTTGAAAATTTTTTATACAACAACAACAAGCAAAGTGTGCCCCCAAACTTAAAGGAAACAATGTCCTTGAAACAATGGCATCAAAAACATACCAGTGAGTTCATGGTTATGATTTGCAATCTGGCTTACTCACTAGGTGGGATGAAACGGATGTATGGCATGATTGCCATTGATGGTGTTGAAGATGGCTGGGCCTGAGGTGGTGCTGCTAGGGTTGTCAACGGGTCGGGTTTGGGACAGGTTTTTTATAGGCCCATTTAAGTTTAAGAGTAAAAGTGAGGCCCGAGCCCTGCCCGATATCCTATCCAGGCTCGGCCGACCGATTATAAAATATGTGAGCCCGAGCCCGAGCCCAACCCACATAAACCCGACCCGGTATTAATCGGGCCAAATGAGCCTTTTGTAGTTTTTGTCTTACAATTTTCTATTCGAGCCAGTAATAAACCCGACCCGATACTACTCGGGCCAAAACTCAGGCTGAGAGAGAGGTTGGGACTGGGAGAGAGAGAGAGAGAGGGTTGTGGTGGGAGCAGGGGAAGGGCTGGGATTGGGAGAGAGGGAGAGAGAGAGGGGGGACTGCGGTGGGAGCAGGGGAAGGGATACGCCCCTATGGTGAGCACTTGGAGAGAAGGGAAGGGGTGGCGGGCTGCGAGCTGTCGGTGAGAGAAGCGGGGGCTGCAGGCTGCCGGCGAGAGAGGAGAACCAGAGCTTGAAGAAGAGCATCGTCGAGATGGAGAATGGAGCGATTGAGATTTGAGATTTGAGGGAAATAAACCCTAAATCGTGGTTATAAAGTGTTGCTAGGTTCGGGTCGGGCTTACTGGCCCATTAATTTTAATATAAATTACGGCCCGTTTATTTCACACATCGAAGCCCAAACCCGAACCCGAACCCATTTATATTTGGGCTTAACCCGGCCCGACCTATTTACAAAATTTCTCAAAATTTTGGGTCTAAACCCAGCCCATCCTATCTAGGCCCAGGCTGAAACCCGACCCGTTGACAGCCCTAGATGCTGCTGAGAATTTCAGGTTGTTGTGTGCAGATAATTAGTGCAGTAGCAGCTTCTATGTGATTGGATTCTTCTTCCTCCTCTTGCTCGAAAATTGCAGCCAGTGGGATGTCCTCTTGTAAGTCCTTGCATAGACTATCAATGGTCTCTCTTTCTCTTAGTGGAGCATTGTACGTCTCTTCCATAGCTCACTTTTCTTCCTCCAACTCTTTCTTGTTCATCAAGTTTGCCATCAATATCTTAATTACTGTGGATTTTGCATTGACTTCCTCCCTTAACAACTCATTTTCCTCCTTAAATTGTGTTCCTGCTTGAACGCTTCCTTTGCTCATGGAATCCATTGTTCTTTCCTGCCCTTCTACCGTGCCAATCAATCCCTCTTTATCAGTTTGGAGCTTTCTAATTTGCCCTTCCTTCAATGTAATTTGATGGGCTTTCTCATCCAATTGGGCATGGAGCTGTTTTTTATAGTCAATGTAAGTCTACTCCATTTTAGTTGGATTTTTGTATAGTAGATTGAGTTGGTTCTTCAAACTAACTATCTCCTCCTTGGCTTTTATTGATTGATTCTTCCAGCCTTTCTTCTCTTCATCCAGTAGCTTATTCTTCTTCTCTTTAAGCTGAAAAATTTCTTGCTGCATTTTGGTTTGTGCTTGATTCACCGATTGAAGAGTCTCAACTTTGGCCCTATTGTAAATTTCTTGGCAAAGTTGCTCCACAACCCTCTTTTTTATTGCTTTCAATATTGTATCTCTCTCCCGGGCTGTTGGTAGTGGAGCTGAGGCCAGAGGTTCACTAGATGTCCCCACCTCATTGCGGATAGTGGCGTCCACTCTTTGGGGAATTACATTAGATTTGAGTTGATTCACCTCCTCAATCAATCCTTTGATTAATGATGAAACTGTCAAGAGGTGCGGAGCATTCTCCTTCTGCCAAGCCTCTATTTTCAGAAAATTTCTCTCCCAATTAGGGTGTAGTCCTAACATGGTAGGGAGAGGTCTCATTCAAGAGTGTGGTGAATCCCCCCTTGGGGTTTCACAATTTGGTCTTACCCTTGAGGTACTGATGATGGGAGTCTGCTCCACAAAATGGTATGGTCATGGGAGGTGGAGTAGACTCAGTGTATAATGGGATGGAAGCTGATGTATATGAGGTGGAGTAGACTCGGGTGTTGTGTGAATGAGAGGCTATAAAGGAGTCTCCTCTACTACTGATAGGGTCATGATTGAAGCAGTTGAAGACTGAGGATTCACAAGGCCTGCTTCACTCATTATAGGCACAGTGCCCTCAACATGTGGAATTAGCAAAGCAGGTCCTGTAGGGGAATCCAAAGTGGAGTCATATAAATTTGATGGCTCAGGTGTGCTTAATGACTCAGTAATTGGTCCAGGTATTGTGACATCTGGGCTCATAGGAGAACTAGGCTCCATAATCCCTTGAGGTGGAGTAGAAGTACTCACACCCACAATTACCACTGGCTCACGAGGAGCAGTGGCTTCAGCAATAGTCTCGACATATGGAATGTCTTGACTCTGGGTAGGGGAGGGGTCAATGATTATTTTCTTTTTATTGGCCTCACTCAAAGTCCTTTTATAGACTGCAGCGGTTAGGTCCTCTTCCTTTCTTTGAAGGACTTCCTCATCTTTTTCAAATTAGTGCCCACACTTGGAGAGGAGAAGGGTCACCAGTCCACTAAATGGTAGGTCCAGTCTCACTTTTTCATATTTTCTATGCGTTAATTTCTCTCTCACCACATGCATTACCTCCATGAGTAGGTACATCAAACCAATAACTATTGGCCATCAAATATAAGGCTTTAACAAAGTCTATTTTCTCTCAGTTCCACAGCCAGTAGAGTGGATGGTCTTGTAGATCAAGACATCCAAGAAATGGAGAGATAGGTTCTTCTCCTCTACTTCTTTTCTCATGAATTTTAATCTATCAACCTGAGGTTGGCCCAACAATTCTGTGGCCATCTAGAAAAAATTTGGGAGGGCTAAAGGTATTGGTCTCAAAATTGTATCCTCCAGATAGTCCTTAGAGACCTCAGGTCTCTCCAATGGAATCTCAGTGACAACTGCAATTAGTTCCTTGTTGACATGGATGGCATGACCAATAACTGTAGAAAGCACAGCAAACTGATTGCTGCCACCATCAATAGAAGAGTCACCTGATAATTACGATCCAAATCTTAAATGAAGACTGAGCGAAGCCAAAGAAGAATTAAGAGAATCATACTTACGATTCTACAGAAGAAAAGCTCAAGACTAGAGAGAACGAGGTGATTATGATCGATCGAAAGTAAGGAATCGTAATGAAGAAAAGAAGAAAAATTGAAATTACGAGTTTGTAATATAAAGTTCGTGCTCCTGCTGAAGATCACGTGAAGAGATGCACCGCCATGCATAGAATAGAAAGAACTCTTAAATAGAAGTCTTGCATTCTACGGATCTGAGAAGATTGGCAATAAGAATCTTGAAGATCTTTGCTGCTGAAATTAAGGAAAAGATATGCACGCATCTACTATTTGAAGCAAGGAAGATTAGGATTAGGAAGTTTATAATTTTAGAAATCTTTTGTTTTAGTAGTTTGCTGTAATTAGAATTCAAATAATGTAAGCTGACCCCTTATGAATCTGTAAATAAGAGGGCCTGACACCTAGAATAAGCATCCACGGTCTCTCACTCGGAACTGACAACTGAGGTTGAGAAACCCGAAGGTCAAAATTAGGATAGATTTTATTTGCTTTCTAGTGTAGAGTATTTGAAGTTTCTCAAGAGCAATTGACGACTACGATTGGGAATCTGTAACAGTTGACAAAACTGTGCTTCACTTGATAAGTCACACTATATTTGTCACACAAATACTTGGAAATTTTTATTTTTCAAAATAATAAAATAGCTCAACACAGAATTTGGTAATGATGCATCGACATGTTTGACACATAAGGGTATTGACTATTTTAACTCAAAACCCGATAAACAAAAAGGGTTGCCTCGGCCACTTGAGGTAAGCAATGTATGCTGTCTCAGCACTTGAGGCAAACATAAGAAGTTGCCTCGACAACTAAGGCAAGAAAATTAATAAATATACTAGACAAGACCCAGCTATACACTTTTCCAAGCTGTGTTGGCTTTAGACCATAGCCAGCCTACCATTAGCCGCTGGCTAATACACTTAAAGCTAAAGCCAAACATCAGCTAACTTATACACTTTCAAGTTGTAGTAGAGTTCTACTTGAGCCAAAGCCTATTTTAGTTTAACTGCTATTACACCATGCAAATGTGTGTGTGAATAAGAAGGGATTTCATCCCAAGACAGCGTATAAGTTGCTTTACTCGCATATAGCCTCCATGCATGCATGAGTCATAGCTCGACTCCACGCACGCAAAGTATATGAAACCTGCTACAAAGGCAACCACCTTCTTCCTTCTTTCTTCTTCCATTCATTTGCAAATCAAATCCTGCATAAAACAGCCCAGCCCTGCTCTGCTACAAAATTCAAAACCCATAGCTGCTTATAAATTAAATTCGTTCTCCTCAAAGGGCTGTAAAATCAGTTCTTTTCTCGTATATCCTTTGACTCCCAAACCGTGATCACACCACGACTCTACACGACTGTCGCGAGACATTTCACAGACAATCGTTGCTCTTGAGGCGTTCTTGTAAACCAAATTCTTACAAGCTCCATCACCGACACACGCTAGACGGCATAGTATCGGCACCACGAGTCCTCCGAACGGTACAATATATTATCTTTATATTTATATAAAAGACCCAGCCAATTGCCTAAGTAAAAGAAGCCAAAGTGGAGCAGAAAACACCCCGGCAAGCCAAGCTTGACAGGCTTGTCGCGCCACGGCAAGGTACTAAGCCTTGCCGCGGCAACCTTATGCTCAGACCACTATTCGGTATTTTCATTATAACTTTTGATCCCAAACTCCAATTGATACGATTATTGATGCATTGGAAAGGGGACAACGAGCCCTACAAGTTTCATGAAGTAACAAATTCCTGAATTCAATGTTTAGAGGGTCAAAAATTGGTGATAAGTCACGGCAATATGCTCAGCTGCAAAGCTTGCCGCGGCAACCTATGTTGCTTGTCGCGGCAACCCTGCATCTGTCACACTTGGTGACACCTCTGTCAGGGGTTTGTGCTGGGATGACTTGTTGAGTTTGATCATGAGACTTGAGACCATAAATGATTCATATTTGGGGTCTATATTGACCCAATAAACTATTAAAAATACTAAAATTATGACCATAAATCTTAGATATTTTGTGCACATGACGAGTTTACTTGAAGACATGCGTGCACAGATAACCAGTTACACGTAAGCCTGGTATAAGGTAGGGAGTTTACCTCGCTGACTTGTATTTTATTTTTTCATTTCTCCGCTGAGTAGTAGGCTAAATTACTAATAGTTGTATAGCATAGTAAGTGTTAAAAGTGAAAGTCTATATATATAACTGATCATAATCATGTTAGTTTGATGCCTCCATATATCCATAATCATTTTCATTCAATACATGATCAATAAGGATTAAGTCATATACCTGATTGATATGAGTATAACTAATAGGTAAAAGATGAATATGACTGCATCGTGTATGGATATGGATGCCAAATCAGAATTGATATATATGCCTAGGATCATGATAACATTAGTGCCCTAGATACTTACATAGGTGCATGTCAGGTTAAATGATGATGATTGACATATATATTCGGCGTAGCACTGTACGATAAGAATTAGTTCTGATATAAATCATGATGCTCAGTTTATTTGTGATCTAAGGCTATGGTTAGCTGCTACAACTACCTTGATGGCAGTTGAACTGTCTATGATGTGTGTGCGTTGACTGATCGCGATTAACATGAATGACGGGTCTAAAGGAGACCCAGTACCCTTATTTTTATACTAAATTCCTGCATGCATATATATAAGTGCAACGTGGTGCATTTGATCGTTTATGCAATGGTCTTGAATACATGAAGGCACATGATAAGCAGATTTTCGTAAGAGTGTATGCAGGTAGGGAGTGTCCATTGGTCATTCATAGAATAATCCATTGTACATTTATATTTTGTTTTCGAATTCATCTTTGATTAGCACGTTAGTCTATATATATGACTAATGTTAGTTTTGATGGATGATCCTATATGCTTATTTGAGTTCCAGTTTAATAAATGATTAGGCATGAAAAAGCTAAATTCAGTTGGATGTATAGTAGTGCATTGTTTGACCCTTCAAAAGTTCGATAAGCTTTGAAATAAGACCAATTTCAAGTCAATCGGAAATCATTTAACCCTTCAAAAGTGGTTGCATAATAAAAAAAGGATTAATGGAGAAATTAATTATGACTGTTAGATTAAAAAGTTTTAATGATTGATTAGAAGTTTTATTTTAAGTAGTATTCGTAGGGTTTCTTTTCTTTATAAATACATATTGTAATCTCTTATGAGGAAATTGAATGGATGATTAATAAAATTTATGAGTTTTGCTTCGTGTGAATTCTAGAGAACTTGAGATGAGTTTTCATTAGAAGAGTGATTCTTCTTTCGCGTGTTGTTTGGTATGAGGCCAACTATCTTCCTTTGAGTGATTCCTTGGATCTTCTATCCCTTTTTTATTTTGTCTTTTGATTATTGTCAGATAATTTTTCTAGTTTGTTTCTATTTGAGCCTTGAATTTTAGAAATCCATAATCTTTTTATTGATTAATTCCGTAATGATTCGAAATTGTCGCTTGATGCCCTAAGCTACATCGAAACTAAAGTCTATCTTTAAACCTATTTTCTAGATCAAGAAGCTCATATGCTAACAGACGCTAAATCGAATCAATTAAATTGCCTTAATAAAGTTATTAAATATTTTATGTATTTTGAGATTAATTTTTATATCTACGCTGCTCAATTAAATCTCAAATTGATTTTAAATTTGCGTAACTAGGGTTTTAACATTTTTTTCTGCATCACATCCCTAGTCCTTCATCTTAATCTAGCCCAACGAGCCGAACCACTCCTTGCCTATAGCTCACAACATGAACAAAGAGTCAATTATTTTGTGTCACTTTCAGATAAGCCTATCAACCGATCTTGCAACAGCGTAAGCCCGATCAAACCCAACTCCTCTTGAGCCAAATTTGAGTTGAAATAAAACCCGAGCCTGATTCTACTTAGGCCGGGTGCCTTTTTCCAGGAACAAAAATAATTGGGGGAATCAAAGCTCGGCTTGAACTCTGTCCAACCCTGCCATGCCCATTTATTCGAGAGGAAAAAGGTAGATTGGCTCGAATTTGGCTTGGCCCAAACTCGATTAGAGTCAGGTTTGATCTTAAATAAAAGGTCGATCGAGCTCGGAAAGACCTTAGTCAAGTCAAACCCAATTTGTTATCTGGGATGAGTTCAAACTTATTTTTAGTCTATATTGGGCATATCCAAAGCATAGCTCGAACCGAGGATGGCACGCCTCGCAACAGCCCTACTTCTAAGAAAGGTACCTTTATTTACAATGGGAGATTCTATCTTCTCAACCTGACTTGTACGTACGAAAATCGAGGGAGATTATTTTTCATCCTAAATCTTTGGCAAAAGAGATCATGAGACCATAACATACTATTACTTCATCGACATAGTGCGTTGTCATAAAATGCTTCGAATTAATACAAAAATTTGAAAAAGATTCTCCCAATAGGTGATAAATTAATTCTTTGAATTAATAAATTATATAAAATTGTCAACCTTTTTGCTGAATTTTTCACTCGATTCATCAATTCTTTGAATTTAACAAATTCTTTTTCCATATTTTTATCATTGTGATATATGCTTTAGTCATATTTCATACTATTTTTTTTTATTGTCAAAAGTTAAGCCCTGTTCTAATAACAGGAAATGCTTGGATTCCAAGTTTCAACCTCAGAAAGTAGTCATTTCTGAAACTTTCTAAGTAAATCTTTCGTTTGAGAATGGGGGTGAGTCCCACAATATTTTCAAGTGAATATGAGCTCCGTAACATATTTGACTTCTGAGCGAATTGTTCAAAAAGACTTAGGCCTCGTTCAAGAGACCTAAAAAGCAAGGAATTTGAGTTTTTTACTCAGAAAATGAGATGATTATGAGTAAATCTCCCTAAATTTGTTGTTCACGAGTTTGCCTAGGGACCAATGCTTTCTGAGACTTTCCGAACGAAAGAGACGTGCCTTCGTAAGAGCTTTTGGCTCGAAAAGTCTCAAAATCTGAGACGTTTTCGGTATATTACTTCTCCTTGTATATATATTCGATAAATCACAAGGGGCTCTACCATGATGTGGAGATGCACATTTATATAAGGTGTATAGGTTCTAATAAGATTAATTAAAAACAAACTAATATATTACACTTAAAGAGGTTTGAACCTAGAACCTAGGTATCACAAATTAATTATTAAACCATTAGAGCACTTTACTAAGATATGTAATGAAACCATAAATTTAATGGATATATAATTTTTGGAAGGTATCTAGCTCAAAGAAACATGTGTATTACATTTGCTACATGTATATAACATTTTAGTAATTACCTTTTATAAATCATATTTGAAAAAATACCCCGCCAAATATGTTCAACCTCGCATGAATTGACAGCCCGAAAATTTTCAATCAAATCCAAGTACAACACCTAAATCGATGATGAAATAATATTTCTACTGTCGTAACACAACTACCCATTGAACCAATTTTGAGCTTTATTGGAAAGAACTTAAGAACAGAGGATTATGACATTTTATGGAAAAAGTTAGGAATCTAAGTAACTTAAGAATGCATGAGAAAAGCCAGGAATCTGAGACTGCTAAGAATCTGCAGGATTCTGAGCTTTCAAGAATCTAAAAACTAGGAAACACCTAAACGAGGCCTTAGAATCTGAGTTGAAATAGTATACGCCCCCTACAACACAACAAATCTCTTACCCATGCGTAACGGCTTCCTTTTTTCTCACCTTATTAAAGGGCAACGCCACCACTATATGTTAATGCCACCTCACTTAAATGAAGGAAAAATCGTTGACTACTTTAAATCAAGCGCGATCATCTTTTGTCTCAATCTCTCACGCAATAGATATTGAGATCTTAGGCTTACTATCAAACGATCATATGTTGATTTTCAGTTGGCACCCATCACAAAAAGTGAATGTAAACGATGCTTGATGGTATGGGATTCACATTTACTTTTTGGGATTTGTGCCACATGGAATCAACATCTGACTATCGGATGGTAGGCATATGATTTCATGATTCATTTTGTGGAAGATTAGGAAAAAACAATATATTCTAATTTGTAGTTGTCAATAGATTTTTCCTTTATTTAAACGAGGTGACTGAACCATAATGCGGTTTGGTAGTAACACAACTCTTATTAAATCAGTGTTTTTAAAATCGAACCAGACTGGCCGGTTTGACCGGTTTAACCCGGAATCGGAGGAGGATGTTGTCCGGTTTGATGTTAATCCTGGTTGTCTCTGTGAACCGTAGTAAATCGGTGAACCGTTGGAACCGGACCGGGCTGTCGAACCAGATGTTGTTAGCAGTAATACAGCTGTAGTGCAATGTTTGGCGACAAAAAATTTGGAAACATAATCTACAGATTACCATAACAGAATGTGAGCGATTTGAGGCCAAAAAAATCGATAAATAATCTGATAAAGATTACCAATTAACGATCTTCTACCATTAAATTTTAAAATTTTCATCTCACACCGTTGACTTGTGGTTTGCAATTGTGATATGTGGGACCCATTTGAAATCAATCAAAATTGCCCAGCTGGCAATCCATCAATTTTCAGAGATTTTATCCAAAGAATCATGCCCATAAGAAAATTTGAACCATCCTATTAGCGATCTTTAATACCAACCATTGAAATTAAGCATAATGGTCGGTAGTGGAGTGCACAGATCTGATGGTTTAAAATGCTCAAACAATGTGATTTTTGGGCATGTTACCTTGCAATCTATGATCTATCATTTTGACAGCGTGGGTTACTCACATCTTCCTTCATTGATGGTATATGATCCTTGGGTGTTTAAATAGAAAAATATTGAACAAGTATGAATCAAACCAGTCTCTTTTACGGTTGGAATTTAGATCCGGTTTGCAAAAAAATTAATCAATTTTGTTATGACGTCACGGTTCAACCATGGTCTGATCGCGGTTGAACCAGTTTGAACCGAATCAGTCCCTTTTACGATTCGAGCTCCAACTCGATTTTAAAAATATCGTATTAAATCCTTACACAGTTCTCTCTAGCATTACTTCTAAGCATTAGTTCTATGTCTGCTATGTCCCTCCTTTATTTTTTATTTCTTGTATCTTTGTTTTTTAAGACAGAAAGAAAATAAAAAGTGGAAAGAGGGTGCTCTCTCTCTAGGCGATTTTGAGAGTCGGTGTCAAGAAAAGACGTTTTATGGGAGAGGGTGGGAAGGGGGGATTTAATCCCTTTCCATCTACCTTTTTTTATGCTTTCAATAAATTGATCCTTTGGAGGTCATCTTTTGCTTGGAGGTTTCGGCTCTTTATTGTTCTCTCGTTAATTTTTCTTATTTTAGGGTTAGAATATGAGAGTTTTATCCTCTTCTTGGTGAGAGTCTTCATTTCCGAGGAGATCGCCTCTATGATGGCTTTTTTGTAATCCATACTTATTTTTCTGAAACGGTTTTGGTCATGGGTTTTATCGACATATTGATAGCTTCGTTGTTGCGTGAACACATGCACTATATCTACGTCATGATGCATTATTTAAAAGCTTTAATTGAAGCGATGTGTGAAGCTTTTGGTTGGTTGTTGCCCCCGTTTCCAACGTGGTAAGAGTTTTTGTTGATCGTGAGTTTGCCGATGGTGGTGGCGTATCTTCGGGTGGATTTTCGGTGCCGGTTACTAGCGGATGTTCAGGATGGCGATAGATTCTTAAATTTTTACCTTACTTTAAAGGTCCTTAAATTCCGTGTCGTTGTTAGATGGGTCTTGGATGTTATTCAATGTATTTTAATATTAGTTATTGTAACTACCACTCTTTAAATTGTGACCCTTTATTATGTAAACGTCCATTTGAAGTTATTTATTTTCTAGTTTGTAATTGTTATCCATTTTTAATAAAAATGATAAAAGTTTCATCTCAAAAAAATAAAAAACAAAGGAAAGATATAAGGTATCTTTATTTATAACTTAAAATTCATCCTTCTCAACTTTTTTTTTTTTTTTTTTTTTGATACAATCATTTAGGCTGAGATAGTCTCGAGAACCGAGGAGTAGACATGCATACACATATGACAGTTGGAGAGTAGTGTAAAAGAGTACCAATTACAATGATGACGGTTAACTAACAGAACCCAACTCACACCTTGTAAAGACAATGGTGGAAACAACTCTTTTACAAGGTTGGAAATAACTAGGAGGACAAGTATTAAACCTCCGATTTCACATGCTTAAATCATTGAATACTTTGTATTAATTAGATGGTGACAAGGTGTAAATAAAGGTAATTTATTTATTTACACCTTTATTTATTGCACCTTATTTACATCCATACAATAAATCTTCTACACAAAAGATCTTGAGACTATATTACACGAATGATAATGGTCAATTTTTATTTCATAGGTCATTTGTCCAAAATATATATCTTTGAGTGTAATGGCACGCATCACACTCAAATATAATTTTAGGGCTAAAGTCTGTGGAGATCTGTTATGAAATTAAAAATTGGCGTCTTATAAGTACTACTTATTCTCAAGATCCGTTCTCTTGAAATACGGTCTCGATCGACTGATCCGACCTAAATCAATGGATTTTAAGGGAACGCGTGGATTGCAAACAAATCTTTTTATAGAATGTCTCCGAATTAGACGGGTTTGGGTTCCCACAAATCATTGCCGGACCCATACTCTGACACAAACTCTGTGAATCTCTTCCGTCCCGCGTGGTCATAACAAAAACCTAAAATATATATATATATATATATATATATGCGCTTCGCTACTAATATTTCCTAGTCAGAAAGCGTTTCAGGTCGGCGGCTACTTAATGATGGATTCATTTTCCACGTGTACAATCACTTCTCAAATCAAAAGTAAATAAATGACTCCCCACTCTCTCTCTCTCTCTCCACTGCTCCAAATCTGCGATGGAGACCATCTCCTTCCTCCCGGCGCACGTGCCTCTGCAACTCCCGTCACGTGCATCTTCTCCAACCTCTCTCTTCATCAGAACCACCAACCCTCCACTCTTCATCACCGCTTCATCTGCCAAAGGAGCCGCCGAAAGCTCTCAAAAACCCATCACAACCCCAACGCTCTCACCAAACCCTAACTCCATTACTCTCCAAAGCCAGTTGCAGAGATCCTCTCCACCTCCAGCTCTTCCTCTGAAAAAAGTTTCCTCCGACTCCTTACAGTATGAAAGCGGTTACTTGGGCAGCATCTCGGAGAAGACGGCCTCCAGTGAGAAAGAAGGTGTGCCAAGTGCTATGGCTTACCTCACTAACATTCTCTCTTCGAGCGTTTACGATGTGGCGATCGAGTCGCCATTGCATTACGCGTCGAAGCTCTCGGAGAGGTTTGGGGTTGGTATTTGGCTCAAGAGAGAGGATCTCCAACCTGTGAGTCTCTTCATCTAGTTTCATCTTTAGATGAAGAAATTGATTACGTTTTTTACAAGTTTGTTGGAGTAATTTATTTATTTGTGACAGGTTTTTAATTGATGATGTAATATATGAAAAGAATATGGCGTATAGAGTTTGATGTTGATGGATTTTCCTCTTCTTTTTTTAATTCTCTTGCTTATAAGAATCTGGTTTGTTCTTTTGATTTTTGGTGTTTTTATATATTTATTTATTTCGTAGCAGTTTTTTTGTGAGTTTGGTCGATTAAATTATTTATTTGTTGTTTTTATTGAGTTTGATGACGACGGTTTCTCTCTCTCTTTCTCTCTCTCTCTCTCTCTCTCTCTCTCTCTCTCTTTTTCTTTCTTTTTCTTATAAGAATGTGGTAGTTTTTGTTTCTCTTTTGATTTTGGTGTGGATAGTTTTCCTTACCTTTTTTATTCTTTTTCCTATAAGAATGAGTATTTTTTGTTCCTCTTTTGATTTTGTTTATTTTATTTGTATTTGTTTTTTCCATTTAGCAGTTTTTGAATTAGTGATGGAATTTATGAAATAAAATTGAAAAGTATGAAGAAAACTAACACTAACCGAATCAAGAAACGTCCCACGAAGACCAAAGAAAAACTCAACGTTCTTTTAAGCAATGGTAGATGTGGCTTTTCTTTCTTTTGGAAGAATTCAGTGTAATTTTTTGTTCTTTTTTCAGTACCAGGGTTTTTGTAAGTTTGGTAGATTAGATATTTAAATGGTTTATTTGTTGTGTTTATTGAGTTTGATGTGGATGGTTTTCCTCTCCTTTTTTACTCTTTTTCATATAAGTTAAAAGAATTTGGTAATTTTTATTCCTCTTACGATTTTGGTGCGAGGATAGGTTTGCTCGCCTTTTTTATTGGTACTTTTTGTTCCTCTTTGATTTTTTTTTTTTTTTCGTTTTTTCAATTACCAATATTTGGATTAATGATGAAATTTATAAAAGAAAATTAGAAATTAGAAATAAACCGACACTCATCGAAGCAAGAAACTTCTGGCGAACATCACTAACACGGGTGAAGTCCAGAGAAAATTTGAACTTTTTTTAAGCAATGGTGGTTGGGGATTTTCTTTCTTTTGGAAGAATTGGGATGTATGGTATTCTGTAAACGCACACTGATATTTTTTTTGTTGGATTTTCTTTTACTTTAAATTAGTTTGCTACTTTGAATGCATATTCATTGATACTTTACACATGATCTTGGTCTGATTGGAAACCGCGGTACACCATCATTGGGAATTTCATAAAAGTCATGCTGATGAAAGGAGATTCTAACTTCTAGACCAATGCCTTTTTCACATCAAATGTGCACCATTTTGTCCACCAATTTTGTAATGTTCTTTTGCTGGCTTTTAATCAAGAAATCAGAATTGTCTGATTGGCTTGATTTTTAAACTGTCATTCCATCATGGTGGGCCATGTGGACGGTTGTGATCTGTGTCAAGCATACCATGTGTAACGTAAAAATCGTTTGAGTATTCTGTACTCCTTGTTTCTACTGCGGAGAATGTTGTGGTTTTTCCTTTCCTTTTAAGCCTGTACATAGTCACCAAATTGGGAATCATTAGTTATAAGCAAAATATGAGATTCCAGAAAAAAATAGCAAAATTCGGAAAAAATGCAAGGGAAAATTAGGATTGAGAAATTATTCAGTGAGGTAAAAAAATACAATCTAGGTAAATTTTGTGAAAGTTAGAGAAAAATTGGGAAGAGATATTAGGAAATTATGATACTTAGATAATTTAATTTAAAAATTCCGATGCACTTCTATTTAGTTGAATTTAAAAAATAAAAACCAAAAGAAAAGTTTAAACTGGAGAATTATAAAATTTCTTTGCAAAAGTTAATTAGTAATGAAGATTAGATGTCATACATAAATTGTCATTAATACATAACTTTCGCAACTTGATCGCAAAGTTTTTAAAAAATAGAAAAATATGTGAATTTTCAATGAGTAATTAAATCACGGAAAATGGGTTTGAGGAAAAAATCGGGATTTAGGTGTCTTATTCCAAAAATCAAAGCATTTTGTTACTAGGCACCCATATATGCATGCATTGAAGAGACACATGTTGTGAAAAAATGTTATAATGGTCATCTGTGGGCATTAGCAATTCCATGGTGAAAATACAAACACAGATTCCATCTTTTGGCAAACAGTGCAATGCGGTATGTGTTAGCGATATGTTTCAAACATATTTCGACATGTCTATCAGGAAGAATCATTAAATTTATCTTCCTATTGGTTTTCGTAATCATTTTTTACCATTTGCTTAGCTATCAAATGTCATTATACATTATTCTACGCTTTATACTTACATGAACTAATTTTTATATTAATAGTATTTATTTGATTATTATCATTTAATTATATGCCTATGTCAAAATGTCTCAATTTCTATGACCCTGTGCTTTACACCACATATCCGCATTGGAGTTACGTATCTTGATAATGATTGTGCTGATGAGTGATCGTTGAATCTGTAGGTTTTCTCGTTTAAGTTGCGGGGAGCGTATAATATGATGGCCAAGCTTTCTACGGAGCAGTTAGACAAGGGAGTCATCTGCTCATCAGCCGGAAACCATGCCCAAGGGGTTGCGTTGTCTGCACAAAGACTAAAGTGCAATGCTGTTATTGTTATGCCTGTTACAACTCCGGAAATAAAGGTTCACTGATCCATATTTTTAAATAAAGTAGTCAGCAGTCACGTACAATGAAAATACATTACCTTTGCAGTCTCTGTTACGCATACAAGCTCAGTGATTCATAAAGGATTAAATAAGTTTGAAATTGCAGTATTAGTGATCCTATTCGTTTTTTCTATCTTACTCAGTGGAAATCCGTTAGGAGATTAGGTGCAGAGGTTGTTCTTGTGGGGGATTCGTATGATGAGGCACAACAATATGCTAAGCAAAGAGGTGAGCAGGAGGGCCGCATGTTCATACCTCCGTTTGATCACCCAGATATTATTACAGGGCAGGGAACAGTTGGAATGGAAATCATTCGCCAATTACAAGGTCCATTGCATGCGATCTTTGTACCAGTGGGTGGTGGTGGATTAATAGCAGGCATCGCCACTTATGTTAAGCGAGTTCGTCCAGAGGTCTGTGAGTCCATGTTGGATCTTTGATTCTATCTGGCGCTTTAACTTTTACATGGTTTATAGGAACAATGGGGCATAGGAACTGATAATATGAATATGTTACTCAGGACATTACGATTCTAGGAAATTTAATGTTCGATTATTATCACATCTCCTGCAAGTTGGTTATTGTGCTATGCAATTTCTTATTTTTCCATTTTAAAATATTAAAACATCATCAGATATCATGAGACATAAGAACTGGAAATTTGAAAATTTTCCTTCGGATGTCTCATGCGAATTAGATGTTGTTCTGTGTAATTTCTTATTCAATTTACCTTGTTTCAACGTGTAAGACATCGTCCAATACATGTTTTTGGCTTGGTGATACAACGTGTATTACCAATATCATTCTTATGCTTTTCCGTTCATAAATTATAAGGACATTATATATTTACACATATAATGCATATATATGTTATAGGCATAATGCTTACTGTTTAGCCTCAAGGGGTTTGGTGTGATGGCCAGGTACCCACCCCAGGAAGCGGGAGACTGATTTTGAATATCCCCTTGAGGGGCCACCCTAGGGATTTATATCCCATGCTGACTCGGCACGTGCTAATTTAGGGTGTGCATGTGCCCTTGGGATTGGTCGGTTGCTCTAATAGGCGTAGACACCCAGGTTATCAAAAGAAAAAAACTATTTATTTATATTACCCTTACTTTGTTTTCAAATATTTAGTGCAAAATTTCACCTTGCATGCTGTAATATGCATCTGATACGTATCTTAAATAATGAATTTTGTGATGGCTGTACATGCCCTGTTACTAGTATATAGTCTTTTCTGTATCTCTCATGTTATATCTTAATATATATACTGTATTGAACATATATTGTCTTTGTTCACTTCAGTTTCTTCTTTCCTTAGATCGTCATGCTCTGCCAATATCTTTATTACTTATTGATTTAGAAAATAATAGTACTGGAAACTTTTCCGATGGACTTGGAATGCTCTGAATAAAAATTAAAATGATTTTTGGCTCTTGAACTTTTCATTTCCATTTTATACTATTATTTCTTACTTCCTTTCAGTAAGAAAGTTTCTCAAATTAGGCCAAGAGAATTGCCACTTTAGCTTCATCCCTGAATTCACAGGGCCTGACTATAATCTATACAAAAATCTTAGCCACAATGTTCTTTCATCTTCTCCAATGATCAGCTGTTCTAATTCTGTTCATTCTCAACTTTGATGTAGATATCTCCACCAACAAAATGGGAATGAGACCATTTAATCTTGCAGGTTGACTTCACATTACCTAACAAAAAAAACTTCTTTAGTTATTCTGATTATCAACTATCAAGACTTTCAACTAGACTTGGAATGGGCTTTTATTAGATAGGAAGACTTTATTTTAGACTACTTCAAGGATCAAGTAGTTGTCTTTAATTCATAGTAATCTTAAAAAATGTTCTTTGTGAGCCTTGTGACTCTTAATTGAATTTTTTATTTTAGTTCATGGTTTGAAAACTTGTCGACTCAACTTATAATATTGCTAAATATGAATATAATATATTTATGTTTACATACATAAAATTAGTTTTTTTGCCATTAACTGTAAAAGGTTACGAATCATCAGTGAGTGAGCCTGATGGGGAATTTATGTATAACTAATCGTAATTTACAAATGAGATACTACATATAAATATATAAAATATTAAATTAACGTAACAACAATTTTTTTCCCTTTTACAGCTAGTGTTTTTCTTAGCGACTATGTATCTAATCAACTTGAAAATGCCTAAATTTATGAAAACAAATAAGAAGACAAAAAAGGGAGTTTGAACATATACTTGCATGTATGGAAACTAAGAAAATGTTGAAAGTTTTATTTAAGAGCCCCAAGATTTCCAAAATCTTACTTTTTAATCAAATCAATGTGAAATCCTTGCCAAATATCCAAGATATATTATCTTTACATTAAAAGTTACTATTAAGGGTTCAAAATTTAGGTTATTACAAAATAATAAAGTTTTAATGCCACTACAATTTGTGTCCAAAAAATACCATACTATTATGCTTAGTTACTCGATCTGAAAGCATCCTTTTATCAAAGACATAGAATTCCGTGAGATGACCCTTATGCCAGGCTAAGACACATTTCATACATACATGTCACACTTAATAGTTCCCTTAGAATACAAGCTATAATTTTCTTTTCTTTATTTCTTACTTGCATGATCACAGTTCATTCATTTACTAAGGTTCGACGTTTCAACATCCATTGAGTGATGTACATCCAGATGATGGTTGTGATGACTCTAGCAATTCTTTTCGTAAATGAAAACAACCATTACTCTAAACCATGTCAATAGGGGAACAATGTGAAACTGTGATCAATATAAACTAAAAATAATCCAGAATTAAATAAAATATAACAATCCATACTAATCGTAACTGAACCTTGATTAAGTCTAAAACATTTGAACTTAAAAATAAATACATGTGACAATTAAAATCCATCATCAAGAGATAGCCGCTAAGTTCTTGAATATGAGCTCCCATCCAGTCGCTTTTTGGTTGTTCTAATAGAAACCTTGATTACCACCCAACAGTTATTCCACTTCAAAAGGATCTTGATAGATTGCTATTTCAAAATCTAGGTCATTTCTTCGCGGTAACTGGGATATAAAATGTCTCCGACAGTTTCATGCATGCATTTGCTGTTGAACAAGTCTTTGTCATGGTAATCTAAGGGTAAGCGATTAGTTTCTCGAAGGCCGTGTGCATTCTTGGCAATGGTCCTACTTGAAGGTCTTTCTTGCATATTGCTACTATTTGTTGGGAGAGTTCTAACCATTTTGTTGTAAACTTGGATGAAACCAAAGCAATTAAAAAAAAGATGACATTGAGCAATGAAAAATACAAATTTTTCAACTGATTCTCACAGGGGGCTCAAGGAATTTAATGTCGGTGATGAAGTAATGATTCCGATTCAATCTGAGCGATTTCCGCAAGGTGTCGTAAAGAACTTACATGCCCGCCGTGGTAGACCCTACAAATTTTTTGAGAGTGTTGGTTTGAATGCATATGTCCTAGATCTTCCTCTAGACATGGGTAGCAATTCAACTTTCATTGTGAAAGACCTTGTTCCATATTTAGGTCCATCAACCATACTATCAAATCCGTTCTTACACCCTTCTGATCCTTCTGAGCCTATCATCCATCCCCAACCTATTCTATTACCGCCACCTATGCAACCCAGGAAAGAGATAGTTGAGCGGATTTTCGAAGATTAGATAGTTTCCACCTAAATCGGGAGATATCGAAAGTACTAGGTGAAATGGAAAAATAAGCCCGAATTGGAAAGTACATGGATTACAAAGGAGCTTCAACATATAGATCCAAACTTGCTAGATTAGTATCACGGTTTTAACTCATCGGGGATGAGTTCTTGCCACCTGGGGAGAGTTGATGGGACATCGCACCCGCACAAGCTTATTAGGTGTACCAGAGACGGAAGAAGCACATGAAGACGCACAAAATCTTGTGGATAGGCTATTGAAGATCCATGTGCACATGCGCGCATAAATGAGAACTCAACACTTCGAAGGCACGCACGTGGGGAGCAGAAAGGAAGTTGTCATATGGCGAACGTCCGTAAAATGGAGTACGTTATGGAATTTATCGGACGGACGTCCGTGCCCCCAGCACGGACATCAGTGATTTAGACCCTATTCTAATCTTGTGCACATCGTCGAGGACGGACATCCATGGACTCGGGATGGAGGTCCGTGACTGTTGTCTGCAAATTGGCGGCAAGACGAATTTTGAGCAAAAACATGTCGTTTTAGTGTTTGTTTAGGTGTAGGACTTTCTAATTTCGATGTTTATACTTAATTAAGGTTTGTTAGCCTATATAAAAGCATGTAAAGACAATTTTAAGGATTTATTACTATGCTTTGTGCTATCTATGAGAATTCCTTGAGAATTTTCTTCTTCCCCGAATTTAGGGTTTGGTGCAAGGCCAATATTTTTGCTGGTGAAATTCCGGTGATTGATACATCTATCTTCGATCTTCTATCTTCTTACTTTTCGGTGCAAAGTTATTTAGTTAATTAGATTCTACTTTTATTTGATTGTTGGAAATTCTTCCAAAACCCATAAAATATTCTCTTTGATTTTGCACATTTATTTCCGCCTTAGTTCTTTTAATCCTAGAATGGAATCGAAGGACGCCATCATGATTAGTTGTTCAATACCCTAGGCTAGAGGGAAGTCAAATTCTATCTTGAAAACCCACTATCAAATTCCGTAGGTACCATCGTGCTGGACTCAATGCTTGATTCAAACGTTACGATTCTCCTTAATTGATTTCCGCGATAATCCAAGGCGTATCAAATCTGAATTATTATTTATTATTACTCTTTTAATTACACTTTAATTTCAGTAAAATTGTATATTAAGGTTTTAAAGTGTTGTCCTGCATCAGAATTAGTATCATTCTGTAATCTGTGTGAGTGTGTTCTTATTCCCCAAGGTTGTTTTTTTATCCGAGTGATGCCTCTACCGGTGGTACTTTGTTCTGGTGGGCTACCCTGTTACTTCTCGGGTCGGTGTTCATTTGCATCACTAATGGACCTCCCAGATCTCTTTTATGTTTCATTTTGTTCTAGTTAATGACTTTCTACTTTACTGATTTAAAAATAAAAAATAGCTTTCATAAGATTTTTTTTTCCTGTGGTGGAACCATCACTTTCTTGATATTCCCTCTTATACTGGAATTAAGCATTTGGAGTTTAATTTGATATTTATGGAGGAATATGATAGAATTGCAGTCTTTACAAAAGTTACTAATATTTTCGTGGGAAACAATTTGAAGGTTGAAAATTTTAATATTTGCTACCAGAAAACCTTAATGTCTAGCTCAAATTTACATGGAAATAAATCTTTGACGCCGTTAGGGATTTCATGCAGATAAAAATAATTGGAGTGGAACCATCCGATGCAAATGCGATGGCATTGTCCTTATATCATGGGGAGAGGATAATGCTAGAGCAGGTGGGAGGCTTTGCAGATGGTGTTGCTGTGAAAGTGGTAGGAGAAGAAACTTTCCGCTTATGCAGAGAATTAGTAGATGGAGTGGTTCTTGTCAGCCGTGATGCAATTTGTGCATCAATCAAGGTGAAGCTTCTTCCATTTTCTTGGCAAAATGATATTCTCTTTTTTGTTACAGTAGATGGGTAAGGATTGTTATTATAATTATAAGCATAGTTTTAAAAGGCCTACACCTCTGCCTTGAGGCGTAGGGCCTCATATACATACATTGAGGCTTACAAACGCCACAGGTTAGTTGAGGCGTACTTCTCAGGGCTCTCACCATAAGGCCATATGAGGTGTACGCCTTAAATATCATTTATCATTTTTACTTCGTTTCTTTTGTTGTTTGCTCATGTGTTTTCATAATTTTGTTGGTTTTTATCTTATTAGATAGGAATTTCTCATAGTAAACAAGTTTGGATTCTCGGTAATAATTCAGCAGGTGTCAGATAAATTTAGGAAAGATTTAAGGGAAAATTTGGGGATTATAGAAAAAAAAAATCAAAACTGTGATGGTGGACTACGCTTTAATTATTTTTAACAATAATGGATTGAGCTAGTACCGAAGTCTGTGGCACCCAAACCTGTGTTTGGGTCCCATATGGCGCTCATCTTACTATAGTCGAGCGCTCAAACACTGTTCTCTTTCTCAGAGTACAATGCTCTAATATTTGATATCCCTATTGTTATCCATAAACTCTCTTTCATCTGATGCATGCATGCCTAGAATTGTGTGAAATTTCATAACTGTGCATTTCAGAACTTTAAAATTTGCAGAAGTAATGAGTTCTAAAATGCATTTTAATATTGCAGGACATGTTTGAGGAGAAAAGGAGCATTTTAGAACCAGCCGGTGCTCTTGCCCTAGCTGGAGCAGAAGCATACTGCAAGTACTATGGTATTAAGGGGGAAAATGTTGTAGCTATAACCAGCGGGGCGAACATGAACTTTGATAGGCTGAGGTTGGTAACAGAACTTGCTGAGGTTGGTAGGAAATGTGAAGCTGTCCTAGCAACATTTATGCCAGAGGAGCAAGGGAGTTTCAAACGATTTAGCGAGCTTGTATGCTACCTGGACATATTTTATAATTTTCATGTTGGAAGACTCGGAATTCTTTTTCAACTTGATTGTTTAACCAAAAGAAAAAAAATCATTGTGTTGGCAGGTTGGTTCCATAAATATTACGGAGTTCAAATATAGATACAAGAATCATGAAGAAGAAGCCCTTGTTTTGTACAGGCAAGTGAGGAATTCGATTTTATTCCATTATACAGCTGGTGAATATTTTCTCAAAGTTTCCTTTAGGCTTTGTTTGATAACTTGGAATTCAGCTCTTGGAAGTGAATTAACACTTCCATGCTCACTTCCTTAGAATTGAATTCCCTTGGAATGACACTTGTTTGATTATGTTGTCTGGGAAATGACTTCCCAAGAGTTGCAATTCCACGGTTTGATTAGCCTGTCTGGGAAATGACTTCATTAGAATCGTAATTCTTTGATCAAGAGTCAAAATCTAAATTTAAAATCAAATATTGGCTGATAAAATATTTGATAATATCTTTCTAATTTAGCAATTAACAGAACAATATTCACTAACAAGTTGCACCAATTAAAGTTTTAAAAAAAGTTAAATTTTGATAAAATGTCAAACTGTGATCCAAAGTCAAAATTTGACCAGTAAAAATATGTAAGCCTAAGTTTTAAAGTTACATACTAATAGCTAGCATTTGCTTTCAGGTTATACCAATCAAAGTTTGAATGAAATTACCATTTTTAGTAAAAGTTAAATTTTGATCAAAAATCGAACTTTGACAAATAAAAAATTTGGCAATGTATTGTGATTGTCAACCTAAAAATCAACATAATACACCACTATTAAAATTTGATTAAAAATTAAATTTGATAAAAGTCAAAACTTTGACAAAATGTCAAAATTTGACAAAAGTAAAAAATTTGGTAAAGTGCTACCAAATCATTAATTAAAAATAGTAACCACCATCCACTGTAAGGTTATATTACTCGAAGTTTGATAAAGAAGTCAAATTCTAGTAAAGTGTCAAACTTTGACCAAAAGTCACAACTTTAACCAATAATAAATTTATATTGCCTAATTAAAACTATTAGAGTAGTATCGACTATGGATCAAAATATCGTCCGATACCGATACGTATCGGACGATACGTATCAGTATCGGACGTGAACGATACGGTACATTAAATGTACCGTATTGCTCATTTGAATGTATCGTCCGGTACACTACTGTTCCGGTACGTATCGTCCGGTACGTACCGGTTTTTTGACCGAACGATACGTACCGGTTTTCCGGCATTTTAACCCATGGCATCGACTATCTACTATCAGGTTACACTATTTGAAGTTTTACTAAAGTCATTATGATATAAGTCAAACTTTGACCAATAAAAATGAGGCTGTGTGTTGTAAAGTTATAAATTAATATGAGCAGTTAGTATTTACTTTCAGTTTATACTATTCAAAATTTGCTAAAACATTGAATTTTGATAAAACTTTAAAATTTGACGTTGAAGTCAAACTTTGATCAATAAAAAATTGCACAAGAAAGTTGTAAATTTATATAGTAGTAGCCATTATCCAGTACCATGTTTCACTAGGTAATGTTTGACTGAAAGTTAAAATTTATTCAAAAGTGTAACTTTGACCAATAAATTTTCATGAATTGAGTCATGCTAAAATGAAGCAGTAGCCACTATCCACCATCAGGTTATAACAATCAAAGCTTAATAAAAAGTCAAAATCTTGATTATAAGTCAAACTTTCACTAGAAGTGAAACTCTGACTAATAAAATTTAATAATGTACTACTAAGTAACATATTCATATAATACTATTCAACCTCAGGTTACACTAGTCAAAGTTTGATAAAAAGTCAAACTTTATAGAGCATATAAACTTTTTTTAAGTTAGATCAAAATTCAAACATTGACTAAAAAGAGTACGATATAGGGGATGTAGTGGTGGTGACAATAGTAGTGGCATATGACAAAATTATCCTGTGGAATTGGCATTTCAAAGGTTTTGTAGGTGGAATTGCAAATAGCCGATGAAATTGGTGGGTGGAAGTGAATTCATTAGTGGGCCCCACGGAAATTCAAATCCACTCCCTTATTTGCCAATCAGGCAAAAAGCATGGAATTGCCAATTCAATTCCACGGTGAAATTCTAACTTCCACCTTATCAAACATAGCCTTAGAGGGATTAAACTACTGCACAGTTTGATTTTCAATGTCTGTTCTTCCGAAGTTGGCAAGTAATTCATATATTACGTTGATAAAATGGAACTGGAAACCAGGTACAACCGTCCGATTAGTTTCATAGCTTCATTGTTTTCATCATTTGCAGTGTTGGTGTTCATACTGTTGCTGAACTTAGAGCAATGATGGAAAGGATGGAATCTTCCCAACTGAGAACTATTGATCTTACAAATAATGACTTGGCAAAAGATCATCTACGACATCTTGTAATTATCTTTCTAGCTAATTCCCCTTTGTTTTGTGTTATCATATGCACTCATTAGCATTATAAATCGCCTTTTGTAATTATCTTTCTAGCTTATCATTAGCATTATAAATCCCCTTTGTTTTGTGTTATCATATGCACTCATTAGCATTATAAATCACCTTTTGATCTGCTACTCTGAAAATATATGATTGTAGTTTAAAAGAGAATTTTTGAAGATACATACGTAGATACATTTGAATACATATAAATGTAATCTATTCACATGAAGGAGGATCTAAAGACTAACGGTACCAATGTTTCTAGGTTAGAGAGAGTTAGGTGCCCAAGCCATGCAGGTCACAATTCAATAAATTTGTAAAATATCATACAGATCATAGTGATTAGTTAGATCACATGCGGCCCAAAGATTCTGCCAAGAACGATTTCTACCATCTGATCAAAAGCCTCCAAATGGATGGCTAACTAGCTAATGGGAAACATCCCACTTTGAAATAAAACCTGCTTTGATCAAATGGCTAGAAGCCTCTCAATCATAGTGACAGTCAGAAAATTGATAGCCTAAGTTCCGGCCTCTTAGATCACCCAACTAAGTCCCCGGGCACGTTCAACACCCGCACATGGCACGTACCGGATAAGGATATATTCCCATGGGTGGCCAATGGGGGGTGGGATTTGAACTCAGGACCTCAGCTTCTTGAGGTGCAGTCCATATTGATATGTATTGTTCATACATGCATGACATTATCTCTTTTCTGATTGATTTTGAACCTTGTCCTGGCACTCTATTATCGTTCTCATTCCACAGTATTCTGGCCCATTTTCAGATGGGAGGCCGATCAGACGTTAAAAATGAGTTTCTTTGCCGATTCGTCTTCCCTGAGAGGCCAGGTGCTCTGATGAAATTCTTGGATGCCTTCAGTCCACGATGGAACATTAGTTTATTCCACTACAGAGCCCAGGTTGGCATCTACGTCATTGTGACTTATCTTTTTGTTTTATTGTTTTTATTTTGTAATTCTGTGTACTTTCTGTTGTAATCTATCTACACTGATAGGGATTAATGGGGTGCCACTTACATCGATTCATGAAACACGCACAAGTTTTCTTATTTTTCCATGTGATGCACATGCATGACCAATTCATGTCATCCAAGTTGCAAATTATCATGATAACTGATGCTATCCTAAAATTGGTATCCATCAAGGACTCTTAACCATTTGATCCCTGCTCTTGTATAGAGACCATTGGTTTCTAAATTTAAAAAAATACATGATGTACATTGTCTAACAAATTGGACCAACTGGATCGGCAAAACAATGTACCCCATGTGAACCCTTGGGCTAAAAGCATGCTGGTGAGGAGTGCCACACATTGATGTGGGTGACCAGAATCAATCTAAACTGATAATGCGGTCTTCTTATATTTTTCTTCCTGTTTGTTGACAGGGTGAAACTGGGGCAAATGTGTTGGTGAGTTTCCAAGTCCCAAGTGCTGATATGGATGAGTTCCAAGTTTGTGCCGATGCTCTTGGATACGAGTATGCATTCGAGATGCAAAATCCGGCCTTCCGGCTTTTGATGCAGTGAGTACTAATCAGCCTGGTTTTAGTTTTCTTAATCTGCAATCTTAGTGTGGTGATTTGACACTATGGTGGTGACCCCCCAATGAAACGCCACTGAATATAATCCAACAATAATGCATGGACCCTATCACTGGTGTAACACAGATTTTATCAGTTTTAGATTGCGGTAGCAGCTAGAGTCCATGTTATATCACCATTAGATTGTTTATCTAACAGTAATACACCGGGGCACCACCACACCATCATAAATTTGTTCCTGTTACAATCGTCCAGTTTGCTATTGCTGCTGGTAAGCTGATGGAGTGTAGGAGGGAAAACAATAAGACGCTAGAGTTAATAAGGTATAGTCCCTATGTGGGTGTGGTGGGGAGTGTTAATATGCTCTCCTTTCTTAAGATGAATTTTTTATTTATTGAGTCTGGATGTCTAGTTTATTTTTCATGATTAGATCTCTTCTGCTTATCCAAAACTGCTGTATGCATAATCTAATCTATATATGAAGGGAATTATGGGATGGATAGTCTTCCTTGTCAATTTTGTAGTTTTTTTTTTTTTTTTTGGTTTGCCTTTAAAAATTAAATAAATTATAATATTTATATACTTGATCAACACCAAAGTTTTTCGCAGTTTGGCAGATGTTGATATCAAAATTCAAATATCATTGCAATGTAACATGATTGTTACAGTTTTCTGAGATAATGTGATTGTGATGGGTCATATTCCTTGATCAATTTTGTACACGTGGGGCACATGGCGTCTGTTTGGATTGTATTCAGTCCAAAAATTGCCCAGTTGAACATTTTATACTGATTGGAGGATTAGAAACCTTTAATGATAATGAATTTTGGGCTGAAACCTTTAATGATAATGAATTTTGGGCTGAAACCTAGTCTGTGTTGACGTGCCACCCGAACATCTCAATTGAGGACTAGGTGTGTGACGGTGCACCAATATAGATGACCATGTTCACTTGAAACGAAAATAATCTTTTTACCCCCCTTAATAACCTGACACGTTACAACAATTCATTATTTACCAAGTAGGGTCCGCAACTTTTATCTATATTTCGGCATTACCAATTAGGGTTCAAAATTTTTAACATGCGAAAATTTGGGTTTTTAGCATATACCTTTCTATGTTTTGGGAAAATTTATAAATGTCACCCCATGTCGCACCATGTCTCACTTATCTATAAATTACTCCCTAATTTAGGGTTTGTGTTTAAGTAACACTAGGTTAACGGGATGGTAGCTGAAGGTGTTATTTAAATGAAAAACTGGAGGTTTATAAATAAGTGAAACATGGGGTGGCATTTTTAAATATGCCAGAACATAAGGGGTATGTGCAAAAATCCGTAAAAATTTTGGCGTGCTAAAATTTGAATAAAAAATGTCTTTAGGTCTTATATGAAACCAATTGGTCACATATGGGATCCTATCAGTCCCATCTAAAGACCGATCAGTCGCATATGAGGCCAATCAGTCCACTATAAGACTGGTCTATACCATATGAGATTGATCAGGGACTGATTGATTGGTCCAGTATGAGACCGTCTGATCGGTCTTATATTGGACTAATTGGTCTCATATGGGATGTAAGGGCATTATCGTCTAACTCATTAAGCACATATCAAAATTTTTAATTAGAATTAAATTGCATGTCAGTTTTTGAACCGTAGTTGGTAAATATTGAAATCTAGATACAGGTTCTGGACCTTGTTTGGTAAATAATGAATTATTGGACCCTCTCAAGTAGAGAGTAAAAATTTTGGACCCTTTGCCTGGTCGGCCCAAAAACAAATGAAAGTGACTCTGAAATTCCCCTCAAGGATAAAAGTGGAATATGAGACCGTACTGGTACATCATCATTTATTTAAACGGGCACTAAACTTGATCATCATCATAGCCTTAGCTCATCTATTTGAGGAGGCACAAAACTGATGGTGCTTGAAAATTCTATTCAATTTTTTTATTATTTTGAAATTCTGATACTAATTACAAAGAGCTCAATGCTTCCCACTTAAAAAGATGGAAAGAGAGACACCATTAAAAAGAATGAAGAAACATTCATTCAACTCAATGCTTTGTTGGTTGTAGCATCGGCAATTTATAGTCATTTTCAGACCTCAAACTTATTTTATTTTAATTTGTTTATAGGTAAGATTTTGAAAAACAGATTCCGCATAAGATTTGTCACATGGTTTTGTTTGGACGAATGTTATGTATGAGGTTGCTTTAAATTGTGTCATGAATGATATCATCATTTTAGCCACGTGTCCTAGATGAGCTTTGGAGTCGTGTCAGCTACGATTGATCTGGTGATAGTGGTAGGGTTTATTATGCTTCCATACAATTTTTTAGATTATATGATAATAGATTGAATCTTTTGAACCAAGACTATCAGGGTTTTATGTGACGATCTCAGATTTCCTTACCCAAAAACTCGGACCGTTAGGTCGTGCGACACGACTCAGACATAACAGCTCAATTCTACGGGGTTAATATATCTGAAGAATCTAGCCATTATCATGACGGTAAGCACACATATGCGCATTATCAAAGTACATAACAAATATATAGCAGAGCGAAAGCTAGTACTAATTACTCACACGACATCAAACTTATCTAATCACTCTAGATTTACAAAGGCATCATCATTCCCATGATTCATATGATTCATCATCATCCAAGTGCTAAAAGAAACATCTATCGGTGAAGGCTGTTCTTCACCTAGACAGTGGATCCACATATAATACAATATTCATTTAGTCGAGTATTTTTCCTTACAAAATTTCAAAAGTATCTCACACTACTTTGTAACAAAACTCTCAAAACATCCACAAAAACACCATGTTTTCTCCAATGCGACTATCGAAAATGCTTTTTAGGCAAATCCTCCTCGTCTTTCGAGATATAGTCGGAATCCTCCCGCTGCTCCGGGTCTTGCCTAGGGTCAGCTCTTGCAACTGTGACATATAATCGAGGAATGAGTTTCATCCAAGCTCAGTGGGGATATGTATAATGTAAAATGATATAATATCATTCTAATTCATGGCATAAATGCATAAGTAAATCACTTTGTCGGTTTCATATGATATTAAAAGCATGCAAGCATAAACAAGTATTTACAACATGGGTTTCATAAACATGTCATGTCATGATGCCAAGAATATTTTTTCAATAACCAAGCAAGGAATTAGAGATAACTATTATATCAAGTTTGGGATGATGAGTTCGTATAAATGAGCGTATGGAATCATTACATCGAGGACTCGAGTCACATAGTATTAGTGCGAGTATCTCGTAGCGGGAATAGAGTAGTTCGTAGTGGACATAAAGTCAATACCCCGGGGACTCTACCCCTGCCTTGGAGATTCCACTCCACTCACATCTAATCACGAGAATCAGAATAAGACTTGTGATACTGCATCTCGTAGCGGGAACTGAGCAGTCCGTAGCGGACAGAAGGTCAATACCCCGAGGACTCCACCCCTCTCATGGAGGCTCCACTCCTCAGTTACACATAATCTTAACATATCACGTATACACACGACTAGTCACGAACGAGGATTTGTTCTTACACATAGCACGTTCACGCGAGTAAGAATGGACACGAATCATATTACCAATTAGACCTTGAATTCTCAACAAGAGTTAGGAAGCAATGCAAACAAGATGCCAATTAAATAGTGCAATTTCATGTATGGAAACCATCTTAAAACTTATGCATAGCTTTCATTTATCAAGTGCATGACAAAATTATAATTCAATGCAAGTAAATCATTTAAGTTATCCTATGACTCAAGTCAAGCATATAACTTTGCATTCGAAATTTCCCTCCCTTAAGTCAAGTCAAGCCAAGCACACGTGTCGTGATTCTAACGCGCTCTATCAAGGCATTTCCTCGCGTTATCCTCCTAATTTACAAGGTCCGATGCACTTCTTAGTCGTCAATACTAATTACATTCACACAGGTATGCCTTGCACGCACACGAGTCAAGTCCCAAGCACACAAGTCAAATAATGCCAAAATAGGGTTTCCCGCCCGAGCGTGGTTCATTCTTGCTCGAGTGATTCCTAGTGGCATCTATGATCACGCTCGAGCGGTTTTAGCCTGAGCCAAATTGGCCTAAGAATCCTACTCGAGTGTAGGCTTCGGGTGATTTATCGCTCGGGCGGTTCCAATCACGCTTGAGCGGTTTTAACCCGAGCTGAAATGACCTACAATTCCCGCTCGAGCGTAGGCTTCAGAACTTTTTCCGCTCGAGCGATTTCAATCACGCTCGAGTGTATTTCCAATACAAACCTTTAATTCACACTCGAGCAATTTCGGCCTAGAATTTTCGCTTGAACGTAGGCTTTAGATGATTTTACGTTCGAGCGTACATAACAGGACTATCATCATTTACAAATGCTACATCTGCTCGAGCTGGCTAGTATGGCCACTCAAATTGGCTCAACAACACATAACATACACTCTAAGTGAGTTATTCTCCACCTACGGAATTCCCTTTCGAACACAAGCACCTACGCACCACCTTTATATGCATTTACGACTTCTAAAAACTAATATTTATCCCCAAATCTCGAAGCACATGCAAGGGTTCCAACGATCGAACCAAGATGCTTCAATTTTTTCAATTCACATTAATTTGATCCGTGGAATCTTTGCATGCGGCTTCGATTATCATTTGTTGGTAATGAGGCTCGAATTCTAAAATACAACGTATGCGTTATGAGGGTTGCGCCTATTAGCTTCCTCGCATGCGGATATATACGACTCACCGACGTCGGATTAACACCGTCGAAGAACCGATTCTACAATTCGTTCACCTCGATTGAGCGAAGAACCACGGAGTTTGGAGTGTTCAAAGGTAATAGGAATTGATTCTTCCCTTGGAACAGAAAGGGTTTTGGGATAAATCGAGGTTTAGGCTTCAAGACAACTAAATCAAAGAGGATGGAACAACTTCTCTCTTTCACCCTCTGGTTACTCCTCAAGTTTCCCTTAATGCAATCATTTGCATGGATACGTGGGGAGGTGGCTAAATACAAAGGATGGGGTTGAGATTGGGTGTTTGTCTTGTACACACAAAGACTGTATATGCAATCCATCTATTGACTTCTACTCAAAGGGCTTAAGTACTCTGTTTCACCTGGGTCTTGGCTTGGTAACCCCTAACGGGTCTTAAGTGACACGTGGGTTCTAATGGGCCTTAAGTGATATGTGGGTTCGAATGGGCCTTAAGTGGCTACTCCCTCCACTAGCACATACATTCCAGGTGGCCCAAATAGGGATTTAATTCCCAAGCAGACCCCAAAAGGGTTGGGTTTCAAAAAGGACTGTGGGTTTGGGTCCACATTGACCTCAATTTAACTAGTCCATCAATGGGCTTTAAATGCGCTGGCCTCATATGGGTCTCTAGCGATCAAGTTCCTAAGTGGACTTCTCCAGCTAGCGGTCCAGCGGTTAGTTACCTGCCACGTGTTTCAAGTTACACGTGCGTGACTTTACATGGTGTCACATTTTGATTGTCTTGAAATTATTCTTCTTCATAAATCGCAATTTCAATATTCAAGTTTTCAGGAAGATCTAAAATTTTCCTGGTAGTCATATTTTCAAATAATGATTCGGCATCTTGCATTTGGTCTGAGATCGGGAACTGGTATAACTGGCTTAAGACTTCTTTTGCAGTTTTTGAATGACTTTTGTTAGAGGTTCTTTTGCTTGAACATTGTCGAATTCATGGTCTCTTATTTTTTCAAGAACCCAAATTTGATATGGTTGGAAGTACTTTTCATGAGACCGGCATCCAATTGTGCTGGTGATCTAGAGTGAAAAGTAAATAAAAAATGTTTAGTAATATAATAGATCATCATCATTGAAAATTTATTTATTTGGTAGCCTGGAAAAATAACATGATTTATTATTCCCCAATCGAAATCTTCCACATCCCATGGTAGATGATCAATTATGAGAGTTTTGGAACATAAATTCCATCAAATAAATTAATGGATTTACAACTTGGAAGTAAGATCTGTTTAATCTTTGTCTCATGGTCTTCCACTTTGGACATAATATTGGTACCAATGTCACGTGATAAGAAAAGTTCGATTTTTTAAAAAGGACATCTTTTTAAGTTTGTGGAAAATTGAATCTGGAAATGTGTATTTAACATATCAGCTAAATCGATAAAATGATTTATTTTCTTGAGAGAGAAAAATAATTCAAAATATCCATACTACAAACAACAAAAAGCAATTCAGAAATCACATGAGCTAGCTGGAAAAAATATGCCCTAAGAAACCAAGTTTCACAAAGTACAAGCTTCTGCATTCACACTACTTAAAGACATGGAATGAGATACACATTTTGCTGATATGTTGGATACACATTGCCCACATTCAATTTCCCACAAACTTAAAAAAGATTTGTATGTTTGAAAAAATCTACCATATGCCAGTGGTACTGATATTCTCTCCAAAGTGAAAGACCATGAGACAGATTAAACAAATCTTACTTCAAAGTTGTAAATCCATTAATTTATTTGATGAAATTTATATTCCAAAACTCTCTCTTGTAACTAATCATCTACCATAGGATGTGAAAGATCTCGAATCTGATTGGTAAATCATTTTTTTTTCTAGGCTACCCCAATAAATGAATTTTCAATGATGATTAAAATCATGATCTATTATATTACTAAACATTTAAACATGATTACTTCCTTTTTATTCTGGATCACTAGTACAATTGGATGGCGGTCTCATGAAAAGTTATTCCAACCATATCAAATTTCGGTTCTCGAAAAAATAAGAGACCATAAATTCAATAGTGTTCAAGCAGAATAACCTCGAGTAAAAGTCATTACTTTATCCCTTACTCCAAAAATGTAATGGATCCGTTCTCTCAAACAATTTTCAGAAACTGCAAAAGAAGTCTTAACTAAAGAATACCAGTTCAAGATCTCATATGGAAGAAGACTATTCTTGACAAATCTCGAATTAAGTATATGCAAACTCCAACCCAAATGCAAGATGCTGATTCAATTTATTATTATAATTTAGAAAATCGTATGAGCACATAATGAATCCTACCACTATCTTTAGAACAATTGCAGTTGACACAACTCAAAAGCTCATCTATGACACTTGGTTAAGATGATGTTGTCATCAATGACACATAATTCAAGTGACGTCTTATATGACGCATTCGTCCAGACAAAATTATGTGATGAATCTTTTCCCCGATGCTGCTTTTCGGAAACTTATCTGTAAATAAGTTAAAATGAAATAAGTTTTGAGGCCCGGAAAATGCTATAAATAGAACGACCAATAAAGTATTTTCTTCATCTTTTCAATGTTATTTTCTTTTCAATCTTTTTAAGTTAGAAGTTGTGGGCTCTTTGGCAGGGACGGAGCCGAGGGGAGGCTAACAAGGCCTACGGCCACCTCTGCCAAATTGATTGGCCCCGTCTAAAATAAATGTAGTTGAGTTTTCTCTCTCTCTCTCCTATCTTTTAGGCTTCTCAATCAAATACCCTACTTCGGTCTACCTTATTTTTTAGCAGCCCTAAAACTTCTCTTCTTCAATTATATCTGAAGACATCTCTCTCTCTGGCACATAATTAGACCATCGAAATCGTAAAAAATAAAAGAATTATGTGAATTCTTACAACCTCAAAAATCATGTGAATTTATTAAATTTATAAATCCAAATTCACTATTTTCATACTATTTTATCCAAACATGCCTTAAAAGTTAAAAATGAGACTTAGCCCAGTGAATATGGCTCCCAACTATTGGAGATTGGCCCTAGGTGCACGAATATATATAAACAAAAGATTTCTATTTTTTTTTAAATTTTGCTAATAGTAAATGAATGTTATTTTCATTTTTTTTATATAACATTATACATTTTTTATTCATACTTTGACCCAATGATTAAAATTTCGGATTTCGTTTCGGTTTTAGTAGGCATTGAAATTGAAATTTTGGCTAAAATTTTTAACCCCATAGAAAAACCTTGAAATTTTGGGATTTCGTTTTGGTTGGGATTGAAACCGAAATTTCAGTCATTTCGGCCAAAATTTTGATCCTTGCTTTGGCCCCCACCCATAAGAGTTTATGGCTCCTGCCCTGCTCTTTTGTAATAGAAAGACCACTATAATAATGCAGAGTCAAGATAAAATCTAGTCGCCCACCGCAATTATATTTCGTGGTGATAATAAGCGATAAAAAACTGAAGTAAGAAATAAAGAGACAACTGTGTCAACCATAATACAGTCCAGATGCATTCTACCAACTAAGTGCTAATCCCAAAACCTATTTGATATATTCGCATCTGTAAGACCATTCAAACTATATCCTCAATAAAATGATTAATATGTGAAAAAATTTCTCTTAAATACTGACATTAAATAGACGTGAAAAGTAATCCTCAAGATATTCGTCAATAGCACCCTCCACGTTCTCGTAGTCAAAGTGTCGATAGGACCTTTTGATGATAGTAGAGGGATGAGTGCTTTTCCATAATAGTGCTCAGTAAGGGTAACTATTTAGTTTAAATGATTTGGCTTAATTATAAATTAGTTGAATCTTAATAATTAGTATCATATAATCGTATATTATATTCTCACAGTATCATATGCATACAAGTTATATATATATAACTTATACAAAGATATGATTGAGCTTTGGAAGTTGCTTATGTACCTAACTAGGGATCAAGCTCAACGTAGTTTCAAATTTAATCATTTCCTTAAAATAAACACTTGAATTAAAGGTGAGACACTTAATGCAATAGAGAACACGTGTCACTCGACTCACTTATCGCTTTTTTTTCATGGAAGCAATTCTATATGGCTCATACCATATAGGGAAAACTTTTGGATTCGGATGACTCCGATTAACAGCCTGTGATAGTAACTACAGCACGAGGAAAATCATGACTTTGCATATCAAGAGCATTGCTTGCTTAAAACTGACATGAAGGCTTACAGTTGGCTTCTCTTAAGTACCTTAACTGGTTGAGGCCTAACAATCCCATGGTTTGGAGCCCGTTTCTAAATCTTAGCTTAGCATAACTACGACTTGGGGTCCAATGCAAGCATTTTACAAAATCACAGGAGGCGAATCTCTTACGAATGGATTTGATATTCGATATAAATCATTAAAAAAAATCAATCTGTTACCTCCAAAGCTTAGTTCTTATTCATGTCTTAGACTTAGCTTAATTTTATTCTTTCCTTAAATTTAAAATAGATCGTAGTGTAATAAACTCTGCAACTGCTCCTTATCATACGTTATAAGATTGTTAGCGTGATGTCCCCATTCTATAATGTTTAATATCATCATAGTGTAGAAAAATCATGTAACTATGTTATAGACATGGGATTAGAAGGGACCTAGAGTAAAATCAAAGCTTAGGCTGCCTATGGCATAGTTCTTTGTTAGCCCTTCTCACAGCAGAATTCATCTGTTTTAGTAAGGTACCACCAAGTTACAATTTAAAATAGGGCTTCATTTTTTGATTACACTACTCAAAAATTGATTAGCAATTAAATTTTGATTAAAAAAATCAAACTTTGACCAAATGTCAAAATTTGATTGTCATAAATTTTTTGGCAAAGCACTGCCAAATTATAAATTAACAAATTTTAGCCATCATAGGCTATGAGGTTATACTTCGAAGTTTCATAAAAAAAAGTCAATTCTAGTAAAAACTAAACTTTGACTAATAATAAATTTACACCAAGGATCAAAATATTGGATTCATTTTGATTTCAGTCATGACCGAAATCAAAATTTCAGCCGAAATTTTCTCCTTAGTACATTTCAGAATCAAAATTTATGTTCTCAGTTTCGGTGCGACGTTACAGCCGAAATCTTCAAATTTCGACCAAAATTTTGGTCCATGATTTACACTGCATAGCAAAAAATTACAACAGTAGTATCAACCATCTACTGTTAGGTTACACCATCCGAAGTTTTACTAAAGTCGTATTTTGATAGAAGTCAAACTTTGAGTTAAACTTTGACTAATAAATATGAGGGTATATGCTGTCCAGTTATAAATTAATATGATCATAGCCACCATTTACTTTTAGGTTACACTATTCAAAGTTTGATAAAATATCAAATAAGTAAAACTTTGATCTTGAGGTCATACTTTGACTAATAAAAAATTACATGAGAAAGTTACAAATTTACATAGTACTTAGCCGCTATCCAATCACATGTTTCATTACTAATAAAAATTTGATAATATACTACCAAAGTACATATTCATCTAATAATTATCACTACTCACTCTCAAGTTACACTAGTCAAAGTTTGAGAAAAAGTTAGATTTTTAACACTTAAATGTAAACTTTGATTTTTGAAAAATGGTCATTTATAAGGCCCTAAAATAATAATTTCATTTTTGATAAGGTACTAATATATAAAACGATATAACAATAAAAGGTTATTTATTAGGAATTTAGGATTGACCAAATGGAAATAAGACTAGGACGATGTGAATCGTCCATTAAATTATTTGGGTCAAATTAGATGTAGTAGGGTGTGTGGGCTCAATCCTAAATTTGGGCCTTAAAGCTTTCGTTTCTAAAAACTGGTTTAGGGTGGTAAAATATCAATGGAATTTGAGTATTAAATTTTAATCACGCACTACGGGTTAGATTTACGGAATCTGCTTTATTGGATGTGAAGAGGAGACTAAATGAGTCAGGGCCTATTTCTTGGAATTTTTCAAAAAGAGAGACGGAAGTTTTCAGGAATTCAAGCCAAGCTTTTGGTGGAGCAGAACACTTGGTTGACTCGAGAGTTCACAGCAAATGAGGTTAACAAAGCTCTTCATCATCAGATGCATCCTCTAAAATTATTTTTTCAAAATTATTGGTCCATTGTCAATGAATCTGTTGTGAAGTTTGTGTTATCTTATTTAAATGGTGAGTCTAATCTAGAGGTGTCAATCATACTAATGTGGTTCTCATTCCCAAAACAAAAAGCCCCAAATCTCTATCCCAATTTAGACCCATTAGTTTTTGCAATGTCCTTTACAAAATTGTTTCTAAAGTTATTGCTAACAGATATAAAACCAACATTATTTCTCCCTTATTGCCTTTGAAATTGCTCTCTTAAAAAGAAAAGAAAAAGCAATAATGGTTGGTGTTCTCTAAAACTTGAGGTGAGTATCCCTTATTGCCTTTGAAATTGCTTACTTTCTAAAAAACAAAAGAAAGGGCAATAAGGGTTGGTATTCTCGGAAACTTGAGATGAGTAAAGCTTATGATAGAGTGAAAGATCATTCCTTGAAAAAACTCTTTTGAAACAAACTATCATGGGCTGTGTCAATTCAGTATCCTTCTCTCTTCTCGTTAATGGATGTATTCTTGGAAATTTTATCCCTACTCGTGGTATTCGTCAAGGTTGTATTATTTGTGCTCGGTATTCTCAAATCTTATCACCATGTTAAACCTCAATAAAAAATTGTATAGTATCCGTATTTGTCGGGGACCTCTCGCTATATCCCACCTACTCTTTGTTGATGATAGTTTCATTTATCATTGGGCAAATGAGGCTGAATGTGGGAAATTATTAATATTTTGCAAATCTATGAGAATGCTCCGGGTCAAATGATCAATTTTGACAAATTTTCATTATCATTTAGCAAAAACGTTAAAACTGATTTTAGATGCAGGATCAGGAACATCTTCCACATCAAAGATACAGTGCTCCATGAGAAATATTTGGGTCTCCCAATTGTTATTGGTATATCTAAGAGAATTGTCTTCGACAGTATCAAAGAAAGGGTGTGGAAAAAGCTCCAAGGATGGAAAAAAAATTTACTATCGAAGGCCGATAAAGAAATCCTTATTAAAGCCGTCGCTCAAGAAATCCCAACTTATATGATATCCTTATTAAAGCCGTCGCTCAAGAAATCCCAACTTATATGGTGAGTTGCTTCAAAATCCCCAGCAGCCACTTCAAAGAAATCTCATTAATGGCAGCAAAATACTGGATCGGCTGAGTAGGGAAAAATAATGGAATCCATTGGTTAGCGAGGACGAAGATTTGAAAAGCAATATTTCCCCCCGGGGGGGACGGATAGGATTCAAAGATGTTGCGGCTTTTAATTAACCTTGCTCTACTTGCTAAAGGCTGGAGAGTCCTTACCAACTCAAGCTCTGCTCTACTTGCTAAGCAAGGCTGGAGAGTCCTTACCAGCCCAAGCTCCCTAGTTGCTAGAGTCCTGAAAGCAAAGCATTTCCCACGAAATACGTTTATGATGACAAAGAGATGTCACAACTAATCTTTCATTTGATCGAGCATCCTAGCAAAGAGAGAGGTCATTGATAAATAGGGCTCTCAATGGGCTGGGCCAGCCCGGATTTGGCCGGCACTCGGCTCAGAAAAAATGGTATTTTTTATTAAGCAAATCCGACCTGGTATCCGGACCGGGCTAAATATGTTGCAGCCTGGATAAATTCTGGCCGGGCTTGGGTTGAATGTTGTAACATCCGACCCACACCCAGCCCGGATATTATATTATACATATCTTTTTAAAATTATAATTTTTTTCATATAGTTAAATATGATTTAATTAAATCAAAAGCACAATAACCTTCTGTATATATTTATGGGCAATTTACAAAAGAAGGCCTTGCGCCATTTTTTATAACGAAAAAAACATGTGCCTTATTTTATAACAAAACAAGCGCCCCGGCTCACTTTAAACGGGCCATCATTGTTTAGTTTTTGCAAAGAGGATAATATAGAAGCAAGACCTAATTTATGTTTTTGCCCTTCCTACATCTCTCCTCTTAAAAAGTAAACAGATTACCTTTATGCCATCTTCTCTCTCGTCAACTTAAAGTCCCTTTGTTTGTGCAATTTAGGGTTAAACAATGTTTAAAATAAATAAATAATAATTTAGTGTGAAATTAATGTCTTTTCCATGGATGATTATAGTATGGAGAAATAATCCGATTTTTTTTGTAAGGATGCTTGGTAGCCGAATCGTGAAAAAAAGGACGATTTTTCACCGTGGATTGATGAAATCAATAATCTGAGATTTTTCGTTTGGGTTTTCAGTGGCAAGTTTGGGATCTGTCAAGCCAAACATTAACATCTGTATCCATAACCAGATCTCTATAGCTTGTTTCTTATGATTTCTGCCATTAAATCAGATCTCTGTAGCTTGTTTTGTTGCTTCTTATGGTTTCTACCATTAAATCAGATCTTTGTAGCTTCAGATCTCAAACAACGATCAAATCAGATCTTTGTAGCTTGTAAAAATGCAAATCCCTAAAAAGCCAGGGAGTATTCCCAATAGTGAATGAGAAAAAGAAAGACATATGTATTTCCAATCGCTCTTTAACTTTGAGGCTTTGAGCTTGGAACCGCTCTTCAATGACAGAAATCATAAGAAACAACGATAAAATCAAATCACCGTAGCTTGTAAAAATGTAAATCTTTAACATTCGATAGCTACAAAATCTCTTCCCGATGTTTATTTGATCTCCGGTTAAGGCG